>CM060432.1:26638416-29138416 GCA_030545235.1 Helianthus tuberosus
AAGGTGTTATAATTACGCTAATGAGCATAACTCCTAATCTAGACCTCCAACTGATGTAAAATTTTAGGGACATGTTTATAAATTAGTAACAAAGGTTATTGTCTTTTCACATATCCAAAATTCTCGTTTTATGGTCAAAAGGGCATATTGGTCAACATTTAAGCAATTAACGGAAACATGTAAACGAATCGGATAATCAATGAACCAACCATAGAGGGTTATGCTAACATGTAGCCTGGTCCTAAGGAAGCTCTAAGGCATTTCCAAATCATACTAAATCGGGTCAGAACTGAAGTCAAAGCAAAAGTCAAAGTTTTGCGACTTTCGGTTCCGAACCGGGTCTAAACAGAAAATTGTCGGATCAAACAAGCTTAGACCAGTTATAATACTTATTATCAAGTTATATGAATGATAAAATAGGTTACAAGCCTTCTGCATTGTTAATTATGCGTTAATTTGAAAATTAGCATTCTGTTGACTTTTTCTAATCGACTTTGACCCGACAAATGGTCTAGATAGAGTGGGAATCAGAGGGTGCCCTTTTAAGGGTTTATTACTCACATAATTACCAACTTATAACTACTTTCAATTCGACTAATCACTGGACTATTAATGATAAATCGCGAAGTCAACCGTTAATTACGACAGTTTGACTTCTAAGCTAAAACTAAGTAAAAACTCAACTAAGAAAGGTTAAGCATACTTACAGAAGTCCTATGCATGATTAGGAAGGCTTAGGGTCTGCTCTTAAGCTCCAGGAAGCTCCAGAAATGCAGAAGGAAGGTGTGGTTGCAATGTTGCAACATATGGGCCTTATATAGTGTTTTTAATCTCCTTAGATCATTGACAAACAAGTCTATCATGGACTCCTGATATCCAACAAATGTCCCTATGGACTAAAAAGCATGTAGGGGTCGCCCTTGGATGAGGAAAATCGATTTTAAGTCGGTTATGGGGCTGAACAGGCTGCTGCCTGTTGTTTCTGCATCTGGGGACCTGACGCGGCCCGCGTAAGGATTGCCAAGACCTTACGCGGCCCGCCTGGAGCCTAACTTCAGGTTTAAAGTTTTCCAACTTTTGTATCTTGGCTCTTGGTCTTTCCAAAGGGCAACCAAACTTTATTTCTTGCATTTTGAGCCCCTTAACTTGACCTATAAGGGCTTCAAGTCTTATACCCACTTTGTTAAGCCCTTGGTTAACTTGGTTATCACCCGAAAAGTCATAATTTTCAACGTTTACGCTTTA
The DNA here is from genome assembly GCA_030545235.1 of Helianthus tuberosus. Taxonomy (NCBI): domain Eukaryota; kingdom Viridiplantae; phylum Streptophyta; class Magnoliopsida; order Asterales; family Asteraceae; genus Helianthus; species Helianthus tuberosus. The sequence continues at coordinate 26,639,662 of CM060432.1, forward strand.
AACCCCTCGCATACGAGTTTGATCATAACTTTCTCATACGATAACGAAACTTTATGAAATTTCTATCATGTATTCTAGTGCGCATAATTTACCGTTACAAAGCTTTGGGTTGGCTAAAAGGTCACTCAGAGGTATACTTTAAACATGTTGACATATTTAACCCTTGTAGTTTGTAATCTCTCACTTTCTTTCATATTTAGCTTCGTATGATCCATGATTTATTCTTTTAAGGTTATGAGCATCATGTAGGGTTACTGTAAAGTATATTTATCTCTTGTTGACATTTTGAACCCTTAAATTCACATACTTTCCTTGTTTGTCAACTTTAGTCCCTTTAGAACATTCTTTCACACGTTCAAACCTATGACACGTGTCAATGCATTATAGGACGTGAATTTTCGAGGTGTTACATCCTCACCCCTTAAAAGAAATCTCGACCTCGAGATTTGCTAAAATGCTGGAAGTACTTTTTGTCGCATAATGGACTTAACTTCTATAACATATCTGGAGTCTTTCCAAACTCCCAGAGTGACCCCTATATTAGGTACATGTATCCTTTTGGAGCTTCTTAACCTGTCGATCCTCAATCGATACAGGATGCTCATCACATCATAAATCTGCATATCATTATATGATAGTGCTTCTTGACTTATTAGCGAAACACCTCCTTCAGTCACTAGTGTACAATGTATTGCGAGCTCTGCCAAGCTCCTTAAATAGGTTTTAGCTTATAAGCTACTTGATCTTGATACATTCGATTTCCTTCGAATGGTTCTATATATTCAGAGCTTAACTAGCCTGAAAATTTAACAATTTGGCACACCCTTCCTGGGTGATATCCTTTGTTGAACCCTATTCCTTAACAAGAATTTAGGAAGGTTGCTACTTTCCATTAATCCTTGATTTTTTTTTCTGCCGAATACTGGGATCTTACAGATGATTATGAATTTGCGTGATCTTATTTGTTGTTTCCAATGCAACTTTCAGATCCTGATAATTGAATTTACCAATCTATTGTCCTAACAATAGATGTTTAACATTCCATCTATACAAGGTCTCCAAGGGAGCAGCCTTGATGCTTACATATCAACTATTATAGAAAAGCTTATCTTAAAGTGAGATGGTTATTCTAACCACTGCTTAACTAATTTTAAGGAATAGCTAATCCTTGTCGTTAGTCGAACAATTCGACGATCCTGGGTAGCTGATGGCAATTCTTAATCGTTGCCTAATTAGGGTTGCGGTAATTAACGCATAAGCAAAATGAACCGTCTTTCTTACTTAACTATACCGAATTCTCAGGATATTGAGTTAGGCTATATGAATCTATATCTTAAAATTTACTTAATCAGGGTTTCGGCTATTCCATAATCAACATGGAGTTCTTACAACACTCCAACCCACAGCGGGATGTTAATCTTAACTCTACTTGCCTCTCGGGAGGTAAACAGGGTAGTCTTAGGAGAAGATAATCAAGATACAAGGAGGTTACAGAGATTTTCCAAATCTCAGGCTCCAGTTCATCCATCCTCGCTTGTGCCAAATGAATGACACTTTTATGTTATGAGTCCACAGGTTCCTTTACTAGGAAACATTTATTTGGAAAAATTCTATTTTCTAGATATCTTCTTTGAATGCCATTAGCTGACTTTAGTACCATATGATCATTGGGATATCTTTGTGGTTCCATGCATTAAACCTCCATACTGATCAGGCATGGAAGCAATCTACGGAACATATTAAGATACACCAATCCTCATATGGCGCTTTTGTCATACCATTTGGTATTCGTAATCAATAGGGATAAAAGAGATATCAATTACATATGAATGCATTTATCTGGAGAGAGGGTACTTTAGAATTTTATGTTTGCAGATTTCTGACAGGAATAGAAGAAATGGTTTCTATGATTTGCTATCTGTAAGCTTTACCTTACACTTAATATCTAGGATTCTTATGATAGACTTTTAAAAGTCTAATATACCTACAATTTATGAAGGATTTATTGGTATCCGTATTAAAGCAGAATTCTTAGCATTTATACTTAAAGAACGTACCCAACGTTATTACTGATATGGACTACTCCTGACACTCTTTAGGAGAGTTTAAGCGTTATCATTCTTAGGCTTTCTATCCTTAGCCGTATTTCCTTTGACAGATTTGGGGTACGTAGCATTTGGCTCCTTGAACTTTTTCACGGCCTTCTTCACAGCTTTTCCAACAGCTGCGTCTATCATAGTTTGAAGAACATCTTTGGAAATTCTAAGGTTTACAATTGTAGCATCATTAGCATGTGTCGCATCATCAATGGCACGATTGACTGTTGTTTTATCCGAGTTTGTCATACTCAAGATTTGGTTCCTATTACCAATTCAATCATTTACTTAGTTGCAATTCAACAACTGCTATTCATCACCCTGATGGCCTTAACATGTACTAACCACTGTTTCATTAAACTATACTGGCCAATATGGCACTAACATTCTTAATGAACGTTATTTTACAAACATATCAATATCACTTAGCCTAGGTCACAAAAGACCATCAATGGCATTTAGGGGTTGGACCTAGTCCATAACCTTTTTGACAGGGGATCAAAATGTCACATCTGTCTTTATTATATTGATGAATTTGGACAGCTTGAAAGCTTGCCATAAGGATATCAGAAAAAAGTGATTCCTAATAGATATTAATATCGATCTAAGGTTTGTTGGAGCATTCTCTAAAGTATCATCGGTCAATTTCTACCTCGCATTAAATGACCGGAGTCCTAATCAGCGGAGACAACAGTTCTCAACATTTATTGTTCATTATAGAATCATATGTGTCAGTATCAAATAAACTTCTGCATAAGCTGCTTGATAAGGAAAGGTACCTGCTATATAGTCATCATTCTGCAGCATCTCCTGGGCGTTCGTCTGGAAGACTCATGCATTTGTTTTCTTGGCCTCTTCGGGCTTCTTCTGATTCCTATGGCAGTTGGTCCTGATATGCCCTTTTTCATTGCAACCATAGCAGGTTGCGTCTCCCAATCTCTTGCAATCCAAGGTCTTATGCTCCTTGGACTTGCAGATACCACAGGGTAGAGGCTGAGATTCAAATCTGCATTTCCCGAGGTGGTATTTCCTACAGGTTTTGCATCTGATCTTTTCACAGGTCTGCTATTTGTCCTTCAAATCCTTCCCAGACTTAGTTGCTCCTTCCTTGGCAGCCTTAGGGCAATTAGTACTGATGTGCCCTATTTCATTGCAACCATAGCAGGTTGCGTCCTTTATGTCTTGGCACTCCAAAGTCTTGTGCCCTTCTTTATTACAAATTCTACAAGGCTTAGCTTGTGCTTTTAAGGTGCCTTTTCCTTTAGTCGCCTTCTTTGGGTAGCTGGTCTTTATGTGCCCTTTTTCGCCACAACCATGACAGGTCGCATCTTCCAATTTCTTGCAATCCAAGGTCTTGTGACCCTTGGTTTTGCAAATTCCACATAATTTAGCACGTGGGTCGATTGTGCATTTTCCAGAATGTTGCTTCCTACAGTTATTGCATTTGGGCTTTGCCTCCTTTGGCTTGGACGGGTTATGGTTTGAACCGGTCTTACCCTTTTTGTAACCCTTATTTGGGGTATTATCGCACTTTCGCTTATGATCCTTTAATACAAGGTCCACAGCGTTGTTTACGGCTGTATCTATCATAGCCTGCAACTTGGTGCTTGTTAAGTTTAGTCTTGCATCATCATTCTGATCAACTGGATGATTGTGAGCTTCAGAGGAGTCAGCCATGGTGAAGCCTTGAGGGCTACAAACCAAGTAGTAATAATTTGTTTAATCATATAGCGAGTTGTCGAATTTGATGAATAAATAGTCATGGTGCAATTAAACTATATAGGCCAATAGATAGTATTTAATTTATTTGATTATGTTTTGCCTAAGTTTTTAAATAAACCATCTCTGGCGTTTGAACGGAATATAATCCTTCATATTTATTAGACAGGGGACATAAGTCACGACTGCCAATGTCATACTGACATCCTTTATATATAGCACAAGGGCTTGTTACAAAGGACTTTTGATGGCTCAGAGGCCTTGTCACTAGGGAAATTTTAAAACATATTCAATGATTCCTTTGGATCAGAAAATTTCATAGTTCATTGTCTTGACAAGAAGTTATGAAATAAAACTATCTTTTTCATGCATTCATCTTTGCCCGTAGGTATACATCTCAAATGGTTGTTTTGATGCGTACATCATGTTCGACGTTTATTAGCCATGATTCCTATTGATCTCTTATGCTAAAAGGGGTTTGGAAGTTCCTAATATAAAGATGACAAGCGTGATTTTATTGCATCAACTTAGTCAGGAGTGTTAACATATTTACAATGTTACAAGGATTTGAATCCTTTGAATAGGTTCTACCATCTTGGCCTCGTCTGGAATGACATATAGGCTAGGTCGTACCTTTAAGATTCTTTTTAATATGTATACTGGCAGGGAAGGAAGGATATTTATTTTATTCAGGATTTTTATCATAAATCCTAATTTATAAGTTAATAATAGCACAAATGGCCTAGTCGTGTAGACAAGTTTAATTTATAAGCCATGATTTCAGAGAATCGAGGCATTAAGGTTTGAATCAAAGTTCATTACCTTTTCTTGACAGGGAGTTGTAGGCTACCACTATCTTTAGTCTCAGAGGACGTTAATTATAGCCCGTGGGCACTTCACCCTTAAGGGATGATTATTTCAAATAAGGGAATTTAGGTTAACCCCCTTTTTAAAAGATGGCCTGTGTGACTTTAACGATTCACAGTTTGCCAAAAATATTAACATAGTTACAGATGTTAACAGGGATTGGAATCTTTTGGATAGGTTTTACCATCTTGGCCATGTTTGCAATGGCATTTAGGCTAGGTTTTACCATCTTGGCCATGTCTGCATTGACATTTAGGCTAGGTTTTACCATCTTGGCCATGTCTGCATTGACATTTAGGCTAGGTTTTACCTTTAAGATTCTTTTAATATTTAACGCGGAACAATCCTAAATTAAGGTGTTAACAAGGATCTGAATCTAATTGAGGAACTACCATCTTGGCCTTGTCTCAAAATAACACGAGGCTAGGTCTTGTCCTTTTTAGATTTTGCCATTTTATTATAATGGTAGATCATATAAAAGGAATGTTATTTTCCATTTATTTCATATTTCATGTTTAGAATGAAAACATTAAATTCACTCAATCCACCATATGAAAATAAAAGTACAGAGTTGCCCTAAGCGGGACTTGAAAGGAACAATGTTGTCCTCGAAGGGACTGAAAAATAACTGTGTCCTTATAAGGACTATATAAGGAAACGATCTTTAGCCAAAAAGGAGTTTCTTCTTCATATTATTTCTAAATGTTTTCTCCTTGGTTGCACGTTTATCCTAATCGCGGTACAAGGCTCCGCATTCCTCGGCTTCGGATGGGGAGGATTTCCATTACGGCTCCTTTGCTTGGCGATATATTAAAAGTATATAAATTTGAAAGCAATAGTTCTCCGAACAGAGACGAGAGCATTCCTATGTTAAGTCTAGACTTAGAAGGTCAAGGAATGTGCTACTGTGTCATTAAGATTAAACACAAAAGACTAGTGTTTAATTCACTCAATGTTGGCTCTGATACCAACCTGTCACACCCCGATATTTCCACGTATTACCGGTGGGCCCGGTGGGGAGTAACGTGACGTAGTTGATATCATCATAGTCAAACAACACAATATATAAATGCACAGCGGAAGCAAAAGATAAATATATTACAATCCGAATATAAAGTAATATCAAATATTACAACGTAATGTAATATGGATCCACAGGCGGATCTAAAATAGAAAGATAACACTGTTCAACAGACTTTAACATCTAAAGCTTGCGAGACTTGATTATTGATGCCTAGAGTAGCCAGCCTATTACGTATAGTACCTGCATTTAGCCTTTTTGGAAAATACGTCAGTTTACACTGGTAAATACAATTTAACTGACTTATTTTGAAAATGGTTAAGAAAATTGATTTGAGTGCAAGCGGCACAAAATATCTTTTATAACTTGGGACAATTATTTGAATATAATACTTGTAAAAGAATTACATGTTTCTTATGCGTTCAGTAGCCCGGTTCGTGCCGGGTTAAAGCTTAATAGATACACCACATGATATAGTCCCGCGGCGGGTTGTTCCCGTTACCAGCGGTTATACCTTATTATTTATAAATGCACTAGCGGGTGTACGCCTACACGCGCGTCCTAAGGTCGTGGCCATTTCGTAAAATGATGCCAAGGATATCCGGGACATGGTCATTAACCTCCCAAATGCTTTAAGCAAACAAAACAATTTAAACGGGCCGAACAAATATCAATTAACCACCAAACGATGGAAGATTTAATGCCCGACCAAGCGGTATTTTATATACCGTACCCCAAGCCCGTATAGGGAAAATAAGTTAAAAGTATTTACCTGAGCTAAATATAAATTCAATCCCAGCCGTATAAAATCGGCAAGTACAGATAGCTTTTACTGGGCTCCTAAATCTGGAACGAAGGATTTTAATAACCTATTAGAATCCTAACGGGTCTTTAATTAAGTCTTGACTTAGACCGGTTAGTTTTCAAAAGGAAGATACGATCAGACGCATGATAAAGCGAAGACCGGTTTAGAATGTGGTTTTGACCCGATAAGCTTGTATGCTTGTTTAATATGGGTAACTTAAACACATTCTGGATTTTGAGACAAAAAGATATGTTTTGACCCGTTTCGGCTAATATATGCGAACTAGTCACATAAGCCGATCCGAACGCGACAAGTGCGTAACGAGTAACCAAAAGAGTCATATACAGGTTCCCTAAGTTAATATGCCTTAAATATGTTGTGATATCAGTAGGATACCTTCCATTATGCCCAAAACGAGTTTAATCTCAATTTAAGCCCCGTAGGGGTATTTTGGTCATTTTAAAGATTATAAAAGAGGTTAATTGAAATTCTGAGATTCGGGTCCGAATACATCAGTAAAATAACTTATTTTATTAGGTCATATCAGTTGGTAATAAGTCTTATGTGACAAAATGGTTTTAAACCTAAACTATGACGCTTTAAAAGCCATTTTAAGCGATTTCCGGGTTATACAGGAAATCTGAGTTCTCTGATCAGGTTAAAAAGTTCAAAATACTTTATTTATTATATAAAATCAGTAGCAATTGGATTGGTGTCAAAATACTATGTAGAACTCATTTTATGACCGAAAAGGGTATATTCGGTATTTACCGAATTAATGCCATAACCTTAGGTTATGAGCAGGTTAAAAATAATTAAAAATCTTTAAAAATCCCAAAATATTATATTACATCAGTGGGTAAAAGGTTTGGTGTCAAAAATTTGGTTTAAATAGGCTTTATGCTAATTGCGCCTTTTAATTACTAAAAGGTGTTATAATTACGCTAATGAGCATAACTCCTAATCTAGACCTCCAACTGATGTAAAATTTTAGGGACATGTTTATAAATCAGTAACAAAGGTTATTGTCTTTTCGCATATCCAAAATTCTCATTTTATGGTCAAAAGGGCATATTGGTCAACATTTAAGCAATTAACGGAAACATGTAAACGAATCGGATAATCAATGAACCAACCACAGAGGGTTATACTAACATGTAGCCTGGTCCTAAGGAGGCTCTAAGGCATTTCCAAATCATACTAAATCGGGTCAGAACTGAAGTCTAAGCAAAAGTCAAAGTTTTGCGACTTTCGGTTCCGAACCGGGTCTAAACAGAAAATTGTCGGATCAAACAAGCTTAGACCAGTTATAATACTTATTATCAAGTTATATGAATGATAAAATAGGTTACAAGCCTTCTGCATTGTTAATTATGCGTTAATTTGAAAATTAGCATTCTGTTGACTTTTTCTAATCAACTTTGACCCGACAAATGGTCTAGATAGAGTGGGAATCAGAGGGTGCCCTTTTAAGGGTTTATTACTCATATAATTACCAACTTATAACTACTTTCAATTCGACTAATCACTGGACTATTAATGATTAATCGCGAAGTCAACCGTTAATTACGACGGTTTGACTTCTAAGCTAAAACTAAGTAAAAACTCAACTAAGAAAGGTTAAGCATACTTACAGAAGTCCTACGCACGATTAGGAAGGCTTAGGGTTTGCTCTTAAGCTCCAGGAAGCTCCAGAAATGCAGAAGGAAGGTGTGGTTGCAATGTTGCAACATAAGGGCCTTATATAGTGCTTTTAATCTCCTTAGATCATTGACAAACAAGTCTATCATGGACTCCTGATCTCCAACAAGTGTCCCTAAGGACTAAAAAGCATGTAGGGGTCGCCCTTGGATGAGGAAAATCGATTTTAAGTCGGTTATGGGGCTGAACAGGCTGCTGCCTGTTGTTTCTGCATCTGGGGACCTGACGCGGCCCGCGTAAGGATTGCCAAGACCTTACGCGGCCCGCCTGGAGCCTAACTTCAGGTTTAAAGTTTTCCAACTTTTGTATCTTGGCTCTTGGTCTTTCCAAAGGGCAACCAAACTTTATTTCTTGCATTTTGAGCCCCTTAACTTGACTTATAAGGGCTTCAAGTCTTATACCCACTTTGTTAAGCCCTTGGTTAACTTGGTTATCACCCGAAAAGTCATAACTTTCAACGTTTACGCTTTAAACCCCTCGCATACGAGTTTGATCATAACTTTCTCATACGATAACGAAACTTTATGAAATTTCTATCATGTATTCTAGTGAGCATAATTTACCGTTACAAAGCTTCGGGTTTGCTAAAAGGTCACTCAGAGGTATACTTTAAACATGTTGACATATTTAACCCTTGTAGTTTGTAATCTCTCACTTTCTTTCATATTTAGCTTCGTATGATCCATGATTTATTCTTTTAAGGTTATGAGCATCATGTAGGGTTACTGTAAAGTATATTTATCTCATGTTTGTCAACTTTAGTCCCTTTAGAACATTCTTTCACACGTTCAAACCTATGACACGTGTCAATGCATTATAGGACGTGAATTTTCGAGGTGTTACATAGCTAGGCTTAGGTTTGACCAGTCAGGGGTGTAGGCTCGAAACGTGGACGACACGTGTCCTTATGCGTGCCCGGAAAGTCATGGGGTCTCCGCGACCCACGGAGGGTTTCCCTTAGTCTGTCGCGGGTCGCGACAGACATGTATTGATTAATTTTTTTCATTTTTCAAATTAAATAACGATAAGCGAGTTTGGTTTTTCGATTACGGGATGTTTTAGGACATTTTTGAGGTTGTTGTATGGTATGAGTGGAGTAGGATCAAATACAAACCACATTTTGTATACAAACTGTAAGAACCATTTAAAAAGTATTATGTGGCATCCAACCAATTATTGATAAATGGTAAAATGATAACCTAAATAATATTAATTATATTGATTTCCTTATAATTATGCTAATAACAAGCAATTAATTCGTTATTTGGATCTTCTTTTTGTTTTCAATGTGGTGATAAAGAAAAGTGATGATATCATTTCACATATGTGCTAAAATCAATTATTTTGATTAATTATAATGTGTTAATATAATTAAAAAGTGTTATTTTTATGTATGTATTGTTTTAGTATGTGCTAATTTAATTTTTTTAGGTGCTTACAGTTTGTAGGATAAATATTGTTTGTACCGCAACAATACTTATGACGGTTTTACGTCCCCCGCACCCACAATACGGGGGTTAAACACTAGTCACTTAGGTGGTGTTTGTTTTTTGGCCAGAAGTGCTTCTGGCCACTTATGTCTGCGTCGCGCAGACGCGCGCAGACGTTTGATGTCTACAGTTTGTTTGTTTTCCGGAAGCACTTCTCACCAAAAAGGTCTTCCCCACCTCTTCCCCACGCAGACCTGTCCATATGTCTGCAAACCTCTTCTCACCTTCAAAACACAGACACCCTCCACAGACCTCTTCTCTCTTCTCACCTCTGCATCCCCGCCACCACCTCCACTACCACATCTCCGCCACCACCTCCACCCCCACATCTCTGCCACCACCTCTACCTCCGACACCACCACCACATCTCCGCCACCATCATCTTCATTTTCATCTGCAAACAAAACCCCCAAAACCCCCAAACATCTCCGCCACCATCTTCATCTTCATCTGCAAACAAAACCCCCAAACAACCACTGGAGAATCGAGAAAAAGGAGCAACCGTGTACAGTCAACGTATTCACCCGAAACGAGAAAAAGGAGCACACTCACCGGAGAATCGGCACCCCACCGTCGCCGGCCGTTCTCTCACTCCCTCCTACAGCTTCCTCTCCCCTCGTACTCTCTCTTTCTCTCTAAGTAACTTCCGGTGGTTGTAGGTTGTAACCGGAGATGCGGCTGGGGGTGTGTATAAGATGATTCGAGATATGATGGATGAGCATCAGAGGTGCTGGGGCGTCTTGTCGGCGAAACCGTCACCGGCAGCCGGTTTTCTTGTGTGCCTGCCAGTGTTTGAACGAGAGGGAGAGGGAAGGGAGATGGAGTGGCAGTGGTTGTTTGGGTTAGGGTTTTACTACAATGAGAAAAATGAGAGAAGAGTAGTGAACATCTTTTTTTATAAAAAAAACAAACCCTCTTCTCCTTGTTGAAAAAAGACATTTGGTCCACCTCTTCTCCTGCAGATGTGGTCCGCAGACTGCAGACATTTTCCCGCAGAAAAAACAAACAGCACCTTAAAAATTTGGAAATGTTATTTAAAACTAATGCCAATGACCTCTAGCTCAAGTGGTAGGAGGACTTGAGTTATTCATTGAAGACACAAGTTCAATTCCCATTTTGTGCAAAAAAGGAGTGAGGCACTGGTAGGCAGTGATAGGAGACCCAGGGAAACCTGGGTTCGATCCTTAAGCCAAACGGGTTTTACTGGTAATTTACCGTCGTGCCTACGGGCGGGTGAGTTACTGGGTTTTCCCTAGAATTGGTGGTGGACGACTAGGGTTACTCTCGGAGTACTCCGTTTGTCTAGTGGGTGCCCCAAGAGTGCTCGGGATTGATTTGTTAGCCGTTAAAAAAAAAACTAATACTTGTATAAAAGTAACACTATAAGTATTTTATAATAATAAATTGATGTGAATACATCTGGATCTTTGCTGTAAAGGAAAGAAAGTCGGCTAGTCAAAACTCAGAAATTGACTCAACTTCCTCTGTCTTTACCGGACGAAAAAGGTTGAAAGGGCTCTTCCTACGTAAGGTGGCGGATGGCAAGGAGTTTCGTATTTGTTACTAGTTTAATATGAAGCGAATTTTTAATTGGCCTCTTCAAACGTCTTGGAATGGTCTAGATGCTGTGTTTTTCTTTTTCTGACTCTATGTAAATTACTTTCCTCTCTTGTTTTTAGGTATAGATGTGTTTTTTTCTGACTGTATGTAAATTACCTTCCTCTCTGTACATTGTTTCTTTTTGTTTTTAATAAAAAATTTCGTCCATCAAAAAAAAATTATTATGCTAATTTACCCTAATTTGTTGCCATTAAATAAACTCTTGCGCATATAAAGTAGCCACGAATTCATTCCTCATACTTAGGGGTAGAGACGTCCATCACTCATCACTCACTCACAACTTTCAATTAAGTTACGCCATGTCATTAAGCATTATTCCATCACTAGTGATAAATTTTAGTGGAAATGTCATTCACTTGTGATGGAAAATTCCATCACTCACAACTTTTTTTTTGTTTTTAAATTAGAAATTAACAATAAAACAATAAAATTATAAATTTCATTTAAAATAAAAACAATATTTCTAGAAATATTTTAGACTACAATAAAAATAAAAACATACATAAAGAAAATCTACTTCTCGTCCGAATTAGGAAATTCCAAACCTAAAGAACCTACAAGTTCAATTAAATCGTATCTCAACCGAAAGTGAATTTCTTCATCACGCAAGTCTTGTTGGATATTTTTGGGAACGGGAACTTGTGTAGAGGATCCGACACCAAATCCGGAGATATTGCACGTCCATCTTCTTTGATTAGTATATTATGCAATATAATACATGCATATACTATGCTATGTATTGTTTTCTTATTCATCGCATGAACCGGTCGGTTTAGTATGTCCCATCTACCCTTTAAAACACCAAAAGCCCTCTCAACATTTTTTCTTGCCGATTCTTGCAACCTTTTGAACGCCTTTTCTTTAGCCTCGAAAGGAAATGAAGGAGCTTTCACAAAAACAGATCATGATGGGTAGATACCATCCACAAGAAGAAAGCCTCGTCTGTAATATCTTCCGTTAACATAGAATGGACAAAAGGGTGTGGTACCATCCGTTACGGTTTGAAACAACGGCGACGTGTGCAAAACATTGATGTCGTTGTTTGAACCTTGAACACCAAAATATGAACGCCAAAACCATAAATCATTCGACGTCACCGCTTCAAGTATGATGGTTGGTTTTTTGACGTCACCCCTAACATACGCCCCTCACAACTCTCTTGGACAATTTCTCCATTCGATATGTGTACAATCGATGCTACCGAGCATCCCTGAAAAATGCCATCTAGCCTCATGTGCGGCGTAAATACGTGAGATGTCATGTCTCGTCGGTTTACGTAAAAACTCTTTACCATACAATTTAACGACCGCGTTACAAAAAAATTGCAGACATTCACGTGAAGTTCTGTCCGACATTGCTAAGTATTCATCAAATTGATCGGGAGGGTTACTTGTCGCTAGTTGGCGAATGGCGGGTGTGCATTTTTGTATCGGCGTGAAATTTCGTTTGCCCCTCATGTCATAACGTTCTTGAAACCATTCTTCAGTTGCTTCGATGTCTCCAACAATCTTTAAAAATAAATCTTTTGGTAAACAAAACCGATCTCTAAACGTTTCGGCATTGTAGACCAGATTCTTCACAAAATAATCGTTCATTAACACTTCGTTGGCATGTATACGATCACGATCCACCATTTTCTTCTTTGGGCGGCTCGAACTTGCTTCAAGGTCGTTATACACCGACTCGAAAAATTCAAGCGTCTCATTGTCGGAAGACGTTTGGCTATCGCTATCGCTGTCCATTGGAAACGTCGAAGCCGTAGGAAAATCCATTTGTGAAATATGTAGAATGTGTGATATATGTTTGTGTTTTGGTGTGGGTGAAATGTTATAAAAGTTTGAAATATATATAGATTGTTTAAGGGGTTTTTTTTAATTAAATAACGGTCATATCGAATGGTCAAACACACAAACGGTCCAATTTTTTTAACTTTTTCACGCGTTAAAAAGTTAACGCGTTTTAAGTTTCACGCGTTATATTTAAGGGTGGCGGCGATGTTTTTTTTCGATCATGCGTGGTGGGGGGTTCACCACGGGGCGCCTCGACCCCCTTACTCATTACATGTATTTTTTATAAATTACATATATACCCAAACTAAAATTTGATATACATATATACCTTCATAAAAGTTATAAATATCAAATATACTCGTTTTTGACTTATTTTAATAAAAATAGATTAGAAAGTGACAATTTTACCCTTTTTTTAATAAAACTTGTAAATTTCTAAGTTCACTTATTTTTAAATAAATATCCCCATCATCTACCTCTATACAATCATCTACCTCTGTACTAGTAAGGGTGAAACTGAATAAGAGTAAGATCTGAAAGCGGGTGTGAGAGAGACCGGAAAAGAGATCGCAACCGTCGTAGCCACCTGACACAATCACCACTCACGAAAATCCATGGCCGTACGATTTTGATCGAACAACACGCAAATCAAACACATAGAGGGAGGGCAACCAGATTTTTCTCTCCGAGAACCTTTTCAGGTGATATACCGGCACACGAATATATATATATATATAGGAGAAGGATCCGTTAGGAACCACCCTTTATTGCGAGAACCGCGAGAACCTATATGAACACAAGTTGGGGGGGGGGGGTAGGATTTTTTTTGGGGGGGGGGGGGGGGGTTTAGGTTTTTGGGGTAGGGGTTAGGTTTTTTTATGTTTTTTTTGGGTTATTTTGTTGTGTTCACATTGGTTATCGCGGTTCTCGCAATAAAGGTGGTTCTCAAATGAACCTTACCATATATATATATATATATATATATAGGATAAGGATCATGTGAGAAGCAGTAGGCTATTTGAGAAACTTGAGAAGCATTCTGGACCACACATTTTCCCTAAGCAAAAAAATGCAAAAAAAGGTAAAAAAAAATGCAATTTTTTTTTTTTTTTTGAAAAAATCGCAGCTTTTTCTTTAAGGATTTAATTTTTAATTTTTTAATTTTTTTTTTGGGATTTATACACATGTGTATATTGTTAATCTTTTAACTATACATATATGTATATTGTCAATTATACATATATGTATATACATGTTTAAAATTGAAAAATAAGTGTTATTTAGGGTTTAGCATTAGTATTTAGGGTTTAGCATTAGGGTTTAGGGTTTAGCTTTAGGGTTTAGCTTTAGGGTTTAGCTTTAGGGTTTAGTATGAAAACCTTTTGTCATACTTTTGAAATGTTAACGACTTTGTTTTTATGTGAGAGCCCTTCGGTGATTGTAGACCAACTTTAATAAAAGTTTTTCCCCGGTTCACTACAATCGGAGCTCTGATACCATTCTGTCACACCCTGCTAGTAGCGGAAGCGTATTGTGTGTGACGTAAGAAAGGTAATCATTGCATCCAAATGTATTAACAACATGAACCAACAACGATGCCATAGATATCTAGTTTTCGACAAAAGATTACGAGTTTTTAACATAGTTTCCAAGTTCAACAACGTTTGCCATAGCATAGTTCTAAGTTATTTTACACATAACAGAAGATAGTTTTTGACACAACACATAGTGAGGTTTTGTCCCCTATATACCCATACGAAGTTGGGATATAAAAGACAAACCCTCCCAAAAGTGGCCATCGTTGTCATTTGTTTTCCCGAATCCCATAGTGAATCACCGGCTCAAGACCTGTTTCCTGAGATACATGTAGTTTTAAAAAGTCAACAAAAAGTTGAGCGAGTTCATGCAGTATTTGATATCATATGAAATCTAGTACTTGTTATCTTGTAATCATGGTATGTTCTGGTTTAAAATCATGGAGTCTGTTTAAAGATCTATCAGTGGGTAGCTAGCCCCCTGACATAATGCGCCATAAGCAGAATAACCAACCCGAGGACACTTAGTTCGCATTGGGATCAACAAAAGCACTCCACGGTTAACAACTAGGAGTGGGGCGTGCCTCAAGCCCAATAGATCTACACCTTTTGCACCTTGGTCACTACGTGATTAATGGTTATTAATGTGTATTCCCTACTTATGCACATTGATCATGCCTCCTACTCCGTAATTAACATACCCAATAGTTTAACATGTATTTCCCCTCGATGTTTTTGAAAACAAAACATTGAAAACAGTGAAAGGAGGGACATGAACTCACAAATTTGCGTTCCTTGTACGTAATACCGTAGCGAGCGTCCGTATATGTAATTAACCTACATGTGTACTAACTTTATTAGACACTAGGTCTTTCGGACCTCGTACAAGTTGTTCATCTTGAATTCTTTATTATGTTTTCGCTTGTCATCATTATTATTGGGCCTAGCCCTAGTTTTCTTGTTATTGGGCCTAGCCCTAGTTTTCTTGTTATTGGGCCTAGCCCTAGTTTTCTTGTTATTGGGCCTAGCCCTAGTTTTCTTGTTATTGGGCCTAGCCCTAGTTTTCTAGTTATTGGGCCTAGCCCTAGTTTTCTAGTGAGTCCATTAAATATACTCTTGCAATTTTTACCAAAAATTCACCAAGCATGTAACTTAATAAGTTCGTTTTTCACATGAAAAATACTTGGTAATTTTTATAGTTTTCGACTTTCCGGACCCTTGTTTTTGACCACTTAGTTATGCGCTCGCTTTAGTGTCTAAAAATATGTTATTTTTAGACTCGACATTGTAGTAACTTGTTTACGATGTCGATACGCCCAAACTGTCGTCATCAAGTGTTATGTATTTCCATTTCGGCTATTTTATTTAACTGTCCGATTTTACTAGCATTTCTTGGACCATGTAGGACATGTATGTGTATTTATTTTGACCATCCAATCGATATCTAATACATACACATATATATCACCCATTGCAAGCACTTAGCAAGTTTCTGAAAATATATAATTTTTCTTACCAAAAATTATATTTACACATTGTTATATTTTTACCCATTTATTTTTGTAAAAAAAAATATAAGTTTAAGTTCATAAGAACTTCTTGAATATTTAAACCTTAAATATTCCCATCAAAGTTTCCATAATGACGTTTAAGACCACTAATCGCGTTTAACATTGTTAATCACCCTTTAATCCCCTCTTTAATCGCGATTAGATTTTTAGAAAAATTCGCCATAGTTTCCCCTAACTATGATGTTTCCCACGTTTCCAAAACGCGTTTAAACCATGTTTAAACCCATAATCATAATCAATTTCCAAATCAAGTTTCATTACACCAACTTTGCATGCATGATTCATGTTCTTTTCCTCTTTATTTCCATGAACTTTTATAAGTATATTTTTAACAACTTGGTTAAAAATAATGAAATCTTCACATATTTATTAGGACCTTAAAGATACCATTTTCATTATATTTTCTAATCAAAATCTCCTCTTTAAACCACTTATTATATTTTCTAATCAAAATCTCCTCTTTAAACCACTTTGTTTACTAAACTTTTAGGATGATCATAATAAGAATCCTGGTGGTTATTCTTTATAAAAGTCACTTATGTGTAATAAATCATTTTTAAGTTGTAGTAAAGTTCATGGATCATGAGGTTGATGATCTTGTTTAGATTTAAACATTACCATGTTTAAATCATCGTTTATATTATTAATCAAACAAGATCACCCACTTAAAACAACTTACTTTAACATAATCAACATAAATTATGCTAACTAGCAATCACAAATCTAATAAATCAACACATAATATAGTTATATTTAGTGTTTATTAGCTTTGAGGTTAGGGTTTTTGGTGTGATTTTTATTAATCTTTTTGATGATCAACTTGTACTTCCATAATCTATACATAATAATGAACTTAAATAGAGTGTTTAGGAGCCTTACAACTTTGCAAGAGTTTGAGTGATGTTTAGAAGAAAATAAAGCTTCCAAATATGAGAAATGAGCTCCTAATATGCCTCCTAGCTTGTAATCTTCTTAAGCCATCTTGAAAAAGTTTATAGATGCTTTGTAATATAATATTTAGAGTTGAAAAAATGGTGATGTTGGTGGTGGTTAACTTGGCCGAGAGTGGAGGGGGGAAAAAGAATGGTTTTTGGTTTCTAGAAGTGTTGTAGAAAGATTAGGAATTTGTGATGAAGATAATTGTTATATCTTGCAATCCTTTTTAGTCAAAATTGTGATCATCCATGCCATGCCCTAACATCATCATGCCTAGTGTGTCTTAGGGAGGTATGGCCGAAGATAGTGAGGGTTATGGTGGTTATACCATATTTCCTTTTTTTTTTTTTTAAACGAATATAACATGTGACATTTTATTAATGTTGTAGATATTTTAGTCATTTGTTTAAGTATGCTAATCAAGGTAGTAAAGTAGTTTAGGGTTTCAAACAAAGTCTAATTGGTTTATTAGTTTAGTGGTTATTAATTTTGGATGGTAAAAATACCACTATTTCGCTCGTCGGTTCGATATCGGGTGATATACGAAAGGTGAAATATAGTACCGGGAGCCATGGTTTTAATTTACCATCGATGCTATGGTATTTATTCAAGGCGTTTATGACGCCAAAATATTGCTAACTAGCTCGCTAGCATTTTCGTTTGCTTGTTTCGTGACAAAAAGGTCACCTACTAGTTCGCCGGTTCGCTAGCGAACTATTTAAGCGCAAAGCGATGTAATACCGGAAACTTGTGATTATGAACATTCCGTTGATATCATCTTATTGTTTTAGTGTGTTTTTCATCAATTGACATTATTCCGAAGTCCCGGAAATGCTTTCTTATAAGTTCGGACGCATTAAAAATACTATATTTTAAGCCGAAACGGACATTTTTGAGATTAGGGCGTTATACCGGAAAGTCTTGTTTCTTGGTAAATCATGTTTTCACAATAATGTTTTCTCATATAAATGGACTCAGTTATGTCATCCGAGTGTCGTTTTCAGTGTTTTGGTCTAGTTTCACGGTTTGCTGGCATGGAATAGTGTAACCGTGAATAGTGCACGCAGCACTTTCTACCAACACTTTTAGGACATTGTTTGCTTTGTTTCGCCATATGACGAAAACTATCATATGTTTTAGCTTTGTTTTCATGTCCTAACCTTGTTATTAAATTAACGACACTGTTACGTAATTAAATTACGCTAAATGCATGAGATTATGTAAATAAAATAGTGATTAGTTTGTACGGATTTTCTGGTTAATTGCCATTTGTCACATTCTCCCCCGTTAAAAAGAATTTCGTCCCGAAATTCAAGTTGAGTCTTCCTTTGCAGGAGTCTTCTCGAACAAGTGGGGATATCTTGCCTTGATCTGATCTTCACGTTCCCAGGTGTCCTCGGGTCCGTGACGTGAATTCCAGTGGACCTTGACTAGTTCGATACGACTTCTCCTTGTCTTGTTGACTTTCCTGTCCATAACCTCGACGAATTCTTCTGTAATCTGGTGTTTGTCGTCTATATGAATTTCATATGCTGGGATGATAACTGTTTTCATTTGTTGGACTTTTCTTAAGATTCGACACATGAAATGTGTCATGTACGTTACTGAGTTCTTCTGTCAGTTTCAACTTGTACGCGACGGTACCGATCTTTTCTAGAATTTCAAATGGCCCAATGTATCTCGGGTTTAGTTTTTCCGCGCTTCCCGAATCTAGCTACGCCTTTCCAAGGTGAGACTTTCAGTAATGCTTTGTCTCCGACCTCGAAGGCGAATGGTTTACGTCTTTGGTCCGCGTAGCTATTTTGTCTGTCACGAACCCATTTGATACGGTCTCGTATCTTTGCTATCTTGTCAGTAGTATCTTGGACTAATTCAGGGCCAATGAGTTGTTTGTCTCCGACTTCCGCCCAACACAGCGGTGATCGGCACTTCCGTCCGTATAGTGCTTCGAATGGGGCGGCTTTAATGCTTGTGTGATAACTGTTATTATATGTGAACTCTACCAGCGGTAAATGATTATCCCAGTTTCCGCCCAAATCCATTACACAGGCGCGAAGCATGTCTTCCAACGTTTGGATGGTTCGTTCGCTTTGTCCATCGGTTTGCGGATGAAATGTTGTGCTCAGATCCAGACGAGATCCAAGCGATTCTTGAAATGATTGCCATATTCTTGACACAAAGCGACCATCGCAATCCGAGATTATTGAAATCGGCACTCCATGACGTGCTATTATCTTGTTAAGATGAAGCTCAGCTAACTTCTCAATACTGTCTTTTTCACGAATGGGTCAGAAGTGAGCCGACTTGGTTAATCGATCAATGATAACCGATATCATGTGATGACCTCAAGAGGTCTGTGGGAGTTCTGTAATGAAATCCATTGATATCTGTTTCCACTTCCAATGGGAATCTCGGGTTGTTGTAATAGTCTAGATGGCTTTGATACTCGGCCTTGACCTTTGCACAAATTAGGCATTTCCCAAACGTAGGTCGCAATATCTCCTTTGAGATTAGGTTACTAGTAATATTCCTTTACATCCTGATACATCTTATCAGATCCTGGATGTATTGAATATTTTGACTTGTATGTGACTCATCCAGCACTAAGTCTCGCAATCCGCCAAAGTAAGGAATCTAGATTCTTCCATGAAATACCATGTGCCATCTTTGTTCTCTTCCAATTGTTTCTCTAATCCTCGCAAGGATTCTGCTTGAAAGTTTTCCGGCTTTAGAGCTTCTAGTTGTGCATCGTGCACACGAGTAGTGAAGTTCGTCTTAATGTTAACTCTAAAGCTCGTACTCGTAAAATTTTGACCCGCTCTTTCCGGCTCAAAGCATCCACCACAACATTTGCTTTGCCCGGATGGTACTTGATTTCTCAGTCGTAGTCATTCAACAATTCTACCTATCGCCGTTGGAGCATGTTTAATGTTGAAGACTTTTATGGTCTGTGAATATGGTACGCTTAGTACCATAAGATAATGGCACCCAATTTTTAAAGCGAATACCACTGCACCCAATTCCAGGTCATGAGTGGTATAGTTCTTTTCATGAACTTTTAACTGCCATGACGCGTACGCAATGACTTTTTCACGTTGCATTAATACGCAACCCAAGCCTTGACGCGATGCATCACAGTACACCACGAAGTCATCGGTACCGTCTGTGAGTGATAAGATTGGCGCTTGACGTAGTTTATCTTTGAGCGTTTGGAATGCCATTTCTTGTTTTTCACCCCAATCGAACTTTCTATCCTTTTGAGTGAGCGAGGTTAGCGGTTTAGCCATTTTAGAAAAAAAATTCTCAATGAATCTTCAATAGTATCCCGCTAAACCTAGAAATTGTCTTACTTCCGTTGGGGTCTTGGGAGCGCTTCAGTTCTTTATGGCTTTTATCTTAGCTGGGTCAACATGTATACCGTTCTCGTTCACCACATGATCGAGAAATTGCACCTCGCGAATCCAAAATTCGCATTTTGAGAATTTGGCATACAATTATTCTCTCTTAAGTAGCTCCAGGGTAGTTCTCAAATGTTGTTCATGTTCCGCCTCGGTTCGTGAGTATATTAAAATGTCATCAATGAATACGATCACGAACTTGTTGAGATATGGCTTACATACTCTGTTCATTAAATCCATGAACACGGCGGGTGCCTTTGTTAAGCCAAAGGGCATAACAAGGAACTCGTAATGTCCATAACGAGTCCTGAATGATGTCATAGGAATGCTTTCCTATTGAATTCTCGGCTGGTGATATTTGGATCGTAGATCGATTTTGTAATAAAAGTTAGAACCTTGTAACTGATCGAACAAGTCGTCGATCCTCGGTAAAGGATATTGATTTTTGATAGTTAGCTTGTTTAGTTCTCTGTAATCGATGCACATACGAAAGGTTCCATCCTTCTTCTTGAAAAATAACACCAGAGCTCCCCAAGGCGAGAAACTCGGTCTAATAAATCCCTTGTCAAGCAGTTCCTGCAACTGAGTGAATAATTCTTGCATCTCCGAGGGTGCGAGTCTATATGAAGCTTTCGTCACCGGTGCAGCTCCTGGCACAAGATCAATACTGAATTCGACTTGTCGCTGCGGAGGTAGTCCCGGCAAGTCTCCTGAAAAGACTTCAGGGTATTCCCTTGCCACAGGGATGTCCTCCACCTTGCGCTACTCGGACTTCTTGTCGACCACATGGGCAAGAGAGGCGATGCATCCTGCTCTCATACTCTTCCGAGCCTTCATACAGTTGCTGATCAGCAACCGTGTACCGTGTTTCTCTCCGTGCACCAAAATATGTTCTCTCGTCAAACAGGGGGGGGGGAGGAAGGAGAGTAGTTTTCTCGAAGCAACTACTTCTGCTAGGTGGTCAGCCAACCAATCTATGCCAGGAGTTTAGTCGTAATAACCCATTTGAATGCGTGAAAGGTCGATACTGAATTTCTGTGCTCCGAGTTCGAGTGTGCATCCTTTAATATCTTCTCCTGACTCACTAATTCACCGTTGGCCAATCCTATGGTATGAGAGGACGTCTGGCTTACTTGACTCGGCCAAGCATACTTTGAATTTTATGGGGACAAAGCTAATACCGACACCGGTATTAAACAACACGGATGCAACGGGTCAGTTGATAGGAACGTATCAGCGACCCTTAATGACTTCACACGACTTCACTAATTCCTCATTAGCTAACTTGATAGAGCAAGACATGTTTAACCCACATGACTCTAATTCGTGTATATGCTTAGTATCTAAAGACACTAAGTTAAGCCGACATTGGTATCCAAAGAATTGATACATAATGGTTGTAGAGTGGAGCATACCCCTAGACTTGCTTACTCACTAGCTTGATTCATCCTTAACCATTCATGCTCGTAGTGACCTCCTTGCCTTAGTAAAAACCACCTCGTTCATTCTTAAATATAGCTAACTCATTAGTTCATGTTTTGTGCCAAGTCTCACCACACTGCTACTCTTGTCACTTTTTCAAGTGCCCTCATGATGAAAGTTTCACCTACCTCATTCCGAATTTTGACAAGTTATTAGCATACTTCTTAATGCGAACATCGATCATGGCAGCAATTGCCTTCGTTTCGCTCGTCACGGAAGTTTTCTACCTCATAGCACCTTCTTTGGAAATTTCCCCCGTCCTCACCACATCCTTGGTGAGACCAACTGTGGGAGTTACTTGAAAAATAAATCTAGGTAGGGTGACATGATGTGATCATGATTCGGATCTCAGGGCTAAACCCCAAATGTAGCGCTCAGTGCGTTTGGATTCGAGTGTTACCCAATATGCAATCAATCCTTGACAGATTGTAGAGGCATCGGGGTAACTAACAACATTAGCTCTAATCATGATCGAGTTCTAGAGCTCAGTTCCCAAACTTGGAATTTTTCCACTAACGAGCAATACTTTTCTCGCTTAAGATTCTTGAGTTCTTCCCATAATAACCTCTTTGCTGTATTACTCCCTATAGTTTGCACTTGGAGATTCCACCAAGTTAACACCTCATTCAACAGAAGGTTATTCGTTTACCAAAACGTTTACTTAGGAGTACATTTATTAGCAAAGTTAACTGACTTCCTTGTCTTTATCTAGCGGATAGAACTCACCGCACCTTTCGTATCAATGGGGTCTCACGGCTTATAACCCGGAAAAGCCTTAGGATTAAATCTGGTGTGATTGCATCTCCAAGTGTGGCATTGCCACTCATTCTCGTCCCATCGGGATTTGAACCACTTGAACTACCGGTACTATCAGTACCATCACTAGTGTCGACTCGACAACCTCATGTTGTTCCATATGACCTCTAGTTCAACATTAATAGTAGGGCGCTGATTAACTGACCCTCTTCTAGGCGTAGATTTTCTTGTCGCCGCCACGTTGTTTCCGATACATAGTATCATGGGGTCTAGGCTTTTATTTGGACTGATATAGCCTACTATGCGCCTAAGAATCAAGAAAATAATTGGTCATGGAAACCTCAAGCTCTCATTGTTCATACATGTTTGAAACCATGATAATATGAATAATCGCAAACCAAAATGCAGTACCCCTGCATGCACTGACCATATGCCTTAGTGGGAAAAGTGGTAATTCGTTGAGGAGGAGAAACCAAACGGTCGTCTCCAATTTACAACGTGTATTCCATACTTTATGGATCTCGATAGTCCAAAGTAGGAAAATCCTTCGCCGCACTAACCCGTGTGACGAATACATTGATATCCCTTGAGCTCCAAGAGCTCCAACAAAATTGTTATAATTTCCATAGATGTCGAATAATACAATGAAGGGGTTGTAGCTTGGCTCATGCCATAACATCCCTTAGATTATGACAAATGTCAAACGCCAGAGTTTAATGTAATCATTTACGATAACTAAGGTAAGGTAGGGTGTCATGGACACCAAAGAACCAGCCCATGTACAAGAAATCTAAGAATGTTGAGGAAAATCCCCCATGAGCGGCCAACCAGTTTTGTTTGCTTTCAACGACTAGTCTCAAACGACTCGTGTTATAAATCAAACGTTAGGTGCGAACAATACGTGTGGTCTTCCTGTATCGTAGAGTGTTATAGTAACCGTTCCGGTTAGTGTTCCACTAGATAGAAACTTGAACAACTTAGGAATTTCTTATGGCTAGTGATCATTAGCTTGACCCGCAGAGCTCACCAGGATTCCCATACACTACAAGTTGTTATTACGTGGGCCCCCGTAATAATAAATTGTCTTGTATGGTCACCCTAGCATTCTCTCGTTCAAGCAGTCGATCAGTCAAAGAGATGACACTATTGTCTATATACTTTCAACATAGAAGGGACCTTCGTGATGGTCCACGTGCTCACGCCCATTGTCATTATTCGTGAAAGGGCACAACGTTAGCCAAAATAGGAATAAAAAGAATCCGTAATAATAATAACTGGAGGGGCACCTTTAAGATGAGTACTTCATCTTCCTTGTCTGGACGAGAGTGTCATCAATCACGATTAGTATGAGCCTCAGGGACCTCGTCCCACTAGTAGGGTTGTTGTCCAAGACCGCCACCTCCGCCTCGTCGTCACTACCGAAGCCGGACATATGCCATCCGACGGAACACAACCATCTTCCACGGGATCAATGCTTTAGAGTCTCTTTAAGGGACCACATCCGCCATAAGCTTCGTAATTGACGCGAGGTCATCATTCTCACCACGTGAGTTAAGAGTAACAATAGAATTCGTAGTCGAAGGTATTTTCGTTCATGGCAAAATATTCCGTACAACACATATATAAATGCATTATATATATAATCACTAAATCTCATGTTGTTTTTGTTCTCGTGTTTCACATGTAATTCCTAGTGTTTTGAGTCTATTCCTTATAGACTAAACATGTATGGATCCATATTCGTTACTAGTGATTGAGCCCGCGTGATAGATCCTTAAGTTATAATGACACAATGAAAACCTTTTGTCATACTTTTGAAATGTTAACGACTTTGTTTTTATGTGAGAGCCCTTCGGTGATTGTAGACCAACTTTAATAAAAGTTTTTCCCCGGTTCACTACAATCGGAGCTCTGATACCATTCTGTCACACCCTGCTAGTAGCGGAAGCGTATTGTGTGTGACGTAAGAAAGGTAATCATTGCATCCAAATGTATTAACAACATGAACCAACAACGATGCCATAGATATCTAGTTTTCGACAAAAGATTACGAGTTTTTAACATAGTTTCCAAGTTCAACAACGTTTGCCATAGCATAGTTCTAAGTTATTTTACACATAACAGAAGATAGTTTTTGACACAACACATAGTGAGGTTTTGTCCCCTATATACCCATACGAAGTTGGGATATAAAAGACAAACCCTCCCAAAAGTGGCCATCGTTGTCATTTGTTTTCCCGAATCCCATAGTGAATCACCGGCTCAAGACCTGTTTCCTGAGATACATGTAGTTTTAAAAAGTCAACAAAAAGTTGAGCGAGTTCATGCAGTATTTGATATCATATGAAATCTAGTACTTGTTATCTTGTAATCATGGTATGTTCTGGTTTAAAATCATGGAGTCTGTTTAAAGATCTATCAGTGGGTAGCTAGCCCCCTGACATAATGCGCCATAAGCAGAATAACCAACCCGAGGACACTTAGTTCGCATTGGGATCAACAAAAGCACTCCACGGTTAACAACTAGGAGTGGGGCGTGCCTCAAGCCCAATAGATCTACACCTTTTGCACCTTGGTCACTACGTGATTAATGGTTATTAATGTGTATTCCCTACTTATGCACATTGATCATGCCTCCTACTCCGTAATTAACATACCCAATAGTTTAACATGTATTTCCCCTCGATGTTTTTGAAAACAAAACATTGAAAACAGTGAAAGGAGGGACATGAACTCACAAATTTGCGTTCCTTGTACGTAATACCGTAGCGAGCGTCCGTATATGTAATTAACCTACATGTGTACTAACTTTATTAGACACTAGGTCTTTCGGACCTCGTACAAGTTGTTCATCTTGAATTCTTTATTATGTTTTCGCTTGTCATCATTATTATTGGGCCTAGCCCTAGTTTTCTTGTTATTGGGCCTAGCCCTAGTTTTCTTGTTATTGGGCCTAGCCCTAGTTTTCTTGTTATTGGGCCTAGCCCTAGTTTTCTTGTTATTGGGCCTAGCCCTAGTTTTCTAGTTATTGGGCCTAGCCCTAGTTTTCTAGTGAGTCCATTAAATATACTCTTGCAATTTTTACCAAAAATTCACCAAGCATGTAACTTAATAAGTTCGTTTTTCACATGAAAAATACTTGGTAATTTTTATAGTTTTCGACTTTCCGGACCCTTGTTTTTGACCACTTAGTTATGCGCTCGCTTTAGTGTCTAAAAATATGTTATTTTTAGACTCGACATTGTAGTAACTTGTTTACGATGTCGATACGCCCAAACTGTCGTCATCAAGTGTTATGTATTTCCATTTCGGCTATTTTATTTAACTGTCCGATTTTACTAGCATTTCTTGGACCATGTAGGACATGTATGTGTATTTATTTTGACCATCCAATCGATATCTAATACATACACATATATATCACCCATTGCAAGCACTTAGCAAGTTTCTGAAAATATATAATTTTTCTTACCAAAAATTATATTTACACATTGTTATATTTTTACCCATTTATTTTTGTAAAAAAAAATATAAGTTTAAGTTCATAAGAACTTCTTGAATATTTAAACCTTAAATATTCCCATCAAAGTTTCCATAATGACGTTTAAGACCACTAATCGCGTTTAACATTGTTAATCACCCTTTAATCCCCTCTTTAATCGCGATTAGATTTTTAGAAAAATTCGCCATAGTTTCCCCTAACTATGATGTTTCCCACGTTTCCAAAACGCGTTTAAACCATGTTTAAACCCATAATCATAATCAATTTCCAAATCAAGTTTCATTACACCAACTTTGCATGCATGATTCATGTTCTTTTCCTCTTTATTTCCATGAACTTTTATAAGTATATTTTTAACAACTTGGTTAAAAATAATGAAATCTTCACATATTTATTAGGACCTTAAAGATACCATTTTCATTATATTTTCTAATCAAAATCTCCTCTTTAAACCACTTATTATATTTTCTAATCAAAATCTCCTCTTTAAACCACTTTGTTTACTAAACTTTTAGGATGATCATAATAAGAATCCTGGTGGTTATTCTTTATAAAAGTCACTTATGTGTAATAAATCATTTTTAAGTTGTAGTAAAGTTCATGGATCATGAGGTTGATGATCTTGTTTAGATTTAAACATTACCATGTTTAAATCATCGTTTATATTATTAATCAAACAAGATCACCCACTTAAAACAACTTACTTTAACATAATCAACATAAATTATGCTAACTAGCAATCACAAATCTAATAAATCAACACATAATATAGTTATATTTAGTGTTTATTAGCTTTGAGGTTAGGGTTTTTGGTGTGATTTTTATTAATCTTTTTGATGATCAACTTGTACTTCCATAATCTATACATAATAATGAACTTAAATAGAGTGTTTAGGAGCCTTACAACTTTGCAAGAGTTTGAGTGATGTTTAGAAGAAAATAAAGCTTCCAAATATGAGAAATGAGCTCCTAATATGCCTCCTAGCTTGTAATCTTCTTAAGCCATCTTGAAAAAGTTTATAGATGCTTTGTAATATAATATTTAGAGTTGAAAAAATGGTGATGTTGGTGGTGGTTAACTTGGCCGAGAGTGGAGGGGGGAAAAAGAATGGTTTTTGGTTTCTAGAAGTGTTGTAGAAAGATTAGGAATTTGTGATGAAGATAATTGTTATATCTTGCAATCCTTTTTAGTCAAAATTGTGATCATCCATGCCATGCCCTAACATCATCATGCCTAGTGTGTCTTAGGGAGGTATGGCCGAAGATAGTGAGGGTTATGGTGGTTATACCATATTTCCTTTTTTTTTTTTTTTAAACGAATATAACATGTGACATTTTATTAATGTTGTAGATATTTTAGTCATTTGTTTAAGTATGCTAATCAAGGTAGTAAAGTAGTTTAGGGTTTCAAACAAAGTCTAATTGGTTTATTAGTTTAGTGGTTATTAATTTTGGATGGTAAAAATACCACTATTTCGCTCGTCGGTTCGATATCGGGTGATATACGAAAGGTGAAATATAGTACCGGGAGCCATGGTTTTAATTTACCATCGATGCTATGGTATTTATTCAAGGCGTTTATGACGCCAAAATATTGCTAACTAGCTCGCTAGCATTTTCGTTTGCTTGTTTCGTGACAAAAAGGTCACCTACTAGTTCGCCGGTTCGCTAGCGAACTATTTAAGCGCAAAGCGATGTAATACCGGAAACTTGTGATTATGAACATTCCGTTGATATCATCTTATTGTTTTAGTGTGTTTTTCATCAATTGACATTATTCCGAAGTCCCGGAAATGCTTTCTTATAAGTTCGGACGCATTAAAAATACTATATTTTAAGCCGAAACGGACATTTTTGAGATTAGGGCGTTATACCGGAAAGTCTTGTTTCTTGGTAAATCATGTTTTCACAATAATGTTTTCTCATATAAATGGACTCAGTTATGTCATCCGAGTGTCGTTTTCAGTGTTTTGGTCTAGTTTCACGGTTTGCTGGCATGGAATAGTGTAACCGTGAATAGTGCACGCAGCACTTTCTACCAACACTTTTAGGACATTGTTTGCTTTGTTTCGCCATATGACGAAAACTATCATATGTTTTAGCTTTGTTTTCATGTCCTAACCTTGTTATTAAATTAACGACACTGTTACGTAATTAAATTACGCTAAATGCATGAGATTATGTAAATAAAATAGTGATTAGTTTGTACGGATTTTCTGGTTAATTGCCATTTGTCACATTCTCCCCCCGTTAAAAAGAATTTCGTCCCGAAATTCAAGTTGAGTCTTCCTTTGCAGGAGTCTTCTCGAACAAGTGGGGATATCTTGCCTTGATCTGATCTTCACGTTCCCAGGTGTCCTCGGGTCCGTGACGTGAATTCCAGTGGACCTTGACTAGTTCGATACGACTTCTCCTTGTCTTGTTGACTTTCCTGTCCATAACCTCGACGAATTCTTCTGTAATCTGGTGTTTGTCGTCTATATGAATTTCATATGCTGGGATGATAACTGTTTTCATTTGTTGGACTTTTCTTAAGATTCGACACATGAAATGTGTCATGTACGTTACTGAGTTCTTCTGTCAGTTTCAACTTGTACGCGACGGTACCGATCTTTTCTAGAATTTCAAATGGCCCAATGTATCTCGGGTTTAGTTTTTCCGCGCTTCCCGAATCTAGCTACGCCTTTCCAAGGTGAGACTTTCAGTAATGCTTTGTCTCCGACCTCGAAGGCGAATGGTTTACGTCTTTGGTCCGCGTAGCTATTTTGTCTGTCACGAACCCATTTGATACGGTCTCGTATCTTTGCTATCTTGTCAGTAGTATCTTGGACTAATTCAGGGCCAATGAGTTGTTTGTCTCCGACTTCCGCCCAACACAGCGGTGATCGGCACTTCCGTCCGTATAGTGCTTCGAATGGGGCGGCTTTAATGCTTGTGTGATAACTGTTATTATATGTGAACTCTACCAGCGGTAAATGATTATCCCAGTTTCCGCCCAAATCCATTACACAGGCGCGAAGCATGTCTTCCAACGTTTGGATGGTTCGTTCGCTTTGTCCATCGGTTTGCGGATGAAATGTTGTGCTCAGATCCAGACGAGATCCAAGCGATTCTTGAAATGATTGCCATATTCTTGACACAAAGCGACCATCGCAATCCGAGATTATTGAAATCGGCACTCCATGACGTGCTATTATCTTGTTAAGATGAAGCTCAGCTAACTTCTCAATACTGTCTTTTTCACGAATGGGTCAGAAGTGAGCCGACTTGGTTAATCGATCAATGATAACCGATATCATGTGATGACCTCAAGAGGTCTGTGGGAGTTCTGTAATGAAATCCATTGATATCTGTTTCCACTTCCAAATGGGAATCTCGGGTTGTTGTAATAGTCTAGATGGCTTTTGATACTCGGCCTTGACCTTTGCACAAATTAGGCATTTCCCAAACGTAGGTCGCAATATCTCCTTTGAGATTAGGTTACTAGTAATATTCCTTTACATCCTGATACATCTTATCAGATCCTGGATGTATTGAATATTTTGACTTGTATGTGACTCATCCAGCACTAAGTCTCGCAATCCGCCAAAGTAAGGAATCTAGATTCTTCCCATGAAATACCATGTGCCATCTTTGTTCTCTTCCAATTGTTTCTCTAATCCTCGCAAGGATTCTGCTTGAAAGTTTTCCGGCTTTAGAGCTTCTAGTTGTGCATCGTGCACACGAGTAGTGAAGTTCGTCTTAATGGTTAACTCTAAAGCTCGTACTCGTAAAATTTTGACCCGCTCTTTCCGGCTCAAAGCATCCACCACAACATTTGCTTTGCCCGGATGGTACTTGATTTCTCAGTCGTAGTCATTCAACAATTCTACCTATCGCCGTTGGAGCATGTTTAATGTTGAAGACTTTTATGGTCTGTGAATATGGTACGCTTAGTACCATAAGATAATGGCACCAAATTTTTAAAGCGAATACCACTGCACCCAATTCCAGGTCATGAGTGGTATAGTTCTTTTCATGAACTTTTAACTGCCATGACGCGTACGCAATGACTTTTTCACGTTGCATTAACACGCAACCCAAGCCTTGACGCGATGCATCACAGTACACCACGAAGTCATCGGTACCGTCTGTGAGTGATAAGATTGGCGCTTGACGTAGTTTATCTTTGAGCGTTTGGAATGCCATTTCTTGTTTTTCACCCCAATCGAACTTTCTATCCTTTTGAGTGAGCGAGGTTAGCGGTTTAGCCATTTTAGAAAAAAAATTCTCAATGAATCTTCAATAGTATCCCGCTAAACCTAGAAATTGTCTTACTTCCGTTGGGGTCTTGGGAGCGCTTCAGTTCTTTATGGCTTTTATCTTAGCTGGGTCAACATGTATACCGTTCTCGTTCACCACATGATCGAGAAATTGCACCTCGCGAATCCAAAATTCGCATTTTGAGAATTTGGCATACAATTATTCTCTCTTAAGTAGCTCCAGGGTAGTTCTCAAATGTTGTTCATGTTCCGCCTCGGTTCGTGAGTATATTAAAATGTCATCAATGAATACGATCACGAACTTGTTGAGATATGGCTTACATACTCTGTTCATTAAATCCATGAACACGGCGGGTGCCTTTGTTAAGCCAAAGGGCATAACAAGGAACTCGTAATGTCCATAACGAGTCCTGAATGATGTCATAGGAATGCTTTCCTATTGAATTCTCGGCTGGTGATATTTGGATCGTAGATCGATTTTGTAATAAAAGTTAGAACCTTGTAACTGATCGAACAAGTCGTCGATCCTCGGTAAAGGATATTGATTTTTGATAGTTAGCTTGTTTAGTTCTCTGTAATCGATGCACATACGAAAGGTTCCATCCTTCTTCTTGAAAAATAACACCAGAGCTCCCCAAGGCGAGAAACTCGGTCTAATAAATCCCTTGTCAAGCAGTTCCTGCAACTGAGTGAATAATTCTTGCATCTCCGAGGGTGCGAGTCTATATGAAGCTTTCGTCACCGGTGCAGCTCCTGGCACAAGATCAATACTGAATTCGACTTGTCGCTGCGGAGGTAGTCCCGGCAAGTCTCCTGAAAAGACTTCAGGGTATTCCCTTGCCACAGGGATGTCCTCCACCTTGCGCTACTCGGACTTCTTGTCGACCACATGGGCAAGAGAGGCGATGCATCCTGCTCTCATACTCTTCCGAGCCTTCATACAGTTGCTGATCAGCAACCGTGTACCGTGTTTCTCTCCGTGCACCAAAATATGTTCTCTCGTCAAACAGGGGGGGGGGGGGGAGGAAGGAGAGTAGTTTTCTCGAAGCAACTACTTCTGCTAGGTGGTCAGCCAACCAATCTATGCCAGGAGTTTAGTCGTAATAACCCATTTGAATGCGTGAAAGGTCGATACTGAATTTCTGTGCTCCGAGTTCGAGTGTGCATCCTTTAATATCTTCTCCTGACTCACTAATTCACCGTTGGCCAATCCTATGGTATGAGAGGACGTCTGGCTTACTTGACTCGGCCAAGCATACTTTGAATTTTATGGGGACAAAGCTAATACCGACACCGGTATTAAACAACACGGATGCAACGGGTCAGTTGATAGGAACGTATCAGCGACCCTTAATGACTTCACACGACTTCACTAATTCCTCATTAGCTAACTTGATAGAGCAAGACATGTTTAACCCACATGACTCTAATTCGTGTATATGCTTAGTATCTAAAGACACTAAGTTAAGCCGACATTGGTATCCAAAGAATTGATACATAATGGTTGTAGAGTGGAGCATACCCCTAGACTTGCTTACTCACTAGCTTGATTCATCCTTAACCATTCATGCTCGTAGTGACCTCCTTGCCTTAGTAAAAACCACCTCGTTCATTCTTAAATATAGCTAACTCATTAGTTCATGTTTTGTGCCAAGTCTCACCACACTGCTACTCTTGTCACTTTTTCAAGTGCCCTCATGATGAAAGTTTCACCTACCTCATTCCGAATTTTGACAAGTTATTAGCATACTTCTTAATGCGAACATCGATCATGGCAGCAATTGCCTTCGTTTCGCTCGTCACGGAAGTTTTCTACCTCATAGCACCTTCTTTGGAAATTTCCCCCGTCCTCACCACATCCTTGGTGAGACCAACTGTGGGAGTTACTTGAAAAATAAATCTAGGTAGGGTGACATGATGTGATCATGATTCGGATCTCAGGGCTAAACCCCAAATGTAGCGCTCAGTGCGTTTGGATTCGAGTGTTACCCAATATGCAATCAATCCTTGACAGATTGTAGAGGCATCGGGGTAACTAACAACATTAGCTCTAATCATGATCGAGTTCTAGAGCTCAGTTCCCAAACTTGGAATTTTTCCACTAACGAGCAATACTTTTCTCGCTTAAGATTCTTGAGTTCTTCCCATAATAACCTCTTTGCTGTATTACTCCCTATAGTTTGCACTTGGAGATTCCACCAAGTTAACACCTCATTCAACAGAAGGTTATTCGTTTACCAAAACGTTTACTTAGGAGTACATTTATTAGCAAAGTTAACTGACTTCCTTGTCTTTATCTAGCGGATAGAACTCACCGCACCTTTCGTATCAATGGGGTCTCACGGCTTATAACCCGGAAAAGCCTTAGGATTAAATCTGGTGTGATTGCATCTCCAAGTGTGGCATTGCCACTCATTCTCGTCCCATCGGGATTTGAACCACTTGAACTACCGGTACTATCAGTACCATCACTAGTGTCGACTCGACAACCTCATGTTGTTCCATATGACCTCTAGTTCAACATTAATAGTAGGGCGCTGATTAACTGACCCTCTTCTAGGCGTAGATTTTCTTGTCGCCGCCACGTTGTTTCCGATACATAGTATCATGGGGTCTAGGCTTTTATTTGGACTGATATAGCCTACTATGCGCCTAAGAATCAAGAAAATAATTGGTCATGGAAACCTCAAGCTCTCATTGTTCATACATGTTTGAAACCATGATAATATGAATAATCGCAAACCAAAATGCAGTACCCCTGCATGCACTGACCATATGCCTTAGTGGGAAAAGTGGTAATTCGTTGAGGAGGAGAAACCAAACGGTCGTCTCCAATTTACAACGTGTATTCCATACTTTATGGATCTCGATAGTCCAAAGTAGGAAAATCCTTCGCCGCACTAACCCGTGTGACGAATACATTGATATCCCTTGAGCTCCAAGAGCTCCAACAAAATTGTTATAATTTCCATAGATGTCGAATAATACAATGAAGGGGTTGTAGCTTGGCTCATGCCATAACATCCCTTAGATTATGACAAATGTCAAACGCCAGAGTTTAATGTAATCATTTACGATAACTAAGGTAAGGTAGGGTGTCATGGACACCAAAGAACCAGCCCATGTACAAGAAATCTAAGAATGTTGAGGAAAATCCCCCATGAGCGGCCAACCAGTTTTGTTTGCTTTCAACGACTAGTCTCAAACGACTCGTGTTATAAATCAAACGTTAGGTGCGAACAATACGTGTGGTCTTCCTGTATCGTAGAGTGTTATAGTAACCGTTCCGGTTAGTGTTCCACTAGATAGAAACTTGAACAACTTAGGAATTTCTTATGGCTAGTGATCATTAGCTTGACCCGCAGAGCTCACCAGGATTCCCATACACTACAAGTTGTTATTACGTGGGCCCCCGTAATAATAAATTGTCTTGTATGGTCACCCTAGCATTCTCTCGTTCAAGCAGTCGATCAGTCAAAGAGATGACACTATTGTCTATATACTTTCAACATAGAAGGGACCTTCGTGATGGTCCACGTGCTCACGCCCATTGTCATTATTCGTGAAAGGGCACAACGTTAGCCAAAATAGGAATAAAAAGAATCCGTAATAATAATAACTGGAGGGGCACCTTTAAGATGAGTACTTCATCTTCCTTGTCTGGACGAGAGTGTCATCAATCACGATTAGTATGAGCCTCAGGGACCTCGTCCCACTAGTAGGGTTGTTGTCCAAGACCGCCACCTCCGCCTCGTCGTCACTACCGAAGCCGGACATATGCCATCCGACGGAACACAACCATCTTCCACGGGATCAATGCTTTAGAGTCTCTTTAAGGGACCACATCCGCCATAAGCTTCGTAATTGACGCGAGGTCATCATTCTCACCACGTGAGTTAAGAGTAACAATAGAATTCGTAGTCGAAGGTATTTTCGTTCATGGCAAAATATTCCGTACAACACATATATAAATGCATTATATATATAATCACTAAATCTCATGTTGTTTTTGTTCTCGTGTTTCACATGTAATTCCTAGTGTTTTGAGTCTATTCCTTATAGACTAAACATGTATGGATCCATATTCGTTACTAGTGATTGAGCCCGCGTGATAGATCCTTAAGTTATAATGACACAATGAAAACCTTTTGTCATACTTTTGAAATGTTAACGACTTTGTTTTTATGTGAGAGCCCTTCGGTGATTGTAGACCAACTTTAATAAAAGTTTTTCCCCGGTTCACTACAATCGGAGCTCTGATACCATTCTGTCACACCCTGCTAGTAGCGGAAGCGTATTGTGTGTGACGTAAGAAAGGTAATCATTGCATCCAAATGTATTAACAACATGAACCAACAACGATGCCATAGATATCTAGTTTTCGACAAAAGATTACGAGTTTTTAACATAGTTTCCAAGTTCAACAACGTTTGCCATAGCATAGTTCTAAGTTATTTTACACATAACAGAAGATAGTTTTTGACACAACACATAGTGAGGTTTTGTCCCCTATATACCCATACGAAGTTGGGATATAAAAGACAAACCCTCCCAAAAGTGGCCATCGTTGTCATTTGTTTTCCCGAATCCCATAGTGAATCACCGGCTCAAGACCTGTTTCCTGAGATACATGTAGTTTTAAAAAGTCAACAAAAAGTTGAGCGAGTTCATGCAGTATTTGATATCATATGAAATCTAGTACTTGTTATCTTGTAATCATGGTATGTTCTGGTTTAAAATCATGGAGTCTGTTTAAAGATCTATCAGTGGGTAGCTAGCCCCCTGACATAATGCGCCATAAGCAGAATAACCAACCCGAGGACACTTAGTTCGCATTGGGATCAACAAAAGCACTCCACGGTTAACAACTAGGAGTGGGGCGTGCCTCAAGCCCAATAGATCTACACCTTTTGCACCTTGGTCACTACGTGATTAATGGTTATTAATGTGTATTCCCTACTTATGCACATTGATCATGCCTCCTACTCCGTAATTAACATACCCAATAGTTTAACATGTATTTCCCCTCGATGTTTTTGAAAACAAAACATTGAAAACAGTGAAAGGAGGGACATGAACTCACAAATTTGCGTTCCTTGTACGTAATACCGTAGCGAGCGTCCGTATATGTAATTAACCTACATGTGTACTAACTTTATTAGACACTAGGTCTTTCGGACCTCGTACAAGTTGTTCATCTTGAATTCTTTATTATGTTTTCGCTTGTCATCATTATTATTGGGCCTAGCCCTAGTTTTCTTGTTATTGGGCCTAGCCCTAGTTTTCTTGTTATTGGGCCTAGCCCTAGTTTTCTTGTTATTGGGCCTAGCCCTAGTTTTCTTGTTATTGGGCCTAGCCCTAGTTTTCTAGTTATTGGGCCTAGCCCTAGTTTTCTAGTGAGTCCATTAAATATACTCTTGCAATTTTTACCAAAAATTCACCAAGCATGTAACTTAATAAGTTCGTTTTTCACATGAAAAATACTTGGTAATTTTTATAGTTTTCGACTTTCCGGACCCTTGTTTTTGACCACTTAGTTATGCGCTCGCTTTAGTGTCTAAAAATATGTTATTTTTAGACTCGACATTGTAGTAACTTGTTTACGATGTCGATACGCCCAAACTGTCGTCATCAAGTGTTATGTATTTCCATTTCGGCTATTTTATTTAACTGTCCGATTTTACTAGCATTTCTTGGACCATGTAGGACATGTATGTGTATTTATTTTGACCATCCAATCGATATCTAATACATACACATATATATCACCCATTGCAAGCACTTAGCAAGTTTCTGAAAATATATAATTTTTCTTACCAAAAATTATATTTACACATTGTTATATTTTTACCCATTTATTTTTGTAAAAAAAAATATAAGTTTAAGTTCATAAGAACTTCTTGAATATTTAAACCTTAAATATTCCCATCAAAGTTTCCATAATGACGTTTAAGACCACTAATCGCGTTTAACATTGTTAATCACCCTTTAATCCCCTCTTTAATCGCGATTAGATTTTTAGAAAAATTCGCCATAGTTTCCCCTAACTATGATGTTTCCCACGTTTCCAAAACGCGTTTAAACCATGTTTAAACCCATAATCATAATCAATTTCCAAATCAAGTTTCATTACACCAACTTTGCATGCATGATTCATGTTCTTTTCCTCTTTATTTCCATGAACTTTTATAAGTATATTTTTAACAACTTGGTTAAAAATAATGAAATCTTCACATATTTATTAGGACCTTAAAGATACCATTTTCATTATATTTTCTAATCAAAATCTCCTCTTTAAACCACTTATTATATTTTCTAATCAAAATCTCATCTTTAAACCACTTTGTTTACTAAACTTTTAGGATGATCATAATAAGAATCCTGGTGGTTATTCTTTATAAAAGTCACTTATGTGTAATAAATCATTTTTAAGTTGTAGTAAAGTTCATGGATCATGAGGTTGATGATCTTGTTTAGATTTAAACATTACCATGTTTAAATCATCGTTTATATTATTAATCAAACAAGATCACCCACTTAAAACAACTTACTTTAACATAATCAACATAAATTATGCTAACTAGCAATCACAAATCTAATAAATCAACACATAATATAGTTATATTTAGTGTTTATTAGCTTTGAGGTTAGGGTTTTTGGTGTGATTTTTATTAATCTTTTTGATGATCAACTTGTACTTCCATAATCTATACATAATAATGAACTTAAATAGAGTGTTTAGGAGCCTTACAACTTTGCAAGAGTTTGAGTGATGTTTAGAAGAAAATAAAGCTTCCAAATATGAGAAATGAGCTCCTAATATGCCTCCTAGCTTGTAATCTTCTTAAGCCATCTTGAAAAAGTTTATAGATGCTTTGTAATATAATATTTAGAGTTGAAAAAATGGTGATGTTGGTGGTGGTTAACTTGGCCGAGAGTGGAGGGGGGAAAAAGAATGGTTTTTGGTTTCTAGAAGTGTTGTAGAAAGATTAGGAATTTGTGATGAAGATAATTGTTATATCTTGCAATCCTTTTTAGTCAAAATTGTGATCATCCATGCCATGCCCTAACATCATCATGCCTAGTGTGTCTTAGGGAGGTATGGCCGAAGATAGTGAGGGTTATGGTGGTTATACCATATTTCCTTTTTTTTTTTTTTAAACGAATATAACATGTGACATTTTATTAATGTTGTAGATATTTTAGTCATTTGTTTAAGTATGCTAATCAAGGTAGTAAAGTAGTTTAGGGTTTCAAACAAAGTCTAATTGGTTTATTAGTTTAGTGGTTATTAATTTTGGATGGTAAAAATACCACTATTTCGCTCGTCGGTTCGATATCGGGTGATATACGAAAGGTGAAATATAGTACCGGGAGCCATGGTTTTAATTTACCATCGATGCTATGGTATTTATTCAAGGCGTTTATGACGCCAAAATATTGCTAACTAGCTCGCTAGCATTTTCGTTTGCTTGTTTCGTGACAAAAAGGTCACCTACTAGTTCGCCGGTTCGCTAGCGAACTATTTAAGCGCAAAGCGATGTAATACCGGAAACTTGTGATTATGAACATTCCGTTGATATCATCTTATTGTTTTAGTGTGTTTTTCATCAATTGACATTATTCCGAAGTCCCGGAAATGCTTTCTTATAAGTTCGGACGCATTAAAAATACTATATTTTAAGCCGAAACGGACATTTTTGAGATTAGGGCGTTATACCGGAAAGTCTTGTTTCTTGGTAAATCATGTTTTCACAATAATGTTTTCTCATATAAATGGACTCAGTTATGTCATCCGAGTGTCGTTTTCAGTGTTTTGGTCTAGTTTCACGGTTTGCTGGCATGGAATAGTGTAACCGTGAATAGTGCACGCAGCACTTTCTACCAACACTTTTAGGACATTGTTTGCTTTGTTTCGCCATACGACGAAAACTATCATATGTTTTAGCTTTGTTTTCATGTCCTAACCTTGTTATTAAATTAACGACACTGTTACGTAATTAAATTACGCTAAATGCATGAGATTATGTAAATAAAATAGTGATTAGTTTGTACGGATTTTCTGGTTAATTGCCATTTGCCACATTTAGCTTTTGGGTTTAGCATTAGGGTTTAACTTTAACTTTTGGGTTTAGCTTTATCTTTAGGGTTTAGCATTAAGGGTTTAGCTTTAGGGTTTAGTTTTAGCTTTAGGGTTTAGCATTAGGGTTTACCTTTAGGGTTTAGAATTAGGGTTTAGCTTTAGGATTTAGGGTTTAGCATTAAGGTTTAGCTTTAGTGTTTATGGTATAAGGTTTAGGATTTATAACACATATTTTTTCAATTTTAAACATGTATATACATATATGTATAATTGACAATATACATATATGTATAGTTAAAAGATTAACAATATACACATGTGTATAAATCCAAAAAAAAATTAAAAAAAAATATAAAATAAAAATTTTAATCCTTAAAGAAAAAGCTGTGATTTTTCCAAAAAAAAATGCATTTTTTCACCTTTTTTGCATTTTTTTGCTTAGGGAAAATGTGTGGTCCAGATTGCTTCTCAAGTTTCTCAAATAGGGGGGACTTCTCTTAGGATCCCTACCCTATATATATATATGTGTGTATGTGTGTGTGTGTGTGTGTATTGGGAAGTGTTCCTTGGGGAACACTAAAAAAGTGGGAAACGGTGATGAACTCGAATTGGACTCATTCGAGCGGCAATGGAACCGACTCATCGAACCGTAACTAGGATCTTTTAATCCTAAACCCTAAAGCTAAATAATATGGCTAAAACCTAAGCTAAACCATAAAATCTAAACTATAAACTCTAAAGGCTAAACCTTAAAGACTAAACCCTAATCCCTAATGCTAAACCCTGAATACTAGTGATTCACCCTAAGACTAAACCCTATTGCAAAACCCTAAAAGCCAAACCCTAATATGTTTAGGGTTTAGGGGTTAGGATTTAGGGTTTAGGGTTAAGAGATCCTAGTTTGGGTTCAACAAGCTGGTTCCACACCGTGGGAATGAGTCAAATCCGAGTTCGTTTGAGTCGGTTTCCCACTTTTTAGTGTTCCCTCCATGAACCTCCTACTATGTGTGTGTATATTATATATAATATACATATGGGTTAGGTTCATTTATGAACCCCGCTCTTGCTGGTGAGCTTAGTGAACTTATCCTAGCCCTTGATTTAGTTTCAGATGAAAAAGGTAGGATTAAAAACTTAATATTAATTCACTAATTACATTTCCTTTTTATTAGGGAGTTATTAAAATTAATTCATTAATTAATTTCCTTTTTATCAGAGAGTTTAACAAATCAGTTAAATCATCCTATATTTTGGTGATTTCAAAATATCATTTCAATTTTAACAAAATTCTTTTTTTTTTTGGAACGGTGACTTTCTTGTATTAGGCTACCGCACTCCCCAAATTGGAGAGCCCCGTTGCCCCACTCCGGCCAAACTATGTTGTCTTAACCGTGTACAATAGTTCAATACACAGACGTACAACATTGATTACATATACATACAGCAGCCTCTATACTAGTGTACAAGAGTGCAATACTGACGTGAGGTGAGGGTGTATGATTTTTAATATATTTTTTAGAACTTTTCACTCGTTTATCAAGCTTTAAATTTATAAACCGGATATAACACTATCACTCTCTACAACATGCTTGGGCAAGTGCACCCATCATTGGTGTAGTATAGTGATGGTAAGATACCGAGGTCGTCCAAGGACATAAGAGCTTTTAATACCGGAATATCGTCAACATCTAATCTAACCAAATTTGAGAAAAGTTTTTTAATAGTGAAAATAAAGAAATAATCTATAATAATAAAAGAAACAAATAGACAAGATAGAACCACTTGGTTCCGACTTATCTTTTTCGTATCCTTTGATAATTTCCACACTTTGGATTTTTTAAGAGATTATCTTAGTTATAGTGGCATGTCCCTCTTTTGGAGGCAATGCTATCCTCGGCCATATGGGTCTGAGTCAGCAAGGATACAGTCCCGCAAGGCCGGACCATTGAAAGATAATTAAGTAAGTTATAAATGCAAAATGTGGCATGTCCCTCTTTTGGAGGCAACACTACCCTCGGCCATATTGGTCTGAGTCAGCAGGGATACAGTCCCGCAAGGCTGGTTTAATGTTTTAATAGTAGTTTATTTATAAGGGGTTCAAGTCGTTCTTACTTCCCCCGATTTGATGCTATATGCCTCAAAGGAAGTCCTAATAAGGTTGAATCAAGTCCTCGTAGGATGTTGTCGCAACCCCCGATCCCTAATCCCCGGGAACGGGCGGACGCGATCTCAGAGTTTCGGTGGTATCAGTTATTTTAGTCTTGCAGCGGAATTTACATCAGGACCGTAGTTAGGAAATATTTATCAGAGTAAAACCACCATAATTAATATTAATAAACACATGGGTAAAACCCAAGTTTCTTAGTACAATACATTTATAGGGATAAACCCTATTTTATTTAAATTTAAAACATCGTTTATTTGGTAACTTTTATAGCCACATTTTCCTAAGCCTTCAGTGCTCTCCAGCTGGCTTTTTATTAATTGGCTGTCACATTGGGTTACCTGAAACGTGTTTTAAAAACATTTGTCAATCGGAAATACTGGTGAGTGAATCCCAGTTTAATCAAGTTTAAATAAAAAGTCACAGTGAACAGTATTGAGAGCGATCACATTGTTCATGTCTACACAATTACTCCATTTGGTACTATCAATCCACTGACTTGTGGGTCATATTACACATTGGCTAACTCATTGTCCAATGGTAACGTACTGTCATCCTCGACTTACTACTCACAGTGTAGTAAATTTTGTATACAAAACCCCAACATACCGACAGTAATTGAAGAACTACAAAGACTCAATCACTGCTAAATTTCATTGTAAAACATTTAAGGTTTGGTAAAACCTTACCAAAAAGATTAACAAAAAGAGGATAATCTCAAAAGGTCCAATATACCTGGGGCTTAGCTTTCCTCGTTTGATAAATCTTACTACTCCTTTCCAAGGAGAGACTTTTAACAATACTTTATCTCCTACTTGGAATTCCAACGGTTTGCGTCGGTTATTAGCATAGCTCTTCTGTCGATCACGTGTTGCTTTCATTCGTTCCTTGACTTGAATAATTTTGTCGGTTGTCTCTTGCACTATCTCAGGTCCAGATAGTTGTTTTTCCCCAATTTCTGCCCAACAGACTGGGGTTCGGCACTTTCGTCCATAAAGTGCTTCGAATGGTGCAGCATTGATACTTGTGTGATAACTATTATTATAAGAAAATTCTATTAAAGGTAAGTGATCATCCCAATTACCTCCAAAATTAATTACACAAGCTCTAAGCATGTTTTCCATTGTCTGAATTGTCCTTTCACTTTATCCATCTGTTTGAGGATGATAAGCTGTGTTCAATTTTAACTTGGTTCCCATTGCCTTTTGGAAGCTTGACAAAAAATGAGAGGTAAATCGACTATCTCTATCAGAAACAATTGATAAAGGAATGCCATGTAAAGAAACAATTTCATTTACATACAATTTAGATAATTGTTCCATACTAATTGTTTCCTTCATTGGTAGAAAATGAGCTGACTTGGTTAACCTATCTACAATCACCCAGATTGTATCATTTCCTTTCTTTGTTTTGGGTAATTTAGTAACAAAATCCATTGTTATTAATTCCCACTTCCATACTGGCATTTCTAATTGCTGTAACAAACCTGGGGGTTTCTGGTGTTCAGCTTTGACTTGTGAACAAGTTAAACATTTAGAAACATAGGCTGCTATGTCTTTCTTCATTCCTATCCACCATAAATTTTTCCTTAAATCCTGGTACATTTTATCACTACCTGGATGCATCGTATATTTAGACTTATGGGCTTCTTCTAGTATACGATGACGTAAATTTCCTAATTTAGGTATCCACATTCTCTTTTCATGGAATCTCCAAATTCCATCTGTTCCTTGTTTTAATTCTTTCAATATACCTTTTAATTTTTCAGAATCATCCTTGATTACTGATTCTTGTAGTTCTCTTATTTGTTCATTTAAATCTACTTGTAGATTTAATTTAAGAGAACGTACCCTTCTTGGTTTTTCATGATATTTTTGGCTTAAAGCATATGCCACTATATTTGCTTTTCCTTCATGATATTGGATATCACAATCATAGTCACTAAGCATCTCCATCCAGCGTCTTTGTCTCATATTCAACTCCTTTTGCCTGAAGATATACCTTAAACTCATATGATCAGTGAATATGGTAAACTTACTACCATAAAGGTAATGTCTCCAAATCTTAAGAGCAAAAATTATAGCTCCTAATTCTAAATCATGGGTTGAATAATTCTCTTAATGATTCTTAAGTTGTCTAGATGCGTAAGCTATAACCTTTTGTCGTTGCTTCAATACACATCCATAACCTAATTTAGAAGCATCACAATAGACTACAAAGTCTTCAATTCCTTCTGGTAATGCTAATATGGGTGTATGAGTTAATCTTTGCTTAAGAATTCTAAATGCTTCTTCTTGTTTTAATCCCCATTCAAACTTAACAGATTTACAGGTTAACTTAGTTAAGGGAATGGCTATTCTAGAAAAATCTTTAATAAACCTTCTATAATAACCAGCTAATCCTAAGAAACTTCTAACCTCGGTTGGTGATTCAGGGGTTTTCCATTTAGTAATTGCCTCAATCTTTGTTGGATCTACATGAATTCCTTCATGATTAACTAAATGTCCAAGGAATTGTACCTGTTCTAACCAAAATTCGCACTTTGAAAACTTAGCATAGAGTTTTTTCTTTCTTAATAGACTTAAAAGTGCGTGCAAATGCTTTGCATGATCCTCTTTACTCTTGGAGTAAATTAGAATATCATCTATAAAGACAATTATGAATTTATCCAAACATGGCTTACATATTCGGTTCATCATGTCCATAAAAGCAGCTGGGGCATTGGTTAAACCAAATGGCATGACAGTAAATTCATAATGGCCATACCTTGTTCTGAATGCGGTTTTAGGAATATCCTCTTCCTGTACCTTTAATTGATGATATCCTGACCTTAAATCGATTTTCGAGAAAAATCGAGCTCCTTGTAATTGATCAAACAGATCATCGATTCTCGGTAATGGATATCGATTCTTAATCGTAATCTTGTTTAATTCACGGTAATCAATACACATACGCATTGATCCGTCCTTCTTTTTAACAAACAGTATCGGCGCTCCCCATGGCGACGAACTTGGCTGTATAAATCATTTCTCTAACAATTTATCTAATAGTTTCTTCAATTCTTGCATTTCTGCAGGTGCCAAACGATAAGGTGCTTTGGCAATTGGTGATGTTCCTGGTATCAAATGAATTCTGAATTCAACTTCCCTGTCTGGAGGTTGCCCTGGCAATTCTTCTGGAAATACATCTGAAAACTGAGATACTACTGGAATATCTTTTAGTTCTTTTCCTTTAGTGTTAGTGATTATAGAAATCAAATACACTATAGAACCTTTTCTTATACAACTTGCAGTTTTCATTACAGATATGAATTTTGTAGATCTAGAGGGCTTATCTCCTTTAATTGTGATCGTTTTACCTGTTTGTGAATTTACTTGAATTGACTTTTGATCACACAAAATATTGGCTTTATTGGCTATTAACCAATCCATTCCTAAAACAACATCGAATCCTACCAGATTTATGGGATATAGGTTTGCTATAAATTTCTGATTTAAAATTTCTATTCTTGCTCCCTTCAAGATTTCAGAAATCCTAACAATTTCTCCATTGGCGGTTTCTACTAGACATTCTTGTGGTAGTTTAGTTAATGACTGATTTAGAATTTTACAAAACGAAGTATTGATAAAACTTTGGTTCGCACCAGAGTCAAATAATACTTTAGCAAATATATCATTAACTAAAAACGTACCAGCTATAA
Source organism: Helianthus tuberosus (assembly GCA_030545235.1). Lineage (NCBI taxonomy): Eukaryota > Viridiplantae > Streptophyta > Magnoliopsida > Asterales > Asteraceae > Helianthus > Helianthus tuberosus. The sequence continues at coordinate 26,684,160 of CM060432.1, forward strand.
CGTTTGGGATCATCTTGGCTTCTTCTGCAGTCAACACAAATGCTCTAGCATTTTTAGTATTCTTGTTGTTTGCAGCTGGGGTCAATTTCGGACAGTTTGGCCTAATATGACATTTTTCTCCACAGTTGTAGCACAATCCATTGCTGGATTTCTTCCTGAAATTTTCTTCCTTGTGTCCTGGCATCTTGCAATAATTACAGAGAGTGGAGCATTTTCCCGAATGCTTTTTCTTGCAGACCTTGCAGTATGGTGCAGAGGTAGAACCCATATTCCTACGATTAAAATTTCCAGAACGAAATTCTTGAGTAAGCCTTTGGGTTAGGTTTCTCCTCTGATCTTCTTCTCTAGTACGGATTAACTCATCTGTCAAGGTATTTGCTAGTTCTACAGCTTCTTCTATAGTTTGAGGTCTAGCTGCCTTGACTACATGTCTAATCTCTCCAATTAATCCCCAGATATAACGGGAGATTAACACTGGTTCTGGTGAAGCAAGGGTTGGGACTATTCTAGCATATTCAAAGAATAACTTTGTGTACCCCTTACTATCCACACCAGTCATCCTAAGGTTTAGGAATTTGTTTGCTATCTGTTCCTTTTCATTTGGAGGGCAGAATTTCCTTTCTACCATATTCCTAAATTCTTCCCAATCCATACTATAAACCCTATCACTTCCTCTAGACTGAAGGACAGTGTTCCACCATTCTAAGGCTGCATTCTTAAATAGATTGGAAGCAAACATTATCTTGTCCTCTTCCGCACATTTACTTATTTTCAGAACAGCCTCAGTCTTTTCTATCCAGCGTAGAGCTGCAATAGGTTCTTCATTGCCCGATAATTCTATTGGCTTACAGGACCAGAATTCTTTGTAAGAACAACCGTAAGGCACGGTTCTTCTTCTTTTGGGAATGGGCATTTGAAGTAATGGTCCATTGTTCACACTATGTTCTGGTTCAATTGGTCGCTTACTGCTATGTTTACTTTTATTATTCGCTTCTTGAACCGTTTGAAGAATAAATGCCATTGCATCTATAATTCCTTGTGCCACTATATGTTGGATAGCACTATTATCCACTTGATTTCCATTGTTATTGATGCTTGGATTTTCATTAACCACGTTAATGTTACTCTGGTTATCGTTATTCAGATTTCCTTGATTTTCTTCGTCGGCCATCTGAATTTTAAACATTTACCCCATATTAATATCACAAGATAATAAGTAATATCATAATTCATATGACACACAATCTAGCCCAAAAATGTCGATCATTGCGACTTGTACTCTATTTTCATATACTATGCGTCTATTACACACTAGTACTGAAATAAAGATTACAATACCAACAGAAAGAAAATTACACTAATAGTACTATGCATCCGTACACACATATTTTATTTTATTTTTATTTTTATTTTATTATTATTATTATTATTACTACTACCGTTTCCTCCATTCTCACATTCATGGATATGGGTTTATCCAAAAATCCATATTGCGCTCATCGTATTTCCATACGAGACGCTCTCCCACCTGTCTCATCCTCTCACTGCTTTCTAAAATTTCCTCCCCGAAAGTTCTAAGTTCTTGGACATTTTCTGCACTCATTGGGGGTGCAGGTTCTCGGACTGGGTTTGGAATCTGGGGTGCGGGTTCCTGATATGGGGGTGAAAGTTCCTGAAATTGGTAAGGATCCTCTAATATCTCCCTAATATAGTCATTTTGGTAATAGGGATCTAAAGGGTCCATACCTGGGTAAGCTTCTATGTTTTGTATGGGTAGATAATCCTGGATAGGGTAACGTTGCACAAAGTCCCTATTGTCGTCCCACCAGGGGTCATAATTTGGGTCTAGAGGGTTTGGTGCAGGTACCCTTGGGATTTCTTCTGGGTTAAAGTCATGCATCTCCACTTGGTTTTCCTGGTTTTCTATCTCCATAGGTTGTTCGGGGTTTTGTGGTTGTGGGGCTACTAATTGTTCCAGACTCGGGTCAGCAGCAGTTGTAGCTAAGATATGGAAATTAGCTAAGCTTCTATTAAGCATGTCCTGCGTATGGGCATCTGTCTCTCGCTTAATAGCTGCTAACGCTCTTTGTTGTTGCAATTTTCGCATTCTCTTCCTACGAGCAAAAGCTTCTTTACTGAACCATCCTCATTTCTTATTAGGAAATGGTTCTTCAGATTGAGCTCTAAAGGAAAATATTCCCTCCTCCTGATCAGCAGAATACCCTGAAAGGGCAGGCTGTGATGATGTACCTTCACTCCTAGGTGAATCAGATAACTGACGATTCACGTCTGATGGTCCTTGATCACTCATACTGAAAACTAACAGATAGTCAAATAACACATAACAAATAATTACAGTTATGCACGTATTTCCGTAAATTATTTCCTAACACAAATTTAAAATTTTAAGTGTCAGCAGAACACTTCTTTGGCTCAGACCAGTGGCTAGGCTCTGATACCACCTTCTGTCGCAACCCCCGATCCCTAATCCCCGGGAACGGGCGGACGCGATCTCAGAGTTTCGGTGGTATCAGTTATTTTAGTCTTGTAGCGGAATTTACATCAGGACCGTAGTTAGGAAATATTTATCAGAGTAAAACCACCATAATTAATATTAATAAACACATGGGTAAAACCCAAGTTTCTTAGTACAATACATTTATAGGGATAAACCCTATTTTATTTAAATTTAAAACATCGTTTATTTGGTAACTTTTATAGCCGCATTTTCCCAAGCCTTCAGTGCTCTCCAGCTGGCTTTTTATTAATTGGCTGTCACATTGGGTTACCTGAAACGTGTTTTAAAAACATTTGTCAGTCGGAAATACGGGTGAGTGAATCCCAGTTTAATCAAGTTTAAATAAAAAGTCACAGTGAACAGTATTGAGAGCGATCACATTGTTTATGTCTACACAACTACTCCATTTGGTACTATCAATCCACTGACTTGTGGGTCATATTACACATTGGCTAACTCATTGTCCAATGGTAACGTACTGTCATCCTCGACTTACTACTCACAGTGTAGTAAATTTTGTATACAAAACCCCAACATACCGGCAGTAATTGAAGAACTACAAAGACTCAATCACTACTAAATTTCATTGTAAAACATTTAAGGTTTGGTAAAACCTTACCAAAAAGATTAACAAAAAGAGGATAAACTCACATTGCTATCTTAGGCTGCTCGTAAGGGTTTCCTGGATATAATCTATAATTTATACAAATGTACATTGGTTAGTATCATAACCCTTTTAAATTATTAATGATACCCTCCCCGAGACGGCATTCCAACAACTACGTCGGGCAGAACCATGACAGTTGTTACGGAACCCTAAATCAATCGGGCAGCGTAACTATTACGAAACTGGGGTTATAATACTTACAACGGAGCTGAACCTCTCTAATTTAGGGGTATAGTATCCAAATATTATGCCTCTACTACAGAAATTCGAGATTGAGAATTGAGAATGAGCGACAGAAAACGAAAACTGATGCCTGCTATTTATATTGCTGAAATACGACTCTTATGCGGCCCGCGTAAAACACAGACCAAGGTTACGCGGCCCGCGTCAACCTTGGTCAACACTATAGCTTAGCTGGGTCAGCTACTAGACTCGCCACGATGTCGACACGTGTCAGCACCGGATGTCTCCGCGTTTCATGATCTCTCGTGGCCCGCGTTAACTAACAAGGACTCTTACGCAGCCCGCTTGAACTAAAGGATTCAACGATATCAGGTTTAGACCCTGATACCGCCCGCGTGAACTATTGATAAAGGATGTCACGGCCTGCCTCAGCTCCATTTTTCTTGTTTTTAATTTATTTTATATGTTATAACCTATTTCAGGCTCGGTTTACACATACGGGGTGTAATATAAGACATATAAGGGTATTTTAATATATAATAGAGTGTCGGAAATATTATGAGAGTGTTGGTTTTACCGAGAGTTGTTACAGATGTATACACCGAAAGAGGCAAGAACTTTACCTAAACCACCCTTCTAACCCCCTTCTAGGCAGTTAACACACTTTATAGATCGTAAAGACACGAATGACTGAATCAACAAAACATGAAGATATGATAGAATAAAGTTCACTTTCTATATAAAAAACTAGTTATTAAATTCACTAATACATACCCAATTAAAAAGTTAACCAAAAGTTTGGAAATAAAAAGTAATACATAAAATATTTTGTCTTCACTAAGTTATGTAAGAGTTTAGCCAAGCATGACCATAGTTTGACAAAGGCTCTTACGATCAATCTTAGATCCCGAGACTACTACACACTCTAAACTCTAACGGTTGTGGTGGATGGTGGTGTTGGAGGGGTGAGAAGAGACTGCCAAAGGATGGCAGAAGTGGGAGAAGTAGTTTGCCAAGGGATGGATTGCAATTGAACCAAGCACCCCTATTTATAGTTGGAAACAGACGGTTTACACGGCACTGTGTGTCACACCCAACCGATGGCGGAATCATCGGGGCGTGGCACTGAGCGAAACAGATTGTTCAAGAGAATCCATAACAACTATTAAATGACAATATTTATAAGGTTTAATATCCCATACTATTAAACAAATAATTCAAAATCAGTCATTACAGATATTCAGTCTCAAAAACAAATTCCATTACGACAACTCAGATTTTATTTGGTGGGTTTCTAGACTTCCTAACTTGTTTGCAATATAACATCTAATCAACCTGTCACATACGTTAAAATAAAAGTCAATACATAAAGTAAATGTGAGTATACAAGTTTGCATAGATATAGTATAAAAAGCGTTTACGCATAACCAACATGTAACACGTAACGGGCGATGCATGTAACTACCAACAATGATACAACCTAACCACATGACTGCGATGTAGAGTATGCGCGACACATGTCACCGAAGCAAACACGTGAAGTAAAGTAATGTGATCCTTAGTTACCCCTGTTCACAACAGGTGCTGAGTCCAAACTATAGTACTATCGTTGCTAAATGCGGTCTAGTGTAACACTGTATAAGCATAGTAACAAGCATTCAACAAATCACGTATAGCATGCGGGAGCGGTTAGCGTTTATAAAGTGTTTGCGTTGTGTGTTGTATTTTGATAGAGAACGTATGTAACACCCAAAAGTGCGTTAAACGAAAATGGGTTCGAGTATACTCACAGAGGGTGTACTAATCAAGAAACACGATCCTCGATGGATTGAAGGGAGCGGCGGGTTAGCCTGCGTACGGGAACAGAAGCATAAGTCTTCCAAAGTGCTAAAACGGTCAAAAATCGGAGTGTCGGTGGGAAACAGAAGCTTCGTACGAAGTTGGTGCCTTCGTACGAAGGTGTGCCTTCGTACGAAGGTGGGTCTTCGTACACGTGCTGATTTCGTTGTCCAAAATCGGGTGTCTTCGTGTCGGTCTTTGGAAAATCGAGTGTTCATCCCTCCAACCTTAAGCTACTGATTAAACTTAGAGTCGGAGAGGTCTTTGATTGAGTCACGTATGAGAACCAGGATGTTAAGTGTGAAGTCAGGGCCTTCGTGCGAAGGCATTGCCTTCGTAGGAAGCCATGTGTGTGCCTTCGTATGAAGGTAGTGCCTTTATACGAAGGTATTTCCTTCGTACGAAGCTGGCTTCACACAGAACAACCCAGTTCTCAACCGTGGCTGTTTTTGGCATTCGGAGCTGTGTTTTTTCTTGGATCGTGTAACACCCCCAAAATCCACACGCGGAGTATCACCGCTTGGAGGCGTGACTGACCAGGATCAAGCCACCAATCATATTGAACATAACAAGTAAGTAAAATTCAACCACACAATATGAAAGGTGTTTCAAATCAAAACCTAGTTAAGTGTTTAGCGGAAGCATAATTGTAAAACCCAATGCAAGTATTAAGTACGAAATAAAGAAATGTTTTTAGCATGGCACACAATGCCATGTCCCACAACGACATCGCCTCCCTATGCAAGCTCCAGGAGTACCTAACGACTTGCAAGGCATGTAGCAATGAATCAACAACAAAGTTGAGCGAGTTCACAGTTGATTGTTTAGTTATAGCATTCGTTTAGTAAATCGTATGTTCGTTTTGTAAACCATGTATCGTATTAATTCGTATCGCGGTCTCCCAGACATGTTTGCGAAGATTGGTGGGGGCTTCCCATGTGTTACTAGACCACGCGTATCGACTGCTACGAAAATGTAAGAGGTGCCCTAAGTCAATGTATATCAGCATTGACCCTTTGCCCATAGTCCATTAGTACACGCCCGTTCGGACGACACGGTGTGAGGTTTGTTAAACCTAATAGCGCTATCTACTAATGACCCGCTCGCCATAGGCCTCTGCGATTAAGTCGATAAATGAGGGACTTCAAATGATAGAGTGATGGTCTTATGGTCGTACGTATCCTGTTGTATGGGGAATACGCAAGTTTGTAGTTACCGTTCAGTTCTTTAATCCATTCCCAACCCTTGGGAATCCCATGCCTTGGAGAGAGTGTGAACTCACCTTGGTTTGCTCGGTATGCTTAACTATGTGCCCACAAGCAATCAGTCAAGTCCTAAAGTACGTACATATATTTAATCAGTTCCAGTTCGTAATGATTTACATGCCATTTATGTCACATAGTGTGTTTATGAAATCATCATCAAGTAGCACATAACAGTTAGTTAGTTCTCATGCAAATATCCATCACAATTTGTACTAACATGGTTATTCATTAACATGCTTGAGAGGGTTAACAGTCTTAACAAAGTTAGCAATTTAACAGGATTTGTATACATAACGGGAATAACAGACCAACACTGTTAATCAACTAACAGGGTTAACAAAAGTTACCCACTTAACAGAGTGTCATACATGCATCTAACAGAGTTAATAAAGTTAACAGAGTTAATAACTTAACTCAGTTAATAAACCAAACATAGTTGATAACTAACAGTAATGATAACTAACAGATTACCATGCTACAACACACACACGAAATCACATGTGACGAAATCACATGTGACGAAATCCCCTAACCGGGGAAAACACTTGGCTGAAAACCCTTTTGTAGCGAAATATCATTTGACGAAAACCCTTGGTTTTCGTCGGACTTAAAGCTTGGCGAAAACACTTTGTGTTTTCGTCGCTGTGTTTTCGTCTGGGACATCATCGTCAACAATTACAATCCAGAACCCTAATGATTCGTCTAACCGATACATTAACACATCATCAAATATTATGATACAATCAAACATCATTAGAATGAAATCCTGAGAATATTAACAATCATAAGCCAGCATAATCGTCCATGTCAATTTCAGTAGCATAAGTTTTCATTAAGTGATCAACATCAATACCATGCTATTTATTTTATTAAATTTAGCAGTTTGCCTTTTTGCACACCATACTCGGTTACAACCAAATCCTAGCATCGACAAGATCATGCAAAAATAACCAATTCTCGAACATTAATACCACTAATCATCATCAGAATCTATTATGCCTGAAACCCTAATCCTTATCGACAAGAATTTCAGCCGCATACATTTAAGGAATATAAATCACAACTCAATCAATTAAAGATAACACACTAACCAGAAACTTGATTGGCAAGGATGATGTCACGAGAGGGGGGAAAGAGGGGGCTCCTGTTGCCGTCGCACTATATGGGTGGGATGGTGGTTGCTTAGGGTTTCATGTAATCTTATACAACTTAATAACATGCAAACTAATACCACTATTGCATATGGCCGACAAGTCTGTTTAATAAAATAATCCTATTGGACCGAACACCTTATCATCACATGGGCTTCAGTTCACAGTTAAGTTGATTAGGCCGAATATATTGAATTGATAACACAAGTTAAAACTCTTTCTATTTCTATTGAATTGATAACATATGCAACTATGATTTATTGGGCCACTAAATAGAAATCACATGGATTGATGACTAACAACAAATATCACAACTTCATATAATTGGACCGATGGAAATTAGTGGGCTGACACACTTTCATTGCACATCATATATATATATATATAAGAGCACACTTATATTGCACATCAAATATAGAGATACTAACATTTTGCAAATAAGTATAAAGTTAAGTCGGATAGAGACCTTGAAAACTCGGATTGTCACAGATCGGATGTATGTTCGAGTCCAATTCAAGTCGGTTTCGACACTACCTCGTTCCACTATACAGTGAACGAAATACATGCCGCTTTAGTCCGTTTTCAGGGTGAAAATCAAGTTTAAGAGGTTTTAAAGAGTTTTCACCCAGATCTAACACTTGGTGAGTGGGAAATCAACTGATTTCTAATTTGGGAAGCCGTGGCTAGTCCCAATACACTTGGTTAAGTGTAGATCAGAGGTGAAATAAGAAGATTTGGTGAAAAAGATGAAGATTTGCTTGAAAAACACTGAAAAAGATGAAGAGTGTTGTGTAAAAGTAGGAATTTATGAAGAAAAGAATAAGCTAAGTGAAAAGATGAATGTTTTTATGTGAAAACATAAGAGTTTAGATGAAAACGTAGTGATTCTTGTGAAAATCGAAGTGGAAAACGTTGTATAATTGAAGAAAACTGTTAAATCTTACTTGAAAATGGTCGGACAACAATTTGGCAAAGTTTCGGCTCAAAATCAGCAAGTGAGAATGAATGAGGAGGGGCTTGGGTATTTATAGAGTTGGTGGGTTCGCACAAAAGGCTCTGGTTTGAACTGGCTGCCTTCGTACGAAGGCAGTGAAGCTGCCTAGCTTTGAACAAGGGTGTTGTTTTGTGCAACGGAATCCTTGTTTCACATGTAGGACGCTCGTTTAATGCGTTTTGTTGCGTTAGTTAGTATTGGTACTTTAAGTATTTTAGCGTAGCACTGAGTTTCGGGTCGTGTTATGTTTTAGAGTGATAAATCGAGTTGTGCGAGTAGCGTTGAGTTTGCATTGCGATAGCATTTGCGAGTAAACAATACACATAATAAGCACACACAAGTAAGACACATAAGAACACACGTTATTACATTACTACTACTAATAACACTATTTGCGATTTAGCGTGTTAGTTGTGATAAGTGTATGCGGAGGCGTATGATAACCAAACAAACACACTCGGTGATTTAAATAGCATAATTCTCTGTAATTCGTGTTGAGTAAGCGTTCGCGAATATAAAGCGTTTAAGCGTATAACGGTGCGGTGAGATGAAAAAGTATTTAGTACAACATAACCCTTTATTTATATCGAATCTCGGAGTACAAGACGGTTACAAGTCAAAGAAAAACAAACAGGTAACGATCCGAAAAGTCGGGTTGTTATACTGTGCCTCCTTCTTCTCTGTCTTTATTTAATGAGCTATATCAGTCCGTATGCTTACACGGCCCCGTGTGTTAACGACACGACCCCGTGGCCCTTGTACTTGCTGTACTATCCAAGATTCTTTCATATCTGGGAGTTGACCACGGCCCGTATCCATGAGACACAGCCTCGTGTCTCTCTTGTGCTTCTGTTTGTCTTTTTCTTTCTGTAATCTTGAGTGGGGCACGACCCCATGCCTTGGTGGCACGGCCCCATGCTTGTCTTCGGATTTGTTGTTTTTGGTCTTGGGGTAAAACTCAGATGGTCGGTATGATGTATTAACTTCTTTTCTTCTGTATTCATGTTGGTTTTAGCCGTTAATTTGTTCCTTTTGTACATTTAAGCTCTTTTAATTCTGAAAATCAAAAGTATACAAAGAATCACATTTTTTCCAACATTAGTACTAAAAAAGGGTTGATTTTATACCTTATTTGATATAATTTATATATTGCATTTGGTGCATATCAAATACACAGACGTACAATAGTGATTACATATACGTACAACACTGATTACATATACGTACAACAGCCAGTACACTTGTGTACAACAGTGCAACACACCAATTTATTTAACTTAGATATATTTAATACACTGATATATTATTTTAGATATATGTGTGTTTGTCATCACAAATTGTCGCTTGCTCGCTTATTGCGTATAGAGAGATAATGAAGATTGGTTTTAAATTAGAACAATCATATTAAAACATAACTGACTATACGAGTATTAAGGCATTGAAATTTTTTCAATAAAAGAAATGATTACATTTCCTGAGTTACGAAGTTGAAATAAAGAAAATTACATAAACCCCTAAATGTTTTATGTTAAAGAGTACTTATAAAAAAGTAAATTGTCAAAAGCGTCCCTAACGTTTAGTCATTTTTGCTTGTTCCATCCAAATTGACTTTTGGTGCATTTGAGTCCTTCAGGTTTGCGTTTTATTGCCATTTTCATCATTGTATTTCTTAAATTTTTGCGACTTTTGTCCCTTGAAACCTCGAGGACGACAAATCGTAAAAGTGGTTAAACCTCATAGACGAAAATAACAATTTACTCTTAAGAAATTACAATCTTATCATTAATATAAATAACTAGATCTAAATAATTGATCAACATGTGGTATAAGATCATATGTTAGTTAATCAATTATGTTTTGTTAAGAAACAAAAAAGTTTTGCTCAAAACCCATAATGGTTTTTATGAAAGTTTTGGATCTAATGTTCATTACATGTTTTATGGATTTTTAGATCTTATTAAGATTTGTTTAAATGTTATTTAAAATGTTGGTTTTTTGAAATTTTGATAAAATTAGTCAAGAACTAGTTTGAATGTTTATAATTTGTTCTTGTGTTCTTGATGATATTCATCTTAAATTTGATGAAAAGCGCATAATTTGGTGTTTTATTTGTTATTACAACTTGTTTTAGATAATTTAACTTTGTCTCTAAGTATTCTAATTAAATAAATAAATAAATTAATTTAAAATGTTCTAGAATCTTGGACTTATCTTAAAACACCTAAAAGTTTGAAAATAAGTGCACTTGTGGTCCCTTAAGTTTGGAAACTTTGTTTGTGTGAAAGATATGCATTGGTGATACTCTCCTAAAGTCCTAATGCAAATTTAGACATGCCAACCGGCACTCAAAATAGTCAACGTTAGGTGACCCTAACGCCCGACGACACTAAGACGGCTAGTACTAAAGTCAGCGACATTAATGTATGCAGGAAAATTGCTAGCAGGTGACACTCTCGGTAACTAAATAAACAATATTATTAAAGATGTTCAATGCAATTTATTTTTCGCCTTTAATTCAGCCAAAATGTTTCGACTCAAAGTTCACTATAAAACCAAGGAGAGGCCTTGGTTGAAACACACTTACAATAGACACAACTTACACAAATGGGGGGGGGGGTTCAAGGATATTGCGTCTAAAAAACCCTAATAGGCTAAGTATGCTTCAGAAAAGAAGGTTCAAAGGCTACATCTACCTTCCAGCAATACTCGACTACTGAATTTGTATCTTGATATTTGAAAGTATGAATCTATCTCCATTCATATGGGGGATTGTTGGAATAATGGGTTAAAATGAGTGTATTTTCAACAGGTGTAAATGTGTACTTTTTTCTCTAACTTGGGACAAATATATTCATATTATACCTTGGTTAATATAAGTACTATTTTGTGGGTTTGTTATCTATGTTGTAAGGGCTTTACAACGAACCAAAACACGTCTAAATCAGACTAAGATGAATGATATATCGATGCTCATAGTTGGGACCTAAAAAAAGGAAAACTGAGAAAAATGGAAGGGAAAAGGAGTGGGAAAAGTGGAACTTGTCCCACATATGCAAGCCTCTTTTCATTAGTGTTATGTAGTACCTCACACCTGTTTATTCGCGAAGAGTGTAGAGCACCCTAATTCGCACTCGCACACGTGCATGCGCGTGGCGTGGGCGATGGGCGCAATGTGGTGCTTTGATGGCGCACTTTGCACACTTGCATCACCGTGAGCCGACTATGTATTTTTGACTGCTTGTGCTTGGTGCACAGTACAAAGATGGTGAGGACCAGGTGGCGGTCCATGCGTACGCGGGTAGCGGATGGAATGCCGCATAACCAAGTGGCGACCTAGTCTGCGTAGCGAATTCCAGGTGACGCGTGCATGGCGTATGAAGAAGGCTCGTGTGGCTTGTGGATGACGTGGCAGATGGCGCAGATTGACGGGACAACTCCAGGGCGCATGCGCGAATTATCAGCAGCTTCCAATGTACATTGGCATATTAATTTCAAAGCTGTAAGTCAAAATTGATAGTTAAATGGTTATGAATCGAAATTCGAATACAAAATAAAAAGCATTGCAGACGTTCAATGCATTTTATTTTTCACCTTTAGTTCGGTCACAACTATTTCAACTCAAAATTCATTATAAACTAAGGATAGGCCTTGGTTGAAAAATATTTGCAATAGACATAACTTACACATAATCTTCGATTCTCTTGGCATCATTTCTAAACTTCACCTTCTAGTTATACCTTCGCATTTGCAGTCTTCCCCGGAAGTAGCAACCGCTTAGCCTATTGTATCCTGGAAACAAACGATTTTTCTTGGGAGACTAGAAATTTCTTCTAAGGGACTCGTGTGTAATACAATCCTCAGCCAAGAACTTTTTCTATTTAGTATTTGTGTCACAAAGGCACAGATTTTATTCATGTAAACAAGAACAGTTACAAGTGAATGATTAACCAGTCATCACAGATTGACTGGTGAATCATATGCTTAAACAAAAGCAGAAGTATGCAGCAGCAAAAGCCCTAAACACTCACGAATTTTACTTGTGAGAAACTATGGGAAGACAAGGAACAGCAGAGACAAAGATGAGATCAAAAATGGGATGCGAGACACCAACTTCTGGAGCCTTCTTATGCAGAGCACAACCCTAGAGACTTTGATAGCTAGAGCCCGGCAGGGGAAGCCCAAAAGAGAGAAGCAGGCCAGCGATCAGATGGGAGCGGCCCAAAAACGAACCCAAAGCAACCTCAAAGAAAAACAATAAAACAATAAATGTTATTAGAAATATTATAGAAAAATATAGTAAAAGTAACAGGACACATTTATACTGTCATTTTAACACCCCCTCAGTTTAAATGTGCAAATAGGTTGATAAGGCCCAGGGACTTACACATTTCAGAGTGAGCTTTTGGTAATAGGCCTTTAGTGAACAGGTCGGCAAGCTAATTTTCGGTCTTGATTCCATGAGTCTTGATCAGACCCGAAGCTATCTTTTCCCGCAAGAAGAATAGGTCGACCTCAAAATGCTTGGTCTTGTCATGAAACACTGGGTTTGCGGCAATAGATAAGGCAGCTGAGCTATCACATTTTAATACCACAGGGATATTAACATCAACTTTGAGTTCACGAAGGATATTGATCAGCCATAACACTTTTCACAGGTTGCACTGCACATGGATCTATATTCTGCCTCGGCAGAAGATCTGGACACAACACTCTGTTTCTTGCTTTTCCTTTGCCCAATCAGAATTGGAAAAGGCAGTTAGGTGAAAGGAGCTGTTTTTTTAATATAATTCCAGTCCTAGGGGCACCTTTTAGGTACCGTAAAACTTTGAAGGCTATTCGTGTATGCGCCTCAGTTGGTTTGTGCATAAATTGAGATAAATAGTGTACCGAATAGGCTATGTCTGGTCGAGTGTGAGATAAATAGATTAGCTTACCAACCAGCTTTTGATATTGTGTAATGTCAATTGCGTTTGTTTCCTTTTTTGTTAAATTTGTTAGAACATGATTTTGTTCTATGGGACAACTAATTGGTTTGCTCCCACTCATCCCATATTCATTTAATAAGTCCATGCAGTACTTCCTTTGTGAAAGACACACACCATTATTGGTTTTTATAACTTCGATTCTATAACGCCCTGCTATTTCGTACTTTCTATATTTGGAAACCCTCGTTGTAATTCGATTTTTGGTAACTTTGTATTCTTGTAATCGATGAAAAATCCGAAACTTGAATCATAATGAAATTCATATTTTCGTTACATTTATGTTATATACGTCTTATACATGCTCATACGTTCAAAAACATTATTCGTGTGACACTTTATTCATATTTTGTGCTAAAAACGTCAAACTTGCAAACTATTGATCTATATGCTAAACTACGCGAAATTGATGCTATTTATCGACAAATAAACATAATTATACTTGTTTTATGTTTGATTTATGGTTTATTTACAGAACATACCTTTACACATGAGTCTTGTACCAAAAACACCCTAATTTGAACGTAAAACAACATATTACGAAAGTCTAGGGGCCAAAAGTAAACAAAAATAAAAAATTCAGCCATCAGACTACCTGGCGGCCCGTGACCCGGCCCAGGATAGTCTTCGCATCCCGCGAGAGCAGCCCAGTTCGTAGATTTATGAACAAACGCGATTTTGAGCGGGTTTTGGTGTTTTATTTGATTTTTAAACTTGTTTTAGCATTAAATACCTCACCAAACCCAACCCTAATCTTCCCCTATAAAACCCAAGTGCCTTCCAAGCATTTCACACTTTGCAAACCATCCACAACACTCTCAAATCTTCCTCTAATCAGCTGATAATCTGAAGTTCGAGCAGAATCATCAACCTTCACAAAAGTGAACATAACTCACTCAATACTTAACATTTTTCATCCATTCTTTTTCCCACTTGCTTGGAACAACCTTAGGAACATTTCGAGAGGTTTTCCATGGAAAACCAAGCTCTAGAATGTCACCAAAAAGGCTCCAAAGTGGACTGTTAGTTTCTATTTTGACTTAAACTTTGTTAATCTTAGTTGAACTTGAGTCTATCTCATCTCAAACCTATGTCCTTATGCTCATAATCAATTGAATGGTTAGTTGGGCTTAAAAACAAGGCTGAGAAATGTTAAATCAGTGGTTAAAACCTCATAAACATTCTGTTTTAGTTAGGGTTTTACCCACAAGTAGTGTTCAAGCATAAAGCTTGATGAATGTGTGATAGTTGGACTAGCTTAGGCTATCCTTCATAGAAATCCACCCACTACTTGATGATTTTCCATAGATTAGTTGTTATTATTTCTTTAATACTTGTAAGTTCATGACCCTTCTTGTTGTTTATGACAACAAGTGTAGTGGTGAACAATGGAGGTACCTAAATGTGAGCTTTGTTCTTCCTACCTCATGTATGATTTCTATGATACTTAGAGGTGCCTAAATGAAGACTTTAATCTTCTACCTCATGCTTGACCTATAGGACTTTGTAATCTTTATATTATCTATGTATTCCATATATATATATATATATATATATATCTAAGTAACTAAACTTGATGATAACTTAGTAGTTACTTGTCAAGAATATGTTACATCATCTATGACCATGCACTTGTTACGACTCTAATGGACCTTTGAATCCATGAAATCATACAAACTCTTTTGAGTTTCAATAGTGTCAAGAGCAAATGTTATGTGTACGAGGTGATTATTTTCACTTATGTTATTTTTCCATACATTTTAGACTCCGAATCTATAATCTTCCGTTATTCCCCAAAGTCACACACCTTTGTTCCTTTGTGTAGAAGGACAAGGTGCTCCAAACTAAACAACCAACACTCGCGAGATTTCAAGTAGGAAAGCTTGCAAAACCGTGAGTATACTCGATCCCTTTTTACTCTTTAACACTTTGGGATGCAACATGTATATTATACAAAATCACATGACACTTAAACTATTTTAAACATACTTTATCCATGCTTAACATGATGCTATGTGTGATGCTTGTTAATATCGTATGCTATGTAAACTATTTGGTCGATATATGCTCATTAACTTTGCTAGCCTACCTTAACAATTATAGCGCTATAGGATTGACGCACCGCCCATTAGTCTTGGGGTATTGTTAAGTTAAACATGTTTCCTCCCGCTACTCTATTGGGATAGGCTATTTTAACGCGTTGTATACTTGGGTTTGGACATATTGTACGCCATTTTTGCATACTAGTACTCGCATATTATGAATCATGTTGGATATGAGCACCTTTTATCTTATATTATGCTATGTAACAAAACTTGTATACTCGCCAACTTTTGTTGATATTTTAATACATGTTGCAGGTTGATTGTTGAGTTGATGATGAGAAGAAATGCAATTTAGGTGGACTTAGATACACACCTAGATAAATTTTGTTATTTCGATGTTATGTTATGAAACAATTGTTGTCTTTTTATTTAATCTTGTATGACATTTAGTATTGAAATGAAATTTGAATTTAAATTATATTGTTATGAAGTCTCTTGCAATCTAGTTTTCGTCTCTTCCCGATGTTTCCGCCATCGGTTGGGGTGTGACAGATTCCAAGAAAAAATTTCAATAAACCTAGATCTTTAATCAGAAATTCAGTTTTTAAAAACTCTTCAACCTCATTTACCTTCCCTTCATTATTCCCAGTTAGAACAATGTCATCAACGTAGACAAGTAGAATAATAAAGACTTCCTTTTTTGACATGACAAATATAGAATGGTCACATTTAGACTGAACGAAACCAATTTTAACTAAGGCTTGAACAAGTCTTTCATTCCACATACGTGGGGCCTGTTTTAGGCCATATAAGGACTTGTTCAACCTGCAAACTTTGTTTTGGTGCTTGACACTTAAGCCATCAGGAAGGCTCATGTAAACTTCTTCCTTAAGATGCCCATAAAGGAAGGCATTATTAACATCAAGTTGATATAGCGGCCAGTTATTCTGGACAGATAAACTAATGACACATCTTACAGTGACCATTTTAACAACAGGGGAGAAGGTTTCCTCAACGTCTATACCCTCTCGTTGGTTAAACCCTTTAGCAACGAGTCTAGCCTTAAACCTATCGATCTCACCCGTGGATTTATATTTAACTTTAAACACCCATTTACACCCAATGGGTTTTTTCCACTAGGTAGATCAACTATATCCCATGTATTATTTCTGTGAAGAGCTGATAACTCATCATTCATAACATCAATCCATCTATTATTCTTAAGGGCATCTTTATAAGTGTTTGGTTCAATAATTTTGTTAACATTGGCAGCAAGACAAATATTTTCACTAGGTAAGTTGGAGTAATCAACGAATTTGTGATAACTATACTTTGCATGTCCTACCACAAAGTCATTAAATCTTTTTGGGGCAGACATAGATCTGGACGATCTTCTAGTAGGTTGAGTACCCTCCGGAAGGTTTGACTCATCATTTATACTGCTTGACTCAGCCCTTACAGGACCAGGTTCAGCACTTGTAGACTCATGACTGCCAGACATATCATCAGACCCTAATGACTGCTGAGCATCACTAACAACAGTGGGTTCAACCTCATCACTGTGTTACCGAGTCTCAGCAGGTGAATCAATGAAACCCTTCTCTTCATCATTGGGATTTATATCACTTAAAGTTTCAAAGTTGTCAAAAAAAAGTTTAATTGGTTTAAGTTGTTTATGTTGATTTGATCAAGGTAATTATTTTTTTAAGGGGAACACTGTTTCATGAAAACTGACATCTCTCTTTTGGTCTAGACTCCAGACCTTATATCCTTTTTTAAAGTCAGAGTACCCCATAAAAACACATTTTCAGCTCGTTCCTCAAGTTTATCAGAGTTGTCTAGAATAGTGAAAAAGCAAAGGCAACCAAAAACTTTCAAGTGATCAAGAGAAGGTTTAAAACCAAACAACATTGCATAAGGATAACAACCACGAAGCACAGAAGAAGGAAGCCTGTTAATTAAGTAGGAAGCAGTGAGCACACATTCAGACCAGTATTTAAGAGGGACTTTAGACTGAAATAATAAAGCTCTTGCAAAATTTAGCAAGTGTCTATGTTTTCTCTCCACAACACCATTCTGTTGTGGAGTATATGTAAATGAGGTTTGATGAATGATTCCTTTTGTTTTAACAAAGGAAGACATTTGAGAATTAATGAATTCTGACCCGTTATCACTCTAAGCACTTTGATATTAACTTCAAATTGGGGTTTAACCAGATTGTAAAAACTTTGTATGTTTTCAAAAACTTCGGATTTGGATTTCATCAAGTAGACCCATACAGATCTGGTAAAGTCATCTACAACTGTGAGAAAATATTTGTATCCATCTATGCTAGTGACTTTATAGGGACCCCAAACATCCAAGTGTACAAGATCCCCTACTTTAGTTGACCTATAGTCACTTAAGGGAAAAGGTACCCTAT
Organism: Helianthus tuberosus; assembly: GCA_030545235.1. Lineage (NCBI taxonomy): Eukaryota > Viridiplantae > Streptophyta > Magnoliopsida > Asterales > Asteraceae > Helianthus > Helianthus tuberosus. Next base: position 26,702,226 of record CM060432.1, read on the forward strand.
GTTGTTTGGCCTTGTGACAGATGTCACAAGGTTTAGTATCATTAGACTCAGATTTGATTTGTAAAACGTTTAACACTTGTTCAGCAGGGTGACCCAGCCTAGAGTGCCAGAGCTTTATGTTTTCAGTCTTACTTAAGCAAGAGAAGTTAGTGCCTAGAGGGTTACCACAAAAGTACAAACCCTCAGTTTGTCTACCAGTCACCAGGGTTTTCTTTGAGCATAAATCCTGAATGTAACAAGTATTTTCATCAAATATAACTCTAAGCTTGTTGTCTTTTGCTAGCTTATACACAAAAATGAGATTCACATAGTACTCAGGCACAACAAAATCATCTTTTAAAATCACAAAATCTGACAATTTAAAACAACCAATTTTTGTGACTTTAGCATCTGTCCCATTAGGATGCTTAACAGTTATATTATACTCAGAAACATCAACCAGGCTAAACATATTTTCACTGGTCATAACCATATGTTGGTTTGCACCAGAGTCAATAATCCAATTCAGATTCTGTGTTGAAGAGCTTATAGAGTTAAAACAGAAAAAAATTTGTAGTCTCCTAGAGAAAATAAGGAGTTAAAGCATTTACCTCCTACATTGGACTTATTAGTGTCTTCTGTTTTATTTTCATTCAGCAACCCTATCAACTTAGAAAACTGATCAGCAGACAGAGAATTCAAGGAACTTGCACTTTTATCACCCACAGAGTTATTCACAGAAGGACCAGTACCATTACTAGCAGAGTTATTAGACCTAGACCATTGACCATTTTGATTTGGTTTTTGTCTATAATTGGGAGGATAGCCATGTAGCTCAAAACATTTATCAATAGTATGCCCAATTTTATTGAAATGGGTACATTTAAGATTAGGATTAGGGCCCTTGTTAAACCTTTTCTTGTTGTAATTAAAATTATTTGACTTAGCAACAAAACCAACATTAGGAATTTTAGAACTACTATTTGATCCTCTATGAGATTCTTCTCTAGAAATAATAGAGAAGATAGTTTTTATAGTTGGTAGAGGATCCATAGTTAACAGATTTGTCCTTACAGGTTGATAAATATCATCTAGACCCATCAAGAACTGCATAAGCTTGATTAATTGATTGAACTCATTGAACTTAGTAGAAGCATTGCAAGTACAAGAGGGCAAGTGTAACATGGCATCAAATTGTTTCCACATAGTGTTGATTTTATGATAGTATTCAGACACACTAGAACCATTTTGACTCACTGAATTGATTTTCTGATATATGCTAAACACAACAGACCCATCAACTTTATCATAGGTATCCTTTAAATCATCTCAGACTTCTGAAGCAAGTTTTGAATAGACTTGACCAACATATAACTCTTCAGATACAGAATTCAGAATCCAGGTTAGTACAATTGAATTACAGCGATCCCACTGACTAGCAAGGACATCATTAGTTTTGGACTTAGCACATGTTTCGTCAATAAATCCTAATTTGTTTTTAGCCATTAGAGCAAGTTTCATAGCATTTGACCAGACTACATAATTTTCAGTCCCTTTTAGTTTTATATTAACTATTGTGAGACCACTGGAGTCACTAGCATAAAGATATAATGGGTCACTAGCATCAAGTTTGCTAATCAAGGTCATAGAAGAATCAGTTTTATCACCCATATCAGCAAATAAAACAGACAGAAGCAAAGAACAATATCACAGATCAGCTAAACAGACAAGCAGACAGATGTCAATGAAGAAAACCAGATATAGATAAACAAGTAAAGCACAGAGATGGAACCGGCGAAGCCTGGACAGAGGTCCGATCAGAGGTTTGTCACACAAGGTGCCTCCGCAGACGGTAACCAGGGAGCCACAACACGATAGACCAAACCAGACAGACAAATGCAACAGAGTGGACCCTCTCTGTGTCCCAAAAACAAGCCGGTCTTGCCTAAAACCCGGTATCAATATGCCTAGACACAAGACTCAGTGATGCAATCGTAAAAAAAAATAAAAGAGAGGGAAGGAACGATCTCACAGTGGGTGCAAGCTTGATTGGACCAGACTTGTAACCTTCACTTAGGGTTACAAGCATTGATCAGAAAACCGGATATAATTCCTGTTGGTTTGCCCTAAAAGGGACCAACGAGGATATTCTTCAACAACCAGAGGAGAAACCACAGATAAGGGTTTCAACCGCTTAAGAGCAGCACCGTCACAAGAATCCAATCACCCAGAGACAGAATCACCAAACCCTAGAAATTAGGGTTTCACACTTCAAGATCTACGCCGTATCCACTAAGCAAGAAAATTACTCCAGAAACAGGGACCAATCCATGGGGCGCCGTCAGTGAGGAGGAACCCTAGATCGGAAAGGAAAAAAAGCCAGCCGGAACTTTGAATCGCAGCGGAAGGAACACCAGAGCACCGAATCAACCTCGGGGCTCTGATACCATGTCACAATTCTTAGATCAAAAGGCACAGATTTTATTCATGTAAACAAGAACAGTTACAAGTGAATGATTAACCAGTCATCACAGATTGACTGGTGAATCATATGCTTAAACAAGAGCAGAAGTATACAGCAGCAAAAGCCCTAAACACTCACGAATTTTACTTGTGAGAAACTATGGGAAGACAAGGAACAGCAGAGACAAAGATGAGAGCAAAAATGGGATGCGTGACACCAACTTCTGGAGCCTTCTTATGCAGAGCACAACCCTAGAGACTTTGACAGCTGGAGCCCAGCAGGGGAAGCCCAAAAGAGAGAAGCAGGCCAGCGATCAGATGGGAGCGGCCCAAAAAACGAACCCAAAGCAACCTCAAAGAAAAACAATAAAATGTTATTAGAAATGTTATTGAAAAATATAATAAAAGTAACAGAGCACATTTATACTGACATTTTAACAATTTGTTCTGGTTTTTTTCTTTCATTTCAAGAAGTTCTGTAATTTACTGCTTTCTTTTGTTTCTATATTGTGATTTTTAATAAAAGTGTTCTATTATTTTTATTCGCGAACGGTTTCCTACACCTGGTGCTTCTGCGTACGTCGGTTATCGTCCCTGGTGGCATGGTGCCTCACCGGACGTCAGTTCTCGCCCCTTTTGCGTCTCCGGACGAGGGGTCGATCTCTTTGCCCGTGGAGGATTTGGATTTTGTGTACGTGGAGGGATTGTGGGAATGAATGGGATTGAAAGGTCATAGGTTTTTTTTTTTTTTCGGAAAGCTATTTGTGTATTTTCTACATAAAGTGGAAATATATATAATTAGAGTTTTAAATAGGTGTTCGGAGGACTATATATACCATGAAACAACCTCATATGGCTTTCCACCTAAAGTTTCTTCCATTACTCTCATACACATAAAATGCTTAAATTGGTTAAAATCGGTCTCCTGTTCTTCGGAAACTCACAGTTGCTTATTCAAGGTACAACAGTCTCAATCTACGACGAATTGTTCATTAATTGATTTGAGTTTTTGATTGAATGTTTCATAATTTTTGCAGGTTTCATTTCGTCTGCGACGAAGACTCTTACGATCGTGAACAAGTGTGAAGAGACGGTTTGGCCGGGTATTTCATCCAATGCTGGAGTCGTACCTGTTTTACCTACAGGTTTCGCACTTCAAAAAGGCGAATCGAAGGCAATCCACGCCCTGCCGTCATGGGGCGGTCGTTTGTGGGGACGAACACACTGTTCGGAGGATTCCAACGGTAACTTCACCTGCGCTACTGGAGACTGTGGATCAGGAAAGATGGAATGCGCTGGCGCCGGAGCTACTCCTCCGGCTACTTTAGCTAAATTTACCATTGGCCGAGACGATGGAATGGATTTCTTCCATGTTAGTTTGGTGGGGGGATATAACCTCCCGATGCTGGTTTCGCCGACCGGTGGTGGGTCTGGACGTAACTGTAGCTCCGTTGGGTGTACGGTGGACTTGAAAGTCGCGTGTCCTTCGGAGTTAAAGGTGAGGAGTTCTGACGGAGAAGTGGTGGCGTGTAAAAGCTCTTGTGTGGCGTTTGGGCGAAAAGAGGATTGCTGTCGCGGAGAGTATGGCTCACGCGACGCTTGTAAACCTTCGTTTTACTCGCAGGTGTTCAAGACGGCATGTCCACGCGCTTCTAGTTATACGTACGATGAGGAAACAAGTACCTTCGCCTGTACCGGCGCCGACTACCAAATCATCTTTTGCCCCACGTCAACGACCAAGTACATTGTCTCTCTCATTAAAAGCTTGTGTTTTTAAGGAGAGAGGGTGGGGTATAGTTTTGTATAAAAACGAATGTTAGAAAGATGGTGAGAGGAAAAACGAGAGAATGCGTTGTTTTTTTGGGTGGTTAAGTGTGGAGCACGAGAAAGAAGGTATCACAATGACAACAACAACAAAAAAAAAAACAAAAAGAACATGGCACTGTTAGGATGCTCTAAGCACATGAAAGATTCACCGAATATAACTTTATAGTCAAAACTTATATATGATCTAATTAAGCACATGAAAGATTCACTGAAAATGACTTTATAGTCAAAATTTATATTTTCCGTACTACGGCAATATATATAGGGCATATATGTTTTTTTTTAAGTTTGAATATTTGATGGCTACGACCATTATTTAACGAAAAAAAAAAATACTTTTTTGGACAGCAAGAAATCGAAGGGAGAGCAACAGAATCCAACAGCACCGAAGTTCAACACAGATATGGTATACGAAGGCGTAGACACGGCAGGACATAGCAGCTACGCTCCTCCGCAGCCCACCAACATTCGTGCAACCATCAGCATGGTGGCTGCAGTGATCGTCGTAATAATTATAGCAGTTGTTGGCGGCGGGTATGCAATCCGTATAGGGAATATTAATATCCTAAATGGATCATGTAATCAGCACTAGATATGCTAGCCTTTTGGGATTGGGATGCTATTGTTTTTAGGTCTTCAAATGTTAAGTGTTATATATTTCATCATATGAATTGTGAAGAATAATCAACTTTTTTATAATACCTCTTGTACTTTGTTTCCGGCTTGAGCAAGCAAATTAGGGTGAACGGGGTGCCTGCGGGGAGGGGTTCGGTGAGTGAGTTCCCCGCTCGGGAACACCGCCGCCGACCCCTCGGGGAGGCTAAGCGGGGAGTGGGGAGCGGGTTGTGTTCACCGCGATGAGATGTGTATATTTTTTTACCGTTTTTTATATTTAAACGCCTATATAGCCGTTATATATTAAAAAAAAATTCTCCTAAACCCTATAAATACTAACCCACTTCAATCGTTTTATTTTTCAAACCCAAAACAACTCCCTCTACATTACTCTTCTAAACCGTTCAACTCATCTAATTTTTTACCCAATCTTTAAAAAAAAATGGATTCCGAGTTCCCGTTTTTTTCTCTCCTGCCCGACTTTCCCGACGATGAAGATTCATCGTCAAGCGATAGTAGTTTAATTTTCTTCCAAAATCTCATCCAACAAGCGGAGCTACTAGCCACGGCATCGCCTAGTAAAAAAAAGTTGTCCGTCGAGATCGTGTGGGAGGCCACAAAACACTCATGGCCGATTATTTTGTCGATAATCCAAAATTTAATGCCGATATTTTTCGTCAGAGGTTTCGTATGTCCAAGTCTTTGTTCCTACAAATTGTTAGTGACGTGGAAGCGAATAACGAGTGGTTTCAAGAGGGCTTGGACGGGAGAATGAAGAAAAGTTTCACGCCGTTGCAAAAGGTTACTTCTGCGATTAAACAACTTGCCACCGGTAATCCACCAGACGAAAACGACGAGTATTTAAATATGGCTGAAAGGACCTCTCGTGAGTGCCTTGATTATTTCTGCGAGACGGTCTGTAGAATGTATGCTGGTGAATTCTTACGTAGACCAACGAGCCACGACGTTGCGCTATTGTATCAGGCTCATGAGGAGAGACATCACCTACCTGGTATGTTGGGTAGTCTGGATTGTACACACTTCGTCTGGATAATGTGCCCCACAGAATTGCATGGACAATATATGAGAGGCGGTCATCAATACCCGACAGTTATGTTAGAGGTGGTGGCGTCTCAAGATTTGTGGGTTTGGCATGCTTTTTGTGGCCCGGCGGGTTCACAAAACGACATCAACGTGCTCCAACAATCTCCGTTATTTCTTACTCAACGAAACGGAACGGCGCCAAATTGTCCATTTCAGGTGAACGACCACTTATACAAACGCGGGTATTATCTTACTGGTGGAATCTACCCTAGCTGGTCCGTGTTTGTGAAGTTATTTCCATATCCTCACATCCCGAATGAAAAAAAGTTCAAGAGGCAACACGAGGCCGCAAGAAAAGACAGGGGCGGAGACAGCATAGAACCAGCCGTAGCACGAGCTACGGCTCTAAGTCGTGTTCGCAGTGTTATTTTTTTGATTTTATATAAAGGATACCCCTAAAAAAATACGAGGATACGCCTATAAAGGATTTTATATGAATACACCGTAATTTTTTTTTGGGATACCTCTGGTGTTAAAGTCTAGCTCCGCCACTGAGAAAAGATGTGGAACGGGTGTTTGGTGTGTTAAAGGCGAAGTGGGGAATACTAAATCGTACAATGAATTCCAAAACGGTGAAAAAGATAAGGTCCATCGTGTATACGTGCATTATTTTACATAACATGATTATAAAAGACGACGGAAGGGCGATAGCACCGGTTCACATTCGAGATCCTCCAGTCGAACCCGTCTTCGATGATACTGCTTTTAGCGAGCTCATTGACGAAGAAACGCATTGGAGACTAAAACACGATCTCGTTGAGCATCTCGGACGTTTAGATCTACCTCACCTTGAAGCGAATTCCGACGACGAGTAGTTTGTTTTTTTATTTTTCTAGTTTGAATGTAATTTTTATTTTTAATTTAATGAAATGTCTTTTGTTAAATTTTATTTAATTTTTCTTAATATTTGTTTAATTTATAATACATGCATAATTACAACAAAAAAAAAAGCAAGTCCCCCAAGAGAGGAGTGCCGCCATCAAATTGAGGGGGGGGGTTGTTAAGTGGGGAGTTGACGTGGCGCGTGCTAATTGGCTGTGGGTAAGAGATGTCACTCCCCACTTAGAGGAGTGCCCCTTACACCTTTATACTTTATCTCCATCCTAGTTGCTATATTCGATAAAATATAAATTAATATAAAAATGTGAATTTAATATAAAAAATTCGAACACAACAAAAGGAATATGCTAACAACTAAATCAGATTACTAAATTCGATAAAATATAAATGAACTTGAAGTGTTGTTTGACACGGAAGCTAAAATCAATGTACTCCTTCAGAATGGCAAGTTTTTTATTAGAACACACTCCAAAACATTTCATTTTACAATCTGCATTTAATTAAAAACAGTCTCAAAAATGATTCCGTCACATTATTCAGGTGCCTCAACTTCATTTTTTTAACGACAAAAAACAATCACATTCAACACCAACGCCGTTCGGTCGCCGGATGAAAGAAAAGGCTCCACTTTCAAAACTGTATGTGCTAGCAATTTTAACGAATTCATATTTGATATGGGTCTGGCTGAGTACCCAATGCAGGGAAAGAAATTCACGTGCAGTAGGGAGAACGGAAAGAAACTTAGCAAAATTGATCGATTTTCTTGTATGTGAAAATTTCTTCAATAAATGGCCTGATTCTTGCGTTAGGGTAGTTCCTGGTCTTCTTTCAGATCACTGCCCCATTGCGCTTTCAATCGTAAATTTAAGATATGGGCCTAGGCCTTTTAGAGTTTATAGGCCTTTTAGTGTAATGATTTCTTCCTTTTATCAACGTTAGCAAGAATTTAACTTGTTACATTAATTATTATGATTGATTTTTTAATATATACGTGCCTATTATTAAAAAGTGCCTATTATTATTATGATTGATTTTTTAATATATACGTGCCTATTATTAGAATAATGATTTATTTTGATACTCATGAAAGAATCGTCCATCCACTTGGGCCAACAGATAAAATATATTTATGTTTTCTTCATTTTGTTTGCTGTAATACGACTGCCCAGCTCCTGGCTGGGTTTTTTTGGTTAATAAAAGGTTCAGTTTGATATTAAAAAAAAAAATTATTTAACCTTACGTGCATGTTTTGAAAGGTCTATTTCTAAACATGTTCTTTAAATTATACAAATCACTTTCTTTCACATATCTTGCAAAAATAATTTAGGGTCTGTGTTTAAAACTTTAAAAAGAAGAAATAAAACTAAAAAAATTATCGTTCATATGAAAATGGATAAAAGAAACTCATCATCATATCTGTCTTCAAGCCAAACAAATCACTAAGAATTTAAGGGACCAACTAAAATAATATAAGATGAACTCTGTACAAATTCATAGTTTTCAAAATAATCACATCCCAACAACGATGAACAAACAAACAAGATTACATCATGATCATATTCATATATCATTAGGGTTGTTCAAAAAAAGTCGGGTTCAAAACCAAATCTGAAATATCCGAAAATCCGTATCCGAAATTTCGCATATCCGAAAACCGGATTATCCGAATTTTCGGATTCGAATGTGGACTTCTAAAATTTTCGGATAATCGGATTATTCGATATCCGGAAACTAATATTTTTTTTAAATATATATAGTATATGAGCACTATGTTTAGTTTGAAATATAGTAAAAAAAAATAGTAAATAATCTGATTCGGATGTGGATTTATAAAAATTCGTTGTTTTTAACGTGGAAATTTGGAAAATCGAATATAGATTTACTTTTAATCTATGCACGAAAGAACTTTTGAATTTTTTTATGAATTCGGATATCAGATTTTCGGTTATTCGAAATTTCGGATACAGGTTCGGATATTAATATTCACTATCCGAAATCTTCGAAAAACCGGATAAATCGATCTTGAACACGCCTATATATCATCGTTCATTGTTGCCGCAGCCACAACAACTAGTTGAAATTATATTATACTATATATTAAATTACATCTTCATGCTAGTACATGTTTTAACATTTATTTTGTTTTTAGTTTATATATATATGCCATCCACACTCACATGTTTAATTTTCGTTTTAAGAGCATGTGTGGTGGGGCGTTTTTTTTTTAAATTTAAAAAAAAAACGCCCTAAAACGCCTCCCCAACCATTACATGGGGCGTTATTTTGCAAAATTTTTGAAAAAAAATTGTTCCGGCGTTTTATATAAAACGCTCAAAGAAGAAGTCCACCAATTTGACTAACCAATGGGAAGAGGGATAAGTGGTCCAAGTGGGATGAGATGTACCGACAAAAACAGCTTTTTGCAATAAGTTTCTTTTTTTCTTTTTTTTTAATCCTTTTTAATGATTGGAAGGGGCATTATTTGGGCGTTATTCCCACTACGCCACTTTTGCTATAATGCCCCATCGCTGACTAGGACGCCACGTGTCGGATAATGCCCCATGGTGGGGGCATTATAACCCACTACCACTACACATGGTCTAATGGCATTTAGGTAATTTAGTGAATTTTGAGTGGCATTTGTAAGAGTTCCCACAATACCAATTATTCTGTGTTTAAAACTTTAAAAAGAAGAAATAAAACTAAAAAAAATTATCGTTCATATGAAAATGGATAAAAGAAACTCATCATCATATCTATCTTCAAGCCAAACAAATCACTAAGAATTTAAGGGACCAACTAAAATAATATAAGATGAACTCTGTACAAATTCATAGTTTTTAAAATAATCACATTCCAACAACGATGAACAAACAAGATTACATCATGATCATATTCATATATCATTTAGAGTGTTCAAAAAAGTTGGGTTCAGAACCAAATCTGAAATATCCGAAAATCCGTATCCGAAATATCCGAAATTTCAGATATCCAAAAACTGGATTATCCGAATTTTCGGATTCGGATGTGGATTTCTTAAATTTTCCGATAATCGGATTAACCGATATCCGAAAACTAATATTTTTTTTAAATATTTATAGTATATGAGCACTATTTTTAGTTTGAAATATAGTAAATAATCGGATTCGGATGTGGACTTATAAAAGTTTGTTGTTTTTAAAGTTGAAAATTTGGAAAAAGGGAATATAGATTTACTTTTAATCTATGCACAAACTAATTTTTGAATTTTTTTTGAATTCAGATATGCGTTTGGATATCCGAATCCGTATCTAAAACTTCAGATATCTGATTTTTGGATATTCGAAATTTCAGATACAGATTCGGATATTAATATTCACTATCCGAAATTTTCGAATATCCGAAACTGGATAAACCAATCTTAAACACCCCTATATATCATCGTCCATTGTTGCCGCAGCCACAACAACTAGTTGGAATTATACATTATACAATATGTTAAATTATATATTCATGCTACAGTACATGTTTTAACATTTATTTTGTTTTTAATTACATATGTGCCATCCACACTCCCATGTTTAATTTTTGTTTTAATAGCATTTAGGTAATTTAGTGACTTTAAAAGTGGCATTTGTAAGAGTTCCCATAACACCAATTATTCTTTTTGTCTTCATCATTTGACCACAAATGTTTTGATTCTTACATTTTTACCCCCCTCTCCCCTCAAATTTTATTAGTTTTTTTTACCAATTAAAAATTTTACCCCAAAATTTTAAATAAATTTATCAAGCGTCCCCTAAATTCTGATAAAGTTATTTTTCTCCTTTTTAAACCGCTTTATACTACAACCCCTGAACTTTAATAGAGTTACCGCTCTAAATTTTAAACGAATTTCCGTTAAGATATTATGATTTTTTTCATGTTTTATCTTTTTTATATAGTTTCAATTAGTATTAGTGGTGCACATTATTTATGTTTATCTACGTTTCGACATTAATTTTCATAACATTATTGTTTTAAACTGACCGGTTGTTTTAAACGTCATACTACATATTAAAAAGCAACATTTGGGTGGTTGTGTGTTAGGAGGAAGTAGTGCTAATGCTGAAGAGTCTTGACATTATAATTCTTTTGGGGTGTGAGCGGCCGAAAGATGGTTAACAATGGGAGGCAGTGGCGGAGTTTGTAAAATTTGAGATCCTGCTAATGTTATTTAGACTATATAACTAAGGTGTTGTTTGTTTTTTAAGAGGTAAAATGTTTGCAGTCTGCGGACTACATCTGCAGACATCTGTAGAAGAAGATGTGGACCAAACCTCTACAGTCTACAAGAAGAAGGTTGTTTGTTTTTTGACGTATGCAGACTTTTAAAATAAACTGGTGGTGGTGTACGGACGGTGGTGGTGAGTGGTGGTGGTGCTGGACGGTGACGGTGGTAGATGGTGGTGGTGGCGATGATGGACAGTAGTGGGTGGTGGACGATGGTGGTGATGGACGGTGGTGGTGGTGATGGACGGTGGACAGTGGTGGTGGTGATGGACGGTACTGGGTGGTGAACTGTGGTGGTGGTGGTTGTGGTGATGGGCGGTTGTGGTCAGTGGTGGTGTTTAACTCTCTAGGCCAAGTCTACACCAAGAAGAGCTTGCGCAGACGTTTTTTAATGAAACGTCTTCGGAATAACAAACAGTCTGCTCGTGGCAATGTTTGCGTGTGGTCTGCGCGGCGCAGACAGAAGAGCTTCCGCAGAGCTTTTCAGAAAAAACAAACAACACCTAAGTTATTCTAATCCATGTGAATCATCATCAATTTATAAGTTGGATTGTGAATGGCATCACTCGGATATGTATGTATTTAGTTTTTAGTTTTATAATAGTTATGTTATTTTATTAGAAATCTATAACTAAAACATAATCCTTATTAATAAGGCTAGAGGGTGGCCCCTAGGGGATTTATCACGCCACATAAGCTACTATGGTAAAGCCCCTTACTTTAACTTGCATGCAATATTTTAAAACTTCCATCATCATTACCTAATTATTATTTTTATTTATATATGTTATTTTTTTAATTTATATGCCAATTTTATTTAAACAAAATAAAAAAAACATAATTTAATTAAAATAAATAAAACATTACAAAGTCCTTAAAAATGTAAAGTTACTTAAAAATATAAACTACTTGAAAAAAAAACTAGACATATTTCGCTTGGATTTTTTGCTTTACGAGCCTCTAAAATGACTTGGTCGTCCTCTGGTAGGTGCGAAAAGTATTTCTCGAGAAACTTCATATCATTCTGGATTTGTTTCTCCATTCTAAGTTCATGCTCCTTTTCCTTGATCGAGAGAAGCTTAATGTCTATGGTCGAACTCGTCCATCCTTGACTCGCCCAAGCTCACCCGTTCGCGGGTCTCTTCGGTAACATTATTCTTACTCATTGTTGAGATTGTTTGCTAAATTTGCCCAAAACAGATTGTTGGGATCTCACGGATTTCGGTTGTTGGGAAACATTGTTTGAATATGAATGAAATTCGTAAAGATTTTAGATGAAGAATAGATGAAGAAGAGAAGAAAATTTGAGTAAAGGGGTAGTGTATTTATAGTATTAAAATAAAAAATTAAAACTTAATTTTTTTTTAAAAACTCGACCGTTGCCAACGGTCTTTTTGACCAAAACCATCGAAACAGCCAAAATTTTGTCCGTTAGTGGGCTGGCGAGAGGGCCATTGCGCAACGGGCTCAGGTTAGGGTGGGGCGTCAGAGGACCCTAATTTTGATGATGTGATGGGGTGACACGAAGCCACACCCCTAACCTAACCAACTTCTTCTTAATTAGTTTAGAGACTTTTGCTTTTTAAAAAAAGGTGAGAACAACCTAGTTATTATCATATATATTAAACGACTATTTTTTTTTTAATATTATCCATCTTTGGGTACTCAAGTTTTGTAATAATCTGTTTAGTCTCAATTTTTTCAACATTACCCGAATAAGTTTGGCTGGTTTAAAACTTGAAGGTTTGATTTACGGTTTACGTTTTGGACTGAATTTTATAAATCGGACCGGCAACGTATATATATTGTTGGATAGTTGATGTTCGATGATCAATTATTCAACGTTACCATCGAGATACGATTCATCCAAAAAATTACACTTTGGACGATAAACAAGTACTAATATTTTATTGTTAAATATTAGTTCAAGAATTGCGTGTTTGAAATATATTTACTTTTTTTTCTAAATACGTTTTCGTCTTTCCTAACACTCATTTTTACGACGTAACATTTTCATGTATTGGAATATATCGTTGCGATGTGTTTGTGTATAGTTTTGAAAATCGAGCTATTGCAACTTCATGAGCTTTCTTTAAACGCCATCTAAGTTTTTACTTAAATTTTATTCAAAACCGAGCCATATCAAATGTGATATATTTTTACTTCATTTTTTTTAAATACGCTTTCGTGTTTCTTAACGTTCACTTTTACAACGCCCATTTTTCAGTTATTTCCTAATATCTAGTCACGAAAGCCTGTTTTAGCTATATGTTTTTTTTTTAAAGGTGTGAATTATTCGCGAATGTCTGGAGGTCTAGCATACGTTGTCTTAACCGGGTTCGCGCTAGAGAGCTCCCTCGCACAATAGATTCGCAATTTAAACCCCTCAATGAGAAATCTCTATCACCCAGATTCAAACTTGAGATCTGGAGGGGAAAACTCACCCGGACCCAATATAGGTGGAACTTAAATAGGCGTGCGTGGCCACCACTAGAGCACTAGTGATGGTTCTTTTTTAGCTATATGATTAACAGTAGTTGTGGTGGCTCGATTATGATCAAAGACATATAGCTAATCATATAGACATTTAGCAAGAATTTAACTTGTTACGTTAATTAATATATACGTGCCTATTATTAGAAAAATGATTTATTTTGATACTCAAGAAGGAATCGTCCATCCACTTGGGCCAACAAATAAAATAATACGAAAAGTATCCCTCTTTTTTCTTTGTTTTACTAAATTGGTGCTGTTTTATTTTTTCTTTATTATTAACACACAAATTAGAATTGTTTTGTAATTGCTCAATAACCCGTTATGTTTTGAAATCGAACTGGATTATGAATGATTTTGAAGTGAATTTGTGAAGGCTTTGAATATCGATGAAGAGGTGGGAGTGTTGAACGTTAATTTATAGGATCGAAGGTGAGTGAGTGAGTCAACTCAGTAGCTTCCTCATCACGTTTATGTTGATGTAGAGGTTTAACCATTATTGTTACTATGAACATTTTGTTGGTTTTTGACATGTTCTTCACTACTAGTAGGGTGCCCGCGCGATGCGGCGGGGGCGACACTTTGGATTGCGGCACTTGTTGCTGGTAGTTTTCTTATTTGTATATGATAACATTATTGTGGTGGATATATGTCATATGTGTTACACATGGGAGCCTAACACCTATAATGTCTTGCAATGTTCGATCAACTGCCTCTATCGCCTGACGTTTCGCCATCGATGCCTCAACTCATATAATTAACTTGGAGGACCTAATTAGTTGACTTATAATTCCTAAAATTTTGGGACATAGTTTACTATTTATCTACTAAATATCGTAAATTAGTATTAAATAATTCCTAAAATTTTGGGATATAGTTTACTATCTATCTACTAATATCGTAAATTAGTATTAAATAAATATCGTAAATTAGTATTAAATAATTCCTAAAATTTTGGGATATAATTTACTATCTTTCTACTAATATCGTAAATTAGTATTAAATAATTCCTAAAATTTTGGAACATAGTTTATCTTCTATCTACTAAATATCAAAGTTTTGTTTTGTTATAAAAATTAATAATAAATAAAGTATAGAAAAACTGTTTTAAACATGTAAAGATTCGTTTGTCAATAAAAAATACTAAACAAATAACAAAAGTATATTAGTTCAATCGAGATGTAAATTATAAGTGCAATAAAATAACACAAAACATAAACTTCAAATATAAAATAAACTTTATTATTCATGGGATAGTCTAGATAAAAAAAAAAACAACTGAAAATGAAAAAAAAAAAAACATAAAAACACTTGATATATTTCATCTAATTTATCTTCTTTTTTTATCCGTTTTTCTTGTTTGTGCTCGAATCAGCAGTATCATCTAATTCATCTTCTTTCTCATCGTCCTCAGAATCATCTAAATTTATAATCTCGACCCATTTCCATTCAGAGAGTCTCTTAGATCTTTTCTTTTGATTCTCATACTTCCGATCCTTAAAAAACAAAAATTTAATAAAATAGTTAAAAAATGATTAAATAAATTTTATAAAAAAAAACAAATGTTGAATAAAAAAATTTAAAAAAGATTTAATAAATTTTAAAATTACCTCTTTACTAAATTAACGTTGAAGATTAGACTTGTATGGACTGAACATTGCACCATAAGAAATAATTTCAACACTATTATCACCATCATCATACAATAAAACACCAAATAATAACACAACGAACTTGTTAATATGAAAGATTATAAGCGAAAATATTACTTAAAAACTAACAAAAGCTTATTCGACAACTGAGGTGTTTAAATTGGTGTGTTGAATCTGAAAAATCAAATAAGTTAGTATTCACATAAAAGTAAATAAAAGAAAACAATTATTCATTATTGCGATATAACAAAACTTATCATAGAACCGACCTTAGATTTTTCAATATCGCATGCATGTTTTTTCGCATCAAGTGAATTCAGAACTGGCTCCATATTTTAAATCTGTTTAGCAATAGAAATGTAGAATTGTGAGTGTTTGCTATGTATTTATAGTAGTCCATTAGGGTTTAGTTTTAGATTGGTCATCCATTTATTTAGGAAGTTTGTTGTGAGTTTTAAGTTTTTAAAATAAGATGCACATATCCTGTTTAGTTTGTTGTGGCATGTTTAATAGGAAGTTTGTTGTGAGTTTTATCTATACTATATTAAACATGCCACAACAAACTGACTCTGTACAAGTAAAATTAGAGAATATTTTAGTTTATTAATGTCGTTCAAAACAAAAAACTTGGGTAAAAAAACAAATGTTAATGCACGGTAGCTAGGTAATGGTCAAAGCTGGCTTGGGTAAAAAACAAATGTTGGCTTTAATCAATTGTACATTTACGCATCGGCTATTTGTACTTTATGAACGCACGGCGAAACTAAAAAAGACAACTATCGAAACGTTTAAAAAAATGTGCCGATCGTCATGGTACCTTCGGATTTTTTTAAAACATTACGGGTTGTAAGATATCGCAGGAATACATTAAAGAATTAAAGAAGGGGGGAAGTGTAACTAATTACTCATAATTATGTTAAATGTCAAGGATTTAAATGTAATAGATTGAGGGACTAAAAAATAATTATGGTTTAAAAGACCACTTTACCCTCATTCTAGGGGTTTATTTATAAATAATAGGGGAAGGAGTTCTTAACTTTTGGGAATCCTTCCCTCATGTATTATAATATAGTATAGATTAACAAACAAATTAGAATTCTTTTTTGTCTGCTCAATAACCCATAAAAACTCATCTCCTTCAGTTAAAATAAAAGCCTTTGAATCATTCCTCAAGCTCTTTGAAAATCGTGGATATGCTTATTAGTTTTTCCTTTATATCAAATCTATAACTCGTGTGCAAAATCACACTCATGTGAATCAAATGTATTTTCCAGAAATTACTTGATTGTTGTCATAGTTGCGCGTTACGGTGGCAACGTCTTAGTTGTTTATAGCTGGCGGCACGTTATGTGATATGTTAACCATATTAAAACACGTGTTTCAATGTATCCGATCTAAGAACGTACTAACTTACTAAGTCGGCGAAACCAAAAACCATTTTATATATGTCATGTGTGTCACGAAAAGGAGTTTTTTGCAGAAATAGTGCCACATTCAAAAACAATTTTCACAACTAATGCCATGCTCAAAACATTTTCACAAGTAATGCTAATGCCAATGAAAATGGCGATTTTTGAGGAGAAGTAGGCTGTGGCAGGGAATATGCAGGGAACGTAAGCTTTAATCATTGGTTTTTGGTACAAAATCCATTGTGAATGGCGATTTTAGGTAAACATCCAATGCAAATGGCGAATTTTAATAAAGTTCTTACAAGATTCCATTGTTATTGTCGATTTCTGCAAAAGACTCCATTCACAATGGATATTTCTGGTACACACTCCATTCACAATGACGACTTCTGGTACACTCCAACGCAAACGGCGATTTATGCTAATTTATGTTGATCTTTGGACTTTTGTTTTTCTAATGGTTATATATAGAGTAACACGTAAATAACAAAGTATCAGGAGTTACTCTAAACGGAGAAATTGATGTTTTTTTTTATAACTTTTCAATGAAACATGTGCATAAATCGCCATTGTGAATGGAAACTTGTACTTACTTTTTCTGAAATCGCCATTGTTGTAACGCCCCGTATTTTCTCGTATTTTCATATTTTAGGAAAATACGTGCCGTTCCCCTATTTTAATATTTTCAGTTGAAAACTGATCGAAAAACAGATTAGAAACGACCACCGACACAACTCACGCGTTAATTAACGAAACAATGAACGTACGCAACAAATATCGTCTGTCGATACCGTTTTATATATTTTCGGACCTAAAATAATATTATACGACATTCTATGACGATCGGGTTTCGAAAACGAGCTTGTAGGAACTTTCGGGCCGTTTAAACACACGAGTTGGGCTTGTGAGCCTTGGGCCCAAGCCTAAAGCCCACTAACTAAATAAACCCTATGTTTATAAAAACTAGTAACCCTAATGTAAATACACTTACACATACAAGAGAACTGTGTTCCCTTTTCTTTCAGTCGCGTAGACAAAAAACGGAGCCTGGTCTCCTTCTTCTTCAGCTGAGCTCCTCCAATCCACAGCTCATTCTTTTTCAATATGGTGAAGCCCTAAATCATCTCCACAACACACTCACCTACACCTCGATCCCTTTTCCCTCTCCTTCTCCGACGCGACACCACCACACCCCTTCGTCTTCTCCGGCGGTCCTCCGATCAGACACCCTCCTGTCTGTTTCGTCACCGGTGAGTCCAGCGGTGGTGGCAGAGTGGATGGCGTCGGTCGTGGCTCGAGATAGATAGAGGCGGAGAGAGAGAAAGAGACGGCGGAGAACGACGACGGCAGTGGCGCCGTCGTCTGCGGCGGCGACAGATTGATTCTTGTTCGGGTTATTTCGATTCAGGTTTGGCTCAGTCCTAGTTCGGGTTATTTTGATTCAGTCGACTCGGCTCCCGTTCAAGCTACGTTCAGTCTCGGGTCATGGTCCTCTCGATTGAGGTACGAGTTTTGTTTCAGTTCAGTCTCGAGTCAGTCGGGTTGTTCTTGGTGTCTCGGGTCAAACCCGGTTATTTCCGGTCATACCGATTAGACTCGATGTTCGGTTCAAGTTCGAGTCACACCTGGTCAACACCGAGTCAACCACGATCAGGTTCGATCACCAGTTAGACCCGGTCAACTCGGTCCGTTCTGGGGGCTCAGGTCAAACAGTCAACGGTCGGGTTAACGGGTTAGACACGAGACTCGATAACTTAATAACACGATTCGGTAACCTCGTTATACATATATACATAATGTTTCAAATATAAGCCGAACCAATTAATAAATGAGGTGATAGATGGTCATTAAAACGGTTGAGTTTTGATATTGTTATAAGTATATTATTTAGTTTAAAATCGAGTTGAACCAATACGTCTAATAAGCTATAAAACCTTTCGAGTAAAATGTAAATGTTACAAAATATATATGTAAGTGTATTGGACAAATTTCGACCGTTTAGTGTTACGATAGTATCGATGTATATGTTGTTTCATTGATTCTTGAATTTTGAGGATTATATCGACAACGCGTGTTGTCGGGACCATCCAAAAACAAAGGAAACTCTGCCCGATTTTCGTTAAATATATATATATATAGGGGCTGGTTAACGTACAAATACGCTTATCGTACATTACGTACGCTACAATCTCAGCCGTCAGATCATCTTCCCGCTTTGAAAAATCGCATGTGAAATTCAATTACCACATGCGAAATTGTTACAAAAAAACAACCTGCTATTTCATCAAAATTATCACATGCGAAATTGAATTAACACATGCGAAATTGTTACCAAAATTATCACATGCGAAATTGAATTAACACATGCGAAATTGTTACAAAAAAACAACCTTCTATTTCATTAAAATTATCACATGCGAAATTTAATTACCACATGCGAAATTGTTACAAAAAAACACCTGCTATTTCATCAAAATTATCACATGCGAAATTATTACAAAAAAAAAAAAACAACATGCGATTTTCATTGCGGGAAGATGATCTGACGGCTGAGATTGTAGCGTACGTAATGTACGATAAGGGAATTTGTACAGTACCCTTTACCTATATATATATATATATATATACTTTAAAGTCGAAAAACTAAAGATAACGTATCGGAACTCGATTGAAGGTTATAACATAAATATAAGGTCCGTTTTAACAACACTTATGTAATCTTCGTTTACCCACACGAGGTGGCCTCAGTGTTCCATCGCTCAAGCTTCAACACTTCACGGAATACTAAAGCAAACTTAGCAATCATGTAAGCATACTCGATCCCTTTTTACACTTTATTACCTTTGGGATGCAATACATGTACTTTGAATCAAATACACATACATGCTAGAATTTTATACAAATAATCTCTATATATGCTCATACGTGTTATACTTGCAAACATACATGTTATACTTGCAATCATACGTGTTTAAATTTATATGCTTAACTTAGTTACTGCCATGGAAAAAACAAACAATCTATTTAAAACAATTTTTATACTTATACCCAAACTTGTATGCTCGCCAATACTATTTGTATTGATCTATGCTTTAACATGTATTGCAGGATTTGGATGATGCAAGGAATCTAGTAGGATTGCCTAGAAACGCATTTAGATTTTAATACTTGTTGTACTGTACTTTATTTTCAACATGTTGTATTCTGTTTCCAATACTTGTAATAATTAATTATCAATGAAATGAAATTTAATTATTTGAATACTTATTGTGCATTATTTATTTTTAATCTTGTGGTATTCTAGTTCAAACCATGTAAAATGAAATTATTAAATACATGACACAAAATAGCGTTATGAAGTCTCTTGCAATCTACACACTTCGTCTCATCCCGATGTTTCCGCCATCGGTTGGAGTGTGACAATTGTGAATGGAAACTTGTAAGAACTTAATTAAAAATCGCCATTACCAACGGATTTTTCATATAAAATCGCCATTCACAATGGATTCTGTATTAGAAAGACAGAAACCAATGATTAAATCTTACATTCCTTGCATATTCCCTGCCACAACCTACTTCTCCTAAAAAATCGCCATTTTCATTGGCATTAGCTTGCTTGTGAAAATGTTTAGAGCATTGCATTAGTTGTGAATTTTTTTGAATGTGGCACTATTTCTGAAAAAAAAAAGAAAAAAAGAAAAACTTCACAAAAAGCAGGCCCAAGAAAAAGCCTCATATTTAATCATATGCTTTCTTGGTCAACAGTAAGCAGCCCACAAACGAAAATCACGACTGACTTTGTTTTGTTTCTTTTCTATATTAACATCACAATCACAACACCAATATTGACTTGTTTTATTATTTTGTCATTTCAAACAAAGTTTATCTAGAGAAAACAAAGTACCAACAAAAGTCATAAACAAATCAGTAGATAATCAAAATAATGAACTGGATAATGGATTCACTTTGACAAAAATACTATACAATTATAATTGTTTTACTTTCCTTCACCTATTTAATTAAACCGAATTACCCACTCCAATGAGTCCTATATCTAGCACCAATCACAATTACAATTACATGATCCATTTAGAATACTGATATCTCCGGTAGCGCATCTCCACACAGTGCCACCTAAAAGCATAGCAGCGATGATCCCAACCACCACGCTAATGATCGCACCAATGTTGGTATTTCTGGTTGCGTTTTTGCCGTCGTATACGCTACTCGTGTTGTTTGTATTTCCGGTTGCGTTTTTGCCATCGTATACGCTACTCGTGTTGAAACGTGGTGCTGTTGGAGTTTGTGGCTTTTCCTTTGAATTCTTCCTGACAAATGTGTTAGTTTTTTAGCTAATATATATACAAGTATACAACGAACTTTTAACAATTAAAAAAAACCAACATATTCAATCTCAGCCCTTGGTTCTTCTCCCAGAATCAAGATGTGGAGAAAATCTAGTAGGGTTTGTTGTGTCTTGAGATATTAAAAAAAAAAAAAAAAACCAAAAAAATCCACTTTTTCATCGGCCCCATGATAACTGTTTTAACTACTTATATATAAAGAAAAAAAAAAGTATTTTTTAGAAACAAACTATCAACGTCTCATAAATGAGAGAATTTACCTGGTCGCAGACGTGGGGCAGAAGGTGACGTTGTAGTCGGCGCAGGTGCAGGTGACGGTAGCGGTTAGATCGTCGGCATAAGTGGAAGAGTGTGGACAAGAGGTCTTGAACAACTGCGAGTAAAACGACGGTTTCAAACAATACTCTTGCTGCTGCCCAAACGCCAAACAAGCGCTTTTACACGCCACCACTTCTCCCTCAGAATTCACCACCTTTAACTCCGACGGACACCTACCATTTAAATCTGCCGTACACCCAGCGGAAGTACAGTTAGTGCTAGAAGATACCAAAACCGGAAGGTTAAATCCATCAACCAAACTCACATCGAAGAAAACTGACCCGACATCTCCGTCGATGGTAAATTCGATTAGTGTGGCCGGAGGAGTTGCGCTGGCGCCGGCGCACTCAATCTTTCGAGATCCACAATCTCCGGTAGCACACTTGAATTTACCGACGGAATCTTGGGAGCAATGTGTTCGTCCCCAGAACTTACCTCCCCAATAAGACGACGGCGTGTGAAGTACCCTCGACTCGCCTTTTTGAAGAGAGAACCCAGTTGGTTTTAGAGGTGTCATCCCGTTGTTAGAGAGAACCCCCACCCAAACTGTCTCATCACACATGTTCTTGATTGTAAACGAAACCGAAGAGACTTCACCTGCAAGTATCCAGAAAGACGACATATATTAGAAAAAAAAATGATGAATGGATGAACATTTCAACACAAACTGAACTTTGGGTACCTTGAGTTAACGACAGCGAGATCCCGAGTACGAGGAGATGACAGATCAATGGAAACAACTTCGACATTTTTGTGGTGGAAGAGGTTGGTAGAAACAAATAGAGATGGTGGTGAGTATTTTCTCAGAAACAACTTCTTCTTATTTGGCCCCCCTCCCCCCTATACAGTGATTATAATATTTTTTTTTCTCTATCTGCCCCTTTTGATCCGGTCCTTCTTCTTATTTGCCCCCCTTTTGATCCAGTCCTACTTCTTATTTGGCCCCCCCCATACAGTGATTATATATATTTTTTCTCTATCTGCCCCTTTTGATCCGGTCCTTCTTCTTATTTGCCCCCCTTTTGATCCAGTCCTACTTCTTATTTGCCCCCCTTTTGATCCAGTCCTACTTATTTGCCCCCCCCCCTCTACAGTGATTATATATATTTTTTCTCTATCTGCCCCTTTTGATCCGGTCCTTTTTCTTATTTCCCCCCCTTTTGATCCAGTCCTACTTCTTATTTGCACCACCCCCCCCCCCCCCCCCGAAAGACATGTGAAAAAGAAACTTCTTTTCATTTTTGCTACCCTTTATTTTCGTAATGAATTAGTAATTTTAGCCTCTACTCCATTTTACATGTTATACAAACTAACCTCTCTAATTTTCAACATTCTAGCTTTACCTATGTTTCACATATAATATACGTTTTTAACCTATTAAGTCTTTTACCAACTTAATTTTCGTTCAATAACTTTCATTCACTATTTTTTTTTTTAAAACTAATTAATTTGTCGTTGTCTTTTACTAGTACAAAAATGATCAAATGATGCGGGTAAATTGACTATGAGATGCGGTTTTAGACCCACATCTTATGGCAAGGCATCTTATGGCTACAAGTCAAAAGATGCGGGTCCATGAGATGCGGTTCTAGACCCGCATCTTTTGACAATTTAAGCATAAACTATTTTTTTCCAATATAATCAAGAGATACGGTTCTAGAACCGCATCTTTTAGTGTTTAAGCTAATATGTACATATATATATTGTTTTAGTTTCAAAGAACTTTTATTAAAAATTTCCATTGTAAATGATTTATCTAAAAATGAAAATAAAATATATAAAAACAAAATTAAATTAAACCCAATATAAATTACAGAGGTTTTAAAGTATCACAAAATTACAAAATTTTCAAAGTAATACAAATACATATATCTCTAAAAATGAAATTGATATATAACAACTTTCCGAACCGATGTCTTCATACTTGCAACCCAAATCAACGTCTTTAGTAACCGGAACCGTAGAAATTGCATATAAAACTCCTTCAAGCACTCCATTATAAACACGCTGGGCAAACTTTTTAGAAATTATAAAATGAACAATTTCAACACATTTGATCAGTTTAGTTGATGCGCAATCAAATGCTACTTAGAATACCTGCGCTTTCTAAATACCATCACTGCTCCATTCAAATCACTTGCAGATGATTATTCCTCTAAGCCCACCATATTAGATAGCGAATAGAGTGGTTTCATCACTATAACATCAGAATCAAGATAGATCCCACCATATCTATTTACAACAAAGAAACTAGAGTAAGTTTTCATACTAAAAAATTCAAACCTATGAAAACTTAATCTAACCAAAAAATCATTACTTGATTGGAACCATCAAAATTTGCTTACTTATAAAGAGCAGCCAGGCCAGACGAATAAATTCGCTGTAATGAGTAGGATAAAACTGTCTTCCTCCATTCAAACCAGACAGAAGCAATTCATGGGTTGGTGTATCTTTCAGCAACTTCTCTAGATTTTGCATGGCAACAGCAACCTTAAAACTACAAACAAAATAAAAATTTAACGTTAATCGGTCCAAAAACGAACTATACCTATGAGTAAGAGTGTAATGATCAAACTCAAAAATATACTTTAAAGATAGAACTGACCATGAAGTGAGATAGGGGTGAGCAGAATTTGGCATAACCTGATAATACCCGAGAATCGGACCGAGAATTTTCGTTGTTATACTTGCCAAAAGTCGGGTTTCGGTCGGTCCTCGGTTTTGGACCGAAAGTAAGCAAAATGTTTAAAACCGGACAGAAGGTATTATAAAAGAAAGCATTTTGCTTGGGCCAAGTCCACCAATTTTGTGAAATTCTTCTCCCCATTGACCAACTATATATATTCAATTGTGACTTATCCAATATACCAGCATAGTATTGGAGTGTTGGCTTGTATACAGAACACAACAATTATGAAATCCATATATTTATTTAAGTATCAAAAACTATCTTATGTTTATAGGGATGATTCGGATGAAATGAATGAAACATACCAAAATAGTTCAAATCTTGCAGCAAAGAATACTGACCAACTGACCCATTCGTGTTATGAATTTTCATGAAAACTCAAGACCAAAAGAATTCCTTTGAACAGTCTACTCAAAACCCAGCACAAATCAAACAACCAGTGGTCTCTCTCAAAAGAAAAGTTTCACAGGAATTTCATCAAAAACATAGTATAAATAAAAAAGTTGATTTAACTCATCATCATCATCATCATCATCATACTCAGTATATCCCACCAATAGCAAAGCTAAGGTAGGGTCTGAGGAGGGTGAGATGTAGACAGCCTTACCTCTACCTTGTAGGAATAGAGAGGCTGCTTCCAATGAGGCCCCCGGCTCAATTGTGAAATTGAAAATAGTTGATTTAACTGAGCCCTATAATAACAAGTTTTAACAAGAATCAACTTTATATGATACATTCGTTGGTTTAATTTTAAAAAATTCAATATGAAATTGAAAATAGTTAGTACCTGCAAGGCTGCAAACATCAGAATCGTTGAGTTGGATTGTAGCAGCTTTAAGAAACCCGCTGGATTGGATATATAACAACCAATTCTTAGATTGCATAATCAGTTGGTCATGGTCTTCAACCCATACCTGGACGACAGAGACCAATGGTGACTAATGCCCGATATAAACCCGCATGCCTGGTCCTCAAGTCTTGTAGATTCCACTTTCTCGGGTTTCGGTCCGGTTCGGGTCGGTTCAGTTGAATCGTTCACCCCTAAAGTCAAAAATTACTCATCTTTAACAAAACCATCAAAGAAGATATGCTCCAACATCTCAGATAAAACCACAACACAAGCATCCGTATGGTGGAATAACAGACTTTTAAGCCGACATTGGTATGGAACACTAAAAATCCAAGGTGGCGAATTCCACGCCATACAAATAAACTTTGATTTGTGTGTGAGAAAAGATGGGTTTAAGCATACCCATCTCTTAAGCTTATTAGAAATCTGAGCTGGTGAAACATCCATATTAAGTTCTCCTACTATGCCTTGACTACAATCTAGAAACTACAAAACCACAAGAATGTTGTAAAAAAATTTAAATTATAGATCAAAGTCAACATTTATTCAAATTTTAATCATGGTGTTGTGAATTTTAATTTCAAACCTTGCTTTCCCTTCCTGTTTTGGGCTTTCTTCTTGCAATTGCTATCCCACAACTGTACTTCATATCTTCTAATCCATATATGCGTCGTAAACAAACAGATCCAATAAGAAAATGATTCAACCCTAATCAACTCTGTAATATGAAATTTGGTCAGGAACAAAATGGGGACGGCTCACATATCGTAGACTTACACGAATGTCGAAACCATCACATATTTGCCTTCTTTTAGGGTGATTTTACAACCAACTACCATCACCGGGACATCCTGAAACCCCAACCAACTATATTAAAAAATAAATACAACAATGCCACTATACCAGAGAATACAACACACTCTACCTAAATCATTCGATTTCACACTTATTACAATGCTCATATAAAAATGTATAAAAAATTAAATATATTAAAATTTGGAAATATAGTAACGATGTAAAGATAGTATTCTACGGAGTACAGTCTGTTCATCCCCTACAATTTTCGGAAATATAGATACATTTGAAACACTAAAACAATTTTACCAAACAATAATCACATACGAACTAAATAGCAAGTATATCAATTAAGTTAAAAAAACAAGATAACAGAGCAATAATCAGAAGCAAATTAAGCTAAGAAGAAATCAAAATTACCAAATTGTAAGCAAGAAGCCTTTTAACCGATTGTAGAAACCCTAGATTTCGAAGGAGATAATACAAAGACCATCAGAAGAGAAAGAGGTTGAGGGTTAGGGTGGTTGTTTCTTAATTCGCTTGAGAGAGGTGGGGAAGGAGGTTGAGGGAGGTGAAGGTGAGAGTGGATGGAGAGGGCAGGATGTTCTGAGATAATGGAGACTGGGGGAAATGAATAGCATTTGGAGGGAATAGATAAACATGGGGGGAAGTGGGAGGGAGCATCTGAATTTTTAAAGGGAAAGAGAAACTTATGAAATAACAGTTTTATGTTAATTGTTAATATTAATTATTAATTTATATTGTTATTTGTATCAAAACTAGTAATACGCCCCCGCGCGTTGCGGCGGGCCTTTGGTCAATATCGGTTTGGTTCGGTAATGTAGTGATATTTGGTGTAGCAATCAAAAGGTATATGCCCAAACGGATATAAACACGTGTTTTTCATTGTTCAAAAACCATAAAAATATATTTTACATCGGCATGTATCGTTGTAGCGTGTTAAATCGCAAGTGGCTAGATGATTTGTAAATAAAGATAAATAAATTTATAAAATACTTTAATTTGGAATATAGTTGTTAATGAGACATGAATTCAGCGGCAATGAAACTATCAGGGAATTGGGTGGACATTTTATTGGCATCGGATCTAGTCATTAAGTACCGTTAATCATGGGCGGATCTTAGAAGGCTTGTGCCAGGGCCACGGCCCTGGCACGTTTTTCGGCTAGAAGTGCTAATTTTCGCGGTTCGATCGACATTTTTATACCTACTATGTTCGGTACGGGCATGTTTTTAGTGCCCGTGGCTTTCGGCCCTGGGACGTTCAACGGGCAAGATCCGCCACTGCCGTTAATATACATCTTTAAGTCACTAAACTTTTTAATAATACCTTTTTAATAACTTATATTTGTTAGCTTAAAAGAGATTGACTATGTACTCTAATCTTTTTGAATAATAATTTTTTTTTTTTTGTAAAGAAAGTGTGAATATTCATGGAGTGAAAGACCAACATTGAAATGAAAAAGAAGAATAGACATAACTTTTGTGTAAGTTGTATGACTAAAAAATAGATATTTGTACATAATTGCTATCCAACCTCTTATGCAAGTAATTTTATAATTCTAACGTTCATAGATTAAAAAGAAACATGAAATATCTAAGTGTAGAAAATACAGTTCATACATTAAAAAGAAACATGAAAGGAAATCTAAGTGTAGAAAACGCATGGATGATAAAAATGTACTGAATAATTATATACTCAGCCTTGTTTAAACAAAAAGCATGCAATATAAAAAAAATATGTCATATGAACACTCATATGAATATATGATTCATTAGACATCTCTTTGCATTGGCTAATTAAAAAGATATATATTATTATCGGGATGATGTTACTAAGGAAAATATTAAACAATCTTTTAATGAACACTAATACGACATTTGCTGGTTCTGAAACCAAAATAAGAAGAAACACTTCCTATTTTCTCTATCATCACCACTACTCAACATCATGACCACAGCCTAGCCTTCACCGGGAACGTAACCGCTCAGCCTCATCCGGCAGCGGCACCGCCACGGCGCCACCATCATCCCATCACGTACGACTGAATCCGATTATTGTTCTAGAAAATTTTTCGGATGTGATTTAGAATTTTTATTTTCTTGATTGCGTCTTTCTCGCGTCGGTGTATTTTATTCGAAGGCCCTTCATTGAATTTGTATTCGAATTTTGGTTCTGCGATTTGATTTCTTTATTTGCGGCAGTCCTTCGTTGTCCCCGTTTTTCGAATTTTGATGTTTTTTTAACTTGTTCTGAAGATTCCACAGTCCTTTGGGGATTATCCAAGTCAATCTTTTGATATATGTGAATCAGGATTTTAATCACTTCGATTTGCATAGTTCTTCGCCAAGATCGATAAGAAAGATCCATATGCGTGACAAAGACAGGGCAGTTACAATTCGTTGGAGATAAAGAGGCGGTGGTTATGACTCACCGGAGACGTTGAAGTGGCGGTTACGACTCGCCAGAGGCGAAGAGATGCAGTTACGAATCGCCAGAAGGAAATGCACAACGGTTTTTGCTTTTCCAAACATAAATAAGATAAGGAAGGTTGCTAATTTATAGGGTCGAATAATGGTTCACAAAGGGAAAATTCGGTTTGTGTACCGGTTTGTTCCTTGGATACATGAACAGATGCGATGGTTTGAATGATAGTTAAAGGAGCGCCGTTTGGTTTATGACCTATAATGGTTGGGTTGGTAATTTTCAAATGGTTGTGAGTGGTTATGTTGTATGTATAAATGAAACATTTTTTTTTGTAGCATATAGATAATATAAAAGAAAAGGTATGTCTGTTAAATAAAAAGGTATGTGTTGATTAAAAAGGTATGTGTGCTAATCAAAGGGGTGGGAGTTGCTTTTTGTATAAGAGATATAATATTATTATTATTATTATTATTATTATTATTATTATTATTATTATTATTATTATTATTATTATTATTATTATTATTATTAGGTGCGTGGTAAACTCGTGCGTTGAATCAGAACGTATCAAACACCTTGACAATCGATAAATAAATTCGTAATATAAAAGAATGATATATACATTCGTTATCTTATTTGTGTCGTAGCTCGGCTCTGAAAATCAAAACGTAAATGGCAGTCGTGTCAAACGGTGTGGTACGTTGCCACAAACATTTGATGGATATAGATTTGGTTTGGAACGATATCATTCGGTTAAGATCGTCACGGGTCTATGATGTAAGAACTCCATGGATACAAAATCCATGGATGTTTAATGATTTTTCTGACGATGAAATTGGTTTCATTCATATCTCTTTGTTTATCTTCATAGATCTATGATTGTTCTTCATTCATTATCACCACACACCTATCTTATATGCTCAATGGCCCTAATTGGCGCATCAATCAACCTAATAGCTCTTCATTAAAAATAATGAAGCATGAACAACCCTAGTTAACCATCACCGGCCCTAATTGGCGCATCAATCATCCTTAACGCCCTTCATTGATGAAAATGGAGCATGAACAACCATAGTTGACTATCACTATTGTCCCATTAACCATCCTAATGGACCATTGATCATCCTAAGCGCTCTTCATTGACAATAATGGAATATGAACAATCTTAGTTGACCAGCATTGGCCTTAATTGACCTATCAATCATCTGAATGGACCACTAATTATCCTAGACATTCTTCATTAACAAAAATGAAGCATAAACAACCCTGGTTGACCCCCTTGTCCCTCATTGATCTATCAATCATCTTTATGGACCATTAATAATCCAAAATAGTCTTCATTGACACTAATGTAGCATGAACAGCGCTAGTTGACCATTACTGACCCTAATTGGTCCATCAATCATCCAAATGGACCATTGATCATACATAACGCCCTTCATTAACAAAAAAATGTAGCATGGACAACCCTACTTGACAATCACTTGCCCTAATTGGTCCATCAATCATCCCAATAAACCATTAATCGTCTTAAACGCCCTTCTTTGAAAATAATGGAACATGAACAACCATAGTTGACCATCACTGGCCCTAATTGGCCCATCATTCATCCTAATGAACCATTGATCTTCCCATACGCCTTTTACTTACAATAATAGAACATGAACAACCCTAGTTGAACACCAATGGCTTTAATTGACCTATCAATCATCCTAATGGACCACTAATCATCCTAAACATCCTTCATTAACAGAAATGTAGAATGAACAACCCTAGTTGACCAATATTGGCCTTAATTGGTCCACCAATCATCCTAATGGACCATTAATCATCCTTAACACCCTTCAGTGACAAAAATGTTGCATGAACAACCCTACTTGACCACCACTAGCCCTAATTGGCCCATCAATCATCCTAATAGACCATTCATAATCTTAAACACCCTTCGTTAACAATAATGGAACATAACAGCCCTAGTTGACCATCACTCGCTCTAATTGGCCCATCAATCATCCTAATGGACCATCGATCATCCTAAACACCCTTTATTGACAATAATGGAACATGAACAACCCTAGTTGACCACCATTGGCCCTAATTGACCTATCAATCATCCATCCTAATGTCCTTCATTAACAAAAAATGTAACATGTACACCTTAGCTGACCACCATTGTTATAATTGATCTATTAATCATCCTGATGGACCATTAATCATCCTAAACTACCTTTATTGACACTAATGCAACATATTCAACCATACCCTAGTTGACCATCACTACCCCAAATTGGTTCATCAATCATCCTAATGGACTATTGACCATCCTTAACGCCCTTTATTCACAAACTGGAGCATGAACAACCCTAGTTGACAATTGTTGTACCTAGTTGACCTATAATTCATCCTAATGGAACACTAATCATCCTAAATGGCTTCATTGACAAAAATGTAGCATGAACAACCTTCGGTGACCATCGTCGCTATATGCTTAAACAACATGCACCTGGTCGTCACAATATGTTTAAACCTTCTTTATTAATCATCAAACGATACGTCTATACATACACATATACATGCACTAACACATACCCATATACACATATGTGGTACATATAAATAAATAAGTACATACTTGTATAAAGAATAAATCTAAAAAAAATATTATTTGTATTCATAATAAATAATTTGTTTATCCTAAGAAAGTTATTTATTTATTATTATTAATACTATGAAAACCTTTTTTATATTCTGTTATTTAGTATCATTAATAAAAAAATTCAATCATACATATACATTTAGTATTTACTTATTTTTTATTATTAGTTTTTATTTATTAATCAATACTTGTATACACTTAATACTTATTTTTTATTATTAATATTTTATTTTTTACCATTATATCAAGAGATGTGGTTCTAGAACAACATCTTTTAGCTCATAATTTTTTTTCAAAACACTCATAAGATGCGGGTTATAGAGGGAAATCACATCTTTTGAAAACACAATAGCATCTTTTGATCATTTCTGTACTAGTAAAACTTTGTAAAACCTTTTTTACTCCCTCAAGTCTCTAAAGTTTCTAGCTTACATAGGGCTCTAAACGAGCCGAGCTCGACCCAGCTCGAGCTCGAATTTCAAATCAAGCTGAGTTTTGAGGCTCGAGCTCGACTAGATTAAAATTCAAGCTAGCTCGGCTCGGCTCGATCTAACAAAGAACCACACAATTTACTGCTTAAAATGCCCTAAAAATGAATCTCTTCATAGACTAAGGGCTTTAATTGCAATTTAATTTAACCAAATGGCTAAATATACAAGTATAAATATTTAGCTCACCTTGTACATTTATTTTTAACGCATTATGTAACGATTAGACTAATCCATTAGATATTTGCGATATACATGTGGTGCAATGCGCGCGAGTCATATTACTAGTTATTAACACAAGTTAAAAAAGACAAATTGCCGACATTAATTACCCATGTCGTGATCCATCATCTATGGGCTATTTGTATATGTGCGATTTTTAACTAGTTAGAATAATTTATTAATTTTTTATATTAAAATGTAACTTGTTGAAAAGTTCATGTACGTAAAGTTTAATATTATAATCACACTGGTTAATTTCAAAACATAAAATATAATAATTTCTGTTCAGGGCCGGCTCAACCATTTTGGTGACCCAAGTCAAAGTAAAATCTTGTGGCCTTTTTCCCAAAAAAATGTATGTAACTGAAAGTTAAACTTGAAGGGTCCAAGTGTAATTATTTGAACATCCATACATACACAAAACCACTACACTACCAACCATCAATTTGTTGATAACCCACACCCTAAATCTTTTATAAATGAACTGTGGTTTTATCAAATAATGGAGGCCCTATAGTTTTGGTGGCCCAAGGCCCAAGCCTCATTTGGCTTACCCTTGGGCCGGCCCTGTTTCTGTTTCATGCGAAGACTCTTTCATAATATTTTTAAGTGATATTTCCAATTTCTCTATAGGTCAAATGCATATTCCACGTTCTTCTAATTCATGGCGACTTTTTTGTTTAAATAATAATTATAGGTATCAGTCAGAACCCACACATATATTCCACCTAATGTATCGTTAGGTATCTAACACTGGATATCATATAATAATCTATCGAAGTAACGAACACAGTAGATTTTTTTTGAGTTTCTTATTTCTTCACAATTCAGGTTTGAAGTTTTCACGTATCAGGTTTGTTCAAAAATAAAAGAAAACGAGACAGATCGATGGAAACAATCTAGCCATTTATGGAAGTGAGGCAACGATTAAATTTGGAAAGGTATCTGAGAGTGTGTAATTTAACTCGATTTGCATTAACATTTCACTTGAAACTGTTTTAATCCTCTAAATAAGATAATAGTTTTTTTTTGAAGGGCAAATTTCATTAAACAACAACCACACCGCCTATCTCCAAGATGGAGATAGCCGAAAAACAAAAACGTCACATAACATCAAAAGAGAAACGTTGCCAATCCTTCCACTCTACCCTATCCTTCTTGGCCATACTATTAAACCATAAAAAACTTAAGGATTTTACATCCGCAATAATTTGTTTAACATTCACTTTCGCCGCCTTGAAAACCTTCTCATTTCTAATCTTCCAAAGCCGCCAACACGTAAGAATCAAAATACCGAATATCAACTCTTTCTTGGCTGCACTGCACCGCATCTGAGCGACCATGGTCTGAATATCCGCAACCGAGAATAGGAAAATCGGAGATAAACGGCACCAACTAGCTATCCCACTCCAAACCCCATCTGCAACCCAGCATTGAGTAAACAAATGTTCAACCATTTCTTCACCGTCTTCACATAAACTGCACTTAAGATCCCCGACCCGAATGTTTCTTCTACTGAGAGCCCACTTGGTAGGTATCCTGTCTAAAATAGTTCGCCACATAAAAATATTACATTTCGCCGGAACCCATTTGCACCATCTAAAGCTACCAATAACCTCATCGTTTATACCTCTATTGACCCATTCCTTTGTATCCTGAATTGAAAAATACTGCAGGGAAATATCATTCCATGTCCATGCGTCTGCAGTCTATGTTAACCTAGTACCGGATACGAGCCTAAAACATTCAACAAGCTCCTCCATTTCCTGAGTTGAAGCCGGATAAGTTTTCCAATCCCACGACAAAACGCCCGTAAATTCAGCTTGACCTATTCTATCCGCGACCGTACACCATTTATTCCTTTCAAGACGAAACAATTCAGGATAAACAATCTTTAACGGAATCCGACTTATCCAAGGATCTATCCAAAATCTAATACACGACCCATCACCAATCTTTCCTTGCATTAAACTGTTAAAAGCTGACCCTTTCAACAATAATTTCGCACCGCAGTTTACTATCTTTCCCCAAACGCCCCTAACATTCAAGTTACACGGAACCGATTGCCATCTCCTCTTAGAACCATGAATAGCATCTATAACTTTCCGCCACATAGCGTCAGCTTCCATTCTATACCTCCATATCCATTTCAACAAAAGCGCGTTAATAGACACATCCAACTTGGTTAAACCGAGACCTCCATTTTTCTTTGGTTTAGTAACAATCTCCCACCCCACCCAATGAACTTTATTAACATCCAAAGTCCCCCCCCCCCCACAAAAACCTTTTAATCAAAGCTTCAAGTTTATTCTTCACCGTCACTGGCACTTTAAACAATGAAAAGTAATAAGCCGGAAGACTCTCCAAAACAGATTTTATTAAAACCACCCTTCCTCCTATAGATAGAACCCTCGATTTCCACCTCGAAAGTCTGTTTTTGAAAACTTCCACTACCGACTCCCAACTATTTATCCACTACCGACTCCCAGCTGTTTTTATAACTAAATACTATCAAATTAACTATTATATAGTTAATTTGATAGTATTTAGTTATAAAAATGTATTTATTTAAAGATACTTATTTTATAAATTTTAAAATATCGTGCTTTACGGAATTCCGAATATAATCGTCACGGCATTCTTATTTTTATATATGTTTCGCTATAAATTTTATTTGTAACCAAGTCGAGTAGAATATGTATACTTTTGGGGATTTATTCTTTCAATTGCTGTAGTGAGTACCAATAACGTAATGAGCCAAAAAAATCCAACCAGATTCCTGACGCATAGTGTGTTACCAAGTTGGCTCAAATATAACATAGGGTAAATTACACTTTCCGTCCTTTATGTTTGTATCAGATTGCAATGGATAGCCTTTAGCTTCAATAATTATAGTCATAGTCCTTTATTTGTTTAACGCATTACACTCTACGTCCTTTAGCATTAACCATGTTAAATTTTTTAGTTAAATATGACATGTGTCTTGCACATGAAGGCATTTATGTCTTTATATCCCAATTTATTTAAATTATATAATAATACATAAAACTTCTCTCTCTCCATTATCTTTGTTCTCTCTCCGTGTCTCTCTACTACCATCATCAAGATCAAATATTAAGTATCATCATCATCATCATCATCATCATCACCATCAACATTCATTAACATCAACCACATAAAAATTATAGAAAGTAAAAAAATATCGTTGGATTTCCATCTTTCAAACCAACACCTCAAACCTCACACACCCCACCTTCTTCTCTTTCCTCTGGTCACCTTTTCCTTTATACCCCTAAACCCCCAATTTCATAAATCAACAATCTTTCTTTACAAATTCCCCAAGTATTAACCTCCTTCTACAAACCATCTTTTGAATTGAAACTTAGTTTGGAAAATACCAAACCAATTGAAATTTAGCTTACAAAATAGCATATTGCAAAAATAAAATAAAATAAAAGAAATATCAAATTGAAACTCAGTTTTGAATTGAACCAGAAAAGAACACAGATACCTGTACCCAAGAAACGGAGAGGACGTCGGTGGTGGGTGTGCGGCGGTGGTGGGCGGCGGTGACTTGAGCGATAGTGGTGGTTTAACAAAACAGAGTTTAAAAAAGGGGAGTATGGGTAGAGAAAGAGGTGGTGGGTGGTTGGTGGTGGTGGTAGTTGTTCGAGAGAGTAAGAGGGAGAACTGAGGGGGGGGGGGGGGGGTTGTTAATGGATTTTACATATGGTGACAGACTTCAGATCTGGTGATGGTGGTTGTTCATGGGTGGTGGTGGGTTTGATGGTGGTGACTGTTGCTTAGAGAGAAAGAGAGAGAGTGTGTTTAAAGTGTGTGTGAGAGAGAGTGAAAGGAAAAAGGGGGTCTTATATTTAATCTTTTTTTGTTTTATTTATATTGTAAATAACTAAGTAAAAAGACTAAATTTCCCTTAAGTTGAATAGACTTAACTGAATGTTTTAACCTTGTTAGTGCTAAAGGATGAAAGATGTACCGAGTTTTCCAAATAAAGGATTGTGACTGTAATTATTGAAGTTAAAGGCTATCCATTGCAATCTGATACCAACATAAATGACGAAAAGTGTAATTTACCCTATAACATATGCTTTATTATGTTTCCTCTTTCGGTTCGGTTGATATAATGAGTGTCTGTAGTATAACGACCCAAAACAAAATCGATTGAATTCTCGCCACGTAGCGCGGGGAACTCCACTTGTTATAAACAAAACACTATGGCTAACAAAAAGGTTGTTGGATATTTGTCACACCCTGATTTCCCGGTGGGCCCGGACTTGGGGTTTACTTGTGATGATTGATAACAGTTTACAATTGGCAGCGAAAGATAGGATAATTAAAATAATAAATGTAAAAGTTTGAATATATTAAATAAAATTTATTACAAGTTGTTCGGTATAAAGTAACCCACAAGGCAGGATCTAATAAAAACGGATTTGAGACTATTACTGGTCTTTTGCCAAGGTGTCACACCCTCAAATTCCACATGCGGGGTTTTACTGCGAGGCGTGCGACTGACCAGGATCCAGCCACTAATCATGTTGAACCAATATTTAAGTTGTAAAATCATCACAATCAACACGATTAGTGATCAGTGTTTAAAGTTCGAAATACAGTTCAAGTTAGCAGAAGAAAATAACGTACACCTATCATAAACTTAAAACCACAAGTTTATTAAATATACGAAGTTTAAGGCTTTAGGAACCACACACTCCAGCTGATTGCAACGTCCGTCCATAGCTGTACCTAACAACCTGGAAAGCATGCAGTAGGGTGTCAACATAAAGTTGGCGAGTTCACAGTTTTCAGTGTTGTTTCCAAAAAAGACAGGTTGTTAAATTACTTAGTTTATAAAACATGTCATGAGGAGCTATCCCATATTTAAGCTACTAAACTGTGTGGTACCGAAACTTTGACTGTTTAATTTGTTTGTGCCCCAGGTCAATGTCTATCATCATTGACCAGTTACCAAGGCATAAATGTTCACGCCCGTCCTCCCAGGCACGGTGTGAGGTTTGTCATACCTAATAGCGCTATCAACTAATATCCCGTTCGTTAGGTCTTGGTGATTAATCGGTATAGGTGTGTGGGGACTTTCAGATAGAGTTCGTTTAGTCCACTATAGACGTGAGGTATAAATAGTATTTAACAGTATTCCAAACCAGTAATACTAGGCAATCCCAAAACCAGGGAAAGTGAGGTTCCCAACCACCGGAAATACATGCTTTTAGTAAATGTGTGAACTCACCTTAGATTAGCTCGGTAGATTAAGTTATGCGAGCTAGTATGGTCAATCACGTCCTATTATGGTTACCAAGAACATTAGGAGTCGTTTATGTAATTCACGCAAATCCTACACGTAACTAGCAATTAACATGCATACAAGTAGTCACAACTATATTACCGAGTAGTTTTTAAGCATATGTTCATAATGTATACTACGACATGCGATTCATCAGTTATACAACCATTAAGCTCATGCGGACACTATATGTAGCAAATTTGACACTTTATAAACTCATAAGCATGCATAACTCAATTCACTGAAAATAGGCTATTTGGGATGTCCGTTTACCGTACTTATGAGATTGCAAAAATTACGATCTTTGTATGTGACGTGCCTCTAGGGGGGGGGGTTGGTTTTGTGTTAAATTTTAAATTCTAACTCTTTACCAAAAAATTATAAAATCATTTACTAAGCAACAATCAGATTCATCACTTCCTAACTACAGCTCACTGAAAATTTCATTTAAAAATCATCGTTTTTCCGATTGACGAAATTCCAGTTGGAAGTTTGCACGGATACTTAAGATCATCTACAGTATAAATTTCATGTTCTAACTCTAAGTATTCATCATGTTATGACTTAAAACATAACACGTAAAATCTGCAGAAAAAAGGCAGTTTTAATTACCGAAACGAAATAATTTATTTAAAATAACCGACGAAGTCCAAAAATCATGATCCAATGCCATTGGAAGCTTATTTCAAAGTAGCACATCATAGACTTAAGAAAACCCAGTTTTTGTTATATTATGACCCGGTTACAGCTGTTGAAAGTTGGCTGAAAATTTCAGACAAATTGTATTTCCTTATAGCTTTTCATAAAAACGTTTTCCTAATGTTATTTGACCTATTTTCGACCCTTACTCCATGAATAACATCAAGTACATCAGATTCAACAATAATCTACCACCAATATCAAGTTATAATTGAAAGCGTAGCATACGTGCATAACTATCAAACACATAAACTAGTAAACTTCATAGATGATCAAGAACTTGTTAATTACTTAAACTCTAACATTATAGAATCATGTTTTCATAATGTTTGCAGCCAAGAATCATGTATGTGTGCACAAGAACAATACACAAAAAGCAAAGCACATTACCGAGAAAGATTGAGATCGAGAAAGCTTGAAGAATCGAAAAAGATAAAGCCTCATTGCCCTGTTCTTCGTCGATCAGAGGAGAGGCAGAGAGTATGTGTGTTCGTATGGGGTTATGGGGGCTGGTTAGGGTTGGAATCAATATTAATATACTAGATCTAATATTGATTAACATATTCACAACAATGATCATAATTATTCATATATACATACATGTACTTAAACAATCAGTTATATATATATTAAGCCATGTTTTATAAGGTTCACGAAATTACAACATAGGGTACGTACGTAAGGTGGAGCGTGAAGAGAAAGTTCGGGTTGTAACAACATGTGTTAAGATTCCAAGTATGCATTCAAGGATATAGGTTTATATATATGCGTATCTATATATTTTTATACTTGATTGTTTACAAGTACTTAGGGTAATGTATTTGGGTACTTTAGTATTTAAACATGTATACCCTAAGGCTTCTAAATACATACACTTTGATACATACTTAGATATATACACATAAGGTGGTTATTATATATATATATCATTTCTTTCATGAAATAATCACTAAGTGTTTAAGAAAATGTTTATGAGTTTATAACTTAAAGTTTCCACCAAAGTTTGACTAATCATGATTAATGTTACTAATCTCATTTAATTAAGATAATCACTTGTTAAATCACCCTTTAATCATGATTAGGATTTTAGAAAATTTCGCTATAGTTTCCCCTATACTATGAGCGTTATTCACGTTTTTAAAACATATTTTTAAACAATTTTCAATCCCAAAATCATCCATAACACAAAGCAAGTTCCAATCAACACTTTTCATGCATATTCATACAACCACATCTTCTAGTTCATGAACTTTATTTTGTATATATTATCAAGATCACTAAAAATAACAATATGTTTATGTTCATCGTCCACTTTAACACTTTTATACATACTTGTTTAGGTTATACTTGAAGATCCCTAGTTTATAAAGATAGTTTCAAGCTTCTTGTAATATTTATAATTTTCCAGAAATCATTTTCAAAACATATAAAGTTCTTGATTTCTCAAAGATGAAGATCTTGCTAGATCTAAACATCTTTATGTTTAGATCATCTTTTTAAGTACCATTATGCAAGATCATCAAGTTTATCTGGACTACATTACACTAATCATCAAGTTAAACCAAACTACATTACACTAAGCATCATAATCAACAGAAATAACACATAATTATGTAGGATTATTATGTTAGATTTAGAGTTTTAAGCTTTATGTTTAGTGATGTTCAAGATGATCAAGATGTACTTTTGTGATCTATTATGTATAAGAATCATAAAAATGAAGTTAGATGGTCTTACTACTAGCAACAAACCTAGGGAAGATCTATTGAAGATGAAGAAGAAGATGTGAAGAACTTGAAGCTTCAAGGTTGTGAAACAAGCTCCTACAAAGCTTCCATGCTTGCAACTTCTTTAGATAATCTTAAAATGACCTTGAATACTTGAATTTAATGGTTTAAGGTTGTAGAAAAGTGAGGATGAGGGAGGTGGTTTAGGGCGGTAGACAAGGTAGAGAGTTGTTTTCGCGACACAACGAATCGGAATATGAATTGTAATGTTTTAACATGTCCTATCACTGCTAGACTTTGTACGACTCAGTCATTCATAAATTAAGTCAAAAGGACGCAATTAAGTTGTATAAATATTAAGTTTGTACGGAAATATCATGAAATTCTGTCGGTTATCACATATATCATTATGTCGCAACCAGTGTATGGCTAGACATTAACTCATCGTGTGCAGGTCAGTCTTTGTTTGCATTCTCGGTAAAAGACAATTTGGAACCATAATTAACTGGTTAAGTAAGGAGAAACAATCAAGAAAATGTACCAGGTTGTGTGCTTCATGACTTATTGGTGCTTGTGGCAACCAAAAGACGAGAAAGTCTTTCTGATAAGCTAACGTCTATTACAAAGATCATGGAAGACATCTGACATGTTGAGATGTGTATAAAGATATTAACTATTTTAGGCCAGTAAGATACAATCACTTCTACAACTCGTTAGCGAAAGTGCACCCACCCTTAGCATAGTATAGTGAAGTTAAGATTCCGAGACCATCCAAGGACACAAGAGCTTTCAATATTGCCGGAATGTTATCATTGTCTAGTCAAACCCAAAAAGTGAGTTTTGTGAAAAGTTTTTAAACATAAAACAAAGCAAATAAAAATAAACAAACACAATAATAAGAAGAATCACTTGGATATGACTTCCTAATAATGTCTAAATTAACTTCTTTGGTTAAGGACTTTTCAAGAGATTATTATATAAAAATACGCATATTCGGCGTGTTCTCCCGGGTACTATTCGAAAGAACCCACCTAAAGTTGGTCTATGAAGAAAATGAATTTGTATGTTATTAATTCCATAACGTAGTAGGTTTCTTTTTTAGGTAAATGTTACACTATGTTAAATTGGCTAGTAGCAACAAGGGGACTAAAGATGGCAATGGGTCGGGTTTGGGACGGGTTTAGGTAATCTCAAACCCAAACCCGATTGGATAAGCTTGTCCTAAACCCGTCCCAAAACCCATCGGGTTTCTAGCGGGTAAATACCCATCGGGTATCGGGTATACCCGCGGGTTTCGGGTAACCCATAAATTTTAAAAAGTTTACCTGTTGGGTATACCCGACCCAAAACCCATCGGGTAACTACTAATCAGTTGCATTTAGTATTATCACTAAAGAAATATATCAAATAACTATAATGTATACGGGATAAAATATCTATGTGTATAGAAAAAGGATGTATTATATATTTACATATTTAAAAATATAAAAGAAATTATATCGGGTATACAATCGGGTAAACGGGTTTACTTTATCGGGTAATTGGGTCGGGTAAACGGGTATATCACCAAATCCCAAACCCACGAAAAAAATAAAAACTAGTCCCAAACCCGTCCCAAACCCGATTAACCGACCCCAAACCCGTCCCATATATGTCGGGTTTCGGGTTTACTCATCGGGTTTGGGTTCGATTGACATCCCTAAAGGCGACCATCGTGCAAAGCTGGAAAAAGTATTAAATGCTATAAGGGATTAGACCCATAATCTACTATGATTCCCTTAATTTTGTGTTATCTCCTCAAGGGTAGTAGGAATGTGAAAAACCAAGTCCTTGCACATCTAATATACCACCTCTCATGCAAGGCAAGAACTTAAGCCAAACCACACTTCTAATCCCCTTCCAAACGTGTTTTTATAATGATATAAAGACATGAATGCTTCATCCAATACACAGAAAGTAATAGATTGATTAAAACTCACTTTTAATATAACAAAATCAAGTTCGAAGTCACTAAAGCGCACCAAATGAAAAGTCCAATACTAAGAAATTAAAAAGGTTTTACAGGTTCATCTTCGCTGAGTGATCTAAGAACTTCAGCCATGAATGGCCATAATGATGAAAATCATCAAGCTTGTATATTTAAACAAGTTAAACAACGAGATTGATATGTTATAAACATAAGTTCTTACAATCTTAGATCCTAAGACAAACCAAACGCTAAATAAGATGGCAATTGTGGTGGATAGTGGTGAAAAATGGTGGATAATGGTGGTGAGTGAGAGAGAGTGGGTGCTAAAAGATGGAGTAAATGGCAACCCAATCTCCTTCATTTATAGCCTGGAATAGGGGAGAGACGCGGCCCCGTGTCTGTTGAGATACGGGCCGTGTCACAACCCCCGACCACACCTGGATGAGAGCCGTGAACAGTCAAGTGGTACTGGTGGTTATTTTGAAAATATTGCAGCGGAAATATTATCAAACCGCGAGTTAGGAAAAATGTTAGAGTTTAGAAACACCGGAATCTTATTTATAACAAACGGGAATAAAAACCCATGTCTTACAAAGGTAGATTTAATAGGGGATAAACCTGAATACATAAAACAATGTTTCTTAATTTAATTGATAAAATAAGCCATTCCTCTAAGCCTTTTGGTGTCATGTCACACTCTTATTCAGATCTATTGTAATCACCTGAAACATGTTTTAAAAACATTTTATCAGCAGGAAATACTAGTGAGATCATTCATTTGTATAAACAGACACAATGTTATAATTTACAGGATTAAGGGTTTTTACATTTGCTTATATCTTAATAAATTACTATTGACTAACTCATTGTCCAATAGAAAAGAAACCACTTTGATAGTATTTGTCACTTTTTGTGACTGTGGTCATATCACTATTTGGCTAACCCATTGTCCAAATACCAAGCTTATCAAGTAATGTATACAAAACCCCACATACTAGCAGTAGTTTTCCAGTAAGAATACAAAAACTTAATCATTGTAAATATAACTGGAAAACATTTTAGGGTTTTTTAAAACATTTAAATATCACATAATGTGAATAAAAAGAGAATGTCTCACCTTGTAAATCTATAATTATGATTTAACAGGCCTCCTGATTTTAAGCCTTCTGATACTAAGATTCTTGAATAACAGTAAGTTTATAGTTTCGAGTATTCTAATAATTAAACATCTACTTTATCAGTGAACTTATAGTTTTAAGCCTTTTGATTCTAACCCTTAATTTCACAAATGTAATCCGTATTAGTGTATAAACCTAACTTAAACTTTAACGATAATCACGAGATCAAAACCTCAACGTAGTTAACAAAGTATAACATTATTCAGGCAACACTTTGGCATCCGTTGATTGGGTTATCAATCAATCAGTCAGGGTATCGTTTCAGTGATTAGGGTTTAATACACACAAATACAGATAAATAGAGTTACGAGAGATCAGAGGATCGATTTCAGAAGTCGAAAAGGTGAGAATGATTATGTCCCAGACCCAGCCTATATATAGGCTAGGTTGGACTCTCCCGCGCGTGGCAGGAGGAGACAGGGTGTCCCCCGCGTGGAGCCTGGGAGGTCGGCCTGACCTAGACATGCCATGTGTCCAACAAAGGTTTGCTACATCTCACATCATCGTGACACACAACCTCCGCCGTCTTTTTCGTCCATTCAGGTGTTTTTCTCGATTTTCACACCGATCCTTATCGTGTATGCTCGGGTCTTATGTCACACCCTGACTTTTGCGGAAGCGTGATTATGGTGTGACTTTCTTAATACCATTGCATTCAATCATAACAATAACTATATGATAAAACCATAGATTTGTCATCCATTAAATAAGTTTAAAGCATAACAACATTGTTTTAAAACGTAGACTTCACATTCAAGTTTTACAAACCATACAATTTGTTTATGAGTTCACTAAGGACTAGTCCAAAAGATATTAAATATTACTAAGGTTTGAGAGGCGTGTCTCGTCCAGGAATAAGACACACTGACCAAACTCAAAGACCATGGATGACATCTTTATTCATATCGCAAGATAAAAACTTCCAACGCCCGCCAGATCCACTTACTAATTCCCTGAAATACATGTAGTTTGAAAACATAAACAAAAGTTGAGCGAGTTCATGTGTGTGTTTGTGAATAAATCTTTGTAATGTTTGTAAATATGTATGTATGTACTTGAAATCCCGGTATGAAAGCAACAAGGAAACAAATAGATTAATGTGTAGCTAATACATTAATATACGTGACATGGTGCAGGAAAACTCAAACCTAGCAGACTTTGTACCGGGCCTCCGGCTGTAAGACATAGTCACCACATGGCCCATTCGGCGGACTCATGGATGGGGCTCGCTACACCCAAATAGATCTAGTACTCCTGTCCCTCGGTCCTACTACGAGGATTAATGGCCTTAAGTATGCGCCTACCCATTCACATGATCTACTGTACTTTCCTTAGCTAACCATACCAATTGTAATGGTCTATTAGCATTTTGTAATCATTTGAAACATGTACTTCACCCCCGAAGTTAATGAACAAAACAATTTAAAGAAAAGGGGGACATGAACTCACTGTTTTCGTTCTTCGAATCCGCCTGTAACTCAAAGTGTTCTCTGGTGTACATTACTACCTAAAATGTACTATGTCTATTAGACGGACGGGTCGTGCCTTGTCTTTAACGCTTTCGAGTTACGTTTCTTTTATGTCTTCAATATTATTCCAAGTTATAATTACTTGTTAAAATAATAAATATTTTAACTTTAAATTATATTCAATTTTGGAATAATTTGTTAAAACAATATTTTTGTACTAATACTTCTCAAGTATTTATATTTGTATTTCCTTCCCAAGGATGGGGGTGTCTTATACATGTATATCCGTATTCTTGCATTTGTATTTCTTGTCATGTATCGGTGTCGTATTCCGGTGTGGATTTATACATACGAGAATACGTAGTTTCTTGCAATCGTTAAGTATTCTTATACTTAATTTTGTATTAAACTTTCCGGAATATTATTTCTAATAAAAGTACTAATATATATACATTTCCCAATATATATATATCTAAGAATTATTGCTTTGAAAAATTATTTATAATTTTTCCTTTTGGCAAAAATATTTGTAGTTCTAAAACAATGTATTTTCAAGTCTCACTTAGAAAATATAAACTTGTTTTTATCCAAAATAATTTATTTCAAGTTTATCCAAGAAA
The DNA here is from genome assembly GCA_030545235.1 of Helianthus tuberosus. NCBI lineage: Eukaryota > Viridiplantae > Streptophyta > Magnoliopsida > Asterales > Asteraceae > Helianthus > Helianthus tuberosus. Next base: position 26,746,671 of record CM060432.1, read on the forward strand.
ATATATATTTTTCCTAAAAAACATATATCTTCTTAAAATTCCAAGAAAATATATTTTTATTTCCCAAAAATAATATATTTTCTTCTTGTCAAAAATATGATATAACTTTGTAATAATTGGAAAAATCATATTTTCCTTTCCCTTGTATCCAAAATACTATTTACCAAAATACGTTTATAAATGTATTTTCCGGAATATTTGGCAAGTTACATTTCTTGTTCGGTTACTCAATATTTTGTGTGTAACTTGTGTATTTATTCCTTGGGATTTTTGGTAATATTTTGGATTGTAATTTCTTGGTGTTTTAATGTGTTATATTATTTCAAACACCAAAATAATATAACTACTACACATAATATACAAGTAATCACACATGTGTGTCTTCAATGTATATACATTCTAAATATATATATCTAGCCACTTTTATTTATAAAAACCAACCTCCAACACTTATATTTTTGTAACAAAAGTTATGGCGAAGTTTATATGGAAAACTCATAGTTAAAATACACTTGTAAATATTTGTTTGAAAATATTTTTCTAAGTGTTTATATTTTTAGAAAATATTGCCATAGTTTCCCCTAAAAATGGAGGTGTCAATGCTTTCAAAGCATATCATTTTCTTTTTAAAATCATCACAAACAATCAACCATTCAATCAACACTTACCAAGTGCCAAAATCATGCAATTTATACAACAACATGAACTTGAACTTTTATAAAAAACTTGTAGTAACTTACTATGTTGTTAAGTAAGTCTTGTTACCCTTAAAGATATGGTTATTTGTTTGTAAATCCAATTCTTGTAAAATTTAGTGTTTTATGATGATTTCTCAAAAATCAATCTTCTTGTATTTTTCTTGTTAACAATGTATTTCTATACTTGATTCGCCATTGAAAACATGGTTAGTTTCTTTAAAATCCATGATTATGTAAGTCTTGCAAATGAACTTGGTTACTTGAGAAAATTATTCTTGAAGTCATCCATTTACAAGACTTTTGTTGTGTTTAAATCATCATCACATATGAAAACAATTTTATTATTCAAGTTCATGTATACATAAAGTATGATCATCTTGGTCTTTCACAAGATCATCACTTTAACTTACTAGATCATGTGTTTAATCACAATCTAGTAGGTTTCATATGATGTCTAACATCACAAACACAAATAATCAACCATCAAGAAGCAAAACTGAAACTTATCATTATGTATTCTTATGTTATTAAGCTTTATGTGAAGGTTCATCTTCTTGTTCATTAGTGTTCTTCATGATTTGCAACATATATCATCTTTTAATCAAATAAATAAGAAGTAACAAGGGATTATAAGAGCCTTACTACTAGCACAAGGCTAGGGATGAACTCTTGAAGATGAAAAGGATGTATGTGATGGATAATAGCAAATGGAAGAGGTCCTTGAAGATCCACAAGCTCCAAACTCCTTAACTTAGCTTCTAACACCTTGTGATGACCTTGAAATGGTTGAACATGAAGTGAAGATGGTGGTGATGTGGGTGGTGGCTCACGGCCGTGACCAAGAGGAGGGAGAGAGAGAGTTAAGTGTGTGTTTGAGTGGGTGTAAGATATGAGCTCTAGTCCATCATCTTATTCTTATATCCATCTTAAGGGTTTAACCATGGGATAATATGTTTCATAAGTACATGGCAAATCTACTAAGCAAATCTTCATAAGATCAAGCAAGATCAAATAAAATCTCCCAAATAGGTCATGTGGCCTGTGAGATAGGGGGGGGGGGTCTAGTATAGGTTTAAACCATTAAGTTACAATCTAGTTTAAACTTCAAGTATTAGTTACTTACATTAGTTAGTAGATATTTTAGTAGGTGTTATGATGTTCGGGGATCATAACTAGCTCAGTAATGTTAAAAAAATGCTTCTAGTGTAATTTTGGTGTTTCGGGTAGTGTTCGGTTGTTCGGTCGTATACTGGTTCGTTAAAGTGTCAAACTATACCGTTTAGTGTTCTTTATGTACCCTTTTGTGACACTTTTAGTTCCCGACACTTAGGAAAGCTTTCAGGACCATTTAGTCATATTTTTGCATGTAGTTTTGTTAAAAAGCGGATTTTTGCTGAATTATGCTGAATTCGGCACTTTGGGTGAGTTTTAGGCACTTTCCGGCACTTAAACTATCACTTAAGAATGCAGTTTTGTGGTCCTTACTTCCCTACACACCATACTAGTGTAGTACTTAGTCTCTGGCCCATACTGGGTCTCAAAACACTGTCTGTCTATGTACTGAACCTCGTTACCATTTTTCTGAGTTATCTGCTAACTGTGCTTTGTGTATCATTTATGTCTATATGTTTGCATGCAGTCAATGATATGTCATTTGCAATATGTGTTGCACATGTGTGTATAAAGCAATAATCAGAAAGCAGTTCATGTCATTAATTGTAAATCAACACAGTCATTAATCCTTAATTATTTTCTAATTAATTGTACGGATACATGCAAATTTGGCAGTTGTCACATTCTCCCCCTGTTATGAAAATTTCGTCCTCGAAATTTATACTACCCTAACTCATTAGGGTTACGTTATGCGTGTATGTATACGAATAATACTGAGGTAGATAACCACAAAACCGAATCAAACCTTATTCATATCAGGTGAGTCCAGGGATATATTTCAACAAGAACCCAGTGGTTAAAAGGTATGTGTTCTAGCATTTGATGTCAAAGGACACGAGATGTATAGATGTATAATTTAGCGTAACTCAGTTAACCGGGGTGCAACAAAGGAGTTTTGACCAATGGATTCTCAAACAATTGGTCACAATATGTGTTGGTGCATACGTCTGTCGACTTCGTCTTGTATCGAGTCTTATGTTGTATTAGATAGATAAGGGCACGTAGTACGAGAAATATATCAAAAATAGGTTGGGAGGTAATTTCGCACGAAATTACAAATTGTAATTTCACACGAAATCATTTGCTAATTTCGCACGAAATAGTAATTTCGTGTGAATGTGATTTCGTTTGTGATATTCCGTGCGAAATCACCTTGCCTATAAATACTAGGTGTGCCATGTCATTTGTAACTTTCCGGTTTCAGTACCGAACTGCTGCCGAAGTGTCTACTCGCTGTAAATCTTTGTCAAATCAATAAAAAAAGATAGTTTAAAGTGAATATCTAGCTGAATTGAACTTGATACGTTTGTTTCCGCCTCTCGTATTGAGCAAAAACTCTTTTGATCGACTCGTTCGGGTCAGAAAACGATCCTACAAGTGGTATCAGAGCTCAGGAGGAAGAGTTCATACCAATTCAGCTGAAAATTCTGATTTCTACACCTTCTTTTCAAAATTAAACTTGGTTTCACGGTCAAAATGTCTTGAATTTCACATATTATACGCGCAATAGTGTTTTAACAAACCCTTGAAAGTTTCAGACTTAAAATCGGACAAAAACTTGATCAATTTTGGCAAAAACAGCTTGAGATGAGGACATCAGCAGTATTTCGCACGAAATAAGCCTTATTTCGCACCAGATTGGAATTTCGTTTGAGAGTTCCACACGAAATTAGTTATTTCGCATCAAATTGTAATTTCGTTTGAGTATTTCACACGAAATCACCTATTTCGTGTGAAAAGTGTGATTTCGCTTGAAACCGGTATTTCGTTTGAAATTGTCTTCCAGGGTTTTTCGCTTGAACAGTGTATTTCGTGTGAAGAGGTTATTTCGCTTGAGATTGTTATTTTGTTTGAAAGAGACTATTTCGCTTGAAGAGATCATTTCGTGTGAAAGAGTATTTCGTTTGAAAATATTGATTTCGTTTGAACATTCTGATTTTGTGAAACTTGTTACCGAAACATGGAAGAGGAATTTTATAACGCATTTACTACTACCCCGACTACTCTGGCATCTGTTACTCAGAATTTGAACATGGAAAATGAAACGGGCACCATGCAAAAACCGCCAAAGCTCATGAACATTGAGGAGTATAAAGGATGGGAAGAACGATTTGATAATTGGGTACAAGCAAATTACTTGGATGCTTGGGAATGTGTGGCAACGAAATAAGTTAGACCGATGACTGATGATGAGGAGATTATTGCAATTAAAGATCTAAGTGCAGAAGAGAAAAAGAAATACAAAGATGAAAAGATGATGACGAGTTTATTGCATCAAGCTGTTAAGGAAGATATCTTAGTTTTATTGCAACACAATGGAACTGCTTACTCTATCTGGAAAGCATTAAAATCAAAGTTTGTCGGTAGTAAAGAAATGATCAAGAACAAAAAATCACTTTTGAAAAAGGAATTTGATCTATTTCGTGGTTTGAGAACTGAGAGCACTAAACAGATCATCGAAAGGTATTGCAATCTGTTAGTCAACATGAAGAGGGTGAGCATCACAAAAGATAATGAAGAGTTGATTGAAAAATTGGCTGATGCGTTGCCACATGAAACTTGGGGCACATATCTGATGATGTTGAGAAATAAGAAAGATTTTGGAAATTTGACGCTGAGTAAGTTCATTGAAAAAATTGAAGCTCAAGAGACGGAACAAAGAAAGATATCAAGAATGAAAGATTTTGATGGAGAACAAGATATCGGTCTTTATTACAAAGGAGGTATTAGTGATAAGACCAGCATGTCACCAAAGGTTGAGACTGCTTTCAATGCTAAAAGTTCATCCGGAGGGTCATCTAAAGGATCAAACAGCAAAACAAGTTTTTCTTCATATCCACCATTTGATCCAAACATTTCTGCAACCAAGAATGGCTATATGTTACAATGTAACATTGTATTAAATCTTGAAAATGATCAGAATTTCTCGGAAGAAGTTGCAAAAAGTCACATGTCTTTGTTAGGGACTGTGTTAGAGTTATATGGGAGTTTAGTGGCAGGAAGGATCGGGAATCCTATGTTGACAAAAGAGGATTACGATCAGATTGATGCTGAGGAGATGGAATTGATGGATATAAAGTGGTGTTTGGCGAGTGTGTTGAGGAGAGCCGAAAAGTTTAAACAAATTACGGGAAGAGATGATTTCTGTGATGCAAATGTTTCTACTTTAGGTTTTGATAAATCTAAAGTTACTTGTTTTCGTTGCAGGAAAAAAGGACACTTCAAGAGAGAGTGCACGAATCGCGAAGCAAGTGGAGCTAAAAATCCGTTCAACAACAATGATTATTATCGGAAAGCGATTTATCATCAAGTTGCTCAACAACCGAATCAACAAAAACCACAAACTGCTCATGCTAGAAAAGAGATTGAAGAATCAAAGAAAGCTTATTTGATGAACAAATTGATAGATCAAGATGATGAAAATTTACCAGAAGGGTTTAGCTGGGAAAATTTTAGTTGGGATGACTATGATCCTAACAAAACATCAAATCATAAAGCTTTTGTTGCTCGAGTTGCTGAAGATAGTGATAATGATGATGATTATTATGCAATGAGAATGGAAGAGCACTTAAGAATGATGGAAGAGAGTGACAGTGATGATGGAAAAGTTAAAAAGAAAAAGAAGAAAGCTAAGAAACAAGTCAGCAGTGATGATGAAGAAGTTCCTGTGATTAAAAGAAAAGTAAAAGAAGTTCCAGTTTTTAAAGTTGAAGCAGAAGCTAATGCACAAAAGATTCATGTGAAATGTGAAAACTGTGAAGCAGTAAAGAAGCAAAACAGTACATTGATTCATAACATGAACATATTGAAAGAATCCTATGATGTTCTGAACAAAGCAATGAATCAGTACAATCAATCAAGCGATGAACAAGCAACAGCTATGAAGACACTTCAAGGAGCTTTAATGACAAAGCAGAAAGTTGTCAATAATTACATTGAAAAATGTGCTGTTCTGGAACAGCAATTGGAAACCCAGAGGATTGAAACAAAGAGAGTAAACAGGTTTTTAAAAAGTTACTCATGTACTTCTTATGTTATTGACAGGATTTATCCAACCGTTGAAGGCATGAAGGCGTTTGAAGAAGAGCAAGAATATGAAGAAAAGAATTCTGAAAAGAAAAAGGATATTGATGTGAAAAATTCTGGTAAGAAACATAGTGCCAGTTACAACAAGTGTCCACCCCCGCTTGAAAATGGTTATTCTCCGCGAAATCCAAATTCAGAAAGAGTCAAAAAGGCAACCAACTTACAGTGGGAGTCTGAGTCTTCAGAAAATTTGCCAGACAACATTGATGTTACTTTTACATCGTCTGACACTGATCATGAGTCTGAATTAATAAAGAAAGTGGTCGATCAGTTGTTGGATAACGATGAATCCGAGGAGTCAAAGTCGGAGTCAAACTCAGAGTCAAAGTCTGAAACGTCAAGTCCAACAGTCAAAAAGGGCAAACGGGTTTACAATAATGAGGTTTTGTTATAAAAATCTAATTTGTGTGATGAAACATTTAAAGTAGCATATACTTTGAATGATTCTGACAAATTATATTCTGATGAAGAATTTCCAATAAGAGGTGTTAAAACTGAAATGATTAAAAAGGTTTTCAAACTAACAGAAATTAATATTTCTGAAATAAAAGATGTAAATCTTTCTGAAAAACCTAAACCTTACACCTCAAGAGTTCAACAAAGGTTAAACAAGAAAAAGGGTTACAGTTCTGGTTCAGGTTTTCAAAAGAAACCAAACCATAATGGTAATTTCAAAAGGAAAGGTCTTGGATTTATTCCACCGAAAAATCATAAAAATGAAAAAACTTATAAACCAAAAACTGTGTTTGTTTCAGGAATATCATCTGAAGAAGAAAAGGAGAAATTGTTCAGGAATCAATCAAACAAAGAATTCCTTGCTAAGAAGCAAGAAGAAATGAAGAAGGAAGTTGCTCAGAAAAAGGAAACGAGAACCTGTTTTCAATGCAAAACAGTTGGTCATATTGCCAGGAATTGTCCAATGGCAATCCAAACAAAACAGGGAGTTTCTGATAAACTGAAAGAAAAGATGGTTGAAAATGAACCACCAACCAAATTATTCAAAGTTTTCAAAAATTCTAAGTTTGAGATTGGTGAATGTTCAAAAAGTTTTTATAAGAGAAGAGTGAATCTTGACAATCACAGGTGGGTTGTTAAGAAATCTGATGATAGTTCTAGCAATGATTCTGATTCGTCAAAATCAGATGAGCTATTTTCTGGCGATGAATCTGATTCCACAAAGTCAGAGGAGCCACAAGCTGAGTTAAAATTGGAAACATCAGTTCCGCCAATGGATGATGTCAATTTTCCACCATTGCGGGCTGAAAATTTTAAACAAAAAGTTGAAAAAGTTGAGATTTCAAATCAATTTTTCTCTGAAAAGAAAGAATTTGATATTGAAAAAGCTTTTAACCCCACAGTTCAAAATATTTTTGGAAAAATGGTTGACGGGAAGGTCAAAGGGGTAAAAGAATTTTATGAGAAGAAAACAAAGAAACCAAGCAAAGATGGGTCATCCCAGGTTTGTTACTGGGGTGGAACTTATTATGATTGAAAATCAGGACTTGTCGGAGCTCGCAAGTTGGTAATCATGGAGCAGGAATCGGCATCATTCTTGAATATGTTTGTTTGGTAAACCTACAAGTGGTAGTTGTTCTTAAAATTGTTATATTTTTACAAATAGTTTTGGTTGATAAGTGAACCTACAAGTGGTTGAAGAAGGTTTTCACTTACAAATAGTTAATCAAGGTCATTAAGTTGAACTTGATTTAACTCTTCATTCAAAATGATTGGTAAAACAATGTGATGAATTGAACCCCAATTTTACAAGTGGTAAATTCAACAAAACTGATTTTCCGGAAAAACCATTTGATTAAAACAAACATAAGTGTTTTGAAATCATAATGGGAAAATAGTTTGTTGTCAGGGGAGTTCTGATTGTTTATGCCAAGTGGATGGCGATTTGAAGCAATTCACAACAGTTGTCACTTTACTTGTATAGTTTGTTTTCAAATTTCTTTTAAATGTTTTTGCATTTTAGGGGGAGTAAGAATTTTCAGAAAATCCAAAAACATTAGAAAATTTGAAAAAGTCAAAAACATGATAAAATCAAAAACGAGTTTTGTTGTATAAAAGAGGAGATGATAGTACATCAGTAGACGATCACAGCATGCTAAAGAATTGGAAAGTTAAAAAGTGATAAACGGTCTCACTGATGATGTGCCAATAGGTTTTTGCACATTTAGTAGATTGTGTCGAGATATAAACCTAAATTTCAAACTTACTTATCTCGTGGGGAACATCTCTCGGATATATGGGTAACCCCCGAAATCTTGTTTGAAAGGTCCCTCTTTCTGAGATACTAGGTCTTTATGCTTAGTGATATCTGGGGTATTATCCCCGGACTTCTGATTTTGCGGAAGCAATGGCCTAGTCCCCGTATAATACTTTACGCTTGCTTGAAATATAGCACCGCCCTCAGCATAAAAAATGATGAAACATTGAAAAATGCTAATCATGTGCTGTTGAAGAAAAGATTCTCTAAAGGGAACACACCTAAAGTCGAAGCCGTCATCTCTCTGATTTTGCGGAAGCAATAGCCTGAGCTCTCACGGCCCTCGCATTTAACCCTTTACAGATATCATCTAGGTATACTCACCTGTAAGACTGAATATTGGGATCTGGATACGGGAGTATATTCTGAGGTGGGACACGTGAATAAGTTTAAGTCTCTAAAACATTAATCTCGTATCTCGAAACAGTTGAACTTTGTGTGAGAATTTAAGTGGATCAGTATACTGACAATCTAAGTGAATCGTTTAGTGCTAAAAATGTTTAAAGCTTAATGGTGTTGGTGATTTGTCAAAAACTGATATGATCCTCTTACACAAACTCACAAAAATATTGTTTGTAAATATTTCTCTATCGCAGTTTCTTTCAAATCAAAAATCCAAAAAGATTTTCAGTGTGTTTTAGCATAAATTTTGAAAAATTCAAAAAGATTTTCGACAACTGATGTTGGAAAGCTGATTTTCAAAATTCCAAGTGCTAAACATGATGACAAAAAGGTTTGGAAAAGTTTGTTTGAGATGTTTGAGAAGAAAAATTGTTTGAAAAGAAAAATGGTATTTTTACAAGTGGTTCATCAGAGATTAACATTGTAAAATCATTTATTGATGGTTTAATACCTGCAAGTGGTTTTTCAGATATTTTAAATGTTAAATCATTTTGAGATAATTTTACAAGTGGTATATAAATTTGTCAAATTGTAAATTTGTGAAATTTATTTTTGGGTAGAGATGTGTGCAGGTTAGCTAGGTTCCGATACCTGAGCTGAATGAGAGCCAGGTCACGATCTTGGAATAGATTGGAAGCCATGGTATAATCCTGATTCTATGAAAGCCAAGTTTCTGATCCTGTTGCGATGAAGAGCCAGAAGACGACCTGAGACTGTGAAAATGCTTATGAACTTAAGGAATCAAGAGATCTGATCAAGAGAATTAGAAAGCTTGAAAGCCAGGATAAGAGCCAGGGTTAAAGATTCTGGAATAAGGAATCAAGAGATCTGATCAAGAGAAGATAGAGTCAGATTGAGATCCTGGAAGAGAGAAAGGAGAGAAGATTGAGGATACTTTACATTGTTAGATACTTCGGGAGAGGTCGAGAAGACTGATAAAGATTTAAGATTGAAGAATCGACACTGAAGACTTCATCAACATCCGAGGGGGAGTCTGTTGGTGCATACGTCTGTTGACTTCGTCTTGTATCGAGTCTTATGTTGTATTAGATAGATCAGGGCAAGTAGTACGAGAAATATGTCAAAAATAGGTTGGGAGGTAATTTCGCACAAAATTACAAATTGTAATTTCACACGAAATCATTTGCTAATTTCGCACGAAATAGTAATTTCGTGTGAATGTGATTTCGTTTGTGATATTCCGTGCGAAATCACCTTGCCTATAAATACTAGGTGTGCCATGTCATTTGTAACTTTCCGGTTTTAGTACCGAACTGCTGCCAAAGTGTCTACTCGCTGTAAATCTTTGTCAAATCAATCAAAAGACAGTTTAAAGTGAATATCTAGCTGAATTGAACTTGATACGTTTGTTTCCGCCTCTCGTATTGAGCAAAAACTCTTCTGATCGACTCGTTCGGGTCAGAAAACGATCCTACAATATGCAAACGAGTTTTCACAAACCATCGCATCCGCTATACGAACTCAAAATCAACAACTTGGATATGAAAATGATCTGTCAACTCTCGAATAAGTAAACTGTAAGGTTTAGTATGTTGACATTCTTGAATTGCGAAAATACACCGAATGAAATCCAAGCGAATCTGGTGTATTATTGTCTTAATTCGTAGTTGCATTAGGAATGTTTAAATGACAAGTCAAACAAAAGTATGTGTAGTTTTGTGTGAAACGGTTGACCACAATTAGCACAAGCTACAAGTTCGTATCGACACCACAAGGTGTCGTAATGACATAATTCAATAATACTGGCGACAGAACAATTTCACCGTATTTGAAATCAATTGAAAGTGTACTGAGACAATCTGAAGATTTGATTTACACAATGTCATAGAGTTTTCAATTGAACACGGAACATCAAAGAACCACAGTTTCCGATCGAAGATGAAAAAGTAATAAGTACCGTAAGGCACTCGATCGACAATGAAAGAATCGTTAGGAGATACACCATGATTATGAAATGAATCTATGTACCATTGTATTGACACATAACTGTGTTAAGACTGCTTTAATCAGGGTAAACAAAATGGATTTAGAATAAATAAATAGACAATTAAATCCACGTATGAGGTGCGTAACCAAATTAGCACAAGCTTCAATTTTGTGAAAGTATCACTGCAAGATATCGAAACCAATTAGCGATTTAGTGGGGTCGTAGACCAATCTAGCCTACTATGATTCGAAACAAAATAACCTTGCAAAAATATTTGAATATGATGCTCTCAATACATCATATGGCGTCTTAAATTGAATATGCAAATTGGATAAGTTCTAGAAATTGAACTTGGTTTTAGCATAACCCGACAATAAACGTATGTATCAACAAGGGAATCTCAGCATGGTCACGAAGATAAACCATGAATGTAACTTGAAAGAAATGAAGTTTCAAGAAAGTGTGTTGACTTGATAGCAAAGGAGCCAACAATTACAATAATGTAGGTTATTCGAATCATAAACCAATAGTTAGCCTTAGCAAAATAATATTTGTACCTCAATGAAGCGTTTATTCGGAACGAAACCACATGCGTAGCAAACGGTGCATGCGTGACATATAAGTTTCCAAGTAATGAAACAATGAGTATTTGCTAAAATGAAGAAATGACCAAGTATTGAAGCAAATGTGTGTTCGCTCCCAGCGAAGAAAATTAACGCGATGCAACTACCATTAAGGGGAGTAGAGATGCAAACATCTACTCGCTAGAAGCAAAAGTGGAGATTTCAACAAAAGAAATTTGAGTACTTTTATTTGGTTAACTGAAATAGCATATAGGTTAGGATAATGGGGTTTGCTTGAGTTAACATGTGTGGTTCCTAAGTGACAACCTTTACGAGTTTTGACCTGGGTTCCCAAAGGTCCTAAGTCCATGTTTTCTAGATTCGCAAAGTTTCGTATTCTGTGTAAAACTGTTTTGTGCATTGTGTAGAAAACAAAATTTTTGTGTATGTTTAAAAACAAGTTATTGTCCCACAATTTCCCCGGTATACTTTCTTCTTGAATTCACAGCTAATGATACTCGAGCATTGATCAGTCGTGAAATAGTAGTTTGATCCTCACAGTTAGTTAAATAAATAATTCGTTAATCCTCAGTAAGAGTTACCGACTCTTGTTGGTTAACTCGTTCGGCTCCTGGTAGTTGATACTTATTTGAAAATCATCATCCTTCTTCTTGACGAGCAGAACTGGGGTTACCCAAAATGGGAAACATGGTCTGTTAAGTTCCTTCTCTATTAACTACTGAAGCTACACTGAAAATCCTTGCATTTTCGAAGGTGTAAGTCGCTAAGGTGCATTGGCTGCAGGCGCGGCGCCTGGAATCAAATCGATGCGAAATTCGACTTATCGTTGAGGAGATAATTCTGGCAAGTCTTCGGGGAAGACTTCAGGATATTCCCTTATCACAGGGATATCTTCGAGTTTTGGTTCTTCGGTTCCCTCATCCACGACATGAGCCAAGAAAACAACACATCCTTTACACAACGACTTTTGTGCCTTCAAGCAACTAGTAATTTGTGGAGGCGTATCCTGCTTCCCGAGTCGCGATTGTTTCTTCGTTTGCCATCGGGATGCGGATATCAATCCCGCTCGATCGCTCGACAACTAATCCATCCCAATTACACTGTCGAAGCTTCCCATTAGCTAGTTTTATCGAGTACGGGATATCTAACTTACTTGCTACTAAACCAAGTACACTTTCGAATTCTAGAAATGCGAAGCTAAAATTGGCAACAGTATCTAGCAACATAGATGCATAACGTTGACTAATATGGGACGTATCGATATCCACGCTTGGATTCCTGGCGTGTCTCCCTAGCTCCGGTGTCGAGCTTTCATCCTTGTGCCTGATTGTTTTTTTTAGGGCAATATTTTCTGAAATGCTTTTTGCTTCCACACTTAGAACAATTTTGAGCACGTTTTTGTTTGTCACTCGTCCTTCCTTGATAATTGTCGCTGTCGTTGTTTCCTCCGTGATTCTCGCTACCATCTTGGTCTCCATTTCCACGTTCAGTACCTTGCCTACAAGTCTCCTTGACATGCCCCACTTTGCCACAATTTTCACATTTTCCATATCTGCATCGTCCGATATGATAACCTCGACAAATGTCGCACTTAGGTAGGATACCCATGTAGTCTTTTCCCTTTTTGACCCTGTTCTTGCTATTCACCCGAGTACCCTTCTTGAAGTTTGCGAACTTTCTCTTGTTGTTTCCAGATGACTCTACAGGAGTCTCCTTTTTCTCTTCCGAAGTGGAAAATTTTCCTAGTCTAACCGCTTCTTCAGTGAGCGCCACACTTAAGTCGATAGCATCGATGATCGTTGGAGGTTTAGATGTTGTAACCAGACTTAGAATCTGAGGTGCCAATTCCCCGATGAAGCGTTCAATCCTCTTAAACTCTGGTTCCACCAGACGCGAAGCAACCTGTGATAAATCGTGAAATCTCTGTACATACTCAGCTATCTTTGAACCTTCCATTTTCAAGTTCCACAATTCAGTCTCCAGCTTCTGGACTTCTGCCCTCGAGTAATATCTCTTACGCATCAGTTCTTTCAGTTCATCCCATGTCAAAGCATACGCAGCGGTCTTACCCAACGTCCGAACCTGAAGGTTCCACCATGACAGAGCCCCATCTAGGAACAATCCAGATATGTACATGACTTGTTGCTCTGGAGCACATTTGCTCAAACTCAAAACATAATCCATCTTCTCAACCCAACGCACAAAAGTTACGGCACCCCCGGTGCCGTCGAAATCTCGGGGCTTGCAGCTCAAGAACTGCTTGTAGGTGCAACCTGCGACATAAGCAACATCATTCACGTAAGGCATTAGCAAAGCACAGTTGGAAATGTCCAAACATTTTGTAATGTGTCTTAAGTGACTAAATATTACCGTTGGGTGGGTTATTTCCTGGGTACCTCCGCTGCGTTCGGAGCGAAGGGCCTCGTGCTGTGCGATGGCCTGTGAAATGCGCTCTTGTAATTCTGCCTCTGTCATCGGCAGAGGGTTGTTGGTATCAGTGTTCTCTTGAATCGACATCTTCTAAGAAGAAGATCGGATAGGTCAGGTCTCATTAAAGCATAAGCACAAAAACATCTACTTAACAAATGAGACCTAGGGGTGTGTATGTATATATATATATATATATATATATATAAGCAATCATTATAACAATCAATCAAATAACATCACAATTATAGCACAACTTGTAGATAGGAACATGTTTAATGAGAACATAACAGGTAATCACGTTGTTGATTTACATGTTTAATAAGAATACGACGATTGAGCTTTCGTAAATTACCGACCATAGTCATAGTGTCTACAAAGTGTATCACATCAAAAGGGACACAGGGTCACCCTACCCTTGACCAATAAGTCTATCAGTGTATTAAAATCACGTGGTCAAAAGTATTCTTCAAAAAGTCTCCACAATCTCGGCTCATTAGTAGTGTCTTTACCCAAAAGTAATGCAATCCGCATAAAACCTAAAGCCTACTATACTGATGACTGAGGTGGAGAAGGGAAGAAAAGCAAAATGCTAACATGTGCAAGCTCCTCCTCGAGCTTGTATACACATCGAAGTAATTAACTGGTCTGCTGCTTGATAGTAAGGAAACGAGAACCAACACCTAAGAAAGGTGTAAGAGCAGCAGGTGATAGTGCAGAAGGAGACAATGATGAATGTGGATGTAATGTCAGCTTAAGCTCCAAAACTCTATGACTCAAAATCTCAAACTGTAGCTGAAGTAATAGGAGCAACTCATCCCGTGTGTAGCCTCCATAATGTAAGGGATGGTAGGGGTCTGAACTCCGCATAGTGTATGGTAAGGACCATCGGAATGGCTCGTCCAGTGGTGAAGAAATGAATGAAGCAAACGGTGCAGCCGGTGAGGTCGGGGAAAATGCTGCTGTAGCAAAAGGATCGCCATGCGGGTGCTGACCTAGAGTACCCTCCCGGGATGCGGGTATGTCCTGAAAGAAGCAATAGATATGTCGGTGCAATGGACGTCGGTCTCCATAGGGGAAAAGGAGCAATATCAGCGGGTGCAGGTGTGGAAACAAATGTCTCAACAAAAGAGAAGATCATCAGGTGCAGGTATTGGGTCAGGTATAAGGGGGTGCAATGTCTGGTAAACCAAAAGAAGTAGGGTCATGATTAAGCAAGGGCTCCGGATCCGCAGGTGTAACATTAGACTGACAACAAGAGGAACAGGTGCTGGCTCTGGAGCAGGCTCTGGGTCGTGTAAAGGTGTGGCATCTTGAGCAGGTGATAGTGCAGCAGTCATAGCGGTGTCGTCATCTGAGTCAGTAGTAGAAAGCGGCAATCCGGCCGTCTGTAAGGCTGCAGACTCAAAGGAGTCTGAAATCGAGTGTATACTAGAATTAGAGGATAGCTTGATAACAGGGGTCTCAAGAAGTGAAATAAGTAACAACGTTCTCGTCTAACTTTTCATTATCATGGGCATCATCAGGAGGACCATCAATAAACATGTCAAGGTCATCACCAACTACTCGTCGAGTAGCTAACCTTCGGAAGGAATGTCCATAGGAGGCTCATCATCGAGGATCGGAGCCATGGTGTGCTCACCATTAGGATGACCAGCGATGAGGTGGTCATGGACTGAAACAAGGATGACAAAAAGATCCTTGTCGGGGAAGCCATCAGCAAGGGTAAATCATTTCCAAAGTCTAGTAGCGCGAATGATTGGAAGTCGTCCTTGTCCTTGGTCAGCATGCCAGGGTCACTCTCAGTGTCTGACGTAAACATCTCCAGCACAGGTGCAATCTCATTATTTGTGGTGGTGGCCATAGGGTCGTCAACGTCTGACAACTCGCTCTCTGAAGAAGGTGACATGTGTGTCGGTACATAATAATCATAGCTTGTATATCCATAGTAATCACTAACACTTAGTGTATTGCAAGCAAAGACAATTCATCATGTAATCATGTATTCACATTATTTTTCATGAGATTTTCTATCCTTCCTAGTCTCCTAGACTAACCATCCAGTCTTCCAGACTAAACCAAGCAGTCTCCCAGACTAAACCACCCAGTCTCCCAGACTACCCAGTCTCCCAGACTGAACCACCCAGTCTCCCAGACTGAACCACCCAGTCTCCCAGACTAATACACCCAGTCTCTCAGACTGAAACACCAAGTCTCTCAGACTGAAACGCCTAGTCTCTCAGACTAATACACCCAGTCTCTCAGACTGAAACACCCAGTCTCTCAGACTGAAACACCCAGTCTCTCAGACTAAAACACCCAGCCTCTCAGACTGAACCACCCAGTCTCTCAGACTGAAACACCCAGTCTCTCAGACTGAACTCCCCAATTTCTCAAACTGTCCCAACTAGTCTCTCAGACTAACTACCCAGTCTCTCAGACTGAACTACCCAGTCTCTCAGACTGAAACACCCAGTCTCTCAGACTGAACTCCCCAGTTTCTCAAACTGTTCCAACTAGTCTCTCATACTAACTACCCAGTCTCTCAGACTGAACTACCCAGCCTCTCAGACTAAATTATAAACATTAACTTTGAAATGTGTTTCGTGTCTTTTGTTTGTAAAAATGTTTGTTTCCTGGATCTGGGCGTTTCGTGTATGCAATGAAAACATGTTTGTAAAAACGTTTTTGTGAGAGCCCTAATGATTGTAGTCTAGACTCGAGAAGGAATCCTAGTTCGCTATAATCGAAGCTCTGATACCAAGCTGTCACACCCTGACTTTTGCGGAAGCGTGATTATGGTGTGACTTTCTTAATACCATTGCATTCGATCATAACAATAACTATATGATAAAACCATAGATTTGTCATCCATTAAATAAGTTTAAAACATAACAACATTGTTTTAAAACGTAGACTCACATTCAAGTTTTACAAACCATACAATTTGTTTATGAGTTCACTAAGGACTCGTCCAAAAGATATTAAATATTACTAAGGTTTGAGAGGCGTGTCTCGTCCAGGAATAAGACACACTGACCAAACTCAAAGACCATGGATGCCATCTTTATTCCTATCGTAGCATAAAAACTTCCAACGCCCGCCAGATCCACTTACTAATTCCCTGAAATACATGTAGTTTGAAAACATCAACAAAAGTTGAGCGAGTTCATGTGTGTGTTTATGAATAAATCTTTGTAATGTTTGTAAATATGTATGTATGTACTTGAAATCCCGGTATAAAAGCAACAAGGAAACAGATCGATTAATGTGTAGCTAATACATTAATATACGTGACATGGTGCAGGAAAACTCAAACCTAGCAGACTTTGTACCGGGCCTCCGGCTGTAAGACATAGTCACCACATGGCCCATTCGGCGGACTCATGGATGGGGCTCGCTATACCCAAATAGATCTATCACTCCTGTCCCTCGGTCCTACTACGAGGATTAATGGCCTTAAGTATGCGCCTAACCATTCACATGATCTACTGTACTTTCCTTAGCTAACCATACCAATTGTATATGTCTGTAAGCATTTTGTAATCATTTGAAACATGTACTTCTCCCCCGAAGTTAATAAACAAAACAGTTTAAAGAAAAGGGGGACATGAACTCACTGTTTTGCGTTCTTCGAATCCGCTTGTAACTCAAAGTGTCATCTGGTGTACATGACTACCTACAATGTACCATGTCTATTAGACGGACGGGTCGTGCCTTGTCTTTAACGCTTTCGAGTTACGTTTCTTTTATGTCTTCAATATAATTCCAAGTTATAATTACTTGTTAAAATAATAAATATTTTAACTTTAAATTATATTCAATTTTGGAATAATTTGTTAAAACAATATTTTTGTACTAATACTTCTCAAGTATTTATATTTGTATTTCCTTCCCAAGGATGGGGGTGTCTTATACATGTATATCCGTATTCTTGCATTTGTATTTCTTGTCATGTATCGGTGTCGTATTCCGGTGTGGATTTATACGTACGAGAATACGTAGTTTCTTGCAATCGTTAAGTATTCTTATACTTAATTTTGTATTAAACTTTCCGGAATATTATTTCTAATAAAAGTCCACTAATATATATACATTTCCCAATATATATATATATATATATCTAAGAATTATTGCTTAGAAAAATTATTTATAATTTTTCCTTTTGGCAAAAATATTTGTAGTTCTAAAACAATGTATTTTCAAGTCTCACTTAGAAAATATAAACTTATTTTTATCCAAAATAATTTATTTCAAATTTATCCAAGAAAATATATATTTTTCCTAAAAAACATATATCTTCTTAAAATTCCAAGAAAGTATATTTTTATTTCCCAAAAATAATATATTTTCTTCTTGTCAAAAATATGATATAACTTTGTAATAATTGGAAAAATCATATTTTCCTTTCCCTTGTATCCAAAATACTATTTACCAAAATACGTTTATAAATGTATTTTCCGGAATATTTGGCAAGCTACATTTCTTGTTCGGTTTCTCAATATTTTGTGTGTAACTTGTGTATTTATTCCTTGGGATTTTTGGTAATATTTTGGATTGTAATTTCTTGGTGTTTTAATGTGTTATATTATTTCAAGCACCAAAATAATATAACTACTACACATAATATACAAGTAATCACACATATGTGTCTTCAATGTATATACATTCTAAATATATATATCTAGCCACTTTTATTTATAAAAACCAACCTCCAACAGTTATATTTTTGTAACAAAATTTTTGGCGAAGTTTATATGGAAAACTCATGGTTAAAATACACTTGTAAATATTAGTTTGAAAATATTTTTCTAATTGTTTATATTTTTAGAAAATTTTGCCATAGTTTCCCCTAAAAATAGAGGTGTCCATGCTTTCAAAGCATATCATTTTCTTTTTAAAATCATCACAAACAATCAACCATTCAATCAACACTTACCAAGTGCCAAAATCATGCAATTTATACAACAACATGAGTTTGAACTTTTATAAAAACTTGTAGTAACTTACTATGTTGTTAAGTAAGTCTTGTTACCCTTAATGATATGGTTATTTGTTTGTAAATCCAATTCTTGTAAAATTTAGTCTTTTACAACTTGTATGATGATTTCTCAAAAATCAATCTTCTTGTATTTTTCTTGTTAACAATGTATTTCTATACTTGATTCGCCATTAAAAACATGGTTAGTTTCTTTAAAATCCCTGATTATGTAAGTCTTGCAAATGAACTTGGTTACTTGAGAAAATTATTCTTGAAGTCATCCATTTACAAGACTTGTGTTGTGTTTAAATCATCATCACATATGAAAACAATTTTATTATTCAAGTTCATGTATACATAAAGTATGATCATCTTGGTCTTTCACAAGATCATCACTTTAACTTACTAGATCATGTGTTTAATCACAATCTAGTAGGTTTCATATGATGTCTAACATCACAAACACAAATAATCAACCATCAAGAAGCAAAACCGAAACTTATCATTATGTATTCTTATGTTATTAAGCTTTATGTGAAGGTTCATCTTCTTGTTCATTAGTGTTCTTCATGATTTGCAACATATATCATCTTTTAATCAAATAAATAAGAAGTAACAAGGGATTATAAGAGCCTTACTACTAGCACAAGGCTAGGGATGAACTCTTGAAGATGAAAAGGATGTATGTGATGGATAATAGCAAATGGAAGAGGTCCTTGAAGATCCACAAGCTCCAAACTCCTTAACTTAGCTTCTAACACCTTGTGATGACCTTGAAATGGTTGAACATGAAGTGAAGATGGTGGTGATGTGGGTGGTGGCTCACGGCCGTGATCAAGAGGAGGGAGAGAGAGAGAGAGAGAGAGAGAGAGTTAAGTGTGTGTTTGAGTGGGTGTAAGATATGAGCTCTAGTCCATCATCTTATTCTTATATCCATCTTAAGGGTTTAACCATGGGATAATATGTTTCATAAGTACATGGCAAATCTACTAAGCAAATCTTCATAAGATCAAGCAAGATCAAATAAAATCTCCCAAATAGGCCATGTGGGCCGTGAGATAGGGGGGGGGGGTCTAGTATAGGTTTAAACCATTAAGTTACAATCTAGTTTAAACTTCAAGTATTTGTTACTTACATTAGTTAGTAGATATTTTAGTAGGTGTTATGATGTTCGGGGATCATAACTAGCACAGTAATGTTAAAAGAATGCTTCTAGTGTAATTTTGGTGTTTCGGATAGTGTCCGGTTGTTCGGTCGTATACTGGTTCATTAAAGTGTCAAACTATACTGTTTAGTGTTCTTTATGTACCCTTTTGTGACACTTTTAGTTCCCGACACTTAGGAAAGCTTTTAGGACCATTTAGTCATATTTTTGCATGTAACTAGCTTGTTAAAAAGCTGATTTTTGCTGAATTATGCTGAATTCGACACTTTGGGTGAGTTTTAGACACTTTCCGGCACTTAAACTATCACTTAAGAATGCAGTTTTGTGGTCCTTACTTCCCTACACACCATACTAGTGTAGTACTTAGTCTCTGGCCCATACTGGATCTCAAAACACTGTCTGTCTATGTATTGAACCTTGTTAGCATTTTTCTGAGTTATCTGCTAACTGTGCTAACTGTGCTTTGTGTATCATTTATGTCTATATGTTTGCATGCAGTCATTGATATGTCATTTGCAATATGTGATGCACATGTGTGTATAAAGCAATAATCAGAAAGCAGTTCAAGTTATTAATTGTAAATCAGCACAGTCATTAATCCTTAATTATTGTCTAATTAATTGTACGGATGCATGCAAATTTGGCAGTTGTCACATCTTAATCCTAAATGGTTCGGCTTTTATTTATGAGTTTAGTAAGAGTATTTTTGTGCGGGTTGGTTCATCAACCACCAAGTTTTCTTAACCGCTAACTTTTCTCATTTACTATTACAAGTTTCATCACGCGCATTTGGGGTTTTGATTATGGGTTTATTCGGGATATTTCTTAGGGTTGTTACAGGCCGTGTGGTTGACTTTTGCATATAATTTTTCTTTAATGATCAGAGTCTGTACATCAACTCGGGGCCGTCTGAGCTGAGGCATGGCCCAAGTCAATTTTGTGGCTCCCATTATTCTTCAGTTGGTCATCTTTTGAATTATATGCCATCGAGCGTGCCAAGCGAAGCGCGACCCCGTGCGTGGTGGTGGCATCTTTTGTCTTTTTTGGAGGGGAACAAACATGGAGGCGTGTGGCAGGAGAACGTGGGCGTGTGGCCTTTTTTTGCAAGAGTCTTTTTTCACTGGAATTTGCTCCTTTCATCGTTTGACGCATTTTTTACCCTGAAAATCAAAACTAAACAAACTAACAACTTATTTTCATTATCTATACAAGAAAACGACCAAAACACGCTTCGGTTAATATAAGACATATGTTAGGTTCTGCACATATCAACATCAAGGCAACTAGTGATGCAACTTCGCCTCATCTTTTTTAAACATCAATACTTTTTTATGCTTTACTAGGTTATAGTCTCGTGTATTACACGGGTTAATGAATGTAATGTTATATAATTAGAAATAAAAAGTTATTAAGAAAGACATGTGTATTGCACGGTTAAATATACCCGTGTATTAATTATACTAATAGAATAAAATATAACATATGTTTTTAACACGTACAGTCGTCAAAATATATGTATTTAAAAAAAGAACATTGATGTGATAGTTATAAATTTTGTTAAGTTAATTTTTAAACATTGGTTCTTTCAACTTGGTATTAACTTTGATTTTTTAATACTACCTATTTTTTATTATTTAAAATATTGCAATTTTACAATTCGTACCATCCAACAACATTAAATCTTTGAAAATTATTAGAGATCACTCATAAAAACAATTATCATCATTATTCTTTGTTTTATTTTAATATTTTAACAACATGATTTTGAATTTGGTAAAGTTTTTAACAAAAACAAATATATCAGTTTATTTAAAAGTGGAATAATTGATTTCATATTAAATTTGTTTTGTCAATGATATAATAACTATCTTAAATTAAAAGATAAATATCAATAATTAAGTAGGATAGAGAGGCGGGAAAAAAATATATAACTCTAATAAATAACATGTGTCCCTCACAGTTTCTTTTTATCATATACAATAGATATAGATTGGTTTTCTTAAAAAATACACCATAATAACATATATTTTTTTATCTTTAATATTAGTACCATACTCTAATATAAAAAAATTACGTTTCAACAAAGTGTTTTTGGCCCATGCTGTTTTTTGTTATGTTTATTCAATGGAGTTTTAGGTACATGTGATTTATTTTGTAGGTAATAAATGATTCACTATGTAGTGTTTTATTATTAACATGTATATGGAGTTTTATTTTTCGTTAACAAATGGTATATGATGTTATATTTTGCATATAACAAATGGTATATATTGTTTTATATTACAGAGAATGGTGCTTTTATCATAATTAAATAGTTGTCTAATTTACTCTTATACTCTTCACTCTTAGTTTTAATGAATGTTACATGTTAATCTCTTAAACTTTCTTACACTTTTTAGGATGTTGCTCCTTTGTAGAGGAACCTAAACCTGTATGTATATATTGTTTTATACATATTCAGATATACATTTATAAAAACTAAAACGTATTCGTTTTTATGAATACATATATTTATATAATATGACTTATATTCAAATTTGCAATAATATTTGAATTATTTCATATATCACGAAACCAACTGTCTAGTTGATAGATGGTTTATTTCTTTTTAACCAAGTTATAAGGAATAATTTATAATGATAACTAGGTTAGAACCCCGTGTATTACACGGGTTGAATAAATATAATTTTATGTATTAAATAATTAAAAACCCCGTATATTTCACAAGTTGAATAAAACTAACTGTATACATCAAATAATAATTATAAAAAGTTTTATTTTTAAAACCCCCATGTATTACACAGGTTGAATATATGCAATTTTGTGTAGTAAATAAAAAATAAGTTAATATCTTTAAAAAAACTGTGTGCATTACACGTGTTGAATAAATCTAATTTTATATATCAGATAAGATAATAACAAAAGTTATATCTCAAAAAAAAAACTAACGGATATACTCGATACACGATAGATAGAGCGATTGGAAGGATAATGAGGATACATTATGTTTATGTTAACATGGGACTATTGTATTAATTTTTTTTATAGTTTATGGCTAATATTCATATGTATGATGATAAAATTACACAATGATCTATGTTTGAATGTTATATTTATATTTATATTATTTTAACAAAATATTAGATTAGATAATGATAATGATAATGATAACAATAACAATAACAATAACAATAACAATAATAATAATAATAATAAAAATATCGAAGGATTGCTAAACGGTGATTTGAAATTTGTGATTATATTAATTGAATAACATAATATTAGATTTCAAGGATAAATAATTAAATCTGATGAAAATTTCAAAATATTATATTATCTCGTATACGAATTATTTTTATGAAGTTAAGATATGAGTGTAAAATTAATAATTAAATCTATATTAAATTCAACTGTATAATTTAAATTTTAACTAAATTAGATTTCAAGGATAAATAATTAAATCTGATGGTTCAGTCCATAATGGTATCGGCACTCATTATAATCATAAAAACGAATACCTCAGAATATGAATAAAATAACCTACTTACGACGGGACATACGAAAGTTAAAAAAATATTACCTTGAGAAAAAACTAAAAAGAAACAAAAATAAATAATTAAAAAAAATAAAAGTTTCGGGTCTAATAGTAATTACAATAAAGTGTAAAAGGGAAAACTAAAGTTGAGGGTCAAATAGTAATTATAATAAAGTGTAAGAAATGAAAACGAAAAAAAATTATTAAGATTAATGGGCTAAACATATACTAAAGTTGAGAGGCGTATGATAAACTCAACAAAAATAGGTGCAAATGAAAATTCTAAAAAATGACAAAATAAGCATTGTATACATCAACGAATATTAAAAGTTGTTGCGATAGATAAATATTAAATTCAATTGGATAATTTATCTTTAAATTAAATTAGATTTTAAGAATAAATAATTAAATTTGATGAAAATTTCAAAATATTATATTATCTCGTATACGAATTGTTTTTATGAAGTTAAGATATGAGTGTAAAATTAATAATTAAATTTATATTAAATTCAATTATATAATTTATCTTTTGATAGGAAACTTTATTTGTAAGTATTGAAGAAAATAAGATTCAACTTGATGTCTAAAGAAGATAACAGTCCTGAAGATCACAACAAGAAGAAGAAGATCAGATAGGATAACTGAAATGAACAACATCTACTTCAAAGAATCACAAGTTGATCAAGAGCTGAAGAAGATTATCAAAGAAGGTCATTTCTGATGGATCTGATGATATTTCTGATGAAATATTATCAGTTTCTGACGATTCTGATCATCAGATTTTCTGCTGATTTGTTCACCAGAATTTCTAATGAAGTGGTTTATCAGAAATTCTGATGAGAACCCCACTTGTCTAAAAATCAGCTCTATCCTGCCACACTAACCTAAACAAGTTGACATTATTGGATATCATGATGACAAATGCAACTTGAACGTTGGATTCAATGAATATGTCAAATTGTTACTTTTTGCAGGACTTATTGCATGAATAAACAAATGTTTATTCATGTACCCAGCCCTCTATAAATAGAAGGCTCACCAAGTAGAAGACAATGAGTTAAGCTTAGTATTCATACATACTACAAAACTCCATTGCCCTCTCACCCACAGAATTCAAGATTGATTTGTATTAGATAGTAATCTTACAATCACCTTGTAAACTATTTTGTTTCAAAGTGATATATATAGACTTGATAATTCTGTAGGTCTTGTGTCTTGAAAGTCTGATTTCCATTTCCGCACATCTTTTTCACATCTACTGAAATCACTTGCCATATTACGTGAAAAGAAGTTTTTAAGTCCAAACTGGGACCAACAATTGGTATCAGAGCAGAATGAATAAACTATTTTCAAACGATCAATCGCTCATCTTCTTTTCTCTAAATATGGCCAGCTTTCAATCCTGGAATAATGCTTTTAACATTGGTTCTACGTCTAAACCTCTGACTCTGGTCAGAGAGGAATACCCCCAATGGAAAATCAGGATGGTCAATTTCCTAAATGGTCATTACCGAGCTCTGTTTCAATCCATTAAAAGGGGTCCACATATACCAATGACTGAAATACCAGCTATTCCAGCAACTGACCAATCGCCAGCAATCCCTGCCTCCCGTGCTCCCAAAAGTGAAATAAACTGGAGTGCGGAAGACAAGGAACTGGTGGCTGGGGATGAAAGGGCAAAGTCACTTTTAATAATGGACATCCCCAATGACATATTTTCACAAGTTGATGCATGTGCATCAGCCAAGGAAATATGGGATCAGTTGGAAAATCTTTGTGAAGGAGGAGAAAGGATGAAGAGAAACAAGAGAACAAACAATGTTTCCTCATATGAGAGGTTCAAAAGTTTACCTAATGAAAGGTTAAATGAAACATATCAAAGATTTACAAAACTTTTGAACGAGCTAAAGAAATTTGGAATAGCTAAATCAAATGATGAAAGAAACATAAAATTTCTAGATGCTCTTCCTAGAGAATGAAGAATTCTAACCATGACTTTGTCCTCAACCTTAGAACTAGGAAATATGAGTCTTCATGACTGATACAGCATCTTGGTCCCTAGAGAGGAAGAAATATTTGAAGAAACTATTCAAAGAGGGGGATCTTTAGCTCTTATCTCAAACTCACAAAGAACACCACCTACCAATGATCCACAACCATCAAACAGCTAAAATCTTGAAATTTCTGATACATCATCAGATTTTTCAGCCTTTGCTGAAGCAATAGCACTGCTCACCAAAACATTTGAGCAGAGGTTGAGGGGAGGAGGCCAGAGATACCAGAGAAGTGACAGAGGGAGGATGGATGGAAGATCTAAGGAGGGAGGTAGATTTAAGGATAAAGGGAAGGCTGAAGTTGTGTGTTACAAATGCAAGTAGATAGGTCACTATGCATCAGAATGCAAGACCAAGAAGCTCAAGGATGTTGCTTATTATGAGAAAAAGCTAGAAGAAGCAAAGAAGCAGCAGCAAGTCAGCTTAATTGCAGGAACAGATACATGGCTATCCGATGATTCTTCTGATGATGATGAAGAGGAAATGGCAAATTTCCGCCTCATGTCACTTTCTGAAGGCCTACCAGAAACTTCAGAACAAAAGGTAAATTTAGATAATCTTGATCTTGGACACATGCTAAACAAGCTCATGTCAGATTTTCTAAATCTGCAAGATAAACATCAATCAGATATTAAAAAATCTGATGAGTTGCAAAGGACCATGAATAAAATCATTCTTGAAAACCAACTACTTGTAGAAGAAAGTTTAGATCAAAGAGCTAAAATTGAGTTCTATGAAAATGAAAGAAAAGATCTTTACAAGAAAATCAATGATAAAGAAATCAATGTAAGAGGTTTTCAACAAGCCAAAGAATTCATAAATTTCATTGAGTCCACACCAAAGAACAAAGGAAAGGGTTTAGGATATGTAAAAACTAGAGGAAGTAAACCCACTGTCTTTGTAAAAGCAACCCATCAGATTTCTGATAAATTTTCATCAGAATCTGATTCTGAATCTTGCAAGTCAACCTGTTCTGAATACTCTTTTGAAAAACCTAACTTCAAACCAAAAAGAAGTGAATGCAAACAAGAATCTTTAAAGACTCCAGAAGCAGTTCACTCATCTTTTCAAAATTATCCACTCATTCCATCACAAGAAAGAATATCAGAAAATTTTGATAAATCTTGTATGTGTGTTGACATACTGAAGCTTGTTCAACACCATCTCCAAAAGAAAAATGTAAAATTTGTTTATGGCTCAGCATATAACAGAATTTCTGATGAAAGGCCAATAAGAGAAAATAATCTGATTAAAATCTCATCAGAAAGAGTACCCAAGCAAGCCTGGGTACCAAAAACCCTTTAATTTTTCCATTTCAGGACCATCATGTGCAGCAGATCTGGTACTGCGATTCAGGAAGCTCCAAGCACATGACTGGGGACAGGAGCTTACTCAGCAACTTTGTTCCAAAGCTGGGTAGAATGGTAAATTTTGGAAATGGAGTGAAAGGGAGGATCATGGGATATGGATGCATAAGGTATGGATGTTTGACCATAGAGAAAGTAACCTATGTTGAAGGCTTAAAGTACAATCTGCTAAGTTGTGGTCAGTTCTGTGATAAAAGTCTCTTAGATAACCTTATCACCAGAAAAATGCTTGATAAACTGTTTTAGTGATAATCAAAAGAAATTCACATATTTGATAAATCACCAGAAAATCTGATAAAGTATCAGAAAATCTGATGCATCATCAGAACATCTGATAAATCATCAGAAATTCTGGTGATTCATCAGAAAAATATGCTGGATTTTCAGAATCATCGTTAATCATTAGAACAAATTCTTGCATGTCATCATCCTTATTCATATCTCTTGATAGCATAGGATACGGATCATGGAATCCGTGACACATAACACGAGTAGCGAGATGTTGCAAGATGGGTAGTCAAAATTGATGCGTTCAACTTGAGACAAAACATAAAGGCTTTGGGATCGGCAATAGGGATTTATCTGATGTCGATGAGGTAGTTGGTCGTGCACAAGCTATGGGTGTTTAGAATCAAGAACGTTGCTTACTGATAAGGGGTGTTACGTCGATGTGGTTAGCGCAAAATGAAGTAGCTAGAGAAGGATGGTCGTCGTGCGGGTCTGTAGTTTTCAGGGTCTACTGAGGCGTCTGGCAGGATGTGATTTCCTCAAATTGGTAAGAAACCAAGTTCGAGTGAATTGTTCTAAGTCGCGCGATTGAGTTTGGAGTAACGTTTGCATCGTCGAGGGGGTTTCGATGTGAAATTGCAAAAACAGGTTTTTGAGAAAGTACGATTGAAGTAACACGTTGCTGAATTTCAAGGGCTAAAAAGTTTGTCGACTAAAGGTTGAGGTTGTTGTATTCACCAAACTAAAGAGAGATCTGGTCAAGGTTTCTATACGAGGAAGCGTGGATGTCGTGATAAGGAAATGATAGAAGCGGGGATACCATCTGAGCAATAAACGCGGATTCGTACGAAACCTAACGAAAGGGTTCACGGGATCAGAAAAGTCGTCAAAGAATAACGGATCTGGCAATGAAAGATAAGGTAAGCATCTAGGTCACCGTACTCATCGGTGAGTGACTGGCTCGCGCCTTCGTCTTGACATGCCTTCAAATACGCCGGTTTGCAAGAAGGATATCACTTTGCTGGGTTTTTGGGGCGTGCTAAGGTATAAGGTTGAACTTGGATAAGGATTAACCATGTAACGAAGAATTAGGGGGAAGTAACTTCGTGGTCGATGGAAAAGTGATACGACTGCTGGCACTACAGTGAGGAACATACACCACGCATGCCTTTCGTGCTCGAGACGTGCAAACAGAAACCCGAAAAGTGTAGACTTACTAGAATGCTTCAAGAGTCCAGGTGATCAGTCGGGTGAGGGAACAAGTCTCACCACTTAAGTCGGGAAAAGAAATACGCAAGTAAAAAGGATGCGAATGGCGTCGTCGTTCCTTCCAGTATCCCATGATATAGGGGTGGCTCCCTTTCGTCGATTCGTTCTCGTAACTTCTCTATGTGGTCCGTAGCAGGCCTTTCCTAAGCGGGTCTATCGAGTAAACTTCCTACGCGTCGATTCGCAGTCCAGGGATGATATCAGGAAATACGTGGACGAGGGCTCGGAATAACTGGTTCCTTGCCCTTAGTGTATCGTGGTTTCGAATCAGGTTTAGGAGGACTCGCTCCTATTTTAACGCGCATCACGTTCGTATAATTCACATGGTTGGATACTAAATATACGCATACGTACTAACACATACAAGCTAATCATACACATACACACAAGCATGTTCACACACATAAGTTATGCACAAGTAGATGTCGTTAGCCTACCATTACCAGGTGAGCATCTGAGGTTGACGGACCTTGCAATCCAGAGTGTGGTGTCGTTGTGGTTTCCACTAAAGAACGGTTATAGTCTGGTTTTCATATAAAAATATTTTATTTCCCAAACCAAAAAATATTTTATATTTGAAACCTAGTTCGCTATAACCAATGGCTCTGATACCAATCTGTCACACCCTCAAAATCCACACGCGGAGTATTACCGCGAGGCATGTGACGACCAGGATCTTAGCCACTAATTATTTTGAACGGATTAGTTATTGTTGTAAACATTAGCATAATTAGTGACCTAATTTAAAATCTCATAAAACATGGTTCTAGTTTGCAGCGGAAGGGAAAGTAGAACATATCGTAATTTAAAACCACAAGTTTGTTATCATGAAACTTACAAACCACGCACTCCATCCGATTGCAACGTCCGTCCTAAACTGTATCGAGCAACCTGCAAAGCATGCAGTAGAGTGTCAACATAATGTTGGCGAGTTCACGTGTTTGTAGTTTTTCAGTTTTAATTTCCAAAAATACTTGTTTTAACCCGTTAATTTATCCGTTTATACATGCCATGGGGAGCTACCCCATAAGTGAGCGACTAAACTGTTTTTCCAATACCGAATACTTACTTAACCGTACGTTTCCGCAGTGCCCCGTTTGTCAATGTTCTATCATCATTGACGGTTTGCCTGAGTCTATTAGTTCACGCCCGTGCCCAGTAACAAGGGTCGGTGTGAGGCTGGTCGAACCTAAATAGCGCTATCAACTAATAACCCGTTCGCCTGGCCCCGGCGATTAATCGGTATTAAGTAGTAGGGACTTGAGTGATAGAGTTTCGTTTAGTGTTGCTCGTTGCATTTCCGTACAAACAGTAATTAACTAAGAGTCCCGCATAAGGGGAGAAAAGTAGTTTGTATCCCTCACAAGGGGATATCGTTGTTACCCGTATCCCACATAAGGAGATAGAAATACCGTATCCCGCACAAGGAGATAGTAAGCAATCCCAAACCAGGAAAAGTGTTTCGTTCCGTCTCCCAACCACCGGGAACGCATGCTTTAAGTAAAAAGTAGTGAACTCACCTTTGCTTTGCTCGGTAGTTAATTTACTTGTGTTATGTTGGTCAACCATACCCTATTATGGTTATTAATATTCATTAGGTTCGTATGCAAGTAGTGTCACGTAAAATCCTACACGTATCTAACACATAGCACGCATGTCATACAAGCATACACGGTATTGGGCCTATTCTAGCATGTAAACAGTTAGACATTAATACTAGCACACAGTCCAAAACATCAGTTAACACATAGTGCATAAGGCCCACCAATGTTATTGGGCCTGTCCAAATCGTATGAACAGTCAACCAGTAGTGGCATGTAGTAAAGTTAAACACACATCGCGTAGCACACATAGTTTGCATAACTGTACAGTAATGGTAACAATAACACATAGTCCAAAACGTATCATCTAACTGTGTGTGGCCCAATAACCAAACTGGCCCACAAAACCAGTTCAGTCGGAACCGGGTGGTCTCGACTCGAGACTATGAGATCTCGAGTTGCAGCCACGAGATTCTGAGTCGCAACAACTGGTCTCGAGTTGTGCACATTTGAGTCGCAACCTTTGAGGTCTCGAGTCAGGTCTCGAGTCGAGATCAAGAGATCTCGAGTCGCAAGCTAGCTGGTCTCGAGTCTCCTAGTGTGAATGCCCTGGTTTCGAGTTGACAACATAACGGTTTCGAGTCGCAATCGTAGGTTTCGACTCGTAACCCTTGCTGATGCTTCTAGAACCCTTATCCAGGTTGTACGAACCAATCAGATTACCTTAACATGTTTTATCATGTCGTACAATCACCAAAACAGATCAAAACAATAAATTTCAAATTATAGCTCTCTTAATTTATTCAGTCTAAAATCATGATATTTATTATTATTATTTCACTATCAAATTTCTAGCTTAGGCTATTCACCAATCATCTAGTCAAATCTGGCATCACAACTTCATCACACATTTCTACAAACAATCATGAGGCAATTAGTCCATGTATCAACCATCAGATTCATACGTACAACAATCTTATTTACTCCTATTATGCCATAATAATGAGATTCCTACACTAATTCATAACCAAGAATCCACAATATGCAAGAAAGATGAAAGGTAATTACAATAGCAGCCATGTTCATTCTTATAAACACTACATAGTTTAACAAACTTTTATATGAATTCTTTTATTCACCGAACCAACAAAAATGTACAATAATCATTAGTTAAACATCGCCATAACAGTCAACATTATCCAAATTTCAAATTCCTAATACTCATACAACCATGACAATAATCACAAAAAGATGCAAACAATAACAACATATTTTCCAAAACAGTTTATAAGAAATCATATCATTACTATGAATATTTGTTACTGATTAAAACAGGGAACACAACAAACACATATGTGGAATCCCACCAAGTAGTTAATAGCTACATATATAACAGAGATCCTCACAAATTATCATTTTAAGCTGCGAAATGAAAAACACGAGATTATTTTGACACATACCCACTGGCCGCGAGGTGAGAAGGACAGGAAGGATGTGAATGTTGCCACTGTTCCTGTTCGTCATGGCTATCGGCCCAGACTTGACGCCGTCATCACATCATCATCTTCGGTCAGACCCATATCAAACCCAGAAGCACCATCGTCACTGGTTCACCTCCGCTGCTCTGCCGCAGACGGCGGCGCCGCTGCCGCCACCGTTCGCCTTCGCACCACCGCCTCCATCGCTGAAACTCTCTCCGCCTTCATCTCTGTTTCTATCTCTCCTGCTTCGTCAGTCGACCGTCACACAGATCAAAAAGGGAGGGGGTGGGGTGATTGTCGGCTGGTTTGAAATGAGAGAGAGAAGTGCAGGTTGTTGTTGTGGGAGGGGTTTTAGGAAGAACAGGAGGTTAAGGTTGAGTGTACCGCCGAAGAAGAAGGAGGTTCAGAGGAGTGTGGGTGCGGCTGCCGGAATACGGTCGACACTAGTGTACCGCCGGAGGTCTCCTCCGATGATCGGAGTTCAGAGAGAAAGAGAAATAGGGCGTGTTTGTGTGGCTGCACAAATATTTGAGATTAGGGTTTAAGAATAAGAGGGTGAAAGGTATAAGTAGTGTTATATAAGTCTAGGGTTTAGGTTTAAGGATTGGGGTTGGGGTTGGGCCTAGCCCAAGTGCATGGACCCGTCAAATGATTGCGCGTCTCGTTCAACTATATCGGCCCGGTTATTTTAAAACATAACCATGGTGCGTAATTAAATTTCTAATCGCGAGTGCTATTATTTTGTAAATACTTGATAATACTAGTAATAATAAGAACTATAATAATAATGAATGTGCATATTACTAAAATGCCCTTCTCTTGACAACGAGAGTACGGGTTGTCACATAACCTGTCATTTTCAACCGGAGACCCGACATTGACCAACTGATCTGAAAGGACTTTTAACTGTTGATAATAAGCCGAGATGTTTGGAAAACCATCAAGGCGAGTGTTTGAGAACTTGTGGAGAAGGTGAATGGCACAGAGATTTTGTTATCTTGAAATATGTTTTCAAGCATGGTCCATGCCTCGTGAGCGGTGGTATTCGATTTATGTATGGTGTGGAGGAGATCGTACCATAGATCCATTATAGCACAATGGCATCTAGGTGATCCCATGAATCTTCAGCAGGAGGTTTAGTTTGATCTTTCTCTTTGTCGTCCTTAGAGGATGAGGAAGAAGAGGCAGTGGGTCTTGGAGATAGATGATCCAATACAAGTCATGTACCACAGTGAATCTTGAAGTTCACTCCAGGAGGCGTATTGCCCTGTTTCCATCTCCAACGTGAAGGGAATGACGTTCTTGATGTTAGAAGCAGTAGAAGCAGGATGGATTTTAGAGTCCATAATGATAATGATGAGATATGGATATAGAGATAAGAAAATTTTATATAAAAAAAATAAGTATTGTTTGTGAGGGGGGGTGATCGACGGCAAAGAAAGAGGTGTCAGTGGGGATATTAGGTCGTAGCCTGCTCTGATACCATGAAAATAGGCATAATATTTTGTATAATATGGGTTGATACCCTCCTCATTAATTCCCCTCAATTATATACAAAATACCTCTTATATATTTAGGAAAGATCACAACTACTTCTGAACCGTACAAGGCAAAGAAAATACTATCTAAATATACATTATCTATTAGAGTTGAAAGGAATTATTTCAAGACGAATCTACCGAAAGTGGTGATACACTAGCTAAGTCATTCGATGTTAAAATTAAAACAGTTAAGTTTGCGCACTAGCTAAAAAATAAACGAACTTTTAGTAACAGGGTTGAACTTAATTTATGTATTAGTAGTAGCAAGTTAATAGTTTATATTTTTGTTTTTTTAGTTTGGAGTAAAAGAACAATGGTCAATCGGAGTTTGTGAACCGGAAGTACAAAGTCAACAAGTCAATTTAAGTGGATATTTAAATGGCGTTCCATATTCAAGTGGGCTTAGATAATATTTAATTGGCCCATCATTGTGACTGGGCTTTACAAGCCAACAACAATTAGGTTTTTTCTTAAGGTGTGAATTATTCGCGAATGTCGGGAGGTCTAGCATACGTTGTCTTAACAAGGTCCATGCTAGAGAGCCTCCTGCACAATAGATCCTCTATTTAAACCTCTTAATGAGAAACTCCTATCACACAGACTTGAACTTGAGACCTAAAGAGGAAAACTCACCTGAGCCCACCATAGGTGGAACTTAAATACCCATGGCCACCACTAGCACACTAGTGATGGTTAACAACAATTAGGTGACAAAGGAATTAAAAGAAAGGGCATCCGCAATTTGGAGGTAGAGTTTTTGGAGTGCACGACACGGGAAAAGGGAGCAGCCTTTTTTCTGCTTGGAACAAAAATTAAGATGGAAAAAAAAGATTTTGTAGTTGCTAGAAATAATCAAGACGAGAACCAATGATGAGGATGTGCGACTAATCGCACTCGTGATCTCCTCTGGGTGGGTGTAGAGTTTATAACGAATACTTCTTTAAACTAGTTTTTTTGGATTGAACTTGTAGCCATTTAAGTTTTGATGATTGAATCCAATGTTGGTTTTTCGCTTAAAATATTTGATTGTGTTAGAACTTTGTGTTAATATAGTTGATTTAGTATTGTGTAAATAAGACCATTTAAGTTTGGTTCCACATCTACTACTTCATTAATCATACACATAGTCACCCTTAATGACTTTACACTAGGGGTATATTTGGCAAAAGTAGCTGGTGGCTGGTGACCGGTAGCTGAAAGCTGGTGGCTGGTAGCTGATAGCTGTAGCTGGTGGCTGGTAGCTGTAACTTTTTAAATATATTTAGGGTATGTTTGGCATGGAGCTTTTAGGAGCTTGTAGCTTTAAGCTTTTAAGAAAAAACTCATATCCAATAAAAATCCTTGGTTGGTTGAAGGGGCTTGAAGCTTTTAGGTTAGAAGCCTGAATCTTTTGGTTGAACGCTCCTACTAGTAGCGTTTAGGAGGAGTTACAAGTTTTTAGGGAAAAAATGACTTTTTTAACCTCTAAAGATAATGAACTTTTTAATAAAGAAACTTTTTAAATTTTTAGTTATGTCTATTTTGGTCATTTTATACATTTTATTAAAAGCTTCAGCTACTCTGCCAAACATCAAATATATCTAAAAAGCTACAGCTACCAGCTAACAGCTTCCAGCCACCAACTACCAGCTTCCAGCCACCAGCCAACAGTTACTTTTGCAAAACATACCCTTAGGTGTTTGGCAGAGTAGCTGGAGCTTTTAATAAAATGTATAAAATGACCAAAATGGACATAACTAAAAAACATAACTAAAAAGTTAATTATCTTTAGAGGTTAAAATAGTCATTTTTCTCTAAAAGCTTGTAGCTCCTTATAAACGCTAACCAAAAGCTTCAAGCTCCTTCAACCAAACAAGACTTTTTATTGAGTATGAGTTTTTTCTTAAAATCTTAAAACTAGAAGCTTCTAAAAGCTCATAAAAACTCCATGCCATTAATTAGATTGATTGTATTTTATCAAACCTAAATCCCAAAGTAGATCACTCTTTTCCTATGCTCTTTTCTTATATTTGTTTCAAATCCATTTCGGTTTTCTTTAGTTATAGCTAATCAATAAAAAGCAAAAGTTTGTCTTCATTTAGGTTTTTCGAATAAATATTAAAACGAAATGTGTAATACTGACTTCATGTTTCTCGTGGATATGATACCCTATTTACCCTAACTACCTAGGTTATTTAGGTTTTTGAATGACCCCAACCACAGGTCTTCAAACCTGCTTTTGTATCCGTTTATCTATGTTATTTCTTCCAATGTTTGTCTTGTGAATTATAAATTAAATTTGTTATTATACCTTTGTGAGGTTGTAGACCCTTGTATTACATGAGATCGTATAATAGACCTATTGTATAATAAAAAAAGGAAATGGATTTTATCACCCCAAACTAATCAAAATTGGCCACTGCCACCCCCAACTTTCATTTTGGTTCCTACACCCCCAACTTAACAATTGGGTTGCTGTGTCACCCCGTCATTAACTAGACACTAAGTGGGTTAGTTTTTTTTTTCGATGTGGCCAATTTATGATGAATTGGCTTGTTTTTGATGAGGCGTCATGCTGAGGGTCCAGTTAGCTTTTAAAGAAATCCATATTTTAATTATTATTATATATATATATATATATATATATATATATATATATATGTTTGGAATTAAAGGCCGGAAATTATTAGCATCCTTTCCCCGTCCCTTTCTTTCTCGTCCACCACAGTTGCCACCTTATAGCAGTGGTTATCTACCTCGGTTTCTTGCAGCTTTAACGACATGTACTCGAAATAATCCAAACCTTTGGAAATACAATCTTCATCATTATTCACATTTATGGATTTGTTACCATCACATTCTAACGCAATCACCTCTGCAAACCACTGTAGCAAAGTATCATCTGGCGGTGAAGTTCCAGATCCTGAAGTTCCAGGTTCGCCGTCGTAAACTGCCACAAATCATTCACTGAAGTTCCAAATCTGCTTTTGAATCAACAGCAGGCTTTTGAATCAACAGCAGGTTCTGAAGGTCCAGATCTGATTTCGAACCTTATTCTGATTTAATTGCATTTTTTGTTCATCTGAGATGGGTACTTGTTCGATTGTTGGTGACAGTAGCATAGATTGTTGGTGTGAGTCGCCAGCGTTGTAGATGTGACACCCGGCTATTTAGGTTGTACCGTACAAATGTAACACGTGTTGTGAATGAATAAAAGGCTGTATTTGACTGATGTTAATGCTTATATGTGGTATTTGATGTGTTGGTAAATCCAAACTTTGATAAACATTATGTTGGCAATAATAAGATAAACGCTTATCGCGTAACGAACAAAATGCGAAACGAACGTTGGTGACCGCCCGATCAATGTTAAAATCCTAAAAATAATCTGTTATAATTAGAATGGTAATTGTAATCATGTCCGGAAGGAAAAATAAATTAGAACGCTAAGAAACTCTATTTTTCGAGTTTGAGCGCGTACCGCGCGATACTGCGCGTATCTGACAAAATACTGTCAATGCAACCAGTCGAGGCAACTGATAATTACATCAGTAATAATTTGGCGAGTTTATTTTTATAGAGTGATAAAAATAATTTAAAACGTACTAAAACGGGATTAAAATGCTAGATAAATACCCGATAAGTAGTTAAATACCTGTATAAAGCTTATATATGTGTATGTATATGTGTATATATGAGAGAGAGAGAGAGAGAGAGAGAGAGAGAGAGACCAAATGGCGGCCTCATGGCAGCCCACCTTCTTTCTTTTCTTTGCATACATGACACTTGTTGCTTCTTGGGAAGATGAGTGATGATTGTTACTTCAAAAGATGCACCAAATCCTTCACAATCCAAGAAAAACCTTTTCAATAATCAATTCTCTCTTTAAACAATAAGCTTCGGTCAAACACCCCATACACATATCCATTTCAAAATTCTAATCTTGTTCTTGAAGATCCAAGCTCATTTCAAGGTGTTTACGAGTCCATTTGAAGGTTTAAAGGTGATTACAAGGTGTTTCAAACAACAATCAAGCTCCATATCATTAATCTTTACTAAAAATCATTCAAAATCTTGAAGGTATAAAACTCACTTTAAAAACCTTGTTCTTGATTCTTGATGATCTTGATGATGATGGAAGTTTCTCTTAGTCTTGGATTTAAACACTAACTTGAAACTAAAAACAAATGGGTTTTTGAATAAAATGAAAATGGATGTATGTGTGTGTATACATTGGGCTGTACATATGTATATATGTATGTTGAAGTATGAGTTTTGATTTTTGGTTTGATCTTGTATGATAAGATGTTGAAAAGTGATGTGCATGTGATCTTGGAAAGTTCTAAAAGGGGTTTTAATCATGTGAATGGACATGTAAAAGTAAAATTTTGGATTCATATGATTGTATGTATATGTGAGCCATTTGTGTATGTATATATATGCATGCATGAGAAATTTTATGGTTTAATCTTAAATGTATAAGAATATATACATATGTCTTGCATTTATGAATAAATGATTGAAAGATGATCATATAAAGATGATGATGTTCTTGAAGGTTTAAACATGAAATAAATGTATGTTGGATATGTTTTAATTCATGCATGTTGATGATGATGTGAAATGAATACATTAGATGCTTGTACTTAAGCATGCATGATGATGTGTGGTCATGAAAAGATGATTGAATATGATTTGATAAAAATAAATTTTGATCAGGTCCTAAACACCAAAAATAATAATATTTGAAGTTTTAAAATTGTATAAAACTGTCATGAAGTTTATTAGCTTTGCATGTTGTACTTGGTGCCTTAAGTGTTATAAAATACGTGAAATCGCATGATTTATGTGACTTACACGAAAACGGCACTAATCTGATAATAATCATCATTTTAAGTATTTTAATTTATATTAAGTTTATTTGGTGTTTGGTTAGTCATACGTGACTTCCGACGCCCAAAAATGTTACTAAATCACTAAAATACCCATTTTACAATGTACACTAGCATAGGTTATTTGTGTGTGAACATTATATGTTAAAATGTCTTATGTGATTTAGATATATGTATATGATAATATAATGAGTGTTGACATGATAGCGGGAATTTAGACTATGAATTTACGCTTGTACGCTTAAAGCGGTAGAATCGGTAAAATTGCGTTAAATGTGTAACTTGTTTGTCAAGCATGAAAATTGATACATATGTTAATTTGGTAAGTTATTGCATGTATACATGCTTTAAAAAAGATAAAATAAATAAGTTAACGAGATTTCGCGTGTTATGATATTAAGTTTATGTATATAAACTTACGTGTAAACGCGCAAATCGTAGATATATTACGTATAAACAAGAGTTTTAACAGATTTACATGATAATGCTAACCAATAAAATCGTTCAAGTCGCAAAATCTTAAATATATATACATACGTATATATACACACATACGTATATATATAGGAGAAGAATCCGTTAGGAACCACCCTTTATTGCGAGAACCGCGAGAACCGCGAGAACCGCGAGAACCGCGAGAACCGCGAGAACCGGTGTGAACACAAACAGTAATTCTTAAAAAAATATAAAAAACACCCAAAAAAAAAAATTTCTTTTTACTATTTTTTTTTGTAAAAATCGCTATATTTTGTTTATAAAAAAATTCAAAAAAAAAAAATTTCGAGTAATAGTTATCCATGCACATGTGCATTTGTATCATTTCTTTGACAAATTCCGTATTTCATTACAAATATTAGACAATTACACTTTCATTTACACTACCACGTGTAATACACTACTTTTTATGTTAACAATATTAGAAATGCACATGTGCATCTATATGTATCAACATGAAATAAGGTGTGTAGGTACACTACTTTCTCTTTCATCTATCATTCCATCCATAATACACAAACATGCACATGTGCATTTTTGTCATTTCTTTGACAAATTCCGTAATTCATTACAAATATTAGACAATTGCACTTTCATTTACACTATCATATGTAATACACTACTTTTTACATTACAGATATTAGAAATGCACATGTGCATCTATATGTATCAACATGAAATAAGGTGTTTTGGTACACTACTTTGAATACACTTTCCCTTTCATCTATCATACCATCCATAATACACTACCATTACCTTCTACCATCCATAATACAATACCATTACCTCCTACCATCCATAATACAATACCATTACCAATATTTTCACTTTATTATATGTATATCAACACCATTCACACCATCCAATCAACATATTACATCATAAATTGACAACTATAACCAAACCATCAACCACTCCATTCATAATCACAAACTTTTTGTACCAAAACACGTTATATCATGGTTATACATAATGATGCACATGTGCATTTTGAATATTGGTAATGTAAAAAGTAGTGTATTACTGATGGTATTGTAAATTAAAGTGCAATTGTCTATTACTGATAACGTATTACGTAATTTGTCGAAGTAATGATACATATGCACATGTTCATGGATAACTGTTACTCGAAAAAAAAAAATTTTTTGCTAACTAAATATAGCGATTTAAAAAAATATATATTAAAAAAAAAGAAAATTTTAAGTGGTTTTTGATTTTTTTAGATTTTATTTTGTGTTCACATTGGTTCTCGCGGTTCTCGCAATAAGGGTGGTTCTCGCATGAACCTTACCCTATATATATATATATATATATATTAATGTGCCAACATAATAAAAAATAATGACTTTTTGAGAAAATCTTAAAGTTATATGAAAATTCTAAGAAATGGAGAAACTTAGAAATTTTGTGATATATATTGATTGATAAATCATTCTTACATATATTAGGACGTGTAGAAGTCAATTTGTGGGATTGAGTTATTTATAATACGCACCCAAAGGTGAGTGTCACTAAACCCCCTCTTTTTACTGTTTTGTATATATTTTGGAGGAAGAACACGTCTTAAAAAGGGTTTAGTAATGTTTTTGAATAAAACATACCTTTCATATATATAAAATATATATTTTCATTGAAAATATATGGATTTGTTAAATATATATATGTTTCGGGGATAAATGGTTTTTGTGAATAAATATGTTTCGGGGAGAAACGGGGATTGGTACGGTCTTTCAGAGAAAACGACCGTGTAGATTTAATATTTATTAAATCTATAGTTGGGACAAATTTGCTTGATCTCAAGAGAGTAAGTATCGGCATAGGCTTACATTTCGGTGGGGAGTTCGGGGAATTCGTACAACATCATATATTAAATTTATCATTATTAGTAGGATATATATATATATATTGTACGTGAGGCAGGCATTATAGATGGCCTCGATATGGGCCATGCGCAAGTAATGCCGTTTAATCTTTTAAGTATTGCACGCGATGAATTGTTGGTAGATCTATCGGTTGACAACCCCGTCGGGACCGGTCGCCCCGTGTCAAGTCAAACGACAAATTGATATTCTGTTCATAGTCTAGCA
This sequence comes from Helianthus tuberosus, assembly GCA_030545235.1. NCBI lineage: Eukaryota > Viridiplantae > Streptophyta > Magnoliopsida > Asterales > Asteraceae > Helianthus > Helianthus tuberosus. The sequence continues at coordinate 26,786,876 of CM060432.1, forward strand.
TTGATTATACCTTCATTGTTAATATATAGTTCGTAATGTCTTGCTAACTTACGAGTCCGAACATTTGATTCTATCAATTTAATATGTAAAATTCGGGAAGATGTCTATGGTCGGAAGGTTCTACAGAAACGCTTGCGACGGCTGACCCTTGAATTTTTTGCAAGGAAATAAAATAACTTTCTTAAAAATTATATGGATGTTTTAATAATAAACACATAATTAGAAAGTCTTTCCTTGGATCAAATTATTTAAATTTGAATATGTGAACTCACCCTCCTTTGTGTTGACACTTGATTTTAACGTGTTCTTCAGGTACTTGAGTTCAGCTTTGGGAATTATGGCGTATCTTGTGGTTTGATGCATGTTTGGTTTGATAATGTGTTGGACAAAATTTTAAAACTATTTGGGACAAATGTAATAAGATCCATAAGGATCAAGACAACTAAACTATGTTGTGGTTTTGTCATGTTTTGAAACTTTATGTTTAAAAATTATGTTTTAATTAAGTTAATATGTCCAACATTATGATGCATCGTCCAGCAAGATATTAATGGGCACCAACTTCCGTAACCACTACGTTTTATATTCCGCTGCGACGTTTTTGAGGTGTGACAGAAGTTGATATCAGAGCCAACGGTTGTTAGCGAACTAGATGTTTTCTGGGAAAACTCTAGACTTCAACCAAAGAATTTTGAGATTGAAAGTCCAAAATTCGCGAAGCCAAAATTTTTAAACAAACATGGAATTTTTATTATGTATGAAAACCATTGCGTGTTTATGTGCGTACGTGATTATCTATTTATTTGGGCCTTATGTGTTATATTTCATTTGAACACACACTTACTTTGTACGGTTATATATGTCACAGATGTCGCACGAGCACGAGGTCATCGAGATTCATGACTCAGGTAGCGAGCCTGAATTCGAGACTTCACCTAGGTCTGTTTTGCCAGAGATACCCCTCATGACTACACCAACTATCCATATGGTCGGATTTGTTTTGTTCTTCCATGTCGACCATGCTGCATTCGCCAGCCAGGTTGACCCCCGCTATGCTTTCACAAGCAATGGGTGGATAGATGACGATGATGATGTTCCTCTCTCGATCCATGAGACGGGGGAATCATCAGGTACCGTGCCAGATGTCAGTGACATGGATAGAGGTGCCCGTTTGATTGGAGGATCTTTCGGTATCACATTAGGGGTGGACGCCACTCCCGTTACGGCTCAACCATTAGAGCCATTGGTAGACCCACCTGCTGTTATTGTCGAGCCCACTACTGAGAGCCCTCCACCCGATATTACAGAGTCTTCTCTACCGTTAACCGACGTTGATACCGCGACCGACAGTTCACCACTCTACGCAGAGACTTGGGCTCAGCGAAGGATCAGATGAAGGGCTTAGAGGACAGACGCACTAAAGGATGGTAGAGCTGGAAGAGCTTGTAAGAACTATGTTGGACTTCTGGAGTTTGAAGCGTTAGTTGTTGTGTGTAGTTTCTGTTGTTTAATTTGTAGGTCTCTTTTGATGAACCCTTATTGGCTTGTATGCCAAATTTTTGGATATTTAGTAAGAAATTTCTTATGGACTTATATTGGTGTTGATGTTGACGCACCAAATTTTGATTAGTCTCTGTACTAAAAACAAGCTTCGTAATTTCTAGTATAAATATCAAATGGGTTTCTTTTGGTTTAAAACTGTTCTCATTATTATGTGGATATGATACATGCGCAATGTTTGGTCCACTAGCATTTAATGATTGAATTATTTTGGATGTCGTCTTATGTTGATATTATGTTGTAATAATAGAAAAGACGAAATGCCGCCAAAAGCGAGACAGAATTCTGGACTACCTACCACGCCAGAAGAGTTAGCACAACTCATAGCCCAGCACATTAATACTGCCATGGAACAGCGTGATGCTAACCAGAATAATGGCCAGGGATGTGGATGTGGTACTCATGGGCATGGTTTTAGTGGAGCACATATCGGAACCCTCAAGGTCATATAATGATAGGAAAGTTTTTGTAGTTCATGTTTTATGATATAATCGGAGCGTAGTCCTGATTTTCATTAACCTTGCGAACAGTGCACGAATGTACGTATAAAACATTCCAAGGCTACAACCCACGATCATTTACCGGTGCCGAAAGACCCCTAGATATCACCAGATGGATTGAGAAGATGGAGTCCGTCATGGCAATCAGTGGTTGTGCTGCTGATCAACGGGTTAGGTATGCTTCTTGTTCTTTTCTAGATGAAGCTTTATCCTGGTGGAACACACAAGTTCAAATAATGGGTGAAGAAGTTGCTGCCTATGGTATAACCTGGAATGAACTTAAAGAGATGCTCCTAAAGGAATACTGCCCGCGTAGTGAGATACAGAAGATCGAGACCGACTTCTAGAATTTAATCATGGAAGGTCTGAACGTCAGAGCTTACACATCTCGGTTCAACGATTTGCCACAGTTGGTTCCACGAATGGTCACTCCTGAGTATGTTAAGATAGAGAGGTACATTTGGGGGCTATCGCTACGAATTCTCGGCATGGTCACATCAGCGAAACCCACTACCTATCTAGAAGCTACAACTCTCGTGAAATCGTTAGCTGATGACGTTGCTCGCAAAGGTAGCCTTAACAAGAAGGAGGAAACCGGGAAGTCGTCAAGCAAGGCCAATGCAGATGTGAAATCTGAGCGGTCGGAGTGACCTGAGCCTAGATCTGGAGATTCGCGGAAGCGCAAGTCTGAGAGCTCGAGGAAGGAGACCGATGAGAAGCGTGAGAGGAAAGGCAGCTCAGGGAAGGCGTATGTAGCAAACTCTAGTAGTTCCAGAAGGGATAGTGCCAGGGATGGCAGGAGTGGTTCTGAGAAAAAGACTCACGATGATGAGTAGAGGAAGTGCACCAGGTGTGGTTGAACTGGGCATGTTACCCGCGTGTGCTATGCTAAGAGTACTTCGGAGGGAGTGAAGCTAGATGGATGCTTTCAGTGTGGTGAATAGGGACATTTCAAGAGAGATTGTTCTAAAGCAAAGGGTCAGAATGCCAGGGGCAGAGCGTTCGAGCTAAATGCTGGAAAGGCACGTGACGATCTTGCTGTTGTTATCGGTATGTTCTTGATCAATAACCATTCTGCATTCGTACTCTTTGATACTAGGGCTGACTTGAGTTTTGTTTCGAAAACTTTGAACCATTTCTGTGTTCCCCAACAAGTAAGCTAAGTAAAAAGTACTCGATAGAACTAGCAAATGGTAAATTGATAGAGACTAGTGAAGTCGTTCATGGTTGTAGTATTCGATTAGATGATCATAGTTTTAGTATCGACTTATTGCCAGTGGAGCTGGGTAGTTTTGATGTAGTAGTTGGGATGGATTGGCTATCCAAGAATAAAGCTGAGATTATCTGTTCGGAGAAGCAAGTGAGGATACCTCGTCCTGGTGGTGGTGAAGCTATAGTTGTTCACGGAGACCGATCGAGTCGAGTGTCGAGTGTTGTTAGTGTTATGAAGATGCTTAAGATGTTGTGTAAGAGTTCTCCTGCGTTCTTAGTTAACGTAGTGGATACGAAGGCTGAAGGTAGGAAGATCGAAGAGATTCCTATAGTTCGCGACTATCCGAAAGTTTTCCCTGAACACTTACGTGGATTGCCCCCTGTGAGACAGATCGACTTTAGAATTGATATGGTACTGGTGCTGCACCAATTGCAAAATCTCCTTATAGATTGGCACCGTCAGAGATTAAAGAATTGTCGAATCAGCTTCAAGAACTACTAGACAAAGGTTTCATTCATCCAAGCTTTTTGCCTTGGGGTACACCTGTTTTGTTCGTGAAGAAGAAGGATGGATCCTTCAGGATGTGCATTGACTATAGAGAGCTGAACAAGTTGACTATCAAGAATCGGTACCCTCTGCCGAGAATTGACGATTTGTTTGACCAGCTACAGGGATCCAGCTACTACTCGAAGATCGACCTGCGTTCAGGATATCATCAGTTGAAGGTTGCTGATGAAGACGTTCCGAAGACTTCTTTTCGAACACGATATGGCCATTACGAGTTTTTAGTCATGCCTTTTGGCTCAACCAATGCACCAGCTGTGTTCATGGATCTCATGAATAGGGTATGCAAACCTTATTTGGATAAATTGGTGATAGTATTCATCGACGATATACTTATCTATTCGCGAACCAAAGATGATCATGAGCAACATCTGAAGTTGATTTTGGAGCTGCTGAAGGAAGAGAAGTTGTATGCCAAGTTCTCTAAGTGCGAATTCTGTATTCGAGAAGTTCATTTTCTCGGGCACGTCATAAATGAGAAAGGTATACACGTGGATCCGTCGAAGATAGAGGTGATCAAGAATTGGAAAGCGCCAAAGACTCCGTCAGAGGTGCGACAATTCTTAGGATTTGCTAGGTACTATCAGAGATTCATAGAGAATTTCTCCAGATTAGCGCAGCCTTTGACGCTATTGACCCAGAAGGAGAGGAAGTTTGATTGGACGGAAAAGCAGGAGGAAGCTTTTCAGCTGTTGAAGGATAAGTTGTATAGTGCGCCTATTCTCTCCTTTCCCGAGGGAAATGATAATTTCATTGTGTATTGTGATGCGTCACGTTTAGGCCTCGGATGCGTGCTTATGCAGAAGGACAAAGTGATAGCCTGTGCATCCAGACAATTGAAAGTGCACGAGAAGACTTACATGACGCATGATTTGTATTTAGGAGCTGTTGTGTTTGCCTTAAAGATTTGGAGACATTATTTGTATGGCACGAAGTGTACGATATACACAGATCATAAAAGCCTCCAGCATATCTTTGATCAGAAGGAGCTCAACATACGACAGCGACGTTGGGTAGAGTTACTTAATGATTACCAGTGTGATATTCGTTATCACCCTGGTAAAGCAAATGTTGTTGCTGATGCGCTTAGTAGGAAGGAGCGGGAGAAGCCTCTACGTGTGCGTGCTTTGGGATTGACCATACAGACGAGTTTGACCGATCGAATTCGTAATGCGTAACGAGAAGCTTTGAAGGATGAGAACCTGAGAAGAGAAGGTTTGAGAGGATTAGAGTGCGAACTGATACCAAAAGTGGACGAAGTGATGTATTTCACAAACCGGATTTGGGTTCCGCTTAGAGGTAACCTACGTGAACTGGTTATGAACGAAGCTCATAAATCCAGATATTACCAAGATGTATCAGGATATCAAGGAATTATACTGGTGGCCGAATATGAAGAAAGATATTGCGGTGCATGTGAGTAAATGTCTGACGTGCTCAAAGGTTAAGGCTGAACATCAGAATCCGTCTGGGCTCCTGCAGCAACCAGAGATTCCTAAATAGAAATGGGAACATCTTACGATGGACTTTATCACCAAGTTACCTCGTACGTCGCGTGGACATGATACGATATGAGTAATCATGGATCGATTAACAAAGCCTGCCCATTTCTTAGCGCTTAAAGAAACAGACAATACAGAGAAGATATCGCAGTTGTACCTCAACAAGATTGTAGCCCGCCATGGAGTACTAGTGTCGATTATCTCAGATAAAGATGGACGGTTTGACTCCCGGTTTTGGCGATCTCTTCAGGAATCGTTGGGTTCTCGTTTGGACATGAGTACTGCGTATCATCCTTAAACGGATGGTCAAAGTGAGAGAACCATTCAGTCATTAGAGGATATGTTGAGAGCGTGTGCGATCGATTTCGGTGGAACTTGGGATACTCATTTGCCTTTGGCTGAGTTTTCTTACAACAACTGTTACCACGCTAGCATCAAGGCCACTCCATTTGAAGCCTTGTATGGAAGGAAGTGTCGATCACCACTTTGTTGGGCTGAAGTCAGCGAGAAGCAATTGACCGGACCCGAGCTTATCCAGGAAACCACCAACAAGGTTGTCCAGATCAAGGGAAGGTTGAAAGCTGTAAGGACCTGTAAAAATGTCCCACAACACTTTGTAAGTAGAAACCCGGACCCCTAAAACCCTAATTCTTGTGAAAAACCAAGAAATTCAAATTTTCTGATCGCTCGCGGGCCGCGTAAGAATTAAGCCAATCTTACGCGGGGCGCGACAGCTTGATGATGATCCGGATAAGCTTTAGGCCATGTGTCAGACACGTGGCAAGCCTACACGTGACACGGTAGCCCTAGCCGTAGCTAGGGTGGCCCTCACGGGCCGCGTAAGATTCTCTTCAGGTTTACGCGGGCCGCGAGAGACTCAAAATTTAGCAATAAATAGTACGTGCATGAGGCTTTCATCTGTGTTCGAAAAATCCTTTCAAAACGATCAAATTCTGCTTAGTTAAGAGTATTTAGGTGGTGAAACGCTGCTACGATTACGGGGTAATAACTCGATCACTGCTACGATACAATGTCCGATCGATTGAAACCGATCCGATGGATGTTTAAGTGCTGCCCGAATCCGGGCTATACTTTGTCATTCGTCATGAGGGTTTTGATTTCGTGAACTTATCGTAAATGTTGTATTAAATTACTAACCTAGTTTCTTGTGCATTGTTATTTAACTAGGTTACGAGGCTAAATCAGTAGGCAAAACTTTGTCCTGTTAAACTCGCAATGTGAGTCATTCTCTTTTTACCAAATTGTTTCCAAAACCCTATTTATTTTCAAAGTTATAATTACAGGGATTAAGTCTTTGTAGTCTTCAATTACAGCCAGTATGTGGAGTTTTGTATACATTACTTGATAATCGTCACCATTGGACAACGAGTTAGCCAATGGGTGATATGACCATAGTCACAGAATCGGGTCGAGTGACAAATACCGTTGGGTAATTGGTTGATATAAACATTGTAATCGCCCTTAATACTGTGAATTATAACAATGTGTCGTTTTGTGCAAAATGAATGACTCGCCAGTATTTCCCCGCTTATAAAATCTTTGTAAACATGTGTCAGGTGATTTACTGTGAACCAGGGAAAACTGCCATGTAGCACTGCCAGCTTGAAGAAAGTGGCTCAGTAAATAAATAACAAGTTTTTGTAAAACAGGGGATTTCCCAGTGAAATTCCTTTATTGTAAATTATGGGGGGTTTGTCCCGAAATTTTAAATAAAATAAATGGATGTTTTCAGTTTTAAAAAGATCCTATTAGAATTTCCGCTGCCAAAATTAAATACCACAGGTTTCTGTCCCGCGGCTCCTGAAACGGGTAAAACCGGGTCGGGTTCCGTGATAGAAAAAGGTGGTATCAAAGCCACTAATTTAAGCCAATTAAGTATTTAGAAATACTTAATTTTTCAGATTGCCATTTTGTGATTCTGTGAGAATTTAATTTAATAAATATAATTTTAACTTAAAATTTTGTGTGTTTCTTCATGTGTGCTAACAGCTTGAATGAACTGTCGGAAGGCACTCCGAAACTTTACTATTCATACCACCGATATGGATACCACCGGGACCCTATCTGGCTATCAAACAGATACTGAGGAACCAATAATGTTCCAGGCCCAGCCGCAGGAGAAACCAAAGCCGAAAAAGAGGAGGAGAATCTTGGACTGTAAACGCGGACGTAGGAAGAAGCCAGCTGCCCAGAAGGTGAAAAAGACTGAGGATCCAAAAGACAAAGGGAAAGGAAAAGAGATCGGGGAAAGTTCCGGGCAAGCCCAGGAAATGCCACCCTGGGAGGAGCTTGATCGAAAACTGGCGAATTGTGACCTAATCGGACCTGCCGATGAAAACCTCTTCAATTTCCCTGCCCAATCACAACTTCCAATTAACCTTGAACCTGTTATTCCGGACCCTATTATCAACCCACAACCTATTACAGGCCAGCTGGAAGAGTGGTGGACAAGCGACTGGCACTTTCAGAATTTCATGAGTAACCCCAATGTCTACTTTCCCTAGTTTGATCCTGAACCTGCACCATTCCCACCTATGAGCGTAGAAAACGTTGCCGAGTTACGCCGCTACTATGAAGAGCTGGTGGATGCAGGCAACCTGATTCGGGAAGTGGGAGTGAACATCACCTGGAAATACGACGAGAGGGAGCGTCGTTTCTGAAAGGCCAACTAACTGTGGTTGTGCGATTGTATAATAATAATAATATGTAGAAAAAAATAATATATATATATATATATATAATATAACAATGTATAATAATAACTAAAAATAAAACTTTTGTAAAATAGATGGTTTGTATCGATGCATACTATTACAAAAATATATGAAAGTCACAAGGTCGACAATTTTGGCTATACGTGTTGACTTAATTGTTTCTGTGATTGCTTTATTGTGTTTGGTTGCTATCCATTTTATGACCATAATTTGCATATATTGTTAATGATCCAGATGAAAAACGCGGATAACCAACCGATAAATGAAGTTAACCAATCCGAACAAAACAATGAGGATCATTTTCTTAATAGGCAAGATATAGAAAATATCGTTGCTCAGGGCATAGCCAATGCTATCCCGGCAATTGTTGCTGCCGTTAAGAATCCTGCTGAACCTTCCCAAGCCAACCACAGCAAACGCACTCGGGAAGATAATTTCTGTAACAGTGTAAATGGAGGCGGCAACAATGATAATAATGTGGTTCAAGCCCCAATACTTAAGAAAATGAAAGTTGCAACACCTGGTTGCACTTGTAAAGAATTTCTTTCCTGTAAACTCATTGAATTTGCAGGCAATGAAGGGGCGACTGCCGCGCTGTGTTGGTTGGAAAAGACCGAAGCAGTAATTAAAATAAGTAAATGCGCCAAAGAAGACAAGGTTATGTATGCATCCCACCTCTTCAAGGAAGAGGCATTGGAATGGTGGAATACGGTGTTGCAAGCGAAGGGAAGTGACATGGCTTATGCCATGGGTTGGGAAGAATTTAAGCGATTGGTGGAAAGAAAATTTTGTCCCAACTATGAAAAGGAACAAATGACAAATAAGTTCCTGAACCACCGGATGGTGGATGTTGACTGTCGAGGATATACTTCGAAATTCTTCGAGTATGCCAGAATTGTACCAAGTATGGCTTCGCTAGAACCGGTACTTATTTCTCGCTATATTTGAGGTTTAATTAGCGAGATTCGTGATATCGTCAAAGCTACGAGACTCCGCGCAATTGACGATGCGGTTGAATTGGCAAAATACTTTAACCGACTGGCTAGTTCGTACAAGAGAAGATAATAAGAAAAAGGAATTGGCCCAAAAGATTACCCAAGGATTTCATGTGGGTAATAACAGTAATAGTTTCAAGAAAAAGGGGACGGGGCAAACTTCCACGCCTCCATTCTGCAGACACTGTCGAAAGAAACATTTTGGTAAATGTTATGATAAGTGTAATTTCTGCAAGGCACAAGGACACCGAGAGGAGGAATGCCGGAAGAAATCAACGATTTGCTTCAATTGCGTAGAAGCTGGGCATTTTAGACCAGAATTTTTCACACCCCGACCACGTAGACCAACAAAACGTGGCGGAAAACGTCGGTGAGTGTTGTAACAGAATCATTGTTTCATAACACATGGAAATTGAAATATTGTTTTATTGAATAAAAGGGTTACAATGTCTTGACAATCAAAGAAACATAACATAAATAACTAGTTTTGCATCTTTTATTGTCGCTAAGGCCCAAGTCCGCCTAAGTATATCTTGATAAATCCTATGCATCATATCCTGAAACACATGTGAAAATAGGTACGTCAGCATAAAAATGCCTGTGAGATACATAGGTTTATGAAAATAGGATTCATGACTTATTGTTTAAGAAAATGTTTAGTCATGAACCTTGTAATTTGCTTTGTCTTGTAAATCATTTGAAAAGTGATAAATAAACCAAATGATATATATGTATAAAAGAATAATACATGGTTAAGTGAATAACCCTGTGAAATGAGTTTGTATAAATTAAGTTGTTTGTAAAACAATGTATTGTGAAAAGTATGTTATTTGTATAAAATGTTATATGTCCAAATTGAAATGATTCAATTAACACTACGATATGTAGTACCATACAATCACTTATATATAGGAAGTACTAGCGGCGTATCCACCATGCTTGTATCATATTACACACGCCTCGTTACTTAAATCACTTACCCAAACAAACCACCAATGTAAGATGTCTATGTTTAAACCAATTGCCAAATGTATTGAATAATATGTCAAAATGTTTATGTCAAGATGTAAATCATGCAATGTATAACCAATGTCGAAAATGTGTTAATGTATAAACCATATCGAAATGTCTATGTCCAATGTAAACCACTAAATGTGTATATCCATGTCAAAATGTTTATGTTGAATGTAGATCATGTAATGTGTAACCAAAATGATATGTATGGCTAGTGAAATACATCAACTAAACCATAGGTAAAATGCACAAAACAAAGTATTGAAGTAAAACTTGGTTTAAATCAAAGTTATGTTTTGGTGGAAATGCATGCTATACTGATACGAACATCTATGCGGTGTTGTTATAATGCATACATCCAAGCCTTGAGACTGTGGCGATAAACCCTTAAACAAATTAAAGGTTTATCTACGTTATGTATATCGAATTCGGTCATTCCTTTCATCCCCACCTACCCAGGATGTCCGGAACGGGAGTTGTCAATTCCTATGGTACCACTACCTACTAACGAACGGCGTAGCTAATGTTAATGAATGTATTGTTCCATTTAAACAAACCAAATGTCATACCAAAATGTAAGCATGTGATGAAAATGTACTAAGTATGCAACAATGAACATACATAGCATAAAATGTAATGTAATCATGTACTATAAATGTACTAATAAACATAGCAAGTATATGATGTGAAAACAGGAAAGCATGAAAGTAACAAGTAGGCACATGTGTTTCACCCCAAAACAGTTTGGAAAACAGTAAAAGAGGGGTCTATGTACTCACTTGAGATTGCTTAGTAGTCCTTGAGTAACAACCAAACAATGCTAGAGATCGCGGATATCAAACGGCACCTAATATAGGTAACTATGTTAATAAACCGGACCTAAATCGGAGGATTTAGATAGAATGAGGGTTCGTAAACCAAACGAGTATAGAGACTCGTGTCATATGGTTTAACAAAGCCTACATACTAAATGAAACCTAACCTAAGTGCTTTTGACCCATCGCGACCCATTAAGGTAGCTTATGCTACTTTAACGCGTCGTGCGCGCAAAAGCGCACTCGAGACGTCTAACTAGCCCTATGACAAGTGTTATATGCCTAAACATGTTACATAATCAGTTAAGTGATGAAAGTTTAGGTTACATATGCTTAATTACCAATTACACATGAAAAAGGTATTCTGGTAATTTACCTAAGGCGTATAAACTACCTATCATACAACTACTCAAACGATGTGACCATAGGGTATAACCTCGGAAGGTTATTCCCTACTTACTATGGTCACCTAATGTATTTGGTCGGATCCTAATGATCGACCAAATGGGTCGGGTTCGAAGGTATAAGCGATTTATCAGATCGCTTACCCTACGACCCTAGACAACGTGGTAATCAGTAGGCATAGTCCCAAGGGACTATAACCAACGTGATTAACCTCACGTTGCGAAGTTCAAATGAACTTCGCATTGACCATAAACTGGTCAACGCAGAAAGTCAAACAAAGTTTGACTTTCAGACTCGAAAAGACTCGAAAAGCAATAAAAGAACGAAAGAATACTTACGAAGGGTCCCCGAATGCTAATCTCGATCCAAGTAACTCAGGTATGAAACAATGGTTTCAACTTAGAGTTTCTCAAATCAAAATTCTTGTAAGTTTTGCAATGGGGTGGATGGGTATTTATAGGAATACCCGAACCGTTAGGATCATTTCTTGAATATCGTGATCGAATCTCGTGCGTACACTTGTTGGCAAGTTGTGGTGACTAAAAATGGGTTCTTATCAGCTGACTAAGCAAGTGTGAGTGTGTGGTTGTGGATTAAACAGTTGGAATCTGCTATTAAATGCAGTTAACCTGGTCTAGAAGGCTGATGCGGCCCGCTTCAGGATCAGACAAAACTCAGGCGGGCCGCCTGGAGCTTCTGATCAGAACACAAGTTTCAAAAGTGACAGTTTTGGTCCCTGTTGTGTTTTAAGCCCATTTCCGGCACTTCTAAGGCCCGTAAAGCCAACTTTAAGGCCCTAAAATGATGCCTAAACATTGTGGACATGAAACATGCTCAAAAATATGTCGGATGTTGGTTCGTTTGGCCGTACGAACGCGATGTTCGCTTAATTACGACAGAATGCGCATAAGCGCGAAAAACGATCCAAAATGCGTGACGAATGGATTTTTCTTATGCCAAACACTAAAATAAAATGTTTTAGTGCTTACATAAATTTTTGGATGTCCGGATGTATTCAGAACGTAAGTTATGCGCGAAAGTGCAAACTTGTGCACTTTTTGACGCTTTTAGTCCCTGAATGACCCAAAAGTTTATTTTAGCACACCGAACCCCTCAAAGCCTATTTATAAGCTATGTAAAGGATATTTATGGTATGTTTAACTTATGGCCATGTTCCGGAATGTTTTTTACAGTTCAAATTGGCATACTTTCGCAGTTTGTCAACTTTAGTCCCTGTAAGCGATTTAACTTGATTTTGCCATACCAAAGCCTTCGAAACTTATTTCTAAGTTATGTAAAGGTTATTTAAGGTATGTTAAGCCTATTTCACTATTCCGGAGTGTTCGTTGCATTAAACTGGTTATATTTACGCATCGGTGCGCGTATAACCTTCCAGAAAGCGATTTAGAGTTTGGAATCGAACAAGAATTGATAATGTGCAAAGGATACACATATTTGTACATGTCCCAAGTATGAAATACAATATTTCATTGATACAGTATTTTTTTGATGGCCGTGGAGGCACAGGTGTTACAAGAATGCCCTAAACTGGTCAAGCCAGCTGATAACAAGGCCAAACCTGCTGAAGGAACTAATAAGAAGAATGCAAGAGCCTTCCAGCTGACGCACAAGAAGTTGATCTGATTCCAGAGGTGATAGGTGGTACGTTTCTTGTATATGATGTTTACGCAAAAGTATTATTTAACTCTGGTGCAAACCAAAGTTTTATAAATACTTCATTCTGCCAAGCTCTTAAGCAACCTCTAACCAAACTTAGGCAGATTTATACGGTAGAAACAACAGATGGTAATTATGTTAAAATAGATAAGGTTCTTCAAGAAGGAAAGATAGAACTCTCAGGCCATAAATTTTCTTCAAACCTGCTACCTATGAATTTAGCTGGATTCGATGTCGTGCTAGGAATGGATTGGTTAGTAGCCAACTATGCTCGAATCCTCTGTGATAAGAATTCCATAGAAATTCAGACACCCGCAGGAGAAATAATTATGGTTACAGGAGATAAGCCACGTAAACCAATGAAGTTCATTTCAGTAATGAAAGTTGCTAGTTACGAACGAAAACAAGGAATAGTGTATATGATTTCAGTAATCATTAACACTAAAGGTAAGGAACTTAAGGAAATTCCGGTAGTATCAGAATACCCGGATATATTCCCAGAAGAACTACCAGGATTACCATCAGATAGGGAAGTAGAATTTAGAATTCATCTAATTCGTGGAACTACACCAATAGCCAAAGCACCTTATCGGTTAGCACCCACTGAAATGTTAGAACTGAAAAAGCATCTAAATGAATTGCTAGGCAAAGGATTCATACAACCTAGTTCATCCCTGTGACAACTCGTAATTTAGAACCCTTCATTGTATCTCGATGTAACATGCTTAAACATTATGTGTTTACATATTAGTAAATGAAAGTTTGTGATTATCCTAACGTGCTATGTGTTATTAATGCGTACGTATAAAGTATAGTTTATACAAGTGTGTATGTAATAAGCCGAAACCATGAACCCAACTCGAGACCACTCGGTCTCGAGTGAAAAATGTAACTGTTGGGCCGGTTGGGCCATACTCCTCTTCACCCCACTCGAAAACCCACTAGGGTGAACTAACTTAGCATATAACTCATGCTCCTAGCCATTATTGCCATTTCTTTGGGCAACTCACACTCACTCTCACACACACTCTCCTACATTCTCTCTCACTAAAACCCTAGAAGCACAAACCCTCTCTTCTCTCTTTCGGATTCAACCGGCGACAACAAGAGCTCTCGGTTCAAGCTTAAGATCTCCCTTGAAAACCTAACCGGTTAGTGATTCATGTTATGTATTGTATTTCGGTTGATAATGATGTGTTGTATTTCGGTTGATGATGATGTATGATGAAGTTATTTGATAATGTGTTTGCTTGTTAAGTTTTATGCATGATGAATATATCCTTTCTTGAATAGTTGATATTAAGATTGTTGTTATCCATGATAAAGGTGTTGCTTGATGATATGAGTAGTGTGTTTGCTTGAGTTAAGTGAATAAAATGCTCCTTCATAGTGATATGAGAATAATATGATGAATTAAGGTTGCTTATGGGGTTTGGTACATGACTAGTTGATGCAAGCATGATTTATGAGATAGTAATGATTAATGGTTGTTGAAAGTGCTTCGAAAATGGCTAAATAGATCTAGTATAACATGTTTCGAGTTGGAATCGGATGAATGATCATGATGAACTATTTGAATATATGATGAACAACATGAATATGCTATGAATGTGCCTTGAATATTTGAAAAACTGATTGTTTGATCCATTTTAATTGATTGCTAGACAAATAAACATGTTTGTATGGATAGTACACACTATTGCATGAAATCGGAATCCCATTGGTTAGTACATGTGCTGGCAATTAGCAGGTGTGCCAGTCGAGACCCTCTGTCTTGACTCGAGACCATGTATGTGACAGCTCGAGATCACGGTTGCGACACAGGTTGCGAGTCGAGAACCCCTAGTCTCGAATCGAGACTACACATTACCAACACACAAGCAGCATAACTCGAGACCACGGTTGCGGGTCCGGTTGCGACTCGAGACCGTCTAGTCTCGACTAGTGTATGTATAACTCGAGACCGCACAGTCTCGACTCAAGATCTCTAATCTCGACTCGAGACCACGTACACACACTCACTGATTTGGACTTGCACACTGTTGTGGGCTTAGGTGATTGGGCTGTGCTGTTGGGCCTTACGTGTATTGTTAATTGTGTATGTTGTGCACTATTGATTGGACTGCCATGAATAATACTTGTATGCAACGTGCTATTACGTGTAGAAAACATACGTGCATTTCTTGGTTTGAACCTGACATGTATGATAACCATGTTAGGACGTGGTTGACCACTAGCATCTAGACTTGACTTTTCTGTGTATCTGCCGAGCAAACCAAGGTGAGTTCACACTCTACAAAGCATGGGATTCCCAGGGGTTGGGAATGGGGTTAAGGAACATGGATTCCTCGTCCTTTCTTGGGTAGGACAGTAATGGTTCAGGAATGTAATTCCTCGTCCTCACGGACAGATAACTTTACTAGACCAAAACTCTATCACGAAGTCCCTCCTTTTTATATCGACTTAATCGTCGGGCCAATGGCGAGCGGGCCATTAGTTAGATAGCGCTATTTAGGTTTGACAAACCTCACACCGTGCCGCAGAGGACGGGCGTGAACTAATGGACTATGGCACGTCGGTGATGATAGACACCGACGCTAAGGGCACATAAACATGACTAACGTCAGTAGTCGATATGGTAACGAGTCTAGTGTATACATGGGGTAGCCCCCACGGCCGAAATGCCAGATAACTAACAAGGGGTAGCCCCCACGGCTGGATTGCCAGAGTAACCGGGAATAAACAAGTCACGTTTTTCAACTATGGGGTAACCCCCACGGCAGGATGCCAGATAAAGGAAACTGTTTTCGAAACAACTTAAAACGAACACCCAACTGTGAACTCACTCAACTTGTTGTTGACTCGTTACTACATGCTTTGCAGGTCAATAGGTACTTAGCTGGAGCTTGCATGGGGGAGAGTCGTTGTGGGGCATGGACAGCGGTGTGCCATGTTAAACTATGAAACGTTTAAACTTATGTTTTGGTTTTGAACATTATGCTTCCGCTTTGCAACTTAAACTATGTTTTGTTTGGATACCAATGGTATTGGTTAAACTTTTATAATTATTAACTTGCGTGTTCAATATGATTGGTGGCTGGATCCTGGTCAGTCACGCCTCCAAGCGGTGGTATTCCGCAGGTGGATTTTGGGGGTGTGACAATCCCCTTGGGGAGCACCAGTGTTATTTGTGAAAAAGAAAGATGGTTAAATGTGAATGTGCATCGATTATAGGGAATTGAATACGGTTACAATTAAGAATCGATACCCATTACCTAGGATTGACGATCTTTTCGATCAACTTCAAGGAGCTAGATATTTTTCTAAGATAGATTTACGCTCCGGATACCATCAATTGAAGGTACAAGAAGAAGACATACCTAAAACGACTTTCAGAACTAGGTATGGTCACTACGAGTTTACAGTCATGACATTCGGACTAACAAATGCTCCTGCAGCATTTATGGACATGATGAATAGGATCTGTAAACCGTATTTGGATAAATTCGTAATTGTCTTCATCGACGATATACTTATTTATTCCAAAAGTCAGGACGAGCATTGTGAACATCTACATGCACTCTTAACTTTGTTAAGAAAGGAAAAGTTTTACGCCAAATTCTCGAAGTGTGAATTTTGGCTACAGGAGGTGCAATTTTTAGGTCACATGGTGAATCATGAAGGTATTCACGTAGATCCCTCCAAAATAAAAGCAATCACCAATTGTAAAATCCTGCAATCAGCTACTGAAGTTAGAAGTTTTCTAGGATTAGTTGGATATTACAGGCGTTTCATAAGAGACTTCTCCAAGATAGTTGTTCCATTAACTAAGTTAACCTTTAAAACAATTGAGTTTGAATGGGGACCCAAGCAAGAAGAAGCCTTTAAGATTTTAAAGCAAAGATTAACAAACACCCCAATTCTTGCCTTACCCGAAGGGACAGAAGACTTTGAAGTTTACTGTGACGCTTCCAAGCTAGGATTAGGATGTGTGCTGATGCAATGCAAAAAGGTAATCGCGTATGCCTCAAGGCAATTGAAAAAGCACGAGGAAAATTCTATGACCCATGACTTAGAGTTAGGAGCAATAATTTTTGCCCTTAAGATTTGGAGACATTATCTGTACGGAAGTAAGTTTACCGTCTACACAGATCATAAGAGTTTAAAGTACATATTTGGGCAAAAAGAATTAAACATGAGGCAAAAAAAGATGGATGGAAATTCTAAGGTTCTGTTTGTTTTTTCTGCGGGAAAAGGTCTGCAGTCTGCGGACCACATCTGCAGGCATCTGCAAGAGAAGAGGTGGACCAAATGTCTGCAGTCTGCAAGGAGAAGAGGGTTTGTTTTTTTTATACAAAAAGATCTTCACACACATTTCACACAAAACACCACAGGTCTCTCTCTCTCCTCCCTCGATCTTTCTCTCTCCTCCCTCTGCCTTCATCTACCACCACCACCGTCACCACTACACCACCGTCACCACCGTCACCACTACACCACCGCCACCACCGTCACCACTACACCACATCCACCACCGTCACCTCCTCCACCGTGCACCTGCCACCACCACAACCAACAACCACCACCGCCTTACACCACAACCAACAACCACCACCGCAAACCCTAGCCGTTAACCACTACCTCAAACCCTAGCCGTTAACCACCATCGTAAACCCTAGCCGTTAACCACAACCAACAACCACCACCGATTTGGGGGTTTTGCTTCTATGGTGGCGGAGATGGATGCAGATGAAGATGAAGATGCAGATGAAGACGAAGATGCAGATGAAGATGAAGATGAAGATGCTGGTGGTGGATGAAGATGATGGTGGCGGAGATGTTTGGGGGTTTTGTTTGCAGATGAAGATGAAGATGGTGGCGGAGATGTTTAGGGGTTTTGTTTGCAGATGAAGATGAAGATGATGGTGGCGGAGATGTGGTGGTGGTGTCGGAGGTGGAGGTGGAGGTGGTGGCAGAGATGTGGGGGTGGAGGTGGTGGCGGAGATGTGGTGGTGGAGGTGGTCGTGGGGATGCAGAGGTGAGAAGAGAGAAGAGGTTTGTGGAGGGTGTCTGTGTTTTGAAGGTGAGAAGAGGTTTGCAGACATATGGACAGGTCTGCATGGGGAAGAGGCGGAGAAGACCATTTTGGTGAGAAGTGCTTCCGGAAAACAAACAAGCTGCAGACATCAAACGTCTGCGCGCATCTGCGCGACGCAGACATAAGTGGCCAGAAGCACTTCTGGCCAAAAAATAAACACCACCTAAGTGACTACGACTGTGATATTCAATATCATGAAGGAAAGGCAAATATAGTAGCAGATGCCCTAAGTCGTAAGTATCATGAAAAGCAACGGCGAGTTCATGCTCTTAGATTAAATCTCCAATTAGATTTAATGGAGCAACTGAAGAACTTTCAGGAAACAGCAATTAAAGACGATGTTGAACGAATGAAAGGACGGATAAAAGAATTGGAGCAAGGGACTGATGGAATTTGGAGATTCCATAAGAAAAGAATTTGGGTACCTAAGCAAGGAAATTTAAGAGATAAGATTTTAAAAGAAGTCCATAAATCTAGGTATACAATGCACCCTGGAAATAATAAGATGTTCCAAGATTTGAGAAATAACTTCTGGTGGATAGGAATGAAAAAGGACAAAGCTAGATATGTTTCTAAGTGTCTAACTTGTTCGTAAGTTAAGACAGAGCACCAGAAACCTTCAGGGTTACTCCAACAATTAGAAATGCCTGTATGGAAATGGGAACTAATAACTATGGACTTTGTTACCAAGTTACCCAAGACTAGGAAAGATAACGATGCAATCTGGGTGATTGTAGATCGATTAACCAAATCAGCCCATTTCCTGCCAATGAAGGAAACATTTAGCATGGAAAGATTAGCAAAGTTATACGTAGATGAGGTAGTATCCTTACATGGAGTCCCACTCTCCATAGTATCAGATAGGGATAGTCGCTTCACTTCGCATTTCTGGACAAGTTTCTAAGAAGCAATGGGGACTCGACTGAATTTAAGTACTGCATACCATCCCCAAACAGACAGACAAAGTGAGAGGACGATCCAAACCCTGGAAGACATGCTCAGGGCATGTGTAATAGATTTTGGTGGAAACTGGGATGACCACTTACCCTTAATCGAATTCTCCTATAACAATAGTTATCATGCAAGCATCGAGGCTGCCCCCTTCGAAGCACTGTATGGACGAAAGTGCCGAACTCCAGTATGTTGGGCAGAAATAGGAGAAAGCCAATTATCAGGTCCCGAGATTGTACGGGAAACCACTGATAAGATAACTCAAATTAAGGAAAGACTGAAAACGGCTCGAGACCGCCAGAAAAGTTATGCAGACAATAGACGTAAGCCGTTAGAATTTCAAATTGGAGACAATGTACTATTGAAAGTTTCTCCTTGGAACAGGGTAGTTCGGTTTGGTAAGAAGGGAAAGCTAAGTACAAGGTACATAGGACCATTCCCAGTGATACAACGGATAGGACCAGTTGCCTATCGCCTATAACTACCAGAAGAGCTAGCTGGAGTACATGACGTATTTCATGTATCTAATCTCAAGAAGTGTTTATCTGACGAATCCCTGGTAGTACCCCTTCAAGATATAGAGATAAATGAAAAGTTAAAATTTGTTGAGAAACCACTCCAAATAGAGGATAGAAAGGTCAAATTCCTTAAGCACAAGAGACTGGTGCTAGTCAAAGTGAAGTGGGATTCAAAAAGAGGACCTAAGTATACCTAGGAACTGGAATTGGAAATGAAGCGGAAGTACCCTTACCTGTTTCGGTAAATCTCGAGGACGAGATTTTAAATAAGGTGGGGAGGATGTAAGGACCTGCAAAAATGTCCCAAAACACTTTGTAAGTAGAAACCCGGACCCCTAAAACCCTAATTCTTGTGAAAAACCAAGAAATTCAAATTTTCTGATCGCTCGCGAGCCGCGTAAGAATTAAGCAAATCTTACACGGGGCGCGACAGCTTGATGATGATCCGGATAAGCTTTAGGCCACGTGTCAGACACGTGGCAAGCCTACACGTGACACGGTAGCCCTAGCTGTAGCTAGGGTGGCCCTCGCAGGCCGCGTAAGATTCTCTTCAGGTTTACGCGGGCCGCGAGAGACTCAAAATTTAGCTATAAATAGTACGTGCATGAGGCTTTCATCTGTGTTCAAAAAATCCTTTCAAAACGATCAAATTCTGCTTAGTTGCGAGTATTTAGGTGGTGAAACGCTGCAACGATTACGGGGTAATAACTCGATCACTGCTACGATATAATGTCCGATCGATTGAAATCGATCCGATGGATGTTTAAGTGCTGCCCGAATCCGAGCTATACTTTCTCATTCGTCGTGAGGGTTTTGATTTGGTGAACTTATCATAAATGTTGTATTAAGTTACTAACCTAGTTTCGTGTGCATTGTTATTTAACTAGGTTACGAGGCTAAATCGGTAGGCAAAACTCTGTCCTGTTAAACTCGCAATGTGAGTCATTCTCTTTTTACCAAATTGTTTCCAAAACCCTATTTATTTTCAAAGTTATAATTACAGGGATTAAGTCTTTGTAGTCTTGAATTACAGCCGGTATGTGGGGTTTTGTATACATTACTTGATAATCGTCACCATTGGACAACGGGTTAGCCAATAGGTGATATGACCATAGTCATAGAATCGGGTCGAGTGACAATTATCGTTGGGTAATTGGTTGATATAAACATTGTAATCGCCCTTAATACTGTGAATTATAACAATGTGTCGTTTTGTGAAAAATGAATGAGTCGCCATTATTTCCCCGCTGATAAAATCTTTTTAAACATGTTTCAGGTGATTTACTGTGAACCAGGGAAAAGTGTCGCGTAGCACTACCAGCTTGAAGAAAGTGGCTTAGTAAATAAATAACATATTTTTGTAAAACAGGGGATTTCCCAGTGAAATTCCTTTCTTGTAAATTACGGGGGTTTGTCCCGAAATTTGCAATAAAATAAATGGATGTTTTTAGTTTTAAAAAGATCATGTTAGAATTTCCACTGCCAAAATTAAATACCACGGGTTTCTATCCCGCGGCTCCTGAAACAGGTAAAACCGGGTCGGGGGCCATGACAAAAGTTGCGCAGATCGACAAAAGAGTTATGCGGATAACCGGAGGAAACCGTTGGAGTTTCAAGTTGGTGATAGAGTGATGTTGAAGATGTCGCCTTGGAAAGGCATTGTGAGATTTGGAAAAGGGGGAAATCTGAGCCTTCGTTATATAGGTCCTTTCGAAATCGCATCTCGAGTTGGATCAGTCGCGTATAGGCTCAAGTTGTCACAGGAGTTGAGTGGAGTTCATGACGTGTTTCATGTCTCCAATTTGAAGAAGTGTCTATATAATGAGACGCTAATTATACCCCCTGGAGAGGTTCGAGTGGACGATAAATAAAGATTTATCGAAGAACCGGTAGAGGTTCTGGATTGCAAAATTCAGAAACTTAGGAGGAGTATGATTAAGTTGGTTAAGGTTCGCTGGGATTCTAAACGTGGACCCTAGTTCACCTGGGAACGACAGGACCAAATACAACAGAAATATCCTAATCTCTTCCCACCTAGTGCGAAAACAAAACCTGTAGAATTGAATTTCGGGGACGAACTTTCCTAAACAGGGGGAGACTGTGACACCCAGCTATTTAGGCTGTACTGTACAAATGCAACACATGTCATGAATGAATAAAAGGCTGTATTTGACTGATGTTAATGCTTATATGTGATATTTTATGTGTTGGTAAATCCAAACTTTGATAAAAATTATGTTGGTAACAATAAGATAAACGCTTATCGAGTAACGAACAAAATGTGAAACGAACGTCGGTGACCGCCCGATCAATGTTAAAATCCTAAAAATAATCTGTTATGATTAGAATGGTAATTTTAATCATGTGGGGAAGGAAAAATAAATTGAAACGCTAAGAAACTCTATTTTTCGAGTTTGAGCGCGTACCGCGCGATACTGCGCGTATCTGACAAAATACTGTTAACGCAGCCAGTCGAGGCAACTGGTAATTATATTAGTAATAATTTTGCAAGTTTATTTTTATAGAGTGATAAAAATAATTTAAGACGCACTAAAACGGGATTAAAACGCTAGATAAAATACCCGGTAACCAGTTAAATACTTGTATAACGCATATATATGTGTATGTATGTGTGTATATATGAGAAAATCCTAAAGTTATGTGAAAATTCTAAGATATGGAGAAACTTAGGAATTTTCTAATATTTATTGATTGATAAATCGTTCCTACATATATTAGGAAGTGTAGAAATCAATTTGTGGGATTGCCCTATTTATAATACGCACCCAAAGGTAAGTGTCACTAAACCCCATCTTTTTACTGTTTTGTATATGTTTTGGGGGAAGAACACGTCTTAAAAAGGGTTTAATAATGTTTTTGAATAAAACGTACCTTTTATATATAAAATATGTATTTTCATTGAAAATATATGGATGTGTTAAGTATATATATGTTTCGGGGAGAAACGTTTTTTGTGAATAAATATGTTTCGGGGAGAAACGGGGATTGGTACGGTGTTTCAGAGAAAACGACCGTGTAGATTTAATATTTCTTAAATCTATAGTTTGGACGAATTTGCTTGATCTCAAGAGAGTAAGTATCGGCATAGGCTTACATTTCGGTGAGGACTTCGGGGAATTCGTACATCATATATTAAATTTGTCATTATTAGTAGGATATATATATATATATATTGTATGTGAGGCAGACATTATAGATGGCCTCGATATGGGCCATGCGCAGGTAATGTTGTTTAATCATTTAAGCATTGCACGCCAGAAATTGTTGGTAGATCTATCGGGTTGACAACCCCTTCGTGACCGGTCGCCCCGTGTCAAGTCAAACGACGAATTGATATTCTGTTCATAGTCTAGCATTGATTATACCTTCATTGTTAATATATAGTTCATAATGTCTTGCTAACTTACGAGTCTGAACATTTGCTTCTATCAATTTAATATGTAAAATTCGGGAAGTTGTCTATGGTCGGAAGGTTCTACGGAAATGCTTGCGACGACTGACCCTTGAATTTTTTGTAAGGAAATAAAATAACTTTCTTAAAAATTATATGGATGTTTTAATAATAAACAAATAATTAGAAAGTTTTTCCTTGGATCAAATTATTTAAATTTGAATAAGTGAACTCACCCTCCTTTGTGTTGACATTTGATTTTAACGTGTTCTTCAGGTACTTGAGTTCGGCTTCGGGAATTATGGCATATCTTAGGGTTGTTGATGTATGTTTGGTTTGATAATGTGTTGGACAAACTTTTAAAACTATATGGGACAATTGTAATAAGATCCATAAGGATCAAGACAACTAAACTATGTTGTGGTTGTGTCATGTTTTGAAACTTTATGTTTAAAAATTATGTTTTAATTAAGTTAAAATGTCCAACATTATGATGCATCGTCCAGCAAGATATTAATAGGCACCAACTTCCGTCACCACTACGTTTTATACACCGCCGCGACGTTTTTAGGGAGTGACAATAGAGTGGTGTTGAAGGGGAAAACAGGGTGGTGCAGGTGGGGCATGGAGGTGGATTGGTGGCGTATTGCAGGGTGGTGGACTGGTGGTGGTGGTGCTCCTGTGGCAGCCGGAGTTGGAGGTGGGGGATGTTGTTGTACCATGATGAACTCTTTATCACCGAAATCAACACCGCGAATCGAATCTAGCTTCAACAGAAACAACATTAGGGTTTCATTCACTCTTAACCGCTCCTTGGCATCTGTTCGAATCAATTCAGCAACGTTAACACTGGTTTCAGCTTCACATATCTGATTTCTGATTGACGTGATCTTGTTGACGTTTTTTTCTGACTAAAAGTCCTCTGAACAGTGACTGAATCTTCAAGGCTGCTGCTGATTTGGTGGTTAGTGATGAGGGTTTTTGTGGTTGTTTGGATGAAAAGAAGTGAACCGGCATTTGTATTACTTCCGGTGAGGTGGACCAGTGGTTTTGCTGGACCGGACGGGATAGATAGGCTCTGAAATTTGTCGAACATGATTTAGGGTTTGATGGTAACAATAAGATGAAATTTGTATGTAGTGATATAGATTAAGTTGTTAACAGATGATGAAGATTCGAAAATTTGGGCCTTTGAAATGACCACATCAGCATGCCACAGCATAAATGACCACATCAGCATAAAAACTAACCTAGTTAGTGTCTGGTTAACGACGGGGTGACACAGCCACCTAATGTTAAGTAGAGGGTGGTGTGAGCCAAAATAAAAGTTGAGAGTGGTATTGGTCAATTTTGCTTAGTTTAGGGTGATAAAATCCATTTCCCCTAAAATATATGGATAGTATGAAAATATATATGCTATGATATATGTGAATGCCATCATATATGTCCTTAAATTTGAACTTCACTAAAAAAAATATATGGATTGTATGAAATTTTTATGTTTATGTAACAAGATATATATTACAAAACAATTTAACATTGACACCCTCGCAATACAATATCGCAATATTTGTATTAAAAAAGGGCTTACTCATAATTAAAAAGGGTCCACGTGTTATTATATGAGACTTGATGGATACGTTTTATTATATTTCAAATTAGAGTGGCAATACGATATACTTTTGATTAGCTATATCATGATAGGTTAATATAAATTATATATGTTTGCTTATAAGTGATCGTACGTAATGTTGGAAATTTCATAATTTAACCTTTTTGGTATATGTGTGTTGTAGATGTTATAAATCATTTATATTGATACTATTGAACAAAGCAAATAGAAGACACAATCAATTGGTTATTATCACACTAATGAAAGTGTATAAATATACTTAGATACGACACCCGAGTGTCATACTCCCTTAATCTCATTGTCAAGTTATAAAATGTAGTAAGATGTTAGATTGATAAATCTTATATGACTGAAAGATTTAATTACTTCTCTATTAGTGTTATGAAAATTGCAAAGAGAATATTATTTACAAGAGAAAGTCGGATAAAACAATTTTCATTTGTCACACCTCAAATATGCTCTTGATGTAGCAATGTATAAAATGTGAAAATAATGAATATTATGAAGTCTTTTTGGTTTTACTCCATTCCTTGATATGAATGTGACTATATATTGATCATTTGGTTTGGGAGGAGGTGGGAAGGTTTTCCACAGGTCATGAAGCCAATGATTCCCAGACCAATTGGTTTGGGAGGAGGTGGGAAGGTTTTCCACAGGTCACAGGTTCGATCCTCATTGGGGACAATCAACCTGCCCCGGCTCCTACTGGGGCTTTGACTTGGGGTTTCCTGCCCGGGTGTGTTAAGGGGGGGTTCGAGTACTAACCGGCATATGTCTGGTGAGGGCTGGACCTTCGGGGGGGCCCGGGGCTCGAACTCGGGATTTCTTAAGGGGAGTGTACCGTTAACCGTTCAAAAAAAAAAAAAAAAAAAATATTGATCATTGTGATTATGAACCTAATTGGGATTCAATGACGGCCATATTAATAATGAGATCGACCATCATAAATGCAACAGTGATTATGTTAATAATAGGATTAACCACCATAAGTGGCAAATAAGGGAGTAATAATATGAGAATGGCATGTGCAAATAATGATGGTGACATAACATGATAGTTTCCAATGATATAAATAATTCTCTTATGTTTTATGTCATGTACAATCATAAGTGCAAGCAATACATATACAATCACAAACCAGAAGTTTATGAACTATTTGATTAGTTGGCATAAACGGTTAGACCACACCGTGTATTGATGATGTGAAATTTATTGAAGAACCAGGGGATTCTTCTTGACAATTAAAAATGTCATGTTTGCTCTCAAGGGAACTTAAGTATTTACCAACCAAAGTAGGGTGTGAATCCTAAATACTCTGAAATGAATAAAGTATATATGTATCCACACATGATACAATTTAGTGTTTTTAAATTGATCCATCGTCTAAATGGTTAACGAATCCACAACTTGAAGTTTGTGTGACTTATGGCTTAGCTAATGGGATAGCAAGTGCAATATTCTAGATTACAAATATTTATTTCCCGAGTTATTAATGATCATTGGAATAAGTATTGCACTTAATGTAGCTTATGTTCATACACGAAGTGCTTTGTTGAGACGATCACTAAACACTCGCAATTGATTACAAAGGCAATGATTGCAAGAGCAACATTCATATATGTATTTGACTACATGTGATTTTACATGTACACCATTATTTCACAACAAGCCAACAAGTTATAATACTTCCTCCCCATTATAGTTGGTTTTTGGTCAGGAACCAAATATTTCTCATCTAATGTTTTTGTTTATGCAATATGCATTACTAGTGATCCACCATAACGTACATAGATGGGACCTTAAAGGAGATAAGGAAATACATGTTGGGTATGAAAAACTATCTATAGTTAAACACTTTGAGTCATTAAAGATGGATTTATTTATGACTCAGTTAATTGATATCCATTTTAATGGATCAACATTCCCAACATGAGGGAGAAATTAAATACAGTTGGAAATAGAAATGAGTTAGAATGAATTATCATTGATCCTCGTACTAAACATTATGAACAAGAAGTTCAAAGGATAATTCACTCATAAAGATTTGTTAATCAATTACCAGACGCATTCACTGACCTGAAAATAATGACTAGCTAAGTCATATATGCTAACTGCGAATGCACCAATTAAGATAATTGTCTCAAAAGGACAACATAAATTGGTAATGAGTTTGTGGCATGCCTAGAGCGTGGTAGACTAGTCGATTCCAAAAAAAAATCCTCGAGAAAAGGATCAAGTAATAAAGATGGTAAAGTCGAGGTATATAAAAGGGTCTCCTGAAGAGATATTAGACATGAAGGTTCAAAAACGACCTCAGGTACCTGAAAGTAATGAGATCTTATTAAATTGTATCATGTCTAAAAGTACATGGAATCGAAATAAAATAGATGTCGTTATACTTTTGTGTATAATAAAGCGCTTAAAATGATTAAATGACGAGGGTCAAGATATTAGATATGCCTATGAACGTAAACATAGAAATGACTGGCCAAAATGTAAAGACGCAAATAAGGCAGAGTTGAATTCTCAAATGACATGGAAAGTTTATGGACCAAAAGTCCATACAACCAAAGTTGTAAAATACGTTGGAGACAAATGGCTATTTTATGTAAATGAGATAAGGAAAAATTGGTGGCACAGGAATTTTTGCAAAGGCATATGACTGGTTATGAGGAGATGTATTCTCCAATGGTGGATGTATTGACTTTCCAATATATTATTAGTCTGGTAATATAAAGAGAGAATTGATATGTGTCTTATGAAAGTTATGTATCACTTGATACTAAAAGTTTACATGAAAGACCCTCAAGGATTTAAATTATCAAAATCATGTAAAATAAGTTCTCGAGAACGATCGTTATATATAAATTCATATTTGAATATAACTAGAACTCCTGATGAGTATCTTAAAGCATTTAAGTGCTTATAAGGTTAGTTGAAACATCTTATGGATGTAATTCTTGTGCACCAATAAACATACATAGAAAAATTTATACTCGGTGATTATGGCATCTCAATGTACAATGTACAAGATTGGTACAATATGGATTTTATAAATGAAGCAAGTGTTCAAGACATCTTTGCATATGATATAGAAATCAATGAAGAAGTTTATGTAATGGAACTCCTAAAGAGTGTATGCACATACACAATTAGTCAAAATGGAAAGAAGTATGTGAATGATTGTAAATGTCTAAGGCATTAATTTCAAAACCTCAACAATGAATCTTTATAAAGTTAAAAGAGATTTGTATGGACTAAAATAGTAGAGTCAAACGTGATATAATCGACTTACTGATGAGCTTCAAAAGAGGAATACATATGATGTAGTTGATCTATTTGTCTTTGAATCTCCTAAAGAGATCAAACTGAGCTCAAATATTTAAACAAAGAATTTGCAAATAAAGATGGCATTACAAATTTATGGCCCAATATGTAGAACATGCATTCATATTATTATCCATCAATCATAATACATCTAGAAGATGTTGGACATCTGATACCGAAAAATCTTATGGTGTAAATACATTTAATGATGTCCATGTAGTTGCTATAGAGAATGACTCTTGTCAACTCCTATCAAAGAAGTACCATAGTTAAATACGAATTGTATTAATATACCTTGGTAGTTATACACAAACATGTGTCATTAAATTCATTGACAAGATATAACTCGTGTATAGTGAAGAGATCATGTTTTGGTACAACATATATTCTATACCCTTAAGGTACCAAAGATATGATTTATATTTTGCTCACCACCGAAACAAGTTTGGTTAGTTTTGTAAATGCAGGGAATGTAACAAAAAAAGGTTATGGATCTTATGATATTTATTTACAAGAAGAAGCACTGGAAGACTCATATGGAGATCATACAACGTTGCTGACATAAAGTATTGCACATTAAGGGATCAAATGATAAATCAATGGCTACAAAAGCTTTGAGCAAATTTAAAGGAAGATGGACACACGTCATTTAAAGGATACATATTAAAATGAGGGGGAGCTTTATTCGAGTTGCACTCTTTTTCCCTTGACTAAGTTTTATCCGATTGGTTTTTCTTAGTAAGGTTTTTAATGAGGAAACATACCAGATCCAAAAGTATCAGGGGGAGATAATACGCATTACACGATGTACTCTTTTTCCCTTAGCTATGGTTTTGTCCCATCAGGTTTTTCTAGCAATGTTTTTAACAAGGCAGCATCAAACGTATTATGTTGATAACCAAGGGGGAGTGTTATAAATATATATTTTTGTTGTTATCAATTCCTAATATAATTTAGCCTTCTTCTCCAAGTTTACATATCCTATATATACTTCCCATTATATCTCTTGTATGACATACCTATCAATGAAATATTAGTTCTTTTCTCCCTATAATTCTTCTCATATTCCTGTGTTAATAGGCTAGTTTCACAAAATAATAATAATAATAATAATAATAATAATAATAATAATAATATTTTGTATAAATAAAACATATTTCTTCAACCGCAAGTCACGTTCCCTCATATATTTGATCTTCACTCGACGAACCTTCGCTCAATTTCTCGTCTTGACTTATGCGTTAATTACGACTCGATCGACTTTGACCGGGAGTCTCTTGATTTCTTCAACCGCAAATCATGATCCTTCATATCTTGAACATCACTCTACAATCCCTAAACCTAATACATCGTGTTGATATCATGCCCATCAATCGACCGATCTTCTCGCATCCACTTCGTCACGCTCGACTTTGACTTCGTCCTTACTTGAACAATCACGGGCGCCGACGACACTGCGGTGACACTTGATCAGTGTTCCCCTCGACACTTTTGTCTGCGTTGAGTATCTATAATCACTGTTCTTTGTCAGATATTATATTTGATCGTAGATGAACTGGCTACACTTAGATTTCACCGGAATGTGCACCGGTGACACTCATATGTAACCGGGATAACATAATCACAAATAGAGATCAAAGAGAGTGTCGCCAGTGACTGACGCCTAATTAACTGAGTCATGATCTAGAATCTACAATTTTTACACCTTCCTGGCAATATAGAGAGTGTCACCGGTGACTGTCGACTGATCAGCTAGGTCTTGATCTGAAATCTTCTAATCATCACAGTTTCAGTCCATTCACTTTCACTTTGTAGTATATAATGGTCTCAAAGGTTCCAACAATCTCTCCCTAGACCATTGCATATCACTTGAACTTAACGACGCTTGGGCAATTGAGTCTTGATCTGGAATCTGCATTCTTCACGCCTTCCAAGCAATAATTAGAGTGTTACCTATTCAATTAAGTCTTCATCTGCATTATTCCAATCTTGACACTTTCAGTTTCTACACTTTTAGGCTGTGGTATACAATGGTATCATAAGTTCTAAGATCGTTTATAACCAGGCAAAATAGCTTGCAAGCTATGATCAATTATGCTAACAAGAGTGGTACTATTAGCAAAGCTCCAAAGCTTTCGAAGTTAGAAGAATACCCGATGTGGCAAGAACAATTTCTTGCACATCTAGATGTCTTGGACTGCTGTCTAGAATATTATCTAATTGAACAAAGATGTGATTTAGACTTATCCGAATACGGATATGGTCCTTTTGCACATGATTCTCACAAAAATATTGTTTTGCAAATATTTTTGAGTTTTTTGTGATATTATTTGAAAATTCCAAAAAATATTTTCATGTATTTTTCTATTTTACAAAATATCAAAAATATTTTTAGTGTGTTTTAGCATAAATTCCAAAAATTCAAAAAGGTTTTATCTTGATTATGATGATCTTCCATATTGAGCTAATGAATTGACGTTTTTACAAATGCACGGAAGCATTTCAGATAAACACGGGTTTGTTTGGTAGATTAACGAGTCTAACGAGACTTTCTTGAAATTATTGGTGATAGTGAACAGATAAGTTGCTATAAACGTATGAGGTGCAGATTTTGAGAAACTAACTACAATGAAGAATTTATAAAGATCATGGGATACTTCCACACCTCACAACAATTGACAAACTGCAAAAGTGAATATGTTTCTCAATTAAACAGAAGATACCGAGCTAGGATCCTCCTCCTACATCTTTTAAAGCACTCAAACTGAAAGATTGGAAGTGATTACATTTTTGAAGCATCAGCCTAGGGGGAGTATGTTGATACATCCTTGAGACTGACGTTCCAAGATGTAGGGGCATAATCAAGACTGAAGATAGAAGATC
Source organism: Helianthus tuberosus (assembly GCA_030545235.1). Taxonomy (NCBI): domain Eukaryota; kingdom Viridiplantae; phylum Streptophyta; class Magnoliopsida; order Asterales; family Asteraceae; genus Helianthus; species Helianthus tuberosus. Next base: position 26,817,678 of record CM060432.1, read on the forward strand.
ACCAGTTGTTGCCAAGGGAAAGTCTGTTGGTACACGATTTGTGTCAATAGCTTGAAGATCTCATTTATATGCGTTTCCAGTCTTGTTTGTGTCAAGAAATTGATCTGTATATAGTTTGATTGTTGGGTGTTATGCATGTTATATGTGGTTTGGGGTTTAGAAAATGGGCTCTCATTCACTAAGAAGGTTTGTGAATGAGCTAATCACTAAGAGGTTTTAGAGACAGAGCCGTACTATATAAGGATGTTTATTTGCAAATTCTTATAACTCCTCCTACAACTTCTAGAACATTCATAGATTCTCTCTCTAGATTCTCAAATTCATTATAATAAAACTCGTTTGTTGAATCAAATACAAATAAGTGATTTCAAATCGTTGTACACACCTTTGATTGATCGATTAATGGATTCCGCACACTAATCTATTGGAATTGGTTGAATATTATGTGTTCTTCGTATTTGTGAAGAACAAGATCATATCCAGGGCCTTTAGTCCAGCCCCTGGCTATTTAATTGGATCTCAAGTTTTAACCTAACTCACGAAGTGACAAAAGGTCTAAACCTTCATACCTTCACGGTAAGGAGCAGGTTGATGCGCTTGTTGAAAGTTTGAACATGAAGACTTACTATTTTAGTTTTTATGCAAAATTAAAGGATTTGTTTAGATTATATTTTGAAATTTGAATTTTAAATTTGTGTTCAAGACTAATTTGTATTTTCTTGTTTGGTATGTTTATTGTGATTCTAAACTAGCAAAATGTTTTGAACCAGAAATTAGGGAAAAAATTAATTAGGAACACAAAATTTGGAAAATTGTTAATCAGTGTAGTTTGGATTATTTAGTTTAATTCAGCTTTATCCAAATCCGATTCAAATTGAATCCATATAGGTTCATATCGGAACAAGTTAACGTTATCCGCGCGTTGCGGCGAGATGTTGATTACGAAAGTCATTAGTATCACTACATTAGATGCAAAAAAAATTCTTTACTTTTGGAATAAGTTATTATAACATGTATTATTTGGTTGTAAAAACTATTATTTTTATAGATACTTTTAAAATTGGTTGAAAGGCTATTTCGTGAAGTATTGTATCCTTAATATTAACCAAATAACAAATATATTAATTAAATAATCAATAATGTGTTGTGTTAACCAACTTTATCTTCTATTATTTTTTCTTCATTATATTATTATCATCATTATTAACTTGTATTTAAAATTAAACATATATATTTTTATCAAGTGTATATATATGTTGGGGTACGTGCCTATTAAGAAGACAAATATGTTAGCATGAAGATTTTTGTGACGGTCGAACACCACCTAAAAACATGAAATAATATAAACACGTGCGTTGTCCACGGTGTTGATAATATTTGAAACTTTGTATAATAAACAAACATTGATGTATACACGCGTAATACCCATGGTTATAATATTTGAAATCTTACAAATAATGAAACTGCTTGATGAGAAAAATCATGGCATTGATAAAACTAAATATTTGACAATATTTTATATTTATGGCTATTATAATTTGTAATAATTAGGTCAATTCGTGAACAGATGAAGACTAGATTATAGTATTTTGCAAACTTGTTTTCTAGGAGGTTGAAAACATACGGTTTGGGGACTTAGAAATGGCGTGAAAGCCTCCTCCACACCGTCCTGTGAGGTGGCATGGACGTGGCGTAGGGCAAGGGGCATGGGGTTTCTTCATGGTGTGGGGCAAAGGTTGATGATGTGGCAATGTATGACTGCCATATAGTGCTTCATGCCCTTTTTTTAAGCGCTTCCATACTGAATACTCTTAACATTTTCTTTAAATAGAATAATTCAAACACCCTCATATGCTTCAACCAAAATCCTTTCAAAATCTACTTTTCATTTACTCATCTTCATTTTTTCTCTCCCAAGTCCATGTAGAAGATCATCCATGTTCACTATTAGGGGTCATTTTCTTAACATACGTATCCTGACCAATATCCTGCCTTTGTTTGTTTATTTGTGATCAGGATGCTGGAAGAGGATATTGCTAACATCTTGGGCGATATCCTGAGGCTTATTGAATTAACCACGTGTAGGTTAAGGGTTGAGGCTTGCTAACGGTCAAGAGGACTTCTTCTCCTCAAGACTCGGACGAATTTGTTGAGAAAGAGACGTTGAGTCCGAAAGAACAGGTCTACAACGTTCCAAGAAGAATATTCGGTGGATCCCGCAAGTTTAGGGTAGTTAGTTATTTTATCTTTACTATAAATAGATGAGGTCGGATCAGCTTAGAACACAACAATTCACACTTACACTCTCGAACACTTTCACTCTCTAGCTAATTGCAAACACCACACTTGTATTTCATATTCATTGTAACACTTAGTCGATCCGTACCACATCCCGCACTGTATCCTGATATTTGAAGCAATTGAAGAACAAGGCAGCTGCGATTGTCAGCTCCTGAGGTTTTATGCCGGCGACCTAGATTGATCAAGGGCTTTCCTCGTACATCTCGTGTCGTTTACTTTATTTTCGCTCATTGTTTGATCATAGATACAGCTCAATATCCTGAGCCGTATCCTGAGTACTGTTTTTCCAAATAACTTAACAAGTATATTTCCAACACACTTTCTAGCACACTACCTCACCAAACTAATTTGATCACTTAATTACTTCGGTAATTTTTGACCAAAACAATTTGGCGCCCACCGTGGGGCAAGTGGTGCTCTCTTTACTAAAAATTTTTGTTAAATCGTTAATCGGTTTTTTATTTTAAAAACTTTTTGCTACATTGTCCACAATGGCCTCACGATCAAACATGAGTTCCTCTACTATGTCTGCTACGACTTCTGCTACTACAGGTTCGGTGCTTCCACCACCTCCTCCAAGAATGCCAGCCTCTACACGACCTCAGGATATTATCCCTACCCGCAGTGTTCAGGGATCTGCTCCCGTTTTAGCTTCTAATGATGAAATTTTAACCTTATTTGGAAGTGTGCAGGAACAAATGAGGCAGCAACAGGAAACAAACCAAATGCTTTTGAGGGAAATACAACTCCTGAAGGCTGGCTCGAGCAGATCTGCCGAGGACAATGTCACTCCATTACACCCCAGAGCGTTGAACTTTAGTTCAGCTGTATATACCGAGGATAATAGGGGGAATATTGTGCCCAGTCTTCCTCAGAATCATACTCCTGAAATACCCTCCTCGATTAGGATGTCAACCATGAGGAGCTCAGGATATGCTTCAGGATATGGGCAAAATCCTCCAACGGGTAACGTGTTGAATAATAACAATACTCATGCTACTAACAGTGGTGGATCTTTGCAGGATTCAGGTGTAACATCAGCACTTACCAGGGAACTCCAGAAGTTGAAGGACATGATATCTAGTGTACCTGGGGTGGTTCAGCCGATCCCAGAAGTGTCCCAGGACAGCCACAAGATATCTCGTTTTGCATATCCTATCTGTGATGCTGAGATCCCAAAGAGATTCCAAACCCCCAACATGAAGCTTTATGATGGGACTACGGATCCTGAGGAGCATATTGCCCAGTATAGGGAAAGAATGGAGATTAACCCTATCCCTCCGGAGCTCAAGGAAGCGTGCTTGTGCAAGGGATTTGGTTCTACTCTAACAGGATCAGCCTTAAAATGGCTGTTAAACGTTCCTCCTCACTCAATTACTTCATTTGCTCATTTGGTTAATTTATTTAACAGTCAATTTTCTTGTAGTCGGAGTTTTGAGAAACTAACCAGTGATCTTTACAGGATAACTCAAGGGCCTCAGGAATCCTTGAGGGATTATGTGAACAAATTTAGTCGAGAATCCTTGGATATCCCACATCTTGATGTTGCAACAGCTGTGCAAGCTTTTAAGATGGGATTACAAAAGGATTCTCAGTTTTATCAGGATCTTGTAATGAATCCCTGCAGGAACCTGGATGAAGCTCGGAACAGGGCCCTAAGATACATTCGTCTGGAAGATGACAAGAAGATGCAAGAAAGGATGAACTCATCCAACACTTATGAATCGACTAATAGGAAGTCAGAATCCTCATTTAAGTCATATCGGCCTAAGCCATATGGTAGAAATGAAAACAAGAGAGTGAATGTTGTCGAAGATGAGGATCCTGAAGAGTATCCTGAGTTGTCTGAATATTGCTTTTCTGTTAATATTCCTGAATTGATGTATGCTATGCAGGGTCTAGGAGACAAGGCTAGATGGCCTCGAAAGAATCAACAAAAGGCTGACTGGAAAGATAAGTCGAAATGGTGTGCTTTCCACGAAGATTTCGGACATATGACTGAGGATTGCATTGCTTTAAGGAAAGAAATAAGCTATCTTCTAAGCAAGGGATATCTGAAAGATCTCTTAGGAAAAAAGAAGAATAAGGGTCAGGATACTGACAAGGATCCTGAACGAGCAGCATCACCTCCCTCGGATGCCAAGATAATCAACTTCATTTCGGGAGGATCCGACATTTGTGGGACCTCGTATTCGGCAGCAAAGAGACATGCAAAGGAAGCTAAGGCCGAAAGGGGAGACAGACCTGTCAGGATGACTACCCTCACGACTGACAAAGTGATCACTTTTGATGCAGATGACAGGGATACTGTCCAGGATCCTCACCATGATGCTCTGGTAATAACGTTATATGTGGCTAACCATTTTGTACGCAGGATATTGGTTGATAATGGCAGCTCCGTCAACATAATCCAACTAGAGACACTTAAAAGAATGAATGTATCTCCAATGGATATCACTTCGAAGTCTACCGTGCTTGTTGGGTTTAGTGGAGAGGCCAGAAACACAGTGGGGGAGATAAAGCTGCCGGTGTACGTTGAAGGAGTCAACTCGATACAACGTTTCTGTGTGATGGACTCTCTATCCTGCTATAACATTATACTGGGAAGACCGTGGATTCACGATATGAAGGCCGTGCCATCAACATATCACCAATGCATCAAGATACCTACCCCCTGGGGAGTTGTTAAAGTTGATAGCGATCAGCAGGGGGCAAAAGAATGCTACTCATCCTCAATGAAATCCTCAACCAAACCTAGTGCAGCATAGCAATTAAAGACGCGGGCCCAGGATATTATGGAGGATCCGGAGCAGGATGTGAAGAAAATTATCCTAGACCAGGATAATCCCGATATTTCGGTGCTCGTGGGAACCAATATCCCTCAGGATATTGAAGAGCAGTTAATTAACTTTTTAAAATGCAGGATGTCGACGTTTGCATGGAAGCATGAGGATATGACAGGCATATCCAAAGATATTATCACTCACAAGCTTGGAATTGATAAGTCATTCAAGCCTGTGCAACAAAAAAGAAGGAAGTTTGCTCCTGAGCGGAACACGATTATCCAGGAGGAAGTTGAAAGATTATTAAAGTCAAGAATGATCAGAGAGGTTAAGTTCCCAAGGTGGCTAGCAAACGTGGTTGTAGTACAGAAGAAGAATGGGAAATGGAGAGTTTGTGTAGACTACACAGACTTGAACAAAGCTTGTCCTAAAGACCCATTTCCTCTCCCCCATATTGATGCAATGGTAGATGCCACTGCCGGGCATGAAATGCTGACCTTCATGGACGCATCCTCAGGATTTCAACAGATCCAAATGGAGCCTTCTGACCAGGAGGATACCGCCTTCATGACACCAACAGGTATTTATTGTTATACAGCTATGCCTTTTGGTTTGAAAAATGCAGGTGCAACATACCAAAGATTGGTGAACATGATGTTCAAAGACAAACTGGGGGACACCATGGAGGTATATATCGATGACATGGTGGTAAAATCTAAAAAGTCTGAGGATCACCTCCAGGATATCAAGGGAGCATTTGATATCCTGGATCACTACAACATGAAGCTAAATCCTGCTAAATGCCATTTCGGAGTGGGGGCAGGGAAGTTTCTTGGATATATGGTGACAGAAAGGGGGATAGAAGCAAGCCCAGAGCAGATCAAAGCTATCCTAGACATAAAATCACCTCTATTGATGAAGCCCGAAAATGGTGAACCACTATCCCTGTACCTTGCTGTGTCAGGGAATGCTGTAAGTGCCGTTCTTATAAAAGACCATGAAGGTCAGCAGTATCCTGTTTATTATGTTAGTAAAAGTTTGTTAGATGCTGAAACTAGGTATTCTCATTTAGAAAAATTAATATTAGCTCTAGTCATGGCATCGACAAAGCTTAGGCATTATTTCGAGACACATAGGATACATGTTAAAACAAATTATCCTGTCAAAAATGTGCTTAGGAAACCAGAGATGTCAGGCAGGATGGCCAAGTGGTCAGTAAAGTTGAGTGCTTATGATTTAGTATATGAACCTAGGAATGCCATAAAGTCTCAGGCTTTAGCTGACTTTGTGGCTGATTTTAGTAGTGACATTCAGGATGAGGTAGATCTAGAAGTTCAACAGCTAGGAGAATCCTCAGGATCCTGGACATTATATACTGATGGTGCATCTAACGTAAGAGGAGTAGGATTAGGAATACTACTAAAATCGCCACAGGGGGACATATTACCCCAGGCTATTAGGTGTGAATTTCCTGCTACTAATAATGAAGCAGAGTATGAGGCTTTAATTGCAGGATTAGAGTTGGCTAAGAGCATGAGTATCAAAAATTTGCAAGTGTATGTTGACTCTTTGTTAATTACTAACCATTTTAATGGATCCTATGTAGTTAAGGGTGAGAAATTAATCGAATATCTCGATATTCTCAAAAAATTAGCAGGATATTTCGATGTTTTTATACTTGAACAGGTACCAAGGGAGGATAATGCTGAAGCGGATGCCCTAGCAAATTTGGGATCATCGGTCAGGATACCTGAAGGGACGCAAATACCAATATTACATGTCTTATATCCTGCAACGAATCCTCAGGATAAAGAAGTAGCTAGTATACAGAATCCTGGAGCAGAACATCCTGAGGAGGATCCTAAATCCTGGACGGCTCCAATCATGAGATATCTCAAAGAAGGACACATCCCTGGAAATGAAAATCCTAAGGCATTTAGGATGAAGGTATCACGATTCACTATTATAAATAATATTTTATACAAGAAATCTCTTGCAGGACCGTATTTGAGATGCTTGGAGGATCTTGAAGCCAAAGAAGTACTTCAGGATATACATGAAGGGGATTGTGGTAACCATGCTGGGGGCAGATCGTTATTCTCAAAAGTATTAAGAACAGGATATTATTGGCCAACAATGAGAAAAGATGCCGCAGAATATGCTCGAAGATGTGACTCATGTCAAAGACATAGTAACATACTGCATCAACCGGCTGAACCATTATATCCTATTGTTTCCCCTTGGCCATTTATGAAGTGGGGTATGGATATAGTGGGAAAGCTACCAAAAGCTCCGGGAGGAAAAGTCTTTATGCTAGCAATGACGGATTATTTCTCTAAGTGGGTTGAAGCTGAAGCGTTTGTTCAAGTTAGAGACCAAGAAGTAGTATCCTTCATAAAGAGGAATATCCTGACCAGATTTGGAGTACCAGCTGAGATAATCTGTGACAATGGTTCTCAGTTCATAAGTAAGAGGACTACTGACTTTTGCAAGAGTTGGGGGATCAAAATGATCACATCTACTCAGGTACATCCTCAAGCGAATGGACAAGCAGAATCCTCTAACAAGATAATTGTCAATAACTTAAAGAAAAGGCTTGGAGCCAAAAAAGGAAGATGGGCAGAAGAATTACCCTTTGTTTTATGGGCTGATAGGACAACGGTAAAGAATGCAACAGGCCAAACCCCGTTTTCCTTGGTGTTTGGAGCAAAAGCAATGATTCCAACGGAAATGACGATACCTACCGCAAGATCTGTCTTAAGTGATCCTGAGAAGAATCCTGAAGCCTTGAGTCAGGATTTAGACACTATAGATGAAAAGAGAGATGCGGCAAGGCTAAGGATGGCAGCATATCAACAGAGAATATCCAGGGCATATAACAAGAATATTAGAACCAGAAGATTTAAGGTTGGAGATTGGGTGTTAAGAAAGGCTTTCCAAAACACTACTAATCCTGCCGATGGCAAGTTAGCTCCAAAATGGGAAGGACCATATGAAGTTGAATCAGAAGCAGGGAAAGGAGCATATAGACTCAAGAATATGGAGGGGGATATGCTACCGAGATCTTGGAATGCTATACACCTTAAGCTCTATTTCAAGTGAGTCTAGAATTTAATTTCTAACTCAAGATGGTATGAACTCTACTTCTTTTAAATATGTTTGGTTTAATTTGTTCTTTGTAACCTGATACTGACTTAAGCATCGGAGGGGTGTTAGCCAAGCTAACACCCACCTTAGTTTACATTTGTTTTGCAAGATATGTTTCAGGATATAGCTCCAGGATATGCACTCAGGATAACTCAGAAGATTAGAGGATTGGCCCCCTCTCTCACGTTTAAGGGATACTGATCCCTTCACAGGTTTAAAGGTATTCACCTTTCTTCCGAATTGGGTTTAAACACCCCGCCTGGAGCGCAAGTTATTCAGGGATAGTTCAAGGTGGCGGGACCAGTCCATGTAAAAGTGGCTGACAATTTCGTCACTATTGGCTATATCCTGAATCCTAACGGTATATGAGGGTTGATCACCCTCTCTCACGAAAGGGTATTTTCATACTCTCTAAGGTTTAAAGGTTTTCACCTTTCTAAGTCTTGGAGTTTATACACTCCCGCCTGTAGCGCATGAAAAATTGGGATTTTCCCCAGGATACAAAGGATTTATCTCCAGTACATCCTTGGGTTATACCCTCGGGACGTGAAAAATTGCTTATGCCATGGAAACTGACATTAAGTAGATTTCTAAGATACTTGAAGACATTGTACACAGGGGACATCCCTACCAAGATGGTGGTGTAAAGCTAAAAGAATGAAGTTTGCGACTAATGCACTAAGTACCTTGCACTGGGGACATCTTCATTGGAAGAGTTGCAAAGGGATTGAAGTTCGGTAATAGGTTTACATCCTATGTCTGGTATGATCTTTCCTTTGTAAGCCTCATTTAAGTTTTTAGTAACATTATGCTAAGTATCCTGACATATATCCTCAAAGTCCTTTTAAGGATATTTGATTAGGATGTTTGAAACTAGTATTGGCTTGGAACTTTGATCATCATCAAAACTTGGTTTTGAAGAGATAAACTATTTTTTACTTTCTAAAGAAATTTTTATAAAGTTAAAGGAATGTCTGGAAGATCTATTTAATAAAAGGCTTCTGCAGTATGTTTCCGAGCATACTGGTCAGGATATTTTGTAAAATAACAGTATGAAATTTTTACAAAGCTAAGACTCACACTAAACAATGCAAGGTAACAGAAAATAAGTCAAAAGATGAAATAATTCTTGAAGCAATCAATACTGGTTGATAACCGAGGGTTTCATCCTGAAACCCAGGACCCATCCACCTTCGGCTATCAAATTGTTTCAACACAGAAATAAATTGTTCATAAAAACATAAAATTGTTCGAATGATTTAAAGGAAATAAGCTCTAGGGGGTAGTGCCTTCTTGGTCCATAGTGGTTTCAGCAACATCCGTCTTGGGATCCGCCTCAGCATCCTTCTCAGCATCGGCTGCTTTTTCAACTGCTTTGGAAGGTTCTTCGATAGTTGATTTGGAAGAGGTACCGCCAAGATTCTTCAGCTTGGTCTCCCAAGAACCAACGTCCCAAGAAGGGCATTCGAAGCCTAATGTTTTGGCTTCATGAGCCATCTTCAACCTAGCCTGGAGTAGAGAAATGACGACGGAACTTTTGAGGCTTTCTCGGTAACTGACCATGTCCCGTTCGTATTGCACATGGGCAGATTCCAGATCGGCCTGGGCTTGAAGAGTAGCTTTGTTGAGAGCAACTTGGTGTTCCTGGGTCATAGCTTTGTATTTCTCCTCGTAATGACGAGACTTGGCGGCCGCGATCATACCTTGGTCAGAGATTGTGATCTCTGCTTCCTTTAGCTTAGATTCAAGTGTTTTGTTAAGCTTGCAGGATTCTTGGTATAAGTAAACCAAACGCTCGAGACCCTACAAAGGTAAAAGGACAGGGATCAATATTATTATTAAGTCTTTGAAAATAGTCTAAATTGCAGGATATGATATAAAGATACTAACCTGGTTGAGAAAAGAAGTCATAAAACCACTGGCTTCAATGAATCCATGCTTTTCATAAGGAAAGGTGTCAGAAATGACAGGGGAATCGGGTTCTTTCCTTTTGCGAGAACTTGAACTCCGAGGTTTGGTAGCCGGTGAAGGTTTAGGAATGATGATGGCTTTAGAGCTGCTGGGTTTGGATGTAGCAGTGGTCTTAGAGCCAGGTTCTTTCTTGACTTGGATCTGGTCAGAATAGCTATCCAGTTCGTCAAGATCAAAGACTTCAGGGATCTTAGCTGGTGCTGCGTAAAGGGAAAAGTTTTACTCTTTATCATTATATTGTTTTGACTAATTATTTTGAAAGGAATTCTTACCAGACATCTCGGATGATGAGTACTGACTTGAACTCGGAACGTGTGTGGTAAAAGTCCTGTCTATTGTAGGTAACCGGTAAACGGTATTGATTCTCTCTTCTGACTCAGCGGTAGGAGGAGCAACTTCCTTAAAGTTCACTGCATAAAGGTCAAAAAGAAGAATATTAATAGGGGATAACAATTAAATCGTCTATAAGGATATTTATGATCCTACCGGTGGTTAACCACTCCACCGGAAGGTTGGCACCCTCAGCAATGGAATCTCGTTTGACCAAGAAGAATTTGCGTTGCCATCCGTCTTCGTTTTTGGTGGCTTTGAGAATCAGGGGTTTGCTGGAGGTTGAAAAAAGCAAGAACCGGCTAGAGCCGTGGGATCGGAGGCGATAAGCAATAGGTAGATCCTCGATGCAGAGGTCAGAACAATGGAGGTTTTTGATTTGGTTGAGTACAATTAGTACTCTCCAAACCATGGGCATGGTTTGAGCAAAAGAGATGCCAGTAATACGAAAGAATTGCATCATGAATTCAGGAAAAGGGTATCGAAGACCTAGTGAAAAAGGATATGCTGGAAAACAGATCCATTCGGTAGAAGAAACATCCGATCGGATTGACCGATCAAATGGCCTAAAGACTGTGCTGTCAGGGAAAGCGCCGGAGGCTCTTAAAGCTGCAATATCTGCGTTGTCAAAAGCGCAGATCTCCTTCTCGGGATTTTTGAGAAGATTCTGCTGGGTGAAGGTCTCGGCGGCCATTGCTAGAAAGATGAAGTAAATTGACAGGAAGAAAATCAAAAATGGAGAATTACCTGAAGGGTCTGTTGAAGATATCTGCTTTTCAAACAAGAAAAGAGAAGATATAGGGGCATCGTGGATCTCCATGGAGTAAAAAACGCGTTGGAAGTTATGATGTGATCTTGACCGTCGCTTCATTTTAAATGCCTTAAGTTATGAGATAAGATTTTTGAAATATATCCGTTGGATTGGTATCCCAACCGATATATTTGGGGACAATTGTTAGGGGTCATTTTCTTAACATACGTATCCTGACCAATATCCTGCCTTTGTTTGTTTATTTGTTATCAGGATGCTGGAAGAGGATATTGCTAATATCTTGGGCGATATCCTGAGGCTTATTGAATTAACCACGTGCAGGTTAAGGGTTGAGGCTTGCTAACGGTCAAGAGGACTTCTTCTCCTCAAGACTCGGACGAATTTGTTGAGAAAGAGACGTTGAGTCCGAAAGAACAGGTCTACAACGTTCCAAGAAGAATATTCGGTGGATCCCGCAAGTTTAGGGTAGTTAGTTATTTTATCTTTACTATAAATAGATGAGGTCGGATCAGCTTAGAACACAACAATTCACACTTACACTCTCGGACACTTTCACTCTCTAGCTAATTGCAAACACCACACTTGTATTTCATATTCATTGTAACACTTAGTCGATCCGTACCACATCCCGCACTGTATCCTGATATTTGAAGCAATTGAAGAACAAGGCAGCTGCGATTGTCAGCTCCCGAGGTTTTATGCCGGCGACCTAGATTGATCAAGGGCTTTCCTCGTACATCTCGTGTCGTTTACTTTATTTTCGCTCATTGTTTGATCATAGATACAGCTCAATATCCTGAGCCGTATCCTGAGTACTGTTTTTCCAAATAACTTAACAAGTATATTTCCAACACACTTTCTAGCACACTACCTCACCAAACTAATTTGATCACTTAATTACTTCGGTAATTTTTGACCAAAACATTCACAACCTTACAATTCCATCTTTCTTCTTCGTCATTTAATGATTATTTGTTGGAATATACTGATCTTCATTTTTGCTCTCCCAACTATAATACATGTATCGAAGACGTTATCAAAGAGTTTAAAGATATACATATGAATTTTAAACTCAAATATTTCCAGATTTATTATCTGTTTACCCCAAATTTTAAACATATCTTGTGCATGTATATATGCTAGATTTAAACATTATGTTATGCATGTATATATCTCAATGTGGTTGGTTTTTTTAAAATTTTAGATCTTGATTCCAACTATTATTTTAATCATTCAAAAAACAGTTTATTTCAATTGAAATTTTTCTGCATAGAATTCAATCATCTGATTCGTTAAATTGTTACACTAATAATTTCAACTCAATAGAAAAAAGAACGGGGATTATAGAAAACAGAAAACTCGTATGATTGAATAATTTTCCATTCTAGATCGAATCACGGATTTATAATTAGATCAACGTCATATACTATCAATAGTTGAAGAATATCGATCATTCTTCTTCTTCTTCAATTTTGTTAACAACAAATTCGCCTCTACAAACCATTAGGACCATTGTCCGGTTTCCTCTTCAAATCGCCATCAATTGGTCTATGTGAATCGCAATTAAATTGGCCTCTAAAAATCGCCATATGCAAATCGCAATCAATTGTGTTTTTCTTTCTGCAATTAATGTTCAATAAATTCAACCACTACATTAGATGCAAAAAAATTCTTTACTTTTGGAATAAGTTATTATAACATGTATTATTTGATTGTAAAAACTGTTATTTTTAGAGATACATTTATAATTGGTTGAAAGGCTATTTCGTGAAGTATTGTATCCTTAATATTAACCAAATAACAAATATATTAATTAAATAATCAATAATATGTTGTGTTAACCAACTTTATCTTCTAATATTTTTTCTTCATTATATTATTATCATCATTATTAACTTGTATTTAAAATTAAACATATATATTCTTACCAAGTGTATATATATGTTGGGGTACGTGCCTATTAAGAAGACAAAGATGTTTGCATGAAGATTTTTGTGACGGTCAAACACCACCTAAAAACATGAAATAATATAAACCCGTGCGTTGTCCACGGTGCTGATAATATTTGAAACTTTGTATAATAAACAAACATTGATGTATACACGCACAATACCCATGGTTATAATATTTGAAATCTTACAAATAATGAAACTGCATGATGAGAAAAATCATGGCATTGATAAAACTAAATATTTGGCAATATTTTATATTTATGGCTATTATAATTTGTAATAATTAGCTCAATTCGTGAACATATGAAGAATAGATTATAGTATTTTGCAAACTTGTTTTCTAGGAGGTTGAAAACATACTGTTTGGGGACTTAGATATGGCGTGAAAGCCTCCTCCACACCGTCCTGTGAGGTGGCATGGACGTGGCGTGGGGCACGGGGCATGGGGTTTCTTCATGGTGTGGGGCAAAGGTTGATGATATGGCAATGTATGACTGCCATATGGTGCTTCATGCCCTTTTTTTTCAAGCCCTTCCATACTGAATACTCTTAACATTTTCTTTGAATATGATAATTCGAACACCCTCATATGCTGCAACCAAAATCCTTTCAAAATCTACTTTTCATTTACTCATCTTCATTTTTGCTCTCCCAAGTCCATGCAGAAGATCATCCATGTTCACAACCTTACAATTCCATCTTTCTTCTTCACATTTAATGATTATTTGTTGGAGTATACTCATCTTCATTTTTGCTCCCCCAAGTCCATGCAGAAGATCATCCATGTTCACAACCTTACAATTCCATCTTTCTTCTTCATCATTTAATGATTATTTGTTGGAATATACTCATCTTCATTTTTGCTCTCCCAAGTCTAATACATTTATCGAAGACGTTATCAAAGAGTTAAAAGATATATATATGAATTTTAAACTCGAATATTTCCAGATTTATTATCTGTTTACCCCAAATTTTAAACATATCTTGTGCATGTATATATGCTAGATTTTAAACATTATGTTATGCATGTATATATCTCAATGTGGTTGGTTTCTTAAAAATTTTAGACCTTGATTCCAACTATTACTTTAATCATTCAGAAAACAGTTCATTTCAATTGAAATTTTTCTGCATAGAAGAATTCAATCATCTGAATCGTGAAATTGTTACACTAATAATTTCAACTCAATAGAAAAAAGAACGGGGATTATAGAAAACAGAAAACGCGTATGATTGAATAATTTGCAATTCTAGATCGAATCACGGATTTATAATTAGATCAACGTCATATACTATCGATAGTTGAAGAATATCGATCATTCTTCTTCTTCTTCTTCAATTTCGTTAACAACAAATTCGCCTCTGCAAACCATTAGGACCATTGCCTTGTTTCCTCTTCAAATCACCATCAATTGGTCTATGTGAATCGCATTAATTTGACCTCTAAAAATCGCCATATGCAAATCGCAATCAATTGTGTTCTTCTTCTCCAATTAATGTTCAATAAATTCAACCAAATGCATTTTCTTTAAAATCACAATAAATTTTTTTGATGAAACACAATATAAAAATGTTACGTTTGATGTCGCGCGTGACTGAGGGGTTGCAATTTAAGAATGAGTTTGAATAAAGGAGAATGGTATTTGGAGATAGTAAAGGGATATCGGTTTCGTTTCAGTTGATCGAACATTTAAGATTTGGGGATTTCTGAATGATGTGGCGGTTGAATAAAAAGGATTTTGGAGAACGGAACGGTGTGCCGGTTTAGGAAAAGATGCGGTGCATACATTTTAACAGGAAATGAACGGTTAGGAAAGGAAAGTATTATTATATAATTAATATATTAGTAGGGTGTATTAATTTTGAAGCGGGGATATGCGTGTTGGTATTTTTTTTAGAATGGAAGGGTGCGATGTTTCGGTAATTGGCAACTTAAGTTGCTAATTGTATTAGTATATAATATAACTAGCCTATATCCCGTGTGACACACGGGTTTAAAAAATACAATTAATAACCTATTATTCAATATGATGTTTTATATCTTAACAATCAAAATAACATCTAAGAGCATTGACATTGATGCCTTCATCTTCATTTATATAATTTAATCAAAAAATTCATTTTTCTCTAAATTATCTTTAGTTTTAAAAAACCTATCACGTCCATCTCTATATCTATATCTTTATCTAACTCACAAACACTAATTTTATTATTTATTTCTCTTTCCTACACACTCACAACAAAAAATATAGTGGATGGATATGAGCCTCTAAATATACAGGTTTACTTTAACGTCTTCACAAATTCTCTATTATAGAGATATCAATGTAATGGTATTTTTGTTGTTTCCTCTATTTCTTTACGTATGATTAATTATCGTTCGCATCCTTCTATACTTTGATTATCTAAATTATTATTACCATATGTAACAAATTTAAAATATAAATGTATAAGAGGTCTTTAAAATTAAATAGATGAAAAGTAATTATTTTGATATACCACAATTATAATTTAATAAATAAATACGTATATATGACTAAATTAAGTTATATATAAAAAAATACACAACTTATACAATGTTAATACATATGATATAAATAAAATGTTACTTTAAATTTAAATTACATCTGAATTTTTATATATACTACTAAAGTTATCATTATATTACATTTTAAACAATGGCAATAAATGAAAATAAGGATAATAAAATTCATACAATATACTAACGTGTCTGACTTAAACTAAACATAAAGCGACATACACGTACACTTCACTGTTACTGAACACATGATATTTTAAATTTACATTACAAATTTCTAAAAACTTCTTTGTATACGACATTTGAGGTTGTATCAGAAAGATTTCCATCACTATTTAGAATAACAATTTTGAGGCCATCTCGTCGGGTAACTCTTGATAATGCAACATACAATTGACCATGTGTGAAAACTGGGTTTTTCAAAAACAAACCAACTCTAGAGAGTGATTGTCCTTGACTTTTGTTTATGGTCCTTGCAAAAGATACCGCAAGTGGAAATTGTCTTCTTTGTAACTTAATGTGAAGTTTTTTGTCTGTAGGTATCAACGTAATTCTAGGAATGTAATGACGATCTCCAATGTGACTTCCAGAGATAATCTCTACCTGTATAACACGTTTACCCAAAGAGACCACCTTTAATCTTGTTCCGTTACACAAACCACCTTTTTGGTCAATATTTCTAAGAAGCATGACCGGAACACCTACCTTGAAAACTAACCTATGATTCGGCAAACCAGAAGCTTTAATTCCATTAAGAATATCTGGGGAGCATAATCTATCATCTAAATTCTCATTAACCATTTCTGTTGGACAGATACTATCTGAGCTTAGATATTCCTTCTCAACTCCCGGAAAAACTGACAGCAGACGATCGTTAATTTCTTGAACAACATCATTTGTTGGAGCCAGAATGGCTCTTTGATGGAAGTAATTTTGTTCATTGAAATTATATATAAGAGAAGGATATACAAACTCGATTAACTCTGAAATGGGATCAGACGAATGTTTGATGAGAAGATCTTCGGGTATTTGTAAATTTGCATTGCCGTCATTCATACCACCGACATTACCTTCCCCTATATCCAAAAGCCAGTTTGCAAAGTTGGTAGTTTCTTGTATTTCAGATGGATCATTTGAGGTACTCAACCTCAAATTTTTTGTCAATTTTAAGACCTTGCAAGTTCTCCAGAGGTAAGAAGAACTTAAAGAAGCATTTACAATTTGTTGTCTGCTTCCTCCTGGCACCACAGGTAGTATTTGTCGAAAACCTCCTCCAAAAACTATAACTTTCCCACCAAATGGTACTTCTGATGATGGTCCAAATCCAGATCTAAAAAGGTCTTTTAACGATCTGTCCAAAGCTTCAAATCCATGCTTATGTACCATTGGTGCTTCGTCCCAGATAATAAGTGATGTTTCTTGTAATAACCGTGCAAGATCACTGTCTGGCTTAATGAAGCAAAAAGAATTCTCATCTAAATTGATAGGAATGTGGAATCGAGAATGAGCAGTCCTACCTCCAGATAGCAAAAGAGATGCAATTCCACTGGAAGCCACACTTAAAACAATTTTCCCTTCAGATCTTATAGATGCACATAAAGTCTTCCAAAGATATGTTTTACCAGTTCCACCGTAACCATAAACAAAAAAAATGCCTCCGTTGTTGTTATCCACCGCTGTGATGATTTCTTCAAATATAAGCCGTTGTTCATGAGTTAATGAAGAGAAAAGGTTATGAAACTCTTGAGCTAATATCTCCTTGTCGTAACACAACTCTTCACTAACCAAAAGATTGTTTGCGGAAGATATACAATCATGATTAGGAAAAGGCATACTTGAATACCTTTTAAGAGTCGTATTGTTTCGAAGTAAAAACTTTTCTATCTCAAACAATGTTAGGTTCTTAATTTGATCTTCGTTAAGTATTAAACCTGAAAATTAATTACATTCACGTCTAAATTATATATATTACATGAAATTAAACATTTGTAAAAAAAATATTATAAGGGAAATACCTGGATGTTTTAAAATACGACGTTGGTTGTAGAGAATGTCATCTGACAAGTAAGTGAAAGTTCTTTCCCACACAAATTCAGGTCTAGACATACTCTCGGACATTAACATTGTACAAAACAAACTTCTTAAATAATAACCCGAGCCGGTGAAACTTGCTTCTACAATTGCTTCAACATATTCATTGTCATCATCCAAAAGGCCATATGCATAACATGCATCTCTAAAAGTAGGATACTCAACAACATTTACGGTTCTAATTTCTTCAAAATTTCTTGGACCTTTGACCTTGTTCAACAAAACCCTCAAATAATAAGCTTCACCGACTGAAGGAGAAACCGAATGAATTCTGCCTATTGAAAAACCTATTTTCCGTGGTTTCCACTTACGTTTGTTGCTTTTCCAAACAAATTTTGTTGGGAATTCGACATAAGTAAGTTTACGCGCTGCTGGGTATTTTTCATTACAATGAAACCACTGTAAAAACATTGAAGCATTAACGGACGGTTTATCTAACACATCTTCTATTTCTTCAAATTCTTCATAGATAACATGTTGTTGCCCTGGAAGATGAAAAGGAAGCCTAATCACTGAAGGATTCCTATAATGTATATCATAAGCAAAAATCCGCCAAGAAGCTTCACAAGCAGATATGTATCTACAACTATAGTAGTCTTTGATTTCATCAACATTCTTTTCATGATCATTTGCTTCTTTACTTGGTACAAAACAAATTGATGCCCTATCATGACCTTTGTTTATATATTTAAACAAATATTTTATTGATCCTGCCTGATTGCACCACTCAACATTGATGTGTGCTTGATATCTTTGTAAAAGAATTTTGTTGTATGGCACAACACTGTGGTTATCTAACTTCACATCTGACTTCTCAACAAAATAACCATTGTTGCGTCTTCTATAAACGGGAAAACCATCACCATCTATGCATGTAGATTCACGGAATTTTTTGGGAAATTTTTTAGAACACTTTCCTTCAATCATGCAGGGACAATTCATATTTTCCACACCACAAGGACCATGAATCATGAACTCACTTACAAGAAAATATAACTCAGGTTCCTTGTCTTTGTCAGGTATTTCGGCAGAAATGAATGGATCAATATAATCAACGGTTGGAAGTTTGTGGTCGGCATGCATAAATAAGCACAAATGAGCATGAGGCAAACCGCGTTTTTGAAACTCCACCGTATATACAACTAAAAAAAACAAAACAAAAAAATTATGTTTGGGTAATATATTTAATTATAAATCTTTCATACATTTTACTAAGGTAATAGGTATATATAACATAGTTAATTAATTATAAATGTAAAAACAATGAATAAACGTTTGAAGAAAAAAAATAATATCAATTACCTGCTTGAACCTTTCCAAGAATTGCATTATCCCGTAAGTCTTTAATGATGGAATCCAACTTGATTTTAAATAACCGACATAAAATATCAGGCCTATCTTCCGGGTTAAGAGTCGTGTCCTTATGAAACCTCTTCACTTCAGGCCATTTTGGATTACATGTGATTGTTATGAAAAAATCAGGATATCCATACCATTTACAAAGGGACATGGCATCTAAATAATTTTGAAACATGTACCGTGCACTACCAGTAAAGGACGAAGGTAATATAACCCTTTGACCGATTTTGGAAACATCACTTTTTCCTTGTTTTTTAACGGAACATAAATTCTCAAAAGTCTCGCATCTTAATTTCTTTTGTTGAGTACGTATGTATAACAACCTTTCGCTTTCAATCATAGTATACGCATCAACCAAAAATTGTTGGAAAAGCCTTCGGGAATTAAGAACCAAAGAAAACGTATTCAATCGGTCTTGGATTCTATAGCAAAAATATTCTCTCATTGTGCACGTATGTCTTTTAATGGTGGTTGAAGTAGAAACATCACTGGTGGTTGAAGTAGAAACATCACGATGAAGGATATCAATTCTATAACCATCATCACCGTACACAAAAAGTAGGGGATATTGAAGAGCTAAATAAGAAGGATGTAGTTCACTAATACGCTCGAGATAACCTTGTTTACTCTTCACAACAATATCTCTAGGTTCAAACAAAGTGTCAATATCTCCAACTATTAAAGCTGCAACTTCAGAAGCAGTTGGCAAGTTATATGTCCTACCATCTTTATTCCTTTTTGCAATAAGGCGTATCTTTAGATTCTCACGCGGATTTCTTTGAAAACAATCTCGCGCCATTCTGTAAGACTTAACCAACTGATTGTTTGAATCTAACATTGCCTTCAATTCTATAATAATTTCAAAGTCCAATTTTTCAGTATTGGATGTTGAATCTTTTTTGGTTTGCCTAATTAAAAAAAGTTCAGTTAAATATAAAGTAAATACGGATTGATAAAATAAGGAAAATTAGGAAGATGAAAATTTTTAAATTTAAAGAGAAAACTTACCCTAAAACGAATTGTCTGTTTTCAACCTCATTCTCAGTATCATATATATATAACTGAGAAAATTTAGGCTTTGAGCCATTCGTTGGTAGAAGACTTCCAATACTATGATAATTTTCACCACTAAGTCTGAATACGTACGGAGAATTACCATTGTTAATGGAGTTATCTATTGTCCCACCCATGGAAGTAAAAGAAAACATTGAGTTGTAACGACGAATGTTTTTCAGGAAATGATTGCTTTTTGAGTCCAAAGAAGTAAAAAGACTTTTATAATGTGAGGGGGGGGGGGCTTGAAATCGGGAAGTTTGACTTTGCTGTAACCACAACATAGAGAAAAACTTGATTTAGTCTTTCTTTGATAACTTCTTAAGACTTCATCTTTCCATAATTTTGCTTGACATGTTTCACATATATGACTCTGATCACCATGATCCAAGTAATCTGTTAATGGAATAATTAATTATTAGTAGTATATAAATAAAACATAGTATTGTTAAATTGAAAAGAAAAAGGGAAAAAGGATTGTAAAGGGAATATTACCTTTTGATATGCCACAAAATATATTGGTTATAAATTCTCCGTCAAAATGGGTAGATGCTTGTGTACTTGAACTTTGAATCTTTACTGGTGGAGATTTAATTGAATGTTTTTTACTATCACGATATTGTTTCCTCATGCTTCGACATAACTTTGGTGTTGCAAAATCATCATTGGTGATCGAAGCTGTGAAACATACAATGTTGTATTAAAATAAAAAAAGTCAAGGGAAAATTGTACTATTTAATTAAATGCAAAACAAAAAATGTAATTATTTAGATACCATTTGTAATATCTGATACCATATGTGTTAAATAGATATTGGAAGAAGTAACTGTGGTATGTTGATATGGATTTGAGTGATAAGGAATAAAAACTTCCTTCACATAAGGGACAGTTCTGTTAATTGGTGAATTGTTAGTACTGAGCAGTATATTTGATGAAAACGTACCTGTAGAAAATATGAGAACGAATTATAATAATTTGAATTAATATTTCGTAGTTAGAAAAATGTGACTACCATACTTTGACAAAAATTGAAAGATGGTGGTGTGGTGGCAATCGGAATGATGGGTGATGTAGATTTAATGACTTCTTTTTTGCTATGCATATATTGTTTACGGATGCGCCGATTAAACTTTGGGCTAGTATAATCCTTATTAGGGATTGAACCTGTGAAACAAAAAATGAGGTACACACATAAAAAGACAAAATGGAAATATTTAGTTTTTCAAGAATTTTATCAAAACATTTGTACCATTTGTAATATCTGATAGCAATGGTGTATAATAGATATTAGAACTAGTGTCAATGGGAGGTGGATTTGGAAACGATGGATAAGAATTTCCAACTTCCTTCCCATAAGCGGCACTTCCGTTACTTGGTGATTTGTTATTAGTATGTGGGATATTTTCAATACCTGCTTTATGATAAGAAAAATTAAGAATCAGAATAATAGCATACATTTAATATTTACATGAAATGAAAAATGAAAATTTTTAAAAATCTTACGAATGTAGAGTAACTTTTAAATAGAGTTTATTAAATACAAAATTATAGGAAAACATATATATTACCTCTAGATTTGTTCGGGGAATTCCTTTTATCCATCTCTTGTTTTCGAATAACTATTCTTTTTCCACAATCTAGAATGAATAAAGATATTTAACCTATAATCAAATACGAAAAAAAAACATACCATTTGTAATGTTTGAAAGCGGACTTCGTATTTGAACGCCTGAATAAAAAAGGAAGAAAATTTCATTACTTTAAAAGAATTGTTTAAAAAAATAAAAATATTATTATTGAATTGGCATATATTATTGACACATATAGGAATGTATTGAAAAAACAACCTTGGCTTTGGCAACTCAAATAATAAAGTTTGGCTTTTTTGGCTGCCATATGTAATTTCCTTTTTTTTCGCATAACCTTTGCTTCAAAAGAGCGATCGTTTTCATCTGTGGATAATATATGCAAAAAATAAGGAAAAAAGTAATCTAAATAGAATAAAAGAAAAGTGAATTTCGAGAGGTATTTGAAAAACTTATTTATTATAATTTTTAAGATAAAAAAATACATAATAAGTTATGGAATACTTTCAAATTCGAAGATTTGAATGTGTAAAGGGAAAAAAAATGCAAAAATAAGGTATGTAAAATTAAACATATGTGGTTAAAAATGAGTTTTTTAAAAAAAGTAATAAGTTGATTTAAGTATATAAGAAAGTCAGTTTAAAAAAGTAACATAAATTTATTAAAAAATATTTTGTTAAACCTAAATTATAGGTGTCGATTTATAAACAAAAATTCAAGATTTTTGGTAACTACTATGAAATGAAAATTATAATGTGTATTATAAAAATAAAGTTGTTGAGAAAGGAATTGGGTTTAAAAAGTTATAAAAGTTATCTTTAAAATAGAATGACATAAAATATAATGATTGGAAAAATAAAAAGACAAATGTGACAAAACATTAATAAACTTAAAAACAAAAGATAGTACTTGCTTCAGAATAGTGTCTTAAACCATGGAGTACAACAAAAGGAAATGCAAATTCGGAAACATAATTGTGGGAATGATTCCAAGCTTTTAAAGTACTTCTTAAACGATTAACCTAAATTAAAACACACTAAGATAACATAGAAATAGAACACGTAGAACATAAAGACTGTGAAGTCTTCATTTCTCAATTTTTGGAGTTAGGAGACTTGGTTTCCCAGGTTTAGCTGTTTTCGTGGTGGACAGTGCTCCCTTTTCTTCCATTTCATAACTCCCAACCAAGTTTTTCTTGAAAGAAGGTTTACGGGTTCTCCTCTTAGAGATCGCGGGCTCACCAAATTCCTTAGTGGCAATGTCAGTCTCTTCCAAATTATTGACCAAAGGGGTGATGACATTATCATCCATGGACTCAGCAACAGCCTAAAAATGATATACAAATTTTACGTGAAAAAAAATACTGGAAAATGCTTTAAATTTTATGGATTCAATTGTGAAAATTAAAAAGTATTTGCTTAAAATAAAATACCTTTGCTTTCACGTCTTTGCTTGAATTGGTAACATCGACTCCCATAATAACATCAGTGGGGTTATCATCCTGCGTTTTATGTAGAGTACAATTGTAAGGAAAAAATACTCAGAAAAATATGTAGGATAACATATAATTGAAAAATAAAGTGTAATAAAGAGTAATTTTAGAAAGTACAAAATGCATACATTCAGGTTAACAGTATCTTCTGAATCCATATCAGTGAACCTGTTGTTCAAAGAACAGACGTCTCAACCTACAATGTAATACGAAAAATTAGTATTGAAAAATACAATAAACATTAAATGAAAAGTTAAAAAAAACATCCACAATTAATACTATTACCTCAATGTTGTTTGCTTTCTTCTCAAGCTCAAATATGATATCCTCATCATCAGAAAACTTAGAAACACCGAAAAACCAAAAGTTGTTTTCAATGTTGAACTCACTGATATCAATCTTAAATGCAAATTTTTTCCCCAAAAGAGATTCAAACTCGTCAGGATAGAGACCCTTATCACCACCCTGTAGTATATATACAAATATAAATATGAAATATTAGAGGGGACAAAATTAACAATGTGCAAAATTAATAAATAAAAACTTACAGCAACATGTTTCTCAATTAACTTTGCAGCAGTTGTTTTTAGGATTCTGCAAGCATCTCTGTCAAACAATGTCAATGACACAGTTCCACTTGAATCTTGAACAGCCAATGGAATTTTAAGCCTACATAACAAAGTGTAAGAATGAAAGTTAAGAAATATAAACACCTAAGAGAAACAAAATAATTATAACGTTTTCCAATATGTTTAGACCTCTCAGTATATTGAATCACAGTGTCCTTGCAAGTTGCCGTTTTGCACTCATAAACATCTTCTTCATCAACCAACACATCAACCGTAGGTGTATCATCAACAACTTTTTTGAAAACCTTCTTGTTACAAGCTTTACAAGCAAAATAATACCATGCAAACCTTCGGATATCATTTGAACAGTACCAACAACAACAACAGACTTTGCCTAAAAAAATAGTAGTTTAGTTATAACAGAAATAAAGTTAATATAAAAACAGAGTCATGTAATTTACCTGATTGAGATTTACTTCAGCTATGTTGTTGAATTCAGATTTAACAACATACTCATCATACAATGATAAAAAGATTCCAGAAAGCCGAGAAGATTGACTCGAACATGAAGAAGCAGCAGAGCTTTTAATAAGCCTGTTACAAATATTTATATTAAATTAATAGTTTTGTATGTATAATAACTTACCAAACAAATTTATTTAAGGAAATCTGGGTTTTTTTAATTAAAATGATTAACCTGTTACGAAAAGCAGTAATTTCATCACAAGCAGAATTGATGAAAACCTTTGAAACATTGAAACAGCTGTTAACATAACCAAAACGACCAAAGTACTTCAGTGTAGCAAACTGCAGAATGACAATAATAACACCATGTTGTTCTCTGTTTTCCCAGTGCTCTAGAATCCGATCAGCATAAGAATCCCAAAAAGAAAGGTATATAGAATCCATCCTTCAAACAAAATGATGTACAAACAGCGTTAAACAAAAGGACTAAAAATTTTAATTTAGAATTTCAAATCAATATATTGATTACGAATAAAACTACTTACTCTAGATCTTGAATGATGACATTGAGTTTCTTGGTGTCTTTACCCCTTGCTGTCTTAAACTTCTTAAGGTCTTTAACATCAGCAACAAAACCAATAACATCTAAATAATCACAGTTAGGCAAAATGTTAAAAAATGTTACCTATTTTAAAGGTGAAATTATTCACGGCAAACATCCACAAACAAAAAGGAACATTCAACAAAATATTGGATTATCAAATCAAATCATATTCAGATTTCAGATATGTTATAAATAATTACTTTTTCAAATCCATAATCCATAATGTTAATATAACTAAAAATTAAAAACCAAAATATTAGTCATATTAAGTCAACAATTGAATTTGAATTATCAATACAAAAAATTAGTATGAATATTCAAGTACCAAGTTACAATTCCTCAATTACATTTTAAAATGTTTATTAACAGCTTGAGTTGGTTTATGGAAAATTATCAATATTAAATAGACTTATCTGATTAGAGCAATTCCCAGAAGCATGAACTGAAGTGCTAATCAAATGAAGCCCACCAAGTTGATTGACCGCTAATACTTGAATAAACCCTAATCTGTTCAAAGCAAAATCAAATGTTAGAATAACAAAAATGAATCACAAATCATAAAAACTAACACAAAATACACGCAATTCTAATTCTAATGTACAATAATACCTGAGAACAGCCAACGGTACCAATAACTGGAAGAAAACAAAATGTTGGATACTCGTTGTTCAGATGTAAAATAATCAGTAACACAATCACCGAAACCAACGCCTAGAATAAAGAACAATTAACACAAACATGACGAAAACATAACATGTATAACGATTTGTTCAGACCTTAATTAAAGTTTTCAATAACTAAAGATATGTCATGTAGAATAAAACCGGATAAAGAAAAGGATGGGAAATTGGGGAAATGAAAACAGCCGTCGGTAATGGAAGCTTGAAGAAACCCTAATATGATGAACGGGAGGTTCAGATCTACAATAATGAGTAACAAAATCAAGTAAATAACAGGCAAAAATAAAAAAAACAATGAACAAAGACATGAAGAAACATATATTTACCTGTTTATCGAGTGGTTAAGATCTTCAGACATGATTGACTGATGAAAAATATCAATGGATGAAGAAACCCTAATATCATAAACGGTGGTTCAGATCTAGAAAAAAAAAATAACAAAAATCAACTAAAGTGCAAGAATCAAGAACAATGATCAAAAATTGAAGAAACCCATACCTGTGAAACGCGTGGTTAAGAGCTTCAAGCCTGATTCACTGCCGTTAACTCAAGAATGGATGATGAAACCCTAATATCATCAACGGTTGCAGCAGATCTATACAAAAAAAAGAAAGGAAATCAAGTAAACAAATTGCAGGATTGAAGAACAATGAAAAAAAAAAGTATTAATCACATACCTGTTAAGCGCGTGGATAAGAACTTCAACCATAGATGAGAACTGAAGAGAAAAATTGGATGAGGGATTGTTGAGGAGAGAAGAATGAAATGGAGCGGCGCTGTAAAGGATTAGGGTTTGTGTGGAATGAAAGAAAGAACCCGGTTCACAATCGTGTAGACGTGGACACCCTATCTTTTGAACACGGTAGTATATTGATTGAGGGGTTGACATGTGTATAGGGGGGAATGTGGGGGTGCCAAGTGGCAGAACCTTGTTTCTTTTATTATAGTTAGAGATATCTGCAATTTAGATCAAATCGGATTTTTGATAGGGTCCTCAAATTATCAAATCCGATGAATCCGACATGATTAAACTGAATAAGCGGTTCTCCAATCCGACAAACACCCCTATAATGCATTGATGTATTCACAGTTAGATCAATTATTGAATCGACAATTATACCGTTTCAGTGGTCAAAACGTTTACACAATCAATTTAATATATGTATGTATGTGTATATATATGGGTGTGTATAAATAACTGATTTAAATTAACATATGGAACTAATATCTCTTTTGATATAGATTTACAATGTCACCAAATTATGAATCCATATTCAAATAATATATATAGCGTGAACTAGTAAATTAATTTGTAAATGAGGTTCTGTAATAGGAAATTGATCTCCATGATTCCAGTCCAACTACGTGATCCATTTTGTCTGTACTTGGCTGTCTCAATATAGACTGGCTATATTTTAAGAGTAGAAAATTTGAAAGCAATTTCCTGTGAATCAAAGTTTTAAAATGATATTGGATCAGAAATAACCTAGTAATAACGTAAGATGTACCCATGGCATTATAGCCTAGAGGTATCTTGGGGGATGAGATAAGGCTTATGACCATTAGGTCATGGGTTCGATTCCCACAAAGGGGGTTTTTCCCAGATTTATTGGGTTTCCTCCTGAATTGGTGTATAGGCATTATTGCCTAGTGGAGATGGATATGATCGGGTGGTTCTGCTGGTGGCACGATGATACTCTAGTGGTCCGTCAGTGATCCAAATTTTGCCGTTAAAAAAAATACCGTAAGATGTGTTTTTTAAACTCAACGACGTTGATTGGCGGCTTTTTTCCGTCTTGCTACCCAGCTCTCTTCTCTCTCTTCTCTCTGTGTGCATATATTAATTCTCGCACTTTCTTATCATTCTGTTAAACAATTTACCCTTTTGACTTGCAATATCCTCCATTCTCACACTCCTTTTATTCAATCGCTTCCAAAAAATGGGTAAATTGCTTACACTGATTTTTCTCCTACTACTAGGAAACTCACAATCCTTTATTCGAGGTACTAACATTTTCAATTTCCGAAGAATTGTTCATTGATTGAATTTTTTTTACTGAATGTTTCTTGATATGTGCAGGTGTAATTTCGTTGGCGACGTTTACAATCATGAACAATTGTAAGCAAACAGTTTGGCCGGGAATTTTATCCAACGCCGGAATCGCACCTCTTGAAACTACAGGTTTTGCACTTCAAAATGGGGAATCGAAGGTACTCAACGTGCCGTCGTCTTGGGGGGGACGGCTCTGGGGACGAACTCACTGTTTCCAGGATTTGGACAGGAAATTCACTTGTGGTACGGGAGACTGTGGATCTGGAAAGAAGGAATGCACGGGGGCCGCCCCTATTCCTCCCGCTACTTTAGTAGAATTTACCCTTGGTGAAGACGGCGGGATGGATTTCTACGATGTGAGTTTGGTGGATGGGTGAAGACTCAAAACCAGTTGGTGCGACCTGGTCAGAGCAGAGCTTCAGATGACCTAGCAAGGAACCTGCAAGATCACAAGAGAACAAGCACACCGTTAGCCTCGTCACAGGGAGGGGGGCCTCTCTGTGACCAAGCTCGGGCGTGAGAATAAGTATTTGTGAGGAGGGAATAGGTCAGGGAGAGAGAGAGGAGAGTTTAGAGAGAGAAAGTAGCGATTACCCCTTTTGGAGGCTCAAGTATGGTATTTATAGTCTTTGGGTGTGCTGACGTGGCAAGTTAGTTAGGGCCGGACCAGTCACTATCATGGCAGTTATGGAAGTGGGGCCCAGTTAGTTATGCCGTACCAACATATCTGTCCATTCTGTTTATGGCGTGAGGCGTGGTCCGACCTTGATCTGCCATAGTTTGGTTCTGCTTGTGGAGATGATTCGGTCCGGTCAGGGACGTATCCTCATCAAGTCCCCCTAGTTCGTAGCGTTTCTTAAGTAAAAGCTTCGAACTAAAACGGCGTGATTTTGGCGGTCTGAATCCCTAATTTGTCGTTTTGCTGAATTTTTGAATTTTAAATTTTCAGACTGTGACGTATTGTTAGGTGACCGACAGTCACTCTACTTTTCCCGCTTGATGTGATGCTTGGTGTGCGTCAGCTGTCATGACGTGTCGCCACCTGATTGGTAATTTTGAGGCGGTTCCATATCTCTATAAAAAAGGAGAAAAAGCGATTTTTTACTTTCACTTTTTTACTTCATCTTCTTCATTCTTTTCTCTGAGCCGAAGACTTACTCGTTTGAGCAGGTTAGTTGTTCTCTTTGGTATGGCGAACAAGAGCAACTTGTCCGGTTGCTTTAATATTTTGAGTAGGAAAAGTTTGGAGTGGTATATAGATACTTATGCAATTCCTGCCTCATTGCACCCTGTTCTCCCCGAAAAGGATACGCCCATTTATCCTTTTGTTCCGGGGAAAATAGGGATTTATACTCGCCTCTTTGATTATTGCAACTACCGTCTTCCTCTGATGAAGTTCTTAATCGAAGTTCTTTTGTTTCACGAGGTTCACCTTACTCAGATGAACCCCTTTGGCCTTGCCAAGGTGTCTCACTTCGAGTTAGCCTGTCGTGGATTGGGATCCGACCCGGATTTGGATGTGTTCCGGGCTTTTTACAAGTTGAATCGGTCCGGTAACTGGTATACCTTTGAAGTTAGAGACAAGAATTCTTGCTGCTATACGTGGATCACTACAAGCATAAAAGATTGGAAAGATCACTTCTTCCTGGTTGATGATCGGTGCGTTCCTGAGTTTATGACATGGAGATTAAAGAAGTCGAAGCTCCCGCCCCCTCTTCCTGAAGACTTTGAATACGATGAAGATTTATATGCAAACTTGATTAAAGAAGCCGGACGCATACAAAAGTATCCGGAACACATCCTTGTTATGGGGCGGATTAGCACGATCTGGACCGAACCGGAGTGGTACCCCACTCTCAGGTGGAACAACAAGGGTTAGTCGTGCGGTGCTCCTCGAATTTATTTTGATCACTTTGTTTTCTTTTTTTTTCTTTTTTTTGGAATGTAGATATTATATGTTGCTTGTTTTTGTGCAGTTATGGGTTTGAAAGAAGCCTTAAGGCTAAAATCTTTTGAGTCCAAGGAGTTTGAGATCCGTGCTACTAGAACTCCGAAAGATGATCCTCCGTACCTGAGTGTTGTGCAAGAGAACCTTTACCAGATTCGGGAACCAGAAGCTCCGGATAATCAGGGAGGTTCGGCTGGTCAAGGAGGCTCAGGTTCGGCTCCCGCGGCTCAGATAGTGGATACTGCTCCGGCCCAAACTGCGGCGGTGGTTGGTGATGCAAAGGGCAAGAAAGCTGGTTCGGGTGGATCGAAAGGATCCGGCTCCAAAATCATTATTGAAGATGAGGGGGTGCATCTCTCTGTTGGAGATGAGGGAGTGAATGCTGAAAAAGCAGAAGAGGGCGACGACGATGATGATGAGGAGCGTCCTCAAGCTAGTTTAAAAAGAAGACAGGTCGTCTCTTCGAAGCCTGATCCGAATCCCAAGCAGTTAAAGAAGAAGAAGACGAACTTTAAGACCATCACACTGGATGATGAAGATGATCAAGTTACGGAGTTTTCCACTGCCGGAGATTTGATGAAGAATTTGGATGCCCATCTTCATGGCGGTCGTACCCCGAGGGATCAGCCGGTGAATGTTTCGACGAGCCCATTATCTTTCGGAGGAGGGGCTACTAAGGTTATTGATGACATTCATATGCCCGATCCATTATCTCTCAAGAAGACTGATCCTTCTCCTTCGGGTAAGCTCACAACCGGGGTTGCTTCTAATGTTTCAAGGCCGAGTCCACGACCATTTGATGGTGGGGATAGTGCCTCTTCCTCCCCTTTGTGGTTTAAAACTGAAGCTGCTTTCTTGTCCCGGAAGTTAGGTTCGGGCGACGTTGGAGATATGGATTCGGCTCGAGCTCTGGAAAAGTATGTTCCCGAATGGTCGTTGGTGAATAAAGATAGAATTGTGGATGCATTATCAGCAAAGATGGCTCTGTTTCATCTTGGGACTCCAGCCGAGCACGCACATTATCGAAAGATGAGTGGTCCGGAGCTTGGAAATGCCCTAATGCTAAATCAGGCTCAGTCAAACTCCTTGGTGGTGGAGACGTATAAACGTTGGATTGAGTCGGAGTCAAATTGCAGCAAGCTTGAGCGCAAAGTTGCTAACTTAAAGAATGAGGACAATGTCCGATCGAAGACGAAACAGGAGCTATCTTCTCTCCGATCTCAGATTGAACGTTTGAAGGAGCAGGCCTTGGAGGCAAAAGAAGTTAATAAATCCACTCAGGCTTCGGCTGCGGCCGCTTATGAAGCTCGAGACAAAGCCCTTCAAGACTTGGAAGCTTTCAAGTTGAGGTTTAGTGATCTGGAGAAAAAATCATCTGATGCGGAGAAGAGGCATGCAGCTGAACTGAAGGAAATGCAGCAATCTTATGACAAGCTTCTGGCCGACCATCACCGTCTGATAAGAGGTGCGTCCACAATCTATTTTTCAATGTTTATTTTCTTACTAACTAAATCTTACCTTACTTTAGATAACGAAGAACTCGAAACAGCCCGCGACCGGGCGATCGAATCGCACACTGCGACAATTGATGAAGCGAAAGGCATGTTGACCCGCACTGAAGGAGAGATGGTTGAGCTATACTCCCGGGTGTCGGAGCTCATGCTTACCAAGCAGTGGTTCCTCTCAGATGGGATTGCTTGGGTAGTTAAGCTGGTCCATCAAAGCCCGGAATTGGAGAAGGTCGTGGCTGACCTAGTGAACAGCGTCAATGTGGTCGGAGTGAATGAGGGGATTAAGCAAGGTTTTAAAGCTGCCCATGACTCGGTCCGTTCTGCCGAAGAGGTTCCAGGGTATGATAAGGGAGCTGAGGATGCGCTAAACGCCGCGATAAAGGCCTTTGATAACTTCCACATCTCCGTTCTTGGGAAAGTGGCGGAACTGGTGGATAAACCCTTGTCCGTCATAATACAGGAAAGTCAGCTTCCCATCGTAAAAGATGATATTGAAGCTTAAAAACTTAGTTTTATCAATCGTATAACGTTTTACCGTTATTATGGCTTGTAATTGCACAATTCGAATTTTTCTTTTGACATTGTAACCGTACAGTTTATCTTTTTCGTTTATGGTATCTGACTGCCATGTTTATCTTATTTTGCATGAGATTATGATTTTGATAACAGTTATTCATTCCTGGCTACTTAGTTCTTAGTTTGCGTCCAAACTTCACTGTTCGACCAAGTTTTTCATTCGGCCATCTTAGGTGACCGGGACATAATAAGAAATTTTTTGATTTCTTTTGCTTAATGGATTGTTTATAACCGGGCCGTTTTAAGTACGGGCCGTTTTGCTTAATAGATTTTGTTATTTTTGAACTATTTAAGCCTTCTCGATCGGCGCGAGGCATGGGTCGAGGCCCGTTTATGCACATTTATGAATTTGTTCGAACTTATAGACATGTTATACTTTATACTTATAAAAGTACAGATCGCTTTATTCATTGCTTCGTTAATTATAGGTCCGGGGAAGACCCTCCCGGTTACAAAGAAAATGGAAATTTGTTGGGGCATTACCCTCCCGACTTATACATGGAAATTGGAAATAAAAAACAAGAAATAGCGATCTTTTTTTTAGCCGTAGCAGGCCATTCATATGAAACATTTCTTTAAATGCACCCCGTTCCATGTTCGAGGTACGGGGGTTCCATCGATTTTTTCCAACACGTACGAGCCCTTTTCAGTGGCTTCTTTGACTCGGTACGGTCCCTCCCACTTAGGGGTTAGTTTGCCGGGGGCTTCAACACGGCTCGCATCATTGTTTCGGAGCACATAATCTCCGACCTTGAACTTGTAGAGCTTGGCCCGGGCGTTATAGTATTTCTCGATCTTCTTTTTGTATCGGGCTTCTTTGATTGCCGCGATGTTCCAGCGCTCTTCTAGCAGGTCAAGGTTGGATCGGAGTTCATGCCCATTCTCCTTCCAGGTTTTACATCTTTGGTTCGGGAGTCCGATTTCTGCGGGAATCACCGCTTCTATGCCGTACGTAAGACTAAACGGTGTTTCTCCGTTACTGGTCTTGTGCAACGTTCGGTGAGCCCAGAGCACGTTCGGTAATTCATCCGCCCAACCTTTGCCTTCGTAACCGAGCCTTCTCTTTATCCCATCAACAATTCTTCGGTTTATCTGCTCGACTTGCCAGTTCCCTTGTGGGTGGGCAACCGATGAAAAGACTTGGCTAATCTTCAAGTTTTCACACCAGCGTTTGAACGGGTTTTCCGCGAACTGCTTCGCGTTGTCGCTTATAATGTAGGGTGGAAGGCCGAAACGGCATACGATTTGTTCCTAGAAGAACCGCGTCACATTGTAGCCGGAGATAATTGTAAATGGTCGGGCTTCCACCCATTTGGTGAAATAATCCACCGCGACTAGCAGATATTGAGCGCTTCCGCTTGATCTTGGAAAAGGTCCGACTATGTCGACGCCCCATTTTTGAAAGGGCCACGCCGCGGTTACCGGTATCATCTCGTTCTTTGCTCGAAGACTTATGGGTGCGTGCTTTTGGCACTCGTCACACTGTTGGAGCTCCTTTACTGCACTCTCGTGCATCCCGGGCCAGTAATATCCTGCATTTTTGACCTTAGTCACGATCATCTTAGGTCCGGCATGGATGCCACAGATGCCATAGTGTATTTCCCTGATGATATAACTGGCTTGCTCCGGGTCCAAACACTTTAACAGAGGCCCGAGGAAAGTCTTTTGGTACAAGCCTCCTTCTTGCATCTGGTATTGAAGAGAGTTGATTTGGATCTTTCTTGCTTCCGCTTTATCAACCGGTAAAACGTCATGTACCAAGTAGTTAATTATTGGCGTCATCCATGTTTGCGACGGTGCTTCGACCAGCATGACCTGCGGAGCTGCAATTGAAGGTGCAGTTAAAACTTCCACTCTTACTTCTTTGGCTAGGTGACTGAATGACACTGATGCCAACTTGCTCAATGCATCAGCCTTCTTGTTCTTGCTACGGGGAACATGCTCGACTTTACATGATTCGAATGATGCCATAGCTTGCTTCACCTATCCGAGATACTCGATCATGTTTGCTTCCCTCGCCTCATACTCTCCGTTTACCTGATTCGCTACGAGCAATGAATCTACATGGGCTACGACATTTTTTGCTCCGACTTTCAGCGCTAGACGTAGGCCAGCTAAGAGGGCCTCGTATTCAGCTTCGTTGTTTGAACTCTTGAATTCTAGCCGGAGCGCGTACGTCATATCCGTTCCGTCTGGATCGGTGAGAATTAGGCCCGCCCCTGCTCCTTCGGCACTAGAAGCTCCGTCGGTATACAGGGACCAAGGCTTCTCTGGAGCTTTTTCAGCTTCTTCCATTCCTTTATCTTCCGGAATTTCAACTAGGAAATCGGCTATTACCTGCCCTTTCAACGGACCTTTGGTTTGGAAGGTGATATTGAATGCGCCCAACTCGATCGCCCATTTTGCCATTCGACCCGAAACTTCAGGTCGTCGGAGAACATGCTGGATTCTCTGATCCGTTCGTACTTCGATTGGGTGGGCTTGAAAGTATCGGCGAAGTCTTCTTGAAGCATGGACTAGTGCCAGGGCCAATTTTTCCAAGTTTGAGTATCTTGTTTCGTAATCTTTTAACGTTCGGCTTACGTAATAAATGGGGATTTGCGTCCCGGTACGGTGAGCAACTAGTACTGCACTGATAGCTCCAAACGACGCGGCTAAGTATACCGTTAGTACCTCATCTTCTTCCGGTACGGTGAGAGTTGGCAAAGTGCCCAGACAGGTTTTAAGCTCTTTGAAAGCTCGTGCGGCTTCTTCCGTCCATTTAAACTCCGATCTAAAGCTTTTTCTGAGAACATCCATGAACGGGAGCGACCTGTCTGCTGCTTTTGACAAGAACCGATGGAGAGCAGCCAACCGTCCATTTAAGGACTGAATCTCTTTAACCGACGTCGGAGGCTTCATTGTAAGAACAACATCAATCTTGTCTGGGTTGGCCCGCAAGCCTTTTGACCCAACCATGACTCCCAGAAACTTACCTTCTCCTACCCCGAACGTACACTTTTTGGGGTTTAGCTTCATGTTGATGCTTCGGAGTCGGGTAAACGTTTCAAGTATGTCTTTTAGCATGGTGGCCTCATCGTGACTTTTGATCACGATATCGTCAACATATACTTCTACGTTTCGCTCAATCTGATCTTTGAAGGCTTTGCTCATCAAACGCTGGTACGTAGCACCGGCGTTTTTCAAACCGAACGGCATCTTAGTAAAACAATACACTCCTTCATTAGTGACGAAGGTTGTCTTATCCTCATCTTCGACCGCCATTTGTATCTGATGGTACCCCTTGTAGGCATCCAAAAAACACTTCAACCTGAACGTGGCGACGGAATCAATCTTCTCATCGATCTCCGGTAAAGGAAAACAATCTTTCGGGCACGCATCGTTTAGATCGGTGAAATCAATGCACATTCTCCATGAATTATCTTTTTTCCGTACCAAAACGGGATTTGACACCCATGTTTGATACCGGACTTCTCGAATGATTCCGGCGTCTAGGAGGCTCTTAACATCTTTTGCAATTGCTTTGGCTCGGTCCGGAGCCATGTGCCTTTTCCTTTGTGCTATTGGTTTGATAGATTCTTTTACGTTCAGGTGATGTTGTGCCATAGATCTGGGGACTCCTTGCATATCGGAGTGCTTCCATGCAAAAACGTCTATCGAGTTGCTTAACAATTCCCACAAGAGCTTCTTTGTTCGTTTTAGGAGCTGAGCACCGATAGCTACTTGCTGTTCGGGAAAATCCGGATTGATCGCCCAAAGTTCGGTAGGTACTTCGGACTTTTTGGAGCTCGTTTCCGCTGCATGTCTTACTTCGGCAACAAACGAGTTTGATTCTGAGAAAATAGTGGCAACTCCGGCCTCAGTGGGGAATTTTATAGCTCCATGTATTGTCGAGCTGATCGCTCCGAGAGCTCGTAACCCGGGTCATCCAAGTATTATGTTATGCGATGAATGAGTGCCAACAACTAGGAAAGTTAATTGGACAGTCCTGCTTTTATCACCATCTTTGAATGTGGTCGGAATAGTAATCTGTCCTATCGGACGAACCACCTCTCCAGAAAAACTGATTAGAGGGGTGGAGACTTCAATCAACCTCTTCTTTACTTGGGGGTTCAGCTGCTGGAAACACTGTAGATACATGATCTCAAAGGCGCTTCCTCCGTCCACGTAAATTCGTCGGACCAGGTGTCCGGCGATGACAGCCGAGATTGTAATTGGTCCGTCCCGAGCATCATCGGGATCGATCGGAGG
Source organism: Helianthus tuberosus (assembly GCA_030545235.1). Lineage (NCBI taxonomy): Eukaryota > Viridiplantae > Streptophyta > Magnoliopsida > Asterales > Asteraceae > Helianthus > Helianthus tuberosus. The sequence continues at coordinate 26,853,711 of CM060432.1, forward strand.
GAAGTACGTTGGTTGATGCATCCATGCTGCCATATGTTGGTTCGACCGCTTTACCCCTCTTGATTCTGTTGACCGGATCATATTGATTCCAGGCTCGGTGTTCGGATTATCGATTGCTGCTGCTGACTTCTTCCCATCTTTCACTTCTTTCACAAGGTGCGAGAGTTTACCGGATCGTACGGCCTTTTTGATTTCTTGCTTCAGAGCCCAACATTCATTAGTTGTATAACCCTTGTCTCGGTGATATTCACAATATTTCTTGGAGTGCTTATCCGAGGTAGGTCGTTGCTTCGACGGCGTAGGGAACCGAGTAGTCTCTGTACTGAGAATTTCGCTTGGCGATTTGGTGAGTTCGGAAAAGGTGTTGAAACGCACGTTCCCTGTTCGGAAACTACTTCGATCTGACTTCTGATACGGACCACGATTTCTGTTCCATCCGCTGCTTCTATCTTTTGGTGGCGACGCGTTCCGTCTCCACGATGTGGTTCGGGCCTTGGCATTTCTTACTGTGGCTTCGTTCGGTTGACCGCAGGCACTTTTTCCCCGAACGAAGGCTCGAGCTCTCTCCATAAGTATCTCCATAGTTTTTGGGAGATTTTCATGGAGTTTTTCCACAAGCTGATTGTTCCGAACTCCGTGACAGAACCCAGAGACTCGGAGCTGGTCAACCGCTCCACTAAATCAGCAAACATTAACATTATTCTGTCGTTAATGGAGTGCGGTGGTGTTGATGAAGGAGGTGGTGCAACGGTTGTGGGTGGTGTGGTGGTGACCGGTGAAGGTGCAGCGGTGGTGGTGGGGGTGTTGTGGTGACGGTGGAGGTGTAATGGTGGTGGCGTGGTAGTGACAGTGGAGGTGCAGCGGTTGTGGGTGGTGACAGTGGAGGTGTAATGGTGGGTTGTGACAGTGGAGGTGTAATGGTGGTGGTGACGGTGTAGTGGTGGTGGTGACGGTGGTGTTGATGGTGGAGGTGTGGTGGTGGGATGGAGGTGGTTTAGGTTTAGAGAGAGAGAATAAAAGATGAGAGAGAGAAATGTAGATCGGGTTGAAAAAGATAAATGAGAGAGATTATAAGAGAGAGAGAAAGAGAAAACTAAAAATAAATTAGTTTATTTATTTATTTTTTAATTATATGGGTAATTTGGTCATTTAACAAATTTTAACAAAATAATCCTAACAGTGTTAGAAAATTGGACTCAAATGGTTAAGAAAAGTGGCTATACGGACTCAGGGCGTAAAACATTCCGATTTTGAACTTAAGTGGTTAAAACCTCATAAAAGACAGGGAATCAAAAACTAATTTACCCTAGTTTTTTTCTTCTTTTACATGATTATCTATTGTTTATTCTTAAATCTAATTATAATCATGTGTTGTTTTTTCTTGTATCAAATCAATCAAATGAAATTGTTTAACGAGATGCCATGAAATCAAATTAATTAAATGAAATTGTTTAACGAGATGCAATGAAAAAGTTTAAGAGAAATATTTTTACTAGCATAAAAGAAATTGTTTAACAACTGCTAATTGCTTTGTTCTTATTTTGATTTGCATTTAATAGTGACATAATGAAAAAGCTTTAGATGACATTGTTTAACAACTTGACCTCGACAGTTTCTTTCCTTTTTTTTTTTCCTTTGAACGACCAAGAAAGCAATATATGGTGGTCTATTGGTAAAGGCCAAGCCTTTAAAACACCAAAGTTGGGAAGGGAGAGATCTTGGTTTCAAGTGACACAGACAATAGGGATGTTCCTACGGGCTAGGGATGTGACACAGACAATAGGGATGTTCCTACGGGAAGGGAGAGATCTTGGTTTCAAGTGACACAGACAATAGTAGATTAAAAAGAAACTAGCCCTTAAAAAAAGACTTAACAAAAGATTAGTCCACACAAAGCACAAGAAACCGAAGCAATAGGGATGTTCCTACGGGCTAGGGCGATCCTAGTTGGGATACTGTCCAGAAGCCAGAAAAATTTACCTTTATAGGGACCCGTTTGTTCCAAGAGTAACCAGTTCCCAAGTCAACACATGTCTGCAATTGCATTTGTGATCTCAGACTACATACTGAAAGCGACTCTGATGCCTCTAGAGCCGATCCATCTCTTCTAATTCTGTTTGGGAAAGTGGATGCCTCCTCCAATTGAATGTCACAGTGGTGACCCCATTTGCCTCCTTGCTTCTATTCGTAACGAATACATTTTACATTTTACGACCACTCCAAAGTCGGATACTTTAACCGTAGGGGGATTTCATTCAACCAGCAGTCCAACCAAAACGCAATATCACACCCGTTGCCCCAAATAATACTTACTGTATCAATGCCCATAATTGCCAAATCACTTGACACTCTAAATACTTGTTTCCACGGACCTGCTTGGGTCATCTTGGCAGACCAAGATCTTGAGTTACTATGAATACTCCATATTACTACGAATACTCGATACAACATTCCTCCATAACCCGTCTTTGACTATCTTAAACTGGTTCTATACCCGTCTGGTGGACGGGTAGTTTAATGTTATAATGGCAAAACTATATTTCTTTGCATTCTAAACCAAAATAGTATATGTTTAAGATAAAAGCACAAATCGTTTAACTTATGACCGACTTCAATAGAAGATACACAAAGAAAAAAAAAACATTCATATAACTTTCTACTTTTATACATGTTCGCTTTCCAGGGAGTTTAATGTTATGTGTATACATGCTCGTTGGCCGGGGAGTTTAATGTCATAACGTCTTGACCAGTATTATCAACAATAAACATTTAAATTTCTCGAATATAATGACTACATTAATAACATATATAAAGTTTTGGTTAAATAATACAAATAACATATCTTGATATTTGGTTAAACTGTACAATTTTTTTTTTGAACGGAAAACGCTTTATAAATATATATAAAGAGTCAGCTAGAGACTGGAATACATCAAAAAAGAGAAAGAAAAACGAAACGAAAAACCGAGAACATTACAACAAACCAACAATGTCAAAATCTAGCCATTTCTTCCAATCCGGGACAATAACCGTCCAGCGACAATTAATCCAGCGATAAGCGTCCTCTTTTATTTGATCCACCAACTTGCCGATCGGGATAAAAATATCCTCAAAAACCTTCAAGTTTCTGGCCCGCCAAATATTCCAAATAGTCGCTAAAGCAATGGTATATATGACCTTCTTCCATGACGCTCCACCCGGTTGATTCCTCAAGAACGACACAAGATCTTGGAGAGTGCTGATGTCAACTGGATAACTGATCCGAGTCCAAGATAGGATATTCCACCATATGCATTTAACCCACAAACAGGAGATGAAAATATGGCTTGGGTCTTCTTCCGCCAATCCGCACCGGGGACAGAAGCTATCCCCGAGGAGAATGCCTCTGCGCAACAGACCGGACTTGGAGGCCACCTTGCCGAGCAACGATCTCCACATCAGATAATTGGCCTTTGGAGAGGCCCAAGCGTTCCAATCAAAAATTAAATTACTCTGATACATAACCGGGTTAGCGGCTTCGATTAGGCTTCTGATATGACTGACAGAAAAAGAGCCCGAAGGATCACCACTCCATTTCCAGCCATTCCTATCCTGAACCAACTGATCTTTCATAATAATCCCGATTTTTGTCAAAGCCGGCTCGACAGAGGATATGTCCTTCCAAATGCCAGGCAAGGATTTTTTAAGAGGAATAAGTTGTTAGAGTTAGCAGTATCGATCTTACCATGAATGGCCGACACCACTTTCGCCCAAAGCTGATTCGGTTTGTCATTAAACCTCCACCACCAATTAGTGAGCATGGCTTGATTAAAACCCTTAATGCTCTTGAGCCCCATCCCACCCGCTCTTTTAGACTTCATTAAGAATTCCCAGCGAAGCCATCTTAACGACCAGAATTGGTTTTTCCCCAAATTGGTTTTTCCCCATATAAAGTCCCTTCTAATTTTTTCTAGCTTCTTGATAAGGCAAGACGGAGCGGCAAACAAGGATAAGTAGTAAGATGGAAGGCTGCCTAGGACTGATTTGGCGAGAACCATACGGCCGGCGAACGAAAGGTGCCTAGCTTTCCATCTAGATAATCTAGAAGGGAACTTGTCGACCACCGGTTTCCAAAACTTAACTTTTTTCATATTAACCCCGATTGGGGTTAAACTGTACAATTAACTGCATAAGGATTTAAGGTTGTAAATAAGACCATAACCTTAATCATATGCAGATGGGCCCTTGGAGCATGTTTCTGAGCCGTTCCAACTTCCAATACTAATTTTGTGACCTCTTAGCTCATAATATGATGAAGAAAAAAATAGTTAAATGTAACCATAAAACGCCATAATTAAAAAGAATAAGAAAAATAGGAAAAAAAAGTGCACTGGGATCCTCGTAGAGCAAAGCAGGATCTCCTTTGTTGTTTGTTTGTTAATCAGTTTTTTTTCTCAATGTTATAGGGCCACTAATCCTTATAAGCTCACATTTTTGCTTAATTCTCCCAACGTATAAACACAACCACCACTGTCCCTATAGTTGCCGCCACTACTTCCCCAAAAACAAATGTAGCGGATGAACCCAATTTTTTATTTGTTTTCTAAAACGACTCGTTTTAACCCAAACCAAAATGAACTTATATAAACGGGTAATGTGGATAGAAAACACCTAAACAGTCCTATAGACTATAAAAGCCCATCATACAAGAAACATATAGATAGATTCAAGCAAGTTTTCTTCTTGACCCATCTATTCAAACAGATTTAAATCTTCAAATTGTGACTAGATTAATAATAATCAAGTAATGAATCAAAAGCAAAGAAAGAACCTATTTACTTACTGGGCTAGGACTCCAGAAAGCAGGGGACTATATGATCCATACCTATAACCAACAAAAACTAAATCACCTTCAAATACATAAAAACTATGATATTACCAAAATACAAATCATCAAATATTTGTAAAGATCCAATACGATGGGCAGGTTTGTTTAACGAATCAGTGAGTAGATTGCAACCATACCTCCTAAAGCATAAGACCTGGGAGGCCATGGCTGGCTTCTTGCATGTTAATGTTCAGCATTTGTGTTGTTGAACTATCCTTCTGTAAAATAAGCTATGGCTACCAATCAAAACACAATTTAGAAATTGAAGAACCAGTTGAGTCAAAAGTTGCAGATAAAGTCGATCAGAAAAGGGAGCAAATTATGTTAAGATTCAGATGTTAATTTATAGCATTCCAATAATAAGAAACATCTATGACGCTACAATAATATATGAGCATACCACTGATACTAATTCTAAAAAGTGCTCTTAAGGTGCTATTTTCTAGGTATGTCCAGGGTTAGGTTTCTTATCATCCGCTCACGGAGTTTTATAGCTAGCTCTCTCATACGGGAACATAAATATTAATTAAGTCCACATGCTAATATCATTTTCAAACCTTGATATATATATAAGCAATTGGAAACTCAGGTTTTGACACATCACTGTAAATTGGAAACAATGAATTAAAAACAATCAACCTAGCTTTGCATCTGACTAAGCCGCTAAATAGGGTCCCGCCATCTTTGCTCACCTCTGCAATCTCCACAATTACCTGCATATAGATACTGCTGGACGCTGGTGGTGGAATTCGTCATTTTCAAGTTCCCTGAGTGAGAGGAGAAACGCAAATAACAAATTGAGAAGATGAATCAAAGATTGGGGAAGGTTTAAGTTGCAAAACCGGTTCTCCTTTGCATTAAGTATTTGGAAATTAAAACCCTAATGAGCAGCACAGAAACACACAACACAACTGAATTTATAAACCAAAAAATTAACCACAAGCACAGATATTTCATACATTGATGCACCAAACCAAACACACACCCTTGGGAGATCCCTGATGAAATTGATAAAAAATTAAGAACGAAACCGACCCTGATCATTTTTTCTATTTTAAATGGTTGAGATTTCATCTCAGATTGATCTAACGGTAGAGATTAAATGTAGGAACCCTTTGACTTTAAGGGTGACATAAGAATATATAATCTCTACCACCACTTTGCTAGTAAAGTGATGTTTGTATATCTTAGACCTCTACTACCACTTTGTTCACAGCAACGATTGAACATGATGTTAAAGGAGCTTCTTTCATCAACCAGGACCCTGTGCACCATTCCTTCCTCTATCTTGATCTGAATTATGACAGGCTTTTCAAGAGTTTCTTCTTTAGATAACGAGGGGAAATCCAACGCGACCTCACTCCAAACCTGTGTCTCCCATTCTTGCCTTAGTCTAATACCTGGTCTCTCGTGGCCAATGGCTTGGTGCACCAGTTAAAAGTGTACAGTAACATGTCAAAGTGTCAATTTAACATCAAAAGTTTATTTAAGTTTTTTTATATTTTACAATTTAATTGTTTTATGTTGTTTTGTATAAAACATGGGCTTTGGATGGGAAAGGATGTATTTGGGCTTGTTGCCGTGGGCCAGATGCTTGAAGCTGGGAACCAACCAGATGCTTGAAGCTAGGAAAGACTTAAAGATTTGTGGGATGTGGCAGTGTTAAAAGGGCCCGGGTAGTTATATGATGTATATCACATGGTTTGATAGAGAACCAGTTAAAGTGGGTCAAACTCGCAAGAAAATATATGGAAACTATAAAGAATATTTAGAAAGAAACTCAAGACTTAATTCATTTCATTCATAAATGATACAGAAATACCAATGCCAATATATAGGCTTAAAAAGAAAACTAACACTAACTACTACTACCACTAGTCACTAACCCACGAACGCTAAACAAATGGAATAGTGAAACTAACTATCTTCATGAAAATAAGAAAAAGATAAATAATGTAGCAACCACGTTGTGATGCATGGACGGTAATTGTGATGTGCATATGGAACATATCATTATAACAACATCTGGGGTTTATTGGTGGTTCAAGTCATGCACATGGGTCCACTATATATTCTTGTACCCAGATCATCTAAAGGCATTCACAAAGATATTTTTGAGATTCCTTTCCTCTCACTTGTTCAGGTCATTAGGGGCGTTTGATTCGCGTAATGATTTGGAATTGGAATTGAAATTTGTATAGGAATTAGAATTTGAAGGAATCGGATTTGGAATTTAAACATTCCAATTAGAATTGGAATCCCAATTCCATTTTTATTGTATTTGGTTGTCAAATGAATTGGAATCCATCACCCCGGCACCCACAACCATCAGTTCGGGTCGAAACGGTTCGCATCGAAACGGTTCGGGTCGAAGCGGTTCGATTTGAAATGGTACGGGTCGAAACGGTTCAATTTGAAACGGTACGGGTCGAAACCGTTCACGTCGAAACGTTACGGGTCGAAACCGTTCGTGTCGAAACGTTACGGGTCGAAACTGTTCGCGTCGAAACGGTACGGGTCGAAAGGTGCGGGTGGAAACGGTCGAAGATTCCAATGAATTTACTTTAAATCCTTCACATATAGGAAGGATTTTGAATTCATTTAGTTAAAGGAATTTGAAGGAATTCACGCCTAATTCCAATTCCAATTCCATTGTCAACCAAACACATGAAGATTTGAATTGGGATTCCAATTCCATCAAATTCTGTGAACCAAACATCTTAAGAGATGGAATTCAAATTCCAATTCCCTTAAATTCCATTGAATTCCTGCGAACCAAACGTCCCCTTAGGGTTTGTGATCGCATTCTCGTTGAATCTAATCTTATGAGTGTATCTTGTATCGCAGATGATATTATCACTCTGAAGGTTTCTTGGTGTTTGTTCTCAAAGATCTGTTGTAGATCTGTAAATCTTAGGCTAGAGATTTCATATTCGTGAAGAAGAAAACCCTAGATCTAAGGTTTAGTGGACTTTGGAAGCAGTTTCTTCTCATCATGTTTTTGTAACCCTAAGTTAAGGTTGCAAGACAGGAAGCTCGGAGTAGGGGTGTGCAAAAAACCGAATTAACCGATTCATAACCGAATTAACCGATAAAACCAAACTGAAAAAACCGAACCAAATCAAAAACCCGTGGGTCGGTTAATTATTTTTTTAAAACTGAAAGTAGCGGGTCGGTTATGGTTACCAATGTTTCCATACCCACCATAACCGAACCGAACCAACATATAGTAAAATCTTTGTCAGGTTTTTTGATTTTTCACCATTTTTTTAATATTTGATGCTTTTGGTTAAACGTTTGTTAAAATTTATGAGTTATATCATGGGTCAGGATTTAGAGAAAACGATGGAAAGTGTGAGAACGGTGAGAACGCTTATGGATCGTCCGATCAAAACAATCTATGGACTAGATTGGCGCGGTGGCGTTTTCGTAAATAACATGAATTCTATTAAGTGGACTCACTTCATTAAGCGTAAAAGGGTTTTTACACTTCTATACCAAAACGCCAAACTAATGAATAAAACGCCATTACGGGCCAAAACACATCCCTATATAAACAAAACATCCCAGACATAAAAACACACACCCCCCCCCCCCCGAACCTGAAACGCCATATTTTCTACTATATACCATTCATCTTACAAACGCCAAAATCCCCGAAACATCAAATACACCTACTCAAAAAAGGCCATATTTTACTATATACCAATCATCTTGGAAAACGCCAAAACACTCAAACATCAAAAGATTCCAAAAAAATCGACGTTTCTTTCAGATACAATATTTCCTCAGTAAAACGCCAAAAATGGCAAATATCATTTCTTGTATATTCAATATTGTTCTATGGGAAGTTTCGGAGAATGCATTCTTCCCTGAGGTGCTATGACTCAAATAACATTTTGCTGCATGAGATGGACAAATCATAAACAAAAAGATGTTGGTGTCAGACTTATGTCATTTTTTGTGTTTTGTTATTGATGAATATTATAATGGCATGAAGAGACGAATGACACTGATGAGTGGTTTGAAGATACATATTCAAAAAAAAAAAAAAAACTCATGTCATTTTGTCTTTCCAAACAGCCACAAAAACACAAGCATGACAAAGCCAAACCGCCAGTGAACATGTTTCAAAGAAGAAAGAGACTGATGACAATGAAGATTTTGAAGATGAATTGTTTCTATTTTTATTTTTTTAATTTTCTTTTTCTGTTGTTTGTTATGTATTTTTCAACTTAGAATAAAAAAGTACATTATATTAATAAAACGCCAAAAAGTCATAATGATTGTGAAACGCCATAATGCAGTAAAATGCCAAAAACTCCCAACTATAATAAAAGTAATTTGGAGAAGTATTATAAAAAGCTAAAAATGAAAAAAAAACGCCAAAAACTACCTAAAGCCATTAAAAACGCCAACCTTGGAAGATGGAACGTCTATGACCCTAAAAACTCATAAAAAGCTGAACAAAAACAATAAAAATACACACAGTAACTGAAAAGACGGCTACTTTATTAATATCATTTATTATAAATAAAATCCCGCCTAAACTACGCGCCAGAAACATCCTATAAAAGAGACGTCTCTGCACAATCAACTGATCACAAACCAAAAACAACGCCATGTTTCCTAGAAACCATTCAATTTAAAACGCAAAAAAATAGTTAAAAAAAGCCATAGATGCGGAACCTCATTTCTTCTATATTGAGTATTGTTCTGAATTAAGTTTCACTGAATGGATTCTTCTCTGAGGTGGGTATCTCTATAAGCTTTTGCTGAATGAGATGGACAAATATTCATGAAAAAGAGACTGATGACACTGATATGTCATCATGTCGCTTTGTTCTTGATGGTTATATTGATGGCATGAAGGGATCAATACATTCGAGCAGGCGTTGATCTTCAACATGTCACCAGACAAGTATATATCAAACCACAATAAAAGATGCCACAAAAAATAAGCATCTTCTAAAGACGGACGTTATGTAGGAAACTAAGAATCTACATAAGGTATTCAAAAAGAGGTTCAAAACGCCAAAAAGGTTAAAGTAGAAGAGGCTGATGATAGTGAAGATTTGGATGAGAAATTAGATTATAATTTTTATTTTTTTTTCATTTTCTATTGTTTGTTATCTAATTCTCTGTTGTTTATTATAATAAAAAAAATTGAGTATAAAACGCCAAAAACTACAAACACCAAAACGCCTGATAGTGTGAAAACTGTGAGAACGGATGCTAGCAAACCACGATGTTGCTATATAAAACGCCAAACAAAGTATTACTGGAAAAAGCAACATTAATTGACAGATGAAATTGAACGAAACAGTAATTGCAAAACAGTAAAATGAAGAGACGGTAACATTATTTCCAAACATTTATTATATTAAAAGTCACTACATGGAAAATTGAATTTATTTATCTTTTCAAAACGCCATAATTGCCTGTCACATTATAGGCCTGTATCCTACTTGTTAGAAAAAAAAATAAACATCAAGAAAATTACTGATGTTTTTTACATTATAGGCCTGCATCCTGATCTAAAAACAATAAAAACGACAAACTTACTTAAAACGCCAAATTATTTACTATGATCCTGATCTAAAAACAATAAAAACGTCGCGTATTTATTAAACGCCAAAAAATGGAAAAGTGATGTGACACGCGTTTAAAAGAAAGAAATATGAAAGGACAAAAAAGCCCCTCCGCCCTTCTCTATGTCGCGTGACACGTGTTGGGCCAGGATGCGTTCTCACCGTTCTCACACTTTTGGGCGTTTTCTCCTGATCCTGTTCCGTTATATCATATTAATGTGGTTGAATTTTGTTTGAATTTATTGTTTATATCATATCTTTTTGTTTGAACATTCAGTAATAATCGATATTAATATTAGAGATTATAGTGTTTCTTTAATGCTATGTAATACTAATATATACAAAAGTGCAATTAAAATTTATGTCATGAAAAAAATTTGAGTTATTTCTAGTTAGACATAAATTCACGGTTAACCGACCCATCACCGATCGTTATAACCATCAAAACGAATTAATCATAACCACCATAACCGATTGGTTTTGGTTATGATTTTATATTAACCGACATCGTAGTTATGGTTATGGTATTTAGCCAAAACCAATCCAAACTGGCCCATGCACACCCCTAGCTTGGAGTTATACGCCCCCCACGATGAGATCATTTCATACGGTTCTCGTTATTTTTCTGTCACACGAGTGTCAGTTGTGTCTAGGCATTGTGTTGGATCGTTCGGTGACCCTAAACAGTCAGTATGAGTAGTTCATCATCAAGTACAAAGGCGGAATCAATGTAAAAGATGTCAACACAGCTTGTTCCTTTCTAATTATCCTTTTATTGATCAATCCTGAGCTTTTTACACGTTCAAATGACAAACGGACAGCACCTCGACTCAGAGACAATGACCAGATTTTGCTCCAAATGACAACAACACATCAGGTATTTATAATGTTTTGATTTCTCTTGAATGTGACATTGTTCATTTCAAGCGAAATCAACATGTTGATTTCGCTTGAACTGATCTGTGTCACTTTCAAGCGAAATAACACATTAACACTTAAACAAACCCTAATTTTGACCCTGTTGTGTGCTCGTTCATCCTATCTAGACATAAGACTCAAGTCTTTAGTCTTAGTCTCTCTATCCAAATTGTCTTGACATAGTAAAAGCTCCTTTCAATCTTTATATTCAAACTTTAATCTTTAATCTCCCCTTTGAGTGCTGATCCAGAATTCTGACTCCCCCTCTCGCAGACTCCCCCTCTCGCAGACTCCCCCTCTCGATATGCTGAGGCTCAAATTCTGGTTCAAACTTTGACATTTTGATGCCATGGGGATTCCTGTTTCCTGCATAAACTCAACCTAAATATAAGATATATGACAATAACAGTTTCAATGCAAACTTACCATTCACTCTCAATTATTGATTTTGTCAGAATTTAGAAATCCACTTAAGTATTCAGGTCCAAATTAATGACCTTGATTACTCAATTTATCTACCAAGTCCAACTTAATGACCTTGGTTGATCAGAGACAATTCACACTGACATTTTGAAACAAACTTTTACAACATTTTTCTGAAAATTACAAGTTTCAAGTTAATGAACTTGCTTTTGACTTTTCAACAATCAAATTTTATCATGATAAGCTCTCCTCATCCTCCAGTTCAGAATCTTCATGCATCTGCTTCAGTTCGAATCTGAAGATCAACTTTCCACTTTGGTTTGTCGAAAATTAAAGCAGAAATGTAAAATCTTTTTGAATTTTTAATAAAGCTTCTAAACTAGAAATGAAATACAGAAATAAAATGCAGTAAAAGTAAACTATTTACAAACATATTTTTTGTGAGCGTGTTAGGGAATCATATCAGCTATCCGACAAGTCACAAGTACCGTTAAGCTTCAATTACATACTCAGAATTAAACAATTCACTTAGATTGTCGATATACTGTTCCACTTAAATTTTCACACAATTTTCAATATGTCCAGGATACGAATTAAGTGTTTTAGAGACGTAAACTCATACGTGTGTCCCACCTCTTGAATATACTCTCGTATCCAAATCCCAATATTCAGTCTTACAGGTGAGTATACCACAGATGATATCTGTAAGGGGTTAAATTGCGAAGAACCGTGAGAGCTCAGGTCAGAACTTCCGTTCAGCAGAGAGATGACGGATTCGACTTTGGTGTGTCCCCTTTAGAGGATCTTTTTTACAACAGCCATGATTAACATTTTTCAATGTTTTATCATTTTTTAGCTGAGGGCGGTGCTATGTTTCAAGCAATGCAGAAAGTATTATTCGGGGACTAGGCGATTGCTTCCGCATTATCAGAAGTCCCGGAATAATACCCCAGATATCACTGAGTATAAAGACCTAGTATATCAGAAAAAGGGATCCTTCAAACAAGATTTCAGGGGTTACCTATATATCCAAGTAGTGTTCCCCACGAAATAAGCAAGTAAGGATTTAGGTTTATATCCTGAACAAACCTACTAAATGTGCAAAAACCTATCGGCACATCATCAGCGAGACTGTTTAATCACTTTTAAACATCACATATCTTTAGCATACTGTAACTGTCAAGCCGATGTACTGTCATTTTCCCTTTTTACACAAGCTCTTTTCTGGTTTTCTATTGTTTTTGGATTTTGAAAATATCTCATGTTTTTGTATTTTTGAAGTTTTTTACTGTTTTTGTATTTTCTGAAAATATTACCCTACTCCCCCTAAATACCAAAAGAAGTAAAAAATCGACAAACCATTGCAGATTGCTTCTCAACATCATCATCTACAATGTTTCCTTCATCAACACCAAGAATCTCTTCCAACACCGATAAAAGCTTCATACCATTCAGTTTTAGCAAATATTGAAAACGTGTTTTATCAAATGCTTTGGTATGTAAATCAGCTTTTTGTTTGTCAGTGTGGATTTTCTCAATTCGTATCAACTTCTTCTTGAAACAATCTCGAATGAAGTGATGACGAATTTCAATGTGTTTCGTTTTAGCGTGATGAACAGGATTTTTAGTAATATTTATCGCTGCCTCATTATCAACAAAGATAGGGGTGTTTAGAAATTGAAAACCGTAGTCGCGCATCTGTTGCTGGATCCACAAGATCTGAGAGCAACAACTGCTAGCAGATACATACTCCGCTTCACATGTGGATAAAGCCACAGAGGTCTGCTTTTTGCATTGCCAGGTAACCAATCTTGGTCCGAAGAACTGGCACCCCGCTGTTGTTGATTTAGTGTTAACTTTGCAACTTCCGAAATCTGAATCGGAATATCCTTCGAGCATAAATTCGCCATCTTTTGGATACCACAACCCCAACGATGGAGTTCCTTTAAGGTAGCGTAATATCCTTTTAATAATAACCATGTGTGAAGATCTCGGATCAGATTGAAATCTTGCTGCGAGGCAGGTTGGATACATAATATCGGGTCTTGAAGCTGTCAAATACATCAGCGATCCTATCATGGAACGATACAGCATTTCATCTACCTTCTCTCCGGTGAGATCAGGGTTTATCCCATGGTTCGTTGCTAATGGGGTGGAAGCCGGAGTAGAACCTGACATCCCGAATTTTTCCAAGATATCATGAACGTACTTCGTTTGATATATGAAAAATCCTTTGGGTAGTTGATCAACCTGAAGTCCCAAGAAGAATTTCATCTCACCCATCGATGACATTTCAAATTTCTGCTTCATAACTTGTTCAAAATCTTTGCACAAATTTTCATTTGTAGACCCAAATATGATGTCGTCCACGTATATTTGAACTATCAGAAGATGTCCGTCGACCTCTTTGGTGAAGAGAGTGGCATCCACTTTTCCACGAATAAAGCTGTTGGCTAGTAGGTGTTGAGATAATGTCTCGTGCCAAGCTCTCGGGGCCTGGTGTAAACCATACAGCGCTTTGTCTAGCAAATAAACCTTGTCTTTGTGGATTGGATCGGTGAAGCCCGGTGGCTGTCCGACATATACCTCCTCTTTTACCTTCCCATAGAGAAACGCAGATTTAACATCTAACTGATATACTTTGAAATTTTTCCAAGATGCAAATGCTAGGAAGATTCTAATCGCTTCAAGTCTAGCAACCGGAGCATATACTTCAGTGAAATCTATACCCTCTTGCTGACTGAAACCCTGGACTACGAGTCGAGCTTTGTTACGAATAATAACCCCTCTATCGTCCCTCTTGCACTTGAACACCCACTTGGTGTTTATCTTCCTCTGACCATCAGGCAAGTCTACTAACTTCCACACTCCCAACTTCTCAAACTGACTCAACTCTTCTTGCATAGCATTGACCCAAGAATCTTCAGTTAGCGCCTCCTTATATGTTCGCGGTTCGATCTGCGAAATAAAACAACTAAGTGAAAACTCAGTTTGTAAAGGTGCTACTGTAGAATAAAAACATGTAAGGCCTTGGTCAATTAGACGTCTAGTGCGAACGCCTGATTGTAATTCTCCAATGATCAACTCCTCTGGATGGTATGAAAGAGTTCTCGGCATCACCTCGCCTGAAACATCTACCTCGCCTTCCAGATTAGTAACATTCTGATTTGCACCTTGTTCACTGACTGGGTTTGTTTGACTTGAAATCTGAATTTGCTCCCCCTCAGAATCTGAATCACCACGATCAAATACTGGCATGTTCTCAGATTGTTGATTATCATTCTGTGCCGTCTGATTATCATGAGCAACTTCATTTTGTTGGATATCATCATATTCTCCAGCATTATTGGACCTGCTTCATCGTCATTTGAAGTTTGTCGAGGTCGTCTTGAATACTCAGCTGGGAACCTTTCCTGTGAAGACTCATACTCTCTCAGAATATCCAACTCGTCAAAGAAATCTTCTTCTTCTTCCTTTTCTTCTTCCATGTCAAACGAATCCCATAAAGTGTCATAATGAAAACGCCATGAATCGCCTGGATTCTGCGGTGGCATTGTGTAACCTTGACACTCAACATTATGTGCTTCAATAATCCGCTTCAAGCTTGGAACAAAAACTCGTTTTTGAGGACTTGAGTATCCCACAAATATCCCTTCAATACTCTTTGGACCAAATTTACCAAAAGGCTCTAGAACTGTGCAGGGAGACCCAAACGGTTCTAAATACTTCAGGTTCGGTTTGCGGTTATTGATCAGCTCGGAACACGTCTTATTGAATTTCTTAACAGTGAGAACCCGATTGAGTGTATAGCATGCGGCGGATATTGCTTCTGCCCAAAAATTTACTGGTAACTTTGAATCAGCAAGCATCGTCCTAGCCGTTTCAATTAGCGTCATGTTCTTTCTTTCAGCTACTCCATTCTGCTGCGGAGTGTAAGGAGCACTAAATTCATGCAATATACCTCTTTCATCACAATATTCTTCCATCTTGTTGTTCTTGAACTCAGTACCATTATCACTTCTGATTCTTTTGATACGCCTTTGGTACAAGTTTTCAACTTTCCTGAAGAACGCCATCAAACTATCAAACGTCTCATCTTTCGTCTTCAGAAATGAAACCCATGAAAACCTTGAAAAATCATCTATTACCACTAAACAGTAGTAATCACCAGTAATGCTTTTGACATTCACTGGACCAAAAAGATCCATATGAAGTCTCTCTAAAGGTCTTGAGACTGAGTTGACTTTCTTTTGAGGATGTGATTTCTTCTTCTGCTTTCCTTTGATGCAGCTAATGCATTCTCCTTCAAGATGAAAACTTTTGACATGAACACCCATAACCAAGTCATTGTGCACCAAGTGATTCATTTTTCTAAGATGTATATGACCCATCTTCCGGTGCCACAATTGCAATTCCTTCTCAGTTGCTTTTGACACAAAACAATGAGCCTGACCCGTTGTTGTAGTTGCTACACTCATGTCCAATACATACAAATCATTCACTCTAGGTGCCCTCATGATAATCCATTCTTCAGGAATAACAAAACCTGGTTTCAAGATCAAACATTCTTTATCTGTGAAGTGCGTGGTATACATCCTATCACAGATCTGAGATATGCTCAGAAGATTGTTTTCAAGCTCGGCGATGTAGTTAACTCTTTCAAACGTAACAATCCCATTGGATAACGTTCCTTCTCCAACTATTCTACCACCTTGATTGCCTGCAAAACCTACATAACCACCATTGAATTTTCTGACATCGTACAGCAGGGCTGTTTTCCCCGTCATGTGCCGAGAAGCTCCACTATCCATAATCCATCTTGAAACGGATCTTGGAAGCTCCTGCACATATAAGAAACATTTAGTGAAATTTTGATGCTACCCAAGCCTCTTTCGACTCAGGTCACTGGACTTTAATGTGAGATTTTGTATTGTAAAGTGGCGGAAAATTTTCATCATTTATCTTCAAGCTCTCTGTAGACCCAACCTCAACCTCTTTATACAAGAAAAATTCACCTTTTTGAGGTTGACCAGATGGTTGGTCTTTTTTCGAAACAACCTTCTTCTCAAAAGTGATAGCCTCTTTTGAATCAAGTTTCTCATAGTACTCCAAAGGAACATCCATCTTTACCGGAGTGGTAGAAGACGATTGTTTTTCTGACTGTGAAACCTTTGGTTTTTTAACACTTGATTTCTTTTCAACCACTTTTGGCTTCCATGTTTGTTGAGACGATGCAACCCGTTTGTAAAGCTTGTCATTTTTAGTTACCATATTCTTAACAGGTTCAATTTTGACTTTTGTTTTCTCATTTATCAAAATTTTCTCAACAACCATTGGAGCTTTTCTTTTTGTATCAACCTTCTTTTTCGAACTCTCAGCAACTTCAGACTTAGGCTTAAAGTTGGTACACTTTCGTGCAATATGCCCAACTTTGTTACACTTGAAGCATGTACGAGTATCAACTACTCGACTTGTCCCTTCAGTCTGAGGCTGTGAGGCCTTCTCCTCAAAAAACTCTTCATTCGACTTGACACAAACACTTTCTTCTCAGTAAACCTTTTGTTTTGAACATCTCTTCTTTGATAATTCTTACCACCCTGATAACCACCCGACCATCTGTTTCGATTGTTGTTATAAAAACGTGGTGGAACAACAGGTTTCTTGTAGTAAGCTTTATCTTTTTCAAAATTCATTTGCCTCTTTGTCTGATTCAAACCTTCCACTTCAGACAAATCAATTTCAACCAGTTTGAAAACATTTTTCAACTTGTTCACATTAACATTCTCCAGTGGAAACTCAGAATCCGAATACAACTTATCCGATCCCGACATCTTGTACATGACAAGAGTAGGTTCTTCATTTAAGTTGTTTTTGGATTTTGGTTTTGGAATGTAATTGTTCAGAAAACACTCTTCATCCTCAACTGAATCACTATCAGACTTCAAAACACTTTCAGCCATGCCTTTCACAATATCAGTTTGAACACTATCATCGGATGAAGAAAATGTAACATCAATTGACTCTGGAAGTTTTATTTCATTTGTTTCATCTTCATCATTAACCAACCCGGACTTTTTCTTTGAGAAATTGTTTAATACTGGCGGTGGAACCTGATGAAATCCAACCCCGGTTCCATCAAAGTATACATCTTCGCCTGCTTTGTTTTTCCCGATGGGTTTGGGAACAATGTGTTGTAAAACAAAGCTTGCAGAGTTGTAACTGTTCAATTTCAACTGGATACGTTCATTTTCAATTTTGGCTTCTTGAAATTGAAGCTTCAACTTAGCAATTTCATCCAGTTGCTGATTGATTAACTCTTCTTTCACTCTAAGAACACCGGTCAGTTGAAGATTTTCCTTGTCTGTCTTACCATTTCTTTCATCACAATCTTTAACCGTTCGTTTTAGCTTCTCAAAATTTTCTGAGATTTGACGATTTTCAAGAATCAATTTTTCATTTTCTTTCCTAATTCTTTCTACGTCATTTTTATCTTTTTAGATTTTCTCAGTTAATTCTTTTAATTTGTCGTTCGAAGCTTTCAACATCTTATCACGGTTTAAGATCTGATCTTCAACTTTCTTACCACTGAGGTAAGCATTTGTACTACAAACTTTGCACTCTTTCATGCAATTTTTGCAGTTGTTCTCAGATTTACCATTCTTACCTGACACATGTGTATCATTTGTACTGACCTTATCTTTGGACTCAGTTCCAGAACCAGAAACTACCTCTAGTTCTTTTGCAGCTAGAACTTTGTCAGCCATCTTCTTCAAGTTTTCAGTGGTGAGTTCTTGTGACGTATCAATAACTCCATCATCAATCTTCTTTGGCTCTGGTTCTTTTGCTGTCTCTTTTTCTTTTTCTTTCTCAACAACTTCTCCTCCTCCCCACCATTCTCTCTGTCTGGCTTCTTCTTCATCAACAACTTGCTTGGTGAGAACTTCAAGATCAACATTATCTGGATCCACAGCTATGTTACCATTAGGATCAAGATAACATTCTCTATCAGGATCCCATCTTTTCGCCTGTTTAGCTTCTTTGTATATACGATAAATTTTTCTTTTCATGAAATGAGTTGTTTCCCTCCCGTTCACAAACTTCACTAATTCAGATCTTTTATCTTTAAACGGAATAATCTTTGCTGCTGTAAAAGCATAACCAACTGCGTCTTCCTCAGGCAAAACATCACTCCAATCGTAACCTTCATCGTCATGAAAAACTGCAAGTGCCCTGGATTTCTCTTTGGGTACCTCCTCTATCTGCTTCATCCTGGGAGGTTCTGATTTATTCTGATGATAAATTGCCTTTTTGTAATAATCTTCTCGAAAAGGATTTGCAGTATCATCAATGTAAGCATTTCTGCACTCACGCTTAAAGTGACCTTTCTGTTTACACTTGAAACACGTCACTTTTGACTTGTCAAAGCCTAACTTGGTAGAAGGTCCACCAATAGACTGTCTTCCAGTAATCTCCATGAAACGTTGAGCTCTTCTCACTGCACTGGCCATACACCACCGTATATCGATCAATTCCATCTCCTCAGGATCTATTTGATCGTAGTCTTCCTTTGTTAGGTTGGTGTTGCCTATCTTTCCTGCAACGAGACTTTCGTACGATTCTAACACAGAAGCTAAAAACACCATCTGTTGTTTAGCAGACTCTTCACTGAAATTCTGACCATTCTTCAGATCAACAGCAATGTTACATTGGAACAGATTCTTTGATGCAGATTGGTTTGAAGTTGTTGAAGAAGATCCACCATGGTAACCACTGCTAGGATTTTCTTGATTCACAGTATTTGAATTCTCTGCAGAAAATGCTGTTCTTGGAGAACTAGTCTTTGGTAGATTTCCTCTGTAGTACAACTCCACATTCTGCTGATAAGATGAGTTGTTGATTTTGCTAGATTTCTTTATCTCCAACTCGTGACTCTCCAATCTTTCAATAAGCAGATCCACTTTCAAATCAGCAGGCTTTATCGTATTCTTCAGCATCAATGCAAAATATTGCCAGTCTTGTTCATCCGGAAGTGCGTCAAACAACTTGTCTACCAGCTCTTCTTGAGTGTAAATGATATCATGTCTAGCAAGCTCCATCTTCAGATGCCCAAATCTCTCAATCATCTTGGAAACTGACTCGTTCTTCAAACAACCAAACAAATCAAACTCTTTTCGTAACAGTTTCTTTTTGTTCTTAACTATTTCAGCACTACCAATACATTTTATTTTTATTTTTTCCAAAGATCTCTCGAATCTTCGTATTCGATCAGTGCGATAATATCATCTCGAACAGATTGGTGAAGCAAAGCAATACACTTTTGTTCAGAAACATATCTTTCAATTTGATTATCTTCCAAGTTCTCATAATCATCTCTCCCCAAATCATAGCCATTTTTTAGACTTCTCCAACTCTGATAAGCAAACGCCTTAAGCTATTCCTCAAATCTTGAAGCCCACCTGTTGTAATCTTCAATCGCCATCAGCTTGGGCGGCTTGTTATATGTTCCATATGCACTGTCTACGCTCATAGCATCATTGAGAATTTTCTTTGCACTCGGTGTTGTTGTATTCTCATTCGTATTGTTTAATGTGCCATCTCCCGAACCACCAGTAAATGCAAACACATCACAGAAAGGATTGAAATCATCCATCTTCACGTATCTGAAATGATCAACAAACACTTAGAAAAATTTTTATTTTGAAAAACAGCAATTTCAAGCGAAATCAGTTGAAGCGAAATAGCTTCAAGCGAAATCAGCTTTTAAGCTAGAATGCTTTTCAAGCGAAATATGATTTCGAAGCAAAATCCACTAATTCCTTTCAAGCGAAATCTGAATTTGAAACAAAATGACTTATTTCGCTTGAACTTTCAAGCGAAATCTGACAATATCTTCAAGCGAAATCAAGATTACATCAGCAATTTCGAACAGTTTTTCGAGCGAAATCACAAGTTTTTATCAGATTTAAGTCGAATTACGGTCCAAAACTTTCAAGGATTAGATAACAGTATGTTTCGCTTGATATATCTCGTTCAAATCAGAAAAGAATGAGTAGAAGAGTGAGAATCCAGTAAAATCAAGCTGAATTGGTATGAACTCCTCGTCCTGAGCTCTGATACCACTTGTTGGATCGTTCGGTGACCCTAAACAGTCAGTATGAGTAGTTCATCATCAAGTACAAAGGCGGAATCAATGTAAAAGATGTCAACACAGCTTGTTCCTTTCTAATTATCCTTTTATTGATCAATCCTGAGCTTTTTACACGTTCAAATGACAAACGGACAGCACCTCGACTCAGAGACAATGACTAGATTTTGCTCCAACTAACAACAACACATCAGGTATGTTAGGATCTGAGGCTCTCATGATAGTGTTTGTTTGTTTAATATGAATAATCAATGAATATGAAAACATGTTAGGTGCAGCGGAAGTGAAAACAAACTCTGTAAACACAATCAAAGGAGATAATAGTTTGATAAACAATTGCTTCTCATAGAGTCAAATGATTTACAAATCAAAGCAAAAGATTACAGATATGCTTACAAACTATACTCCCCCTCAGCATGATGCCCCAAGGTTGGTTGCACACAAGATGAAAGGATTAGACATGAGGAGAAGAACCCACTCAGTCAATCAAACGTAACAGTACAGGGTACTGTTACATTTATAGGCAAACCAAACCACTGAGGTATCTCAGCTGACGTCACCATGAAAGTGACATCTAACAACCTAACAACCTGTAGACACTGTCCTTATACCAACTACTGATGTCCTAACAACTGATTGTAAATAAAATACAAAACATGAGAAAACAACTGCTTCACGTTCCACTGTTGTAGCCTAAGCACTGATGCTCAACAACAACATCAGTGCTTTCTTCAAAGGTGATCAGTCCTTGAATGAGCAGTGTTTGTGTCTTCAGCAGCACTTAAGAGACAGCAGTAGATAGAGTGACAAAGTTTGTCTTTAGCAGTCTTTAGGATTACATCAGCATTTGGATCATCAGTTGTTCTTTTGAGCAGTACTTAAGGTTCATCAGCTGATAGATAACCACTGTCAAGGGGAGAGCAAAGTGTAAACTACTGTTTATTGTGAATCCTCTGTTGTGACCTGGTTTTGGCTTTACATTATCTGTTCCTTTGGTAGGGTTCAATCCCAACAATCTCCCCCTGGAACAGATAATGCCAAAACTCTTCATTATTTGTGGAATTCTTTATTGCCTCATCAACAGCTCCCTTATCTGACCTTTAAATTGTAATTCAAAGTCTAGGGCATCTGTATCTTCATCATCCCTGCTAAGTGGAAGATCAAGGAGATCCTGCAAATCTTCAAGACTCAGGCCAAGAGCTTGTTCCCTTGATATTTTCTCCACTTCTCCACCAAACCTGAGCAAAGTCAATACGCAGGTCTGTTTGTCAGTTTCCCACTTTTGTATTTTTGAGCCTGGTGGGTTTCTTGGGAGATGTTTATTTGCAGAAGTATTTGGAGAGGATGGCCTATTCATGACTGGCTGAGCAGTACTTGCAGTTTGATCCAAACCAAGAGTTTCCATGATCATTTTCTTTATACCCTCTTTTCCAAGGTCTTCACCTTCCATTAACTCTTTGATGGTTTCAGCAATCAGCTGTTTGTGTGGCCTTCTTTTGTAGATGGCAGCACCAACTGGAGCTGTGGATCTCCTGATTTGCAGCTTTGATGGTCTTTTTGAAACCGCTGCTTCAGGATAGTCAGGCTTTTGAGGAACTGTGGGATCTTTCTTTCTTAATTGTTCCAACTTTTTGTAAGTAGCCCTGACCACATCTTCTTTCCATCTAGCAACTTGTCTTTTGTTACCATAATCAGCTGCTACTAGTTCCTCTTTCATTCTCTTCAGCTCTTCCTGTTTGTCAGGTACATTCTTTCTAAACTTTGCCCAGTTAGGAGGAGTGTGAGTGACTTTCCTGTTTATCATGTCTTGAATTCTTGCTGTTTCATTTTCAAGTTCAGGAATGGTCCACTCTTTGTACATGTATCTCTCTCCTTTGTACTTCTTGTGAGCCATAATGCTTTCAATGTAGTCTTTCTTCAGAGTTTCAGCAGCTCTTTCAGAAATTTGTTGACTAACATTTTTTGCAAATTGCTCTAGGGATCTGACTTGTGTGAGCAAATATTGACTTCTCTGTGCAATTTCTTTATCAGATTTCCCTTGTGTGTTTTTCTTTGAGATATCCTCTGCTTGCTTGGCCTTGATTTCCAAATATTCATCAACATTTTTAGGCCAGGGATATCCTTTTATTGATGGCAAACTCCTTTTGGCAGAGTCATCCTCAAAGTAAAAAGATTTTATTTCTTCTCTAACAGCTGCTAATTCAAGAGGAAATTGAACACCTGCAGGAGGCAAGGGCTTGTACATTTTAACTGAAGAGAGAGGAACAGGTTTTGGAATTGTGACAAGAGCTAAGGATTTTGAAGATGTTTGTGGTGGTGAATTGTCATCATCTTTGAGAATTAGTCTTCTCCTTTTTGTAGGAGGGACTGATGATGTTTTGGATGGAACAGTGGTGGTAGATGTAGTGGCAGTGGATTGTGATTGACAAACAGCTGTTGAAACAACTGGTGTTTCAACCACTGTTGTCATTACAACAGATGTTATAACATCTGCTGTCTTCTGCTGTATGTCAGCAGGTGTTGTTTTTGGTGGATATGATGGTAAAGCAGTGGTTTGTGGCAGTGATTGACTGACAGTGGTTGAAACAACTTGTGTTTCAATCACTGTTGTCATTACAACAGATGTTGTAACATCTGTTGTCTTCTGTTTTATGACAGGAGGCAGTGGTGATGGTATGATTGTAGATGATGATGGTGGAGCAGTAGTTGTAGTGGTGTGTGGTAGAGTGGTGTGTGTTGAAGGTGTGTGTGTTGATGAGATGGCAGCTGTTTGGCTACTGACAGCAGTTTTTGTAACTACTGCTGTATCAGCTGTTTGACTAACAGGTTTTGAGACCTGCTTTTCTTTTTCTTTTTCAGGCTCAATATGGAGGCCATGCTCTATTCCCTTCGTATTCAATTTTCTCAACAGCTTGATATTCTCCCCCTTTTTGGCATTATCTGAAGGGGGGTTATCAAGGAATGATATGGAAGAAGGAGCTTTGCCAGAGACACTTTGAATGCTTGCCTTTATGGCCTTGATATCTGCTTGAGTGTCCTTGAACCTTGATTCAACCATGTTGGTCAGCATTTGTACTTGAATAGCATGCTTTTTGTCAGCCATAAGTTGCTGTGCTTCAAGCATTGGTTGAAAAATATTCCAAAGCTCATTTTCAGCAAATGCATGTTGTGGAGCAGGTGCTTGAGCAGGAACAGCAGAGGATTGTGCTTTCTGAGCTTTTAAAATCTCTTGCACCATCTCCTTTATTTCAGAAACTGATTCTTCAAGTTTTTCCACTCTGCCCGTCAATTCCTGATATCTTGAATCATCACCCATTTTACTGGGATCATCTGAATCCCCACCTGTGGTGGTTATATCAATGTGTGACTTAGGAACAGAGTCCCAAAAATCACCCATTGATGCCCCTTGTTCTTGGTACTGGGGACTTCTCTCTTCAGCACTTGATAAATCTTTAATGTTACTAGTGGACAAAATAGCCTCACTAGTGATTTCCAGAGGTGCTATGGAAGAAATTGCCTTCAAGGGAGTCTGACTGATGAAACAACTGTCCAAATGTAGACCTGTTGATCCAACATTTGTAGTTGCTGCTCCACTTGAACTACTGACAAGAGTTACTTGTAACTCCTGTAGTGTAACCTCCTCAACTGTTGCTGGGATAGCAGGAGTAGTAGCATCAGACCCAGTCACTTGTGGATGTATACTCTCAGTGATAGGTGATAGAGAGGAGCTGGTTTGTGTCTGTGCAATAGCAGCTGCATGCAACAGAGGTAGCATGGATTGTGGCATTATTATTGGTGAGGGGATGGGGGTTGAAAGAGACATGTCCTTGGGATCAGGACTGAGGAAGATGGATCCGAGTGGATTCAGAGCTTCATATTGTGGTGTCCCTGTGCTTACAACCTGATCCTTTTGTGAGGATGCAGGAGGAGTTTCGGTTATGGGTTGAGATCTTTCTTCCAACTGCTGTGAGGAAGTAGCAGCAGTGGTTTGTGGTGACTTTTGTGTTGTCACAGGCATTTCCTCTGGGATCTCATCTTCCAGAGTTGCCTTTGTTTTGGGATTGATGGGTTTTCTGGATATTTTCTTTTTGGTCTATTTAGTGGTGGCAGGTGTGGGTTTCAAAGCAGTGGGAGTGCTGCTATGATCACCTGGAGCAGTGGGCTCAGCAGCTGATACCTGAGGAGCAGTTGTAACCGCTAAAATCTGCTCAGGTACCCCTGCTTTTGTTTTTATTGGTGCCATCATCCTTGAAAATGTTTCTTTTGTTAAGCCTTTTATTTGACAATGAACACCTTGTTTTGGCAAATTTTCATTTTCCTTTACAAATTTTTGTTTAAAGTAATAACTCAAAAATCTTGGAAAAAGTAAAAATGCTTTGTTGTCAACATTTTTCACTAAGTCATTGAAGATTTCCTGGGAATAGTTGTAATCTTTGTTATTCAAAATGGCATACCCCAGGCATTGAATCTTCAATGGTATTTCATTAAATGATGTTGTTTTATTTGAAACACACATCAAAAGTGTGTGAAACAAAAATCTTGGAGCAGAAGGAAAATAACCTTTTTGTAAGGTATCTACCTTTGATTCTTCTGCATATCCCCTTTTTACGAAATCAGTTTTCATCTCGACTTTCTCAAAAGAGAGTTTACCTTCCTGATCGTTGAGATTAAAGACTTCGGAGATCGACTGTGGGGTTATTTGAACTGCTTTACCCTGTATTGAGGAGTTAATGGCTATGACTTTTCCGTCTTGTTTTTTAAGCGACGCCTTTTTCCAAAACTCTCTCTGGGTTTGCAGATAGATGGGAGCATTTGCTGTCAACAAAGTTTTGTACTTTGATGCAGATAATGTATCAATGATGGTGTCAAAGGTGTGATTATCAGTAGGTTTTGTGAGTAAACCCAGATAATTGTGAGATTGTTTGAATGGTATTTCGATGGGTTCTTCGGCCGTTTGAGCGACCCCTTTGGAAGGTGATGGTGATTTAGGTGTTGGTTTTGATTTTGACTTTGATTTTGTCATTTTTGCGGAGAAGAATGAAGGAGGTTTTTGGAGATTTTGAGAAGAAGGGTTGGAAACTGCTATGAGAAGAGAATTTTGGAATTCAATTCGACAGTGTAAAACCCTGTTTGGGGTTTAGGGCAGGGTTTTATTTGAAAAAAAATGATCGCTGATGTGGCAGCGGTTATTAAGATCTGAGGGCTAAAAACTGACCACGTGTCAAACACTGATGAGACGGATGAAGTATGTAGAACAGTTGTTTTAAGAGCCACTGACGTATCAAACATCAGTGGTTACAACGGTAAAAATTATGGGCAGTGGATGATTTTTACTATCAGTGGATAGCATATCAGTGGATAAGACACTGATTTTGAACATCAGTGCTTTTCAAGAAAATGAGGGATCAGTGGTTTACTTTCAGCAGTGGACAGTGTTTAGAGATCAGCCGTTGAAACAAAACAGTGGTTAGGGTAAATGGTATAGATCTTGAAGACAGGTGTTTCAGCAACAGTTTTGAAGATTTTTATTCAAGGTTTTTGCCACATGCCAATTTTGAAAGACAGTGGTTTAGTACCCCAGATGATGAAAACTTTTTGCTAAGGCAACTCATTTTCGTTTAATATTCAATTAAAACATGAGTACCCTAGTAATTTAAGCACAGTTTGCAGTCAAATTTTTGATGAAGATTTAGGAGCAAACCCGAATATGACATGATAATGACATATGTACCATTTCTTTTTGACCCATTTATGAGGACACTAATACCACCAAAAATAAGGTATTACATCCTGACAGGAGCTGAAACTATTGCCAACAAAAACAAGCAACAGTTTCACATATATTATTCCAAAAAGAAAAAGAACAATATATCCTGATTATTCGAGAAAATCCTTTTAAGAAAAAATGATCAAGGATTTTCTGAAAACAACATCAAAAGGTTCTGGTATATTTTCTAAAGAAAACACAATCATATCATTCTCAAGTTATTGAAAATGTTCAGTGGTTTTGACAATAATGGTAAGAAAACTTTGAATACATTTTGACCACTGTTTGGTACCATTTTCTTTGTCAGTTGATTGCAAACATGATCCTCTTTGTAATTCATTCACTGGAATCAAAAACCCTTTTCTGAACAGGTGAATGCACATAGTTGCTTAATGACCATTATTACCCTACACTTTGACTCTTTAGTGTTTTATGTTAATACTCTTTTCTTCTGGCATCAGAAGTTTTGAGATGAACACACTTCGGAGTTTTTGTAAATTTTCTTAATGTATTTTTACATAGTTGATTTTGTCCTTTTGAGGAACTCAACCTGTTTTCAACACATAAGATCTGAATAACTTTAGTATTTAATGAAAACATCACAAATATCAAAACAACAGTTGAGATCAATATTGTAAAATATAGAACAATCCCATAATTTTAACAGATATGTTTACAAATCTGAAAACTATGAGTGTCTTCTGTATGATATCACTTGTAGTGTGAAATTTGTGTGTCATATGACATCTTGGTTGATTTTCAGAGTTTTGAATAACCATTTTGAACATGATCTACACAGTACTCTGTTTTTCAACTAAATACAACCACCCTTAGTATCAATGAATTTTGAGCCGAACTGTTATGTCAAATTGATTGTTAGATCGAATTTGACTGTCCAGGCTCTGATACCAATTGTTAGGATCTGAGGCTCTCATGATAGTGTTTGTTTGTTTAATATGAATAATCAATGAATATGAAAACATGTTAGGTGCAGCGGAAGTGAAAATAAACTCTGTAAACACAATCAAAGGAGATAATAGTTTGATAAACAATTACTTCTCATAGAGTCAAATGATTTACAAATCAAAGCAAAAGATTACAGATATGCTTACAAACTATACTCCCCCTCAGCCTGATGCCCCAAGGTTGGTTGCACACAAGATGAAAGGATTAGACATGAGGAGAAGAACCCACTCAGTCAATCAAATGTAACAGTACAGGGTACTGTTACATTTATAGGCAAACCAAACCACTGAGGTATCTCAGCTGACGTCACCATGAAAGTGACATCTAACAACCTAACAACCTGTAGACACTGTCCTTATACCAACTACTGATGTCCTAACAACTGATTGTAAATAAAATACAAAACATGAGAAAACAACTGCTTCACGTTCCACTGTTGTAGCCTAAGCACTGATGCTCAACAACAACATCAGTGCTTTCTTCAAAGGTGATCAGTCCTTGAATGAGCAGTGTTTGTGTCTTCAGCAGCACTTAAGAGACAGCAGTAGATAGAGTGACAAAGTTTGTCTTTAGCAGTCTTTAGGATTACATCAGCATTTGGATCATCAGTTGTTCTTTTGAGCAGTACTTAAGGTTCATCAGCTGATAGATAACCACTGTCAAGGGGAGAGCAAAGTGTAAACTACTGTTTATTGTGAATCCTCTGTTGTGACCTGGTTTTGGCTTTACATTATCTGTTCCTTTGGTAGGGTTCAATCCCAACAAGGTATTTATAATATTTTGATTTCGCTTGAATGTGACATTGTTCATTTCAAGCGAAATCAACATGTTGATTTCGCTTGAACTGATCTGTGTCACTTTCAAGCGAAATAACACATTAACACTTAAACAAACCCTAATTTTGACCCTGTTGTGTACTCGTTCATCCTATCTAGACATAAGACTCGATTAAGACGAAGTTAACAGACACTAGATGCACCAACACATTGTTTGGCCGGGTTGGGGGAACCGACAATTGGAAACAGGGAGAGCCATACCCTGTTCGTGTGTGCATCTGTTTGATTCAGGTTGTTGCATGGTACGTGTTTAGGAGTGTATATGAATTTTTGCTAGTTTTAAGTACCCTTTTTACACTTTTATTAAGTTTTAAATTTATAAAATACGATATTACACTATCACTCTCTACAACATGCTAGGGCAAGTGCACCCATCGTTGGCGTAGTATAGTGATGGTAAGATACCGAGGTCATCCAAGGACACAAGAGCTTTTAATACCGGAATATCGTCGACGTCTAATCTAACTAAATTTTGAATAAAGATTTTTAATAAGTGATGTGAACAAAATGCAACATATAAATTACATCAAATATGGCATAAAACTAACCATTTTTTAGTACTAATGTTGGAAAAAGTGTGTTTGTGTCTTCTTTTTGTATTTTCAGGATTAAATGAGCTCAAATGGACAAAAGAAGCAAAAATGTAGCCAAATCTAACATAAATACAAGAAAAGGAATAAATGTGGCATGCCCGACCCCTCGACAGCATCTCCCCAAGAAAGAACAAGAGAACAGAAGGCTGAACACACCCCGTGCTCAATGAGCATGGGGGCGTGCCCAAGTGTCTGCAGAAAAGACAAAGCTGTAGAAGCTTCTATCATCCACCACGGGGGCGTACCCAGCGGACACGGGGCCGTGGTCAACGCTAAGATTCGCAGAATCTAGGAAAATCTTGATAGTACCGATACGCTTCTGCACACGGGGTCGTGCCCAGTGGACACAGGGGCGTAGTCAACTAATGCAGACAAACTGCATTTAATGAAGAAAGAGAAGATGGGTAGACACGGGGCCGTGCCCAATGGACACAGGGCCGTGTCCGGGCTTCTGTGCAGGCTATAAATAGGGGTGCTTGGCTCACTTGCAAACCATCCCTTGGCAAACCACCTCTCTCACACTTCACCCACCCACCACCACCATCACAACCCACATCCACCACCATCATCCATCATCCATCATAGAGTGTGTGAGTAGTCTCGGGATCCAAGATTGATCGTAAGAGTTCTTGACAATCAAAGGCCATGTTTGCCTAAGTCTCTTACATCACTTGGTGAAGACAAGTGTTAAGTGTAATACTTTTTATTTTTAATCTTTTCGCACTTTTTATTTGGTTATGTATTAATGACTTTAATAACTAGTTTCTTATGTTGAAGGTGAATCTTACTTATCATTTGTCCGTGGTGTCTTGGCATTATTTTACTGTTTATATAAAATAAAAGATTTTCACCATTCATATCTCCACGGTCCATATGGAGATATGTTGGCTACCTGGTCGGGAGTTAAGGGAATGGTTTGGTAAGAGTCTTGCCTTGTTCAGTGTATAGATCCTGCAAGAACCTGGGTCAACTTTAGTAGGACCTCCTTCAATACCCACTGGTATTGGATGGCGGGGGTCCGAACTCCTTGACCCCCTCATATGTAAACTACTATTAAAACTTTAACCTGGCTATTTAGGATTGTATCCCTGCTGACTCAAACTACTTAGCCGAGGGTAACGTCACCTTCAAAAGAGGGGCCAACCACATTATGCATTGACAAATTAATTAATTATCTTTCAATAATCCAACCCTTTAGGATTGTATCCTTGCTGACTCAAACTACTGGATTGAGGGTAATGTAACCTTCAAAAGAGGGGCCTACTACTATAACTAAGATAATCTCTTAAAAAGTGCAAAAGTGCGAAAATAATCAAAGGTTACACTAAATGCGAGTCGGATCCAAGTGATTCATCTTGTCTATCTGTTTTTATTTTTATTTTTATTTTTCAGCATTTTAGTTTTTATTTTCTAGTTTAAAACCTTTTTCTAAATTTTTGATTTGATTAGACGTTGAGGATAAACCGGTATTAAAAGCTCTTGTGTCCTTGGACGACCTCGGTATATTACCAACACTATACTACGCTCACGATGGGTGCACTTTGATGCGTGGTTGGAAACAAGTGATCGTTATCGTTTAACTTGATGATTTTATGTACGTTTTATGTTCGGATAGCCTACTTTTAATCTAAAATATGTTTTGTAGGTTTGACAACATTAAGGAGCTTTTTGGGAGCTTTACGAGTCATCGGGTCAAATAACGGTGCACCGGAACGCATTACGAATCAACCGGAAGCATAAAATGGAAAAGTGAAAAAAGCATACCAGGAGAGCCCGTCGGCGACGGGCAGGCTAGCCGTCGGCGACGGGCACCAGAAAACCATTCCGGATCAATTATTTCTTGGATGATTTTCAATGATTGAAAATGTTGACTTTTGAAGGAAATCCGGGTTTTTAGCATATGGGAGGATAATATAACATATGTGGAGATATTTTGAGGGAAATCATTCAGCTCCAAAGCTAAGGAAACTCTCAAGTCTTTGATAGAAACCATAGAAGATATCCATAATACACTTCACTTTCTATTCTCCAAGCAAAAGGATGGTGTGCATTGTGTTTTGTTCATATGGTGATCAAGCTTCTTTATCAATGAGTGGCTAATCATCTCGGATTCACCCCGGTGTAGGTAGTTGTTTACTTATGGTTTTGAATTGTTCTTGCTTCAAGTTGTGACAATTTGTGTATGATTTTAGAAACCTTTGACGATAAGCTTACATTTGTTTCGTATTCATAAATTGTCGAGCGATGTTAAAAGTTATGACTTTATGAAATGGTTATGTGTAATATGCATTGTCTTGGTTAGGATTTACATGTTTTGATAACAAAGTGCATTCTTGTCCGTTCATTGTAGCGTTGATAGTTATTGGCACCTAAGTCTTATACACTAAATCCGTTAATTGTATGCATTTAAGTTGAAGCCTAAAACTTGTAGAAACCATAAGTTAGTAATTACCGAAACCGGGTGTGATTCCTTTACTTATTATTTGTTAGAAGTTAAATATCCATTACAATTGTTAACTAGGAGTTGTTATCCAAGGAAGTATTCATATTTAACCAAAACCAAACTTTCACAAACTAGGCGCCTAGCTCGGTTGGTTAGGCGCGCGAAAGGGTGTAAGTCTAGACCCGGGTTCGAATCAGGGGACGACTAATTTCACCATTTTTTGTATCTCATCAATTTAGTTAATTTGGTTCAACATCTTTTCAACAATCAAAAATTATAAAAAACAAGTTAGCAAGCTTCATAAATTGTGACAACCATTTTAGTTCTAGTAAATCCATTTGCAAACCACATACTCTTCGTGGATCGACCCCTTGCTACCGCTAGCTATTTGTTAAGGGTAATTTGGGCTTATAAATATTATCTTTGATTGGAGCGCGACATTCCGATCAAATTTTGGCGCCGTTGCCGGGGAGTTCGTGCGCTTTGTGTTTGGATAATTGTATAATTTTTGTGATTAACTGTTTAAAGTGCTTTGTTCTTTTTGCTATTTTCTCTATTTTTCTTGCTACGCGGGTGTGTTACTTGTGCAGGTTACACTTACAAGTAGTGCATGCATACAAGGAATTCCGGTAGAACCTCACCACTAGTGTTCGAACCGGAGGTTGAGCGTTTAGTTCGAAGGAACTTACCCACTCGGTTAGAGGCAACAC
Source organism: Helianthus tuberosus (assembly GCA_030545235.1). Taxonomy (NCBI): domain Eukaryota; kingdom Viridiplantae; phylum Streptophyta; class Magnoliopsida; order Asterales; family Asteraceae; genus Helianthus; species Helianthus tuberosus. Next base: position 26,885,970 of record CM060432.1, read on the forward strand.
TTGCTTCTAATCAACCCAACACCAATTCACCATCTACACCATCCGTTGGTCCTAATCAAATGGAACCTCAACAACCACCCACACCACCATTTCAAAACCTTGACCCACAAAACCCGTTACCACCCAACTTAAACAACCGAAATGCTCACACCACCCGTGGAACTAACCAAGTTCATGGCATGCCCATGAATGAAGCCCATTTTCTCAATCTCAACGAATTGAGGAACGCCATTCCAGATGACGAACCACCTAGTGTTCCCGGTTATCAATCGCCGGAGCATGTGAGTGTTCATACGGAACATTCGAATGATAGGAGCTATTATGATGACGAAGATTGGGGGTACGTGAACCATGGCAATATTTATAATAATCAAAGATTTGAAGGTGAGGAGTTTGATTATCAAAATGCCAATTTTGTGGGGAGGAATGATGGGTATGGAAATAATCGCCAACCACGAAACGAAAGGAACCGAAATGATGGGTTTTACAACAACAATAACAACAATGGTAATCCTAATCGGATTCCTCGTTTCGGGGGGGGGGGGGTTATCAAGTAGGTGACCAAGGTGGAAACCGAAGAGATAATCGAAGAGGTGATAGAAGGGATAATAGAAGACCGGTCGACCAAGAAGTTAACGGTCCACAACGTCATCAACAACCTCCACGGGGAGTGAATGACCGTTTTCGACCGATAGTTACCGACAATGACTCTCCTATAGTATGTGAAAGGAGAATGTTTGATTGCAAGCCTCATTACATCAATATACTTCCCCACTTCAATGGGAGATCTAATGATGAGCCGTACACACACTTGGCTGAATTTTCATCCATATGTAATACCATTGGTGGGCACGACTTTGCATTAGAGGAAGTCAAACTTCGCTTGTTCCAATTTTCGTTAAAAGACAAGGCGAAGCAATGGTTTCTAACACTTCCGGCAAATAGCATCCGAACATGGGAGGAAATGAAACAAGTCTTCCTAGATGAATACTATTCAATGTCGAAGACCGATGATGCACGGGATGAAATAAGGTCATTTCGGCAACTATCAAGTGAACCGTTACATGAAGCATTCACTCGATTCAAGGAATTAATGCGGAAATGCCCACATCACCAAATAGAAAAGTGGGAATTAGTAAAGTGCTTTGTACGGGGGTTGGATGATGCTACTTGGAACCGCCTCGAGTCAACAAGCAACGGGACTCTTTTGAGCAATCATGAAGATGACGATTGGGAATTTCTTGAGCGGATGAGCAAACGCTCAAAGGAAAAGGAGTCGGCCGATAGAGCAAAGAAGCATCCCGTTTCCCGTTCGCTTCCCGATCTTGACTCAAAGGATCGGATTTCTACCTTAGAGCGGGAATTGACTCGTATGAAAAAGAAGGAGGTGAATGCGGTCCAATTTGCGGTATGTGAGGATTGTGCAGAAATCGGCCATAGGACCGATCAATGTCCAACGGGGTCGGGTGATTACACCGAGGGAGTCAATCAAGTGTATGGGGACCGAAAGCAATATGACATGAACTCCAACACTTACCATCCGGGTTTGAGAAATCACCCTAATTTCCGGTATGGTAATGCTTCAAACCAAATGAACCCGAATTTTCAATCGGGTAACCAAGGAGGTCAAGGTGGGTCTTCGTACAACAATCGTCAAGGTGGTAACCAAGGGGGTTACCAAAGGAATTACAATCCAGGGGGTAACCAAGGGTATCAAAACCGTGAAGGTAATTATCAAAGAAGTTACAACCAAGGCGGAAATGGGAGTAATGCTTCAAACTCTCAAGGTGATGACTCGATAAATTCAAAATTTGATGCTATTATGAATGCTATCAATCATTCAAATCAAGAGATGAAAAAAGAGTTTGAGGTACGAGATAAATCCCATAAGGCGTTGGAGAAGCAAGTGGGGCAACTTGCTCAAGAGATGGCTCAAATTCGCGGAAGTGGAGGAGGACTTCCAAGTGACACCACGGTGAACCCTAAACATCAAGGGTCGAACTCGAGAAACACACATGAGATACCTATAAATAAAATTTCTTTACGTAGTGGTCGAGTCATAGATAGTGGTGTTGAGCCACCACCACCCGAGTTTGTTGAAGGGGTGGTGGAAGATGTGAGTGATGACGAAGGTAATAATGGTCAAACGGGTCCAAAGAAAATGATGTTAAAATTAATAATACTACACCCGTTGTGACCGTTCCCGTCTCAAAGGCTAAGGACAAGGGTGTGGAGGCTAATACCGCCCCTTATCCCGAAGCATTGAAGGGACCCGTGAAAAAGATTGTAAACAAAAGAGGTCCACAACAAGAAGAGTTGTTGGAGATTTTCAAAAAAGTAAAAATAAATTTACCTCTTTTGGATGCAATTAAACAAGTACCATCTTATGCTAAGTATTTGAAAGATTTGTGTACTAAAAAACGAACTCATAAATTTCCAAAGAAATTAGATTTAACCAATAACGTGAGTTCGATCCTTTTGGGTGCACTTCCACCTAAGCTCCAAGATCCGGGTGCGCCTATCATTTCAATTCAAGTAGGCGATTTCAAAATCAACCAGGCACTTCTAGATCCGGGTGCTAGCGTGAGCATTTTACCGGGTAGTTTGTATGACCAATACAAGTTTGGCCCACTTAAGCCATCAAACACCACCGTGGTGTTAGCCGACTTAACACCCAAACTACCCCGTGGAATTGTTTCGGATGTGATAGTAAAAATCGAAGATTTTTACTATCCGGTGGACTTTTTAGTACTTGATTATGTGACCAAGGACCCAACCAAGCAACCTACGGTGATTTTAGGTCGACCGTTCCTAGCAACCGCAAATGCTCAAATTGATTGCAAAAATGGGACGGTTGACATGACATTTGGAAACCGAAGGTTGAGGTTGCATGTTTTTTCCGGACTTATGAACCCTTCAGTTGATGATGAATGCTATATGGCAGACATCGTTGACACGTGTATACCTCTTTGCGACACAATCGTGAACGGGGAAAACACAATGGAGGATTGTTATATGTTTGACAGGTCACAGGTGGAGACGGATCGGAGCATGGATGAAGAGATGAAAGAATTGGAGGTCATGACGGCACAAGAAGGAAGACCCACTTGGACACACCACGTCGAAAGTCTTCCGGAAAGCATCGATACATAGTTGAAGCCATCATTGGAAGAACCTCCGGTGGTAGAGTTGAAAGTGCTACCCAAGCATCTCAAGTATGCTTATGTAGGTGAAGGCAACACACTCCCGGTTATCATTGCAACAAACTTAACCGAGGAGCAAGAAGAGAAATTGATGGATGTTTTGCTTGCCAATCGGGCGGCGATTGGATGGACCATTGCGGACTTGAAAGGCATTAGTCCCTCGGTGGTGATGCATAAGATCATCACGGAAGATGGTATGAGTCCTTCTCGCGACACACAAAGGAGACTAAATCCAAACATGCGAGAGGTAGTCAAGAAGGAAGTTCTAAAGTGGCTTGATGCGGGTATCATTTACCCGATCTCGGATAGCGAATGGGTGAGCCCAACACAAACAGTCCCAAAGAAGGCGGGTATTCAAGTCGTCACGAATGACGCAGGTGAAGAGGTCGCCACTCGGCCGGTAACCGGGTGGCGTATTTGTATTGATTATAGGAAGTTAAATGCTGCAACTTCCAAAGATCATTTCCCTTTACCATTTATTGACCAAATTGTTGAGAAATTGGCCGGACAAAAATTTTATTGTTTTTTGGATGGTTATTCAGGTTACAATCAAATTGCCATACATCCGGAAGACCAAGCAAAGACTACCTTTACTTGTCCATACGGTACCTTCGCATTTAGGCGAATGCCCTTTGGACTTTGTAATGCCCCCGCCACCTTCCAAAGGTGTATGACGAGTATCTTTTCAGATATGGTGGGGGATTCTTTGGAAATCTTCATGGATGATTTCTCAATATTTGGTCCATCATTTGATACATGCCTTGACCAACTCGAAAAAGTTTTGAAAAGATGTGTTGAGAAAAATCTAGTTTTGAGTTGGGAAAAGAGCCATTTTATGGTTCAAGAGGGGATTGTGTTGGGGCATGTCATCTCGAGTCGTGGGATTGAGGTGGATAGAGCAAAAGTGCAAGTCATATCCACTTTGCCTTATCCTACAACCGTTAAGGGTGTTCGGTCATTTTTGGGACATGCGGGGTTTTATAGGAGGTTCATAAAAAGCTTTAGTGATATAGCAAAACCCCTATGCAATTTGTTGTTAAAAGATAAAACATTTGATTTTGATGAAAATTGCCAAAACGCCTTTAACATTTTGAAGCAAAAGTTGGTTGAGGCCCCAATCTTGCAATCACCGAATTGGTCTTTACCATTCGAAATTATGTGTGATGCGAGTGATTATGCGGTGGGGGCCGTATTGGGTCAAAGGGTAGACAAGAAACCGGTTGCCATTTACTACGCAAGTAAGACTCTCTCGGATGCACAATTAAATTATACAACTACCGAGAAAGAGCTACTTGCGGTGGTATATGCGTTGGATAAATTTCGTGCTTATATATGGGGTACTAAGGTCATTGTATATTCTGATCATTCTGCAGTTAGGTACCTTATGAACAAGAAGGATGCAAAACCGAGATTAATCCGATGGGTTCTCTTGCTACAAGAGTTTGACTTGGAAATCCGAGACAAGAAAGGAAGTGAGAATGTGGTTGCGGACCACTTGTCTCGATTGATTGTGGAGGAGGATTCTTCCCGTGAAGAGATCAATGAAAACTTTCCCGATGAGCAAATTTTAAAGGTTGACATATTACCATGGTATGCTAATATCGTTAATTATTTAGTTACAGGTGAATTGCCGGCTCATTGGGATAGAAGAAAGAGGTTGCACTTCCTATCTAAAATCAAGTACTACACGTTGGAAGAACCGGACTTATTCAAGTGTTGTTCGGATCAAGTAGTGCGAAGATGCATACCCGACGAGGAGATCCCTAGTGTTTTGATGCACTTGCATTCATTTGCTTGTGGGGGCCATTTTAGTGGTCACAAAACCGGGCACAAAGTGCTCAATAGCGGTCTTTATTGGCCGACTATTTTTAAAGATGCTTTTAATTTCGCTAAAAACTGTGTAGAATGTCAAAAGTTAGGGGGTATATCAAGAAGGGATGAAATGCCCATGCAACCGATCCTCATTGTAGACATTTTTGATGTTTGGGGGATCGATTTCATGGGTCCATTCCCTAATTCGCATGGCAACTTATACATCTTGGTGGCGGTCGATTATGTATCCAAATGGGTTGAAGCGATTGCCACCAAGACAAATGACCATACCGTTGTTTGCAATTTTGTACAAACGAACATAATTTCTAGATTTGGGATTCCTCGGGTAATCATTAGTGATGGGGGATCTCATTTTAAGAATTTTAACTTCGGCAAACTCTTAAAACGGTTTGGTGTTGACCATCGAATCGCTACCCCTTACCACCCACAAACAAGTGGTCAAGTGGAAGTTTCCAATAGGCAAATAAAAGCAATTTTGCAAAAGACCATTCGACCCGATCGAAAGGATTGGTCAACGAAATTAAATGACGCTTTATGGGCTTATAGAACGGCTCATAAAACACCTATTGGAACAACACCTTATCGCTTAGTTTATGGGCGAAATTGCCATCTACCGGTTGAACTTGTACATCGTGCTTGGTGGGCTATCAAGGAAGTTAATATGAAATATGATGATGCAGGTAAAGAGCGCAAGTTGAAGCTTTGCGAATTGGAGGAGCTTAGGGAAGAAGCATATGAATGTGCCTCGAAATACAAAGATGATATGAAGAGGGCACATGACGCAAAGTTGAGGCCGAAGGAATTTGAAGTAGGGCAAAAGGTATGGCTCTACAATTCAAGGCTAAAGTTCTTTCCCGGAAAGCTACGGAGCAAGTGGATTGGACCCTATGTGATCACCCGGGTCGGACAATTGGGTGATGTTACGATCAAGGACCCGAAGGATGGGTCAAAACAAACGGTAAACGGACATCGCTTAAAACCGTTTCTTGATGGTAACGAAAACATGGACAAAAACAGAGAATCGGTAAGCTTTGTGGTAAGCATTCCGATTTACGAAGTCAATTAAAAGGACTTGTACCATTGTAGTTAGAATTGTACATAGTTTTAAAATTTTTGTGTGTATTTTAGATATAATCGTTCTCGTTTTCTACTAATCTTGTTTGAATGTGTGAAGTCCAAATATACCGAGTGAGTTTTGAAGACGTAAAGGTATGTTTTTAGAAATTATTTGTGCATTGAGGACAATACACGTTTAATTTAGGGGGTGGTAGAATCGTTACGATTTTTCGTATGTTTAATTTTAATTTTTAAGCTTATAAAAAAAATTTCACAAAAAGATTTTTCATAATTTTTAGGAATTTTTATAGTATAAAGTCCCTTTATTAAAAGTCCATAATTTTAAACATATTTTCTAAAAAAAAAAAAAAAAAAAAATTTGAAAAAAAGGTTAGCCGTCGCCGACGGGCTTCAAAGCCGTCGCCGACGGGCTTCAAAGCCGTCGCCGACGGGCTTTAAAAACAGCCGTCGCACACAAAAACCCGTATCCAGGAAGTTAAGCCGTCGGACACAAATCAACAAACCACAACCCGTCGGCGACGGGTTGGGACCCCGTCGGCGACGGGCTAGCATTAGTTCGCCGGTCTGATTCGATTTTGATGCTAGGATTCGAACTTCAACTCACTTTAACCTCATAAAACACATTCCAAACTTCAAATTGACCACCTAATTCGACCCAAATCAATTCATATCAGTTCAATCCTTCTCAATCCCTGCTATCTCATTCCAAAACAATCACCTACCATCTACATCTTCACCAAGAACACCAAGAACTCTCCAAACCTTCAAAATCTTCACATCTTCATAACTCTCTCAAATCTCCACCAAATTAACTGATTCTTGAGTCCATTTTGCTTATTTTTTCGAGAGGAACAAAACCCCCAACACGGTTTGCATCAATTCGTGCTAGTTTGCAAGATTTCTGGACGTGTAATTTAGGGTTTTTGAAAGAGTGTTTATCAAATCTCTTGCTTTGCATTTTTTCTTGGTTCTTCTTGCTATATAACATCAAAGGTATGGATTTCCCTTAAATTTATGCTTGATTATCATATGATTATTGTTTTTCTTCCGAAATTTTAGACTTGTTAGTTTAAGAGTAGGTTGTTTAAGCAATGTATGATGTTCTAGCATGATTTTAAGTTAGATTGGTTGTTTTGAATGAAATTGGAGCATGTTAGCCATAGTGAAGTGATTACACTTGGTATGAACATGATTTGAACATGAAGATGATGTTGAAATTTTGTTGAAATTATAAGAAATTATAAGATTAGCAAGAAATTGATAAGTTTATGATAAAATGAGCAACTTTGGAAGTTTAAAATGGCGATTTTGCATATACTTGTTAGTTAAACTTCAACATCATATATCATGTTCAAAGTTTGAGAATTTAGTAAGATTTTGGGGTCATGTTGATAATTGGTTGTTTTTGTAATTATAGATGGCCGGTGGAAGAAAGAAACAAAAGACCACAGAACAAGGTTCTTCAGCTGGGGCAGGGTCTTCTTCAGGGTTATTACCAAGGAAATGGGAGCAACTAACCGCCATTGAAGAAGGTGATCCGAGACTATTTCGCCAAGACTGGGAATGGGCAAAGTATCGAGATAGTCAAAATGCAACAGTATGGGATAATGAGAAGAACAAACCTCTATCCAGATACAATGATAGGAAGCTAGAGGCGAAACTTTGGAGATGGAAGATGGTCACCAAAGTTAATACTTCAATTCTGGAAAGGGTGTTGTGTGAAAGGGTGGTTAATGTGGAAGAATTTAAGCAAATCGGAATCACCCAAATGTTTGAAAGGTTGGGTTGGGAAAAAGTACTTGACTGGTGCGAAGATAACACTTCGCGAATCTACTTATCAGAAGTTTGTGAATGGCTGTCGACATTGAAGTTTGTGGATAAAGATAAGCACCCTTCGGAATGGAAATTGGTCGGAAAAACAACTCGAGGGACAATGACAATGTCCTTCGAATCAATAAACTGCATCGCCCGTTTTGACTCATTGGGGGTGCAAGCATATGATTATCCGAACACGGAGAACTTTTTGGATACTCATCAGAATGAAACTGACCCGGATCAATTGATGGCGGTTATCTTACCGTACCAAGAAGGGGGGGAAGCTAAAAAGAGGCACATGTCGATCGAAGCCAAAATTCTACAAGAAATCTCTGTAGAAAATATTATGGTGCGATTTTGTGACAAATGGCAATTAACCAGAAAATCCGTACAAACTAATCACTATTTTATTTACATAATCTCATGCATTTAGCGTAATTTAATTACGTAACAGTGTCGTTAATTTAATAACAAGTTTAGGACATGAAAACAAAGCTAAAACATATGATAGTTTTCGTCGTATGGCGAAACCAAGCAAACAATGTCCTAAAAGTGTTGGTAGAAAGTGCTGCGTGCACTATTCACGGTTACACTATTCCATGCCAGCAAACCGTGAAACTAGACCAAAACACTGAAAAACGACACTCGGATGACATAACTGAGTCCATTTATATGAGAAAACATTATTGTGAAAACATGATTTACCAAGAAACAAGACTTTCCGGTATAACGCCCTAATATCAAAAATGTCCGTTTCGGCTTAAAATATAGTATTTTTAATGCGTCCGAACTTATAAGAAAGCATTTCCGGGACTTCGGAATAATGTCAATTGATGAAAACATACTAAAACAATAAGATGATACCAACGGAAGATTCATAATCACAAGTTTCCGGCGTTACGTCGCTATGCGCTAAACTAGTCCGTTAGCGGTTCGACGAACTAGTAGGCGACATTTATGGTCACGAAACAAGCAAACGAAGAGTCTAGCGAACTAGTTAAGCTAAATTTGGAACTCGGAATCACTCCATACATCTTTCGGATATAGTTTGACCACTCGCGGAGATATTCGTCGGTGCGGCATAAAAGCGTCGTAAACACGCCGTTGACGAAACGAGAAGCGTTTTAAGCATCAAGACATGAATTTTACCAGTTTGGAAAACTAGTTAATATTAATTTTGATTCCAAATCCCTAATTTCCCTCTTGATGGTGTGATTTAAACCCAAATCACCATACTTGAATTAATCCCCAAAATATCTAGATATTTATTAAGTTTATAAAAAAAAAATCACTTTACCCCCCCCCCCCCTCATTATGGACGAAAATGGTGGGTCCCACCCACCATGTTCTAGTTGATTTTAAAGGATAAGAATGCATGGAATGTGTTGAAAAATTGGAACACCCACCATACTTATTACCATCCTTCCATAACTCATCTTTTCAACACCATTCCTCACTTTAAAAATTCAAAGAAGCCTTCCTTGTGCACCTTAGAAATCGGCAGCCATAGAACACCCTAAACACCACCATAAGCTACCATTAATCACCTCATTTTACTCACTTTCAAGGCTTTTCAAGATCATCCAAGTGTGGGTTAAGCATGGAACATCATTAGGAGTACTTTTGGAGCCTAATCTTCTTCTTATTTTCTTATTTAGTTGTGCAATATTGTAAGTCTCCTAATCACCATTTTTAAGCTTCATTTTACTAGTTAATCATAGAAGTACAAGTTGATGATCTTGAATTTAAAGCTTAACATAATCAAAAACCCTAATCACAAAGCTAATAAACACTAAATATGAATATATTATGTGTTGATTTATGTTGTTTAGTGTTAATATGTTCATGTGTTCATGATGATTATGTTATTTTTGTTGAGATTAGTAGATTAAAGTCTATGCTTATGATGATCAAGTTAATAGATTCATGTAGTATTTGATATTTGGGTTCATCTTACCATGATGAACATGAATATGTGATTTAAACATGATTATGTTTAAATCAAGAATGATCATCTACTTCAAAGATTATGAGCATTTGTATGTGAAGTTGATTTAGTAAATTTTGGGAAGATTAAACCAAGAATAATCATGTTAACAAGACTTTTGGAAGACACTAATAAACTTGATTTTTGGACATAAAGCAAGTTATAATGTTTTACTTTAAAAGGTAAAGTATAAAAAGTCTTGGAAATCTTCATAAAAATGTGGGAATTTTTATGAATGAAAAACAAGTTTAAACAAGTTCATATACATAATTAACTTGAAAAATGGTTAACTTTAAAGTGTTAAAAGATTTACCAAAGAAATGCTCATAATAAGCTTTGAAGGGTAAAGTGTGAGATTATTGTTATAAAATGATATTTAGTGAAACTTGGTAAATTGTGGTGATTTGAGAAAATTGATCATTGATTTAAACGCGTTTTTGTAACGTGGGAAACGTCATAGTTTATGGGAAACTATGGCGAATTTTTCTAAAAATCTAATCGCGATTAAAGATGGGATTAAAGGGTGATTAACAAGGTTAAACGCGATTAGTGGTCATAAACGTCATTTTGGAAACCCTAATGAGAATATTTAAGATTTAAATATTCAATAAGTTTCATGAACTTAAACTTATATTTTTACAAAAATAAATGGGTAAAAATATAACAATGTGAAAATATAATTTTTGGTAAGAAAAATTATATATTTTCGGAAACTTGCTAAGTGCTCGCAATGTGTGCTATATATGTGTATGTATTAGATACCCATAGGGTGATCAGAATAAATATACATACATGTTCTCACATGGTCCAAGAAGTGCTAGTAAAATCGGACAAATAAATAAAATGGCCGAAATGGAAATACATAACACTTGATGACGACAATTTGGGCGTATCGACATCGTAAACAGGTTACTACAATGTCGAGTCTAAAAATAACATATTTTTAGACACTAAAGCGAACGTATAACTAAGTGGTCGAAAACAAGATCCGGAAAGTCAAAAACTATAAAAATTACCAAGTATTTTTCATGTGAAAAACGAACTTATTAAGTTACATGCTTGGTGAATTTTTGGTAAAAATTGCAAGAGTATATTTAATGGACTCACAAGAAAACTAGGGCTAGGCCCAATAACTAGAAAACTAGGGCTAGGCCCAATAACAAGAAAACTAGGGCTAGGCCCAATAACAAGAAAACTAGGGCTAGGCCCAATAACAAGAAAACTAGGGCTAGGCCCAATAACTAGAAAACTAGGGCTAGGCCCAATAACAAGAAAACTAGGGCTAGGCCCAATAACAAGAAAACTAGGGCTAGGCCCAATAACAAGAAAACTAGGGCTAGGCCCAATAATAATGATGACAAGCGAAAACATAATCAAGAATTCAAGATGAACAACTTGTACGAGGTCCGAAAGACCTAGTGTCTAATAAAGTTAGTACACATGTAGGTTAATTACACGTACGGACGCTCGCTACGGTATTACATACAAGGAACGCAAATTTGTGAGTTCATGTCCCTCCTTTCACTGTTTTCAATGTTTTGTTTTCAAAAACATCGAGGGGAAATACATGTTAAACTATTGGTATATTAATTACGGAGTAGGAGGCATGATCAATGTGCATAAGTAGGGAATACACATTAATAACCATTAATCACGTAGTGACCAAGGTGCAAAAGGTGTAGATCTATTGGGCTTGAGGCACGCCCCACTCCTAGTTGTTAACCGTGGAGTGCTTTTGTTGATCCCAATGCGAACTAAGTGTCCTCGGGTTGGTTATTCTGCTTATGGCGCATTATGTCAGGGGGCTAGCTACCCACTGATAGATCTTTAAACAGACTCCATGATTTTAAATCAGAACATACCAGGATTACAAGATAACAAGTACTATATTTCATATGATATCAAATACTGCATGAACTCGCTCAACTTTTTGTTGACTTTTTAAAACTACATGTATTTCAGGAAACAGGTCTTGAGCCGGTGATTCACTATGGGATTCGGGAAAACAAATGACAACGATGGCCACTTTTGGGAGGGTTTGTCTTTTATATCCCAACTTCGTATGGGTATATAGGGGACAAAACCTTACTATGTGTTGTGTCAAAAACAATCTTTTGCTATATGTAAAATAACTTAGAACTATGCTTTGTCAAACGTTGGTGAACTTGGAAACTATGTTAAAACTTGTAATCTTTTGTTGAAAACTAGATATATATGGCATCGTTGTTGGTTCATGTTGTTAATACATTTGGATGCAATGATTACCTTTCTTACGTCACACACAATACGCTTCCGCTACTAGCAGGGTGTGACAGAATGGTATCAGAGCTCCGATTGTAGTGAACCGGGGAAAAACTTTTATTAAAGTTGGTCTACAATCACCGAAGGGCTCTCACATAAAAACAAAGTCGTTAACATTTCAAAAGTGATTTCAAAAGTATGACAAAAGGTTTTCATTGTGTCATTATAACTTAAGGATCTATCACGCGGGCTCAATCACTAGTAACGAATATGGATCCATACATGTTTAGTCTATAAGGATTTTCCTACTTTGGACTATCGAGATCCATGAAGTATGGAATACACGTTGTAAATTGGAGACGACCGTTTGGTTTCTCCTCCTCAACGAATTACCTCTTTTTCCACATAGGCATATGGCCAATACACGCAAGAGGTACTATGCATTTTGGTTTGCGATTATTCATATTATCATGGTTTCAAACATGTATGAACAATGAGAGCTTGAGATTTCCATGACCAATTATTTTCTTGATTCCTCGGCGCATAGTAGGCTATATCAGTCCAAATAAAAGCCTAGACCCCATGATACTATGTATCGGAAACAACGTGGCGGCGACAAGAAAATCTACGCCTAGAAGAGGGTCAGTTAATCAGCGCCCTACTATTAATGTTGAACTAGAGGTCATATGGAACAACATGAGGTTGTCGAGTCGACACTAGTGATGGTACTGATAGTACCGGTAGTTCAAGTGGTTCAAATCCCGATGGGACGAGAATGAGTGGCAATGCCACACTTGGAGATGCAATCACACCAGATTTAATCCTAAGGCTTTTCCGGGTTATAAGCCGTGAGACCCCATTGATACGAAAGGTGCGGTGAGTTCTATCCGCTAGATAAAGACAAGGAAGTCAGTTAACTTTGCTAATAAATGTACTCCTAAGTAAACGTTTTGGAAAACGAATAACCTTCTGTTGAATGAGGTGTTAACTTGGTGGAATCTCCAAGTGCAAACTATAGGGAGTAATACAGCAAAGAGGTTATTATGGGAAGAACTCAAGAATCTTAAGCGAGAAAAGTATTGCACGTTAGTGGAAAAATTCCAAGTTTGGGAACTGAGCTCTAGAACTCGATCATGATTAGAGCTAATGTTGTTAGTTACCCCGACGTCTCTACAATCTGTCAAGGATTGATTGCATATTGGATAACACTCGAATCCAAACGCACTGAGTGCTACATTTGGGGTTTAGCCCTGAGATCCAAATCATGATCACATCATGTCACCCTACCTAGATTTATTTCAAGTAACTCTCTCAGTTAGTCTCACCAAGGATGTGGTGAGGATGGGGGACTGCCCAAGGAGGGTGTTAAGAGAAAGAGAAATCCCATGACAAGCAAAGCGAAGGCGATTACTGCCATAATCGATGCTCGCATTAATAAGTATGCTAATAACTTGTCAAAATTCGGAATGAGATAGGTGAAACTTTCATCATGAGGACACTTGCAAAAGTGACAAGGGTAGCAGTGTGGTGAGACTTGGCACAAAACAGAAGCTAATGAGTTAGCTATATTTAAGAATGAACGAGGTGGTTGTTACTGTGGCAAGGAGGTCACTACGAGCATGGATGGTTAAGGATTAATCAAGCTAGTGAGTAAGCAAGTCTAGGGGTATGCTCTACTCTACAACCATCATGTATCAATACTTTGGATACCAACGTCGGCTTAACTTAGGGTCTTTAGATACTAAGCATATACACGAATTAGAGTCATGTAGGTTAAACATGTCTTGCTCTATCAAGTTAGCTAATGAGGAATTAGCGAAGTCATGTGAAGTCATTAAGGGTCGCCGATACGTTCCTATCAACCGACCCGTTGCATCCGTGTTGTTTAATACCGGTGTCGGTATTAGCTCCGTCCCCATTAAATTCAAAGTATGCTTGGCCGAGTCAAGTAAGCTAGACGTCCTCACATACCATAGGATTGGCCAACGGTGAATTAGTGAATCAGGAGAAGATATTAAAGGATGCACACTTGAACTTGGAGCACGGAAATTCAGTATCGACCTCTCACTCATTCAAATGGGTTGTTACGACTAAACTCCTGGCCTAGACTGGTTGGCCGACAACCTAGCAGAAGTAGTTGCTTTGAGAAAACTATCCTCCTTTCCTTCCCCCCTGTTTGACGAGAGAACATCTTTTGGTGCATGGAGAGAAACACGGTACACGGTTGCTGATCAGCAACTGTACGAAGGCTCGGAAGAGTATGAGAGCAGGATGCATCGCCTCTCTTGCCCATGTGGTCGACAAGAAGGCCGAGTAGCGCAAGGTGGAGGACATCCCTGTGGCAAGGGAATACCCTGAAGTCTTTTCAGGAGACTTGCCGGGACTACCTCCGCAGCGACAAGTCGAATTCAGTATTGATCTTGTGCCAGGAGCTGCACCGGTGACGAAAGCTTCATATAGACTCGCACCCTCGGAGATGCAAGAATTATTCACTCAGTTGCAGGAACTGCTTGACAAAGGATTTATTAGACCGAGTTTCTCGCCTTGGGGAGCTCTGGTGTTATTTTTCAAGAAGAAGGATGGAACCTTTCGTATGTGCATCGATTACAGAGAACTAAACAAGCTAACTATCAAAAATCAATATCCTTTACCGAGGATCGACGACTTGTTCGATCAGTTACAAGGTTCTAACTTTTATTACAAAATCGATCTACGATCCAAATATCACCAGCCGAGAATTCAATAGGAAAGCATTCCTATGACATCAGTCAGGACTCGCTATGGGCATTATGAGTTCCTTGTTATGCCTTTCGGCTTAACGAACGCTCCCGCCGTATTCATGGACTTGATGAATCGGGTATGTAAACCATACCTGGACAAGTTCGTGATCGTATTCATTGATGACATCTTAATATACTCACGAACTGAGGCGGAACACAAACAACACTTGAGAACTATTCTGGAGTTGCTTAAGAAAGAACAATTGTACGCCAAGTTCTCAAAATGCGAATTTTGGATTCGTGAAGTACAATTTCTCGGTCATGTGGTGAACGAGAACGGAATACATGTAGATCCCACTAAGATAGAAGCCATAAAGAACTGAAGCGCTCCCAAGACCCCAACGGAAGTAAGACAATTTCTAGGTTTAGCGGGATACTATTGAAGATTCATTGAGAATTTTTTTCCTAAAATGGCTAAACCGCTAACCTCGCTCACTCAAAAGGATAGAAAGTTCGATTGGGGTGAAAAACAAGAAATGGCATTCCAAACGCTCAAAGATAAACTACGTCAAGCGCCAATCTTATCACTCACAGACGGTACCAATGACTTCGTGGTGTACTGTGATGCATCGCGTCAAGGCTTGGGTTGCGTGTTAATGCAACGTGAAAAAGTCATTGCGTACGCGTCATGGCAGTTAAAAGTTCATGAAAAGAACTATACCACTCATGACCTGGAATTGGGTGCAGTGGTATTCGCTTTAAAAATTTGGTGCCATTATCTTATGGTACTAAGCGTACCATATTCACAGACCATAAAAGTCTTCAACATTAAACATGCGCCAACGGCGAGGGGTAGAATTGTTGAATGACTACGACTGTGAAATCAAGTACCATCCGGGCAAAGCAAATGTTGTGAAGGATGCTTTGAGCCGGAAAGAGCGGGTCAAAATTTTACGAGTACGAGCTTTAGAGTTAACCATTCAGACGAGCTTCACTACTCATGTGCATGATGCACAACTAAAAGCTTTAAAGTCGGAGAACATTCAAGCAGAATCCTTGCGAGGATTAGAGAAACAATTGGAAGAGAACAAAGATGGCACATGGTATTTCATGCGAAGAATCTAGATTCCTTACTTTGGCGGATTGCGAGACTTAGTGCTGGATGAGGCACACAAGTCAAAATATTCATTACATCCAGGTGATAAGATGTATCAGGATGTAAAGGAATATTACTAGTGGCCAAATCTCAAAGGAGATATTGCGACCTACGTTTGGGAAATGCCTAATTTGTGCAAAGGTCAAGGCCGAGTATCAAAAGCCATCTGGACTATTACAACAACCCGAGATTTTCGTTTGGAAAAGGGAACATA
Organism: Helianthus tuberosus; assembly: GCA_030545235.1. NCBI lineage: Eukaryota > Viridiplantae > Streptophyta > Magnoliopsida > Asterales > Asteraceae > Helianthus > Helianthus tuberosus. Next base: position 26,902,216 of record CM060432.1, read on the forward strand.
TATCAATGGATTTCATTATAGGACTCCCATGACCTCTCGAGGTCGTGACATGATTTGGGTTATCGTCGATCGATTAACCAAGTCAGCTTACTTCTTGCCAATTCGCGAGAAAGACAGTACAGAGAAGTTAGCTGAGCCTTATCTCAAAGAGATAATAGCACGTCATGGAGTGCCGATTTCAATAATCTCGGATTGCGATGGTCGCTTTGTGTCAAGAATATGGCAATCATTTCAAGAATCGCTTGGATCTCGTCTGGATCTGAGCACAGCATTTCATCCGCAAACCGATGGACAAAGCGAACGAACCATCCAAACGTTGGAAGACATGCTTCGCGCCTGTGTGATGGATTTGGGCGGAAACTGGGATAATCATTTACCGCTGGTAGAGTTCACATATAATAACAGTTATCACACAAGCATTAAAGCCGCCCCATTCGAAGCACTATACGGACGGAAGTGTCGATCACCGCTGTGTTGGGCGGAAGTCGGAGACAAACAAATCATTGGCCCTGAATTAGTCCAATATACTACTGACAAGATAGCAAAGATACGAGACCGTATCAAATGGGTTCGTGACAGACAAAATAGCTACGCGGACCAAAGACGTAAACCATTCGCCTTCGAGGTCGGAGACAAAGCATTACTGAAAGTCCCACCTTGGAAAGGCATAGCTAGATTCGGGAAGCGCGGAAAAACTAAACCCGAGATACATTGGGCCATTTGAAATTCTAGAAAAGATCGGTACCGTCGCGTACAAGTTGAAACTGACAGAAGAACTCAGTAACGTACATGTGTTGGTGCACTACATCTGTCGACATCGTCTTGTATCGAGTCTTAGACTAGATAGATTAGATCAGGGCACGTAGAACGAGAAAATGTGAAAGAATTAGAAGATTTCGCTTGAACATAGTTTAAGTTGAAGGTTTCGCTTGAAGCAGCTCAAGCGAAATCAACATGTTTAGATTTCGCTTGAGATCATTCCAAGCGAAATCCTGATGTCTATATATAGGGGTTCAGTGTCAAGCGAAATCATAAGTTGTTATTGTGAAATTTCCATACCGAGGTGCTGCCGGTGTGAGAACTGATTGTATTCGTGATCGATTATCAATATAATCAGTGTTAAAGTGAAGATTAAGCTGTGTTTAAGTCAAATACTTGTTTTCCGCACCTGTATTTGATAGAATTCCTCTGAACCGACTCGTTTAGGTCGCGAACACGGTCCTTTCAATTGGTATCAGAGCTCAGGAGGAGGAGTTCTGCAAAATTCAGCTGAAATCGATCAAAATTTCTTACTTCTACACCTTCTTTTCTTAGTTCAGAAATTTTATACGGTCAAAATTGATTAAAATTCTCACGGATTGTTTAAAAGTACTAGATAACAAACCCTTGAAAGTTTCACAGCAAAATTCGACCTAAAAGTGATCAAAATCGACATTTGAATGGAGTTCGCTTGAACAGTTCAGTATTATTGGACGATTTCGCTTGAAACTTCAAGCGACACTTGACAGTTCGCTTCAAAGTTTATTTGTTTTCGCTTCAAGGATCTCGCTTTAGGGTTCTTATTCGCTTCAAGTGTTTCGCTTCAAGGATTTCGCTTCAGAAAGTTGTCACTTGAAAGTTCCGCTTGAACTATTTCGCTTCAAAGTATTTCGCTTCAAAAACTTCGCTTGAGAGTTGTTCAGTTTAATTGTTTCGCTTGAAGGGTATCGCTTGAAAGTGTCTGAAACATGGATAACGATTTTCACAACGCGTTTGCAACATTGCCTAGTTCATCTTCCATTGCTCAGAACATGAATTCAGAAAATGAAACGGGGACAACTCAGAAACCCCCGAAGCTAATGGGAATTGAAGAATACTATGGATGGAAAGATAGATTCGAGAACTGGGTGCAAGCAAATCATTTAAGATCATGGGAATGTATTCTGACAAAGTATACTCCACCACAAACCGAAATGCAGACTGAAAAACAGCTTTCAGATGGGATGATGATCAGTTTACTTCAACAGGCCATCAAATAAGACATCTTCATACTACTTCAACATGACAAAACATCACAATCAATATGGGATGCTCTAAAAATCAAGGTTGAAGGCAGTACAAGTATGATTAAAAGCAAGAAGGCATTGCTTAAGAAGGAATTTGATTTGTTCACAAGTTTGCCCGGAGAAGATACAAAGAAACTCATTGAACGATATTGTCACTTAGTGAGAACAATGTCAATGATGGGCATTAAAAAGGAAAATGATGAATGGGTGGATAAACTTGCTGATGCGTTACCTCAGAAAGAGTGGGGAACTTATTTGATGATATTGAAGAATACTGGAGTTTATGATAGGTTGTCGATCTCTCAGTTCATTGAAAAGATTGAAAGTCAGGATTTGGAACAGCAGAAGATTGCAAGGATGAATAATCCAAGTGGTCAACAAGATGTAAAGATGTATTACAAGGGTAATGTTCCAACTTCAGAAGCTGAGAGAAGTCCGAAAATTCAGACTGCATACAGTGTTGGGGATACTACAGGAAAAATTGATCAAAACTCAAACAAAAGCAGTGGATTCTCATCATATCCAAGTGTCAATCCAAAGACTACATCAGAAAGTTTTCAGTCTCAAAGCACAAAGATGGGAAATGGTTGTGTGATTCAATGCAACATAGCTTTAAATCTTCCAGAAGGTCAAAGTTTTTCTGAAGACATTGCAAAAGATCATATGGCATTACTTGGTTCCGTGCTTATCTCATATGAAGGTTTAGTAGCTGGTCGAATTGGAAATCCTATGCTTACCAAAGAGGATTACGACCAAATAGATGCAGAAGAAATGGAACTAATGGATATCAAATGGTGTCTTGCAAGTGTTCTTAGACGTGCTGAAAAATTCAAGACAATTACCGGGAGAAATGATTTTCTTGATGCTTGTGTTTCTACTTTAGGTTTTGATAAATCTAAAGTTACTTGTTTCAGGTGCAGGGAAAAAGGTCATTTTAAGCGGGAGTGCAAGAACAGAGAAGTTAGTGGTGCTCAAAATCCATTTGGAAAAGATGACTACTACCGGAAAGCCATTTATCAGCAAGTTGGTCAGACACAAGAATTACAAACGGCTCATGGTAGAAAGATTGAAGATTCAAAGAAAGGATGTTTGGTAGATTTCAACTGGAGCAACTACATTTCTTCTAACAGCACAGCATGTCTAGTGGATCAAAATGATGAACAACTACCTGAAGGATTCAGCTGGGATATGTTTGTTGATGAAAAAGGAGATTTCAAAGCTTTCATTGCAAAGATTGTTAGAGAACCAAATTTGTTTGCTACTTGGATGAGTTCAATTGGTGAAAAAGTGAAAGATCAATCGATTACTTCTGAAGAAAGTTTAGAAAGTGTTGATTCTGAGTCATTCACTACAGATGAGAGTGTACAAAATGATGATACTTCAGAAAAGGAAGCTGCATTTGATCAAACACCATCTGATTCTGGTGTATCAGAAGATGATTCTGACAAATCTGTAGAGTTTGATCAAACACCAATTAAGATTAGCAGTGATGATGAGGAAGAGAAACATATTAATGTGGCTAAACATCATCCTTCTCCTGAAAGTTTTCATTTCTATTTTGCAGATCGCATGGAGAAACTGAAGGAGAAACAAGCTGCAAAAGAACAACAACAGAATGAGGAAGTTAAAATAGTTGTTGAAGAAAAGGTGACTGAAGCTGAGAAGGTAACTGATGAAGAAAAAGTGATTGAAGTGGTAAAAACAATCGAGATTGAGAAGATTGTTGAAGTTGAAAAGCCTTGCAAGAAGTGTTTGGAAGTCTGTAAGAGTTGTGAAGAAAAAGATGTGATTCTTTTTTATAGAGAAAAACTGATAGAAAAGTTACTATCTGACATCAGCTATGTGAAAGAATCGTATAGCGTGTTGAACAGAACTGTGACAGGTCTTCAAACAACAAACTCTGAAAGAGAAAAAGCTTTAACGATGACGAATTCTACGTTGATGGCAAAGCAAAAGGCAATTAATCATTACATCGAAGAAAATGCTAATCTAAAGCAAGAGTTGGAGAAAGAAAAGATTGAGAATGAAAGAATCAGAAGGTTATTACTGAGTTATTCTTGTTCTGATTATGTTATTGATCGAGTTTATCCTACTGTTGCAGGTTTTGAAGCATTTCAGGATGAAAAGACAAAGAATGAGACTGGTAAGAAATTGACTATTAAATATAACAAGTGTCCGCCTCCTATCTGGGAAGGGTATTCTCCTAGAAAACCAAATGAGGAGCAAGTCGAAAAAGCAGTCAATATAAAGTTAAAATCCGAGACAACTGACGTTTTACCAGATAACATTGATATCACGTTTACCTCGTCTGATACTGATCATGAGTCTGAGTTAATCAAAAAGGTGGTCGATCAGGTGTTGGATACTGAGGAGATGTCTGAGTCAAAGTCTGAGTCTGGGGGTTCAAGTTCGTCAGTTCACAGTTCAAAATCATCGGAAAAACGGTCTTACAGTAAAGAATTTTTGTTATCAAAAGCAAATTTGGATGATGAAACATTTGAAGTTGCATACACTTTAAATGATTCGGACAAATTATACTCTGACAAAGAGTTTCCGATTAGAAGTGTTCGTTTTGACATGATTAACAAGGTTTTCAAAATGACAGAAATTAATTTTTCTGAAATTAAGGATCTAAAATCTATTGAAAAACTTAAAAAATACACTTCTAGAGTTCAACAAAGGTTAAACAAGAAAAAAGGAAAAAAGAATTACAATTCTGATTCTAGTTTTCAAAAGAAAACAAATCAAAATTGTAGTTACAAAAGGAAAGGTCTTGGTTTTACTCCACCTGAAAATTGTAAAAATGAAAAATATGTTAGAGATTTTAAATCAAAAATGACATATGTTGCAGGAAAAAGCTATGAAGAGGAGTCAAATAGCTTATCTTTGGAGAAATCAAATCAAGAGTTCCTTGCTGAAAGGAAAAGGACAGGAACAGGAGTTTTTCATTCAAATGGAGTTTTTCAATCAAAAGACACAAGAACTTGTTTTCAATGTCAAGTTGTTGGACACATTGCTCACAATTGTCCAAACAAAGTCAACAAAAAACAGGGAGTCTCTGAAAAAATTAAAGAAAAAGTGGTTGAAAAGAATGATTCACCAACTACAAACTTCAAAAATTTTGAAAATTCAAAGAATGAAGTTGGTGAAAATTCTAAAAGATTGTACAAAAAGAGTGCAAAAGACAATCAAAAATGGATTGTTAAAAAATCAGGAGAAAAATCTGACAATGATTCTGATTCCACAAAATCAGAGGAGTCACAAGATGAGATAAAAGATTTGATGAATGATGTTGATATTAAATCATTGAGTGTTGAAGAGATTAAACAAATGGTTGATAAAGTTGAAAGCTCAGATTTTAATGTTGATAAAACATTCAATGAAAATGTTAAGAAAATTTTCAAGAAAATGCTTGATGGGAAAGTAAAGGGGGTTAAAGATTTTTATGCAACTAAAAAGGCAACTTACAACCCTACTGCTCAAGAATTGGAAGCCACCAAGTCAAATAAGACTTGGGTGGAAGTTTGCTTTCCTTAAAGTCTTAGGACTTGCCGGAGATCCCAAGTTTATATCGTGGATCAGGAATCGGCATTTTTCTAATGTTTGAAGTTTTTGGTTAAAAGTTTTTGATAATGTTTGGATGTTTACAGGATGTATGACTACGCCGGAGCTTCCAGGTTGGTAAGTGCGAAGCAGGAATCGGCATTTTGATTGGTAAAATGGTGATGTAGACGTAACATTCCTACAAGTGGTATTGTGGTCTACATGTGGTAATTTTTACATTTGGTATAGAAAATGCATACATGAAAAAGGTTAATCAAGGTCATTAAGTTGAACTTGATTGGACCATATTTACAATTGATATTTCGAATAGACAATGTGATGAACCACACTCCGAATCTACAAATGATTATATCATAAAAACTTATTTTCCGGAAAAATCATTTTGATTAAAACAAACTTAAGTGTTTTGAAATCTAAATGAGAAAATAGTTTTGTGATAGGGAGAGTTCTGATTGTTTATGCCAAGTGAATGGCGATTTGATGCGATTCGATATCAGTTGTCACTTTATTGTACAGTTTATTTTCAAATTTCCTAAAATGTGTTTGCATTTTAGGGGGAGTAAAAATTTTCAGAAAAGACAAAAACATTTGAAAATTTGAAAAAGACAAAAACATGATAAAATTCAAAAATGAGTTTTTGTTGCATATAGAGGAAATGATAGTACATTAGTGGACTATCACAACATGCTAAAGAAATATAAAGATAAAAAGTGATAAACAATCTTACTGTGGATATGCCAGTAGGTTTTTGCACATTTAGTAGATTGTGAAGAGATATAAACCTAAATTTCAAACTTGCTTGTTCTGTGGGTTAACACAAACTTGGATATATAGGTAACCCCTGAAATCTTGTTTGAAAGGTCCCTTATTCTGAGATACTAGGTCTTTATGCTCAGTGATATCTGGGGTATTATCCCGGGACTTCTGCTGAAAGAAATTTCTGACCTAGTCCCCGGATAATGCTTTCTGCAAATGCTTGAAATATAGCATCGCCCTCAGCAAGCTGATGAAACAATAAAATTGATAGTCACTGCTGTTGTAATGCAAAAAGATCCTCTAAAGGGGACACACCAAAAGTCGAAGCCGTCATCTCTCTGCGTATACGGAAGTATCGACCTGAGCTCTCACGGCCCTCGTACTATAATTTATTCCCCTGACAGATATCATATGTGGTATACTCACCTGTAAGACTGAATATTGGGATCTGGATACGGGAGTATATTCAAGTAGTGGGACACACGGATAAGTTTAAGTTGATTAAAACATTAACATCGTATCTTGGATCAATTGAACTTTGTGTGAAAATTTAAGTGGACAAATATACTGACAATCTAGGTGAATTGTTTAGAACTTAATATGAAATGAAGCTTAACGGTGTTAGTGATCTGTCTCAGAAACTGATATGATCCTCTTGCACAAACTCACAAAAATATTGTTTGTAAATATTTCTTTATTGCATTCCTTTACAATCAAAAATTACAAAAAGATTTTAGTGTGTTTTAGCATAAATTTTTGAAAAATTCAAAAAGATTTTCGACAACTGGTATTGGAAAGCTGATTGTCAAAATTTCAAGTGCTAAACATGATGACTTGGTTGTGAGGGGGAGTGAATCTTAAAATGTTAAAAAGGTTTGTTAAAATCCTACAATTGGTATTTTTTTTTAAAAAAACCTACATTTGGTTCATCATTAATTTGTGATATGAGAGAGAATTATCTGATTATATCAGATTGTTGGTGCATTTAAATTGTTAAATTTAGAAAATTTATTTCTGGGTTAAGATTGTTACAGGTGAGCCAAGTTAATTCATTCAAAGCTTACAAAAGTCAGAATCTGATCATGAATCTAAAGTTTGCTAGCTGCTGATGCTGATGAACTTAAGGAATCAAGAGATCTGATCAAGAGAATTAGATAAAAGCCAGGCAATGATCTTGTAAACAACTTTTGAGTCAGACATCGATCCTAAAGCAGATGTTGCTGAAGAACAAATGAATACCAGCAAATCGTGAGGGGGAGTCTGATAGAGCCAGGAGATTCTGGAAAAGAAGATAGAAAGAGAAAAGCCCAGAGACTGATCAAGAATGAAGATGTGAAGACACAGCATTGGTGTGAATCGATAGTCGACTCGTCAACATCTGAGGGGGAGTCTGTTGGTGCACTACATCTGTCGACATCGTCTTGTATCGAGTCTTAGACTAGATAGATTAGATCAGGGCACGTAGAACGAGAAAATGTGAAAGAATTAGAAGATTTCGCTTGAACATAGTTTAAGTTGAAGGTTTCGCTTGAAGCAGCTCAAGCGAAATCAACATGTTTAGATTTCGCTTGAGATCATTCCAAGCGAAATCCTGATGTCTATATATAGGGGTTCAGTGTCAAGCGAAATCATAAGTTGTTATTGTGAAATTTCCATACCGAGGTGCTGCCGGTGTGAGAACTGATTGTATTCGTGATCGATTATCAATATAATCAGTGTTAAAGTGAAGATTAAGTTGTGTTTAAGTCAAATACTTGTTTTCCGCACCTGTATTTGATAGAATTCCTCTGAACCGACTCGTTTAGGTCGCGAACACGGTCCTTTCAATATGACACATTTCATGTGTCGAATCTTAAGAAAAGTCCAACAAATGAAAACAGTTTTCATCCCAGCATATGAAATTCATATAGACGACAAACACCAGATTACCGAAGAATTCGTCGAGGTTATGGACAGGAAAGTCAACAAGACAAGGAGAAGTCGTATCGAACTAGTCAAGGTCCACTGGAATTCACGTCACGGACCCGAGGACACCTGGGAACGTGAAGATCAGATCAAGGCAAGATATCCCCACTTGTTCGAGAAGACTCCTGCAAAGGATGACTCAACTTGAATTTCGGGACGAAATTCTTTTTAACGGGGGGAGAATGTGACAAATGGCAATTAACCAGAAAATCCGTACAAACTAATCACTATTTTATTTACATAATCTCATGCATTTAGCGTAATTTAATTACGTAACAGTGTCGTTAATTTAATAACAAGGTTAGGACATGAAAACAAAGCTAAAACATATGATAGTTTTCGTCGTATGGCGAAACCAAGCAAACAATGTCCTAAAAGTGTTGGTAGAAAGTGCTGCGTGCACTATTCACGGTTACACTATTCCATGCCAGCAAACCGTGAAACTAGACCAAAACACTGAAAAACGACACTCGGATGACATAACTGAGTCCATTTATATGAGAAAACATTATTGTGAAAACATGATTTACCAAGAAACAAGACTTTCCGGTATAACGCCCTAATCTCAAAAATGTCCGTTTCGGCTTAAAATATAGTATTTTTAATGCGTCCGAACTTATAAGAAAGCATTTCCGGGACTTCGGAATAATGTCAATTGATGAAAACATACTAAAACAATAAGATGATACCAACGGAAGATTCATAATCACAAGTTTCCGGCGTTACGTCGCTATGCGCTAAACTAGTCCGTTAGCGGTTCGACGAACTAGTAGGCGACATTTATGGTCACGAAACAAGCAAACGAAGAGTCTAGCGAACTAGTTAAGCTAAATTTGGAACTCGGAATCACTCCATACATCTTTCGGATATAGTTTGACCACTCGCGGAGATATTCGTCGGTGCGGCATAAAAGCGTCGTAAACACGCCGTCGACGAAACGAGAAGCGTTTTAAGCATCAAGACATGAATTTTACCAGTTTGGAAAACTAGTTAATATTAATTTTGATTCCAAATCCTTAATTTCCCTCTTGATGGTGTGATTTAAACCCAAATCACCATACTTGAATTAATCCCCAAAATATCTAGATATTTATTAAGTTTATAAAAAAAAAAAATCACTTTACCCCCCCCTCCCATTATGGACGAAAATGGTGGGTCCCACCCACCATGTTCTAGTTGATTTTAAAGGATAAGAATGCATGGAATGTGTTGAAAAATTGGAACACCCACCATACTTATTACCATCCTTCCATAACTCATCTTTTCAACACCATTCCTCACTTTAAAAATTCAAAGAAGCCTTCCTTGTGCACCTTAGAAATCGGCAGCCATAGAACACCCTAAACACCACCATAAGCTACCATTAATCACCTCATTTTACTCACTTTCAAGGCTTTTCAAGATCATCCAAGTGTGGGTTAAGCATGGAACATCATTAGGAGTACTTTTGGAGCCTAATCTTCTTCTTATTTTCTTATTTAGTTGTGCAATATTGTAAGTCTCCTAATCACCATTTTTAAGCTTCATTTTACTAGTTAATCATAGAAGTACAAGTTGATGATCTTGAATTTAAAGCTTAACATAATCAAAAACCCTAATCACAAAGCTAATAAACACTAAATATGAATATATTATGTGTTGATTTATGTTGTTTAGTGTTAATATGTTCATGTGTTCATGATGATTATGTTATTTTTGTTGAGATTAGTAGATTAAAGTCTATGCTTATGATGATCAAGTTAATAGATTCATGTAGTATTTGATATTTGGGTTCATCTTACCATGATGAACATGAATATGTGATTTAAACATGATTATGTTTAAATCAAGAATGATCATCTACTTCAAAGATTATGAGCATTTGTATGTGAAGTTGATTTAGTAAATTTTGGGAAGATTAAACCAAGAATAATCATGTTAACAAGACTTTTGGAAGACACTAATAAACTTGATTTTTGGACATAAAGCAAGTTATAATGTTTTACTTTAAAAGGTAAAGTATAAAAAGTCTTGGAAATCTTCATAAAAATGTGGGAATTTTTATGAATGAAAAACAAGTTTAAACAAGTTCATATACATAATTAACTTGAAAAATGGTTAACTTTAAAGTGTTAAAAGATTTACCAAAGAAATGCTCATAATAAGCTTTGAAGGGTAAAGTGTGAGATTATTGTTATAAAATGATATTTAGTGAAACTTGGTAAATTGTGGTGATTTGAGAAAATTGATCATTGATTTAAACGCGTTTTTGTAACGTGGGAAACGTCATAGTTTATGGGAAACTATGGCGAATTTTTCTAAAAATCTAATCGCGATTAAAGATGGGATTAAAGGGTGATTAACAAGGTTAAACGCGATTAGTGGTCATAAACGTCATTTTGGAAACCCTAATGAGAATATTTAAGATTTAAATATTCAATAAGTTTCATGAACTTAAACTTATATTTTTACAAAAATAAATGGGTAAAAATATAACAATGTGAAAATATAATTTTTGGTAAGAAAAATTATATATTTTCGGAAACTTGCTAAGTGCTCGCAATGTGTGCTATATATGTGTATGTATTATATACCCATAGGGTGATCAGAATAAATATACATACATGTTCTCACATGGTCCAAGAAGTGCTAGTAAAATCGGACAAATAAATAAAATGGCCGAAATGGAAATACATAACACTTGATGACGACAATTTGGGCGTATCGACATCGTAAACAGGTTACTACAATGTCGAGTCTAAAAATAACATATTTTTAGACACTAAAGCGAACGTATAACTAAGTGGTCGAAAACAAGATCCGGAAAGTCGAAAACTATAAAAATTACCAAGTATTTTTCATGTGAAAAACGAACTTATTAAGTTACATGCTTGGTGAATTTTTGGTAAAAATTGCAAGAGTATATTTAATGGACTCACAAGAAAACTAGGGCTAGGCCCAATAACTAGAAAACTAGGGCTAGGTCCAATAACAAGAAAACTAGGGCTAGGCCCAATAACAAGAAAACTAGGGCTAGGCCCAATAACAAGAAAACTAGGGCTAGGCCCAATAACTAGAAAACTAGGGCTAGGCCCAATAACAAGAAAACTAGGGCTAGGCCCAATAACAAGAAAACTAGGGCTAGGCCCAATAACAAGAAAACTAGGGCTAGGCCCAATAATAATGATGACAAGCGAAAACATAATCAAGAATTCAAGATGAACAACTTGTACGAGGTCCGAAAGACCTAGTGTCTAATAAAGTTAGTACACATGTAGGTTAATTACACGTACGGACGCTCGCTACGGTATTACATACAAGGAACGCAAATTTGTGAGTTCATGTCCCTCCTTTCACTGTTTTCAATGTTTTGTTTTCAAAAACATCGAGCGGAAATACATGTTAAACTATTGGTATATTAATTACGGAGTAGGAGGCATGATCAATGTGCATAAGTAGGGAATACACATTAATAACCATTAATCACGTAGTGACCAAGGTGCAAAAGGTGTAGATCTATTGGGCTTGAGGCACGCCCCACTCCTAGTTGTTAACCGTGGAGTGCTTTTGTTGATCCCAATGCGAACTAAGTGTCCTCGGGTTGGTTATTCTGCTTATGGCGCATTATGTCAGGGGGCTAGCTACCCACTGATAGATCTTTAAACAGACTCCATGATTTTAAATCAGAACATACCAGGATTACAAGATAACAAGTACTATATTTCATATGATATCAAATACTGCATGAACTCGCTCAACTTTTTGTTGACTTTTTAAAACTACATGTATTTCAGGAAACAGGTCTTGAGCCGGTGATTCACTATGGGATTCGGGAAAACAAATGACAACGATGGCCACTTTTGGGAGGGTTTGTCTTTTATATCCCAACTTCGTATGGGTATATAGGGGACAAAACCTTACTATGTGTTGTGTCAAAAACAATCTTTTGCTATATGTAAAATAACTTAGAACTATGCTTTGTCAAACGTTGGTGAACTTGGAAACTATGTTAAAACTTGTAATCTTTTGTTGAAAACTAGATATATATGGCATCGTTGTTGGTTCATGTTGTTAATACATTTGGATGCAATGATTACCTTTCTTACGTCACACACAATACGCTTCCGCTACTAGCAGGGTGTGACAGATTTGGTGACCGAGGTGGGATAAGAGGACCTGATTGTAGGGTTGTCCATTCTTTGTTATACGGGACTCCTACATTATCATGGAGGCATATAGTGATGATCCATACATGGAACACGCGGGAGTCGTCCCAAAGGCGTTTTATTCCATACGCACGCCTTATTAGTGCCATGATTGTTCAGCAAAACTGTTTGCCTCAGAATTCACTTTGGATTACCAAACCCATGGAGGAATTTGACCAAGCCTCAATGAGAAAGAATTGGGGAATATTTGTAGAGCTACATGGAAATGATTACGTAGTGACCGACAAATTGGGTCACAGGTACGACTTCCCTAATCCAACTCCTCAAGGGACTGGGGGAGATGAAGAGATGATGGAAGAAGAAGAAGAAGAAGCTGCTGGGCCTTCTGGTCCCCGTCAACCACGACGAAGGTACATGAGGCCACATAGAGAACTCAATGCAGATGTGGCTAATTTTGTGAAGCAACGACGGGTACCAACGTATGGGAACTTCACTCGCGGGGAACAAGCAAACTATGACAATATCTCCGCTTGCATAGGTGAAGGCCAAGAGTACAACAGGAGGAGAGAAGATTGGGAAGGGGTTCACGGGACCTATTCACACGAGCAATGGGGTTCTCAAGCGGCCTATCGCGAAAGAATGGAAAAATACATGGAAGACCAACGAGTTCAAATGGAACGCTTGGTACAAGCTCAAGAAGAAGAAAGGGTCCGAAGACGGGCATATGAGGAACAAGAGGCGGCAAGGATAAATGAAGCTAGAGAATTAGAGAGACGTCGATGGAGTGCTCTAGCTTTGTCTCATGAAATGGCTATTAACAACGCCAAGGTGCTTCACGATCAAGAGCGCCACCAAAGAGACCTCCTAGCCGGCCTTCCATATCTCGAACACTCGGGGTGGACAAATTACCCCGACATTCCTCATCCATTGGGCCCAAACGACCCGACTCCTCACTGGCCCGAAGCGGTAGCTTCAAGCTTCGTTCCAATTCCCTACCAACCACCACCACAACAAGGAGAGCAAAGCCCGCTCGATAACCTTCGGGACATGTGGGAATCTCTCACTGGTTATCCATACCAACCAAACCCGCCAATGGACCCTAACGAACGATATCAGCGGTGAAGGTATGGTATGTTTTGTTTTTGTTTGTGTGTTTATTTTATTTTGTGTGTTTTGCATTTTTTTTTATTTTGTCTTTTAGTTGTTTTTCCACATAAATAAAAAGGTAAAATAATGCATGGCTTGGTAATGTGTCCATAAAAATGGTAGAACTAGGTAACTAACAAGTTTTAATGGTTGTGAGAAGCATGCTTCTACACAAGGGTTAGAATTTGTAGGTACATGATGTTCGTGAGACAACCATTTTTATGAAGAGAAGAAGGAGATATGAACAATCAAGCAACAAAATCAGGTGCATGCGTTTCCATTTTACCTTGATTATTAATAATAAGTGGATTGTTTGTTAATTGTTTGAAAGCCGGGGTGAACTTTGGGAGGGTTAGCCGTGTCACATCCCTTGTGCGTTTTAAAAACTCTAGTTCTTACACATTGAGGACAATGTTTACCTCAAGTGTGGGGATGGGGGGTAGTAAAAGTTTTCGATTTTGACCCATTCATTTAAATTCTATACATTGAGGACAATGTTTACCTCAAGTGTGGGGATGGGGGAAAATTTCAAAAATTTTTCAAAATTTCTTGTCTCAAAAGCGATCTTAAAAGCACAAGTAACCAAGTCAACGAGGGATGTCACAACCCATTTGGTCTTTTGTCATGGCCAAGTTCAAATTAATAAGCATAACGGGTATTTAGCGGGTGGTTATTTGGGAATAATCCGCCTAAGAAACTAACATATCATGCATGTCACATACCATACCCTTTACACGTGAGGTTTTGAGCCACTTTCACATCATAGATTTACATATACATGTTTCTTTGTTTGAGTGGACCATTAGTCACGTATTGTAGAACTTGCAACTTTTGATACGTTTGAGACCATAGACCGAATACAAGCACGAGAATGATTAAGGCATTAGGTGAACCTTTTCCTTTAAAACCATTTTTTTTATCCTTACCCAAACAAATCCCCTAGTCGCCCACTTTGAGCCTAAACCTTTCGTTTGACCAACCCAATTAGCCTATAACCTTTAAACCTTTTTCTTTTTAAACCCGTGTGATGAAAAACTCGATTATAAGAGCTCAAGTTTGTATAGTGTTTGTTTGGTTAAAAAAAAAAAAAAAATCAGAAAATGTTATGAAAAAGATGAGAAAAACAGTGAGAAAAGAACAAAAATATGTGGTTCTAGTTGTTGAATAAAAGGTGAAAATCACTGCCTTGTAGTTGATGTTTGTAGTTTGCTTAAGTTGGAATAGTTGTGTTATAATAAAAATCGAATTTTTCATCACCTTAGCCACTTAAAAATATCCTATTCCCTACCTTAACCCTAGCCCCGTTACAACCCTTTCAAAGACCTTATGACTTGTGCTTAGTATTCGTGTTCGGCGGTGGAGAATGATTGAGTTGCAAGCCTATGCGGGTACGTGTTCTAATCGGTTTATTCAAGGTTTTTGCCACATGCCAATTTTGAAAGACAGTGGTTTAGTACCCCAGATGATGAAAACTTTTTGCTAAGGCAACTCATTTTCGTTTAATATTCAATTAAAACATGAGTACCCTAGTAATTTAAGCACAGTTTGCAGTCAAATTTTTTATGAAGATTTAGGAGCAAACCCGAATATGACATGATAATGACATATGTACCATTTCTTTTTGACCCATTTATGAGGACACTAATACCACCAAAAATAAGGTATTACATCCTGACAGGAGCTGAAACTATTGCCAACAAAAACAAGCAACAGTTTCACATATATTATTCCAAAAAGAAAAAGAACAATATATCCTGATTATTCGAGAAAATCCTTTTAAGAAAAAATGATCAAGGATTTTCTGAAAACAGCATCAAAAGGTTCTAGTATATTTTCTAAAGAAAACACAATCATATCATTCTCAAGTTATTGAAAATGTTCAGTGGTTTTGACAATAATGGTAAGAAAACTTTGAATACATTTTGACCACTGTTTGGTACCATTTTCTTTGTCAGTTGATTGCAAACATGATCCTCTTTGTAATTCATTCACTGGAATCAAAAACCCTTTTCTGAACAGGTGAATGCACATAGTTGCTTAATGACCATTATTACCCTACACTTTGAC
This sequence comes from Helianthus tuberosus, assembly GCA_030545235.1. NCBI lineage: Eukaryota > Viridiplantae > Streptophyta > Magnoliopsida > Asterales > Asteraceae > Helianthus > Helianthus tuberosus. The sequence goes on from CM060432.1 coordinate 26,917,904, forward strand.
TCTTCAGTGTTTTATGTTTATACTCTTTTCTTCTGGCATCAGAAGTTTTGAGATGAACACACTTCGGAGTTTTTGTAAATTTTCTTAATGTATTTTTACATAGTTGATTTTGTCCTTTTGAGGAACTCAACCTGTTTTCAACACATAAGATCTGAATAACTTTAGTATTTAATGAAAACATCACAAATATCAAAACAACAGTTGAGATCAATATTGTAAAATATAGAACAATCCCATAATTTTAACAGATATGTTTACAAATCTGAAAACTATGAGTGTCTTCTGCATGATATCACTTGTAGTATGAAATTTGTGTGTCATATGACATCTTGGTTGATTTTCAGAGTTTTGAATAACCATTTTGAACATGATCTACACAGTACTCTGTTTTTCAACTAAATACAACCACCCTTAGTATCAATGAATTTTGAGCCGAACTGTTATGTCAAATTGATTGTTAGATCGAATTTGACTGTCCAGGCTCTGATACCAATTGTTAGGATCTGAGGCTCTCATGATAGTGTTTGTTTGTTTAATATGAATAATCAATGAATATGAAAACATGTTAGGTGCAGCGGAAGTGAAAATAAACTCTGTAAACATAATCAAAGGAGATAATAGTTTGATAAACAATTGCTTCTCATAGAGTCAAATGATTTACAAATCAAAGCAAAAGATTACAGATATGCTTACAAACTATACTCCCCCTCAGCCTGATGCCCCAAGGTTGGTTGCACACAAGATGAAAGGATTAGACATGAGGAGAAGAACCCACTCAGTCAATCAAATGTAACAGTACAGGGTACTGTTACATTTATAGGCAAACCAAACCACTGAGGTATCTCAGCTGACGTCACCATGAAAGTGACATCTAACAACCTAACAACCTGTAGACACTGTCCTTATACCAACTACTGATGTCCTAACAACTGATTGTAAATAAAATACAAAACATGAGAAAACAACTGCTTCACGTTCCACTGTTGTAGCCTAAGCACTGATGCTCAACAACAACATCAGTGCTTTCTTCAAAGGTGATCACTCCTTGAATGAGCAGTGTTTGTGTCTTCAGCAGCACTTAAGAGACAGCAGTAGATAGAGTGACAAAGTTTGTCTTTAGCAGTCTTTAGGATTACATCAGCATTTGGATCATCAGTTGTTCTTTTGAGCAGTACTTAAGGTTCATCAGCTGATAGATAACCACTGTCAAGGGGAGAGCAAAGTGTAAACTACTGTTTATTGTGAATCCTCTGTTGTGACCTGGTTTTGGCTTTACATTATCTGTTCCTTTGGTAGGGTTCAATCCCAACAAGGTATTTATAATATTTTGATTTCGCTTGAATGTGACATTGTTCATTTCAAGCGAAATCAACATGTTGATTTCGCTTGAACTGATCTGTGTCACTTTCAAGCGAAATAACACATTAACACTTAAACAAACCCTAATTTTGACCCTGTTGTGTACTCGTTCATCCTATCTAGACATAAGACTCGATTAAGACGAAGTTAACAGACACTAGATGCACCAACACATTGTTTGGCCGGGTTGGGGGAACCGACAATTGGAAACAGGGAGAGCCATACCCTGTTCGTGTGTGCATCTGTTTGATTCAGGTTGTTACATGGTACGTGTTTAGGAGTGTATATGAATTTTTGCTAGTTTTAAGTACCCTTTTTACACTTTTATTAAGTTTTAAATTTATAAAATACGATATTACACTATCACTCTCTACAACATGCTAGGGCAAGTGCACCCATCGTTGGCGTAGTATAGTGATGGTAAGATACCGAGGTCATCCAAGGACACAAGAGCTTTTAATACCGGAATATCGTCGACGTCTAATCTAACTAAATTTTGAATAAAGATTTTTAATAAGTGATGTGAACAAAATGCAACATATAAATTACATCAAATATGGCATAAAACTAACCATTTTTTAGTACTAATGTTGGAAAAAGTGTGTTTGTGTCTTCCTTTTGTATTTTCAGGATTAAATGAGCTCAAATGGACAAAAGAAGCAAAAATGTAGCCAAATCTAACATAAATACAAGAAAAGGAATAAATGTGGCATGCCCGACCCCTCGACAGCATCTCCCCAAGAAAGAACAAGAGAACAGAAGGCTGAACACACCCCGTGCTCAATGAGCATGGGGGCGTGCCCAAGTGTCTGCAGAAAAGACAAAGCTGTAGAAGCTTCTATCATCCACCACGGGGGCGTACCCAGCGGACACGGGGCCGTGGTCAACGCTAAGATTCGCAGAATCTAGGAAAATCTTGATAGTACCGATACGCTTCTGCACACGGGGTCGTGCCCAGTGGACACAGGGGCGTAGTCAACTAATGCAGACAAACTGCATTTAATGAAGAAAGAGAAGATGGGTAGACACGGGGCCGTGCCCAATGGACACAGGGCCGTGTCCGGGCTTCTGTGCAGGCTATAAATAGGGGTGCTTGGCTCACTTGCAAACCATCCCTTGGCAAACCACCTCTCTCACACTTCACCCACCCACCACCACCATCACAACCCACATCCACCACCATCATCCATCATCCATCATAGAGTGTGTGAGTAGTCTCGGGATCCAAGATTGATCGTAAGAGTTCTTGACAATCAAAGGCCATGTTTGCCTAAGTCTCTTACATCACTTGGTGAAGACAAGTGTTACGTGTAATACTTTTTATTTTTAATCTTTTCGCACTTTTTATTTGGTTATGTATTAATGACTTTAATAACTAGTTTCTTATGTTGAAGGTGAATCTTCCTTATCATTTGTCCGTGGTGTCTTGGCATTATTTTACTGTTTATATAAAATAAAAGATTTTCACCATTCATATCTCCACGGTCCATATGGAGATATGTTGGCTACCTGGTCGGGAGTTAAGGGAATGGTTTGGTAAGAGTCTTACCTTGTTCAGTGTATAGATCCTGCAAGAACCTGGGTCAACTTTAGTAGGACCTCCTTCAATACCCACTGGTATTGGATGGCGGGGGTCCGAACTCCTTGACCCCCTCATATGTAAACTACTATTAAAACTTTAACCTGGCTATTTAGGATTGTATCCCTGCTGACTCAAACTACTTAGCCGAGGGTAACGTCACCTTCAAAAGAGGGGCCAACCACATTATGCATTGACAAATTAATTAATTATCTTTCAATAATCCAACCCTTTAGGATTGTATCCTTGCTGACTCAAACTACTGGATTGAGGGTAATGTAACCTTCAAAAGAGGGGCCTACTACTATAACTAAGATAATCTCTTAAAAAGTGCAAAAGTGCGAAAATAATCAAAGGTTACACTAAATGCGAGTCGGATCCAAGTGATTCATCTTGTCTATCTGTTTTTATTTTTATTTTTATTTTTCAGCATTTTAGTTTTTATTTTATAGTTTAAAACCTTTTCTAAATTTTTGATTTGATTAGACGTTGAGGATAAACCGGTATTAAAAGCTCTTGTGTCCTTGGACGACCTCGGTATATTACCAACACTATACTACGCTCACGATGGGTGCACTTTGATGCGTGGTTGGAAACAAGTGATCGTTATCGTTTAACTTGATGATTTTATGTACGTTTTATGTTCGGATAGCCTACTTTTAATCTAAAATATGTTTTGTAGGTTTGACAACATTAAGGAGCTTTTTGGGAGCTTTACGAGTCATCGGGTCAAATAACGGTGCACCGGAACGCATTACGAATCAACCGGAAGCATAAAATGGAAAAGTGAAAAAAGCATACCAGGAGAGCCCGTCGGCGACGGGCAGGCTAGCCGTCGGCGACGGGCACCAGAAAACCATTCCGGATCAATTATTTCTTGGATGATTTTCAATGATTGAAAATGTTGACTTTTGAAGGAAATCCGGGTTTTTAGCATATGGGAGGATAATATAACATATGTGGAGATATTTTGAGGGAAATCATTCAGCTCCAAAGCTAAGGAAACTCTCAAGTCTTTGATAGAAACCATAGAAGATATCCATAATACACTTCACTTTCTATTCTCCAAGCAAAAGGATGGTGTGCATTGTGTTTTGTTCATATGGTGATCAAGCTTCTTTATCAATGAGTGGCTAATCATCTCGGATTCACCCCGGTGTAGGTAGTTGTTTACTTATGGTTTTGAATTGTTCTTGCTTCAAGTTGTGACAATTTGTGTATGATTTTAGAAACCTTTGACGATAAGCTTACATTTGTTTCGTATTCATAAATTGTCGAGCGATGTTAAAAGTTATGACTTTATGAAATGGTTATGTGTAATATGCGTTGTCTTGGTTAGGATTTACATGTTTTGATAACAAAGTGCATTCTTGTCCGTTCATTGTAGCGTTGATAGTTATTGGCACCTAAGTCTTATACACTAAATCCGTTAATTGTATGCATTTAAGTTGAAGCCTAAAACTTGTAGAAACCATAAGTTAGTAATTACCGAAACCGGGTGTGATTCCTTTACTTATTATTTGTTAGAAGTTAAATATCCATTACAATTGTTAACTAGGAGTTGTTATCCAAGGAAGTATTCATATTTAACCAAAACCAAACTTTCACAAACTAGGCGCCTAGCTCGGTTGGTTAGGCGCGCGAAAGGGTGTAAGTCTAGACCCGGGTTCGAATCAGGGGACGACTAATTTCACCATTTTTTGTATCTCATCAATTTAGTTAATTTGGTTCAACATCTTTTCAACAATCAAAAATTATAAAAAACAAGTTAGCAAGCTTCATAAATTGTGACAACCATTTTAGTTCTAGTAAATCCATTTGCAAACCACATACTCTTCGTGGATCGACCCCTTGCTACCGCTAGCTATTTGTTAAGGGTAATTTGGGCTTATAAATATTATCTTTGATTGGAGCGCGACATTCCGATCACACTTGCCCATATGTGTGTTTGGTGTTAGTAAAATATCGTGTTTTGTAAATTTAAAACTTGACTAAAGTGTAAAAAGGGCTAAAAATATACATAAAAATATATACCACCGCGCGCACATCAAGTTTTTGGTGCCGTTGCCGGGGACACAAGGATTTTAAGAAAGTTAGGAATCAACGGCCTAATCATTTTTTCTTATTTTTCTTTTTTTTTTAGGATTTTTCTTAATTTTTCAGCTCCTGCAGAACTCAGCACGGTCCGTGCCCGCTGAACACGCCCCGTGCCCAATCTTTGGTACTGGCAATCTTGTTTTAAGTCAGACAGTACCTGAACACGGGGCCGTGCCCACTCAACACGCCCCGTGCCCGAGTTCCAGTTACTGAAAACAGAACCGTAAGATCCCGACGGTTGGTAATTTCTGACGCAAACATGAGTGATACTGATTTTTTTTACTATCGGCCCTCTTATGGTACGTGGTGTCAAATATGTGGTGGCAATCATAAAGATTTAGAATGTTATTTTCTAAATTATAAGCCCCATTATATAGACCCATTGTTTTCCTGTAGCCTTCAGAGAGGCGAAATTAAAAATAATCCTTATCTCTCCCTCGAATGCTCTCAATCAAACCTTCTAGGAGAAATGCTTCTTGATGAACTATTTCAATTGGAAGATCTAATTCTTAATTGGGTAAAAGAACTTAAGATGGATATCATTAATGTCACACCCCAAAATACGTCGCAGCGGAATATAAAACGTAGTGGAGACGGAAGTTGGTGCCTATTTCTATCGTGATGTTTGATGCATTTAATTGTTGGACATATTAACTTAATTAAAACTTAAGTTTTTAAACACATCGTCCCAAAACATGACAAAATCATGACATAGTTAAATTGTCTTTGATCCTTGTGGATCTTATTACATTTGTCCCAGAAAGTTTAAAAATCAGTCCAACATTTTAAGTGACAAACATACATCAACAAACACAAGATACGCCATAATCCCCGAAGCCGAACTCAAGTACCTGTAGAACACGTTAAAAATCAAGTGTCAACACAAAGGAAGGTGAGTTCACATATTCACTTACAAACAATTTTATTCCAAGAAAAACTTTCTGTTTAGGTGTTTATTTGAAAACATCTATATAATTTTGAAAGTCCGTTTTACTTCCTTAATAAAATCCATGGGCCTTCCGTCGGTTCATCAATCCGACAACAGTAATATTGCCCAGGTTTTGTATATTAAATTATTGCGTCAACTTTCAGACTCGTATGTTAGCTAGACGATACGAACTATATATTAACCATGCAGGGATAATCAAAGCTAGACAATAAACAGAATTTAAATTCGTCATTTGACTTGACACGGGGCGATCGGTCACGACGGGGTTGTCAACCCGATAGATCTACCAACAATTCATCGCGTGCAATACTTAAATGATTAAACGACATCATGGGCGCAGGGTCCTCTTGAAGGACAATATGATGTCTGCCTCACGTACAATATATATATACTACTAATATGACAATTTAATACACGAGGTTGTACGAATCCCCTGAATCTCCATCATTCGAGACCCAGGCCGGCATCCGTCCCAACTATACGGTCATGTTTCGCCTAGGAAATACCGTATCATCCCAATGTCCAACATTTATTCATCAAAAACGTTTTTACTTCGAAACGTATGACTTTTCAAATTTCATATATTTTCTTCGAAAATATATATATTTTATATTGAAAGGTATGTTTTATTTTAAAAACATTATTAAACCCTTTTATTGACGTGTTCTACCCCCAAAATATATACAAAGCAGTAAAAAGGGGGGTTTAGTGACACTCACCTTTGGGTGCGTATTTTAAATAGCGCAATCTCAGAGATTGATTTCTACATGTCCTATTATATATATAGCAACGATTTTAAATCAATATTCATAGCACAAAAATCCTAAGTTTCTCCGTTTCTTAGAATTGTCACATAACTTTGAGATTTTCTCGAAAAGTTATCATTTTTTATTATGTTGGCACGTTAATATATATATATATTTTTATGATTTTGCGACTTGAACGATTTTATTGGTGACCATTATTGTGTAAATCCATTAACTCTCCCGTTTATACACAATATATCTACGATTTGCGCGTCGTAATATATACATAAATGTTTACATAATTTAACACCGATACATGCTAAATCTTGTTAACATATCTATTTTGTCATTTTTAAAGCAAATATACATAAAACATCTCATAAGTATCAAATTTTATGCTCGACAAACAAGTTACACATTTAACGCAATTTTTACCGTTTCTACCGCACAAAACGTACAAGCATACATGCGTAAGCTGGATTTCTAATATCATGTTAAAAAATTAACATATTTTCACATTCTCATCCTTAAATCACATAACACATTTTAACACATAAGGTTCACCCAAAATTTTACTTATACTAGTGTATACTGAAAAATGCGTATTTTAACGATTCGGTAACGTTTTCGGGCGTCGTAAGTCACGTATGACCAACCAAACACCAAATAAACTTAAAATTAGTTAAAATACTTATTTTTAAACTAAAAATATCAGTTTACTTACTGATCTAATTTAGTTTTATAAAAATCACTCAAAAAGCCGATTTTTGACCGTTTTAACGCATAGTTTTGCGTTAAACGTTACTATAATCATCCCAACTTGAAACAACTTGATATTTTAACACAATACATGTTATTTAGTGATTAAAATAGTGGTTATAATCAGATTAGTGCATTTTTTGTCTAAGTCACATAAATCATGCGATTTCACGTATTTTACAACTTTTAATACACCAAGTACAACATGCAAAGCTAGCAAACATTAGGACAAAGTTATACGTCACTAAACACTTTAAAATAACTTAATTTTAGTGTTTATAATCTTCTCAAAACTTATTTTTACTAAATCATACTCAAAACACATTATTTCACCCATTTTACAAGTTTCTAAGCCTCATGTATAACATGCAAAGCTAGTAAACCTTATGACAAAGTTTTATATCATTAAATACATCAAAATAACCATATTTTAATGTTTATAATCTGATCAAATATCATTTTTATCAAACCATGTTCAAATCATCATTTCATGCTTTCATATCATCTTGCATGTTCATGTATGTACATCTAATACACTCATACAACATTAACATCATTACTTATGATCTAATTTATATTCATCATGCATTTAACTCATATTCAAATATTCAAGAACATTCTAATCTTCCTATGATCATTATCAAATCATCACTTTTCATAAAAACTCATTTCAAATCAAAAATCTTTCATATGACACCTTTTAAACATGCATGCATTCATCTTTTTGATTTTTATCAATCAAGAACATCAAGAAAATTAAAACTCAAACTCCATACACATATATATATATATACACATACGGCCACACATATACATACTAGTTCATCCATTTTATTTTCTTTGAAAACCCATTTGTTTAAGAATTCAAGTTTGTGTTAAATTCCAAGTTCAAGAGAAACTTTACATCATCTCTATCATCACTAAAAATCAAGAATGTATTTTTAAGATAATTTTTATACCTTTCAAGTTTCTTAGTGGGTTTTAACAAGATTCTTGATGGTTAGAAGCTTCTTTCACCAAGAAAACACTTCCGGATACTCAAAACACCTTGAAACCTTCTTGGAATGGACTATGATTTTCATGAACAAGCTAAAAATTTCGAAATGGATGAGAGATGAAGGGTTTTTGGCTGATTTGTAAGAGAGAGGGAGTGAATGTTGAGTTTTGAATGATGTCTTGGGTTTATGAAACAGATTGGAGAGTGTGATGATCATTAGTCATCCACCACCTCCCTTTTTAGCCAATAGATATTTGAAAGAGGAGAGAGAAAGTGTTGTAGGGCTGCCATATGTTCCCCCACACACATATATAACCGATTACATATGAATATATATATATACATATATATGTAAATCTTGGCCAAAACTGGTATTTTACTGGATACCGGGTATTTTATCTAGCGTTTTAATCCCGTTTTAGCGTGTTTTAAATTATTTTTAACACTCTATAAAAATAAGCTCACCAAAATATTATTGAGAAATATTTTGTTTGCCGGGAATGGCGACGTTGCCGGTATTTGGCAGTATGCGCGCTGTGCTGCGCGGTACGCGCTTAAAATTGCAAAAATAGGGATTTATGCGTTTTTATTTATTTTTATCATTCTAAAGTAATAAAATCATCAAATTATTACTAAAATGATTATCAGTTGCCTTGACAGGCAGTGTTGACAGTATTTTGTCGGTATACGCGCTTCATCGCGCGGTACGCGCTCAAACTTGAAAAATAGAGTTTCTTAGCGTTTTAATTTATTTTTCCTCACGAATATGATTAAAATTATTATTCTAATCATAAAAGACTATTTTTAGGATTTTAACACTAATCGGATGGTCACTAACGTTCGTTTCGCATTTTAACCGTTACGCGATAAGCGTTTATCTTACCGTTGCCAACATAATTTTTATCAAAGTTTAATTTTACCAACTCATTAAATTTCACATATAAACATCATAACCAGTCAAATACAACCCTGTTACCTATTCACAACATGTGTTACAATTGTACGGTACGGCCTGAAAAGCCAGGTGTCACAATTAATTCATCTCAAGACGATACCCAAGAAGAATTGTTGGGATCGCATTTGAATAAAAACAACTCCGTTGTTCCCGATATCACCTCTAACTTTGGCGAAGACTTGAACGATAGTCGTCTCTGTGTCGATTGTGCTGTGAAGGACTCCCCATCGACTTCATTCGGTGCATACATAGACCTGAGCGATTCGGCATACACCTTCTTTAACGAGAGCCCGGGAAAGGGTTGGACTTGTCCACCTACATTTAGCATAGGAATCACCCTTACCGACAACCTCTTGCGTTCTCGTCTAAATCTAGAGCAATTAAGGTATCTCAGGCACTTTGGGGTTGTTCCATCCAGTAAGGAACCGCCCGATCCGGATAAATTCCTTAAAAATAGACGAAACTTCATAAACAGCCTCTAGACTCGGGGCCGTGTCCAGGTCAGCACGCCCCCATGTCCACCAAAAGATTTCCGTCTGACTTCTTGTCAGAATACGGACAAAATGTGTCAGGATCTTGCTTGCACACGGGGCCGTGTCCAGCCGACAAGGGGCCGTGTGCAGCGTGCTGTCATTTTCTATAAAGGCAGCAAGATTCCTGCTCATTTGGACCACTCCAAAGACAAAGATTTGCTGGGATCTTCACACATACCATCCCAGGTATATTCTAAAGAAGGTTCTCAACAACCATCTTGTCTTTTCCACTTTTATCCATTGCCTTCTTCTTCAATTTTTCCTAAATACCTCCATTAGAGCTTGAAATCACCATGATTCCAAGCTTTATGGTGATGTTTGTTAGATTTTTACTCAAGGAATCTTGTTAAAAATAAGTTCTACAATAGTGTTTTAAGTTATTTCTGCTTAAAATTGATTTAAAATCATGAAAATAATTTAAAACTCCAAGATTCCTTGTTCCAAAAATCTGCAGACATCTGAACACGGGGCCGTGTTCAATAAGCACGGGGCCGTGTCCGAGGTACTGTTCCAATAAAATTGAACTATTTTCGGTCTGTTTTCTCAGAATGGCGAGTAGAACTAGCGGAACATCTTCATCACACTCCAGGAACAACGAACAAGGGAGAAGGTCATCAACGGTTGAAGACTCTCTTGTAAATTACGTCTACGCTTTAAGAGAGGCCATTGATGAGATGACGGGAGTGGAAGAAGCATTGGTCGGCCGTATCAATCATTTTACGGTAGGAATAGAGGGATGTCTTCGAGAGATCAACCTTTTGCACCAAAGGTTGAACATTATCGCTTCTCCTCCCTTGGTACCGATTATCACCCAAAGTGCATGGAATGTGGTACCGGAAGTCATCATACCGGCCGAATGGTACACCATACACCCGGAGCCCCCTCGAGACATATTACAAGGGGTTCCGGTTGGTGTCACTCCCCCTCCGCAAGATGTTGAGGAAAATGAGCCCGCCTTCTTCCTCCCAAGGGAAATAGAAGAATGGTTTTAACAACATCTAGGGAATACCCCTCGGTTTGGAGTTCTACAAAGCCTTTAAACACCGGAAAGCTATTTTCGGAATTTTGATTCCTATCGTAAAAGTAGAACTCCCTAGGATGATTTTATGTATCACTTGACCTATCTATCTCAGGACTTTTAGTTTTTATTTTTTTCTGCTTTATTTTTTAATTTCTAGGACCTATGTAATGTCTTAGTTTTAATGAAAAGATGGTTTAGTTAACTTGGTGTTTGGATGATGATGTAATGGATAAACACTCGGGATGGTGAAGGATACCAAGGGAAACTTGAACCAAGCCCCATGCACAAAAATAGAACCTCCCGCAATTTTTTCTTCATTACAGCAAGTTCGGCACGGGCCGTGTCCAGCCAACACGGCCCCGTGCTGAACCATCTGCAGAGGATCGCCCAGTTCAGGTAACTGGACACGGGGAACACGCCCCCGTGCCCAGGCATCTGTTTCTTTTTACTAACTTCTGTTACTGGCAACCTGAACACGGGGCCGTGCCCGGACACCACGGGCCCGTGTCCAGATGTCTAGTAACATAAAAAATTGTTTTTAAACACACTTTTACACATTCAATCAACCTAAAAACTTATTTTTGGGACACATTGAGGACAATGTGTAATTTAAGTGTGGGGGGGGGGATGCTAAAACCTTGAATTTTGCAAGTCCTAATTACAAGTCTTTCATAAAACTCTATTGGAACCGCTAATCACCCAAAAAAAAAATTTCAAAATCTTTTCATTTTTTTTTTACTTGTCTTGGTTTAATTTGGGAATTACAAGTTCTAAAAAGGTAATATTTTTACAAATTTACAACCTAGCTTCGTGATAAAAAGAACCAACATAAGAAAATTATGAAAAGGCATGACAAATCTAGTTAAAATTTGATTATCTTGATCACATAAAAACCCATTCCCACAAAAAGTGAGTTTTGAGCCTTTATTGAGCATACAAATACACATCTTTAAACTAAATGCTCATCTTTCGTTTCTTGTGTTAATAGCCGCTTGGTTCTTACGACTCTAGAACTTACCATGACGATACATTCCCGGTCCTTACCAACTTAAACCCAAGTAAGTAAATGATGGAGGCATTAGGACTAACACTTTTTATTTCAACACCATTATTTTCTTTTTTTTTACCACCTACCCAAAATCCCCCTAGTTAACCCCTTTGAGCCTAAACCTTTTCATTTCTTAACCCAAATCAAACACCCTTTTTACCCACCAAAACCCTTTTTCATTTTAAACCCTTTATTTTAGTAACAAAGCTCGGTTTTCTTGTGACTTCCTTATTAAAAAAATCTCTCATAGAGAAGAAAAGAAAAATGAAGTTAGCAATAAACAAACAAAGCTTATCAAAAAGAACTTTGTTTGAAGAAATGCTTCATTAGAGTAAAAAGTTGAAAAAATAATAAGTCTTACAAAAACCGACGCTTTTTACGCCTTTCGCCATTTTCTACTAACCACTAACCAAACCAACTACCTTTAACCCAAGCCTAACCCTTCCCCCAAAAGTCCTCTTGATGTTTACAAATGTGTATAGTTAAAAGGAGGAGGATTGATTGCTTGGCAAGCTTATGGTAGGAGTAAGTTCCATGCCGTTCTCGATTGTTTCACAAAAATACATCTTTAGCCGAGTGTTGAGTGATCCCCCGTGAGGTATGTGAACATGTATATAAATGGAATTTTAAAAAGGCATGTTATGCCCAAATAAGTAATTTATTTTATGTAATGTTCTAAATAAATCATGAAGAATAAGGATTGTAAATAAAATAAAAATAAAACCTAATGAAGAATCTTGGAATCCTGACACTCTATGACAAGCCCAAAAACCTTCTCTTTTACCCATTCCATTTGGGAGTGTAAAGCCACATTATAAAGAGTTTTGCTTGAGGACAAACAAATATCAAGTGTGGGGGTATTTGATGTGCACAAAATGCAACATATAAATTACATCAAATGTGGCATAAAACTAACCCTTTTTTAGTACTAATGTTGGAAAAAGTGTGTTTTTGTCTTCCTTTTGTATTTTCAGGATTAAATGAGCGCAAATGGACAAAAGAAGCAAAAATGCAGTCAAATCTAACATAAATACAAGAAAAGGAATAAATGTGGCATGCCCGACCCCTCGACAGCATCTCCCCAAGCAAGAACAAGAGAACAGAAGGCTGAACACGCCCCGTGCTCAATGAGCACGGGGACGTGCACAAGTGTCTACAGAAAAGACAAAGCTGTAGAAGCTTCTATCACCCACCACGGGGGCGTGCCCAGCGGACACGGGGCCGTGGTCAACGCTAAGATTCGCAGAATCTAGGCAAATCTTGATAGTACAGATACGCTTCTGCACACGGGGTCGTGCCCAGCGCACACGGGGGCGTGGTCAACTAATGCAGACAAACTGCATTTAATGAAGAAAGAGAAGATGGGTGGACACGGAGCCGTACCCAATGGACACGGGGCCGTGTCCAGGCTTTTGTGCAGGCTATAAATAGGGGTGCTTGGCTCACTTTCAAACCATCCCTTGGCAAACCACCTCTCTCACACTTCACCCACCCACCACCACCATCACAACCCACATCCACCGCCATTATCCATCATCCATCATAGAGTGTGTGAGTAGTCTCGGGATCCAAGATAGTTCGTAAGAGTTCTTGACAATCAAAGGCCATGTTTTCCTAAGTCTCTTATATCACTTGGTGAAGACACGTGTTTAGTGTAATACTTTTTATTTTTAATCTTTTCGCATTTTTTATTTGGTTATGTATTAATGACTTTAATAACTAGTTTCTTATGTTGAAGGTGAATCTTCCTTATCATTTGTCCGTAGTGTCTTGGCATTATTTTTCTGTCTATATAAAATAAAAGATTTTTACCATTCATATCTCCACGATCTATATGGAGATATGTTGGCTACCTGGTCGGGGGTTAAGGGAATGGTTTGGTAAGAGTCTTGCCTTGTTCAGTGTATAGATCCTGCAAGGACCTGGGTCAACTTTAATAGGACCTCCTTCAATACCCACTGGTATTGGATGGCGGGGGTCCGAACTCCTTGACCCCCTCATATGTAAACTACTATTAAAACTTTAACCCGGCTATTTAGGATTTTATCCCTGCTGACTCAAACTACTTAGCCGAGGGTAACGTCACCTTCAAAAGAGAGGCCTACCATATTATGCATTAATAACTTAATTAATTATCTTTCAATAATCCAACCCTTTAGGATTGTATCCTTGCTGACTCAAACTACTGGGTTGAGGGTAACGTCACCTTCAAAAGAGGGGCTTACTACTATAACTAAGATAATCTCTTAAAAAGTGCAAAAGTGCGAAAATAATCAAAGGTTACACTAAATGCGAGTCGGATCCAAGTGATTCATCTTGTCTATCTGTTTTTATTTTTATTTTTATTTTCAGCATTTTGGTTTTTATTTTCTAGTTTAAAACCTTTTTATAAATTTTTGATTTGATTAGACGTTGAGGATAAACCGGTATTAAAAGCTCTTGTGTCCTTGGACGACCTCGGTATCTTACCAACACTATACTAAGCTCACGATGGGTGCACTTGCCCATATGTGTGTTTGGTGTTAGTAAAATATCGTGTTTTATAAATTTAAAACTTGACTAAAGTGTAAAAAGGGCTAAAAATATACATAAAAATATATCCCAGCACGCACGTCAATAAGTAAAATAAAGAAACTAAATAAATAAAGAAACAAATAGACACGGTAGAATCACCTGGTTTCGACTCATCATTTATGTATCTTTTGATGATTTCCGTACTTTGGGTTATTTAAAAGATTATATTAGTTGTAGTGGCATGTCCCACTTTCGGAGGCAACGCTACCCTCAGCCATATTGGTCTGAGTCAGCAAGGATAAATTCCCGCAAGGCCAGAATATTGAAAGATAATTAAGTAAGTTATGAATACAAAATGTGGCATGTCCCTCTTTTGGAGGCAACGCTACCCTCGACCATATTGGTCTGAGTCAGCAGGGATATAGTCCCGCAAGGCCGATTTAAAGTTTTAATAGTAGTTTACTTATAAGGGATTCAAGTCGTTCTTACTTCCCCCGATTTGATGCTATCTACCTCAAAGGAAGTCCTAATAAGTTTGAATCAAGTCCTCGCAGGATCTATACACTGAACGAGGCAAGAACTTTACCCATACCACCCTTCTAACCCCTTTCCAGGCAATTAACGCGCTTTATATAGACCGTAAAGACACGAATGGGTGAATCAACAAAACATGAAGAGATGATAAAATAAATTTCACTTTCAATATAAAAAACTAGTTAATAAAGTCAGTAATACATACCCAATTAAAAATTTTACCAAAACTTGGAACACAAAAGTAATACATAAATGCTTTGTCTTCACCAAGTGATGTAAGAGATTACCCAAGCATGACCTTTGTTTGACAAAAACTCTTAAGATCAATCTTGGATCCCGAAACTACTACACACACTCTAAGGATGGATGATCGATGAATGTGGTGGATGATAGTGGTATTGTGGTGGGGGGGGGGGGAGGTGGCATGTGTGAGAGAAGTGGTTTGCCAAGGGTGAGTTGGCAGTGAACCAAGCACCTCTATTTATAGATGAAAACAGAAGGTTTACACGGCCCCGTGCATGGTAGACATGGCCCCGTGCCCTTCTCCTTTTATGTCTCCATTTAATGCGCTTGTCAGTCCAGATGCTCACACGACCCGGTGTGTCAACGGCACGGTCCCATGGCCCTTGTATTTGTTGTACGATCCAAGATTTGCAAATCTAAGAGTTGACCACGGCATGTGTCCATGAGACACGGCCTCATGTACCTTGTATGCTTTTGTTTGTCTTTTTCATCAGGGAATCTTGAGTGGGGCACGTTTCCATGCCCGGTAGGCACGGTCCGTGCTTGGCTTCAGTTTTGTTGTTTTTGTCTTGGGGTGAAGCTTGGAGGGTCGATATATTGTATCAAGTTCCCTTTCTTTGTATTCATGTTGGTTTTTGCCGTTAATTTGTTCATTTTGTACATTTAAGCTCTTTTAATCCTGAAAATCAAAAGTATACAAAGAAACATATTTTTCCAACATTAGTACTAAAAATGGTTGTTTTTATACCTTATTTGATATAATTTATATGTTGCATTTCGTGCATATCATTACACTTGTTTCTTTTATCATTCCATTTGTTTGGCGAGTCTAGGTCTAGGAGACTCCTTTGATAAGACCTGCGGAGGCACCCTTTAGTGGCGAACCTCTTATCAGGCCCCTATCCTAGTTTCGCCATTGTCTGTTTACTTTCTTATGCTATTTTTTATTGATACTGTTTATAACACCCCAAAATGCACCTATATTTATTTAGAGTTAATTGCCATTTTAGTCCCTGTGGTTTGGGCCATTTTGCCAGTTTAGTCCAAAGGTTTCATTTTTAACATCTGGATCAAAAAATGTTTCATCTTTGCCATTTTGGTCCAACTGACTTAACTCCATCCATATGTGTTAAGTCTTCCAAGGGCATTTTAGTCATTTCATTTTTCTTTTAATTAACCCTTTATTCTTTATTGTTTAAAAACATTAAAGATAGGATGGAGTTTATATATATATATAAACAAAACGCAGAAAACACACCGACTTTTCTTCTCTCTCTATACTCATTCTCCTCTCCATCATCAACAAACACCATCACCACAACCAACCGCTACTACCTGACCACTAGCTGACATCACCACCATCAGCCACCCCCGCCCATTCCACACGAGCATGGACGACCCCCACCACAGCCACCCCACCCTAAGCCCCACAGGTTTGTTCCTGGCCGGAACCCTAAAACGGTTGTTACACCACCGTCGGCGTAAGAGAAAGGCACAAGCCGGAAACTTGGTTCCTGGTCGGAACCCTAGATTTGACGCTGCCGCCACTCAAAAACGGTTGTTACACCACCGTCGTTGCTATTGGGTGCGGCGGCAGAGCTTCGAACCGCCACCATGACCACCTATCTAGCTCTGTATTGTATGATTTGTTCTTGATTTCTTTTTAAAATTTGGGGATTTTGAATATACAAGTTGGGGTTTGATTCTAGGGTTTGTTTTGGTAGATGAAATCTTTTGATGAAAAGCGGGTCAGGTTAGAAAGAGAGAGAGATTGAGTCAGAGAGGGAACATGTAAAGTGGGTGGTGATAGCGCGGTGGTGTGGGTGGCGATAGTGGCGGAGGTGGTAGGTGGGTTGGTGGTGGTGGTTGAGAAGGTATAGAGAGAGAGAAGGGGTGGGGAAGGGGAGGGTGGTGGTGAGGTCCGGTGGCGATGGTGATAATGGTGATGGCGGTTTGGAGGTAATGGCAAATAGTAGTGGTGGTGGTAGTCGATTAGCAGCAGAGGGATGGGAGGGGTTGTTGGTGATGAAAGGTGATGTACAGAAGTTTTGATTTTTTTGAATGAACTGATGGTTTGAGGATACATAATAGACAAAAATAGTTAGATTTATAAAATTACTGAAATGTCTTTTCATTAATATTTTTATACAATAAAGAATAAAGGGTTAATTAAAAGAAAAATGAAATTACTAAAATGCACTTGGCAGACTTAACACATATGGATGGAGTTAAGTCAGTTGGACCAAAATGGCAACGATTAAACCTTTTTGGATCCAGATGTTAAAAATGAAACCTTTGGACTAAACTGGCAAAATGACTCAAACCACAGGGACTAAAATGGCAATTAACTCTCATTTATTTATCATGTTTTAAATACCTTAGTATGAAAAACGATAACTAGAAACACGAACCTATTAAACATTTACTAGTATGTTATTAAAGTTTTAGCATTTAGTATGGAGTATGATGACTAGGAGTAATTAACCTAGGTATTTAAAGTTAGGTTTTAATAGAAAGGAAGTAAGTTGTGCCTAAATAAATTATAAACAAAACAAGATGGGCTAAAGGTGAACACAAGGGAAAAAAAGGACGCCATGGAGGCTTTTTTTGAAAACAATGCCCCGGGGGCGGTCTAATGGGCGTTTGGAGGTGTTTTTGGGGGAGAAAACGTCCAAAAACCCCCACTACGGGTGGTCTAAGTATAATTAAATTTTTGTATTATATGCTACATTTTTATAGGTAACGTAGGTTGAACTAGATTCATTGATTTAACCAACAAAAAATGTATAATTGTTAAGTTTTCCTTTCGACTCTTATTTTACATAAAATTTAATTTTTTTTTCACCACTTAACTTTAACGATTTGGTTAATAATCAAATGTTATAAAATATTGATTGTTGACTTGTGTAAACGTTATAAAATAAGCTTTGAAGTTAGGGGTGAGCAAATTAACCACCATAACCGATAACCGAATCATAACCGACATAACCGATAACCAGTATAACCAATGGTTATGGTTATGAAACTTTGTATAATCGCTCAATCGGTTATGGTTATGGTTTTGAAGCTTTGGTTAACCGATATAACCGAAACCGAACCAAACTTGTGATGTTAACTTTATATAATGGATTTGTTTTTTACAAAACCATATATAGGGTTTTTACTAAGATAAAAGTATGTTAGTAACAAAATAATCTTGATGTAGATGTCATTTATTTTGATACAGAACTAAGGTGTTATAGACATAATTGTTTTTGTTTGAGAATTACCTTATTAAAAAGAATCCTAAATCGGTAGTTTAACCAAAAAGTTTAGTCCCCGTTATCTTATAAAATAAGCTCAAGCTAAGTTCAAATCGTGTACAACCCTATTTATTTCAAACCTTGCTTGGTTATTTAACCGAAATTAACCAAAACTGAACCATAACCGACTTCATAACCGATTAACCATAGCCGAAGTTTGGTTATGGTTATGGTTACCAAAATTCCATAACCGAACTAGCGGTTATGGTTATGGTTAATAGTAAAAACCGAATCAAACTGATCCATGTGGGTTTAAATCTTGCCCAAGAAAGAAAAAAAAAGGAAAATGACTGGGTGCGGGATGTCTTGTGGGACATCCTCAAACGGGCGGGGATCTCGGTGAAGAAAGAAGCCCCCGTAAACTTTTTGACAGATCCGAGGGAAGGAAGATCCACATTGCGCCCCGCGGACGTTTTAGTTTTCGGGTGGGATGCAGGTAAACACGCTTGTGTTGATCTTACCGGGGTTTCCCCCCTTGTAGGCTTTCGGGATACAGGTTTTGTCCCTGGTCAGGCGATTGCAAGGGCGGCAGCAAAGAAAATGGACAAACATGCCAAAGCCTTCGAGGATAATCAACATTCCTTTATCCCTTTTGCCTTTGATACCTTTGGCTCGCTAGCCCCAGAAGCCATCAGATTTCTTGAACGGGTCCAACGGGTTGTTCACAGCAACATTTCGTCTCCTAGAGATCGGGGTTTTGTTTTTACTAGGTTAGGTTTCGCTATTCAAAAGGAGGTAGCGGCGCAGCTTGTTGCCCGCTTACCGGCTATCTTGGTGTAATTTGTTTGGCCTTATATATAAATATATCCCTAAAATATTTATAACATCTTAAAGATAAATGTCGGTGGGTAGACAAAATTACCATATCTGCCCTCACCAATCAACCAAATTACAAAACTGCCCCTCTCTCTCACCTACAAAACTGCCCCTCTCTCTCATCTCTCCCGATCAAATTCCATCTTCCCCTTCTCTCTCCTCTCTCTCTCTCTCCTCTCCGCCTGCTGTGTTCGTTCAGCTTAGGCTCGGCTCCAGTGGTTCGGGTTCGAGTCACTGCCTCTCTGACGGTGGTGGAGGTCACGGCAGTAGCAGTGGCTTGGTTTCGGGTTCACTCCAGATTCAAGTTTGGTTTCATTCCCGATTTGATTCAGTCTCGGTTCAACCCGATTTCGGTGCGGTTCAGGTCAGTTTTGGTTCTCGGATCTGTGTGTTCTCGGTTCAGTTCAGGTATCGCGTTTAGATTTTATTTTGTTTAAACTTCGATTCAAATCCAATGTTTTTGTCTCAGTTCAGATTCGGTTCGATGTGTGACTTGGTTTCGTTGGGCTCGGGTCAGGTCTAACGGCAGGTTCGGGTCCCCGTTCAGTTCGGGTCCCCGTTCAGTCCGGTGTTGTTAACGGGTCTGGTTCGGTTCAGTCGCGACTCACTCCAGTTCGGGTCAGTTTTGGTCCGGTCAAACATGGTCAACAACAGCTTTGGTTCGGTTCGAGTCAACTATGGTCAAACTATCAACGCCGGTCACACCGATCAGATTCGGTGTTCGGTAAAATTAACGTCTTGAAGTTCATTATGTTATTTATGTTAATGTTAAATTTTTACGCGAAACTAACTCTTATATTTTGTAAACATACATAGAATATATATAGATATATTAGCCTCGAAATTTATTGTTTCGTATTGTTTCATTGTTGATGAATTGTTGGGTTTTGACAAATATCGACACTTAGAGTTGTCGGGATCGTCCAAAAACAGAGGAAACTCTGCCCGTTTTTTTCGTAAAATCAGTAAAATGAAACGCGTTAAATTCAGAAAACGGAACCTATCAAATTCGATTAATTTTTATAAAATAGATATAAATGAATATTTATTTTGACGATACTTCCATAATATTTTTCGATAAACTTAATTTAGATTATTACTTAAACTATATAAAATATATGTAATTGTATTTATATGGTGCTACCCTGATCGTTTTCTGTATTATGTTGTTTCTAAGAAGATAAAAATCAAATTTATAAGGTTTGAGTTTTGGAATTTGACTTCACGAGCAAAAAAGCATCTCTAATTTTGGAAGGGAGGGAGGGATAACAACATACTATATGTTTGATACAGTGTTCATTACTGAAGAAAGCTTTGCTACTATGGGTTACTTACTGGAACAAGTCTTGAAGGCAACATCTTATTTATTTAAATGCATAGACAAAATTTCAACTCACTGTGTCTAATATCTTTTAAATTCCCATGGTTTTATATTTTGTGTTATTGGAAACAGTAGATGACAGTAAGCTTTTGATCCGGTAATACTTATAGTTGTTGTGGTTTCTTTTCTTATGAAATGACAGAATTCACGGAGGGAGCAGGCCTCTGGTGACTTGGAATTCTTAACAGTTAAGATAAATCAGCTGAAGAAGCAGATTCAAGCAGAAAGGGTTCTCAGCTTGCAAAGCTAGGATGGGATCGTAGGTGTCACTTCAAGGTATTTTTTGGTTTATTTGACGAGATGTCGCCGCCGCAACGCGCGGCGCGGGCAAAAATCTAGTTCACCCTTAAATTAAAACTAATCACTTGCTCGTCTCTTGGCATTTTACCGTAGTGGTTTGGGATAGTGTTTGATTTTAGCTCCCTTTTAATAATATTTCTTGTCTTCTGATTTTCCTGTCCTACACGCACGACGAAAATCACAACACCCTTTTATACATTATATTACAAAATAACATATATTAAATTGGCAATTTTCTGGTCTTGCTACACGCAAGGGCCGTGATCACGCTGACCAATAACATCCTTTGAATAATATATGTTAAATTGCAATTTTCGGTTTTGCTACACGCACAGGGAGGTCATTAATGTGATAAATCACAGCACCCTTTTGAATATACTGCAATTTTCCATCTTTTGAATACATACCTACATAGTACAGAGTTAAAATGAGAACAAATTTTTTTAAGAATAAAAAAGAAGAAATTTCAACCAACAATAAAAATGTTTTATTTTACTTCATTTAATTTTTGTATTTAATATTAGTGTAAAAGGGTATATTGGTAAATTTAGATGGATAATTAATTGGTAGTTTTTTTAAGGCAAATTAGAAAATAATAATCCCATCTTTCTGAAATTTGCCGATAATAATCTCAAGTCATTTATTAGCCATTAATAATCCGACCTCGTCCAATTTTTTTTATTTTTTTTGTAAAATAGTCCGCCGTTAAAATAGCTTAACGGAGTTAAGTGTTTTTCTGAATTACAAACCCATGTTTTAGGGCTTTTGATCAGAACGAGGATAGGAGTCGATTGATGTAAATCTTACCTCGAAATACTGCCTCCAACCCACGAAAACGGTGCTTCAATTCAGGTGCTTAACTTCCAATTAACAAAATTCAAGCCATTTCGAACACAATTTCGAGGTAAATTTTACATCAATCGACTCGTACCCTCGTTCTGATCAAAAGCCCTAAAACATCGGTTTGTAATTCGGAAAAACACTTAACTCCGTTAAGCTTATTTTAATGGCAGACTATTTTACAAAAAAATTGGACGAGGTCGGATTATTATTGGCTAATAACTGACTTGGGATTATTATCGGCCAATTTCAGAAAGATGAGATTATTATTTTCCAATTTGCCTTTTTTTAATAGCTAAATACATTAAATTTGTAACTTATTTTCAAAATAACATATTTTTTCCAAAAAAGAAAAATATATAATTAAAGTGTAGCATAAATTACGAGGTGTGTATGATGAATTACGAGATGTGTAGGAGAAATTTTAATATGTGGAGGATAAATTTCAAAACGTGTAGGATAAATTTTGATGTGTGTAAGCAAAAATTTGAGTGTGGAGGATGATAGTGTTTATTACTAATTAATTAGTCAAAGATAATAATAAATGAGTTGATAGAAAAATTATTTAATGTTTTACATTTGTACCCTTTGTTCTTTTTCTTATTAATTTAATTTTCTTCTCAAATGAACCTTCCCCTACATACGTATATATTAAAAAGTAAATTGCAATTCTCCGGTCTTACTACACACAGAGATACGTGATTACTATGATCAATCACAATACAATTTTGAAAATACACACACATATATATATATGGTTAAGATTTAGAGAAAACGGTGGAAAGTGTGAGAACAGTGAGAACGCTTATGGATCGTCCAATCAAAACAATCTATGGACTAGATTGACGCGGTGGCGTTTTCGTAAATAACATCAATTTTATTATGTGGACACGCTTTATTAAGGGTAAAAAAGGTAAAACATCATTTCTTACATAAAACGCCGTTGAAAAATAAAACGCCAAATAAATACAAAACGCCAATTTTATCACTGCGTGCTTTTTTCTGTGTTTTTTATTTAAGCTCTCAGGCTATAAAAACACCACAAAATGTAAAACGCCATAACATATAACGCCAAGCCTTACATCCGGATAAATGTTAATTACATTTTTTCTTATAAAAATAATATCCCGCCTAAACTACGCGCCAAAAAATCCTATAAATAGAAACGTCTCACCACCATCCGTTTATCACACCAAAAAACACACAAAAAACACATTGGTTCCTAAAAAAATACAACTCAGTGTAAAACGCCAAAAAATACAACGATGGCAAACATCTTTTCTTTGATACTCAGTAATGTTCTGCATGAAGTTTTGCTGAATGATTTGTTAGGTGAGTGTAGTAAGATTTTGTTGCATGAGATGGACAAAATTCAAAAAAGATGGATTGATGACACCCATATGTCATTCTGTCATCTTTGTTCTTGAAGAAGGTTTGGATAATTAGAAGAGACCTATCCCAGTGTAAATGCTACTTTGGCCTCGATGATTATAATGAAGACGACGGGCAGATAGCATCCACCCACACGGGGTCGATCTATGTCTCCAACATCCACAAAGACACTTCAACACATGAACAAAGAAAATAAACCACGCCAAACCCAAAACGCCATTTATTTGTGACAGTTCTTGTAGTTTCAAAAGAAGAAAGAGACTGATGACACTGAAGATTTAGATCATAAATTGCTTCTATTTGTTTTTTTTTTTATTTTCTTTATCCGTTGTTTGTTTTGTAATTTCAGCTAAGAAACAACAAAGTACATTAATCCTATAATGAAAAAGAGTTAATTGCCCGGATAGTCCCTGTGGTTTCACGTTTTTTCACGTTTAGTCCCCAACTTTTTAAAATTACATGTATGCTCCCTGTGGTTTGATCGTTTGTTACTCGGATAGTCCCCTGAGTGGAATTTAGTTAATTTGCTCAGTTAAGTTGATGTAAAATTACTAAACTACCCTTACTTTCAATAATTATAATAACAAATAAATGATCATTTTAAGTAGGCCCCATCATTATAATTAAATATAAAAACCTACCCCACCCCTTCCCCTTTCTTCATCTCCCTCACATCACACAGACAACCTCACCCTTCTCGGCGACTACCACCGCCCTACCGCCGTCGCCGGCGTCACAAATTTCCACTCAATTAAACTAACAATTCAGCAAATCAAACTCACAATTACCATAAAAAAAACCAAAAAATCTAGAATAAATAACAAAAGATTGGAATTCATTTACTATCATGACAACACTAGAAACTGAAATCTGAGTAGCCAAAAGGGTTTCAGAAAAAGAACCAACTTTTCTCTAGAAAACACCCAAATCGGAACCGGAAGATTTCATCACGTCCATACGAAACACACACAATCTTCAAACAAAATCCAAACGATCTCTGCCATTCTCAATTCCTCCTTCCAGCGAGCCTTGGGACTATCTTTTTGTGTCTTCTACGAAATAATCACCGTAGGGAAGGAATTACTGGTGTAGGAAATCAGCAAACATGTTTTTCCAACAGCTTCGTCATCAACAGTGACGCACTTAATGAACCTTGAGGCGCTCTTATTCATTCAAAACAGGGCCTCAGATCTTCTTCGACGATTAGAAGACCTGAATTAACGTTTCACAGAGAGGAGGTTAATCAGATGAATTGTGGAGGGATAAACGAAGGTGTTTGTTGGCAGGGGAAGTTGGAGTTGAGGGTGACGCCGGCGACGGCGGTAGGGCGGTGAGAGTCGCCGAGAAGTGTGAGGTTGTCTGTGTAATGTGAAGGAGATGAAGAAAGGTGAAGGGGTAGGGTAGGTTTTTATATTTAATTATAATGATGGAGCCTACTTAAATTGATCATTTATTTGTTATTATAATTATTGAAAGTAAGGGTAATTTAGTAATTTTACATCAACTTAACTGAGCAAATTAACTGACATCCACTCAGGGGACTATCCGAGTAACAAACGATCAAACCACAGGAAGCATACATGTAATTTTAAAAAGTTGGGGACTAAAGGTGAAAAAATGGTCAACCACAGGGACTATCCGGGCAATTAACTCAATGAAAAATATAATAAAACGCCAAAACGAGCAAATGCTTGTAAAACGCCATCATGCCATAAAAACGCCCCCCAAAACTACCAGACTATAATTAAATTACTTTGAACAAGTACTATCATAATAAATCTAAAAAAAAAAAGCTTAAAACAATGTGCAAAAGAAAATAAAACAAAAAAGTCTCATCGTTATCTAAACGCCATTGGAAAACAAAACGGCATAATTACAGCCGTCAAGATTAGACGTGTTACACCATAAAAACAGATAGAGTCTGAAAACAAAACACGGTAACTGCAAAAACAGTAAAATAAACGACGGAAACATAATTACTAACATTTATTATATTGAAAGCCAAATACTTGGGGAATTGAATTTATTTATCTTTTTCAAAACGCCATAATTACCTGTCATGCACGGGAAAAAAAGTCAATAAAAATAAGACCATTAGAACACAAGCTCAAACACGCCAAAAACATTGACTAAAAACGCCACATATTGTCTAAAACGCTAAAAACTTCAAAAATGGCTAAGGTTATTGCATGGAGGTTTGAAAGGAAAGAGAAACGATTCATTATAAAGTTCTCTGATAGGAGAAGGGTGAAGGTAAGGACAATCAAAGCCATGCTTGGTAAGAATGAAGGGGTTCAGAGGGATATCCTGGCCCTTGGGGTTCCAATGGCCAATGATTGTGAAAGAACCCGAACTGTAATAAAAAAGACTGAAGAGAAAATTTCCGGCAGAAGATGATGATGATATTGACGATACTCCTCTACCAACACTTAGCAGTTGGGTAATGCATGAGGAAGAAGGAACGGTTGAAGTGACTTACAAACACGGGGTGCAATATTCATTGCCAATGGAGGAAATGTTGAAGACAGGGAGGCTATCTATCAATGAACAACTCTGTGATTTAGCACCTTCAAACGATCCAAATTCCAAGGATGCAGTGATATTCAAGAATAGGCTGCAGCAAAGAAGAGACGAGCTAATGGCGTTATACGCCAATCTAAAATTTGATGATGATGAATTTGAAGAAAGTGATGAACAAAGCGATGGGTACATCTCTGATGTAATCCCATCCACGGAAGACTATTAGTTTATTTTGATTTCGTATTATTGTAATTTTATAAAATATTAATCTATGGTAATCAATTATTAACAAAAAGACCCAGAACGCCAAAAAAAATGACATGGAAAACGCCATAACGCCAAAAAAAAATAACTATGTGACACAAAAAGAATTAATTCAACGAGAAGAAATCAGGGAAAAACAGTAAAACACCAAGTAATTGATGATTCTAGATAACGCCAAAATTATCTTCCACGCCAAAAATGAAGCAGCATGTCAAACGCGAAAATTGGGAAAGGAGAAGAATATTGAAAAGACAAAAACCCCTCGGACCCTGATCATTTCTCGTGCCACGTGTTGGGCCAAGATGCGTTCTCACCGTTCTCACACTTTTGGGCGTTTTCTCCTGATCCTGTTTCTATATATATATATATATATATATATAGAGTAGGGTTCCTGCGGAAAGTGTGTTTTTCCTAGGAAGCGATCTGGGCCATCCGATTGGTGTGTTTAATGGCTTAGATCAAATGGATGGCATTTTCGTAATATCTGAGTTATATAATTATATACTTTTAATATAGTGAGGGTATTTTGGTAATTGGAAGTGTTTTAAATAAGTCAAGAAACTGCCATATCAATAACCAAATCCCTAAAATCATGCGATTTCCCCTTCTTTCTCTCTCTCTCTCTCTCCCTCTCTAAACCGATCTCTTTCCCCTTGCTGCTGGCGACGCAAAACAGGACCCCAAAAAGCATTCAGATTTCGGTTCCAAAGCTTGTTCATACCCCTTTTCTTCACTAGGTATTCATATCTTGTGTTGTGATTAAAGTTCTTGAAGCGCATATACGTTTTCGGTCGTAATCTGCTTGTAACTTGGCTGCGGTTTTGCTGTTTTAATTGATGATTGTAGAGAGGCTTGTACCGTCGTTTCTGAGTCGTTCTTGATAAATGGAAGGATTACCAGCATGGATGGTAAAACACGGCGTCAAGAAATCTGCTTGCTGTTAAAACACAGCGTCAAGAAATATGCTTGCTGTTAAAACACAATGTCCAGCAATCTGCTTGTTGTTAAAACACAGCGTCAAGGAAATCTGCTTGCTATTAAAACACAATGTCAAGAAATCTGCTTGCTGTTAAAACACAATGTCAAGAATCCTCCAGCAATCTGCTTGCTGTTAAAACACAGCGTCAAGAAATCTGCTTGCTGTTAAAACACAACGTCAAGAAATCTGCTTGCTGTTAAAACACAATGGCCAGCAATCTGCTTGCTGTTAAAACACAGCGTCAAGAAATCTGCTTGTTGTTAAAACACAATGTCAAGAAATCTGCTTGCTTTTAAAACACAATATCAAGAATCCTCCAGCAAATCTGCTGACTTAAAACACAATCAGATTTGTTAAACTTCAGTATAAAACAACCTGTTGTAAAACACATTATGATGTAATTTAATGATAAAAAAACACAATGTGATGTAATGTGACATAGACAACAACATAAAACACATTCAGAGTGTTAAAAATGCAAAAGAACTGTTAAAACACAACCTGATTATATATTGACTTCAGAGTGTTAAAACACACTGACTTCAACCTCTCTGACTGGTAAAACACATCACCAAGACCTGCTGATAGTTTTCCAGATAAACACATTGACCTCCAGATTTGAATTCGAAAACAACAAAAATTCCGAAAATCATGGAATGTTAGTCAATGAAAAATAAATTCCAAAAATAAAATTAAAATGTGAAATTACATAGTTGCCATTTTAGTTAAAATAACTCAATGCCACATGTCCACTTCTCATTGCTTCCTAGACTTTCTAGGAAAAATAGACTTTCCACCCAACTCCTACTCTCTCTCTATATATATACATATATGATGGATCATGAGAAAACTAGTTTAAATGAGAAAACCAAAAAACTAACTAAAAAAGCCTAAAAAACATACCAAAAAGTTTTTTTTTTATTTTATAAAAAAATCGCAGGTTTTTATGCATGGAAAAAATTAAATTTTTTTTGTTGTATTGCACATGTGCACTATTACGGATTTAGTGCACATGTGTAGTACACATATAATGCACATGTGCAGTACAACAAAATTTTTTTTTTTGAAAATTTTTTATATATAAAAACTAGCGATTTTTTTATAAAAAATTGTAAAAAAAAAATTGGTATGATTTTTAGCTTTTTTTTAGGTTTTTTTAGTTAGTTTTCTAGTTTTCTCATTTATATGTAGTTTTCTCATGATCCTCTCCCTATATATATATATATAATATAGGGTCAGGATTTAGAGAAAACGGTGAAAAGTGTGAGAACGGTGAGAACGCTTATGGATCGTCCGATCAAAACTATCTATGGACTAGATTGACGCGGTGGCGTTTTTGTAAATAACATCAATTTTATTACGTGGACGCGCTTCATTAAGGGTAAAAGCGTCTTTTAACTACTCCAAACAAAACGCCATCTCATGAAAATAAAACGCCAAACAAAAATCACACACCATTCTAACTAAAAACGCCATTAGATATAAAACGCCAAACTTAATTATAATAAAATCCCGCCTAAAAAAATCGCCAAAAAAATTCTATATATACAACAACTCAGACCTTCAATTAAAAACACACACAAAACCCCAAAACGCCATATTTAATATATACCGATGGGTTTGTTAAGTTTTACATAAAATGCCATATATTTGGTGACAGTTCTTGTACTATTAAAGAAAAGAGAGACTGATGACAGTGAAGATTGTGACGAGAGATCCGATTAGGATTTTTAATTTATTTTCTTCGCTTGTATTTTTTTTCCTGTGGTTGAAATATAAGCTAACAATTGTAAAACGCCAAGATAACACAAACGCAAAATGTATATAAAAAATAATAGAACAATGAGCCATCTTGTTTAAAACGCCTTGAAAAACGCCATTCAGATAGATTTCCTGACCCCCTTGTGTTCCAATGGCATACGATTTGAATAAATGTCATAAACGCCATAAACGCCAAAATGTTAATACAATGAAACCATTAAACGCCATTAATTATTGAATTTGGATAACGCCAAAAATCTTAAACCCCAAAAATTAAAACAATATTGGGAAAAGCGGAACTGGAAAAGCAGAAGATGAAAGGACAAAAAAGCCCATCCGCCCTTCTCTATGCCGCGTGACACGTGTTGGGCCAGGATGCGTTCTCACCGTTCTCACACTTTTGAGCGTTTTCTCCTGATCCCGTTTATATATATATATAGGGTCAGAATTTAGAGAAAACGGGGGAAAGTGTGAGAACGGTGAGAACGCTTATGGATCGTCAGATCAAAACAATCCATGCACTAGATTGCGCGTTGGTGTTTTCGTAAATAACATAAATTTTATTATGTGGGACGCGCTTCATTAAGGGTAAAAGGGTCTTTTGCCGCTCAAATTCAAAGCGCCAACAAATGATAACACGCCATTCAAAAAAATAAAAGGCCATTAAAAACAAAACGCCAAAAATTAGTGATAAAACGCGTTGGATATTACAGGAAGAGGAAACAACACAGTAACTGAATTTCAGTTATTAACATTTATTAGAAGAAATTCCCTCCTAAATTACGCGCTAAAAAACAACATTATGTAAACGACATAAAACATCGCTTCCATAATCACTTCAATATATCATTTCTGCAAAAAAAACATCTTTAACCAAAAACGTCAATTTAACCAAAACGCCAAAAATGGAAACAATCGTTTGGTGGAGATACACTCTGGCAATCAGGCGATTCGTCCTGCGTTTTGACAACAGAAGGAGGGTGTATGTTAGGACGATCAAGACAATTTTGAAGATGGAAGAAGAGGTACAGAGGGGTATCCTATCTCTTAGCATCGCTCTGGATAACGAATGCCGTGAAACACATATGCTTATGAAAGCATTAACAAGGAAATTTGGACCAATCAAAGCAGATGTAAAGCCGGACCCTGTCATGACATCATGGCGTTTTGATGATGAAACAGACATGGTGACCGTTATATACGACAGCGGAGAGCAGGAAGACTACTGACTTAAAAACATCATGACAAAGCAGGGGCTTGGGTTCATGGAAGAATTGCATAACGCCACTTGTTTCAACACAGAAATGGACTCAAAATTGGCGTTAATGCAAGACATGTTCAAATGGAGGCTTCAGAATCTTCATGAACAAGAAGCCGATGAAGGTGAAGGTGATGACATGGATGAAGATACAGATGAAGACTCTGAGGAAGAAGATGACGCAAGTGATGGATAATTTTCGGATAAAGTACCTTCTGACGAAGGGTTTTAATTTTTTTTCTTCTGTGTAATCTCCTTTTTTTTAAGATAATTAAATGATATATTTCTCTATTTATTTGCAAAATGCCAAAAAATACTATAAAAAGTAATTGCTTACAAAACGCCAAAAATAACAAAAAATATTTTTCCTGCTTAATATTTTATTTTCTCCGTTATTGTATTTTCTCATCTTGGTCTGCATAACGCCATTTAAAAAAATGCCAAACTTGGAAGATGTGACGTCTATCACCCTAGAAACTGATAAAAAGCTGATCAAAACAGTAAATACAAATAGTAACTGAAAAGACGGTTACTTTATTACTATCATTTATTATAATAAAAAAAATCCCGCCTAAACTACGCGTCAAAAAACTCCTATAAGAGAGGGGTCTACACACAATGAATTGATCACACCCAGAAAAACAAACGCCATGTTCTCTAGAAACCACTCACTTTAAAACGCCAAAAAAAGGTTAGTTAAAATAACCACAGATGGCAAAGCTTTCACTGAATGGATTCTTCTCTTAGGGGGGTTATCTCGATAATCTTTTGCTGAATGAGATGGACAAATATTCAAGAAAAAGAGACTGATGACAGTGATATGTCATCATGTGTGAGCTTTGTTCTTGATGAATATAGGCATGGCATAAAGGGATCAACACAAGTGTAAAATTCTATTTTGGACTCCATTATTATAAAAAAACATCAAGCAAGAGTTGATCTTCAATGACATGCTACCAAACAAGAATATCACACCAAAAAACAAGATGCCACTAAGAAGCTTTGTCTAAAAAAGACGGGGTTTATGTAGGAAAGTTGGCATCTAGCTAAGGTATTCAAAGGTTCAAAACGCCAAAACAAATTCAAGAAGAACAGGCTGATGACAGTGAAGATTCGGATGAGAAATTAGATTACCATTTTTAATTTTTTTTCTTTTTCACTTTATATTGTTTTGTTATCAAATTATCTGTTGTTTTGTTATCTAATTCTCTATAAATAAAGTACATTATTATATAAAACGACAAAAACTACAAACACCAAAACGCTAGTAGTATGAAAACTGTGAGAACGGGTGCTGGCAAAGCACCTTGTCAATGTATTAAACGCCTGAAAAATTGACTAAACGTCATAAAAAACATTTGGTTTTATTGTAATCTTATGAAAATATTAATGACTCGTAATGAATTATTATACAACGCCACAAAACGCCAAAAAAATTGACGAGAAAACGCTATAACGCCAAAAAATTATCTATGTGACACAAAAACAATTAATTCAACGCCAAAAAGTTTAATGAATATAATTAATGCAAAAATAATCTTAGATGCTAGAAAATGTTATAGTGTATTGGGAAAATAAAAGAAGATTGAAAAGGCAAAAAAACCCCTCAACACCTGATCATATCCCGCGCCACGTGTTGGGACATGATGCGTTTTCACCGTTCTCACACTTTTGGGCGTTTTCTCTTGATCCCGTTCATATATATATATATATATAGGGTGAGGTTATTGTAAAAAAGGTTAAAAGTGTGAGAAATGTGAGAAATGTTGTGGAGATGACATGTGTCCTCCATCTAAATTAATTTAAAAGGGTAAACAAGTAATTTTATAATTAATTCAATTAATTCAAAACTTACCATAACCGCCACCTTAATTATAGGAACATGATTTTTTTAAAAGATCTCTAAAAAACACTACGAATAACATTGCAACCACCATTCAGCACATATATAACACTATTCAATAATTATATAACACTATTCAGTAAGTATATAACACCATTCAGTAAGTATATAACACCATTTAGTAAAGAATATAACACCATTCAGTAAAGAATATAACACCATTCAGTAAAAGAATATAACACCATTCAGTAAAGAATATAACATCATTCAGTAAAGAATATAACACCATTCAGTAAAGAAATATAACACCATTCAGTAAAGAAATATAACACCATAAAGAATATAACACCATTCAGTAAAGAAATTACACCATTCAGTACAATGTATCAATTGAAAAAAAGTTTTACATCCAAAATTCTGTATCTCATACACTCCACCGATTCAGTACAATGTATCAATTGAAAAAAACTTTTAGATCCAAAATTCAGTACAATGTATCAAAGTCGAAGACGTACGTTTACCTTTCATCCCGTGCTTGGTTGCTCCAACCGCCACCGATCACCACCGATTACACCGCCGTACGATCATTGGAACACCTACGTTTCTGTTTACCGATCACCAAGGCCCCTGCCGCTCGCCGCCGCCGCTCCAGTGCGATGTAGAGAGATAGATCGAAATTGTAGAGAGAGAGAGCATCTGTTCGAGCGATTGGAGAGAGAGATCGAAATTGTAGGGATTTTGATTTACAGTTTCCTATTTTGAATGGATATAAATACTTTATTACCCCTATAATTGTCAATTCAGTCCAAAAAAATAAAACAAATTTTACAATTTGGTCCCTATTAATCTAAACCATTAGATCAAAGATCTAATGGTGTAGATTCTTTCTTATCCTTCTCAAACTTTTGGTCTTTTTTACAGGAACCTTTACCTATATATATATATATATATATATATATATATGTATTTTCAAAATTGTATTGTGATTGATCATAGTAATCACGTATCTCTCTTTCTCTATCTCTCTCTCTCTCTCTATATATATATATATTAAAATGACAATTTCCCGGTGAAAATACACACACACACACACACACACACATATATATATATATATAGGAAACGGATCCGTTAGGAACCACCCTTTATTCCGATAACCCCGAGAACCAATGTGAACACAAAAAAAAAAACCAAAAAATAGCTAAAAACACACAAAAAATAAAATTTTTAATATTTTTTTACCTCAAAATCGCTAACTTTCGTTACAAAAAAAAAAATTGGCTACTAAAAGTAGCGATTTTGATGTAAAAAAAATAAAAAAATTTGTGTTTTTTAAATTTTTTGGGGGTTTAGTTTTTAGCATTTTTGCTTGGGTGGGGGTGGGGGGTTAGGTTTTTTTTTTTTTGGGGGGGGGGGGGTTGGGGAGGGAGGGTTAGTTTTATTTAGGTTTTTTTGGTGTGTTCACATTGGTTCTTACAATAAAGGTGGTTCTCAAATGAACCTTACCCTATATATATATATAGAGTAAATTGCAATTTTACCCCCTGAGGTTAGGGGTGATTGGCACTTTTACCCCCCCTAAGGAAATAATTGCAATTTTACCCCCCACTGTTAACTCTTATGTCGCAACATTACCCCCTAAGCTCAGTCAAATGTAGTTTGACCCTTATATGTAAGCGTATTTTGGTAATCTCACCTTATATTTATTATTATTATTATTTTTATTATTTTTTTATTATATATAGAGTAAATTGCATCATCATCATCATCTAGATCTTCTTCGTCGCCATCATCACCACCCCCGCCATCATTACCACCCCCGCCATCACCGTCGCCATCATCAACCATCACCGTCGCCATCATCACCACCCCCGCCACAACCACCACCGTCGCCATCATCACCACCCCCGCCACAACCAGTCTTGTCTCCTGGATACTCTGCAGGCCGCCCTTGGAAATGGCCTCGATTTCAGGGTGGAGTGTTGAAGATAATGTGAATAATGATAAGATAGTGATATTAAGATGTTGATGCTTTGTATTTGCTGGGATCTTGGAAGAGTACAACTGATTATGCGTGATGTACACCTGGTCATGCATAATATTTGAAGTATGAAAGATAATAAAGATCACTGTTAGATGCCTTAAAAGATGATAATAAACTGTTGTTGATTTATGAGGTAATAACTGTTTTAAGTGTCGATGCCGATGGTGTCTGATGTGGTTTGTTTTGTGATTAAAAGTGACGATGATGTTTTTGTGGTTATAAGGGCCGATGATGAATCTGTTAAATGATAGGATACCTTGTATGAATCTGTTTAGAGGAATGAGGATTTATTATGTGATGGTAGATTTTCATGAACTGTACAATTGAATATGCTCAAGGTACAACTTGGTTTTCATGTCTTGAATGATTGATTTTGAATGAAACAGTGTTGTTGGGATCCTGTTGGAATAATGATGATGATGATGATTTAGTTCTAGATGTTAACGATGATGGTAATGTATGTGACACTCAGATGATTTAAACATGGGTATGAATCATAAATAGGAGCTGGGTTTTCTTTTAAATGAGTAGAAATGATAATAAGAGGAGTTTGTCTTATTTGTTTTGATCTCAATATGGGTGTCTGCCATATGGAAATTGATGATGGAATCTGATCCAGTTTGGTTTGTAAATTCACAGAATCTATGAATTGCAGTTTGGTGGGTTTTTTTAGAGAGAGAGAGGGGGAGGAAGAAGATGGCAGTGGTGGTGAATGGCGGTGGCAGTGGTGGTTGAGGGTGGTGGTTGGTGGTTGGAGGTGGCAGTGGTGGTTGTGGTGGTAAATGGCGGTGGCAATGGTGGCAGGGGGTAATATTACAGAGTAAACAAAACACAGGGGGTAAAATAAAAGGGTAAAATAGTCATTTCACCACCAAGTCAACAGATTAGTCAACAAAATTGAGTATAGGGGGTAATGTTGCGACATAAGAGTTAACAGTGGGGGGTAAAATTGCAATTATTTCCTTAGGGGGGGTAAAAGTGCCAATCACCCCTAACCTCAGGGGGTAAAATTGCAATTTACTCATATATATATATTATGGTAAATTACACTTTTCGTCATTTATATTTGTATCAAATTGCAATAGATACCCATTAACTTCAATAATTACAGTCACAATCCTTTATCGGGAAACTTCGTTACACTGTATGTCCTTTAGCACTAACCAGGTTAAAAATTTCAGTTAATTATGGCATATGTTTTGCACATGAGGGTATGTTAGTAATTTACTAATATATTTAAAATATATTTAAACAAATAAACTCTCTCCACCTCCACCACCACCACGAACCTCCAATCATCACAATTTCTCTGTTTCCAACCTACAAATTCCTTACTTTCTTCATCAAAATATTTTCAATCCCATAAATCATCGTCACCACATCAACATCCTCAACTCACCCACCACTTACGTCCACTCCAGTCACTCAATTTCTCATCATTTCAACCTCAATTTCATCCGAATTGAACAAATCCCAAAACAGAGTGTGAAGTAATAAAATTGCCTCCAATGGTTGTATATTACAATACACAATGTAAAAATATTTCATTATATAAGAAAACCCCAACACCTTCCAAAAAAAAATATAAGAAAACCCCAAAAAAATCAGAATAAAAAGAATAATTAGATGAAAGGGAATATGTGTACTCTTCATAAAATAAATTTCATACAAAAGGTAGTAAGAACATTCTCATCCAATCCATCAAAACTTGTGAGGGTGAGTTTTTATATTGTAAAGGGTATAAAAAGTGGTTGTGAGTGGAGGAGAGAGAAAATGTTACTGTTCATCTGTATATTTTGGGGGGACACTGTTCACCCAGTATATTTTTTTTAATATATATTGAAAGTGGTTGTGAGTGAAGGAAAGAGAAAAATGTGATGATAATATTATTTAATTGAAAAGGAAAGAGAAAAAATATTTATTTTTAGTGGAAATATATTGATATAGGAGTTGTTTTTTTAGTGGAATGTATGTATAATTTGATGGATTGGATGAGAATGCTCTAACTTGTAATTGCCTTCTTCAGATTAAAAAAAGTAAAAAATAAAAGTCAATATAACATGAAAAAGTTAAATCTGCAGGTTCTTGATTACAGTCACCAAGTTTTTTTTACCTAGGTATAATTGACACGCTCAACATGGTCACACAGGCATTACCCCAGGTACCGACGATTGGACTGTCATAACCACTCCCACCGCCGCATCTTCTCCCAAACCCTAACCATCACCACAGCCTAGGGTTTCAAATCGGAGCGGCAGGATTGCGGTCTTGTGGTAGTCTTTTGGTCTGATGACAGTGGTACATGGTGATGGTTGATGGTGAATCAGTGATGAATGCTGATGGTTATTATGATGATAGTTAATGGTGATGATGGGTGTAGAGAGAGACAGACAGAGAAGAGAGATAGGAGAGAGAAAGGAGTTTTATGTATTATTATATATAAATTAAATAGACTGGGTTAAAAAGACATAAATACCCTCATGTGCAAAACACATGTCACAATTAACTAAAAATACAAACCAGGCAAGTGCTAAAGGACGTACAGTGTAATGAGTTTTCTAAATAAAGGATTATGAGTGTAATTATTGAAGTTAAAGGGTATCCATTGCAATCCGATGCAAACATAAAGGACGAAAAATCTAATTTACCCTATATATTAAAATGGCAATTTCTCGGTCTTGCTACACGCACAGGTAGGTGATTACTATTCTCAATCACAACACACTGAAGGGTATATTACATATGAAAAAGTTTCAAAAAGTATGGTCGAAGCTAGGGATGAGCATTTGGTACCGGATACCGGTACCGAACCGTACCGGGTATATTCGGTATCGGGACCGATTTCCATTTTCTTCGCTTTTCGGTACCGGTACGGTACCGATATTTACGTGTAAAACACCGGTAAGTACCGGTACCGAACCAGTGTATTCGGTACCGGTACCACGTTTTCCCCGTTTTTCGGTACCGAACCGGTAACGTGCTCATCCCTAGTCAAAGCTTTTGAAAAAATTAGAAAGAATTTTGTGTGTGGATACAAAAATGGAAATAGGTCGATTAAATGGATAGCATGGGGCAAGATGGCTACACTTAAACGCCATGGGGGTTTGGGTATTGACGAAATTCGGGGCTTGAATCTTGCGCTATTAGCTAAATGGTGGTGGGAATTAAAAGATAACGGAGACGTGCTTTGGGCCCGGGTAGTATTGGCGATCCATAATTCAAAGAATGGGAAATCTGTTGGAAGTTTGGTGTGAATGAAAGTCTCAAGTGGTAAAACCACTTTGTCCCACATTGGTGTGGGAACAAAAGGATAGGCTATTTAAAAGGTGAAACCTTGACCAAGCCTTTGAAGTCCTATGACATGTTTTACCACAAGTCCTACCCGCGCGCGCAGGGGGTGCAAAAAATTGAGTTTCGGAACTGGAATTTGGTTAAACTCGTCCGCACGTACTGCGGACACGAATGCAGCTCAGAAAATCCGGGCCCGCATGTAACACCTCGAAAATTCACGTCCTATAATGTGTTGACACGTGTCATAAGTTTGAACGTGTGAAAGAATGTTCTTGAGGGACTAAAGTTGACGAACATGGAAAGTATGTGAATATACGAGTTCAAAATGTCAACAGTGAATAAATATACTTTATAATAACCCTACATGACGTTTATACCATCAAACGAATAAATCATGGATCATACGAAGCTAAAAGTGAGAGATTACAAACTACAGGGGTTAAATGTGTCAACATGTTTAATTTATATCTCTGAGTGACCTTTTAGCAAACCCGAAGCTTTGTAACGATTAATTATACTCACTAGAATGCACGATAAAAATTCCATAAAGTTTCGTTATCGTATGAGAAAGTTATGATCAAATTCGTATGCAAGGGGTTAAAGCGTCAACGATGAAAATTAAGACATTTCGGGTAAACCCGAAGTGGCCAGGGACTTAACAAAGTGGGTATAAGTCCTAAAGCCCTTGTAGGTAAATATGGAGGGCTCAAAATGCAAGTAATAATGTTGGTTGACCCTTCGAAAGGCCAAGGGACAAGTTGTAAAAGCTAGAAAATGTGAAAACCTGAAAACGAGGCTTAGGCGGGCCGCGTAAGAGTTCTTATGATCTTACGCGGGCCGCGTCAGACGCCCAGATGCAGAAAACGTGGACAGCAGCCTGTTTGAGCTTTTAACCGACTTATATGGGATATTTTCACTACATAGGCGACCCCTAAACAACCCCTAGACACTTAGGGACACTTGTTAGTGATCAAACATCAGTGGTAGCACTTGTTGTCAACAATCCATGAGTTCTTGAGCACTATATAAAGGGCCAAGGTTGCAACCAATTCTTCACACCTTCGTTCAGCATTTCTGATCATTTCTGGAGCTCCAAAGCAGACTCAAGTGATCACTAATCAAGCATAGGACTTCAGAAAGTATGCTTAACCTTTCTTAGTTGAGTTTTTACATAGTTTAAGCTTAAAAGTCAAACCGTCGTAATTAACGGTTGACTTCACGATTAATCACTAATGGTCCAGTGATTAATCGAATTGAAAGTAGTTATAAGTTGGTAATTATGTGGGCTATAAACCCTTAAAAGGGCACCCTCTGATTCCCAATCTAACTATGTTAAATGTCGGGTCAAACTTGTTATTTAAAAAGTCAACAGAACGCTTAATTTCTAATTTAGGCATAATTAGCAATGTAGAACACATACAACCTGTTTGATCATTAATATAACTTGGTAATTAGTATAAGAACATGTCTAAACATGTTCAACCCGACAAATTTCTGTTTAGACCCGCTTCGGAACCGAAAGTCGCAAAGCTTTGACTTTTGCTTTGACTTCAGTTCTTACCCGTTTTAGTATGATTTGGAATTGCCTTAGAGCTTCCTTAGGACCAGGTTACATGCTAGTATAACCCTCTGTGATTATACACCTTGGATCCTTAGTTATCCAATTATTACGCATGATTCCATTAATTGCTCATATGTTGACCATTCCGTTAATACACTCAGACTTCAGTTTTGAGCTTTTCGGCTTATGTGAAATTACCAAAATGCCCATACGGTGCATAGTTTGGTTATAATTGATAAATTTCACATATATACAATAACCTACTGTTATAACTTGGTAAACTAAGTATTTTTGCTGAACATATCAGACCTGTAACTCAGGTTAATACTTAAACTCTTTTATAACCTTATAAATGACCAAATTACCCCTACGGGGCATAGTTTGTGTTTAAATTCGTTTTGGGCATAATGGAAGGTATCCTACTGATATCACAACATATTTGAGGCATATTAACTTAGGAAACCTGGTTAGGACCCTTATGATTACCCGTTACGCCTCTTGTGCGTACGGTTCGGCTTCTGTAACTAGTTTACATAAATTAGCCTAAACGGGTCAAACCTTATCGGTTTTACCCCAAAATTCAGAAAGTGCTTAGATTACCCATATAAGGCAAGTCTTCAATCTTGTCAGGTCCAAATCACATTCTATCCCGGTCTTCGCCTAATCGTGCGTTTGAACCGTATCGGTCTAAGCTAAAGCTTAACTAAAGACCGTTAGGATTCTAAAAGGTTATTATAAACCTTTGTTCTAGAATAGGAGGACCAGTAAAAGCTACTTGCATTTGCTTATTGTGATTATTACTTTGCTCAGGTAAATACTTTTAACTTATTTTCCCTATACGGGCTTGGGGTACGGTATATAAAATACCGCTCGGTCGGGCATTAAATCTTCCATCGTTTGGTGGCTAATTGATATTTGATCGGCCCGTTTAAATTGTTTTGTTTGCTTAAAGCCTTTGGGAGGTTAATGACCATGTCCCGGATATCCTTGGCATCATTTTACGAAATGACCACGACCTAAGCACGGGGTGTAGGCGTACACCTGTCAGTTGCCAAATAAATAATGTGGTGTGTCTATTGATCTTTAACCCGACACGATCCGGGCTACTGAACGCATAAGGAACATGTAATTCTTTTACGAGATTATATATTTAAATAATTATCCCAAGTTATAAAATGTTTGTGCCATGTGCATCCAAATCAATTTTTAATCATTTTTAAAATGAGTCAGTTGATTGTATTTACCAGTGTAAACTGACGTATTTTCCCAAAAAGATTAAATGCAGGTACTAAGCGTAATAGGCTGGATTCTCTCCTTAGCATCAATAAAGAGTCTCGCAAACTTAAGATGCCTATCGTCTGTTGAACTATTGTTTCCTATTTATTTTGATCCTTCTGTGGATAAACTTTCAACTGTTTGTGATACACGATATTACAATATTTTATTCGGTTGAAATATATCTTTCATTTGCTTCCGCTGTGCATATTAAATATTGTGTTGTTTGACTATTATGTTGCCAACCACGTCACGATACTCCCCCACCGGGCCCACCGGTGACACGTGGAATTCG
This sequence comes from Helianthus tuberosus, assembly GCA_030545235.1. Classification (NCBI taxonomy): domain Eukaryota; kingdom Viridiplantae; phylum Streptophyta; class Magnoliopsida; order Asterales; family Asteraceae; genus Helianthus; species Helianthus tuberosus. The sequence goes on from CM060432.1 coordinate 26,958,360, forward strand.
GGGTGTGACAGGTTGGTATCAGAGCCAACGCTGAGTGAATTAAACACTAGCCTTTTGTGTTTAATCTCAGTTACACAATTGCACATTCCAAATTTTCGAGTCTAGACAAAGAACATAGGAACAATCCCATTTTGTTTCAATATATTTTTAGTTTGTCTTTTATTTTATATATTCTTGTTGTTATCTTATGTTGTATTGACAGGATTAAATATGCCGCCAAGATTGTTTCGACGAAGAGGACGAGGCAATGGGCCAATCACCGCCCCCAATGACGACGAGGCCGGGCCTTCGCACATGCGAGCTCCTTCCGCCACCGCGAGTGCTGACCCTAGAGAGAACAGGAGAAACCTTTTTGAGCCTGCTAGACGATCTGTCTCGCACAGTTCGACACCTCCCATTCACAACTCATATGGGCCACAGTCGGAAAATGAGCCCGACAACCCTCAACCTTCTTACATACCTCTTCAGCGATCCCTATCGCATAATTCCTTTGGTGACCCTACACCTGTTTTTAGGGGCCGGTTTAACCCGGCAAATTACATACAAGAACCAGTGGGTTTTAACCCATTGGGGCCGGAGGATCATTACTCCGGCGACCATGCAGAGGATATGGACGAGGACACCGATCCCGTCGAGCCCGCAACCGGAACTCCCAACCATCCTATCGAGGTCTCGGATGGTTCTTCTTTTCATGGATCGCCCTACCATGGTCCGGACAGTTACCAGGCACGATTTAATCAGTACGAGTGGTATTTTACACCCTCGCATCATTCGTCGCCTCACCAGCAGCAGAAGCAGGATCCCTCTGAGGATTCACGATTCGTGGCAGTCACGCCACCGCCTCCACCGCCACCTGTTCAGCCAGCACCTCCGCAACCACCGAGGCGTAGGAGAACAGGAGCACGTATGTCTGCACGAGGAGGGGAATTTCATTTTAGCTCTCCTCGACAATCAAGTGGCAGTCATTATCCGCCACTTCAAGAAGATCCACAAATGGGTGGACCTTCAAACCCCGTTGCACCGCAACCACCACCGATGGGTTTTGATAACCCGATTCCAGCATACACGGGTTCGATGGCGTACAACCTGTTTGAGCAGCCAGCTCACACCAACTACGGTTACGCTGAAGCCGACCCATACATGGTAGCGGCCAATTACAACGCCTTTAACCCGGAAGGACAGTATGGAGCTCCTTGGGAAGTAGGGTACCCAACTCATGGGTACCAGATTCCTGCCAGACCTATAATACGGACACAATTGCAGCCGCCACGGTTTTCTCCCCCAGAACTGGAGGAAATTCTTCAGAGACTGGACCAGGTCGAGCGAGACTTTCACCGAGATCGCAGGGAGCGACAAACTTTCTTCCAAGGATTGATAAGCCTAATAAAGGGAAGAGCAAGAAGGACCAGTGAATCCTTCCACTGTTGTTGTAATTTCCTTGTATCAGTTGAGCCCCTGCGTGGGCCTGTCTTGCTGTATTAGCCCCTGCGTGGGTATGTTTGTTTGTTTGTTTTGAACCCCTGTGTGGGTCTATCTTTCTGTTAACCCCTACGAGGGTATGATGTTTGTTTAAGTCCCTGCGTGGACTAGTATGTTGTTTGACCCCTGCGTGGGTATGGTGCTTTGTTAAAAAGTCCCGTTTAGGGCGACGTGTAACCTATTAATAATTAATTGAATGTTATGTTTATAAATTTCATTTTTGCTATTATATGCATAAATATATTACATGAAATAAATAAGTCAAAATCATTCCTTTTAAAAATAATCTGCCTATTTAAATATTGAATAAGAATCTTAAGAGTGAAACCTAGCCTGAGTGTCATTGTGAAGACCTGGCCATGATGGTAAGACCTGTTTAAAAGATTCAAATCCCTGTTAACATCTGAAAACGTGTTAACGCTCCTGGCAGATGTGATTCGTTAACATCACACACGTCATTCTTATATAAGGATTCTTCAAAAGATTCCTAACCCAACTAAATGATCTCTGAATCATGGGTTTAAATCATCAATTTAGATGATCATGTTTTGACCATACATTGGTAATATAGTGCCTACGGGCCTTGCTCATTTCTACATGAGCCAAAAGACAGTGGTAGCTATGACTCCCTGTCCGAAAAAGGTAATGAACTATGTTCAAGCCTTAAAAGCTTTGATTCTCTGAAATCATAGCTTATAATTTATAAATATCCTTGTGACTAGGCCTTTTTGTGCCACTAATAAAACTGTTATTGTTTTTATAATTAGGATAAATTATAATAAAAATCCTAAATAAGTATGATTAACAAATTAACCAAATATGGTTTATGTATACCATGGTTAATGAATTGCCATAAAAGAAAATTCTATGATAAACTCCCAAATAAACTATTGTCATTGTCTTATGCAACAGTACAAATTAAAATGACTGACTCGGATGAAATTAATAGTCACCCAGTGGAGAACAATGATAACGCCCGAATTAATTTAACGGGTGCTGAACTGAAAGCGTTAGTAGACGACGCAGTTACAAAAACCTTAGAGCGACAGTACGAAGAATATAGTGGGACTCGAAGTAGGACCCTATCTACACCGCATTCGAAGCCACCTTCCAAGAAGGAAGAACCGAAGAAAGATGATGATCGACTCTCCTTAAACCACCACAGTGCTCCATCTCAACAGATTGTACTAAATCAAGAACCCCGTAGTAAGGGTTGCTCCTATAAATACTTTGTTTCATGCAAACCCAGAGATTTCACTGGGGAAAAAGGAGCCATTGACTGCATGACGTGGTTAGATGAGATGGATACAGTAGTGGATATCAGCGGGTGCGCTGAGAGGGATGTAGTCAAGTTTGTGTCGCAATCTTTTAAAGGCGAGGCTTTAGCCTGGTGGAGATCACTGATTCAACCCACTAGGAAGATCCCATTGTATAACATGTCATGGGAGCAATTCGTTGCCCTCATCAGGGAGAATTACTGTCCTCAGCACGAGGTCGAAAAGATTGAGTCAGATTTTCTTTTGTTGGTAATGACCAATCTAGATTGCCAAGCTTACCTCACGAGCTTTAATACCATGTCGAGGTTGGTTCTGTATTTGGTGACTCCGGAACCCCAACGAATAGCTCATTTTATTGGGGGTTTAGCCCCCGAGATAAAGGCAAGCGTGAAGGCCTCTCGGCCAGCTACTTTCAGATCTGTAGCAGATATATCTTTGTCCCTCACGCTGGACGCGGTCAGACAAAGATCGCTGAGGAACAAAGATGCTGAGAAAAGAAAACGTGAAAATGATAATTCACGGAGGTCAAATAAGAAGCACCGAGGAAACGGTGACAACAAGAAGGGGTCTGAGTCAAAGAAGGATGGGCATCAGTCTGGTGATAAGCCCAAGTGCAAAGTCTGCAAGAAACAGCACTTCGGGAAGTGCAGGTTTGAATCAAACTCGCAGACTCAGTCAAAAACTTTTGCATGTGGAATATGCAAGTCCAAGGAGCACAAGACCTTGGATTGCAAGAAGCTGAAAGACGCAACGTGTTACCGTTGCAATGAAAAGGGGCACATTAAGACCAACTGCCCAAAATATGTAAAGAAAGACGACGAAGGAAAGAAGACCAATGCTAGGGTCTTCAGGATGGATGCAAAGGAAGCCGTCCAGGACGACAACGTGATTACAGGTACTTTCCTTGTAAACGATGTCTATGCAAGAGTACTTTTTGATTCAGGCGCTGATAAGTCTTTCGTAGATAATAAGTTTTGCAAATTGCTGAATTTACCTGTCAAAACCTTAAGTGTGAATTATGAGGTGGAGTTAGCAGATGGCACCATAGAAACAGTCTCAACTGTATTAGATGGATGTGTTATAACCATTAAGAACCACTCTTTTCCTTTGTCCCTACTTCCCTTTAAGTTAGCCGGTTTTGACATAGTTTTGGGTATGGACTGGTTATCCCATAACCAGGCCCAAATTGTCTGCAACTAAAAGCAAGTGGTGATTAAGACTCCGTCTAGTGATTCACTTACCATTCGGGGAGATACCCAGTATGGACTGCCTGAGCAGGTGACTATGCTCAAGGCCTCCAAGTGTTTAAAGAAGGGTTGTGTCATCTACATGGCACAAGTGATTATTGATGAGCCGAAACCAAAGATAGAAGATATCCCTGTCATTTCTGAATACCCTGAAGTTTTTCCTGAAGAACTACCTGGTTTACCACCAGATAGGCAAGTTGAATTCAGAATTGACATCATCCCTGGAGCAGCACCAGTTGCTAGGGCACCTTATAGATTGGCACCAACGGAGACGAAGGAATTAAGAACGCAACTAGATGAGTTGCTGGCCAAAGATTTCATTAGACCTAGCTCATCTCCTTGGGGAGCACCAATCTTATTTGTCAAGAAGAAGGATGGATCGATGCGTCTGTGCATCGATTACCGTGAGCTTAACAAGGTCACGATCAAGAATAGGTACCCATTGCCCAGAATCGACGATCTGTTCGATCAGCTTCAAGGGGCAAGCTACTTCTCCAAGATTGACTTAAGGTCAGGTTATCATCAATTGAAGGTTAAAGATGAAGATGTACACAAGACTGCATTTAGGACTCGTTATGGTCATTACGAGTTCCTAGTGATGCCTTTTGGGCTCACTAATGCACCTGCCGCATTCATGGATCTCATGAATCGCATCTGCAAGCCCTACTTGGACAAATTGTCATCGTCTTCATAGACGACATCCTCATCTACTCGAAGAACAAGGCTGATCATGAGAAGCATCTTCGATGTATTCTTTCATTACTTCAACAAGAGAAGCTCTACGCCAAATTCTCTAAATGTGAATTCTGGCTTCGAGAAGTCCAATTTCTTGGACATGTGGTTAGCGAACGTGGAATCCAAGTGGATCCCGCTAAGGTTGAAGCTGTCATGAGTTGGCAAGAGCCAAAGACGCCTACTGAGATTCGCAGCTTTCTAGGACTAGCTGGATACTATAGGCGATTCATTGAAATTTTTTCAAGGATTGCTGCACCCCTAACTTCTCTGACAAGGAAGAAAGTAAAGTTCGTTTGGGGCCCTAAGCAGCAAGAATCCTTCGATATCCTTAAACAGAAGTTGAGCAACGCTCCTGTATTGACGTTGCCGGATGGAACCGAAGAATTCGTGGTTTACTGTGATGCATCACACACTGGTATGGGATGTGTGCTTATGCAGAAAGGGAAGGTTATTGCCTATGCTTCACGCCAGTTAAAGGTGCATGAAAAGAATTACACCACCCATGACTTGGAGTTGGGTGCCGTTGTATTCGCACTAAAACTGTGGAGGCATTATTTGTATGGGATCAAGTTTGTGATCTATTCTGATCACAAGAGCCTCCAACACCTGTTTAACCAGAAGGATTTGAACATGAGACAACGACGTTGGATGGAAACCTTAAATGATTATGATTGTGAAATCAGATACCATCCAGGCAAAGCAAACGTGGTTATGCCTTAAGCAGAAAGGAAAGGGTGAAACCCATCAGAATCAATGCCAAGAGCATTGAAATAAAGAACAGTTTGAATGAAAGGTTGTTAGCTGCACAGAAGGAAGCTGTGCTGGAAGCTAACTATCCTAATGAAAAGTTGGGAGTCACTGAAGAGCAATTATCTCAGGGCAAGGACGGAATCCTAAGGTTAAATGGAAGAATATGGGTTCCAGTTTATGGAGGACTTCGAGATGTGATCCTCCAGGAAGCCCACAGCTCTAAATATTCTGTTCATCCTGGAGCTGATAAGATGTACCAGGACCTGAAGCCGAATTATTGGTGGATAGGCTTGAAAAAGTCTGTAGCCGCCTATGTAGCTAAATGCTTGACATGTGCGCAAGTCAAGGCAGAACATCAAAAGCCGTCTGGTTTGCTACAACAGCCTGAACTTCCCACATGGAAGTGGGAAATGGTAACTATGGATTTTATCACCAAGTTACCTATGAAAAGGAAAGGAAACGATACCATTTGGGTGATCGTAGACAGACTGACTAAGTCAGCACATTTCCTACCCATTAAGGAGACCTACAGCTCCGACATGTTAGCCCAACTGTATGTAGATAAGATTGTAGCTTTACATGGCATACCTGTGTCTATTATCTCTGACAGAGATACTAGATACACATCCCATTTTTGGAAAAGCTTCCAACAATCTTTGGGCACACGTTTAAATTTCAGTACGGCTTACCACCCTCAGACTGACGGACAGAGTGAGCGTACCATCCAGACATTGGAGGACATGCTACGTGCATGTGTAATTGATTTAGGTGGTAGTTGGGATAACCACCTATCATTAATTGAGTTCTCATATAACAATAGCTACCATACCAGCATCAAGGCAGCGCCTTTCGAGGCTTTATACGGTAGAAAGTGTAGAACGGCCGTTTGTTGGGCAGAAGTTGGAGATGTCCATCTGTCAGGACCGAAGATAGTCTTTGAAACGACAGACAAGATTGTCCAGATTCGTGACCGTCTCAAAGCTGCCCGAGATAGGCAGAAGAGTTACGCAGATCCAAAGCGTAAATCTATGAAATTCGAAGTTGGTGATAAAGTTTTACTTAAAGTATCACCCTGGAAGGGAGTGATGCGATTTGGTAAGAAAGGCACGCTAAGCCCGAGATACATAAGACCTTTCGAGGTTATCGAACGTGTCGGATCAGTTGCCTATAAGCTAAACTTACCTGAAGAGCTCAGTGGTATTCATAATGTATTCCACATCTGCAATCTGAAGAAGTGTTTCGCTGACGAATCATTGGTCATACCACATACAGATGTGCATATAGATGAGAGCTTAAAATTTGTGGAAAAACCATTGTCGATTGAAGATCGAGAGGTTAAGAAGCTTCGAAGGAAGCATGTGCCTATTGTAAAGGTAAAATGGGATTCCCGTAGAGGTCCCGAATACACGTGGGAGGTTGAGTCCACAATGAAAGAAAAATACCCTCATTTATTTAAGTAAATCTCGAGGTCGAGATTTCTTTTAAGGGGGTGAAGATGTAACACCTCGAAAATTCACGTCCTATAATGTGTTGACACGTGTCATAAGTTTGAACGTGTGAAAGAATGTTCTTGAGGGACTAAAGTTGACGAACATGGAAAGTATGTGAATATACTAGTTCAAAATGTCAATAGTGAATAATAATAACCCTACATGACGTTTATACCATCAAACGAATAAATCATGGATTATACGAAGCTAAAAGTGAGAGATTAAAAACTACAGGGGTTAAATGTGTCAACATGTTTAAGTTATACCTCTGAGTGACCTTTTAGCAAACCCGAAGCTTTGTAACGATTAATTATACTCACTAGAATGCACGATAAAAATTTCATAAAGTTTCGTTATCGTATGAGAAAGTTATGATCAAATTCGTATGTAAGGGGTTAAAGCGTCAACGATGAAAATTAAGACTTTTCGGGTAAACCCGAAGTGGCCAGGGACTTAACAAAGTGGGCATAAGTCCTAAAGCCCTTGTAGGTAAATATGGAGGTCTCAAAATGCAAGTAATAATGTTGGTTGACCCTTCGAAAGGCCAAGGGACAAGTTGCAAAAGCTAGAAAATGTGAAAACCTGAAAACGAGGCTTAGGCGGGCCGCGTAAGAGTTCTTATGATCTTACGCGGGCCTCGTCAGACGCCCAGATGCAGAAAACGTGGACAGCAGCCTGTTTGAGCTTTTAACTGACTTATATGGGATAATTTCACTACATGGGCGACCCCTAAACAACCCCTAGACACTTAGGGACACTTGTTAGTGATCAAACATCAGTGGTAGCAATTGTTGTCAACAATCCATGAGTTCTTGAGCACTATATAAAGGGCCAAGGCTGCAACCAATTCTTCACACCTTCGTTCAGCATTTCTGATCATTTCTGGAGCTCCAAAGCAGACTCAAGTGATCACTAATCAAGCATAGGACTTCAGTAAGTCTGCTTAACCTTTCTTAGTTGAGTTTTTACTTAGTTTAAGCTTAAAAGTCAAATCGTCGTAATTAACGGTTGACTTCACGATTAATCACTAATGGTCCAGTGATTAGTCGAATTGAAAGTAGTTATAAGTTGGTAATTATGTGGGCTATAAACCCTTAAAAGGGCACCCTCTGATTCCCACTCTAACTATGTTAAATGTCGGGTCAAACTTGTTATTTAAAAAGTCAACAAAACGCTTAATTTCTAATTTAGGCATAATTAGCAATGTAGAACACATACAACCTGTTTGATCATTAATATAACTTGGTAATTAGTATAAGAACATGTCTAAACATGTTCAACCTGACAAATTTCTGTTTAGACCCGCTTCGGAACCGAAAGTCGCAAAGCTTTGACTTTTGCTTTGACTTCAGTTCTGACCCGTTTTAGTATGATTTGGAATTGCCTTAGAGCTTCCTTAGGACCAGGTTACATGCTAGTATAACCCTCTGTGATTATACACCTTGGATCCTTAGTTATCCAATTATTACGCATGATTCCGTTAATTGCTCATATGTTGACCATTATGCCCTTTTCACCTTAAAACGTGATTTTTGAAAATGTAAAAGTGTAGAAACCTTAGCTACTGAATTATAAACTTGCACCCAAAATTTGACATCAGTTTGAGGTGTAGATTGAGAGTTGTGCTCATTAGCGTAATTATAAAGCTTTTTAGCGATTAAACGACATAATTAGCGTATAACCTATTTAAACATACTTTTTGATATCAAACTTATTCCCCACTGATGTAATATATTATTTTGGGATTTTTAAAGATTTTCAATTAATTTTAGGCTGAGCATAACTTAGAGTCGTAAGCTTAATCCGTTAATTGTCGGTTTTGCCCTTACGGGCTATAAAATGAGTTTTACATATCTTTTCGACCCCAAACCTTTTGCTACTGATTACATATGATAAATAAATTATTTTAAGCCTTCTAGAATGATAAAAATATCAGCTTTGTATATAGAACCCGGAAACGGCTTCTAATCGCCTTTTTAAGCGTTTTTAACGCATAGTATGTACTAAAACTATTTTAAACATACAAGGGTTGATACCTACTGATATTTTAGGTAAATTATAATATTTTAACAGTAAGCAAAGATTTTTTAACTCAGACTTCAGTTTTGAGCTTTTCGGCTTATGTGAAATTACCAAAATGCCCCTACGGTGCATAGTTTGGTTATAATTGATAAATTTCATATATATACAATACCCTACTGTTATAACTTGGTAAACTAAGTATTTTTGCTGAACATATCAGACCTGTAACTCAGGTTAATACTTAAACTCTTTTATAACCTTATATATGACCAAATTACCCCTACGGGGCATAGTTTGTGTTTAAATTCGTTTTGGGCATAATGGAAGGTATCCTACTGATATCACAACATATTTGAGGCATATTAACTTAGGAAACCTGGTTAGGACCCTTATGATTACCCGTTACGCCTCTTGCGCGTACGGTTCGGCTTATGTAACTAGTTTACATAAATTAGCCGAAACGGGTCAAACCTTATCGGTTTTACCCCAAAATTCAGAAAGTGCTTAGATTACCCATATAAGGCAAGTCTTCAATCTTGTCGGGTCCAAATCACATTCTATCCCGGTCTTCGCCTAATCGTGCGTTTGAACCGTATCGGTCTAAGCTTAAGCTTAACTAAAGACCGTTTGGATTCTAATAGGTTATTATAAACCTTTGTTCCAGAATAGGAGGACCAGTAAAAGCTACTTGCATTTGCTTATTGTGATTATTACTTTGCTCAGGTAAATACTTTTAACTTATTTTCCCTATACGGGCTTAGGGTACGGTATATAAAATACCGCTTGGTCGGGCATTAAATCTTCCATCGTTTGGTGGCTAATTGATATTTGATCGGCCCGTTTAAATTGTTTTGTTTTCTTAAAGCCTTTGGGAGGTTAATGACCATGTCCCGGATATCCTTGGCATCATTTTACGAAATGGCCACGACCTGAGCACGGGGTGTAGGCGTACACCTGTCAGTTGCCAAATAAATAATGTGGTGTGTCTATTGATCTTTAACCCGACACGATCCGGGCTACTGAACGCATAAGGAACATGTAATTCTTTTACGAGATTATATATTTAAATAATTATCCCAAGTTATAAAATGTTTGTGCCATGTGCATCCAAATCAATTTTTAATCATTTTTAAAATGAGTCAGTTGATTGTATTTACCAGTGTAAACTGACGTATTTTCCCAAAAAGATTAAATGCAGGTACTAAGCGTAATAGGCTGGATTCTCTCCTTAGCATCAATAAAGAGTCTCACAAACTTAAGATGCCTATCGTCTGTTGCACTATTGTTTCCTATCTATTTTGATCCTTCTATGGATAAACTTTCAACTGTTTGTGATACACTATATTACAATATTTTATTCGGTTGAAATATATCTTTCATTTGCTTCCGCTGTGCATATTAAATATTGTGTTGTTTGACTATTATGTTGCCAACCACGTCACGATACTCCCCCACCGGGCCCACCGGTGACACGTGGAATTCGGGGTGTGACACCGCATGAGGCCAGTTTTTCCACTGACTCGTAACTGTTATTCATTTTTTAATGATCATCATTATTTTCAGTTTTAAACTGTTATGATTATTCGTTTTAATGACCATTTTGTTTCGGTTTTAAACTGATACAATAATTGCAATAATGACCATTATTCTAGTCTTTAAGTTGCGTCAATGATGATGAGAATACAGTTACGATTTTATGGATATAAAACCGAATCAAAGGATTCAGTTCAGACACACCACTACAGCTTCTCTTCTCTCAATCTCAATCGCTGCAACAAACCTCCTTTTTCTTTTCAGGCAAGTGTTCAAGTCCGGCAGTGCGCTGTTGCTGCTTCGAACTGGCGTACCCTGGGAACAGACCGCGAATCTGTTTAAGGGAATTGTGTGTTGGTGCACTTAGTGTCTGTTAACTTTGTCTTTTACAAGTCTTTTTTCTAGATAGGTTGAATGAACACACAACAGGGTCGAAATTAGGTTTAGTTCATGTTTGAGGAAGGGTTTTCGCTTGAAAGTGTGTCATGGCAGATTCAAGCGAAACCTCATCATCAACATCAAACAGTTTCGCTTGAAACCAATCTCAAGCGAAACCCCATGTTTTGACATGTTCAAGCGAAACCCTAGTGGTCTATAAATAGGAGAGTGTGTTGTTCATTTGAAGCGGTCATGTTTGTGTGTGTGAGCGAAGGTGCTGCCGGATTTTCATCAGAATACATCGTAAAAGCTCACAATCAGTAATAGTAAGAAAGTTAAATGGATACAAGGTATTATTGACTTCGTTTACGTTGATTCCGCCCTCGTATTTGAAGATGAACTGCTTTAACTGACTTTAGGGTCACCGAACACGATCCAACAAGTGGTATCAGAGCTCAGGACGAGGAGTTCATTCCATAGCAGCTTGATTCTACCGGATTTTCTACTTTCTACTCACTTCTTTTCATACTTTTCTGATTTGAATGAGTTCTAACGGTTGAAATGGCCTGACTTTCACATATATTGTGTAAAACATAGTTTTAACAAATCCTACAAAGAATCAGATTAAAACTTGGACTAAAATTGATAAAAAAATGGCCTAGAACTACCTTTCGCTTGACATTGGTCTTCGCTGTTTCACTTGAAAGGGACCCATTTCACTTAAAAACTAAGGTTTTCGCTTGAAAAATCAGACTCTTTCGCTTGACAAGTTCAAGCGAACAAGGATTATAACATTTCGCTTGAACTGTCCAATCTGATTAAGCCATTTCACTTGAAAGTTCAAGCGAACTAGGGGTTTCGCTTCAGACTAATCTATTTCGCTTGAACTTCATAAACTTGTTGACCATTTCGCTTGAACAGTGAAAATACAAGCTGTTTCGCTTGAACAGCTTTCGCTTGAAATTGATATTTCTCAAAATCAAAATTTTTCTAAGTGTTTGATTGTTTTTCAGGTATGTTCAAGATGGATGATTTCAATCCATTTTATGATATGTATGCATTTGCTGGAGACGGTGGAAATGATACTTCTTCAAGTAACACAAATGAGAACACGCCGAATCCAAAGAAAAAGTTATCGGATGTATTGGAGGCTGAAAGTGCTTTCGAAACGTACAACAAACCTCCGAAGTTGATGGCTATAGAAGAATACAGTCGGTGGGCAAAGAAGTTTGAAGATTGGCTGAGAGCTTTTGCTTTTCTCAGCTGGAAGAGTCTAATAAATGGTTATGATGATGGAGGCAAAAGTGGCGAAACCTTAACAACAACTGAAGAAATAGAATCGTTTGTTGCTGAGCAAAAATGCATTGCGTTGCTGTTTCAATCCGTCAGAGAAGATATCATATCTTTGATCGAATATTCTAGTGCTACAGATCTTTGGAAAAAATTGAAAGATAAATGTTTGGGAAGTGAAGAAATTGTGAAAAACAAAAGGAAACTGCTTAGAAAGGAATTTGATTTATTTGGTTGTTTGAAAAATGAATCGGTTTGTAAAATGATAGAGAGGTTTGGGCATCTGAAACTGGAACTGGGAAGACATGATATTCGTTATACTGAAGAAGAGCTAGTTGATAAGATGTTTGACTCACTACCGGATGGAATGGATTGGCAATACTATGCATTGATGCTGAAGAATACGATCAAGCCTGCAGATCTTAAGGTGAATCTGTTGATTGAGAGACTAGAGAGTCACGAGTTGGAGCTAAAGAAGACACACAAAATTAATCATTCGTCTTATCAGCAAAATTTGGATTTGTATTATCCAAAGAGCATGATGCCAAAGAGTACATCTCCCAAGACTGCGTTTTCTGCTGAAAATGTCTCCACAACAAGTAAAGAAAGTCAAAGCAGTGGTTATAACAGTGGCTCTTCATCAAATTCAAACCAGTCTGATGCAAAGAACTTATTTCAATGCAACATCGCTGTAGATTTAAAGAATGCTCAGAACTTCAGCGAAGAGTCGGCAAAACAGCAGATGGTTTTCTTGGCATCTGTGCTAGAATCTTATGAAAGTCTTGTAGCAGGGAAGATTGGCAACACCAACCTGACGAAGGAAGATTATGACCAAATAGATCCTGAGGAAATGGAACTGATCGACATAAGGTGGTGTATGGCCAGTGCAGTTCGTCGAGCACAGCGTTTTATGGAGATAACAGGGAGAAAGTCAATTGGTGGACCATCTACCAAGTTGGGTTTTGATAAGTCTAAGGTGACGTGTTTCAAATGCAAACAGAAAGGTCACTTTAAGCGTGAATGCCGAAATTCGTATGCTGATGAATCTGAAAACCTGTTCAGAGAAGATTACTCCAAGAAAGCGATTTATCATCAGAACAAATCAGAGCCACCAAGAATGAAGCAGATGGAAGATAATAAAGAAAAATCTAGAGCTCTTGCGGTGATTCACGACGATGAAGGTTTTGACTGGAGCGAGTTGTTACCTGAGGAGGATGCGGTTGGATATGCATTCATGGCAAATTATGAACCTAAACCTTGGAAAGACAACAGAACTGAAGAACAGAAATATAAACATAGAAAGTTGTTGGCCACAAACAAATTGATCAGAATTTCTGGTATTTTTTCTGAGGCAAAAAGAGTAAAGAGATGGGATCCAGACAGGGAGTGTTATCTTGACCCCTATAGAAACATTGCTGTGGATCACAACACTCTTGATGTTGAAACCATAGTTCAAGAATATAAAATTGAAGATGATTATTGGCAGAAGAAATGGTGGGGAAGCGGAGAAGATGAAGAGAAAGAGAATAAGGAGAAAGAAGAAATAGAGAAGTCAAAGAAGATTGACACTGGGATCATTGACACTACAAAGGAGTTGAATGTTGAAAACTTGGGAAATATGGCTGACAAGGTGATGGCAGCTAAGACGCTTGAGGTAGATCCTAAATCTGTTTCTGAGTCTAAAAGCCAAGTCAGTTCAAATGCGTCAACGACTGAGTCAGGTAAAAAGGTCAGTGGTAATGTTGACAACAAAAATCGCCTCAAAGAGTGCAAGGTTTGTAGTACAAACACTTATCTCAAAGGTAAGAAGATTGAGGATTTGACTGCTAAAGTCAAAAGTGTTGAGGATCAAATTCTTGATCGTGATAAATCGGTAAAAGCTTCAACTGAACGATTAAAAGAATTAACTAACAAAATTGAAACTGATAAAATTGATCAGGAAAGGGTTAGGAAAGAAAATGAGAAGTTAGTTCTTGAAAATCGTCAGATCACTGAAAAATTTGAGAAACTTAAAAGCACTATTAAAGATAATAATGATAGAAATGGTAAAACATACAAAGAAAATTGCCAATTGCAATGTGTTTTGAGATTAAAAGAAGAATTAATCAACCAACAACTGGATGAAATCGCTAAATTGAAACTTAAAGTTCAAGAAGCTGAAATTGAAAATGAGCGAATCCAGTTGAAGCTTAAGAGTTATAACTCCGCAAGCTTTGTTTTGCAACACATAATTCCCAAACCCATTGGGAAAGACAAAGCAGGCGAAGATGTATACTGTGATGGAACTGGGGTGGGTTTTCATCAAGTTCCACCACCAATTCTTGAAAACTATTCGAAAAAACAATCTGGGTTGGTTAATCTTGAGGAAGAAAATGAAGTGAAACTTCCTGATTCGATTGATGTGACATTTTCTTCATCATCATCTGATGATAGTGTTCAAACTGAGATAGTTAAAAGCACAACTGAAAGTGTTTTGTTGTCTGATTCAGCTGAAGATGATGAATATTTCTTAGACAAGTACATTCAGAAACCAAAATCCAAAAACAACTTAAGTGATGAACCGGGTCTTGTGATGTACAAGATGGCTGGATCTGATAAGTTGTATTCGGATTCTGAGTTTCCCATTAAGAATGTTAATGTGAAAAAGTTGACAAATGTTTTCAAATTGGTTGAAGTTGAGATGTCAGAAGTGAACAGTTTGAGTCACACAAAGAGACAAATGAATTTTGAGAAAGATAAAGCTTACTACAAAAAGCCTGTTGTTCCACCACGTTTTTATAACAATAATCGAAACAATTGGTCGGGTGGATATCAGGGTGGTAAGAGTTATCAGAAAAGGAGTTTTCAAAATAAAAGGTTTGCTGAAAAGAAGGTGTTTGTGAACAGTTCAAGTTCACTTTCTGATGAGGAAAATGAAATCTTTTTGAAATCAAATGAAGAATTTTTTGAGAAGAGGGCCTTACAACCTCAATCTGAAGGCACAAGTCGGGTAGTTGATACTCGTACATGTTTTAGATGCAACAAAGTTGGTCACATTGCAAGCAATTGCACCAACTCCAAGCCTAAGACTGAAGTTGTTGAGAATCGACAGAAGAAGGTTGATTCAAAAGGCAAAGCTCCAATGGTTGTTGAGAAAGTTTTGAAAAATGAGAAAACGAAACACAAAATTGAACCTGTTAAGAAAGTGGTAACCAAAAATGATAAATTTTATAAACGGGTTGCATCATCTCAACAAACTTGGAAGCCAAAAGTTGTTGATAAGCCAAAGGTTTCAGTGTCGGAAAAATAATCATCTTCCACCACACCGGTAAAGATGAATGTTCCTTTGGATTATTATGAACAATTTGAGAAACAATCTTCTACTCCACCAGAGAAGAAGAATGTTCAAAAGAAAAATCAACCAACTGGTCAACTTAAGATTGATGAGTTTTTCTTATATAAAAAAGTTGAGGTTGGATCTGAGGATAGTTTGAAAATGAATGATAAAAATTTTCCGCCACTTTACACTGCTAAAACTCACATTAAAGTCAAGTTACCCGAGTCAAAAGAGGCTTGGGTAGCATCAAAATCTCATTAAAGATTTTGGACTTGCCGGAGCTTCCTAGTTAGTAATTGTGAAGCATGAATCGGCATCTTTATTGAATTGTTTGTGATATGTGCAGGAACTTCCAAGAGCTATTTCAAGATGGATCATGGATAGTGGAGCGTCTCGACATATGACAGGAAAGACTGCATTGTTGTATGACGTTAGGAATATCAATGGTGGTTATGTGGGATTTGCTGGACATGAAGGTGGTCGAATTATTGGAGAAGGAACGTTATCCAATGGGATTGTTACGTTTGAAAGAGTTAACTACATTACTTAGCTGGAAAATAATCTGCTAAGTATCTCGCAGATTTGTGACAATATGTATACCACTCACTTCACAGACAAAGAATGTTTGATCTTGAAACCAGGATTTGTTATCCCTGAAGAATGGATTATCATGCGGGCTCCTAGAGTGAATGATTTATATGTGTTGGATATGAGTGTAGCGACTACAACAACAAGTCAGGCACATTGTTTTGTATCCAGAGCAACGAAGAAAGAATCGAAGTTGTGGCATCGGAAGATGGGGCATATACATCTTAGAAAAATGAATCACTTGGTTCACAATGATTTGATTCTTGGAGTTAAAATCAAAGGTTTTCATCTGGAAGGGGAGTGCATTAGCTGCGTCAAAGGCAAGCAGAAGAAAAAGTCACACCCTAAAAAGCAAGTCAACTCAGTTTCCAGACCGTTAGAGAGACTACATATGGATTTGTTTGGTCCAGTAAACGTCAAAAGTATTACAGGGGATCTCTACTGTCTTGTGGTTACTGATGATTATTCCAGATTTTCGTGGGTATCATTCTTGAAGTCGAAAGATGAAACGTTTGACAGTTTGATGGCGTTGTTCAGAAAGATTGAAAACTTGTACCAAAGGCGTATCAGAAGAATTAGAAGTGATAATGGTACTGAGTTCAAGAACAACAAGATGGAAGAATATTGTGATGAAAGAGGTATATTGCATGAGTTAAGTGCTCCGTACACTCCACAGCAGAATGGAGTTGCAGAACGCAAAAATAGGACGCTAATCAAAACGGCTAGAACAATGCTTGCTGATTCAAAGCTACCGATAAATTTTTGGGCAGAAGCAGTTTCTGCCGCATGCTATACGCTCAACAGAGTTCTCACTGTCAAGAAATTCAACAAAACATGCTTTGAGTTGATCAATAACCGCAAACTGAATCTGAAGTATCTTGAACCGTTTGGGTCACCCTGTACTGTTCTAGAGCCTTTTGGAAAGTTTGGTCCGAAGAGTATTGAAGGGATATTCATAGGTTATGCAAGTCCATTACGACGTGTCTTCGTTCCAAGTCTGAAGCGGATTATTGAAGCTCCTAATGTTGAATGTCAAGGTTATACAATGCCGCCGCAGAATCCTGGAGATTCATGGCATTATCATTACGACAAGTTGTGGGATTCGTTTGACATGATGGAAGAACAAGAAGAAGAAGAAGAAGATTTCTTTGATGAGTTGGATATTTTGAGAGAGTATGAGTCATCTCTGGAAAGGTTCCCAGCTGAGTATTCAAGAAGACCGCAAAGAGCATCAAATGACGATGAAGCAGGTCCAAGTAATGCTGGTGAACATGATGATGTCCAACAAAATGAAGTTGCTCAAGATAATCAGTCAGCACAGAATGATAATCAAGAATCTAAGAACATGCCAGTATTTGATCATGGTGATTCAAATTCTGAGGGGGAGCAAATCCAGATCTCAAGTCAAACAAACTCAGTCAGTGAACAAGGTGCAAATCAGAATGTTACTAATCTGGAAGGTGATGTAGATGTTTCAGGCGAAGTAATGCCACGAACTCTTTCATATCATCCGGAGGAATTGATCATTGGAGAGTTGCAGACAGGCGTTCGCACTCGAAGACAGATTGATAAAGGGCTTACATGTTTTTATACAACAGTTGCTCCTTTGCAAACTGAATTCTCATCGAGTTGTTTTATCTCGCAGGTTGAGCCAAGAACTTACAAAGAGGTGCTTACTGAAGATTCTTGGGTCAATGCAATGCAGGAGGAACTTAGCCAATTCGAAAAGTTGGGAGTGTGGAAGTTAGTGGATTTACCTGATGGCCAGAGGAAAATTAACACCAAGTGGGTGTTCAAGTGCAAGAGAGACGATAGAGGAGTTGTGGTTCGTAACAAAGCTCGACTCGTTGTCCAGGGTTTCTGTCAGCAGGAGGGTATAGATTTCACTGAAGTATATGCTCTAGTTGCTCGACTAGAAGCGATCAGAATCTTTCTAGCATTTGCATCTTGGAAAAATTTCAAAGTATATCAGTTAGATGTAAAATCGGCTTTTCTCTACGGGAAGGTAAAAGAGGAGGTTTATGTCGGTCAGCCACCGGGCTTTACCGATCCACACCACAAAGACAAGGTTTACTTGCTAGACAAAGCGCTGTATGGTTTACACCAGGCCCCGAGAGCTTGGTATGAGACATTGTCTCAACACCTACTAGCCAACAATTTCATTCGTGGAAAAGTGGATGCCACTCTCTTCACCAAAGAGGTCGATGGACATCTTTTGATTGTTCAGATATATGTGGACGACATTATATTTGGGTCAACAAATGAGGATCTATGCAAAGATTTTGAACGTGTTATGAAGCAGAAATTCGAAATGTCATCGATGGGTGAGATGAAATTCTTTTTGGGATTGCAGGTTGATCAACTACCCAAAGGAATTTTCATACATCAAATGAAGTACGTTCATGATATCTTGGAGAAATTTGGGATGTCAGGTTCTACTCCATTAGCCACCCCATTAGCAACGAATCATGGGATAAACCCTGATCTCACCGGAGAGAAGGTAGATGAAACGATGTATCGTTCCATGATCGGTTCGCTGATGTATTTGACAGCTTCAAGACCCGATATCATGTACCCAACCTGCCTCGCAGCAAGATTTCAATCTATCCCGAGAGCATCGCACATGATTATTGTGAAAAGGATATTGCGCTACCTGAAAGGAACTCCATCTTTGGGGTTGTGGTATCCAAGAGATGGCGATTTCATGCTCGAAGGGTATTCCGATTCCGATTTCGGATGCTGCAAAGTTAATGCTAAATCAACAACAACAGGGTGTCAGTTCTTTGGATCACGATTGGTCACCTGGCAATGCAAAAAGCAAACCTCTGTGGCTTTATCCACATGTGAAGCGGAGTATATATCTGCTAGCAGCTGCTGCTCACAGATCTTGTGGATCCAGCAACAGATGCGCGACTACGGTTTGCAATTTCTAAACACCCCTATCTTTGTTGATAATGAGGCAGCGATTAACATTACTAAAAATCCTGTTCATCACGCTAAAACCAAACACATTGAGATTCGTCATCACTTCATTCGCGATTGTTTCGAGAAGAAGTTGATACGTATTGAGAAAATCCACACTACGATCAAAAAGCTGATTTACATACCAAAGCATTTGACAAAATACGTTTTCAGTATTTGCTAAAACTGAATGGTATGAAGCTTTTATCGGTGTTGGAGGAGATCATTGGCGTTGATGAAGGAGACATTGTAGATGATGTTGAGAAGCAATCTGCAATGGTTTGTCGATTTTTTTACATGTTTTGGTATTTAGGGGGAGGTATAGGGTAAATATTTTCAGAAAATACAAAAACAATAAAAAATGACAAAAATACAAAAACATGAGATATTTTCAAAATCCAAAAACAATAGAAAATCAGAAAAAGAGCTTGTGTAAAAAGGGAAAATGATAGTACATCGGCTTGACAGTCACGGTATGCTAAAGAAATGGAATGTTTAAAAGGTTAAACAGTCTTGCTGATGATGTGTCGATAGGTTTTTACACATTTAGTAGGTTTGTTCGGGATATAAACCTAAATCTTTACTTGCTTATTTTGTGGGGAACACTACTTGGATATATAGGTAACCCCTGAAATCTCGTTTGAAAGATTCCTTTTTCTGATATACTAGGTCTTTATACTCAGTGATATCTGGGGTATTATTCCGGGACTTCTGCTGAATGGAAGTTCTGACCTAGTCCTCGAATAATACTTTCCGCAATGCTTGAAACATAGCATCACCCTCAGCATATATGATAAGACAATAAAATTGCTTAGCAATGCTGTTGTAAAAAGATCCTCTAAAGGGGACACACCCTAAAGTTGAGTCATGATCTCTCTGCTGAACGGTAGTTCTGACCTGAGCTCTCATGATTCTTCATAATTTATTAACCCTTACAGATATCATTTGTGTTATAACTACCTGTAAGACTGAATATTGGGATCTGGATACGGGAGTATATTCAAGAGGTGGGACACACGTATAAGTTTAAGTCTTTAAAACACTAAATACATATCCTGAACAGATTGAAAATTGTGTGAGAATTTAAAGTGGATCAGTATATCGACAATCTACGCGAATTGTTTAATTCTGAGTATGAAATTGAAGCTTAACGGTACTTGTGATTTGTCGAATAGTTGATATGATTCCCTAACACGCTCACCAAGAATTGGTTTGTAAATAGTTTACTTTCATTTACTGCATTTTAGTTCTGTATTTCATTCCTAGTTTAGAAGCTTTATTAAAATCCAAAAAGATTTTACATTTTTGTTTTATTTTTGACAAACCAAAGTGGAGAGTTGATCTTCGGATTCGAATTCTGAAAGATGAAAGCAGATGCAGGAAGATTTCTGGACTGGATGATGGGTCGTGAGCTAATCTTGATAAGTTTGTGAAATTGGAAAGTTATAGCAAGTTCATTAATTTGAAACTTGTAATTTTCAGAAATGTTTGAACTTATGTGTTTTCAAAATGTCAGTGTGATGTATCTCAGATCAACCAAGGCCATTAAATTGGACTTGGAAGATTAATTAAGTAATCAGGGTCATTAATTTGGACCTGAATACTTAAGTGGATTTCTAACACTAAAGATTAAATGGTAAGTTTAGATTGAGATTGTTATTATCATATATCTTATATTTGGGTAGAGTTTATATAGGAATCCCCATGGTGATGAATTTCAAAGTTTGAACCAGAATTTGAGCCCTAGCTTATTGAGAGGGGGAGTTTGTGAAAGGGGGAGTCAGAATTCTGGATCAACAGTCAAAGGGGAGATTGTAGATTAAAGTTTGGAAATAAGGATTGAAGAGAGCTTTACAGTGATTGGAGAATGATAAAGACAAAGACTTGAAGCCAAAGACTTCGTCAACATCCAAGAGGGAGTCTGTTGGTGCACTTAGTGTCTGTTAACTTTGTCTTTTACAAGTCTTTTTTCTAGATAGGTTGAATGAACACACAACAGGGTCGAAATTAGGTTTAGTTCATGTTTGAGGAATGGTTTTCGCTTAAAAGTGTGTCATGGCAGATTCAAGCGAAACCTCATCATCAACATCAAACAGTTTCGCTTGAAACCAATCTCAAGCGAAACCCCATGTTTTGACATGTTCAAGCGAAACCCTAGTGGTCTATAAATAGGAGAGTGTGTTGTTCATTTGAAGCGGTCATGTTTGTGTGTGTGAGCGAAGGTGCTGCCGGATTTTCATCAGAATACATTGTAAAAGCTCACAATCAGTAATAGAAAGAAAGTTAAATGGATACAAGCTGTTATTGACTTCGTTTACGTTGATTCCGCCCTCGTATTTGAAGATGAACTACTTTAACTGACTTTAGGGTCACCGAACACGATCCAACATTGTGTCAAACACAAGCCCGGTTCATCGTTCCTGTCTCGTTTATTTTGTTGTTTCTGTTTCATCTTTCTTGTTCATATTAACAGGTTACTAACAAACTTAAACAGATTTATTTTGCTAATTGTTTCTGCATTCCTTTTTCTTTTCAGAATGGAATCCCAGCCCATGTCAACTGTTGTTTCTGTAGTCATGACTTCCGTTGTTGCTGTCACAACCAGTCTGGTTGCACCACTGCCTAATGCAGTCTCGGATATTGAGAAACCTGAGAAATTCAACGGTGTGAATTTCAAACAGTGGCAGCAAAAGATGTTCTTTTAACTGACCACGTTGAACCTAGCAAGGTTCTTGACTGAAACCAATCCCCATGTTGATTAAAGGGATATGGATGCTCAATCTATGAGCGCGATTCACGCTTGGAATCATTCGGAATTCTTGTGTCGCAACTTTATTCTGAATGGTTTAGTGGATACACTATACGATGTGTATTGCAAGGCTAAGACTGCCAAAGAATTATGGGAGTCCTTGGATCGCAAATACAAAACAGAAGATGCGGGCACTAAGAAATTCGTGGTGGCTAAGTTCTTGGACTTCAAAATGATCGACTCTAAAACTGTCATGAGCCAAGTCCAAGAATTGCAAGTTATTCTTCATGATATTCATGCGGAAGGAATGGATCTTAGCGAGACATTCCAAGTTGCTTCAATGATTGAAAAGCTACCACCAAGTTGGGTTGATTTCAAGAACTATCTCAAGCATAAGCGAAATGAGATGACCATTGAAGATCTTGTTGTCCGTCTTCATATTAAAGAAGATAACACATTGGCTTTGAAAAGGATTGACGGTCCTGAAATAGTGAAGGCCAATCGTGTTGAACATGGCCAATCTTCAAAGGGAAAAAACAAGGACAGTGGAAAGGGTGGAAAGAATGGTCATGGGAAACGCTCCAACCTTGGTCTGAAAGAAGGTTTTGGGAAAAAGGAGTTCCAAGGAACTTGCTACAGTTGTCAAAAGCAAGGCCACAAGGCCAACGAATGCAAGCTTCTGAAGAAGGAAAATGTTCGACAAGTGAACATGGTTCATGAAGTCGATAACCTTGTTGCCATCGTCACGGACCTCTCGATTTTGGTCACAGAAGTGAATCTGGTTGGGAAAAATAACAAGGATTGGTGGGCGATACGGGGGCTACTCGACATGTGTGCTTTGACAAAAGCCTTTTTAACACCTTCAAGGAGGTGACTAATGGAGAAAAGGTTTTTATAGGAAACTCCGCCACGGCCGAAATTAAAGGTGAGGGGAATGTGGTTCTGAAGATGGCTTCTGGAAAGGAACTCACTTGATTGAGTCTTCTAATCTTTGGCATGGTAAGAACCTTATGTCGGGGTGGCAATTGAACAAGTTTGGGTTCAAAATGGTGATTGAGTCGGATAAGGTCGTGTTGACCAAAAATGGTATGTATGTTGGTAAGGGCTATGCCCTAAATGGAATGTTTAAACTCAATGTAATGGTTGTGAATGCAATGAAAGAACCCGCTACTAGTTCTACTTACTTGATTGAGTCTTCTAATCTTTGGCATGGTAGACTAGGTCATGTTAATTATAATTCCATTCGTCGTTTAATTAAACTTGATTGCATACCAACATTCGATATTGACTCAATTAATAAATGTGAAACTTGCGTAGAAGCAAAACAAACGAAATCGTCATTCAAAAAGGTTGAACGAATCACCGAACCCCTCGAGATGATCCGCACTGATGTGTGTGATCTAAAAGCAATTCCTACTCGTGGTGGGAACAAGTACTTCATCATGTTCATTGATGATACTACAAGTGTTGGATCTGAGTTTGTTTTTGATTGTATTTTCGTTTGAAATTAAGATGAAAATGAAAGAGTTGTGCAGCGGAATTAAGATGAAAACAAACTTTGCATACAATCAAACGAGAGTAATACTTTAATCAAACATCTTTACACAATGAATCGAAAGATTGAATTTGTTTCAACAACGATTAAAATGATTGATGAATGAATGCAAACTCCCCCTCAGCCAGAGCTCAGTAGTTTGTTCGTGCAAAGAAGACGGTATTGCAAGAGCTAATAGAACAGTACGAAGTACTGAACTATTTATAGGCACTTACAAACCACTGAGCATCTTTAGCTGACGTCACCATGAAAGTGACATCTAACCTCCTAACAAACTCTAACCTCTGATCTATAAACACTGATGTAATAAACTACTGCTATTACATTACATTACATAAAAGACACTTTAAACAGCTGCTGCATCCTTCCACTGCTGTGAACCCAGCAGTGCTTGTCCAGATCAGCAGTACTAGACTCAAGGCAGTAGATTGAGTCAGCAGAACTTTGGTCTTCCATCAGTCTTTGACATTGGGCAGTAGATGCAAAGCAGCAGTTGTAGGTCAGCACTTAGTAAGATCAGCAGATATGAAACCACTTTCAAGGGGAGAGATTTGTATGAACCAACTGTAATCGTCTGCTTATTCTGGATCCACTGCTCTGATCCAGTTTTGGCTTTAATTATCTGTTCCTCTGATAGGGTTCAATCCCAACAACAAGGTATTGCTATGTGTACTTACTTAAGAGTAAGGACGAGGCTATTGACAAGTTTATCTTGTTCAAAGCCGAAGTTGAGAATCAACTAAATCGGAAAATCAAAATCGTAAGGTGAGACCGAGGAGGTGAATATGTATCACTTTTTATTGACATATGTGCGAAAAGTGGAATCATCCACGAACTCACGGCCCCTTACTCCCCTCAATCAAATGGCATAGCGGAACGGAAAAATTGCACCTTGAAAGACATGATGAATGCCATGATGATAAGTTCTGGTGTAAACCAAAACATGTGGGGGGAAGCAATCTTATCGGCAAATTATGTGTTGAACATGATACCCAATAAGAAAAAGGATGTAACGCCTTACGAATTATGGACGGGAAAGAAACCACCATATAAATCCTTGAAAGTGTGGGGGTGTATAGCTAAGGTGGTGGTCACACCACCTAAGCGCCTACTAATAGGACCCAAAGCGGTGGATTGTGTATTTATAGGATACACCCGTCCTTATGGTCCTTATCGTTTTCTTGTGCATGATTCTAAGAACCCTGGAATATGTAAAGGCACCATACTCGAATCCAAGGATGCAACATGGTTTGACCATGTGTTCCCATACTTAGGTAAAGGTGAACCAAGTCTTGCTAGACCTGTTGAGGAAATTGTTCCAGAGGATGAGGTGGAAAATAATGAACCTCGAGAACAATCTAAGACTGAGGAAGTTGAAATCAGAAAGTGTAAACGGCAAAGGACTGAAAAATCCTTTGGGCCTGAATTTCTTACCTATATGGTAGAAGAAGAACCTCAAACGTACCAACAAGCAGTGAATTCCTCAGAAGGACCTCAGTGGAAGGAGGCCATCAAAAGTGAGATAGACTCTATCTTACAAAACCATACTTGGGAACTAGTGGATCTTCCTCAAGGATGTAAACCACTAGGATATCGATGTATCTTCAAGAAGAAGATGAAACCAGATGGAACCATCGATAAATACAAGGCAAGGTTGGTGATCAAAGGATATAAACAACGAGGAGGTTTAGATTATTTTGATACATATTCTCCAGTTACGCGAATAACATCCATCAGGCTGGTGCTTGCCATTGCAGCCATTAGAGATTTGGAAGTTCACCAAATGGATGTGAAAACAGCTTTCTTGAATGGAAATCTAGAGGAAGAAATTTACATGGAGCAACACGAAGGCTTCACAGCCATTGGGCAAGAAAAGAAAGTGTGTAAACTTGTGAAATCCTTGTATGGATTAAAACAAGCTCCAAAACAATGGCATCAAAAGTTTGATCATGTCATGCTTGATGTTGGGTTCAAAATCAATGAATGTGACAAGTGTGTATATGTGAAGGACACATCAGATGGATATGTCATTTTGTGTCTATATGTAGATGATATGCTCATTGCTGGAAGTGATGACAAAATCATAAACTCTACAAAGAACATGCTAAAGGCAAGATTTGACATGAAAGACATGGGTTTAGCGGATGTGATTCTGGGAGTTAAAATCACACGAACCCAAAGTGGACTTGTTTTAAGTCAGTCCCACTATGTGGACAAAATTCTTGAGAAGTTCAATGAAAATGAGTCTAATGTAGCTAGAACTCCACTTGACACGCGTCAACATCTAGCCAAGAATAGAGGTGAATCTGTTAACCAATTGGAATACTCAAGAGTTATTGGTAGCTTGATGTACCTTATGAGTTGTACTAGACCAGACTTAGCATATGCTGTGAGCAAGCTAAGTAGATATACGAGCAACCCAAGTTCAATTCATTGGAATTGTATCGTTCGGCTGCTTCGTTACTTAAGATACACATGAGAATACGGGTTGCGTTATAACAGATATCCAGCAGTCATAGATGGACACTTCGATGCAAATTGGATATCTGACACGAATGATTCCAGAGCAACAAGTGGGTATGTATTCACACTTGGAGGTGCAGCTATATCGTGGAAATCTCGAAACAAACGGTTATTGCTAGATCCACGATGGAATCAAGGTTCATCGCTTTAGATAAAGCAGGTGAAGAGGCAGAATGGCGTCAGTTTGTTGAGGATATACCAAGATGGCCTAAGCCGACATCAGCCATTTGTATACATTGTGATAGCTAATCGGCAATTGGCAAAACTCGTAGCACAATGTATAATGGTAGGAACAGACACATTAGGCGTAGACATAATACGATGCAACAACTAATCTCTACAGGAATTATCACTGTTGACTACGTGAGGTCAAAGGATAATATCGCGGATCCACTAACAAAAGGCCTAAGTAGAGAGTTAGTTCAGAAGTCGTCCATGGGAGTGGGACTCAAGCCCTTGAAAAATTAAGTTCATATGATAGAAACCTAACTCAATAGACTGGAGATCCCAAGAGTTGAGTTCCATAGGAAAACATAATTGTATGAATGAGTAAGGTCACTGTGGGGGATAACCCTACATAAATAAAAGGGAGCTTACTATAGAGTTTAGTAAACTTCCTAGTCCATTCCTAAAAAGTGACAAGTGTGAGGCTATGCCTATGGCTTTTAATGATTCGACGAAGGTAACAATACATAGTGAATTACCTATGTGAGAGAGAAGTGGGGTCACTTCGAAGGGTGCTGTTGGGGCACAATACCTAATGGCTCTCGCAGAACTAGGCTCATGTTCATGACCATAACGAACACAACTATGAGGACTTGACTTTGTCAGGGAGAGTCTTGTGTGAAGTGCATTGTCGTCTACACAAATGGCAGACGAGTTCAAAGACATCGAGTTCTACTCAGAGCTAGTGGGCTAAGTGCATTTCATGAGCGAAGGTTCAAAGGGTAACACCTACCTATCGTATGTAAAACTCAACTGCTGAAATCAAATTGGAATAATGTTGTTTCTGAGATCGACCTCCATTCATGTGGGGGATTGTTGGAAGTTTGGTGTGAATGAAAGTCTCAAGTGGTAAAACCACTTTGTCCCACATTGGTGTGGGAACAAAAGGATAGGCTATTTATAAGGTGAAACCTTGACCAAGCCTTTGAAGTCTTATGACATGTTTTACCACAAGTCCTACCCGTGTGCGGGCGGGGGGGGGGGGGGGGGTGCAAAAAATTGAGTTTCGAAACTAGAATTTGGTTGAACTCGTGCGTGCCCGCACGTCCTGCGGACAGGAATGCAGCTCCGAAAACCTAGGCCCGCGTGAAGCCAGTTTTTGCACTAACTCATAACTGTTATTCGTTTTTAATGATCATCATTATTTTCAGTTTTAAACTGTTATGATTATTTGTTTTAACGACCATTATGTCCATTATGTTTCAGTTTTAAACATATACAATAATTGCAATAATTACCATTATTCTGGTCTTTAAGTTGCTGCAATGATGATGAGAATGCAGTTACGATTTTATTGCTATAAAACCGAATCAAAGGATTCAGTTCAGACACACCACAACAGCTTCTCTTCTCTCAATCTTAGTCTCTGCAACAAACCTCCTTTTTCTTTTCAGGCAAGTGTTCAAGTCCGGCAGTGCGCTGTTGCTGCATCGAACCAGCGTAACCTGGGAACAGACCGCGAATCTGTTTAAAGGAATTGTGTCAAACACAAGCCCGGTTCATCATTCCTGTCTCGTTTATTTTGTTGTTTCTGTTTCATCTTTCTTGTTCATATTAACAGGTTACTAACAAAACCTTCATTTACTTTTAATAAAAAAGTGTCCAGGTAGGGAAGTCTTCATTTACTTTTATTAAAAAGTGTCCAGGTAGGGAACTCTTCATTTACTTTTAAAAAAAAGTGTCCAAGTATTTGGAAGGATGTGGGGGCTGTAGAAAAAGATTTTGTGAAATTGAACCTGTCTTTGCAAAATAATTTGGAAGGTACTGTTGGGATGGGGGATAAAGTCAAGTTTTGGAGTCATTACTGGATAGGGAATGAGCCTCTTAAAGACCGACTTAAATTGCTTTTTAACTTAGCCCAAAATAAAGAAGCTTTGGTGGGTGAATACATCATGAGGGGCCAACAAAATAATTGGGTTTGGTGCTGGAAAAGAGAGCTTCGAGAGGAGCTGGAAAAGGACAATTTCATTCAGCTTAAACAAGTGATTTTGCAAGCTAAGTTTCAAAATGTAGTAGACTTTTGGGCATGGAACGATGAAGGTCGGGGATCTTTAAAAATGTCTAAGATGAGATATAGGATTGACGAAGCTTCCAAAACTGAAGATTGTCAACCGTGGATGCTTTGGAACTCGTGGGTTCATCCAAAAATAAATATTTTTGGTTAGAGAGCGTCTCTCAATCGCATTCCAGCTAAAGTCAATTTGGCAAATCGGGAATTTTTGTTATCTGATAACTTATGTTCCAGGTGCGGTTTAAGAAAAGAAACGACTTATCACGTGATTTGGGATTGTTGGATTGCAAAAGCTATTTGGTGGGCTATTTTGGTGTGGATCAAAGTCCTTTTCCCAGTAGGGATCTGTCTATTCAACAATTATTTGGGATTGTGAAAGACATGAAAGGGTTAAAAGACCGGAAGAAATTAGTTGGAGCTGTGCTTCTAGTCACCACTTAGGAGATATGGAAAGCGATAAACGAGAAGACTTTTAGCAACAACCAAATTCACTTTAAGAAGACGGCGGAACTCATCAAAGAAAATTCATTTTTTGGATTACTAGTAGATCGAAGTATGTTAACTATAATTGGGATAGATGGTGTGTAGTGATGTAATATTGTAATCTTGTATCTTTTGGGTTTCATTTTCTTGCTGGCCCGGTTTTCTATATTCATATAGAAATTTCGACATTCAAAAATATATATATAGATTAAAATGGAAATTTCCTATCGTTGCCACACGCACAGGTAGGTGATCACTTTAATCAATCACAATGCCCTTTAGAAATTATATCTATAAATCTATAATCTATAATCTATAAATAATAATAAAGCAAAACAAGCTTAGGCCACATGGTATGAACTTAAGCTACTAGGTGCCACGTGGCATTTTATTGTTTCCTCTTTTTTCTCTTTGAGCGGAAAATTGAATAGACTCTTCCTATTTCCTCTCAATCTTACACTAGAAGAATTCCCAAATCCCTCTCAATCATCCTCTCATCTTCTCTCAAATCATCTTCCAAAAATAAAGACTTTCCATATTCTTATTCTTGAAGATCTTTCATTTGAATAATCTCCTCATCACAAACCCTAATCCAAGGCGATCGTTCCACTTTGACAATTTTTGTTTGCCGCATTCATCCTCCGTCACAAGTTCATCGATTTCTTCTTCATCTAGGTAATCGTTTTCTGTTCAGATCTGGTTTTTGTTCTTTCGTGTAAGAATCATGATATTTGGTTACTGATTGTAGTTTAATTTGAGTTTCAGAAATTTTGAACTACAAGCGGAATTAGGGTTTCGTTAAATCCATGTTATGTTCTTCAAATGGTTTGGTATGAGTTTAAGCTTTGTTTTTATCTTTAAATTCATGTTTTAATGGGTTTTTGAAGCAATTTATTTGTGGGTTTTGAGATAACACAAGAAATACTTGATTTATTGTGCACAATTACACACTTGCTCTGTTTCACACATTTGTTTCAGAACTTATTTAACATGTTATGACTTTTGTGATTAAATTATGAAGATTATGATTTTGTTTAACTTTTGGGCTTTTGAATCAATTTATTTGGGTCTTATGGCTATGGGTTTATTTAGTTGCTCTGTTTCAGAATTTTTTGATTTTATTGGGTTCTTAACATTGGGATTCAATTTATGGATATGAAATTTATCATTTTTTTTGTTTTTATAATTCGAGTTTTCACAACATTTTAGCTTTAAATTCATTTTTTTTCTGTGTTTTGAATCAATTTATTTAGGTTTTAATTTGTTTAATATATTTACTCTGTTTCATGAATTTTATGATTGTGTTGAGTTCTAAATTTTAGGATTCAAATCATGGCTATGAACTTTATAATTTTAGTTAATTTTGTGTTTTTATAATTTGAATTTTAACACTATCTTTATCTGCAATTTTGAAGAAACATTAAGCATGGAGGATGGAAAGATTACAGGGTTAGATAATTTAGCGACGCCTTCATATTTGGTCGTCGCTTTAGCTGTCAATGGAAGTAAAAAAAAAAAACAAATATGTTGTTAAATGGGCATTGGAAAAGTTTGTTTGAGAGGGTATGCTTTTGTTCAAATTGTTCTTCATTCGACCGAAAATCACCAGAATTCCAACACCGAGTGAGTTTCCTAATAAAGGTTGGTTAGTGTTTCATATGATATTAAGTTCTATGTTAGATAGAAAATTCAGCTTTTCCTTTTTGCAGTGGGTTTGGTTCCGGTTTCACAAGTGCGAGAGGATTTGGTGATTGCTTACAGGAAGGAAGTCGAATGTGAGACATACGAAAAACTACTTCCTTTTAAGAACATGTGTGCTACGACGAAGGTTTGAGCTTTTATACTTTCTTGATTATTAATGAATTCGGTAAATGATGCAGAGCGGAAACACAAAAGATAAAGATTAACTTTTTGAGAGGAAAATTGGAATATTATTAAATGCCTTAAACTATGAAATCATGTGTCTTTTCATAGGGAAAATCTATTTTTGGCATGTTTGGCTTTTCAATTCGAAGCTGACAGGCTAAGCAGGTGTTTCATAGTTTGGGATGAAAGGCTTGAATTTTGTGAACTAATCTTACATTCTTACCTTATATATCATTTTTGTTTTCTTTTTTCCTTGGTCTTTCCATGTGAAAATACTAAACTTTAAAATGTCCATGACTTTTTTTTCCAATGTGATATATTTCCTATTTTATTTAATAAGAATAGTAATAAAAAGCCTGTCACTTTATTATTTCCATGAAAAAGAACACATACTGCAAATGAACGAACAACCTTCCCACAATGAATGTTTCTGGTTTATTGTGAATTGTTATTAGTTTTGGTATTAAATGGATGATTCTATTGCAATTTGATACAAACTCGGACTCAATGTTGGGTCAACGATAGTCAACCTGAGTCAAAGCTTTACAAAAAAAAACTCATTCAACTACCTATTCGGGTCAAAGATGGTCATTAATAGAAGTTGAGTATTCAGTTAGGTATAAATGCACACCCAAGCAATCTAATTAGTTATATGTATAAATATGGTTACAATTTATGAATTGATGAATTAAAAGATATCTGGCTTAGTGTTTTGGACCTTTGGTACAAATTCATTATCAATTTTCAACCAACACTTTTCCTAGCTTGGATCGTGCTCAACCTATGTGTGTTCCTGGACAAAACCGTGCTTATCAGATTCAGGTGCATACCGTGCTCATCTATATAAACTGAAAATACTTTTTTAAGTGTTTTAAATAGTAACTTTTTTTATGTTTGGAACCGTAAAAGTATAGAAGCAACATATTTCTACTTTTTAAGTTTTTAACTTCCTTTTCTTAAAGTCACTTTTTTAGTTTTTGTGTAAGATGTTGGTTCTGTAACTTAGGTTTTACATCAAGTGTTACCAAGTTTTTTTTATCAAATCTTTAAAGTCACATGTATATACTATTAATTAGTTAAATGAAACAATGAAGAGTATTAATCTATTTATAAATATCATGTAGCCATTTGTGTGTATATGTATTCACTTACACAATCAACCAAGTGTATTAATGGTGTTCTCAAATTCAGTTGGATAAATGTTTTTGTTTTTTTTTCTCTAAATTTTGCTATGTTTAAAGAATTATTGTTTTCAAGCAAAGATTTTGGTCTACTTTGGGAAGAGAGTCGGTTGGCATCGTGTTTTGGATTATCTTGCAAAGACCAAGTGAAACTTTGACTCTTTTTTTGGAATATGAATGAACCAGTCGGCAAGAGTCCGTTGATCCTAATCATATGTGTCAAAAGGGTAAAGAAGTGGCCAGAGGCATTTTGCTTCATGTATTCTTCATTCCTTTGTTGGAAATGTTGTGCTTCATAAGATTGATTTAGCTACAATGTTGCATGAAGGTACTGGAGACATGGTTTAGGGGTTGACACAAATCTTAGGTAAGCTTTGCTTTATACTTTTTGTTCTAGATTACGCGAAATATACTTAAAATGACTATTTAAACTCTTTGCATTAAGATGCGCAAGCGTTGGTACAGGCATAATATTCATGCCAAGAATTGCCTTATGGGCCCTAGAAACTTGCCATCAAGTCACTGATGAAAAAGATTCTGGTCCGAAATTATTTATACAATCCGATAACATGGGAAAATCTCAAGACTCGATCTTACACACTTCTGACCTCTGGAGCTCTTTTGTTTAGCAAGCGGAGTCAATATTCATTTCTGCATCCATGACCATCTTGGTAAGACGATTTCTCTACGTTAAATTTTCAACTTTGACCATGTTGACCTTTTCTAATGACTCTAAACATGATACATGGAAACAAGTCTTCCACATCATGTGGTATTCTCTATTTATCTTATCGAATTGTTATTTTTAGGCTTAAATGGGCTACATCAGATGTCCCGTCTTAATTGCTCTCACCAAGAATAAAGGATTTTTTTTTTTGGGAAAAATGAACAGAATCTAAGTCCTTCAAATCAGAAGTGTCTGAGTTTGTATGAAAGAATGCGCCAACAAATGAACCCAGTATGTTTATATAATATAAGCTTTTATGCCTATATTTCAATAATACAATTTAACTATATTGTGATTTTGCCAGGTTCTGCAGCTACGGATGCGAGTTGTGAGGGGGCGGGATGATAGTGATTCAGGGATCATGACGACAAGCAAGCAAGCGAGCGGGCGAGGCAGTGGTGCAGTAATTATTGTTCTTTCTATATATTGGTGATGCAATTAATTCTTATGATTGTAGCTATTTTTAATTGTTTCCAAAGAGTAAGTATATTTTCATTTATGGGTATTTCTATATTGCAAAAACATCCAAGGACATGGGAAGCTAAGTTTCAGTATAGAGGTACAAGTCCATGATGCACAATGAACAATGAACAATGACTTTTAACTAAATCAAAGGTTGTTGTTTTCAACTCATTATAAGTAGTGCTTATATAGACCATTGCTATAATTGATGCGTCGGTGAATCTCAACTTAGCGACGGTGACAACGGACCTTTGGTGTCACGGCGGTAGACAGAGAGAGAGAGAGGAGAGAGTCCTTGTTCACCCGGTAATCATAGGTATGGCCTACCTTCTTTGAAGTGGTTTTGCTTTCAAATTTTGGGTAATGCTTTTGCTTTTATTTTTGTTACTTGATAGAAGTTTACCGATTGAGTTTTTTCTACTTACGGGTTGGAAGTTATTGTTTTATAAAGTATTCATATTTTCTACTTATCTTTTGTTTTATGAAACCTAAATGTTTCACAATGCTATCATTTTAATGGTTTCAGAAAAGTGGTGAGAACAAGAATTGCTTAGGTGCTGTGAGTTCACAGACTCCAAAGGTTGCTCTTAGTGAAGCCTACAAGAACAAGAGGTATTTACTCCTTGATTTGCGTCCAAAGAAAACCAAAGCCATTTGTAGGCGTCTGGCCAAGTATCAGGTAACCCCGTCAACGGATTTCATTTTTATGTTGATTTATGGCCTTATACTCTTATGCGGTACATTACCAACTTGATAGATAGTCTTTAGAATTTAAGTTTTCTATAGTACAACTTGAGCTTTGATTGTATTCCCAGTCATTATCATGGTACTGAGTTTGCCTAAGGACATCGACAAATTGTGTCTATATGGATAGGTATGAATATCACTAAAAAGAAACTAATACATGCAGTCTTTTTACAAACAATCTGGAGAATTTGGTCAAACTGGAATGAAAAAGTCTTTGAATGCAAAACAACACCAGCAAGCAAAATGATTGAAGATATTAAGGAGGCCATGCATGAATGGATCCTACATAGGTCAAAACTCACGGGTGTAGCTTGGAACAACTGGCGAAGTGTTGGATCGTCGTGTGACCCTAACGAGTCAATATGAAGAGTTCAACATCAAAAACAAAGGCGGAATCAGTGAATTTGATGTAACACAGCTTGTTCCTTTCTAATTATCTTCTTATTGATTGATTCTGAGCTTTTTACAATTCTGATAACAATTCGGCAGCACCTCGACTCAGAAACCGTGAACTAATTCTGTTCCAAATGAACAACTTGATCAGGTATTTATAGAGGGTTAATTCTGCTTGAAATTGACTCAATCGGAATTACCTTACAAACGGAATTACCTAATTCCGTGTGGAATTAGTTAATTTCGCTTGTACTTCTAATTCCGTTTGAATGACACTAAGCACCTTTCAAGCGGAATTACCTTCAACACTATTTTCTCGATTTCCGTGCCCTGAACTATACATGACTCGATACAAGACAAAGTTAACAGACATCTAATGCACCAACAGACTCCCCCTTGGATGTTGACGAAGTCTTCGGGATCGAGTCTTCAGTCTTGATCGGTCTTGATTGTCTTTCCAAATTGATTTGACATTGTAAAAGCTTTCTTCAATCTTTATCATCTTCAATCAACTGCTAGCATGAATCACAGAATCTGAATCTTTAATAACCTTCAAGCTCCCCCTTGAATGTAGATCCAGGAACTGCATCTGACTTTTAAATCTTCAGACTCCCCCTATCATTAGGCTGGGATTTTGCTATACTGTTTTCATAAACTCAAATTTGTTACCTGCACAATCTCTACCTAAATATAAGATATATGACAATAACAGTTTCAATTCCAAACTTACCATTCAACTTCATTTGTTGTTTTGTCAGAATTAGAAATCCACTTAAGTATTCAGGTCCAAATTAATGACCCTGATTACTCCATTAGTCTACAATGTCCAACGTAATGACCTTGGTTGATCTGAGACAATTCACACTGACATTTGTTCAACTTTTCAAACAATTTTCTGAAATTTACAAGTTTCAAATTAATGAACTTGCTTTAACTTTTCAATTTTCACAAACTTATCATGTTAAGCTCACAACTCATCCTCCAGCTCGGAAACTTCTTGCATCTGCTTCAAATTTTTGAATCTGAAGATCAACTTTCTACTTTGGTTTGTCGGAAAATAAAGCAGAAGTGTAAAATCTTTTTGGATTTTTTTTTTAAATTTCTAAACTAGAAATGAAATACAAAAATAAAATGCAGTAAAAGTAAACTATTTACAAACATATTTTTGGTGAGCGTGTTAGAGAATCATATCAGCTATTCGACAAGTCACAAGTACCATTAAGCTTTAATTACATACTCAGAATTAAACAATTCGCTTAGATTGTCGATATGCTGATCCACTTAAATTCTCACACAAATTTCAATCCGTCCAGGATACGAATTTAGTGTTTTAGAGACTTCAACTCATTCATGTGTCCCACCTCTTGAATATACTCCCGTATCCAGATCCCAATATTCAGTCTTACAGGTGAGTATACCACATATGATATCTGTAAGGGGTTAAATTGCGAAACCGTGAGAGCTCAGGTCAGAACTTCCGTTCAGCAGAGAGATGACGGTTCGACTTTAGTGGGTCCCCTTTAGAGGATATGTTTTACAACAACACATGATTTGCATTTTTCAATGTTTCATCATTTTTTATGCTGAGGGCGGTGCTATATTTCAAGCAAAGCGTAAAGTATTATACGGGGACTAGGCCATTGCTTCCGCAAAATCAGAAGTCCCGGGATAATACCCCAGATATCACTGAGTATAAAGACCGAGTATTTCAGAAAGAGGGATCTTTCAAACAAGATTTCAGGGGTTACCTATATATCCAAGTAGTGTTCCCCACGAAATAAGTAAGTAAAGATTTAGGTTTATATCCCGAACAAACCTACTATATGTGCAAAAACCTATCGGCAAATCATCAGCGAGACTGTTTAAAACCTTTTAAACATTACAATTCTTTAGCATACCGAACTGTCAAGCCAATGTACTATCATTTTCCCTTTTTACACAAGCTCTTTTCTAGTTTTCTATTGTTTTTGGATTTTGAAATATCTCATGTTTTTGGATTTTTGAAATTTTTTACTGTTTTTGTATTTTCAGAAAATATTACCCCCTATACTCCCCCTAAATACCAAAACAGGTAAAAAATCGACAAACCATTGCAGATTGCTTCTCAACATCGTCATCTACAATGTCTCATTCATCAACGCCAAGAATCTCTTCCAACACCGATAAAAGCTTCATACCATTCAGTTTTAGCAAATATTGAAAACGAGTTTTATCAAATGCTTTGGTATGTAAATCAGTTTTTTGATCGTCAGTGTGGATTTTCTCAATTCGTATCAACTTCTTCTCGAAACTGTCACGAATGAAGTGATGACGAATTTCAATGTGTTTCGTTTTAGCGTCATGAACATGATTTTTCGTAATGTTTATCGCTGCCTCATTATCAACAAAGATAGGGGTGTTAAGAAATTGCAAACCGTAGTCGCGCATCTGTTGCTGGATCCAAAAGATCTGAGAGCAGCAACTGCTAGCAGATACATACTCAGCCTCACATGTGGACAAATCTACAGAAGTCTGCTTCTTGCATTGCCAGGTGACCAATCGTGATCCGAAAAACTGGCACTCCGATGTTGTTGATTTAGCGTTAACTTTGCAGCATCCGAAATCGGAATCGGAATAACCTTCGAGCATGAATTCGCCATTTTTTGGATACCACAACCCCAATGATGGAGTTCCTTTAAGGTAGCGTAATATCCTTTTGACAATTACCATATGCGACGCTCTCGGGTTAGATTGAAAACTTGCTGCGAGGCAGGTTGGATACATAATATCGGGTCTTGAAGCTGTCAAATACATCAGGGATCCGATCATGGAACGATACATCGTTTCATCTACCTTCTCTCCAGTGAGATCAGGGTTTATCCCATGGTTCGTTGCTAATGGGGTGGAAGCTGGAGTAGATCCTGACATCCCAAATTTCTCCAAAATATCATGAACGTACTTCGTTTGATGTATGAAAATTCCTTTAGGCAGTTGATCAACCTGAAGTCCCAAGAAGAATTTCATCTCACCCATCGATGACATTTCAAATTTTTGCTTCATAACTCTTTCAAAATCTTTGCACAGATTCTCATTTGTAGACCCAAATATGATGTCGTCCACATATATCTGAACAATCAGAAGATGTCCGTCGACTTCTTTGGTGAAGAGAGTGGCATCCACTTTTCCTCGGATGAAGCTGTTGGCTAGCAGGTGTTGAGACAAAGTCTCATACCAAGCTCTCGGGGCCTGGTGTAAACCATACAGCGCTTTATCCAGTAAGTACACCTTGTCTTTGTGGATTGGATCGGTGAAGCCCGGTGGCTGTCCGACATATACCTCCTCTTTTACCTTCCCGTAGAGAAACGTCGATTTAACATCTAGCTGATAAACTTTGAAATTTTTCCAAGATGCAAATGCTAGGAAGATTCTGATTGCTTCAAGTCTAGCAATCGGAGCATATACTTCAGTGAAATTTATCCCCTCTTACTGACTGAAACCCTGGACTACGAGTCGAGCTTTGTTACGAATAATAATCCCTCGATCGTCTCTCTTGCACTTGAACACCCACTTGGTGTTTATCTTCCTTTGACCATCAGGCAAGTCTACTAATTTCCACACTCCTAACTTCTCAAACTGTCTCAACTCTTCTTGCATAGCATTGACCCAAGAATCTTCAGTTAGCGCCTCTTTGTATGTTCGCGGTTCGATCTGCGAAATAAAACAACTTAGTGAAAACTCAGTTTGTAAAGGAGCAACTGTAGAACAAAAACAAGTAAGGCCTTGGTCAATTTGTCGTCTAGTGCGAACGCCTGACTGTAATTCTCCAATAATCAGCTCTTCTGGATGGTATGAAAGATTTCTCGGCATCACTTCGCCTGAAACATCTACCTCGCCTTCCAGATTTGTAACATTCTGATTAGCATCTTGTTCACTGACTGGAACTGTTTGACTTGAAATCTGGATTTGCTCCCCCTCAGGATCTGAATCACCATGATCAAAGACTGGTCTATCATCAGATTCTTGATTATCGTTGACTGCCGTCTGATTGTCAAGAGATTCCTGAATATCATCATGTTCACCAGCATTACTTGGACCTGCTTCATCATCATTCGAAGCTTATCTTTGACGACTGAAAGTTTCTGCTGGGAATCTTTCCTGCGATTCTTCATACTCTCTCAAAATATCCAACTCGTCAAAGAAATCCTGTTCTTCTTCAATGTCACACGAATCCCATAGTTTATCGTAATTAAAACGCCATGAGTCACCGGGATTCTGAGGCGGCATAGTATACCCCTGACACTCAACATGTTGTGCTTCGATGATCCGCTTCAAGCTTGGAACAAAGACTCGTTTCAATGGACTTGAGTAACCCACGAAAATTCCTTTAATGCTCTTTGCACCAAATTTTCCAAAAGGCTCTAGAACTATACAGGGAGACCCAAACGGTTCTAAATACTTCAGATTCGGTTTGCGGTTATTGATCAGCTCAAAACATGTCTTGTTGAATTTCTTCACAATGAGAACCCGGTTGAGTGTATAGCAAGCGGCTGACACTGCTTCTGCCCAAAAATTGACTGGTAGCTTTGAATCAGCAAGCATCGTCCTAGCCGTTTCAATTAGTGTCCTGTTCTTTCTTTCGGCTACTCCATTTTGCTGCGGAGTGTAAGGAGCACTAAATTCTTGCAATATACCTCTCTCATCACAATACTCTTCCATCTTGTTGTGTAAGGACCGCTTTATCGTATTAATAAAATAACAACTTTAATGATTTTAAGACCTTGCATTTTACAACATTCATAGAAACTTTTAACAAAATTTGGGCATGACCCGTTCATAAGACGAGCATACCCCTGTTAAGTTTTATAATCATACTAAATAAAACA
Source organism: Helianthus tuberosus (assembly GCA_030545235.1). NCBI lineage: Eukaryota > Viridiplantae > Streptophyta > Magnoliopsida > Asterales > Asteraceae > Helianthus > Helianthus tuberosus. The sequence continues at coordinate 26,997,210 of CM060432.1, forward strand.
CTACGGTTTGTTCAACAACATACTACTAAAACCAAATCAACAAGTTTTGAAAAGTATGACGACTAACAAGGTTATGCAAAATAGACAAGTATTTGACACAAAACATTTAAGCAACTAGCGGAAGCGATTGGCATGACATATCAAGAACACGTGCTCGCTCCAATTCTCCAAGTCGCCTAAGATGAGGATTTACCTACATTCACAACAAACTTTAAAAAGTTAATCATAGTGCTTGTTTCGCTTACAATAACATCAATTAATTCTCTTCGTTTATGTTCTTTCATTTCTCTTATGCATTCGATTACCCAACTACGTGGGTTGGCATACATTCTCATCATGAGATTCACGCATGCCACTTACAACCCGAAATACATCGGATTAATTGCTTTCAACATAATTCCTTTGTTCTATCCGTTAAACGGATTGAACTTCATTCATTACTTAATTGCATTAATGACCACCCGTTCAAAACGAATGGTACCTTATTCTTACTCGACTTATTCAATTTGAATCGATCGATTTGCATAGCTTATCATAATCTTCGATTGCATAATCAAACCCACAAGGAGTTTGTTATTAATTTACTAATCACCATATTCATTATAGCTAGGATTATTCATCATAATTGTTAGCGAAATTTAAGTAAAGTGTTGTATGCAACGGAACATACCTCGGTCTTGCGTGCCTTCCGTTTTCCTAGTGCTTGTACCTTCTTCCTTCACGCCTACATTACAACATTCATTCATTCATTTAGTTCATCTACTTCATTCTACCATTTTTCCAAGTTACTCATAAATTCATCTCTTAAGCATTTCATCAAACACTTGGTAGGCATCATAGTTAAGGTACATGGTACAAGTCTATAAAGCATATTCTTACTAGTTAATCATCACACAACAATTTCATTCATTCAAATTCACCTAGCTATTTCATTCTATATCAATTTCATTCATTATTCAAGTATCACAACAAGCTTATACACTAACTTCCTAGTTTTATGATTTCTCATAATCATCAAACCCTTACTAACTTCTTAACAAGTGGGTTTTTGCTATAATCCTTTCATGCAACCTAAAATCAACACAATTCCTGTTCTAGGAAGCAATTCTAACTAGGATTTCCCACTTTGGATCAAAGAAATCGAATTGGGTTGAACCCTTCTTGTTACAAAGCATAATTTCAGAAAATTGAACTTACCACTTCACTAACTAGGTTTAGATGAGTGTAAATCGAAGTTCATGCATTGGATTATCCTTGAATTTCCTCTTCAATTTGCTGAATTTGGAGAACAAGGGTTTTACCTTGTTCTCCTCCTGCTTGATCGTTCCTACTCACGCACAGGATGTGTGTTTGTGGGTTTTCCCACTATAAATCCTTATTTATTAGAACTTTACACATTACCCCCTTATAAGTTGTTAAGTATTTAATTCAAGCATTATTTCAAATTTTTAACTTATTTCTTATCATAACCCACCAACTAGGTTACTTTTTGTTCATTTTCATTTATTTTAATTAATAACCGGTTTTTGGGGCGTTACAAGTCTACCCCCCTTAAAAGAGGTTTCGTCCCCGAAACCTAGGTACATAACAAATTTAAAGTGCACATACCTAACAGAAAAGGATAATGCTTCCTCATTTCATCTTCCGCTTCCCATGTGAGTTCCGACCCCTTTCGGTGTTGCCATTGAACCAACACTTGTCTAACAGCTTTGTTGCGGAGATTCTTCACCTTAACGTCTTTAATGGCTATTGGTCTTTCAACATAATTCAACCCCTCTTTCAACTCGATGTCATCGAGAGGTACTAATGCCGTTTCGTCCGCAAGACACTTCCTCAACTGTGACACGTGGAAGGTATTATGAATCCCGTCTAGAGTAGGCGGTAATTCTAATCGATATGCAACCCTTCCAACTCGAGCCAAGATTTTGAACGGTCCAATATATCGAGGACCTAATTTGCCCCGTTTGCGAAAACGGATTATACCCTTCCATGGGGACACTTTCAGCAGAACGAAATCTCCGGCTTGAAATTCAATAGGTCGCCTTTTCTTGTTTGCGTAAGCTTTTTGCCGATCCTGGGCTGCTTTCAGTCGAGCTCTTACTAATTTTATCTTTTCATTTGTTATTGCTATTAGATCACTTGGCGTAAGCTCTCTTTGCCCCACTTCACTCCAACATATGGGAGTTCTACATTTTCTCCCGTACAGTAGTTCATAAGGAACCATTTTAATGCCACTATGGTAACTATTATTATAAGAGAATTCCACTAGGGGTAGATGGTCATCCCAGCTTCCCCCAAAGTCTAATGCACACGCTCTTAGCATATCGACAAGTGTTTGAATGGTTCTTTCTGACTGGCCGTCAGTCTGAGGGTGGTAGGCGGTGCTTATGTGTAACCTCGTGCCACACTCTCGTGAAACTTTTGCCAGTAGCGGGAGGTAAATCTGGTGTCCCGATCCGAGACGATTGACACGGGCACTCCGTGTCGAGATACGATCTCATTCATATATATTTCTGCCATTTTCTCGGAAGAATAAGCCTCTTTGATGGGTAGAAAATGAGCACTTTTCGTAAGTCGATCTACGATTACCCATATTATATCGTGCCCCTTTTTCGTTCTAGGAAGCTTGGTTACCAAATCCATCGTTAGTTCCTCCCATTTCCATACCGGGATTTCTAAAGGTTGCAACTCCCCGTATGGTTTTTGATGCTCTGCTTTCACTTGGGAACATGTTAAGCATTTCGCGACATACTTAACGATATCACGTTTCATGCCCGGCCACCAATAATTGATCTTCAAATCTTGATACATCTTTGTAGCCCCGGGGTGAACCGAATACCATGACTTATGAGCTTCTTCAAGTAACACAGTCTTGACTTCACAGAAACGAGGTATCCAAATTCGGCCGAATCTCGTCTTGAGTCCGATCGAATTTTCTTCTAGTTTATCGGTTACACCTTTCAATCTTTCTTTCTTTAAGTCTTCCGCTCCAAGCGACTTTATTTGGGAATCACGTATCGTCTCGAGTAATCGTGGCGTAACTATCATCTTCATGGATTTTACTCGAATGGGAGGCGGATACTCTTTTCGGCTTAACGCGTCGGCTACCACATTCGCTTTTCCCGGGTGATAAAGGATATCACAATCGTAATCTTTGATAAGTTCTAACCACCTCCGTTGCCTCATATTTAAGTCTTTCTGCTCAAAGAAATATTTAAGGCTTTTGTGATCCGAGTAAATTGTGCATTTCACGCCATATAGATAATGCCTCCAAATTTTTAAGGCAAATACTACCGCTGCCAATTCCAAATCGTGTGTTGGGTAGTTTATTTCATGCAGTTTCAATTGTCGTGAAGCATATGCGATAACCCTTCCCCTTTGCATCAAAACGCAACCTAAACCCTGGTGTGACGCGTCTGAATAGACCACCAGGTCTTCAGTCCCATCCGGTAATGTCAAGACCGGGGGACATGATAATTTCTCTTTTAATACTCGAAAGGCTTCTTCCTGTTCTTTACCCCACACAAATTTCTCTTTCTTCCTCGTCAGTTTTGTTAAGGGTAAAGCTATTTTCTAAAAATCCTGTATGAACCTTCTATAATATCCCGCGAGGCCTAGAAAACTTCTTATTTCAGTCGGGTTCTTCGGAGGAACCCATTTCATTACAGCGTCAATCTTTGACGGATCTACTAAGACACCCTCCGAATTGATCACATGACCCAGAAACTGCACCTCTCTGAGCCAAAAGGCGCATTTTGAGAATTTCGCGTAGAGTTTCTCCCTACGGAGAACTTCAAGTACTTCACGCAAATGTCTTGCATGTTCGGCCTTGCTTCGAGAGTAGACTAGAATATCATCTATGAACACTATCATCGATTTATCTAAAATGGGTCGACATACCCGGTTCATAAGATCCATAAACGCAGCCGGCGCATTCGTCAATCCGAAAGACATGACTAAAAATTCATAATGCCCATAACGGGTTCTGAATGCGGTTTTCGGAATATCTTCTTCCCGTACTCTAACTTGATGGTACCCCGAACGCAGATCTATCTTGGAGAACCAACTCGCCCCTTGCAATTGATCAAAAAGATCGTCAATTCTAGGTAAAGGGTAGCGGTTCTTGATGGTTAGCTTGTTTAATTCTCTGTAGTCAATGCACATGCGCATCGACCCGTTTTTCTTCTTAACAAATAAGACAGGCGCTCCCCAAGGTGACACACTCGGACGTATAAAGCCCTTATCTAACAAGTCTTATAATTGTGTCATTAGCTCCCGCATCTCGGTGGGAGCCAATCTAGAAGGAGCCTTCGCAACCGGTTTCGCAACCGGATTCAATTCAATGCGAAACTCTATTTCTCTTTCGGGGGGAAGTCCCGGCAATTCCTCCGGAAATACATCCGGAAATTCATTCACTATCTCCACGTCTTCAAGCTTCGGAAAACCTTGTTGAACATCTATCACGTAAGCTAGGTATGCCCTACCCCCGTTAAGTGTATACTTAGCGGCTTGAACGAGGGTACAAAGTTTCGCTTCCATCCTTCTCTCGCCTTGTATAGTTATTCGTTTTCCACTTGGGGACTGGACATGTACTGTTTTAGTTTCACAATTAATTCCCGCTTGGTGTCGGGTCATCCAATCCATACCCACTATCATTTTAAATTCCCCCAAAACCATAGGTATGAGGTCGATATCGAATTCTTCATCTTCTATGGTAAATTTGCAATTTTTACAAATCTCGTGTAACATATAAATCTTACTGTCAGCTATTTCTACTTCTAAAGGCATCGGCATTCGTTCGATCTTAAATGAAGGATGTTGTATGATTTCATTTGAAATAAACGACATAGTGGCCCCGGTATCAAACAAAACATAAACCGGTATGGAGTTTAATAGAAAGATACCTGAAACCACATTCGGATGAGACTTAGCTTCTTCGGAGGTGATTTGGAACATCCTCCCCTTCGCTTTAGAGCTTTCTTCGTTCTTTCCCTCCTTCTTTGATCCTTGTTGGAGTTTTGGACACTCCGATTTAACATGCCCCTTTTCGAAACAGTTGAAACAAGTCTTCGGGTTATTTGGACATTGATAAGACGAATGTCCCTCCTTACCACATTTGTAACATCCCTTCTTGCCTAACAGACACTCCCCAGTATGAAGCTTTCCACAAGTCTTACAAGGAGTGATACCACCCTTCGACTTATCTTTCCTTCCTTGCTCTTGATACTTTCCCTTTTTTGATGGACTCGAACTTGCACCTTTCTCGGTTGATCTCTTTTCCCCACGTTCTTCTTGCCTCTTTATTTCGATTTCTCTATCCCGTGCCAGATTGATGAGCTCATCAAGGGTCTCACATTTCGAGGGAGTAATGAACTCCCTAAATTCCGCCTTTAACACCCCGTAAAAGCGATTGATCTTCATCCTTTTAGTCTTCACAAAATCCCCACAGAACTTCATCTTATCCATGAAAGTATTTGATATTTCATTTATCGACTCGCTTTTCTGTCGGAGGCGCAAGAAATCCTCCTGGATCTTATCAATAGCCGACTGGGGACAATGGTATCTCATAAAGGGTTCCTTAAATTCTTGCCAAGTCATCACTTGGAGTCTATCCTCCCCTATTTCTTTACTGTGTGCATCCCACCAATCCTTCGCCTGAAGAGTGAGTTGGCCAGTAGCGAACATCACCTTATATTCATTATCACAATGACTTCGAATAAATACTGCTTCTATATTTGAAACCCATCTTTGGCATGCGATCGGGTCGATTTTACCATCATACGTTGTGGGATTGCACGCCATAAAGTCTTTATACGTGCACCGTCGTTCTTTGCTTTTGTTTTTAGATCCCTCTATCAGTTCTTTCAGTTCTTCAATCTTGCTAGTCATCATGGCATCCACAACTCCCAACACCCGACTTTCTACTTCTTGAGCTAATCGTGAAAGATTAGCTTGCATAACCCCTTCTGCCACTTCCGTGACTTTATTGTAAAATGTTTCTTGAAGAGCATTATCATCATCATCATTAACGTTGCTTGCATCAGCCATCTACACAATGTCATGTTTTCGTTTAATACAAATCACAGACTTTCAGTATATCATTATTCATTAATCAACATTTACTTAATCCATTTTGTGTCATTCGGTTTATCACTTTTGATTCTTACGAATTCATTCTTGTTGTAATCACTAATTGTGATTACCTACACCCATTAAGCTTTTTATGGACTCTACGTAGTCATAAAATAAGTTTTCGGATAGCCCGGCAACACAAAACGTGAAAAACAAAAAACAAAAAAAAAATCAGCGAGTTCATATTGTGTAAGCCGTCGGTGACGGCTAGGTTGCCCGTCGGCGACGGGCTCTTAAAATGGGCGTCGGACATGTTACCCGTAGACAGGGTGTTAAGGCGTCGGACAGGAGTATGCCGTCGGCGACGGGAGGTAACCCGTCGGCGACGGGCTTTCGTTTAGCAGAAACGCTGCAGATTTATTTTTAAGCATTCTCGTTCGCTTCTTTCCATTCCGTTTAGGCTCTATAGCTCCTGAACTTCTCATTTAACCTTCCCACATATCTATTTTATTATTTTCACCAAACTCATAATAAACACACTTGCAATTTGTTTATAACTTAAACGTTACCTCATGGGTGATCTTAGAGCGAGCACACTTTCGAATGAGCCGTCGGTTTGAGTTCAAGCGTCGCGTTAAAGCTCGAATCCCTCAAACCTAGGCTCTGATACCAACTTGTAAGGACCGCTTTATCGTATTAATAAAATAACAACTTTAATGATTTTAAGACCTTGCATTTTACAACATTCATAGAAACTTTTAACAAAATTTGGGCATGACCCGTTCATAAGACGAGCATACCCCTGTTAAGTTTTATAATCATACTAAATACAACACTACGGTTTGTTCAACAACATACTACTAAAACCAAATCAACAAGTTTTGAAAAGTATGACGACTAACAAGGTTATGCAAAATAGACAAGTATTTGACACAAAACATTTAAGCAACTAGCGGAAGCGATTGACATGACATATCAAGAACACGTGCTCGCTCCAATTCTCCAAGTCGCCTAAGATGAGGATTTACCTACATTCACAACAAACTTTAAAAAGTTAATCATAGTGCTTGTTTCGCTTACAATAACATCAATTAATTCTCTTCGTTTATGTTCTTTCATTTCTCTTATGCATTCGATTACCCAACTATGTGGGTTGGCATACATTCTCATCATGAGATTCACGCATGCCGCTTACAACCCGAAATACATCGGATTAATTGCTTTCAACATAATTCCTTCGTTCTATCCGTTAAACGGATTGAACTTCATTCATTACTTAATTGCATTAATGACCACCCGTTCAAAACGAATGGTACCTTATTCTTACTCGATTTATTCAATTTGAATCGATCGATTTGCATAGCTTATCATAATCTTCGATAGCATAATCAAACCCACAAGGAGTTTGTTATTTATTTACTAATCACCATATTCATTATAGCTAGGATTATTCATCATAATTGTTAGCGAAATTTAAGTAAAGTGTTGTATGCAACGGAACATACCTCGGTCTTGCGTGCCTTCCGTTTTCCTAGTGCTTGTACCTTCTTCCTTCACGCCTACATTACAACATTCATTCATTCATTTAGTTCATCTACTTCATTCTACCATTTTTCCAAGTTACTCATAAATTCATCTCTTAAGCATTTCATCAAACACTTGGTAGGCATCATAGTTAAGGTACATGGTACAAGTCTATAAAACATATTCTTACTAGTTAATCATCACACAACAATTTCATTCATTCAAATTCACCTAGCTATTTCATTCTATATCAATTTCATTCATTATTCAAGTATCACAACAAGCTTATACACTAACTTCCTAGTTTTATGATTTCTCATAATCATCAAACCCTTACTAACTTCTTAACAAGTGGGTTTTTGCTATAATCCTTTCATGCAACCTAAAATCAACACAATTCCTGTTCTAGGAAGCTTTTCTAACTAGGATTTCCCACTTTGGATCAAAGAAATCGAATTGGGTTGAACCCTTCTTGTTACAAAGCATAATTTTAGAAAATTGAACTTACCACTTCACTAACTAGGTTTAGATGAGTGTAAATCGAAGTTCATGCATTGGATTATCCTTGAATTTCCTCTTCAATTTGCTGAATTTGGAGAACAAGGGTTTCACCTTGTTCTCCTCCTGCTTGATCGTTCCTACTCACGCACAGGATGTGTGTTTGTGGGTTTTCCCACTATAAATCCTTATTTATTAGAACTTTACACATTACCCCCTTATAAGTTGTTAAGTATTTAATTCAAGCATTATTTCAAATTTTTAACTTATTTCTTATCATAACCCACCAACTAGGTTACTTTTGTTCATTTTCATTTATTTTAATTAATAACCGGTTTTTGGGGCGTTACACGTTGTTCTTAAACTCAGTACCGTTATCACACCTGATTCTTCTAATTCGGGTTTGGTACAAGTTTTCAATTTTTCTGAACAACGCCATCAAGCTTTCAAATGTCTCATCCTTTATCTTCAGAAAAGATACCCATAAAAATCTCGAGTAATCATCAGTTACTACTAGACAGTAGAGATCACCGGTTATACTTTTGACATTCACTGGACCAAAAAGATCCATATGAAGTCTCTCTAACGGTCTTGAGACTGAGTTGACTTTCTTTTGAGGATGGGATATCTTCTTTTGCTTGCCTTTAATGCAGCTAATGCACTCTCCCTCAAGATGAAAACCTTTCACATGAACACCAGAAACTATGTCGTTATGCACCAGGTGATTCATTTTTCTCAGGTGAATATGGCCCATCTTTCGATGCCATAACTTTGATTCTTTTTCCGTTGCTCTTGACATAAAACAGTGTGCTTGACCCGTGGTAGTAGTTGCTACACTCATGTCCAACACATACAGATCATTCACTCTGGGCGCTCTCATGATAACCCACTCTTCGGGAACAACAAATCCTGGTTTCAAGATCAAACATTCTTTGTCTGTAAAGTGCGTTGTATACATGCGATCACAGATCTGAGATATGCTTAGAAGATTGTTTTCAAGCTCGGTGATGTAGTTTACTCTTTCAAATGTAACAATGCCATTCGATAAAGTACCTTCACCAATTATTCGACCACCCTGATTGCCTGCAAATCCCACGTAACCTCCATTAAACCCTCTAACATCATACAGTAGGGTCTTTTTCCCCGTCATGTGCCGAGAAGCTCCACTATCCATAAGCCATCGTGAAACGGATATTGGAAGCTCCTGCACATATCACAAACACTTAGTGAGATTTGGATGCTACCCAAGCCTCTTTTGACTCAGGTAGGTTGACTTTGATGTGAGATTTAACAGTATAAAGTCGAGGAAAATTTTTATCATTCATCTTTAAGCTCTCTGCAGACCCAACCTCAACCTCTTTATACAAGAAAAAATTGTCTTTTTGAGGTTGACCAGATGGTTGGTCTTTCTTTTCAGAAGTAGTAGCCTCTTGTGGTTCAAGTTTCTCATAGTAATCCAAAGGAACATCCATCTTTACCGGAGTGGTAGAAGACGATTGTTTTTCCAACTCTGAAACCTTTGGTTTTGGAGAACTTTTTGGCTTCCATGTTTGTTGAGATGAAGCAACCCGTTTGTAAAAATTGTTATTTTTAGTTTCCAACTTCTTACCAGATTCAATTTTGACTTTTGTGTTCTCATTTTTCAAAATTTTCTCAACAACCATTGGAGCTTTGCCTTTCGGATCAACTTTCTTTTTCTGTCTTTCAACAACTTCAGTCTTAGGCTTCAAGTTGGTACACTTTCGTGCCATATGACCAACTTGATTGCATTTGAAGCATGTTCGAGTGTCAATTACCCGACTAATACCTTCAGACTGAAGCTGTGAAGCCTTCTTCTCAAAGAACTCTTTGTTTGATTTTGAAAAAAATTTAGATTCTTCATCAGAAAGTGAACTTGAACTTGAACTTTTCACAAACACCTTTTTCTCAGCAAACCTTCTGTTTTGAACATTCTTTTTTCTGATAATTCTTAACACCCTGATATCCATCCGACCATTTGTTTTGATTGTTATTATAAAAACGCGGTGGAACAACAGGTTTCTTGTAGTAAGCTTTATCTTTTTCAAAATTCAGTTGCCTTTTCGCATTTCTCAAACCTTCAATTTCAGACACATCAATCTCTATCAATTTGAACACATTCCTCAATTTTCCAACATTCACATTCTCTAAAGGAAAATCAAGATCCGAATACAACTTATCAGATCCAGCCATCTTGCACATCACAAGACCCGGTTCATCACCTAAGTTGTTTTTGGATTTTGATTTTGGAATATATTTGTCCAAAAAGCATTCATCATCCTTAGTAGTGTCACTATCAGATTTCAAAACACTTTCAACCACACTTTTAACAACTTCAGATTGAACACTTCCTTCATCGGATGATGAAGTGAATGTGACATTGATTGTGTCTGGAAGTTTCACTTCATTTTCATCTTCATCATTAACCAACCCTGAATTTTTCTTTGAATAATTGTTTAGAACTGGTGGTGGAACCTGATGATACCCCACCCCGGTTCCATCAGCATATACATCTTCGCCTGCTTTGTTCTTTCCAATCGGTTTAGGAACAATATATTGAAGAACAAAACTTACTTCGAAATGGTGCTCCAAGTGACTTGATTTTTGTTAATTGGAAATTTAAACACCCGAATTGAAGCGTCTTTTTCATCTTTTGGAGCACCGTTTCGAGGCAACTTTTACATCAATGGACTCGTATCGTCGTTCTAATCAAAAGCCCTAAAAATCTGTTTGTAATTTGGAAAAAAACTTAACTCCATTAAGTTTTTTTAACGTGGGACTATTGTAGTAAAAATAGGTGAAAGGTGGGACTGGTGGGGGGAATATTCTGAGGTGAGATTATTAATGGCCAATAAGGTTTATGTGAGATTATTATAGGCCAATTTCCCTAATAATTTTGATACTATTTAAATAAGAACATGGCTGGAATAATACTAAATTAACGAATAACTGTTATGTTGGATTATTGGTGCCAATGTCATGCGGTCGGAATCGATGCGGTATGTCAGGGTATCGGCACGGTCCCACCACTCGACAAAATACTTGCTTTTTAATACAACTTCATTGTTAACAAAATTTATACCAAACTAAACACACTATATATTCATTTTTTTTTAAATTAACTAATGCAACCTACAGAAAGAAAATCAAATTAAATGAATTAAAAATGTATATTATTTATAATATAAAGAGTAAATAAAGTAATTAGTAATATAACAGTTTGTTAAAACATAAATAACAAATATAAACATTTACTAAATATTTGAAAAGTGTAGAAATGAATTCTACGACAATGAAAAATTGTATAATAAAAAATGGACAAAAAGAAACTTTCATTGAAACCGGAATGTACGGTTTTTGGTTTGAATGTATACGTGATAACCAATTGAGCTGCTCAATGTCTTTTGAATAGTTAAAATATGTTATTTGTCCAAATGTAATAATTAAAATATAACATTATTCATGTCCCTTGAAAATGTAAACGAAAATCTATTATAAGGAATTATAACAACAAAAAATTATAATGATAATATTAAAAATAATTATACTATACAACATTTTGGGTATGTTTTTAGGTACAGTTCCGGTTAACCTCTACTCTCTCTCACCCTGAGACTGGTCCACGTTTACTTTTTTTTTTAATCTGATGCTTTTTCCGGCCAAAATGGATATGTTGTCACCGGTCGCCGACACGCCTCTTAAAGTTCAGATCCCGGGTTTGAAAGTGGGGCCTGACTTTTTTTTTTGTTACTGAACCATTGCAACTACAGAATACACTCGCTGCTACCCTAAAATGACAGAAACATATGAACTCCGGCGGTGATCAGGTTATATGCCGGAACCCTAATATCTGTCACTGCATGTGACCGGAACCGTCCTTATCGCCGGCGACTGGAATGCAGCCAGATCTAATGATTGGTTGGCAGACATATTTTGGATCTCCGCCACCGCGGCGGTTCCGATGAAGAAGACAGGAGGCCGTTAGGAGTCACCGATGGCTGTGGCTTCAAAGAGAGAGAGACAGAGAAAGAGAGAGAGTGTGTGTGACGAAGATGGTGACGATGATGTGGTGGTTCTGATTGGAGGCAGTGGTGGTTGCAGTTGCTGTTAGAGATGGTGGAGCTTTTGTGGTGGTGGTATGTGGTTGTGCTAAAAAAGTGATTTAGAACTGGATTTACTTTATCACATAAAGAGTAGTTTTGGATTATTTCATTATTTTCGGAACTGCAACTTTACTATCTACAATTTACATTTACAATTTCTATATTTTATAGATAATAATACAGTCACATTTGATTGATTGGATACCAAATATTTTACCTAACAAAATATTTACATATTTTTTTAGTATTTTTTATTTTATTTTTTAGATTGTGTTTTATTAGTAATAGGTTAAGTTGTGTTTTATTGGCAACAGGTCAAATTAGATGTATATCATAAAATTTCGACAATTTAATTGATCTATTAAAACAGATATCGATACATTTTGGATATAACACAACTTTATTTTTTGTGTTTTTTCTTTCGGTTCTTATACTGAGACTGTACCGGCATCATAATGAACCAAACTGATGACGATCATATTCCCGCGCAATGCGCAGTTAAATTTTACTAGTTATAAAAACAAAAAGCGTTTGATGTACTCTATTTTAACAATTCATTAAAAAATTAATTAAAAAAAGCAAGACTAAAAGCTAAATTATGTTATTTGTCTAAATATAATAATTAAATTATATCAAACTCTATTTTAACAATTCATTAAAAAAAGCCAGACTAAAAGCTAAATTTTGTTATTTGTCTAAATATAATAATTAAATTATATCACTTGAAAGTTTGATGTACTCTATTTTAACAATTCATTAAAAAATTAATTAGAAAAAGCAAGACTAAAAGCTAAATTATGTTATTTGTCTAAATATAATAATTAAATTATATCAAACTCTATTTTAACAATTCATTAAAAAAAACAAGAGTAAAAGCTAAATTATGTTATTTGTCTAAATATAATAATTAAATTATAGCACTATTCAATCCTTTGAAAATGTAAGATATAAGAATACGCACGGGGCGGTAATGACTAATGAGTGTTTTCAATCACCGCACCCTTTACCTCGTTACACCCTATATATATGTGTTCTCACACCACCTCCCCACTTACAAACAACTCAATTCTCACACCTCTCTTCTAAAAAAAATGGGTAAATTGCTTAAATCGATCTGTCTCCTGATGATTCGAGGTACTAAAGTTTCAATATCCGAATCTATAGATGTGTTTATTAATTAAACGTTTCTTGGTATTTGCAGGTGTGTTTTCGTCGGCAACGTTTACGATAGTGAACAAGTGTGATCAGACGGTTTGGCCAGGGGTTTTATCCAATCCCGGAGTCATACCGCTTCAACCGACCGGTTTCACACTTCAAAAAGGCGAGTCGAAAGTACTCCACGCGCCGCGGTCATGGGGCGGTCGGTTTTGGGGAAGAACGCATTGCTACGAGGATTCTGGCGGTATGTTCACCTGCGGTACCGGAGACTGTGGATCCGGAAAGTTGGAATGCGCCGGCGCCAGCGCAACTCCTCCCGCTACATTAGCTAAATTTACCCTTGGCGGAACCGATTTCTTCGATGTTAGTTTGGTTGGTGGATATAATCTCCAGGTGCTGGTGGCGCCGATCGGTGGATCCGGAGATAACTGTACGTCCACTGGGTGTACGGTAGACTTGAACGACAGGTGTCCGTCGGCGTTAAAGGTGATGAACTCGGACGGAGAAACGGTGGCGTGTAAGAGCGCGTGTGTGGCGTTTGGGCGCCAAGAGGACTGCTGTCGCGGGGCGTATGGCACACGCGAAACGTGTAAACCGTCGTCTTACTCGCAGGTGTTCAAGACCGCCTGTCCACGCGCTTCTAGTTATGCATACGATGATCAAACCAGTACCTTCTCCTGCACGGGTGCCGACTACCAGATCACCTTCTGTCCCACGTCAACGACCAGGTAAATTCTCTCCTGTCATTTATTCAACGTTGATGTTTGTTTATAAAATGATTGTTTATAGTTACGTCATACTTTATTCTTTATCCTAAATATAGTCAAAACTTTTATGTTCCATAACAACGTGGGGTATGGTGGGGATTGGGTTGAGGGCATGAGTTGACACGTGGAGTTCGAGTCTTCCACCGCCTAGTGACGTGTCCGTGGGGTATGGCTGGGCGTGGGTGCCCCGCATGGGTTGGCAGATTATTAATATATATATATATATATATATATATATATATATTGGACAAAGATCCGTTATGAACCACCTTTTATTGCGAGAACCGCGAGAATCAATGTGAACACAACCAAAAATGCCTAAAAATAGCTAACAAACACACAAATTTTTTTTAAATATTTTTTATAAGAAAATCGCTACTTTTAGTAGCAAAAAAAATTAAAAAAAATTTTTTTGCTACTAAAAGTAGCGATTTTAACATAAAAAATATTAAAAAAGAAAAACAATTTTTAGATTTTTTTTTTTTTATTTTTTTAGGTTTTTTGTGGGTTTAGTTTTTAGCATTTTAGCTTGGGAGGGGGGGGGGGGGGGGGGTTTAGGGTTTTTTTAGGTTTTTTGGGAGATTTAGTTTTTAGCATTTAGCTTGTGGGGTGGGGGTTTAGGTTTTTTTTTTTTTGAGGGGGGGGGGGGGGGTGGGGGTTAGGTTTTTTTAGCTATTTTAGGTTGTGTTCACATTGGTTCTCGCAATAAAGGTGGTTCTCGCATGAACCTTACCCTATATATATATATATATATATATATATATATATATATATATAGGGGACCGCTAAAATGAAAACCACCTCGAGTTGTAAGAACCGTGAGAACTACACCGTACGGGGCGAGGCGGACCAAATTTTTTTTTCATAAACGTAGATGCGTGTATTATAAACACATTTGTAAAAAAAAATTCAAAAAAAATGTCGTGTGTGTAGTTTTGAGCACCACAAGTTTGTGTTTACGCGTACCGTAAATCTTACCGGAAAATTTACGGTACCCGTAAACACAAACTTGCGGTGCTCAAAACTACACACACGACATTTTTTTTTTGAATTTTTTTTAAATGTGTTTATAATACACGCATCTACGTTTATGAAAAAAATTTGGTCCGCCTCGCCCCGTACGGTGTAGTTCTCACGGTGTTCTTACAACTCGATGTGGTTTTCATTTTAGCGGTCACTTATATATATATATATATATATATATATAGGGGATGGTTATCTTGAGAACGCTAAATATTGCGAGAACCGTGAGAACGAATGAAAAAACCAATCAAAACCATTTTTTTTAATACAAACCTCATTGTAATTAAGATACAACATCAAGAAAAGAATTTACAACATCAAATAATTTATTTCTTCTTTCAAAATCACTCTTTTTAGTTTTTTTACACATGTGTAAACATAACAGATTTACACATGTGTAAATGGCAAACTTACACATGTGTAAATTTTCTTTATTTACGAATTCGTGTAAATTTAAACGTGTAAATTTAATTTCTAACATTGTATTCGAATAATAATGATAAGTGTAAAAAGAAATTTTGAATTTGAATTGTTTTTGACAAAGTTCTCGTGGTTTTTTCATTTGTTCTCACGGTTCTCGCGATATTTAGCGTTCTCATTTAAACCCTCCCATATATATATAAAATTTAAAACCCAAGGCGAATATGAGGCCGCCACATCAAACCCAAGCACGCCCCACACCCGGCTTCAAACCCAAGCCTCAAGGGCCACGCCCCAGCCCAAGCCCACCCGGGGTGGTGGCTTGGGCGTTTTCCCCCAACCCACGCCCCAACCCAAGCCCCATGCCCCACAGTCTAAAGTTCATGTCTTGATCTTTAAGCCGGCTAACGGTCTCACCATTTATCCAACGGTAAATAATTTTGATAACCGAAACCTATATATGTTACTTTTGAAACAAATATCATATATGGGGGTTCTTATTTTATATGTTATGTAGTTAATAGTTAAAGTTTGTTGTATATTAAATAAATAAATAGGTGATGTATATATTAACTATAAAATATTGATTTCTTTGACAGCAAGAAACCAAAGCAGGAGCAACAAACGCCAACAAAACCGCATTTCAACACAGGTACAGTATATGGAGACCCAAACACGACGGGACATAGCAGCGCTCCTCCGCGGTCCTCCATTCGTGCGCTCATCGGTGCAGTGGTTGGGGTCGGTGTTTTACTTTTCGGAGCCGGCTGTGCATATACAATCCGAACCGGGAATGTTAACATTATGAATGGATCATGTAATTGCTTCCGGAAATAGGAGTCATATGAGGTTTTGTTTTTGAGTGTATAATTTTGAGGTTTACATGCTTTGCGTACATTTTTGTATTTTTCTTTTTAATTCGATGCTACCTTTTTGTAGTTGTTATTTTGAATGGATCATGTAATTGCTTCTGGAAATAGGAGTCATATGAGGTTTTGTTTTTGAGTGCATAATGAATACGAAAACAGAACTTATTTATCAACATATGATCTGATACCACATGTTGATTAATTCTGTTTAAATATAATGGAAAACAAGAATAACATATTTGTGATAGCAGACATGCTAGCAGAGAATTCAGTCAGAGATGCAGCCATTAAGTTTGACATACTTGTCAAGATGATCTGGTTCCTCCTTAGGATGCAAACTAATGATGGTGATGAAGAACCGAAAAAGGGTATTCGGTAGGGAGAGAGAGATGAGTTTGATGTTATGAGAATAATCAAGTTGTCTAACCTTTTAACCTCTATATTAGTCTCCTTATATATGCACACAAGAGGAAACCAATTAGTTAATAAGGGTAATATGGTCCAACAACAATTACTAACTAATTATTTAATAGGTTGTTATATATTTTGATCTATATAATGTAAATGCTTATAATGGCAACTAGATTAAATACAACATAATAATATATTTAATCTTACATTCTCCCACTTAGTCGAGTAATCATTTACCATGAGTATTAGATAAGCCTGATCAGGAGTTAACACTCATTTTAGCTCTAAACTAAGAACCGTAGTAGAGAAATACAGCCGTTGAATCAGTATGCGACTCAGGACCCCCATTAGTCATACTACAGCCTCAATTTAAAACCTAATCGTTATGATCAAAATACGCATAAGCCCTTTGTTTGATTTGTAATTATATTTGTCTATGTGCCATTATACCGGTTGAACATATCTTAGAGACATACAAAATCAAACTGAGGAAATTTCATTAATTAAAACATAAGCTAGTACAATATACAAAATAAGGTCTTTAGTAAATCCCATATTCAGAACATGTTCTTTGTAAACTTTAGGTGGGAGACCTTTAGTCATCGGATCCGCAAGCATATCTTTAGTACTAATATACTCAATACAAAAATTATGTTCCTCAACTCGTTCACGTACGAACAGATACTTTGTATCGAGATATAAACCAGCTCCAGTCAAACTGTTACTGTTCGAGAAACTAACGGCAGCTGAGTTATCACAGAAAAGCTTCAATGGTCTAGAAATGGAATTAACGATTCTGAGTCCAGTGATCGGATTCCTAAGCAACCTTCCATGACTGGTTGCGTTATAAACAACAATGTACTATGCCATCATTGTGGAAGTTGTGGTCAACTGTTGTTTATAACTCTTCCATGAAAAGGGTCCGCCTGCTAACATAAAGATATAGCCTGAAGTGGATTTCTTGTCATCTTTGCACTTGCCAAAGTCAGAATCAGAATAGCCTACCACTTCTAAATGATCACCTCTTCTATAAATCAGTTTATAGTCCTTTATCCCTTGCAGAAGTACCTTCTTAGCTGCATTTCAGTGATCTAGTGTCACACCCCGATATTTCCACGTATTACCGGTGGGCCCGGTGGGGAGTATCGTGACGTAGTCGATATCATCATAGTCAAACAACACAATTTAAAATGCACAGCGGAAGCAAAAGATAAATATATTACAACCCGATTCAAAAGTAACATCAATTATTACAAACGGATTGTAAGAAGGATCCACAGGCGGATCTTAAAACATAAACATTGTTCAACAGACTTTAGACGCCTAGAACTTGCAAGGTTCCCTATTAACGCCCTGAGCTTCCAGCCAATTACGTTCAGTACCTGTCACTTAACCTTTTTGGAAAATACGTCAGTTTACACTGGTAAATACAATTAACCGACTCATTTTAAAAAGAGTTTAAGAAAATTGATTTAGATGCACCAGGCACAAAAATATCTTTTATAACTTGGGACAATTATATAAAAATAATCTTGTATACAGATTTACATGTTCGTTATACGTTCAGGGCCCGATGTAGAAACCGAGTCAAGATTAACAGACACGCCACAAGTATAGGCCCACAAGAGAGTGAGATACCGTTTCCCTTATGCAACTGTCAGGTGTATGCCTACACCCCGTGCTTAAGACGTGGCCATTTTATTATAATGATGCCAAGGATATCCGGGACATGGTCATTAACCCCTAAAGGCTTTTATTTCAAACAATACAGATTAAAACGGGTTACCTCAATAATTTAACCACAATATGATTAAACACTCAATACCCGACCAAGCGGTATTATTATAATACCGTATCCCAAGCCCGTATAGGGAAAATAAGTTAAGAGTATTTACCTGAGCTAGCAATGCAATTTATACTCAGCCGTATATTCTAATCAGCAAGCACAAGTACTTCTACCGGGGCTCCTAATCTGGAACGAAGGTTTTATTAACCTATTAGATTCCTAACGGGTCTTATTTAAGTCGTAACTTAGACCAGTTAGTTTTAAGGAAAGGTTCACGGTTCATAACGCATGATTAAGCGAAGACCGGAATAGAATGTGATTTAGACCCGACAAGTTTGGAGACTTATATAATATGGGTAAACTAAACACATTCTGGATTTTGAGGCAAAAATGATAAGGTTTGACCCGTTTTGGTCAATTTATGCAAACTAGTTACATAAACCGATCCGAACGCGAAATATGCGTAACGGGTAACCATAAGAGTCATATACATGTTTCCTAAGTTAATATGCCTTAAATATGTTGTGACATCAGTAAGATATCCTTTATTATGCCTGAAACAGATTTAAACTCAAATTATGCCCCGCAAGGGCATTTTGGTCATTTTAAAGGTTATGAAAGAGTTTAAATATAAATCTGAGTTTTGGGTCTGATGTAATCAGTAAAATACTTAATTTAATAAGTTATAACAGTAGGGTATCAAGTCTTATATTTATATGATGGTTTTGATACATACTTGTGCGTTAAAGACGCTTAAAAAGGCGATTTGGAGCCATTTCTGGGTTTTCAAAGGAAGGCTGATATTTTTATTATTCCAGAAGGCTCAAAATATTTTATTTATCATATTAGATCAGTAGAAAAAGGTTTGGTATCAAAAGGATTAGTAAAACTCATTTTATAGACGAAAAGGGTATAATCGGCAATTACCGAATCAAGGTAATAACCCTATGTTATGATCAGTTTAAAAATAATTAAAAATCTTCAAAAATTCCAAAATATTATATTACATCAGTGGGTAAGAGGTTTGTTGTCAAAAATTGGGTTTAGATAGGCTTTACGCTAATTATGCCGTTTAATTAATAAAAGGCTTTCTAATTACGCTATTGAGCATAACTCCTAATCTAGACCTCAAACTGATGTGAAATTTTAGGGACATGTTTATAAACCAGTAACAAAGATTATTGTCCTTTCACATTTCCAAAATTCTCGTTTTAAGGTCGAATGGGCATATTGGTCAACATTAGGCATTTAACGGAAACATCGGACAGTCAACGAGTCAAGTAGTATAATCGCAGAGGGTTATACTATCATACAAGCTGGTCCTAACGAAGCTCTAAGGCATTTTTAAAACATGCTTAAACGGGTCAGAACTGAAAGTCAAAGCAAAAGTCAAACTATGCGACTTTCGGTCCTGAACCGAGCCTAAACTGAAAATTGTCGAGTTGAACATGTTTAGACATGTTCTTACATTAATTACCAAGTTATGTTAATGATAAATCAGGTTGCATAGCTTCTACATTGCTAATTATGTGTTTATTTGCAAAATTGCTTCCTGTTGACTTTTTAAGATCAAGTTTGACCCGACAATTGACCTACTTAGATTGAGAATCAGAGGGTGCCCTTTTAAGGGTTTATTGCCCACATAATTACCAACTCATAGGTACTTTCAAT
The DNA here is from genome assembly GCA_030545235.1 of Helianthus tuberosus. Taxonomy (NCBI): domain Eukaryota; kingdom Viridiplantae; phylum Streptophyta; class Magnoliopsida; order Asterales; family Asteraceae; genus Helianthus; species Helianthus tuberosus. The sequence goes on from CM060432.1 coordinate 27,017,530, forward strand.
TTGTAATATGACTGGACAAATTAAGATAAATGATGAAGTCAAACCTTAATTACGACGGTTTGACTTTAAGCTAATAAACTAAGCAAAACTGAATTAAGGAAGGTTAAGAATACTTACCAAGGTCCTAAGCACGACTAATGATTACTAGGAATGAGTCTTGAGCTCCAAAATACTCCAGAAGTGAAGTTGTGAGATTGCAAGTGAATGTGATCAAATGGTGCAACATAGAACTTCTTATATAGAGACTTTAATCCCACAAGATCATGCCAAACAAAGTCTATGGATGTTATGGGATCATTCCAAGTGTCCCTAGGCCCTTCTAAGACATTAAACAAGCCCCTAGAATCAAGAAATGGTGAATTGAGGCGGTGTAACCGGCTGGACATGCACCTGCCAATGTTTTCTGCATCAGAAGACCCCTCACGTGATGTGTAGGTCCCCTAAGGACCCTACACGTCACGCGACGCCCCTTCTGACCTGATTTCAATTTTCAGAAATTGTTGTTTTGGTCCCAGGTCCTTCTAAAAGTTGTTTTAACCTTTTGTTTTGCACTTTGAGCCACCTAAATTGATTTCTAAGGACTCCAAGACATAACCAATCTTTGTGAAGCCCTTGGTCAACTTTATGGTCACTCGAAAAGCCTTAATTATCAACGTTGACGCTTTTAACCCCTCGCATACGAATGATAGCATAACTTTTTCATACGGAATCGAAACCTTGTGAAATTTTTATCACTTATTCTCGTGAGTATAGTTAGTCATTACAAAGCTTCGGGTTTGCTAAAAGGACACTCAGAGGTATACTTTAAACATGTTGCCATATTTAGCCCCTATAGTTTGTAATTCCTCACTTTCTTTCACAATTAGCTTCGTATGATCCATGATTCCTTCGTTTAAGGGTATAAACATCATGGAGGGTTATTGAAAGATATATTTATTCATTGTTGACACTTTGAACCCTTTTATTCACATACTTTCCTTGTTTGTCAACTTTAGTCCTTCTAGAGTATTCCTTCACACGTTCAAAGCTTATGACACGTGTCAACACATTATTGGATATGAATTTTTTCGAGGTGTTACATCCTCACCCCCTTAAAAGAAATCTCAACCTCGAGATTTACTGAAATAAATGAGGGTACTTTTTTTCATTGTGGACTCTACCTCCCACGTGTACTCGGGACCTCTGCGGGCATCCCATTTTACTTTTACGATCGGTACATGCTTCCTTCGAAGCTTCTTAACCTGTCGATCTTCGATCGACACAGGTTTTTCAACAAACTCCAAGCTCTCATCGATGTGTACATCTGTATGTGGTATGACTAGTGATTCATCAGCTAGACACTTCTTCAGATTGCAGATGTGGAATACATTATGAATACCACTGAGCTCTTCAAGCAAATTTAACTTATAAGCCACTGATCCGACACATTCGATGATCACGAATGGTCCTATGTATCTGGGCTTAGCTTGCCTTTCTTTCCAAATCGCATTACCCCTTTCCAGGGTGAGACCTTAAGTAGAACCTTGTCACCTACTTCGAACTTTAGAGGTTTACGACTTTTATCTGCGTAGGTATTCTGCCTATCCCTGGCAGATTTGAGACGATCTCGTATTTGAACAATCTTATCTGTCGTCTCCAGGACTATGTCAGGTCCTGTTAGTTGGACATCTCCAACTTCTGCCCAACAAACGGGCGTTCTGCACTTTCTTCCATACAAAGCTTCAAAAGGTGCAGCTTGAATACTGGAATGATAACTATTATTGTATGAAAATTCGACTAATGGAAGATGATCATCCCAGCTTCCTCCCAAGTCAATAACACAAGCTCGTAGCATATCCTCGAGTGTTGGTATAGTACGTTCACTTTGACCATCCGTCTGAGGATGATATGCAGTGCTGAAATTTAATCGAGTGCCTAGGGATTGCTGAAAGCTTTTCCAGAAAATGCGATGTATACCTTGTATCCCCATCAGGGATGATAGACACTGGCACCCCCGTGGAGAGATACAGTCTCATCCACGTACAGTTGAGCTAACTTATCAGAGCTGTGTGTTTCTTAACTTGTCAATCCTTAATCGATACAGGTTTCTTATCACATCATAAATCTGCATATCGTTATGTGATAATGCGTCTCGACTTATCGGTGAAACATTTCTTTAAATCACTAGTGTGGGTCACATTGCGAGCTCCACTAAGATCCTTATATAGGTTTTAGCTCATAAACTATAGACCTTTGTTGTATTTGATTTCCCCGAATGTTCCTATATATCCAGGGCTTAACTTACCCTGATCAATTAAGATTTAGCACACCCTTCTTAGGGCGATACCTTCGATTGAACCTTATTCCTTACTAAGGACTTAAGAGGGTTGCGACTTTGCATCAATCCTTAATTTTCTGCCGATTACTGGCAACTTTTAGATGAATACGAAATCGAATGATCTTATTCGTTGTTTCCAGGGAAACTTTCAGATCCTGGTAATGGGACTTTCCAAAGTCCCGTCCATTAAACGGACGTTTTGATTTTTCATCTATACAAGGTCTCAAAAGGAGCAACCTTGATACTTATATATATATATATATATATATATATATATATATATATATATATATATATTGGCTATTTTTAGAAAAGCTTATTTAAGGTGAGGTGGTTATTTCAACTACTGCTTAATCCCAACCTTAAGGAATAGCTAATCCTTACAGTTAGTCGAACAAGTCGACGATCCTGGGCAGCTGATAGCGATTCTTATTTGTTGTCTAAATAGGGTTGCGGTAAATAATGCATTCGCATAATGAACCGTCTTTCTAATCAATAATAACTGAACTCTTAGAGTTGCGAATTAGGCTTTAAGAACCTCTATCTTAAAACTCACTTAATTAGGATTTCGGTTCTTCAATAATGCTGGTAATAATTGTCCTGGAGGTTTCACAATACCGCAACCCTAAGCAGGATGCTAATCTTAACTTTTCTTGCCTCTCAGGAGGTAAACAGGGTAATCTTAGAGAAGATAATCAAGACACAAGGAGGTTACAGAGATTTTCCAAATCTCAGGCTCCCGTTCATCCATCATTGCTTGTGTCAAATAAGTGACAAATTTAAGTTACAAGTCCACGAATTTCTTAATCGGGGATATTTACTTGGACAATTCCATTCTGGATGTCTTCTTTGAATACCATTGGCTGACTTTAGTACCATATGACCATCGGAATATCTTTGTGGTCCCATGCATTAAACCTCCATACTGATCAGGCATGGAAGCAATCTATGAACATATTAAGATATACCAATCCTCTTCTGGCGCTTTTTATCATACCGTTTGGTATTCGCAATCGTTAGAGATCAAAGAGATATCAACTCTAGATGTTGACGCATTTCCTCTAGAGAGAGGGTACTTCTTGAATTTTTACGACTGAAGATTTCTGACAGGAGTAAAAGAAATGGAATCTATGATTTTCATTTGTAAGTTTTACCTTACACTTAATCTCTGAGGTTCTAATGGAAGGCTTTAAAAGTTTGTTATACTTACCATCTATGAAGGATATATTGGCATCCTATTCAAAATAGAACTCTTGGCATTTATTCTACTTCGTATTTTATGCTTAGGTTTCTAACAGGCAGATTTAATAACTTATGAAATTTATTATCCACAATCAATTTATCTGTACTCGAATCAAACACCCTTGCATATACATTATTGATAAGGACGTACCGGTTATAACATTGTCATCTTGCATGGCCTCTTTTGCACCCATCTGAGAGACCTTAGCATTGGTCTTCTTATCTCCTTTGAGCTTCTTAGCATACTTTGTGCAATTGGATTTGATATGCCCTTTCTCGTTACAGTTGTAACAAGTCGCATCTCCTATCTTCTGGCATTCCAATGTTTTATGCTCACTAGATTTGCAGATCCCACAAGCCCTGGGCTGCGATTGGGATTTTGATTCGAACCTGCATTTCCCATAATGGCGCTTCTTGCAGGTCTTGCATACAGGTTTCTGGTTGGACTTTTGTTTGTTCTTCTTTTTAGAACTCTGGGAGTTATCTTCCTTCCGTTTCCTTTTTAGCTCATCCTTTGCATTTGAGGCATGAACAAGATCCTCCTTATGAGTAAGGAAATGTGGTCCTAGATAAAATTTGGAGCGAGTAGCATGGGGCTCCTTGAACTTTTTCACGGCCTTCTTCACAGCTTTTCCAATAGCCGCGTCTATCATAATTTGAAGAACATCTTTGGAAATTCTAAGGTTCACAATTGTAGCGTCACTAACATGTGTTGCATCATCCATAACAAGATCAATGGCTGTCTTATCCGAGTTTGCCATACTCGATATTTGGTTCCTAACACCAAATAAAACAATTAGTTGCAATCCAACAACCGCTATTCATCATCCTGATGACCTAATTTATACTAACTATGGTATCATCAAACCATTTAGGCTAATATAGTACAACTATTCTCAATGAACGTCATTTAGATATGTATATATATCAATTATACTTAGCCTAGGCCATAAAAGACCATTAATGGCAATTAAGGTTTGGACCTAGTCCATCATCTTTTTGACAGGGGATCAATTGTACCTCTGTCTTGATTATATTGATGATTTTTGGATATCTTGAAAGTTTGACATTAGGATATTGGATAAGAGTGTTTCCTAATGGATATAAAGCATCCATCTAAGGTTGTTAAAGCAGTCTCGAAATGTTATCGGCCAATTCTACCTCGCGCTATAAGCCTAAGATCCTAATAGGCGGGTACAACAGCTTACAATATTCATTGTCCTCAATAGACTTTTCTGCGCCAGAATCAAATAATCCCCATATAAGCATCATTGATAAGGAAAGGTACCTTTTATGATGTCATCTTCCTGTATTGCCTCCTGGTGTTCATCTGGAAGACTCACGCGTTTGCTTTCTTGGCCTCTTCAGGCTTCTTCTGATTCCTAGGGCAGTTAGTCTTGATGTGCCCCTTCTCGTTGCAACCATAACAGGTCGCATCTTTCAACTTTCTGCAATCCAAGGTCTTATGCTCCTTGGACTTGCAGATTCCACAATGTAGAGGCTGAGATTCAAATCTGCATTTCCCCAGGTGGTATTTCCTACATGTTTTGCACCTGGTCTTTTCACCCGACTGCTGGTTACCCTTTTTAAACCCGGAACTCTCCCTATGATCAGAATTCCCCTTTTTCTTCTTATCGGAGTGATGAGAACCCTCATCCTCCTTTTTACGCTTCCCTTCTTCAGAAGCTTTGGCAGCCTTGTTTCTGACTACGTCGAGTGTGAGGGATAGCAACAGATCTGCCACTGACATGAATGTAGTAGGTCTCGATGCTTTCACACTTGCCTTGATTTCTGGGGCTAGACCTCCAATAAAGCGAGCTATACGCTTTGGTTCCGGTGTGATCAAGTAAGGAACCAATCGAGACATAGTATTGAAATTTGTAAGATATGCCTGGAAATCTAAGTCCTTCATGACTAATGCCAAGAAATCAGTTTCAATTTTCTCAACTTCATGTTGAGGAAAGTAATTTTCCTTGATAAGAGCAACAAGCTGATCCCATGTCAGATTATACAACGGGATTTTCCCAGTAGCTTGGATTAGCGACCTCCACCAAGCTAGAGCTTCTCCTTTAAAAGATTATGAAACAAACTTCACAATGTCTTGCTCTGCACATTCGCTAATATCAACAACAGTGTCCATCTCATCGAGCCACGTCATGCAGTCGATGGCTCCCTTTTCTCCTGTGAAGTCTCTGGGCTTGCAGGAGACAAAATATTTATACGAACAGGTTTTAACATGTGGCTCTTGATTTGACGAGTTATGAACATCGTCCTCCTTTGACTCATGTGATTTAGAAGGGGGCTTACTATGAGCCACAGATAGAGTCTTAGAGTGTGTATCACTTGATTCATTATATTGTCTGTCAAGAGCTCGAGTAACAGCATTATCTATTAATGCCTGCAGTTCCGCACCAGTTATATTAACTCTGGTAGCATCATCATTCTCCCTCAGGTGGCTGTTAACCTCATCTGATCCAGCCATGTAGCTTGATTGCTACATAAATATTAGCAATGATTTATTCAGAGGTTATTAAGGAATCATCATTTTTGACGATTCATCAACCATGGTAATATAAACCATATTGGTTAATTTGTTAGTTATATTAGTATTTTCATTACAATTTATCCTAGTATAGAAAACATTAAGGATATTAAAGTGGCACAACAGGCCTAATCACAAGGACAGTTTTGAAATTATAAGCCATGATCTTATAGGATCGAGGCATTAAGGTTTGAACGCAGTTCATTACCTTTCTTGACAGAGAGTCAAGGACTACAACTGTCTTTTGTCTTTTAGGACAGTAGATATAGCCCGTAGGCGTTTCATCACTAATGGATGTTTGTAAAAATGATCATCTTAATTTGATGATTTAAGCCATGATTTCTAAATCACTAGGCTAGATAAGGGGTTGGAAATTCCCATTATAAAGATGACAAGTGTGATTTTTATCGCATCACTGTTGTCAGGAGTGTTAACATGTTTTTAGATGTTAACAAGGTTCTGAATCTCTTTTAAACAGGTTTTACCATCATAGCTAGGTCCTTAATGACACACAAGCTAGGTTATGCCCTTTAAGATTCTTTTCATTATATATATTGGCAGATCAATTACGAAAAGGAATTATATTTTGATTTACTTCATATGTTATATTCATATAAAATGATAAAATGGAATTTAGATAAAATATTCAAATGATTTTAAAAGGAGTATATAATTGCCATAAACGGGACTTGAAAGGAATGACGTTGTCCACGAAGGGACTAAAAGATAAATATGTCCTTATAAGGACTACTAAGGAAACAAACTTCAGCAAAAGGAGTTTTCTTCTTTACTTTACTTCTGAATGCTTTCTCCTTGGTTGCACGTTGTACCCTAGCCGCGGTACGAAGCTCGGCAATTCAAGGCTCCGGATGTGGAGGATTTCCATTACGGCTTCTTTGATTGGAGACATATTCTAAATATATAAATTTGGAAGCAATAGTTTTCAGATTAGGGTTGAGAGTATTCCTATGTTAAGTCTAGACTCAGAAGTTTTAAGGAATGTGCTACTGTGTCATTGAGATTAAACACAAAAGGCTAGTGTTTAATTCACTCAATGTTGGCTCTGATACCAACCTGTCACACCCCGATATTTCCACGTATTACCGGTGGGCCCGGTGGGGAGTATCGTGACGTAGTCGATATCATCATAGTCAAACAACACAATTTAAAATGCACAGCGGAAGCAAAAGATAAATATATTACAACCCGATTCAAAAGTAACATCAATTATTACAAACGGATTGTAAGATGGATCCACAGGCGGATCTTAAAACATAAACATTGTTCAACAGACTTTAGACGCCTAGAACTTGCAAGGTTCCCTATTAACGCCCTGAGCTTCCAGCCAATTACGTTCAGTACCTGTCACTTAACCTTTTTGGAAAATACGTCAGTTTACACTGGTAAATACAATTAACCGACTCATTTTAAAAAGAGTTTAAGAAAATTGATTTAGATGCACCAGGCACAAAAATATCTTTTATAACTTGGGACAATTATATAAAAATAATCTTGTATACAGATTTACATGTTCGTTATACGTTCAGGGCCCGATGTAGAAACCGAGTCAAGAATAACAGACACGCCACAAGTATAGGCCCACAAGAGAGTGAGATACCGTTTCCCTTATGCAACTGTCAGGTGTATGCCTACACCCCGTGCTTAAGACGTGGCCATTTTATTATAATGATGCCAAGGATATCCGGGACATGGTCATTAACCCCTAAAGGCTTTTATTTCAAACAATACAGATTAAAACGGGTTACCTCAATAATTTAACCACAATATGACTAAACATTCAATACCCGACCAAGCGGTATTATTATAATACCGTATCCCAAGCCCGTATAGGGAAAATAAGTTAAGAGTATTTACCTGAGCTAGCAATGCAATTTATACTCAGCCGTATATTCTAATCAACAAGCACAAGTACTTCTACTGGGGCTCCTAATCTGGAATGAAGGTTTTATTAACCTATTAGATTCCTAACGGGTCTTATTTAAGTCGTAACTTAGACCGGTTAGTTTTAAGGAAAGGTTCACGGTTCATAACGCATGATTAAGCGAAGACCGGAATAGAATGTGATTTAGACCCGACAAGTTTGGAGACTTGTATAATATGGGTAAACTAAACACATTCTGGATTTTGTGGCAAAAATGATAAGGTTTGACCTGTTTTGGTCAATTTATGCAAACTAGTTACATAAACCGATCCGAACGCGAAATATACGTAACGGGTAACCATAAGAGTCATATACATGTTTCCTAAGTTAATATGGCTTAAATATGTTGTGACACCAGTAAGATATCCTTTATTATGCCCGAAACGGATTTAAACTCAAATTATGCCCCGCAAGGGCATTTTGGTCATTTTAAAGGTTATGAAAGAGTTTAAATATAAATCTGAGTTTCGGGTCTGATGTAATCAGTAAAATACTTAATTTAATAAGTTATAAAATTAGGGTATCAAGTCTTATATTTATATGATGGTTTTGATACATACTTGTGCGTTAAAGACGCTTAAAAAGGCGATTTGGAGCCATTTCTGGGTTTTCAAAGGAAGGCTGAGATTTTTATTATTCCAGTAGGCTCAAAATATTTTATTTATCATATTAGATCAGTAGAAAAAGGTTTGGTATCAAAAGGATTAGTAAAACTCATTTTATAGACGAAAAGGGTATAATCGGCAATTACCGAATCAAGGTAACAACCCTATGTTATGATCAGTTTAAAAATAATTAAAAATCTTCAAAAATCCCAAAATATTATATTACATCAGTGCGTAAGAGGTTTGGTGTCAAAAATTGGGTTTAGATAGGCTTTACGCTAATTATGCCGTTTAATTAATAAAAGGCTTTCTAATTACGCTATTGAGCATAACTCCTAATCTAGACCTCAAACTGATGTGAAATTTTAGGGACATGTTTATAAATAAGTAACAAAGATTATTGTCCTTTCACATTTCCAAAATTCTCGTTTTAAGGTCGAATGGGCATATTGGTCAACATTAGGCATTTAACGGAAACATCGGACAATCAACGAGTCAAGTAGTATAATCGCAGAGGGTTATACTATCATACAAGCTGGTCCTAACGAAGCTCTAAGGCATTTTTAAAACATGCTTAAATGGGTCAGAACTGAAAGTCAAAGCAGAAGTCAAACTATGCGACTTTCGGTCCTGAACCGAGCCTAAACTGAAAATTGTCGAGTTGAACATGTTTAGACATGTTCTTACATTAATTACCAAGTTATGTTAATGATAAATCAGGTTGCATAGCTTCTACATTGCTAATTATGTGTTTATTTGCAAAATTGCTTCCTGTTGACTTTTTAAGATCAAGTTTGACCTGACAATTAACCTACTTAGAGTGAGAATCAGAGGGTGCCCTTTTAAGGGTTTATTGCCCACATAATTACCAACTCATAGGTACTTTCAATTTGTAATATGACTGGACAAATTAAGATAAATGAAGAAGTCAAACCTTAATTACGACAGTTTGACTTTAAGCTAATAAACTAAGCAAAACTGAATTAAGGAAGGTTAAGAATACTTACCAAGGTCCTAAGCACGACTAATGATCACTAGGAATGAGTCTTGAGCTCCAAAATACTCCAAAAGTGAAGTTGTGAGATTGCAAGTGAATGTGATCAAATGGTGCAACATAGAACTTCTTATATAGAGACTTTAATCCCACAAGATCATGCCAAACAAAGTCTATGGATGTTATGGGATCATTCCAAGTGTCCCTAGGCCCTTCTAAGACATTAAACAAGCCCCTAGAATCAAGAAATGGTGAATTGAGGCGGTGTAACCGGCTGGACATGCACCTGCCAATGTTTTCTGCATCAGAAGACCCCTCACGTGACGTGTAGGGCCCCTAAGGACCCTACACGTCACGCGACGCCCCTTCTGACCTGATTTCAATTTTTCAGAAATTGTTGTTTTGGTCCCCGATCCTTCTAAAAGTTGTTTTAACCTTTTGTTTTGCACTTTGAGCCACCTAAATTGATTTCTAAGGACTCCAAGACATAACCAATCTTTGTGAAGCCCTTGGTCAACTTTATGGTCACTCGAAAAGCCTTAATTATCAACGTCGAAGCTTTTAACCCCTCGCATACGAATGATAGCATAACTTTCTCATACGGAATCGAAACCTTGTGAAAATTTTAACACTTATTCTCGTGAGTATAATTAGTCATTACAAAGCTTCGGGTTTGCTAAAAGGTCACTCAGAGGTATACTTTAAACATGTTGCCATATTTAGCCCCTGTAGTTTGTAATTCCTCACTTTCTTTCACAATTAGCTTCGTATGATCCATGATTCATTCGTTTAAGGGTATAAACATCATGTAGGGTTATTGAAAGATATATTTATTCATTGTTGACACTTTGAACCCTTTTATTCACATACTTTCCTTGTTTGTCAACTTTAGTCCTTCTAGAGTATTCCTTCACACGTTCAAAGCTTATGACACGTGTCAACACATTGTTGGACATGAATTTTTTCGAGGTGTTACATCTAGGCCAGGATTTGTTTGATAATGGCCTAGCATTCTAGCAATATAAGCGATATCTGGGCGAGTACAGACTTGAGCATACATCAGGCTCCCGACTACTGATGCGTAAGGTATCTGGCTCATTTGCTCCTTTTCAACCTCTGTTGCCAGACACTGGAATGAACCGAAACCATCTCCCTTAACTACTGGAGGGACTGAGGGTTTGCACTGTTTCATGTAATAACGTGTAAGGACACAATCTATGTAAGCCTTTTTGAGACAATCCTAAGATCCCTTTGTGTCTATCTCGGTGAATTTCGATGCCAAGGACGTAAGAAGAATCTCCGAGATCCTTCATATCAAAGTTATGCTAGAGTAACCGCTTCGACTCATGCAACATGTCTAAACTATTACTTTCCAATAGAATACCATCTAGGTAAAGGACAAGTATAGTAAAGTTGCTCCCACTCATGTTGAGGTAGGTGCATTGATCCACTTGATTCTTTACAAAACCTTGTTTCTGTAATAACCCGACTTTTCAGATTGTCACTTGCTTCGATTTATAACCGCTTTGTACTCTGAGATTCGATATAAATAAAGGGTTATGTTATACTAAATACATTTTCATCACACAGCACCACTGCATGTTTAAACGCTTTATAATCGCAACGCTTAACGCTAATGCGACACGAATTACAGAGAATTATGCCATTTTAATTACCGAGTGTGTTTGTTTGTTCGGTAACCACTCTCGCCTTCGCACTCGCTTATCGCGCTAACTCGCTAATCGCAAACGCTGTTAATTGTAGTGGTAATGTTATGCTATGTGTTTTTGTATGCTTAACCTGTGTGTGCTTTGTATGTTTATGGATTGTACTCGCTCAAAACGTTCAAAAGCTACTCGCACAACTCGATTTATCACACCAAAACGCAACGCAACTCTTAATATCACTCTTAAGTTTTCAGCTGCGAATCAAGACTTTTTGTAAGCATTTTCCTTCAATCTCCATCTCTATCTCACTTTTACTCCATCTTCTTTCATCAAAATCACACACACACTTTAACTTTTTCTCAAAACCCTTGATTCCAAACACCTCGAAGATGGTTTCCTCTCGTTTTTCCTAGGCAAACTGCTGTGGAACTCCTTTTCGATTTTTATAAAACATTGGTGGAATCGGGACTCCATCAGACCCCCAACTCATTCCATTGTCGAGAGCTGACTCGAAAACTGATTTCCACCAAACGGATGGACCGATTAACGGGTCAAGCATGAATTTCCGTCAAGAACAACAGATCCGTCCAAATAGGCAACGCCCATCCGTCAGGATGAACTGGCCCTAACGATTTCCGTTGTTTGATTCTGTCATCACGTCTGTCCCTGTTAAATAAAACCTTTTTGTCTAAGGAAGTTTTACAAAACTTCAAACACCCTCCATCCGCCCGAGTGGACTTTGTCCATCCGTCCGGATAAACTTTGCACCCACACCCAAACTTTTCCTTCTATTTTAAAACATAAGTTACACATCAAATTATTTCTAGGCCATCCGTCCGAATGGACAATGTCCATCCGTCCGGATGAACACAACCCATCCGTCTGGATGAACCCAGCCCATCCGTCCGGATGAACCCAGCCCATCCGTCCGGATGAGTCCAGCCCATCCGTCCGGATAGACTAGGCCATCCGTTCGGATAGACTATACCCATCCGTCTGAATGGACTGTTGAACGCTTAACTCGCTTTTACTCCACTCAAAGCTCCGATTCCGACCGTTTCAGCACTTAGGGAGACTTATACTTCTGTTCCCGTACGCAGGCTGACCCGGCGCTCCCTTCAATCCAACCAAACTATGTTTATCTGTTAAACACGCACGGTGAGTATACTCGAACCCTTTTTCTCTTAACACACTTTTGGGTGTCACATACGTTCTCTAAAAACACAACACACAACGCAAACACTTTATAAACGCTAATCGCTCCCGCATGCTATACGTGATTTGTTGAATACTTGTTTCTATGTTAGACAGTGATGACGATAGTACTATAGTTTCGACTCAGCACCTGTTTAGTCAGGGGTTGCTAAGGATCACATACTTTACTTCACTTGTTCGCTTCGGTGAACCTGTGTCGCGTATACTCTACTCGCAGTCACGTGGATAGCTAGTATCATTGTGATAGTTACTTGTTTTTGCCCGTTACGTGTTACATGCTGGTTATGCGTAAACGCTTTTTATACTATATCTACGCAAACTTATGTACTCACCTTTACTTTATGTATTGACTTTTATTTTAACGTATGTGACAGGTTGATGGATTGTTATGCTGCAAACAGGATAGGAAGTCTAGAAACACACCGAATAAAAATCTAGGTTGTTGGACTTGCGTTGTTCGAGAGATGATTATATCTGTATGACTATTTGTGGATTATTTTGTTTGATAGTATGGGATATTAAACATATTAAAAATATTGTCACTTAATAGTTGTTATGGATTCTCTTGAGCAATGTGGTTCGCCTAGTGCCGCGCCCCGATGATTCCGCCATCGGTTGGGGTGTGACAGATTGGTATCAAAGCCATAACTATAGGGAATTAGGTCGAGTCATGTAGAACAGGCCTAGTCTATAGTCTAAGTACCAAACAGACCGGCTTCATACGAAGCCACTTGGGTATTCGTACGAACCCACATACTGTTATACTCTCGTCGAACCTACTATGCTACACCTTCGTACGAACCCACATACATAGCTTCGTACGAAGGCACCTTTCCTAAGGTTGAAAACTATTTTGCCTTTCCTATGGCTAATCCAATACACACGTTTTGGAAAACGCTCGCATAACATAACCGAGTGATTTGGGTCGAGATTAGGTGTGAAAACCAAGAACTCTCGATAAGATCACTTACCCCGCGTATTTTTCTCTTAGCACGAGATTCTTTCGTTGAGTTAGGAGTGACATCCATACCTCAACGGAAATCTCCATCTCTATCCCATGGTTGTACCATAACTAGGAGTGAAGTTGTTAAGTTAGGGGTGCAACCCGCATCTTAATGACTTGTTCCACTCCCTACTTTGATTTTATAAATCCCACCAAAGTCTTGACTGTTCCAATGACTCGAGTCGCGTAGTAACTGGAAGGATGAATGCCGGTAGCCGTATCACGGTGAGAGCATAGTCTATTAGGCCAAAGCGTGTGCTCGAACTTGTTGTGAATAGTTGAATCACTTTGGGTAGTCGATGTCTAACACCCAAGGCACTCTATTATATTTTCAAGCCTGCGATTGTCGATTTTACGCGTCATCGATTTTACTATGTTTATGTTTTGAATTTACGAATTATGGTTTCGATTTATTGCTTCTCGCTCCGCAAAACGCGCACAACTCGCATAGCTATCGCAATCTAAAACGCTAACTAATCGCGAACAAACTAAGGAATCTTGTACTACTCGTTTATGATACGATATATCTCGCTATGCTATCTCTCGCAACTCTCGCTCGGGCTACGAGTCCTTGAAATGTAGGTGAATACGTTCAAAATATGTAGGTGAATACGTGCAAAATATGTGACTATGTGAATTATGTGTATACGTGCAATTATGTGACTATGTGCTTACGTGTTCCTGAGCTTTATATATGGATAATAATAATAAACCAAGTATGAAACGCTAAAATTTTCAAACATAACCTAATGTAATCGAATCTCATCTAATCCCTTGGGATGATATTTGCTGCAGAACTCACACTTGACGATGTCGTCCTTTGGCTCTCAAACTTGCCGAAAACGTTCAATGGAACAATGCTGACAAACGAATCGGCTCCCTCATGGCCAAGGAAATGGCCAAGGTGATTCCCCAGATCGTCACTGAAATCAATGCTGCCAGCAGTACATCCTCCGTAGATTCCAAGATTGAAGCACCAAAATCCTCGTTTAGCTTTAAACAGTTCAAAGCCTGCGGTCCTGCAAACTTTATTGGTGAAGATGGACCCAGTACAATGTTTCAGTAGTTTGACTCAATCGAAGTTACCTTCAGGCAAAGCGGATGTCCCGAGAACCTCCGCACTGTGAACGCCACTGGAGTCATCCAGTCAAGGGCACTTGACTGGTAGACCGTCGAGCACAACAGGCACAAAAATGATGCAGCTTATGGTCTCACATGGGAGGAGCTCAGGGAGCTCATGATGAAGGAATTTTGCCCTCCCCACGAAGTCCAGATGCTGGAGAATGAGTTCTAAAACATTAAGCAAGAAGGAGGTGACAACGCTGGTCTCACCGCTCATTTCAAACAGTTGAGCATTATCTGTCCCAGCCAAGTGGACACGTCTGATAAGACTATCAAGAAATATATTCGCGCTCTTCCTGATTGTGTAGGTGATTTAGTCCAAGCCGCGAGACCTGCAATGATTGAGGAAACTTATCAACTTGCAGCCGAGATCAACGACAAGCGAGTCTTGGCTGGCGCTTTCAAAACCTCGACCAAGAGTCTCAACCAAGCTACCGCAACACCCAGCACCGACCCTGCAGCATCTCAAGGTTCAAAGTCCAGTCGCCAGAATCGCAAGCAGAGGAACTCCAGCAAGAACAACGCGGTAGTCACAGTACCGTCCAACAACTAGAATCATCAAGTTGCTACAACCAACGCATCGCCTACAAAGCGTGCGTATACTGGTACTCACCCTCTATGCCCAACTTGCACCTATCTTCACCCAACAGGGGTGAACTGTCGTTTCTGTGTTAATTGCAACATCTATGGGCACTACACCGCTCACTACCGCTTAGGCCCTCGCCAGCAAGCTCCTCCAGCTCTGCCTACACTGCCAGCTCAACCTCTTACTCTTCAGGTTAACCAAGCAGCTCCCGTACCCGCTGTTCACGCACGAGCTTGATACACTTGTGGTGACCCGAATCACTTTGCAAACGTCTGCCCACAGCGTGTTATGAAACAAGAGCCGCAACAACAACCGCCACTGTAGCACAACAACCACAGCAGCAGCAACAACAGCAGCCACAACAAGCAGCCCGCGGAAGAACCTTCAATATCAACGTCCGCCAGGCTCAGACTGAAAACAATGTTGTCAATGGTATGTTCCTTGTTAACGGTATTTATGCTTCTTGCTTGTTTGATAATGGAGCCGATAACTGTTTTGTATCGTTCGAATTCGAAAAGCTTCTAAAACGTAAATGCGTTAACCTCCCAACGACTTTCGACGTAGAAGTTGCCACCGGAAGAAGCGTCACCGTCAGCTCCGTTCTCCATGATTGTACTCTTGAACTCAACAATCACGTCTTCCAGATCGATCTCATCCCTATGCAGCTTGGTAATTTTGACGTCATAGTAGGCGTGGATTTTCTCCGTGAGAATCATGCCGAAGTTGTTTGTTTCGAAAAGATGATTCGTTTCTCTCTCTCAAACGGTGATCAATTATGTGTCTATGGCGAAGTATCCTTGAAAGATTTGAAGCTTATGTCGTGTATCCAAGCGAGTAAGTACCTCCGCAAGGAATACTTGGCTTTCTTAGCCCATATTGTAGTAGGGGAGGAGTAAAAGAAAACGATGAAAGACATCCCTGTTGCTCGTGATTTCCCTAACGTTTTTCCCGATGATTTACTTGGTCTACCCCATACTCGTGATATCGATTTCCATATTGACCTTATCCCTGGTGCTAACCCTGTTGCGAAAGCTCCCTATCGTCTTGCACCATCCGAAATGCGCGAATTGTCTAGCCAACACCAGGAATTGCTTGATAAAGGCTTCATACGCCCTAGCACATCGCCTTGGGGCGCACCTGTCCTTTTCGTGAAAAAGAAGGATGGATCGTTCCGAATGTGCGTCGATTATAGGGAACTCAACAAGCTTACTATCAAGAACCGCTACCCGCTCCCTGAATCGACGACTTATTTGATCAACTCCAAGGCGCTACGTGTTTCTCTAAGATTGATTTATGTTCTGGCTATCATCAGTTGTGAATTCAAGAGCAATACATTCCTAAAACCGCTTTTCGTACTCGTTATGGCCATTACGAATTCGTGGTCATGCCTTTTGGTCTCACCAACGCACCCGCGGTCTTCATGGATTTGATGAACTATGTGTGCAAGCCCTTTTTGGATCGTTTCGTTATTGTTTTCATCGACGACATCCTTATCTACTCGAAGTTGAGAGCCGAACACGCGCGACATCTCCGTTTAGTTCTCGAGCTTCTCCAAGGAAATCGCCTCTACGCCAAGTTCTCTAAGTGTGAATTTTGGCTCGAGGAGGTTCAATTCCTCGGTCACATTGTCAACAGTCAAGGAATTCACGTCGATCCCGTGAAGATTGAAGCTGTAAACAGTTGGATTACGCTGAAAACTCCGTCTGAAGTCCGTTCATTTCTCGGATTGGCAGGTTATTACCGTTGATTCATCACTGACTTTTCTAAGATCGCCATGCCTCTCACCTCTTTAACTCATAAGGACAAACCTTTTATTTGGGGACCCAAACAGGAGGAAGCCTTTCAAATCCTCAAGCCCTCAAGCGTATGCTTTGCAACGCTCCTGTCCTTACACTTCCCGACGGAAACGACGATTTCGTTGTTTATTGTGATGCCTCTAACCTAGGTCTTGGTTGTGTTTTTATGCAACGAGACAAGGTTATCGAGTATACTTCTCGACAACTTAAGGTCCACGAGAAGAACTACACAACCCACGATCTCGAACTCGGTGCAGTTGTTTTTGCGTTGAAGATATGGCGACACTACCTGTATGGTACCAAGTGTACAGTATTCACCGACCATAAGAGCCTACAACACATCTTGAACCAGAAAGAACTGAACATGCGCCAACGGAAATGGGTTGAACTTCTCAACGACTATGATTGCGAGATACACTACCACCCAGGTAAGGCAAATGTCGTAGCCGATGCCCTCAGTCGACGAAGCTATGTGTATAGTATTCGTGATGTCCAAGCCCAGAATAACCTCGAAGCTCTAATTCACGACGCGCAGCACCCTTGTTTTCTTCAGAACACTTTAAAAGAAGAAAGAATATGTGCAACCAAAAATCAGTTAGGGAATAAACCGAACGGTATTTTTCACTATCTCGACCATTTGGATCCCTAGTCGCAATAATCTCCGAGAGATTTTGCTGCCTGAAGCTCACAAATCTCGATATTCCATTCACCCTGGTGCCGACAAGATGTACCAGGACCTCCGTTCCAGGTATTGGTGGTCGGGAATGAAGAAGGATATCACTCTATACGTTTCGAAATGCCTAACTTGCTCTAAAGTTAAGACCGACCATCAATGACCCTCTGGCTTACTGGAATAACCCGAGATCCCGATGTGGAAATGGGAGAGTATAGCTATGGATTTTATTACGAAACTCCCTCGAACGCCATCTGGCCACGATAGCATTTGGGTTATCGTTGATCGTCTTACGAAATTTGCTCATTTCATTCCGATACGAGAAGATTTCAAGGTGGAACGATTAGCACGAATCTATACCGACGAAGTAATTTGTCGACACGGGACGCCTCATGACATCATCTCTGACTGCGATGGTCATTTTGCCTCACGTCTCTGGGAGACATTCCAGTCCGCCCTCGGTACGACTCTCAATCTCAATACCGCATTCCATCCCCAGACCGACGGTCAGACTAAGCGCACGATTCGCACCCTCGAAGACATGCTTCGTTCGTGCGTTATAGATTTTGGTGGTAACTGGGATTTGCATTTACCATTAGTAGAATTCTCGTACAATAACAGTTATCACGCTAGTATTCAAATGGCACCCTTTGAGGCACTGAATGGTAGAAAATGTCGATCGCCTATTGTATGGCACGAGATCGAAGACGCACAAATCACCGGTCCTGAGTTGTTACAAGAAATGACGGACAAAATCCTACAGATACGAGACAATCTCTTGAATGCTTGGAGTCGTCAAAAGAGCTACGCCGATAGACGCCGCAAGCCCCTTGAGTTCGAAGTTGGTGATCACGTACTCCTAAAGGTTTCACCTTGGAAGGGGGTGATCCGATTCGGCAAGAATGGGAAACTAGCGCCACGATACATGGGTCCCTTTAAGATTCTGGAAAGAATTGGCAAAGCGGCCTACCGACTCGAATCACCGGATGAACTCAACAACGTACACCCGACTTTCCACATCTCAAACCTCAAGAAGTGCCTAGCTGAAGAAAATCTTCATGTACCACTTGAAGATTTGCAAATAAACGAGACTCTGCACTTTGTGGAAAAGCCAGTAGAAAACATGGATCGAGAGACCATGAAACTTTGACGCTCTTGCATTCCTATAGTGAAGGTTCGCTGGGAAGGCAAACGCGACGCCGAGTTCACTTGGGAACTCGAAAGTGATATGAAAGCTAAATATCCGCAACTCTTTATTACGACCACTACTTAATTTCGGGACGAAATTCCCTAAAGTAGGGGTGACTGTAACAACCCGACTTTTTGTATTGTCACTTGCTTTGATTTATAACCGCTTTGTACGCTGAGATTCGATATAAATAAAGGGTTATGTTATACAAAATACATTTTCATCACACAGCACCACTGCATGTTTAAACGCTTTAATATCGCAACGCTTAACACTAACGCGATACGAATTACAGAGAATTATGCTATTTCAATTACCTAGTGTGTTTGTTTGTTCGGTAACCACTCTCGCCTTCGCACTCACTTATCGCGCTAACTCGCAAATCGCAAACGCTGTTAATTGTAGTAGTAATGTTATGATGTGTGTTTTTATATGCTTAACCTGTGTGTGCTTTATATGTTTATGGATTATACTCGCTCAAAACGCTCAAACGCTACTCGCACAACTCGATTTATCACACCAAAACGCAACGCAACACTTAATATCACTCACAAACAAAACAAAGTGGGAAACTAACAAACACAAAACCAGCCGTCCGAATAGGCCATTCGCCCGGATGGAGCTCATCCATCCGGATGGAGCCCATCCACCCGGATGGAGCCCATCCACCCGGATGGAGCCCATCCACCCGGATGGAGCCCATCCACCCGGATGGAGCCATCCGGATATACCTCATCCGCCTATAACGCAAGCCCTCGCCCCTCTCCTATAAATAAAAGCCTTGTGTCTCCATTTCAACACTTTTGGTTCTCTCATCCTCACTCAAGTTTTCAGCTGCGAATCAAGACTTATTGTAAGCATTTTCCTTCAATCTTCTTCAATCTCCATCTCACGTCTACTCCATCTTCTTTCATCAAAATCACACACACACTTTAACTTTTTCTCAAAACCCTTGATTGCAAACACCTTGAAGGTGGTTTCCACTCGTTTTGCCTAGGCAAACTACTGTGGAGCATCATTCAATCAAGATTGGATCAGGATCTAAAAGATTTTCATGTTTTACCACTTATTTGCGAACTCCTTTTAGATTTTTATAAAACATTGGTGGAATCGGGACTCCATCAGACCCCGACTCGTTCCATAGTCGAGAGCCGACTCGAAAACTGATTTCCACCAAAAGGGTGGACCGATTAACGGGTCAAGCCCATCCATCTGGATGAACTGGCCCGAATGATTTCCGTTGTTTGATTCCGTCAACATGTCTGTCCCCGTTAAATAAAAACTTTTTATCTAAGGAAGTTTTACAAAACTTCAAAAACCGTCCATCCGCCCGAGTGGACTATGTCCATCCGTTCGGATAGACTTTGCACCCACACCCAAACTTTTCCTTCTATTTTAAAACATCAGTTACACATCAAATTATTTCTAGGCCATCCGTCCGAATGGACAATGTCCATCCATCCGGTGAACACATCCCATCCGTCCGGATGAACCCAGCCCATCCGTCCGGATGAGCCCAGCCCATCCGTCCGGATAGATAAGCCCATCCGTCCGGATAGATAAGCCCATCCATCCGGATAGACCAGGCCATCCGTTCGGATAGACTATACCCATCTATCCGAATGGACTGTTGAACCCTTAACTTGCTTTTACTCCACTCGACGCTCCGATTCCGACCATTTCAGCACTTAGGGAGACTTATACTTCTGTTCTCGTACGCAGGCTGGCCCGATGCTCCCTTCAATCCAACCAGACCGTGTTTATCTGTTAAACACACACGGTGAGTATACTCGAACCCTTTTTCACTTAACGCACTTTTGGGTGTTACATACGTTCTCTATCAAAACACAACACACAATGCAAACACTTTATAAACGCTAACCGCTCCCGCATGCTATACGCGATTTGTTGAATACTTGTTGCTATGTAAGGAAATGATGACTTGCCTTCCGCCTTTAGAAACGATAGTACTATAGTTTCGACTCAGCACCTGTTTAGTTAGGGGTCGCTAAGGATCACATACTTTACTTCACTTTATCGCTTCAGTGAACCTGTGTCGCGCATACTCTACTCGCAGTCACGTAGATAGCTAGTATCATTGTGATAGTTACTTGTTTTCGCCCGTTACGTGTTACATGCTGGTTATGCGTAAACGCTTTTTATACTATATCTATGCAAACTTGTGTACTCACCTTTACTTTATGTATTGACTTTTATTTTAACGTATGTGACAGGTTGATGGATTGTTATGCTGCAAACAAGATAGGAAGTCTAGAAACACACCGAATAAAAATCTAGGTTGTCGGACTTGCTTTGTTCGAGAGATGATTATATTTGTATGACTATTTGTGGATTATTTTTTTGGATAGTATGGGATATTAAACATATTAAAAATATTGTCACTTAACAGTTGTTATGGATTCTCTTGAGCAATCTGGTTCGCCTAGTGCCGTGCCCCGATGATTCCGCCATCGGTTGGGTGTGACAGTTTCTTCATGATTTCATCAAACTTGAGATACCATTGACGTGATGCTTGTTTTAACCTGTAAATAGATTTCTTCAACTTACAGACTAGATTCTCCTGACCTTCAGGTTTAAAGCATTCAGGTTGTTTCATGTAAACATCTTCGTCTAAGTCTCCGTTAAGGAAAGCGGTTTTAACGTCCATCTGATGCAGCTCTAAATCAAAATGAGCTACTAGGGCCATAACGATCCTTAATGAATCTTTACGAGAGACAGGGGAAACATCTCTTGATAATCAATTCCCTCTTTCTAAGTGTGGCCCTTTCCAACCAATCTCGCTTTTAGCGTTCAATGTTCCTATTCGGATCCAGTTTTGTTTTTAACACCCATTTACATCCTACGGGTTTGACACCATTGGGTAATTCTACCAAATCCCAAACGTCATTTTTCTTCATGGATTCAAGCTCATCAATCATTTCTTTATTCCGTTTAGAAGACTGATCACTGCAAATGGCTTCATTATAAAAGATAGGATCATTGAGCTTTCCGAGATCCATTTCACTCAGGTAGGTAACATAATCATCCCAATTAGTGGGTCTTCTTTGCCTGGATGACCTCCTGAGTTAATTATCGGGTTCAACCTGTTGTCTTGGTTTTCAGTGTTTGATGTGCCTTCGTTATGAGGTATAATGGATTCTAATTGTGGAGGTAAATTTGGAGTTGGTGCAGTAGCTTCAGATGCAGTTGTTGCATTGGGTACAAGAGGAGTAACAGAGTAATGGTAAGCGACGACCCCCCCCCCCCCCCCCGCGTCTTGTACTTCTTGCAATTCTTCATAAGGGTTGGTACTGCTCCCACTGACCTTGAAATCCTCCAGGAACGCAACACGCTTGGTTTCAACAATACAGGTGACATGGGAAGGACAATAGAAACGATAACCCTTTGAGTGATTAGGATACCCGATAAAGAAACAGGTAACTATTTTAGGGTCAAGTTTCCTTAGTAAAGGATTATAAAGTTTTGCTTCAGCAATGCAGCCCCATGCTTTCATATATTTAAGACTTAGTTTCCTTCTTGTCCAAAGTTCATAAGGAGTTTTAGGGACAGACTTAGAAGGAGCTGTATTGATTATATGAACAACTGCTTTTAACGCTTCAGTCCAGAGGAATAATGGTAAATTAGTGGTGGCTAACATACTGCACACCATGTTCATAAGGGTACGGTTTCTTCGTTCAGTGACACCATTCTGCTGAGGTGTACCAGGCATGGTGTATTGGTTAACAATCCCCTAGCCCTTACAAAACTCATAAAATAGACAAGGAGCTTGACCCACATCAGTATGTCTTCCATAATATTCACCGCCTCTATCTGATCTCACAACTTTAATTTGACGATCTAGTTGTTTTTCAACTCCAGCTTTATAATCTTTAAAAGTTGTAAGAGATTCAGATTTTTTCGTAATGAGATACAAGTACATGTAACGAGAATAATCATCAATGAAAGTGATAAATGAAGTATGTCTAGTGATGCCAACGATTTGGTAGGGACCACTAACGTTAGTATGAATGAGTTCTAATAAATTAGAGCTCCTAGTGGCACATTTTTTATTTGCTAATGTCATTTTACCTTTAAGACATTTGACACATGTTCCAAAATCAGTGAAATCGAGAGGAGGTAAAACTTCATCCTTTACAAGACGATTTAATCGTTCTCTTGAGATGTGGCCTAAACGTTGATGCCACAACATGGATGAAGTCTCTAAGTCTTGTTTATGTTCCATCTTTGTGAGTGATTCATTAATATTATATGACAACAAAGATTTGGAAAAATCATCATCTAGTTCTAATCTATAGAGACCACCATCCAGAATGCTAGTACCAAAAACAACAGAATCAAAGAGAATAGAGAGTTTGCGATGACCATGGGAAACAACAAAACCGTCTATGTCTAACTTTGATCCTGATACAAGGTTTCGAGTTACCTCAGGAACATATAAGGTATCATAAAGTTTAATGCATAAACCAGTTTTCATAAATAATTGTAATGTTCCTATGGCCTTCACTTCTAATTCCCGATCATCCAAAACCTTAAGTGTTCTTTGGTTTCTTCCCAGCTTTCGGATTGAAAGGAATCCCTGAGTAGAATTCGTTACATGAACCATAGAACCAGAATCAAACCACCAAGAATTAGCAGGAACATTTAAATTATAGGACTCAAGTATCATGAAAAAATCATTACCTTTCTTAGACAACCACTCTGCATATGTCCAGTCTTTTTACAGAACTTGCAGTGGGGTTTGCCTAAGGAGTTCTTAGAGCTGGAAGGTGCACTTGTATTAGGATTAGCCATTTGGACCTTGGAAGCATCCCTTCTTGGATAATTGTTCTTCCTCTTCTTAAAGTTGGAGGTGGTGAAGTTTGCAACATCAGTAGTTCGATCCATCTTCATATGCTCTTCCTCCAGCACGCACATAGCGATCAGCTCACTCATCGTCCATTTGTCCTTCTGAGTGTTATAATTGATCTTGAATGCTTCATAGGATGAAGGAAGCGAAGTAATGATGAAGTGAACAAGAAATCCATCATTGATTTCTATGTATAACCCTTTCAGGTTATTGTCCATGTCATTCATCATCATGTTGTGTTCGCGAATGCCGCTCCTCCCATCATACTTACTAGTCACCAGCTTGAGGATTAAAGTACTAGTGTGTGCTTTAGATGTTCCCTTGAAATGTGCCTCCACGGAAGCCAAATAGGTTTTAGCATCATCAGAATCAGGAATGGCTCCTCTGATTGCATTGTTTATAGACTGCTTCATAAACATGAGAGACATGCAGTTATACCTAGTCCACTTTTCATGAGTCATTTGCTCAATAGTAGTACTTTGAGGAGTAAGGTCTGTCGGCTTATTCTCCATTAAAGCGTAATCGAAGTCCAGCAAAGCAAGAGTAAGCATGAGAGAGTCCTTCCATGCAGCAAAGTTATCTCCAGTTAAAGGTGGAGTCCCGCAATTGGGTGCTGATAGTGGAAATAAGATGAGCGAATTACGATACAAAGAAAGAAGTCCTAATGTGATCTAAGTGCATGTTATACTAAGGCAGGCATAAATAATGACCATTTTAATTATGAAGCTGTGATATGGTATATTATTAACATTAAAATAATAGACTTAGTTAAAATTCTACTTAAACGAAGACAAATCAGCTTTGGCCAGAAGTGTAATCATCTAAGCATGTGTGCAAAGTGATCGTGACAAATCAGCTTTGGCTAGAAATGAGACAATCACTTTAGTTATGCACTTGTTAAGTATGCTAGACATGAATGAATTAAATCAGCTTTGGCTAGAAATAAGACATCCACATTTGTAATGCATACTTAACATAGCTTTTATAATACTTGAACAATAAATAGATGCATCAAATCAGCTTTCGCCAGAAGTGATACATCAGAAGCTCATTCAAGTTAAGTTATTTTGGTTTTGTGAAAAGTTATCTGATTCAGATTAATTAAGTGTTTATAAAACCAAGTATTTAATAGCAAACCACCTGTTAGCGCGGATCGAACTTAACTTGAGATTTCGCCGGGGGGTGCAGGGGGACAACGTGCTCCCACACGGGGTTTGAGGCAGAGCCCCGAGCTAAATTTTAGTTCACATTAACAGCTTAATAAAGTAGTGAGATTTCGTGTTCACTTGAGATTTCAAGTGTGTCACACCCCAACCGATGGCGGAAACATCGGGGCGTGGCACTAAGTGAAACAGATTGTTCAAGAGAATCCATAACAACTATTAACGTCGTTATATTTAACGTTTAACGTCCCATACCATCAAACATATAAAGCAAACAGTCATTACAGCTATAGTCTCAAAAACAAATAAGTTGTTCCGACAACTCAGATTTATTTAGTTTGTTTCTAGACTGCCTAGCTTGATTCGTCATAGCAAACGTAACATGTAGAAATAAAGTCAATACATATAATGTAAAGGTGAGTACACATAACCATCATGTAACACGTAGAAATGTGAATCAAGTCAATACATATAATGTAAAGGTGAGTACACAAGTTTGAGTAGCATATAGTATAGCGAAAGCGTTTACGCATAACCATCATGTAACACGTAGAAATGTGAATAAAGTAAGCTATCGACAATGACGTATGCAACTGACATGACTGCGAGTATAGAATGCGCAACACATTATCACCACTGTGACCATGTGAAGTAAAACCCTTAACAACCCCTGTCCACAACAGGTGCTGAGTCCAAACTATAGTACTATCATTGCTAAGGTGTCAGACAACAATCACTGTGTAAACATAACATACAAGCATTCATCGAGTCACGTATAACATGCGAGAGCGGTTAGCGTTTAAAAGTGTTTGCGTTGTGTGTAGATGTGATTTGATAGAGAAAGTATGTAACACCCAAAAGTACGTAAAAAGAAAATGGGTTCGAGTATACTCACCGTGCGTGTTTAGCTAGTAAACACAGTACTTGGATTGAAGGGAGCGCGTGGAGATTAGCCTGAGCATAGAACAGTAGCGTAAGCATTGAACAGCGTGTAAACAGTGCGTCAGATGAGATAAGTGTCGAATGGTGAGTCGATTGGATGATCATCCGGACGGATGGCCATTCGATCGGTTGGTCATTTGATTGAGTGAGTATGTTTGTAAATTTTTTGGAAACTTTTAAAGTTTTCATTGTAGCATAAAAGCAAGTCATTAGATCGGATGGTCATCCGGACGGATGGCCATTCGATCGGATGGATATTCGATCGAGAGTTTGGTAGTTTGAAGTTTTGAGCAAATTGTTTAAGTGTTGAAAGTTATAAAGGGAACAAGTCACCTGGTCGAATAGTCATTCAATCGGATGGTCATCCGATCGGATGGCTATTCGATCGGGCGATCTGATGTTTTGAGATCTTTTGGTAAAATTTCTATGTTTTGAAGTTTAACGGAGATGGCATGACGACGTGTCAAACAACGGAAACCCACACCATGGTCCATCTCGGTCGATCGGATGGGAATCACCCCATTCGATCATACTAACTGTTCTCGATGAGGTTTCATGTTCAACCCGTGAATCAGTCATCTCTTCCAGTGGAAAACAGTTTTCAGACCGGTTCTCAACTAGAGAATGAGTAGAGAGCCTGAATGAGTCTAGATTCCATCGGTTTTGAGTAGCAAAGTGAAGAAAGTTGAAGAAAGTTGAAGAAAAGTTTGTAATCAGTTGATAAATGTTGAAGTTTTGTTGAGATTCGTGTAAAGTAATGCGGAAATCCTTTAGATCTGAACGTATCTTGATGGGATGTTGTCACACCACAGTTTGCATATGAAACCGTGATGATGTCACCTTCAAGGAGTCCAAATCAGGTGAGTTCATGGTGAAAAACAGTGATTTTGAGGGAGGAGATGATGAGAAAGTGTGTAGTGATGATGGAAGTACAAGATTTAGGAAGAATTACTTACAAAATAGCCTTGAATCGAGTGAAAAGTGCTTGAAAGGGACTGAGAGCGAGTTGGTCTGATAGAGCTGCCATATCAGTGAATAGTGATGTGATAGGCGGGTATTTATAGTGTGAGAGAGAGTTTAGGCGGTGCAGAAAGTGGGTCGGATGGCCATTCGATCGGATGGCCATCCGATCGGATGGTCATCCGGTCGGATGATCATTCGATCGAGTGGTCATTCGATCAGACGGCTTGTGCGAGTTGGTTTTCCAACTTTCGTTTCGTGCGTTAAGTGTTGCATTGCGTTTAAGCGAGTTGTAAGTATGCGTTGCGATGAGATAACCACTTAACATTAAACAAGTAATCACACAAATAACACACATAACACATAAAATGCATAAAAGTAAATCTGGGTTTCGAGTTGCGATTGAGATTGCGGTGCGATAGCGTTCCGATAGCGTTTAGTATAAACATGCGATGTAATATGCGATAAAATGCATTTAAATAGTATGCGTTGTAAACTGCGTTAAAATGCGATAACTGTGTTTTGAATAAGCGTTGCGAATGCGTTGTAAAACATAGTTTAAAATAGTTAAAATCCAATATATATAGATTTCCGCAACGGGTTAACTATTATCGAATCTCTTAGAGTAATTAAGTAATGAATGTCAAATATTAGTAATGACCCGGAAAGTCGGGTTGTTACAGCCTCCCTTACTTTAGGGAATTTCGTCCCGAAATTAAGGCGCAGGCGTAACGAAGAGATGTGGATATTTAGCTTTCATATCACTTTCTAGTTCCCAAGTGAACTCGGCGCCGTGTTTGCCTTCCCAGCGAACCTTCACTATAGGAATCCGTGAGCGTCGAAGTTTCTTGGTCTCTCGGTCCATGATTTCTACTGGCTTTTCCACGAAGTGTAGAGTTTCGTTAACTTGCAAATCCTCGAGAGGGACATGCAGGTTTTCTTCAGCTAGACGCTTTTTTAGGTTCGAAACGTGGAAAGTCGGATGCACGTTGTTAAGTTCCTCCGGTAATTCGAGTCGGTAGGCCACTTTGCCAATTCTTTCCAGAATCTTAAAGGGTCCAACGTATCGAGGCGCTAGCTTTCCTTTCTTGCCAAATCGGATCACCCCCTTCCAAGGTGGAACCTTTAGGGGTACGTGATCACCAACTTCGAATTCAAGGGGCTTGCGGCGTTTATCGGCATAACTCTTTTAATGACTCCGCGCTTTCAAGAGACTGTCTCGTATCTGGAGGATCTTGTCAGTCGTTTCTTGTAATAACTCAGGACCGGTAAGTTGCGCGTCTCCGATCTCGTGCCATACAATAGGCGATCAACATTTTCTTCCATATAATGCCTCAAAGGGTGCCATTTGAATGCTAGAATAATAACTGTTTTTGTACGAGAATTCGACTAAAGGTAAATGCGAATCCCAATTACGACCAAAATCTATAACGCACGAGCGAAGCATATCTTCAAGGGTGTGAATCGTGCGCTCAGTCTGACCGTCGGTCTGGGGATGGAATGCGGTACTAAGATTAAGAGTAGTACCGAGAGCGGATTGAAAATTTTCCCAAAGGCGCGAGGTAAATCGACCATCGCGGTCAGAGATGATGTCACTAGGTGTCCCATGTCGACAAATGACTTCGTCGGTATAGATTCATGCCAATCGTTCAACCTTATAGTCTTCTCGTATCGGTAGAAAGTGAGCAGATTTAGTAAGACGATAAACGATAACCCAAATGCTATCGTGACCTGATGGCATGCGAGGAAGTTTCGTAATGAAGTCCATAGCTATAATTTCCCATTTCCACATAGGGATCTCGGGTTGTACGAGTAAGCCAGGGGGTCGTTGATGTTCAGCCTTGACTTTCGAACAAGTTAGGCATTTCGAAACGTAGAGAGCGATATCCTTCTTCATTCCTGGCCATCAATACCTAGTGCGGAGGTCCTGGTACATCTTGTCGGCACCGGGATGAATGGAATATCGGGATTTGTGGGCTTCATCCAGCAAAATCTCGCGGAGATTATTGCGACTAGGAATCCAAATGCGATCGAGATAGTGAAAAATACCATTCGGTTTATTCACTAGTTGGTTTTTGGTTCCAAGAATTCGTTCATCCTTCAAGGTGTTCTCGAGAAAACAGGCGTGTTGAGCGTTGCGAATGAGAGCTTCGAGGTCGTGTTGGGCTTGAACATTACGAACACTATGTAAATAGCTCCGTCGGCTAAGAGCATCAGCAATGACATTTGCTTTTCCTGGGTGGTAACGAATCTCACAGTCGTAGTCGTTGAGAAGTTCAACCAATCTTCGTTGGCGCATATTCAGCTCTTTTTGGTTCAAGATGTATTGTAGGCTCTTATGGTCGGTGAAGACCGTACACTTGGTACCATACATGTAGTGTCGCCAAATCTTTAACGCAAAAACAAGTGCACCGAGTTCGAGAACGTGGGTAGTGTAGTTTTTCTCATGGACTTTGAGCTGTCGAGACGCGTACGCGGTAACCTTGTCTCGTTGCATAAGAACCCAACCAAGACCTAGGTTAGAGGCATCGCAATAGACTACAAAGCCGTTGTTTCCATCGGGTAGCGCGAGTACATGAGCGTCGCAAAGCATACACTTAAGAGTTTGAAAGGCATCCTCTTGTTCAGTTCCCCAAACAAAAGTCTTGTCTTTATGCGTAAGAGAGGTGAGAGGAACGACGATTTTAGAGAAATTAGCGATAAATCAACGGTAGTAACCCGCCAAGCCGAGAAAAGAACGAACTTCGGACAGGGTTTTTGGTGTAATCCAACCCTTAACTACTTCAATCTTCGCGGGATTGACATGAATACCTTGACTATTGACGATGTGACTGAGGAATTGAACCTCCTCAAGCCAAAATTCACACTTGGAGAACTTCGCGTAGAGGCGATTCCCTTGGAGAAGTTCGAGTACAAAACGAAGATGTTGCGCGTGTTCGGCTTTCGAATTCGAATAGACAGGATATCATCGATAAACACGATAACGAAGCGGTCGAGAAAGGGTTTACACACGCGATTCATCAAATCCATGAAAACCGCGGGTGCGTTGGTAAGACCAAAGGGAATAACGATAAATTCATAATGGTCGTAGCGGGTACGAAAAGCCGTTTTAGGGATATCTTCCTCCTGAATTCGTAGCTGATGATAACCAGAGCGTAGATCGATCTTAGAGAAACACGTAGCGCCTTGCAATTGATCAAAAAAATCGTCGATTCGGGGTAAGGGATAGCGATTCTTGATAGTAAGCTTGTTGAGTTCCCTATAATCGATGCACATTCAGAACGATCCATCCTTCTTTTTAACGAAAAGGACAGGTGCGCCCCATGGAGATGTGCTAAGGCGTATGAAGCCTTTATCAAGTAATTCCTGGAGTTGACTAGAAAGTTCACGCATTTCGGACGGTGCGAGGCAATAAGGAGCTTTAGCGACAGGGTTAGCTCCAGGAATGAGGTCGATTCGAAAATCAATATCACGAGACGGCGGTAGACCAGGTAAATCGTCAGGAAATACATTAGGAAAATCACGAACCACAAGTACCTTTTCCATTGACTTCTTTTCCTTTTCCTTCTCCGCTACTACGATGTGCGCCAAGAAAGCCATGTATTCCTTTCGGAGATACTTGCTTGCTTGAATGCACGACATGAGTTTAAGTTCCTTCGAAGATACTTCACCATAAGCACAGAGTTGTTCGCCATTAGCAAGAGAGAAACAAATCATCTTTTCGAAACAAACGACTTCAGCACGATTTTCACGAAGAAAATCCATGCCTACTATGATATGGAAACTACCAAGTTACATCGGGATGAGATCGATCGGGAAAACGTGATTTTTGAGTTCAAGAGTACAATCACGAAGACATAACTAATGGTGACGGTTCTTCCGGTGGCAATTTCTACGTCAAACGTCGTTGGGAGGTTAGCGCGTTTACGGTTTAGGAGCTTTTCTAATTCAAATGACACAAAAACGTTATCGGCTCCAATATCAAATAAACATGAAACATAAATACCGTTAACGAGAAACGTACCATTGACAACGTTGTTGTCAGTTTGAGCCTGGCAGACATTGATGTTGAAAGTTCTTCCGCGAGCTGCTGGTTGTGGTTGTTGTTGCTGCTGCTGAGGCTGCTGCTGCTGCTGCGGTGGTTGCTGCGGTTCTTGTTTCACCACACGGTTCGGGCAGACGTTAGTAAAATGGTTCGGGTCACCACATGAGTAGCAAGCTCGTGCATGAGCAGTGGGAGCAGGAGCTGCTTGGTTACCCTGAGGAGTGGGTAGTGGAGCTGGTAGTGCAGGAGGAGCTTGAGCTTGAGCTTGTGCTTGTTGACGTGGTCTAGTGCGACAGTTCGCTGTGAAGTGTCCGTAGAGGTTACAGTGGACACAAAAATGGCAAGTTATCCCAGCTGGGTGATGATAGGTGCAAGTAGGGCACAGAGGGTGAGGACCAGTGTACGCACGCTTAGCAGGCGGTGCGGTGGTCATAGGTGCTACGACTTGACGGTTCTGATTGTTGGGTGGAGCGACTGCAGTGGGAGGAGTGGCTACAGTAGCATAGTTCTTGTTGGTGTTACCCTTGCGCTTGCGGCGTGAAGACTTTGAAACTTGAGGTGTTGCGGTTTCGGTAGCAGGAGTAGCAGCGACTTGATTCAGACTCTTGGTTGAGGTTTCGAAATAACCAGCCAAAACTCGCTTGTCATTGATCTCAGCTGCGAGTTGGAAGGTTTCCTCATTGGTAGCAGGTTTAGCTGCTTGCACAAAGTCAGCTACACAGTCGGGTAAAGCTTGAATGTATTTCTTGATAGTGATATCCGGTGTTGACACTTGTTGGTGCATACATCTGTCGTCTTCGTCTTATATCGAGTCTGGATTGCGTTGCGGATATAATCAAGCTTGATGTCATCATATTTAATGATGACATCATAGAGATGACATCATCTTTGCAAGTTTACACGAAATTGAATGTTCACAAAAGACAAAACTTTGATTACGTTTGAAGTGGTGTCCGTTTGAAGTTGTGTCCGTTTGTAGAGGGTTCCGTTTAAACATAGTCAACCGTTTGAACGTGTCCGTTTGAAAGGTATTATGTCACTTTCAAACGGAAGGGGCTAGGCCTATATATACCCTTCAAACGATTTCATTTGTAACGAATTCCAGATTCCATACCGAGGTGCTTCCGGTGTGAAGACTGATTGTAATTGCTATTATATCAATCAAATCGGTGTTTAAAGTGATAAGCAAGCTGTTTCAAAGTCAGTTTCTTATTTTCCGCATCTGAAACTGATAAAATCTCTTCTGAACGACTCGTTTGGGTCACAAACCGATCCTACAAGTGGTATCAGAGCTCAGGAGGAAGAGATCTTGCCAAAACAGCCTGTTTTCATCACTTTTTCTAAAGATGTGACGGTAGGCTTAGCTAGACTAGTAGATTTACGATAACGATACAAACCTAAATGAAAAAGCCTAGTTCTAGTGGGAAACATGATTGAAAGCATAGTACTTAGTTTTGTCCTTCTTGATTGTGTGCCTACTCAGTAATCGCTGATTGTCGAAAGACATAAAACTGGTTAAGTTTGTGAACTTTCACAACTTTGCTGAAAAGTCGTTGTGATTGTGCATTTTATTTTGCAAAGATTTAAACTTGTCTTATTTCTTTATTTTGTTTAAGCATTGGACATCCTCTGCGTATACGTGAGTATCGACCTGGATGTTATTGCCTAAACGTTCTGCTTTATTTTCTTTGGTGTTTCGTTTAAGCTTTGGATCACCTATGCGTATACGAGAGTATCGACCTGGTGGTTAAAGCCTAAACAACTTCAACTTGATTTTTATTTTCTTATTTTGTTTAAACATTGGACTTTCTCTGCGTATACGAAAGTATCGACCTGATTGTTAATGTTTAAACATTCTGCTTTGTTTTCGCACAAATCACAGTTGATAAAAGTTTAAAGGCATTACTTGAGTCAGTGTATTGCATAATGAGGGGATATGCTGAGATCGTGGGGTCCATAAGAACTTAGTGCTATCTTAAAATACCTTAAAGTATCAGTAAGCTGATTGAAAGTTTTTAGATTGAGCTTAAGAGGACAAACATATCGTCAATCTACGTGAATCGTTTAGAACAGAAAATGTTTAAAGCTTAACGGTGCTAGTGATTGGTCATAAACTGATATGATCCTCTTATGCAAACTCACAAAAATATTGTTGGTATATATTTCTTTAATGCATTCCTTTGTTATCAAAAATTCAAAAAGATTTTAGAGTGTTTTAGCATAAATTTTTTGAAAAATACAAAAAGATTTTCGACAACTGATGATGAAAAGCTGATTTTCGAAATTCCAAGTGCTGAACATGATGAACAGGTTTGGGAGTGTGTGTGCTGAATTGAAAAAAAAATTGATTTAAGAAAGTAGTTTGATTAGTTAATCGAGGTCATTAATTTGAACTTGATGTAACTATTACTAGTAAGTTTTTCTTATTGATTTAAGTAAAAACTTATGTGTTTGTGAGAAGATTGTGCAGGAGATGAGCTTAAACAGAGTTAAAGCCAGGATGCAATCTCAAGGTGATAGCTAATTCCAAACGGCGATCCCATCATGATGAAAGGGGGAGTCTGACGAGGCTAGAGCCAAAGAGAAGATCTTGGTATATGCTAAGAAAGAAAAGAGACTGATAAAGACTGAAGATGCGAAGACTCGACACTTAAGACTCGTCAACATCTGAGGGGGAGTCTGTTGGTGCATACATCTGTCGTCTTCGTCTTATATCGAGTCTGGATTGCGTTGCGGATATGATCAAGCTTGATGTCATCATATTTAATGATGACATCATAGAGATGACATCATCTTTGCAAGTTTACACGAAATTGAATGTTCACAAAAGACAAAACTTTGATTACGTTTGAAGTGGTGTCCGTTTGAAGTTGTGTCCGTTTGTAGAGGGTTCCGTTTGAACATAGTCAACCGTTTGAATGTGTCCGTTTGAAAGGTATTATGTCACTTTCAAACGGAAGGGGCTAGGCCTATATATACCCTTCAAACGATTTCATTTGTAACGAACTCCAGATTCCATACCGAGGTGCTGCCGGTGTGAAGACTGATTGTAATTGCTATTATATCAATCAAATCAGTGTTTAAAGTGATAAGCAAGCTGTTTCGAAGTCTGTTTCTTATTTTCCGCATCTGAAACTGATAAAATCTCTTCTGAACGACTCGTTTGGGTCACAAACCGATCCTACAACACTTGACTAGGACAGATAATAATGAGCTGTTTGAAGCAAGTGGTGAGACCGGCGTTGTTACCTCCTTCTTGCTTGATATGCCAGAACTCGTTTTCCAGCTTCTGGAGTTCATGTGGGGGACATAATTCTTTCATCATGACTTCCTTCAGTTCCTCCCAAGAAAGTCCATAAGATGCATCGTTTCCGCGCCTGTTGCGCTCCGCAGTCCACCAGTCCAGAGCCCTGGACTGAAAAACTCTAGTAGCATTAACAGTGTGGAGGCTGTCTGGGTATCCGCTTTGATGAAGGGTGACTTCGATAGAGTCAAACCACTGAAACATGGCGCTGGACCCATCTTCACCAGTGAAGCTAGCGGGACCGCAGGCCTTGAATTGCTTAAAGCTGAAGGGCGATTTAGGCGTGTCGCTTTTTGATTCGACAGACGACTTGCTGCTGACCTCGTTGATCTCACTAACGATCTGAGGTATGACTTTAGCCATTTCCTTGGCAACAAGAGAAGTGATGCGCTTGCCATCTCTGCTTCTCTGAGCGTTTCGGCGAGTGTGAGAGCCAAGGGAAGACATTGTCTGCAGCAGACATCGTCGCATGATTTAGACGAGATTCGATTATATCAGGACACGTTTTGAAAAGTTCAGCGTTTAATCACCATACTATTATTATTACTCCATAAAGCACAGGAACACGTAGGCATATAACACGTAGGCACATAGTCCACATAAGCACATAGTCCACATAAGCACATAGTCCACGTAAGCGCATATTTTGCACGTATTCACCTGCATATTTTGCATGTATTCACCTATCTTTCACGGCTGCGTTTTGCGTTCGAGAGTAGCGAGTGGTAGCGAGTAGCGTTAGCGAGTAGCGATAGCGAGTAGTATAAGCGTCGAGTGTTCATAGTTTGAGTTGCGATTAGTTAGCGTTTGAGATTTGGTAGCTGTGCGAGTTGAGTACGTTTAGTAAAAGCGATAAGCGGAAAGCTTAAAGTCTCCAAAATCGAAACACATAATCATATAAACACATAAAATCGATAACTCATAAAATCAGTTGCGAGTTCAGAATCGAAACGGAGTACCTTGGGTGTTAGGTATCGACTACCCAAAGTGATTTGACTATCCACAGTGACTCCGAGTACACGCTTTGGCCTAATAGACTGTGTTCTCTCACCACATTGTGGTGAACGGCACGCATCTGTTCAGTTACTTACGCGAATCGAGTCATTGGAATGCATCGAGACTTTGGTGAGAGTTTTGTAAAGGCAATGTAGAGAGTGGAACGTGTCGTTAAGATGCGGGTTTCACCCCTAACCTTACAACTTCGTTCCTGAAGGTGTGGCAGAACCACAAAATAGAGATGGAGAATTTCGTCAAGGTATGGATGTCACTCCTGACTCAACGGAAGATTCTCGTGCTGAGAGTCAAAATACACGTAGAGTGAGCGGTCTTTTCGAGAGTTCTTGGTTTTCACACCTAGTCTCGACAAAATCGTTGCTTTCGAAAATCGTGTGCATTGTGTCTGCCTTAGGAAAGGTGATGTGTGTAAAATGTAACATATAAATTACGTCAAATGAGGCATAAAACTAACCATTTTTAAGTACTAATGTTGGAAAAAGTGTGTTTTTGTCTTCCTTTTGTATTTTCAGGATTAAATGAGCGTAAATGAACAAAAGAAGCAAAAATACAGCCAAATCTAACATAAATAAAAGAAAAGGAATAAACGTGGCATGCCCGACCCCTCGACAGCATCTTCCCAAGCAAAAACAAAGTGAACAGAAGGCTGAACACGGCACCGTGACCAGCGGACACGGGGGCGTGGTCAGTGTCTAAAGAAAGGACAAAAGCATAGAAGCTTCTATTTCCCGACACGGGGGCGTGCCCAGCTCAACACGGCCATGGTCAACGCTAAGATTCGAAGAATCCAAGCAAATCTTGATAGTACAGATACGCTTCTGCACACGGGGCCATGCCCAGCAGACACGGGGGCGTGTGGAGCTAATGCAGACAAATTGTAATTAATGAAGAAAGAGAAAGTGGATGGACATGGGGCCGTGCCCAATGGACATGGGGCCGTGTCCAGGCTTCTGGACTATAAATAGGGGTGCTTGGTTCACTTCAAAGGCATCCCTTGGCAAACCACCTCTCTCCCACTTCACCCATACTCCACCACCATCACAACCCACATCCACCACCATCATCCATCATCCATCATAGAGTGTGTGTAGTAGTCTCGGGATCCAAGATTGATAGTAAGAGTTCTTGACAATCAAAGGCCATGTTTGCCTAAGTCTCTTACATCACTTGGTGAAGACAAACATTTAGTGCAATAGTTTTGATTTTTAATCTTTTCGCACTTTTTATTTGGTTTTGTATTAATGACTTTAATAACTAGTTTCTTATGTTGAAGGTGAAACTTCCTTATCATTTGTCCGTGGTGTCTTGGCGTTATTTTACTGTCTATATAAAATAAAAGATTTACACCATTCATATCTCTACGGTCTATATAGAGATATGTTGGCTACCTGGTCGGGGGTTAAGGGAATGGTTTGGTAAGGTTCTTGCCTTGTTCAGTGTATAGATCCTGCAAGGACCTGGGTCAAGCTTACTAGGACCTCCTTCAATACCCACTGGTATTGGATGGCGGGGGTGCGAAAAGCTTGATTCCCTCATATGTAAACTACTATTAATACATTAACCCGGCTACTTGGGATTGTATCCCTGCTGACTCAAACCACTTAGCCGAGGGTAACGTCACCTTCAAAAGTGGGGCCTACCACATTACGCATTAATAACTTAATTAATTATCTTTCAATAATCCAACCCCTTAGGATTGTATCCTTGCTGACTCAAACTACTGGGTTGAGGGTAACATCACCTTCAAAAGAGGGCCCACTACTCTAACTAAGATAATCTCTTAAAAAGTGCAAAAGTGCGGAAATCATCAAAGGTTACACTAAAGGCGAGTCGGATCCAAGTGATTCTTCTTGTCTATCTGCTTTTATTTTATTTTATTTTTCAGCATTTTTAGGTTTTTTTATTTTCATATTTAAAACTTTTCTAAACTTTTGATTTATTAGACGTTGAGGATAAACCATTACTAATAGCTCTTGTGTCCTTGGACGACCTCGGTATCTTACCAACGCTATGCTACGCTCACGATGGGTGCACTTGTCCATATGTGTGTTTAGTGTTAGTAGAATATCGTGTTTTATAAATTTAAAACTTGATTAAAGTGTTAAAAAGGGCTTAAAATATAACTAAAAACATATAACGCTACACACGCATCAAAAGGCAAATAGCAGTTTTCAGCCTTAGGAAAGGCTCATCCGTGCGAAGCTGTAGTATGTGGTGTTCGCACAAAGATGTAGTTTTCGCGAGTTCGAGAATAAGCTCGTGCAGAATCCCTACTTAGTTTGCACAAGGCGGTCTTTTGGTGCTTATACTATAGACTAGGTTAATACTAAAACTCAGATCCCGGACTAGGTCGAGTTTTTCCTAATTCCCTATAGCTATGGCTCTGATACCAATCTGTCACACCCCAACCGATGGCGGAAATATCGGGGTGTGGCACTGAGTGAAACAGATTGTTCAAGAGAATCAATAACAACTATTAATGTCATTATATTTAACGTTTAACGTCCCATACCATCAAACATATAAAGCAAACAATCATTACAGATATAGTCTCAAAAACAAATAAGCTGTTCCGATAACTCGGATTTATTTAGTTTGTTTCTAGACTCCCTAGCTTGATTCATCACAGCAAACGTAGCATCCTAAACGCCTGTCACATACGTTAAAATAAAGTCAATACATATAATGTAAAGGTGAGTACACAAGTTTGAGTAGCATATAGTATAGAGAAAGCGTTTACGCATAACTAGCATGTAACACATAGAAATGTGAATCAAGTAAGCTATCGACAATGACGTATGCACCCGACATGACTGCGAGTGTAGAATGCACAACACATTATCACCACTGTGACCATGTGAAGTAAAATCCTTAACAACCCCTGTCCATGACAGGTGTTGAGTCCAACTGTAGTACTATCGTTGCTAAGGTGTCAGGCAACAATCACTGTGTAAACATAACATACAAGCATTCATCGAGTCACGTATAACAAGCGAGAGCGGTTAGCGTTTAAAAGTGTTTGCGTTGTGTGTAGATGTGATTTAATAGAGAACATATGTAACACCCAAAAGTGCGTTAAAAGAAAATGGGTTCGAGTATACTCACCGTGCGTGTTTAGCTAGTAAACACGGTACTTGGATTGAAGGGAGTGCGTGGAAATTAGCCTGAGCATAGAACAGTAGCGTAAGCGTTGAACAGCGTGTAAACAGTGCGTCGGATGAGATAAGTGTCAAATGGTGAGTCGATCTGATGATCATCTGGACAGATGACCATTTGATCGGATGGTCATTCGATTGAGTGAGTGTGTTTGTAAATTGTTTGGAAACTTTTGAAGTTTTCGTTTTAGCATAAAAGAAAGTCATTCGATCTGATGGTCATCCGGACGGATGGCCATTCTATCGGATGGCTATTCGATCGAGAGTTTGGTAGTTTGAAGTTTTGAGCAAATTATTTAAGTGTTGAAAGTTATAAAGGGAACAAGTCACCTGGTCGAATAGTCATTCGATCGGATGGTCATCCGATTGGTTGGCTATTCGATTGGGCGATCTGATGTTTTGAGATCTTTTGGTAAAATTTCTAAGTTTTGAAGTTTAACGGAGACGGCGTGACGACGTGTCAAACAACGGGAACCCACACCATAGTCCAGCTCAGTCGATCGGATATGAATCACCCCATTCGATCAGACTAACTGTTATCGATGAGGTTTCATGTTCAACCCGTGAATCAGTCGTCTCTTCCGGTGGAAATCAGTTTTCACACCGGTTCTCAACTAGAGAATTAGTAGAGAGCGTAAATGAGTCTAGATTCCATCGGTTTTGAGTAGCAAAGTGAAGAAAGTTGATGAAAAGTTTGTAATCAGTTGATAAATGTTGAAGTTTTGTTGAGATTCGTGTAAAGTAATGTGGAAATCCTTTAGATCTGAACGTATCTTGACGGGATGACGTCACACCACAGTTTGCATATGAAACTGTGATGATGTCACCTTCAAGGAGTCCAAATCTGGTGATTTCATGGTGAAAACCAGTGATTTTGATGGAGGAGATGATGAGAAAGTTTGTAGTGATGATGGAAGTACAAGATTTAGGAAGAATTACCTACGAAATAACCTTGAATCGAGTGAAAAGTGCTTGAAAGGGACTGAGAGCGAGTTGGTCGGATAGAGCTCTCGCATCAGTGAACAGTGATGTGACAAGCGGGTATTTATAGTGTGAGAGAGAGAGTTAAGGCGGTGCAGAAAGTGGGTCGGATGGCCAGTCGATCGGATGGCCATCTGATCGGATGGTCATTCGGTCGGATGATCATTTGATCGAGTGGTCATTCGATCAGACGGCTTGTGCGAGTTGGTTTTCTAACTTTCGTTTCTTGCGTTAAGCATTGCGTTGCGTTTAAGCGAGTTGCGAGTATGCGTTGCGATGAGATAACAACTTAACATTAAACAAGTAATCACACAAATAACACACATAACACATAAAATGCATAAAAGTAAATATGTGTTTCGAGTTGCGATAGCGTTTAGTATAAACATGCGATGTAATATGCGATAAAATGCGTTTAAACAGTATGCATTGTAAAATGCGTTAAAATGAGATAACTGTTTTTTGAATAAGCGTTGCGAATGTGTAACACCTCGAAAATTCACGTCCTATAATGTGTTGATATGTGTCATAAGTTTTGAACGTGTGAAAGAATGTTCTAGAAGGACTAAAGTTGACAAACAAGGAAAGTATGTGAATATAAGGGTTCAAAATGTCAACGATGGATAAATATACTTTACAATAACCTTACATGATGTTTATACCCTTAAATGAATGAATCATGGATCATACGAAGCTAACGGTGAAAGAAAGTGGGAGAATACAAACTACAGGGGTCAAATGTGTCAACATGTTTAAGTTTTACCTCTGAGTGACCTTTTAGCAAACCCGAAGCTTTGTAACGATTAATCATGCTCACTAGAATACATGATAAAAATTTCACCAAGTTTCATTATCATATGAGAAAGTTATGATAAAATTCGCACACGAGGGGTTAAAAGCGTCAACGATAAAGTTATGACTTTTCGGGTTATAACAAAGTTAAACAAGGGCTTCACAAGGATTGGTTATAACTTGGAGTCCTTGGAAATCAATTTAGAGGGCTCATAATGCAAGAAATAATTGTAGAAACAACTTTTTATGGGCCAAGGACCAAAACCTAAAAATCTGAAATTTGATTTGAATCAGAGGGGGTGTCGCGCGACGCGAGGGGTCCCTAGGGGGACTACGCGTGACGCGAGGAGCCCTCTGATTCCGAAAACCTTGGATAGTGTCTGATATGTCCATTGTAACCGACTTAGAAAGATATTTTCTACTCCATGGGCGACCCCTAACAGTTCCTAGGCACTAGGGACACTTGTGGATGATCCATGATCAGTTGTAGCATTGGTTGTCATGATCTAATGAGATCAAAAGCACTATAAAAGGCCCCTTCATGTTGCAACATTTTGATCACACCTTCCATCTACATTTGTGGAACTTCTTGGAGCATAAGATCAGTCCCCAAGCATCTCTAATCGTGCGTTAGACCTTGGTAAGTATCCTTGACCCTCCTTAATTGAGTTTTACTTAGTTATTAGCTTAAAAGTCAAACCGTCGTAATTAACGTTTGACTTAGCGATTAATCATTAATGGTCCAGTGATTATTCGAATTGAAAGTAGTTATAAGTTGGTAATTATGTGGGCATTAAACCCTTAAAAGGGCACCCTCTAATTCCCGCTCTAACTAGATCAAATGTCGGGTCAAAGTTGTTTATAAAAAGTCAACATAAACTTAATTTGTGAATTAACATGTAATTAGCAATGTAGAAGGCATGTAACCTATTTTATCACTCATATAATTTGGTAATAAGTATAAGAACTGGTCTAAGCTTGTTTGATCCGTCAATTTTCTGTTTAGACCCGGTTCGGAACCGAAAGTCGCAAAACTTTGACTTTTTCTTTGACTTCAGTTCTGACCCGATTTAGTATGATTTGGAAATTCCTTAGAGCTTCCTTAGGACCAGGTTACATGATAGTATAACCCTCTGTGGTTGATTCGTTGTTTGACCGATTCGTTTACATGTTCCCGTTAATTGCTTAATGTTGACCATAATGCCCTTTTGACCATAAAACGAGAATTTTGGAAATGTGAAAGGACAATAATCTTTATTACTGATTTATAAACATGTCCCTAAATTTTCACATCAGTTGGAGGTCTAGATTAGGAGTTATGCTCAATGACGTAATTAGAACGCTTTTTAGTAATTAAACGGCATCATTAGCATAAAGCCTATCTAAACCCAATTTTTGACACCAAACCTTTTACCCACTGATGTAATATAATATTTTGGGATTTTTGAAGATTTTTAATTATTTTTTTACCTGCTCATAACCTTAGGTTATGGCCTTGATTCGGTAAATACCGATTATACCCTTTTTGATTATAAAATGAGTTCTACATAGTATTTTGACACCAATCCAATTGCTACTGATTTTATATAATAAATGAAGTATTTTGAACTTTATAACCTGATTGGAAAACTCAGATTTCCTGTATAACCCGGAAATCGCTTAAAATGGCTTTTTACGCGTATTCAACACCTAGTATGGGTTTAAAACCATTTTGTCATATAAGACTTATCACCAACTGATATAATCTGATAAATTAGTTATTTTACTGATTTATTCATACCCGGATCTCAGAATTATATTTAATCTCTTTTATAATCTTTAAAATAACCAAAATACCCCTACGGGGCTTAAATTAAGGTTAAACTCGTTTTGAGCATAATGGAAGGTATGCTACTGATATCACAACATATTTAAAGCATATTAACTTGGGAAACCTGTTCTTGACTCATTCGGTTACCCGTTATGCGTTATTCGCGTTCGGTTCGGTTTATGTAACTAGTTTGCATAAATTAGCCGAAACGGGTCGAACCTTATCGTTTTATCTCAAAATCCAGAATGTGTTTAGTTTACCCATATTATACAAGTCTTCAAACTTGTCGGGTCTAAACCACATTCTATTCCGGTCTTCGCTTAATCACGCGTTCGAACCGTATCTTCCTTTAAAACTAACCGGTCTAAGCTTAAGCTTAACTAAAGACCGTTAGGATTCTAATAGGTTATTATAAACCTTCGTTCCAGAATAGGAGACCCGGTAAAAGCTACACGCACTTGCTAATTGTGATTGATACTTGCAAAGGTAAATACTTTTAACTTATTTTCCCTTATACGGGCTTGGGGTACGGTATATAAAATACCGCTTGGTCCGGCATTGAATCTTTAATCGAATAGAGGTTAAATCATTGATATGCTCCGTTTTGAAATGTCTTGTTTGCTTAAAGCCTTTGGGGGATTAATGACCATGTCCCGGATATCCTTGGCATCATCTTACGAGATGGCCACGACCTAAGCACGGAGTGTAGGCATACACTCGTCAGTGCCTAAAATTAATAATGTGGTGTGTCTATTGATCTTTAACCCAGTCTACGGATTCGGGCTACTGAACGCATAAGGAACATGTAATTCTTTTACAAGTATTATATTCAAATAATTATCCCAAGTTATAAAAAGTTTGTGCTACGTGCATTCAAATCAATTTTATTAAACCTTTTCAAAATGAGTCAGTTAATTGTATTTACCAGTGTAAACTGACGTATTTTCCCAAAAAGGTTAAGTGCAGGTACTACGCGGACTAGGCTGGCTTTCTCCTAGCGTCCACAATAAGTCTCGCAAGCTTGGATGTCAAAACTGTTGAACAATGTTTCCTATTTATTTTTTATCCAACTGTGGATTATTATCAACTGTTTGTGATACTTGATATTACAATTATATTCGGTTGAAATATATCTATCTTTTGCTTCCGCTGTGCATATTAAATATTGTGTTGTTTGACTGTAATGTTACCAACTACGTCACGATACTCCCCACCGGGCCCACCGGTAATACGTGGAAATATCGGGGTGTGACAGAATGCGTTGTAAAACATAGTTTAAAATAGTTAAAAACCAATATATATAGATTTCCGCAACAGGTTAACTATTATCGAATCTCTTAGAGTAATTAAGCAATGAATGTCAGATCTCAGTAAAGACCCGGAAAGTCGGGTTGTTGCAGAGTGAGATCTCGACTCAGTTATGAAATCTCGACTTAACTTGAGATTTCGACTGAGATCTCGAGCAAGATTTTGACTTCGTTATGAGTTCCTTAATGATTTCGAGTAGCCTTTTAATCTCGAAATCCTAATGAGATTTCGAGTTACTAATGGTAGTCGCAACCTCACTCGAAATCTCGAGGTTTCGAGTGATGAAGACTAATGTCTTAATGAGATTTCGAGTGATAAACCCAGTCGAAATCAAGCAACAGTCTTTCTCAGTCGCAACAACCTGATTGCGAGTTGAAATCTTAGTCGCAATCTCAGTTGTCCTCGAATTTTAATGAGATTTCGAGTAGGTATCTCAATCGTAATCATTGAATCTCGAAAACTTATTCTCCAAGTCTCGAAATCTGCTTATCAGCAGCTGTTAGTTGAGATAAGATTGAAAATTCGAATTTTTTAGGGATTATGAGATAAAGTTTCCCGTTTTAGTGTTGATCTAAATTTTTCAAAATATTTCAAAAATATAATATGTTTATCTTTTAACAGTTTTCGTAAATTTTAGAAGATAAAATTAGATTAAAACAGAAAAAAACACTCAATAATTCAAATTACATTCCAAAACATAAGGGAATTTTTGAATTTTCCTAAGAACACATGATGAACCCTAAAAATTAAAACCAAAATTCTGGAACCCGAAACCTGAATTTTAAGGTTTTTTGTAAACAGGTTTCGGACAGTAATATTACCTATTTGATTTCGAGACATCAATTAATGACTCGAAATAGGGTTTCGAATTTTTATTGAGTTTTAAAATTTCAGTTTTCCAGATTTCAATCCCAGAATAATGGATACGAAAACAAAAGTGATTTATCACCATATGCTCTGATACCACATGTTGATCAGTTCTATTTAAACATAATGGAAAAAAAGAATAACATACCTGTGATAGCAGACATG
Source organism: Helianthus tuberosus (assembly GCA_030545235.1). Taxonomy (NCBI): domain Eukaryota; kingdom Viridiplantae; phylum Streptophyta; class Magnoliopsida; order Asterales; family Asteraceae; genus Helianthus; species Helianthus tuberosus. The sequence goes on from CM060432.1 coordinate 27,061,796, forward strand.
CCAGCAGAGAATCCAGTCAGAGATGCAGTCATTGAGTTTGACATACTTATCTAATTAGACCTGGCAAACGGGTTGGGTCGGGTCGGGTCGGGTCATGGGTCAAAACGGGTTCGGGTCGAAATGGGTTCGGGTCAAAACGGGTCAATTAAAAAAAGGATTTTTTTGGTTCGGGTTGAAACGGGTTCGGGTCGAAACGGGTTTGGGTCAAAACGGGTTCGGGTCGGAACGGGTTCGGATCAGAACGGGTTCGGATCAGAACGGGTTTCGGGTCGGGTTCGTTAAAAAATGTTTTTTTATTAAAAAAAAGTGTTGTACATCAAGGAGCAATTTTGTGCCTCGAATTAATGTTGTATGTTTTCAAATTTTTGTTATATGATTCTCAATATAAGTTAAGGTTGATGGTACTCTCTGAATTAAAGTATTTTGCATGTACATTTGATTTTTGGTTGCGAGGAGTTGATTCTCATTTACTGGTTGGTTAGGATTAGGAAGATTCATATGCATTGAAAAGGATAATGCTTGAATTTGACTTGATATGTGAAATGGTAAAAATGTATCGAATTTGTGGTGCAGGTCCGTAAATTCATTATCTTGAATGCATGTATTGGTGTTCCTGTGAGACGGTGACAGTATTGAACGTCCAAACGGTTCGATTCGAAACGGTACGGGTCGAAACAGTTCGGGTCAAAACGGTTCGATTCGAAACGGTACGGGTCGAAACGGTATGGGTCGAAAAGGTACGGGTCAAGCGTCGAAACGGTACGCGTCGATACGGTTCGCGTCGAAACGGTTCGCGTCGAAATGGTTCGATTCGAAATGCTACGGGTCGAAACGGTACGAAACATGCCCCGTTTTTTTAAGACACTAACCCACATTGACCCATTTCTTTAATGTTGTCGACCCGCTTTGACCCGAAAATAACAAGATGGAATTTCAAGTGACCCATTGTGACCCATTTAGTTAAAATATCTTACCCAAACCAACCTATATAATTTTAAAAGCAACCCAAATTGACCCATTTGGAAGGCTTTGGGTCAAGATTGCCCCCTTTAGTCAAGATGATCTGGTTCCTCCTTATGGTGCAAACCAATGATGGTGATGAAGAACCGAAAAAGGGTATTCGGTATGGAGAGAGAGGCGAGTTTAATGTTATGAGAATATTCAAGTTGTCTAACCTTTTAACCTCTGTATTAGTCTCTTTATATATGCACCCAAGAGGAAACCCAATTAGTTAATAAGGGTAATATGATCCATCAGCAATTACCAACTAATTATTTAATAGGTTGTTATATATTTTGATCTATATAGTGTAAATGATAATAATGACTACTTGATTAAATACGATATAATAGTATATTTAATCTTATACAAACCACTAGCTTCTCCTGCACACAGGTGCCGAATACCAGATCACCCCTGCACACAGGTGCCGAATACCAGATCACCTTCTGTCCCACGTCCTTCTATCCCACGTCAACGACCAGGTAAACTCTCTCCTGTCATTTATTTGACGTTGATGTTTGTTTATAAAATGATTGTCTATGGTTACGTCATACTTTATTCTTTATCCTAGATACAGTCAAACCTTTTATGTCCCGTAAAGGTCATGTCTTGATGTTTAAGCCGGCTAACGGTCTTACCGTTTCATCCAACGGTAAATAGTTTTGATAACCGAAACCTATATATGTTACTTTTGAAACAAAAATCATATATGGGGGTTCTTATTTTATATGTTATGTAGTTAATAGTTAAAGTTTGTTGTATATTAAATAAATAAATAGGTGATGTATATATATATTAACTATAAAATATTGATTTCTTTGACAGCAAGAAACCAAAGCAGGAGCAACAAACGCCAATAAAACCGAATTTCAACACAATATGAAGACGCAAACACGACGGGACATAGCAGCGCTCCTTCGCGGTCTTCCTTCATTCGTGCCCTCATCGATGCGGTGGTTGGGGTCGGTGTTTTACTTTTGGGAGCCGGCTGCGCGTATACAATCCGAACCGGGAATGTTAACATTATGAATGGATCATGTAATTGCTTCTCGAAATAGGAGTCATATGAGGTTTTGTTTTTGAGTGTATAATTTTGAGGTTTACATGCTTTGCGTACATTTTTGTATTTTTCTTTTTAATTCGATGCTACCTTTTTGTAGTTAAATGTTAAGCATGGTGTAGGAGAACCGACTTATTAATGATAGCACTTGTACTTGAACTAGCAATTTATACTCGGTCAATTTAATCTATTTGAACATAACAAAATAAATTAAATGCAAACCAGGGCATAGTCAATTATACAATATAATAGAAATCAACTACATACTTGCTATGGCATAGTCTATAATTCAATATTCAATAATATATAAATACACAGGCAAATGAACATCAAAATAACTTTTTCAAATAATTTGAAATTCAAGATTTCTAATAAACATGTACGTTAAAAAAATAAAATTATAAGGGGGTCGGGGCGCTCCGTGGTGAAGCGTGGTGGCCGGGTGACCACGCGTGGAACACCGCCGCCACCAAGGGTGACCACATGTGGATTCCACAACGCGTCGTCGGCATCACACGTGAAGAGAGAATGGTCCTTTATCTTTTTCAGAACAAATTGCAGAACAAGGTGAGAATGGTCCTTCTTTATCTTCATAAATCAACAAATTGCAGAACAAGAATTTGACCGGAGAGGGAGGCTGGTGGAGAGTGGTGGGATGGAGTTTGATTATTGATTGTGAAACCCTTTTGTTTTCACACAGTTGCGGCGGTGAAACCTGTTCATCATCTTGTGCTTCATCATCTCCTTCATGGTGTTTTAATTTTGATTATTGATTGTAAAACCCTTTTGTTTTCACACAGTTGTTGTTGCAGAGGGAGGGAGAAAGGGGAACACATGGTGGAAAGTGTGGTGGATGTTCAGCACATTGGAATCTCAATATTGGTTGCATATATGCCATAAAATTGTTTTTTTTTATTTAAAAGAAAATAAAAAAAAAAACCATCTGATCCATTAATGATTCAAGTTAAATGGATCATGATCCGATCTATGATCCAACATAATGATCCGATCTATGATCCAACATAATGGATCGTGATCCGATACATATCCAAATAATTTTAAATTGATGGATCAATATACGGATCTATCTATATTAAAAAGATATAATAAAAAAACTCTAAAAAATAAAAAAAATCACAAAAAAATTCTTAAAAAGTAAAAAAAAATGTAAAAATTCCAAAACTGGACGAGACGCTGCGAGGAGGTAGTAGTTTTTCAGGCGGAACACAAGCGCTAAAAGAAGTGATTTAACTGGAACAAGGTTGTGGATGTCTACGGGTTCTTCATCGATTGACATTAACATGCGGGAGTTTAAGTCTTGTGTTGAAGATATTGAGGTTATGGATGTGAATCGTTCGGGTTGCCATTTTACTTGGAACCAAAAACCAAGGAGAGGTATTGGTGTGCTTACAAAAATTGATCGTATCATGGCCAATGTATCTTTTATTCATTCTTTTCCAGAAGCAGCTCCTGTCTTTCACCCCTATCGTGTTTCTGCCCATTGTCCTTGTGTTCTTAAGAATCCCAGATCCGCTAGGCAAAAACCAAAGCCATTTAAATTTCCGAATTTTCTGGTATTCAAGAAGGAGTTTCCTGATATTGTTAAAAAGACTTGGGAACACCAAGTTTTGGGTATTAAAATGTTACAAGTGGTGAAAAAATTGAGATTGCTCAAACACCCGCTGCGTTCCTTACTTGTGAAACAAGGCAATCTGCATGAGAAGGTGAAACGTCTTCGCAGGGAGTTAGATGATGTCCAAGGTCTCATTGATGCTAATCCTTATGACGCTGAGCTGAGAGCTAGAGAGTCGAATTGTTTAAAGGTTTTTCAGGATGCTGTTATTGACGAAGAAAGATTTTTAAAGCAGAAAGCTAAGGTCAAATGGTTGGAGGTTGGTGACTCTAATTCAGCATTTTTTCATAATTCTGTTAAATGCAAAAATCATTACAGCAGAATAGATACTATTAAAGATGCTAATGGTATTATTTCCGAAGGAAGGGATGTTGAAAAAACTCTTGTAGCTCATTATGAATCTTTTTTCGGTCAAAGGGGTGCTACCAATTGTGTGCCCACTAGTGACCTTTTCTTGCATAAGATAGATGAGACTATTGCCGATTACATGGTTCGTCCTTTTTCTAATGATGATATTAAGAAAGCTATGTTCTCCATTGGCTCTTTAAAGGCGCCAGGTCCTGATGGTTACTCTTCGGATTTTTTCAAACATGCTTGGCACATTATTGGTGTTGACATTTGTGATGCTGTTCAGGAGTTCTTTCAGTCGGGTAAAATCCTTAAGGAATTAAACCACACTTTTCTGGCTTTAATTCCTAAAGTTCCGACTCCAGCCTCAGTTTCTGATTTCAGACCCATCGCCTGTTAAATACACCCCTGGGAGATGTATTTCGGATAATATTCTGTTAACTCAAGAATTACTGCATAATTATCATCGTGATTATGACCCCCCTCGTTGTGCTTTTAAAGTTGACATTCAAAAAGCATATGACACGGTGGATTGGAACTTTTTGGAGGCCATTCTTAATGGTTTTGGATTTCATCCAACTATGGTTAAATGGATAATGGTTTGCGTCTCATCTACCTCGTTTTCAATTTGTGTTAACGGCAATGTTTGTGGGTATTTCAAAGGAAGGAGAGGATTAAGGCAGGGTGAGCCGATGTCTCCATACCTCTTTACCCTAGTTATGGAAATCTTGACTTCTATATTGTAGAATGCGTCGACAATTGATGCTTCATTCAGATTCCATAATAGGTGTGTCAAGCAACGGATTATTAATCTTTGTTTTGCGGATGACCTTTTCCTCTTTGCTAGAGGGGAAGTTGCTTCAGTCAAGATGATTATGAGTTCACTCAACAGGTTTAAAGACATGTCGGGCTTACATCATAGTCTTGCTAAAAGTACTATATTCATGTGTAATATTGATAGGTTAGTAAAAAAGAAGAATTCTCAATTTGGTTCCTTTTCAGCAAGGAGAATTCCCTATTCGTTATTTGGGAGTTCCCCTTATAACCACTAAATTGTCTTATCGAGATTGCAGGGTCCTGATCGAGAGGATGGAAAGTAGAATCTCTAATTGGAAGAATAAGACTCTCTCCTTTGCCGGAAGGCTTCAGTTAATTCTTTCAGTGCTCTCGGCTATGAGTATTTACTGGGCGTCTGTGTTCACTTTGCCGACTAGAGTCATAAGAGAACTTGAGCAAAAAATGAGAGGTTTTCTTTGGTGCCATGGGCCGTTGATGAGAGGTAAAGCTAAAGTTTCTTGGAAGTCCATTTGTCTTCCTAAAGCTGAAGGGGGGTTAGGTATTCGAAGGCTCAACGATATGAATATAAGTCTTATGACTAAACATATCAATAGTATTCTTATAGGTAAGCAGTCGTTATGGGTGGATTGGATTAAACTATATCACTTAAAACACAGGAATTTTTGGGACATTCCGGTGCCAAGTAATTGCAGTTGGGGTTGGAGGAATCTTTTGAAAGGTAGACACCATGTGCAACAGTTTTTGTGGACCAGAATTGGAGATGGTATGTCTACATCGGCTTGGTATGATTCGTGGTGCGAAGTGTGCCCGTTGGGGAGTTTTATCTCCCCTCCGATTATGAGACAAGCTGGTCTTTCTATTCATACTAAAGTTTCAGATCTTATCTCTGATGGGAATTGGAATTGGCCGAATCATTGGTTAGTGTCATACGCGATTCTAAATCAGCTTGCTCCTCTCTTTTTAACCGAAGGTACTCGGGATATTACTATGTGGAAAGATGTAGATGGTCGCCTCGCCCCGTTCAGAACTTCTGATGCTTGGGATTGCATCCGTTATCGAGATGAGCAGGTGAACTGGTACAACCTAGTTTGGTTTTCGCAATGCATTCCAAGGCATGCCTTTGTCTTTTGGCTGATTTTCAGACGAAAGTTAGTCACTCAAGACAGATTAAGAAGATGGAACATCACTAACGGGGGTTGTATGAATTTAATGTGCTGTCTTCTTTGCCAAAATAATATTGATTCGCATGAACACCTTTTCTTTCAATGCAAATTTGCATCTAAGATTTGGATGATAGTTCGGGATAATTCTGCTATGAACACTGTGGGACCGGATTGGGAGAGCATTGTGGATTGGTTACTTCCTCAGGCTCGGTCGAGATCTATTGCTACTGTTATTGGTAAACTCTTGGTTGCTGCATCAGCTTATTTTATCTGGCAAGAAAGGAACTCCAGGTTTTTCAATAACCAGTTGCGTCCCCCGGAGAAGTTGGCTGAACTCATTATCAGTAATGTTCGACTAAAGCTCAAATCACTAAAGTTCAAAGACACAAGACATGTGCGGCGGGTCTTAAAAAAGTGGGAGATTAGTTTGGTAGATTGTTAGTGTCAATTCATGTAATCTTCCAGTTTTTTGTCTTTGTCTTGTTTTACACATTAGCGGTATGTCGCTTTTGTGAACTAGGTGGTGATTATGCCACCTACTTGTTCTTTTTGTTTGTGATTAATAGATTCACCGGGGTATCCCTTTACCCAAAAAAACTGGAACAAGGTTGTACCACGTGTTATGGGAGTTGTACAGTGGTGGAGATAATGTTGTGGTGTTAACAATTAGTGATGAGAAGTCAGTCGGTCAGTCGTAGTTTAGTCTGTATTAAATGTCTCGACTCCTTAACTGGTGATTTGAGATTTCTACTGTTCCAAATTTGGTGTCAGGCTTTCTTGATCATAAGGGTGTAAGGAGTGGTCAAACACTTAAGAGTGGCAAAGTAAAAAATCAACCAATCAGAGTGTGTCACGTCAATCAGTGAAAAATGTTTAAACTTTGCTGAAAAGTGTTGGCAATGGTTTAGACACTTGCTGAAGTGGTAAACTTTTTAAAAAAGAAAAAAGGTGTGATTTGTTGAGATTGGAATGGAGCCCACCCCACACTACCCTCTTGTTCATACCCTCCCTTCACCGCACGGCAAGCCCTCACCGATTCAGCATTGAAACCGCATCGGCAAAGTGTCGGCGACGGTGTTTGCCGTGCGGCAACAGCCTTTGCCGAACCCTTTGCCGCACCCACACCGGACACCCTAATGTTTACCGACCACACCACCGTGCCCTCACTTAGGTTTTGTTCACTGTGTTTAGCTGGTTTTGATAAGAATATATACAAGAGCTTTTCCAATGGTCCTTTTGACGGGTGGTTAATTAAGGGGTGTCAATGGTTACCAGTTCTTGATAAGGTTGAGTTTGCTTTAATTGAACTTGTTGGTGATGATGCATATACATATTTTTTACGATCTGGATTACTTGACAAAGTATAGATTTAGTATTATTAAAACTAGTAGTGATACAATTTATGCAGCATTTTAATTGCAAGGTTTACTATTGCTTTGTCAAGAAGTAAGCACTCTTGTCTAACATTTATTTTGTAACTTTTTTCAGCAATTCATTTATGTTTTATAAAGTATTTTAGTGTACACTATTAATGGTTTTTAAGGTTTTTTTGTCACTATCTGAATGTAGAAGCCCTAATTTACCTTAGACGGAGGTCGAGACTTGCAATGGACGAGGACTGGACGAGACGCCGCGACATGGGTCGGAATCAGCAACGGTGGTCGGAATCGGCGATGCCGCGACGGAGGTGGATGAAGGTTGTGAACTTGCGTTGAAAGCAATGTTCTCAGACCCGGACCGGACCGGCCGCTCTGACCGGTCTGGCCGGGGTCCGTAGCAAATACCAGTCCGATTGACATCTTCAGGCTGTTTTTGCAGTGGACCGGCGGTTCGGCCGGTTTCCGGCAGTTCGACCAGGTAATCGGGAAAGGGGTTGGACCAGTTCGACCAGGTAATCAGGAAAGGGGTTGGACCGGTTCGACCAGGTAATCGAGCTCCACCAAGCTTCTTTAAATAGGTTTTAGCTTATAAGCTATTAACCTTTGATGTATTCGATTTCCTCGAATGATCCTATATATCCAGAGCTTAACTAGCCCGTTGTATAAAAAATTCATCACACCCTTCTTAGGGCGATACTTTCAATTGAACCTTATTCCTTATTAAGGACTTAAGAGGGTTACGACTTTCATCAATCCGATTTTTTTTTCTTTCCGCCGATTACTGGCAACTTTCAGACGATTATGGATTTGTATGATCTTATTCGTTGTTTCCAAGGCAACTTTCAGATCCTGATAATTGGACTTACCAATCTTCTGTCTAACAATAGATGTTTAACTTTCCATCTATACAAGGTCTCCAAGGGAGTAACCTTGATACTTACATACTAACTATTAGTTACAGGAGAGCTTATTTAAGGTGGAGTAATCCTTCCAACTACAGCTTAAAACCAATCTTAAGGAATAGGTAATCCTTACAGCTAGTCGAACAACTCGACGATCATGGGCAGCTGATGGTGATTCTTAATTGTTGCCTAAATAGGGTTGCGGTAATCAATGCATAAGCAAAATGAACCGTCTTTCTTAATTAATAATATTGGAACTTTCAGAATATTAAATTCGACTTTATGAATCTTTATCTTAAAAGTTACCTAATCAGGGTTTTGATTATTCCATAATTGGTGGTACTAATTAACACGGAGATTTCACAAAACTGCAGCCCTAAGCGGGATGTTAATCTTAACTCTACTTGTCTTTCAGGAGGTAAACATGGTAGTCCTTAGAGAAGACAATCAAGACCCAAGGAGATTACAGAGATTTTCCAAATCTCAGGCTCCAGTTCATCTATCATTGTCTGTGTCAGATAAGTGACAAATTTACGTTACGAGTCCACGGATTCCTTAATCAGGGACATTTACTTGGACAATTCCATTCTGGATATCTTCTTTGAATACCATTAGCTGACTTTAGTACCATATGACCATTGGAATATCTTTGGGGTTCCATGCATTAAACCTCCATACTGATCAGGCATGGACGCAATCTATGGGACACACTGGGATATGCCAATCCTCATATGGCGCTTTTATCAAATATAGTTGGCACTCGCAGTTGATAGAAATCAATGAGATAGTAATTAAAATAACATATATTGTCGTATTCTATTTGAAGAAAGAGTACTCTTTGATTTTTCGGAAGGTTCATCATTGAGAAAAATAGGGACGGTCTCCATGGTTTCATTGGTAGGTCCTACCTTACTTAGTATCTAGAGTTCTTACGAGTATCATCAAAAGTTTGCTAAGCTTATGGTCTATGTAAGACTGATTATTGCATGTATTAAAAAAAGAACACTTAGCAGAAATTATCATTGATATATGATAAGGAATGTACCTGATGATATTATTAATATGTACTGCCTCTGGAATTCATCAGGTAGTTCAGGCATTTCCCTTCTTAGCCTCTTCAGGCTTCTTGGTTTTATTTGGGCAATTAGTTTTGATGTGCCCTATTTCATTGCAACCATAGCAGGTTGCGTCCTTTATGTCTTGGCACTCCAAAGTTTTGTGCCCTTCCTTATTACAAATTCCACAAGGCTTAGCTTGTGAATCTAAAGTGCCTTTCCCTTTAGTCGCCTTCTTTGGGCAGCGAGTCTTTATATGTCCTTTCTCGCCACAACCATAGCATGAGGCGTCTTTCAACTCCTCGCATTCATGAGTCTTGTGATCTGCTTCTTACAGATGCCACATGTAAGGACCTGCAAAATTGTCTAAAAACGACCCGTAAGTAAAAAACCCAGACCCCTGAAACCCTAATACACATGAAAAACCAAGAAAACATGAAATTTGAATTTCAGGCGGGCCGCGTAAACCATAAGGTTACATCTACGCGGGCCACGACAACTTAAAATTCAACGGATAAGCGTCTCAGGCCACGTGGCAACCACGTGGCAACCGTACTCGTGACACGCTAGCCCTACACGTAGACTAGGGGTCCTCGCGGGCCGCGTAAAACCTAAAATGTTGCTATAAGTAGCCTGTGCATGGGACTTGCTTCTGTGTTCGAAATCTCAGTCTCAAAACGTCCATATTCTGCTAAAAACGAGTTTTACGGTGTCAAGACGCTGCTACGAATACAGGGTATTAACTCGATCACTGCTACGATACAATGTCCGATCGATTGAAACCGATCCGATGGATTTTTAAGTGCTGCACGTATTTGGGCTATACTTTGTCATTCGTCGTGAGGGTTTTGATTTCGTGAGTTTATCATAAAGAGCTGTATTAAGTTACTGACCTAGTTCGCATGCATTGTTATTTTAACTAGGTTACACGGCTAAATCAGTAGACTAAACTCTGGCCGTCTAAACTTGCAATGTGAAACATTCTCTTTTTATCAACAATGTTTTACAATACTCAAATTATTTTCAAAAAGTTATAATTACAGGGATTAAGTCTTGGTTATCTTGAATCACTGGCAAGTGGGGTATTATGCACATTACTAATTTCTCACGGTTAGGTTCACCAACCTAACAGTGATAATCATCATTATTTGGGTGAAAGGACCCAATAGTGGTATGACCATTGGCACCAGGGTGTTGCACGGCGCCAGATAAAAATAAGATAGTAGTCATTGTAATCGCTCTTGTGCTGTAATTTATAACTAATGTGTCGTTTTATTTAACCTGAATGACTCGCCAGTATTTCTCCGCAGATAAAATATTTTTAAACATGTTTCAGGTGACTTACTGTGAATCAAGGAAAAGTGCTACGGAGCACTAACAAGCTTGAAGTGGTGGCTCAGTTAAATAAATAAACATGTTTTGTAGAACAAGGGATTTCCTCATGAAATTTCCTTTATTGTAAATTATGGGGTTGTCCCCAAATTGTGAAATAAAATAATTGGGAAATTTCAAGTTTTAAAATATCCTGTTAAAAATTCCGTTGTTGCATCAACTAATAAATACCACGGGTTTCTGTCTCGCGGCTCCTGGACCGGGTAACACCGAGACGGGGGCCGTGACAGAAAAATGTGGTATCAGAGCTACTGATTTAAGCCAATTAAGTATTTAGAAATACTTATTTTTCTGATTGCCATTCTGTGAATTTAAGTTGATAAATGAAATTTTAACTTAGAATTGTGTGTGTGTTTTTTCATGTGTGCTAACAGCATGAATGAACTATCGGAGGCACTCCAAAACTTTACTATCCATAGTACATATATAGATATCACTGGCAATCCATCTGGCTATAAAGCTGATACTGAAGAGCCAATAGTATTCCAGGCACAGCCGCAAGAGAAACCAAAGCCGAAAAAGAGGAGGAGAATTTTGGATTGGAAACGTGGGCGTAGGAAGAAGCCAGCTGTCCAGAAGGTTAAAAAGACTGAGAATCCAAAGGATAAAGGCAAAGGAAAGGAGATCGAGGAAAGTTCAGGGCAAGCCCAGGAAATGCCACCGTGGGAGGAGCTGGATCACAAACTGGCAAATAGCGACCTCATCGGACCTACCGATGAAAACCTCTTCAATTACCCACCTGAATCACAACTTCCAGTTAATTTAGAGCCTGCTATCCCAGATCCTATTGTCAACCCCCGACCATTACCAGGAGAGCTGGAAGAATGGTGGACAACTGACTGGCAATTTCAGAATCTCTTGAATAACCCTAACACCTATTTTCCCCAATTTGACCCAGAGCCTGCACCAAAACCACCTATGAGCACTGAGAACTTGGCTGAGCTCCGCCACTATGGCGAGGAGCTGGTGGACACAGGAAATAGAATCCGGGAAGTGGGGGAAAGGATATCATGGAAATACGACGAGAGGGAACGTCGTTTCTGAAGTGCCAGCTGATGGGATCGTATGTGGTTGTGTGGTTACGTGTTTAATAATAATAAAATAATATATATATATATATATATATATATATATATATATATATATATATAATCATGTAAAATAACTTAAAATAAAACTTTTGTAATATAACTGGTGTGTATGGATGCATACTAATATATAAAAATATCAACGTCGCAAAGTTAACAATTTTGACTATACGTGTTGACATGATTATGTGTGATTGTTTTATTGTGTCTGATTATTAATTATTTTATTTTAGGCCAATAATTTATACATTTGTATATTGAAAATTATCAGATGGAACCTGCCATCAATGAGCCAGTAAACGAAGTAAACCAATCTGAGCAAAACAATGAGGATCACTTTCTTAATAGACAAGATATAAAAAATATTGTTGCTCAAGGAATAGCCAATGCTATTCCAGCAATCCTTGCTGCTGCCCGAAATCTAGTTGAACCTCCACCACCTACTCCTAGCAAACCTACTCGTGATGACAACTTCAGTAATAGTGTAAATGGAGGCGGCAACAATAATAATGATAATGATGTGATGCAAGCCCCATTTCTTAAGAAAATGAAAGCTGCAACGCCTGGTTGCACTTACAAGGAATTTCTTACCTGTAAACCAATCGAATTTGCAGGCAATGAAGGGGCAACTGCTGCACTGCGTTGGTTAGAGAAAATCGAAGCAGTAATTAAAATAAGTAAATGTGCCGAGGAAGACAAGGTCATGTACGCGTCGCATCTTTTTAAAGAAGGGGCACTAGAATGGTGGAACACGGTACTACAAGCCAAGGGAAGCGATGTGGCTTATGCCATGAATTGGGAAGAATTTAAGAGACTAGTAGAAAGAAAACTCTGTCCCGAATATGAAAAGGAACAAATGACAAATAAGTTCCTAAACCATCGGATGGTGGATGTTGATTGTCGAGGGTATACTTCGACATTCTTCGAGTATGCTAGAATTGTTCCTACCCTGGCTTTGCCAAAACCGGTACTTATTTCTCATTATATTTGGGGTTTAATTAGCAAGATTCGTGATATCGTCAAAGCTTCGAGACCCCGCACAATTAACGATGCAGTAGAATTAGCCAACACCTTGACCGACGGACTGGTATGCACATGAGAAGAAAACCGGAAAAAGGAAGTGGCCCAAAAGATTACCCAAGGATTCCGTATGGGTAATAGTAGTAATTTCAAGAAAAAGGGAACCGGGCAATCTTCCACTGCTCCATTTTGCAGTACTTGTAAAAGAAAGCATTTTGGAAGATGCAAAGGGTATTGCAATTTCTGCAAAATTCCAGGGCATCAAGAGGAAGATTGCAGGAGGAAGAAATCAACAATCTGCTTCAACTGTGGAGAAGCTGGACATTTTAGACCAGACTGCCCCAAATTGGTCAAACCAGCCGACAACAAAGCCAAACCTGCAGAAGGAACTACCAAAAAGAATGCAAGAGCATTCTAGTTGACTACCTAAGAAGCAGAACTCATCCCAGATGTGATAGCTGGTACGTTCCTAGTTCATGACGTTTATGCAAAAGTATTATTCGACTATGGTGCAAACCAAAGTTTTATAAATACTTCATTCTGCCAAGCTCTTAAACTACCCTTAACCAAACTTAGACAAGTTTTTACTGTAGAAACGGCAGATGGAAATTCTGTTAACATAGATAAGGTCTTGCGAGAAGAAAAGATAGAACTCTTAGGCCATAAATTTTCTGCAACCCTGTTACCTATGAATTTAGCCGGATTCGATGTTGTGTTAGGAATGTATTGGTTAGTAGCCAACCATGCTCGAATCCTCTGTGATAAGAATTCCATAGAAATACACACACCCACAGGAGAAGTAGTGGCGATTACAGGAGATAAGCCACGTAAGCCAATGAAATTCATTTCAGTAATGAAAATGGCCAGTTATTCAAGAAAACAAGGAATAGTATATTTGATTTCCGTAATCATTAACACTAAAGGTAAGGAACTTAAGGAAATTCCGGTAGTATCAGAATAATCAGATGTATTCCCCGAAGAACTACCTGGATTACCACCCGATAGGGAAGTAGAATTTAGAATTCATCTAATTCCTGGAACTACACCGATAGCCAAGGCACCTTATCGGTTAGCACCCACCGAAATGTTAGAATTGAAAAAGCAGTTAGATGACTTATTAAGCAAAGGATTCATACAACCTAGTTCATCCCCGTGGGGAGCCCCCGTATTATTTGTGAAAAAGAAGGATGGTTCAATGCGAATGTGTATCGATTACAGGGAATTGAACAAGGTTACAATTAAGAATCGATACCCATAACCTAGGATTGATGATCTTTTCAATCAACTTCAGGGAGCTAGATATTTTTCTAAGATAGATTTACGCTCCGGATACCATCAGGATTTACGCTCCGGATACCATCAGTTGAAAGTACAAGAAGAAGACATACCTAAAACTGCCTTCATAACTAGGTATGGTCATTACGAGTTTACAGTCATGCCCTTTGGATTAACAAATGCTCCTGCAGCATTCATGGACATGATGAATAGGATTTGTAAACCGTACTTGGATAAATTTGTAATTGTCTTTATCGACGATATACTCATTTATTCCAAAAGTCAGGACGAGCATTGTGAGCACCTACGTGCACTCTTAACTTTGTTAAGAAAAGAGAAGCTTTACGCCAAATTCTCGAAGTGTGAATTTTGGCTACAAGAGGTACAATTTTTTGGACACATGGTGAATCACAAAGGTATTCACGTAGACCCCTCCAAAATAGAAGCGATCACCAAATGGAAGGTCCCGCAATCAGTTATGGAAGTTAGAAGTTTTCTAGGATTAGCCGGATACTATAGACGGTTTATTAAGGACTTTTCCAAAATAGCTGTGCCATTAACTAAGCTAACCTGTAAAGGAGTGAAGTTTGAATGGGGATCTAGACAAGAAGAGACTTTTAAGATTTTAAAGCAAATGTTAACAAACGCCCCAATTCTTGCCTTACCAAAAGGGACAGAATATTTTGAAGTTTACTGTGATGCTTCTAAGCTAGGATTAGGATATGTGCTAATGCAACTCAAGAAGGTAATTACGTACGCCTCAAGGCAATTGAAGAAGCACGAGGAAAACTATACGACACATGACTTAGAATTAGGATCAATAATTTTTGCCCTTAAGATTTGGAGACACTATCTGTATGGAAGTAAGTTTATCATTTATACAGACCATAAAAGCTTAAAGTACATATTTGGGCAAAAAGAATTTAACATGAGGCAAAGAAGATGGATGGAAATTCTAAATGACTACGACTGTGATATTCAATATCATGAAGGAAAAGCAAATGTAGTCGCAGATGCCCTAAGTCGTAAGTATCATAAAAAGCAAAAGCGAGTTTATGCTCTTAGATTAAATCTACAGTTAGATTTAATGGAACAATTGAAAAGCATTCAAGAAATAGCAATCAAGGATGATGTTGAACGAATGAAATGAAGGATAAAACACTTAGAGCAAAGGGCTGATGGAATTTGGAGATTCCACAAGAAAAGGGTTTGGGTACCTAAACAAGGAAACTTTAGAGATAAAATTTTAGAGGAGGCCCCTAAATCTAGGTATACCATGCATCCTGGTAATAATAAAATGTACCAAGATTTAAGGAATAACTTCTGGTGGATAGGAATGAAAAAGGACATAGCTAAATATGTATCTAAGTGTCTAACTTGTTCACAAGTTAAGGCAGAGCACCAGAAACCTTCAGGATTACTCCAACAATTAGAAATGCCTGTATGGAAATGGGAACTAATAACCATGGATTTTGTTACTAAGTTACCCAAAACCAGAAAAGGTAACGACGCAATTTGGGTAATTGTGGATCGATTAACCAAATCAGCTCATTTTCTACCCATGAAGGAAACCTTTAGCATGGAAAGATTAGCCAAGTTATACGTAGACGAGGTAGTATACTTACATGGAGTCCCACTCTCCATTGTATCGGATAGGGATAGTCGTTTCACTTCCCATTTCTGGACCAATTTCCAGGAAGCAATGGGAACCCGACTAAATTTAAGTACTGCATACCATCCCCAAACAGACGGACAAAGTGAAAGAACGATCCAAACCCTGGAAGACATGCTCAGGGCATGTGTGATAGATTTTGGAGGAAACTGGGACAACCATTTACCTTTAATTGAATTCTCCTATAACAATAGTTATCATTCAAGCATTGAAGCTGCCCCGTTCGAAGCACTGTATGGACGATAGTGTAGAACTCTAGTTTGCTGGGCAGAAGTAGGAGAAAACCAATTATCAGGTCTTGAAATCGTACAAGAAACCACCAACAAGATCACTCAAATCAAGAAAAGACTGAAAATGGCTCGAGATCGCCAGAAGAGTTATGCAGACAATCGACGCAAGCCACTAGAATTTCAAGTTGGAGACAGGGTACTCTTGAAAGTTTCTCCTTGGAAAGGAGTAGTTCGGTTCGGTGAGAAAGGAAAGCTAAGTCTAAGGTACGTAGGACCATTCCAAGTAATCCAGCGAATAGGACAGGTCGCCTATCGCTTACAACTACCAGAAAAGTTAGCCGGGGTACATGACGTATTTCATGTATCCAACCTCAAGAAATGTTTATCTGACGAATCCCTGGTAGTACCTCTTCAAGACATAGAGGTAAACGAAAAGTTAAAGTTCGTAGAGAAACCACTTCAGATAGAAGACAGAAAGATTAAATTCCTTAAACATAAAAGACTGGCACTTGTCAAAGTCAAGTGGGATTCGAAAAGAGGACCCGAGTATACTTGGGAGCTGGAATCGGAAATGAAGCGAAAGTATCCTCACTTATTTCAGTAAATCTCGAGGACGAGATTTTAAATAAGGTGGGGAGGATGTAAGGACCTGCAAAATTGTCTAAAAACGACCCGTAAGTAAAAAACCCGGACCCCTGAAACCCCAATACACATGAAAAACCAAGAAAACATGAAATTTGAATTTCAGGCGGGCCGCGTAAACCATAAGGTTACATCTACGCGGGCCGCGACAACTTAAAATTCACCAGATAAGCGTCTCAGGCCACGTGGCAACCACGTAGCAACCCTACTCGTGACACGCTAGCCCTACACGTAGACTAGGGGTCCTCGCGGGCCGCGTAAAAGTCATGTTAAGGTTTACGCGGGCCGCGTAAAACCTAAAATGTTGCTATAAGTAGCCTGTGCATGGGACTTGCTTCTGTGTTCGAAATCTCAGTCTCAAAACGTCCATAGTCTGCTAAAAACGAGTTTTACGGTGTCAAGACGCTGCTACGAATACAGGGTATTAACTCGATCACTGCTACGATACAATGTCCAATCGATTGAAACCGATCCGATGGATGTTTAAGTGCTGCCCATATTTGGGCTATACTTTGTCATTCGTCGTGAGGGTTTTGATTTCGTGAGTTTATCGTAAAGAGTTGTATTAAGTTACTGACCTAGTTCGCATGCATTGTTATTTTAACTAGGTTACACCGCTAAATCAGTAGGCTAAACTCTGCCCGTCTAAACTTGCAATGTGAGTCACTCTCTTTTTATCAACAATGTTTTACAATACTCAAATTATTTTCAAAAAGTTATAATTACAGGGATTAAGTCTTGGTTATCTTGAATCACTGGCAAGTGGGGTATTGTGCACATTACTAATTTCTCACGGTTAGGTTCACCAACCTAACAGTGATAATCATCATTATTTGGGTGAAAGGACCCAATAATGGTATGACCATCGTCACCAAGGTGTGACACGGCGCCAGATAAAAATAAGATAGTAGCCATTGTAATCGCTCTTATGCTGTAATTTATAACTAATGTGTCGTTTTATTTAACCTGAATGACTCGCCAGTATTTCCCCGCTGATAAAATATTTTTAAACATGTTTCAGGTGACTTACTGTGAATCAAGGAAAAGTGCTACGGAGCACTAACAAGCTTGAAGTGGTGGCTCATTTAAATAAATAAACATTTTTTGTAAAACAAGGGATTTCCTCATGAAATTTCCTTTACTGTAAATTATGGGGTTGTCCCCAAATTGTGAAATAAAATAATTGGGAAATTTCAAGCTTTAAAAGATCCTGTTAAAAATTCCGCTGTTGCATCAACTAATAAATACCACGGGTTTCTGTCTCGCGGCTCCTGGACCGTGTAACACCAAGACGGGGGCCGTGACACCACATCCCCTGCTCTGTTCACGGAAACATTTTCCGAAGTGCTGTTTACCGCAGGTTCTACATTTGGGTTTTACCTCATTCGGCTTGGACTGGTTATAGATCGAACCGGTCTTACCCTTTTTGTAACCCTTATTTGGGGTATTATCATACTTTCGCTTGTGATCCTTTAATACTCGGTCCATGGCTTTGCTTACGGCTGTATCTAACATAGTCTGCAACTCGGTGCCTGTTAAGTTCAGTCTTGCATCATTATTCTGATCAACTGGATGATTGTGAGCATCACATGAGTCAGCCATGGTGAAGCTTTGAAGGCTACAAACCAAGTAATAATAATTTGTTTAATTATATAGTGAATCGTCGAATTTGAGAATTAAATAGCCATGGTGTAAATAAACCATATAGGTCAATAAGATAGTATGAAATTTATTTGATTATGTTTTGCCTAGGTTTTTAAATAAACCATTTTTGGCGTTTAAACGGAATCTAATCCTTCATATTTATTAGACAGGGGACATAAGTCACAACTGTCAATGTCATACAGACATTTTATACAACGCAAAGGCTTGTTTCAAAGGACTTTTAGATGGCACAAAAGGCCTTGTCTCAAGGACAATGAAAACATAATCAATGATCCGTTGGATTGGAAAAATTTCATAGTTCATTGCCTTTTGACAAGAAGTTATGAAATAAAACTATCTTTGTCATGAATACATCTTTGCCCGTAGGCATACATCTCAAATGGATGTTTTGATGTATACATCATGTTCGACGTTTATTAGCCATGATTCATATTGATCATTTAGGCTAAATAAGGGGGTTTGGAAATTCCCCATATAAAGATGACAAGTGTGATTTTATCGCATCACTGTTGTCAGGAGTGTTAACATGTTTTTAGATATTAACAAGGATCTGAATCTCTTTTAAACAGGTTTTACCATCATAGCTAGGTCTTTAATGACATTCAAGCTAGGTTATACCCTTTAAGATTCTTTTTAATAGATGTATACTGGCAGATCAATTACAAAAAGGAATGATATTTTGATTTATTTCATATATTATATTCATATATAATGATAAAAATGAAATTTAGATAAAACATTCCAATGATTTTAAAAGAGGTACAGAACTGCCCTAAACGGGACTTGAAAGAAATAACAAACTGTCACACCCCGATATTTCCACGTATTACCGGTGGGCCCGGTGGGGAGTATCGTGACGTAGTTGATATCATCATAGACAATTTATCACAGTTTAATACACAGCGGAAGCAAAAGATAAATACATTACAAACCGAATGAAAGTAATATCAATTATTACAAAACGGTTGTAAGGGATCCACAGGCGGATCAAAGATAAAAGGAACATTCTTCAACAGATTCTTAACATCTAAGCTTGTAACACTCTTTATTGATGCTTGGAGAAGCCAGCCTATTTCGATTAGTACCTGCACTTAACCTTTTTGGGAAAATACGTCAGTTTTCACTGGTAAATACAATTAACTGACTCATTTTGAAAATGTTTAAGAAAATTGATTTGAATGCACAAGGCACAAAATATCTTTTATAACTTGGGATAATTATTTATATATAAAGTTGTAAAAGAATTACATGTTCGTTATACGTTCAGTAGCCCGGGTTGAATACCGGGTTAAAGATTAATAGACACACCACATGATATAATCCCGCGGCGAGTTATTCTCGAACAGGCGGTTATACCTTTTTAGATACGCACCGGCAGGTGTATGCCTACACCCCGTGCTTAGGTCGTGGCCATTTCAATGAATGATGCCAAGGATATCCGGGACATGGTCATTAAACCCCCAAAGGCTTTAAGCAAACAAAACAGTTTAAATGGGTCATCTCAATAAATTAACCTTCATATGATTAAAAATTCAATGCCCGACCAAGCGGTATTTTATATACCATACCCCAAGCCCGTATAAGGGAAAACAAGTTAAAAGTATTTACCTGAGCAAATTATTCAATTTATCCCAGCCATATACAATCAAGCAAGTACAGGTAGCCTTTACTGGGCTCCTAAATCTGGAACGAAGGTTTCAATAACCAATTAGATTCCTAACGGGTCTTAATTAAGCCTAAACTTAGACCGGTTAGTTTTAAAGGAAGATATACGGTTCAAAACGCAAGATTAAGCGAAGACCAGATTTGAATGTGGTTTAGACCCGAAAAGTATGGGGACTTGTATAATATGGGTAAACTAAACACATTCTGGATTTTGAGATAAAAATGATAAGGTTTGACCCGTTTCGGTCAATTTATGCAAACTAGTTACATAAACCGAACCGAACGTGAAAATGCATAACGGGTAACCATAAGAGTCATATACATGTTTCCTAAGTTAATATGCCTTAAATATGTTGTGATATCAGTAAGATACCTTCCATTATGCCCAAAACGAATTTAAACTCAAATTAAGCCCCGTAGGGGTATTTTGGTCATTTTAAAGCTTATAAAAGAGATTAAATATAAATCTGAGATTCAGGTCTGATATGATTAGTAAAAGTACTTATTTTAATAAGTTATATCAGTAGGGTATTGCTTAAATGTGAAATTTATCATCTATAACCAAACTATGCTCCGAAGGGGCATTTTGGTAATTTCACATAAGCTTTAAAGGTCAAATCTGGAAATCGGAGTTTAAAACTTTTGCTTACTGTTAAATTATAAAAATTTACTAAAAACATCAATAGGTATTAAGTCTTATATACTTAAAATAGTTTTAACTCATACTATGTGTTTTAAACGCGTAAAAAGTCGCTTTTAAGCGATTTTCGGGTTATATAAGAAAAGCTGATATTTTTATCATTCCAGAAGGCTTAAAATATTTTATTTATCATCTAAAATCAGTAGCAAAAAGTTTGGTATCAAAATGTTATGTAAAACTCATTTTATTCAAGAAAATGGTATAACCGACAATTACCGAATTAAAGCAAGAACCCTATGTTATGCTCAGCTTAAAAATAAATAAAAATCTTCAAAAATACCAAAATATTATATTACATCAGTGGGTAAAAGGTTTGGTGTCAAAATTCGGGTTTAAATAGGCTTTATGCCAAATATGCCGTTTAATTAATAAAAAGCTTTCAATTTACGCTATTGAGCATAACTCTTAATCTAGACCTCAAACTGATGTCAAATTTTTAGGACAAGTTTATAAATCAGTAATAAAGGTTTTTGTCCTCTCACATTTTCAAAAATATCGTTTTAAGGTCAAAAGGGCATAATGGTCAACTTTTAGGCATATAACGGAAGCAAGTTGTATAATCTCAGAGAGTTATACTAATATGAAACCTGGACCTAATGGAAGCCTAAGGCATTTATAAAACAATCTAAATCGGGTCAGAACTGAAAGTCAAAGCAAAAGTCTAATTTTGCGACTTTCGGTTCCGAACCGAGCCTATACTCAAAATTGTCAGGTTGAACATGCTTAGACATGTTCTTACATTAATTACCAAGTTATATAAGTGATAAAACAGGTTTCATGGCTTCTATATTGTTAATTATGCATTTATTTGAAAATTAGCTTTCTGTTGACTTTTTATAATTAGTTTGACCCGACAATTGACCTACTTAGAGTGGAAATCAGAGGGTGCCCTTTTAAGGGTTTATTAGCCACTTTCAATTCGAGAAATGACTGGACCATTATTGATTAATCACTAAGTCAAACCTTAATTATGATGGTTTTGACTTTATGTCATTAAACTAATAAAACACGAGTTAGAGAGGTTAAGGAAGCTTACTGAAGTACTTAGCACGACTAATGATCCTTTGGGAATGACCTTGAGCTCCAGGAGGCTCCAGAAATTAAGTTAGAATGATTTTTGAAAGTGAGCACTTGAACTTGAGAACAAGAACTTCTTATATAGTGACTTTGATACAACAAGATCATCCCAAATGTCCCTATTGTTGCTACCAGATGATCACAGGTGTCCCTATTGCATGAAATACCATTTACACAGCCCCTGGTATCAATTTCAGGCTTGCTAAGGCGGTGTAACAGGCTGAAACAGGCATCTGCCATGTTTTTGGGAGCTGGGAATTTTCAGGCGGCCCGCGTAAGACATAAGGGAGTCTTACGCGGCCGGTATGGATGCCAGATCTGGTCACCAAGTTTCAGAAATTGCACATTTGGTCCCTGGTCCTTCTAATAGTTGTTTTAACTTGTTTTACTGCACTTTTAACCCTCCAACTTGACTTTTAAGGACTCCAAGTTATAAACAAACTTTGTTAAGTCCCCGGTTAGCTTATACGATCACCGAAAAGTCCTGAATTTCAACGTTGACGCTTTTAACCCCTCACTTACGAATGTTAGCGTATCTTTCTCATACGTTATCGAAACCTTGTGAAATTTTTATCACTCATTCTAGTGAGCATAATTAATCGTTACAAAGCTTCGGTTTTGCTAAAAGGTCACTCAGAGGTATAAATTAAACATGTTGACACATTTAACCCTTGGGTTTGTAAACTTTCACTTTCTTTCACAAACGGTTTCATATGATTCACAATTCATTCGTTTAAGGGTATAAACATCGTGTAGGGTCGTTGAAAGGTATAATTATCAAGTGTTGACACTTTGAATCCTTTCACACACATACTTTCTTTGTTTGTCAACTTTAGTCCCTCATATTTAATCCATTACACGTTTAAAGCTCATGACACGTGTCTTGATTATATTGGTCATGATTTTACAAGGTGTCACACAAACAATTACATAAATACATACTATCACCAATTCTGCCAATTCAAACTATCCCATAATTTTAATCTCTTCAACCACTTTGCCTGGTCGACACTTGAGCTTGATCAAACAGAACACTATTCCTAAGATGCCAACTACTACACCGAAAAACTATAATCAAAATGGCCTGAATAGACTTCTTCCTTTTAAAGGAACCTCTTGAAAGTTATGAAGGTCTCCAACTCCAAAATCAAAAATAGGTTAAGCCGACAGCCTGAAAATCCCATTCCCCTGTATCTCTAGATACCGACATGACCACACTCCATAACACAGATTCCCAGCTTCTCAGCTAGTGTCAAATAAGGTGCCAGCTCAGATAGAAGAACCTGCAAAAGGTTATTTCTTTCAAGCATTACGTATTTATTTCGGGTTAAGCTATATGTGAACTTTCCTAAATGGGGATCGACCATAGGGGTGTTAGCATAAGTTGCAAAAAGTTCACCTTGTAAAGCTCATGCACACATCTAACGCTCCTTGTGCAATAATTCCAGTATCATGGTCCCTCAATTAGGCATTTTCATCGATCACTCCACCCCATGCCACAATGATGATCCAGACTCCTTTCTTCATCTTTGCAAAGGTTGCATCATTAAACACCTTTGAAGTAGCAGGGGTAAGCGACATATAAAGTGAGATAAAATCTGCTGTTGAAACAACCTGATAAAAAGAGACAAACATAAACCTTCTTCTATAAAATTGTAACACCCCGTCCCGGAAGGGCCGGCGTGTCACAATAACGGTGGTCAGATCAAAAACATAATTCCATTTATACTTAAATGTATTACAAGGCTTTACAACTTAATAAAGGATATCTAATCCATTACAATTATTTCTACTGTCTTGTCCAAACACTCGAGCACTCTTCCATATCCCCTGTCCCAGATTGTCCTGATAACCTGACGTAAAGAAGAAAACACAACAAAGAAAAACGTACGTCTGAGCAAAATTTTTGAAAAGTTTTGCCCAGTGTGCGGATAACGGAAGATAAAAGCTTATTTTATTTAATATCCGGAGTTAACTTTTTGTGAAAACGTTACGATGCATAAACATAATCATAATCATATCTTACAGATATACCCATGAGCAAACTGAAAACGTGACAATACACAGGTAGCTACTCCTGCATACTTATCACACGAAATGGTGAGTTGGCATACCCTCTATCCATTTCCTTATAACTTAAAATCCTAGGATCGATCCATACGCCTCCTAGTAGCTTTGTACCACACTTGTACCTAGGGACGCTGTGAACTAATCTCTCCGTCACAGATGGAGCACATGCTGTTGATGCCGCAACAACATGCTCGTGGGACACTCCACGAGAAGCGATACTCAGGGTAACAGAGTACAAATGGTCTTATTCACATAACTTATAAAACTTATTTTCAGAACAGAACAGAACTTATTTTCATAACAAAACAGAACTTATAAACTTATATTCAGAACAGAACGGAACATATATTGGAACATGCGATAATGAGTACAACTTAACAGAAAAACTATCGCATGACATGAAAACTAAAATCAAGGAATTCAACGGACTGTCAAATGAATCAATAATCAAAGACGTGAGGAGTTTTAAAAACAAGACATAGTAATTTAAAACAATTTGACTTGAGTAACATAATACTTATATATCATATTAAAATTGTAACTTATTTACTTATAACTTATAAGTCTTAAGATATTTAACTTGTAACTTTGTAAAATACGAATCTTTGGCGAGATTGAAAATATAAGAGTGGAACCAGTCATCAAGGTATGGTTATCAATCCTATCTTGACAATTTCGTCCCCAAAATGTGGTTTATTAAACGAACAAGATAAAACCTTGACTCGTTAATAAGGAACCACTAGAGTTGAAAATGAAACTCGTATAAAGTAAAACAAAACCTTTTCAGAATGTTTGGAACTTATTTCCTAACTTAATCTTAATACGGAATCTATTTGTACGAAACTTAATCTTAATACGGATCTATTCGTATGAAACTTATAACTTATTTCAGAACTTAATCTTAATACGGAAATCTAAAATCAGGAATAATATACTTGGATCAAAACGACATAAACCGAACTAAAGGATTCTATCCAACGGACATAAATCGAAAGGATTCTATATGTACCTAACTGACATAAATCAAAAGAAAGGATTCTATGAGTAAGGAATGTATAACTTACTAAATCTTAATACGGAATTCAGAATTGACAGAAATCGAATGAAAGGAATCTACCCGTATGACATATCAGAATTGACAGAAATCGAAAGAAAGGAATCTACCCGTACGATATATCAGAATTGACAGAAATCGAAAGAAAGGAACCCGTACGATATATCAGAATTGACAGAAATTGAAAAAAAAGGAATCTACCCGTACGATATATCAGAATTGACAGAAATCGAAAGAAAGAAATCTATCCGTATCCAATTGACATAAATCAAAAGAAATGAACTTATCCGTACTGAACTTATAACTTATAACTTAAATCTTAATACGGACTTTAAAATCAGAAATGTCCAAACGAAAGGAATCTATCCGTACGATATATCAGAATTGACAGAAATCGAAAGAAAGGAATCTACCTGTACGGAACTTATAACTTATACTTAGATCTTAATACGGACTTTAAAATCAGAAATGATATACTTGTATCAAATGAAGTAAATTGAAAGAAAGGAACCTATCCGTACTGAACTTATAACTTATGACTTAGATCTTAATACGGACTTTAAAATCAAGAATGATATGACGTAAATCGAAAGAAAGGAGGCTATCCGTACCTTAAATTTTCCAAGTGATGCTACCTTGTTTTCAATTGTAGATTTATACGGGCAGAGTTTAGCCTACTGATTATTCTCTTAACCTAATTTGCTCACAAACTAGGTATTTAACTTAATACAGCATTTACGATAACTCACGAGATCAAATTCTCACAATGAATGACAAAATGCAATACTTTGCCCATCGAATTAACGATGATCCGTTGAATTAACAACGAACGACAAGGTATAATACTTTACCCATCGAATTAACGATGATCCGTTGAATTAACAACGAACGATAAAGTATAATACTTTACCTATCGAATTAACGACAATCCGTCAAATTAATGACGAACGATAAAGTATAACCCTAATGTGGGCGGCACTTAAACATTCATTAGATATTTGAATCAATCGGACAATGAATCGTAGCAGCGATTGAGTTAATACCCTGTTCTGCAGCACCCCGCTATACTTAATTTGTGTTTTGTGTGTGTTTGGAGAGTAATCGGACGAAATCTCAGCGTAATTTTGGAGTTTCTTCGTCGATTTTGTGCCCAGATTCAAGTGCCAAGGCCTGCTATTTATACACGAAATTTGACAAGCTTACGGACCGTAAGCTTCCTGATGTTGCGGTCCGTATGACATCTTACGGACCGTAAGCTTGGTAGTGTTGCGGTCCGTAAGGTACACCAATGCACTATAGGGTTGCCACGCGTGGGACTAGGCCTGCTGAGTCGACAAAACGAATAAATTCAACTTCCTCCGCAAGTTTATGAAGATAATCGTCAAGTGGGTAATACCCCCCCTGAGTTTTAGGGGCCCTAATCCTGATTCTGAAAATTCTGAAAATCTTAGGGTTTGTACAGAATTACTTGGGTGTCTTAATTAGGGTTTCCTATTGGACTATAAATCATAAGGGTTGTTACTTTTTATGTTTTAAAATTTTCGGGTGTTACAAAAATAGTGAATAAAAATATTTAAAAAAAATATCATCGCTATAATGATAATCTAAGGGGGTGTTTGGCTTAGCTTTTTGAAACAACTTATTAACTTATTGGCTTTTTGAGTTAAAATAATGTTTGGATAGGTGAAAAGACTTTTTGAAACAACTTTTTGTATAAGGTGGAAAAGACATTTTGAAAAGTGAGGAAACCTTGACTTTTTGAAACTCCTTTTAACTTTTCATGAAATATTACCTTTTCCCATCTCATTAGCTCATCTAAACACTTTTTTTTTTAAACTCCTCTTGGATAAGTCATAAGTCAATAAGTTCTTTTACCAAAAAGTCTTTGTTGAGATAAGGAATCCCAAACACCCCCTAAATCGTATGGTTGTATACAGGCTGCTCTAAATCTACACAAAAAACAAAGATCTAAAGCAAAAGTGCATTTAGATCAAATTGTGGATCAAATTATGTGGCTGAGGCAACTAATGAGACCTAAAAAAGTGGCCATTTTTCTAAATGTGTTATACCTTAATGGTAATATTAGACAATTTCACGCATATAAACATCCCGTGACTACTTTTACTTGCCTAAACCCTAAGTACTTTCATTCTATACGCGACTCCAAACATGCTATGTTTTATAGATTAATTAAAAACAACAGAACAGACGACATTTAAAAAAAAAGTTACCATCATTTCAAGATATGATTTAGTGATCCAAGGGCCCGTGAATCCCAGTCTCGATGCACCTGATTCAACCATCTAAGAAAAAGAATATAAATCATGCATACATGCTAACGAGCTAACATTGTTAAGGACAAAATAACCTTGAAATAAGAACATAC
Organism: Helianthus tuberosus; assembly: GCA_030545235.1. Taxonomy (NCBI): domain Eukaryota; kingdom Viridiplantae; phylum Streptophyta; class Magnoliopsida; order Asterales; family Asteraceae; genus Helianthus; species Helianthus tuberosus. Next base: position 27,089,072 of record CM060432.1, read on the forward strand.
TTTTCTATCGTTGCCCCTGAGAACTATGCATGTTTCATAAAGAGTGTCTATGGTCTCCAGAGATATTGAAAGATCTCCATAAATGATTAGTTTAGATGCCCGTTTATAACAGAGAGCAATGCGGTATCCCAAAGCCAACAAACCACCAAGAGTCATTCTTCCATCCTGTTAAAATTTCATCAGAAAATAGAAAATATGATGTAAAGAGAGAATTTGGCGAAAAGAGAAACCGATAGTCTTGGTATTTCAGGAGGCATAATGAACTCAAGGAAGTCACAACAGATTGAATTCACAAACCAATTTTATTTCATATTTGCAGATATTAAAGAAAAACCCTGATGGTTTGCTAATTAAATATAAACACAAATATCTAATATAGGTCTTATGTTGAAAATATGAAAAATCATGGTGCATCAAATCCTCATTCACAAATAATAAGAAAAGTTTTATTGTATTTAATTTTGTGGGAACCTCCCCCATTATTTTCAATTTTTATGTCCATAAAACACGGTTGCTGTAAGAACAACGAAGTGGTTATAATTTGCATGTTATGCATCACTTGAATTTTGTATCTTTCTTTATCAAATGGTCTAAACGACTAAACGGGTATATTAAAGTTTAAAAATAAAAAAATATAAACTTTTTTATATTTTATTTAAAACTTTGACACCAGATATATGAACTGAACTATCCAGACCTAAATCGGAACCAACCGTTTTGGACAAAAGAACTTTGGATCAACCCAGCTGAACCATCTTGACCTGCACATCAAACGGTCACCAACACATCAAATGGGTAAAAAAAATAAACAATTAAAAAGAAAACAGGTCGAATATCACACGATGTGTATTTTTAGTACATAAAAGCGACTCTTTTTTTCCTAAAAGCGACTCTTTTTTTCTTCTTAAAAGCGACTCTTTTTTCTTTAGTTTTGTCCTCTTAGCATTAACAATAACTGACCTTAGCTGCATAAAAAATTATAAGTAGCATTAAGAACCTCTATAATTATGCATGCCGGAATTGAATAGAATCAACTAACTAATCTATGATTGTAGATTTGTATCCAAGTACACATTTGTTAAGCCAGCAGAATCTACAAGTTGAGGAAGAAATAGAAAAAGCTAAAGAAGGTATCATTAAATAATATGATGTATAACAATGAATCGTGTACCTGTAGTTGTACTATTCCCGTTATTCCAGAAAGTGCTATACTGAGCAATGGCCAAGAAACCACATGCACTATTTGTCCATCCGAGATGCTCAATTCATCTGCGGAATCAAGAGTGAAGCTCGGTGGTCATCACAAATTCTTTTAGCGCTAACCCTATCATATCATTCTGAAATATTGAAAAAACCGAGTCCGACTAATGTAAGCATAAATATAGACCGGTATAAGCTACGGTAAGACCTACTTTTGAAAATGTTTTTTTTTCTTTGCTTAAAACAAAATATGAGCACCAATAATGAATTCAAAAATGTTTTCTGGTGATAACAAATAACTTTTAATACGGGTCAAAACAAATCAAGTTGATTGGGTGGGTCCAAAAAATAAGCAAGACGTGATAAGGAAACTCCTCTACTGACATCTTTTCTTATACTTTTTATATATGTTTTTGGATGTATGAACAAACACGGAATTAGTTCAACGTGTATGCTAAGAACATATGCATTTTAGATGGTGTAAGTAAGTAGCTTACCCGTTGGTAAGAACCTTCTTGAGTTCTATCCAAAATAGTTACCCAATCATTGTTTATCTTGAGGCTGCTCTTAGCTTATATAAAATATTTGATCTATATAAACATAAATCGTAGTTAAAAGTAATACACGATAACTATCGATTTTAATTGCCAGAGGATTGTATTTACAGCTTGCAAAATTCTTTTAGATGCATCCCAACTGTCTCAGACCTGCAGTTGCCTACACATAGATGTGTAGTTTAGATGTATAATTATATATCTCAAGCAAAATACAAAAGTATTATTACTTATTACCCATACAAATCACTAACCCCAACTTTAACAGGTGTATTTTTGTGCATATCTTGTGGAACAACAGTTTTGGTCAAAAATTACCGAAGCAATTAAGTGATCAAATTAGTTAAGTGAGGTAGTGTGCTAGAAATGTGTGTCAAAAATATGTTATTCAAGTTATTTGCAAAAACAGTTTCAGGATACGGCTCAGGATATAGAGTTGTATCTGTGATCAAACAATGAGCAAAAATGTAAAGGGTGACACAGGATGTACGAGGAAAGCCCTTAATCAATCTAGATCGCCGGCATAAAACCTCGGGAGCTGACAATCGCAGCTGTCTTGTTCTTCTATTGCTTCAAATATCAGGATACAGTGCAGGATATGATGCGGATCAACTAAGTGTTACAATGTAATTTGAGTACAAGTATTTGTGTGTAGTGATTGCTAGAAGCTAGAGAGCAAAGTGTACGAATGAAAAAGCGTGTCCCTTAACTTGATCCGATCATACTATTTATAGTTAAACGAAATCAACTAGCTATCCTATTAAACCGGGATGCTTCAAATATTCCTCTAGTTAACGTTGCAGTCCTGGTCTTTCGGGTTCAACGTCTTTAATTTAACCGATTAGCCCGAGTCTCGGGGGGAAGAAGTCTTCTTGAACATTGGAGACTTGCACCTCCTAATCTGCACGTGATTAATTCGGTCAATACTAGGATATCGTACCAGGATGTTACCAATATCCTGATCCGGTATCCTGATTACAAGCAAACAATCAAAAGTAGAATATTAGTCAGGATATGTGTTCAGAAAATGGCCCATAAAAATTGTCCCCAAAATATATCTGTTGGTATACCAATCCAACGGATATATTTTAAAACTTTATCCCGTAAACCGAGGCAATTAAAACGAGGTGACGTTTGAGATGACATTGTGCAACTTCCCATGCTACTTTTACTCTTCGCCCCCTATATCCAGCCTATATTAACTAAGGGACTTCTCATTATGGTCATCTCTATCTTCAAGTGATTTTCAGGTATTTTTTTCTCTCTCTCTTCCCTACTTTCTCTGTTTAAATCCTCTATTTTCCGGTTGTGATCCTCCATGGCTACTCGCACTAGATCCCAAATGGCGGACTCTGTTCCCCCCTTTCACAGACAAAACCTACTCAAGGAACCCTCAAAAGATGTGTGCTCTTTCGATAATGCCGATATTGCGGCTTTACGAGCCTCCGGTGCCTTTCCCGCTGGGACAATTTTCCGTCCATTCGACCGAGAGGTCCGATCGAATTTTTGTTCCGACGAGTGGGTATGCTTTTTTGCTTATCCTTTCTCCATAGGGCTTCAGTATCCGTTTTCTCCCTTCATTTCTCGTTTCTTCGAGCTTACTGGTCTTAGTTTCGCCCAAATCATGCCCATGGTTTGGCGCGTGTTAGTCACCTTGGAGCGGATTAAGGCTCGTCACATTCCCGATTTGTGCATCGAAGATCTTCCGATGGCCTACCGTTTAAGATCTCATGGTTCCAGCCGGTTTCTTCTATTTTCTATTTCCAGAGATCCTCTCATTCTTAAGGCCACCAAGAACGAGGATAAATGGACAAGAAAATTCTTCTTTGTAAAAAGGGACTCCATTGATAAAGGTTCTGACCTTCCTACGAGATGGTTAACTTCTGGTAGGATTTAGGGTTTTAGGAATATCCCCAATCATATCCCGAGACTACATCCTGAACCGATATCCTGATATGTTTATTCCTTTTTTGCAGCAAACTTCAAGGAATTAGCTCCCCCAAGTGCCGAATCGGAAAGAAGGATAAAAGAAATCTACAAGCTTCCAGAAAGTGAAAGGTCCTTTACCCTGCTACTCACAAGTCAAAGTCAAAGATCATGTTCCAACATGTCTGGTAAGCATATTCTCAGAAATTATCTTTATTTATTAAACCGATTATTTTTCAGGAGTATAATAAGTCTGAAAATATCTTTCCTTGTGCAGTGCCAGTTATCAACCTCGAAGGCTTCCAACTTGATGAGTTGGACAGTTACTCCAGCCTCGAACCTGTCAAGCAAGAATCTAATCCGAAGTCATCTGTCACACCAAAACCTACCAGTTCGAAGACTACTCCCGCTCCCAAAGCTCCTCCAGCATCCAGGACCTGGGCCTCTAGCTCCCGGAAGAGAAAGGAAGCAGAGCCTCCCGTTTCCCCCATGTATTCCCATTTGAGAACCACGGGTTTATGGAGTCCAGCAAATTCATGACCGGCTTCCTTAACCAGGTCAGTATCCTGACCCATATCCTGCAGCATATGCCGGTTATTAAAGCTGATTGAAATTCATACCTGTTTCCTTATTTTCCAGGGTCTCGAACGCCTGGTATTCCTTTATGAGGATGCTTGCGGCCTGAACACCATGTTAGAGAGCAAACTGAAGAAGGCCGAGGCCACCATCGCAGATCAAGCAGCAATCGCCACTGCCAAATCGGAACATTATGAAGCTAAGTACAAGGCCATGACTCAAGATCACCAGTCTGCCATCCAGAAGATCACCCAGGAGGCTCAAGCTAAGTCCGACGCGACTCAGGTTCAACATGAGCAAGATATGGCTTCGTACCGGGAGAGCCTTAAGAATTCAGTTATCATCTCCCTCCTCCAGGCCAGACTGAAAATGGCTTACGAGGCCAAGGCTTTGGGCGTTGAATGCCTTCATGGAACATCAAAGCCTGGGAGATGAAATTAAAGGATCTTGGTGGCAACCCTGTGGAGCCCCCTTCAAAGCCTGCTGCAGAGGAGCCCGCTAAGGTGACCGAGAAGGTAGATGATGCTGGTGCTTCAAAGGATGCTAGTGGTGATGCTGAGACGAATGTTGGGAATGATGCTGGAAGGGATGCCGGAGAAGACTTTGCTGATGAAGTCATGACGGAAGAGGGTGCTGCCCCTTAAAAGTAGTGAAATGGGCAATGATGGATGTACGTGCCTAGGCCGGAGCCCACTTTTTAATTCTGATAGTTGTGGTCTATACAAACAATTTACTTTTTTCTGCTGCTGAACAATTTACATTTCCTGCATTAGAACAAAACGATGACCAAAGGTGGATGGGTCCTGTGTATCAGGATGAAGCCCTTGGTCATCAGTTAGTATAATTTGTTTTGGATGATGCAATGGTTGGAGGCGGATGGGTCTCGTTTTGAGATGAAACCTTCAACCGTCGCATCAATATGGTAAAAACTAATAGTGCTTTTGGTGGATGGGCCTCGGTTTGAGGTGAAACCAAAAGCACAACTTTTGACCTGTTAATAATTTAACCACCGTTCAACTTATTTGCTGTTGCCTTTTAATTTTTGTCATGCATCACTTAGTTTAGATTTTAGCTTTGCAAAATTTGTACAATTATTTTTTGAAAATATCCTAACCAATATATTCATAGGTATCCTATGAAGACTTTTGTCAAATAGGACTTCTCAAAATCCACACAATTTAGACAAAGTTTCTAAAAATAGTTCATTCTTCAAAATCTCAAATAATATAGTTTCAAAGGAAAAAGACAGTTCACTTAGCATTTATAAACAAATTCAACTCTGATTTTTAAACCCAAGTATTGTATCCAAATATTCCAACCGAACATCCTTAATCATATTTCGAGAATATATCCTAAAGATATATCCTATTCAGGATACATAAACTTAAAAGTTCAAACAAGTTGTGTAAGATTCACAAAGGAAAGATCATACCAGGAACAGAGTACAACTCTGATATTGGACTTTACTCGTTTTACAACTTTTTGCCGCAAAGATGTCCCCAGTTCGAGATACTCAGTATCTTAAGTTCCAATCTGATATTCTGAGCTCCACACAATTGCCTTAGGAGGAATGTCCCCTGTACACGAAATCTTCCATCACTTAGAAAATTTTTGAATTCAAGTTTTGACCGTATGGACAATTCTTGTGTTACCGGGGTAAAACCCGAAAGCATTCTGGAGATAAATCCTTAGTATCTTGGGGAACATCCCAAATTTTCATGGGCTACAGGCGGGAGTGTATAAACTCCAAGACTTAGAAAGGTGAAAACCTTTAAACCTTAGAGAGTATGAAAATACCCTTTCGCGAGAGAGGGTGATCAATCCTCATATACCTTAAGGGGTCCAGGACATAGCCAACAGTGACGAAATTGTCAGCCACTTTTACATGAACTGGTCCCGCCACCTTGAACTATCCCTGTACAACTTGCGCTCCAGCCGGGGTGTTCAAACCCAATTCGTGAGAAAGGTGAATACCTTTAAACCTTTGAAGGGATCAGGATCCCTTAAACGTGAGAGAGGGGGCCAATCCTCTAATCTTTCGAAGTATCCTGAGTGTGCATCCTGGAGCTATATCCCGAAGCATATACTGCAAAAGAATCGTAAGCTAAGGTGGGCGTTAGCTGGCTAACACCCTTCAGATGCTTAAGTCAGTAATGGGTTCAAAATATTAAACATACTAAAACAGATAAAATCCATACCATCCTGAATTAGAAATTAAATTCCTAACTCACTTGAAATAGAGCTTCAGATGTATAGCATTCCAGGATCTTAGTAGCATATCCCCCTCCGTATTCTTGATTCGGTATGCTCCTTTCCCTGATTCTGATTCAATCTCATAGGGTCCTTCCCATTTTGGGGCCAGCTTTCCGTCAGCAGGATTAGTAGTATTCTGAAAGGCTTTTCTTAATACCCAATCTCCGACCTGGAACCTTCTAGTCCTTATATTCTTGTTATATGCCTTGGATATCCTTTGTTGATATGCTGTCATCCTTAGCCTTGTTGCATCTCTTGTCTCATCAATAGTATCCAATTCCTGGCATAGGTTTTCAGGATTCTGCTCAGGATCCCGGAGGTTGGATCTTGCTGTAGGTATTACCATTTCTGTCGGGATCACCGCTTCTGCTCCAAATACCAAGGAGAACGGGGTTTGGCCAGTTGCATTTTTCACCGTCGTCCTATCAGCCCACAAAACAAAGGGTAGCTCTTCTACCCATCTTCCTTTTTTGGCTCCTAGTCTCTTTTTGAGGTTGCTGATTATTATCTTGTTTGAGGATTCTGCTTGTCCATTTGCTTGAGGATGTACTGGTGTGGATGTGATCATTTTAATTCCCCAACTCTTGCAAAAGTTAGTAGTCCTCTTACTTATGAATTGAGATCCATTGTCACAAATTATTTCAGCCGGTACACCAAACCTACTCAGGATATTCCTTTTTATAAAGGATACCACTTCCTGATCTCTGACTTGAACAAATGCTTCAGCTTCAACCCACTTAGAGAAATAATCAGTCATTGCTAACATGAAGACTTTTCCTCCTGGAGCTTTTGGTAGTTTTCCCACTATATCCATTCCCCATTTCATGAACGGCCAAGGGGATACAATAGGATATAATGGCTCTGCAGGCTGATGTAGTATGTTGCTATGCCTTTGACATGCATCACACCTTCGAGCATATTCTGCAGCATCTTTTCTCAAGGTAGGCCAATAATATCCTGTTCTTAATGCCTTTGAGAACAACGACCTGCCCCCAGTATGGTTACCACAATCCCCTTCGTGTATATCCTGAAGTACTTCCTGGGTTTCGGGATCCTCTAAGCACCTTAGATATGGTCCTGCAAGGGATTTCTTATACAAGACATTATTTATAATAGTGAATCGTGATACCTTCATTCTAAAGGCCTTAGGATTCTCATCCCTTGGGATGTATCCTCCCTTGAGATATCTTATGATCGGAGCCATCCAAGACTTAGGATCCTTCTCAGGATGCTCATCAGGATCCTGAATACTTAGTACTTCCTTATCCTGAGGATCCGTCGCAGGATATAGGATATGTAATATTGGTATTCGGGTCCCTTCCGATATCCTGACTGATGATCCTAGATTTGCCAAGGCATCGGCTTCAGCATTATCCTCTCTTGGTACCTGTTCAAGTGTAAAAATATCGAAATATCCTACTAATTTTTTGAGAATTTCGAGATACTCGATTAACTTCTCACCTTTAACTGCATAGGTTCCATTAAAATGATTAGTGATTAACAAAGAATCAACATATACTTGCAAACTCCTCACATTCATACTTTTAGCGAATTCTAATCCTGCAATTAAAGCTTCATATTCTGTCTCATTATTAGTGGCAGGAAACTCACATCTAATAGCCTGGGGTAATATGTCCCCCTGTGGCGATTTTAGTAGTATACCCAAGCCTACACCTCTTACATTAGATGCACCATCAGTATACATCGTCCAGGATTCTAAGTTTTCTCCTAGCTGCTGTACTTCCAGGTCTACTTCACTTTGAATATCACTACTGAAATCAGCCACAAAGTCAGCTAAAGCCTGAGACTTTATGGCATTTCTAGGTTTATATACTAGATCAAAGGCACTTAATTTCACTGACCATTTAGCCATCCTACCAGACATCTCAGGTTTCCTCAGCACGTTTTTAACAGGATAGTTGGTTTTAACATGAATCCTATGTGTTTCAAAATAATGTCTAAGTTTTGTTGACGCCATAACTAGGGCTAAAATCAGTTTCTCTAACTGGGAATACCTAGTTTCAGCATCTAATAAACTTTTACTAACATAATAAACAGGATACTGCTGACCTTCTTGATCCTTTACAAGGACAGCACTTACTGCATTCCCTGATACTGCAAGATACAGGGATAATGGTTCGCCATCCTCAGGCTTCATCAATAAGGGTGCGGTTGAAAGATACTGCTTCAAATCCTGCAAGGCTGCTTCATGCTTTTCTCCCCATTCGAACTTCTTATTCTTCTTGAGGATATCATAAAATTCCTTGCACTTTTCCGAGGATCTTGAAATAAATCTGTTCAATGCTGCTACTCGGCCTGTTAACCGTTGAACATCCTTCGTATTTGAAGGTGACTTGATATCCAAGATAGCTTTAATCTGCTCCGGGCTTGCCTCTATCCCTCTTTTAGTCACCATATATCCTAGAAACTTTCCTGCCCCCACTCCGAAATGGCATTTAGCAGGATTTAGCTTCATGTTATACTGATCCAGGATATCAAATGCTCCCTTGATATCCTGGAGGTGATCCTCAGCCTTTTTAGACTTTACCACCATGTCGTCGATGTATACCTCCATAGTGTCCCCCAGCTTGTCTTTAAACATCATGTTCACCAATCTCTGATATGTTGCACCTGCATTTTTCAAACCAAAGGGCATGGCAGTGTAGCAATAAATACCTGTTGGTGTCATGAAGGCAGTATCCTCCTGGTCTGAAGGTTCCATTTGGATCTGCTGAAATCCTGAAGATGCATCTATGAAGGTTAACATCTCATGGCCGGCAGTAGCATCCACAATTGAGTCAATATGAGGAAGAGGAAATGGGTCTTTGGGACAAGCTTTGTTTAAGTCCGTGTAATCTACACAGACTCTCCATTTCCCATTTTTTATTTTGCACCACAACTACATTCACTAGCCATTTAGGAAACTTCACTTCCCTAATCATCTTGCTCTTTAGTAGTCTTTCAACTTCCTCTTGGATGATCACATTTCGCTCCCGAGCAAATTTCCTTCTCTTTTGTTGGACAGGCTTGAATGACCTGTCAATACCGAGCTTATGTGTTATAATATCCTTGGAAATACTTGTCATATCCTCGTGCTTCCACGCGAACGTTGACATCCTGCATTTCAAAAAATTAGTTAATTGATCTTCAATATCCTGAGGGATATTGGTTCCCACTAGCACCGAGATATCCGGATTATTCTGATCCAGGATCACTTTCTTTACATCCTGCTCTGAAGCCTCCATGATATCCTGGCCTCGCATCTTTAATTGCTATGTTGCACTAGGTTTTGTTGAGGATTTCATCGAAGAAGAATAGCACTCCTTTGCTTCCTGTTGATCACTTTCCACCTTGACAACCCCCCAAGGAGTAGGGATCTTGATGCATTGATGGTAGGTTGACAGAACAGCCTTCATATCATGGATCCAAGGCCTACCCAGTATAATATTATAGCAGGATAGAGAGTTCATGACACAAAAGCGCTGCATTGAGTTGACCCCTTGAACATACACGGGCAATTTTATTTATCCCACGGTATTCCTAGCTTCTCCGCTGAAACCAACAAGCACAGTGGACTTTGAAGTGATACCCATCGGGGATATATTCATCCTCTTCAATGTTTCCAGCTGAATTATGTTGACTGAGCTGCCATTATCCACCAATATCATGCGTACAAAATGGTTAGCAACATATAAGGTTATCACTAAAGAATCATGATGGGGATCCTGGACAGTATCCCTATCATCATTGTCGAAGGTGATGACTTTTTCAGTCGTGAGGGTCGACACTCTCATCAGCTTATCCCCCCTCTCTGCCTTAGCTTCCTTCGCGTGTCTCTTTGCTGCAGAATACGATGTGCCACAAATGTCAGATCCTCCTGAAATAAAATTAATTATTTTTGCATCCGCAGGAGGTGATGCTGCTCGTTCAGGATCCTTCTCAGGATCCTGGCCCTTATTCTTCTTCCTTCCCAAGAGGTCCATCAAATATCCCTTACTCAAGAGATAGCTTATTTCCTTTCTCAAAGCAATACAATCTTCAGTTACATGTCTGAAATCTTCATGGAAGGCACACCATTTGGACTTATCCTTCCAATCAGCTTTTTGTTGATTCTTCTGAGGCCACCTGGCTTTGTCTCCTAAACCCTGCATAGCATACATTAGTTCAGGTATGTTAACAGAAAAGAAATATTCAGATAATTTAGGATACTCTTCAGGATCCTCGTCTTCAACAGCATTCACTTTCTTGCTGTCATTTCTGCCATATGGCTTTGAGCGATACGGTTTATACGAGGATTCTGATTTCCTGTTGGTTGACTCATAGGTTTTGGATGAATTCATTCTCTCTTGCATCTTTTTATCATCCTCTAGCCGAATGTATCTCAAGGCCCTGTTACGAGCCTCGTCGAGATTCCTGCAGGGATTCATTACAAGATCCTGATAAAATTGAGAATCTTTCTGCAACCCCATCTTGAACGCTTGCACGGCCGTTGCAACATCAAGATGTGGGATATCCAAGGATTCTCGACTAAACTTGTTCACATAATCCCTCAAGGATTCCTGAGGTCCTTGAGTTATCCTGTAAAGGTCACTGGTTAATTTCTCAAAACTCCGGCTGCAAGAAAATTGACTGTTAAATAAATTAACTAAATGAGCAAAAGAAGTAATTGAGTGAGGAGGAACGTTTAACAGCCATTTCAAGGCTGATCCTATTAAGGTAGAACCGAAACCCTTGCATAGTGTTGGTGCACACATCTGTCGTCTTCGTCTTACATCGAGTCTTGGGTTCGTTGCGGTTTGGAACGAGAATGATGTCATCATTCTTGATGATGACATCATCCAAGTGACCTAATGATGACATCAATACTACAACATGTTCACGTGAAGATGGAATCAGAATTGCATGTGTTCATATAAGACAAAATTGGTTGTATGTATTTTAGAATAGGATTTCGCTCATTTGGTCAAATTTGTAAGTGATTTCGCTTTTATGGACACATGAGATTTCGCTCATGTGTCATGTCCATAAAAGCGAACCACAGCAACTATATATATGTGTCTCATAAGCGAAATCAGTAAAGAGACCTTGTAACTCGTACCGAAGTGCTGCCGGATCGAGATTTGAATGTACAAGCTGTTAAATCAATCAAATCAGTGAATTAAGTGAATTGCTAGCTGTTTCTACGTTGATTACTTGTTTTCCGCACCTGTAATTGACGAAAACTCCTCTGAACGACTCGTTCGGGTCAGAATACGATCCTACAAGTGGTATCAGAGCTTCAGGAGGAGGAGTTCTATAGAGATTTGCTGGATTTCGTCATATATTCTTACTTCTACACTTTCTTTCTTCGTCAGACCAAGATTTAATGGTCGGAATCCGCTCAAATTTTCACAGACTGTAAAAAATTGAACATAGATAAATCCCTGAAAGTTTGAGCTTCAAATTCAAAGTAAAAATGGTCCAAAATATCTTCCGAGTTGATTTCGCTTTTACGGACAATACATGATTTCGCTTTTGTGACCTCACTTAGAACACTATTTCGCTTTTGTGTCAACCCTAAGCAAGTGATTTCGCTTTTGTGTCAACCCTAAGCAAGTGATTTCGCTTTTCTGTCACAAGTTAAACCTGATTCCGCTTATTTGAACAGTGTGATTCCGCTCATTTGGACAGTGTGATTCCGCTCATATGACTATCTAATTTCGTTCTTGTGTCATCTAAGGTGATAAAGGTGTGTTACAAGGAGAACCAGTTCATTTGAAAGTAATGGATTCCGAGTTCTACAACGCGTTTGCTACACCCTCGACTACTCCAGCTTCAATTGCTCAAAACATGAAGGCAGAAAACGAAACTGGAACGATGCAAAAACCCCCGAAGCTTATGGGAATTGAAGATTACCACGGGTGGAAGAAACGGTTTGAGAATTGGGTTCAGGCGAATCATCTAAAAGCTTGGGAAAGTATCGAAACTGAGTATGAGAGGCCAAAGAATACAACGGGAGCTGATAAAATCATTTCTGAATTTACTGAACAAGAGAGGGAAAGTTATAGAGGAGAGAAAATGATGATCAATTTGCTACAATAAGCGATAAAAGAAGATATATTTGTGTTGCTTCAGCATGATGAAAACGCTTATTCTATTTGGGAAGCTCTTGAAAAGAAATTTGAGGGAAGTACTGAAATGCTACAGAGTAAAGCAGCTTTGTTGAAAAAGGAGTTTGAACTGTTTACGTGCATGCCTGGTGAAACAACAAAGAGTCTTATTGAAAGATATTGTCATCTTGTACGTACCATGTCACAGTTGAAGATTAAGAAAAATGCAGCAGAATGGGTTGAAAAACTTGCTGATGCGTTACCGCAACAAGAATGGGGTACATATATGATGATATTGAAAAATTCAGGACAGTATAAAAAGTTATCGATTGCACAGTTTATAGAGAAGTTGGAGGCACAAGATTTGGAGCAGCAGAAGATTGCTAGAATGAACAGTTCTACTCATCAACAAGATGACGAGAAAGTGATTGAAAGTTTTAGCTGGGACAAGTACATTCCAGTTGATCCAAATGTTAAAGCGTTTATTGCTCATATTATTCGGAAGCCGGAAATGCTGAAGGAATGGATGAAAGTGTTATCTGATGAAGAGAAAAGTGAAGATGAAGGATCTGTTTCATCTGAAAACAGTTCGTCAGAGACAAGTGATAGTGATGAAGAAATTGAACAGATTAATATTGGAAAAACTCACTTATCTTCTGATAGTTTTGAATTTTATTTTGCAGAAAAATTGAAGAAACTGAAAGAGGAGAAAGCTGCAAAAGATTTGAAAAAGGTCAAAGTGGTTGAGAAGATTGTGGAAGTTGAAAAGATAGTTGAAGTTGAGAAGATTGTTGAAATCACAAAACCTTGTCTTACATGTTTAGAGTCTTGTAAACAGTGTATAGAAAAAGATGAAAGGTTTAGTGAGTTAGAAAAGTTGAAAGAAAAATTGTTGTTTGATGTAAAGAATTTGAAAAAGTCGTATGATGTATTGAACAGACATGTAAATGGTCTGGAGAAGACTAACACTGAGAGAGAAAAAGCTTTGAAGATGTTGAATGCTACCATGATGACAAAGCAGAAAGAGATCAACATGTACATAGAAGAATGTGCAAAGTGGAAAAAAGAGTTGGATAGTGAAGCAGCTGAGAATGAAAGAATCAGAAGATTGCTGCAAAGTTACAAAGGTTGTGATTACGTAATGGATAGAATTTATCCAACAGTTGAAGGTTTCAAGGCATTTAAAGATGAAGATAAAACCAAAAAGCCAAAGGAAAAGGATACTGGTAAGAAACAGGGTGTATGTTATAATAAGTGTCCGCCTCCGATTTGGGAAGGGTACTCATCTAGGAAATCTAACGAGGAAGAACTAAAAAAGGCGGTCAATATTAAGCTAGAATCCGAGATAACTGATGTTTTACCGGACAATATTGATGTCACATTCACAGCGTCCGACACAGATCATGAGTCCGAACTGATAAAAAGAGTGGTCGATCAGGTGTTGGATAAGGATGAGGAGTCAGAGTCAAAATCTGAGTCCGAAAGTTCGTGTCAGTCAGTTGGGAGTTCAAGTTCATCCGAAAAGAGTTCAAAGTCGTCGGGAAAACGGGTTTATAGTAAAGAATTTTTGTTGTCAAAATTTAATTTGAATGACGAAACATTTGAAGTTGCATATACTTTGAATGATTCTGACAAATTATATTTTGATAAAGAATTCCCAATTAGAAGTGTTCGGTTTGACATGATTAAAAAGGTTTTCAAAATGACAGAAATTAATATTTCTGAAATTAAAGATTTAAATCCTACTGGAAAACCTAAAAAATACACTTCAAGAGTACAACAACGTTTGAACAAGAAAAAAAGTTATAATTCTGGTTCTGGTTTTCAAAAGAAACCAAACCACAATCATAACTACAAAAAGAAAGGACTTGGTTTTATTCCATCTGAAAACTATAAAAATGAAAAATATGTTCGTGATTTTAAAGCAAAAATGACATATGTTGCAGGAACCAGTCATGAAGAAGAAGCAAAGAGCTCATTTTGGAAACAGTCAAACAAGGAGTTTCTTGCTGAAAAGAGAAAGAATGGAGCTTATGTGAACAAAGAGACAAGAACCTGTTTCCGATGCAATGAAGTTGGTCATATTGCATGGAATTGCCCGAAAGCGACAAACACAAAACAGGGAGTTTCTGGAAAACTGAAAGAAGTTATTGTTGATAAAACTGAACCACCAACTGAAAAATTTAAAGTTTTCAAAAATTCAACATTTGAAGTTGGTGAGTGTTCGAAGAGATTTTACAGGCGAAGTGTTAAACTTGACAACCAAAAATGGGTTGTTAAGAAATTTGATGCAAAATCTGGCAATGAATCTGATTCCACAAAATCAGATGAGTCACAGGTGGAAAAGAAAGGTTCAGTGGATGATGTGGAAATTCCATCACTGAAAGGAAATATTAAGAAAATTTTTGAAAAAATGGTTGATGGGAAAGTTAAAGGGGTTAAAGATTATTATGCAACTAAAAAGGCAACATATAACCCTACTAAACAGGAATTGGAAGCCACCAAGTCTGAGAAGACTTGGGTGGAAGTTTGTTTTCCGTAAGTCTCAGGAATTGCCGGAGATCCCAAGTTTATATCGCGGATCAGGAATCGGCATCTTTCTTGAAAATTGTTTTTTTTTTTAATAGTTAAATTTTGGCAAGTCATACTGCAGGAATTGCCGGAGATCCCAAGTTTGTAATTGCGGATCAGGAATCGGCACCTTTTATGATTAATAAGGTTGTTTTTGGAAATGCTTGAAATTGTTAAAAATTTTACAGGTTAAGTATGACTTGCCGGAGCTCCCAGGTTGGTAAGAGTGGAGCAGGAATCGGCATCATTCTTTATATCTGATTTTGATTGTGATTATTTACAAATGGTTGCAAGAGGTTTTCAATGTCAAGTGGAAAATCAGGGACATTAAGTTGTATTTGATTTTCTACAAGTGATTGAATGGACAATATGATGAACCAAACCCCGAACTTACAAGTGGTTAAATCAACAAAACTTATTTTCCGGAAAAATCATTCTGATTAAAACAAACTTGAGTGTTTTGAAATCATAATGAGAAAATAGTTTTGTGAAAGGGGGAGTTCTGATTGTTTATGCCAAGTGGATGGAGAATTGAAGCAATTCGATATTAGTTGTCATGTTTGTGTACAGTTTGTTTTCAAATTTTCTTTAAATGTGTTTGCATTTTAGGGGGAGTAAGAAATTTTCAGAAAATCCAAAAACATTAGAAAATTTGAAAAAGCCAAAAACATGATAAAATGAAAAATGAGTTTTTGTTGCATAAAAGAGGAAATGATAGTACATCAGTGGACTATCACAACATGCTAAAGAAATGGAAAATTAAAATGTGATAAACGGTCTCACTGATGATGTGTCAGTAGGTTTTTGCACATTTAGTAGATTGTGACGAGATATAAATCTAAATTCAAACTTGCTTGTTCTGTGGGTTAACACAAACTTGGATATATAGGTAACCCCTGAAATTTCGTTTGAAAGGTCCCTTATTCTGAGATACTAGGTCTTTATGCTCAGTGATATCTGGGGTATTATCCCGGGACTTCTGCTGAAAGAAATTTCTGACCTAGTCCCCGTATAATACTTTACGCTTGCTTGAAATATAGCTCACCCTCAGCTAAAAAATGATGAAACATTGAAAAATGCTAATCATGGCTGTTGAAACAAAAGATCCTCTAAAGGGGACACACCAAAAGTCGAAGCCGTCATCTCTCTGCGTATCGAAAGATCGACCTGAGCTCTCACGGCCCTCGTACTATAATTTATTTCCCTGACAGATATCATCTGTGGTATACTCACCTGTAAGACTGAATATTGGGATCTGGATACGGGAGTATATTCAAGTAGTGGGACACACGAATAAGTTCAAGAGCTTAAAACATTAACCTCATATCTCAGATCAATTGAACTTTGTGTGAAAATTTAATTGGATCAATATACTGACAATCTAGGTGAATTGTTTAGAACTTAAAATGAAATGAAGCTTAACGGTGTTGGTGATTTGTCTCAAAAACTGATATGATCCTCTTGCACAAACTCACAAAAATATTGTTTGTAAATATTTCTTTATTGCATTTCTTTTAACTCAAAATTACAAAAAGATTTTCGATGTGTTTTAGCATAAATTTTAAAAAAAATCAAAAAGATTTTCGACAACTGGTGTTGGAGAGCTGATTTTCAAAATTCCAAGTGCTAAACATGATGACATTGGTGTGAGGGGGAGTGTGTCTTAACTGTGAAAATATGTTTTTTAAATCAACAAGTGGTTCATCATAATGAAAGTAGTTAGAGGGAGAGTGATTGTTGGTGCACATGTTTATGTAAGAGAGTCAGTGTTAGTGCATACATTTAATTGTTAAATGCGTGAAATTTACTTTTAGGTAGAGTGAGTTTGTGCAGGTTTAAGTATGAGCTGGATTGATGATCCTGAGCTGGATGAGAACCAGAGCACAATCTTGGAACAACCTCAGAAAGAGATAGCAAGATTACGATCCTGAAGCAGATGATGCTGAAGAACTAACGGAATGCCAGCACATTGCAAGGGGGAGTCTGTTAATGCTGAGTGAAAGAGTGAAGCTCAAAGACTGATCAAGACTGAAGATGCAAAGACTCAACATGTAAGACTCGTCAACATCTGAGGGGGAGTCTGTTGGTGCACACATCTGTCGTCTTCGTCTTACATCGAGTCTTGGGTTCGTTGCGGTTTGGAACGAGAATGATGTCATCATTCTTGATGATGACATCATCCAAGTGACCTAATGATGACATCAATACTACAACATGTTCACGTGAAGATGGAATCAGAATTGCATGTGTTCATATAAGACAAAATTGGTTGTATGTATTTTAGAATAGGATTTCGCTCATTTGGTCAAATTTGTAAGTGATTTCGCTTTTATGGACACATGAGATTTCGCTCATGTGTCATGTCCATAAAAGCGAACCACAGCAACTATATATATGTGTCTCATAAGCGAAATCAGTAAAGAGACCTTGTAACTCGTACCGAAGTGCTGCCGGATCGAGATTTGAATGTACAAGCTGTTAAATCAATCAAATCAGTGAATTAAGTGAATTGCTAGCTGTTTCTACGTTGATTACTTGTTTTCCGCACCTGTAATTGACGAAAACTCCTCTGAACGACTCGTTCGGGTCAGAATACGATCGTTCGGGTCAGAATACGATCCTACACATAGGCATGCCTCCTTGAGCTCCGGAGGGATATGGTTAATCTCCATCCTTTCCCTATACTGGGAAATATGCTCTTCAGGATCCGTAGTTCCGTCATAGAGTTTCATATTGGGAGTTTGAAATCTTTTTGGGATTTCAGCGTCACAAATAGGATGTGCAAACCGAGATATCCTGTGGCTGTCTTGGGACACTTCCGGAATTGGTTGGACCACCCCAGGTACACTGGATATCATGTCCTTCAATTTCTGGAGCTCCCTGGTAAATGCTGATGTCATACCTGCATCCTGCAAAGATCCACTATTGTTAGTAGCAAGAGTATTATTATTATTTGACACGTTACCAGTCTGAGGATTATGGCCATATCCCGAGCATATCCTGAGCTCCTCACAGTTGACATCCTGAGCGAGGAGGGTATTTCAGGAGTATGATTCTGGGAATGGCTAGGCACAATATTTCCCCTGTTATCCTCAGTGTATACAGCTGAACTGAAGTTCAAAGTTCTGGGTTGTAAAGGAGTGACAATCTCCTCAGCAGGCCGACTCGGGCCAGACTTCAAGAGTTGTATTTCCCTCATCAGCATCTGGTTGGTCTCCTGTTGCTGCCTCATCTGTTCCTGAACACTACCAAAAAAATTTAAAATTTCTTCATTAGAAGCTAAAACAGGAGCGGATCCCTGGACACTGCAAGCAGGGATAACATCCCGAGCCACATGACTTTCAGTTCCTAACGAAGAGGCTTGCATTCTCGGAGGAGGTGGTGGAAGCACGGAACCAACTGTTGCAGAGGTTGTAGCAGACATAGTGGAAGAGCTCATGTTTGATCTCGAGGCCATTGTAAATAGTGTGGCAAAAAGTTTCAAGAATAGAAAACCAAGTAATGATTTCACAAAAGTTTTTAGTAAAGATAGCACCACTCGCCCCACAGTGGGCGCCAAATTGTTTTGGACAAAAATTACCGAAGCAATTAAGTGATCAAATTAGTTAAGTGAGGTAGTGTGCTAGAAATGTGTGTCGAAAATATGTTATTCAAGTTATTTGCAAAAAACAGTTTCAGGATACGGCTCAGGATATAGAGTTGTATCTGTGATCAAACAATGAGCAAAAATGTAAAGGGTGACACAGGATGTACGAGGAAAGCCCTTGATCAATCTAGATCGCCGGTATAAAACCTCGGGAGCTGACAATCGCAGCTGCCTTGTTCTTCTATTGCTTCAAATATCAGGATACAGTGCAGGATATGATGCGGATCAACTAAGTGTTACAATGTAATTTGAGTACAAGTATTTGTGTGTAGTGATTGCTAGAAGCTAGAGAGCAAAGTGTACGAATGAAAAAGCGTGTCCCTTAACTTGATCCGATCATACTATTTATAGTTAAACGAAATCAACTAACTATCCTATTAAACCGGGATGCTTCGAATATTCCTCTAGTTAACGTTGCAGTCCTGGTCTTTCGGGTTCAACGTCTTTACTTTAACCGATTAGCCTGATTCTCGGGGGGAAGAAGTCTTCTTGAACGTTGGAGACTTGCACCTCCTAATCTGCACGTGATTAATTCAGTCAATACCAGGATATCGTACCAGGATGTTACCAATATCCTGATCTGGTATCCTGATTACAAGCAAACAATCAAAAGTAGAATATTAGTCAGGATATGTGTTCAGAAAATGGCCCATAACAACAACCCTTTTAGCTTTTTCTAATATAGGCATATAAGAATTTGCAGCCTTTTTTGGGTTGTCTGCATATGCACTCTAACTTGGTTTCAACTACAACAAAGAACATCATTTGAAATATCACAGATATCTTCTAACATAAAGTTAGAATGTAAATAACTGAAAGAAAATATTGATTGTGTAAAGCCTTAGGCAATCCTACATCGATAGAATGAAATTACCTCACCAACCCCATGATCCTTTTAATTTTTCTCATATAATCAGAATCTACGGATGGGTAATCCAAAGAAGGATTTGTTGGAGTTCTTAGATGCTTCAAAACAGCCGTAAACAAATGAAAATGCCTAATGGGTCAGTGAAAAGTGTTAACAGGTCAATGTGAAAGTTGTGTTAAAATCTGTAAATTACCTAAAATATAGGGACCACTGAGACCAATTGCACTACTGGGAACTGTTGGATGAGATGCAGCGGGTGTATAAGACATCTATCCTGTATTGAAACATTTATAGATAAACATATATTGTCTTGCTAATAAAACAGCTCATTCAAAAAATTTAAAACTTCTACGGTTAAAAAATAACCCTAATCTAAAATAACCCAAAAAGAACCCTAATCTAAAATGGATGCCTAAAGAAAACCCTAATCTGTAAAAAAAAATCGATGGATTCAAAAAATAGGAAGTTAAATGATAATGAAACATACCTTACAAATGAACATTCAACATCAAATCGATTGGAGGATTCTAAAAACCCTAACCGAAAACAAATGCATATTTAACATCAAATCGATTAAAGAAAGTTAAAACGAAGATAAATAATTATACGAAAAACACACCTTTGAGATGAAGAAATCGACATACATGTATCAAGTGGGTAATCTGGAGGCTATCTACAGGGGTTGATATACTTACCTTAATCATCACTGCCTGCTGATATCTCATTTCTATTGTCACCAATCTACTCGGCTTACACATCTGCGAGACCACTGATCAAAACCCTTGACCACCGCTGGTCATCGTCGTCGCCGGTGGCGGGTGGTGTTGCAACAACAACAACCGCCGTTTCTATCTCTATCACTCTCTCTATCTCTCTCTCTCTCTCTCTCTTATTGCCATATATCGACCATTTCCCTCTCTCAAATGCCTGAATAAAGATCCATCATTCCATCGGACAGAGTCATTATTCTCGAAGAACTGGTGTAGATTCCTCTAGGGTTTATAGAGGATTATGAAGGGGGAAGACAAAAGAAACTCAATGATAATGAAAGAGGGGCGATGAACGAAGTGTCACACCCCGATATTTCCACGTATTACCGGTGGGGAGTATCGTGACGTAGTTGATATCATCATAGTCAAACAACACAATTTAATGCACAGCGGAAGCAAAAGATAAATATATTACAAACCGAATGAGAATATCAAAGTATTACAAACGGTATGTAAAGGATCCATAGGCGGATCAAATAAAAGAAAACTGTTCAACAGACTTTAGGCATCTAGAACTTACAAGATTCCCTATTAACGCCCTGAGCTCCCAGCCAATTACGTACAGTACCTGTTGTTATGGGTCATTTTCTGAGCATATATATATCCTGACTAATATTCTGCTTTTGATTGTTTACTTGTGATCAGGATACCGGATCAGGATATTGGTAACATCCTGGTGCGATATCCTGGTATTAACTGAATTAACCACGTGCAAGTTAGAAGCTGTGGGTCACTAACGGTTAAGTGGACCTCTTCTCCTTAAGACTCGGGCAAACCAGTTATATGAGATATGTTGAACCCGAAAGACCAGGTCTACAACGTTCGTATGGGGAATATCCGCCGGATCCCGGTTTAATAGGGTAGTTTGTTGAATTTCTTTTACTATAAATAGATGGGTCGGATCAGATTAAGACACACAATTTCACTCATACTCTTTTTCTCTAGCTACTAGCAATCACTACACACAAACACTTGTACTCGAATTACCTTGTAACACCTAGTTGATCCGCACCACATCCTGCACTGTATCCTGAAATTCGAAGTAATAGAAGAACAAGGCAGCTGCGATTGTCAGCTCCCGAGGTTTTGTGCCGGCGATCTAGATTGATCAAGGGCTTTCCTCGTATATCTCGTGTCACCCCTTACATTTTTTGCTCATTGTTTGATCATAGATACAGCTCTATACCCTGAGCCGTATCCTGAAAACTGTTTTTACAAACAACTTAATCAGCATATTTTCGACACTTATTTCTAGCACACTACCTCACTTAACTAATTTGATCACTAAATTGCTTCGGTAATTTTTGACCAAAACAATTTGGCGCCCACCGTGGGGCAAGTGGTGCTATTTTTACTAAAAACTTTAGTAAAATCATTACTCGGTTTTCTATTGTCAAAAATTTTTGCTACATTGTTTTCAATGGCCTCGAGATCAAACATGAGCTCTTCCACCATGTCTGCTACAACCTCTGCAACAATTGGTTCGGTGCATCCACCTCCTCCTCCTCCAAGAATGCAAGCCTCTTCACAAGGATCTGAAAGTCATGTGGCTCGGGATGTTATCCCCGCTCCCAGTGCCCAGGGATCTGGTCCTGTTTTGGCTTCTAATGACGAAATTCTGAATTTGTTTGGTAGTGTACAGGAACAGATGAGGCAGCAGCAGGAAACTAATCAGATGCTGATGAGAGAGATACAACTCTTGAAATACGGCCCAAGTAGGCCTGCTGAAGAAACTGTCACTCCCTTGCAACCCAGGGATTTGAACTTCTTCCGCAGTTTACACTGAGGATAACCGGGGAAATATCGTGCCAAGTCATTCCCAGAATCATACTCCTGAGATACCCTCTTCAATAAGAGTATCAACCGTGAGAAGCTCAGGATATGCTTCAGGATATGGCCAGAATCCCCAGACTGGTAATGTATCTAATAATAATAACACTCTTGCTACTAATGGTGTTGGATCTTTGCAGGATGCAGGTATGACATCGGCATTTTCCAGAGAACTCCAAAAGCTGAAAGACATGATATCCAGTGTGCCTGGGGTGGTCCAGCCGATTCCAGAAGTGTCCCAAGACAGTCACAGGATATCTCGGTTTGTGCATCCTATCTGTGATGCTGAAATCCCGAATAGATTTCAAACCCCCAACATGAAACTCTATGACGGAACCACGGATCCTGAAGAGCATATCGCCCAGTATAGGGAAAGGATGGAGATCAACCCTATCCCTCCAGATCTCAAGGAAGCATGTCTCTGCAAGGGTTTTGGTTCTACCTTGACAGGATCAGCCTTAAAATGGCTGTTAAATGTTCCTCCTCACTCGATTACTTCGTTTGCTCATTTGGTTAATTTATTTAACAGTCAGTTTTCTTGCAACTGGAGTTTTGAGAAACTAACCAGTGATCTTTACAGGATAACTCAAGGGCCTCAGGAATCCTTGAGGGATTATGTGAACAAGTTTAGTCGGGAATCCTTGGATATCCCACATCTTGATGTTGCAACAGCTGTGCAGGCTTTTAAGATGGGATTACAAAAAGATTCTCAGTTTTATCAGGATCTTGTAATGAATCCCTGCAGGAATCTCGATGAAGCTCGTAACAGGGCCTTGAGATATATTCGCTTGGAGGATAATAAGAAGATGCAAGAGAGGATGAAGTCCACCTCAACCTATGAATCAACCAATAGGAAATCAGAATCCTCGTATAAACCATATCGCTCTAAGCCATACCTGAGTTAATGTATGCTATGCAGGGTTTAGGAGACAAAGCTAGGTGGCCTCGAAAGAATCAACAAAAAGCTGATTGGAAGGATAAATCCAAATGGTGTGCCTTCCATGAAGATTTCGGACATGTAACTGAGGATTGCATTGCTCTAAGAAAGGAAATAAGTTATCTTCTGAGCAAGGGATATCTAAAGGATCTCCTAGGAAGAAAAAAGAATAAGGGTCATGATACTGAGAAGGATCCTGAACGAGCAGCATCACCTCCTGCGGATGCAAAGATAATCAACTTTATTTCAGGAGGATCCGACATTTGTGGGACTTCATATTCCACGGCCAAGAGACATGCAAAGGAAGCTAAGGCCGAGAGGGGAGATAAACCAGCCAGGATGACTACCCTCACAACTGATAAAGTGATCACTTTCGACAGTGATGACACGGATACTATCCAGGATCCTCACCATGATGCTCTCGTAAAAACATTATACGTGGCTAACCATTTTGTACGCAGGATATTGGTGGATAATGACAGCTCCGTCAACATAATCCAACTAGAAACTCTGAAAAGAATGAATGTATCTCCAATGGGAAATAGAGAGTTTGTGTAGATTACACAGACTTGAACAAAGCATGTCCTAAAGACCCATTACCTCTGCCTCATATAGACACGATGGTGGATGCCACTGCCGGTCATGAGATGTTAACCTTCATGGATGCATCCTCAGGATTCCAGCAGATCCAAATGGAACCTTCAGACCAGGTGGATACTGCTTTCATGACACCAACAGGTATTTACTGTTATACTGCTATGCCTTATGGTTTGAAAAATGCAGGTGCAACGTACCAGAGATTGGTGAACATGATGTTTAAAGACAAACTGGGGGACACCATAGAGGTGTACATTGACGATATGGTAGTCAAATCCAAGAAGGCTGAGGATCATCTCCAGGATATTAAAGGAGCATTTGATATCCTGGACCAGTACAATATGAAACTAAATCCTGCCAAGTGCCATTTGGAGTGGGGGCAGGAAAGTTTCTAGGATATATGGTGACTAAAAGAGGAATAGAGGCAAGCCCGGAGCAGATTAAAGTTATCTTGGATATCAAATCACCTTCAAATATGAAGGATGTTCAACGGTTAATAGGACGAGTAGCAGCATTGAACAGATTTATCTCAAGATCCTACGAGAAATGCAAGGAATTTTATGATATCCTGAAGAAAAACAAGAAGTTCGAATGGAAAGAGAAGCATGAAGCAGCCCTGCAGGATTTGAAGCAATATCTCTCAACTGCACCTCTATTGATGAAGCCTAAAAATGGTGAACCACTGTCCCTATACCTCGCAGTATCAGGGAATGCTGTAAGTGTCGTTCTTATAAAGGACCATGAAGGTCAGCAATATCTTGTCTATTATGTTAGTAAAAGTTTATTAGATGCTGAAACTAGATATTCTCATCTAGAAAAATTGATATTAGCCCTAGTTATGGCATCAACAAAACCTAGACATTATTTTGAGACACATAGGATTCATGTTAAAACTAATTATCCTGTTAAGAACGTGCTTAGGAAACCCGAGATGTCGAGTAGGATGGCTAAGTGGTCAGTAAAATTAAGTGCCTATGATTTAGTTTATGAGCCTAGAAATGCTATAAAGTCTCAGGCTTTAGCTGACTTTGTGGCTGATTTCAGTAGTGACATTCAAAATGAAGTAGACTTAGAAGTACAGCAGCTAGGAGAAAACTTAGAATCCTGGACATTATATACTGATGGTGCATCTAATGTAAGAGGTGTAGGTTTAGGTATACTACTAAAATCGCCACATGGGGACATATTACCCCAGGCTATTAGATGTGAATTCCCTGCTACTAATAATGAAGCAGAATATGAGGCTTTAATTGTAGGATTAGAGTTGGCTAAAAATATGAGTATCAAGAATTTGCAAGTATATGTTGACTCCGTGCTAATCACTAATCATTTTAATGGATCATATGCAGTTAAAGGTGATAAGTTAATCGAGTATCTCGAAATTCTCAAAAAATTAGCAGGATATTTCGATATTTTCACACTTGAACAGGTACCAAGAGAGGATAATGCTGAAGTTGATGCCTTGGCGAATCTAGGATCATCAGTCAGGATACCGGAAGGAACCCGAATACCAATGTTACATATCTTATATCCTGCAACGAATCCTCAGGATAGGGAAGTACTAAGTATTCAGGATCCTGATGAGTATCCTGAGAAGGATCCCAAGTCCTGGATGGTTCCAATTTTAAGATATCTCAAGGAAGGACACATCCCAAAGGATGAGAATCCTAAGGCCTTTAGAATGAAGGTATCACGATTCACTATTATAAATAATGTCTTGTATAAGAAATCTCTTGCAGGACCATATCTGAGGTGTCACACCCCCAAAATCCACCTGCGGAATACCACCGCTTGGAGGCGTGACTGACCAGGATCCAGCCACCAATCATATTGAACAAGCAAACACATAGTTATAAAAGTTCAACCAATACAATTGGTGTTCGACAAAACGTAGTTAAGTTGCAAGCGGAAGCATAAGTCTTAAATCAAACATAAGTTTAATTGTTTCAAGGTTTAACATGGCACACAGTCGTCCATGTCCCACAACGATCCTCCTCCATGCAAGCTCCAGCTAAGCACCTATTGTCCTGCAAAGCATGTAGAACGAGTCAACAACAAGTTGAGTGAGTTCACGGTTGGGTGTTCGTTTTAAGTTGTTTCGAAAACAGTTTCCTTTAGCTGGCATCCTGCCGTGGGGGTTACCCCATAGTTAAAAACATGACTTGTTTATTCCCGGTTACTCTGGCTATCCAGCCGTGGGGGCTACCCCGTGTAGTTATCTGGCATTTCGGCCGTGGGGGCTACCCCATGTATACACTAGACTCGTTACCATATCGACTGCTGACTGTAGTCATGTTTATGTGCCCTGAAACTGTCAATGTCTATCATCATTGACGTGCCAGTAGTCCATTAGTTCACGCCCGTCCTCTGCGGCACGGTGTGAGGTTTGTCAAACCTAAATAGCGCTATCTAACTAATGACCCGCTCGCCATTGGCCCGGCGATTAAGTCGATATAAAAATGAGGGACTTCGTGATAGAGTTTTGGTCTAGTACGAGTTATCTGTCCGTGAGGACGAGGAATTACATTCCTGAACCTTTGCTGTCCTACCCAAGGAGGACGAGGAACCCATGTTCCTTAACCCCAATTCCCGACCCCTGGGAATCCCATGCTTTGTAGAGGGTGTGAACTCACCTTGGTTTGCTCGGTAGATACACAGAAAAGTCAATCAAGCAATATTGTGGCTACTCACGTCCTATCATAGTTGTACCATACCAATCAGGTTCGCATTCAAGTAGTACACGTAGGTTTCTAGCATAATGCATTCAAGTATCGTTCATGGCATACACGTTTGATCATAGCAGTTCAACAATATTCACGTTCAACAGTAACATATAAGGTCTGTGCATTAGGCCCAAGAGTCCGGCCCAATCAATTAAGCCCTAAATCATGCAAGTCCAATTCAGCACACATATGTTGGTTTCGAGTCGCAACCAGGTGTTCTCGACTCGCAACCGGAGTCGCAACCATGGTTTCGGTTCATGCTGTCTTGGTTACGAGTCGCAACTGGACTCGTAACTGTGGTTTCGAGTCGTAAGGTTTGTGTGCTGATCACTTGTGGTTTCGAGTCGCAACCGGGTGTTTGCGACTCGCAACCGATGTCGCAACCGGGAGATTTCGACTCATCATGCACTGGTTTCGAGTCGCAACTGGAGGTTTCGGTTGGACAGGAGCTGATTCTGCACAATGTACTATCCAATGGAAATTCGGTTTCATGAAATGGTTTGTACTATCCACTTAAACATGTTTGTTTGTCTAGTAATTTACCAAATTGGATCAAACATATCAGTTTTCAAATATTCAAAACATGTTCATATGATATTCAACAAGTTCTTCATACATTCATCATGTTCATCAATATCCAAGTAGTTCATCATATCATCCAATAGTTCATCATAATCATAACTTGAAACAACAACCAAAATATTCAAACAACTAATCCGATTTCCACATTTGTGCAGCCATTTAACAAGCATTTGATTTGTAACCTAAGAGCATGCAATCCGATTTCATAACATCAACAACTAATGATTAAACCACATTTAAATCACAAGATCTCCTTACTCATCATACAATATATATTAAAATCAAGACATGTTTAACCGATTATCATCAACATACACATCCGAGAATATGATAAAGCCATAATCATACATTTTCCACTTATTAACACATGAAGACAAGCATTCAATCATCATTTGTACAATTATCCTAGCTACACCATGTCATTCACAACATTTAACAATAACAACAACATAAACACTAACCGGTTGTGAGATGGTGCCGAGTTGGTAAGGAAGATGAGTGTTCGAGTGATGATGATGAGCTTAACCGGGTCTCCTTGTGGTCACCGGTTTGATCCGAGAAGAAGGAGAAGAATAGGGTTTTAGTGAGAGGAAGTAGGAGAGTGTGTGTGTTAGAGGAGTATGAGTGTTGTCCAAAATGGTAAACATGGGTAGCTACTAAGGTTATATACCCGTCCCAAGTAGTGCACCCTAATGGGTCTTTGAATGGGCTAAGGGGTGTGTGGCCCAACCGGCCCACATGTTGCATCGTTCACTCGAGACCACAAGGTCTCGAGTCGGGTTCTTGTCGTCTCGGTTCATATACATACTCGCATACATACACACAAGCATACATGTAACATAGCACATAATCATATAAGTTCACATATAACGTTCATTAAGTCATCAAATTAGTTACTCACTTAGCGTTCAAGCGTACAACGAAAGGTTCTAAATTTCGAGTTGTCACATCATCCCCAAGTTGAAAGAAATTTCGTCCCGAAATTTGGTAGGCACTCACTGAGGAAGCTAGTTAAGTTGTATGGTTTTCCTGGTTTTCCTGGGGTGTCACATCCACCCCCCGTTGATCTGGAATTTCGTCCCGAAATTCCGTAGCTTCAGCCTCAGTAGTGGGTGTACTGTTTGCGAACAGTTGGGGATACTTTTGTTTCATCTGATCTTCGCGCTCCCAGGTGAACTCTGGGCCGCGACGTGAGTTCCAACGAACTCGAACAAGAGGTATTCTGGTGCTCTTGAGGACCTTAACATCCCGGTCCGTGATTTCGACTGGTTCCTCGACGAATCGTAACTGTTCGTCGATAGTGAGTTCCTCCAGAGGAACTACGTGGGTCTCATCTGACGGACACTTCTTCAGATTCGACACGTGAAAAACGTTGTGAACTGCACCGAGTTCCGCTGGTAAGTTTAGTCTGTAGGCCACCCTGCCTATTTTCTCAATGACCTCGAAAGGTCCAACGTATCGTGGGTTTAGTTTGCCGCGTTTACCAAAACGAACCACACCCTTCCAGGGTGAAACTTTGAGTAGTACCCGCTCCCCAACCTGGAGCTCAAGCGGTTTCCTGCCCATGTCGGCGTAAACTTTCTGACGTTCGCGAGCGGCCGTCATGCGTTTTCGTATCTGAGCGATTTGCTCGGTTGTATCTACCACATATTCTGGACCAGTGATCTGACTGTCTCCCACCTCTGCCCAGCAAAGAGGAGACCGGCATTTACGTCCGTACAATGCCTCAAACGGAGCAGCTTTAATGCTGGTGTGGTAGCTGTTATTGTACGAGAATTCCACAAGTGGCAGATGCTTCTCCCAGCGGTTGCCAAAATCGATTACACATGCACGAAGCATGTCTTCTAAGGTTTGAATAGTGCGCTCGGACTGCCCGTCCGTCTGAGGGTGATACGCTGTGCTCATATCTAATCGTGAGCCAAAGGATTTGTGCATTGCTTGCCACAGCTCGGAAGTAAAACGTGCATCTCGATCCGAGATAATGGAGGTGGGCACCCCGTGCCTCGAAACAACTTCTTTGATGTAAATTTCTGCGAGCGTGGAGAACTTATCCGTCTCCTTGATAGCCAAGAAGTGTGCAGATTTTGTGAGTCGATCCACGATCACCCAAATCGTATCGTTCCCGCGCTGGGATCTAGGTAGGCCAGTAACAAAATCCATGGAAATTTGTTCCCATTTTCCATTGAGGTATCTCTGGTTGTTGGAGTAGGCCTGATGGTTTCTGGTATTCCGACTTGACTCTCGCGCAAGTCAAACACTTGCTGACGTAGGTCGCTATGTGGGCCTTCATGCTAGGCCACCAATACGTAGTTTTGATATCATGGTACATCTTATCTGATCCAGGGTGTACTGAGTAGCGAGACTTGTGTGCTTCATCCATCACAAGCTCTCGTAGGTTGCCATAAAGTGGGACCCAAACGCGTCCCGTTACGTAGTAAGCACCGTCTTCCTTCTGTTCTAATCGTTGCCTTGATCCGCGTAGGGCTTCAGCCCTGACGTTTTCTGGTTTCAGTGCTTCTATCTGAGCAGCTCGTATCTGGGAAGGGAGACTAGAGTGGATCGTGAGTTGTAAAGCTCGCACGCGCTTAGGCGCAGTATCCTTTCGACTGAGGGCGTCAGCCACGACATTGGCCTTGCCCGGGTGATACCTGATTGAGCACTCGTAGTCACTCAGTAGTTCGACCCATCGTCGTTGCCGCATATTTAGCTCTTTCTGCTTGAAGATGTGCTCGAGGCTCCTGTGGTCGGTGTAGATGGCGCACTTGGTACCATACAGGTAATGCCGCCATAATTTACGTGCAAAAAACAACAGCTCCCAGCTCTAGGTCGTGTGTAGTGTAGTTCTTTTCATGAACCTTGAGTTGGCGTGAGGCGTAGGCTATAACTTTGTCTCGTTGCATCAACACGCAACCAAGACCCTGAATCGATGCGTCGCAGTAAACCACAAAGTCGTCTGTGCCTTCCGGCAAGGAAAGGATAGGTGCGCTACAAAGTCTATCCTTTAGGTGCTGAAATGCCAACTCCTGTGCGTTTCCCCAGCGATAAACAACGCCCTTCTGCGTTAGTGAGGTGAGAGGCTGTGCAATCTTAGAAAAATCCTTTATGAACCTCCGGTAGTATCCCGCCAAACCCAAGAATTGGCGAATTTCCTTTGGTGTGCGAGGTGCAGGCCAGTTCTTAATCGAGTCTATCTTGGATGGATCAACGTGAATCCCATCCTTGTTTACCACGTGGCCTAGGAAATGGACTTCTCGAAGCCAGAAGTCGCATTTCGAGAACTTTGCATAAAGCTGTTCTGTTCGAAGGAGTTCCAGAATAAGTCGCAGATGCTGCTCATGTTCCTCCCGATTCTTGGAAGAGATCAGGATGTCGTCGATGAAGACTATAACGAACTTGTCCAAGTAATGCTTGCACACTCGGTTCATCATGTCCATGGAAACCGTAGGTGCGTTTGTCATCCCAAAAGGCATGACCAAAAATTCATAGTGCCCGTATCGAGTTCTGAAAGCTGTTTTGGAGACGTCCTCTTCCCGGACTCTCAGTTGGTGATAACCCGATCTCAAATCGATCTTCGAATAGTAGCTCGACCCTTGCAGCTGGTCGAACAAGTCGTCGATCCGCGGTAGAGGATAACGGTTCTTCACCGTCACCTTGTTGAGTTCTCGGTAGTCGATGCACATTCTGAAAGTACCGTCCTTCTTCTTTACAAATAATACTGGAGCTCCCCAGGGCGATGAGCTAGGACGAATAAAACCCTTATCCAAGAGTTCTTGTAGTTGCGTAGAGAGTTCCTTCAACTCTGATGGGGCTAAACGATAAGGTGCACGGGCTATAGGTGCAGCTCCAGGAGCTAATTTGATCTGAAACTCGACTTGGCGATGAGGCGGAAGACCAGATAATTCCTCAGGAAATACCTCAGGATAGTTGCGTACAACTGGAAAATCTTCTATCTTTTTCTCCTTCTCCGAGGTGTCAGTAACGAGAGCCAAAATGGCAGTGTGGCCCTTTCGTAAGCACTTCTGGGCCTTACGAAGGGAGATGACGTTCTCAACGGCACCCCTCTTGTCGCCACGAATCATGAGAGGTTCACTACCGGAACCTGGAATACGAACAACCTTCTCGTTGCAAGGAATCTCTGCTCGGTGTTGGGATAACCAATCCATCCCAATGACAACGTCGAGACTACCCAAGACGATAGGAATGAGGTCGATAGAGAAGGTCTGGTTAGCAAGAACAAGTTTACAACCCTTGACTACGTGTGTGGCCTCTAACTCTTACCATTTGCTAGCTCTATAGTGTGCTTTTTGTTCAAGGGTGTTGGAATACGCTTAAGCATTCGACTAATATCTAGTGACATGTAGCTAGTATCGGCGCCCGAACCAAATAAAGCTGTAACATAAAAGTCGTCAAGAAGGAACTTACCCGCCACCACATTGGGGTCATTCCTTGCTTCACCTTGGCCGATCACGAACGCCCGCCCCCGAGCTCCATTGTTGCTGTTGTCGCGTTTCTGCCTCATCTGCGGACAGTTCCTCTTAAGGTGGCCTTCAGCCCCACAACGGAAACACCCCTTTTTGCTACCCTGCTGCTGCTGGTTTCGGTTTGTAGGATATGGGCTCCTACAATCTCTAGCCATATGTCCCGTCTTCTTGCACCTATGGCAACACGATTCCGCACATGACCCAGTGTGGTGTTGATGGCATTTGCGGCATTTCGGCTTATTCCCAAGGTATCCCCCTTGAATTTGGTAGTCCAGCCCCTGCTGGACGAGTTTCTCGTGCGGGTCCTGTTGTATAGAGCTACATCCCTCGCCCTGGTGATCTCCCCAAACATGCTTGGTGTTAATAAGAGCTTTCGTATTGGAAGAGTTACGCTTGGGCAACTTGCCCTCTTCCACTGCCTGATCAGTGAGCTGGTGCGCCAAACGAACGACTTGTTGGATTGTGGAAAAGTTGGCCGCAATTACGGACCCTTGGATTTCTGGGGCTAAACCTCTGAGGTATAGCTCGAGTCGTCTAGAAATGGGTTGTGACAAGTTAGGACATAAGGCAGCCAAATCGTTGGACCTTTTCGTGTACGCTTCGATCTCAGATCCTTCCATTTTCAAGCCAAGGTACTCTATTTCAAGTTTTAGGATGTCGTCCGGGTGACAGAATTCTTCCTTGATCAAATCCTTGAAGTCGCTCCAGGGGGTGGCATTCGCATCCGCCACTCCGAGCATCTGAACTTGTGTGTTCCACCAAGAATACGCTTTCCCCTGCAAGGTACCAACAGCGTACTCTACTCGTTTACTGGTAGGGCTTTCACTTTCTTCGAATGCAGATTCGATCCTGCGAATCCAGTGTAGGAGACCTACCGCTCCTTCGGTGCCACTAAAGGTACTAGGTCGACAGTCCATAAAAGTTTTAAAGGTGCACACAGGTGGCTGAGCATGCTGACCTATTGTGGGCGAAAGAAAGACAGAGTTTAACACAAAGGTTGGTCCATGAGAGTAGAATTCTAAAGATCCTAGAATGAGTTTGGACTGCAGGATATACCTCCTGCGTGTGCAGCTGCAAGTGCCGCAGCAACTTGTTGGTTAATCAGAGCCGTCAACTGGGCTTGAGTCATGTTAATGCGTCTAGCCATGATCTTCATATCAAGGGAAACATGAGTGAGAGAGGTTCGCGAAAGTGTGATGGCAGAAGGGAGTAAGCACACACGTGTTCAAGCAACAGTAGTTATACTAACCAAGCATACCATAAGCAATGTACTATGTAACTAACAAGTAGGCAATATATACACAGATCATATCACCTAGAATGTCGAGCCTTGCATGTGGAGTGAAGCATCGTTGTGGACCGTTGAGCACTGTACAGGTTATAGTCTGGTTTTAACAAAAAACGTTTTTCCCTTTATTAAAACCAAGTTCTCTATAACCAATGGCTCTGATACCAATCTGTCACACCCCCAAAATCCACCTGCGGAATACCACCGCTTGGAGGCGTGACTGACCAGGATCCAGCCACCAATCATATTGAACAAGCAAACACATAGTTATAAAACTTCAACCAATACAATTGGTGTTCGACAAAACGTAGTTAAGTTGCAAGCGGAAGCATAAGTCTTAAATCAAACATAAGTTTAATTGTTTCAAGGTTTAACATGGCACACAGTCATCCATGTCCCACAACGATCCTCCTCCATGCAAGCTCCAGCTAAGCACCTATTGTCCTGCAAAGCATGTAGAACGAGTCAACAACAAGTTGAGTGAGTTCACGGTTGGGTGTTCGTTTTAAGTTGTTTCGAAAACAGTTTCCTTTAGCTGGCATCCTGCCGTGGGGGTTACCCCATAGTTAAAAACATGACTTGTTTATTCCCGGTTACTCTGGCTATCCAGCCGTGGGGGCTACCCCGTGTAGTTATCTGGCATTTCGGCCGTGGGGGCTACCCCATGTATACACTAGACTCGTTACCATATCGACTGCTGACTGTAGTCATGTTTATGTGCCCTGAAACTGTCAATGTCTATCATCATTGACGTGCCAGTAGTCCATTAGTTCACGCCCGTCCTCTGCGGCACGGTGTGAGGTTTGTCAAACCTAAATAGCGCTATCTAACTAATGACCCGCTCGCCATTGGCCCGGCGATTAAGTCGATATAAAAATGAGGGACTTCGTGATAGAGTTTTGGTCTAGTACGAGTTATCTGTCCGTGAGGACGAGGAATTACATTCCTGAACCTTTGCTGTCCTACCCAAGGAGGACGAGGAACCCATGTTCCTTAACCCCAATTCCCGACCCCTGGGAATCCCATGCTTTGTAGAGGGTGTGAACTCACCTTGGTTTGCTCGGTAGATACACAGAAAAGTCAATCAAGCAATATTGTGGCTACTCACGTCCTATCATAGTTGTACCATACCAATCAGGTTCGCATTCAAGTAGTACACGTAGGTTTCTAGCATAATGCATTCAAGTATCGTTCATGGCATACACGTTTGATCATAGCAATTCAACAATATTCACGTTCAACAGTAACATATAAGGTCTGTGCATTAGGCCCAAGAGTCCGGCCCAATCAATTAAGCCCTAAATCATGCAAGTCCAATTCAGCACACATATGTTGGTTTCGAGTCGCAACCAGGTGTTCTCGACTCGCAACCGGAGTCGCAACCATGGTTTCGGTTCATGCTGTCTTGGTTACGAGTCGCAACTGGACTTGTAACTGTGGTTTCGAGTCGTAAGGTTTGTGTGCTGATCACTTGTGGTTTCGAGTCGCAACCGGGTGTTTGCGACTCGCAACCGATGTCGCAACCGGGAGATTTCGACTCATCATGCACTGGTTTCAAGTCGCAACTGGAGGTTTCGGTTGGACAGGAGCTGATTCTGCACAGTGTACTATCCAATGGAAATTCGGTTTCATGAAATGGTTTGTACTATCCACTTAAACATGTTTGTTTGTCTAGTAATTTACCAAATTGGATCAAACATATCAGTTTTCAAATATTCAAAACATGTTCATATGATATTCAACAAGTTCTTCATACATTCATCATGTTCATCAATATCCAAGTAGTTCATCATATCATCCAATAGTTCATCATAATCATAACTTGAAACAACAACCAAAATATTCAAACAACTAATCCGATTTCCACATATGTGCAGCCATTTAACAAGCATTTGATTTGTAACCTAAGAGCATGCAATCCGATTTCATAACATCAACAACTAATGATTAAACCACATTTAAATCACAAGATCTCCTTACTCATCATACAATATATATTAAAATCAAGACATGTTTAACCGATTATCATCAACATACACATCCGAGAATATGATAAAGCCATAATCATACATTTTCCACTTATTAACACATGAAGACAAGCATTCAATCATCATTTGTACAATTATCCTAGCTACACCATGTCATTCACAACATTTAACAATAACAACAACATAAACACTAACCGGTTGTGAGATGGTGCCGAGTTGGTAAGGAAGATGAGTGTTCGAGTGATGATGATGAGCTTAACCGGGTCTCCTTGTGGTCACCGGTTTGATCCGAGAAGAAGGAGAAGAATAGGGTTTTAGTGAGAGGAAGTAGGAGAGTGTGTGTGTTAGAGGAGTATGAGTGTTGTCCAAAATGGTAAACATGGGTAGCTACTAAGGTTATATACCCGTCCCAAGTAGTGCACCCTAATGGGTCTTTGAATGGGCTAAGGGGTGTGTGGCCCAACCGGACCACATGTTGCATCGTTCACTCGAGACCACAAGGTCTCGAGTCGGGTTCTTGTCGTCTCGGTTCATATACATACTCGCATACATACACACAAGCATACATGTAACATAGCACATAATCATATAAGTTCACATATAACGTTCATTAAGTCATCAAATTAGTTACTCACTTAGCGTTCAAGCGTACAACGAAAGGTTCTAAATTTCGAGTTGTCACATGAGGTGCTTAGAGGATCCCGAAACTAAGGAAGTGCTTCAGGATATACACGAAGGGGATTGTGGTAACCATACTGGGGGCAGGTCATTGTTCTCAAAAGTATTAAGAACATGATATTATTGGCCGACGATGAGAAAAGATGCCGCAGAATATGCTCGAAGATGTGATGCATGTCAAAGACACAGTAACATATTACATCAGCCGGCCGAACCACTTTATCCTATAGCTTCCCCTTGGCCATTCATGAAATGGGGAATGGACATAGTAGGAAAATTGCCAAAGGCTCCAGGAGGAAAGGTCTTCATGCTGGCAATGACCTATTATTTCTCTAAGTGGGTCGAAGCTGAAGCATTTGTTCAGGTTAGAGATCAAGAAGTGGTATCCTTCATAAAAAGGAATATCCTGAATAGGTTTGGAGTACCAGCTGAGATAAATTGTAACACTGGATCTCAATTTATAAGTAAAAGGACTACTGAATTTTGCAAGAGTTGGGGAATCAAAATGATCACGTCTACTCCGGTACATCCTTAAGCAAATGGACAAGCAGAATCCTCAAACAAGATAATTGTCAATAACTTGAAAAAGAGACTAGGGGCTAAGAAAGGAAGATGGGTAGAAGAATTACCCTTTGTTTTGTGGGCTGATAGGACGACAGTAAAAAGTGCAACTGGCTAAACCCCGTTTTCCTTGGTGTTTGGAGCAGAAGCGGTGATCCCGACATAAATGGTGATACCTACAGCGAGATCCAACCTCCGGGATCCTGAGCAGAATCCTGGAGTCCTATGCCAGGAACTGGATACTATTGATGAGACAAGAGATGCAGCAAGGCTAAGGATGGCAGCATATCAACAGAGGATATCTAAAGCATATAACAAGAATATAAGGACTAGAAGATTTCAAGTTGGAGATTGGGTATTGAGAAAGGCTTTTCAGAATACTACTAATCCTGCTGATGGAAAGTTGGCTCCAAAATGGGAAGGAACCTATGAGGTTGAATCAGAATCAGGAAAAGAAGCATACCGACTCAAGAATATAGAGGGGGATATGCTACCGAGATCCTGGAATGCTATACATCTAAAACTCTACTTCAAGTGAGTATGGAATTTAGATTCAAACTCAAGATGGTATGGATTCTGTCTCTTTTATTAAATTTTAATATTATTTACTGTTTTGAACCTATTACTGACTTAAGCATCGGAGGGGTGTTAGCCAGGCTAACACCCACCTTAGCATACAGTTGTTTTGCAGTATATGCTTCGAGATATAGCTCCAGGATATACATTCAGGATACTTCAGAAGATTAGAGGATTGGCCCCCTCTCTCACGTCTAAGGGATCCTGGTCCCTTCACAGGTTTAAAGGTATTCACCTTTCTTCCGAATTGGGTTTAAACACCCCGCCTGGAGCGCAAGTTATTCGGGAATAGTTCAAGGTGGCGGGACCAGTTCATGTAAAAGTGGCTGACAATTTCGTTACTGTTGGCTATATCCTGAATCCTAAAGGTATATGAGGATTGATCACCCTCTCTCACGAAAGGGTATTTTCATACTCTCTAAGGTTTAAAGGTTATCACCTTTCTAAGTCTTGGAGTTAATACACTCCCGCCTGTAGCGCATGAAAGTTTGGGATTTTCCCCAGGATACTAAGGATTTATCTCCAGTATATTTTTGGGTTTAACCCCTGTAACACAAGAATTGTCTAAACAGTTGGAACTGATATTCAAAAATTTTCTACGTGTTTATAGACTTCATGCATAGGGGACATTCCTTCTAAAGCAATTGTGTGAAGCTCAAAAGATCAAAATTGGGCTAGGTGTCTCGGACTGGGGACATCTTAGTAGGAGAAGTCGCAAAAGGGGTTGGAGTTTAATACTAGGGTTACACTCAATTCCTGGTATGATCTTTCCTTTGTGAACCTTACATGAATTGTTTAACTCTGTTTAAGGCTCAAAATATCCTGATAAGGATATATCTTTAGGATATGTCTTCAAATGTGTTTTTGGGATACGTTTCGGGATATTTGATTGGAATATTTGGGAGATGATACTTGGATTGAAAATTAATACTCTGATCAGACAAGTGTTATCAAAACAGGTTTTGGAAAATAGACTATCTTTTATTCTTTAGAAATTTTGTCTAAAATTGTTTGGATTTTGAGAAATTCTATTTGATAAAGGTCTTTATAAGATATCACTGAGTATATTTATCAGGATATTTTCAAAAGATAGTTGCAGAAATTGTGCAAAGCTAAAATCTAAACTAAAAAATGCATGACAGAAATTAGAAGGCAACAACAAATAAGTCAGAAGATGGTATTATTTAAAAATAAACGATGCCAGCCGATTACCAAAGGCTTCGTCCTAAAACCTAGGACCCATCCACCCTTGATTATCAAATTGATTTAATACTGGAAATAAAATTGTTCAAATAAGCGTAACTCTCAAATTTAAGGGAAATAAGTTTTAGGAGGTAGCGCCTTCTTCGTTCGTGACATTTTCAGCAGCATCCGTCTCGGGATCAACCTGAGCATCCATCTCAGCTTCAGTTGGTTTTCGACTGCCTTTGAAGATCCTTCAGCTGCAGGTTTAGCAGAAGTGCCGCCGAGACTCCTTAGCTTTGTTTCCCAGGCATTGATGTCCCAAGAAGGACATTCGAAGCCCAATGCTTTGGCTTCGTGGGCCATCTTTAACCTGGCCTGAAGAAGGGAAGTGATGACGGAACTTTTAAGGCTTTCCCGGTAGCTGATCATATCATGTTCGTGTTGAGCATGGGCAGCATCAAGATCAGCTTGGGCCTGGAGAGCAGCTTTGTTAAGGGCGGCCTGGTGTTCTTGGGTTATAGCTTTGAACTTGTCCTCGTAATGCCGAGATTTGGCGGCTGCAATCATACCCTGATCAGAGATGGTAACCTCGGCTTTCTTCAACTTGGATTCAAGCATCTTGTTGAGCCCACAGGATTCTTGATATAAATGAACCAGACGTTCGAGACCCTGCAAAGTAAGAGGACAGCTATTGGTTTTAATAAATACTTATAAGCGGTATAAGGTGCAGGATATGGCTCGAGGATATTAACCTGGTTAAGAAAAGAAGTTATGAATCCGCTTGCCTCAATGAACCCGTGATTCTCATAGGGGAATGTATCAGAGATAACAGGAGAATCAGGCTCTTTCCTTTTACGGGAACTTGAACTCCGGGGCTTAGTAGCTGGCGAAGGTTTGGGAATGATGATGGCCTTGGAGCTGCTGGGCTTGGATGAGGCCATGGCCTTGGGACTAGGTTCCTTCTTGATCTGGACCTGATCAGAATAACTGTCCAGCTCATCAAGGTCGAAAACCTCAGGGATCTTGGCTGGTGCTGCATAAAGGGAAAAGTCCTCCATCCTTATTACTCTTTATTATATTATATTACATTAATTAGTCATTTCAAAAGTAACTCTTACCAGACATTTCAGATGATGAGTATTGGCTGGAACTCGGGATATGTGTGGTAAAACTCTTGTCACTTGCAGGCAATTGGTAAACTGCTTTGATTCTTTTTTCTGATTCCACAGTAGGGGGAGCTACTTCCTTAAAATTCACTGCGAAAAGATCAAATAAGAAGATATTAGCACAAGATAGAAGTCTAGAAGTACATGGGGACATTCATGATCCTACCGGTGGTTAACCACTCCACCGGAAGACTAGCACCCTCATGAATGGAGTCTCGTTTGATGAAGAAGAACTTGCGTTGCCATCCATCTTCGTTTTTGGTGGCTTTAAGAATAAGCGGTTTGCTGGAAGTTGAAAAGAGCAGGAACCGACTAGAACCGTGGGATCGGAGGCAGTAAGCGATTGGCATATCTTCGATGCAGAGGTCGGGATAGTGAAGGTTTTTAATTTGGTTGAGCACGATTAATACTCTCCAGACCATGGGCATGGTTTGGGCAAAGGAAATACCGGTAGTCCGGAAGAATTGCATCATGAATTCGGGAAATGGATACCGAAGACCTAGCGAGAAAGGGTATGCCGGAAAGCAGACCCAATCAGCAGAAGAAACGTCCGATCGAATTGATCGATCAAATGGTCTGAAGACCGTGCCATTGGGGAAAGCACCGGAGGCTCTCAACGCTGCAATGTCCGCGTTATCAAAGGCACAGATCTCCTTCTCGAGATTTTTAAGAAGATTTTGCTGGATAAAGGTCTCAGACGATTCGCCGGTTTGAGAAAAAGTTCTAGTAGCCATTGCAGGTAAAGGAAAAGAGATTGACAGGAAATGAATAAGAAGTAAGGAATTACCTGGAGACTCCGTTGGTGATATCTGGTTTTCAAACAAGAAGAGAGAAGATATAGGAGCGTTGTAGATGTCCATCGAGTGAAAAGCACGTTGGAAGTTGTATAGTGCAATCTTGACCGTCATTTCGATTTAATTGCCTTGATTCGCGAGACAGGGTTTTTGAAATATATCCGTTGGATTGGTATACCAACAGATATATTTGGGGACAATTGTTATGGGTCATTTTCTGAGCATATATATATCCTGACTAATATTCTGCTTTTGATTGTTTACTTGTGATCAGGATACCGGATCAAGATATTGGTAACATCCTGGTGCGATATCCTGGTATTAACTGAATTAACCACGTGCAAGTTAGAAGCTGTGGGTCACTAACGGTCAAGTGGACCTCTTCTCTTTAAGACTCGGGCAAACCAGTTATATGAGAGACGTTGAACCCGAAAGACCAGGTCTACAACGTTCGTATGGGGAATATCCGCCGGATCCCGGTTTAATAGGGTAGTTTGTTGAATTTCTTTTACTATAAATAGATGGGTCGGATCAGATTAAGACACACAATTTCACTCATACTCTTTTTCTCTAGCTACTAGCAATCACTACACACAAACACTTGTGCTCGAATTACCTTGTAACACCTAGTTGATTCGCACCACATCCTGCACTGTATCCTGAAATTCAAAGTAATAGAAGAACAAGGCAGCTGCGATTGTCAGCTCCCGAGGTTTTGTGCCGGCGATCTAGATTGATCAAGGGCTTTCCTCGTATATCTCGTGTCACCCCTTACATTTTTTGCTCATTGTTTGATCATAGATACAGCTCTATACCCTGAGTCGTATCCTGAAAACTGTTTTTACAAACAACTTAATCAGCATATTTTCGACACTTATTTCTAGCACACTACCTCACTTAACTAATTTGATCACTAAATTGCTTCGGTAATTTTTGACCAAAACACCTGTCACTTAACCTTTTTGGAAAATACGTCAGTTTACACTGGTAAATACAATTAACTGACTCATTTTGAAAACATTTAAGAAAATTGATTTGAATGCTCAATGCACAAAAATTCTTTTATAACTTGGGACAATTATATAAAAATAATCTTGTATACAGATTTACATGTTCATTATACGTTCAGGGCCCGATGTTAGAAACCGAGTCAAGATTAACAGACACGCCACAAGTATAGGCCCACAAGAGAATGAGATACCGTTTCCCTTATGAAACTGTCAGGTGTATGCCTACACCCCGTGCTTAAGACGTGGCCATTTTATTATAATGATACCAAGGATATCCGGGACATGGTCATTAACCCCTAAAGGCTTTTATTTCAAACAATACAGATTAAAACGGGTTACCTAAATAATTTAACCACAATACGATTAAACATTCAATACCCGACCAAGCGGTATTATTATAATACCATATCCCAAGCCCGTATAGGGAAAATAAGTTAAAAGTATTTACCTGAGCTTAAAATGCAATTTATACTCAGCCGTATATCCTAGTCAGCAAGCACAAGTACCTCTACTGGGGCTCTTAATTTGGAACGAAGGTTTTATTAACCTATTAGATTCCTAACGGGTCTTATTTTAGTCGTAACTTAAAGCGGTTAGTTTTAAGTAAAGGTTCAAGGTTCAAAACGCATGATTAAGCGAAGACCGAAATAGAATGTGATTTAGACCCGACAAGTTTGGAGACTTGCATAATATGGGTAAACTAAACACATTCTGGATTTTGAGGCAAAAATGATAAGGTTTGACCCGTTTCGGTTAATTTATGCAAACTAGTTACATAAACCGAACCGAACGCGAAAAAAATGCATAGCGGGTAACCAAATGAGTCATGAACATGTTTCACAAGTTAATATGCCTTAAATATGTTGTGATATCAGTAGGATATCTTCCATTATGCCCAAAATGAATTTAAAGTCAATTTAGGGCCCGAAAGGGCATTTTGGTCATTTTAAAGATTATAAAAGAGGTTAAATGAAAATCTGAGGTTCCGGCCTAAAATGATCAGTAAAATATTTAATTTAATAAGTTATATCAGTAGGGTATTGCATATATGTGAAATTTATTATTTATAACCAAACTATGCACCGAAGGGGCATTTTGTTAATTTCACATAAGCTTTAAAGGTCAAATTAGGGAATCTAAGTTCAAAAATTTTTCTTACTGTTAAAGTATAAAAATTTACTTAAAAATCAGTAGGTATTAAGTCTTATATGTTTAAAATAGTTTTAACTCATACTATGCGTTTAAAACGCGTAAAAAGTCGCTTTTAAGCGATTTTCGGGTTATATAAGAAAATATGAGTTTCTGATCAGTTTATAAAGTTCAAAATGCTTTATTTATCATGTAAAATTAGTAGCAAAAAGTTTGGTATTAAAATGTTATGTAAAACTCATTTTATTCAAGAAAATGGTATAACCGACAATTACCGAATCAAAGCAAGAACCCTACGTTATGCTTAGCTTAAAAATAAATAAAAATCTTCAAAAATCCCAAAATATTATATTACATCAGTGAGTAAAAAGTTTGGTATCAAAATTTGGGTTTAGATAGGCTTTATGCTAATAATGCCGTTTAATAAATAAAAAGCTTTCAATTTACGCTATTGAGCATAACTCTTAATCTAGAACTCTAACTGATGTCAAATTTTTAGGACAAGTTTATAAATCAGTAATAAAGGTTTTTGTCCTCTCACATTTTCAAAAATCTCGTTTTAAGGTCAAAAGGGCATAATGGTCAACTTTTAAGCATATAACGGAAACATGCAATGAACTAGGATTTCTATGGAACCAAGTTGTATAACCTTAGAGGGTTATACTAACCTATAATATGGTCCTAAAGGAATCCTAAGGCATATCAAAACTAAGCTAAATCGGGTCAGAACTAAAAGTCAAAGAAAAAGTCAACTTTTGCGACTTTCGGTTACGAACCGAGCCTAAACTCAGAATTGTCGGGTTGAACATGCTTAAACATGTTCTTATATTAATTACCAAGTTATTTAAGTGTTAAAACATGTTCCATAACTTCTGTATTATTAGTTATGAATTTATTAGTAAAAACTGACTCGTTTGACTTTTTTTTAAGAAGTTTGACTGAGTAAACGTGCTAATTAGGAGGTGCCCTTTTGAGGGTTTAACACCTACCTAATTACGGTCACGTAGCCATGTTCAATGCGAACAATGGCTCAACCGTTTAAAAGTCAAAGCGTTTATCGAAAACGCTTGACTTTTCGGCTATAAACGCTAAATAAAACAAACTAGTCACGAAAAGACACTTACAAAGGGTCCAATGGACTGAAGGAGGTTCTCAAGAAGTTCAAGACCCTCTTAGAATCAGAAGCATAGCATATTTGAAGAAAATGTGAGTTGCAAATGAAAGTGGGGAAGGGTATATATAGGATTTTGAGAACCGTTAGGATCGTTCATCGATAAACGTGCTTCGATCTCGGCCTTACAAGTATCACCCATTGTTTTTCAATACCATGGGTGCTCAAAATGGCCCATAGAATGAAGGAAACAATGTGTGGAAACCAGAAATCAGCTGCTGTAATGAAAACATCTGTTTTTACAGATCTGATGCACTTTAGTTCAGCAAACAAACGTTTTAAAAATTACAGAAATGGTCCCTGTGAGCATATAAGGTCCTATTTGCCATGTTTAAGGCTCATTAATCCATTTCCAAGGATCTACAATGATTCCTAAACATAGGGGATACAAAACATGCCCAAAAATATGTCGGATGTCGGTTCGTTTGGCCGTACGGTCACGTTGTTCGACTAATTACGACGAAATACGAACGGACGCGAAAAACGATCCGAAATACGCGACGAATGGAATTTTATCATGCCAATCATTAAAATAAAATATTTTAATGCTTACATAAATTTTTGGATGTCCGGATATATCCAGAACGTAAGATATGCGCGAAAATGCAAACATGTGCACTTTTTGACACTTTTAGTCCCTGTTTCACTTAAAAGTTTATTTTTGCGCACTAAACACCTCTAAGCCTATATCTAAGCTATACAAAGGATATTTAGGGCATTTTTAACTTACGATCATATTCTGGAAGGTCCGTTACCATACGAATCGACGTACTTTTGCATTTGACGCAAATAGTCCTTTAATTGCGCAAAGTAGCGCGAAATGGCATTTAATGATATCCAAGCCTTCCATGGCCCATAATAGGCATTCCCAAGCATGGGTTTAATTATTTCTATGCTCT
Organism: Helianthus tuberosus; assembly: GCA_030545235.1. NCBI lineage: Eukaryota > Viridiplantae > Streptophyta > Magnoliopsida > Asterales > Asteraceae > Helianthus > Helianthus tuberosus. Next base: position 27,133,140 of record CM060432.1, read on the forward strand.
CGATCACCTAAATGGTCACCAAAAGGCGTAGATTCAAAAGTTGACGCTTTAGATCCCTCCAATGTGCAAACTTGCGCATATCATCGTTTAATAGCATCTAAGCCTCATCTAATCCATATTAGGCATTCTTGAGAGTATTATTAAACATCACGATTCTTTGGGTTCGCTAAAAGGTCATTCAGAGGTATAATTAAACATATTGACACTTTTAGTCCCTCTAACTTGCAAAGTTGCGCGTAACTTTACTTATAGGCATAAAAACCTTAGACGGCCAATAATTGGCATTCCCGAGAGTATAATCAAATATCATGAAGCTCCCAGTTTGTTAAAAGGTCACTCAGAGGTAAGAATTAACATGTTGACGCTTTTAACCCTTTATTGCGCAAACTTTCAATTAATTACGCAAACGGCTACACTCGATCAACAAGTGGCTCATTTGTGAATATAAATACCGTAAGAGGTTATTTAGAAACTTATTTTAGGTATGCTAACACTTCCAGTCCTTTCATAGTCAAAGTTTTTGATTTTTCAAAAAATTAGTCCCTGAATTTCAACGTTTGACTTTATTAGGGTTTATTACACGTGTCAATACATCATTGGACGTGATTTTACAAGGTGTTACATCCTCACCCCCTTAAAATAAATCTTGACCTCGAGATTTGCTAAAATGCTGGAAGTACTTTTTGTCGCATAATGGACTTAACTTTTATAGCTTATCTGGAGCCTCTCTAAGCACCCAAGATGACCTCTATTATAGGTACATGTATCCTCTTGGAGCTTCTTAACCTGTCGATCCTTAATCGATACAGGTTTCTTATCATATCATAAATCTGCATGTCATTATGTGATAATGCTTCTTGACTTATTGGCGAAACATATCCTTAAATCATTAGTGTGGACTGCATGGCGAGCTTCGCCAAGTTCCTTAAATAGGTTTTAGCTTATATGCTACTTAATCTTGATACATTCTCTTCCCTCGAATGATTCTAAATATTCAGAGCTTACTAGCCTGATAATTAACAAATTAGCACACCCTTCCTGGGTGATACCTTATGTTGAATCTTTTTCCTTAACAAGAACTTAAGAGGGTTGCGACTTTCATCAGTCCTAAATTTTTCCGCCGATTACTGGCAACTTTCAGACGATTATGGATTTGTATTATCTTATTCGTTGTTTCTAAGGCAACTTTCAGATCCTGACAATTGGACTTACCAATCTTCTGTCTAACAAAAATGTTTATTATTCCGTCTATACAAGGTCCCCAATGGAGCAACCTTGATGCTTTCATATCAACTATTATAGAAAAGCTTATTTTAAGGTGAGATGGTTATTCCAACCAATGCTTAAAACTAATCTCAAGGAATAGCTAATCCTCACAGCTAGTCGAACAAATCGACGATCCTGGGCAGCCGATGGCGATTCTTAATTGTTGCCTAAATAGGGTTGTGGTAATCAATGCATAAGCAAAATGAACCGTCCTTCTTTATTAACAATACCGAATTCTCAGAATATTGAGTTAGGCTTTATGAACCTATATCTTAAAACTTACTTAATCAGGGATTCGATTATTCCATAATCAACATGGAGTTTTTACAATACCTAAGCGGGATGTTAATCTTAACTCTACTTGCCTCTCAGGAGGTAAACAGGGTAATCTTTGGAGAAGATAACCAAGGTACAAGGAGGTTACAGAGATTTTCCAAATCTCAGGCTCCAGTTCATCTATCATTGCCTGTGTCAAATAAGTGACACATTCACGTCACGAGTCCACGGATTCCTTTATCAGAGATATTTACTTGGAAAATTCCATTCTTGATATCTTCTTTGAATACCATTAGCTGACTTTAATACCGTATGACCATTGGAATATCTTTGTGGTTCCATGCATTAAACCTCCATACTGATCAGGCATGGAAGCAATCTATGGAACATATTAAGATACACCAATCCTCATATGGCGCTTTTGTCATACCATCTGGTATTTGTAATCGATAGAGATCAAAGAGATATCAATCACATATGATGATGCACTTCATCTGGAGAGAGGGTACATTAAAATTTCACGACTGAAGATTTCTGACAGGAACAAAAGAAATGGCTCCTATGATTTTCGCCTGTAAGTTTTATCTTACACTTAATATCTAGGGTTCTTATGGAAGATTTTAGAAGTTTACTATACTCATTATTTATGAAGGATTTATTGGTATCCGAATTAAAACAGAATTCTTAGCATTTATATTCCAATAAATGTTAAAGAACGTACCTAACGTTATTATTGATATGAACTACTTCTGGCACTCTTTAGGAGAGTTTAAGTGCTATCATTCTTAGGCTTTCCTTCCCTAGTCGCACTTCTTTTGACAGATGCAGGGCATGTAGTCTTGATGTGGCCTTTCTCACCACAGCCGAAACAGACTGCATTCTCCATGTCTTTGCAATCCAATGTTTTATGCTCCCTTGATTTGCAGATCCCACAATCCCTCGGCTGCGATTGGGATTTTGGTTCGAACCTGCACTTCCCATAATGGCGCTTCTTGAAGGTCTTGCATACAGGTTTCTGGTTGGACTTTTGTTTGTTCTTTTTCTTAGAACTCTGGGAGTTATCTTCCTCCCTTTTCCTTTTTAGTTCATCCTTTGTATTAGAGGCATGAACGAGATCCTTCTCGTGAGTAAGGAATGGTGGTCTTGGGTGAGATTTGGAGCAAGTAGCATTGGGCTCCTTGAACTTTTCCACGGCCTTCTTCACAGCTTTTCCAACAGTTGCGTCTATCATAGTTTGAAGAACATCTTTGGAAATTCTAAGGTTCACAATTGTAGCATCATTAGCATGTGTCACATCATCCATAACACGATCAACGGCTGTCTTATCCGAGTTTGTCATACTCGATATTTGGTTCCTAACACCAAATAAAACAATTATTCAGTTGCAATCCAACAACCGCTATTCATCATCTTGATGACCTAATATATACTAACCATGGTATCGTTAAACCATACACGCTAATATAGTACGAACATTCTCAATGAACGTCATTTAGATATGTATATATATATATCAATTATACTTAGCCTAGGCCATAAAAGACCATCAATGGCAATTAAGGTTTGGACCTAGTCCATCACCTTTTTGACAGGGGGTCAAATGTCACATCTGTCTTGATCATATTTGGTGATTTTTGGATAGCTTGAAAGCTTGTCATAAGGATATTGGAGAAGAGCGATTCCTAATGGATATAGAGCATTTATCTAAAATTGTTGAAGTAGTCTCTAAAGTATCATCGGCCAATTCTACCTTTCGTTATATGTCTAGAGTCCTATTCAGGCGGAAACAACTGTTTACAACATTTATTGTCCACAATAGACTTTTCTGTGCCAGAATCAAACAAATTCCCTCATAAGCATCATTGATAAGGAAAAGTACCTTTTATGATGTTATCTTTCTGTACCGCCTCCTGGGTGTTCATCTGAAAGATTCACGTGTTTGCTTTCTTGGCCTCTTCAGGCTTCTTCTGATTCCTAGGGCAGTTAGTCTTGATATGCCCCTTCTCGTTGCAACCATAACAGGTTGCATCTTTCAACTTCTTGCAATCCAAGGTTTTATGTTCCTTAGACTTGCAGATTCCACAGGGTAGAGGCTGAGATTCAAATCTGCATTTCCCGAGGTGGTATTTCTTACAGGTTTTGCACCTGGTCTTTTCACCCGACTGCTGGTTGCCTTTCTTAGACCCGGAACTCTTCTGATGATCAGAGTTCCCCTTTTTCTTCTTATCGGAGTGATGAGAATTCTCATCCTCCCTTTTACGCTTTCCTTCATCAGAAGCTTTGGCAGCCTTGTTTTTTACTACATCGAGTGTGAGAGATAGCGACAGATCTGCCGCTGACCTGAATGTAGTAGGTCTCGATGCTTTCACGCTTGCCTTGATTTCTAGGGCTAGACCTCCAATAAAGCGAGCTATACGCTTTGGTTCCGGTGTGATCAAGTTAGGAACCAATCGAGACATAATATTGAAACTTGTAAGATATGCCTGCCAATCTAAGTTCTTCATGACCAATGTCAAGAAGTCAGTCTCGATTTTCTCAACTTCGTGTTGAGGACAGTAATTTTCTTTGATAAGAGCAACAAACTGATCCCATGTCAGATTATATAACGGGATTTTTCCTGTAGCCTGGATTAGTGACCTCCACCAAGCTAGGGCTTCTCCTTTAAAAGATTGCGAAACAAACTTCACAATGTCTTGTTCTGCACATCCGCTAATATCAACAACGGTGTCCATCTCATCGAGCCATGTCATATAATCGATGGCCCTTTTTTCTCCTGTAAAGTCTCTGGGCTTGCAGGAGACAAAATATTTATATGAACAGGTTTTAACATGTGGCTCTTGCTGTAGCATAACCTGTCTAGACGGGACACTCCTTTGATTTGACGAGTGATTAACATCTTCTTCTTTTGACTCATGGGTTTTAGAAGGGGGCTTACTATGAGCCACAGATAGAGTCTTAGAGTGTGTACCACTTGACTCATCATACTGTCTGTCAAGAGCTCGAGTAATAGCATTATCTATTAATGCCTGCAGTTCCGCACCACTTATATTAACTCTGGTAGTATCATTGTTCTCCTTCGGGTGGCTGTTAACCTTATCTGATACAGCCATGTAGCTTGATTGCTACATAAATATTGACAATGGTTTATTCAGAGGTTATTATGGAATCATCATTTTTGACGATTCATTAACCATGGTAATATAAACCATATTGGTTAATTTGTTAATTATATTAGTATTTTCATTATAATTTATCCTAGTATATAAAACATTAAGGATATTAAAGTGGCACAGCAGGCCTAATCACAAGGACAGTTTTTTTAATTTATAAGCCACGATTTTAGAGAATCGAGGCATTAAGGTTTGAACATAGTTCATTACCTTTCTTGACAGAGAGTCAAAGACTATAACTGTCTTTTATCTTTTAGGACAATAGATATGGCCCGTAGGCATTTCATCACTTTAGGGATGTTTATAATATTATCATCTTTATTTGATGATTTAAGCCATGACTTCTAAATCACTAGGCTAGATAAGGGGTTGGAAATTCCCAATATAAAGATGACAAGTGTGATTTTATCGCAATCACTGTTGTCAGGGGTGTTAACATGTTTTCAGATGTTAACAAGAATCTGAATCTCTTTTAAACAGGTTTTACCACCATAGCTAGGTCTTTAATGACATTCAAGCTAGGTTATACCCTTTAAGATTCTTTTTAATATATATTGGTAGTTCAATTACAAAAGGAATGATATTTTGATTTACTTCATATGTTATATTCATATAAAATGATAAAATGGAATTTAGATAAAATATTCCAATGATTTTTAAAAGGAGTATATAATTGCCCTAAACGGGACTTGAAGGGATGACGTTGTCCACGAAGGGATTAAAAGATAAATATGTCCTTATAAGGACTACTAAGGAGACGAACTTCAGCAAAAGGAGTTTTCTTCTTTACTTTACTTCTAAATGTTTTCTCCTTGGTTGCACATTGTATCCTAGCCGCGGTACGAAGCTCGGCAATTCAAAGCTCTGGATGTGGAGAACTTCCAATATGGCTTCTTTGCTTGGCGACATATTCAAAACATATAAAATTGAAAGCAGTAGATTTCCGAATAGGGATGAGGGTATTCCTATGTTAAGTCTAGACTCAGAAGGTCAAGGAATGTGCTACTGTGTCATTGAGATTAAACACAAAAGGCTAGTGTTTAATTCACTCAATGTTGGCTCTGATACCAACCTGTCACACCCCGATATTTCCACGTATTACCGGTGGGCCCTGTGGGGAGTATCGTGACGTAGTTGATATCATCATAGTCAAACAACACAATTTAATGCACAGCAGAAGCAAAAGATAAATATATTACAAACCGAATGAGAATATCAAAGTATTACAAACGGTATGTAAAGGATCCACAGGCGGATCAAATAAAAGAAAACTGTTCAACAGACTTTAGGCATCTAGAACTTGCAAGATTCCCAATTAACGCCCTGAGCTCCCAGCCAATTACGTACAGTACCTGTCACTTAAGCTTTTTGGAAAATACGTCAGTTTACACTGGTAAATACAATTAACTGACTCATTTTGAAAACATTTAAGAAAATTGATTTGAATGCTCAAGGCACAAAAATTCTTTTATAACTTGGGACAATTATATAAAAATAATCTTGTATACAGATTTACATGTTCGTCATACATTCAGGGCCCGATGTTAGAAACCGAGTCAAGATTAACAGACACGCCACAAGTATAGGCCCACAAGAGAGTGAGATACCGTTTCCCTTATGCAACTGTCAGGTGTATGCCTACACCCCGTGCTTAAGACGTGGCCCTTTTATTATAATGATGCCAAGGATATCCGGGACATGGTCATTAACCCCTAAAGGCTTTTATTTCAAACAATACAGATTAAAACGGGTTACCTCAATAATTTAACCACAATACGATTAAAAATTCAATACCCGACCAAGCGGTATTATTATAATACCATATCCCAAGCCCGTATAGGGAAAATAAGTTAAAAGTATTTACCTGAGCTTAAAATGCAATTTATACTCAGCCGTATATCCTAGTCAGGAAGCACAAGTACCTCTACTGGGGCTCTTAATCTGGAACGAAGGTTTTATTAACCTATTAGATTCCTAACGGGTCTTATTTAAGTCATAACTTAGAGCGGTTAGTTTTAAGGAAAGGTTCATGGTTCAAAACGCATCATTAAGCGAAGACCGGAATAGAATGTGATTTAGACCCGACAAGTTTGGAGACTTGCATAATATGGGTAAACTAAACACATTCTGGATTTTGAGGCAAAAATGATAAGGTTTGACCCGTTTCGGTTAATTTATGCAAACTAGTTACATAAACCGAACCGAACGTGAAAAAAATGCATAACGGGTAACCAAATGAGTCATGAACATGTTTCACAAGTTAATATGCCTTAAATATGTTGTGATATTAGTAGGATATCTTCCATTATACCCAAAATGAATTTAAAGTCAATTTAGGGCCCGAAAGGGCATTTTGGTCATTTTAAAGATTATAAAAGAGGTTAAATGAAAATCTGAGGTTCTGGTCTAAAATGAGTAGTAAAATATTTAATTTAATAAGTTATATCAGTAGGGTATTGCATATATGTGAAATTTATTATTTATAACCAAACTATGCACCGAATGGGCATTTTGGGAATTTCACATAAGCTTTAAAGGTCAAATTTAGGAATCTGAGTTCAAAACGCTTGACTTTTCGGCTATAAACGCTAAATAAAACAAACTAGTCACGAAAGGACACTTACAAAGGGTCCAATGGACTGAAGGAGGTTCTCAAGAAGTTCAAGACCCTCTTAGAATCAGAAGCATAGCAGATTTGAAGAAAATGTGAGTTGCAAATGAAAGTGGGGAAGGGTATATATAGGATTTTGAGAACCGTTAGGATCGTTCATCGATAAACATGCTTCGATCTCGGCCTTACAAGTATCACCCATTGTTTTTCAATACCATGGGTGCTCAAAATGGCCCATAGAATGAAGGAAACAATGTGTAGAAACCAGAAATCAGCTGCTGTAATGAAAACAACTGTTTTTACAGGTCTGATGCACTTTAGTTCAGCAAACAGAACTTTTAAAAATTACAGAAATGGTCCCTGTGAGCATATAAGGTCCTATTTGGCATGTTTAAGGATCTTTAAGCCATTTCCAAGGCTCTACAATGATGCCTAAACATAGGGGATACAAAACATGCCCAAAAATATGTCGGATGTTGGTTCGTTTGGCCGTACGGTCACGTTGTTCGACTAATTACGACGAAATACGAACGGACGCGAAAAACGATCCGAAATACGCGAGGAATGGAATTTTATCATGCCAATCATTAAAATAAAATATTTTAATGCTTACATAAATTTTTGGATGTCCATATATATCCAGAACGTAAGATATGCGCGAAAATGCAAACTTGTGCACTTTTTGACACTTTTAGTCCCTGTTTGACTTAAAAGTTTATTTTTGCGCACTAAACACCTCTAAGCCTATATCTAAGCTATACAAAGGATATTTAGGGCATGTTTAACATACGATCATATTTCAGAAGGTCCGTTACCATACGAATCGACGTACTTTTGCAGTTTGACGTAAATAGTCCTTTAATTGCGCAAAGTAGCGCGAAATGTCATTTAATGATATCCAACCCTTCCATGGCCCATAATAGGCATTCCCAAGAGTGGTTTTAGTTATTGCTATGCTCTCGATCACATAAATGGTCACCAAAAGGCGTAGATTCAAAAGTTGACGCTTTAGGTCCCTCTAATGTGCAAACTTGCGCATATCATCGTTTAATAGTATCTAAGCTTCATCTAATCCATATTAGGCATTCTTGAGAGTATTATTAAACATCACGATTCTTTGGGTTCGCTAAAAGGTCATTCAGAGGTATAATTAAACATATTGACACTTTTAGTCCCTCTAACTTGCAAAGTTGCGCGTAACTTTACTTATAGGCATAAAAACCTTAGACGGCCAATAATTGGCATTCCCGAGAGTATAATCAAATATCATGAAGCTCCCGGTTTGTTAAAAGGTCACTCAGAGGTAAGAATTAACATGTTGACGCTTTTAACCCTTTATTGCGCAAACTTTCAATTAATTACGCAAACGGCTACACTCGATCAACAAGTGGCTCATTTGTGAATATAAATATCGTAAGAGGTTATTTCGAAACTTATTTTAGGTATGCTAACACTTCCAGTCCTTTCATAGTCAAAGTTTTTGATTTTTCGAAAAATTAGTCCCTTAATTTCAACGTTTGACTTTATTAGGGTTTATTACACGTGTCAATACATCATTGGACGTGATTTTACGAGGTGTTACATGAAGGAAAAGGAGAATTAGGGTTTTTATTATAGAGAGAGAGAGAGAGAGAGCATGTAATAAAGAGAATGTTAGTGCAGTAATGTCTATCGCCTCCGTCAATGCAGTTCGTAGCAAAGAATAGAAGAAAATGTGATTTTATTGTGTTATAAGTAGGGAAAAAGGCAAGGTGGCAAACTTTTAAATAAGGGGAAATCCCTTATGCCTTGGCCTATAAATAGGAGCATTAGTGTTTCATTTTAGAACTTTTGGACATTTGAGAGATTTGGAGCTTGGTGCTTAGAGAGAGAAAGTAGAGAGAGAAACTATTGCTCAAGGTGATTCGTGGTGCTTGTACTTGTCGTATATTCAATAGAATCACGTTTGTATTACGTTCTTGTGTTCGGTCCACGTGCGTGTACAGATTCCGCACGTCACACGTATCGTTTCACAATCGTGCGGGAGTAAAAACCGATCCTACAAGTGGTATCAGAGCAGGAGCTCGATTGCACGGATCAAACACACAAAATCGCACGAGAAATCATCGGATTCAGAGTCAAAAACACATCAGATTTGTCAAATTTCTCATTCTACTCTTTTTTCACGTTCTTTACTGAAAAACGCCAAACTAAACGGGTTTTTACGGTTAAAATCGCTGATTTTTTGATATGTTGTGCGAAATCAGTTGATCTAAAAGCCTACAAAATTTCAGATTGTAATTCCAAACGGTTTTTGAGAAATCTTGATTTTTGTGATTCGAAAATATTAAAGATGTTGACTGTTGCTGTTAGTATTCAAGTTGGTGTTCACCGATCGGATGGCCATCCGATCGGGTGATCATCCGATCCAACATCTCACTCGATCCAATTAACTTTCATTCAAAAGTCTTTCAAGTTCAAGTGAAATGTTAACTGTTAGATCAATTCAAAGCAGTAAGTGTCATTACACTTGTTAATATTATCGGCCACATTAATGTTTTGATTAAAATTTTTGAAAAGTATTTGTTCTCGGTCCAATTAGATTCACCAGCCCATGTGCTGACTGTCCAAAGCCCAACATATTACGTCAGCTCATTCATGTGATCTGATTAAAAGTCTGATGGCCCATGTGTTGATAAATTGAAGGTCCAATAAAAGTTTGAAAGATATCATAATTGTCGGCATTTTATCTCATTAACTTTGAATATTGTTGCATGTGAAAGAGTTTTTGAAGTTCAAGTATCGAGTGGCAATCCGTACGGATTGCCATCCCATCGTCTAACATAAATTGTTTGTCTTGTAGTGTCAACTATCGAGTGGTGACTCGATCGGATAACCATCTGATACCTTGCCAAGTTCTTAAATATCTGATCCGATCCACGTGACTTTATTGTAGCGGCCCAATCAATGTTTTAAACGTTCTATCCCATTTAATTGTGCATGTGATTCTTGTCTCGGCCCATGTGAACATTATTGAAAGCTCTCGGCTCAATAAAGAAGTTGTCAATTTACAAAATTGGAGGCCCATTTAATACATCACGTGAACTAAGTGACGGTCCAATAGAGATCATGTTTTGACCATTTGATTAAATCATTACTTTTACATGAGATTTTAATAGCAGTTGCTTGTAAAGGTCAAATTTCATTTGTGAAGTATTATCAATCGTCGAGTGGCTACTCGATCGGATCACTATCCGATCCACGAGTATTTTGTTTGGTGGGTTAAAGGTCAAGTGTCGAGTGACTACTCGATCGGATCACGATCCGATCCACGTGCATACAATTTTGTTTTGTTAACTGCCAATCGTCGAACCGCTACTCGATCGGATCACCATCTGATACTTTTCACACTTTCACATTTTAACTTGTTGTGCAAATCGTCGAATGGCAATCCGTACGGATTGCCATCCGATCCTAATCACTCTATTTGCTTGTGTCTCAGGTCCAAGTATCGGATCACTACTCGATCGGATCACCATCCGATCATCAACACAAGAGGTCTAAGTGTCGGATCCCCACTCGATAGGATCACCATTCAATCCAAAGCATATTGTCAAGTGTCGAATCGTCAGTCGATCGGATCACCATCCGATCCAAAGCATATTGTCAAGTGTCGAATCGTCACTCGATCGGATCACCATCCGATCCAAAGCATATTATCCAAAGTGTCGGATCTCCACTCGATCGGATCACCATCCGACACCTAGCAGTCAATTGATTAGGGAGCTAATCATCGGATAGTCACTCGATCGGATCACCATCCGATCCGTTGTCATCCGATCATTGTTATTCCGTTGACCTTCGTTGACCACACTCGATCGGATACCCATCTGATCCAGCAGTTTGATAGTTTTTAAACTGATCGTTTATTTGTTTGTTTACAGGTGATTCAAGATAAACAAGGTGCTAATATCAAGACACAATTCGAAGATGTCGGGAACTGGCGAAGAATTTTACAACACTTTTTATGATGCATACACTTCTGAAACAAAGTCGGAGACAAGCAGCATTTCAAAAACGATTTCAGATAGTTTAAAATACGATAATATGTATGGAAATCAACAAAAGCCACCAAAATTAATGAATATCGAGGACTATAACTGGTGGAAAAAGCGGTTTGAGGGTTGGTTAAAAGCGTTTGCTCATGAGTGTTGGTTAAAATTGAAATTAGGATATAAAGAACCAACAAAAGAAGGAGGAATTTTATTAACTATTGAAGAGTTTACAAAGCAAGAAGTAAAACACATGATTGTCGAACAAAAAATGATTACATTGTTATATCAATCTGTTCGAGAGGATATTATTTCGTTGCTTGAAGATGAAACTACATCAAAAGGTTTGTGGGAAGCATTAGAGAGAAAATGTACTGGTGGTGAGGAAATTGTCAAAAACAAACGTTCCTTATTAAAAAAGGAATTCGATTTGTTTTCTTACATGAAAGGTGAAACTGTTCCTCAGATGATTGAAAGATTTTGTCATCTTAAGCTTGAATTGGAGAGGTTTGGTGTTTCAAAAGATAATGATGAGATCATCGACAGGTTGATAGAAGCTGTTACAAATGAAAATGATTGGTCAAACTATGTCATGATACTCAAAAACAGCAATGACATGAGCAAAGTGACCCTTGATTGGTTGATTGAGAAGCTTGAAGGCCATGAATTAGAAATACAAAAACAGAACAAAATAGCAAATAGCAAATCAACAATATAAGCAAAATGTCGATTTATACTACCGAGGAAGCATGATTAATGTTGGACCGTTTTGTGACCCTGAAAAGTCAGTCAAGGACGTTCATCTTCACATACGAAGGCGAAATCAACGTAAATGAAGTTACAACAGCTTTCCTTTTCAATTCCTTCACTTTTATTGCTTTCTGGAATGATTTTGACAGAGTTCGATTACACAAGCAATGACTAGGTTCCGCTCTAAGGTACACACATGAATGATATGGTTTCGCTCCAAGTGACTATATATAGCCCTAGTGGTTTCGCTTATATGGACTGACTAATAAGCGAAACCTCCTTGAAAGACCCTATGAACGAAACCCTTTGACAAATAAGCGAAACCTCATACAACCTATGACACATGAGCGAAACCTCAACATATTAACCTAATTTTGACTTATAAGCTCCTATGTTGACCTATCTTGACCTAAGACTTTATATACGTAGTCAACAGACATTCCGTGCATCAACAGACTCCCCCTTGGATGTTGACGAAGTCTTCAGCTCCGAGTCTTCAGTCTTGGTCTTTTCTCCAACTCTTTGTCTTTTCATCATAAGCACTTTATCTTCACAGGTTCAGGTTCACTTCCTAGCTCCATCTTCAAACTCCCCTTTGACTGTTGATCCAGACTTCCCCTTTCACAGACTCCCCCTCTCAATATGCTAGAATCTGAAGTCTTTATCTGGTTCAAGCTTTGACATTTAGCTTCCATGGGAATAATGAAGTCCAAAACCTGTGTCTCAAACATCAATCATTACAAACTTATCTTTTCAATAATAAATCACATACTCAATCAATTTTAGAAATCCACTCAAGTATTCAGGTCCAAGTTAATGACCCTGATCACTTGATTAATCTACCAAGTTCAACTTAATGACCTTGGTTGATCATTTGACGAATCAAACTGATTTTGAAAAACATTTTACACATTTTCTGAAAATAACAAGTATCAAGTAAATGAACTTGTTTTTGACTTTTCAATAATTCAAACTCCATCAAAGTAAGCTCTCCTCATTCTTCAGTCCAGAATCTCCTGCATCTGCTTCAATCATCTGAGAATCCAACAATCAACTCTCCACTTTGGTTTGTCAAAAATAAAGCATAAATAAAATCTTTTTGGATTTTATAAAGTGTTCTAAACTAAGAAATGAAATACAGAAAACTTAAATTTCAGAAAGTAAACAAAGTAAACTATTTACAAACATATTTTTGGCGAGCGTGTCAAGGAATCATATCAGCTATCAGACAAATTACAAGTACCGTTAAGCTTCATTTCATACTCAGACTTAAACAATTCACCTCGATTGTCGATATACTGATCCATCTTAAATTTCCACACAAATTTCAATTTACTCAGGATACGAATTAGATGTCTTATGAACTTAGCTCATTCATGTGTCCCACCTCTTGAATATACTCCCGTATCCAGAATCCCAATTATCAGTCTTACAGGTGAGTATACTACAATGATATCTGTACATAAATTAGGTAATGCGAGGGCCGAGGGATCTCAGGTCGATACTTCCGTATACGCAGAGAGATATCAGCTTCGACTTTACGGTATGTCCCCTTTAGAGGATCTTTTAGCTACAACAGCAGCGACTATCAATTTTATTGTTTCATCTGCATGCTGAGGGTTTATGCTATGTTTCAAGCATTTGCAAAAAGTATTATCCAAGGACTAGGTCGGAATTTCCATTCAGCAGAAGTCCCGGAATAATACCCCAGACATCATTGAGTATAAAAACCTAGTATATCAGATTATGAGACCTTTCAAACGAGATTTCAGGGGTTACCTATATATCCAAGTAGTATTCCCCACGAATTTCGCAAGTTTGAAATTTTAGGTTTATATCCCGAATAAATCTACTAAATGTGTGAAAACCTATCGACACATCATTAGTGAGACTGTTTAACTCATTTAAACTTTACAAATCTTTAGCATACTGTAATTGTCTAGCCGATGTACTATCATTTTCCCTATATACAAAAGCTCTTTTTCAAATTTTATCATGTTTTTGTTTTTTTGCATTTTCTACTGTTTTTGTATTTTCTGAAAATATATCTATATACATCTATCTACTCCCCCTAAATACCAAAACAAGTAAAAAATCGACAAACCATTGCAGATTGTTTCTCGTCTTCATCCGCAACAGTACTCTCATCAACGCCAATAATGCCATCCGACACTGAAAGAAGCTTCATACCATCCAGTTTTAACAAATATATAAACCGATTTTTATCAAAAGCTTTGGTATGTAAATCAGCTTTCTGTTCGTCAGTGTGGATTTTCTCAATTCGTATCAACTTTTTCTCAAAGCAATCACGAATAAAGTGATGACGAATTTCTATGTGTTTAGTTTTAGCGTGATGTACTGGATTCTTTGTTATATTTATTGCGGCCTCATTATCAACAAAAAGAGGTGTGTTAAGAAACTGCAAACCGTAGTCGCGCATCTGTTGCTGTATCCACAGGATCTGAGAGCAGCAACTGCTAGCAGATACGTACTCCGCTTCACATGTAGATAACGCCACAGACGTTTGTTTCTTACACTGCCAGGTAACCAATCCAGGTCCAAAGAACTGGCATCCTGCAGTTGTTGATTTTGAATTGACTTTGCAGCATCCGAAATCCGAATCGGAATACCCTTCGAGCGTAAAGTCACCTTTTCTAGGATACCACAACCCCAATGAAGGAGTTCCTTTCAGGTAGCGCAATATCCTCTTCACAATGATCATATGCGAAGCTCTCGGGTTAGATTGAAATCTTGCTGCGAGGCACGTTGGGTACATTATATCAGGACGTGAAGCTGTTAAGTACATCAAAGAACCTATCATGGATCGGTAAAATGTTTCATCAGCCCTGTCTCCGGTGAGATCTGGATGAATCCCATGATTTGTTGCAAGTGGGGTAGCAGCATGAGTAGAACTTGACATCCCAAATTTCTCTAGAATATCATGAACGTACTTCGTCTGATGAATGAAAATTCTCTCAGGTAGTTGTTCAACTTGTAGACCCAGAAAGAATTTCATCTCCCCCATTGATGACATTTCGAATTTTTGCTTCATCACTGATTCAAAATCTTTGCATAGATTTTCATTTGTCGACCCAAAGATTATATCGTCCACATAAATCTGAACTATCAGAAGATGACCATCGACCTCTTTAGTGAAGAGAGTGGCATCCACTTTTCCACGTATGAACTTGTTGGCTAGTAAGTGTTGAGACAAAGTCTCGTACCAAGCTCTCGGGGCCTGGTGTAAACCATACAGCGCTTTGTCCAATAAGTAGACCTTGTTTTTGTGGATTGGATCGGTAAAGCCCGGCGGCTGTCCGACATAAACCTCCTCTTTTACCTTCCCATAAAGAAACGCCGATTTTACATCTAGCTGATATACTTTGAAGTTCTTCCAAGACGCAAATGCAAGGAAAATTCTGATTGCCTCTAGTCGTGCTACAGGAGCATAGACTTCTGTAAAATCAATTCCCTCCTGTTGACTAAAGCCCTGAACAACGAGTCGAGCTTTGTTCCTTACAACAATTCCTCTGTCGTCTCTCTTACACTTAAATACCCATTTCGTATTGATTTTTCTATGACCATCCGGCAAATCAACTAACTTCCACACTCCCAATTTCTCGAATTGACTCAGTTCCTCCTGCATTGCATTGACCCAAGAGTCTTCAGTAAGCGCCTCTTTGTAAGTTTTTGGCTCAACCTGCGAGATAAAACAACTCAATGAGAATTCAGTTTGCAAAGGAGCAACTGTTGTATAAAAACATGTAAGCCCTTTATCAATCTGTCTTCGAGTGCGAACGCCTGTCTGCAATTCTCCTATGATCAACTCCTCTGGATGATATGAAAAAGTTCGCGGCATCACTTCGCTTGGAACATCTACATTGCCCTCCAGATTAGTAACATTCTGATCTGCATCTTGTTCACCAACTTGGTTTGTTTGACAGGAAATTTGAATTTGCTCCCCCTCAGAATCTGAATCGCCATGATAAAAAACTGGCATGTTTTCAGCTTCTTGATTATCATTCTGAGCCGACTGATTATCCTGAGCAACTTCATTCTGTTGGACATCATCATGTTCACCAGCATTACTCGGACCTACTTCATCGTCATTTGAAGTTTCCCGTGGTCTTCTAGAATACTCAGCTGGGAACCTTAGCTGCGACTCATATTCACGCAAAATATCCAACTCATCAAAGAAATCTTCATCTTCCTCTGATTCTTCTCTCATGTCAAACGAATCCCAAAGTTTGTCATAATGATAACGCCATGAATCACCAGGATTCTGCGACGGCATAGTATAACCTTGACATTCAACATTTACAGCTTCAATAATCCGCTTCTCACTTGGAACGAAGACACGTCGCATCGGATTTGCATAACCAACAAATATTCCCTCAATGCTCTTCGGACCAAACTTTCCATGAGGCTCTATAACTGTACAGGGTGACCCAAACGGTTCTAGATACTTCAAATTCGGTTTGCGATTATTGATTAGCTCAAAGCATGTTTTGTTGAACTTCTTGACAGTGAGAACCCTGTTGAGCGTATAGCATGCGGCGGAAACAGCTTCAGCCCAAAAATTTATCGGTAACTTTGAATCTGCAAGCATAGTTCTAGCCGTCTCGATTAGTGTCCGGTTTTTGCGTTCTGCGACTCCATTCTGCTGCGGAGTGTACGGAGCACTAAACTCATGCAATATACCTCTTTCATCACAAAATTCTTCCATCTTACTGTTCTTGAATTCAGTACCATTGTCACTACGAATTCTTTTGATACGCCTTTGGTATAGATTCTCAATTTTTCTGAACAACGCCATCAAACTATCAAACGTTTCGTCTTTCGTCTTCAAGAAAGAAACCCACGAAAATCTGGAATAATCATCAGTAACGACCAAACAGTAGTAATCTCCTGTAATACTTTTGACATTCACAGGACCAAACAAATCCATGTGAAGTCTTTCTAGAGGTCTCGAAACTGAATTGACTTGCTTTGTAGGGTGTGACTTTTTCTTCTGCTTGCCTTTAACACAGCTAATGCACTCCCCTTCCAGATGAAAACCTTTGACATGAACACCAAGAACCAAATCATTGTGCACCAAGTGATTCATCTTCCTTAGGTGAATATGCCCCATCTTGCGGTGCCACAATCTCGATTCTTTCTCAGTTGCTCTAGACACAAAACAATGTGCTTGACCAGTAGATGTAGTTGCTACACTCATATCTAACACATATAAATCATTCACTCTAGGTGCCCGCATGATAATCCATTCTTCAGGAATAACAAATCCTGGTTTCAAGATCAAACCTTCGAATGTCCGGAAAAGCGAAACCTTCGAATGTCCGGAAAAGCGAAACCTTCGAATGTCCGGAAAGCGAAACCTAGTTTTTAGTATGTTTTTCCCATTTTTAATCCGAATTTTAACCTGAAACTTTCTAGGGTTTGTTATTACTGTATTTTATATGTAATACTCAAAAATCAGACAGTTTCAACCGTAGGAACTATCTCAAATCGAAAAAGTATGAGAAAAAGTGAGTAGAAGTGAGAGAATTTTGTCAAATCAGCTGTAGTAGTATGAACTCCTCGTCCTGAAGCTCTGATACCACTTGTTGGACCGTTTTGTGACCCTGAAAAGTCAGTCAAGGACGTTCATCTTCACATAGGAAGGCGGAATCAACGTAAATGAAGTTACAACAGCTTTCCTTTTCAATTCCTTCACTTTTATTGCTTTCTGGAATGATTTTGACAGAGTTCGATTACACAAGCAATGACTAGGTTCCGCTCCAATGTACACACATGAATGATATGGTTTCGCTCCAAGTGACTATATATAGCCCTAGTGGTTTCGCTTATATGGACTGACTAATAAGCGAAACCTCCTTGAAAGACCCTATGAGCGAAAACCTTTGACAAATAAGCGAAACCTTATACAACCTATGACACATGAGCGAAACCTCAACATATTAACCTAATTTTGACTTATAAGCTCCTATGTTGACCTATCTTGACCTAAGACTTGATATACGTAGTCAACAGACATTCCGTGCATCAACAATTAATCAAGCATCAAAAACGGCATTTAGTGCTGGAAGTTCAGAGGATTCATCTCAACACAGCTCTTCAAGAGATTCAGGTTATCATTCAGTTGGCTCAAATGCTTCAAACCCAAACATTGTTCAATGTAACATTGCCATAGATCTGAAAAACTCTCAAAGTCTGAATGCAGAAGCTGCTAAGCAACAAATGGTATTTTTAGCGTCTGTCTTGGAATCATATGAAAGTCTGGTTACGGGTAAGCTTGGAAACCCGAGTATGACAAAGGAAGATTATGACCAGATTGATCCAGAGGAGATGGAGCTGATAGACATCAAATGGTGCATGGCTAGCACTCTGAGGAGAGCACAACGATTCATGGAGATCACTGGAAGATCATGTTTAGGATATGCTGATTCAAAATTGGGATTCGATAAGTCGAAAGTTACTTGTTTTAAGTGCAAACAGAAAGGGCACTTTAAAAGAGAATGCACAAACAGGCAAACTGACGAACCCGCGAATCCATTCAGAGATGATTATTATCAAAGAGCAATTTATCATCGCAACAGTGGATCTTTAAACGTGAATCAAAAGCAAATCGGTAAAGGATCATCAAAGGAAAAATCAAGAGCTCTAGTGGTTATTCAAGACGATGAAGGTTATGACTGGAGCAAGGTTTGTCCTGAAGAATATTTTGTTGGATCTACTTTTATGGCTGAAGTTGTTGAAGATAATTGTTGGCAGAGAGATAATGCAAGTTTTGAAATCCAAAAGCTGTATGCTCCATTCAAGGAAGCTCAAAAAGCCAAAAGATGGAACGCTGAACTGGAATGCTACATGGATCCACGGGGTAATCCGGTTGTTGACCCCAAGAAGGTGGATTTGTTTGCAGCAGCAAAAGTTTTTCTAGATCGTGACACATTTCACACGAGAAGGTTATCTGAAAAAGGTTATGAAGCTGAGGTGTTTAAGCGTTTGAAAGAAGTGTTTGAGGCAAGTTTACCAAAAGTTGTGGAAATGAGAAAGAATAAAGAAGAAGAGATTGAGAAGATGGTTGAGGAGGTAAAGAAAACAGCAGAGAATGCTGAAGAAAATGAACAAAAGAAGGAAGAGGATCAGAAAGTTGAAACAGAAGAATCACAAGTGTCAGATGACACTGAGGTAACTGAATCTTCTAAATTTTTAAATGATGAAAATGTTGATAAAACTAAAGATAAGTGCAGGAATTGCATAGAAATGTGCAAAGCCTGTACTAAGAAAGATGAAAAGATAAAAACAAAAGATATTCAAATAAATAAAATTGAAAATGTTTTCAAAACAAAATGCAAAGAAATGCTTGAAAATGAAGAAGTTTTGAAACAAAAGATTGAAAAGATGACACTGAAATGTCAAGATTTTGAAAAAGAAAATGAAATTATAAAACAAAAATGTTTGACAAAATGTGAAGATTGTGTTAAAAAGGATAATAATTTTTAAGATCTGCAAAGAGAATATGATAAAATAAAATGTTCAAGTCAGAGAGTACAAGAAGCTTATGATACTTTGAAGAGACAAGTTAAATGTTTGGACAAAAGATTGTCTGAAACTTTAACAACAAAAGAACTTTATGAGAAAAAGTTTGAAGAAAAGCAACTTGAATTAAACAAGTGTGTTGATGAAGTTGCTAATCTCAAACAAGTTCTGGTTGAAAAAGAAAAGATTGTTACAAAACTTCAAAGTTATTATAGTTCTTCGTACATTCTCGAACGCATTTTCAACATCACACCAGATGACAAAGATTCTGACAAGAATAAAAAAGGTATTGGTTCAGAATATCATCAGGTACCACCACCATTGAGAGATAATTATACTTTTTATGATGAGGAAAAGGTGGCAAAAGGTTTGAATACAGTTGACCAATTACCTGAAAGTATCGATGTGACTTACGCCAAATCTGATGAAGCTGATGATTCAGAGGTGGTAAGTAAGGTCGTTGAAAGCGTTTTGAAAGATGAGTCTATCAAAGGTAAGTCTGAATCACAGGATGAAAATGAGGGAAATTTTCATGATGGCTATCTTAAACAGTCAAAATCTGAGAAAGTTATGAATGATAATTCAAAAGGAGTGGCTTATACCATGATTGGATTGGACAAATTATTCTCAGATAATGAGTTCCCGGTTCAAAATGTGATTACAGATAAAATTGACAAAGTGTTTAAACTAGTAGAGATCGAAAAGTCAGAAATTTCAAAATTTGCTGGAAAGAGCAAAAAAGTTTTTTATAACAAACCTGGTTACAAAAAGAAGAATATGAAGGCTGGGTTGGGTTATTAAAAGAATCAAAATTGGAAACGAAATGAAAAACCAAATTTTGTTCATGGAACAAGTTCGGAAGAAGAGAAAGAACTCCAATTTAGACGACAGTCTAATGAAGAGTTCTATGCTCAGAAAAAGCAACAACAACAGGCTAAAGATGTTTCGAGGAAAACTTGTTTTAAATGTGACCAAACTGGACATCTTGCATGCAAGTGTCCAAACCCAAAGCTTGTTGATGTTGAAAAACAGAAATCTGAGGATGTGAAACAAAGGACTACCATATTTGATTCAAAACAAACTTGGAGGTACAACAAAAACAAGTTTGCTTCAAATCAAACTTGGAAATCAAATCAGACTAGGTTTGATTCAACAAACCTGGAATTCTCACACACCCAGATTCAGAACAACACAAAGTTGGAAAACATCGATTGATATGACAAAACCAAACCAGTTTTGGAAATCAAAAATTGTTGTTCAAAATCAAAATAATCAAAACGAGTCACGATTTTACAAAAGAAGTGCTTCAAAAGGACAAAACTGGGTGGTTAAGAAACAAGTGACTTCTGTGAATGACGAAAAAGTTGAAGTCAAAGATGAAAATTTTTTTGTACAAAATGACAAAGATTTTCCATCATTGAATGAATTTTGTGTTGAAATGCCTAAGGTCAAACAGACCTGGGCTGAATTATTCAAGTAATTGAGTTGTGTATACGTGCAGGTGCTCCCGAAGAAAACTGAATGTCAACTAAAGGAATATCGAAGCAGCCTGGCACTAGAGGAGAAGGCTGCTGGTCCCTGTCACTAAGAAACAAGGAGTTAGTTTGTTTGTGTACATAAATAAACCATATTTCAAAAATCCTAAAAAACTGAAAATTTTAAAAATCAAAAATATGTTTGTTTTTAAATTTATCAAAAATAAAAAAAAATCAAAAATATGTTGAGTGAATACGCCGAAACCCTCACGGCTGAACAAACATGATTAATTTCACAAGATTGAAAAAAAGGTTTTCAAACTGTAAAATATCAATGTGTTGTAAATCATGGGGGTAATTACTGCTTTACATGTTATATTTTCTACAAAACAGAGAATGAGATGCAGAAAATGGATGGCGAGACAAAGCTATCTACATCGGTTATCAAAGTTTCTTTAAATTTTTGAAATTTAGGGGGAGTAATAGTTGTTGTCAGAAAATCCAAAAACATTAGAAAAATTGAAAAAGCCAAAAACATGATAAAAATAAAAAAGAGTTGTGTGTAAAAAGAGGAAATGATAGTACATCAGTAGACAATCATTGTATGCTAAAGAATTGGAAAGTTAAAATGTGATAAACGGTCTCACTGATAATATGCCAGTAGGTTTTTACATGCTTAGTAGATTGTTTTCGAGATATAAACCTAAATATCAAATATTTACTTATCTCATGGGGAACATCTCTCGGATATATGGGTAACCCCCGAAATCTTGTTTGAGAGATTGCCTGATTTTGAGATACTAGATCTTTATACTGTTTGATATCTGGGGTATTATACCTGGTCTTCTGATATTGCGGAAGCAATGGCCTAGGCCTCGTATAATACTTTATGCGCTTTAAAAAGCTTACCCTCTGCACAAAAATTGAAAAATATCGAAAGATATGAATCAATTGCAGTTGAAGAAAAGATTCTTTAAAGGGAACACACCTAAAGTCAAGCCTTCATCTCTTTAACTGAACGGAAGTTCATACCTGAGCTCTCAAGGTCTCGCACTAACTCAGAATACAGATATCAAATTGGTATACTCACCTGTAAGACTGAATCTAGGGAATTTTGATACGGGAGTATATTCTGATGTGGGACACGCGAATAAGTTTAAGTCCTTAAAACACTAATCTCGTATCTCGAATCGATTGAACTTTGTGTGAAAATTTAAGTGGATCAGTATACTGACAATCTAAGTGAATCGTTTAGAACTTAAAGTGTTTAAAGCTCAACGGTACTAGTGATTTGTCACAAACTGATATGATCCTCTGGCGCGAACTCAAACAAAAATATTGTCTGTAAATATTTCAGAAAAATACAAAAAGATTTTGATTTCTGCTTTATTTTCGACAACCAATGTCCGAGAGCTGAGTTTCAAAATCTGAGTATGCTGAACGTGTTTCTGAAAATAAACAAGTTCATTAAGTTGAAACTTGAAGTTTTAAAATCAAAAATCAAAAACAGTTTGTGATATCTCCAAGGTCATTAAGTTGGACTTGGATGATAAATCGTGAAGGTTTTGGATATTTAAATTGTGAAAATCTGCTATATAGAGCTAGGTTTCGATCTTGGTTGCTTAATACTGCAAAATCTATGAAGATTGTTGATAGGGGGAGAAAATCAAGTAATCCTGGATATATTCATATTATTATATTTTAGAGCCAGGTTCTTGATTCAAAATGTTTTTAAAAGAGCCAGGTCACGATTCCTGTACAACCGAAAACGCTTTCACTGTCGAAATATTTTAGCTTATGCTGAGAGCCATGTAATCAATCCTGGATGTTCAAAACGTCTTTACTTATAAATGTTTGAGAAATTGCAGATAAAAGTCCAGATTACGATCCCTATAGCCGAGTCTAAGGGGGAGTCTGAAGACGAGCTCAACGCAAGGGGGAGCTTGTATCCAGAAAGCCATGTGTCGATCCCAAAAGCACGGAAGCTTGACGAAAGGGGGAGCCTGAAGAAAAAGAGTCTAACGAGAGGGGGAGAAGCTGAAGCCGAAGACAGATCCACGAGGAGTCTGTTAGAGATAGAAGGAGTTTGTGGTTACTGATGATATCAAACTTTCAAGAAGACTGAGAGAGAGAGAGAAAACAAGACGCTACGAGATTGACTGCGGCAATATCCAAGGGGGAGTTTGTTAGTGCAGTAATGTCTATCGCCTCCGTCAATCCAGTTCGTAGCAAAGAATAGAAGAAAACGTGATTTTATTGTGTTATAAGTAGGGAAAAAGGCAAGGTGGCAAACTTGTAAATAAGGGGAAAACCCTTATGCCTTGGCCTATAAATAGGAGCATTAGTGTTTCATTTTAGAACTTTTGGCCATTTGAGAGATTTGGAGCTTGGTGCTTAGAGAGAGAAACTATTGCTCAAGGTGATTCGTGGTGTTTGTACTTGTCGTATATTCAATAGAATCACGTTTGTATTACGTTCTTGTGTTCAGTCCACGTTCGTGTACGGATTTCGCATGTCACACGTATCATTCCGCAATCGTTCGGGAGTAAAAACTAATCCTACAGAGAAAACGAATTGCCGCTCAAAGTTCCATTCTCTGGCTTAAGAGAATGTCCACAACAGCATGACATGTGGCTAAGATGTATTTTTTAGTATAGTAGATAGATGGACCGATCAGGATGGATCATGGATCGATCCATATAATTAATTGGATAAATAGATCAATCCATTTGATTAATTAATGGATTAGTGGATATTTTTATGATCCAATAAATGATTTACATGAAACGGATTGGATTGGATTGGATATGGATCAATATCCAATCCATTGACAGACCTATTGTGATGGTTTAAAAGATAAAAGCAAGTTTTAGGTATGAGTGAATCAATAACCTAGATTAAAAATGCAGTTGAAAATCTTCGATACAATTGTAAAATCGTCAAGTATCGGATTCAACTCATTTGACATGAGTTGAAAATAATGAAATGCACTTGCGAGTGTAGAATGATACATAATAAGTAGGGGATTCATCTCATTTTGACATTGTTCATGTGAAAGGTATAATAATCTAACTTATAATAAAAGACTCCAAATGATACCACATGGCATTCTCTCCTTCAACTTGATAAATTTTATTTATATTTGTTTAATAAATTTATTTTAAAATTAATATTAACAAGAACTGAGACCCGCCGTAATGCGGCGGGAATTCTTTAGTTATAACTAAGTCGATTTAGGACCCGCACGTTATGTTAAACTCACCACAACAAAAATGGCTTTTTAGGACCTTTTCTGTGGGACGCTTGTAAAAGAGGGTCCTAAAAAACTATTTAATAGAACTAATGAACTTTTGGTGTCCTTTTATAATATACTCTACTAAACTGGTGTCCTAAAAAACTATTTAATAGGATGGATGATTTTTTGGGGTCCTATTATCATATAATTTAATAGGACACTTAAAATGTAGATCCTAATAAAGTACTTTATAAGACATTTAATTGTTAGTGTCCCATTATGTGGTACTGTATTAGGACATTTGATCATCTAGGGTCCTATTATAGCATAACTTAATAGGACACGTTGTAGTTAAGTCATAAATGTTCAATGTTATAGGACCCTTTGTAGTCGAAGTCATATTAGAACTTAACTTAATAGGACACTTGACACTTGGGTCTTATAACTTTAAACTTTATAGGACGCTTAATAATTGTGGTGTTATTATAATACACCGTAATAGGACACTTGATATTTGAGTCATAAAACATTAGTTTTATAGGACGCTTATTCGCTAGAGTTTTATTATAAAAAACTTAAAAAGACACTTGACACTTGGGTTTTATAAATTTAACCTTTATAGGACGCTTAATCATTGTAGTGTTATTATAATACACTGTAAGAGGACACCTGATATTTGAGTCATAAAACATCAGTTTTATAGGACGCTTATTCGCTAGAGTTCTATTATAACATAACTTAATAGGACACTTGACACTAGGGTCTTATAACTTTAACCTTTATAGGACGCTTAATCATTATGGTGTTATTATAATACACTGTAATAGGACACTTGATATTTGAGTCGTAAAACATAAGTTTTATAGGACGTTTATTCGCTAGAGTTTTATAATTGTGACAACTGGCATTTTTCCATGTATTCCGTACAATAATAAACAGTAATTTGTACTTCAATGACTGTGCATGATTGAATTAATGAGATGAATGATTTTCTGATTACTTTCAAGAATATACAAATGCATTACATGTTGCAAGATTGTTTATCATTATTACATGCAACCCGGTATGGTCCAATTAGTGCACAGAATAAAGTTAGCACAATTATCAGACAAACTAGAAGTACTGACGGGAGTTCAGTACTCAGACAAACATGTTGTTAGAACACAGAATGAGCCCCGGAACCAAGAGTTACGCTAGAATAGTATGTAGGAAAGTATGGATCATAAAACTGCCTTCCGAGTGATGATTTAAGTGCCAGAAAGTGCCCGAAACACACTAAAACTGCAGAATTCTGCAGAAAACAGCAAAATTCAGCTTTTAAACCTCAAAATACAATGCAGAAATATGGTTTAATGGTCCAGAATACCTTGATAAGTGTCGGGAATCAAAACTGTCATAAAAGACATCATATTGCACACTAAACTGCGCAATTTAGCACCTTAACGAACCGATAACCAAACGAACAACCGGACACTACCCGAAAAACCAAAATTTAACTAGAAACATTGTTTTAATGTTATGAAGCTAGTTATGATCACCAAACATCATATTACTACTTAAAACACTATAACACACTCTAACACCAAAATCTAACACTTAACACCTAACTAGACTTGGTAACTAGAAGTTGAAATCAAACTAAACCCCCCCCCCCCCCCTTAAGTGGACGTTCCAACATGGGCCCCACCTTCTTGATTTCTTTCAATATTTTATTAGATAGTGTTGGATGGATATTGAACATTGTAACTCATGGATTATAAGATGTTGGAAGACTTTATTAAGAAACCACAAGTTAGTAACATAATCACCATTCACCATCTTCAACACAAAACTCCTTCTTCTTCCTCCCCAAAGCTACGGCCCAACACCCCCTCTCACACACCATCATTTTCAATCCATTCCTAAGTAATCTAAGGGTTATCTAAGGTGTTTCAAGCATCACTAAGAAACATTGTTTTAATGCTATAGACAACAGCGGTTTCAGAATATTGTGTTGTGTTTCATGACAAACCTAACATGTTTGGAGAAGATCTGAGTCTTACATATGGTTCTGTGTTGTTCATGATGCTCAATATCCATGCAGGTAGCGTACTGTTTTCAAGTTTTGGTTTATTTTATTGTATTTTCTACAACTTGACATGTTTCTTATTGCTAGAAATCCAATGTGCATATCAAATACAAACACCATACCTGGAGCGGTCTGTTCATTTGGAATTTGACATCTCTAATTCCGGATTATCGTAAGTTATTTTTCAATACCATAGCTTGATCACACCAATTAAAATCGATTTTTTATTTCAGATACGAAACTGGGAACATGTTGGAGCCTAGTGTGAGAGCCTATGTGAAGTTGTGGATGAGGCTCTAATATAATTACACCAAACAACTATTTTTGTTATGCTGCCATGTTTTAGAGATTTTTATTTATTCTGTTGACTTGTTTTGTATTCATGTATTGTAGCATACTATGTTTGGATTTATACTTGTATTGAATATATTTTTGGTAATCTAAGTTTATATGTAAATAGCAAAAACTAGAATATTTTTAAAGGTATTTTCTTTTTAAAATTCATTTGCTACAATTTTAAAAAAATTCTCACCAATAATGCTTTGTTACCACGTGTTAAGCAAACACTAAAGCCAGTCGTTAAAGGGTTTGTTTATAAAATTGGTTTTATAATCTTATTTGGGATATTAGGACCATTTTCTTGATATTAAAGTAGCTATAACGTTACATCAGAAGGGTCCTATAAATTAATTTTTAAGGACGCTTGTATGTGTATCAAAAGATTAAAAGTAGGTAATCACATATTAGAACATTGTAAAAGTGTCCTAATATGTTCTTTTTAGGACGCTATTTAAGTTGTCTATAGACATATTATGCGACCATAAAATTGGTTTCATAATCTTATTTGGTATATTAGGACCCTTTTCTTAGTACTAAATTAGCTATAATGTTACATCATAAGGGTCCTATCAATTAATTTCTAAGGACGCTTGTAAGTGTATCAAAAGATTAAAAGTATGTAAGCACATGTTAGAACATCGTGAAAGTGTCCTAATATATTTTTATTAGGACACTATTTTGGTTGTTCAAAGACATATTACACGACCATAAAATTGGTTTCATAATCTTATTTGAGATGTTAGGACGCTTTTTTAGTTCCGGGACTTATTACGACCCCTTTACATGAAACGCTTTTACCGTTGGTCCTATTAAATGAAAGGTCCTATAAAATAGCATTTTAGGACGCTTTTGCGCGTACTAAAAACCCAATTTTCTTGTAGTGACTTGACAAACAGGAAAAAAATAGACGATGTAAAAACGTTCACCCACACACGCACGTTGCGTCGTGTTAACTCGCAAAATTTAGAATGAAACATAAAAACGTTAAACCAAAGACGCACGTTGCGATGTGTTAAGTCACAAAATTTAGAACCAAGCATAAAACGAAAAATTTGCGGAAAATGAAAACTAAAAAGGTTCAAAGTTGAAAGTAAAAAAAGTTCCGAGGATACACTACAAGAAAACTGGGTTTTTAGTATGTACAAAAGCATCATAAAATGCTATTTTATAGGACCTTTCATTTAATAGGACCAACGGTAAAAGCGTTTCATGTAAAGGGGTCGTAATAAGTCCCGGAACTAAAAAAGCGTCCTAACATCTCAAATAAGATTATGAAACCAATTTTCTGGTCGCATAATATGTCTTTGAATAACCAAAATAGTGTCTTAATAAAAACATATTAGGACACTTTTACGATGTTCTAACATGTGTGCTTACATACTTTTAATCTTTTGATACACTTACAAGCGTCCTTAGAAATTAATTGATAGGACCCTTATGATGTAACATTATAGCTAATTTAGTACCAAGAAAAGGGTCCTAATATACCAAATAAGTTTATAAAACCAATTATATGGTCGCGTAATATGTCTTTGAACAACCAAAATAGTGTCCTAATAAAAACGTATTAGGACACTTTTACGATGTTCTAACATGTGCTTACATACTTTTAATCTTTTGATACACTTACAAGCGTCCTTAGAAATTAATTGATAGGACCCTTATGATGTAACATTATAACTAATTTATTACCAAGAAAAGGGTCCTAATATACCAAATAAGATTATGAAACCAATTTTATGGTCGCATAATACGCCTATAGGTAACTTAAATAACGTCCTAAAAAGAACATATTAGGACACTTTTACAATGTTCTAATATGTGATTACCTAATTTTAATCTTTTGATACATATACAAACGTCCTTAAAAATTAATTTATAGGGCCCTTATGATCTAACGTTATAGCTACTTTAATATCAAGAAAATGGTCCTAGTATCCCAAATAAGATTATAAAACCAATTTTATAAACAGGCCATCAACATATAACATCCTAATAGTTATTGTATAACATCAACTAATGAATGAATCATGCGTCCTCAATCCTCATGGACTACCTACAAATAAACCATCCATGTATAAGCGTTAAGTTTCATGATATTAAAATTATTTGTATCACAAGTTTAACAAATACATACTGAGATGAATGGATAGGGCCATGCGATAGATGCACCAATACAATCTTGAATTGTAGAAAATAAACCATATGGTCTTACCAAGTTTTCATCTTTTTTATTGGTACTTGAACGTTTACCTCACACCATTCTGATCCAATCTCTGTACCACCAACTAGATCATTTGGGTCCAAGCTCTGGACCCTTCCTCTTGCTACAATCTTGGTAGAGTTTAGAATGCTTTTGAGGAAAACTTCATCTCCGACCTAGATTTTAGTTTTCAACAAATATTTATTAAACTCTAGTCATAATAGTGCAAAGAATCATTTTACAAAAAAAATTAATAAAGTTTTACACTAGCAGGCTAACATTTTTATAGAAAAACTAAGGAAAATTGGTTTTTAAAGATTTATATAGAAAAATACCCGTAAACGTTGAAGTCCATTGGTTACATTGGGGAAGTGTTGTGATGCAAGAGTTGAACACTGGAACCACCCCTCGACCCTTCCATCTCTGATACTTGGTCTCGTAACTGGACCACAGTACTAGTAAGTTCTTCACATTGAGACTTCAATTGGATGTTTTCTCTATGACATGTCGAACGACTTGGTATTACACCCCAAATATCAGCAGCACAAACACCCAGACCATACATAACCGCATCACCATTTCGATCATTACCCATTACTTTAGAAAAAACATCATCTGGTCCAGGCTTATCGATCGAGCCCTCGGGAAGATTAGAACTAAGTTGTTGCATCTGTGCCTTTGTTCAGATTTAATAAAAAAATGAAATATTATTCAGTAGTAAGAAAATAAACTAAAACATACATAGGATAGTTTTTAAAAATAAAGAAAATAATTCAAATTTCAGCACAACATCTCTTTTGCGATCCTTATTATTACATACTAAAACGATTAACAAATAATATAAAAGCCATTTAGAAACACATATAAATTAGACAACAAAGTGATAAATATCTTGAAACCCCCAAATCAACATCAGTATACTTTGAAGTGCATTGAAAAATATGTAAACAAATGTACTATTAAAATACTCACTTCTTGATAGAACCCAATAACATTTGACAAATATGGTGATTAAAGATGAACAATAAAGAAATCATTCTTTACCTCGAAAAAAAGCCATATCCTATATCTATACCAACACATAATTCGAACAATAATTTAATCGGTTATTTGTCAAACAACAAATTAGCACAAAGCCATATCCTCTATAGAAACACATAATTCGAACAATAAATGATTTTTTGAATATCATGATGAAATTTAAAAAATCATTTCACAAGGAAAATTAACAAGAATAAACGGATAATAAGAATTATACCGAAACGAAAGGGTCGCGATGTAAAACTTCAGCCGTCTCCGTGAGTTTGTTTCTGGAGTCTCCGGTGAACGTGCAGGTTTCCAAGATAGAGTCCCAGTTCTCCGGTGACCAGGTTTTCCGTCGTTTTCGGCCGTTTTCGTCTGACTGTGAAACAACCGCTATTTATCAATAGCAAGAGCGAAAGAGGGAGTGTTTGATGGTAGGTTAGGGTGTTTGGTCTTTAATGTTGGATCGATGATGCGGATTATTCCCCGAAACCATGTTTACAGGCTGTGACCGACTTATATATGGAAATTGGAATCAATTTTTGATAACTATGATTGTGGTTTCCATTGTTGCAGTCGTGTATGGGCGGCAGTTTGTAATTCAAAAAGAAGTTTAATTGAAATGGGTGTCTACAATGAGTTTGAATATTAATTAATCTTTCACCAAACAGTGAGGTGGTGCATTGGTCTTTTCGTTGTGTGTGTACCTTTGAGACCCGGGTTCGAGTCCTGCGGTCTCCGTTTTCTTTTTTTTTTATTTGAAAATTTATTATTTTCATTATTCACACAATTAGTCCTTGAACTTCACCTTTTTAAAAAAAATACAATAATAGTCCCTGTTTAAATTTTATGAGGAAAAATTTATAAAGTGTCCTTTTATATGTCGATTGTGCTCGAAATGGTTATAGAAAAATAACGCGTAAAGAAAATTTCGAAACGGGTCGGATTTTGGAAGCCCATTTTAACGGATGTTACATTTTCAAAATGGGTCGGATTTTGGGAGCCCATTTTTTGACGGATGTTATACCATTAATAGTTTTCATGATTGATATTGGAACATGATGGGCTTTAATATGTTGTATTGGGTGTTAAAGGATTATATAAGATTCTAGTAAGTCATGCTATATCATAAGACATGTATAATCCACTATTGTTTATTGTGATTCATTAAGGCCCCACCGTAAATTATATATGATATACTATTGCATTGTTTTGTCTACTAGATGTCGTGTCATGATGTATAGTAGACTAGGTTATGGGGTGTTATAGGTCTTTGGTTTTTTGTTTTGTTTTACATATATGGGGCATGTCCTGTATATGAACTAGTGTGGAACACATCCTCACTACTTGTTCTTCATTGCGGTTGCATTTTAATAGAATCACCGGGGTAACCCTTTACCCAAAAAAATATAGCCCATTGATACATTTATGATCTAGTATTGGCCATGGAGGTCCATAAGGCCCAATATGGTCCATTAAGACATGTACGATCCAATACTGGCAATTGTAATCCATTTAGGCCCAATGTGGTCCATTAAGACTTAAATGATCCACAATTAGCCATCGTGTTCCATTAAGGCCCATATGGTCCATTAAGACATGTATTATCGATTGTTGGCCATTGTGATCCATTAAGGTCCAATATAGTCCATTAAAAAATTTTGATCTACTATTGACCTTGTGATCCATTAAGGCCCTATATGGTTCATTAAGACATATATGATTCGTTATTGGCTAATGTGACATATTAAATCCCAATAAGGTCCATTAAGACATATACGATCCACTATTGTCCATTGTGCTTCATTTAGGCCCACTATGGTCCATTAAGACATGTGTGATCTACTATTGTCCATTATGATCCATTAAGTCCCAATATGGTTCATTAACATATCTATGACCACTATTGGCCATTGTGACCTAGTAAAGCCCAATAAAGGTTAAAGGTTCTGAACAGATATAAATGGTCACATTAGTAATAAAATGTGTGGCTAAAAGTGTTTTAAAATGTTATAAATAACCTTTAGCCACACATTTTTATAAATGTGTGGCAGGGCGGTTTTGCCAAAAGTGTGGTCGTAGCCCCTTTTCACGTAGTGCCGGTTCAACCGCCCGATAAAACCCGGTTCAACCGGTTAAACCATTTTAGAGCCCAACCCAGTAGACGTTTCAGTTAAATCTGGTCATGTGCCTTGCACATGAGAGCATTTTTGTCAATTCATTTGACAGGGACTAATTGTGTAATAACATAAATATCCAACCTTCTTTAAAAACTTAAAAAGGACTTTAAACAAAAGTTTTTAAAAAACAAAAAGATTATATATACATACCTTTTTTTCGAGTTTTATTTTTCTATAACCATATCGATCAGAATTGTCGTATGTTGCAAATACATATACATATATATATATATATATATATGTAAATATAGCAAAAAAAGATTTTATATAAATAAAATTTATGAAATAAACTTATCATAAAATATATAATCTTTCATATAAAAAAATACTTAGCGCAATCGCGTTCGTAAATACGAAGATACACTTATATATATAAAATTATACTCTTATACAATTAGTAACTTAGGGTGCAGAGTTTTTACTAAAAAAAATAATACATATACTGTATTACATAAGTTTTTGTTAGGATCTGAGGCTCTCATGATAGTGTTTGTTTGTTTGAAACGAATGATCATTGAATATGAAAACATGTTAAGTGCAGCGGAAATGAAAACAAACTTTGTAAACACAATCAAAGGAGAAAATAGTTTGATAAACAATTGCTTCACATAGAGTCAAAAGATTTACAAATCAAAGCAAAAGATTACAGTCATGCTTACAAACTATACTCCCCCTCAGCCTGAAGCCCCAAGGTTGGTTGCACACAAGATGAAAGGATTAGACATGAGGAGAAGAACCCGCTCAGTCAATCAAATGTAACAGTACAGGGTACTGTTACATTTATAGGCAAACCAAACCACTGAGGAATCTCAGCTGACGTCACCATGAAAGCGACGTCTAACAGCCTAACAAACTATATCTACTGTCCTTACACAAACTACTGATGTCTAACAACTGATTATAATAATAATACAAAACATGAGGAAACAACTGCTTCACGTTCCACTGTTGTAGCCTAAGCACTGATGCTTAACAACAACATCAGTGCTTTCTTCAAAGGTGATCAGTCCTTGAATGAGCAGTGTTTGTGTCTTCAGCAGCACTTAAGAGACAGCAGTAGATAGAGCAACAGAGTTTGTCTTCAGCAGTCTTTAGGATCATATCAGCAGTTGAAAGGGCACAGCAGTTGATTATGAGCAGCAGTTAGAGACCATCAGATGTTATAACTCACTTTCAAGGGGAGAGCAAAGTATAAACTACTGTTTATTGTGAATCCTCTGTTGTGACCTGGTTTTGGCTTTACATTATCTGTTCCTTTGTTAGGGTTCAATCCCAACAATCTCCCCCTGGAACAGATAATGCCAAAACCTTTCATTATTCAGGACCTTTATTACTCATCAAGAGTGCCTTAGCTTGTTCTTTGAATTCAGCTTCAAATTCCTTTGCACTCTGGTCATCCTCATCCCTACACAGTGAAAGCCCAAGGAGATCCTGCAAATCTTGAACACTAAGGCCTAGTGCTTCTTTCCTTGATATGTGCTTCACATCGCCATTGGCTCTGACCAAGGTCAATACGTGAGTCTTTTGATCAGACATCCACTTTAGTATTTTTAAGCCAAGTGGGTTTCTTGGGAGAGACTTATTTGATGATGAGTTGAGGGATAATGGCCTTGAAAACAACTGCAGACTTTCAGACATTCTTTTGAAAGCTTCTTCAAAGACTTTGTCAGCTGCAGCTATATCTTCTGCAGTTTCTTGTTCAATAAGTTCTTGTCGTTCAGCTTCTGTCTTGTCTTTAGCAGTGTTTGGATATGCAGGTTTCTTTAATGCCTTAAAAAGGCTTTGAAACTTTGTTGAAGTTTCTTCTTTTAAACCCATTTTTGTGATGGTATCTTTGAAGTATTCTGCTTCTTTTTCCACTACCTCTTCTTCAGTCAGCTGTTCTCCCTCTTCTTGATTAGTTACAAAAGTAGATCGGAACAGTGTGTCGAGGTTTCCTATCTTCTGTTCAAGCTTCATCATATGTTCTTGCTTCTTTGAGGTGCTTGAAACAGTTATCTTTCTTTTCTTTAGCCTTTCATAGGCTTCATCGGTCTGCTGTTTTG
This sequence comes from Helianthus tuberosus, assembly GCA_030545235.1. Classification (NCBI taxonomy): domain Eukaryota; kingdom Viridiplantae; phylum Streptophyta; class Magnoliopsida; order Asterales; family Asteraceae; genus Helianthus; species Helianthus tuberosus. The sequence goes on from CM060432.1 coordinate 27,167,354, forward strand.
ACCACTTTGATATGGCTTCAGCAGTATCCATTTTTGCATCCACCAGCTCCTTTTTCTTTCTTTTGTATTCAGCAGTTAAGTCAGCAATGAGCTTTTCATATTTTCTCCAGTTAGGAGCATTCTTCTTCTTCGTAGGATCATTTTTAATCTTTTTAATCCTTTCTGCCTCACGCTTAAGAGCTACTACTGGCCATTCACTGAACTGTTGTTCTTCAGCAGGATAGAATTTTTCTTTCATGATGTAGGCTAGATATTGTTTTCTTAATTCTTTCTTTTGATCAGCCTTTTCTTTGTCTAGGTTTTGTGCAAACCCTTCTATCTGCTTTACTTTTGTGAAGTAGAACTCCAGTCTTTTAGCAATGCCATCTTCGCTTAACTTTTCTTTTTCACTATCAACCTTGGCTTTTACTTTGGCCTGCTTTGCCTTGAGTTTGAGGTAATCATCCATATCCTCTGGTGGCAAGTAGCCTATGAGTGAGGAGAATCTCCTTTTTGAAGGATCTTCTTCTGTATAGAATTGCCTCATCTCATTTTTTATAGCTTCAAGTTCCAGTGGATGTTGTGCAGCATTAGGATCATATGTACCCTCATCAGCAGGTATTGGTTTTCTTATTCTGTTGAAGAGCCTTGGTTGTGAAGTATGAAAGGTGAGAGCAGTGGTGGATGACTGACTAACAACTGCTGATATGTCAGCAGTTGTCTTCTGCTTTTGAGCAGGGGATGGACGTGGTGATGTTGGTGGGGAAGGTGGTGAATCATCATCTGATATGAGATTTCTTCTCCTTTTTAATGAAGAAGAAGCAGATGATGTTTTGGGTGAATCAGTGGTAGTAGATTGGATAGCAGTGGTTTGTGGCAGTGATTGACTGACAGTGGTTGAAACAACTTGTGTTTCAATTACTGTTGTCATTACAACAGATGTTGTAACATCTGTTGTCTTCTGTTTTATGACAGGAGGCAGTGGTGATGGTATGATTGTAGATGATGATGGTGGAGCAGTAGTTGTAGTGGTGTGTGGTAGAGTGGTGTGTGTTGGGGGTGTGAGTGTTGATGATATGGCAGCTGTTTGGCTACTGACAGCAGTTTTTGAAACTGCTGCTGCAGCAGTTTTTGTAACTGTTGTTGTATCAGCTGTTTGACTAACAGGTTTTGAGACCTGTTTTTCTTTTTCTTTTTCTTTTTCAGGTTCAATATGAATGCCATGTTCAATTCCCTTTTTCTTCATTTGCTTCAATATCTCCCCCTTTTTGGCATTATCTGCAAGGGGGTCATCAAAGAATAGTAAAGTTGAAGGAGTCTTGCCAGTGGCAATTTGGATACTGGCCTTAATAGCCTTGATATCTGCTTGAGTATCCTTGAACCTTGATTCAACCATGTTGGTCAGCATTTGTACTTGAATGGCATGCTTTTTGTCAGCCATAAGTTGCTGTGCTTCAAGCATGGGTTGAAAAATATTCCAAAGCTCATTTGCAGCAGGTGCTTGTTGTGGAGCAGATGCTTGAGCAGGAACAGCAGAGGATTGTGCTTTCTGAGCTTTTAAAATCTCTTGCACCATCTCCTTTATTTCAGAAACTGATTCTTCAAGTTTTTCCACTCTGCCCGTCAATTCCTGATATCTTGAATCATCACCCATTTTACTGGGATCATCTGAATCCCCACCTGTGGTGGTTATATCAATGTGTGACTTAGGAACAGAGTCCCAAAAATCATCCATTGATGCCCCTTGTTCTCGGTACTGGGGACTTCTTTCTTCGGCACTCGATAAACCTTTGATGGTACTAGTGGTTAGATCCAACTCACTGGTGGTCACCGATGTTGCCATGGAAGAAATTGCCTTCAAGGGAGTCTTACTTATGAAACAACTGTCCAACTGAGGATCTGTTGATCCACCAGTTGTAGTTGCTGCTCCACTTGAACTACTGACAGGAGTTACTTGTAACTCCTGCAGTGTAACCTCCTCAACTGTTGCTGGGATAGCAGAAGTATAAGCATCAGACCCAGTCACTTGTGGATGTATACTCTCAGTGATAGGTGATAGAGAGGAACTGGTTTGTGTCTGTGCAATAGCAGCTGCATGCAACAGAGGTAGCATGGATTGTGGCATTATTATTGGTGAGGGGATGGGGGTTGAAAGAGACATGTCCTTGGGATCAGGACTGAGGAAGATGGATCCGAGTGGATTCAGAGCTTCATATTGTGGTGTCCCTGTGCTTACAACCTGATCCTTTTGTGAGGATGCAGGAGGAGTTTCGGTTATGGGTTGAGATCTTTCTTCCAACTGCTGTGAGGAAGTAGCAGCAGTGGTTTGTGGTGACTTTTGTGTTGTCACAGGCATTTCCTCTGGGATCTCATCTTCCAGAGTTGCCTTTGTTTTGGGTTTGGTGGGTTTTCTGGATGTTTTCTTTTTGGTCTTTTTAGTGGTGGCAGGTGTGGGTTTCAAAGCAGTGGGAGTGCTGCTATGATCACCTGGAGCAGTGGGCTCAGCAGTTGATACCTGAGGAGCAGTTGTAACCGCTAAAGTCTGCTCAGATACCCCTGCTTTTGTTTTTATTGGTGCCATCATCCTTGAAAATGTTTCTTTTGTTATGCTTTTTATTTGACAATGAACACCTTGTTTGAGCAAATTTACATTTTTCTTTTCAAATTTTTGTTCAAAATAATAACTCAAAAATCTTGGAAAAAGTAAAAATGCTTTACTTTCAACGTTTTTCACCATGTCATTGAAAATCTCCTGGGAGTAGTTATAGTCTTTATTATTCAAAATAGCGTAACCCAGGCTTTGAATTTTCAATGGTATTTCGTTGAAAGATGTTGTTTTATTTGAAGCACACATCAAGAGTGTGTGAAATAAAAACCTGGGTGCAGATGGAAAATAACCCTTTTGTAGGGTATCTACCTTTGGTTCTTCTGCATAACCCCTTTTCACGAAATCAGTTTTCATCTCGACTTTTTCAAATGAGAGTTTACCTTCCTGATCGTTCAGATTAAAGACTTCGGAGATCGACTGTGGGGTTATTTGAACTGCTTTACCCTGTATCGAGGAGTTTATGGCTATGACTTTTCCGTCTTGTTTTTCAAGCGTCGCCTTTTTCCAAAACTCTCTCTGGGTTTGCAGATATATGGGAGCATTCACTGTCAACAAAGTTTTGTACTTTGATCCAGTTATTGCATCAATGATGGTGTCAAAGGTGTGATTATCGGTAGGTTTTGTGAGTAAACCCAGATAATTGTGAGATTGTTTGAATGGTATTTCGATGGGTTCTTCGGCCGTTTGAGCGACCTCTTTGGAAGGCGATGGTGATTTGGGTTTTGATTTTGATTTTGTCATTGTTGCGGAGAATAACGAAGGAAGATTTTGGAGATTTTAAGAAGAAGGGTTGGAAACTGCTATGAGAAGAGAATTTTTGGAATTCAATTCGACAGTGTAAAACCCTGTTTGGGGTTTAGGGCAGGGTTTTATTTAAAAATGATCGCTGATGTGGCAGCGGTTATTAAGATCTGAGGGCTAAAAACTGACCACGTGTCAAACACTGATGAAACGGATGAAGTATGGAGAACAGTTGTTTTCAGAGCCACTGACGTATCAATCATCAGCGGTTACAACGGTAAGAATTTTGGCAGTGGATGATTTTAACTATCAGTAGATAGCATATCAGTGGATAAGACACTAATTTTGAGCATCAGTGCTTTTCAAGAAAATGAGGGATCAGTGGTTTACTTTCAGCAGTGGACAGTGTTTAGAGATCAGACGTTGAAATAAAACAGTGGTTAGGGTAAATGGTATAATTCTGAAGGACAGGTGTTTCAGCAACAGTTTTGAGGATTTTCATTCAAGGTTTTGCCACATGTCAGCTTTGAAAGACAGTGGATTAGTACCCCAGATGATGAAAACTTTTTACTAAGGCAACTCATTTTCATTTAATATTCAATTTAAAACCTGAGTACCCTAGTAATTTAAGCACAGTTTGCAATCAATTTTTGATGAAAATTTAGGAGCAAACCTGAATATGACATGATCATGACATATGTACCATTTCCTTTTGACCCATTTAAGAGGACACTAATACCATCAAAAATGAGGTATTACATCCTGACAGGAGCTGAAACTATTGCCAACCAAAAACAAGCAAGAGTTCCAAGTATATTATTTAAAAAAAAAAAAAATATATCCTGGTTATTTGAGAAAATCCTTTGAAGAAAAAGATTAAAGGACTTTCTAAGAACAGTATCAAAAAGGATCTGGTATGTTTTCAATAGAAAACATAATCATATCATTCTCAAATTTTATGAAAAATGGTCAGTGGTTTTGACAGTAGTAGTAGGAACACTTTGAACACATTTTGACCACTGTTTGGTACCATTTTCTTTGTCAGTTGATTGCGAACCTGAGGACACATGGAGAAAATTTTTGAACATTTGTCTAGTCCTTTTTGGAGTTTATTTACTGGAATCAAAACCTTTTTCTGAACAGATAAAAGCACATAGTTGCTTAATTACCATTATTACCCTAAACTTTGACTCATAAGTGTTTTATGTTTATACTCTTTTCTTTTGACTACAAAAGTTTTGAGATAAACACACTTCTGAGTTTTTGTGAATTTTCTTAATGTATTTTAACATAGTTGATTTTGTCCTTTTGAAGGACTCAACCTGTTTTAACACATAGGATCTAAAAGACTAAAGTGTTAATTTCCCTCTTTTAGTGTTAACAAAAACAACAATGCTTTTATGAACATAGGTTTTGTTAATCTGAGGTTTGTACTTTAGTATTTAATGAAAACAACACAGATTACACATCAACAGTTTAAATCAATTTGGAAGATAAAAATAATCTCATGGTTTAACAGATATTGCTTTCAGATCTAGAAACCATGAGGATCTTGTGCATGAATTTTCTTGTTGTGTGGAATTTGTGTGTCATATGACATCTTGGTTGATTTACAGAGTTTTTGAATAACCATTTTGAACATGATTTAATTGATACTCTGCCTTTCAACAAAACACAACCAACCTTAGTATCAATGAATTTTGAGCCGAACTGTTATGTCAAATTGATTGTTAAATCGAATTTGACTGTCCGGGCTCTGATACCAATTGTTAGGATCTGAGGCTCTCATGATAGTGTTTGTTTGTTTGAAACGAATGATCATTGAATATGAAAACATGTTAAGTGCAGCGGAAATGAAAACAAACTTTGTAAACACAATCAAAGGAGAAAATAGTTTGATAAACAATTGCTTCACATAGAGTCAAAAGATTTACAAATCAAAGCAAAAGATTACAGTCATGCTTACAAACTATACTCCCCCTCAGCCTGAAGCCCCAAGGTTGGTTGCACACAAGATGAAAGGATTAGACATGAGGAGAAGAACCCGCTCAGTCAATCAAATGTAACAGTACAGGGTACTGTTACATTTATAGGCAAACCAAACCACTGAGGAATCTCAGCTGACGTCACCATGAAAGCGACGTCTAACAGCCTAACAAACTATATCTACTGTCCTTACACAAACTACTGATGTCTAACAACTGATTATAATAATAATACAAAACATGAGGAAACAACTGCTTCACGTTCCACTGTTGTAGCCTAAGCACTGATGCTTAACAACAACATCAGTGCTTTCTTCAAAGGTGATCAGTCCTTGAATGAGCAGTGTTTGTGTCTTCAGCAGCACTTAAGAGACAGCAGTAGATAGAGCAACAGAGTTTGTCTTCAGCAGTCTTTAGGATCATATCAGCAGTTGAAAGGGCACAGCAGTTGATTATGAGCAGCAGTTAGAGACCATCAGATGTTATAACTCACTTTCAAGGGGAGAGCAAAGTATAAACTACTGTTTATTGTGAATCCTCTGTTGTGACCTGGTTTTGGCTTTACATTATCTGTTCCTTTGTTAGGGTTCAATCCCAACAGTTTTAATATACCGTATGATATTGATATGGAGGTCTTTGACCATGTCTACTCAGGAATTATCATAATACTCATTCTTTGAGTATGAAACGACACGTGACATTCGCACAATATGGGATGTGAATTAAAATAGGGATGTGCTAGCATTTTGGGTTGAGGTGGGATTTAACTAGGTGAATAAATGTAATTTAAAAAAATTGAATTTTTTTTATTACCTTAACTTACAACGGTAACATTTCGAACAATTCAAACAAACCTGCGTTTTAAGAGAAACGCCCAACCTGGATTTCGAAAGAAAACGTCGCAGGGGGCGTTGCTCCAAGCGTTTTGATGCATTTTCACGCCCAATAATAATTCCACTACGGGTTGTCACACCCCGATTTCCACGAGTCACCGGTGGGCCCGGTGGGGGAGTATCGTGACGTGGTTGGTAACATAATAGTCAAACAACACAATAATTATTATGCACAACGGAAGCAAATTTAAAAATATAATACAACCGAATTTAATTATTGTAATATCAAGTATCACAACGTTCGATTGTTTATCCACAGAACGGATCGAAATAAAATAGAAACAATGGTTCAACAGACTTCAGGCATCCTAAGCTTGCGAGACTTTTTATTGATGCTAAGGAGACAATCCAGCCAATTTCGTTTAGTACCTGCATTCAGTCTTTTTGGGAAAATACGTCAGTTTACACTGGTAAATACATTCAACTGACTCATTTTGGAAAATGATTGAAAATTTGTTTGGATGCACATGGCATAAACATTTTATTTAACTTGGGAGAATTATTTAATATTATAATCTTGTGAACGAATTACATGTTCCTTGTGCGTTCAGTAGCCCGGATCTTGTCCGGGTTAAAGATCAATAGACACACCACAATGTTCTTTTGTGCACTGACGGGTGTACGCCTACACCCCGCGCTTAAGTCGTGGCCATTTCGTAAAATGATGCCGAGGATATCCGGGACATTGTCATTAACCCCCCAAAGGCTTTAAGTAACAAGACTGTTTAAACGAGTCGATCAAATTTATTCAATTACCCACTCAACGGTGGAGAATTTGATGCCCGATCAAGCGGTATGCTATATACCATAACCCAAGTCCGTATAGGGAAAATAAGTTAAAAGTATTTACCTGAGCAATGTATAATTCACAATAAGCACCGCTTGATCGGGCATCAAATTCTCCACCGTTGAGTGGGTAATTGAATAAATTTGATCGGCTCGTTTAAACAGTCTTGTTACTTAAAGCCTTTGGGGGGTTAATGACCATGTCCCGGATATCCTCGGCATCATTTTACGAAATGGCCACGACTTAAGCGCGGGGTGTAGGCGTACACCCGTCAGTGCACAAAAGAACATTGTGGTGTGTCTATTGATCTTTAACCCGGACAAGATCCGGGCTACTGAACGCACAAGGAACATGTAATTCGTTCACAAGATTATAATATTAAATAATTCTCACAAGTTAAATAAAATGTTTATGCCATGTACATCCAAACCAATTTTCAATCATTTTCCAAAATGAGTCAGTTGAATGTATTTACCAGTGTAAACTGACGTATTTTCCCAAAAAGACTGAATGCAGGTACTAAACGAAATTGGCTGGATTGTCTCCTTAACATCAATAAAAAGTCTCGCAAGCTTAGGATGCCTGAAGTCTGTTGAACCATTGTTTCTATTTTATTTCGATCCGTTCTGTGGATAAACAATCGAACGTTGTGATACTTGATATTACAATAATTAAATTCGGTTGTATTATATTTTTAAATTTGCTTCCGCTGTGCATAATAATTATTGTGTTGTTTGACTATTATGTTACCAACCACGTCACGATACTCCCCCACCGGGCCCACCGGTGACTCGTGGAAATCGGGGTGTGACACGGGTGGTCTTTAATTTAAATATGCTTCTTTTATTCTTTTCTTTTCGTTTTTTTCTTGTTATTGTTCATTCTTTTATTATTTAATTGAAAATATATCTAATTGTATGTTCCTTTTTAAACTTTAAATCTTTTTAAACTGAATGTATGTTCCTTTTTAAACTCTAAATCTTTTTAAACTGAATATAATTTACATTTGTCAACTTACTATTAAGTAATAACAGTTATAGTTTTGATGTGGTTTTATTTTTTGGAAACCTTTTAAAACCGTTTAAAAAAATTAGTTGTTGAATTTAATGTTCATTTATTTGAAAAATATTTAATTTCTTTTAGTTAAATAATAATAAAATTACAACAGATCGGACACGAATCAATATCCTTTTATGCATAGTGGAGAGTTCAAATGAGAATAATTTTTTTGTAAGAAGAAAAAAGAAGAAGTTTCAACCAATAAGAATGATTCGTTTTACTTCATTTAATATTTGCATTTAATTTTAATATAAGGGTATATTGGTAAACTTACATAAATCATTAATTTGTATTCTTTCCCTTTAATAACTAACTAAATTAAATTTGTAACTTCTTTTCAAAATATATATTTTTTCCAAATTAAAAAACAACTTAATTTAAAGTGTAGAATAAATTACTAGTTGTGTAGGATAAATTATATGTTGTGTAGAATATATTTCGAGGTGTGTAGGATAAATTTCGACTGTGTAGGATAAAATTCTATAATGTGTAGGGCATATGTGGGAAAATTTTGATATGTGTAGGTTTTGTAGATTATATGTTGGATAATTAATGATTAGTTGGCTAATTAATTAAGAGTTAAATGCCATTTTAGTACCTGTGGTTTGGGCCATTTTGCCAGTTTAGTCCAAAGGTTTCATTTTTAACCTGTGGGTCCAAAAATGTTTCACAGTTGCCATTTTAGTCCACTGGGTTAACTTCATCCATAATTTCTGTTAACGAGAAGGCCAATTCGGTCATTTTATATGGCTGAATGACCCTTTTAGTTAACAGAATTACATACAAAATGACCAAATTGGCCATCTCGTTAACAGAAAAATGGATGAAATTAACCAAGTGGACTAAAATGGCAACTGTGAAACCTTTTTGGACCCACAGGTTAAATATGAAACCTTTGGACTAAACTGACAAAATGACCCAAACCACAGGGACTAAAATGGCATTTAACTCATTAATTAAAGAGAGACAAACTAATGATATCAGTTATAAATGAAATAGTATTTTACTAATATGCTCTTTCTTCTTTTTCTTCTCATATTAAATTTCTTCTCAAATGAACCTTCCCCTTTATGCATATTACAACTTTTATTTTATATATTGAGTTCCCGTTGCACACCCGAGCGTCAACTAGTTTTAAATAAAAAAGGAACCGGGGACTGTAGGATTCGAACCCTGGTCACCCGGCTCCCAAAGCCTTATAACAAACGCCCAAACCACTACACCAACTGCTCTATTTGCTAAAATACACACACGCGTGTTTCATTTAAACTGAAACATGGGTTCCCTTTTTAAATCTCATAATGATTAAGCGGCCTATAAAGGTTAAAGTTATAAAACCCTAGTGTTAAGTGTCCTATTAAGTTACGTTATAACATAACTCTAGCGAATAAGCGTCCTATAAAACTGATGTTTTATGATTCAAATATCAGGTGTCCTATTACAGTGTATTATAATAACACCACAATGATTAAGCGGTATATGAAGGTTAAATTTATAAGACCCAAGTGTCAAGTGTCTTTTGAAGTTATATTATAATAAAACTCTAGCGAATAAGCGTCCTATAAAACTAATGTTTTATGACTCAAATATCAAGTGTCCTATTACGGTGTATTATAATAACATCACAATGATTAAGCGTCCTATAAAGTTTAAAGTTATAAGAGCCAAGTGTTAAGTGTCCTATTAAGTTAAGTTCTAATATGACTTCGACTAGAAAGGGTCCTATAACACTGAACATTTATGACTTAACTACAACGTGTCCTATTAAGTTATGTTATAATAGGACCCCAGATGATCAAGTGTCCTAATATAGTACCACATAATGGGACACTAACAATTAAATGTCTTATAAAGTACTTTATTAGGATCTACACTTTAAGTGTCCTATTAAATTATATGATAATAGAACCCCAAAAAATCATCCATCCTATTAAATAGTTTTTTAGGACACCGATTTAGTAGAGTATATTATAAAAGAACCCCAAAAGTTCATTAGTCCTATTAAATAGTTTTTTAGGACCCTCTTTTACAAGCGTCCCACAGAAAAGGTCCTAAAAAGCCATTTTTGTTGTAGTGATAGATTGCAAAAGATAAAAAATTTTGGGTTAAAAGTAAAAAAAAACAAATAGTTTTGGGTTAAAAGTAATTTATGAAATACTTTTTGATGAAAAGTAAAAAAAAAACATTTTCTTTTGGAAAACTCCCAAAGCCAATGTCACGACAACCATATGAATAACCATTTTTTCTTTAGAAAACCCCCAAAGCACACCCCGCGTTGCGGCGGGGTGTAAAACGGTGTCAAATAGTACTAATGTCACACAACCGTCATCGACCGCCAACACTGACTCGACCTAGGATCTGCGTGTTGCGACGAACCTGTTAAACGTGAAAAAATAGAGGTAAAAACGTTGAACCACACATGCACGTTGCGCCTTGTTATATAACTTGCAAAATTTGAAACAAAACATAAAAAATTTGAACCACACTCGTACGTTGCGTTGTATTAAGTCGAAAAATTTAGAACTATACGTGAAACTAAAATTTGCCAAAGATGAAAAGTATAAGTGACAAAAGTTGTAAAGTTAAATTGCAATAATGAAAAGTTTTGGGTTAAAGTTAAAAAAACAAATTATGTAAGGTTAAAATTAAAAACGCTAAAAACCTTTGGGTTAAAAGTAAAAAATCAAGTTTAGTTTTGGGTTAAAGTTAAAAAACAAATGATGTAGGGTTATAATTAAAAAAGCTAAAAACCTTTGGGTTAAAAGTAAAAAATCAAGTTTTTTTTTTGAAAAACTCTGTAACACCTGTGCCTCCACGGCCATCAAACAAATACCGAACCAATGAAATATTATATTTCATACTTGGGATTTGTAAAAATATGTGTATCATTCTGCACATATCAATTCTCGTTCAATTCCAAACTCTAAATTCACTTTCTGGAAGGTTATACGCGCACCGATGCGTAGATATAACCAGTTTAATGCAACAAACACTCCGAAATAGTGAAATAGGCTTAACATACCTTAAATAACCTTTACATAACTTAGAAATAAGTTTTGAAGGCTTTGGTATGGCAAAACCAAGTTAATTCGCTTACAGGGACTAAAGTTGACAAACTGCGAAAGTATGCCAATTTGAACTGTAACAGACATTCCGGAACATGACCATAAGTTAAACATACCATAAATATCCTTTACATAGCTTAGAAATAGGCTTTGAGGGGTTCGGTGTGCTAAAATAAACTTTTGTGTCATCCAGGGACTAAAAGTGTCAAAAAGTGCACAAGTTTGCATTTTCGCGCATAACTTACGTTCTGAATACATCTGGACATCCAAAAATTTATGTAAGCATGACTACATTATATTTTAGTGTTCGCCTTAAGAAAAATCCATTCGTCGCGTCATTTGGATCGTTTTTCGCGCTTATGCGCATTCCGTCGTAAATAAGCGAACATCGCGTTCGTACGGCCAAACGAACCAACCTCCGGCATATTTTTGAGCATGTTTTGAGTCCCCTATACTTTAACTTCATTTTAGAGCCTTGAAATGAGGTTAACGGGGTTCAAACGCATCGAAAAAGGGCTTAAAACACAACAGGGACCATTTCTGCCAATTTAGAAACATTTCTGAATCAGATGGGTCAGTGGCGTAGCGCGACGCCTAAAGCCTTACCAGTCGCGCTACGCGACTGCGTGATCTGGACCAGATTGTATGTTTCTAATTACAAGTTGCAACTAATTGATTCTTAACCACATGTTTTAAGTTGATGTGTCACTAAGATAAGGAGCATATGTGGCTCCATAACCTTTCCGACAAGTGTACGCACGAGATTCGATCACGTTATTCAAGAAACGATCCTAACGGTTACCCGAAAACTATATATACCCATCCACCCCCATTGCATTTCTCACTAGAATTCTGATTTTGAGAGCTCTAAGTTGAAACCATTGTTTCATACCTGAGTTCTTGGATCGGGATTAGCATTCGGGGACCCTTCGTAAGTATTCTTTCGTTCTTTTCCTTATTTTATTGCTTTTCGAGTCAGAAAGTCAAACCTTGTTTGACTTTCAGCGTTGACCAATAATGGTCAATGCGAAGTTCGTTTGAACTTCGCAACGTGAGTGTAATCACGTTGGTTATAGTCCCTTGGGACTATGCCTACTGATTACCACGTTGTCTAGGGTCGTAGGGTAAGCGATCTAATAAATCGCTTATACCTCGAACCCGACCCATTTGGTCGATCATTAGGATCTGACCAAACACATTAGGTGACCATAGTAGGTAGGGAATAACCTTCCGAGGTTATACCCTATGGTCACATCGTTTAAGTAGTTGTATGATAGGTAGTTTATATGCCTTAGGTAAATTACCAGAATACCCTTTTCATGTATAATTGGTAATTAAGCATATGTAACCTAAACTTTTGTCACATAACTGATTATGTAACATGTTTAGGCATATAACACTTGTCATAGGACTAGTTAGGCGGTCCAAACGCGTTTCACGCGCACGACGCGTTAAAGTAGCATAAGCTTCCTAAACGGGTCGTAATGGGTCGTAAACTATTATGTTAAGTTTCATTTAGCATGTAGGCTTTGTTAAACCATATCACGTGAGTTCCGACACTCATTTGGTTTACAAACCCTAATGCTACCCAGTCTTCCGAGATAGGTCCGGTTTATTAACATAGTTACCTATACTAGGTGCCGTTTGATTCCGAGATCTCTAGCATTACTTGGTGTTTATCTTTAGACATCCAAGCAATCACAAGTGAGTACATAGACCCCTCTTTTACTGTTTTCCAAACTGTTTTGGGGTGGAACACATGTGCCTACTTGTTACTTTCATGCTTTCCTGTTTTCACATCATATACTGCTATGTTCGTTAGTACATTATAGTACATGATTTCATTACATTTTATGCTATGTATGTCCATTGCGTTCATACTTAGTACATCGTTTTACATTTACATTTTATGCTATTTATGTCCATTGCGTGCATACTTAGTACATTGTTTTTCATCACATGCTTACATTTTGGTATGACATTTGGTTTGTTTACATGGGACAATACATTCATTAACACCGATCATGCCGTTCGTTAGTAGGTAGTGGTACCATAGGAATTGACAACTCCCGTTCCGGACGTCCCAGGGAAAGGGGATGAAAGGAATGACCGAATTCGTTGATATAAGACAGATAGACCTTTAATTTGTTTAAAGGGTTTATCACCACAGTCGCCAGGCTTGGATGTATGCATTTTCACAATACCGCATAAATGTTCATATTAAATATTTGCATGCATTTACACAAAACATAGCTTTGATTTAAACCAAGTTTTACTTCAATACTTTGTTTTTGTGCATATGGTTTAGTTGAGACCTTTCACTTGCCATACATGACATCTTGACATAGACATTTGACATGGATATTTGACATAGACATTTGACAGGGATATTTGACATAGACATTTGACATGGATATTTGACATAGACATTTGACATGGATATTTGACATAGACATTTGACATGGATATTTGACATAGACATTTTGACATGATTTACATCTTGACATGAACAATTTACATTGTTTGGTTTGGTTTGATTAAGTGATTAAGTAACGATGCGTGTGTAATATGATACAAGCATGGTGGATACGCCGCTGGTACTTCCTATATATAAGTGTTTGTATGGTATTACATGTCGTAACGTTATTTGAATCATTTCAGTTTGAGACATAGAACATTTCATACAAATAACATACTTTTCACAAGACATTGATTTATAAACAACTTATCTTATGCAAACACATTTTTCTTGGTTATTCATTTAACCTTACATTTATTTATACTTATCATCTGATCTTATCGTTTTTCAAATGATTTAAAAGACAAAGCAAATAACAAGGTTCATGACTAAACATTTTCTCAAACATAAGTCATGAATCTTATTTTCACAAAACCTATGTATCTCACAGGCATTTTTATGCTGACGTACCTATTTTCACATGTGTTTTTCAGGAACTGTTGCATAAGATGGTCAAGATACACATAGACAGACTTGGGCTTTAGTGACAATAAAAGATGCAAGACTAGTTAATTAAGTTGTATTTTCTTTGTTTGTTAAGACATTGTAACACTTTTAATCAATAAAACGAAACTTCAATTGCCATGGATTTGAAACAATTAATTCTGTTACAACACGCCCCGATGTTTCCGCCGCGATTTGTTGTTTTACGCGGTCGGGGTGTGACAGAAAAGATGGTATCAGAGCCAATGGTTATAGGGAATTAGGTTATTAGTAATGCTTTGACCTAGTCTATAACCTTCTTAGGACCCTAACGCGAGTTTACTTGCGTTTAGTCATAAAACAATACTGTCGCCTATCCTTAGGCGACAACCGCAACAAAAACATAAATTTCAAAACCGCTTTGAAAACTAATCATCTGTTCTAGGATGATTGATTACTAGGTTTTGAACCCTCTATTGTAAGGTTTTGAACTCTCTATTATATGGTTTTGAACCTCTTTGAAATTTCAAAATCTCGTCAAGGTTTTGGGTTTTAAATAATGTGAACACGTGCAAACTGGAGGGGTGAATGCCTGTATTCTGGGTTTTCTGTCTAGGAAAGCACTTCGTATACATCTCATCAGACGCGAGACCAGTTGTGCTTACCTGGGAATTCTTGGGATGAGTGTTCACTTATAGGCGAGCATGTCTTCGCGATACATTATTTTTGACCCATTTACTTTGAATTGTCACCATCTCATTTGTTTGCCTTAGGTAACAAACAAATGATCACAATTTTCATTCGTTACCATTCTGTTTTGATTATCCAATAACCTTTCACTCGTTTCTTCCTCTGCCTTTCTTTTTCTTCAAGAATGTCTCTTCATCACGAGGACGCCCAGATATCTGAGCAAGCAGCCAAATTCGCTCAGCGAATAGGCGAAGTAGTCCTGAAGACTGTTGAATTAGCTACTGCCATGTATCATCTCCAGGATGAAGCCACTCAAGAGTCACCAAGACAGGCAGGACCTAGTCAGGCGACAACACCATCAGCCAATAAACCAATCGAGGAATCAAAGACCATGGATGAACGATCCCCTAAGAAGTCAAAGAAGCGAAAGGCTTCTCAGAACTTCGCCATGGTCGCTCACAATGGTAAAGCAGTCCCCAACCAACCAGCTCAACCTCCTGCTAGGAGTGTATGACTTTTCCTATGATACCTACATCAAGGAACTATGTACCTTACAAACTACTCCTGTGATTTCTCTCTCTCAAATGATTGCTCATGATTCCCTCGAAAATTTTAAGTACTCGTTTCACTCTAAGAAACAAAGTACAGAAAATTAAGTGACATTATGAGTAATCATGCTTTTCGCACATCTGTGCCTTTAAATCCTTGGTTAGATAACTAAGGGTGTTTTCAAATCTCATACCCATTAAGTTTTAATTTTTCAACATACACAGTACCAGTATTTCAAAACAATCTTCATGATCTCAAAATATTTCATATAGTTTGAAAACAATTTTTCTAGATGCATTGTCTATGTTATTTCAAAAACATTGGCCATGTTATCAAAACCAACCTTTCTAATTTCAAAATATTTCATATAGTCTGAAGACAATATTAACACAATACATTTTCTGATCAAGTGCATGATTTCGAAAAGCATCATTCATGTCTTTCAAAAACCTTATACATAATTTCAAAATTCATCTCGCATGATTTTAAAACATTTTTTGTAAATATATCTACCTAATACACCTACTTTATGATTTCAAAAAGTATTATATATAAGGTTTCAAAAACGTTAAACACATTTTTCTTAAAAGAACCCCATGCATAGTTTTCAAAAATATTTTCCTCATACATTGACTTAACCTTCAAAATTCTGCTTCATATGTCGCCTTGACATATCAAGCATCTCAACTTCTTAAGCATTTTACATCATGTTTTGACCTAAGCACGTCCAGTGCAAGGTTTCAAAACATCTCCAACTTTTAAATCCATATGGGATCTTTTTATCTTCACAATTAGATCCTTGTGGATGATCATCATTCAAATCAGAGTCCTTAATTGGATTCCTTATGTACCTGAATTCGAACATTTCGGTTCCTTATAATCGAAATCGAATTTTTCTTTTAAAGATCTTTCTATCTTTATAGTTAGATTCTTGATAATGTTTAAAGTACCAAATGAAATCCACGAGATGGATTCCTAGTGTGCTTTAAATACATGTACTCTGTTAGCAGAACAAACTTCTAGTTAAACAATTTTGTGGTTATGTGACTATGTGTTAATTCATCTTATGTTTTCTTTTATGCATTTTTGTGTTTTTAATACTCTGGATATTCGTTATCCAAATCCTCGCAGGATCTTTCATATCTTCATATGAGAGATTCGTAGCAGGATATTCAAAAGGTACTACCTTAAATCCTTAATGGGCTTCTATGTAATAGTTAAGACCCTTGGATTATATAGTACTGCTCCATGATTCATTAGAGACCCTTTAGTGGTCTAATAAAAGAGATTGATTCACAATTTGGTTAAAGAACGACATCTAGTGATGTAGCTGGACAGACTCCTTGATAGTCTATTTAAATCATTTATTGATTTAGTCTAAAGGACTCTATGGCGGTCTAAGTCACGCTCATCACAGGATTGTTCATTTGGTTTTACCCTACACATTATAAAATAGACTGTGTGAACTGTGCAAGGAATTCTCTAATTATGTATGCGCACATAATTATGAAATTTAGTGCACAGAAATCCAGTAAGGTTTATTATGTGAAAGAACCGATAGTGACAACAATAACAAAATGAGAACAATGTAATGGAGGCATGGTGGACGCACCAAAGACGCTTCATATACTTGTATATAAGTGTCCCTCTTACATTGCAAACATAATGTTATTAAGGTTACTAGAAGTTCAAGAACCCTAACCAATGTTGTTTGATCTTTTCAACTTCATGTTTTAAACTCTCACAAGTTTCCTCTAATTAAATTTCGGGATGAAATTTCCTAAAGTAGGGGAGACTGTAACACCTGTGCCTCCACGGCCATCAAACAAATACCGAACCAATGAAATATTATATTTCATACTTGGGATTTGTAAAAATATGTGTATCATTCTGCACATATCAATTCTCGTTCAATTCCAAACTCTAAATTCACTTTCTGGAAGGTTATACGCGCACCGATGCGTAGATATAACCAGTTTAATGCAACAAACACTCCGGAATAGTGAAATAGGCTTAACATACCTTAAATAACCTTTACATAACTTAGAAATAAGTTTTGAAGGCTTTGGTATGGCAAAACCAAGTTAATTCGCTTACAGGGACTAAAGTTGACAAACTGCGAAAGTATGCCAATTTGAACTGTAACAGACATTCCGGAACATGACCATAAGTTAAACATACCATAAATATCCTTTACATAGCTTAGAAATAGGCTTTGAGGGGTTCGGTGTGCTAAAATAAACTTTTGTGTCATCCAGGGACTAAAAGTGTCAAAAAGTGCACAAGTTTGCATTTTCGCGCATAACTTACGTTCTGAATACATCTGGACATCCAAAAATTTATGTAAGCATGACTACATTATATTTTAGTGTTCGCCTTAAGAAAAATCCATTCGTCGCGTCATTTGGATCGTTTTTCGCGCTTATGCGCATTCCGTCGTAAATAAGCGAACATCGCGTTCGTACGGCCAAACGAACCAACCTCCGGCATATTTTTGAGCATGTTTTGAGTCCCCTATACTTTAACTTCATTTTAGAGCCTTGAAATGAGGTTAACGGGGTTCAAACGCATCGAAAAAGGGCTTAAAACACAACAGGGACCATTTCTGCCAATTTAGAAACATTTCTGAATCAGATGGGTCAGTGGCGTAGCGCGACGCCTAAAGCCTTACCAGTCGCGCTACGCGACTGCGTGATCTGGACCAGATTGTATGTTTCTAATTACAAGTTGCAACTAATTGATTCTTAACCACATGTTTTAAGTTGATGTGTCACTAAGATAAGGAGCATATGTGGCTCCATAACCTTTCCGACAAGTGTACGCACGAGATTCGATCACGTTATTCAAGAAACGATCCTAACGGTTACCCGAAAACTATATATACCCATCCACCCCCATTGCATTTCTCACTAGAATTCTGATTTTGAGAGCTCTAAGTTGAAACCATTGTTTCATACCTGAGTTCTTGGATCGGGATTAGCATTCGGGGACCCTTCGTAAGTATTCTTTCGTTCTTTTCCTTATTTTATTGCTTTTCGAGTCAGAAAGTCAAACCTTGTTTGACTTTCAGCGTTGACCAATAATGGTCAATGCGAAGTTCGTTTGAACTTCGCAACGTGAGTGTAATCACGTTGGTTATAGTCCCTTGGGACTATGCCTACTGATTACCACGTTGTCTAGGGTCGTAGGGTAAGCGATCTAATAAATCGCTTATACCTCGAACCCGACCCATTTGGTCGATCATTAGGATCTGACCAAACACATTAGGTGACCATAGTAGGTAGGGAATAACCTTCCGAGGTTATACCCTATGGTCACATCGTTTAAGTAGTTGTATGATAGGTAGTTTATATGCCTTAGGTAAATTACCAGAATACCCTTTTCATGTATAATTGGTAATTAAGCATATGTAACCTAAACTTTTGTCACATAACTGATTATGTAACATGTTTAGGCATATAACACTTGTCATAGGACTAGTTAGGCGGTCCAAACGCGTTTCACGCGCACGACGCGTTAAAGTAGCATAAGCTTCCTAAACGGGTCGTAATGGGTCGTAAACTATTATGTTAAGTTTCATTTAGCATGTAGGCTTTGTTAAACCATATCACGTGAGTTCCGACACTCATTTGGTTTACAAACCCTAATGCTACCCAGTCTTCCGAGATAGGTCCGGTTTATTAACATAGTTACCTATACTAGGTGCCGTTTGATTCCGAGATCTCTAGCATTACTTGGTGTTTATCTTTAGACATCCGAGCAATCACAAGTGAGTACATAGACCCCTCTTTTACTGTTTTCCAAACTGTTTTGGGGTGGAACACATGTGCCTACTTGTTACTTTCATGCTTTCCTGTTTTCACATCATATACTGCTATGTTCGTTAGTACATTATAGTACATGATTTCATTACATTTTATGCTATGTATGTCCATTGCGTTCATACTTAGTACATCGTTTTACATTTACATTTTATGCTATTTATGTCCATTGCGTGCATACTTAGTACATTGTTTTTCATCACATGCTTACATTTTGGTATGACATTTGGTTTGTTTACATGGGACAATACATTCATTAACACCGATCATGCCGTTCGTTAGTAGGTAGTGGTACCATAGGAATTGACAACTCCCGTTCCGGACGTCCCAGGGAAAGGGGATGAAAGGAATGACCGAATTCGTTGATATAAGACAGATAGACCTTTAATTTGTTTAAAGGGTTTATCACCACAGTCGCCAGGCTTGGATGTATGCATTTTCACAATACCGCATAAATGTTCATATTAAATATTTGCATGCATTTACACAAAACATAGCTTTGATTTAAACCAAGTTTTACTTCAATACTTTGTTTTTGTGCATATGGTTTAGTTGAGACCTTTCACTTGCCATACATGACATCTTGACATAGACATTTGACATGGATATTTGACATAGACATTTGACAGGGATATTTGACATAGACATTTGACATGGATATTTGACATAGACATTTGACATGGATATTTGACATAGACATTTGACATGGATATTTGACATAGACATTTTGACATGATTTACATCTTGACATGAACAATTTACATTGTTTGGTTTGGTTTGATTAAGTGATTAAGTAACGATACGTGTGTAATATGATACAAGCATGGTGGATACGCCGCTGGTACTTCCTATATATAAGTGTTTGTATGGTATTACATGTCGTAACGTTATTTGAATCATTTCAGTTTGAGACATAGAACATTTCATACAAATAACATACTTTTCACAAGACATTGATTTATAAACAACTTATCTTATGCAAACACATTTTTCTTGGTTATTCATTTAACCTTACATTTATTTATACTTATCATCTGATCTTATCGTTTTTCAAATGATTTAAAAGACAAAGCAAATAACAAGGTTCATGACTAAACATTTTCTCAAACATAAGTCATGAATCTTATTTTCACAAAACCTATGTATCTCACAGGCATTTTTATGCTGACGTACCTATTTTCACATGTGTTTTTCAGGAACTGTTGCATAAGATGGTCAAGATACACATAGACAGACTTGGGCTTTAGTGACAATAAAAGATGCAAGACTAGTTAATTAAGTTGTATTTTCTTTGTTTGTTAAGACATTGTAACACTTTTAATCAATAAAACGAAACTTCAATTGCCATGGATTTGAAACAATTAATTCTGTTACAACACGCCCCGATGTTTCCGCCGCGATTTGTTGTTTTACGCGGTCGGGGTGTGACAGAAAAGATGGTATCAGAGCCAATGGTTATAGGGAATTAGGTTATTAGTAATGCTTTGACCTAGTCTATAACCTTCTTAGGACCCTAACGCGAGTTTACTTGCGTTTAGTCATAAAACAATACTGTCGCCTATCCTTAGGCGACAACCGCAACAAAAACATAAATTTCAAAACCGCTTTGAAAACTAATCATCTGTTCTAGGATGATTGATTACTAGGTTTTGAACCCTCTATTGTAAGGTTTTGAACTCTCTATTATATGGTTTTGAACCTCTTTGAAATTTCAAAATCTCGTCAAGGTTTTGGGTTTTAAATAATGTGAACACGTGCAAACTGGAGGGGTGAATGCCTGTATTCTGGGTTTTCTGTCTAGGAAAGCACTTCGTATACATCTCATCAGACGCGAGACCAGTTGTGCTTACCTGGGAATTCTTGGGATGAGTGTTCACTTATAGGCGAGCATGTCTTCGCGATACATTATTTTTGACCCATTTACTTTGAATTGTCACCATCTCATTTGTTTGCCTTAGGTAACAAACAAATGATCACAATTTTCATTCGTTACCATTCTGTTTTGATTATCCAATAACCTTTCACTCGTTTCTTCCTCTGCCTTTCTTTTTCTTCAAGAATGTCTCTTCATCACGAGGACGCCCAGATATCTGAGCAAGCAGCCAAATTCGCTCAGCGAATAGGCGAAGTAGTCCTGAAGACTGTTGAATTAGCTACTGCCATGTATCATCTCCAGGATGAAGCCACTCAAGAGTCACCAAGACAGGCAGGACCTAGTCAGGCGACAACACCATCAGCCAATAAACCAATCGAGGAATCAAAGACCATGGATGAACGATCCCCTAAGAAGTCAAAGAAGCGAAAGGCTTCTCAGAACTTCGCCATGGTCGCTCACAATGGTAAAGCAGTCCCCAACCAACCAGCTCAACCTCCTGCTAGGAGTGTATGACTTTTCCTATGATACCTACATCAAGGAACTATGTACCTTACAAACTACTCCTGTGATTTCTCTCTCTCAAATGATTGCTCATGATTCCCTCGAAAATTTTAAGTACTCGTTTCACTCTAAGAAACAAAGTACAGAAAATTAAGTGACATTATGAGTAATCATGCTTTTCGCACATCTGTGCCTTTAAATCCTTGGTTAGATAACTAAGGGTGTTTTCAAATCTCATACCCATTAAGTTTTAATTTTTCAACATACACAGTACCAGTATTTCAAAACAATCTTCATGATCTCAAAATATTTCATATAGTTTGAAAACAATTTTTCTAGATGCATTGTCTATGTTATTTCAAAAACATTGGCCATGTTATCAAAACCAACCTTTCTAATTTCAAAATATTTCATATAGTCTGAAGACAATATTAACACAATACATTTTCTGATCAAGTGCATGATTTCGAAAAGCATCATTCATGTCTTTCAAAAACCTTATACATAATTTCAAAATTCATCTCGCATGATTTTAAAACATTTTTTGTAAATATATCTACCTAATACACCTACTTTATGATTTCAAAAAGTATTATATATAAGGTTTCAAAAACGTTAAACACATTTTTCTTAAAAGAACCCCATGCATAGTTTTCAAAAATATTTTCCTCATACATTGACTTAACCTTCAAAATTCTGCTTCATATGTCGCCTTGACATATCAAGCATCTCAACTTCTTAAGCATTTTACATCATGTTTTGACCTAAGCACGTCCAGTGCAAGGTTTCAAAACATCTCCAACTTTTAAATCCATATGGGATCTTTTTATCTTCACAATTAGATCTTTGTGGATGATCATCATTCAAATCAGAGTCCTTAATTGGATTCCTTATGTACCTGAATTCGAACATTTCGGTTCCTTATAATCGAAATCGAATTTTTCTTTTAAAGATCTTTCTATCTTTATAGTTAGATTCTTGATAATGTTTAAAGTACCAAATGAAATCCACGAGATGGATTCCTAGTGTGCTTTAAATACATGTACTCTGTTAGCAGAACAAACTTCTAGTTAAACAATTTTGTGGTTATGTGACTATGTGTTAATTCATCTTATGTTTTCTTTTATGCATTTTTGTGTTTTTAATACTCTGGATATTCGTTATCCAAATCCTCGCAGGATCTTTCATATCTTCATATGAGAGATTCGTAGCAGGATATTCAAAAGGTACTACCTTAAATCCTTAATGGGCTTCTATGTAATAGTTAAGACCCTTGGATTATATAGTACTGCTCCATGATTCATTAGAGACCCTTTAGTGGTCTAATAAAAAAGATTGATTCACAATTTGGTTAAAGAACGACATCTAGTGATGTAGCTGGACAGACTCCTTGATAGTCTATTTAAATCATTTATTGATTTAGTCTAAAGGACTCTATGGCGGTCTAAGTCACGCTCATCACAGGATTGTTCATTTGGTTTTACCCTACACATTATAAAATAGACTGTGTGAACTGTGCAAGGAATTCTCTAATTATGTATGCGCACATAATTATGAAATTTAGTGCACAGAAATCCAGTAAGGTTTATTATGTGAAAGAACCGATAGTGACAACAATAACAAAATGAGAACAATGTAATGGAGGCATGGTGGACGCACCAAAGACGCTTCATATACTTGTATATAAGTGTCCCTCTTACATTGCAAACATAATGTTATTAAGGTTACTAGAAGTTCAAGAACCCTAACCAATGTTGTTTGATCTTTTCAACTTCATGTTTTAAACTCTCACAAGTTTCCTCTAATTAAATTTCGGGACGAAATTTCCTAAAGTAGGGGAGACTGTAACACCTGTGCCTCCACGGCCATCAAACAAATACCGAACCAATGAAATATTATATTTCATACTTGGGATTTGTAAAAATATGTGTATCATTCTGCACATATCAATTCTCGTTCAATTCCAAACTCTAAATTCACTTTCTGGAAGGTTATACGCGCACCGATGCGTAGATATAACCAGTTTAATGCAACAAACACTCCGGAATAGTGAAATAGGCTTAACATACCTTAAATAACCTTTACATAACTTAGAAATAAGTTTTGAAGGCTTTGGTATGGCAAAACCAAGTTAATTCGCTTACAGGGACTAAAGTTGACAAACTGCGAAAGTATGCCAATTTGAACTGTAACAGACATTCCGGAACATGACCATAAGTTAAACATACCATAAATATCCTTTACATAGCTTAGAAATAGGCTTTGAGGGGTTCGGTGTGCTAAAATAAACTTTTGTGTCATCCAGGGACTAAAAGTGTCAAAAAGTGCACAAGTTTGCATTTTCGCGCATAACTTACGTTCTGAATACATCTGGACATCCAAAAATTTATGTAAGCATGACTACATTATATTTTAGTGTTCGCCTTAAGAAAAATCCATTCGTCGCGTCATTTGGATCGTTTTTCGCGCTTATGCGCATTCCGTCGTAAATAAGCGAACATCGCGTTCGTACGGCCAAACGAACCAACCTCCGGCATATTTTTGAGCATGTTTTGAGTCCCCTATACTTTAACTTCATTTTAGAGCCTTGAAATGAGGTTAACGGGGTTCAAACGCATCGAAAAAGGGCTTAAAACACAACAGGGACCATTTCTGCCAATTTAGAAACATTTCTGAATCAGATGGGTCAGTGGCGTAGCGCGACGCCTAAAGCCTTACCAGTCGCGCTACGCGACTGCGTGATCTGGACCAGATTGTATGTTTCTAATTACAAGTTGCAACTAATTGATTCTTAACCACATGTTTTAAGTTGATGTGTCACTAAGATAAGGAGCATATGTGGCTCCATAACCTTTCCGACAAGTGTACGCACGAGATTCGATCACGTTATTCAAGAAACAATCCTAACGGTTACCCGAAAACTATATATACCCATCCACCCCCATTGCATTTCTCACTAGAATTCTGATTTTGAGAGCTCTAAGTTGAAACCATTGTTTCATACCTGAGTTCTTGGATCGGGATTAGCATTCGGGGACCCTTCGTAAGTATTCTTTCGTTCTTTTCCTTATTTTATTGCTTTTCGAGTCAGAAAGTCAAACCTTGTTTGACTTTCAGCGTTGACCAATAATGGTCAATGCGAAGTTCGTTTGAACTTCGCAACGTGAGTGTAATCACGTTGGTTATAGTCCCTTGGGACTATGCCTACTGATTACCACGTTGTCTAGGGTCGTAGGGTAAGCGATCTAATAAATCGCTTATACCTCGAACCCGACCCATTTGGTCGATCATTAGGATCTGACCAAACACATTAGGTGACCATAGTAGGTAGGGAATAACCTTCCGAGGTTATACCCTATGGTCACATCGTTTAAGTAGTTGTATGATAGGTAGTTTATATGCCTTAGGTAAATTACCAGAATACCCTTTTCATGTATAATTGGTAATTAAGCATATGTAACCTAAACTTTTGTCACATAACTGATTATGTAACATGTTTAGGCATATAACACTTGTCATAGGACTAGTTAGGCGGTCCAAACGCGTTTCACGCGCACGACGCGTTAAAGTAGCATAAGCTTCCTAAACGGGTCGTAATGGGTCGTAAACTATTATGTTAAGTTTCATTTAGCATGTAGGCTTTGTTAAACCATATCACGTGAGTTCCGACACTCATTTGGTTTACAAACCCTAATGCTACCCAGTCTTCCGAGATAGGTCCGGTTTATTAACATAGTTACCTATACTAGGTGCCGTTTGATTCCGAGATCTCTAGCATTACTTGGTGTTTATCTTTAGACATCCGAGCAATCACAAGTGAGTACATAGACCCCTCTTTTACTGTTTTCCAAACTGTTTTGGGGTGGAACACATGTGCCTACTTGTTACTTTCATGCTTTCCTGTTTTCACATCATATACTGCTATGTTCGTTAGTACATTATAGTACATGATTTCATTACATTTTATGCTATGTATGTCCATTGCGTTCATACTTAGTACATCGTTTTACATTTACATTTTATGCTATTTATGTCCATTGCGTGCATACTTAGTACATTGTTTTTCATCACATGCTTACATTTTGGTATGACATTTGGTTTGTTTACATGGGACAATACATTCATTAACACCGATCATGCCGTTCGTTAGTAGGTAGTGGTACCATAGGAATTGACAACTCCCGTTCCGGACGTCCCAGGGAAAGGGGATGAAAGGAATGACCGAATTCGTTGATATAAGACAGATAGACCTTTAATTTGTTTAAAGGGTTTATCACCACAGTCGCCAGGCTTGGATGTATGCATTTTCACAATACCGCATAAATGTTCATATTAAATATTTGCATGCATTTACACAAAACATAGCTTTGATTTAAACCAAGTTTTACTTCAATACTTTGTTTTTGTGCATATGGTTTAGTTGAGACCTTTCACTTGCCATACATGACATCTTGACATAGACATTTGACATGGATATTTGACATAGACATTTGACAGGGATATTTGACATAGACATTTGACATGGATATTTGACATAGACATTTGACATGGATATTTGACATAGACATTTGACATGGATATTTGACATAGACATTTTGACATGATTTACATCTTGACATGAACAATTTACATTGTTTGGTTTGGTTTGATTAAGTGATTAAGTAACGATGCGTGTGTAATATGATACAAGCATGGTGGATACGCCGCTGGTACTTCCTATATATAAGTGTTTGTATGGTATTACATGTCGTAACGTTATTTGAATCATTTCAGTTTGAGACATAGAACATTTCATACAAATAACATACTTTTCACAAGACATTGATTTATAAACAACTTATCTTATGCAAACACATTTTTCTTGGTTATTCATTTAACCTTACATTTATTTATACTTATCATCTGATCTTATCGTTTTTCAAATGATTTAAAAGACAAAGCAAATAACAAGGTTCATGACTAAACATTTTCTCAAACATAAGTCATGAATCTTATTTTCACAAAACCTATGTATCTCACAGGCATTTTTATGCTGACGTACCTATTTTCACATGTGTTTTTCAGGAACTGTTGCATAAGATGGTCAAGATACACATAGACAGACTTGGGCTTTAGTGACAATAAAAGATGCAAGACTAGTTAATTAAGTTGTATTTTCTTTGTTTGTTAAGACATTGTAACACTTTTAATCAATAAAACGAAACTTCAATTGCCATGGATTTGAAACAATTAATTCTGTTACAACACGCCCCGATGTTTCCGCCGCGATTTGTTGTTTTACGCGGTCGGGGTGTGACAAACTCCTAAAGCACAAGGTACAAGTGGTTATGCACAAAAAACTTGCTAATATATATATGGAACTAGGGTTAAGACCCGCCCGCGTTGCGGCGCGGGTACATCGTAAACATTGAATGGATTAGTCCAAACGCTATATGATGCATTAACCATATGAAAACACACATTTCGACGTATCCAGTTGAACTCAATGTAACATGTATAAGCATTGTGATTGGATCAAACGTAAAGTAAATCAAATTCATATCGGACAATCATAATGTATTATATGTGACCCAACTCATACATAGAAAACGTAACGGGTATGAAGGAAAATATGCACATGTAATCAAAAGGGAGTAATTAGAGCTTTCGAAAAAAGAGGAGAAAAAGAAACCATAATTTGACTCCACTCGGTTCAAAACAAACTTTACGAAACATACATAAAATAAAAACGAAATCATATTATATTTGACCTGTATCATTTCCCAAAAAAGTTGACGTCGAAACGTAGAACAACTTGAATTTATACCAAAACGTACATAAAAATATGTACGTAAAAATGGTTTCTTTAAACGAAAACGTATTATATTTGACTAGACTCGTCTATAAAAAAAGTTTACGTCGGAATGTAGAACAAATCTTATTTATACATACCCGTACATAAAATATGCATGTAATAAATAGTTTTTAAGTAAAGGAAGTATAGGGGTAAACCGAAACAAAATATTAGTAAAAAATTTAATAGGTTAAAAACGTTCATAAAACCGTGCCAAGTAGCACCAATGCCACAACGACATCGACTCTCAACATCATAAAAATAAAATAGATAAAATGGTAAAAATTACACTGAACGAAAAGCAGACTAAAATCGTTGAACCACACACACCCGTTACAGTGTGTTAATGCGAAGAAGTTAATCAGAAACGTAAAACGTAGAAAATAATAACTTAGTCGATCTAGGACCCGCCCGTTGCGACGAACTTTTCAAAAGGGAAAAAATGGACGCGTTGCGATGGGTTTGTCAAATATGGAAAAATAGAGCAAAAAACATTGAACCTCAAATGCACTCTACGACATGTTAACTCGCAAAATTTAGAACGAAACGTAAAACGAAAAACTTGCGAAAGAAAAAAAGTATGGGGGACCAAAGTTGTAAATAATAAAGTGTGGTGTTAAATTACAAAAGATGAAAAAGTTTGAGTTAAAAGTAAGAATTTGAAATGGGTTAAAATGTAAAAGAAAAAACTTTAAGTTTTAAAGTGGAAAATGAAGTTTTTTTTGTTTGAAAAAATTCCAAAGCATGATATACAAGTCATGATACACGAGAAAGTTGTTAATTTATATATGGAATAATAATTAATAACCAATATATAGATATCACTTATTTTCATCCTTATCTTTATCTAAAATTAATAAATAACTTCAAATTTTCAATTTAAACCCTTTGTTTTTTTATTTTATAACCCACAGTTTATTATCTTTTGCAATTTAATCCCAACTCTTTTTTATTTTCAATTTTGGTCCACCATACTTTTCATCTTTCCCAAGTTTTTTTGTTTGGTTCTAAATTTTGTAAGTTAACGCACCGCAACGTGCGTGTGGGGTTCAACATATTTTCGTATATTTTTCCCGTTTGACTGGCCCGTCGCGTCACATCTATTTTTCTGCGTTTGACAAGTTCGTCCAACACGCGGGTCCTAGATGGACTTAGTTATTTTTTTCTATGTTTTACGTTTCGGTTTAATTTCTCAGCAACGAGCGTGCGCGATTCAAAGATTTTACGTCTGCTTTTCGCTCGGTGTTATTTTTTCCCGTTTTTATTTATTTTGATTTTACGAGCTTTTTCGGTGTTGGTGGTCGCTGACAATTGTATAGTATTGCTACTACTTAACACAGTTTTATGACAACCGCTGCAATACAATGGCTTAATACTAGTAGATAATATGAGTAACCGGTAATTACATTTCCTTCTCAAATGCTAAGTAGTCAAAATAATTTTAAGAATTATTTGTATTGATACATTTGGCAAGTTACGTGTATTGATAGGAAGTGTAAGTTTCTTTTTAAGTAAAGGGAAGGATACCCAAATAGGAATAGAAAAATAATACAATTATCAAATTTGGTGAATAGTTCTTTTAGGGTTATTTTTTTCTTTTGTTCTTGTTCTTGTTTTTGTTTTTTTTTTTTTTTTTTGTATTTTTTATACTTTTACGTATCAACTTTCAACATTGATACTTACAACTCCTTAACTTTCTAAAAACTTTGTAATCGAGTTTTATGTGTTTATTTTTATCTGTATGTGAGTATAAATTTAAGTTGATTTACGTTTCGACGTAAATTTTCCCTAGAAATGAGTTGGGTTAAATATAAAATGTTCTTTATTACTCCCTCCGTCCCATTAAAAGTGTCCTATTTTGAATTTTCAAAGTCTTTATTTATAAACTTTGACCTTAAATAATTTTGTTTGTGTTACATATGATACTTGATGAAAGTTATATGATTTGAGTGTGTTTTACAAGTGTTTTTATCGGGTTAATTTTCATCAAGTTTTATATAACACAAAAAATATATAACTAAAGTCAAAGTTTATAAATAAAGACTTTGAAAATTCAAAATATGACACTTTTAATGGGACCGAGGTAGTATTATGTATGTTTTTGGTTGGTCTACATTCTGACATAAATATCATTTTTTTTCGAAGATGAGTTGGGTCAAGTATAATACGTCTTCGTGCTTATTTTTATGTACGTTTTCAGTTGATCTACGTTTTAACGTAAAAGAATTTCGAAACACCGCGGCAACGCGCGGAGCAATTAATAGTATACTTTTATAAATCTAACAAACAATTACATAACGCAACTTTATACTTTCCTGGACATGCCCCAAAGAAAAAAATTTAAAGCCCAAAAACAAAACTAGTAGTTGGGCCCTAAACACTTGGAGTAAAACCTATAGGTGCACATACCCAGTTTAATCAGTTTTTTTCATATTAATTATTAATCGAGCCTGTTATTTTCTACAATTTTTGCCAATATTTAAATAACTTATTCAAGCGTCCCAAATAACCTAACCTATGTAACCAGTTTGAGGGTCCTAAAAAACGGTTCTTTCGAACCTAAACCTGTTATTCATATATCAATTGCAAATTGGTTTCGGTTTTGGTTATTAATTGGTTACTGTTATAATAACAGGATTTTTTTTCAACTCTAGCTGACGCTTTTAAGTTGGTTTTCTTCCCAATACATAAGGGGTGGTCACTCTCGCCTTCGAACCAGAACCCGGAACTTTTTTCTTGTCATCACCCTAGTTTTGTCTATCCATAGTATGCTTTGAGAGTATATGAATTTGGTGAAAAATGGAATGTAAAATGGAATGTAAAATGGTAATATTTTTAATGTATTTATGTGTTTTTTTTTTATAAATGAAACGGCTATAAAGCCGTTACCCTCCTAATGGTCATATCGATCCTCCAACGGTCATACCATGCAAGCGGTGAAGAGTCACTGAATTCCACCAACCCCGTGCGGTGAAGGGGAGCGGTGGCGGTGTTCCCAGCGCGGTGAAGGGGTTCACCGCCCTTTATCCCGCACCCGCCCCGTTCACCCTAAGGATTTGCTATCATAATCCAAACATGTATCTAGGCCCTCCATTTACTATTCTTATTATCGGATTTAGCCCAATTACTATCACTAACAATGATACAATGATTGCAAACGCAGTTGGGCAAGTATTTAATAAGTGAGATGTTTTTTTCATTCCACACGAAAAAAAAGACAATTACAAAGCAATGGCAGGTAGTCGGGCAACAAGTTGCGCCGCCACCCCCTTTTGAATAGAAAAACCAATTCTACTAACCAAACCAATAAGTTGGTCCATTAATTGTCCAAACTCCAAACCAAACCTAACACAAAAGTGAAAAGCCATTATCGCTCAAACATACCAACACTAACACAAAAGTGAAAAGCCATTATCGCTCAAACATACCAACACCATTTCATCCAATTTTTGAGGCCCATTCCTTGATGCGAAAGTGAAAAGCCATTATCAAAAAATATTCCAGCCCAACCCGAAAACATTTCCTACCCCTTCATAAAGGTGCACAAACCCGGTATTAAAAATAATTTGTTCCGGTTATGGAGCCGGTTTCAGTTTCTCGTTTTAAGGGTTGGAACCGGTTTTTGCTATAACTGGTTCGGTTCTGGTTCTGGTTGGTTATTTGACCAAAAATCCATATGCTATCTGCCGGGTTCCGGGTAGGGTTCGGTACCGGTTCTTAAGAAACCGGATGTTAAAAGACCCTATTTTCGGGTTTTTCTATACCCTATTTCCCATTTTTTAATACAATAATTTCAGATTTTTTAGTACTCTATTGCGTTTTTATTACCCTATTTTCTCGCCTTTTTATTTATTATTATTAAATATGCATTGTATAATGTAAAAAAAAGCACTAACATAAACTTAAAAGATAGATATTAGAATCATGTATAGGGTGTAGCCGGGTATAATCGGTTACAGTTCTTGTCCGGTTTCGGGTATTAATCGGTTCATCAGGTATGATCGGTTCCAGTTCCAGGTAATGAGACCAAATTGCATACCCTATCTATACCCTACGAGTAGGGTCGGTTTCGGTTTCAGATATAGAATACCTAGGTATTAAAACACGGCTCTAGGACTTTTTTACCGAGTCCGGTTTTTATGTGCACCTTTACCCCTTTGTCCTTTATGTGCGGTTTTTATGTGCACCTATATCAAACCTGCAATTAGGGTTTTGTTTGAACTAAGGGGTGAAGATAATCTGCACAATTATTTGTTGTTTATTATAAAAAAAAGATAATATTAAAAGGGATGTAAAATGATTGTAATACCAAAGCATGTGAGGTAACTTAACCAAGAAAACAAACGAGGTTACTGGTAAAGGTTGACCCCTATAGCAAAACATGAACATAAAGGTTGGGTCAGGGCCGGCCCAAGCCCATGTCAAATGAGGCTTGAGCCTTGGGCCACCAAAACTATAGGCCTCCATTTTTTTTAAATTATATATTATATATGGGTATGGACTTCAAGGGATTCCTTAAATCATTATTTGTAGGTTTTTCTGGTTTCATCTGTTGATTTCAATTTTTTGAATCTTTGAGTCGATATTCGTCGGTAAATCCACAAAATCCGCTAGGTTTTCTGTATTTCAGCACACAGCCGACTGTTTTTCGCAAGGTTAGTTGTCAACTTCCTCATCTACATCATTATATTTCGTTGTGAGAGTGAATATGTGTTCAATACGAGATCTGTAAGTGTTTATAGTGAGCTAATTGTTCGTTTTGAATTGTTGAGTTGTTGAATTGTGGTTTAGTGTTAAGGAAATTGAATTATGTGTTAAGGAAATTGAGGATCTGTGATTGCGAATTGTTACAGTTTGAAGATCTAGGGTTTATGTTTAGTTGATTTAGTTTGATTAGAGTTTTCTGTGGAGTAAGTATCGAGATCTGAAAGTAAGTTTGAAGTATAGGATTTGTTATTTTGTGACATGGCCGGGTCGGGTCAGAACCGACTGTATTGGTTCGGTTTGTATTTCTAGACTTTTCTAATTTTCTTGATCTAGTTGCAAGTATAAGAATCAAACTGGTTTTTCTCAAATTGTTTTCTTTTTCTTTTTTTTTTCTTTTTTTTTTTGGGGGGGGGGGGGGGGGGGAAGCCACAAGATTTTACTTCGCCTTAGGCCACCAAAATGGTTGAGCCAGTCCTGGCTTGGGTTTGACCGATTTCATAGTGAGATATATGAACTGTAGTTTAGGTATAACATAAAGGTTGATTTGTGCAATTTTGCCTTAAAATAATCATTAAAAGTGAATTTATTAAGTTTAATGTTTCAAAATCTTTAATTTTCAAAAGTTAAAAATCTGAACAAAAAGTAAAATAACTCACTCATCTTGCCAAATGCGGTTCAAAAAAAAAAAATCATCTCGCCAAAGCTAGATCTGAGGCTTTCGTGATCCAGTTACACATCATATTTAATGGGTTAAAACAAAGGTAACAGTCAAAGAATACTTTAAATATATATTTTTGTGGGCCTTTGACCAATTGGGGGGCATTATTGCATTAAGCTTACGTAAAAGGTAAAGAGTAACCTCGTAGACTAGCCGCGTTGGTTCCAATTGGGGGGCATTTTGTGTTCTGGTACGTACACTTTAGCCAAGCAAGGGCCCGTCTGAACCTTGACTGGTTGGGCCATCCCTAAAAAAAGTGAAAGCACAAACGCAAAGGGTAGTTTCACCCCAAACACTACTTAAAGTGTGTAATGGTCGTGTGCCAAATGTGGCCAGTTTTTAACTACTTTTTATTCCACCACATTAACTATTTTTATTAACGGACTGCTTGCGTTATAAGCATATAATGTATATATGTGCGGGTTCTTGGGGGGCAAAAGTGAAAGTACACCAATTTTAACGATATTTTATTAATTTCATGAAAATAACGTAAAAAAGCGAGAGACGGTTAACCATGCATCATGTGGTGGTGTTGATAGCCGAAAAACAAGGGGATACATGCACTAATCGGCTTTTGTCCCAATTGCTGAGTGTTATGTGCCTTATGTCCAAGTCTTGAAGCAAAAAAACTATCGAGTCGGTTGTCTATATTTTACCCTACTCAGATCCTACCTTAACTTTTCTATTGGTGGGATTTACTGTATGATGATGATGATGATGATGGATGAATAACTATTTTTATTAATAAAATCTATTTAAACACTCAGTTACTTATTATCTGATCCTATTACGTGTCAAAACCGTTTACGTGACCTATACACACACATTAAAACAACAAGTTTTCGATAAATTTTATATTGGAATGTTCAGACATAAAAAACAAGACTGCATATGTATTTTTTGAATTTACCGAGCACAAGTTATTTGTAAAAACTAAATTAAGTTTAAACTAAAATCTATATCTATACTCTAAAATAAAAGAAATCATTTCGAGGATACTTGTCATCATATTAACTCATGTATCTTTTGATTTTCCATCAATCTCTTATTGATAATTATTATTTATAGATAATCTTTCTACTAAATATTAATTAATTTAATACCTTATAGATAATTATTATTTAGTTTAATTTATTTTAATTAATATAGATAACTCTCCTACTAAATATTATTTAGTTTAATTTTTCTACTTAATCATAGAAAATTAACATTTAGTTTAAATTTAATGTATATTTCTCATTTATAATATTATATATTTAATTTTCTATATCATATTATTTTCATTGTTTATATTACCTAAGGTGTCATATAACAACTACACTTTTTAGCTTCGTTTTGCCCAAAT
Source organism: Helianthus tuberosus (assembly GCA_030545235.1). Classification (NCBI taxonomy): domain Eukaryota; kingdom Viridiplantae; phylum Streptophyta; class Magnoliopsida; order Asterales; family Asteraceae; genus Helianthus; species Helianthus tuberosus. The sequence goes on from CM060432.1 coordinate 27,201,452, forward strand.
TATTACTTCTTTTTTACAGACACATACTTTTTATTTGTAATATACAAATTTACTCTTATTCTTTTCGATGATGTAATTATCTCTAATAAACTTTAAACTTTTACCATAGTATATATAATGTTAGACATAAAATCGAAAAAATATTTTGAATGACATCAATAACCGAAGACACAATATAATTATATGTATAATATGCACATTTTAATAAAATAATACAAACATAATTACAAATATAAAATCATTAATTTTACTAACAATAACAAAGTCTTATTTTTTAAAAAAAAATAATTCAAAAAATATATAACTAAAAACATATGACATTATAATAAAGTTAACCGATTTATCATCATACAACCTCCCAACTATTCAATCATATTTTTCTATCCTATATTAATATATAAATAAAAATAAATATTAAATCTCATCCTACTTTAAATGTCGAATAGAATACTTCTATTTTTCCAATAAAATATTAGCCTTAAATTTAAAATATTTTTAAATAACCAAATTATTTATCACCAAAACCAAACTTTGTATTAACATATTATTTTTTTTATTTTCATTACTAAAAAATTTATTATATCGATTTTATTACATAATTTTTAAACAAATTGTATTTAATTTTCAATATTACTCAATATAAAATTAGATTTATTACGAGTTTTTTTAAATATAATTTATATTTTATCGCTCAAATGGCTCCTTATTTGCTTTCTTGAATAACATGTTTGACCACTGTATCTTCTTTTCAATAATCATCTCCACAATCACCATATTTATCACGTACCGAGTATATCCATTAGTTTTTTAAATATAATTTTCTTATTATTTGGTATATAAAATCATATTTATTCAACTCGTGTAATACACGAGGATTTTTGAAGATATAACTTTTTTTATTATTTGGTAAACAATATTACATGTATTCAACCCGTGTAATCATCATCATCATCATCATACTCAGTATATCCCACCAATAGCAAAGCTAAGGTAGGGTCTGAGGAGGGTGAGATGTAGACAGCCTTACCTCTACCCCGTAGGAATAGAGAGGCTGCTTCCAATGAGACCCCCGGCTCGATTGTGGTTTTGCATCAAGCCTTGGACATAAGGCACATAACACTCAGCAATTGAGACAAACGCCGATTAGTGCATGCACCCCTTTGTCTTTTGGCTATCAACGCCACCACATGATGCATGATTAACCGTCCCCCTCTTTTAACGTTATTTTCACGAAATTAGTAAAATAACGTTAAAATTAGTGCACTTTCACTTTTGCCCCCCGAGCGCCCACGCATATATACATTATATGAGCATACCGCAAGCGGGGCGTAATTCAACCCGTGTAATACACATGGTTTTAAAGATATAATTTTTTTATTATTTGTTATATAAAATTACATTTATTCAATCAGTACAATACATATGGTTCTTATAGATATAACTTTTTATTATTTAATATATAAAATAACGTTTATTCAACTCATGCAATAAATAAGGTTTTTAAAGATATATTGTTTTATTATTTAGTATATAAAATTTAGTTATTCAACCCGCGTAACACACGGGTTAATAACCTAGTATTGTATTATAAAAATTGATGAGATGGAGGGATACGATTGACTCCTACCATTCTCAGTTTACAAATACATTTGACTCAAACCAGGGGCGGCTATGAGGGTGTGCGGGGAGGACTTCCGCACAGGGCCCGTAATTTCGAGGGGCACATGTTTTTTTTAAACTGATATACATATATGTTAATAAATAGAAATCGAATCAAACAATATGCATAAAATGATCTTTGGTACAATGGTGTGCTTGTTTTGGTTAGTTCTTTGGGCCCGGTGAGACCCGGGTTCAAGTCCCTTGGTTCACTTCTTTTTTATTGAGTTTCATTTAAAAGTTTCCAATAATTGCACAACTGGTCCCTGCACTTAAAAGTTCTAAAGAATTACCAAATCAGTCTCTTCAATTAGGAAATTAGTTTAATCTAAAATTTATAACTAGGTTAGTTATTTCTTTTGTAATTATTAACGAGACTAACAAGTTTCATTCATAAAATTAATATTTTAAACCCGAAAAAACTAGTTATAGTAATTTCTAAATACGCGACATCTAATATAAATAAAAAAGTTCGTTTAGGATCCGGTTTTCAAAACGGATGGGTATCGGAGATCCGTTTTTGGCGGATGTTACACATTGTTTATCGAATAATACGATTTTGTCATTTTCGTAAATGCCTTGTTTATCGTTAAGATATAAGGGCATATTTTTTGACCTCGAACAGGGTACATGAATTCTCAGAGACACCACTGACTCAAACCCATCATCCCACTCATAGACCGATGCGCACGCCACATCACGAAGCACCTACCCGATGTTTGAGTGAATGTAAGCTGATGTGGCGGTGCCCCTTCTCACGCTCACTCACCCATAACACATGGTGGGAAATTGTTTACTCACCCATAACACATGGTAGGAAATTGTTTTTAGAATGACATGAGATAATTAATCATATGTAGTGGTGGATGAAACAAATATTTCATCCTTTGGCATTATTTGACATGTCATATATGGGGCATTATGGAATATGAAGTAAAAAAAGGGTGTAGTGGTATAATACCCCATAACCCCCATTCAGTCATTAATCATTTATATTCTCTAATTTCCTATTTGCCCATTGTATTATCTTTTCAATCATCAGGTGTTTAAAATGGAACGCCCCAACCAAAAACGCCCCTGGGAATGGTTGTAGGGCGTGGAAGAGCATTTTATTGGGGAAAAACGCCAACCCCCCCTCTCCACACACACTACGGGTGGTAGTATAAACAAGAACGTATGTTATAATTAACAATTAACTTACATTTTTAATCATCACCAAAATAAATATGTTATAATACGTAAGCGTATATTAACAAAAGAAAATTAATAATAGCACCAAAATTATACTCTTGATCATAAACGTTGCTCGTAGAATTTTCATATGCTCCTTAAATCACCTCTCAATGACACACACATATCATAGTAATAAACTATAGGAAAAACAAAATAAAGAGTAAACTGTTAAAATGGTCCCGGAGTTTTGATCATTTTTGCCACTTTAGTAAAAAAACTCAAACATTTTGAATCTGGGTCCTTGTGGTTTCAATTTTTTTGCCATTTTCATCCAAAAGCAAAAAGGTGGTCAGATTTTTCGTTTAACATCCTGCTTTTTTGTCTTTTTCATTCCTTTTAGTGAAGGGCAAAATGGTCTTTTAAAGTTTTATTATAACAAATTAAAAAGAAAAATAGATCTTGACCGTATAAATACAAACATCCCTCACAGTCAACGAACATTATCTTCCCAAAGACCTGCAACTAAACCCTAAGTGCTCTGCTACTAAATACAAACGATTGATGGACGATTACGATGATTTTAACTACTCTGTTCGAAAAGAAGGCTCCACTTTTGATCCTGACGTAAGATATGGTACGTATTTCTGATTGGTAATTTGGAATTTTGTTTTTATTTTTCAAAAATCGTTAAGACAATGCAAATTGAAGTGTTGAAGGAACCTTTTTTTTCTTCTTATTCTACGGCTAATCGGCCTGAATTATTCACCCTGAAAGTTCACCACGGTGGTGATTTAACTGATGAAATTAACTTTGAATAGGGGGGGGGGGGGGGGAACTATGTTGATAACGTGAGTTCTGATTTGTTTTCATTGATAATTATGAATGATATTTTGTTTGTATTAGGTTATTCGGAAGAGGATGTTGTAGTCTACCATTTTATGGTTCTAGGAGAAGATTTAATTGTAACACCTCGAAAATTCACGTCCTATAATGTGTTGACACGTGTCATAAGTTTGAACGTGTGAAAGAATGTTCTTGAGGGACTAAAGTTGACGAACATGAAAAGTATGTGAAAGTACGAGTTCAAAATGTCAACAGTGAATAAATATACTTTATAATAACCCTACATGATGTTTATACCATCAAACGAATAAATCATGGATCATACGAAGCTAAAAGTGAGAGATTACAAACTACAGGGGTTAAATGTGCCAACATGTTTAAGTTATACCTCTGAGTGACCTTTTAGCAAACCCGAAGCTTTCTAACGATTAATTATGCTCACTAGAATGCACGATAAAAATTTCATAAAGTTTCGTTATCGTATGAGAAAGTTATGATCAAATTCGTATACAAGGGGTTAAAGCGTCAACGTTGAAAGTTATGACTTTTCGGGTTATAACAAAGTGATCAAGGACCAAATGAAGTGGGTATAAGTCCTAAAGCCCTTGTAGGTAAATATGGAGGGCTCAAATTGCAAGTAATAAAGTTGGTTGACCCTTCGAAAGGCCAAGGGATAAGTTGCAAAAGCTAGAAAATGTGAAAACCTGAAAACGGGGCTTAGGCGGGCCGCGTAAGTGTTGTTATGATCTTACGCGGGCCGCGTTAGACGCCCAGATACAGGAACTTTGGACAACAGCCGAATTTCACGCATAAACCGACTTTAATCAGTTGTTTCACTTCATGGGCGACCCCTAAACAACCCCTAGGCCCTTAGGGACATGCGTTATTGATCAGGAACCATTGGTAGTGTTGTGTGTCAACAATCCATGGTGATTAAAGCACTATAAAAGACCATGATGTTGCAACCATTTTCTCACACCTTCCATCTGCACATTGGAACATTTCTGGAGCTCAAGACTTCTCTCTAAGCTTCACAAATCGTGCATAGGACTTCAGTAAGTTTGCTTAACCTTCCTTAGTTAAGTTTTTGCTTAGTTTTAACTTAAAAGTCAAACTGTCATAATTAACGGTTGACTTCAAGATTAATCACTAATGGTCCAGTGATTAGTCGAATTGAAAGTAGTTATAAGTTGGTAATTATGTGGGTATTAAACCCTTAAAAGGGCACCCTCTGATTCCCACTCTAACTAGGTCTAATGTCGGGTCAAACTTGTTATTAAAAAGTCAACAGGATACTTATTTTCTAATTTATGCATAATTAGCAATGTAGAACACATACAACCTGTTTGATCATTAATATAACTTGGTAATTAGTATAAGAACATGTCTAAACATGTTCAATCCGACAATTTTCTGTTTAGACCCGGTTCGGAACCGAAAGTCGCAAAGCTTTGACTTTTGCTTTGACTTCAGTTCTGACCCGTTTTGGTATGTTTTAGAAATGCCTTAGAGCTTTAATTGGACTAGGTTACATGCTAGTATAACCCTCTGTGATTATACACCTTGGTTCATTAGTTATCCAATTAATATGCATGTTTCCGTTAATTGCTCATATGTTGACCATTATGCCCTTTTCACCATAAAACGTGATTTTTGAAAATGTAAAAGAGTAGAAACCTTAATTACTGATATATAAACTTGTAACCAAAATTTGACATCAGTTTGAGGTCTAGATTAAGAGTTATGCTCATTAGCGTAATTAAAAGCTTCTTTAGCGATTTAACGGCATAATTAGCGTATGGCCTATTTAAGCCTACTTTTTGATATCAAATTCATTACCCACTGATGTAACATATTATTTTGGGGTTTTTGAAGATTTTTAATTAATTTTAGGCTGAGCATAACTTATAGTCATAGGCTTAATCCGGTAATTGTCGGTTTTGCCCTTACGGGCTATAAAATGAGTTTTACATACCTAATTGACTCCAAACCTTTTGCTACTGATTTCATATGATAAATAAATTATTTTAAGCCTTCTGGACTAATAAAAATATCAGTTTTCTATATAGAACCCGGAAACGGCTTCTAATCGCCTTATTAAGCGTTTTTAACGCATAGTATGTACTAGAACCATTTTAAACATACAAGGGTTGATACCTACTGATATTTTAGGTAAATTATAATATTTTAACAGTAAGCAAAAGTTGTTAAACTCAGACTTCATTTTTGAGCTTTACGGCTTATGTGAAATTACCAAAATGACCCTACGGTGCATAGTTTTGTTAAAATTGATAAATTTCACATATATACTTTACCCTACTGTTATAACTTAGTAAACTAAGTATTTTTGCTGATTATATCAGACCTGTAACTCAGGTTAATACTTAAACTCCTTTATAACCGTTTAAATGACCAAACTACCCCTACGGGGCATAGTTTGTGTTTAAATTCGTTTCGGGCATAATAAAAGACATCTTACTGATGTCACAACATATTTGAAGCATATTAACTTAGGAAACCTGTATATGGCTCTTACGGATACCCGTTACGCTTATTACGCGTTCGGTTCGATTTATGTAACTAGTTTACATAAATTAGCCGAAGCGGGTCAAACCTTATCGGTTTTATCTCAAAATCCAGAATGTGTATGAAATACCCATATTAAGCAAGTCTTCAAACTTGTCGGGTCTAAATCACATTCTATTCCGGTCTTCGCTTAATCGTGCGTACGAACCGTATCTTCGAAACTAACCGGTCTAAGCTTAAGCTTAACTAAAGACCCGTTTGGATTCTAATAGGTTATTATAAACCTTCGTTCCAGATTAGGAGGACCAGTAAAAGCTACTTGCATTTGCTTATTGTGATTATTACTTTGCTCAGGTAAATACTTTTAACTTATTTTCTCTATACGGGCTTGGGTTACGGTATATAAAATACCGCTTGGTCGGGCATCAAATCTTCCATCGTTTGGTGGTTAATTGAATAATTTGATCGGCCTGTTTAAATCGTTTTGTTTACTTAAAGCCTTTGGGGGGTTAATGACCATGTCCCGGATATCCTTGGCATCATTTTACGAAATGGCCACGACCAAAGCGCGGAGTGTAGGCGTACACTCGTCAGTGCATAAATAGATTATGTGGTGTGTCTATTGATCTTTAACCCGGCACGATCCGGGCTACTGAACGCATAAGGAACATGTAATTCTTTTACGAGATTATATAATTAAATAATTATCCCAAGTTATAAAATGTTTATGCCATGTGCATCCAAATCAATTTTTAATCATTTTTAAAATGAGTCAGTTGATTGTATTTACCAGTGTAAACTGACGTATTTTCCCAAAAAGATTAAATGCAGGTACTAAGCGTAATAGGCTGGATTCTCTCCTTAGCATCAATAAAGAGTCTCGCAAGCTTAAGATGCCTATCGTCTGTTGAACTACTGTTTCCTATTTATTTCGATCCGTCTGTGGATAAACTTTCAACTGTTTGTGATACATGATATTACATATTTTATTCGGTTGAAATATATCTTTCATTTGCTTCCGCTGTGCATATTAAATATTGTGTTGTTTGACTATTATGTTGCCAACCACGTCACGATACTCCCCACCGGGCCCACCGGTGACACGTGGAATTCGGGGTGTGACAGGTTGGTATCAGAGCCAACGCTGAGTGAATTAAACACTAGCCTTTTGTGTTTAATCTCAGTTACACAATTGCACATTTCAAAAACTTTCGAGTCTAGACAAATAACCTAGGACAAATTCTACTTTGTTTTGTTTTGTTTTGTTTTGTTTTGTTTTGTTTTGTCCTTTATTTTATATATTCTTGTCGTTATCTCATGTTGTATTGACAGGATTAATTATGCCGCCAAGATTCTTTCAACGAAGAGGACGAGGCAAGGGGCCAATCACCGCCCCCAATGACGACGAGGCCGGACCTTCGCACATGCGAGCTCCTACCACCACTGCAAGTGCCGACCCTAGAGAAAACAGGAGGAACCTTTTTGAACCGGCTAGACGATCTGTATCGCACAGTTCGACGCCTCCCATTCACAACTCATATGGGCCACAGTCGGAAAATGAGCCCGACAACCCTCAACCTTCTTACATACCTCTTCAGCGATCCCTATCGCATAATTCCTTTGGTAACCCCACACCTGTTTTTAGGGGCCGGTTTAACCCGGCAAATTGAATACAAGAACCAGTGGGTTTTAACCCATTGGGGCCAGAAGATCATTACTCCGGCGATCATGCAGAGGATATGGACGAGGACACCGATCCCGTCGAGCCCGCAACCGGAACCCCGAACCATCCTATCGAGGTCTCAGATGGTTCATCTTTTCATGGATCACCCTACCATGGTCCGGAAAGTTATCAGGCACGATTTAATCAACACGAGTGGTATTTTACACCCTCGCATCATTCGTCGCCTCACCAGCAGCAGCATCAGCAACAACAGGATCCCTCTGAGGATTCACGATTCGTGGCAGTCACGCCACCACCTCCACCGCCACCAGTTCAGCCGGCACCTCCACAACCGCCGAGGCGTAGGAGAACCGGAGCACGTATGTCTGCACGAGGAGGGGACTTTCATTTTAGCTCTCCTCGACAATCAAGTGGCAGTCATTATCCGCCACTTCAAGAAGATCCACAAATGGGTGGACCTTCGAACCCAGTTGCACCGCAACCACCACCGATGGGTTTTGATAACCTGATTCCTGCCTACCCGGGTTCGATGGCGTACAACCCGTTTGAGCAACCGGCTCACACCAACTATGGTTACGCTGAAGCCGACCCATACATGGTAGCGGCCAATTATAACGCCCTTCATCCTGAAGGACAGTATGGAGCTCCTTGGGGAGTAGGGTACCCAACTCATGGGTACCAAATACCTACCAGACCTATAATACGGACACAATCGCAGCCGCCACAGTTTTCTCCCCCAGAACGGGAGGAAATTCTTCAGAGACTGGACCAAGTCGAGCGAGACTTTCACCGAGATCGCAGGGAGCGACAAAGTTTCTTCCAAGGATTGACAAGCCTAATAAAAGGGAAGAGCAAGAAGGACCATTGAATCCTTCCACTATTGTTGTAATTTCCTTGTATCATTTGAGTCCCTGCGTGGGCCTGTCTTGCTGTATTAGCCCCTGTGTGGGTATGTTTGTTTGTTTGTTTTGACCCCTGCGTGGGTCTATCTTTCTGTTAACCCCTACGAGGGTATGATGTTTGTTTAAGTCCCTGCGTGGACTAGTATGTTGCTTGACCCCTCCGTGGGTAACTTGTTTGTCTAAAAAGTCCCGTTTAGGGCAGTATGTAATCTTTTAATAATTAATGGAATGTTTAGTTATAAATTTCATTTTTTGCTATTATATGCATAAATATTATATATGAAATAAATAAATCCAAATCATTCCTTTTTGATAATGGTCTGCCTATTAAATATTGAATAAGAATCTTAAGAGTGAAACCTAGCCTGAGTGTCATTGTAAAGACCTGGCCAAAATGGTAAGACCTGTTTAAAAGATTCAAACCCCTGTTAACATCTGTAAACATGTTAACACTCCTGGCAGATGTGATTCGTTAAAATCACACACGTCATTCTTATATAAGGATTCTTCAAAAAATTCCTAACCCAATTTAATGATCTTGGAATCATGGGTTTAAATCATCAATTAAGATGATCATATTTTGACCATACATTGGTAATATAATGCCTACGGGCCTTGCTCATTTCTACATGAGCCAAAAGACAGTGATAGCTATGACTCCCTGTCCGAAAAAGGCAATGAACTATGTTCAAGCCTTAAAAGCTTTGATTCTCTGAAATTATAGCTTATAATTTATAAATGTCCTTGTGACTAGGCTTTTTGTGTCACTAATAAAACTGTTATTGTTTTTATAATTAGGATAAATTGTAATAAAAATCCTAAATAATTATGATTAACAAATTAACCAAATATGGTTTATGTATACCATGGTTAATGAATTGCCATAAAAGACAATTCTATGATAAACTCCCAAATAAACTATTGTTATTTTCTTATGTAACAGTTTAAATTAAAATGGCTGACTCGGATGAGATTAATAGTCACCCAGTGATTAATAGTCACCCAGTGGAGAATAATGATAAAGCCCGAATTAATCTAACGGGTGCTGAACTAAAAGCGTTAGTAGACGACGCAGTTACAAAGGCCTTAGAGCGGCAGTACGAAGAATATAGTGGGACTCGAAGTAGGACCCTATCTACACCGCATTCGAAGCCACCTTCCAAGAAGGAAGAACCGAAGAAAGATGATGATCGACTCTCCTCAAACCACCACAGTGCTCCATCTCAATAGATTGTACTAAATCAAGAACCCCGTAGTAAGGGTTGCTCCTATAAATACTTTGTTTCGTGCAAACCCAGAGATTTTACTGGGGAAAAAGGAGCCATTGACTGCATGACGTGGTTAGATGAGATGGATACAGTAGTGGATATCAGCGGGTGCGCTGAGAGGGATATAGTCAAGTTTGTGTCGCAATCTTTTAAAGGCGAGGCTTTAGCCTGGTGGAGATCACTGATTCAAGCCACTGGAAAGATCCCATTGTACAACATGTCTTGGGAACAATTTGTTGCCCTCATCAGGGAGAATTACTGTCCTCAGCACGAGGTCGAGAAGATTGAGTCAGATTTTCTTTCGTTGGTAATGACCAATCTAGATTGCCAAGCTTACCTCACGAGCTTTAATACAATGTCGAGGTTGGTTCCGTATTTGGTGACCCCGGAACCCAAACGAATAGCTCGTTTCATTGGGGGTTTAGCCCCCGAGATAAAGGCAAGCGTGAAGGCCTCTCGGCCAGCTACTTTCAGATCTGTAGCTGACATATCTATGTCCCTCACTCTGGACGCGGTCAGACAAAGATCGCTGAGGAACAAAGATGCTGAGAAAAGAAAATGTGAAGATGATAATTCACGGAGGTCAAACAAGAAGCACCGAGGAAACGGTGACAACAAGAGGGGGTTTGAGTCAAAGAAGGATGGGCATCAGTCTGGTGATAAGCCCAAGTGCAAGATTTGCAAGAAACAACACTTTGGAAAGTGCAGACTCGAATCGAACTCGTAGACTCAGTCAAGAACTTTTGCTTGCGGGATATGAAAGTCCAAGGAACACAAGACCTTGGATTGCAAAAAGCTGAAGGATGCAACATGCTACAGTTGCAATGAGAAAGGGCACATAAAAACCAACTGCCCTAAATACGCCAAGAAGCCTGAAGAGGCCAAGAAGACCAATGCTAGGGTCTTTAGGATGGATGCGAAGGAGGCTGTGCAAGACGATAACGTGATCACAGGTACCTTTCTCATAAATGGTATCTATGCAAGAGTACTTTTTGATTCAGGCGCAGATAAATCATTTGTAGATAATAAGTTTTGCAAATTGCTGAATTTACCTGTCAAAACCTTAAGTGTGAATTATGAGGTGGAGTTAGCAGATGGCACCATAGAAACCGTCTCAACTGTGTTAGATGGATGTGTTATATCCATTAAGAACCACTCTTTTCCTTTGTCCCTACTTCCCTTTAAGTTAGCCGGTTTTGACATAGTTTTGGGAATGGACTGGTTATCTCATAACCAGGCCCAAATTGTCTGTGATAAGAAGCAAGTAGTGATTAAGACTCCGTCTGGTGAATCACTTACCTTTCGGGGAGATACCCAGTATGGACTGCCTGAGCAAGTGACTATGCTCAAGGCATCTAAGTGTTTGAAGAAGGGTTGTGTCATCTACATGGCACAAGTGACTATTGATGAGCCGAAACCCAAGATTGAAGACATCCCCGTCATTTCTGAATACCCTGAATTTTTTTCGGAAGAACTACCTGGTTTACCACCAGATAGGCAAGTGGAATTCAGAATTAACATCATCCCTGGAGCAGCACCTGTTGCTAGAGCACCTTACAGGTTAGCACCAACAGAAATGAAGGAATTGAGAACACAACTGGATGAATTGCTAGCTAAAGGTTTCATTAAACCTAGTTCGTCTCCTTGGGGAGCACCAGTCTTGTTTGTCAAGAAGAAGGATGGATCGATATGTCTGTGCATCGATTACCGCGAACTTAATAAGGTCACGATCAAGAATAGGTACCCTTTGCCCAGAATCGACGATCTGTTCGATCAGCTTCAAGGGGCAAGTTACTTCTCTAAGATTGAATTAAGGTCAGGCTATCATCAACTGAAGGTTAAAGATGAAGATGTACACAAAACTGCATTTAGGACTCGTTATGGCCATTACGAGTTCCTAGTGATGCCTTTTGGGCTCACAAATGCACCTGCTGCATTCATGGATCTCATGAATCGCGTCTGCAAACCATACTTGGACAAATTTGTCATCGTCTTAATAGACGACATCCTCATCTACTCGAAGAACAAGGCTGATCATGAGAAACATCTTCGATGTATTCTTAAACTTCTACATCATGAGAAGCTCTATGCCAAATTCTCTAAATGCGAATTCTGGCTTCGTGAAGTCCAATTTCTTGGACATGTGGTTAGCGAACGCGGAATCCAAGTGGACCCCGCTAAGGTTGAAGCTGTCATGAATTGGCAAGAGCCAAAGACGCCTACCGAGATTCGTAGCTTCCTGGGTTTGGCAAGATACTACAGGCGTTTCATCGAAAAATTTTCAAGGATTGCTGCGCCCCTAACTTCTCTGACAAGGAAGAAAGTAAAGTTTGTTTGGGGCCCTAAGCAGCAAGAATCCTTTGATATCCTTAAACAGAAGTTGAGTAACGCTCCTGTATTGACGTTGCCGGATGGAATAGAAAAATTCGTAGTTTACTGCGATGCATCACACACTGGCATGGGGTGTGTGCTTATGCAGAAAGGCAAGGTTATTGCCTATGCTTCAAGACAGTTAAAGGTGCATGAGAAGAATTACACCACCCACGACTTGGAGTTGGGTGCCGTTGTATTTGCACTAAAACTATGGAGGCATTATTTATATGGAATCAAGTGTGTGATCTATTCTGATCACAAGAGCCTCCATCACCTGTTTAATCAGAAGGATTTAAACATGAGGCAGCGCCGATGGATGGAGACGTTGAATGATTATGATTGTGAAATCAGATACCATCCAGGCAAAGCAAACGTGGTTGCTGATGCCTTAAGCAGGAAGGAAAGGGTGAAACCCATCAGAATCAATGCCAAGAGCATTGAGATAAAGAACAGTTTGAATGAAAGGTTGTTAGCTGCACAGAAGGAAGCTGTGCTGGAAGCTAACTATACTAACGAAAAGCTGGGAGTCACTGAAGAGCAATTATCTCAGGGCAAGGACGGAATCCTGAGGTTAAATGGAAGAATATGGGTTCCAGTTTATGGAGGACTTCGGGATGTTATCCTCCAGGAAGCCCACAGCTCTAAATATTCCGTTCATCCTGGAGCTGATAAGATGTACCAGGATCTGAAGGCAAATTATTGGTGGATAGGCTTGAAGAAGTCTGTAGCCACCTATGTAGCTAAATGCTTGACGGGTGCGCAAGTCAAGGTAGAACATCAGAAACCGTCAGGTTTGCTACAACAGCCTGAACTTCCTACGTGGAAGTGGGAAATGGTAACTATGGATTTTATCACCAAGTTACCAAAGACAAGGAAAGGAAATGATACGATATGGGTTATAGTTGATAGACTAACTAAGTCAGCACATTTCTTACCCATCAAGGAGACTTACAGCTCCGACATGTTAGCCCAGTTGTACGTGGATAAGATTGTAGCTTTACATGGCATACCTATGTCTATTATCTCTGACAGAGATACTAGATACACGTCACATTTTTGGAAAAGTTTCCAACAATCTTTGGGCACGCGTTTGAATTTTAGTACGGCTTACCATCCTCAGACGGACGGTCAGAGTGAGCGTACTATTCAAACTTTGGAAGACATGCTTCGAGCATGCGTGATTGATTTAGATGGTAGTTGGGATAACCACCTACCATTAATCGAATTCTCCTACAACAATAGCTACCATACCAGCATTAAGGCTGCGCCTTTCGAGGCCTTATACGGTAGAAAGTGTAGAACGCCCGTTTGTTGGGCGGAAGTTGGAGATGTCCAATTATCAGGACCAGAGATAGTCTTTGAAACGACGGACAAGATTGTCCAGATTCGTGACCGTCTCAAAGCTGCCCGAGATAGGCAGAAGAGCTACGCAGATCCAAAGCGTAAATCTTTTCACTTCGAAGTAGGTGACAAAGTGTTGCTTAAAGTATCACCCTGGAAGGGAGTGATGCGATTTGGTAAGAAAGGCAAGCTGAGCCCGAGATACATAGGACCTTTCGAGGTTATCTAACGTGTCGGATCAGTTGCCTATAAGCTAAACTTACCTGAAGAGCTCAGTGGTATTCATAATGTATTTCACATCTGCAATCTGAAGAAGTGTTTCGCTGACGAATCACTGGTCATACCACATACAGATGTGCATATAGATGAGAGCTTAAAATTTGTGGAAAAACCATTGTCGATTGAAGATCGACAGGTTAAGAAGCTTCGAAGGAAGCATGTGCCTATTGTAAAGGTAAAATGGGATGCCCGTAGAGGTCCCGAATACACGTGGGAGGTGAGTCCACAATGAAAGAAAAATACCCTTATTTATTTCAGTAAATCTCAAGGTCGAGATTTCTTTTAAGGGGGTGAGGATGTAACACCTCGAAAATTCACGTCCTATAATGTGTTGACACGTGTCATAAGTTTGAACGTGTGAAAGAATGTTCTTGAGGGACTAAGGTTGACGAACATGGAAAGTATGTGAATATACGAGTTCAAAATGTCAACAGTGAATAAATATACTTTATAATAACCCTACATGATGTTTATACTATCAAACGAATAAATCATGGATCATACGAAGCTAAAAGTGAGAGATTACAAACTACAGGGGTTAAATGTGTCAACATGTTTAAGTTATACCTCTGAGTGACCTTTTAGCAAACCCGAAGCTTTGTAACGATTAATTATGCTCACTAGAATGCACGATAAAAATTTCATAAAGTTTCGTTATCGTATGAGAAAGTTATGATCAAATTCGTATACAAGGGGTTAAAGCGTCAACGTTGAAAGTTATGACTTTTCGGGTTATAACAAAGTGATCAAGGACCAAATAAAGTGGGTATAAGTCCTAAAGCCCTTGTAGGTAAATATGGAGGGCTCAAATTGCAAGTAATAAAGTTGGTTGACCCTTCGAAAGGCCAAGGGACAAGTTGCAAAAGCTAGAAAATGTGAAGACCTGAAAACGGGGCTTAGGCGGGCTGCGTAAGTGTTGTTATGATCTTACGCGGGCCGCGTTAGACGCCCAGATACAGGAACTTTGGACATCAGCCGAATTTCACGCATAAACCGACTTTAATCAGTTGTTTCACTTCATGGGTGACCCCTAAACAACCCCTAGGCCCTTAGGGACATGTGTTATTGATCAGGAACCATTAGTAGTGTTGTGTGTCAACAATCCATGGTGATTAAAGCACTATAAAAGGCCATGATGTTGCAACCATTTTCTCACACCTTCCATCTGCACATTGGAACATTTCTGGAGCTCAAGACTTCTCTCTAAGCTTCACAAATCGTGCATAGGACTTCAGTAAGTTTGCTTAACCTTCCTTAGTTAAGTTTTTGCTTAGTTTTAACTTAAAAGTCAAACCGTCATAATTAACGGTTGACGTCAATATTAATCACTAATGGTCCAGTGATTAGTCGAATTGAAAGTAGTTATAAGTTGGTAATTATGTGGGTATTAAACCCTTAAAAGGGCACCCTCTGATTCCCACTCTAACTAGGTCTAATGTCGGGTCAAACTTGTTATTAAAAAGTCAACATGATACTTATATTCTAATTTATGCATAATTAGCAATGTAGAACACATACAACCTGTTTGATCATTAATATAACTTGGTAATTAGTATAAGAACATGTCTAAACATGTTCAACCCGACAATTTTCTGTTTAGACCCGGTTCGGAACCGAAAGTCGCAAAGCTTTGACTTTTGCTTTGACTTCAGTTCTGACCCGTTTTGGTATGTTTTAGAAATGCCTTAGAGCTTTAATTGGACTAGGTTACATGATAGTATAACCCTCTGTGATTATATACCTTGGTTCATTAGTTATCCAATTAATATGCATGTTTCCGTTAATTGCTCATATGTTGATCATTATGCCCTTTTCACCATAAAACATGATTTTTGAAAATGTAAAAGAGTAGAAACCTTAATTACTGATATATAAACTTGTAACCAAAATTTGACATCAGTTTGAGGTCTAGATTAAGAGTTATGCTCATTAGCGTAAATTAAAAGCTTCTTTAGCGATTTAACGGCATAATTAGCGTATGGCCTATTTAAGCCTACTTTTTGATATCAAATTCATTTCCCACTGATGTAACATATTATTTTGGGGTTTTTGAAGATTTTTAATTAATTTTAGGCTGAGCATAACTTATAGTCATAGGCTTAATCCGGTAATTGTCGGTTTTGCCCTTACGGGCTATAAAATGAGTTTTACATACCTAATTGACTCCAAACCTTTTGCTACTGATTTCATATGATAAATAAATTATTTTAAGCCTTCTGGACTAATAAAAATATCAGTTTTCTATATAGAACCCGGAAACGGATTCTAATCGCCTTATTAAGCGTTTTTAACGCATAGTATGTACTAGAACCATTTTAAACATACAAGGGTTGATACCTACTGATATTTTAGGTAAATTATAATATTTTAACAGTAAGAAAAAGTTGTTAAACTCAAACTTCAGTTTTGAGCTTTACGGCTTATGTGAAATTACCAAAATGCCCCTACGGTGCATAGTTTCGTTAAAATTGATAAATTTCACATATATACTTTACCCTACTGTTATAACTTAGTAAACTAAGTATTTTTGCTGATTATATCAGACCTGTAACTCAGGTTAATACTTAAACTCCTTTATAACCGTTTAAATGACCAAACTACCCCTACGGGGCATAGTTTGTGTTTAAATTCGTTTCGGGCATAATAAAAGACATCTTACTGATGTCACAACATATTTGAATCATATTAACTTAGGAAACCTGTATATGGCTCTTACGGATACCCGTTACGCTTATTACGCGTTCGGTTCGGTTTATGTAACTAGTTTACATAAATTAGCCGAAGCGGGTTAAACCTTATCGGTTTTATCTCAAAATCCAGAATGTGTATGAAATACCCATATTAAGCAAGTCTTCAAACTTGTCGGGTCTAAATCACATTCTATTCCGGTCTTCGCTTAATCGTGCGTACGAATCGTATCTTTGAAACTAACCGGTCTAAGCTTAAGCTTAACTAAAGACCCGTTAGGATTCTAATAGGTTATTATAAACCTTCGTTCCAGATTAGGAGGACCAGTAAAAGCTACTTGCATTTGCTTATTGTGATTATTACTTTGCTCAGGTAAATACTTTTAACTTATTTTCCCTATACGGGCTTGGGTTACGGTATATAAAATACCGCTTGGTCGGGCATCAAATCTTCCATCGTTTGGTGGTTAATTGAATAATTTGATCGGCCTGTTTAAATCGTTTTGTTTACTTAAAGCCTTTGGGGGGTTAATGACCATGTCCCGGATATCCTTGGCATCATTTTACGAAATGGCCACGACCAAAGCGCGGAGTGTAGGCGTACACTCGTCAGTGCATAAATAGATTATGTGGTGTGTCTATTGATCTTTAACCCGACACGATCCGGGCTACTGAACACATAAGGAACATGTAATTCTTTTACGAGATTATATAATTAAATAATTATCCCAAGTTATAAAATGTTTATGCCATGTGCATCCAAATCAATTTTTAATCATTTTTAAAATGAGTCAGTTGATTGTATTTACCAGTGTAAACTGACGTATTTTCCCAAAAAGATTAAATGCAGGTACTAAGCGTAATAGGCTGGATTCTCTCCTTAGCATCAATAAAGAGCCTCGCAAGCTTAAGATGCCTATCGTCTGTTGAACTACTGTTTCCTATTTATTTCGATCCGTCTGTGGATAAACTTTCAATTGTTTGTGATACATGATATTACAATATTTTATTTGGTTGAAATATATCTTTCATTTGCTTCCGCTGTGCATATTAAATATTGTGTTGTTTGACTATTATGTTGCCAACCACGTCACGATACTCCCCACCGGGCCCACCGGTGACACGTGGAATTCGGGGTGTGACATTAATGGTAGGCATAAGGCCTCTAGGAACTGACAGTGATATCATGAGATTGCGTAGCTAGGTTGAAACAAACAAACTGCTAGATGTGTATATTCAATATGTTAGCATATTTCCTAAAAAGGTTGTTGAAAATGATGAGGAGGATAAGGGTGAAAATGAATCTGAATATGTAAGATTGAGAGATGAGGGAAGTTATGAGGATAGTGATCAGCAGGAAGAAGATAGTGAACGTGATAGTGTTGATGGTAGTTATGAAGGATCTTATGAAGGGAGTGCAAGTGAAGGTTAAAAAGCTGAAGGTGTACAGACTACCCCTAGCAAACGTGTAAAGTCTACAACTAGGAAAAATTTAAAGGGTAAGAGTAGGAAAGAACTAATAAGGTGGGTCTGGAAGAGGATGAGGATGAACATCCAGACTATATAGTTGATAAAGATAATTTAGTGGAAGATTATATGTAACACCCTAACACGTTAATTCTTAAAAATGACGCAGCGGAAAATACAAGCTTAAAATTTCTTTCTTTATTAGGCAGATTACTTGCATGAAGGCTCAAATACAAAATGTCAAACATTTATTAGAAGGGATTTACAACATTCACATTAAATTAATGCTTCAAAGCAATATATAAATAAAACTATGTGACCGTTCTTTCCGTACAATCCTTGCTCTTGACTCGATCTACGTCCACTTATCTTCGTTAGTGGTAGAAGAAATCCGTGTAGTACCTGTGGACATCACATAAAACTTAACCATTAGTCATTGACAACATCATACGACATTATTCTCATATAATTAAAAATCGTATAACATTCGACAATATAAACTTTGATTCATTCGACTATCATCTCGAATTCTCTTGTTCCGAGTTCGGCTTCAATTTCATAAGAATCTGACGTTCTCATTCCTGCATTACATTCCAACCTATAGCACATTGTTAGTAACGTTAGTACTCAAACGTATCTAAATCATGCATACGTACATACTTACACACCTACATACGTACTTACATTCAAACATACCTACATACATGTATTCATACCTACATGTTTCATACAAGTTCTTGCATACCATTTACATATAATTCTTGTTCAACTTCTTTGCATTCATCTATCATACTCATACATTAATTACATGAGGCTTAAACTTGGATTTATAACCCATAAACATCTAGGAAACACTCAAAATCAAGTTTGGGAGGCTCGCCATAGACCACGGTTAGTATACCGAAGCTTACGATCCATAAATCAACTTAAATAACAAATTTCAGCTTTTGAAACATGGGGAGGGCGTCGGCGACGCCTCTTGGTTTTCGCGTATTCAGAAACCTCCATAGACAGTGAAATAGGGTGTCGGAGAAAACAAGAAATGCACATGGCGTCGGCGATGGCCCTACTGGGCGTCGGCGACGCCCCCTAGTTTTGCCATTTTTCTGCTGTGTTGTTTTCGTCGTTCGTACACACTAAAACTCGCATAACTTTTAAACCGTTTACCCGTTTAACCTCCCGTTTCATCCTACATGATCGTAATTTGACATTCTATCATGTGAACTTGAAATCCAACATCCGGGTTAAGGAATTTCTTAACTTATACATTTATGGCTTATTATTCATTTACGAATTATTCGACCCGTTCATGTTTTCATTAAACAACTCATTTGTTTTAGCCCAGAACTTACTTGAACATTATAATCAAAATACTTTTACAGTATCCGGAGTTTCGTACTTGGGGCTTATGCACCCGATACCCGGTATGCGTTAAACTCATTCATTTTATTCAATTATACGAAATCAACCTTGTTAGTCCAAGTTCCATTCACGAAATTGTTTACCCATTAGTCATAACTCACAACCGAGTCTTTTGACTATTGATCCGCGTCTCCCTTTCCCGGTTAGCATACTTATGTGCAATTCTACCCATTACCCGGTTATAATTCCGTAGCCATTTCTTACGCCTCATTCCGTTATAACAACAAGACCTCATTTTGACCCGTTCGATCTACTTAGCGAAAATCATCGATTTCATACAACCAAATCCATATTTTACTTCAAACATCAAGTTTAATTAACTAGAACGCTACCTTACTTGAACAAACTAAGAAGTGATTTCAGAATCACTTACCTCGTGCGTCCGAGTTCATGCATAGCTTCCATGTTTACCCTTGACCCATTGCCCTTCCATGCTTGTGTCCATATTGAGATGGCTCCTATCCGTACATGTCGTCACGTTCATCACAACATGATTAGTATACATGAGCATACATACATTCATTCATCTTATTTTCGGACCATACTACACATGACTTTCATTAGTCAATTATCACATAAATAAGACACGTACTAATAATCACCTCGTTCCAATTCCACGTAACTTAATTACCAACATACATGACACGTCATCCGCTAGTACATAACTCATAAGTCCTCTCCTCATGCAATTGTGTCCTAAGGCTCATCCACGACATTCCTACATTGTTGACTTTCAAAAGTCAACTATCCATTATATACACTCCCAACTAACAAACATATATTCATATTGTTATGCTAGATCATACTAATGAACACATATGCATTTTATTTCCCATGTGTTAAGACACTTACTACCGCATTTACCTAGATTTCATTCATGTGCAAAAACAACTTCCAAATCAATACTATTATCTCATTCATACAAGCAAAACCGAAACTTCTACTTGAATCACGTTCAAAGCACACTTCTCGTGTTATTTCACTACCACGTACTATCATCATCACTTTCTATACACATTCATTCGTTGTTTACATCAAATCTCATCCAATAATTTCACCTATGCATTTCATCAAACACTTGGTGTGCGTACCATCTACCAAGCCTAGTGTACAAATAACTCAAGCACATTCATACCATTTCTTATCAAGGTCATCACATCCAACATTTTCACATAATTTTCTTTCTAATTCAGGTTCATATAACATCAATCTACCATAATCATCTTCACATGCCAAAACTACAACTAATTTAACACACATTTCATCAACATTTCCATGGCATTATGACTTACAAGTGGGTTTACATATAAACATCAAGATAATCCAAAATTCTAGCATAATTCCAGTTTCATAAGGTGATTTTAATACATATTCATCCTAAATTTCATATATAATCACAACTTTCATAAACCTATTTCATCAAACTTTACTTAAATCACAAAATTTGACTTACTTGATGTTAGAAACGCTTAAGGGATCAACATTCTTGGCTCATGCATTCAATTAGTCCTCAATTCCCCTTTCAATTTGATGAATTTAGGTTGTTTAGGGTTTTAGTTCTCCCCTGTTCTTTCTCTCCATCGCACGCCCACACTCACCAAAACACTGACCAAGTTTTGGTTTTAAGAAATGTTTGTTTCTTATTTTCATTTTCAGTCCCTTCACATTTAAAACATGTCATATTCCTACTTAACATTCTAACTTGGTCATCTTTCCTTTGGTTAACTTAGGATATATATATATAAACGGGTCCAGGAGAAAACGGAAAAAAGTGTGAGAACGGTGAGAACGCATCCTGGCCCAACACGTGGCGCGGAGCATGATCAGGGTCCGAGGGGTTTTTTTTTGTCTTTTTAGTATTCTTCTCCTTTCCCGATTTTCGCGTTTGACATGCTGCTTTATTTTTTGTGTGCAAGATAATTTTGGCATTATCTAGAATTATTAATTACTTGGCGTTTTACTGTTTTTCTCATATTTCTTCTCGTTGAATTAATTCTTTTTGTGTCACATAGTTTATTTTTTTGGCGTTATGGCTTTTTCCATGTCATTTTTGGCGTTTTGTATCTTTTTGTTAATAATTGATTACCATAGATTAATATTTTATAAAATTACAATAATACGAAATCAAAATAAACTAATAGTCTTCCTTAGGTGGGATTACATCAGAGATGTACCCATCGCTTTGTTCATCACTTTCTTCAGATTCATCATCATCAAATTTCATATTTGCGTATAACGCCATTAGCTCGTCTCTTCTTTGCTGCAGCCTATTCTTGAATATCACTGCATCCTTGAATTTTGGATCGTTTGAAGGTGCTAAATCACAGAGTTGTTCAATGATAGATAGCAACCCTGTCTTCAACATTTCTTCCATTGGCAATGAATATTGCACCCTGTTTTTATAAGTCACTTCAAGCGTTTCTTCTTCCTCATGCATCACCCAACTGCTAAGTTTTGGTATAGGAGTATTGTCAATATCATCATCATCTTCATCATCTTCTGCCGGAAATTTTCTCTTCAGTCTTTTTATTACAGTTCTGGTTCTTTCACAATCGTTGGCCATTGGAACCCCAAGGGCCAGGATATCCCTCTGAACCCCTTCATTTATTCCAAGCATGGCTTTGATTGTCCTTACCTTTACCCTTCTCCTATCAGAGAACTTTATGATGAATCGTTTCTCTTTACTTTCAAACCTCCATGCAATAACCTTAGCCATTTTTAAAGTTTTTGGCGTTTTGGACAATATGTGGCATTTTAGTCAATGTTTTTGGCGTGTTTGAGCTTGTGTTCTCATGGTCTTCTTTTATATTGACTTTTTTTCCCGCGTATGACAGGTAATTATGGCGTTTTGAAAAAGATAAATAAATTTAATTCCCCAAGTATTTTGCTTTCAATATAATAAATGTTAGTAATTATGTTTTCCGTCGTTTCATTTTACTGTTTTTTGCAGTTACCGTGTTTTGTTTTCAGACTCAACTGTTTTTATGGTGTAACACGTCTAATCTTGACGGCTGTAATTATGGCGTTTTGTTTTCCAATGGCGGTTAGATAACGATTGGACTTTTTTTGTTTTATATTCTTTGCACATTGTTTCACGCTTTTTTTATAATAGTAGTTGTTCAAAGTAATTTTATTATAGTTTGGTAGTTTTTTGGGGGCGTTTTTATGGCATCATGGCTTTTTACAAGCAATTACTCATTTTGGCGTTTTATTATATATTTCATTATAGTATTAATGTGCTTTTGTTGTTTATTAACTGAAATTTCAAAACAAACAAGAGATAAAGAAAACTAATAAAAAGACAAAATAGAAGCAATTTATGATCTAAATCTTCAGTGTCATCAGTCTCTTTTTTCTTTTGAAACTACAAGAACTGTGACAAATAAATGGTGTTTTGGGTTTGGCGTTGTTTATTTTTTTGTTCATGTGTTGAAGTGTCTTTGTGGATGTTGGAGATATAGATCAACCCTTTGTAGGTGGATGCTATCTGCCCGTCGTCTTCATTATAATCATCGAGGCCAAAGTAGCATTTACACTGGTATAGGTCTCTTCTTATCATCCAAACCTTCTTCAAGAACAAAGATGACAGAATGACATATGGGTGTCATCAGTCCCTCTTTTTTGAATTTTGTCCATCTCATGCAGCAAAATCTTATTACACTCACGTAACAAATCATTCAGCGAAACTTCATGCAGAACATTACTGAGTATCAAAGAAAAGATGTTTGCCATCGTTGTATTTTTTGGCGTTTTACATTGAGTTGTATTTTTTAGGAACCACTGTGTTTTTTGTGTGTTTTTTTGGTGTGATAAACGGAAGGTGGTGAGACGTTTCTATTTATAGAATTTGTTTGGCACGTCGTTTAGGCGGGATATTATTTTTATAACAAAAAATGTAATTAACATTTATCCGGATGTAAGGTTTTGCGTTATATATTATGCCGTTTCATATTTTGTGACGTTTTTGTAGGCATAGAGCTTAAATAAAAACACAGAAAAATGTACGCAGTGATAAAATTGGCGTTTTGTATTTATTTGGCATTTTATTTTTCAATGATGTTTTACCTTTTTTACCCTTAATGAAGCGCGTCCACGTAATAAAATTGATGTTATTTACGAAAATGCCACCGCGCCAATCTAGTCCATAGATTGTTTTGATCGGACGATCCATAAGCGTTCTCCCCGTTCTCACACTTTCTACCGTTTTCTCTAAATCCTGACCCTATATATATATAGGGGAAGGCTATAGAGAAAACCCACTTGAGTTGTGTAAACTCAAGAAACCTTTGTAAAAAAACCCATGTAAACTCAAGAAACCTTTCTAAAAAAAAATAGGAAATGTAATATACATCTATTTGAACATTTTTAAAAAAGAAACCCACAAAAACACCTAGTAGTTTTTTTTAAAAATGTTCCAAATTTCAGGTGACATAATATATATGTCCAAAAAAATGTAACATACAATTTTTCAACATTTTTTTTTAAAACTAGTAAGCGTTTTTTTCATTTTTTTTTTCATAAATAGGTCCTGTACATTTATATTACATTCCCTATTTTTTTTAGAAAAAAATAAAAATGTTACATAGGGTTTATTTGGGTTTTCTCAACTCACATGGGTTTTCGATTTATCTTTCCCCTATATATATATATCTATATTAAACTTATCATTATTTTCTTACGGTAAAAATCTATCTTTACCGTTTCTATTACTTTAGCATCACAAGCATATTATTATATTATATCATACGAAATTTAGGGTGTTACAAGTCTACCCCCTTAAAGAAGGTTTCGTCCCCGAAACCTGTTTCATCAATATCGGTTTATCCATTAGTAAAGTCATAACTTTAAGAACATCATTTCTAGAAATCCTTTTTCCATTCTTTCTACAAATCAGCCTGCCCAGATTTGTACATATCATTTCTTTAACATCAAACATATTGTCTATCCGACCCGTTCATAACGGGTCAAAGTTTTGACCATTGCCATAGCCCATCATATTTATCTTAATTGACCCGTCCATAACGAGTCAATACATACCTTTTCATCATTATCATAATTTCATCCATTGCGACCCGTTACAACGAGTCACTACTTATACAATTTCTTCATTATGCTTTCTACATCATATTGACCCGCTCGTAATAGGTCAACTACACATACTTTACATTTCCATTCTTTATCAACTTCTTCTTAAATTTTCAACTCATCACATTATCGTACTTAAACTAAAGTGTGCAAACTAGTAGCAACCTAAAGAGTCTAATACCATGATTTACATTACAACAAATTGAAGTTCATATGAACATACTAATACATTTCACCGTTGGTATTAGTTCTAATAGTTTCACTTATACCTAGAGTTCTATTTCTATTTTCTTACTCATACACGCACTGCTTACTACATAAGCCTGAACTAAAACTCATTCTTAGTCAATCTTCTAAAAGTCAAGCCTTCCTTATCATAACACATTCTGCTACCATATTCCGTACGGAAGTACTTTAGCGCTGTACTTCGACATGCAAAAGTGAACCGGCCCTCTTCATTAGAATTCATACCATCTCTAGATTGGCCTCATTCATTCGTGTGATGAGCTTCCGCTCCTGAGCATTCTTTCGCCGACCTTGATAGGTTTATCACATCATGATTCCTGCCACTCTCATTATAAGATTAGGGGTTTACACATTTCATTCAATTTCATTCAGACGTGATGTTTATTACATCACCTTATTTACATATTAATCCTTTCTTGATTCTTTTTAAAACATTAGTGCGTTTGACCCGTTCAAAACAGGTCAATACGTGACCATTTCTTAATATATCATTTTCGTTGTTTGACCCGTTCACAACGGGTCAATACATAACCATTCTTTCGCAATTCTTTAGCTTATTTGTCAACTTCTGCAGTTTGACTTTTCAAAGTCAAACTGCCACCTCTTTCTTATTATATATACACATATCGAAGTACACGTTTGTACTTCTCGTCAATTTAAGCATGCATACAATTTCATCGCTTCATGTTTCAGTGCTTCTTGCAAATACTTCTCCTTCCCATTAAAACTTAAGCCTTCCATCCGGGTCGTAACCCGTCATTCACTTTGACTCTCAAGAGTTGAGTACTAACACATCTAACATGTAACTTAATCAAAACTTCTTTCCTTCAAATTAAATTTAGGTTTGTGTGCCATTTATGGTCATTCTTTGTTTTTTTTAAATCTGTCTCGCTGATTCACACGTATCATTCATACCTTTCATTTCTATTATGTTTTGAATCTGTCTCGCGGATTCAAACATATCATTCGTACTTTCCATTGCTTCTATGTTTTGTATCCGTCTAGCGGGTTCAAACATATCATTCATACTTTCCATTGCTTCTATGTTTTGAATCCGTCTCGCGGATTCAAACATATCATTCATACTTTTCATTTGTATTTGGTACTTTCAATTTTCTTGAGAGTCTTACTACTCCCTTCACCCTCACGTCCACCTACTACCTAATTCTACCGAACATACCTGTAACAATTATCACGGTCTCACGAACGTCATATGATTCTTGCATACTGGCCAGGTGCGCAATCCACATACTAGTTTCATGCCTTCGAGTAATCATCACCTTATGTCCGAAGAATTAGGCTTCGGCACGTGTAACAAATTTTAAAACTTTTTCACTATATTCTCATTGTCTTTCATTTAAAATCTTCCTTCCCTCCACAGGTTTTACCATTACATTTACCCACATATTGAATTTACGTACCTGGAGTCAATTTGTCTCATTACATGCCTTGATGTCAGTCCTAGACCGCATTCGCGGATCATCCTCTCCAAACAATTATGCTTACCTTACACATAACATACTGTAACACCCTTATTGATTTTATCAAGATTATAATAATAAACTGAGCATTTTTCATGAAAATGCGTCTACTCAAAAACTTTTAAGAGTTATTATACTTACATATTTAAACATTCCAAAAGATAGTATCATTTGTCTACATAAGTCGTTTTAAACATAAATATACGGCAATCATTGCGGAAGCTTCAAAAGATGAGTGTTCGGTTCTTGACACTTGGCTTGACCAACATCTGGATGCAAACAATGTTCACCTACAATCAAAACCAACTTAAAAGTTAGTTTTGATATCTTCAAAACAAGTTAAGACAGGTACCATAATCAAAACAAGCAAAAATCAAACTTGTTTCAGCATTCTGGGTCCTCGCGGGCCGCGTAGGAGATGCCATGGATCCGTCACGGGCCGCGACCACTGTCGCGTGACGCGACGGTGTTTCTGGTTCGGTGTCGCGTGATGCGACGCCTTGATTACGACAGACTGTTTGGTTTTTGATGCTGCATTTGCCCAGCTACAATACATTACCAATCTCTAACTTAAAATTTACACAACTTTCGATCTAGATGTCTGTTTTACACGATTTTTTTTCCTACGCGTTCGTAATTTAATTCTCCATCTCATGGAGTAAAAATCCGACATCTGAATTCACAAAATTTTAGATTTCAAGCTCTTGGCTTGAAATTCAATTTTAACACTTTTGACCCGTTCGTGATTTTATCAAACAAACTTGTTTATTACCTTTAAAATACAATGAACATCATGTTATATCCGTTTACCAATATTTAAGGTTCAAATTACGGGTTTCTTATGAAATCTTAACCCGTTTTACATATTTACTCATTTTGACCCATTTAGAGCGATTTTCACGCATTTAAGCATCAAACTCGCACTTCTCTTTCTACACTTCGTATTCCCATTTTTAAATAGCCTCTTATATGCCACCACGACTATTTTGTGGTGGATTTAACATAATGGACCGTTATCCTAAATTTTACCCTTTGTATAGTCATTCTACGTAATTTACCCGTTCTTAGGCATATGACCCTCAAGGTTTATACTTACAACTCTTACATACATCTAAGAGTTACATAATCATAATACTAGTATCTAAACGACCTCTAAGGGTCGTTTTCCTGTTTTACCTATCATGGGTGTTTTGGTCATTTTTAGTCCCTCTTTTACGACGAAGGACTCTCACTAATTATTTGACCAAAATTTGCATGTTTAACTAACAACTTAACTATGCGTACCTGGCTCGGGTCATAGGATTGACCCGTTTAAGTACCTTTCGCTATTAATTTCTAGTTAATAGCAACGCGAACCATGTGTTAAATTCCTGTGATTAGAAAACTCAACAAGCGATCATCAGATATTATTGTCAAATGGTGTTAACAACACCATTTGACCCGTTTAGTAGAAATGACCAATTATAATTATGAGATGGTATTTAATTACCATTTCATCCCTTTAACCTATTCTGGTTTACTGTTTGAATTCATCTTGCTTAAAAGTCGTTTCTTGTTTTGTTTGACCCATTATGACTTATGCCAAATGGTGTCGTTTCAAATCCTTTATTTATTCGTTAACCCATGTCCGGATTACCATTTTACCGTTTTTACCCTTTTTACCATAATTTATGGTTTCTTACCATTCTCACTTGTTTCGACTCGCATTATATCGTGCCGGAACATCATGTTCCATTTACTTAATATAATTCATATTCAATACTCGCATATAAGTATTTTGTAATAAAAATAAAAAGGCGTAAGATTTACTTACCTCGCATCCAAACCATGCTTCTCTTTTCCTTCTTAATTCGTTTGACCCGCTTCCTTCTCCAAGCTTCCACCTAGCTTGTTACGCGTCAAACTATCATCATCGTTTTCAAGGTGGTTAGTTAAATCATAATTTAATACAATTATTCCACCTTACGCATTTTCTATCAAAATTTTTCATTTGATCTTATTAATGGTCAGTTTGACTTTTAAAAGTCAACTGCCCCTTTTTAACATATATGAAATGCACAATTGAGTTTAACGAACTCACTTAGGCATTTCTTCAACTATTCGGTAGTCACTATTTTTAGGCCACTAATTCACCCAAGGTTCTAGCTGAGTTTATTATATTTTCAACACTTTATCTTGTTTATGTGATTATCAAGACTAATTTGTTCGTTCCTTTCAAAAGGACTAAGGGTTCCTCGTATACGAGTGAAACCCGTTTCGTCATATCACTAGCATTCACCCGAACACCTAATACAATCAAGTTCTACCTATCAATTTAGTAGTTAACAAGATTTCAAACATCCAAATTCATGAAATAAATCACTAATTTCACTACAACCTTCAAAACCCTTTTTGAATCATGTATAATCAAATACTAAAATTTGCAATTTGTTTAAGTATTTCGCTTCAACTATCAATTTTGATGATTTCTAGCACAAACATATCATCATCCTCAATATTTAGCTAAAACCCACTTAGCACATACAAGGGAATTCATCAAACCCCTAGTTTTTAACACTAATTCTTCAAGTTTTCAACTAGGGTTTGTTTCTAAACATGAATTTCATCACAACAACGCTCATAGATTCATTATTCATTCCAGAATTTCAATTATGATTTCTCATCATAGTTTCAAAGTATCACTAAATAACAAAATTCAACATACCTTGTAATCTCCATGACTAGGTGATCACAAATTTGTGTTCATGCATCCGATTTGGGCAGGATTTGACCTTCAATTTGTTGATTTTGGGTGAACTAGGGTTTCACCCATTTTGGTCTCCTGTTGATCGCTCCAGAACACACACTGTGTGTGTGTGTTTTGTTTTAGATTTTTCTTTTTAAATAATCCACTTTCTAGCTTGTCCATTTTTGGTCCCTCAACTTTTCAAGGTTTATAAAGGACTCACTAGTTCATGCTTATTTATTGTCTTAAAACAATTAACTAACTAGGTTGATTATTCCGAGTTAATTTAGTGGGTTACGGGAGTTATAACCCGTATATTTTAAGTCCCGTTAACTCGGGCTCCTTATAACTTTGTTTTCTCAAAACTCTTATTCTCCTTTTTAACTAATATTAGATTTATTTGTTTAAGTCCTAATATTCACCGGGTTAAATTTTACCACTAACGGTATTTTACCCGTTCATTATTATTAAGGAGGTTTGATTACCAAACCCGTTTTCGGGGTGTTACACATACTGTTAGTTTTCTTCATATGCATACTTAAGTACATACTTACATTTGCTTCTACCATTGGATTTTGATCGAGTCTTGGATTGTACAGGTTCCTTGTCACAAGAGCACACAGGTTTGAGTTCAAGCATTTACATCCTCATACTTGATTTCTCTCAAACCAGGGCTCTGATACATTACTTACATGAAGGCTCAAATACAAAATGTCAAACATTTATTAGAAGGGATTTACAACATTCACATTAAATTAACGCTTCAAAGCAATATATAAATCAAACTATGTGACCGTTCTTTCCGTACAATCCTTGCTCTTAACTCGATCTACGTCCACTTATCTTCGTTAGTGGTAGAAGAAATCCGTGTAGTACCTGTGGACATCACATACAACTTAACCATTAGTCATTGATAACATCATACGACATTATTCTCATATATTTAAAAATCGTATAACATTCGACAATATAAACTTTGATTCATTCGACTATCCTCTCGAATTCTCTTGTTCCGAGTTCGGCTTCAGTTTCATATGAATCCGAAGTTCTCATTCCTGCATTACATTCCAACCTCAAGCACATTGTTAGTAACGTTAGTACTCAAACGTATCTAAATCATGCATACGTACATACTTACATACATACTTACACACCTACATACATACATACATTCAAACATACCTACATACATGTATTCATACCTACATGTTTCGTACAAGTTCTTGCATACCATTTACATATAATTCTTGTTCAACTTGTTTGCATTCATCTATCATACTCATACATTAATTACATGAGGCTTAAACTTGGATTTATAACCCCATAAACATCTAGGAATCACTCAAAATCAAGTTTGGGAGGCTCGCCGTAGACCACGGTTAGTATACTGAAGCTTACGATCCATAAATCAACTTAAATAACAAATTTCAGCTTTTGAAACATGGGGAGGGCGTCGGCGACGGCTCTACAGGGCATCAGCGATGCCTCTTGGTTTTCGCGTATTCAGAAACCTCCGTAGACTGTGAAATAGGGCGTCGGAGAAAACAAGAAATGCACATGGCGTCGGCGATGGCCCTACTGGGCGTCGGCGACGCCCCCTAGTTTCGCCATTTTTCTACTGTGTTGTTTTCATCGTTCGCACACACTAAAACTCGCATAAATTTTAAACCGTTTACCCGTTTAACCTCCCGTTTCTTCCTACATGATCGTAATTTGACATTCTATCATGTGAACTTGAAATCCAACATCCGGGTTAAGGAATTTCTTAACTTATACGTTTCCGGCTTATTATTCATTTACGAATTATTCGACCCGTTCATGTTTTCATTAAACAACTCATTTGTTTTAACCCATAACTTACGTGAACATTATAATCATAACACTTTTACATTATCCGGAGTTTCGTACTTGGGGCTTACGCACCCGACACCCGGTATGCGTTAAACTAATTCATTTTATTCAATTATACGAAATCAACCTTGTTAGTCCAAGTTCCATTCACGAAATTGTTTACCCATTAGTCATAACACACAACTGACTCTTTTGACTATTGATCCGCGTCTCCCTTTCCCGGTTAGCGTACTTATGTGCAATTCTACCCATTACCCCGTTATAATTCCTTAGCCATTTCTTACGCTTCATTCTGTTATAACAACAAGACCTCATTTTGACCCGTTTGATCTACTTAGTGAAAATCATCGATTTCATACAACCAAATCCATATTTGACTTCAAACATCAAGTTTAATTAACTAGAATGCTACCTTACTTGAACAAACTAAGAAGTGATTTCGAAATCACTTACCTCATGCGTCCGAGTTCATGTATAGCTTCCGTGTTTATCCTTGACCCGTTGCCCTTCCATGCTTGTGTCCATGTTCAGATGACTCCTATCCGTACGTGTCGTCACGTTCATCACAACATGATTAGGATACATGAGCATACATACATTCATTCATCTTATTTTCGGACCATACTACACTTGACTTTCATTAGTCAATTATCACATAAATAAGACACGTATTAATAATCACCTCGTTCCAATTCCACATAACTTAATTACCAACATACATGACACATCATCCACTGGTACATAACTCATAAGTCCTCTCCTCATACAATTGTGTCCTAAGGCTCATCCATGACACTCCTACATTGTTGACTTTCAAAAGTCAACTGTCCATTATATACACTCCCAACTAACAAACATATATTCTTATTGTTATGCTAGATCATACTAATGAACACATATGCATTTTATTTCCCATGTGTTAAGACACTTACTACCGCATTTACCTAGATTTCATTCATGTGCAAAAACAACTTCCAAATCAATACTATTATCGCATTCATACAAGCAAAACTGAAACTTCTACATGAATCACGTTCAAAGCACACTTCTCATGTTATTTCACTACCACGTACTATCATCATCACTTTCTATACACATCATTCGTTGTTTACATCAAATCTCATCCGACAATTTCACCTATGCATTTTATCAAACACTTGGTGTGCGTACCATCTACCAAGCCTAGTGTACAAGTAACTCAAGCACATTCATACCATTTCTTATCAATTTCATCACGTCCATCATTTTCACATAATTTTCTTTCTAATTCAGGTTCATATAACATCAATCTACCATAATCATCTTCACATACCAAAACTACAACTAATTTAACACACATTTCATCAACATTTCCATGACATTATTACTTACAAGTGGGTTTACATATAAACATCAAGATAATCCAAAATTCTAGCATAATTCCAATTTCATAAGGTGATTATAATACATATTCATCCTAAATTTCATATATAATCACAACTTTCACAAACCCACTTCATCAAACTTTACTTAAATCACAAAATTTGACTTACTTGATGTTAGAAACGCTTAAGGGATCAACATTCTTGGCTCATGCATTCGATTAGTCCTCAATTCCCCTTTCAATTTGATGAATTTAGGTTGTTTATGGTTTTGGTTCTCCCATGTTCTTTCTCTCGGTCGTACGCCCACACTCACCAAAACACTGACCAAGTTTTGGTTTTAAGAAATGTTTATTTCTTATTTTCATTTTCAGTCCCTTCACATTTAAAACATGTCACATTCCTAGTTAACATTCTAACTTGGTCATCTTTCCTTTGGTTAAATTAGGATATATATATTTTAAACTTATCATTATTTTCTTACGGTAGAAATCTATTTTTACCGTTTCTATTACTTTAGCATCACAAGCATATTTTTATATTATAACATACAAAATTTGGGGTGTTACATTATAGTGTAGATATAGATGAGTTTAAGGTTGCAGTTGATGTTGACATTAGTGAAGAACATGAAGAAGATATTGATGTAGATGAAAATAATGATCAGGTTGATTTAGATGGTTTTGAAAGTTTAACTGATTCAGATGTTGACACTCCTCTTGAAAGAGCTTGTAGGAGTGTTAGGAAAAATAAGAAAAGGTGTAAAACATCAGGTGAATGTCCCTTTTTTCTTGGCCAGCCATTTGCTGATAAGGACACTACTAAGCTGATGGTCAAGAATCATGCAATTGATACAAGAAGACAACTCCATATTACAAGGAATGATAACACCAGATTCCGGATCATTTGTTTGGGTGGGATTCCTAAACTGAGTAGTTGTGAAATAAATGCTGAAGGTGTGACAACCGGAAAAAATAATGGTATTTCCTTATAACTTAACAACTTAAATTATACATTTAATTACGTTCATTACGACTTAACTAATGCATGATTAGGTCGCGTAAAGTCTAGCAATCATGATAACACTAGATTCCGGATCATTTGTTTGGGTCGGATTCCTAAACCGAGTAGTTGTGAAATAAATGCTGAAGGTGTGACAACCGGAAAAAATAATGGTATTTCCGTACAACTTAACAACTTAAATTATACATTTAATTACGTTCATTACGACTTAACTAATGCATGATTAGGTCGCGTAAAGTCTAGCAATCATAGGACATGGTAAAATATGTCAAATAATATCGTTACATTCGTCGTGTCGCGAGAAAAATACAAACTATGTCCAAATATGTTGGCGAAATGCTGAAAACACTATTCACCGGAACACACTATTCATGCCAGCTAGTTCTGAAAACTGTCCGAACGAGCAACGAATGGCATGAAGGCTTACGATCATTGAAATGCAATTAAAAACCCCTAATTAGGGGGCACCAAATGATAAAACATATAAACTTTCGGGAAAATGTATATCTATAAAGTGTCCGTTCTGTGCCAAGCCGTAACAAAAATAAATTGTCCGCAACGCTAAAATTCAGCATTTTAATTTCCGTAGGACTTGTAAATAATATTTTACATCATAAACAAGCTTAGGGATATCAATGGGATACCCAAAACATAAACTCTCGGTGTTACACCGCGACTTTCACACATTGTACAAATTCGAGCTGATAGGCGAACAAATTATATTTTTACCATCCAATTGCCTAAACTAAAAGGCTAGCGAACTAGTTAGCGATATTTTGGCGTCGTAAATGCCTTAAATAAACACCATAACATCGATGGTAAAATAAAACCATCGCTCCCGATATGATATAACACCTTTTATATAACACCCGATATCGAGCCGACGAGCGAACTAGTGCATTTTTACCATCCAAGATCAATACCCACTAAACTAATAAACTAGTTAGACTTTATTTAAAACCCTAAACCACCAATAACACCCTTGTTGGGATTGAACCCTACCAAAGGAACAGTTGATAAAGCCAAAACTGGATCAGATCAGTGGATTCAGAATAAGCAGTTCTTTGCATCAGTCTTCCTCCTTGAATGTGGCCTAACATTTGATGACTTCCATCTACTGCCCTTCTACAACAACTGCTGATCTTCAACAACTGATGAAGACCTAAAGACTGTTGAAGACAAAGCACTGATTGTCACACCCTCAAAATCCACACGCGGAGTATTACCGCGAGGCATGTGACGACCAGGATCTTAGCCACTAATTATTTTGAATGGATTAGTTATTGTTATAAACATTAGCATGATTAGTGACCTAATTTAAATTTTTTAAAACGTAGTATAAGTTTGCAGCGGAAGGGAAAGTAAAACATATCGTAATTTAAAACCACAAGTTTATTATCATGTTACTACGAACCACACACTCCATCCGATTGCAACGTCCGTCCAAAGTTGTATCGAGCAACCTGCAAAGCATGCAGTAGGGTATCAACAAAAATGTTGGCGAGTTCACGAGTTGTCCAGTTTTTAATTACCAAAAACTTGTTTCACCAGTTAATTTATCCGTTTATACATGCGATGGGGAGCTACACCATAAGTAAGCGACTAAACTGTTTTTCCAATACCGAATACTTACTTAACCGTACATTTCCTCAGTGCCCCGTTTGTCAATGTTCTATCATCATTGACGGTTTGCCAGAGTACATTAGTTCACTCCCGTTCCCAGTAACAAGGGTCGATGTGAGGCTGGTTACACCTAAATAGCGCTATTAACTAATAACCCGTTCGCCAGGCCCCGGCGACTAATCGGTATTAAATGGTAGGGACTTAAGTGATAGAGTTTCGTTTAGTGTTGCTTGTTGCATTACCGTATAAACAATAGTTAACTAAGAGTCCCATTTAAGGGGAAGAAAGTAGGTTTGTATCCCTTACGCGGGGATAGCGTTGTTTAAGTTTCCGTTTCCCAAAACCACCGGGAACGCATGCTTTAATAGTTGTGAACTCACATTGGGTTGCTCGGCAGATTAGTTACTTGGTCAAACACGTTGGTCACCACATCCTAACATGGTTACCAGTATAGGTCAGGTTTGGGCATATAGAAGTCACGTATATTCTACACGTATCTAACACATAGCATGCATGGCATACAAGCATACACAGTATCGGGCCTATTCTAGCATGTGAACAGTTAAATAGTAACAGTTTGACATTACTAACACACAGTCCAAAACATCAGTTAACACATAGTGCATAAGGCCCACCAATGTTATTGGGCCTGTCCAAATCGTATAAACAGTCAACCGGTAGTGGCATGTTAAACACACATCACGTAGCACACATAGTTTGCATAACTGTACAGTAATGGTAACAATAACACATAGTTCAAAACGTCAGTTTGTGCGGCCCAACAACTAAGCAGAGTAGTTCAGTCGAAACCGGGTGGTCTCGACTCGAGAACAAGAGGTATCGAGTCGCAACCATGAAGTTTCGAGTTGCAACCAGACGGTCTCGAGTTGTGCATAACTGAGTCGCAACCGTAGAGGTCTCGAGTCAGGCCTCTAGTCGAGATCAGGAGATCTCGAGTCGTAACCAAGCTGGTCTCGACTCCTGGAGCGTGTTGTCTGGTTTCGAGTTGTCAATCAATGGTCTCGAGTCGCAACCATAAGGTCTCGACTCGCAGTTATGCAGATGCTTCTAGAATTCTCCGAATGGTACTATCCAATCAGGTTTCATAAGCACGTACTATTCAATCAAATTTCACTAACATGTTTTATTCTACCGTACACTCATCAAATCAGATTAAACCAACATATTTCAAATATTTTCATATTATTCAAACAGTTCATCATTCATCAAAATGGATCTAATACTATAACTTTTCATCAAAACATATCATCATGCTCACAACATCACCATAAAACATATCATGAATATGATCGAATCATCACTACTCCATCCGTACCTATTACAACTAACCATATTTCAACATTTATTCAATCAAGTCCATATCACAACCATGATTTAAAACCAATCAGCAAGTATATGTCCTGTTCTAAGTTAACAACTTGTTACAAGAATTTTTACCAAAACCCTATCATCAGCCTATTCATCATACACGCCTTATTTCACCAAACAACCATATTGCACAAGACTACTGTTTCACAATTTGCATATTATCACAAAAGGAAAAACATCACATATCGAAACATCAAGTAATAACGAGTGCCAATCAATCATCAAATCCTAGTTCAAATCACACCACATTCATGTTTTGAGCCAATCAAACAGTGACAGTTGTTTTTAATAGCTGAAATAATTTTTGGGACCCTTTGTGCACATAAAAATCAAAACAAGCAGCCAACCATCTACAAGATCTAAACACAAAATGTAAGTAAACTAACCGAAGGGTTGGGGTGTGACCCAAGACTGAACCAGGCTGGCCTCACCCGAACCAGCCACCACGTGAAGCCCACCGGGAATCAAAGCACCACCGCCACTGTAAGGTTCTTTTGACGTGGCTCCGGTGGCGAACGCCGCCGTCGACCACCACCATCAACATCGTCATCATCAGCAACAGGTGGCCATCCTCATCATCGACAACCGTACGTAATCGTCCCCGTCCTTGCTGCTGTCACTGATTGGTTGCGCCGCCACTCGCAGCGGTTCTGTTTCCGTCGAGATCTCTCTCTCTTACCTCAGACTCTCTCTCTCTCTCGCTTTATCTCTAGATATGCAGATTAAGAGGGGTGTGTGTGTGTTACAGGGACAAAGAAGGAATGGAGAGGATTTTTGGTGTAGCTGGCCTGAAAATGGCGTCGGTGGAGTCGCCGGAGAACAGCTCCGACCGCCGGAGTTAAAGGGAGGAGACGGGGAGTATTTGTCGGCTGCTTTAGGTGCACTTTTAGGGTTTTGTGTTTTTGAAAAAATGAAGGGGGAGAGGATTAAGTGTGTATAAATAGGTAGGGTTTGGGTTTAGGGAGTGGGCTTGGGCCTAGCCCGAGTGTGCGAGTTCATCTAACGACTACGCGTCTCAACCGACTGGCCCGGTTTATCTGTAAAATAACGGTAAATGAAATAAATACTCGAACAACACTCTCATCGCGGATTTTGTAAATACATAATAATAATAAGGATAATATTAATAATAAAAATAAGTGTGCGTATTACTAAAATGCCCTTCTCTCGACAACGAGAGTACGGGTTGTCACATTCTCCCCATGTTACTGGAATTTCGTCCTCGAAATTTAAGCTAAGGTCATACGATGCGCTCTATATGTATACATAGATTCCGTTACTATACGTAGATACAAGCATTTTCACGAAAGTCCACCAAAACGAACATGCAAGTCACATAGCACATAAAATCACATAGTACGAAAAATATCACGTAGCACAATACCCACAGAGTTCGTACATATTTCACTTAGTATAGAATTTCACAAAATTAACTACGTACAGGAAAACCGAAGTGTCACATTATCCCCAAGTTCAAGAAATTTCGTCCTGAAATTTAGCACGCAGCCACTGACAAGCTAGTGTGTTCAAACGTTTTCGTGGGGCGTCACATCATCCCCTTGTTGGCCTGAGATTTCTTACCGAAATTCAGTTGTAGCCTCAGTGCTGGAAGTATAGTTTGCAAACAACTGGGGATACATGCGCATCAGCTGGTTTTCCCGTTCCCAGGTAAACTCTGGGCCACGGCGTGAGTTCCAACGAACTCGGTTTGTTGGTTACACTATGCTAGAGGGTTTTGATTTCTTGATCCCTGATCTCAACCGGTTTCTCAACGAAGCGTTGTTTGTTGCTGATCACAAGTTCCTAAAAGGAACAACGAATGTTTCATCTGACAGACACTTCTTCAGATTAGGCATGTGAAAGACGTTGTGTACCGCACTCAGCTCTTCAGGCAGGTTTAGTCTGCAAGGCTACCTTACCGATCCTTTCGGTAATTTCGAACGGTCCAACATATCGCGGATTAAGTTCGTCCCGTTAGCCAAAACGTACCACACCCTTCAAGGGTGAACTTTAAGTAGAACCCAATCTCTGACTAGGAGTTCTAGGGGTTTCCTACGCGTATCCGCGTAGTCTTTCTGACAGTCTGGAGCTGCCTCCATGTGTTGTCTATTCTGGGCAATCCTACCCGTTGTGTCAAGTGCAAGTTCTAGGCCGGTAATTTGGCTTCCGCCCAACGCAGAGGTGACCGGCATCAGCGTCCATGCAATGCCTCAAATGGTGCTGCCTGAATGCTACTGTGGTAGCAGTTGTTGGAAGAGAATTCTTCAAAAAGGAAGTGTCACTCGTATCCAAGGTCGATAACACATGTTCTTAGCATGCCTTTGAGGGTTTCGGAGAGTGCGTTCGGTTAGCCACCCGTCCACGGGTAGTAAACAGTGCTCATGTCTAACGGTGAGCCAATAGTTTTTGTGCAAAGCCTGCGATGAATCGGATGCAAAATGTGGGTTTCGATCAAAAGTGATAGAAGTCGGCACTCTGTGTCCAGCATCTACTTCTATCAAGTAGATGGTTGCAAGTTCGAGAGCTTGTCGGTTTCTTCGGTCGTGTAAAGGCACCGGCAAATATTTCATCAACGCCCTAAGATAGGAGAGGATACGATTACCTCATTGCTTATTGTTCAACCATTGGAATGGCGAATTACTGACATCTCTCTGATGCTAGGTGATGCCCTTTCGAGTTTAAACCGTGAGGGGGGGGGGTGGTTGCGTATACGGTCGAGAAATGTGGGCTTTGCGACGTTAAAAGTCATGCATTGAAAACTTAGCGCAAGGTGGTTTGCGTAGTAGAAGTACCAGAGTAAAGTGTAGGAGTTATCCTGATTCCCAC
The DNA here is from genome assembly GCA_030545235.1 of Helianthus tuberosus. Classification (NCBI taxonomy): domain Eukaryota; kingdom Viridiplantae; phylum Streptophyta; class Magnoliopsida; order Asterales; family Asteraceae; genus Helianthus; species Helianthus tuberosus. Next base: position 27,240,686 of record CM060432.1, read on the forward strand.
TGGTTTTCGGAGTAGGTTCGGACGTCGTCGAAAGAAACAAGTGTCAAATTTTTGACAGGATGGAATAAATTCGAGTGTCAAAACTAGGTGTTAATCGTATCGAGTTCGAAGAACAGTGCTTGCGATACCCGTTACCCCCGGGGTATCCTTGGCTCGTTGCTCGAACGAGTAACATTCGTAGGAAGTATTTCGTCCAAACGGAGGTTTGTGCAGAATAGAGTAGGATAAGAATCAGGGAATTTATAACACGAGTAGCGAGGTAATGTTTGAAGGGTAGTCAACGTTGGTGCGTTCAATTTGAGACAAAACATAAAAGGCTTGGTGGTCGGCAATAAGGATTTATCTGGTGTCGATGAGGTAGCTGGTCGTACACAAGCCATGGGCGATTAGGATAAAGAACGTCGTTTTGCCGATAAGAGGTGTTACGTCAGTATGAATGGCACAACAAGAACCAATGATAGAGAAGGACGGTCGTCGTATGGGTCGGGGGGGGGGGTTTAGGTTCACTAAAACGTCTAACAAGATGTTCTGAGCTGAGCCGTATGCGAACAACGAGTTTGTGATTTCCCAAACCGGTAAGTAACCAAATTTGAATAGACTGGCGAAGTCGTGAGGATGAGTCCGAAGTAGTGCTTGTGTCGTCGAAAGGCTTCCATGTAAGGTAATAAAAACATGTCTGAAAGGATACGTTTGGATCACACGTCACAATTTTTTTTTTAAGATTCAAGAAGTTTACTAACTAGCAGTCGAGCTTGCTGAATTTCCTCAAACTAGAGGGAAATCTGGTCAAGGTCTCAGTATGAGGAGGGGGGTTTCGATGTGAAACTGTGAAAACAGGTTTTCAGGAAAGTACGATTGAAGTAACACATTGTTGAATTTCAAGGGATAAAAAGTTTGCTGACTAAAGGTCAAGTTTGTTGAATTCACCAAACTGAGGAGAGATCTGGTCAAGGTTTCTATACGAAGAAACGTGGATGTCGTGATAAAGAAACGATAGGAGCGGGGATACCATCTGAGCAATAAAAGCGGATTCGTACGAAAGCTGGCGAAAGGATTCACAAAATCAGGAAAGTCGTCAAACAATAACAGTTCTGACAAATGAAGGATAAGGTAAGCATCAAGGTCATCGTACTCGTCGGTGGATTGACTGGCTCGTGTCTTCGTCTAGCCACGCTTCCAAATACGCCGGTTTGTAAGAAAGTTATCAATTCGCTGGGTTTTGGGGCATGCTAAGGTATAAGGTTGTACTTGAATAAGGGTTAACCATGTAACGAGAAATTAGGGGTAATAACTTCGTGGTCGATGTATAGGTGATACGGTTGCTGGTCATTACAATGAGAAGCATACACCACGCATGCTTTTCGTGTTCGAGATGTGCAAACAGAAGCCCGAAAAGTGTAGACTTACCAGAATGCTTCAAGAATTCAGGTGGTCAGTCATGTGAGGGAACAAGTCTTACTACTTAAGTTGGGAAAAGAAATACGCAAGTAAAAAGGATGCGAATGACGTCGTCGTTCCTCCTAATATCCCATGATATAGGGGCGGCTCCCTTTCGTCGATTCGTTCTCGTAACTTCTCTATGTGCTTCGTAGCAGGCCTTTCCTGAGCAGGTCTATCGAGTGGACGTCTCCCGCGTCGATTTGCAGTCCAGGGATGATATTAGGAAATACATGGACGAGGGCTTGGAATATGTGGATCCTGGCCCTTAGTGTATTGTGGTTTCGAACCGGTTTTAGGAGGACTCGCTCCTGTTTAACATGTAACACGCTAGCCTAGTCTTCGTATGATCCACTGTGTTAAATACTAAATATATGCATACATACTAACACATATATGCTAATTATACACATACACACATGCGTGTTCACACACATAAGTTATGCACCAGTAAATGTCGTTAGCCCACCATTACCAGGTGAGTATCTGAGGTTGACGAACCTTGCAATCCGGAGTGTGGTGTCGTTGTGGTTTCCACTAAAGAACGATTATAGTCTGGTTTTCATATAAAAAATATTTTATTTCCCAAAACATTTTATATTTTAAACCTAGTTCACTATAACCAATGGCTCTGATACCAATCTGTCACACCCTCAAAATCCACACGCGGAGTATTACCGCGAGGCATGTGACGACTAGGATCTAAGCCACTAATTATTTTGAACGGATTAGTTAATGTTATAAACATTAGCATGATTAGTGACCTAATTTAAATTTTTCAAAACGTAGTATAAGTTTGCAGCGGAAGGGAAAGTAAAACATATCGTAATTTAAAACCACAAGTTTATTATCATGTTACTCCGAACCACGCACTCCATCCGATTGCAACGTCCATCCAAAGTTGTATCGAGCAACCTGCAAAGCATGCAGTAGGGTATCAACAAAAATGTTGGCGAGTTCATGAGTTGTCCAGTTTTTAATTACCAAAAACTTGTTTCACCAGTTAATTTATCCGTTTATACATGCGATGGGGAGCTACCCCATAAGTAAGCGACTAAACTGTTTTTCCAATACCGAATACTTACTTAACCGTACGTTTCCGCAGTGCCCCGTTTGTCAATGTTCTATCATCATTGACGGTTTGCCAGAGTACATTAGTTCACTCCCGTTCCCAGTAACATGGGTCGATGTGAGGCTGGTTACACTTAAATAGCGCTATTAACTAATAACCCGTTCGCCAGGCCCCGACGACTAATCGGTATTAAATGGTAGGGACTTAAGTGATAGAGTTTCGTTTAGTGTTGCTTGTTGCATTACCGTATAAACAATAGTTAACTAAGAGTCCCATTTAAGGGGAAGAAAGTAGGTTTGTATCCCTTACGCGGGGATAGCGTTGTTTAAGTTTCCTTTTCCCAAAACCACCGGGAACGCATGCTTTAATAGTTGTGAACTCACCTTGGGTTGCTCGGCAGATTAGTTACTTGGTCAAACACGTTGGTCACCACATCCTAACATGGTTACCAGTATAGGTCAGGTTTGGGCATATAGAAGTCACGTATATTCTACACGTATCTAACACATAGCATGCATGGCATACAAGCATACACAGTATCGGGCCTATTCTAGCATGTGAACAGTTAAATAGTAACAGTTTGACATTACTAACACACAGTCCAAAACATCAGTTAACACATAGTGCATAAGGCCCACCAATGTTATTGGGCCTGTCCAAATCGTATAAACAGTCAACCGGTAGTGGCATGTTAAACACACATCACGTAGCACACATAGTTTGCATAACTGTACAGTAATGGTAACAATAACACATAGTTCAAAACGTCAGTTTGTGCGGCCCAACAACTAAGCAGAGTAGTTCAGTCGAAACCGGGTGGTCTCGACTCGAGAACAAGAGGTCTCGAGTCGCAACCATGAAGTTTCGAGTTGCAACCAGACGGTCTCGAGTTGTGCATAACTGAGTCGCAACCGTAGAGGTCTCGAGTCAGGCCTCTAGTCGAGATCAGGAGATCTCGAGTCGTAACCAAGATGGTCTCGACTCCTGGAGCGTGTTGTCTGGTTTCGAGTTGTCAATCAATGGTCTCGAGTCGCAACCATAGGGTCTCAACTCGCAGTTATGCAGATGCTTCTAGAATTCTCCGAATGGTACTATCCAATCAGGTTTCATAAGCACGTACTATTCAATCAAATTTCACTAACATGTTTTATTCTACCGTACACTCATCAAATCAGATTAAACCAACATATTTCAAATATTTTCATATTATTCAAACAGTTCATCATTCATCAAAATGGATCTAATACTATAACTTTTCATCAAAACATATCATCATGCTCACAACATCACCATAAAACATATCATGAATATGATCGAATCATCACTACTCCATCCGTACCTATTACAACTAACCATATTTCAACATTTATTCAATCAAGTCCATATCACAACCATGATTTAAAACCAATCAGCAAGCATATGTCCTGTTCTAAGTTAACAGCTTGTTACAAGAATTTTTACCAAAACCCTATCATCAGCCTATTCATCATACACGCCTTATTTCACCAAACAGCCATATTGCACAAGACTACTGTTTCACAATTTGCATATTATCACAAAAGGAAAAACATCACATATCGAAACATCAAGTTATAACGAGTGCCAATCAATCATCAAATCCTAGTTCAAATCACACCACATTCATGTTTTGAGCCAATCAAACAGTGACAGTTGTTTTTAATAGCTGAAATAATTTTTGGGACCCTTTGTGCACATAAAAATCAAAACAAGCAGTCAACCATCTACATGATCTAAACACAAAATGTAAGTAAACTAACCGAAGGGTTGGGGTGTGACCCAAGACTGAACCAGGCTGGCCTCACCCGAACCAGCCACCACGTGAAGCCCACCGGGAATCAAAGCACCACCGCCACTATAAGGTTCTTCCGACGTGGCTCCGGTGGCGAACGCCGCCGTCGACCACCACCATCAACATCGTCATCATCAGCAACAGGTGGCCATCCTCATCATCGACAACCGTACATAATCGTCCCCGTCCTTGCTGCTGTCACTGATTGGTTGCGCCGCCACTCGCAGCGGTTCTGTTTCCGTCGAGATCTCTCTCTCTCACCTCCGACTCTCTCTCTCTCTCGCTTTATCTCTAGATATGCAGATTAAGAGGGGTGTGTGTGTGTTACAGGGACAAAGAAGGAATGGAGAGGATTTTTGGTGTAGCTGGCCTGAAAATGGCGTCGGTGGAGTCGCCGGAGAACAGCTCCGACCGCCGGAGTTAAAGGGAGGAGACGGGGAGTATTTGTCGGCTGCTTTAGGTGCACTTTTAGGGTTTTGTGTTTTTGAAAAAATGAAGGGGGAGAGGATTAAGTGTGTATAAATAGGTAGGGTTTGGGTTTAGGGAGTGGGCTTGGGCCTAGCCCGAGTGTGCGAGTTCATCTAACGACTACGCGTCTCAACCGACTGGCCCGGTTTATCTGTAAAATAACGGTAAATGAAATAAATACCCGAACAACCCTCTCATCGCGGATTTTGTAAATACATAATAATAATAATAATAATAATAAGGATAATATTAAGAATAAAAATAAGTGTGCGTATTACTAAAATGCCCTTCTCTCGACAACGAGAGTACGGGTTGTCACACTGATGCTCAATCTACTGTCATGTTTCAAGTACTGCTGATGAAGCAAAGCACTGCTAGGAGTATAACAGTGGAATGAGAAGCAGTAGTTTAGTTTATTTGTTTGTATTGACGTAATCAGTAGTTTAGTCTAGCAGTGTTTGTATTAGGCAGTAGTTGTAAGTTGTTAGGAGGTTAGATGTCACTTTCATGGTGACGTCAGCAAATATGCTTCAGTGGTTTGTTCTGTACTATAAATAGAACAGTGCCCTGTACTGTTCTAGTAGCTCTCTTCTTCTCCAAGTCATTCTGTACGAACAAACCATTATGAGCTCAGGCTGAGGGGGAGACTTTGTGCATGCATGCAGTAGCTTTGATTATTGTAACTAAATACAATCATTCAATTCTATTATAAACATGTTTGCTGAAAATTGTTCTCTCTTTGATTGTGTTGAAAGTTTATTCATATAATTCCGCTACAATTGTTTATCATTCATATTCGTTTTAGTTAAACAAACACAATCTTATCAAATTCAGATCCTAACAATTGGTATCAGAGCTAGGACAGTCAAATTTGATCTAACAATCATTTTGACGTAAAAGTTCAGCTCAAAATCGTTGATACTTTTAATTGTTCATTTCGTTGTAAAACAGAGTAAGGACTAATCATGTACAAAGTTGATTATTCGGTACCTGAAAAACAACCAGAATGACGTCACAATCACAGGATGTTAATAACAACATCGGCTCACTCTTCAAACCACCTATGTTGAAGAGATCTGAATACAACATCTGGGAGCGAAGGATGGGTCACATCCTAGCTCAACAGAACACCGGATGTTGGAAGTCGGTTATCTTTGGACCACATGTTCCAATGGTGCCAAGTGCTGAGGATCTAAAGGTCATGGTTCCTAAGAAAATTGAGAACAATACTAAACAAGATTTTCAGAAAATTGAACTAGATGCCAAGGCATATAGCATCGTTGCATCAGCACTACCAAATGAGATCTATGCTGGGCTGTTACACTGTAACAGTGCCAAGGAATTGTGGGATGCACTGAATGAACAGTTTGGGGGGACTAAAAAAGTGATTGAAAATAACAGGGAAATTTTAAACCAACAGTATGAAACCTTTTGTCACATTAAGGGTGAATAATTAACACAACAGTTTGAGCGATTCAACTGTCTCATAAGTGAACTAAAACTTGTTAAGGTTGAATTTCCTAATGCAACACAAAATAGCAGGTTTCTTAGGTCACTTCCTGATAAATGGGACACAATTGCTTTTGTAACCAGGAATTTTGTTGGGTTCAAAGATCTAACCCTAACCCAGCTTCATGGTAGACTCCTAACCTATGAAAGGGAGTTGAACCAGAAAAAGAAGTTACAAGAGTCTGGAAAAGTTTCAGATGACTATTCATTTGGCAACACAGCTCTTTTGGGTCAGGAAGAATCTGGTAGTAGTAAGGATCAGGGTTATGATCATTACATTGACATAACAGCTGGTGGAGCTTTCAATAACTCTGACTCTTACTCATCCAATTATGCTTTTACAGCTAATGGAGAAAACCAGAATTCTGATAATCTGTGCTTTGAACTCAATGATCTCCAGCATTTTGATCCAACTGATTTAGAGGAAATGGACATATTACACCAACTTGCACTGCTGAGTGTTAGAACCAACAAGTTTTACAAAAGGACAGGGAGAAAATTCCCAGGGCTGCATGGGAATTTAAAAGTAGGGTTGGATAAATCAAAAATCAAATGCTATAAGTGCAACAGGTTAGGTCACTTTGCTAGAGAGTGTAGGAGTCAAAACAGTGGACCAATTATCACACACCCTAGCCCAAGACCACAAAATAACCTAAACACTGTGCAGTATTCCCAATATGCCCCTACTGCCCATGTAAACACTGCTCATTATGCAAATCCTGGAACCCCTGTTCCTGTGCAGTATGTCCAAGCCACTGTTCCTCAAATTCAGTATGTCCAAGCCCCTGTCCCTCAGGTTCAAGTGCAACCAGTTGCACCTCAACAAGCTACACCAGTGGTTCAACCAGACCAGCAAAGCTTTTTCACCCAAGGCTTTGTTGACTGGAGTAGCTTACCTGATGAGCTAGGTGATGAAAATTTTGCACTCTATGCTACCAATGATGCTTCTAATGATGATTACTGTTTTGTAGCCTTAGAGTCTATACCAGAAGGGCTGGAAGCTGAAGAAGGACAGTCAAATGAAGAAACAGTGGATGAAATTGCTGAAGCAGTGGTTACTGCTGTTGCTGGTGAAATACTGTTGGGAGAAAATTCAGAACCCCTGTTGGAACCACTGTCTGACCCCTGGTCTGAAGAAGAAGAGAAGAAACAAGGTGAAAAAGAAGAGAAAGTGCCAGATGAAAAAGAACAGGTCTGTGACTGTGCCATAATGGCTGCAGCTAAGGTATCATCTCAGGTTCTTAAAAACCTTTGTTCAGACAAATGCATCATAGCATTTGCAAACATCAAAGAGGTGAATGAAAACCTTAGGGATAGAGTGTTAAATGATGAAGCACAATTTGAAAAGTCTTTAAAAGAATTAAAAATCAAATTGGCTGAAAAAGATAATGAAATTTGCAGTCTCAAACAAGAGCATAGCATAACCAAGGAACAACTACAGACTATGATAGAAAAATATCAAGTTTGTAAAAAGGAGTTGGAAACCACCCAAATCACCTGTGAAAAATGGGTAGAATCCTGCAAAGGTTATGAGATTATGCTTGAAAAACAGCTTGAAAGCAATGCAAAATTTGGCATAGGGTTTAGAAAAAATGACCAAGTGAAAACACTGCTGCAAATCAAACTGGTTCTTTTGAAATCATACCCACCAACAAGGATGGCCAAGAGGTTAAAATAACTAATAAACTTGGTAACAAGATCACTTTGGAAAGATCTGTGGGGTTCTCAACTTTTGAGGAGATTGAGAAATACCAATTCAAACCCACATGGTCTGATGAGTGTGACATCCTTGAAAACTTCAAACCCATGGACTTCACAACTATAGATGGTGTCAAAGCTCCAAAGGCCAAAGTGATTCCTCTTAAGGACATCCCAAAAGTAGTTCAAAACTCTGTTGCAAAGGAGTCTGAAAAGAAGAAGAAAAGAGAAAAGATTAAACACCTGTTTTGTGACTTTTGTGAAAAGAAAAATCACCTGACCAAAGATTGTTTTCACTTAAAAGCTTATGATCTTAACAAAACAAGTACTATTGTGCCTTCACAGAGCTGCACCATCTGTGGTAAAACAAACCATTCTACTCAGCAGTGTGTGTACCTGAAATCCTTTGAGGTAAAAAAGGAAGAGTACATTTCAAAACACCAATGAGTTCATCAAAACCACAAGTTAAGAAACAACCACTGTTTGTGCCAGTTCAAACAGCTGTTACAAGACAGCTGAACCAAACCTCTGTTAAAAGAGAAGTTCAGGTGACTAATGCACCCCCTGCTAACCAATACCGAACAGGTAAAGGTCAACCACCATACCCAAGGGTCCCACATGTTTATGAGGTGTACAAAAAGCCTTCTAAACCAAGAGTGAACAGGCATCCCTTTGGGTATCAACAGCTGATAGGACAGGATCCCCAACAGTGGTTAGAGAAAAACAGTTCTAAAACTGTCCAAACCCCTCAGCTAACCACTGTCCATCCACCTGAACTTAACACAAACACTGTTGAGACCCCATCCAAAGCCTTGTTGGCTTTGGAGACCCTCCTGAACTAATGATTTACTTGATGTGCAGGGAGCTTCTGCATGCTTAGATAGTCTTTGGTATGTAGATAGTGGAGGCCCTAGGCACATGACTGGATGTAGAGCCGTACTCAAGGAATTCAAAACTCATGGAGGGGGTGATATATCTTTTGGTAATAATAGTAATGGGAAGGTGATGGGATCTGGTACAGTTCAGTCTGGTAATGTTAAGTTTGAAAATGTCAATCTAATAGACAATCTAAAATTCAACCTTCTTAGTGTCTCACAAATGAGTGACACAGGGTATGGGTCATTCTTTACTAAGGAGTGTTGTAGGATTGTTGGACCAGAAATGGTTAAAAAGATTGAAGAAATAATAAAAAATGGAAAAACCCAACTTGTTGCTCAAAGGAGTGGCAATGTTTATGTAGTTGATTTGTCAAAAGACAGCCCCAAGACTGATGCCTGTCTGTTCTCAGCTGCCTCTAACAAAGAGACAGAACTTTGGCACAGGAGATTGGGGCACACAAATCTTAAGAAAATCACTGCTTTTTCAAAACAGGGGTTAGTAAGAGGTCTTCCTCAAAAACTGTTCACCTGTCCTGAGCATTATGTTTCTTGCTTAAAAGGAAAACAACATAAAAGCTCATTTAAGTCCACCGAAGAGTCCAAAACAACCAAGTGCCTGCAAATGCTGCACATGGATCTGTTTGGCCTAGTAAAAGTCATGAGTCTTAAAAAAAAAGATATTGTTTGGTAATTGTAGATGACTTTTCTTGGTTTACATGGACTTATTTCTTACATTCCAAAGATGAGACTGCAGGCATTCTGCAAGACTTTGTCAAACAGGTTGAAAAGCAATTTGACTTGCCAGTAAAAGTCTTCAGGAGTGACAATGGCACAGAGTTCAGAAATAGGGAGTTGGATGAGTTTTGTGTGTCAAAAGGAATTGTAAGGCAGTTCAGCATTCCAAGGACACCAGAGCAAAATGGGGTTATTGAGAGAAAGAACAGGACATTGATTGAGGCTGCCAGAACCATGCTTGCTGATTCAGGTTTGCCATTAACTTTCTGGGCAGAGGTAGTAAACACTGCTTGCTATGTCCAGAACAGAGTTTTAATCAACCCCAGGCATCAAAAGACTGCCTATGAACTTCTGTATAAAATCAAACCACTGATCTCATGCTTTAAAGTATTTGGCTGCCCATGTTTCATTTTAAATTTAAAAGACTCAATTTCAAAATTTTCAGCCAAAGTTGACAGTGGATATCATTTGGGATACTCAACCACTGTTAAGGCCTACAAAGTGTTTAACACAAGGACCAAAACAGTGGAAGAGACTTTGAATGTAAAGTTCAATGAACTTTCTTCAATGAAAATCCCTGCAAACCCTGTAGAATTGTTTGATCTTGATAAATTTACTTTTGAAAATGTTTCTATCAAGACTAACAGTGCAGGTCCATCTCAAAATCCTCCATCAGACAATGGTTATGAAGTGATTCTTCCATTACAAACCTTCAAATCCAGTGCCAGAGCAGCAGATGTTCAAAACAGCTGTCAAAGCTCAACCACTGCTACATCAACAGTTGTTGACCAAAGTAGCCCTTTAACCCCTGCTTCCACATCATCAAACACTATAGATAAAAGTCCTCAAACAGTGGATAAAAGTCAACATGTTTCCACACCAATTCCACCTATTCCTCCACCTCCATTTCAAGACACTGTTGGATCATCAAAGTCACCAACAGTTATTAGCTCAGATGATTCACATCTGCAGCCCTCACCATTAAATGCCATTATTCCATACAAAGGAGATCTAATCTTCTTGAAGTCTCATCCACCAGACCAAATCATTAGCAACATCAGTGAAGGGGTGCTCACAAGAAGTCAATCCCAAAACATCTGTCTTTTTGCTGGTTTTCTATATTTCCATCAGCCAGTCAAGTACCAAGAGGCACTGAAAGACAACAGCTGGGTAGAGGCAATGCAAGAGGAGCTCCAACAGTTTAAAAGACAACAAGTATGGGAGCTTGTTCCACTGCCAGAGGGTGTTAGTCCTATTGGCATAAAGTGGGTCTTCAAAAATAAAACTGATGAAAGGGGCATTGTTGTCAAGAATAAAGCAAGGCTAGTGGTTCAAGGTTTCAGACAGGAAAAAGGGCATTGATTATGATGAAACTTTTGCCCCTATAGCAAGATTGGAAGCTATTAGACGGTTCTTGGCCTTTGTTGTCAACCACAACATAAAGGTGTTTCAAATGGATATCAAATGTGCATTCCTCTATGGTAAGATTCAAGAGGAGGTATATGTTTGTCAACCTCCTGGTTTTGAGGATCCATTTTATCCAAATCATGTCTACAAGCTAAATAAGGCTTTGTATGGCTTGAAACAAGCACCTAGAGCCTGGTATAAAACTCTTTCCAACTTTCTTCTTTCCATTGGTTTCACAAGAGGTAAAATAGACAAAACACTGTTTTTAAAATGGAGAGGGAAAGACTTGATGATTGTCCAAATTTATGTGGATGACATCATTTTTGGAAGCACATGTTCTAAAATGTGTGAAGAGTTTAGACAGCTCATGGCAGATGAGTTTGAGATGAGTGCAATGGGTGAACTACAGTGCTTCCTTTGTCTCCAAGTAAAGCAACTGCAAAATGGTACTTTCATTCATCAAGGCAAATATGCCAAAGAACTTTTAACAAAGTTTGATATGAATGATTGCAAACCATGTAGTACACCCATAGCGACCACCAAGTTAGTCATGTCTGATGAAAAGGATGATTTGGTTGATCAAATGTAGCACCCCGAAAATGTGAATCTTTTATTTTAAATAAAATGTCAGTAAATAAATAAGTGAACTAACTAGGATTAAAAATAACGTAGTTAGATAAAAGTCTTGTAGTGACTTATAAGTGGGTTAAAAACACTAAAAATTTAAACCAAATGATAGTAGAGGGACCAAAAGTGTTTAAATTGAAACTAATTATATAAAAACATATATTAAACACAAAACACACACATTTGTGTGTGTAGGGTTCGATCAGACACAGAAGGGGGCGACCAGAAGTTCTCCAAAACCCTAGTTCATGCAATTGATCAAAATTGAAGACCAAATTCAGTCCCAAATCAAAATCCGAACATATATTAGTGATCACCTCAGTGAAGGGATCATAAGGTATGTAAATTTTGAAGAAAATTACCATTTAAATTTCTGGATGAACATAGGGAATTCGAATTTGATGTTGCATGAGTGTTATATAGATGAAATTAGGGTGATATGATGTCTAGGGATAAAGCCTAGTCGATTTCTTGTTAAAATTTTGCTGAATACTTGTGAAATTCATAATCACCATTGTAGGTGGTTAATGGGTTTCATAGAAACATGATAAACCCTAGGATTATGGTTCTTGTTCTAATGCAATCTGAGTTCAAGAAGTAATTTCTGAATTGTTGATATTAAAATTTATGTAAATCGGCCTAATTGATGTTAATTTTGGCTATATAACAAGTTATGAACTTGATAACGAATGGTGTAAAATTATGCCCTTAAAGAGTTTGTAAAAATGCCTAAGAGAAGGCTAAATGATGAAATATGAACAAAAACGCATACTTGTACTAGTTGGTAAACTATGCGTTATATGTAAATCAAAGAGTTCTAAATGTGTCGTGATTGAACTCTATAGGAAAGGAAACCGGAGCGTCGAGCGGACAAGCCGGTGGTGACGCACGTTTGAAGGGTGTGCTTTGAAGGTATGTAACTTATTCCGTTACATCATGTAATTTAGATAGTACAATTGTTCATAGTTGTGTTTTAGTATAAATATTTGTATTAGTTTAAGTGACATTGTTCACTACTTGATTTAATGAGTTAAAAATTGATTAGAAAGCGTTTGGTAGTCATTGAAATGGAGGATTCCATAAATGAGCCAAACGGGTCGAATAATTGTTAAGTAGTAGCAAAAATTGTGTTTCGAATAGCATTTGGCGAAGAGGGATCACAAGAGCGTGAAACCATAGATTTGGTAATGAAACACCGATGATCGTAAGCCCCGGATGTTGGGGTAAATACGCCTTGCGGTCATAAAAGTTGTTAGAGGATAAATTAGCGTAAAATCTATATTGGTCAAATAAAGACATTATACAATTATAGATTTCCAGCCCGTACATTCTATTTTTGATACAATGATCATGATAGACGTGTCGGTGATTGTATTATGGACGCATAGGAAAAAGAATCATCTAAAACGGACTATCGGATAAAAAGTTATGAATGTTTGAAGTTGAATTGTGCCAATTTTAAGAGCTGGGAATTCTGCAGCTCAAATCAAGCAACCTTCTGCGAAAAACATGGTGACGCATCACGCGACACCAAACTTGAAACATCGTCGTGCGACGCGACGGCAGTGGCGGGTCGCGAAGGCTAACTCGGTATCTGTCGCGGGGCGCGACAGACCTAAATTGCAGAAATTTTGTTTCGTTTTCATTATTTGAGTTCAGAACTTGTTTATGCCTATTCTAACATTGTCAAAACTAACATTTTACGTGGTTTTGACCATAGGTGATGTTTATCATGCTCCGGGTAACGATCAAGCAACATTTGAAGAACCGAACACTAACTTTTGAAGCTTCCACGCTTATCAAATCTTGTTGAAAACAATGTTTATGTAGTGAATATTTAACTTGTCGTTTGGAATGGTTTAAATTAGTTGTTAGTAACTAAAATATTTTGTCATGCAAACTTCTGTTTTGTTTAACTAATTAAGGATGCAAGGTATTTCCTAATTAAATGCGTATTTTATACTAATTAATTCAAATAAATGAGACGGGTGCTACAAGTTGGTAATCAGAGCTTAAGGTTGTCAACAAAGAGTGTTCGGTTCAAGCTTGATCAATCATCCGGTAAGAATTAGTTACTTAGTAGATCTTATAATATGTGGGAAAAAGGGATGCGAAGTAATGTGCACGGGAAGAGCGTGTTAACACACTCAAACCCGGAAAGTGCACTAAATGAGAACGGTTAAAGAAAGTTATGAATTTGGCTAAACCGAAGCAAATAAAGTTATGTTATAAATGAAATGTTTAATAATTGATGTAAACATTTCAGTTTCAAGATGATGGAAAGGGGTGACAATGATCCGGTGCCGACAGTCACCGAACAAATGAAAGAAGTAATTGCCGAAGAAGTGGGGAAGGCCATTGAGGGTAGTCTATCCGGTTTCATAGACAAAATTCAAAATACAGTGCTATCATTAGTTGAAGAACGAGTTAAAAGGTTGGAAGATAATGTCAGCCTTATGAGAGAAAAATCCGGAGAACGTAAGGGTTGTTCATACAAGGAGTTTATGGCGTGTAAACCGCCAATTTACAATGGGAGGTTGACCCGATAATATGCCAAAGATGGCTAAGTGATGTCAAAGGGGTGTTTGAAAGGACCCACTATGACGTAAGAGATTTTGTGGCTTACGGAACGGGTCAGTTGAGGGGTCAAGCCAAAGACTGGTGGGATAACAAAAAGAAAGAAATTGGAGCCGAAGCGGCAAGGGTTATGACATGGGACGAGTTTAAGGTACCATTCCTTAAACATCACAGTCCCAAGGCGGTCATCAACAGAATCAAGGAGGAGTTCATCCAGTTAAGGCAAAGGGGTGAAACGATTGATAAAATCACGGGCATTTTTATGGATAAGCTGAGATTCTGCGACGAGTTAGTGACTACTGAAGATCAGAAGATATACCACTATTACAACATGCTGAGTGCTGAATGCCCGGAGTTTATGACTCCCTCAAAGTATGAAACCCTCACGGAAATCATTAACACCGCCCGGGAGCGGGAGATCGAGTTGAAGAAACAGATTGAGAGGGGCGAACGAAGGGCGCAGGATGTGAATCCAAGCCCTGCAAAGAAGGCGAAAACATCAGAATCGACGTGAAAGACGGATCTGAAAGGCGGGTCGCCAAGTTGTGAAGTTTGTGGAAAAGGGCACAAGGGCGAGTGCCGCTTCAAAGACAAACTGTGTCCCATATGCGGGAAAACGGGGCACACGGCATCCCTATGTCCGGGTAAAGTTTCAGTTTGCTACAAGTGCTATCAGCCCGGTCACAAAAAGTATGAATGCCCAGAATTGGTCGGGAAAAAGAACGAGAAAGACGTTCAAGTGGAGACCCAAAAGGCGAAGGCTAGTTCCTTCCAATTAACTGCAGCTAAAGCAAAGTCAGAACCCGATGTGGTCTCAGGTATATTCGCAATAAACTCGATCCCTGCATGTGTATTATTTGATACGGGTGCGAATAATCCTTTATTTCACACGGATTTATTCGACATCCTTCATTTGTATTGACGAAATTATCTGTGCCCTTAGAAGTTGAAATAGGGGATAACAAGAGTTTCATAGTGTGTGATGTATGTCAAGGCTGTAAATTGAATATCGATGATGAAGAATACTCGATAGATCTAATCCCGATGTCAATGGGAGAATTCCAAGTGGTGGTTGGAATGGATTGGCTATCCCGACACCACGCAAAGGTCGTGTGTTTCCGTAAGGAGATAAAGCTAACATCTCCGAGCGGAAAACACGTTACCATCTATGGCGAAAAAGGAGGCAATCCTATAATATGTTCGATGTTGAAAGCTCACAAGCTCATGAAGCATGGATGTAGAGCGTTTATGATATACGCGAATGAGCCCGAGAAAGAATCACCAAAGATTGGAGACGTACCGGTGGTACGTGACTTCGAAGATATGTTTCCGGAAGATTTACCCGGGAATACCGCAGGAACGGGAAGTAGAGTTCATAATCGAATTTATTCTGGGTGCGAAACCCGTAGCTAAAGCGCCGTACCGACTTGTGCCATCAGAGTTACAAGAACTAATGTCGCAGATTCATGGCTTGCTCGATAAAGGGTTTATATGGCCGAGTGTGTCTCCTTGGGGCGCACA
Organism: Helianthus tuberosus; assembly: GCA_030545235.1. Taxonomy (NCBI): domain Eukaryota; kingdom Viridiplantae; phylum Streptophyta; class Magnoliopsida; order Asterales; family Asteraceae; genus Helianthus; species Helianthus tuberosus. Next base: position 27,256,425 of record CM060432.1, read on the forward strand.
GGTACTATTCGTGAAAAAGAAAGACAGAAGCATGCGAATGTGTATCGATTACCGGGAGTTGAACAAACTCACGGTAAAGAATCGATACCCGCTTCCGAGAATAGACGATTTATTCGACCAATTACAAGGTGCGAATTGGTTTTCAAAAATTGAGCTTAGGTCGGGATACCACCAGTTAAAGGTTAAAGAAGAGGATGTACCGAAGACGACCTTTCGTACGCGGTACGGGCATTATGAGTTCCTTGTAATGTCATTCGGATTGACAAATGCACCCGCGGCTTTCATGGACCTCATGAACCGGGTTTGCAAGCGAATGTTGGATAAGTCGGTAATCGTGTTTATCGACGATATCTTAGTGTATTCGAAAAATGAGGCGGATCATGTGCATCATTTACAGGAGGTGTTAGAGACACTCAGACGAGAAAAGTTGTATTCGAAATTTTCCAAGTGCGCCTTTTGGTTACGAGAGGGGCAATTCCTCGGCCACATCATAAGTGCCGACGGAATATTGGTAGATCCCTCAAAGATAGAGTCCGTGTCAAAGTGGAGCCCTCCGAAGAATCCTTCGGAAATTAGAAGTTTCTTAGGTCTTGCGGGATACTATAGGAGATTCATTCAAGATTTCTCCAAGATTGCTTCCCCGTTAACTAAATTAACTCGAAAAGAGGAAAGATTCATATGGGGTGATGAACAAGAAAGGGCGTTCCAAATGCTAAAGGAGAAGCTAACTCACGCTCCGGTATTAACGTTGCTGAATGGATTCGAAGACTTGGTAGTCTACTCGGATGCGTCACATTCGGGGCTCGGATGTGTGTTGATGCAACGAGGCAAAGTAATAGCTTATGCCTCGAGACAATTAAAGATACACGAAAAGAAATATCCCACGCACGATCTCGAATTGGCGGCGGTGGTGTTTGCGTTAAAAATATGGAGGCACTATTTATACGGGGTAAGGTGCACCATATTTACCGATCACAAAAGTTTAAAATACTTCTTCGATCAGAAGGAGTTAAACATGCGGCAAAGGCGATGGTTAGAAACGGTAAAAGACTATGATTGCGAGATACATTACCACCCTGGGAAGGCTAATGTTGTGGCGGATGCCTTAAGTAGGAAAACAGACTATGTCCCCATACGAGTGCAGTCGATGCAGCTTGTTGTAACCTCGGGTTTACTAGAACTAATCTGAGAAGCACAAACCGAGGCGGTGAAAGAGGAAAACTTGAAAAGGAAAGGATAGTCGGTCAATTGAAAGACTTGGTGGATGGCAACAACGGGTTAAAGACCCGGTTTGGAAGAATATGGGTCCCAAATTCATGTGGAGTCAAGACGCTTCTACTTGACGAAGCTCATAAATCCCGTTATTCTATCCATCCGAGAGCAACCAAGATGTATAATGATCTAAAACAAAACTATTGGTGGCTCGGAATGAAGAGGGATGTTATAAAGTATGTAGAGAAGTGCTTGACTTGTTTACAAGTCAAGGCAGAACACCAGAAACCGTATGGAAAACTGCAACCGTTGGAAATTCCAGTTTGGAAATGTGAGCATATCACCATGGACCTGTTGACCAAACTGCCTAGGACAAACCGAGGATTTGATGCTATATGGGTGGTTGTGGATAGACTAACGAAGAGTGCTCACTTTATTCCTATACGTGAGACATATACTTCGGAAAAGATGTCGGAGATATATACAAACGAGATAGTGGCACGTCATGGGGTACCAGTATCTATTGTGTCGGACAGGGATACCCGGTTTACTTCACACTTCTGGCAAGATTTCCAAGAACAGATGGGAACGAAACTTTTTATCAGCACTGCATACCATCCTCAGACGGATGGACAGAGTGAGAGAACAATACAAACACTAGAAGACATGCTGAGGGCATGTATTATTGATTTCGAGGGCAGTTGGGATGTGTATTTGCCGTTAGCAGAATTCTCTTATAACAACAGTTATCATGCCAGCATCGGCATGGCCCCGTATGAGATGCTATATGGCAGGAAATGTAGAACCCCGGTGTGTTGGGGTGAAGTGGGTCCGCGTGAATTGGCTCATAAAGACGTAGTTCAATCCACTAATGAGAAAATCGACATGCTTCGCCCAAGACAGACAAAAGTCTTATGCCGACAAGAGACGAAAACCGATTGAATTTCAGGTGGGCGACATGGTTATGTTAAAAGTTTCCCTATGGAAGGGCGTTATCCGATTCAGGAAAAGAGGGAAACTAAGCCCGAGGTTTATCGGGCCATTTAAAATTATCGAACGGGTTGGCAAGATAGCGTATCGCCTTGAGTTACCGGACGAATTGAGCAGAATTCATGGCACGTTTAATGTGTCACAACTTCGAAAGTGCTTAGCGGAGGAAACGGATTATATCCATTACGATGATATCGAGGTGGACAATAGCCTTAATTATGTGGTAAGGCCAATTGAGATTCTGGATCGGAAGGTTAAAGATTTGCGGAATAAGAAAATTGATCAAGTTAAGATCAAATGGGAGCATAGAAAGGGCTCGGACACTACGTGGGAGTCCGAAGAAGAGATGCGGCGTCTCTACCCGGCATTATTTGGTACGTATTCTCCGGTTTCGAGGACGAAACACTTTTTAAGGGGGTTGGACTTGTAACACCCCAAAAATGTGAATCTTTTATTTTAAATAAAATGTCGGTAAATATGTTGGTGCATGCGTCTGTCGACTTCGTCTTGTATCGAGTCTTGTTTGTACTAGATAGATCAGGGTACAGAAATCAAGGAATTGTGTTTATAGGTATTTCCGCTTGAAATGGTCAATAACCATTTCAAGCGAAATCACATGTTTTAATTCCGCTTGAACTCATGTTGGATCATTTCAAGCGAAATCACTTGAAAGTGATTCCACTTGAGACAGCTTCAAGCGAAATTAGGCTTCCTATAAATACCTTGAGTGTCAAGTCATTTAGAATAGTTCCGGTCAGAGCAACGAAGTGCTGCCGAAGTGTCATCTCGCTGTAAATCATTGTGAAATCAATAATACGACAGTTTAAAGTGTATATCTAGCTGAATTGACATTGATATGTCTGTTTCCGCCTTTCGTATTGAGTAAAACTCTTCTGATTGACTCGTTCGGGTCTGAAAACGATCCTACAAGTGGTATCAGAGCTCAGGAAGAAGAGTTCTTACCAATTCAGCTGCAAATTCTGAATTCTACACCTTCTTTTTCAAAATTGACCGTGAAAAGTGGTCAAAATGTTCTGATTTTTACACATTATACTCGGAATAGTGTTTTAACTAATCCTTGTGAAAATTGGACCTTAATTCGATCTAAAACAAATAAAAATCTGTAATTCCGCTTGAAAAACAGCTCGAGAATATGACATCAGCATAATTTCGCTTGAACTAACCTGTTGATTTCGCTTGAAATCACACTTTGAATCTGATTTCGTTTGAAAATACTGGTTAATTTCGCTTGAACCGGTATTTCGCTTGAGAAATTGTGTTGATTTCGCTTGAAACTTGTGATTCCGCTTCAACAGGTTTTTCCGCTTGAAAGTGTTGACCTCAAACGAAATTAGGGTGATTTCGCTTGAACAGTAATTTCGCTTGAACAGTAATTTCGCTTGAACAATCAGTTTTTCTGAAATTTGAAAATCCGAAACAAGGAAGAGGAATTTTACAACGCATTCGCTACCCCGGTTACCCCGATTACTCTCGCACAAAACACGATGTTGGAAAATGAAACTGGGACTATGCAAAAACCGCCTAAGCTCATGAACATCGAGGAGTATAAGGGTTGGGAAGGATGTTTTGAAAACTGGGTACAAGCTAATTACTTAGATGCTTGGGAATGTGTTGAGACGAAATATGTTAGACCGATGAATGATGACGAAGAGATTATTGCTATTAAAGATCTGAGTGCTGAAAATAGAAAGAAATACAAAGATGAGAAAATGATGTTAAGTCTACTTCAACAAGCTGTGAAAGAAGATATCTTGGTTTTATTGCAACATAATGGAACTTCTTATTCGATTTGGAAAGCTTTAAAATCGAAGTTTCATGGAAGCCAAGAGATGGTCAAAAACAAAAAGTCGCTTTTAAAGAAAGAATTTGATCTGTTTCGTGGGTTGAAAAATGAAAACACAAAGCAAATCATTGAAAGATATTGTAATTTGTTAGCCAACATGAAGAGATTGAGCATCGACAAAGATAATGAAGAGTTGATCGAAAAGTTGGCTGATGAGTTGCCATATGAGATTTGGGTACATATCTCATGAGGTTGAGGAACAAGAAAGGTTTTAGCAATCTGACATTGAGCAAGTTCATTGAAAAGATTGAGGCTCAGGAGATGGAACAGAGAAAGGCTTTGAGAAAGAAAGATTTCGACGGTGAACAAGACATTGGGCTTTATTACAAAGCAGGATTGAATGATAAATCCACCAACATGTCACCAAAGATTGAGACTGCATTCAATGCAAAAAGTTCATTGGGAGGTTCTTCCAAAGGATCAAACAACAACACAAGTTTTTCATCATATCCATCATTTGATCCGAACATTTCAACAACCAAGATTGGCAAGAAGCTACAATGCAACATTGTTTTGAATCTTGAGAATGGTGAGGATTATTCAGCAGAAGTTGCTAAGAGTCACATGTCTTTGTTGGGAACTGTATCGGAATCATATGGTAGTTTTGTTGCAGGTCGGATCGGGAATCCAATGTTGAAAAAAAGAGGATTACGATCAAATAGATGCTGAGAAATTTAAGCAGATCACAGGAAGAGATGACTTACGTGAAGCTAATGTTTTGAATCTTGAGAATGGTGTGTTGAGACGAGCTGAGAAATTTAAGCAGATCACAGGAAGAGATGACTTACGTGAAGCTAATGTTTCTACTTTAGGTTTTGATAAATCTAAAGTCACTTGTTTTCGTTGCAGGGAAAAAGGACACTTCAAGAGGGAGTGCAAAAACTGCGAAGCAAGTGGAGCTCAAAATCCGTTCAACAACAACAATGATTACTACCGGAAGGCCATCTATCATCAAGTTGCTCAACAACAACAAGAACCACAAGTGGCACATGGAAGAAAAGTGATTGAAGAATCTTCAAAGAGAGCTTGTATGGTGAATCAGGATGACAAAAAGCCAACGGAAGGTTTCCATTGGGACAAATATATCTCAGCTAATAGTAAAGCATGCCTGATTAACCAAGATGATGAAAAGTTACCGAAAGGATTTAACTGGGAAGGTTTTAGTTGGGATGATTATGATCCAAACAAAAATACAAATCACAAAGCTTATGTCGCTCGTGTTGAAGAAGATAGTGATGATGATCGTGAGTATTATGCTAGAAGATTGGCAGCTCATTTTAAAATGATGGAAGAGAGTGACAGTGATGATGAAAAATCTAAAAAGAAAAAGAAAAAGGTCAAAACACCAGTTAGCAGTGACGATGAAGAAGTACCAGTGATAAAGAAAAAGTTGGACATTCCAAAATTCAAAGTTGATATAGAAGCTAACGCTAAAAATGTTCCGGTGATTTGTGAAAATTGTGAGATTATGAAAAAGAAAAATAGTGAAGTAATTAACAACATAAACCAGTTGAAGGAGTCTTACGATGTTCTGAACAAAGCCATGAATCAATACAACCAAACAAGTGAAGAACAAGCAACAGCAATGAAAACACTTCAAGGAGCTTTCATGATAAAGCAGAAAGCTGTGAACAACTACATTGAGAAGTGTGCTGTGCTAGAACAGAAACTGGAAACACAAAGAATTGAAACTGGAAGAGTTAATCATTTGTTAAAAAGTTACTCATGTACTTTGTCACACCCCGATTTCCACGTGTCACCGGTGGGCCCGGTGGGGGAGTATCGTGACGTGGTTGGCAACATAATAGTCAAACAACACAATATATAATATGCACAGCAGAAGCAATTTAAAAGATATAATACAACCGAATTTTAATATTGTAATATCAAATGTCACAATATTCAGAAGTTTATCCACAGAAGGATCGGAAACAAAATATGAAACAATAGTTCAACAGACTCCAGGCATCTTAAGCTTGCGAGACTTCTAATGATGCTAAGGAGAAATCACAGCCAATTACACTTAGTACCTGCATTTAATCTTTTTAGGAAAATACGTCAGTTTACACTGGTAAATACAATCAACTGACTCATTTTGGAAAATGATTGAAAATTGGTTTGGATGCACGTGGCATAAACATTTTTTATTTAACTTGGGAGAATTATTTAAATATATAATCTTGTGAACGAATTACATGTTCCTTGTGCGTTCAGTAGCCCGGATCTTGTCCGGGTTAAAGATCAATAGACACACCACAATATTCTTTTGTGCACTGACAGGTGTACGCCTACACCCCGCGCTTAAGTCGTGGCCATTTCGTAAAATGATGCCAAGGATATCCGGGACATGGTCATTAACCCCCCAAAGGCTTTAAGTAACAAGACTGTTTAAACGAGCCGATCAAATTATTCAATTACCCACTCAACGGTGGAGGATTTGATGCCCAATCAAGCGGTATTATATATACCGTAACCCAAGCCCGTATAGGGAAAATAAGTTAAAAGTATTTACCTGAGCAAAGTATAATTCACAATAAGCAAAATGCACGTAGCTTTTACTGGTCCTCCTAATCTGGAACGAAGGTTTATATTAACCTATTAGAATTCTAACGGGTCTTTAATTAAGCTTAAGCTTAGACCGGTTAGTTTTAAAGATACGGTTCGTACGCACGATTAAGCGAAGACCGGAGAGAATGTGATTTAGACCCGACAAGTTCGGAGACTTGTTTAATATGGGTAATTCATACACGTTCTGGATTTTGAGATGAAACCGATAAGGTTTGACCCGTTTAGGCTAGTTTATGTAAACTAGTTACATAAACCGAACCGAACGCGTAATAAGCGTAACGGGTATTCATATGAGCCATTTACAGGTTTCCTAAGTTAATATGCTCCATATATGTTGTGACATCAGTAAGATACCATTTATTATGCCCGTAATGAATTTAAACACAAACTATGCCCCGTAGGGGTAGTTTGGTCATTTTAACGGTTGTAAAAGAGTTTAAGTGTTAACCTGAGTTACAGGCCTGATGTAATCAGCAAATATACTCAATTTTCTAAGTTATATCAGTAGGTTAAAGTGTATATGTGAAATTTATCAATCTTAACCAAACTATGCACCGTAGGGGCATTTTGGTAATTTCACATAAGCCGAAAAGCTCAAAACCGAAGTCTGAGTTTATCAACCTTTGCTTACTGTTAAAATATAATAATTTGCCTCAAATATCAGTAGGTATCACCCTTGGTATGTTTAAAATAGTTCTAGTACATACTATGCGTTAAAAACGCTTAAAAAGGCGATTATAAGCCATTTCCGGGTTCGATACTTAAAGCTGATATTTTTATTATTCCAGAAGGCTTAAAATAATTTATTTATCAAGTGTGATCACTAGCAAAAGGTTTGGAGTCGTTTAGATATGTAAAACTCATTTTATGGCCCGTAAGGGCAAAACCGACAATTACCGGATTAAGCCTACGACTATGAGTTATGCTCAGCCTAAAATTAATTAAAAATCTTCAAAATTCCCAATATAATATATTACATCAGTGGGTAAAGATTTGATATCAAAAAGTATGTTTAAATAGGCTATACGCTAATTACGCCTTTTAATTAACATAAAGCTTCTAATTTGCGCTAATGAGCATAACTCTTATTCTACACCTCAAACTGATGTCAAACTTTGCATACAAGTATATATATCAGTAATTAAGGTTTCTACTCTTTTACATTTTCAAAAATCACGTTTTAAGGTAATAAGGGCATAATGGTCAACATATGAGCAATTAACGGAATCATGCATATTAATTGGATAACTAATGATCCGAGGTGTATAATCACAGAGGCTTATACTAGCATGTAACCTGGTCCAAATAAAGCTCTAAGGCATTTCTAAAACATACCATAACGGGTCAGAACTGAAAGTCAAAGTATAAGTCAAACTATGCGACTTTCGGTTCCGAACCGGGTCTAAACAGGAAATTGTCGGGTTGAACATGTTTAGACATGTCCTTATACTAATTACCAAGTTATATTAATGATCAAGCAGGTTGTATGTGTTCTACATTGCTAATTAAGCATAAATTGTAATTTACACATTCTGTTGACTTTTTAAATACAAGTTTGACCCGACTTTTGACCTAGTTAGAGTGGGAATCAGGGGGAACCCTTTTGAGGGTTTATTACCCACATAATTACCAACTTATAACTACTTTTGATTCGACTAATCACTGGACCATTAGTGATTAATCTTAAAGTCAACCGTTAATTACGACGGTTTGACTTTTAAGCTATAAATAAGCTAAAACTTAATTTAGAAAGGATTAGCAACTTACTGAAGTCCTAAGCTTGATTAGTGATCACTTAAGAGAAGGTTTGAGCTCCAGGAATGATCAGAAAGCTGAAGGAATTGGTGTGAAAAATGTTTGCAAGTTCATGGCCCTTTTATAGTGAAATTTTCACCACAAGAAGTTGACACACAACTCTATCACTGACCACAACCCACCAACATGTGTCCCTAAGTGTTTAGGACTTTTTAGGGGTCGCCCACAATGCAAAAATATCGGTTAAAGGTCGAATACGCGCGAATACAGGAGTCTGTCTACGTATTCTGTTACTGGGCGTCTGACGCGGCCCGCGTAAAGGTTAACCAACCTTGACGCGGCCCGCGTGGGCCTTGAAATCAGCTTTAACATTTTCAAGTTTTTGAATAAATGTCTCTTGGCTCTTCGAAAGGGCAACCAACTATTTTTCTTGCAATTTGACCCCTTTATATTTATATACAAGGGCTTTAGGGCTTATACCCACTTTGCCAAGTCCCTGGACATTTCTGGTTAACCCGAAAAGTCATAACTTTCAATGTTAACGCTTTAACCCCTCACATACGAATTTGATCATAACTTTCTCATACGATAACGAAACTTTATGAAATTTATATCGCGCATTCTAGTGAGCTTAATTAACAGTTACAAAGCTTCGGGTTTGTCAAAAGGTCACTCAGAGGTATAACTTAAACATGTTGACACATTTAACCCCTGTGGTTTGTAATCTCTCACTTTTAGCTTCGTATGATCCATGATTTATGAAATATATTTATTCACTGCTGACATTTAGAACCCGTATAATCACATACTTTCCATGTTTGTCAACTTTAGTCCTTTTATAACATTCTTTCACACGTTCAAACTTTATGACACGTGTCAACACATTATAAGACGTGAATTTTCGAGGTGTTACATCCTCACCCCCTTAAAAGAAATCTCGACCCCGAGATTTACTGAAATAAATAAGGGTACTTTTCTTTCATCGTGGATTCAACCTCCCACGTGTATTCGGGTCCTCTACGGGCATCCCATTTGACCTTTACAATAGGTACATGCTTCCTTTGAAGCTTCTTTACCTGTCGATCTTCAATCGACAAAGGTTTTTCCACAAACTTCAAGCTCTCATCTATATGCACATCTGTATGTGGTATAACCAATGATTCATCAGCGAAACATTTTTTCAGATTGTAGATGTGGAACACATTGTGAATTCCACTGAGCTCTTCCGGTAAGTTTAACTTATAGGCAACTGACCCGACACGTTCGATAACCTCAAAAGGTCCTATGTATCTCGGGCTTAGCTTGCCTTTCTTGCCAAATCGCATCACCCCCTTCCAGGGTGATACTTTAAGTAACACTTTGTCACCTACTTCGAAGTGAAAAGCTTTACGCTTTGGATCTGCGTAACTCTTCTGCCTATCAACTGTTGAAGGCATGAAGGCTTTTGAAGATAATGAAGTAACTAAAGAACAAAAGGTTTCTGAAGAAAAGACTCCTGAAAAGAAGAAAGAAAAGAAGAAGGATACTAAAGTGAATGATTCTGGTAAGAAACAAGGATTCAGTTACAACAAGTGTCCACCCCCGCTTGAAAATGGATATTCTCCGAGAAATCCAAATTCAGAAAGAGTCAAAAAAGCAACAAATTTACAGTGGGAGTCGGAGTCTTCAGTTAACTTGCCAGATAATATTGATGTCACGTTTATGTCATCTGACACTGATCATGAGTATGAGTTAATAAAGAAAGTGGTCGATCAGGTGTTGGATAAAGATGAATCTGAGGAGTCAAAGTCAGAGTCTATGTCAGAGTCAAAGTCTGAGTACAGCATTCCGAGTCAAACCGTCAAACAGGGAAAAAGGGTTTACAATAAAGAATTCCTGTTATCAAAATCTAATTTGAATGACGAAACGTTTAAAGTTGCATATACTTTGAATGATTCTGACAAATTATATTTTGATGAGGAATTTCCAATAAGAGGTGTTAAACCAGAAATGATTAAAAAGGTTTTCAAATTAACAGAAATTAATATTTCTGAAATAAAAGATGTAAATCTTAATGATAAACCTAAAAAGTACACCTCAAGAGTTCAACATGTGACAACTGGTAAATAACTGGTAATTCCGTACAATCTAATCACTATTTATATTTCTTAATCTCATGCATTTAGCGTAATTTAATTACGTAACAGTGTCGTTAATTGAATAACAAGGTTAGGACAAGGAACAAAGCTAAAACATATGTTGGTTTTTGTCGTATGGCGAAACCAAGCTAACAATGTCCTAAAGATGTTGGTAGAAAGTGCTGCGTGCACTATTCACGGTTACACTATTCATGCCAGCAAACCGTGAAACTAGACCAAAACACAGAAAAACGACACTCGGATAACATAACTGAGTCCATTTATATGAGAAAACATTATGGTGAAAGCACCTCTTGCCAAGAAACAAGACTTTCCGGTATAACGCCCTAATTTTCAAAATGTCCATTTCGGCTTAAAATATGGTATTTTTAATGCGTCCGAACCTAAAACAAAGCATTTCCGGGACTTTGGGGTAATGTCAATTGATGTAAAACATACTAAAACCATAAGATAATACCAAAGGAAGATTCATAATCACAAGTTTCCGGCGTTACGTCGCTATGCACTAAACTGATCCGTTAGCGACTTGGCGAACTAGTAAGCAATATTTTTGGTCACGAAACAAGCAAACGAAGAATCTAGCGAACTAGTTAAGCTAAATTTGGGACTCGGAATCATTTCATACAACTTCCGAATGCAAGAAAACAACTTGCGGAATTTCTTGTCGGTACGACACAAAAGTACCGTAAACGAGCCGACGACGAAACGAAAAACATTCTAGGTATCAAAATGCAATTTTTACTAGTTTGGTAAACTAGTTAATAATAATTTTGGTTCCGAATCACTAATTACCCTCTAATGGTGAGATTAAACCCCTAATCACCCTACACCTCCTAATTACTAAAACATCTAGTTCTTTAATAAATTTTTATAAAAATTTACAAAATACCCCCCCCCCTTCCATGTGGGCCGAAAATGGTGGGTCCCCACTCACCATATCTTGGTTGAAAATTTGATACTAGAAGCATGGTTTTGATAAGAGTTGTTGTTGAAAAACCTTCTTAACATACCATACTTCCACCATACTTATCCTATCATACTTTCTCATAAAGTTCAAGCAAAAGAAACCCTTCCTTGGTCCCTTTGAAATCGGCTCCAAGAACACACACTAGAATCCCTTTTAATCTTCCATAAACACTACATTTTACTCTAAATCTAAGCCTTTCAACCTCATCTAAGCATGGATTAAGCATGGAGCTACATTAGGAGCTTTCTTTGGAGCCTAATCATCTTCTAATCTTCTTATTTAGCTTGGGTGCTTTGTGAGTCTTCTAATCACCATTTTTATGCTTCATATTACTAGTAGATCATAGAAGTACAAGTTGTTTATCATGAAAATTAAAGTTAACATAATCTAAAACCCGAAACACAAAGATAATAAACACTAAATATGAAGATGTTAAGTGTTGATTTATGTTGTTTAGTGTTATAATATTCATGTGATCTTGTTAATTATGTTATCTTTGTCTAGATTAGTAGTTTAATGTATATGCTTATGATGATCAAATTAATAGATTCATGTAGTATTTAATATTTGTGTTCATTTTGCCATGATGAACATAAATATGTGATTTAAACATGATTATGTTTAAATCAAGAATGATCATCTACTTCAAAGATTATGAGCATTTGTATGTGAAGTGATTAAGTAAATTTTGGGAAGAATAAACCAAGAATAATCATGTTAACAAGACTTTTGGAAGACACTAATAAACTTGATTTTGGACATGAAACAAGTTATAATGTTTTACTTTAAAAAGTAAAGTATAAAAAGTCTTGGAAATCTTCATAAAAATGTGGGAATTTTTATGAATGAAAAACAAGTTTAAACAAGTTCATATACATAATTTACTTGAAAAATGGTTAACTTTAAAGTGTTAAAAGATTTACCAAGGAAATGCTCATAATAAGCTTTGAAGGATAAAGTGTGAAATTATTGTTATAAAATGATATTTAGTGAAACTTGGTAAATTGTGGTGATTTGAGAAAATTGATCATTGATTTAAACGCGTTTTTGTAACGTGGGAAACGTCATAGTTTAGGGGAAACTATGGCGAATTTTTCTAAAAATCTAATCGCGATTAAAAGTGGGATTAAAGGGTGATTAACGATGTTAAACGCGATTAGTGGTCATAAACGTCAATATGGAAACTTTGATGGGAATATTTAATAGTTAAATATTCAAAGAAGTTCTTATGAACTTAAACATATATTTTTACAAGAATAAAGTGAGTAAAAATATAACAAAGTATAAATATAATTTTTGGTAAAAATTATATCTATTCGGAAACTTGCTAAGTGCTTGCAATGTGTGCTATATAGGTGTATGTATTAGATACCTATAGGGTGATCAAAATAAATACACGCACATGTTCCTACATGGTCCAAGAAATGCTAGTAAAATCGGACAATTAAATAAAATAGCCGAAATGGAAATACATAACACTTGATGAGGACAAATTGGGCGTATCGACATCGTAAACAAGTTACTACAATGTCGAGTCTAAAAATAACATATTTTTTTAGACACTAAAGCGAGCGCGTAACTAAGTGGTCAAAAACAAGAATCCGGAAAGTCGAAAACTATAAGAATTACCAAGTATTTTTCATGTGAAAAACGAACTTATTAAGTTATATGCTTGGTGAATTTTTGGTATAAATTTCAAGAATATATTTAATGGACTCACTAGAAAACTAGGGCTAGGCCCAATGACAAGAAAACTAGGGCTAGGCCCAATCACAAGAAAACTAGGGCTAGGCCCAATAACAAGAACACTAGGGCTGGGCCCAATAACAAGAAAACTAGGGCTAGGCCCAATAATATTGATGACAAGCGAAAACATAATAACGAATTCAAGATGAACAACTTGTACGAGGTCCAAAAGACCTAGTGTCTAACAAAGTTAGTACACATGTAGGTTAATTACACGTACGGACGCTCGCTACGGTATTACATACAAGGAACGCAAATTGTGAGTTCATGTCCCTCCTTTCACTGTTTTCAATGTTTTGTTTTCAAAAACATCGAGGGGAAATACATGTTAAACTATTGGTATGTTAATTTCGGAGTAGGAAACAGGGTCAATGTGCATAAGTAGGGAATACACACTAATAACCATTAATCACGTAGTGACCAAGGTGCAAAAGGTGTAGATCTATTGGGCATGAGGCACGCCCCACTCCTAGTTGTTAACCGTGGAGTGCTTTTGTTGATCCCAATGCGAACTAAGTGTCTATGGGTTGGTTATTCTGCTTATGGCGCATTATGTCAGGGGGCTAGCTACCCACTGATAGATCTTAAACAGACTCCATGATTTTAAACCAGGACATACCATGATTACAAGATAACAAGTACTATATTTCATATGATATCAAATACTGCATGAACTCGCTCAACCTTTTTGTTGACTTTTAAAACTACATGTATTTCAGGAAACAGGTCTTGAGCCGGTGATTCACTATGGGATTTGGGAAAACAAATGACAACGATGGCCACTTTTGGGAGGGTTTGTCTTTTATATCCCAACTTCGTATGGGTATATAGGGGACAAAACCTCACTATGTGTTGTGTCAAAAACAATCTTTTGCTATATGTAAAATAACTTAGAACTATGCTTTGTCAAACGTTGGTGAACTTGGAAACTATGTAAAAACTTGTAATCTTTTGTTGAAATCTAGATATATATGGCATCGTTGTTGGTTCATCTTGTTAATACATTTGGATGCAATGATTACCTTTCTTACGTCACACACAATACGCTTCCGCTACTAGCAGGGTGTGACAGATTGGTATCAGAGCTCCGATTGTAGTGAACCGGGGAAAAACTTTTATTAAAGTTGGTCTACAATCACCGAAGGGCTCTCACATGAAAACAAAGTCGATAACATTACAAAAGAGTTTTCAAAAGTATGACAAAAATGACAAAAGGTTTTCATTGTGTCACTATAACATGAGGATCTATCACGCGGGCTCAATCACTAGTAACGAATATGGATCAATACATGGTTAGTCGATAAGTAATAGACTTGTAAACACTAAGACTTACATGTGAACCATGAGGACAAAATATTGCAGGAGATATATAGTGATTGCATGAAATATATCATGAGTAGTAATACATTTTTTTTCCTAACAACATATATGCATACTGTACGGTTTATTTGCCAGGATCGATGTCTTCATCTTCTTCTTCGGACCTTTCAGAGGTGGATCCGATGCCAGTAGTGTCGGATGACGAGTATGAGCCCGACATCATTATCATATCGTCGGACGACGAGTCCGGGCATGATGTATCTTCAGACGATGACTACATGTTGGATGATTTCCAACCATTTGCTCTTGCAGCTTTCGAGGAGGATCCCGTCCCACCGGAGGACGACGTACTGGCGATGCCACAGCCCCTTCATGGTATTATTATCTACGGCCACCCGGAGGGTGAGCACCTGATTGTGCATTTGGCCATACCACTAGCTGCTGTTCCGTTTGTTGATCTTGAGGACGATGATGTCGTCCCAATTATACCTGTCGAGCACCTTGACGATGAGTTAGGTGACGGAGAGATCCATGATGTTGTTATACTCGAGTTACCCTCTCCAGTCGTGTCTGTTGTTGATATTTCATCTACCGCGTCTAGTGTTGCTTCCTCTGTTCATACCCCTGCATCATCCCCTGATACTGTAGTACCTACTCCCACGGCTGTGCCACCCACCCCTACTACTGATCCTATGCATGTGCCAGGATTTCCACACACTATACATCCCTCGCCTCATTTTCAGCCTGGACCATCCTCACAGCAGCCATTCCCCCACACTTTTTATGACCCTTATGCTGCTGGACCTTCGCATTATGCTGGATCCCCATTCCCAGTCAGACCACCCTACCCGGGTACCCCTACATCTCCACCTGGCATGCACCCTACTGATCCCTATTATACCCCGCCCATCTCTCTGCCCATTATGGCGGACATGACTATATCTCATGAGGTCCAGATCTCTATCATTTTCCGTAGACTCGGTGAGATGCAGACTGATATGGCCGCGATCAGAGCTGCCGTTGCTCCACCCCCACCACCTGCATCACCACAGCCACCATTACCAGCATCACCCCCTCCATCACCACCACCACTACCACAGTCACCACCTCCTCCATCTCCACACCAGTAGTCTGTCAGTTGTATATTGGTCTTATATTGGCCGTATGTATATAGCTACCTTTTGGGGAGACTACCACTTTTGTGAAGACCAAGGGTTACGAAGATCAAGACTTTTGAAGACAACCAGAAGACATGAAGATGCAATGTAGTAGAAATTTTACTTTTGTATTGTAACTTGTACTGACTAGGGGTATGTATCCCTATGTCCTTTTGATCTTCATGAACAAATGTATCAAGTTGTTGCTATGTATAAAAGTATGTTTTCTGTATTTCACATTGTATTTCTTTTATGTTGTGGTTGATCTTATGGTGATGTGATGATATTTTGATTGATATTGTTATGACATGGTGGACTTATGGTTGATGTTATATTGTGGCATGGTGTTTTCTACATGTTGAGTTATACGACCAATATGATGACGTGGTGTTTATGCGTATTTGTGATTGTGTGGCTATGTCCTGTGTATGTGTGTATGCATTTATTATCTATATAAACCCGACGTGTTTATATATATATACTTGACAATATTTATTATTAAATACTTGTCTAATGAAGATCGATATTTTATTTAGAAGACAATGCCGCCCCGTCGTGGAAGGACAAAAACGAACCCGTTGCCGACAACACAAGAAGAATTGAACGAACGCATTTCCCAAGCGATTGCTCAATACGAGGCTAACCGCCCTGAACAAAGCGGTGGAACAGGAGGTACTTCTGGAAGCAATCATCCGACTGGTAATGCTTAGTTCATCATTAATCTACGCGATACTCTCATCCATCCTAATCGTGCTCTTGATATTCACTCTTAAATTTGTGCATATGATAATTTCAGGTTGCACGTATAAGCAGTTCTTAGACTGCAAGCCTCTAAATTTTGACGGTACGGGAGGTGCCGTTTCCTTCGTTCGCTGGACTGAGAAGACCGACTCAGTTATTCGAATGAGCAAGTGCCCTGCTGAACAAAGGGTTACTTATGTCACCGGACTATACATTGATGGGGCACTATCATGGTGGAACCTCCAGGTCCAAACGAAAGGCGAAACTGCTGCGTATGGCCTGACCTGGGAGGAACTAAAAGAGTTGATGAGGAAAAAGTATTGTTCAAGGTCGGAAATCCAGAAGCTAGAAACAGAATTCTGGAATTTGAAAATGATTGGTGCGGATATCGCGGGTTACACGCAGCGATTTCACGATTTATCCCGTGTAGTCCCATACTTGGTGGATCCTGAATACAAGAGGATCGAAAGGTACATTTGGGGACTTGCCCCCCAAATACTAAGTCTGGTTACTGCTTCTAAGCCTACGGAGATTGGCGAAGCAATCGATTTGGCTGTATCACTTACCGAGGAAGCACTACGTCAAGGAAAGTTCGATGAGGCTGGGTCAAACAAAAAGGATACTGCTGTGGAAAATTCGGGCTATAATAAAAGGAAGTTTTCTCATTTTAAGAAAGGTTCGCGGGGGAGGAACAACAAGAATAACAACAACAAAGGAGCACCCGCCAAGGAAACTAGGGATGCAAAAGCTTATGTTACCACTACTACCAACAATCCCGATAAGAAACCTTACGCTGGAACTGCACCGAAGTGCAATACATGCCCTCTTCACCACTATGGAGAGTGTCGTAGCATCAGGTGTGACAAATGTAATAGGTTTGGGCACCGCACCGAAACATGCCGAGGTACGAATAACAAGGATCAAGGATGTTTCAATTGTGGTGACAAAGGACACTTCAAGAGGGATTGCCCGAAAGAAATTCAAGCTCGGGGAAGATCATTTGTGATAGGAGCCAAGGACGCTCGCCAGGACCCGAATGTGGTCACCGGTACGTTTCCTATCAATAATCACTTTGCATCTATTCTTTTCGATACTGGAGCAGATTATAGTTTCATTTCTAAGGAATTTAGAGACATACTTGGTGTAGAATCGAGCAAATTGAATGTTCCATACTCGATTGAATTGGCTAACGGGGAATTAGTAGAATCGGGGGAAATCATAAAGAATTGTACCTTAGAACTGGGTGAACGAAAGTTCGACATAGATCTCTTACCAGTTACGTTAGGTAGTTTCGATGTCGTAGTTGGTATGGATTGGTTATCCAATAACCGAGCCGAAGTCATATGTCATGAGAAGATCATACGCATTCCTCTAACCGATGGAGAACATTTACTAGTACACGGGGAGAAACAAGACACGCCTTTACGAATTATTAGTTGCATGAAGGCTCAAAAATATCTAAGGAAAGGATACATCGCCTTTCTTGCTCATGTCATTAACAAGAAGGCCGAGGAGCGCAAGGTGGAAGACATCCCTGTGGTAAGGGAATATCCTGAAGTCTTTCCAGAAGACTTGCCGGGACTGCCACCACAACGACAAGTGGAATTTCATATCGATCTGGTGCCAGGAGCAGCACCGGTGGCAAAAGCTCCATATAGACTCGCGCCCTCGGAGATGCAGGAATTATCTACTCAGCTTCAGGAGTTGCTTGACAAGGGATTCATTAGACCGAGTTTCTCACCTTGGGGAACTCCGGTGTTATTTGTCAAGAAGAAGGATGGAACCTTTCGAATGTGCATTGATTACAGAGAACTAAACAAGCTAACTATCAAAAATCGGTATCCGTTACCGAGGATTGATGACTTGTTCGATCAGTTACAAGGTTCCAGCTTCTACTCCAAGATCGATTTAAGATCCGGATACCATCAGCTGAGGGTTCAGGAGGAAAGCATTCCTAAGACAGCGTTTAGGACTCGCTATGGGCATTATGAGTTCCTTGTTATGCCTTTCGGCTTAACGAACGCTCCCGCCGTATTCATGGACTTGATGAATCGGGTATGTAAACCATACCTGGACAAGTTCGTGATCGTATTCATTGATGACATCTTAATATACTCACGAACTGAGGCGGAACACAAACAACACTTGAGAACTATTCTGGAGTTGCTTAAGAAAGAACAATTGTACGCCAAGTTCTCAAAATGCGAATTTTGGATTCGTGAAGTACAATTTCTCGGTCATGTGGTGAACGAGAACGGAATACATGTAGATCCCACTAAGATAGAAGCCATAAAGAGCTGGAACACTCCAAGGACCCCGACGGAAGTAAGACAATTTCTGGGTTTAGCGGGGTACTATCGAAGATTCATAGAGAATTTTTCTAAAATTGCTCAACCGTTAACCTCGCTCACTCAAAAGGATAGAAAGTTCGATTGGGGTGAAAAACAGGAAATGGCATTCCAAACGCTCAAAGATAATCTATGCCAAGCGCCAATCTTATCACTCCCTGACGGCACCGATGACTTCGTGGTGTACTGTGATGCATCGCGTCAAGGCTTGGGTTGCGTGTTAATGCAACGTGAAAAAGTCATCGCGTACGCGTCGCGGCAGTTGAAAGTTCATGAAAAGAATTATACCACTCACGACCTAGAGTTGGGCGCAGTGGTATTCGCTTTAAAGATTTGGCGTCACTATCTCTATGGTACCAAGTGTACAATATTCACTGATCATAGAAGTCTTCAACACATATTCAATCAAAAAGAATTAAACATGCGCCAGCGGCGATGGGTAGAATTGTTGAACGACTATGACTGTGAAATCAGATACCATCCGGGGAAAGCAAACGTTGTAGCGGATGCTTTGAGTCGGAAAGAACGAGTTAGAACATTTCGAGTACGGGCTTTAGAGTTGACAATCCAGACAAACTTTACAACTCGAGTGCGCGACGCACAACGGAAAGCCCTAAAACCAGGAAATGTACGAGCAGAATACTTGCGAGGAGCAAGGGAACACATGGAAACAAATAAGGATGGCACTTTATATTTCGAAGGAAGAATCTGGATTCCCTATTTTGGTGGCTTACGCAACTTAGTGCTGGATGAAGCACACAAGTCCAGATATTCGATACACCCAGGAACTGATAAGATGTATCAGGATCTGAGAGAATTTTATTGGTGGCCTAAACTCAAGAAAGATATTGGGATTTACGTTAGGAATTGCCTAACTTGTGCAAAGGTCAAGGCCGAATATCAAAAGCCATCTGGGTTATTACAACAACCAGTGATTCCGGTTTGGAAATGGGAGCAGATATCAATGGATTTCGTTACAGGACTCCCACGGACCTCTCGAGGTCATAACATGATATGGGTTATCGTTGATCGATTAACCAAGTCGGCTCACTTCCTACCTATTCGTGAAAAAGACAGTACTGAGAAGTTAGCCGAAATTTACCTCAACGAGATTGTGGCACGTCATGGAGTGCCTACTTCAATAATCTCGGATCGTGACGGTCGCTTTGTATCAAGAATATGGCAATCATTTCAAGAATCGCTTGGATCTCGTCTGAATCTGAGTACCGCATTCCATCCGCAAACCGATGGGCAAAGCGAGCGAACCATCCAAACGATGGAAGACATGCTTCGCGCCTGTGTGATGGACTTGGGCGGAAATTGGGATAATCATTTACGGCTGGTAGAGTTCTCATATAATAACAGTTATCACACAAGCATTAAAGCCGCCCCATTCGAAGCACTATACGGACGGAAGTGCCGATCACCGCTGTGTTGGGCGGAAGTCGGAGACAAACAACTTGTGACAACTCGAAATTTAGAACCTTTCGTTGTATGCTTGAACGATTAGTGACTAATTGATTTGATGAATTAATGAATGATTTATGTGAACTTATATGGCTATGTTTGTGATCGTATGCATGCGAGTATGTCTAGGAACCGAAACAACAAGGACCCGACTCGAGACCATGTGGTCTCGAGTAAAAATCACACCACTCATGGGCCGGTTGGGCCACACATACACACTTAGCCTATTTCGAAACCCATTAGGGTGCACTAAGTGAATCAAGTATAAAACCCTTAGTGATGCTAGTCTTGACATTCTTTGGGCAAATAGCACACATACTCTTCCAACACACACACACTCTCCATTCTCCCTCACAAAAACTCTAAGCCACAACATTTCTCTCCTCCATTCTCGGATTCAAACCGGTGACCACTAAGGAGCTCTCGGATCAACTCGTACACACTCACCTTTGGAACCCATCAACCGGTTAGTGATTCATGATTAGATGTTGTGTTTCGGTTTGAAGATAATGTGTGATATTCGGTTTGATAATGATGTGTGATGAAAAATTATGTGATAATATGTCTACTTGTTAAGTGTTATACATGAGAAATACACCCTTCTTGAGTAATCGGTTCATAAATGTTTCATGTAGTATGTTATATTCGGTTAAAGATGATAGGTTAATGTATTGGTTATGTTGGAGTGAATAATGTATGCTTGACTATGATTGAATGTTGAATGGTAAATGTCTTGCTTAATGATCTTAGTATCTAGTCTAGGTATTATGGTGCTTGACCGAAAATACAAGAGCTATGAACACATGTTGAATATGAATATTTGAATATGTGTTGATTATGTTTGGAATGTGATATGAACATGACTTTAATATGTGAAGAACATGATGAATGTATGAAGAACTTGATGAACATGATAAGAATGTGGCTGGATATTTGAAATATGATATGTTTGATCCAAATTAGTAAATTACTAGACAAACAAACAGGTTTAAGTGGATAGTACAAACCATTTTCTGAAACCAAATTCTCATTGGATAGTACACTGTTCCGAATCAGCTCCTGTCCAACCGAAACCACTAATTGCGACTCGAAACCATGCATGATGAGTCGAAATCGCCCAGTTGCGACATCGGTTGCGAGTCGCAAACACCTGGTTGCGACTCGAAACCACAAGTGATCAGCACATAAACCGTTTGACTCGAAACCCCGGTTGCGAGTCCAGTTGCGACTCGTAATCAAAACAGCACGAACCGAAACCACGATTGCGACTCAGGTTGCGAGTCGCAAACGCCTAGTTGCGACTCGAGACAATACGCGGATACACACTGTTTGGACTTGTTTAATTATGGGCTTAGTGTTTGGGCCGGACCTTGGACTTTGTTTAATTCTGGGCATGTTACTGTTCGTTCGACTCGTATGCATTACTTGCTAACTGCCATGATTAACGTGTATGCCATACGTGCACTACTTGAATACGAACCTGATTGTATGATACAACTATGATAGGACGTGAGTAGCCTCAACGTTGCTTGTTTGACTTTTTCTGTGTTTTCTACCGAGCAAACCAAGGTGAGTTCACACCCTCTACAAAGCATGGGATTCCCAGGGGTCGGGAATTGGGGTTAAGGAACTGGGTTCCTCGTCCTCCTTGGGTAGGACAGCAAAGGTTCAGGAATGTAATTCCTCGTCCTCACGGACAGATAACTCGTACTAGACCAAAACTCTATCACGAAGTCCCTCATCTTTGTATCGACTTAATCGCCGGGGCCAATGGCGAGCGGGTCATTAGTTAGATAGCGCTATTTAGGTCTGACAAACCTCACACCGTGCCGCAGAGGACGGGCGTGAACTAATGGATCTGGGGCACGTCAATGATGATAGACATTGACAGTTTCAGGGCACATAAACATGACTACAGTCAGCAGTCGATATGGTAACGAGTCTAGTGTATACATGGGGTAGCCCCCACGGCCGAAATGCCAGATAACTAACACGGGGTAGCCCCCACGGCTGGATAGCCAGAGTAACCGGGAATAAACAAGTCACGTTTTTAACTATGGGGTAACCCCCACGGCAGGATGCCAGATAAAGGAAACTGTTTTCGAAACAACTTAAAACGAACACCCAATCGTGAACTCACTCAACTTGTTGTTAACTCGTTACTACATGCTTTGCAGGTCCTTAGGTTTCTTAGCTGGAGCTTGCATGGAGGAGGATCGTTGTGGGACATGGACGGCTGTGTGCCATGTTAAACTTTGGAACAATTAAACTTGTGTTTTGATTTAAGACTTATGCTTCCGCTTGCAACTTAACTATGTTTTGTTTGAACACCAATTGTATTGGTTGGATTTTTATAACTACTTATATGCTCGTTCAATATGATTGGTGGCTGGATCCTGGTCAGTCACGCCTCCAAGCGATGGTACTCCGCAGGTGGATTTTGGGGGTGTGACATATTGGTATCAGAGCCATTGGTTATAGAGAACTTGGTTTTAATAAAGGGAGAAACGTTTTTGTTAAAACCAGACTATAACCTGTACAGTGCTCAACGGTCCACAACGATGCTTCACTCCACATGCAAGGCTCGACATTCTAGGTGATATGGTCTGTATATTACCTACTTGTTAGTTACATAGTACATTGCTTATGGTATGCTTGGTTAGTATAACTACTGTTGCTTGAACACGTGCGCGTTTACTCTATTCTATCGTCGTACTTTCGCGAACCCCTCTCACTCACGTTCTTCTTGATGTGAAGATCATGTCTGGACGCGTTAACATGACACAAGCCCAGTTGACGGCTTTGATCAACGAACGAGTTGCCGCAGCACTTGCAGCTGCACACGCAGGAGGTATATCCTGCAGTCCGAACTCATTCTAGGATCTTTAGGATCCTACTCTCGTGAACCAACCTTTGTGTTAAACTCTGTCTTTTCTTTCACCTACGATAGGTCAGCATGTTCAACCACCCGTGTGCACTTTTAAGACTTTCATGGACTGCCGACCAACTACTTTTAGCGGCACTGAAGGAGCAGTAGGTCTCCTACACTGGTTTGAGAAGCTAGAATCTGTGTTCGAAATGTGTGAATGCCCTGAGGCGCGCAGGGTGAAGTATGCTACTGGTACTCTCGAGGGGTTAGCCCTCACGTGGTGGAACGCTCAAGTTCAGATACTAGGGTTGGTTGCTGCCAACGCCACCCCATGGGAAACTTTTAAGGAAATGATCAAAGAGGAATACTGCAGTCGTGATGAGATTCACAAACTGGAAGTGGGGTTCTTCAACCTCAAGATGACGGGGTCGGAAATTGAAGCTTATGTGAAAAGGTCGAACGAACTGGCAATTCTGTGCCCTACTATGGTGGATCCTCCCATCAAACGCATCGAACTATTTCTTCAGGGCTTAGTGCCGGAAATCCAAAGTCATGTGACTTCAGCGAACCTCGCTACCTACCAGCAAACTGTACAATTGGCTCACCGTCTCACGGATCAGGCGGTGGAGCAGAACAAGTTACCAAAACGCATAGGTGCTGCAACTACTTCTGGTACCTCAGGTGACAACAAACGGAAATGGGATGGAACTTCAAGTAAGGGTTCGACTTCTGTTCAGTCCCAGTCTCAGCAGAGAAAGACTGAGGACTACAAGAGCCCTAATCAGCAATCGTCTGGTGGTGGATACAAAGGAAATCACCCCAAATGCAATCGCTGCAGCCTGCACCACAGCGGGCCATGCACCAGGGGCAACTGTCATCGGTGCAACAAGCCTGGTCACGCTGCAAAGGATTGCAGGAGCTTATACCCCGCTAATCAGAATCGTCAGCAAGCTCAACAGAACCAGCGCCAGCAACAGCAACAGGGTGATAACAAAGGGTGCTTTCAGTGTGGAGCTGAAGGCCACTTCAAGAGAGACTGTCCTCAACTGAACAGGAACCAGAACAACAACAACAACAATAACAACAATCAGGGGAATGGTAACAATGGGAACAACAACAACAATGGCGCCAGGGGGCGAATGTTTGTGATTGGCCAAGGTGAAGCTAGGAACGACCCCAATGTTGTGGCGGGTAAGTTCCTTCTCGACGACTTTTATGTTTCGGTTTTATTTGATTCGGGTGCCGATACTAGCTACGTGTCACTAGAAGTTAGTCGAATGCTTAAGCGTATTCCAACCCCTTTGAACAACAAGCACACCGTAGAGCTAGCAAATGGTAAGAGTTTAGAAGCCACACACGTAGTCAAGGGTTGTAAACTTATTCTCGCTGACCAAACCTTCTCTATCGACCTCATTCCTATTGTCTTGGGTAGTTTCGACGTTGTCATTGGGATGGATTGGTTATCCCAACACAGAGCAGAGATTCTTTGCAACGAGAAGGTTGTCCGCATTCCAGGTCCCGATGGTGAACCTCTCATGATTCATGGCGACAAGAGGAGTGCTGTTGAGAACGTCATTTCTCTCCTTAAGGCCCAAAAGTGCTTGCGAAAGGGCCACACTGCTATTTTGGCTCTCGTTACTGACACCTCAAAAAAAGGGAAGAAGATAGAAGATTTTCCAGTTGTACGCGATTATCCAGAGGTATTTCCTGAGGAATTACCTGGTCTTCCGCCTCATCGTCAAGTCGAGTTTCAGATCGAACTAGCCCCTGGAGCTGCACCCATAGCCCGTGCACCTTATCGTTTGGCCCCATCAGAGTTGTAGGAACTCTCCACGCAACTACAAGAACTCTTAGATAAGGGCTTCATTCGTCCAAGCTCATCGCCCTGGGGAGCTCCAGTATTATTTGTGAAGAAGAAAGACGGTACCTTCAGAATGTGCATCGACTACCGAGAGCTCAACAAGGTGACGGTGAAGAATCGTTATCCTCTACCGCGTATCGACGACTTGTTCGACCAGTTGCAAGGGTCGAGCTACTATTCGAAGATTGATTTGAGATCGGGTTATCACCAGCTGAGAGTCCGGGAAGCGGACGTCTCCAAAACAGCTTTCAGAACTCGATACGGGCACTATGAGTTTTTGGTCATGCCTTTTGGGATGACAAACGCACCCGCAGTTTTCATGGACTTGATGAACCGAGTGTGCAAGCCTTACCTGGACAAGTTTGTTATAGTCTTCATCGACGACATCCTGATCTACTCTAAAAGTCGGGAAGAACACGAGCAGCATCTGCGACTTATTCTGGAACTCCTTCGAACAGAACAGCTTTATGCAAAGTTCTCGAAATGCGACTTCTGGCTTCGAGAAGTCCATTTCCTAGGCCATGTAGTGAACAAGGATGGGATGCACGTTGATCCATCCAAGATAGACTCGATTAAGAACTGGCCTGCACCTCGTACACCAAAGGAAATTCGCCAATTCTTGGGTTTGGCGGGATACTACCGGAGATTCATAAAGGATTTTTCTAAGATTGCACAGCCCCTCACCTCACTAACGCAGAAGGGCGTTGTTTATCGCTGGGGAAACGCACAGGAGTTGGCGTTTCAGCACCTAAAGGATAGACTTTGTAGCGCACCTATCCTTTCCCTGCCAGAAGGCACAGACGATTTTGTGGTTTACTGCGACGCATCAATTCAAGGTCTTGGTTGCGTGTTGATGCAACGAGATAAAGTTATAGCCTACGCCTCACACCAACTCAAGGCTCATGAAAAGAACTACACTACGCACGACTTAGAGCTGGGAGCTGTTGTTTTCGCGCTTAAGTTATGGCGGCATTACCTGTATGGTACCAAGTGCGCGATCTACACTGACCACAGGAGCCTCGAGCATATATTCAAACAGAAGGAACTGAATATGCGACAACGATGATGGGTCGAACTTCTGAATGACTACGAGTGCGCAATCAGATACCACCCGGGCAAAGCCAATGTTGTGGCTGACGCCCTCAGTCGGAAGGACACTGCACCTAAGCGCGTACGAGCTCTACAGCTCACGATCCATTCTAGTCTTCCCTCCCAGATACGAGCTGCTCAGATAGAAGCACTGAAACCAGAAAACGTCAGGGCTGAAGCCCTACGCGGATCAAGGCGACAATTAGAACAAAAGGAAGACGGTGCTTACTACGTAACGGGACGCATTTGGGTCCCACTCTATGGCAACCTACGAGAGCTTGTGATGGACGAAGCACACAAGTCTCGCTACTCAGTACACCCTGGATCAGATAAGATGTATCATGATATCAAAACTACATACTGGTGGCCTAGCATGAAGGCCCACATAGCAACCTACGTCAGTAAGTGTTTGACTTGTGCGAGAGTCAAGTCGGAATACCAGAAACCATCAGGCCTACTCCAACAACCAGAGATACCTCAATGGAAATGGGAGCAAATTTCCATGGATTTTGTTACTGGCCTACCTAGATCCCAGCGCGGGAACGATACAATTTGGGTGATCGTGGATCGACTCACAAAATCTGCACACTTCTTGGCTATCAAGGAGACGGATAAGTTCTCCACTCTCGCAGAAATTTACCTCAAGGAAGTTGTTTCGAGGCACGGGGTGCCCACCTCTATTATCTCGGATCGAGATGCACGTTTTACCTCAGAGCTGTGGCAAGCAATGCACAAATCCTTCGGCTCACGACTAGACATGAGCACAGCGTACCATCCTCAGACGAACGGGCAGTCCGAGCGCACTATTCAAACCTTAGAAGACATGCTTCGTGCATGTGTAATCGACTTTGGCAACCGCTGGGAAAAGCATCTGCCACTTGTGGAATTCTCGTACAATAACAGCTACCACACCAGCATTGGAGCTGCTCCGTTTGAGGCATTGTACGGACGTAAATGCCGGTCTCCTCTTTGCTGGGCAGAGGTGGGAGATAGTCAGATCACTGGTCCAGAATATGTGGTAGATACAACCGAGCAAATCGCTCAGATACGAAAACGCATGACGGCCGCTCGCGAACGTCAGAAAGTTTACGCCGACATGGGCAGGAAACCACTTGAGCTCCAGGTTGGGGAGCGGGTATTACTCAAAGTTT
Organism: Helianthus tuberosus; assembly: GCA_030545235.1. Taxonomy (NCBI): domain Eukaryota; kingdom Viridiplantae; phylum Streptophyta; class Magnoliopsida; order Asterales; family Asteraceae; genus Helianthus; species Helianthus tuberosus. Next base: position 27,283,668 of record CM060432.1, read on the forward strand.
CACCCTGGAAGGGTGTGGTTCGTTTTGGTAAACGCGGTAAACTTAACCCACGATACGTTGGACCTTTCGAGGTCATCGAGAAAATAGGCAGGGTGGCCTACAGACTAAACTTACCGGCGGAACTCGGTGCAGTTCACAACGTTTTTCACGTGTCGAATCTGAAGAAGTGTCCGTCAGATGAGACCCACGTAGTTCCTTTGAAGGAACTCACGATCGACGAGCAGTTACGATTCGTCGAGGAACCAGTCGAAATCACGGACCGGGATGTTAAGGTCCTCAAGAGCACTAGAATACCTCTCGTTCGAGTTCGTTGGAACTCACGTCGCGGCCCAGAGTTCACCTGGGAGCGCGAAGACCAGATGAAACAAAAGTATCCCCAACTGTTCGCAAACAGTACACCCACTACTGAGGCCGAAGCTACGGAATTTCGGGACGAAATTCCAGATCAACGGGGGGTGGATGTGACACCCCAGGAAAACCAGGAAAACCATACAACTTAACTAGCTTCCTCAGTGAGTGCCTACCAAATTTCGGGACGAAATTTCTTTCAACTTGGGGATGATGTGACAACTCGAAATTTAGAACCTTTCGTTGTATGCTTGAACGATTAGTGACTAATTGATTTGATGAATTAATGAATGATTTATGTGAACTTATATGGCTATGTTTGTGATCGTATGCATGCGAGTATGTCTAGGAACCGAAACAACAAGGACCCGACTCGAGACCATGTGGTCTCGAGTAAACATCACACCACTCATGGGCCGGTTGGGCCACACATACACACTTAGCCTATTTCGAAACCCATTAGGGTGCACTAAGTGAATCAAGTATAAAACCCTTAGTGATGCTAGTCTTGACATTCTTTGGGCAAATAGCACACATACTCTTCCAACACACACACACTCTCCATTCTCCCTCACAAAAACTCTAAGCCACAACATTTCTCTCCTCCATTCTCGGATTCAAACCGGTGACCACTAAGGAGCTCTCGGATCAACTCGTACACACTCACCTTTGGAACCCATCAACCGGTTAGTGATTCATGATTAGATGTTGTGTTTCGGTTTGAAGATAATGTGTGATATTCGGTTTGATAATGATGTGTGATGAAAAATTATGTGATAATATGTCTACTTGTTAAGTGTTATACATGAGAAATACACCCTTCTTGAGTAATCGGTTCATAAATGTTTCATGTAGTATGTTATATTCGGTTAAAGATGATAGGTTAATGTATTGGTTATGTTGGAGTGAATAATGTATGCTTGACTATGATTGAATGTTGAATGGTAAATGTCTTGCTTAATGATCTTAGTATCTAGTCTAGGTATTATGGTGCTTGACCGAAAATACAAGAGCTATGAACACATGTTGAATATGAATATTTGAATATGTGTTGATTATGTTTGGAATGTGATATGAACATGACTTTAATATGTGAAGAACATGATGAATGTATGAAGAACTTGATGAACATGATAAGAATGTGGCTGGATATTTGAAATATGATATGTTTGATCCAAATTAGTAAATTACTAGACAAACAAACAGGTTTAAGTGGATAGTACAAACCATTTTCTGAAACCAAATTCTCATTGGATAGTACACTGTTCCGAATCAGCTCCTGTCCAACCGAAACCACTAATTGCGACTCGAAACCATGCATGATGAGTCGAAATCGCCCAGTTGCGACATCGGTTGCGAGTCGCAAACACCTGGTTGCGACTCGAAACCACAAGTGATCAGCACATAAACCGTTTGACTCGAAACCCCGGTTGCGAGTCCAGTTGCGACTCATAATCAAAACAGCACGAACCGAAACCACGATTGCGACTCAGGTTGCGAGTCGCAAACGCCTAGTTGCGACTCGAGACAATACGCGGATACACACTGTTTGGACTTGTTTAATTATGGGCTTAGTGTTTGGGCCGGACCTTGGACTTTGTTTAATTCTGGGCATGTTACTGTTCGTTCGACTCGTATGCATTACTTGCTAACTGCCATGATTAACGTGTATGCCATACGTGCACTACTTGAATACGAACCTGATTGTATGATACAACTATGATAGGACGTGAGTAGCCTCAACGTTGCTTGTTTGACTTTTTCTGTGTTTTCTACCGAGCAAACCAAGGTGAGTTCACACCCTCTACAAAGCATGGGATTCCCAGGGGTCGGGAATTGGGGTTAAGGAACTGGGTTCCTCGTCCTCCTTGGGTAGGACAGCAAAGGTTCAAGAATGTAATTCCTCGTCCTCACGGACAGATAACTCGTACTAGACCAAAACTCTATCACGAAGTCCCTCATCTTTGTATCGACTTAATCGCCGGGGCCAATGGCGAGCGGGTCATTAGTTAGATAGCGCTATTTAGGTCTGACAAACCTCACACCGTGCCGCAGAGGACGGGCGTGAACTAATGGATCTGGGGCACGTCAATGATGATAGACATTGACAGTTTCAGGGCACATAAACATGACTACAGTCAGCAGTCGATATGGTAACGAGTCTAGTGTATACATGGGGTAGCCCCCACGGCCGAAATGCCAGATAACTAACACGGGGTAGCCCCCACGGCTGGATAGCCAGAGTAACCGGGAATAAACAAGTCACGTTTTTAACTATGGGGTAACCCCCACGGCAGGATGCCAGATAAAGGAAACTGTTTTCGAAACAACTTAAAACGAACACCCAACCGTGAACTCACTCAACTTGTTGTTGACTCGTTACTACATGCTTTGCAGGTCCTTAGGTTTCTTAGCTGGAGCTTGCATGGAGGAGGATCGTTGTGGGACATGGACGGCTGTGTGCCATGTTAAACTTTGGAACAATTAAACTTGTATTTTGATTTAAGACTTATGCTTCCGCTTGCAACTTAACTATGTTTTGTTTGAACACCAATTGTATTGGTTGGATTTTTATAACTACTTATATGCTCGTTCAATATGATTGGTGGCTGGATCCTGGTCAGTCACGCCTCCAAGCGGTGGTACTCCGCAGGTGGATTTTGGGGGTGTGACACAACTCGTCGGCCCTGAACTAGTCCAAGATACTACTGACAAGATAGCAAAAATACGAGACCGTATCAAAGCGGCTCGTGACAGACAAAAGTGGTACGCGGACGGAAAACGTAAACCACGCTCTTTCGAGGTCGGAGACAAAGCCTTACTAAAAGTCTCACCTTGGAAAGGCGTAGCTAGATTCGGGAAGCGCGAGAAGCTAAACCCGAGATACATTGGGGCGTTTGAGATTCTAGAAAAGATCGGTACCGTCGCGTACAGGTTGAAGTTGCCAGAAGAACTCAGTAACGTACATGACACATTTCATGTGTCGAACCTCAGGAGAAGTCCGACAGTTCATACAGTTATCATTCCAGCGGATGAGAGTCATGTAGACAAGACGCTTCAGTTTACCGAAGAACCCGTTGAGGTTATGGATCGGAAGGTCCACAATACAAGGAGAAGTACTATCGAACTGATCAAGGTCCGCTGGAATTCACGTCACGGACCCGAGTACACATGAGAACGTGAAGATCAGATTAAGGAAAAATATCCCCACCTGTTTAAGAAGACTCCTGCAAAGGATGGCTCAACTTAAATTTCGGGACGAAATTCTTTTTAACAGGGGGAGAATGTGACAACTGGCAAATAACTGGTAATTCCGTACAATCTAATCACTATTTATATTTCTTAATCTCATGCATTTAGCGTAATTTAATTACGTAACAGTGTCGTTAATTGAATAACAAGGTTAGGACAAGGAACAAAGCTAAAACATATGTTGGTTTTTGTCGTATGGCGAAACCAAGCTAACAATGTCCTAAAGATGTTGGTAGAAAGTGCTGCGTGCACTATTCACGGTTACACTATTCATGCCAGCAAACCGTGAAACTAGACCAAAACACAGAAAAACGACACTCGGATAACATAACTGAGTCCATTTATATGAGAAAACATTATGGTGAAAGCACCTCTTGCCAAGAAACAAGACTTTCCGGTATAACGCCCTAATTTTCAAAATGTCCATTTCGGCTTAAAATATGGTATTTTTAATGCGTCCGAACCTAAAACAAAGCATTTCCGGGACTTTGGGGTAATGTCAATTGATGTAAAACATACTAAAACCATAAGATAATACCAACGGAAGATTCATAATCACAAGTTTCCGGCGTTACGTCGCTATGCACTAAACTGATCCGTTAGCGACTTGGCGAACTAGTAAGCAATATTTTTGGTCACGAAACAAGCAAACGAAGAATCTAGCGAACTAGTTAAGCTAAATTTGGGACTCGGAATCATTTCATACAACTTCCGAATGCAAGAAAACAACTTGCGGAATTTCTTGTCGGTACGACACAAAAGTACCGTAAACGAGCCGACGACGAAACGAAAAACATTCTAGGTATCAAAATGCAATTTTTACTAGTTTGGTAAACTAGTTAATAATAATTTTGGTTCCGAATCACTAATTACCCTCTAATGGTGAGATTAAACCCCTAATCACCCTACACCTCCTAATTACTAAAACATCTAGTTCTTTAATAAATTTTTATAAAAATTTACAAAATACCCCCCCCCCTTCCATGTGGGCCGAAAATGGTGGGTCCCCACTCACCATATCTTGGTTGAAAATTTGATACTAGAAGCATGGTTTTGATAAGAGTTGTTGTTGAAAAACCTTCTTAACATACCATACTTCCACCATACTTATCCTATCATACTTTCTCATAAAGTTCAAGCAAAAGAAACCCTTCCTTGGTCCCTTTGAAATCGGCTCCAAGAACACACACTAGAATCCCTTTTAATCTTCCATAAACACTACATTTTACTCTAAATCTAAGCCTTTCAACCTCATCTAAGCATGGATTAAGCATGGAGCTACATTAGGAGCTTTCTTTGGAGCCTAATCATCTTCTAATCTTCTTATTTAGCTTGGGTGCTTTGTGAGTCTTCTAATCACCATTTTTATGCTTCATATTACTAGTAGATCATAGAAGTACAAGTTGTTTATCATGAAAATTAAAGTTAACATAATCTAAAACCCTAAACACAAAGATAATAAACACTAAATATGAAGATGTTAAGTGTTGATTTATGTTGTTTAGTGTTATAATATTCATGTGATCTTGTTAATTATGTTATCTTTGTCTAGATTAGTAGTTTAATGTATATGCTTATGATGATCAAATTAATAGATTCATGTAGTATTTAATATTTGTGTTCATTTTGCCATGATGAACATAAATATGTGATTTAAACATGATTATGTTTAAATCAAGAATGATCATCTACTTCAAAGATTATGAGCATTTGTATGTGAAGTGATTAAGTAAATTTTGGGAAGAATAAACCAAGAATAATCATGTTAACAAGACTTTTGGAAGACACTAATAAACTTGATTTTGGACATGAAACAAGTTATAATGTTTTACTTTAAAAAGTAAAGTATAAAAAGTCTTGGAAATCTTCATAAAAATGTGGGAATTTTTATGAATGAAAAACAAGTTTAAACAAGTTCATATACATAATTTACTTGAAAAATGGTTAACTTTAAAGTGTTAAAAGATTTACCAAGGAAATGCTCATAATAAGCTTTGAAGGATAAAGTGTGAAATTATTGTTATAAAATGATATTTAGTGAAACTTGGTAAATTGTGGTGATTTGAGAAAATTGATCATTGATTTAAACGCGTTTTTGTAACGTGGGAAACGTCATAGTTTAGGGGAAACTATGGCGAATTTTTCTAAAAATCTAATCGCGATTAAAAGTGGGATTAAAGGGTGATTAACGATGTTAAACGCGATTAGTGGTCATAAACGTCATTATGGAAACTTTGATGGGAATATTTAATAGTTAAATATTCAAAGAAGTTCTTATGAACTTAAACATATATTTTTACAAGAATAAAGTGAGTAAAAATATAACAAAGTATAAATATAATTTTTGGTAAAAATTATATCTATTCGGAAACTTGCTAAGTGCTTGCAATGTGTGCTATATAGGTGTATGTATTAGATACCTATAGGGTGATCAAAATAAATACACGCACATGTTCCTACATGGTCCAAGAAATGCTAGTAAAATCGGACAATTAAATAAAATAGCCGAAATGGAAATACATAACACTTGATGAGGACAAATTGGGCGTATCGACATCGTAAACAAGTTACTACAATGTCGAGTCTAAAAATAACATATTTTTTTAGACACTAAAGCGAGCGCGTAACTAAGTGGTCAAAAACAAGAATCCGGAAAGTCGAAAACTATAAGAATTACCAAGTATTTTTCATGTGAAAAACGAACTTATTAAGTTATATGCTTGGTGAATTTTTGGTATAAATTTCAAGAATATATTTAATGGACTCACTAGAAAACTAGGGCTAGGCCCAATGACAAGAAAACTAGGGCTAGGCCCAATGACAAGAAAACTAGGGCTAGGCCCAATCACAAGAAAACTAGGGCAAGGCCCAATAACAAGAACACTAGGGCTGGGCCCAATAACAAGAAAACTAGGGCTAGGCCCAATAATATTGATGACAAGCGAAAACATAATAACGAATTCAAGATGAACAACTTGTACGAGGTCCAAAAGACCTAGTGTCTAACAAAGTTAGTACACATGTAGGTTAATTACACGTACGGACGCTCGCTACGGTATTACATACAAGGAACGCAAATTGTGAGTTCATGTCCCTCCTTTCACTGTTTTCAATGTTTTGTTTTCAAAAACATCGAGGGGAAATGCATGTTAAACTATTGGTATGTTAATTTCGGAGTAGGAAACAGGGTCAATGTGCATAAGTAGGGAATACACACTAATAACCATTAATCACGTAGTGACCAAGGTGCAAAAGGTGTAGATCTATTGGGCATGAGGCATGCCCCACTCCTAGTTGTTAACCGTGGAGTGCTTTTGTTGATCCCAATGCGAACTAAGTGTCTATGGGTTGGTTATTCTGCTTATGGCGCATTATGTCAGGGGGCTAGCTACCCACTGATAGATCTTAAACAGACTCCATGATTTTAAACCAGGACATACCATGATTACAAGATAACAAGTACTATATTTCATATGATATCAAATACTGCATGAACTCGCTCAACCTTTTTGTTGACTTTTAAAACTACATGTATTTCAGGAAACAAGTCTTGAGCCGGTGATTCACTATGGGATTTGGGAAAACAAATGACAACGATGGCCACTTTTGGGAGGGTTTGTCTTTTATATCCCAACTTCGTATGGGTATATAGGGGACAAAACCTCACTATGTGTTGTGTCAAAAACAATCTTTTGCTATATGTAAAATAACTTAGAACTATGCTTTGTCAAACGTTGGTGAACTTGGAAACTATGTAAAAACTTGTAATCTTTTGTTGAAATCTAGATATATATGGCATCGTTGTTGGTTCATCTTGTTAATACATTTGGATGCAATGATTACCTTTCTTACGTCACACACAATACGCTTCCGCTACTAGCAGGGTGTGACAGATTGGTATCAGAGCTCCGATTGTAGTGAACCGGGGAAAAACTTTTATTAAAGTTGGTCTACAATCACCGAAGGGCTCTCACATGAAAACAAAGTCGATAACATTACAAAAGAGTTTTCAAAAGTATGACAAAAATGACAAAAGGTTTTCATTGTGTCACTATAACATGAGGATCTATCACGCGGGCTCAATCACTAGTAACGAATATGGATCAATACATGGTTAGTCGATAAGTAATAGACCTGTAAACACTAAGACTTACATGTGAACCATGAGGACAAAATATTGCAGGAGATATATAGTGATTGCATGAAATATATCATGAGTAGTAATACATTTTTTTTTCCTAACAACATATATGCATACTGTACGGTTTATTTGCCAGGATCGATGTCTTCATCTTCTTCTTCGGACCTTTCAGAGGTGGATCCGATGCCAGTAGTGTCGGATGACGAGTATGAGCCCGACATCATTATCATATCGTCGGACGATGAGTCCGGGCATGATGTATCTTCAGACGATGACTACATGTTGGATGATTTCCAACCATTTGCTCTTGCAGCTTTCGAGGAGGATCCCGTCCCACCGGAGGACGACGTACTGGCGATGCCACAGCCCCTTCATGGTATTATTATCTACGGCCACCCGGAGGGTGAGCACCTGATTGTGCATTTGGCCATACCACTAGCTGCTGTTCCGTTTGTTGATCTTGAGGACGATGATGTCGTCCCAATTATACCTGTCGAGCACCTTGACGATGAGTTAGGTGACGGAGAGATCCATGATGTTGTTATACTCGAGTTACCCTCTCCAGTCGTGTCTGTTGTTGATATTTCATCTACCGCGTCTAGTGTTGCTTCCTCTGTTCATACCCCTGCATCATCCCCTGATACTGTACTACCTACTCCCACGGCTGTGCCACCCACCCCTACTACTGATCCTATGCATGTGCCAGGATTTCCACAAACTATACATCCCTCGCCTCACTTTCAGCCTGGACCATCCTCACAGCAGCCATTCCCCCACACTTTTTATAACCATTAATCACGTAGTGACCAAGGTGCAAAAGGTGTAGATCTATTGGGCATGAGGCACGCCCCACTCCTAGTTGTTAACCGTGGAGTGATTTTGTTGATCCCAATGCGAACTAAGTGTCTATGGGTTGGTTATTCTGCTTATGGCGCATTATGTCAGGGGGCTAGCTACCCACTGATAGATCTTAAACAGACTCCATGATTTTAAACCAGGACATACCATGATTACAAGATAACAAGTACTATATTTCATATGATATCAAATACTGCATGAACTCGCTCAACCTTTTTGTTGACTTTTAAAACTACATGTATTTCAGGAAACAGGTCTTGAGCCGGTGATTCACTATGGGATTTGGGAAAACAAATGACAACGATGGCCACTTTTGGGAGGGTTTGTCTTTTATATCCCAACTTCGTATGGGTATATAGGGGACAAAACCTCACTATGTGTTGTGTCAAAAACAATCTTTTGCTATATGTAAAATAACTTAGAACTATGCTTTGTCAAACGTTGGTGAACTTGGAAACTATGTAAAAACTTGTAATCTTTTGTTGAAATCTAGATATATATGGCATCGTTGTTGGTTCATCTTGTTAATACATTTGGATGCAATGATTACCTTTCTTACGTCACACACAATACGCTTCCGCTACTAGCAGGGTGTGACACAACAAAGAGAAAACAAGAAAAAGGGTTACAGTTCTGGTTCTGGTTATCGAAAGAACCCAAACCATAACGGTAATTTCAAAAAGAAAGGTCTTGGTTTTATTCCACCAGAAAATCAGAAAAATGAAAAATATGTTAGAGATTTTAAATCAAAAATGATATTCGTTTCAGGTACAACTACTGAAGAGGAAAAAGAAAACTTGTTCAGAAAGCAGTCGAACAGAGAATTCCTTGCGAAGAAGCAAGAAGAGATGAAGAGTGTTGATCAGATGAAGGAAACGAGAACCTGTTTCCAATGCAACACTGTTGGTCATATTGCCAAGAATTGTTCCAAGGCAATACAATCAAAACAGGGAGTTTCTCGTTAACTGAAAGATAAAGAAGTTGTGTTTGAACCACCAATTGATAGAACACAACTTTTCAAAAATTCAACTTTTGAGATTGGTGAATGTTCAAACAGGTTTTACAAGAAAAGAGGAAATCTTGACAACCAAAAATGGGTTGTTAAGAAGTCTAATGATAGTTCGAGCAATGATTCTGATTCATCAAAACCAGATGAGCTATCGTCTGGCGATGAATCTGATTCCACAAAGTCAGATGAGCCACAGGTTGAGGTTAAAAGTGAAAATCAGTTCCTCCAATGGATGATGTTCATTTTCCACCATTGAAGGCTGAAAACTTTAAACAAAAAGTTGGTAAAATTGAAATTTCAAATCAATTTTTCTCAGAAAAGAAAGAGTTTGATATTGAAAAAACGTTTAATTCCAAAGTTCATAACATTTTTGGAAAAATGGTTGACACGAAGGTGAAAGGAGTCAAGGAATTTTACGAGAAGAAAACAAAGAAGCAAGGTAAAGTATCATCCCTGGTTTGTGACTGGGATGGTACTAACTATGAACAGTAAAATCTTGGACTTGCCGGAGCTCCCAAGTTGGTAATCGTGGAGCATGAATCGGCATCATTCTTATATTGTTTGTTAAAAAATTGAAAATTTGTCACAAGTATGACTTGCCGGAACTCCCAGGTTGGTAAGTGAGGAGTAGGAATCGGCATTCTGAGAATTCAACCTACATGTGGTATTGGTTGGTAAGCCATGAGGTTGAAAAAGAGGTTGTGATTTTATAAGTTGGTTAATCAAGGTCATTAGGTTGAACTTGATTGGACTATTCTTACATGTGGTTGAAAGACAATGTGATAAGCCAAACCCCTAACCTACAAATGGTTTTATAAAATCAACAAAACTTATTTTCCGGAAAAACCATTTGATTAAAACAAACTTAAGTGTTTTGAAATCACAATGGGAAAATAGTTTGTTGTGAGGGGGAGTTCTGATTGTTTATGCCAAGTGGATGGCGAATTGAAGTGATTCGATATCGGTTGTCATTTTATTTGTATAGTTTGTTTTCAAATTTCTTTAAATGTGTTTGCATTTTAGGGGGAGTAGAAATTTCAGAAAATCCAAAAACATTTGAAAATTTGAAAAAGTAAAAAACATGATAAAATGAAAAATGAGTTTTGTTGTGTCAAAGAAGAGGAAATGATAGTACATCAGTGGACGATCACAGCATGCTAAAGAATTGGAAAGTTAAATGTGATAAACGGTCTCACTGATGATGTGCCAGTAGATTTTTGCACATTTAGTAGATTGTGACGAGATATAAACTTAAATTCAAACTTGCTTATATCGTGGGGAACATCTCTCGGATATATGGGTAACCCCCGAAATCTTGTTTGAAAGGTCCCTCTTTCTGAGATACTAGGTCTTTATGCTCAGTGATATCTGGGGTATTATCTCGGGACTTCTGATAATGCGGAAGCAATGACCTAGTCCCCGGAGAATACTTTACGCTTGCTTGAAATATAGCTCACCCTCAGCATAAAAAATGATGAAACATTGCAAAATGCTAAACATGTGCTGTTGAAACAAAAGATCCTCTAAAGAGGACACACCAAAAGTCGAGCCGTCATCTCTCTGCTGAACTGAAGTTCTGACCTGAGCTCTCACGGTTTCGCAATTAACCCCTTACAGATATCATCTGTGGTATACTCACCTGTAAGACTGAATATTGGGATCTGGATACAGGAGTATATTCTGAGGTGGGACACGCGATTAAGTTTAATTGCTTAAGACATTAATCTTGTATCTCGAAGCAGTTGAACTTTGTGTGAGAATTTAAGTGGATCAGTATACTGACAATCTAAGTGAATCGTTTAGAACTTAAAATGTTTAAAGCTTAACGGTGTTGGTGATTTGTCTCATAAACTGATATGATCCTCTTACACAAACTCATAAAAATATTGTTTGTAAATATTTCTTCTCTACATTTCATTACATTTAAAAATCCAAAAAGATTTTAGTGTGTTTTAGCATAAATTTTGTAAAATACAAAAAATTTTTCGACAACTGGTGTTGGAGAGCTGATTTTCAAAATTCTGAGTGCTAGACATGATGAACAAATGGTTTGGGAGAGTGTGTTTTGAAAAAAAAAATGATAATTTCTACAAATGATTTATCAAAGATTAACATTGTAAAATCATTCTTTGATTGTATAATTCCTGCAAGTGGTTCATCAGAGAGTGAGAGTTATTTTTTTACAAGTGATCATCAGAAAATTTATTTTTGGATAGAGAATGCGCAGGATATCTAAGTGATAGAGAGCCAGGTTCCGATACCTGAGGACTCTGTGATTTTAACAAGCCAGGCTGCGATCCCAGCATATCGAAAGGGGGAGTCTGAAGACACCTAAAGGAAGGAGTGTGTTGGTGCTGGTGAAAAGAGAAGAGAAAGATTTGAGGATGCTTACAACGTCAGATACTTCAAAGAGTTCGAGAGGACTGATAAAGACTGAAGATGCGAAGACTCGACACTTATGACTCGTCAACATTCGAGGGGGAGTCTGTTGGTGCATGCGTCTGTCGACTTCGTCTTGTATCGAGTCTTGTTTGTACTAGATAGATCAGGGTACGGAAATCAAGGAATTGTGTTTATAGGTATTTCCGCTTGAACTCATGTTGGATCATTTCAAGCGAAATCACTTGAATGTGATTCCGCTTGAGACAGCTTCAAGCGAAATTAGGCTTCCTATAAAAACCTTGATTGTCAAGTCATTTAGAATAGTTCCGGTCAGCAACGAAGTGCTGCCGAAGTGTCATCTCGCTGTAAATCATTGTGAAATCAATAATACGACAGTTTAAAGTGTATATCTAGCTGATTTGACCTCGATATGTCTGTTTCCGCCTTTCTTAATGAGTAAAACTCTTCTGATCGACTCGTTCGGGTCTGAAAACGATCCTACAAAATAAATAAGTGAACTAACTAGGATTAAAAATAACCTAGTTAGATAAAAGTCTTGTAGTGACTTATAAGTGGGTTAAAAACACTAAAAATAGAAACCAAATGATAGTAGAGGGACCAAAAGTGTTAAAATTGAAACTAATTATAATAAAAACATATATTAAACACAAAACACACACATTTGTGTGTGTGGGGTTCGATCAGACACAGAAGGGGGCGACCAGAAGTTCTCCAAAACCCTAGTTCATGCAATTGATCAAAATTGAAGACCAAATTCAGTCCCAAATCAAAATCAGAACATAGATTAGTGATCACCTCAGTGAAGGGATCATAAGGTATGTAAATTTTGAAGAAAATTACCATTTAAATTTCTGGATGAACATAGGGAATTCGAATTTGATGTTGCATGAGTATTATATAGATGAAATTGGGGTGATATGATGTCTAGGGATAAACCCTAGACGATTTCTTGTTAAAATTTTGCTGAATACTTGTGAAATTCATAATCACCATTGTAGGTGGTTAATGGGTTTCATAGAAGCATGATAAACCCTAGGATTATGGTTCTTGTTCTAGTACCATCTAAGTTCAAGAAGTAATCTCTGAATTGTTGATATTAAAATTTATGTAAATCGGCCTAATTGATGTTAATTTTGGCTATATAACCAGTTATGAACTTGATAACGAATGGTGTAAAATTCTGCCCTTAAAGTGTTTGTAAAAATTCCTAAGAGAAGGCTAAATGATGAAATATGAACAAAAACGCATACCTGTACTAGTTGGTAAACTATGCGTTATATGTAAATCAAAGAGTTCTAAATGTGTCGTGACTGAACTCTATAGGAAAGGAAACCGGAGCATCGAGCGGACAAGCCGGTGGTGACGCACGTTTGAAGGGTGTGCTTTGAAGGTATGTAACTTATTCCGTTACATCATGTAATTTAGATAGTATAATTGTTCATAGTTGTGTTTTAGTATAAAGATTTGTATTAGTTTAAGTGACATTGTTCACTACTTGATTAAAAAAAAGAGTTAAAAATTGATTAGAAAGCGTTTGGTAGTCATTGAAATGGAGGATTCCATAAATGAGCCAAACGGGTCGAATAATTGTTAAGTAGTAGCAAAAATTGTGTTTCGAATAGCATTTGGCGAAGATGGATCACAAGATCGTGAAACCATAGATTTGGTAATGAAACGCCGGTGATCGTAAGCCCCGGATATTGGGGTAAATACGCCTTGCGGTCATAAAACTTGTTAGAGGATAAATTAGCGCAAAATCTATACGGGTCAAATAAATACATTATGCAATTATAGATTTCCAGCCCGTACATTCTATTTTTGATACAATGATCATGATAGACGCGTCGGTGATTGTATTACGGACGCATAGGAAAAAGAATCATCTAAAACGGACTATCGGATAAAAATTTATGAATGTTTGAAGTTGAATTGTGCCAATTTTAAGAGCTGGGAATTCTGCAGCTCAAATCAAGCAACCTTCTGCGAAAAACATTGTCGCGTCACGCGACACCAAACTTGAAACATCGTCGCGCGACGCGACGGCAGTGGCGGGCAGCGAAGGCTAACTCGGTATCTGTTGCGGGGCACGACAGACCTAAATTGTAGAAATTTTGTTTCGTTTTCATTATTTGAGTTCAGAACTTGTTTATGCCTATTCTAACATTGTCAAAACTAACATTTGACGTGGTTTTGACCATATGTGATGTTTAGCATGCCCCGGGTGACGACCAAGCAACATTTGTAGAACTGAACACTAACTTTTGAAGCTTCCGCGCTTATCAAATCTTGTTGAAAACAATGTTTATGTAGTGAATATATAACTTGTCGTTTGGAATGGTTTAAATTAGTTGTTAGTGACTAGAATATTTTGTCATGTAAACTTCCGTCCTGTTTAACTAATTAAGGATGCAAGGTATTTCCTTATTAAATGCGTATTTTATACTAATTAATTCAAACAAATGAGACGGGTGCTACATCAAACTCTTTATAGAAGCATGATTGGGTCTTTATTGTACCTAACTGCATCTAGGCCAGACATCATGTTTGCGACATGTGTCTGTGCAAGATCCCAATCAGCCCCTAGAAAGTCAAACATTATTGCTGTAAAAAGGATATTTAGATACCTCAAAGGTGCTCCCACACTTGGTATCTGGTAACCAGCTGATGGAAATATAAAGCTTTCAGGTTTCTCAGACAATGACTTTGCTGGATGTAATACAACAAGGAAGTCCACTTCAGGATGGTGCCAATTCCTAGGCAATTGCTTAGTATCTTGGCAAAGCAAAAAGTAAACAGTTGTTTCAACATCCACTGTTGAGGCAGAGTATATAGCTGCTGCAAGCTGTACAACCCAACTGCTTTGGCTTCAAAATCAACTTCTGGATTTTGGTATCACTGCCTTAAAGACACCTCTCATGTTGGACAGTCAGGTAGCATAAAATATCATCAAAAATCCAGTTTCACATTCAGCCACCAAGCACATTGATATTAGACATCACTTTGTGAGGGATTGCTATGAAAAAGGTTTGATTTCTCTGCACCATGTTCCAACTAAAGATCAGCTGGCAGATGTGCTAACAAAGGCTTTAGACACATCCACCTTTGAAAGCTTGATCTCTAGGATTGGCATGCTGAACATGGAATAACAGGTAAAATCTTGTTTTTCTATGAATAAAAGCATTAAAATGTTTTTAGAAAATCAAAAACTCATCCTTAAAAATAGCTAAAAAATGAAAATTTTCATTAATCCTTAAAAGTCTGCCATAACCACTGTTTTGGTATAAACATCTGTTCTGCTGAATGTTGTCCACTGCTGAAAGTCAACCTCTGTTCTTTCATTTCCTTGTTAATCACTGTTGATCAAACATCAGTGTTTTAATCCACTGATAGGTTATCAACTGATAGTTAAAAGTCAGCCACTGTTTTCATTCTTACCGTTGTAAACCAGTGATATTGTTCCATCAGTGGTTTCATAACAACTGTCATCCATTATTCATCAGAGGTTGTCACGTGGACAGTACTTGGCCGTCAGATCTTTTATAACCGCTGCCACATCAGCATACACTTTTTCCACCTATAAAACCCTGATCAAAACCCCAAACAGGGTTTTCACTGTCGAATCGAATTCAAAATTCCCTTCACAAAGCAGTTTCTCCCAAATCCTCTCATAAATCACTCATCTTCTTCATTCATTCTTAACCATCTTCGATTCATCATGGCTCTTCCATTCAAAACTCCTCATAATTACTTGTGTATACTTGAAAAACCAAGTCACACCACAACCTTCAACTTCGTAATTGATGCTCTTTCGTCTTCAAAGTACAAAACTTTGTTGACCTGTGATGCTCCGATTTACCTAGAAACCCAACAAGAATTCTGGAAAAATGCTAAACTTGAAACTAAGGACAAAAAGCCCTTAGCCATTACTTCATCAATAAAGGGTATTTCAGTCACTATCACACCTCAAACCATTTCGAAGGTCTTTGAACTCGATGATCTTACAGGTAAAAACTCTTTCCCAAAAACAGAGTATCAAACTGATTTCATTGAGAGAGGGTATGAAGAGGAAATGAAAAAAGATACTTTACAAAAGGGCAGTTTTCCACCTGCCACAAGGTTTTTATTTCATACCCTCCTAATGTGCGTGTCAAACAAAACCACTGCTTTCAATGAGATTCCATTGAAGATCCAATACCTGGGCTATGCTATACTGAATGAAGAAAATTTTAACTATTCCCAGGAGATCTTCAATAATCTTGTCAAAAATGTTAATAAAAAATCATTTTTATTATTTCCAAGGTTTTTAAGTTTTTATTTTCAAAAGAAATTTTCAAAGGATAATGCTCATGTGCTTATCCAAGGAAATCCTTTTCAAATAAACAGCCTAACTTCTGAAACATTCACAAGGCTGTCAAAACCTTCCAAAACACAAACAAATGTTCCTGAGCAGAATTTAGCAGCAACCACTGCTCCTCAGGTTCCTACTATTGAGCCCACTGCTCAAGGTGATCACAGCAGCACAACCACTACTGTGAAACCCACACCTAAAATCACCAAAAGACCCAAAAAGAAAAATGTCCAAAAGCCCCCCAAACCCACCAAAAAGGTAACTCTAGAAGATGAAGTCCCAGAGGTTATACCTGTGACAACACAAAAGTCACCAATAACCACTGCTGCTACTTCCTCACAGCAGATGGAAGAAAGACCTCAACCTGAGCTTAAAACTCCTCCTTCATCTTCTTAAAAAGATCAGGTTGTATCCACAGGGACACCACGTTATGATGCTCTGGAATCACTTGATTCCATCATCCACAACCCACCTCCCGGGGCAAATTCTCTTTCTACCCCTATCCTCACTGCACAACTTCCACCATCAATGATACCTCTATTGGATGCACTTGATATAGCCCAGACACAAATCAGTTCTTCTCAATCACCTATCACTGAGAATATGCCACAACAAGTGACTGAGTCTGGTGTCTCTATCTCTGCTGACCCACCATAGTTGAGGAGGCTACACTACAGGAATTACAAGTAATTCCTGTCAGTAGTTCAAGTGGAGCAGCTACTACAAGTGTTGAACCCACTGGTTTAAACTTGGACAGTAGTTTCATAAGCCAGACTCCCTTGAAGGCAATTTCTTCTTTGGGAACCATAGTGTCCACTGGTGTGCTTCCTTTATACACTGGTTCACTTAAAATGGTAACATCTGGTGAAGAAAGAAGTCCCCAGTACCAAGAAAAAGGGGCATCAGTGGATGATTTTTGGGAAACTTTCCCTAAGTCAACCACTGATACAATCACCACTGGTGGGAAATAAGATGATCCCATTAACTAGGGTGATGGTTTAAAATACAGAGAATTGACGGAGAGGGTTGATAAACTTGATACGTCTGTTGCAGAAATCAAAGATATGCCGCAACAGTTGTTACAAGCTCAAAAGGCACCACCCACTGCTGCAACATATGCAACATCTGCTCCATCTTCTGCTGAGCTCTGGAAGTTATTTCAACCTATGATTCATCAACAAAGACAATATGCTGATCAACAACATGAAGTTCAAATTCAAAAGATCAGAAATTTGATGGAAGCTAGGTTCAAGGATACACAAGCAGATATCAAGGAAATTAAGGCCCATTTACTGCAAACCACTGGCAATGCTCCTCCTACAATCATCTTTGTTGACAATCCTCTTGATGATGCCAAAAAGGGGGAGAAAAAGAAAAAGGGATATGAAGATGGTCTATACATTGAACCAGATCCAAAATCTAAACTGGTTGTGGAAATCCCAAGGCCAGATGGTTCCAAAAAGGTTGGTGAGACTCAAAATGCCTTTGCTGATCTAAAAGCAAACATGAAAGAGTCGATGGAAATAAAAGGGATTGAAAGGTTTGAGCAGGAGAAGAAAGTTTTTATGGAAAAGGAAGTGCAGGGTGTTTCTGAACCAATTGAAGAGGAGGAAATTCCTAAACTAAAAAGAAGACAGCCTACTAGAATAGTAAGGCAACCCAAAACCACACCTTCCAAAACCAAAAAACATACTCATCAAACCCCCAAAAGTTCCCCTCATCAAACCTCCAAACCAACAGATGTTGAGATGCCTGTTGTATCAACAGTTGTTGGTACTTCAGTTGTTTCAACAGATGTTACCCCAACAACTGCCATCAATACTACCTCAACTCACATTCAATCCACTGCCCCACCAAAAACAACTTCACCACCAACACCACCTGCCAAAAAGCAGAAGACAACAGTTGACACATCAACTGTTGTAGTGACAAAATTGGTTGAAACACCAATTGTTTCAACAGCTGTTAGTCAGACACCTACCACCTCAATCACCACCACTCAACCTACAAAAACACCACCAACCTCTCCTAAGCACAAAAGGAGAAGGGTAACCAACATTGTACTGGAAGATGACACCTCCCCAACTCCAACATCTACACAACCACTGTCCCTTGTCACCATTCCAAACCCTGTTCCATTATCTTCAGCTCAAGTTCTGAATTCAAACACTACTATTGTTCCCGTGGGATTACAATACCCATTGGATCTTCCAGCAGTCAAAGAGGAGATAAATTCATTTTACTCTGAAGATGACCCTGTAAAAAGGAAACTTCCTTCCATCCAAGGTTATCCTTTCCCAAGAAACATTGAAGAGTATCTCAAAATAAAAGCTCAACAAGCAGAAGACATATCTAAAAGAGATACAGAGGGAAAGTCTGATAAAGAGATTCAGAGAAATTTGCAATACCTGCTCACCAAGGTCAGAACTTTAGAACAGTTCTCAAAAGACCTTTGTCAAAAACTGTCTGAAAGAGATAATGAAAGTATGAGGAAAGACTATCTTGAATATATCATGGCTTACAAGAAGTACAGGGCAGAAAAGCACCAGTACAAGGAATGGACCATTAGTGAGTTAGAAAAGGAAACAACCAGAATTCAAGAAATGATTAAAAACAAGGTAAAGTAGACTCCTCCAGTATGGGCCAAGTACAAGAAGAATGTACAAGAAAGGACCCTACAGTTGAAAAGAATGAAAGAAGAACTGATAACAGCTGATTATGAGTCAAGGAACCAGGTCACAAGGTCGTCAGAGGATAAAGTGTTAGCCACTTACAAAAAGTTGGAAGAGTTGAGGAAAAGAGATCCCACTGCTCCTCAAAATCCTGATTATCCTGAAGCAGTGGTTCCAGTCAGAAAACAGAAGTTACAAATCAGGAGACCCACTGTTCCAACTGCTGCCATCTATTATCAAAGAAGGAATCAAAAGCAGATGGATGCAGCAGTATCAAAAGAAGACAAGGCTTCAGAAGAATATATCACGAAGATGGTTCTTCAGACACTTATGGTAGAAAATCAAGGCTCAACACAATCCCAAGATCCTGCCAAAGTTGTCATCACTAGGCCTCAATCTCCAAACTCATCAGCAATAAAAACTCTCCCAAGAAACCCATTGGATTCAAAGATACTAAAGTGGAAGTCTGATAAACAGACCCACGTATTGACTCTGCTCAAATCCAATGGTGAGGTGAAGCACATATCAAGGGAACAAGCACTTGGCCTGGGTGTTGAAGATCTATAGGATCTCCTTGAGCTTCCACTGTGCAGGGATGAGGATGATACAGATTCCATGGACTTTGAATTACAATTCAAAGGACAAGTCAGGGAATTATTGATGAGGC
This sequence comes from Helianthus tuberosus, assembly GCA_030545235.1. NCBI lineage: Eukaryota > Viridiplantae > Streptophyta > Magnoliopsida > Asterales > Asteraceae > Helianthus > Helianthus tuberosus. The sequence continues at coordinate 27,303,366 of CM060432.1, forward strand.
AATAAAAATCCAAAATAATGAAGAGTTTTGGCATCATCTGTTCCAGGGGAGATTGTTGGGATTGAACCTTACCAAAGGAACAGTTTATAAAGCCAAAACTGGATCAGATCATTGGATTCAGAATAAGCAGTTGTTTGCATCAGTCTTCCTCCTTGAATGTGGCCTAACATCTGATGACTTCCATCTACTGCCCTTCTACAACAACTGCTGATCTTCAACAACTGATGAAGACCTAAAGACTGTTGAAGACAAAGCACTGATGCTCAATCTACTGTCATGTTTCAAGTACTGCTGTTGAAGCAAAGCACTGCTAGGAGTATAACAGTGGAATGAGAAGCAGTAGTTTAGTTTATTTGTTTGTATTGATGTAATCAGTAGTTTAGTCTAGCAGTGTTTGTAATAGGCAGTAGTTGTAAGTTGTTAGGAGGTTAGATGTCACTTTCATGGTGACGTCAGCAAAGATGCTTCAGTGGTTTGTTCTATACTATAAATAGAACAGTACCATGTACTGTTCTAGTAGCTCTCTTCTTCTCCAAGTCATTCTGTACGAACAAACCATTGTGAGCTCAGGCTGAGGGGGAGACTTTGTGCTTGCATGCAGTAGCTTTGATTATTGTAACTAAATACAATCATTCAATTCTATTATAAACATGTTTGCTGAAAATTGTTCTCTCTTTGATTGTGTTGAAAGTTTATTCATATAATTCCGCTGCAATTGTTTATCATTCATCTTCATTTTAGTTAAACAAACACAATCTTATCAAACTCAGATCCTAACAACCCTAATTACCCTAATTACTAAAATATCTTACATTTTTTACCATTTATAACACTAGGATTGATGATTATGGGAAGTATGGATGTGTAGATCATGCATTGACTAAGTTAGATCTTTACAACTTTCATAAACAACATCACCATCACTTTTCCCTCATTTTCTCCTAATTCTCCAACACACAAAATCCCTTTCTTTCCCCTCTTATAATCGGCAGCCCCAAATACCTTCATTTCTTTCTTTTTCATCCATTAAACACCCAATATTAAACCATTCTAAGTCATTACAAGATGATATGAGGTGCATGCAAGCTTGGAAGGTCATTAGAGGTTGTTTTGGAGTTTTCTTATCATCCTAATCTTCATCTAAAGCTTATTAATCCTTTGCAAAGTTGTAAGATCATCCATTACCATTTTTAAGTTTGTTATGTTATGTAGTTTATTAATGTACATGTTAAATCATCTTGAACAAAATATTAATCAAAGAATAAACCACTAATCTTAACATAAAAAGTCTACTTATGAGATATATTATGTGTTGATTATGTTGTTATGTTTTAGATTATGCTTATGTTGATGTTGATTATGTTAAAGTAGGATGTTTAAAAAGATGATCTTGTGTAATTTAAGCTAGTGATGATGATCTAAACATTTTTATGTTTAGATCTTAACAAGATCATCATCCACATAATCCATGAACTTTATATTAAACTTGGAAATGATTTATGGCCAAAATAACTTTTATAAAAATTAAGCATCATGATTTACACTATATTGGTGTTAAAAGTATGTTAATCAAAGTGGTTTAAGTGAAAGATCAAGACTTTAAAGTATGTTAAATTGATGATTTAAGTAATCGTGTTTAAAGATTCAATAAGTGTTATTATATTCTTGGTAAAAATCTGGTTAAAATTTATATATAAAGTCCAAGGATTATGTGTAGATAATTATGTGAGAATGGTTACATGTAAAAATTGAGTTTTGGAACTTGATTTGAAGATTGATTGTGATTATGGGTTTAAACATGAAATAAATACGTTTTTAAAACGTGGAAAACGCCATAGTTTAGGGGAAACTATGGCGAAATTTTCTAAAAATCTAATCGCGATTAAGGTATGATTAAAGGGACGATTAACGAGGTTAAATGCGATTAGTGACCTTAATCTTCCAAAAACTTTAACAAATACTTATATATTTTTATAAGTTAAAAATGGGCAACATTTATTTGATATATATATATATATATATGTATGTATGTATGTATATTATATATATATATATATAACACCATCATATGTGTGTATGTGTATAAATACATGTATATTGTATGTATGTAGTAGAGTTAGGACCCTACTAACAAAATACAAAAATACACAATACATGAAAATGTTATAAATACTCAAAAGTATAAATCGGACATGGAATTTCACGTGTAATGTTATCGGACATTAATACCCAAAATATACATGTATGAAGCAAATTTTTATGATAACCTTAAATGAGACGCGGACAACGGACAATCGGACAAACCATACGAATAAATATATATGTCGACAAAATAATATATATCCAAGACTGACGCGAAATATATTATAAACGCACTAACGAACCTAAAACGTCGTCACTGACAACGATCGCCTTAGCGTCACGACGAGGAGCGTGCACGTATCTCGGACGACAATTGGTCACTTTCGGCGCGAAAATATATATATTCGGTTACTGCGACGAAACACTAAAAATAATATAATTTTTAGACTCAACGATATATATATTCGATACGATAAAATTCTGGAAAGTGTAAAGTGCAAAATTTCACTAAGTGTAACACATGGAAGATAAGAATTGAACAATTATAAGAATACGTACAAAAATACATACGAGGATACGATTGGTGGAAATTGCAAAAATACAAGAATTGTACATGTATACAAACATGTATAAAATACGTACACAAATACCAATCATGAAAAGTACAAGTACACGTATAAGTTCGGCATATGTACACGTATAAATACAATATATGTATACGTATAAAATATGCAAGTACATAGTGATGTACTCAAATACACTTGTTGAAGTGTACACTCACAAAGGATACCGTACACTTACATTAACATATATACGTTGTTAAAAATAAATATTTTTAACAATTATATCTTGAAAAGATATACATATATATTTGTGAAACAATTATACGCAAAACAAACCGATCACACATGTACATGTAAACGAGGTTCACCAAACTTAAACATATATACTTTAAAGAATATATATTTCACACAACGAACTTATGCCCGTGCGCGGCACAGAGACGCTATAGGGCTAGGCCAACTTATACCGTGCGAGACACGGGGATACAAACGGGCTAGGCCCATTCTTATTATGCAAGGCACAAAGACATTCATGGGCTAGGCCGACCTATACCGTGTGAGACAAGGGAACTCATATGGGCTAGGCCCATTCTCACTTGTGCGTGGCACAAGGACTTTCATAGGCTAGGCCCACATATACTTGTGCGAGGCACGGAGACTATTACGGGCGCAAACTACTGACTTCATGTCCCCTTTCCTTTTAAATGTTTTCAGTTTTATAACTCTCGGGGGGGGGGGGGATACATGTTAACTATGGTATGGTTAAGCTATGGAAAGAAATATCATATCATGTGCGAATAGGCGCAAAACTTAGGCACCATTAATCCAATTAAGGACCAAGTAACAAAAGGGGTAGATCTATCGGGTACGGGTGAACGTGAACCCCACTCATGGGTCCTTGTGAGGCCACATGGAGTGCTTTTGTGTCCCAGTCGAGGGTAATCGACATTCAATCGTCTATGGGTTAAGTGTTTCCTATGTCAGCACACATATTAATGTCCTTGCAAAACATTAATGACCAATGAGTTCATTGACGCTTTACATACTAGCTTTCGATACTCAAACTTTCAAATGTTTTTAAGATTCATTTGATGCATGCACAATTAAAACACATGAACTCGCTCAACGTTCGTTGATGTTTTTAAACTTACATGTATTTCAGGAAACTAAGTGGATCTTGGTGCGGAAGTTTACAAGTTTTCAAGGTTGTTAAGAAGACGATGTCATCCACATTTTGGAAGGGTTTGGTCATATATCCTGTCTTCGAACGGGACATAGGATGCAAAGCCTTATTATTTTCAAACTTTATTTTGGACAAGTCTAGTTTGTAAAACTTCTTAACTATGTTGTCTTTTATTACTAAACGACCTACGACTTGTAACATATATTATGATAATTGATGAACATCGTGCATGTTTTATTTCATATAGTTTGTTTACTTACATCGTATGCTAAGGAAACCGATCAAGTCAAACTACGCGCTTCCGCCTCTGATGCGGGTGTGATAGAAGGCACCTCCCAACCAGTTGCATTTAAGGGCAATTCTGCCCTATTTTCGTTAAAAATATACATATCCTTTATAGTCTTAACACCAACGAAAACGTATCGGGACCCAAATGGATTTTATAAAAATAAATATAAAGGTATATTTATTTTGGACGGTTTACGCGACTTACAAAACAAATTTATAACATTTCGACAACCGTGGTTTACAAGATAACGAAACTCGGAAAACTTATATAAAATAAATATAATTATTTATATTTATTTCAAACGTCTAGTATTCGATAATTACACAAAATAAATATAACTAGATATAGTTATTTACAATGTCTATGACTCGAAAACTTATTAAAATAAATATAATTATTTATATTTATTTCAAACGTCAAAACGAAATACGACGTGTTACCGTACGAGCTTAACATATATTATTATCCGAGTCATTAACAAACAAACAAAGTCGATCCTAACAAGCGTACAACTCTATAATTATTCTATTAAATACAAACGAGACGCAAGACTGTTATTTCGGCTAAACGGCATACATATATATGCATTTACATATGTGTATATATATATATATGTGTGTGTGTGTGTGTGTACATCTTACGAAAACTACGACGAGTCGTGTTATTATTCATCAACGTACATGACGACTACTTGGAAACCGAACAAACACTTAATACAAGTTTACAACGTGCATTATTTTCATATAAACATTTGTTTACATACACGCACTACCATTCGAGACGACTAACACGACTTCACTATATATATATATATATATATATATATATATATATATATATATATATATATATATATATATATATATATATATATATATATATATATATATATATATATATAGGGGAAGGTTCAAATGCAAACCACTAGTTATTGTGAAAACTCGAAAACTAATTAAAAATGCCAAAAAAAACATACCAATTTTTTTTTTTTTGCATAATAATTTTCGCTACTTTTAGTATATAAAAAATATTTCAAAAAAAAAAAAACTATTTTTTGTAGTGCACATGTGTAGTATTACACATGTGTAATACAAAAAAAAAAAATTTGAAAAAAAAGTTTTTTTTATATACAAAAACCTGCGATTTTTTATAAAAAAATTGAAAAAAAAATTGGTGTGTTTTTAGGCTTGTTTTAGTTAGTTTTCGAGTTTTCACAATAAAAGTGGTTTTCATTTGAACCATCCCCTATATATATATGTATATATATATATATATATATATACATATATATATATATAGGAATAAGTTAAAATGAGAACCACCTCGAGTTGTAAGAACCAGCGAGAACCACCCCCGCGGGGGGCCGTTGACCACGAAATTTTTTTTACACCTAGATCCGTATATTTTAACACGGGGGGTAAATTTTGGGTTCAAACGGCGCGCCCGAGGGGGTAGTTTTTTACGCCAAAAGTTTGGTAAAAAAAAAAAGAAAAATTAAAAAAACCCAAACTTTGGGCGTAAAAAACTACCCCCTCGGGCGCGCCGTTTGAACCCAAAATTTACCCCCCGTGTTAAAATATACGGATCTATGTGTAAAAAAAATTTCGTGGTCAACGGCCCCCCGCGGGGGTGGTTCTCGCTGGTTCTTACAACTCGAGGTGGTTCTCATTTTAACCTTCCCCTATATATATATATATATATATATATATATATATATATATATATATACATATATATATACATATATATATACATATATATGTACATATATATACCTTTAGTCTCTTGGAAATTGAGTCGATTCCAAGACTTAATACTTATCCCGACAATAAATGCGATTAAACAATTATAGTATGGTTAACGATTCAGTAGAGCTCAGTGACACGTAGTTTAACTACATTTTTGTAGAAACTTATTAGTTTATTCCTGGAAAGGAATGTTATAGATTGCATGCTAGCGAGTTACGTTTTGGAAACAACATTATGGATTATGTTATGCTAGCTTTGCACTGTATATCGAGGTGAGTTCATAACCCCCACTTTTTACGGTTTTACATTTTTATAAATGTTTCCGGGGATGGAAAGACATGCAAGTTTCGCAAAAGTACACAATATTTCGATGAACGAAAACTACATATTCCTAAACCATGTTGCAAATGAATTTCAACAAACTCAGATGGTTTACGAAAGGTTTATGCTAAACATACTGGTTTTACAAAACACACGCGTATTTTTGAAACCTGCATGACTCTCATGACTAGTGACGGGATTGTCCTAGTTACAACAGGACTGGGTTCTCCAGCATACAAATAAGGGGACTGGTTTGTCCCGCTTACGAACAACGAGACTGGTTTGTCCTGCATATAAATAAGGGGACTAGTTTGTCCTGCTTACGAACATCGGGACTGGGTTATCCTACATACAGACATAGGGACTGGATTATCCTACATACAAACATAACGACTGGATTGTCCTGTACTCAATCGTAAGAGCCGTAGGGTTTTTAAAACTGTATAGTGAAGACCTCGCTACATATCAGAACTATAACCGCCTGCTTGTCTACCATCTTGAGTAAACGGTTTAGCGAGGCACTCTCTAGCACGAGGTGGGTTATAGGCTAATGCAGGCATGTTGTCTTTGTCATACGCGGACATTGACGGTTAAAGAAATTTTACAAGTACAAAGTTTGCCAATGACATGCCGAGGAAAATGATTTTTATTACGTTTTCTCAATATTATTTAAACCAGTTATCAAAAAGATTTTTTCCAAATATTTTTCAAACAAACTATGACCTCACCAACTTTATCTTGATTTTTCGCATGTCCTTTCTCAAGTTACACTTTCAAATTATGGCACAGTTGGAATAAGAGAACCCATAGGGGGATTCGAGTACTTAGCGGGCGTTCACTTTTTAGAAGTCTTAGCATTTTATAATTCCGCTGTGCAATGAAGGTAGCAGTCAGATCACACCAACTCTGATTTTGCAGGGTGTAACATGGAAAAAGGAGGTTCAAGGTGGCACAAATCGGAACTAAGTGGCACTAGGCAAGGTTGCAGCTGCTAGCTGCAACTTGCTATCTGTGCACCCCTTACAGACCGTAAGAGGTGATGCCTTATGGTCCGTAAGGACCTCTAGCGTGCAATGCTTTTGAACCCCTTGTGGTGCGTAAGGGACCTCCAGAACAATAATTTTGGCATTTTTACACCTTTAACCCCTCAACTTGATTCCAATCCACATTTTCATATATTTTGTCCTTCTCCTCCAACAAATCTGGAATATCTGGAGAGTTTTCAGAGACGTGTTGCTTTGTGATTCGATAAAATATCCGAGATGTTACAGTTCACCATTCTTACTCATCGTTTCTTTAACGATAGGTACCAATTCAAGCTAACTTTCTTCCTATTCTTTAATAAGTTTTACCGATAACCAATCTTGCTAGCCTTTAGCTTCAATATTAAAGATCCACGTCCCTTGTTTCCGCTTCCACCCAAATCGATTTCATAAACCGAAATCAATTTCACAGACCTTAAATTCTAATGAATACTCGAACTTTCCGACCTAACATTCAACCCTTTAAAACGGCTATTAAAGCCAACATTTTGTTTTCTCCATCCCTTCTGATGCTTTGGTAGGCTTTTGGTTCACTCGCTGATGAATTAGTCACCGGAGGAGGTGGAACATAGAATGGACAACAAGCAGGTCTCTTTGAAAATGAAAGGTCCCTAAATATTCTTAGTTGACGATGAGATTCTATTACCAGAAATATAGGTTAGGAAGGTGATGCGTGTGTAGTGTTATAGGTTTTTATGTATATTTTTAGCCCTTTTTACACTTTAGTCAAGTTTTAAATTTATAAAACACGATATTTTACTAACACTAAACACACATATGGGCAAGTTGTAACACCCCAAAAAAATGGGTTTGGTAATTTAAACCCGGTTAATATAGAGGAACGGGTAAAAATATCGTTAGGGGTAAAAGTGAACCCGTAAATGAATATTAACTAGGAATAATTAACCTAGTTGAATATTAGTATCGTTGGTATTAAACGAAGGGTTGTAGCCTTATTTAATTAAAACGAAACATGAGGGACCAAAGTGAACAACTTGAAAGTTGTTTTATTAAAAGAAAACAACACACACACATACACACACATCGTGTGTGTGTTCATCAATGAGCAGGGAAGGCTCCCATGGAGCCAAAACCCTAAACTTCACAAATTCTCCAAATTGAAAGGCTAAACGATGCCCAAATTCACAACCGAACATGAATTAACGATCACCTTCACAAGGGGATCATAAGGTTTGTCTTAAAACTTAGATTTGATGATCTTGTTTGAAGTGGGTTAAGATCAATCCATGAATTTGTATGAAATTAAGCATGTAGAGGTGTTAGAAACACCAAATAGAACTTGTGTTATGAACAATTTCAAGTAATTGGGTGATTTAGAATGAAACCCATTGCATGAGTGTGAAGATGATGTTCATGATGAACTTGTAGATGTTATAGTGTGATCTTGTGATGTATAAGGTGTTATATGATAGACTGAGATAGATAAACTTGATGTGGAATTTATGATTATGAGATTTTGCTTGAATGTGATGGTTCATAAGATGAAATAGGGAAGAACATGCTTAAAGCACTTGTACATTATGCTTAGAAAGTGATATGCGCACCAAGTGTTTGATGAAATGCTTAGGAGAAAATGATAAGTGAGATTGTATGCTAATAATGAATAAATGTATGTAGAATGTGATGATGATGTATTAAATAATAGATTTGTATAAGGAATGTGTTTTGAATGGATTACAAGTGAGAAATTTGTTTGATAAGATGATATGGCAAGAAACCTTCATTAAAAGGTATGTATGCTAATCATGTTGTGATGAATGTGATGACATGTACGGATAGGAGTCATGTCAACCTGGACACAAGCATGGAAGGGCAACGGGCCAAGGATAAACACGGAAGCTATGCTCGAAATCGGACGCACGAGGTAAGTGAACTCCGAACTTACCCTTTTGTTTGGTAATGTATTTATGATATATGGTAATTATTGAATGTATGTAAGAAGATATGAATCGATGTGATTACTAAGTTAAGTTTTAGTGGAAATGGGTCGGAAGTGGTTAAGAAAGAGATTCGATTAAGTTTGGGAAGGAGTTATACATGTAGGATGTAAATTGTAAGTACGTGTATGAATAGAAAGTGAATACATGCTTGAGTGAGTATTTAATTATATGCGAAAATGAATAAGATGAGTTATGTGTATTCGAGGACATGTTCATATGAAGAAAAGCTAATGATACTAACCATTTTTTCTATTGAGAATTAATGTGAAGTATAGGCATGTTAACAATGGAAGTGAAGGTTGACTCCGCAATCCGATGCGAGTGATCGAATGGATGGATGAAGGGGCTAGTATAAGAGAAAGCATGATATGTTGACGCCTTATTATGCATGTGATAAGATTTCGTATTATGTCACCGGTTGCTAATGATGTGATTGAATGGGGTGACTGCAGGCTGTACAGGTTTATGGATGTTTCATCAAGAAGTGTACGCGGTTGAAGATCGAGTCAAGACATGGATTGTACGTGGGTGTGTATGTGGTCACTTAATTTGATATAAGTATGTTAGTTTTTGATTAATTTATAAAAAGGGATTAATGTATTTAAGTGAAAGAAAGATTATCATGAAAGAAATTTTAGGTATGTACTTTCCGCTGCAAATTAAGGGTAATAATGTGTTAGGGCGTAACACAAGTGCACCCATCGTAAGCGTAGTATAGCGTTGGTAAGATACCGAGATCGTCCAAGGACACAAGAGCTTTTAGTACTGGTTTATCCTCAACGTCTAATCAAATCAAAATTTTAGAAAAAGGTTTAACCATGAAAATAAAAACTAAAAATGCTGAAAATAAAAAAATAAAAAATAAAAACAGATAGACAAGATGAATCACTTGGATCTGACTCGCCTTTAGAGTAACCTTTGATTATTTCCGCACTTTTGCACTTTTTAAGAGATTATCTTAGTTATAGTAGTAGGCCCCTCTTTTGAAGGTGACGTTACCCTCAACCCAGTAGTTTGAGTCAGCAAGGATACAATCCTAAAGGGTTGGATTATTGAAAGATAATTAATTAAGTTATTAATGCGTAATGTGGTAGGCCCATCTTTTGAAGGTGACGTTACCCTCGGCTAAGTAGTTTGAGTCAGCAGGGATACAATCCTAAGTAGCCGGGTTAATGTTTTAATAGTAGTTTACATACGAGGGGATCAAGAAATTCGAACCCCCGCCATCCAATACCAGTGGGTATTGAAGGAGGTCCTAGTAAGCTTGACCCAGGTCCTTGCAGGATCTATACACTGAACAAGGCAAGACGCTTACCAAACCATTCCCTTAACCCCCGACCAGGTAGCCAACATATCTCCATATAGACCGTGGAGATATGAATGGTGTAAATCTTTTATTTTATATAGACAGTAAAATAACGCCAAGACACCACGGACAAATGATAAGGAAGTTTCACCTTCAACATAAGAAACTAGTTATTAAAGTCATTAATACATAACCAAATAAAAAGTGCGAAAAGATTAAAAATAAAAAGTATTACACTAAATGCTTGTCTTCACCAAGTGATGTAAGAGACTTAGGCAAACATGGCCTTTGATTGTCAAGAACTCTTACTATCAATCTTGGATCCCAAGACTACTACACACACTCTATGATGGATGATGGATGATGGTGGTGGATGTGGGTTGTGATGGTGGTGGTGGGTGGGTGAAGTGTGAGAGAGGTGGTTTGCCAAGGGATGCCTTTGAAGTGAACCAAGCACCTCTATTTATAGCCTGCACAGAAGCCCGGACACAGCCCCGTGTCCATTGGGCACGGCCCCGTGTCCATCCATCTTCTCTTTCTTCATTAAATGCAGTTTGTCTGCATTAGTTGACCACGCCCCCGTGTCTGCTAGGCACGACCCTGTGTGTGGAAGCGTATCTGTACTATCAAGATTTGCTTGGATTCTGCGAATCTTAGCATTAACCACGGCCCCGTGTCCGCTGGGCACGCCCCCGTGTTCATTGAGCACGGGGCGTGTTCAGCCTTCTGATCTCTTGTTTTTGCTTGGGAAGATGCTGTCGAGGGGTCGGGCAAGCTACGTTTGTTCCTTTTCTTGTATTATTGTTAGATTTGGCTGCATTTTTGCTTCTTTTGTTCATTTAAGCTCTTTTAACCCTGAAAATACAAAAGGAAGACAAAAGCACACTTTTTCCAACATTAGTACAAAAAAAGGGTTAGTTTTATGCCTCATTTGATGTAATTTATATGTTGCATTTTACACACATCAAATACCCCCACACTTGAATCTTTGCTTGTCCTCAAGCAAAACTCTTTTTAATGTGGCTTACACACCCAAATGGAATGGGTAGAAGAGAAGTTTTGGGCTTGTCTTGAGTGTCGGGATTCCAAGATCTTTATTAGGTTTTATTTTTATTTTATTTACAATCATATTCGTTACGATTTAATTAAAACATTACATAAGAGAAATTACTTATTTGGGCATAACATGCCTCTTTAAAATTCCATTTATATACAAGTTCACATACCTCACGGGAGATCACTCAACACTCGGCCGAAGATGTGTTTTTGTGAAACACTCGGGACCGGCATCGAACTTACTTCTACCATATGCTTGCCAAGCAATCAAACCTCCTCCTTTTTAACTATACACCTTTGTAAATATCAAGAGGACTTTAGGGAAGGGTTAGACTTGGGTTAAAGGTAGGTGGTTTTGGGTTAGTGGTTAGTAGAAAAGGGCGAAAGGCGTAAAAAAGCGTCGGTTTTCGTAAAATTTTTTATTTTTGTGACTTTTTATTCTAATGAAGCATTTTTTTTTCAAACAAGGTTCTTTTTGATGAACTTGTTTGTTTATTTCTTGATTTCATCATTTTTTATAAGGAACGTCACATGAAAAACCGAGTTTTTTACTAAAATAAAGGGTTTAAAATGAAAAAGGGTTTTGGTGGGTAAAGGGTGTTTGTTTTGTGGGTTTTGAAATGAAAAGGTTTAGGCTCAAAGGGGTTAACTAGGGGGATTTTTGGTAGGTGGTAAAAAAAAGAAAAATAATGGTGTTGAAAGAAAAAGGGTTAGTCCTAATGCCTCCATCATTTACTTACTTGGGTTTAAGTTGGTAAGGACCGGGAATGTATTGTCATGGCAAGTTCTAGAGTCGTAAGAAACCAAGCGGCTATTCACACAAGAAACGAAAAATGAGCATTTAGTTTTAAAGATGTGTATTTGTATGCTCAACAAGGCTCAAAACTCACTTTTTATGGGAAAGGGTTTTTATGTGATCAAGTATATATAATCAAATTTTAACTAGATTTGTCATGCCGTTTCATAATTTTCTTATGTTGGTTCTTTTTATCACGACGCTATCGGTTGTAAATTTGTAAAAATATAACCTTTTTAGAACTTTTTATTCCCAAATTAAACCATGACAAGTAAAAAAAAAATGAAAAGTTTTTGAAAAAAATTGGGGTGATTAGCGGTTCCAATAGAGTTTTGTGTAAGGCTTGTAATTAGGACTTGCAAAATTTAAGGTTTTAGCATCCCCCCACACTTAAATTACACATTGTCCTCAATGTGTCCCAAAAATAAGTTTTTAGGTTGATTGAATGTGTAAAAGGTGTGTTAAAAACAAAATTTTATGTTACTGGGCATCTGGACACAGCCCCGTGCTCGCTGAGCACGGCCCCGTGGTCAGATTGCTAGTAACGGGAACTTACAGAAGGTGGACACGGGGGTGTGTCCGGTGAACACGACCCCGTGTTGAACAAAAATCTGCATAATTTTGACAAACAGCAGGTCTGGGCGTTGGGCACGGGGGCGTGTCGGCTGAGCACGACCCCGTGTGGACAAACTGCAAAAATGTAAAACAGGTTTCTGCCTTCGGTTTTGCTGTCCCGGCTTTAGTAGCACTAATGTTTAGTGCCTTAAGCCTCGTTGGTACCTGTTTTACTAATAAATACCACACCAAACAATAACAAACATCCTAAATTACCAAAGTTTAATCATCCACACCACAAGTTAAAAAGAAAAGAAATGCAGAAAATAAAAAGTGTTAAAGGAAGTAAATTGTTCAACAAGTGGCACGCAGGCCAGAAATTGTTCATGAGATAAGGGGGTTAACCTGTGAGACCTCCAACCGTGGGGTGCTACCTCCAACTCCTCCCGCACAATCCATGTCCTCGTGTTCATCATCATCACCTCCTCCGTGGCCCGCCATATACTCCCGGATGTTTCCAATGTCATCCTGCATGTCGGAGATGTTTCTCTCTATTACTCCGACCCGGGCGTATGTATTGCTAGCCATGTTGTAGGTGTTCCTGGTGCACATAAGGTTTTCCTGCAATAAATAATGTAAGCTTTGAAAGTTAGGAAAACCGCCTCCTTGAGAGGAGGATTGACCCGGATCACCCTGGTGCTGGTAGTGGTACTAAGGAGGAGGACGGATGTGTGGAGCGTGTAAGACGAGTGCTTCTTGTGGGTTCCATGCATGCCCTTGAACCCTTTGAAAACTGATCGTCCCGTCATCTGCTTCATAAATCAAGTTCATGGAGCGGCATATGACCATGTCTACTTTCCCCGACCATGGGCTCTTTTGGAAAGACCTCGGCATCCTATCAACAAAGTGTTTGAAAAGGCTGTAAATCCACCCTCCGGAGAAGATAGGAGTTGGGGGAGTAGCAAGTTAGTTCCAGTGCATGTTACGGAGTAGCAAGTATGGAACATCAAGGTTGGTACGGGTGTGAATGCAATGGAGGACTAGCAGATCTCGTAACCCTACAACGCCGCTGCTGTCGTGCCTCTAGCTAAGAGAGTAGGTGAGGACCCTATGGATGTAGCGGTAAAGAGGGTCTCTCAATTGTGTACTCTTAGTTCGGCTTGGGTTATAGTGACCCTCTCCGATTTGAGCCCAAGCAGCTTGGCGTTGATTTTCTTGAAGCTCGCAGAGACCGTCGGTGTTCTCTTCATCCCCAGCATCCTCTTCCGAGTATAACCCCACTAGAGCCCCAAATTGAGCGATTGAGATACTGTACGTGGTCCCTCCACAACGGAACTCTACCCCTTCATTATCAAACGGTTCAGCTCTGTCTTGAAGACGAACATGCTGTAAAATTCCATGTTGTATTCATGCACAGAGCGAAGTCGAGTGTAAAGGGCAGCTCGTAGTGGGCCGGTGACAATGTTGTTGAAGCGGTCTATCTGGTTCACTGTTTCTAGAAGATCCATGCATACTTGTCGTGGATACTCCTCGGGCCTAGTTCTTAGCACATCGTATCTTGCTTGAGCATCCAACTCATTTGCATTGAATCTGGTAAATTTCTTGGCCATCTAAAAGAAAACACCAAACAATTAGCAAGAAACAGTGAAATTCTCGGAGAAAACTGAAAACAGTCGGCTGAACACGGCCCCGTGTTCAGCGGACACGCCCCGAGTTCGCCTGGATTTGGCTGGACACGACCCCGTGTCCAGACGTCTGTTTCCCAAAAATCCCATTTTTCGACCCGGTCCCGAAAACTTGAAAATTTTTGGTCCAGTAGGGGTGGTTTTCCCCAAAAATGAAACCCCAAGTGCCGGTTTTCCCAAAACAAACCGTTTACCCCTTCAATTTTATCTTTTTCGGTTCAAAAACAAGGGTTTGGGGTTTTTTTGAGAAATCGGGCGAATCTACAAACAATACAAGTTGATTTACTTAATATAACATGTATGTAAACTAATGCTAATAGATTTATGCAAAAATTTGAGGTTCGATCCGGTTCAAGTTGAAGAACTCTAGATTTTCCCCCAAATCTTGATGTTAAACTACATGCAAGTACTTAATCAAAATTATTTGGAGGATAGAATCATACCTTGACGTTGTTAGAAGAAAGGGAAACGTCGAAATCTGCAGAAAAATATCGCCGGAATCAGAGAGTTTTTGGGGAAACGGGGCGTGTGGAATGAAGAAAGTGAAGGAAAAAGGGGGTTTTATCCCTACAGTTGCGCGGACACGGCCCCGTGCTCGCTGAGCACGGCCCCGTGGGCGGGCAATTATATTATTTTTTTAAGTGCTCGTGTGAGTGCCCTGTTTCCCAAAACTTTTGTTTTAGAAAACTTACCGATTTAGATGTTTTCCCGATTGTTCGTAACTTACCAGGTATGATGTTGATGCTTGAACCTTTGTTTCATTCTTCGACCGTTTGAAGCGAGATTTCTTCCTCTTCATCCTCAATAAATCCTTGATAGAGCTTCAGCCGTTGGCCACTGACTTTGAATGGAATTCCATTTCGAGATTTAATTTCGACTGCACCGTGTGGGAAAATATGGGTGATGGAAAAAGGTCCTGACCACCTAGACTTTAATTTACCAGGAAACAATCAAAGTCGTGAATTAAACAATAGAACTTGATCTCCTACCCGAAATTCATTAGGTTTAATGTGTTTATCATGCAAACTTTTGTATTCTTTCCTTATAAATTTCGGAGTTAGAATATGCATAATTCCTTAATTCGTCTAATTCATTTAATTGGCAAAATCTATTTTTACCGGCAATTTCTAAGTCTAAGTTTACATTTTTAATTGCCCAGTTGGCCTTGTGTGCTATTTCTACTGGCAAATGACAGCTTTTTCCATAGACGAGCTTATATGGGGTTGTACTATTGTTGTTTTATAAGCAGTTCGAAAAGCCCATAAAGCATCGTCTAACTTATCGGCCCATTCTTTTTTATTTAGACCTACGGTTTTTTCGAGTATTCGTTTTAAACCTCTATTAGTCAGTTCGGCTTGTCCGTTTGTTTGAGGGTGATATGCCGTTGAGACCCGGTGATAGACCCCATTTCTTGTTAAAAAAATTTCAAGTTGATGGTTACAAAAATGGGTACCTCTATCACTAATTAATGCTTTTGGTGTTCCAAAATGAGAGAATAATCTTTTCAGAAATCTTACCACGACTCTTCCATCATTTGTTGGAAGTGCCTCGGCCTTGGCCCATTTAGACAAGTAATCTACCGCCACAAGTATATATTTGTTTCCTTTTGATGGTGGGAAGGGTCCCATAAAGTCGAGTCCCCACACATCAAAAATTTCAGAAAACAAGAATGCCATTTTGTGGCATTTCGTTTTTGGAAGTAATATTACCTGATCTTTGGCAGGCGTCACATATCTTGACAAGACTTTGGGCGTCTTTGTAAATGGTTGGCCAATAAAATCCTGAATAAAATACCTTTCGTGCGGTACTAGCGGCACCATGATGTCCTCCGTATGGACCTTCATGACAATGGCGGAGAATTCTTCTTGCTTCACTACCATGTACGCATCGGCGGATGAGTTGATCGGCACACATTTTGAAAAGATAAGGATCTTCCCAAAAATAATGCTTTACATCGGCAAAGAATTTCTTTCTTTAATGATGTGGCCATCCTTTTGCGACTATACCGCTAGCTAGGTAGTTAGCATAGTCGGTGTACCATGGCTCTTCTCGGTATTCCACCATTTCCAGGGACTCCGTTGGGAACTTTTCATTTATTTGCTCATCCCTGGTTGCCTCCAAAGCTGGGTCTTCCAAGCGCGAAAGATGATCTGTTGCGGTGTTTTCTGCTCCTCTTTTGTCTTTGATTTCAATGTCAAATTCTTGGAGGAGTAGAATCCACCGAATCAAACGTGGTTTAGCATCCTGTTTCTTGAAAAGATATCGAATGGCTGCATGATCTGTATCGACTATTGTTTTAGAAAGAACAAGATTATGAACGAAATTTATCAAAAGCAAATACCAGGGCAAGTAACTCTTTTTCTGTTGTTGTGTAATTTTCTTGTGCATCGTTAAGGGTTTTACTAGCGTAATAAATTGGGTGAAAATGCTTATCTTTTCTTTGTCCCAAGACGGCTCCAACTGCAAAGTCACTTGCATCGCACATGATTTCGAAAGGTAATTTCCAATCAGGCGCAATCATGATAGGTGCATTGACTAGCATTTCTTTTAGTGTTAGAAATGCTTGATTGCAATCCTTGTCAAAGATGAAAGGGGCATCTTTTTCAAGTAATTTTGTTAGAGGCCTTGAGATTTTAGAAAAGTCCTTGATAAATCGTCTATAAAATCCGGCATGCCCTAGGAAACTTCGGATAGCTCTAACGGAGGATGGGGTGGTAATCGAGAAATAGTGTCTATTTTTGCTCGATCAACCTCCATTCCCTCGCTTGAGATTTTGTAACCGAGTACTATTCCCTCCGTTACCATGAAATGGCATTTTTCCCAGTTAAGGGCGAGGTTAGTTTCCTCACATCAGGATAGCATTCGTTCAAGGTTATCGAGGCATTGGTCGTATGAATCTCCAAAGATAGAAAAGTCGTCCATGAAGATTTCCATTGTCTTTTCTATCATATCATGGAAGATGGCCAGCATGCAATGTTGAAAGGTTGCGGGGGCATTACATAGACCAAAAGGCATGCGTCGATAAGCAAAAGTTCCATAGGGACATGTAAATGTTGTCTTTTCTTGGTCTTCGGGTGCTATCGGGATTTGAAAGTAACCTGAAAAACCATCTAAGAAACAATAAAATTTGTGACCGGATAATCTTTCCAACATTTGATCAACGAAGGGTAAAGGAAAGTGATCTTTCCTTGTCGCTTCATTTAATCGACAATAATCTATACATACCCTCCATCCTGTGACAGTTCTCGTTGGTATTAATTCATTTTTTTCATTAGTTATTACCGTCATACCTCCTTTCTTTGGAACTACTTGGACGGGACTTACCCAAGGACTATCGGAGATTGGATAAATGATTCTGGCGTCAAGTAATTTGATAACTTCGTTGTTAACCACTTCTTGGACATTTGGATTTACCCTACGTTGTGGTTGTATTACCGATTTATAATCATCATTCATTAAAATTTTGTGCGTGCACATGGAAGGACTTATTCCTTTAATATCTACAAGCTTCCAAGCGACCACATTTTTGTGTTTTTTTTAAAGTGTAATTAATTTATCTTTTTCTAAACTAGTTAATTTTGAATCTTTTGGGAGTTCTTTGAGCTCAAGAGATGGGTCTTTAGGAGACTCCTTATTTGGTTGCTCATTTTTGTCAAGAATCACAAAGGTTTGTTCTATGGCGACCTCTTCTTCAACAAAGTGGTCATTTTCTTTTCTCGTATCTGGTGGTTCATCTTCATCTTCAATTAGGGGGTCATTATTGCCGAATGGATATTTCATTGAACGCTCAAGATCGACACTCTTTTTAAATGCCCCTAATTAAATAGATAGATTGTTGTACTTCCGTTTTTTCAAAGCTTCGTGGGTTTTTACAAAAGGTCATCCCAACACTAGAGGAGCGTCATCAAGGATGACAAAGTCGGTTGGGATTACCATTTGGTTGGTTTGGACCAAGACATCCTCAACTACTCCTATTGATTGTATTACTTTCCGATTAGATAGAAAAATAGGTATTTGAAGTGGAGAAAAATCACTAATACTTAATTTTTTGAAAATGTAGTTTGGCATTATATTAACACAAAGATCTTTATCAATTGTGACATTACTAATAAAGGAGTTTTGAAAAAAAAACATGGAACCAGTGTAATGTTAATTTCAAATGGGTCTTCTTTTATTAGCGAAGTTTGATCAATTGTTAACTTAATGCTTACCGTTTCGTCAATTTTAGTGTTAGTATTTAACTCTTTTAAAAACTTAGCATGAGTGGGTACTAAACAATGATGTTCGAAAGAAGGTGACAAGAGATTAATTTTTTTCAAAATTAGACTCTTCTTGAATTTTAACGTTATCGGACTCACCTTTCTCGTTATTTAACTCATGTGTCGGTGTTTCACTTACTTGTTCTTCCATTTTTACATTTTAAACTATCTCTTCTTTATTACAAGTTAATTCTTCCCTTGTGCGGGATTCCTCTTCCCTTGCGCGAGATTCTTTTATGCAACGTTCGATAGTTTTAATGTGTTCTATTATCTTATCGGCTATGTGGGTGATAGAGTAAGGATCAGGATCCTCAAAGCTTGAATCCGGATGTTAGATCCTTTGTTCCTCATAATACTCATAGGAAGTAGATGGTTCACACCATTGTTCTTCATTGTAACTATATGATGGATAAGGGTCGTAATTTTGTTCTTCACAATACTCATATGAGGTGGGTTGTTCACGCCATGGTTCCTCATAATAAGCATATGAAGGTGGAGGCTCATATCTTGGTTCCTTAAAGTATGAGTATGAAGGCTCATACCTTGGTTCATCAAAATATGAGTATGAGGGAGAAGGTTCATACCTTGGGTCTTCATAGGATGTGTATGAAGTTGATGGCTCGTACTTGGGTTCCTCATAGTAGGTGTATGAAGTGGATGGTTGAAATAAGTCACAATATTGTATCGAGTGAGGGTTACCTTAAATGGTGCAATAGTCTTCCCTATAATCATCCTCCTTATAGGTGTAGTTGTAATCTCCTGAGTATTGATCCATAAGAATCACTCAGCAGACCACAACAGAGTCTCGAGACCAGAAAACAAAAATAAAAACGGAAACAGAGGCTGGACACGGCCCCGTGTTCAGGTTCTGTATCTGCGCGTTTTAATAAAAGTAACTGGTTTTATGCAGCACGGGGGCGTGTTCAGTGAGCACGACCCCGTGTTCAGACTCTGTATCTGGGTGTTTTACAAAAAAATGTGCAGCACGGCCCCGTGTTCAGTAAACACGGCCCGTGTTTAGGCTACTGTAAATGCAAAAACTAACTAAAATGCAGAAAATGTGCGCGCGTTTTAAAAAGGTTTTGAAAAACTGATTAGGCCATCGATTTTAAGCTTTCTTAAAATCCTCGTGTCCTTGGCAACGGCGCCAAAAACTTGATGCGTGTGTAGTGTTATAGGTTTTTATGTATATTTTTAGCCCTTTTTACACTTTAGTCAAATTTTAAATTTATAAAACACGATATTTTACTAACACTAAACACACATATGGGCAAGTGCACCTATCGTGAGCGTAGTATAGCATTGGTAAGATACCAAGGTCGTCCAAGGACACAAGAGCTTTTAGTACCGGTTTATCCTCAACGTCTAATCAAATAAAAATTTTAGAAAAATGTTTAAACATGAAAATAAAAACTAAAAATGCTGAAAATAAAAAAATAAAAAATAAAAACAGATAGACAAGATGAATCACTTGGATCCGACTCGCCTTTAGTGTAACCTTTGATTATTTCCGCACTTTTACACTTTTTAAGAGATTATCTTAGTTATAGTAGTAGGCCCCTCTTTTGAAGGTGACGTTACCCTCAACCCAGTAGTTTGAGTCAGCAAGGATACAATCCTAAAGGGTTGGATTATTGAAAGATAATTAATTAAGTTATTAATGCGTAATGTGGTAGGGCCCTCTTT
The DNA here is from genome assembly GCA_030545235.1 of Helianthus tuberosus. Lineage (NCBI taxonomy): Eukaryota > Viridiplantae > Streptophyta > Magnoliopsida > Asterales > Asteraceae > Helianthus > Helianthus tuberosus. Next base: position 27,323,899 of record CM060432.1, read on the forward strand.
TGAAGGTGACGTTACCCTCGGCTAAGTAGTTTGAGTCAGCAGGGATACAATCCTAAGTAGCCGGGTTAATGTTTTAATAGTAGTTTACATATGAGGGGATCAAGAAATTCGATCCCCCGCCATCAAATACCAGTGGGTATTGAAGGAGGTCCTACTAAGCTTGACCAAGGTCCTTGCAGGATCTATACACTGAACAAGGCAAGACGCTTACCAAACCATTCCCTTAACCCCCGACCAGATAGCCAACATATCTCCATATAGACCGCGGAGATATGAATGGTGTAAATCTTTTATTTTATATAGACAGTAAAATAACGCCAAGACACCACGGACAAATGATAAGTAAGTTTCACCTTCAACATAAGAAACTAGTTATTAAAGTCATTAATACATAACCAAATAAAAAGTGCGAAAAGATTAAAAATATAAAGTATTACACTAAATGCTTGTCTTCACCAAGTGATGTAAGTGACTTAGGCAAACATGGCCTTTGATTGTCAAGAACTCTTACTATCAATCTTGGATCCCGAGACTACAACACATACTCTATGATGGATGATGGTGGTGGATGTGGGTTGTGATGGTGATGGTGGGTGGGTCAAGTGTGAGAGAGGTGTTTGCCAAGGGATGCCTTTGAAGTGAACCAAGCACCTCTATTTATAGCCTGCACAGAAGCCCGGACACGGCCCCGTGTCCATTGGGCATGGCCCCGTGTCCATACATCTTCTCTTTCTTCATTAAATGCAGTTTGTCTGCATTAGTTGACCACGCCCCCGTGTCTGCTGGGCACGGCCCCGTGTGCAGAAGCGTATCTGTACTATCAAGATTTGCTTGGATTCTGCGAATCTTAGCGTTGACCACGGCCCCATGTCCGTTGGGCACGCCCCCGTGTTCTGAAATAGAAGCTTCTACAGCTTTGTCTTTTCTGCAGACACTTGGGCACGCCCCCATGTTCATTGAGCACGGGGCGTGTTCAGCCTTCTGATCTCTTGTTTTCGCTTGGGATGATGCTTTCGAGGGGTTGGGCATGCTACGTTTGTTCCTTTTCTTGTATTATTGTTAGATTTGGCTGCGTTTTTGCTTCTTTTGTACATTTAAGCTCTTTTAACCCTGAAAATACAAAAGGAAGATAAAAGCACACTTTTTCCAACATTAGTACTAAAAAGGGTTAGTTTTATGCCTCATTTGATGTAATTTATATATTGCATTTTACACACATCAGAAGGCAAGGATGGTGAATTTTTATGGTTTGTTTGGTATGAGGTGTTGGAATAAACAAGGAAATAGAATGGACAAAGGAATATAGTAAACAAGGGAATGAAATGGATCACTACCATTTCATTATCATGTTTGGTTACCCATATGTAAATAGAATGAATCATTACTTTATACACTTTGTTAGACGAATTAATGGAATACAATTTATTAAAAACGACAAAAATATAATTGCCTCAATAATAAAATAATTTTAATAATAATAATAATAATAATTGTATATTTTTTTCCATTTCTTGAAGGAATAACCTCCCCTATCAAGGAATGAAAACTTTTAAAATGGAAGGAATCACATTCATTATAGAATGATTCATTCCAATACCAACTGATGATCAAACATGTTTATATTCATTCCATCAGAATGATCCATTCCGTTTCGCCTTCAATTCCTTCGTATAAAACGCTACCTTAAGGTTAGAACAAATTTACGGCAAGGTTGTTTAGGGGTTGTTTGGCAACATTTGAACCAATAAGTGCTGAATGAAGAAGAGGTCTAAATGGGTAAGAGGCTCTGAACCAGTAAGAGCTGAACCAGTATGTTAGGTCATTTGAGAGCGTTGGTACTTGTTTTAGATGGTTCTGGATTGGTTTGGTTAAGTTTATTAAGCTTTAGAAAGTCTAGGGGCTAAAATTGTAATGTTTTGATAGTAGCAAATCTGACTTGGTGTAATTAAGATGCCAGCATAATTATAATTATGCTGGCAAGTCAGATCCTATATAAACTCATGTAATGGTGCCCTAGCCAAGGTTTTGGCTAGTTTCTTTGGTGAAAACTCTAGTGTTGTGATCTTCTTGTTATTTCTTGTGCTTAATCCGATTTCCAGGAGCTTGTTAACATTTATATCAGTTGGGAATTCATACAACACTTGTTGTTAATCATCAAACCAAAATCTTCATCTTCATATGTTGATTTTTCTTGACTTTTACATATTCAAACACCTAATCAATAGGTGTTTTGGACTAAAACAATCAACCACTGTGATCCAGATTGATATTGGGATCTACAATTTGGTATCAGAGCCTTAGTGCTCTTGATTGTTGTGTTCTTGTTAAGATTCTTCAAGTTTTGAAGGTTTTTCAAAAGTTTCAAGTTTTTCAAATTTTTGGGCTTAAAATGGATTGATTTGGTGTGTTTAATTGATAGGTTGTTGTTAATCAGTGATTAGGGAGTCATTTTGGACATTTTGATGCAAAGAAACATGGTTTTTGAGTCGTTTTTGGGCGATTAGAGGGTTTTAGTTCGTGTTAAACCCTCTGGTCAGCGTAGATAAACTTGAATACAACGGATTTATTTTGAATATAGCGAAATTATTTTGAAGTCAGCGGACTTAATTTGAAGTTAGCGGAATTAATTTCGAAGTCAGCGGAATTAATTTTGAATACAGCGGAATTAATTTTGAAGTCAGCGGAATTATTTTGAATACAGCGGAATTATTTTGAATGCAGCGGAATTATTTTGAATGCAGCGGAATTATTTTGAACACGGCGGAATTATTTTGAATACAGCGGAATTATTTTGAATACAGCAAATTTAGTTTGAATACAGCAAATTTAACTTGAATATCGCATAATTAACAATTTCGCCGATCAAACACAAGCGAAATTGTTAATTACCGGCGAAATAGCGTCATTGACCCTGTAGCGAATTTATCGAAGGCGACTTCGAGGACAGTGATAAAGAACCACAACGTTTTTATCACGGTGATCGGAAAAATTAGCCAAACTAACGTGTTTGTTGTATGTTCCAGCGGAATTAGCTATTTTCTCTTGTGCAGGATTCTCACCCTGTCCGGCGAAATTATCTCATCAGCGAAGATATCAGCGTAGTCTTCTGTGTCCTTGTGTTTCCAGATAGTTCTTCGGCGAAATTAATCACGTTTCCGGCGAAATTGCTCTTCATCCAGCAAATCAGCGAAATTAGTGTCTGTTCAGCAAAATTTTGTCAAAAACCAATCAAAATGTCTTTTAATCAATTGAACCCAATCGCTCAAGCTGAACTTGAGATCGGAACTTCTACAAGACCACCAAATCTGAAAGGATCGGCTGATTTTGGTACTTGGAAGAATCGCATCAAATCGTTCTTTGAATACACTGACTACAACTAATGGATTTCCGTCACCGTTGGACCCCATGTACCAACGGTGGTTCGAGGAGACGTTATAGTTACAACGACCCCACCACCTACACTGAGGAAGACAAAGCCCTAATCCAACACGACCGTCGTGCACATGTTGCCTTAACCATGGCTTTGTCAACTGATGACTGTAACATGTTTGAAGAATACAGAACTGCAAATGAACTCTGGCTCGCTTTGATCAAATATTACGAGGGAAACGAAGAGCTGATTGAGAGCAAAAGAATCATGGTGCAGAACCAAACGACAGGTTTTGTGGAATTCGTGGAGAAAGCCTTTCCGATCATATCAGTCGCTTTCGGAATATGATGACCAAGATGAAGAAGGCAGGAAATCCTGTCACAAACCGTGCTGCTATAAAGAAGCTGCTGGACTCACTCCCTAAGGAATGGAGTTTGCAATGCATGATGATCAAGAAGGATTTCCTCAATAATCCAAATCTTGTCACTATGTCAGACTTAATTAACACTCTAAGAGCTTTTGAAATGGATGTCAACAAACGAGAAATGAACACTGCTGGCTACACTCCAAAGACCAATCAAACTTCTGCTGGAATGAAGAATGTGGCATTCCTTGCTTCAGGTGGCATCAGTCAACAAGCTTCTGACATGATCTATGCTAACGCTTCCGCAAGCGCATCAAAAGCTCCACAACCTAGTGAGAAGACTGTCACGGTTGGTGATACACAAGCGTTGAAAGTGTCTACTGAAAACGTGGCACTTTTCAACATGTTTCTGAGTAGCTATGAAGCTTTAATGTCAGGAGAGCTCAAGAAGGAAATGTTCACTGCTGAAGACATGTATCAGGTTGATCCAGATGACATGGAGGAAATGGATTTGAAATGGCAGATGGCCATCATCACTCTAAGGTTGAAGAAATTTCAGGACAAGACCGGAAAGCGTTTGGGTCTTGGAAAAGCTGGTTTTGACAAGTCCAAACTGAGGTGTCACAACTGCAAGAATCTTGGTCACTTCAAGCGTGAGTGCCCTTTGTTGAAGGAAGGAAACATTGAAGCCACTCCTGCTGTAAAGCAAATCACTATCGAAGAAAACAAAAACAACGCATCTCCTGGCACACCAAAAGCTTTAGTTGTTGAAGATTATGATTGGAGTGAAGAAATTGCTGAAGCCAAGGAACAAGTCAACAAAACTCTTATGGCAAAGATCTCAAGCGGGTCCACATTAAAGCAGTTTGAGAAACCAACAGCTGGAATTCCAAAAGGTGACAACATTGCTGACAAGGGTCTGAAAAGCATTCTCACCTCCCCGGAGCCTGAGAAAGAAAAGAATTCTGAAGAGGCTAAGGAGCATGGTCCTAAAGAGGCATCTGACTAGAAGAAAGACAAAGAAAAAGTCTCAGCTGCAGCAATGAAAACAGAATCTTCGAAAGAAAAGGCTGACAAAGACTTGGTAAATAGTATTCCACATAGCTTTAAAGTAAAGCTATGCACACCAGCATGCGTTGATGTCGTGGCACATTACAAGTCTCTAAATCTAGAATTTGAGAGACAAAAAGACAAAGCTTTAAAATTTAACAAAGCGCTTAAACAGAACGAGGCCGCATATCAGAGAAAGTTGAATTCAACTTTAGCTGAAATGCAAACTCTAAAAGAATTTGTGTTTAGAAAAGATTTTATCATTAACGATCTCACAGATAGACTAGAAAAAGCTTTGAATGAAAAGAATAAATTGTAAATTATCATAGACAAATGAAATGTCAGTCAAAAGGCCTTTACTGACATCAAAAACTGCCAACGACCAACGTATGTGAATGACGGGATCGGGTATAAAGACAGGCAAGGAAATGAAAGAAAACTCTTCTTTCCACCACATAGCAAAAACTATGTGCCTATGCCAACTCCTCATCCCGAAAACGATCTCATTGATGAAAAGGCCTCTGTAGAACAAAACGGTTCTTTTAAGAATGAAACAACCACTAATATTCCTAAAAGTAATGCAGATTCATTTGTGTGTAAAGAAGATGTGTGCGATAAGGATGAAGACTGCGGCGGTTCAAAAATAGGAATAGGCTATTCAGGCGACAGTTATTCCACTGTTAACTGGTTCGCCTGGAACTGTGATAAGAGAAACAATATTCGGGATGACTGTAAGGGCCATGTGCCTACATTTAAGACCCGTGATCATGAACATGTTATGTTTGAATGTCATGATTTAAATTCTGCATTTTGTGATGACAAAAATGTGTGTGAATCTCCTATATTTGTGCCAGAATTGAAAAATAATAGTTTTGGAAAATTCCTCACCGAGGAAATTCCAGAATTTATTCCATCTCGAACAGGTAAAACAGATTCAGAAAAGGAAGTCACTGAAGAAAGCAGCGAAGAATATTCAAACATTTCTGCCTCAGAAAAGGAAGAAGAAACTTCAAGTTCTGACGAAGATCAAGAATCAGAAAATTCAGGTGAAGATCAAAGTGAAGATCAAAGCTCCGAAGATTCAAGTGAAGAAATTACAGACGAGACAAAAGAAGATCAAAGCTTAGAAAATTCAAGTAAAGATCAAGTATCAGAAATTTCATCAGACCCCGACAATGATGGAGACTGTTCAGAAGATGAAAGCGGCATAGACAAGAAAATGAAGAAAGTCAAATGTTCAAGCTGCAAGGATTCATCATCATCAGACAACATCTCATGCAGCTCGAGACTTTCATCACATACTTTATCCTCTAACACATCAACCTCCAAAAGTAAAAGAGCAAATTGCAAAAGATGTTTTCGCTGTGGTCATTTAGGACACACTGCGAAACATTGCAAAAGCAAGAAATTTCCTGAACCTGAACATAATTTTGCCAAAAGTTTCACAGAGCAGTTTGATAATCTTAAGAAAAGAGTCAAAAACTTAGTTAACTCAAATTGTTTTTGGAAACGAAAAGAAGATATCATGATTCAAAATCATGATAGATTAAAATTGAAGCAAGTATGGGTTCCGAAAACTAACTAACTTTTGTTTCTTGTTTAATTGTTGTATACTAGAATAAAATTGCTACGGGTGGTGATGGAGCTCATTCGACACATGATGGATATTGAAGGGGCTTCTCAAAGACTACAGACTCGTAAATGAATAAAATTGCTTCGGGTGGTGATGGAGCTCATTCGACACATGATGGATATTGAAGGGGCTTCTCAAAGACTGCAGACTCGTCAATGGTGAATTTATATCGCTTACCGGTGCTGAAAAAGGAGGAGAGCTAGCTGAACTTGGACGAAATCACTCTAAGAAGATATTCACTGTGCTCCAATTTAGTGCTAAAATCCTATGAGAGCATCACAAATTCAGCTCCTCACAACAAAGAGCTGACATCCCCACAGAAGTCTTCGATAAAGACTCGTTGCAACCAGTTGGTAACCTGGTTGGAAATTGTTAATTTCCTTGAGTGGAAATGAATTTAGCCGTTTATCATTGTTTGTACATACTCTATCGTTTAAGTGTTTGTTAAAAAAAAACGTTCGTTTAAAGTAAAACAAGTATCTTAAAACGTTGCCCAACAAAAAGATTTTCTAGTCTTTAAAATTTCATTTTCGGGAAATGGTCTTACGAAAATAAAAATTTTAGGGGGGATATTCCAGAAAATCAAATCAGATGCTTGTGTCTGACTCCTGTTAGAAGAAATGATAGAAAATTGCTAACACTTTGTCATTTCTTGAAAAACAGAAAACAAAAGGAATCGGGGTACCAAGCAACGACGTGTCGGTAGATTCAGCATTACCAACGAGTAAACTGCTATTAGGTGGCAAAACATAACATCTACACAAGGATTCTGGCTTTTCTCAGGCATTACGCATCATAGTGGGTAACATGTTGCGGCATATGGCTTAATGGTCTTAAATCTTGTGGTGATTGATTGCCAAAGTCTGAGATCTCGGGTCTTTATATTGGTTTTTCATTCGGGGATATAATAGTTGTTCTTCTGCTGCATCCAGATACATGCTGACCTAGACGCTATGATATCTTTTCATAATAAGTGCCAAAAATGGCCAAAACCCTTCATAATAAGTGCCAAATATGGCCAAAAGATGGATTAGTTTGGTCTCTCTGCTGTACGAAAGTATTGACCTGTTCACCAAACTATCTATCATCAAATCGTACCAAATCTGGTATCTGTCTCCGCCCTCGGTAGTTTTCGGGATCTCTGCTGTACGAAAGTACTGACCAGATCTCCACTCTATCGTTGAAAATGAATGAATCCAATATACTCACCTGTTATGAGGAACCTTTGTGCATACCTTGATCGCGGGGGTATGTCCTGATGTGGGACTCACGGGCGCAATGATTCTATTTTCAATATCTTGTGTGTGGGCCATAGAATTCTTGTCAATATTACCAAAAACATGATAAACACGCACACCGAAAGCATGTTGAAAGAAGGATGCATGGATTTAAGCGAACAAACATACTGGCAGTTTTTCTTGTGCCTTGATTTGCTAAAAAAAATAAAAAAAAAATTAATACGGATCTGACAAGTGTTGACAATATGATCTTTTGTAGGAAAGTCGACGAGTGTTTAATAAAAAAAAAGAGGAATCTCCCAATCTTTGAAATGAATATCGAAGTCCAAATTGCCCAAGTTTTAAGTGTTTAAGCGGACAAAATGGGCACGTTTTTCGAGAAAGTTTGAAATTTGCATCTGACCGGCGTAATTGTCTAAATGTCAGAAATATGTAGTGTTCTTACCTGCGTATTTGTCTACGCCTTTGTAAATATTTTTATTTCTTTCTTTACTACTTCTATCCTTTGTAAATATAGCATTATAGCATTATCTAACCTTCTCATTTTGCAATCCAGATCTCACTTAGCTCGTTTGTGTGTTTTAGAACACAAGAACTGTTAGAAACGAGATCAAGAGAAGCGGAATGGTATAGGATTGAAGATATATTCTGCATATGTTCTCTTTGAAGTCTCTCACACTGAAACAAAGAACAAGATATCGAAGAAGATCCCCAACAGGTTGCAAAAAGCAGAGACAAGCGAAAGAAAAGGCGGGGTGACTCGGTATTACAAGCTAATCTTGAGATGCAAACATTACCTGCGTAGGGATACACGTGAGCTGTGAGAAAGGTGAGAGAAAGAAAGACTGAGATGATGGAGATCTTATTCAAATATTGAAGAACAAAAGGAATGTGATGAATCTCGAGAGAAGAAAGAAGCTATCATCAATCACTTGCTCCAAAAGTCACAGATCTTTCATCAGAATCAGAAGTTTGAGGGATTCAATCTCCGACATCATCCACATACAATGTCATAATAGAGGACGCAAGGGAAGCTGATATCAAGAAAACTCAATCACAGCACAACGTCGAAAAAGTAGCAGTAAATCCTGAAACCAGAGTCAAAGAATGAAGACGCTCAAGTACGCAACGGTCTAGGGGGAATATTGTTAGACCATTTTGAGACCGTCGGTACTTGAGTCGCTTAGGGTCCAAAACGCTAAACAAGAATGAAGAACTATCAAGTACGCAACGGTCTAGGGGGAATATTGTTAGGTCATTTGAGAGCGTTGGTACTTGTTTTAGATGGTTCTGGATTGGTTTGGTTAAGTTTATTAAGCTTTAGAGAGTCTAGGGGCTAAAATTGTAATGTTTTGATAGTAGCAAATCTGACTTGGTGTAATTAAGATGCCAGCATAATTATAATTATGCTGGCAAGTCAGATCCTATATAAACTCATGTAATGGTGCCCTAGCCAAGGTTTTGGCTAGTTTCTTTGGTGAAAACTCTAGTGTTGTGATCTTCTTGTTATTTCTTGTGCTTAATCCGATTTCCAGGAGCTTGTTAACATTTATATCAGTTGGGAATTCATACAACACTTGTTGTTAATCATCAAACCAAAATCTTCATCTTCATATGTTGATTTTTCTTGACTTTTACATATTCAAACACCTAATCAATAGGTGTTTTGGACTAAAACAATCAACCACTGTGATCCAGATTGATATTGGGATCTACAATTTGGTATCAGAGCCTTAGTGCTCTTGATTGTTGTGTTCTTGTTAAGATTCTTCAAGTTTTGAAGGTTTTTCAAAAGTTTCAACTTTTTCAAATTTTTGGGCTTAAAATGGATTGATTTGGTGTGTTTAATTGATAGGTTGTTGTTAATCAGTGATTAGGGAGTCATTTTGGACATTTTGATGCAAAGAAACATGGTTTTTGAGTCGTTTTTGGGCGATTAGAGGGTTTTAGTTCGTGTTAAACCCTCTGGTCAGCGTAGATAAACTTGAATACAACGGATTTATTTTGAATATAGCGAAATTATTTTGAAGTCAGCGGACTTAATTTGAAGTTAGCGGAATTAATTTCGAAGTCAGCGGAATTAATTTTGAATACAGCGGAATTAATTTTGAAGTCAGCGGAATTATTTTGAATACAGCGGAATTATTTTGAATGCAGCGGAATTATTTTGAATGCAGCGGAATTATTTTGAACACAGCGGAATTATTTTGAATACAACGGAATTATTTTGAATACAGCAAAATTAGTTTGAATACAGCAAATTTAGTTTGAATACAACAAATTTAACTTGAATATCGCATAATTAACAATTTCGCCGATCAAACACAAGAGAAATTGTTAATTACCGGCGAAATAGCGTCATTGACCCTGTAGCGAATTTATCGAAGGCGACTTCGAGGACAGTGATAAAGAACCACAACGTTTTTATCACGGTGATCGGCAAAATTAGCCAAACTAACGTGTTTGTTGTATGTTCCAGCGGAATTAGCTATTTTCTCTTGTGCAGGATTCTCACCCTGTCCGGCGAAATTATCTCATCAGCGAAGATATCAGCGTAGTCTTCTGTGTCCTTGTGTTTCCAGATAGTTCTTCTGCGAAATTAATCACGTTTCCGGCGAAATTGCTCTTCATCCAGCAAATCAGCGAAATTAGTGTCTGTTCAGCAAAATTTTGTCAAAAACCAATCAAAATGTCTTTTAATCAATTGAACCCAATCGCTCAAGCTGAACTTGAGATCGGAACTTCTACAAGACCACCAAAACCGAAAGGATCGGCTGATGTTGGTACTTGGAAGAATCGCATCAAATCGTTCTTTGAATACACTGACTACAACCAATGGATTTCCGTCACCGTTGGACCCCATGTACCAACGGTGGTTTGAGGAGACGTTATAGTTGCTAACAACGACCCCACCACCTACACTGAGGAAGACAAAGCCCTAATCCAACGCGACCGTCGTGCACATGTTGCCTTAACCATGGCTTTGTCAACTGATGACTGTAACATGTTTGAAGAATACAGAACTGCAAATGAACTCTGGCTCGCTTTGATCAAATATTACGAGGGAAACGAAGAGCTGATTGAGAGCAAAAGAATCATGGCAGGTTTTGTGGAATTCGTGGAGAAAGCCTTTCCGATCATATCAGTCGCTTTCGGAATATGATGACCAAGATGAAGAAGGAAGGAAATCCTGTCACAAACCGTGCTGCTATAAAGAAGCTGCTGGACTCACTCCCTAAGGAATGGAGTTTGCAATGCATGATGATCAAGAAGGATTTCCTCAATAATCCAAATCTTGTCACTATGTCAGACTTAATTAACACTCTAAGAGCTTTTGAAATGGATGTCAACAAACGAGAAATGAACACTGCTGGCTACACTCCAAAGACCAATCAAACTTCCGCTGGAATGAAGAATGTGGCATTCCTTGCTTCAGGTGGCATCAGTCAACAAGCTTCTGACATGATCTATGCTAACGCTTCCGCAAGCGCATCAAAAGCTCCACAACCTAGTGAGAAGACTGTCACGGTTGGTGATACACAAGCGTTGAAAGTGTCTACTGAAAACGTGGAACTTTTCAACATGTTTCTGAGTAGCTATGAAGCTTTAATGTCAGGAGAGCTCAAGAAGGAAATGTTCACTGCTGAAGACATGTATCAGGTTGATCCAGATGACATGGAGGAAATGGATTTGAAATGGCAGATGGCCATCATCACTCTAAGGTTGAAGAAATTTCAGGACAAGACCGGAAAGCGTTTGGGTCTTGGAAAAGCTGGTTTTGACAAGTCCAAACTGAGGTGTCACAACTGCAAGAATCTTGGTCACTTCAAGCGTGAGTGCCCTTTGTTGAAGGAAGGAAACATTGAAGCCACTCCTGCTGTAAAGCAAATCACTATCGAAGAAAACAAAAACAACGCATCTCCTGGCACACCAAAAGCTTTAGTTGTTGAAGATTATGATTGGAGTGAAGAAATTGCTGAAGCCAAAGAACAAGTCAACAAAGCTCTTATGGCAAAGATCTCAAGCGGGTCCACATTAAAGCAGTTTGAGAAACCAACAGCTGGAATTCCAAAAGGTGACAACATTGCTGACAAGGGTCTGAAAAGCATTCTCACCTCCCCGGAGCCTGAGAAAGAAAAGAATTCTGAAGGGGCTAAGGAGCATGGTCCTAAGGAGGCATCTGACTAGAAGAAAGACAAAGAAAAAGTCTCAGCTGCAGCAATGAAAACAGAATCTTCGAAAGAAAAAGCTGACAAAGACTTGGTAAATAGTATTCCACATAGCTTTAAAGTAAAGCTATGCACACCAGCATGCGTTGATGTCGTGGCACATTACAAGTCTCTAAATCTAGAATTTGAGAGACAAAAAGACAAAGCTTTAAAATTTAACAAAGAGCTTAAACAGAACGAGGCCGCATATCAGAGAAAGTTGAATTCAACTTTAGCTGAAATGCAAACTCTAAAAGAATTTGTGTTTAGAAAAGATTTTATCATTAACGATCTCACAGATAGACTAGAAAAAGCTTTGAATGAAAAGAATAAATTGCAAATTATCATAGACAAATGGAATGTCAGTCAAAAGGCCTTTACTGACATCAAAAACTGCCAACGACCAACGTATGTGAATGACGGGATCGGGTATAAGGACATGCAACGAAATGAAAGAAAACTCTTCTTTCCACCACATAGCAAAAACTATGTGCCTATGCCAACTCCTCATCCCGAAAACGATCTCATTGATGAAAAGGCCTCTGTAGAACAAAACGATTCTTTTAAGAATGAAACAACCACTAATATTCCTAAAAGTAATGCAGATTCATTTGTGTGTAAAGAAGATGTGTGCGATAAGGATGAAGACTGCGGCGGTTCAAAAATAGGAATAGGCTATTCAGGAGATAGTTATTCCATTGTTAACTGGTTCGCCTGGAACTGTGATAAGAGAAACAATATTCGGGATGACTGTAAGGGCCATGTGCCTACATTTAAGACCCGTGATAATGAACATGTTATGTTTGAATGTCATGATTTAAATTCTGCATTTTGTGATGATAAAAATGTGTGTGAATCTCCTATATTTGTGCCAGAATTGAAAAATAATAGTTTTGGAAAATTCCTCACCGAGGAAATTCCAGAATTTATTCCATCTCGAACAGGTAAAACAGATTCAGAAAAGGAAGTCACTGAAGAAAGCAGCGAAGAATATTCAAACATTTCTGCCTCAGAAAAGGAAGAAGAAACTTCAAGTTCTGACGAAGATCAAGAATCAGAAAATTCAGGTGAAGATCAAAGTGAAGATCAAAGCTCCGAAGATTCAAGTGAAGAAATTACAGACGAGACAAAAGAAGATCAAAGCTCAGAAAATTCAAGTAAAGATCAAGTATCAGAAATTTCATCAGACCCCGACAATGATAGAGACTGTTCAGATGATGAAAGCGGCATAGACAAGAAAATGAAGAAAGTCAAATGTTCAAGCTGCAAGGATTCATCATCATCAGACAACATCTCATGCAGCTCGAGACTTTCATCACATACTTTATCCTCTAACACATCAACCTCCAAAAGTAAAAGAGCAAATTGCAAAAGATGTTTTCGCTGTGGTCATTTAGGACACACTGCGAAACATTGCAAAAGCAAGAAATTTCCTGAACCTGAACATAATTTTGCCAAAAGTTTCACAGAGCAGTTTGATAATCTTAAGAAAAGAGTCAAAAACTTAGTTAACTCAAATTGTTTTTGGAAACGAAAAGAAGATATCATGATTCAAAATCATGATAGATTAAAATTGAAGCAAGTATGGGTTCCGAAAACTAACTAACTTTTGTTTCTTGTTTAATTGTTGTATACTAGAATAAAATTGCTACGGGTGGTGATGGAGCTCATTCGACACATGATGGATATTGAAGGGGCTTCTCAAAGACTGCAGACTCGTAAATGAATAAAATTGCTTCGGGTGGTGATGGAGCTCATTCGACACATGATGGATATTGAAGGGGCTTCTCAAAGACTGCAGACTCGTCAATGGTGAATTTATATCGCTTACCGGTGCTGAAAAAGGAGGAGAGCTAGCTGAACTTGGACGAAATCACTCTAAGAAGATATTCATTGTGCTCCAATTTAGTGCTAAAATCCTATGAGAGCATCACAAATTCAGCTCCTCACAACAAAGAGCTGACATCCCCACAGAAGTCTTCGATAAAGACTCGTTGCAACCAGTTGGTAACCTGGTTGGAAATTGTTAATTTCCTTGAGTGGAAATAAATTTAGCCGTTTATCATTGTTTGTACATACTCTATCGTTTAAGTGTTTGTTAAAAAAAACGTTCGTTTAAAGTAAAACAAGTATCTTAAAACGTTGCCCAACAAAAAGATTTTCTAGTCTTTAAAATTTCATTTTCGGGCAATGGTCTTACGAAAATAAAAATTTTAGGGGGGATATTCCAGAAAATCAAATCAGATGCTTGTGTCTGACTCCTGTTAGAAGAAATGATAGAAAATTGCTAACACTTTGTCATTTCTTGAAAAACAGAAAACAAAAGGAATCGGGGTACCAAGCAACGACGTGTCGGTAGATTCAGCATTACCAACGAGTAAACTGCTATTAGGTGGCAAAACATAACATCTACACAAGGATTCTGGCTTTTCTCAGGCATTACGCATCATAGTGGGTAACATGTTGCGGCATATGGCTTAATGGTCTTAAATCTTGCGTTGATAGATTGCCAAAGTCTGAGATCTCGGGTCTTTATATTGGTTTTTCATTCGGGGATATAATAGTTGTTCTTCTGCTGCATCCAGATACATGCTGACCTAGACGCTATGATATCTTTTCATAATAAGTGCCAAATATGGCCAAAAGATGGATTAGTTTGGTCTCTCTGCTGTACGAAAGTATTGACCTGTTCACCAAACTATCTATCATCAAATCGTACCAAATCTGGTATCTGTCTACGCCCTCGGTAGTTTTCGGGATCTCTGCTGTACGAAAGTACTGACCTGGTCTCCACTCTATCGTTGAAAAAGAATGAATCCAATATACTCACCTGTTATGAGGAACCTTTGTGCATACCTTGATCGCGGGGGTATGTCCTGATGTGGGACTCACGGGCGTAATGATTCTATTTTCAATATCTTGTGTGTGGGCCATAGAATTCTTGTCAATATTACCAAAAACATGATAAACACGCACACCAAAAGCATGTTGAAAGAAGGATGCATGGATTTAAGCGAACAAACATACTGACAGTTTTTCTTGTGCCTTGATTTGCTAAAAAAAAATAAAAAAAAATTAATATGGATCTGACAAGTGTTGACAATATGATCTTTCGTAGGAAAGTCGACGAGTGTTTAATAAAAAAAAAGAGGAATCTCCCAATCTTTGAAATGAATATCGAAGTCCAAATTGCCCAAGTTTTAAGTGTTTAAGCGGACAAAATGGGCACGTTTTTCGAGAAAGTTTGAAATTTGCATCTGACCGGCGTAATTGTCTAAATGTCAGAAATATGTAGCGTTCTTACCTGCGTATTTGTCTACACCTTTGTAAATATTTTTATTTCTTTCTTTACTACTTCTATCCTTTGTAAATATAGCATTATAGCATTATCTAACCTTCTCATTTTGCAATCCAGATCTCACTTAGCTCGTTTGTGTGTTTTAGAACACAAGAACTGTTAGAAACGAGATCAAGAGAAGCGGAATGGTATAGGATTGAAGATATATTCTGCATATGTTCTCTTTGAAGTCTCTCACACTGAAACAAAGAACAAGATATCAAAGAAGATCCCCAACAGGTTGCAAAAAGCAGAGACAAGCGAAAGAAAAGGCGGGGTGACTCGGTATTACAAGCTAATCTTGAGATGCAAACATTACCCGCGTAGGGATACACGTGAGCTGTGAGAAAGGTGAGAGAAAGAAAGACTGAGATGATGGAGATCTTATTCAAAAATTGAAGAACAAAAGGAATGTGATGAATCTCGAGAGAAGAAAGAAGCTATCATCAATCACTTGCTCCAAAAGTCACAGATCTTTCATCAGAATCAGAAGTTTGAGGGATTCAATCTCCGACATCATCCACATACAATGTCATAATAGAGGACGCAAGGGAAGCTGATATCAAGAAAACTCAATCACAGCACAACGTCAAAAAAGTAGCAGTAAATCCTGAAACCAGAGTCAAAGAATGAAGACGCTCAAGTACGCAACGGTCTAGGGGGAATATTGTTAGACCATTTTGAGACCGTCGGTACTTGAGTCGCTTAGGGTCCAAAACGCTAAACAAGAATGAAGAACTATCAAGTACGCAACGGTCTAGGGGGAATATTGTTAGGTCATTTGAGAGCGTTGGTACTTGTTTTAGATGGTTCTGGATTGGTTTGGTTAAGTTTATTAAGCTTTAGAAAGTCTAGGGGCTAAAATTGTAATGTTTTGATAGTAGCAAATCTGACTTGGTGTAATTAAGATGCCAGCATAATTATAATTATGCTGGCAAGTCAGATCCTATATAAACTCATGTAATGGTGCCCTAGCCAAGGTTTTGGCTAGTTTCTTTGGTGAAAACTCTAGTGTTGTGATCTTGTTGTTATTTCTTGTGCTTAATCCGATTTCCAGGAGCTTGTTAACATTTATATCAGTTGGGAATTCATACAACACTTGTTGTTAATCATCAAACCAAAATCTTCATCGTCATCTTTTGATTTTTCTTGACTTTTACATATTCAAACACCTAATCAATAGGTGTTTTGGACTAAAACAATCAACCACTGTGATCCGGATTGATATTGGGATCTACACAGTAAAGTGTTGTTTGGTTGCACCTCTGAATGACTGTGTAAAATGACATTTTTACCCCTCTAAACAAAACTAAATACCTAACTGATTATTTCTAAAACAATACCTAATTCATTATTTCTCATAAGCAAATACACACAAATCATCAACAACAACAATAAACCAATTCAAACTCAAAGCACATCAAATTAGCATCAATTCACTATAAATCAAATCACAACTAAACACCATTTCACTGGTAAACAAAAAAACAAGAATGGGCATGTATGTGATGTGTTTATTTACTCAACCCAAAGAAAATCCCATAACAAACAAATCACCAAAAAAGTTATTATTAAATTCAGGCACCAGTTTCCACCGATCAACAATCAATTCATTGAGAGATCTGCATATCTTTTTATCCATTCACACCTTATCTTGTTTCTCTGATTCTGTAAGATCACAATCTCACAATCAATGGCAGAAAAGCTACCGATGATTCATCGTTCAACCTTCTTATTACCGCCGGAAACAACCGCCACCGTCACCGGAACTCTTCCGACGACACACGCACTCATTATTCTCAATCAACGTCTTCCAAAGTTTTAACCGTTACTCTGAGAACACGGTGAGTCTAAACTCGTTCATGTGTATTGTGTTTTCATACGATGTTAATCATGTGTGTGCTGATGGTGGAGCTAATCAAGGATGTGGAGGAGCAGTGGAGGGGGAGGAGGAGCTGTGGAGGAGATGGGAGGAAGGGGCATGTATGTCAATTGTTTCATTCAGCGACTTTTCAAATCTGAACCATTCAGATCTGAATGGAACCATTAAAACAACCCAACCTCTGACCGATTCAGAGGTAAGCTCTAAATGGATCCATTCAGATGTAAACAAACAGCCCCTTATTGTTTTTATTTAGACATCCTATGTAGTTTTTGTCATTATTTCAGGTTTGTTTTTCTCTTTGATTTTTGTTATTTTTTGGAAACGAAAAGGTGGTAACCCGGTTACATGATAATTATGCAAGCTTCGAATAATCAATCAAACTTAAGTGATTCTAAAGAGACATAAAAAGATTCAGTTACTTTAATGGAACAAATGAGATGCTTGGTTACTATTATACAAAGTTACCATTAAAAATTATCATAACGTAAAGAGTTAATTGCTCAGATAATCCCTGTGGTTTACCATTTTTTCACCTTTAGTCCCCAACTTTTTAAAATTACATGTATGCTCCCTGTGGTTTAATCGTTTGTTACTCGGATAGTCCCTACATTGGATGGGTGTTAACTTATTCAGTTAATTGTGTGTAAAATTACAAAAATACCTTTATTATTAAAAACAAAAATTAAAACAATAAAAAAGAAATTTAATTAAACTAAAGTGGGTGGGCCCCACCCATATAACAAAAACAAAAATGCTCATCTTCCTCCTTTGTCTTGATTCTCAGTTGTGTTAAAAGAGGAGAAACAATGCAGATGTTTCCATAGTTGCTCTGGTTCTTCCCCTTCTCTAACTATCTGTTTAATTACATAAAAATCCACATTTATTAACATATTTCAAAAGGTCAAAAACACTGTTATAATTTGTAAGCTTTCATTGTTAAACATATTACCAGAATATTAGAGCTCGTATTCAACCCTTTCTTGACAAGAAAATCATGGCCAACCGATTGCCACCCGATTTGATCATCCCCGAATTCACACCCCACCCAAATATACACAACATTCATGAAATGCGTTATATACACCGATCGGGAATCAGGAATCCCCAAACTATCCATCTCGTCTCTCTCCATATTCGGCCAATTATATAGAACAAAATCAGGGTCATTTTCGTCACTGTGGTCATTGTTACTCTGCACTTGGTTTTCGGATTTAAACATAGACTCCTGCCCCTTTTCCTCATCGTCATCGTCACCTTCAACTGCCATTATCCTTGCAAAATTCGCTCAAAATGTTGATTTGTTAAGCATATGGAAGAGAAAAGGCTTAGGAAGCCATTGAATTGTTGGGTCATGGTGAACTTGCAGATGTTGAGATCTGGAGTAAAACTTCAATTTTGACCAACATCAAAGATATGGGAGGTTGTATTAATTATGCTCTAATTCATGGAGACATTGATTTGGTGAAAGGAAACAGAGATATTATGATGTTAGAGATGACCGGAATTTGGGTGTAGCCGGAGAAGAAAGAGGGGGAAGGGATGGCCTGCTGGGAGTTAAAAAGGTGGGCCCCACTAAATTTTTAAGTATTAATTAACTTTATTTTGAGGTTTTAATTATTGTTTTTTATAGGAAGGGTAATTTTGTCATTTTACATTGACTTAACTAGAAAAACTAACAGTTTTCCCGTCTAAGGACTATCCGAGTAACAAACGATCAAACCATAGGGAGCATACATGTAATTTTAAAAAGTTGGGGACTAAAGGTGAAAAAATGGTAAACCACAGGGACTATCCGGGCAATTAACTCTAACGTAAATTTTCAAAGTATTTAAAAACTTATTTTTCTTTAAAAAAATGAATACTTATTTATTTAAGAGTTAACTTCGTTTTTCTTCCCATGGTTTCACCATTTTAATCCATTTGCCCCAACAATTTAAAAATGGTCAAATTACTCCCGGTGGTTTCTATTTGTTCTTCGCTATACTCCCTATCATTAACCTCGTTAAATAATTTAGTTAAAAATAAGCACATGTTGGTAATTTTACATGTAATTAGAAGGGTATCTTGGTAATTTAACGTATAGTGATTAATTTAGTTAACTATTAAGACTAAATTGTTACAACTTAAGCTTCTAGGGTTTTGCCTGCTCACTTCATTTAATCATTCCTGTTCACCATCCTTTTCTCCTGCAAGTGCGACTGCCGACAGTCACCACCACCGCCAGGAATTACCACCTCAGCCCTAAAAACCACTAGAATTACCACCAGTCCCATCGCGGTCCATCATTGCTGAGATCCAAGCCTCTCACGGTTGTCCCGACTCACCAGTACTACACCATCATCGCCATCAGATCTACCTTCCCACCCAGACTTCACCGCTCTGGAACACCACCACTGTTGCTAAATCTGTCGGATGTGCAGCAGTTCTTCACTAGTCGCCGCACCGCCTGAAGGTGAAGGATCTGTTACCCCAAAATCCTTGCGAACCAGATTTGTTACCCCAAAGTCAGATTTGTCAATCAGACTCATCAATCATCATTCCTATTGCACTTCATCAATTAACCCTTTTTGCAGGTTGTAAACAAGATCTGTTAGACCATGTGTAGTGGGAGGGGAAGATAATGCCCCCACCCATGGAAGTTTTGCGCCATGTGGCGGTCCAGTCAGCATGTGGGCAATATGGGGCATTATCTTAAAACGGGTGTAGTGGTATAATGCCCCAACCAATGATTACCCAGTTATTATTTTTTTTTTCAAATTAAAACTAATAATATTTCATTAAATAAAAAAAATTACATTGCTAAAAAAACCAAAAAATGCAAGAAAAAAATCTAAAGTCCGTATTTGTCACGGATTTGTTGTCGACGCATTTCCGCTAGGATCAACGCGTTCAACGCGTCTCCTACGAGGTGATCGGTCGGTTTAGACAAAAATTCTATGTCTTTCTCCATTTGCCTCGCTTCTTGTAGCGCGACAAATCTTTTGTTTTTGGCGTTTCTTTCTTGCATTGTCTCCAAACGCCTATGACCGAGGTCTCGAATGTCTTGTAAGCGTTGGTTCATCTCTTTGAAATCTTCCTTAAATTCAAAATTAGCCGAAGATGACTCCGCCTTTCCTTTTTTTTCCCGCTTCTTCTACCGGGCTGTAAGACCCTTAGTCTATTTTATACGATTTACATATAAACATACACTATTATTGTGTATTATCGATTTCAAACACACTTAAAAATACAATTTATTAAAACATTTTAAGAATTTAAAACATTTCAACATCTTGTGTATAAATTCGTCGTTTAAAATGTGACGACGAAACTTTTCGCGGAAGCGTTATTCTTTATGTGTTCGGTTCCTCATTAAGCTTGATCGTCCTCTGGTAAATCAAATAATACCTACATTTCATAAAAAAAACATGAAATAAGTTAGTTTTAGGGTGTTTATAACTTGTATAAACAAGACCAAAAGCTGAAACAACAGTTAACAATTTTTTTTCCAGGTCTGGTAGGCTGTCGCGGGGCGCGACCGATCACGTTCTAGCTTTCGCGGGCCGCGAGGGCTCTTGCGTGTCGTGATGGTGACTTCGGTTGCTGTCGCGTGGCGCGACAAGTCACTTTTTCCAGCAGGTTTTGTTTAAAGACCTGCACATTTTCAGCGAAACCATATTTTACGAAAACGAGCATAACTTGCTCGTTTTTTATCCGATTTAACTCACGTTTCTTCCTACGTGATCGTAATTTAATTCTCCATCATATGGAGTTAACATCCAACATCCGGATTAACAAAATTTTAGACTTTTAAGCCTTCGGCTAAAAAATGAAATTATGAACTTTTGACCCGTTCATGTATTAATCAAACAAACATGTTTGTTTGATCCTAATTCATTATGAACTTTACAAGTTCAATATTGTCTATCTAATTAAGTTCAAAGCACGGATTTCATAAGTATTTTAAACCCGTTTTCGCTCATATGCTTATTGTCACACCCCAACCGATGGCGGAAACATCGGGATGAGACGAAGTGTGTATAGATTGCTAGAGACTTCATAACACTATGTGACAATATTTAATTAAATTCAAATTTCATTGCAAGTTCTAAATTGTCATACAATAATCAAAAGAAAATACAACATTGTTTCAACAAATAACATAACATTAAAAGATAAACGATTTGTAGGTGTGTATCTAGTCCACCCTATACTTGTTTCATATTTCAACATACTTCAACAATTTAACCTGCAACATGTATTAAAATAGAATTTCAATGCAAAAGCAAAGGCGAGTATACAAGTTTGTTTACATAGCATAATAGAATAAAAACTCAAATCCAACATGATTCATAATATGTGATTACTAGTATGCAATTTTTGGCGTACAATATGATCAAACCCTAGAATACAACGCATAAAATAGCCTAATCCCAAAATTTTAGCGGGGTGGTAATGTTTAACTTAACAATACCCAATAGAATAGCGGGCGGGGCGTTAATCCTATAGCGCTATAATTGTTAAGGTGGGCGAGCAAAGTTAATGAGCATATAACGTTCCAATTCGTTCACATAGCATACGAGAATAACAAGTAAGTCACATTAGTTTCATGCTTAATCAAGGATTGAATACGTTTAGTTTGAAAGTTGTTTGTATAATTATACATGTTGCATCCCAAAGTGTAAAAGGGGAAAAAGGGATCGAGTATACTCACGGTGGTTGCAAGCTTTCCTACTTGAAATCCCGCGAGCGGATTTGGTGGATGGATTAGTTTGGAGCACCTAGTCCTTCTACACGAGGAAACATAGGTGTGTGAGTTTGGCGTTTAACGGAAGATTATGGATTCGGTTTTAACATAGCATAAAGTACAATATAACAATAATCATCTTTAACTTATAACTCTTATATGACACTATGTAACCACTAGGGTTATATTGTATTTCATGGGTAGTACCCCCATTAGAATCATATCAAGGTTTTAAGTCTTCAGATGATATTCTACTACTTTAACATATAAACACAAGTTCAACATTAAAGGTTCGAATGAGTATAGGTATATATCTAGGTTACATATTATTTAGTCCAATAATTCATGTAGGAGGTAGAAGATTAGGATCTTCATTTAGGCACCTCAAGTTATCATGGATGTCATGTATGGGGTAGGAAGAACAAGCTTCCATTTAGGAACCCCTTGAATGTTCACCACTTCACTTGATGTAAAAACAACCAAGGAGGGTCATGAACTAGGATTTGTACAATAATGTAAACAACCTAACTAAAGAGAAATCATCAAATCATGTGAGGATTGTATGTTTGGACAACCCAAGTTGTTCCATAATCACTCTACATCAAGACCTAGGCTTGAACATGACTTGTGGGCGAAATACCCTAAATAAAACAGAAAGTATTTGAGGTTCATCCTCTGATTTTACATGTCTCAATCATGTTATTATACCTAAATAACCATAGGAAAGGTTGTAGGCATTGTTACATAAGTTTGAGATGTGTTAGACACAAGTATGATAAGTTTTTGAATAACATCAAACAAAATAGAAAGTTTAGGTCCTTTTTAGGGCAATTCCAAACATGATTTCTCCAGGGAAAAACCAAGGAATCAAACCCAAGGACATAACAAAGCAATAGAAGAAAGAATCAAGTGATTTGGAGTGAAAACAAGCAAGTTACACTCACTTTTGTTAAGATGTATGAATCTGTCCAAGAACTCTGATTTGCAACAGATTAAGAGTGAATTTGTGAAGTGTAATGAGTTGTGAAAGTCTAAAATGGGTTGGAGAAGGTGTGTATTTATAGTGGAAGAGTTTAGAGGTGATTGGAGGTGATTAGAGGTGGATTAAAGGTGATTGGGTGAGATTAGGACTTGGGATTTCGTGCAATCAGCTGAAGAAAAAACAAGGCTGTCGAAACAGGGCCTAGGCGTGACGCGAGGGGGCTTGGCGTCACGCGGCGCCTCCTTTTTGACAAGTTTGATTTTTGTTGCACTTTGGTCCCTGAAGTTTATGTTTGATACATTTAGGTGCATAATTGATAGTTTAGGGACTTGTTTGGACTTAAAAGCATAGTATAAGGTGAAATCAAGCATGGCGATCATAACCCAAGTATGATTGAGTGTATAAATGTCATAATCAAGTATCGTTTCTGTTCAAAACACGTTTCATGCATAAGTTTAGTTTAATTACAAGTTTGGCACATAGTTTCCGAGAATATCGTTTAACTATCAATTGATTCACAAAATCAAACATACGAGCATATATAGACTGTGTATAACATATTTGTAACAGAATACGAGTTTCATTAATGATCCAAGTCTCGGTTTTACAATGATTACAAAGAAGGAACGATTACAAGAATACAAGGTTTCCAAAAATAGAAATACGAACAAAACTTTCAATAAATGGAAAGTACAAAAGAGCCAGGCGTTACAGTCTCCCCTCCTTTAGGAAATTTCGTCCCGAAATTTAGGAAGATGTAGCGAAAAGATAGGGATACTTCGTCTTCCTATCACTTTTAATTTCCCAAGTAAATTCGGCGCCACGTTTTCCTTCCCATCGAACCTTGACGATAGGAATTTTACTGCGCCTCAATAACTTGACTCCTTGATCCATGATTTCGACGGGTTTTTTCCACAAAGTGCATAGTTTTGTTGATTTGGAGGTCTTCGAGAGGAACATGAAGTCCCTCATCAGCGAGGCATTTCTTTAGGTTGGAGACATGAAACGTCGGATGAACGTTGTTGAGCTCTTGAGGTAAATCGAGCCGACAAGCCACCGCACCAATCCTTTCGAGTATCTTGAAAGGACCAACATAGCGAGGGGCAAGCTTTCCCTTTTTACCAAAACGGACCACTCCTTTCCAAGGAGACACTTTGAGTAGAACCTGATCCCCAACGTTGAATTCCATCGGTTTGCGTCCCTTATCAGCATAGACCTTTTGATGATTTCGAGCCTTGAGTAGATTATCACGGATTTGGTGAATCTTATCCGTTGCTTCTTGTATGATTTCAGGGCCAGTAAAATGTTTGTCACCAATCTCGTGCCAGTTTAAGGGAGATCGGCATTTGCGACCATACAATGCCTCGAATGGAGCCATTTTAATACTGGGGTGGTAGCTATTGTTGTACGAGAACTCGGCCAAAGGTAAATGCACATCCCAACTACCACCAAAGTCGATGACACAAGAACGGAGCATGTCCTCTAGGGTTTGGATAGTACGTTTAGTCTGTCCATCCGTTTGAGGATGAAAATCCGTACTGAGATTCAAATGAGTACCCATAGCGGACTGAAAGGTTAGCCAGAGACGTGAAGTAAATCGACCATCGCGATCAGAAATGATGTCGAGAGGAATGCCATGATGGCGTATGACTTCATCGGTATAGATGCGAGCAAGTCGTTCAACCTTGAAATCTTCACGAATAGGAATGAATTGAGCGGACTTGGTCAAACGATCGATGATCACCCAAATGTTATCGTGACCAGAGGGTGTACGGGGGAGTTTAGTTATGAAGTCCATCGCAATGCTATCCCATTTCCAAACGGGGATTTCAGGTTGTTCGAGTAGACCTGAAGGTCGTTGATGCTCGGCTTTGACTTTCGAACAGGTAAGACACTTAGAAACGTACACGGCAATGTCTTTCTTCATACCGGGCCACCAATAGGATGTACGTAGGTTATGGTACATCTTGTCGGCACCAGGGTGAATTGAGTACTTGGATTTGTGTGCCTCGTTCATAATGAGATCACAAAGATTGTCGCGATCTGGTACCCAGATGCGATCATGACAGTAGAGTAGGCTGTCAGATTTTGAAGAGAGTAGGTCTTCGGAAGCTCCACGTATTTCTACAGGCATGGAACCTTCGTTGATAGACGAATATTACACTTCACGAATGCAATTGTGAAGATCGCTCGAGATGTGAAAACAATGAATGTAATCTACATGAGTTTTACGACTAAGTGCATCGGCCACGACATTCGCTTTACCAGGGTGGTAGCGAATCTCACAGTCATAGTCGTTAAGTAATTCCACCCAACGTCGTTGACGCGTGTTGAGTTCTTTTTGGTCAAAGATGTGTTGTAGGCTCTTATGGTCAGTGAAAACCACACACTTTGTACCGTATAGGTAGTGTCGCCAAATCTTTAACGCAAAAACAACTGCGCCAAGCTCGAGGTCGTGAGTAGTATAATTCTTCTCAGGTATTTTGAGTTGATGTGAGGCATAAGTGATGACTTTGTCTCGTTGCATGAGAACACAACCAAGACCACGATTTGAGGCATCACAATACACCACGAAATCATCATTCCCATCAGGGAGAGCGAGAATAGGAGCGTTGCAAAGCAAGTCCTTGAGAGTCTGAAAGGATTCCTCTTGCTCAGGACCCCAAGCAAAAGGTTTCTCTTTTTGAGTCAACGAAGTGAGAGGAACGGAGATTTTTGAAAAATTCGAGATGAATCGACGGTAATAACCTGCCAATCCTAAGAAGGAACGGATTTCAGAAGGTGATTTAGGCGCGGTCCAATTCTTCACAGCTTCGATTTTTTAAGGGTTAACGTGGATCCCTTTTTCACTAACGACGTGTCCAAGGAATTGGACTTCTTTAATCCAAAACTCGCATTTGGAGAACTTAGCGTATAAGTGTTCAATACGTAAGAGCTCGAGTATAAGACGAAGGTGACGTTCATGATCGGCTTGAGATTTAGAATAAATGAGAATATCATCAATGAAGATGATCACAAAGCGATCCAAGTAGGGCTTACAAACACGATTCATAAGATCCATGAACACAGCGGGTGCGTTGGTCAAGCCAAAAGGCATAACCACGAATTCGTAATGTCCATAGCGAGTGCGAAAAGCGGTTTTGGGGATGTCCTCATCGAGAACACGAAGTTGGTGATAACCAGAACGAAGATCGATCTTGGAGAAACAGGTAGCGCATTGAAGTTGATCAAAGAGATCGTCGATACGCGGAATAGGGTAACGATTTTTTACGGTGAGTTTGTTAAGCTCACGATAATCGATGCACATGCGGAAAGAGCCATCCTTCTTTTTGACGAAGAGCACAGGAGCACCCCAAGGTGAGGTACTTGGGCGAATGAAACCCTTATCGAGGAGTTCTTGAAGTTGCGTAGATAATTCTTGCATCTCAGAAGGTGCAAGACGATAAGGAGCTTTAGCAATAGGAGTCGCACCAGGTACGAGGTCAATACGGAAGTCAACAGATCGAGGTGGAGGAGGACCAGGTAAATCTTCAGGAAAGACGTCAGGGAAGTCGCGCACCACTGCAACATCACTTAAACTCTTTCCCTTGCCCTTTTCTTCCACAACGTGGGCTAAAAAGGCAAAGTACTGTTTGCGTAAATACTTGTTCGCTTGTGTGCAGGACATCAACTTCAGTCCACTTGAAGGTCGGTCTCCATAGACGTGCAAGACATCGCCAGATGGAAGGGGTAAATGAGCGTATTTCTCGTGACAAGCGATTTCAGCATGGTTCTTTTGAAGCCAATCCATGCCTATGATGACGTCGAAACTACCCAGTTGCATGGGTATGAGATCGATAGGGAAAACGTGTTCGTTAAGAGTAAGTGACGGGTGGTCCGTAGGACTACCTGATGTGTGTAAAATGCAACATATAAATTACATCAAATGAGGCATAAAACTAACCCTTTTTTAGTACTAATATTGGAAAAAGAGTGTTTTTGTCTTCCTTTTGTATTTTCAGGATTAAATGAGCTCAAAAACGCAAAAGAAGCAAAAAGACAGCTAAATCCAACATAAATACAAGAAAAGGAACATTAGTGGATTGCCCGAACCCTCAACGGCACCTTCCAAAGCAAAATAGAGAAAACAGAAGGCTGAACACGCCCCGTGCTCAGCCAGCACGGGGCCGTGCCCAAGAAGCAGCAGAAAAGACAAACCTATAGACGCTTCTATTGCCCACCACGGGCCGTGCTCAGCGGACACGGGGGCGTGTCGAAAGTACAGCAGGCGCATTTATTGTAATTGCGAATTACAATTAATGAGGAGAGAGAGTGTCAGACGGGCACGGGGCCGTGTCCAGTGGACACGGGGCCGTGTCCAGCTCTCTGTTCAGCCTATAAATAGGAGTGCTTGGATTCATTTCATCTCATCCCTTGGCACACCACCTCTCTCACACTTCATCCACCACCCACCACCATCACAACACCATCATCCACCACCATCATCCATTGTCCATCATAGAGTGTGTGAGTCGTCTCGGGATCCAAGATTGATCGTAAGAGTTCTTGACAATCAAGGCCATGTTTGCCTAAGTCTCTTACATCACTTGGTGAAGACAAAGTGTCTAGTATAATACTTTTTATTTCTAATCTTTTGCACTTTTTATTTGGTTTTGTATTAATGACTTTAATAACTAGTTACTTATGTTGAAGGTGATCTTTCCTTATCGTTTGTCCGTGGTGTCTTGGCATTATTTTACTGTCTATATAAAATAAAGGATTTTCACCATTCATATCTCCACG
This sequence comes from Helianthus tuberosus, assembly GCA_030545235.1. Taxonomy (NCBI): domain Eukaryota; kingdom Viridiplantae; phylum Streptophyta; class Magnoliopsida; order Asterales; family Asteraceae; genus Helianthus; species Helianthus tuberosus. Next base: position 27,351,474 of record CM060432.1, read on the forward strand.
GTCTATATGGAGGTATGTTGGCTACCTGGTAGGGGGTTAAGGGAACGGTTTGGTAAAGGTCTTGCCATTGTTCAGCGTTTAGAGGTCCTGCAATGGACCTGGGTCAAATTTAGTAGGACCTCCTTCAATACTTCACGGTATTGGATGGCGGGGGTCCAAACTCTTTGATCCCCTCATAAGCTAACTACTATTAATACTATAACCCGGCTATTTAGGACTGTATCCCTGCTGACTCAGACTACTTAGTCGAGGGTAACGTCACCGCCAAAAGCGGGGCCTACCACAATACTGCATTAATAACTTAATTCATTATCTTCCAATAATCCACCCCTTTAGGATTGTATCCCTGCTGACTCAAACTACTGGGGTGAGGGTAACGTCACCTTCAAAAGAGGGGCCTACTACAATAACTAAGATAATCTCTTAATTATGTGCAAAAGTGCGGAAATAATCAAAGGTTATACTAGATACGAGTCGGAACCAAGTGATTCATCTTGTCTATCTGTTTTTATTTTATTTTTATTTTCAGCATTTTAGTTAGTTTTTATTTTTCTTAGTTTAAAACATTTTTCTAAACTTTTATTTTGGTTAGACGTTGAGGATAAACCGGTATTAAAAGCTCTTGTGTCCTTGGACGACCTCGGTATCTTACCAACGCTATACTACACTCAACGATGGGTTCACTTGCCCATATGTGTGTTTAGTGTTAGTGAAATATCGTGTTTTATAAATTTAAAACTTGGCTAAAATAAGTGTTAAAAAGGGCTTAAAATATACACCTAAAATATACGACACTTCACACGCATCAAGTTTTTGGCGCCGTTGCCGGGGACACAAGGATTTTAAGAAAGTTAGGAATCAACGGCCTAATCATCTTTTATTTTTCTTTTTTATTTTTTTAGGATTTTCTTAGTTTTTCAGCTTCTGCATAGCTCAGCACGGGCCGTGCCCGCTGAACACGCCCACGTGCTCAATCATTGGAACTGGCAATCCTGTTTTACATCAGACAGTAAGCTGAACACGGGGCCGTGTCCACTCAACACGCCCCCGTGCCCAAGTTTCAGTTACTGAAAACAGAACCGTTAGATCCCGACGGTTGGTAATTTCTGACATAAACATGAGTGATAGTAATTATTTTTACTTTCGGCACTCTTATGGTGCGTGGTGTCAATTATGTGGTGGCGAACATGAAGAAGTAAAATGCTACTTCCTAAATTATAGGCCCCACTACATGGACCCACGATCTTCTCACAACCTTAAGAGGGGCGAAAGTAAAAATAAGCACTATTTCTCCCTCGAATGCGCCCAGCCAGATATTCTAGGGGAAATGTTCCTTAGCGAATTATTTCAACTAGAAGAGCTAATTCTGAAATGGATAGAAGAGCTTAGGAAGGATTTTATTGATCCGCCCCAAGACGATACCCATGAAGAAATGTTGGAACCGCATTCCGACAACCTCGTTGCTCCCGAAAATACCTTCGTACCTAGCAAAGACTTGGACGATAGTCGTCCCTGTGTCGATTGTGCCGTGAAGGACTCTCCATCGACTTCGTTCGGTGCATACATAGACCTGAGCGATTCGGCATATAACTTCTTTAACAAGAGCCCGGAAAAGGGTTGGACTTGTCCACCTAGAATGAAAATAGGAATTACCCTCACCGACAACCTCTTGCGTTCTCGCCTTAGTCTAGGACAATTAAGGTATATTAGGCACTTTGGGGTTGTTCCAACCAGTCAGGAACCACCCGATACAAACAACTTCCTTAAAAAAAACTAGACAGCTTCATAAAACAGTCCGTAGACACGGGGCCGTGCCCAGCCAACACGCCCCCGTGTCCATCGAAAGATTCCTTTCTGATCAGTACGTCAGAATACGGACAAACTGTGTCAGAACTCCACCTGCACACGGGGCCGTGTCCACTGAACACGGGGCCGTGTCCAGGTTGCTGTCATTTTCTATAAATGCAGCCAAGAATTCTGCACATTTGGACCAACTTGGGGCAGAGATTTGCAGGAATCTTCTCTCAAACTATCCTAGGTAAGTCTAAAAGAAGGTTCCAACAACCCATCTTGTCCCTTCCTCTTTTAGTAATTTCCTTCTTCTTCATCTTTCTCCAAGAACTACCATTGAAAGTTTGGAATTCCTCCAACTCTATGGTAGGGATAAATGAGTTTTGTTCAAAGAATCTTGGTAAAAACATGTTATGAAACATGGTTTTAAGTTATTAGTAGCCAAAAAGGGCCTACAACATTCAGAAAATAACTTAAAAATACAAGTTTCCTTGTTCCAAAACTCTGCAGAAAGATGGACACGGGGCCGTGCTCAGTGAGCACGGGGCCGTGTCCGGTTACTGTTTCATTAAATAAGCTATTTTTAGTTTATTTTTCGTAGGATGTCGAGTGAAAACATCGATACATCTTCTGTGCATTCGTCAAACAACCGAAGAGGAAGAAGACCCTCCATTGAAGCTACACTTGTTCACTATGTGATAGCATTAAGGGAGGCTCTCGACGAAATGACTTCAGTAGAGGAGGTCCTTATCGACCGTATTAACGATCTTACGATGGGACTTGAAAGCAGCTTCCAAGAAATTAACCTCTTGCACCAGAGGTTAAATATTCTTGTAGCACCTCCAATGGAACCAGTCCTTCCTCAGCAGGATTGGAACCTGGCTCTCGAAATCAACAACCCTACCGGGTGGGAAGATTTTCCGGCGGAACCTCCCATGGAACACCAACAAGAGATCCCGGTGGAAGTTGAAACTCCTCAAACTAATGCCAACGAGCCTTCTTTTCTCCTTCCAAGGGAGATAGAAGAATGGCTCGCCGACATTTGAGGAGAACCGCACTCGGAAGAAGGAGTTCACTAAGGCCTTGTTTAACCAAGATTGAGTATTTCTTGGAAATTTTGCTAAATTAAAATAAAGTAAAGGCTAGGACTCCATGGTTTGTTATTTCTTTTATCTAGTTTAATTTAGGATTATGTAAGTTCTCTCTATGATGAAATGAAATGATGGTTTTAATGTTTGGATGGTTTGTAATAAATAAAACACACTCATGGTGGTAAAGGATGAAAAGGGGAACGAGAAAAATGATCCCATGCACAAGAACGAGGCAACCCGACAATTTTCTCCCTTTCAGAAGGTTCAACACGGGCCGTGCCCAACCAACACGGCCCCGTGTCGAACCACCTGCAGAAAACGCCCAGTACAGGTAACTGGACACGGGCCGTGTTCACCCAACACGCCCCCGTGTCCAGACTTCTGTTTCTCTTATTTCAATTTTGTTACTGGCACTTGAACACGGGGCCGTGCCCGGATAACACGGGGCCGTGTTCAGTGCCCAGTAACACAAATTTTTGCTTTTTAAACACTATTTTACACATCTAATCAACCTAAAAATTTATTTTTGCGACACATTGAGGACAATGTGTAATTTAAGTGTGGGGGGGATGCTAAAACCTTGAATTTTGCAAGTCCTAAATACAAGCCTTACACAAAACTCTATTGGAACCGCTAATCACCCCAAATTTTTTCAAAAATTTCAATTTTTTTTTACTTGTCTAGGTTTAACTCGGGAAATTCAAGCTCTCAAAAAGGTTATATTTTTACAAATTTACAACCGATAGCGTAGTGATAAAAAGAACCAACATAAGAAAATTATGAAAAGGCATGACAAACTTATTTAAAATTTGATTATATATACTTGATCACATAAAAACCCATTCCCACAAAAGTGAGTTTTGAGCCTTTATTGAGCACACAATTCCATATCATTTGACTAAATGCTCATTTTTCGTTTCTTGTGTGAATAGCCGCTTGGTTCTTACGACTCTAGAACTTGCCATGACAATACATTCCCGGTCCTTATCAACTTAAACCCGAGTAAGTAAATGATAGAGGCATTAGGACTAACATTTTTCATTTCTACACCATTATTTTTCTTTTTCTTTTACCACCTACCCAAAAATCCCCCTAGTTACCCCCTTTGAGCCTAAACCTTTTCGTTTCATCACCCAAAACAAAAACCCTTTCACCCACCAAAACCTTTTTCATTTTTAACCCTTTATTTTAGTAACAAGTTCGGTTCTTCGTGAAAAAAAAAAAAATGAAGCAAAAAGAAAATAAACAAACAAAGTAATCAAAAATAACTTTGTTTGAATAAAAGCTTCATCAAAAATAAAAAGTTGCAAAAATACGAAAACCGACACTTGTTACGCTTTTTAGCCCTTTTTCTACTAACCACTAACCCAACCACCTACCTTTAACCCTAGCCAACCCTTAACCCACAAAGTCCTCTTGATATCTACAAAGGTATAAAAGTTAAAAAGGAGGAGAATTGATTTCTTGGCAAGCCTATGGTAGGAATAAGTTCCAGGACCGCTCTCGAGTGATTCACTAAAAATACACCTTCGGCCGAGTGTGAGTGATTTCCCCGCGAGGTATGTGAACTTGTATATAAATAGAATTTTAAAAAGGCATGTTATGCCCAAATAAGTAATTTCTTTTATGAACAGTTCTAAAATAAATCATTACGAATAGGAGTGTAAATAAATAAAAATAAAACCCAAAAAGATCTTGGAAATCCCGACACTCTATGACAAGCCCAAAACATTCTCTTCTACCTATTCCATTTGGGAGTGTAAGCCAAATATTAAAGAGTTTTGCTTGAGGACAAGCAAAAGTTCAAGTGTGGGGGTATTTGATGTGTGTAAAATGCAACATATAAATTACATCAAATGAGGCATAAAACTAACCCTTTTTTAGTACTAATATTGGAAAAAGAGTGTTTTTGTCTTCCTTTTGTATTTTCAGGATTAAATGAGCTCAAAAACGCAAAAGAAGCAAAAAGACAGCTAAATCCAACATAAATACAAGAAAAGGAACATTAGTGGATTGCCCGAACCCTCAACGGCACCTTCCAAAGCAAAATAGAGAAAACAGAAGGCTGAACACGCCCCGTGCTCAGCCAGCACGGGGCCGTGCCCAAGAAGCAGCAGAAAAGACAAACCTATAGACGCTTCTATTGCCCACCATGGGCCGTGCTCAGCGGACACGGGGGCGTGTCGAAAGTACAGCAGGCGCATTTATTGTAATTGCGAATTACAATTAATGAGGAGAGAGAGTGTCAGACGGGCACGGGGCCGTGTCCAGCGGACACGGGGCCGTGTCCAGCTCTCTGTTCAGCCTATAAATAGGAGTGCTTGGATTCATTTCATCTCATCCCTTGGCACACCACCTCTCTCACACTTCATCCACCACCCACCACCATCACAACACCATCATCCACCACCATCATCCATTGTCCATCATAGAGTGTGTGAGTCGTCTCGGGATCCAAGATTGATCGTAAGAGTTCTTGACAATCAAGGCCATGTTTGCCTAAGTCTCTTACATCACTTGGTGAAGACAAAGTGTCTAGTATAATACTTTTTATTTCTAATCTTTTGCACTTTTTATTTGGTTTTGTATTAATGACTTTAATAACTAGTTACTTATGTTGAAGGTGATCTTTCCTTATCGTTTGTCCGTGGTGTCTTGGCATTATTTTACTGTCTATATAAAATAAAGGATTTTCACCATTCATATCTCCACGGTCTATATGGAGGTATGTTGGCTACCTGGTAGGGGGTTAAGGGAACGGTTTGGTAAAGGTCTTGCCATTGTTCAGCGTTTAGAGGTCCTGCAATGGACCTGGGTCAAATTTAGTAGGACCTCCTTCAATACTTCACGGTATTGGATGGCGGGGGTCCAAACTCTTTGATCCCCTCATAAGCTAACTACTATTAATACTATAACCCGGCTATTTAGGACTGTATCCCTACTGACTCAGACTACTTAGTCGAGGGTAACGTCACCGCCAAAAGCGGGGCCTACCACAATACTGCATTAATAACTTAATTCATTATCTTCCAATAATCCACCCCTTTAGGATTGTATCCCTGCTGACTCAAACTACTGGGGTGAGGGTAACGTCACCTTCAAAAGAGGGGCCTACTACAATAACTAAGATAATCTCTTAATTATGTGCAAAAGTGCGGAAATAATCAAAGGTTATACTAGATACGAGTCGGAACCAAGTGATTCATCTTGTCTATCTGTTTTTATTTTATTTTTATTTTCAGCATTTTAGTTAGTTTTTATTTTTCTTAGTTTAAAACATTTTTCTAAACTTTTATTTTGGTTAGACGTTGAGGATAAACCGGTATTAAAAGCTCTTGTGTCCTTGGACGACCTCGGTATCTTACCAACGCTATACTACACTCAACGATGGGTGCACTTGCCCATATGTGTGTTTAGTGTTAGTGAAATATCGTGTTTTATAAATTTAAAACTTGGCTAAAATAAGTGTTAAAAAGGGCTTAAAATATACACCTAAAATATACGACACTTCACACGCATCACTACCCTTAAGTACCTTAAAAAGATTAAAATCCCATGCTTTACACGTTTAATTGTTTGAACTTGGTAACTACTAGTTGTTTGGACGTGCAGGTGTAAATGGAGCTTAAAAGGGAAGGAATTTGGAGCATCAATAAAAAATAAAATATTGGAATTGAAGAACTAAGAATATCACATGATAGAGGATGAAATTACGAGAACGTGGGCGAAAACGGCGAAGAAAACGGAGTTGAAACGAGAAAGTTATGAAGAAAACAAGAAAGCGAAATCTGGTGCCGCCGTAACCTACGGCTCCTGGCCGTAGGTTACGGCCCTCACTGTGTTTTCTGGTCCACCGTAGCTCAGTTCTGGCCCACCGTAAGAGTTTTATTGACCGTAACCTACGGTGGAGGGCCGTAGGTTACGGCTCTGACCTGCGTAAAAGTTGTAACTGCCCCATTTATTGGCATTTTATGATGTCTTTTGAGTACCAATGATTCCCATTCTGTTACATACACTTTAGAGACGAATTTTGGGTGTTCTTGAGGGCTTGAAACAATTTCTAAACATCGGGTTAGTGTTTTTAATCCATATGAACATTGAACTAATTGTGAAGATGGTTGTTCTAGCCATGAATGGCTAAACTCTTTATGGTCATCTTTAGTTGAAGGTTTGTAGAGACAATTGTGCTTGATTTCATATTTCTAGAATTGTAAAGTGAATTTATGTTTTATTTATCATGGTGTGTTCTTATTTGCTTGTAAATTGTTGATGCTTATGATTATTCTATATTGAAACCATACGTTCTTGGTGCCGTTGGCAATCGAGATATCATGGGCAGAACTAGGATCGGGTAAGGGTCAATTGGTCATCGGGTAACAACCTCACGTTCTAGGAATCTGAGTACTTAGTTCCCTTTTATCACAACAAGTAATTGCACATGAACTATGTCTATGTAGTTATTTCTAGTGAATGATAGCACAAATGTTGAAGCAAACCGGAAACTAAAGATGGTTACTCGTCTCTAATTTGTTTACAACCAAAACACTTCCATTTTGCAATTAGAATAGTAGTCTTAGTTTTAAAAATCAACCAATCAAACCCACTCTTGAATTTATTTTATTTGCAATTAGATTAATTTAGTCAAGTTAGATATACACTTAGATAACATACATTCCACAAACTCCCTGTGTTCGAGACCCACTTACCGCTAGCTAATTAGTTGTAATTGGATTAAATTTGATTGTGACCACGACATCACGTCAGTAAGACGACAATCTCGAAGAACGGAATCGACTAGGATGGATTTGCCATTTGCGACTTCAACGAAAAACGACTTAGGTAGCTTAGAGCGTGTGCAATTTAACAATGATTCGAATTCTAAGGACACAAAGCTTTTGTCCGCACCAGTATCGAAGCATAAAGATAGTTAACAAGAAACGTACCGTTAACGACATCATTGTCGTTGCGCGCTTGGTTTGCGTTCAGGTTGAAAGCGCGTCCACGAGGAGGTTGTTGTTGCTCTTGATTCCATTGTGGGCATTGAGGACGAAGATGATTAGTATCCCCACATTTGAAACAAGCCCTAGCTGGTCTTGCATTTTGAGGAGCAGGTGGAGCTTGTTGTGCTTGCTGAGCTTGTGGTGCTGGCTGTTGATAATTGCGACAAAAGGCAGTGTCATGTCCATAACGGTTACAATTGGTACAACGACGACATCTGGCATTGGCGGGATGGTGATAGTTACAAGTGGCACACTTGGGGTGAATCCCAGTGTACGACTTTTGGGTGTTATCAGGAGCAACAGGATTTGGGTTAACGGGTGGCACAATCGCGTTACAAACGGGGTTGGATTGCTTTAGCTTCTTCCCCCTATTGCTATTCGACTGCTGGGTAATCTGGTTGGCTGGCTTGAAAGAAACGGGGTTTGCGGCTTGCTTATCGCGTACACGGTTGTTGTTCAGGGAAGCGGCCAAACGATAAACAGCTTCGATATTGTCGAGTTTGGCTGCCTCGATCGTATCGCGCATAGCAGAGGGTAACCCATTGATGTACTTCCTTATCTTACGATCGGTGGTCATAACGAGGTGAGGAACAATGAAGCTAAGTTGTTTGAAATGGGTGGTGTAAGCTAGGTTCTCATCTCCCACTTGCTTTAGCGCCCAAAATTCTTCCTCTAGCCTTTGTTGCTCATGCGGAGGGCAAAACTCGTCCATCATTAGGGCCTTAACTTCTTCCCAAGTCAACGCATAGGCCAGTTCGTTCGAGCGGATGTTCCTTTCATTCGTCCACCATTCGAGAGCTCGGGCTTGGAATACCCTAGTCGCACTACGTGTTCTGAGCTCATCGGGGCAATCACTGTTGATGAACGTGACCTCCATGCTATCAAACCACTCGAGCATGGCGGTCACCCCATCATTACCGGTGAATGGCTTGGGATTGCACGACGAAAAGTGCTTGAAGTTGAACAAAGCGGGCTTGCGTATTTCGACCTTAGAGTCGACGGAGGAGTTCGGAGTGTGACAACCCTCACTAAACCAGGTATCCGTACGACTTAATTAATAATTAATTACTGCTTAATTACTGTGCTTGCTTGAACTTGTGAATAAACTGCTACTTGAATACTGATACATGTACTTACTTGCATCATACTTTACTTGCTGTCACTACATTAATTACATGCTGAACCTTAGTGACAAACATGATGCACAAAAAGCACAGTAGCACTATAAACGGATAACCTATTGAACATGCTGATAAGCCAGCATCAGGCAGACACTGCCTCTAAGGCCTGTATGAGCCAGAAATATTTTGCTACACTAGTGGTGAGTGTAGGGATACAAGGGTTGTAGAACTGCGTCTCTAGGAATAAGTTACAATGACTGGATGTGCCTAAAACGTGCTCTAAACACAAAACTCAGCACTTTACAAAATAATACAGCTTTTAGCTACCTAATAAAGTGCCAAAACATGAGAAAAATATTCCTAGACACTTTCCAAAGTGTCAGAAATGAGTTGTGTCACTAAAAAGGGTATTAACGACACTTTAAAGCTTTGTTAAGCACTTTAACGGATTACCATCCAACCGAACAACCAGATTTTACCCGGAACATGAAAATATTGTCATTCACATTGTCTATCTTTTTCTGAGCCAGTTAGGGTCCCTGAATACCCTAACACCCGTCATAACACACTACATACTAGTAACCGGGTTAATCACTTAACTTAACTAGATTAACCTAACTAATATCCTAACTACTAGTTGGAATCGGACCAAGACCCCCCCCCCCCTTAACCAAACCGTCCCCAAGAGGGGGACACCCTTTTGTCCTTCTTGAATATTATAATCCTAGTGTTTAATATCTAGGATACACATAAACCATTGGTTAATCACCTTAAGGAATGTCTTTAAGTTCAAGGTTTGATCCACCATCACTTCACTTAACACAAACTCAACAACAAACACTCCTCTCTCTCTCTCTCAAAGGCTTCGGCCGAACACACCCACCCCCCATCCATCAATTTCGAGTTTTGTTCATCACATTCCAAGTATCTACAAGTGATAATGATCGAGTATAAGGAACCTTGGTGCAATCGGAAGGCGAAGGACCTCACTCTATTGCTTTTATCCACTCATTTTTCGACTAGAATCTTCCCTAGCCTCGAGCTAGTAGTAAGTTGCTTAAATCACCTTCTCGAACCATTTTAAAGTGGTTAATATGATATGTATCGGTTAAAAGACGCAAACATACAAGATGAAGCATAAAAGTCTACTTAAAACACTAAAAATGTTGGTTAAAAGCTCATTTGTTGTGTAAATCATGTAGTATTTGATTTGTGTGATTATTTAGACCCGATCTATGTTGTGGTAGCTCGGATCGTCATTTAACCCGGGTTGGTCATGATCATGGATCATGACATAAGGTTGTTTTGGAAGTAACAAGGGTTAAAGGATGAAACTCTACCACACGCGAATCATGAACTTGTGTAAAAGCGATTTTGCTTGTGAAATAGTGTTTAAAACTAGTAGATCTACGTATCTACAAGCGGTATTTTCAAAGAACCAAGTATCAAAGAAATCATGTTTTCTAAAGACGGATCTTACACTAACACGAATGATTTTTAGAACACACAAGTGTGTAAACACTTGTGTAGCACAAAGTTTCGACAAAATAACTATTTTTGTAAAAGTTGACAAGAAGTTGTAAAGATGGAATTTCCTTAAAAACGGGACTTTTACGAAATCGTATTGCTTTATATAAAGATCCACTAAAAGTAATGGGATTTACTTCATAATATTACAAAACTACAAGTTCATGAGATTCTTGCCAATTTACATGTTTATTAACTAGTTTGATACGTTGAACATTGTTTTGGTTGAATAAGAAAATTGTTGGTTTGATTTGTAAAAGAAAATGATACGCTTGAAAGCGTGGCCACCTCCAGTTACAGAGGAAACTCTGGCGAAATTTTTCCAAAAACCTAACACTTAGAAATATTTCTACCACAAGTGTTAGAAATACATTTTGACTTGTTTTCAAATTATAGATTTCGCCACGACTTTATTTACAAAACATCGGAGGTGGGATTTCACAAAATGAAACGTGATAAATATATGTATTTAGTAAAAATATTTTTCACAACATCACTTGTGTAAATGTTTATGATTATTTTGTGAACTACGTAAATATTATTTTTAGAGTAAAAATAATATTACTAAGTATTATTTTGGGAAAATTACATGTATTAAAATATAATATTTTTGGGAAGAATATTTATATTTTGGAATTAGAAATAAAATATATTAAGTGAGACTTAATAGTGTAATTCGAAGGTTACGAACACACATGTATTAAATCCCCCATCCTTGGGAAGGAAAATAATCACCAAGTATACAGAATATAAACACGAAATAGTTGTCTAACTATTTCCCAAAAGCTTAAACTTTAAAGCTAAGGCACGGCCGTCCGTCTAATAGAATTAGTACGTGTAGGTCGTCATACAGCTGCTTGATCAGGAGACATACTTGGTAGAGACGCACCACTGTGAGTTCATGTCCCCCTTTTCTCTTAACTGTTTTCAGTTTTATACCTCGGGGGTGAAATACATGTTACATACTGCTACGGACAATTACGAATGGTATGGTCAGCTAAGGAGGGAACTGTTAGGTTATGTGGTTGGGTAGGTGAAATCTTAAGAACATTAGTCCTCGTAGTACGATCGAGGGATAGAAGTGATAGGCCTATTTGAGCATAACAAACCCCACCCATACGCCCTAAGGTTGGACCATGTGGTGACCGTGTCTTATCCCCACCCATGCGCCCTAAGGTTGGACCATGTGGTGACCCTGTCGTAACACCACCCATGCGCCCTCAGGTTGGACCATGTGGTGACCTTGTCCTATCCCCTCCCATGTGCCCGCAGGTTGGACCATGTGGTTACACATTATCTGATATGTTTCCTTATTTGCTTTCATACCAGAGTTTACAAAACATTCATACTTACAATGATTATAAAGGTTTATCCGCGCGCACATACTAAACACATGAACTCGCTCAACATTTTTGTTGATTTTTCAACTTACATGTATTTCAGGGAATTAAAGGATCTGGCGCGGTATGACACGTTTTCCCGCTGCACTAGTTACGAGGTCATCTGGGTTTGGGGAATGTGACTCTTTCCTGGACAAGTCACAATCCTTAAACTGTGTTTATGTCATGTTGATGTTTGTGTTTGTTAAGACAATGTTATGTTACCTTGGTTTTAAAACTTATTTTAATGGATGATCTTGCATGATTTTATTTTCATATAGCTTTGTTATGATTAAGCTATGGTATTAAGAAGTCACACCAAATTAACCACGCTTCCGCAAAGCCAGGGTGTGACAGCTTGGTATCAGAGCTCTGATCATAGCGAACTAGGATTCCTTCTCGAGTCTAGACTATGATCACTAGGGCTCTCACGAAAACATTTTTACTGCATACCACTCAAGTCCAGATCCAAAACTTTTACAAACAAATGTTGAGCACATTTATTTATTATTTATAGGCTCAGTTTGGGCGGTTGAGGCTCGGTCTGGAGGACCGAGGCTCGGTCTAGGAGACCGAGGTAGTTGCCTAGTAGGACTAGGGAAAGCAGCCTAAGAGGCTGGGAGAATAGGCTAGTGGGACTAGGAAGAGCAGTCTGAGAGGCTGGGAGGCTAGTGGGACTAGGAGAACTATTTGATTGCTTATTGGTAACTAATATGTTTATATGTTTATATGATTATATGATTAATTGTTATACGTATGTGTGTTTGTGTTACAAACGTCATGCCTTCATCATGTACTAGAGAGATGGACATTACGAATCCCATGGCCATAGTATCAGACGACATAGTTTCATCCGAGCACGAAGTGTACATTTCCGATACTACCGGCACAGACGATGACGACTTTCAACCCTTTGCACTGCCTGATGTCGTAGCAGAGCCTGCTGATGGCCATCTTGTTGGGAATTTGCCACTCGCGGTGATCCCTGCTCCTGTGCCCTTGCCGCTTCTCCTGTTGTTGATATGCCCCCCGACGTGGTCTCTGACGACGATAACGATCTATTAGAGGAGGACCCATTTGAGGGCGAGGCCCTATTGCTGTTGGTGATAGCCTGCTGCTTGCTGACGCTCCTGCAAGAAGAGGCTCATGCCCATTCACCTGTCCCAGACCCATTTGAGTCTGTGGCGTCCGCATCTTTGCATACACCGGGAGAGCAACATCACTCACACGACGCCGACCCCGATATGGCGTCATCAGCTGAACCAGTTCTCGCGCACAGCTTTGAGTTTGATCACGATATTAAGGATAATCCTGTTCTTCCACCTGGTTTTGATCCAGACCATGACATTGAGTACATACACTTAGACCAGCCTTTGGAGGATCCTGTAGCCCCTGTGTTTGTTGATCCAGCTAACTTTGAAATAAAGTTTGTTGATCTGGAGCCGGCCATGGCCCCTGAGCCAGGCGTTGCTCCTGACCCCGCATTAGAGCATGACACTGATCATGCCGATGCACCTGCTATTGCTCCTTGATTGATCATCTGCTTGGACGAGAGAAAATTGGGGTAACTGTGCAAGACAATTTATTATTACGGGGGCCCACGTAATAACAACTTGTAGTGCACAGAAATCCTGGTGGACTCTGCGGGTCAAGCCAGTGAAAACCAATGTAGCAGGAAATAAGTTAAACACGAATGACCAAGGCGTTGTAGCCTCGAATAAGCCAAATTGGCAAGCCTATGTGAAGGCTCAGAAACTATTACCTCACTCATACATTGAGTATATTTACGTGTGAAATTGGGTGATTACATGATGGCTTATGGTGCTATGTATCTCATAGACAACTGAAATGTTGTCTAGCCCGCTTCATACCACTTCGACAGAAGAGAATGCCACCCAGACGTGTCACAGACACCGGTACGCTGCCAAGGACAGAAGCCGAGCTGCAAGAACATATCTCACAGGCAAATGCACGACGTAAAGCCCTCCGCTTTAAGCACAGCAATGGCACCACTGGGAACAACCCCCCCCCCCCAACTGGCTGCACCTATAAGCAGTCCCTGAACTGCAAGTCTTTGAACCTTGACGAAACAGGAGGCGTCGTGGCATTAGTTCGTTGGTCCGAAAAGACCGACTCCATTCTAAGAATGAGTAACTGTTTGCCCCAACAGAGTGTTACCTATATCTCGGGGTTATTTCTAGATGGCACACTCTCATAATGGAACCTCCAGGTTCAGACCCTTGGTACAAGATACTGCTAATACACTGAGCTGGGACGAGCTCAAAGGAATGATGGAGAAGAAATACAATTCTAGGGCTGGAAACCAGAAGCATGAGGTAGAGTTCCGGAATTGAAAATGGACGGACCAGAGATTCCTGAATACATCCAGCAATCTCACGACTTGTCTAGGGTCGTCCCCTACTTAGTCAAACCGGAGTTCAAAAGAATGGAACGATTCATTTGGGGACTTGCACCCCAGATCAGGGGCATGGTTACTACCTCGAAGCCCCCAACCATTGCAGAGGCTATCAATATGGGTGATTGATTTATAACATGAGATGTTATGTGATTGATTTATTTATAACATGAGATGTTATGTGTTGATATTGTTGTATACTTACGTACACTTTACTTACTATGACCTGACCCATACGATCATCATTTAGAAGATGCCTCCAAGACGGGATGTACGCATACCCACCAACGAGGCGGAACTTCAGGGAATCATTGCTGCAGTCATCGCACAATACGAGGCCCATCACTCCGAGCGCAACGGAGGTACCTCAGGAAATAACCCACCCAACGGCTGCACCTACAAGCAGTTCTTAGGCTGCCAACCCCTACATTTCGACGGCACTGGGGGTGCCGTAGCCTTCGTACGCTGGATTGAGAAGACGGACACTGTTTTGCGTGCGAGCAAATGCGCCCCAAGAGATCAGGTCACGTACATTTCCGGGCTGTTCCGAGATGGGGCTCTGTCATGGTGGAAACTTCAGGTTCAGACAATGGGCGAGGCTGCCGCGTATGCTCTATCATGGGACGAGCTGAAAGAGCTAATGCATAAAAAGTACTGTTCGAGAACAGAAAGCCAGAAGGTAGAAACTGAGTTCTGGAACTTGAAGATGGAAGGTCCAAAAATAGCTGAGTATGTGGAGAAGTTCCAAGTTCTATCACGTATCGTTCCTTACATGGTAGATCCGGAGTTTAAGAGGATTGAGCGTTTCATTTGGGGATTGGCACCCCAAATCATGAGCATGGTAACGACATCAAAGCCTGCAACAATAACTGAGGCCATCAATCTAAGTGTAGCCCTGACGGAATAGGCAATCAGGATGAACAGATTTTCAACCTCTGAGGAGAAGAAGGAGACTCATGTAGAGTCATCTGGGGACAACAAGTGGAAGTTGGCGAATTTCAAACAGGGTACCCAGTCGAGTAGCAACGACAAGGCCAAAAAGAGAAAAGAGTACACGGGTATCCTACCAAAGTGCGACAACTGTCGACGTCACCATAACGGGCGGTGTAGATATGGAAAATGTGGTAAATGTGGCAAGGTGGGACATGTCAAGGAAACGTGTCGGCAAGGTACTAAACATGGAAATAGAGGTCAAGATGCTAGCGGAAATCGCGAAGGAAATAACGACGACAACAACTATCAAGGCAGGGATGGTGACGATCAAGGCTGTGGCCAAGCATGTTTTAATTGCGGTGATGTGGGGCATTTCAGGAAGTATTGCCCTAAGAACACTCAGGCACGTGGATGAAAGCTCAACAGCGGGGATAGAATCCAAGCGCGGATATCGGTACGTCTCATAATAGTCAATGTTATGCTCTATTTGACAGTATTGTCAAATTTTAGCTTCAGAAAATATAGTTGTTTTAGTAGTAAGTAACCTAGATACCCAGTTCTCGATAGAACAAAGCCTAACGGAAGCTTCGATGTGATAATTGGGATGGACTGGTTGTCGAACAACCCGGCGGAGATTGGCATCCGTGCCCCGACGACGAACGGAGAAATGATTGTGATTCATGGAGCAGGATACGCTCCTACGGATTATCAGGCAAAGAAGACACAAAAATTTTCGCACAAAGGATGTGTTGCATTCTTGGCTCATGTCGTGGAAAAAGAAGCCGAAGAACCAAAACTCAAAGATATCCCTGTGATTGGAGAATACCCCGAAGTCTTCCTCGAAGACTTGCCGGAATCGTCTCCTCAACGATTAGTCGAATCCCGCGTCGATTTAATTCCAGGCACTGCACCCGTAGTCGATGCATCGTAGCGACTTACATTTTCGGAGATGCAAGGATTGACAGAGAAGTTTTAGCAATGGATAGAGAAGGAAGATAACAGACCAAAAATTCCCTTTTGGGGTAACCCCATTTCTACTCGTCAAAAAGAAGGATGATGATTTTCAAATAAACATCAACTACCGGGAGCTGAACAAGCTGACGATCAAGAATAGATACCCTCTGCCAAGGATTGATGATCTATTCGACCAACTGCAAGGTTCAAGATTTTATTCAAAGATCGACCTTCGATCTGGATACCATCAGTTAAGGATACAAGAGGAGAGTATCCCAAAGACAGCCTTCAGAACTCGTTATGGACACTACGAGTTCCTTGTTATGCCGTTTGGTTTGACAAACGCACCTGCAGTCTTTATGGACTTGATGAATAGAGTTTGCAAGCCGCACTTGGACAAGTTCGTGATTGTGTTTATCGACGACATCTTGATTTATTCAAGAACAAAGGCTGAGCACGAGCCTCATCTAAGAGCTATTTTGGAGCTGCTAAAGAAAGAACCGTTGTATGCCAAACTCTCTAAGTGCGAATTTTGGCTACGTGAGGTCCAATTTCTTGGACATGTGGTAAATGGAGATGGAATCCATGTGGATCCAACCAAGATCGAAGCGATTAAGAATTGGGAAACGCCAAAGACGCCAACCGAGATTCGACAATTCTTGGGTTTGGCTGGCTACTATCGAAGGTTCATTGAGGATTTTTCAAAAATCGCTCAACCTTTGACACTCCTCACGCAGAAAGATAAGAAGTTTGATTGGGGAATCAAACAGGAAGAAGCGTTCCAGATATTGAAGGATAAGCTCTGCAATGCGCCAACCTTAGCACTACCGGAAGGTACAGATGATTTTGTGGTATACTGCGACGCTTC
This sequence comes from Helianthus tuberosus, assembly GCA_030545235.1. NCBI lineage: Eukaryota > Viridiplantae > Streptophyta > Magnoliopsida > Asterales > Asteraceae > Helianthus > Helianthus tuberosus. Next base: position 27,368,554 of record CM060432.1, read on the forward strand.
GCGTCAAGGATTGGGTTGTGTGTTGATGCAACACCAAAAGGTTATTGCTTACGCATCGCGTCAATTGAAAGTGCACGAAAAGAACTATACCACACATGATTTGGAACTTGGCGCAGTGGTATTTGCATTAAAGATCTGGAGACACTACCTTTATGGTACGAAGTGTACAATTTTTACAGATCATAAGAACCTACAACACATATTCAACCAGAAGGAGTTGAATATGAGACAAAGACGATGGGTTGAGTTGTTGAATGATTACGACTGCGAGATAAAGTATCATCCAGGGAAGGCGAATGTGGTCGCCGATGCCCTAAGTCGAAAGGAGAGGATCAAGCCCGTAAGGGTTAGGGCTTTAGAAATGATTATCCAACCCGATCTTTCCGTGCGCATTCGTGCCGCGCAGAAAGAAGCTCTCAAGGAAGGAAACCTTGAAGAAGAATATCTCCGTGGGATGGAGAAGCTTTTGGTGCCAAACGAGGAAGGAACGTTATGTTTTGAGAAAAGGATTTGGGTTCCTCTGTTTGGTAGTTTAAGGAAGGTTATTTTCGATGAAGCTCACAAATCACGGTACTCTATCCATCCAGGAGCGGATAAGATGTACCAAGACCTCAAGGATTACTATTGGTGGCCTAGGATGAAAGGCGATGTTGCTGTATATGTGAGCAAATGTTTAACATGTGCTAAGATTAAAGCCGAATATCAGAAGCCTTCAGGACTTCTGCAACAACCTGAGATTCCCAAGCGGAAATGGGAACAAATCTCAATGGATTTTAGTACGAAGTTGCCAAGAACGCCGGAAGGCCATGACACTATTTGGGTAATAGTGGATCGATTAATAAAGTCAGCACACTTCTTACCTATCAGATAGAAGGATAATACGAGCAAGTTGGCCGAAATTTACATGAGGGAGATCGTTACGCGCCATGGAGTACCTCTCTCAATCATCTCTGATAGAGACGGAAGGTGTGTGTCAAGGATATGGCAATCCTTCCAAGAAGCTTTTGGCTCACAATTAAATCTGAGCACTGCGTTTCATCCACAAACTGACGGTCAAAGCGAGCGAACGATACAGACTTTGGAAGACATGCTGAGAGCGTGTGTTATGGATTTGGGCGGTAGCTGGGATAAGCATTTGCCTTTGGTCGAATTTTCATACAACAACAGCTACCACACCAGTATTGGTGTCGCGCCATTTGAAGCCCTTTACGGACGCAAGTGTCGATCACCTCTATGTTGGGCTGACGCAGGTGATAGACAGCTTGCCGGTCCCGAAATCGTCCAAGAGACGACAGACAAGATTGCGCAGATTCGAAAACGCATCGAAGCAGCTCGTCACAGACAGAAAGCCTATGCTGATCCAAACCGGAAACACTTGGAATTCCAAGTTGGAGAAATGGTTTTGTTGAAAGTTTCACCCTGGAAGGGTGTGGCACGCTTCGGAAAGCGTGGGAAGTTAAATCCGCGCTACATTGGTCCTTTCAGAGTTCTGGAAAGAATAGGACTAGTAGCGTACAAGCTGGACTTACCTGCTGAACTCCATTCAGTTCACGATACATTTCATGTATTCAACCTGAAGAAAAGTCCAACCCAAGATACCATTGCCATTTTCATCGACGAGATTCATGTTGACGACACGCTCCATTTCGTTGAAGAACCGGTTGAGGTTACGGATTGGAAGGTAAACAAGACCCGCCGGAGCAGTGTCAAGCTCGTCAAAGTTCGTTGGAATGCCAGACATGGTCCTGAATACACCTGGGAGCGTGAGGACCGGATGAAAGAGAAATACCCACACTTATTTCCTAAGAACCCTGCATCTACAAGCAGAACTTAAAATTTCGGGACGAAATTTTTCTAACGGGGGGAGAATGTGACAACCCTCACTAAACCAGGTATCCGTACGACTTAATTAATAATTAATTACTGCTTAATTACTGTGCTTGCTTGAACTTGTGAATAAACTGCTACTTGAATACTGATACATGTACTTACTTGCATCATACTTTACTTGCTGTCACTACATTAATTACATGCTGAACCTTAGTGACAAACATGATGCACAAAAAGCACAGTAGCACTATAAACGGATAACCTATTGAACATGCTGATAAGCCAGCATCAGGCAGACACTGCCTCTAAGGCCTGTATGAGCCAGAAATATTTTGCTACACTAGTGGTGAGTGTAGGGATACAAGGGTTGTAGAACTGCGTCTCTAGGAATAAGTTACAATGACTGGATGTGCCTAAAATGTGCTCTAAACACAAAACTCAGCACTTTACAAAATAATACAGCTTTTAGCTACCTAATAAAGTGCCAAAACATGAGAAAAATATTACTAGACACTTTCCAAAGTGTCAGAAATGAGTTGTGTCACTAAAAAGGGTATTAACGACACTTTAAAGCTTTGTTAAGCACTTTAACGGATTACCATCCAACCGAACAGCCGGATTTTACCCGGAACATGAAAATATTGTCATTCACATTGTCTATCTTTTTCTGAGCCAGTTAGGGTCCCTGAATACCCTAACACCCGTCATAACACACTACATACTAGTAACCGGGTTAATCACTTAACTTAACTAGATTAACCTAACTAATATCCTAACTACTAGTTGGAATCGGACCAAGACCCCCCCCCCCCCTTAACCAAACCGTCCCCAAGAGGGGGACACCCTTTTGTCCTTCTTGAATATTATAATCCTAGTGTTTAATATCTAGGATACACATAAACCATTGGTTAATCACCTTAAGGAATGTCTTTAAGTTCAAGGTTTGATCCACCATCAGTTCACTTAACACAAACTCAACAACAAACACTCCCCTCTCTCTCTCAAAGGCTTCGGCCGAACACACCCACCCCCCATCCATCAATTTCGAGTTTTGTTCATCACATTCCAAGTATCTACAAGTGATAAGGATCGAGTATAAGGAACCTTGGTGCAATCGGAAGGCGAAGGACCTCACTCTATTGCTTTTATCCACTCATTTTTCGACTAGAATCTTCCCTAGCCTCGAGCTAGTAGTAAGTTGCTTAAATCACCTTCTCGAACCATTTTAAAGTGGTTAATATGATATGTATCGGTTAAAAGACGCAAACATACAAGATGAAGCACAAAAGTCTACTTAAAACACTAAAAATGTTGGTTAAAAGCTCATTTGTTGTGTAAATCATGTAGTATTTGATTTGTGTGATTATTTAGACCCGATCTATGTTGTGGTAGCTCGGATCGTCATTTAACCCGGGTTGGTCATGATCATGGATCATGACATAAGGTTGTTTTGGAAGTAACAAGGGTTAAAGGATGAAACTCTACCACACGCGAATCATGAACTTGTGTAAAAGCGATTTTGCTTGTGAAATAGTGTTTAAAACTAGTAGATCTACGTATCTACAAGCGGTATTTTCAAAGAACCAAGTATCAAAGAAATCATGTTTTCTAAAGACGGATCTTACACTAACACGAATGATTTTTAGAACACACAAGTGTGTAAACACTTGTGTAGCACAAAGTTTCGACAAAATAACTATTTTTGTAAAAGTTGACAAGAAGTTGTAAAGATGGAATTTCCTTAAAAACGGGACTTTTATGAAATCGTATTGCTTTATATAAAGATCCACTAAAAGTAATGGGATTTACTTCATAATATTAGAAAACTACAAGTTCATGAGATTCTTGCCAATTTACATGTTTATTAACTAGTTTGATACGTTGAACATTGTTTTGGTTGAATAAGAAAATTGTTGGTTTGATTTGTAAAAGAAAATGATACGCTTGAAAGCGTGGCCACCTCCAGTTACAGAGGAAACTCTGGCGAAATTTTTCCAAAAACCTAACACTTAGAAATATTTCTACCACAAGTGTTAGAAATACATTTTGACTTGTTTTCAAATTATAGATTTCGCCACGACTTTATTTACAAAACATCAGAGGTGGGATTTCACAAAATGAAACGTGATAAATATATGTATTTAGTAAAAATATTTTTCACAACATCACTTGTGTAAATGTTTATGATTATTTTGTGAACTACGTAAATATTATTTTTAGAGTAAAAATAATATTACTAAGTATTATTTTGGGAAAATTACATGTATTAAAATATAATATTTTTGGGAAGAATATTTATATTTTGGAATTAGAAATAAAATATATTAAGTGAGACTTAATAGTGTAATTCGAAGGTTACGAACACACATGTATTAAATCCCTCATCCTTGGGAAGGAAAATAATCACCAAGTATACAGAATATAAACACGAAATAGTTGTCTAACTATTTCCCAAAAGCTTAAACTTTAAAGCTAAGGCACGGCCGTCCGTCTAATAGAATTAGTACGTGTAGGTCGTCATACAGCTGCTTGACCAGGAGACATACTTGGTAGAGACGCACCACTGTGAGTTCATGTCCCCCTTTTCTCTTAAGTGTTTTCAGTTTTATACCTCGGGGGTGAAATACATGTTACATACTGCTACGGACAATTACGAATGGTATGGTCAGCTAAGGAGGGAACTGTTAGGTTATGTGGTTGGGTAGGTGAAATCTTAAGAACATTAGTCCTCGTAGTACGATCGAGGGATAGAAGTGATAGGCCTATTTGAGCATAACAAACCCCACCCATACGCCCTAAGGTTGGACCATGTGGTGACCGTGTCTTATCCCCACCCATGCGCCCTAAGGTTGGACCATGTGGTGACCCTGTCGTAACACCACCCATGCGCCCTCAGGTTGGACCATGTGGTGACCTTGTCCTATCCCCTCCCATGCGCCCGCAGGTTGGACCATGTGGTTACACATTATCTGATATGTTTCCTTATTTGCTTTCATACCAGAGTTTACAAAACATTCATACTTACAATGATTATAAAGGTTTATCCGCGCGCACATACTAAACACATGAACTCGCTCAACATTTTTGTTGATTTTTCAACTTACATGTATTTCAGGGAATTAAAGGATCTGGCGCGGTATGACACGTTTTCCCGCTGCACTAGTTACGAGGTCATCTGGGTTTGGGGAATGTGACTCTTTCCTGGACAAGTCACAATCCTTAAACTGTGTTTATGTCATGTTGATGTTTGTGTTTGTTAAGACAATGTTATGTTACCTTGGTTTTAAAACTTATTTTAATGGATGATCTTGCATGATTTTATTTTCATATAGCTTTGTTATGATTAAGCTATGGTATTAAGAAGTCACACCAAATTAACCACGCTTCCGCAAAGCCAGGGTGTGACACGGAGTTTCGGAAGCTCGAATCTCGGTGATGACCTTTGGTACGACGCGCGCAAATTGATCGGCCATGAAAGCCATCATCTTCTTCGTAGCACGGGACCTTGACTTCTTAGACGAGTTAGAGTGACGAGTAGACATCTAAGATTCAAAAGAACGAATAGGTGAGACTTGATCATAATGTTTGTTTAAGAAAAATGTTTGCATAAAATGATTCACATAGCATATCGTGTCACATAGCATAAAGGGTTCAAGTTTATTCACATAGCATAAAGAGTTTAAACGTCACATAAAGCATAGTCATGAGTTCAACGTAGCATAACATGGATAAATGAAAGCATGGTAAATTTAGTTTGTTCACGAGGGATTATTATTGTTTGTGAATGCGATAACGTGCGAAACGATTAAAACGATTTTTTTTTTTTGAAATGAACGAACGTTCAAGTGTAAAATCACATATAAATTGAGATACATAAAAGAGAGGCTCAATAAAACATAGGATTGTTTCCGGTAGAGAAACGTCGACTATTCCAAAGTGGGTCGAAAGTCCTTTCGAGTTAGAGAAAATGTGCTTTGGCCTATAGGTAAGATACTCTCGTCGAGAAGCGATTAACGGTATCTTACCCTTCCGGTTACTACACATCTCTAATCGATTGAAACAGTCGGGACTTTGGCGAGATTGAAAATCGAGGAATGGGACTTAATCGACGAGATGTGGGTTTCACCCCTAACTTGACGATTTCGTACCCTAAATGTGGTTGGTACTTGTCGGGTCAAAAATAAAATTTCGACATTATGACAAGGGTCCACTAGAGTTGAAATGGAAATTACCATTAAGTTGTGGATCTCACTCCTAGCTTAATGGTGGAATTTCGTGCAAAAATAGTTTAAGGTAGAATGAGAGTCGTTTTACCAAATTGTGGGTTTCACGCCTATTTTGGTAAAGTGTTCTCGTTTGTGTTACAAGAGTATACAAATAAACAAAGTGTATTCATGTTAACCTTAGGAAAGGCATATAAATTTAATCAACAAGAAGTATAGCTAGGAAGCATGCATGGTAGAGTACAAAAGTTTTAAACAACACATAAGAGGCAAAATTCCTAAAACTATAGATTAGGGCAAAAGCATGGCAATTTTCCTAATTCCCTATAGTTATGGCTCTGATACCAATCTGTCACACCCCAACCGATGGCGGAAACATCGGGATGAGACGAAGTGTGTATAGATTGCTAGAGACTTCATAACACTATGTGACAATATTTAATTAAATTCAAATTTCATTGCAAGTGCTAAATTGTCATACAATAATCAAAACGAAATACAACATTGTTTCAACAAATAACATAACATTAAAAGATAAACGATTTGTAGGTGTGTATCTAGTCCACCCTATACTTGTTTCATCTTTCAACATACTTCAACAATTTAACCTGCAACATGTATTAAAATAGAATTTCAATGCAAAAGCAAAGGCGAGTATACAAGTTTGTTTACATAGCATAATAGAATAAAAACTCAAATCCAACATGATTCATAATATGTGATTACTAGTATGCAATTTTTGGCGTACAATATGATCAAACCCTAGAATACAACGCATAAAATAGCCTAATCCCAATAGTTTAGCGGGGTGGTAATGTTTAACTTAACAATACCCAATAGAATAGCGGGCGGGGCGTTAATCCTATAGCGCTATAATTGTTAAGGTGGGCGAGCAAAGTTAATGAGCATATAACGTTCCAATTCGTTCACATAGCATACGAGAATAACAAGTAAGTCACATTAGTTTCATGCTTAATCAAGGATTGAGTATGTTTAGTTTAAAAGTTGTTTGTATAATTATACATGTTGCATCCCAAAGTGTAAAAGGGGAAAAAGGGATCGAGTATACTCACGGTGGTTGCAAGCTTTCCTACTTGAAATCCCGCGAGTGAATTTGGTGGATGGATTAGTTTGGAGCACCTAGTCCTTCTACACGAGGAAACATAGGTGTGTGAGTTTGGCGATTAACGGAAGATTATGGATTCGGTTTTAACATAGCATAAAGTACAATATAAAAATAATCATCTTTAACTTATAACTATTATATGACACTATGTAACCACTAGGGTTATATTGTATTTCATGGGTAGTACCCCCATTAGAATCATATCAAGGTTTTAAGTCTTTAGATGATATTCTACTACTTTAACATATAAACACAAGTTCAACATTAAAGGTTCGAATGAGTATAGGTATATATCTAGGTTACATATTATTTAGTCCAATAATTCATGTAGGAGGTAGAAGATTAGGATCTTCATTTAGGCACCTCGAGTTATCATGGATGTCATGTATGGGGTAGGAAGAACAAGCTTCCATTTAGGAACCCCTTGAATGTTCACCACTTCACTTGATGTAAAAACAACCAAGGAGGGTCACGAACTAGGATTTGTACAATAATGTAAACAACCTAACTAAAGAGAAATCATCAAATCATGTGAGGATTGTATGTTTGGACAACCCAAGTTGTTCCATAATCACTCTACATCAAGACCTAGGCTTGAACATGACTTGTGGGCGAAATACCCTAAATAAAACAGAAAGTATTTGAGGTTCATCCTCTGATTTTACATGTCTCAATCATGTTATTATACCTAAATAACCATAGGAAAGGTTGTAGGCATTGTTACATAAGTTTGAGATGTGTTAGACACAAGTATGATAAGTTTTTGAATAACATCAAACAAAACAGAAAGTTTAGGTCCTTTTTAGGGCAATTCCAAACATGATTTCTCCAGGGAAAAAAAAACAAGGAATCAAACCCAAGGACATAACAAAGCAATAGAAGAAAGAATCAAGTGATTTGGAGTGAAAACAAGCAAGTTACACTCACTTTTGTTAAGACGTATGAATCTGTCCAAGAACTCTGATTTGCAACAGATTAAGAGTGAATTTGTGAAGTGTAATGAGTTGTGAAAGTCTAAAATGGGTTGGAGAAGGTGTGTATTTATAGTGGAAGAGTTTAGAGGTGATTGGAGGTGATTAGAGGTGGATTAAAGGTGATTGGGTGAGATTAGGACTTGGGATTTCGTGCAATCAGCTGAAGAAAACACAAGGCTGTCGAAACAGGGCCTAGGCGTGACGCGAGGGGGCTTGGCATCACGCGGCGCCTCCTTTTTGACAAGTTTGATTTTTGTTGCACTTTGGTCCCTGAAGTTTATGTTTGATACATTTAGGTGCATAATTGATAGTTTAGGGACTTGTTTGGACTTAAAAGCATAGTATAAGGTGAAATCAAGCATGGCGATCATAACCCAAGTATGATTGAGTGTATAAATGTCATAATAAAGTATCGTTTTCGTTCAAAACACGTTTCATGCATAAGTTTAGTTTAATTACAAGTTTGGCACATAGTTTCCAAGAATATCGTTTAAGTATCAATTGATTCACAAAATCAAACATACGAGCATATATAGAGTGTGTATAACATATTTGTAACAGAATATGAGTTTCATTAATGATCCAAGTCTCGGTTTTACAATGATTACAAAGAAGGAATGATTACAAGAATACAAGGTTTCCAAAAATAGAAATACGAACAAAACTTTCTATAAATGGAAAGTACAAAAGAGCCGGGCGTTACACTTATTTTGACCCGTTAAGGGATTTTAAGCATATTTTTTACACGAATCGCTTTCGTTCATTTCTAGCATTATATTACCACATTTCTTATCATTTAATTTTCCTCCACGACTATATTCATGGCGGATTTAATGTGGTAATGTATAAATTCCAAGTTTTACGCCTCGGGTCATTATTTTACGGCAAAGACTCCTATAGAGTCAATTGACCAAAGATTTACATCTTTCGCTTTTTATACTTATTCTAAGTATTTATTTAATCATAAAACTCGTTTCCAAACAACCTTTAAATGTCGTTTGCTCATTTAGCTTACAAGGGCGTTTTGGTTCATTTTAGTCTTTCATTTACGATGAAGGAGTTTTGAAAGCATGTTTGATCCAAAATCCCTCTTTTCAACTATGATTTGGTTTGAAAAGTCATTATGTTTTCAAAACACAAATGACCATCATTTAAATCCGGTTTACCTATTAAAGTAACCAAATGTCTATTTTCGACTTCATTTAACTCTCATTGAACCTTACTTTCTAAATGAGTAGTTAACCTATTACACATACCTGACTCGGATCAATATCTTGCCTTAATAGCCACTAAGCAATAGCGATGTAAATAACCATTCGATATTTATCCCTATAATCAAACAACTCGACAAATCATTAGTCGATATTGTCAAAGGGTGATATTTTCACCTTTTGACCCGTTTGGTCTAAGTGACCGTATATCTTTGCGAGATGGTATTTATTATCATCTCGTCTACATGACTCGCTCCGGTTTACACCTTATGGTCATTTTATTTATAAACCATTTCTTAACTTGTTTGACCAATTATGGCTTACACCATAAAGTGTCTTTCAAAAATTAACGGTCATCGTCAACGTGTAATCGAATTACCGTTTTACCCTTATTATTTATGTTGGTTTACCCTATAAGGTAACCACTCAAAACTCATTATCTATTAGCCATTGTATGACCAATTAATCGTATTAGTCCTTTTTAACCATTAAACATGGTTTATTGTCATTGTCTTTGATTCCGAACCGCACATGTCGTGTCGGAACATCACAATTCAAATAAGACTTCATATTATTCATAACCTACAAAACCAATAGGTATTAAATAAAAGGTGTAAGCTTTACTTACCTAGAATCCAAATTATGCTTTTCCTTTATTCCTGATTCGTTTGACCCGCTTCATTTCCAAGTTTCCACCTAGCTTGTCGAGCGTCAAACTATCATTGTAATTTGTAAGATAGTTAAATTAGTGATAATCCTTTACGACTATTCCATCCTACAATTCTTATGTCGAATTTATCATTCGATCATATAATTGGTCATTTTGACTTTTAAAAGTCAAACTACCTATTAACGAAAGTAATTACACGATGTAGATCAACTACTCGTTTTATTACTTTGTCAATATCCGGTAAGCATTATTCTTATGCTACCGGTTTAATTACTTATTCAATCAAGTTCATGTAATCGAAATTCATAACTCATTGAATTATCATTACATAAATCACTTTTTAACACATGATGATATCAACATCATTTTAACATGAAAATATCATCAATTTTCGTTTTATCATACAAAACCCAATTCATAGTAAGTAATGATTATATACTCAAACACATAATTTGTTCAAGTATTTCCATATTACTATCATGTATGATGATTATAAACACAACTATATCATCAATATCATCCTACGATTAAAACCCACTTATCCTAGTGTGGTAAATCATTTAAACATTCAAATCATGACAACATGTGTAAAATTTTCACTTAGGGTTTTGTTCCTAAGCAATTATACATCATAATTCAGCCATAACTTCTACGATTCACCCATAATTCGCAGATTATGATATTCACCAAATTTTACAACTTCACAAATCATCAAAATTTTACATACCTTATATCCCATAGCTTGGGTGATCATTAATTCACGTTCAATTGTGAATTTGGGCTTCGTTTAGACCTTCAATTTGATGATTTAGTTGGAACTTAGGGTTTTGGCTCCTGGGAGCTTCTTCTGGTCGAACAGAAGTCCAGAACACACACTCTGTGTGTTTTTATTTTGTTTATTTCTTTTTATAACATAACTTTCAAGTTATCCGACTCTGGCCCCTCATGTTTGGTTAGTTTATTAAGTAGACTACAACCTACTTAATTCCTATAACATCCCTTCTTAAATTAACTAGGTTAAACATTCCTAGTTAACTTAGTGGGTTCGGAAAGATTTCAACTCGTTTTATTTTAAGTCCCGTTAACTCGGGCCTTTTATAAGCTTTATTTCTCAAAAGCATTTTTTCCTTTTTATTAAATATTAGGTTTAGTTAAATAAATCCTAATATTTTCCGGGTTAATTTTACCACTAAAGGTACTTTACCCGTCTTTTAGTATTAAAGTGGTTTGATTACCAAACTCGTTTTCGGGGTGTTACACGGGCGGTCGGGCCAAATCCACATCCTCGTCGTCGTTCAAATTAATGTTTAAGTCAACGTTACGAGCATCAGAAGTGGGTGTCTCCGGATCAACCGAGGATGCTGTTTTGGACCGTTTTGCTTTACGTCTACCACTAGATGTCATGCTCGGTACGTTAGACCATTTAGGACTTCCGTGTAAAAGCTCTCAACATTTCAAGTATGTGAAAACGCCTCTCTTTTGGTTGTACTCTTCCAACGCTTTTGTTAAAATACCCGCATCATTTTGTTCGCTACCCCAATTATCCCCCGTGCGTTGGAAAACTTTTCTTGGAACTAGTGACATTTCTGGTTTATATCGGTCCATTTGCTAGATATCGAATCTTTGTCCCGATACTCACCTTTACCCATTGCTTTAAAAAAAGTTTCATGAATTTTATACCAAAAAATTGGTGAAGTTTGATAGTTTGCTACAAAAAATATAAAAAATATAATGTTATATTCTTAAAAAATAAAAATAAACGGTCACGAATTATTTAAAAAAATTAAACAAATACATTTTTATAGCGCTTACCAACTTCGGGGGTCCTCCGATATGTCGAGCGACGACCGTGCTAAAGCGTATTCCTCGTCTTTTGTCCAAAGGGATTCATGATGTAATTTTTTTTTATAAAATTTGAAGTAGTATAGAAGAGAGTAGGGTAAAGTTTATAAAAATGAGTGAAAAGTGGGGTATTTTATAGGTTAAAAATTGGAACTAAATAAAAAAAATATTGTTTGTTATTGTTGAAAGCAACGGTATTATTTTGAAAGTGGTGCAAATTTTGGCATTTTAAACAAAACGCTCCAGGCCTATTTTTTGTAAAAAAAAAAAAGCCCCGGGGACGGACAGGGGGCTTGGTTGGGCATTTTTTTGGGGGAAAAACACTAAAAAAAACCCACTACGGATGGTTTTACACCCCATTCAACCTTTTAAACCCTAAATCATTGTTGCTTTCAAGTTTTAAGCTTTGAAATTGGGGATTTAGCAAGTAGGGATAGGAAGATCTGAAGTCTCACATGTGAGGTGTTAGGAAGCAGGGTGCTGGAGATGATGAAGGCATCGAATTTAGCTTCTTGCCAACCCTAGAGAGAGAGAAAGAGACCAAAAAAAAAATAAAAAATTTAGTAGTTAATAATAAAAATTAAATGCTTTCCTAGGAATGATCAATATACCCTTAATTTTAACAACAATATTAGATGGAGTTAGGGTCAGAGGAGCAAAATGGTGACAAGATGATAACCATATATATTAACAATTTTTAAACTATTAGGGCAAAAAGGGTTAAACGGTCAAACCACAGAAACAATAACGAAGTTAACTCTTTAATTAAAGATAATTAAAATTTTAAAATTATTAAAATGTAATTGGTTTTTGAAAACTCTAAAACATGTCATGTTATTGCCAACACTCTGTTCCTGAGTTCATTAAAATTATTAAAATGTAATTGGTTTTTGAAAACTCTAAAACATGTCATGTTATTGCCAACACTCTGTTCCTGAGTTCATTTTAAAGAGGGAAGTGAATGAAAGTGAAAATTATTTGTGTTCATGAGTTTCATTTAATGAAATGAAGTGTAGATAAAAGATAAAAAAAATAAAAATAAAGAAAAACATGCTTATTTTGTTCCTTCCAAATTAAAGAAATTTAGAGAAAAAGGAAAATGATTAAATTTAGCTCTTTCAATTTTTTAAATTATTTTCAATTTTCTTAATTCTTCACCACCTATTAGTAGTTAAATAATCTTAAAGGATATAGTTGTAAAATTATAACTTTTTATTTTTTTAACCCAAAAACACATAAAAACTTTATTTTTTTCTATTTCTTTGAACTATACAACATTACATTAAATTTTCTCTTCCATCATTTTTTTTCTCGTTTTACCTTCTTATCTTTCGTTATTTTAACTCGAAAACATATTACATTAAATTTTCTCTTCCATCCTTTCTTTTCTCGTTTTACCTTAAATTTTCTCTTTCATCCTTTCTTTTCTCGTTTTACCTTCTTTTCTTTCGTTATTTTAACTCGAAAACATATTACATTAAATTTTCTCTTCCATCATTTCTTTTCTCATTTTACCTTCTTTTCTTTCGTTATTTTAACTCGAAAACAAAGTGAACTTGCGTTACATCATAGGTAGTGGCCTTAAAATTAAAGTCGAACCATTATTTATTTTTTTTGGTCAACAGCCAACTTTTGCAGCCCTAACAAGCAACTAAACGTAGCCATGAAGCTATCGATTTCGATACCTTGGCTTAAAGTTTTAAGTGTTAGTTTTTGTCCTTTAGGTCAATATCAATTTGCAAGACTCGTCCTTAAAGGTTTATCACAAATTTTATCATTTTTATTAATAGATGTTAAACTTTCAGTTAATTTTTTAGATTGCATGTTATATCCTTATTACTAAAAATAAAAATCAAATATCATCCCGTTTAACTAAAAATAAAAAGAACTAAATAGAATTATTAATTTAAAAGGAAGGAGAAGGCCAAGAAGACAGAAAAACAACAATCGGAAAAACTAAGAAACCAACTTGCCTAACTTTTCTTCGAAACAATAGGCATAAATGATTAATGTCTCGAGCCAGAGTGCTGTGCTTAGGCCTTTAAACGAAGCAAAAGAACACGACAAGGCTTGTTTGTGTTTGCTTGTTTAACTTCAATCGAACAAACGAATAAACACGAACACTTAAACAAACATATTTTCTTATTCGTGTTGTTTGGTAATTAAGAAAATAAACATGTTCTTGTTCGTTTATAATCTGTTCATTATCATCACAAACGAATGGTTCATGAACATATATAAAATACTGAACATAAATGAAAATAAACAAGTAAAAGTGAATAACCAAATTAAAATTTAAAAATACTTTATTCCTACATCCAAATAGTTGTTTCAAAATTTGGCTTAACGCTATTAATATGAAAATCAAATTTGATTTTTAATTTGTATTAGTAATGAAACATTTGCATAAGGATTTAAGCAAACGTAAACATACGAAAATAAATAGATGAGTTAATTACATAATTAGTCCCTGTGGTTTACACAAAATAACATACTTCGGTACTAATAGTTTAAAATCACCTTCTAGGGTATTAACTTTTCATTTTGTAACGTTTGGAGGTATTAACTTCTAAGGTAATAACATAGGTAGTCCCTGTGGTTTGCACAAAATAACATACTTAGGTACTAACAGAATGTGATTTTAAGCCTACAAATAAGCTTAATACCCCCAAACGTTACAAAATGAAAAGTTAATACCCTAGAATGTTATTTTAAACTATTAGTACCTAAGTATGTTACTTTGTGCAAACCACAGAGACTAACTATGTAATTAACTCTAAATAGATAAATGAATGGATATTAATGGACGTAAATATACAAACATTCACTAATATAAATAAATGAACATATAGAAATTGTGCTCATGTTCATTTGGTTAATTAAATAAACAAAAGAGAATTATGATCATGTTCATCATTTATGAAATGAAAACGGACATAAATGAACTTCCTGCTGAATGGTTTATTGAACGTTCAGTTCGTTAACAAGGTTTAGATTCAACCCGTTTGACTCTCAGCTCGAACGGTTGTATGTTACTATCCATGACTTGACCACTAGCTTTGATTCTAAGAGGTTGTTTGTTTACCTCTTAATGAGGCTCTTAATGGTTCAGACCTCTTACTGGTTCAACACTTAATGGTTCAGACTGTTTGTTTCACGAGCAGATGTCTGAATGGTTCAGACATTTGCCTCTGAATGGTTAAGATTTATACAGAGTCTATGGTTAAGACCTCTAATCTGAATTGGTCAGACATTTGCCTCTAAACGGTTAAACATTATACAGGCTCTTAATGGTTCAGACCTCGTACTGGTTCAGCACTTAACCATTCAGATGTTGCCAAACAGCCCCTAAGTTTTCAAGGTTTGGACTCAACCAACTTGGATCTTAGCTTTTCAAATCTGGCTAATGTTGCTACCTTTTTCTTGATCTTCATTCTGAGTTACATGTTAGTGCATGAGAGAGAGATATGGATGAAATGTTGGTCGATGTAAGTGCAAAATAGAAAGGAGGTGATGATTTGTATTCTTATTTTTTTCTTTATTATTAAAGAGTAGTTTGGTTATTTATATCCTCTTAACAGAAAAAATAAACGTATGTTAATGGAGAGAACAACATAGGAACATAACAATTTCCTTAATTAGTGAAGGACGTGTATTGCAAGTTTGTGTGTTCATATAAAGGACTAAAACTGCAATTCACTTTACCTTTTTTTTTCCTTGAACGACTTTTGACTTATTCTTTTTTTCTTGTGTTGTCTCGTTTTCAGCAAATCACCTTTAAATAAACTTGAAAGAGACCGATATTATATTAGATACAATATATCAAACAAATCCATTCTCATTTCTCACACCCCTTTGATTAAATCGTTTCCAAAAATGGGTAAATTGCTTTCATCGATCTGTCTCATGATGCTCGGCAACTCACAATCCTTAATTCAAGGTACCAACAGTTTCAATCTCTAATGAATTGTTCATCCAATTATTTGTTTATATACATATAAGGAATGGTACGAGAATTAATGTACAAACATTATGCATGTTTCTTGATACTTGTAGGTGTAATGTCTACGTTCACATTCGTTAACAAGTGTGATCAGACAGTTTGGCCAGGAATTTCATCCAATGCGGGGATCGCACCGCTTCAACCAACGGGATTCGCTCTTCAACAAGGCGAGGCAAAGGTACTCACTGCGCCATTGTCTTGGGGAGGTCAGTTCTGGGGTCGAACACACTGTTCCGAAGATTCAGACGGTAAATTCACTTGTGGTACAGGAGACTGTGGATCAGGAAAGTTAGAGTGTGACAGCGCTGGCCCTACTCCTCCGGCCACATTAGCTGAATTTCGGTTTCTGGAAATGGCAGAACGGATTTCTTCCATGTGAGTTTGGTGGGCGGATATAACCTCCCGATGCTGGTGACACCAAGCGGTGGGTCGGGAAACTACTGTAAGTCCACTGGGTGTGCGGTGGACTTGAATGGCAGGTGTCCTTCCGCGTTAAAAGTGGTGAATTCTGACGGAGAAGTGGTGGCGTGTAAAAGCGCTTGTGTGGCGTTTGGACGGAAAGAAGATTGTTGTCGCGGTGAGTATGACTCACGTGAGACGTGTAAACCGTCGTCTTACTCGCAGGTGTTCAAGACCGCATGTCCACGCGCTTCCACTTACGCATACGACGATCAAACCAGTACCTTCTCCTGCACCGGGGCGGACTACCGGATCACCTTTTGCCCGCTATCGAACACTAGGTAAAATAACATAATGTCATTATTCTCTCTAGTTGTTTCATGTTTATTTTTACAAATATGATATATAAATAGTCAAAAACTGCATAAAATACGATATGTATTTTATGCAGTTTTTGTATGTTCTGTACTAATTAGAGTGTATTAAAATTACATATTAAAGGTGATACATTTTTTAACGAAAATTTAAATTCCTTGACAGCAACAAATCAAATGAGGAGCAACCAATGCCAACAACGCCACAGTTCAACACCGGTTTGGTATACGAAGACACAGACGAGGGGGGACATAGCAGCGCTACTACGCGTACCACCAACATTAAGGCGGTCATTGGTAGGGTCGCTGTGGTGCTGAGTGTTCTTGCATGTCTGGGACTGGGAGTCCGCCGGATTGTGATTGAGCTATCCTAAAGGGTTCATTTTATATTTTTATACATAAAATATAATACATATAATATATATGTAATAGGTTATACGCATTCAGGTTCAGCACAAAATGTGTTTGAATCTTGTAGTGGTTGTTTCTTATAAATCAAGATTAAGGGTTAGTTTTGATAACTTGGGAGAATTAAATGGATGAAGATGTGAATTGGCGAAAGAGGTTTAATATAGTTTGTTGTTTTATGTACAAGGAAAAAAGAAAAAAAAAAAAAGATTTAAAAGGGATTTAGTGAGACAGAAAAATCGGCATCGTTACCATAGAATAAAAAAAGGAAACAGAAAAACAATCAAGGTACGTAAGCAAAGAAGCAGAAAATATCTTTTTGTGTGGGATTTGAAAATACTGTGAAGTGATTGATCGAAAGATAGAAAGAGCTAAGATCCGTGTGATGCAGAGATAAGTTGTGCGAGGCGACTGGGGGCGTTGATCGTGTGAAACGATCAGGACCGTAGTCGGGTGAAACGAACAAGATCAAAGAGATATGTGAGTGATCAAGAGAACCCGTGTGTCGAGATGAAAGAAGAAGTGTGGTAGCTGAGTGAGCATGAAAAACAAATAGAAGTTCCGGTTGTCAAGTGGAAGAAGTCGAGGATCATGAACTGGTGGCGTGGATCAAAGACAAGTATTACTTCGAAACAATGTTCTCGGATGGAACACATCAAGATTAAGGGGGAGAATGTTGAGATTAGTATTGATTAGCTGGGGATTTTATCTGGTTGGTCAAAGTTTCTTAATTTTAGAAACTCTGTTTTTATTTAATTCGGTATCATGGCCGTCTAGTTGGAATAGGTTTGTGAGATTGGTGATGATCTTATGTTTAGTATATATAAGGTTTATTTGCTATATTGTAATTTTGGGGTGGTTTTCGTTCTTAGTAATATAAAAGAGTCATGGGAATTTCCACAAAACATCATTGTGATTCATTGTGTTGGATTTCGATTTGGGCCAACATTTATCTACGCAATTTAAAGGTGTGCCCAAACTTTGTTGAAACTTTATAGGAGCCTACGCAATTTAGAGGTATGCAAATAATAAAAAATAAAAAGAACCGATTTCTAAACGGAATCTGAATCGCTTAAGAAGTAGGATAGAAACTGGATCAAAACGCACAGGACAAACACCGACTTTTTACTTTATTTGACCAAAACCAAAATATATTGATGGCTTGAACTATTCCACTATCTACGGGCTCTGAAATAAAGTATTAGCTAATTTGATGGTCTAATTAATGAGTGAGTTTTTGCCATTCGAAAAAAAATATAAAAAAAATAAACGGGCGTGCCTTAATAAACGGTAATATTATTATCATATAACATAGAGGTCATGAGTTGGAATTGTAGAAACATCTTGTTGCAAAAATTCAAGGTCATACGTTAAAACCCAGGTTGGCCTAACACCATCAGGATTCTGCTCATGTAGGAGTCTTGTGCACCGAAGTTGCCCTTTTTTATATATATCTGATGGCTTAAACGACTTGGCAATATATATATATATATATAGGGTAGGGTTCATGCAAGAACCACGAGAACCAATGTGAACATGGGGCAATTTTTTAAATACCAAACATCTTTTAAAAACCCGCTTACCTGCGATTCCCTTTACCATCGGATTTCAACATAAATTAAATTACATTTAATCAAAACTTTCACGTCCACTATCATCTGAACTGTGATTCAATCTAAATATCTCAACATTTCTCAACCTAATTCGCAACAATTCGTCAATTACAATCCTTCACATCATCGTCTCGAATACATCATCACTTCACCATCATCAGTTCACCATATCGAAGCATCTGGATTGAGATTTTATATCAGATTTGAGAATCTGCATTCCAACATTCCGTTCAGAATACATTCAATTGCGTGAGAACAAACACTATCTAAGTTGAAAGTTATGCATTTGTGGAAGTTAAGTTTAGGAGTTTTATTTGTGTTATTGTTATTAGGTACGAAGGTACAGGTTGGGATGATTTGGCTCATAGGAAAGGTGTGTATGAAGCTGAGCAATGGCTGGTCAGGTTCGGTTACGTTGTGTGTTTTATTGTCTTATTGGAAGTTATGTTAATACAATGTGTTTGAGTGTTTGATTGACTGATCCTTGAGGTTGATGTGTATGTGCATGTTATGGGATGGTTGCAGATATGAAGGTGAATGGTTGCAGAACAATCCAGAGGGTCACGGGGTTCTTGAGATTGACATACCAACTTATGAACCTGTTCCTGGTTCAGAGTATGTTTGTGATTCGAATGATGTTGTTATGTGTTTTTGGTGACAAAAGTGTAAACGATGAACGTTGATTGTAATAATAAGTTAATATGCACATGTGCATAGTGTGCAATAACATGTGAATAGGGTAGTTAATGTTGATGCAGATGACATTGAATAAGGTATTTAGTTGTATTTTGGTGTGATGTATAGATTATGCACATGTGTATATGATGCGATTGGGTAGAGATGCACATGTTCATTATTTTTTAGTTTTTATGTTAAATGATGTTGCCATTCATTTAAACACATATGTTATACCATATGCAGATGTAGTTATAGGAAAAGACATACAAGGAAGACAAGTAAATATGCAGATGTAGATACAGGAAAATACATACAAAAGAGGACAAGTAAGCGGAAGAATAATGAAACATTGGACAAAGATGATAGTGAAATGTATGTGGTCAAGAAAAAGAAGGTTGAAAAATCAACATTAAAGAGGATGCATGAGAATAATGACGATATGGTGGACAGCAACATTGACGGTATGTGTTGTAAAGTTGTGTTAATACAAAGTTGAATCTGCACATGTGCAAAATTATGTATGAAAATTATATAACGTATGTTTCTGTTTTTTTTTTTTTTTGTTGATACGTGTTATAAATTTGGCAAAGGATACCATACACGGGCTGACGGATGAAGAATTTAGGAAAAGGTTAGAGGAAGAATCAACAAAGCAGGAGGAGTGTTGGAGGAGGTTGAACAAATGGGAAGAAGATAAAAAAGGAGTATTTGAGTAATCAGTAGGAGTGTTGTAGGTAGGTGGTTGGTGGAAACAATATTTCTTGTTTTTGTTTTGTTGGTATTGACCATGATATTGAGTGGTATTGTGAAATAAACAAGTTTGTGTTTTGAAAGATAATGTATGCACATATGCATAGTTCTGGTTAATTTTAGATGGTGGTTGATGGTTTAGTTATATTGGTCAGTTGATGATGTACTATGTTGTTTGGTATCGTATGAGGGTTATTGAATGCACATGTGCATAATTTGAAAATGTATACATATTGGTAATTTATTTACTTGTTTGGTATGGTATGAAGGTTTTTGGATGCACATGTGCATAATTTGAAATTGGTATACACGTTGGTAGTATATCCATGGATGGTAATGTAGATGATGTAAAAGGCTGTTTGGTATTGTATGAAGGTTATTGAATGCACATGTGCATAATTTGAAAATGTATACATATGTGTAATATGTTTATACATTTGGTATGGTAGGGAGGTTTTTGTATGCACATGTGCATAATTTGAAATTGGTATACATGTTAGTAATATATCCACAGATGGTAATGTATATGGAAATGAACTGGTGTAGGTTATGTTAAAGTGGTATGTCATATGCACATTTGCATTATTTAGAATAATAATACATGTTAGGTGTTCAGGAATTAAAGTACATATGGTTTTGTTTAATAACTGAGTGATAAAAAAGTATCATCCATGCAATCATAAACATCGGAAATTTGTAATCATAATATCAGAATACATAGTTTAAATGATGTTTAATCGAGTAGTTCAACGTAAACATGTAGGTCAAATTGAATGTAAACGGGTTAAATTAAATGTAAACAATAATTCAACATAATCAAATTGAACGCAGACGTTTCAAATTAAATGTAAATGAGTGTTTCAAATTGAATGTAAACAGTTCAGACTAAATGTAAAACAAACAATAAAACAAAATGATCGATATTTGACGACGAACTTAATCAAATTTAGGATGGTTGGTTGCATTATGACGTCTGGATGAACGTATAAGGGGTTGTTCATGTACATTTGTGTATGTAGGGTCTTCATAGTCATTGTAAGTATCTTCATCAGTATCATTATCATCATCGGAACAAGAATCTGTTTCATCGCTAGAGGGTCCGGAATTCTAGAAGCAGTGGTAGCAGCTTCATTATGTATGAATGTTCCTGAATATAAAAAGAATGTTAAAAAGTGAATAATGAAATGGTAAAAAAAAAGTTATATTTAATAAGGTAAATGTTATGTGTAAGAATGTTGTATAAATGATAAACATATTATTGGTGATGATTATAAGGTAATGGTAACGTGATGCATATGTGCATGATTATTTGCTGATATTGTGAACAAATTATTGTTGATGATTATAGGGTAATGGTAACGTGCTGACATGTGAAGGATGTAGATTATTGGTGATGGCTATATGGTGATGGTAAAGTGTTGCACATGTGCAGGATGGTGTATTTATAGGGTAATGGTAAAGTGATGCACATGTGCAATATGGTGTAGTTATAGGGTAATGGTAAAGTGCTGCACATGTGCATGAGCAAATTTTCAGCGGATGCATAATATTTCAGTGGATGGACATCAGGTTTGAGCGAATGGACAGTTTTGTGAATGGACATATTTTCAGTGTGTCACACCCCGACCGCGTAA
Source organism: Helianthus tuberosus (assembly GCA_030545235.1). Lineage (NCBI taxonomy): Eukaryota > Viridiplantae > Streptophyta > Magnoliopsida > Asterales > Asteraceae > Helianthus > Helianthus tuberosus. The sequence goes on from CM060432.1 coordinate 27,390,289, forward strand.
AACAACAAATCGCGGCGGAAACATCGGGGCGTGTTGCAACAGAATTAATTGTTTCATAACCATGGCATACAAAGTGTATTTTATTTATTAAACAAGGATGTTACATTGTTTCAAACAGGAAATTTACGAGTTCATAACATAATTAAACATAGTCTATCTTCTTTTAAAGTCTCTAAGGCACAGGTCCGCCCTAGTATCATGATCAACATCCTATGGAAAAGCTCCTGAAAACACATGTGAAAATAGGTACGTCAGCATAAAAATGCCTGTGAGATACATAGGTTTTGTGAAAATAAGATTCATGACTTATGTTTGAGAAAAATGTTTAGTCATGAACCTTGTAATTTGCTTTGTCTTGTAAATCATTTGAAAGCAATAAGATCAGATGATATGTATAAGTAAATGTCAGGTTAAATAAATAACCATGTAAAAATGTGTTTGTATAAGATAAGTTGTTTGTAAATCAATGTCTTGTGAAAAACATGTTATTTGTATAAAATGTTCTATGTCTCAAACTGAAATGATTCAAATAACGTTACGCCATGTAATACCATACAAACACTTATATATAGGAAGTACCAGCGGCGTATCCACCATGCTTGTATCATATTACACACGCATCGTTAACTTAATCACTTAATCAAACCAAACCAACCAATGTAAGAAGTCTATGTTTAACCAAATTGTCAAATGTATTGAATAATAGGTCAAAGTGTTTATGTCAAGATGTAAATCATGTCAAATGTCTATGTCAAATATCCATGTCAAATGTCTATGTCAAATATCCATGTCAAATGTCTATGTCAAAATGTCATGTATGGCAAGTGAAATGTCTCAACTAAACCATATGCACAAAAACAAAGTATTGAGGTAAAACTTGGTTTAAATCAAAGCTATGTTTTGTGTAGATGCATGCAACTATTTAATATGAACATTTATGCGGTATTGTGAAAATGCATACATCCAAGCCTTGCGACTGTGGTGATAAACCCTTTAAACAAATTAAAGGTCTATCTGTCTTTATATCATCGAATTCGGTCATTCCTTTCTGTCCCCTTTCCCTGGGATGTCCGGAACGGGAGTTGTCAATTCCTATGGTACCACTACCTACTAACGAACGGCGTAGCTAATGTTAATGAATGTATTGTCCCATGTAAACAAACCAAATGTCATACCAAAATGTAAACATGTGAAAACAATGCACTAAGTATGTAATCAAATGAACATACATAGCGTGAAATGTCATGTAAAACGATGTACTAAGTAATGCACATAATGGGCACACTTAGCAGGAAATGTCATGTAAAACAATGTACTAAGTAATGCACACAATGGGCACACCTAGCAGGAAATGTCATGTAAAACAATGTACTAAGTAATGCACACAATGGGCACACCTAGCATAAGATGATATGAAATCATGTACTATAATGTACTAACGAACATAGCATGTATATGATGTGAAAACAGGAAAGCATGAAAGTAACAAGTAGGCACATGTGTTCCACCCCCAAACAGTTTGGAAAACAGTAAAAGAGGGGTCTATGTACTCACTTGTGATTGCTCAGATGTCTAAAGATAATCACCAAGTAATGCTAGAGATCTCGGAATCAAACGGCACCTAGTATAGGTAACTATGTTAATAAACCGGACCTATCTCGGAAGACTGGGTAGCATTAGGGTTTGTAAACCAAATGAGTGTCGGAACTCACGTGATATGGTTTAACAAAGCCTACATGCTAAATGAAACTTAACATAATTGTTTACGACCCATTACGACCCGTTTAGGTAGCTTATGCTACTTTAACGCATCGTGCGCGTGAAACGCGTTCGGACCGCCTAACTAGTCCTATGACAAGTATTATATGCCTAAACATGTTACATAATCAGTTACGTGACAAAAGTTTAGGTTACATATGCTAAATTACCAATTATGTATGAAAAGGGTATTCTGGTAATTTACCTAAGGCATATAAACTACCTATCATACAACTACTTAAACGTCGTGACCATAAGGTATAACCTCGGAAGGTTATTCCCTACACTATGGTCACCTAATGTATTTGGTCGGATCCTAATGATCGACCAAACTGGGTCGGGTTCGAAGGTATAGGCGATTTATTAGATCGCCTACCCTACGACCCTAGACAACGTGGTAATCAGTGGGCATAGTCCCAAGGGACTATGACCAACGTGATTACACTCACGTTGCGAAGTTCAAACGAACTTCGCATTGACCATTACTGGTCAACGCTGAAAGTCAAACAAAGTTTGACTTTCTGACTCGAAAAGCAGTAAAATAAGGAAAAGAACGAAAGAATACTTACGAAGGGTCCCCGAATGCTAAACTCGATTCAAAAATCTCAGGTATGAAACAATTGTTTCAACTTAGAGTTTCTCAAATCAAGTTTCTAGTGCTTTAAAACAATGAAAGGCATGGGGTATATATAGTTTTCGGTGAACCGTTGAGATCGTTTCATGGAAACCGTGATTCGATCACATCCGTACACTTGTTGAAAGGTTATGGAAGCCACATATGATCCTTATCTTAGTGACTAAGCAACTTAAAACATGTGGTTAAGGATCAATCAGCTGCAACTTGTGATTAAAACATTGAATCTAGTCTGGTTAGGCAGTCGCGTAGCGCGACAGGTAGCCCCATAGGCGTCGCGCTACGCTAGCACTCCTCCTGAAACAGAAAGTTTCAAAATTGGCAGCAATGGTCCCTGCACGTGTTTAAGGCCTTTTTCGATGCGTTTGAACCCCGTTAACCTCATTTCAAGGCTCTAAAATGAAGTTAAAGTATAGGGAACTCAAAACATACTCAAAAATATGCCGGATGATGGTTCGTTTGGTCGTACGAACGCGATGTTCGCTTAATTACGACGGAATGCGCATAAGCGCGAAAAACGATCCAAATGACGCGACGAATGGATTTTTCTTATGGCGAACACTAAAATAAAATATAGTCATGCTTACATAAATTTTTGGATGTCCGGATGTATTCAGAACGTAAGTTATGCGCGAAAATGCAAACTTGTGCACTTTTTGACACTTTTAGTCCCTGAATGTCCCAAAAGTTTATTTTAGCACACCAAACCCCTCAAAGCCTATTTCTAAGCTATGTAAAGGATATTTAAGGTGTGTTTAACTTATGGTCATGTTCCGGAATGTTCGTTACAGTTCAAATTGACATACTTTCGCAGTTTGTCATATTCAGTCCCTGTAAGCGAATTAACTTGTTTTTGCCATACCAAAGCCTTCAAAACTTATTTCTAAGTTATGTAAAGGTTATTTAAGGTATGTTGAGTATATGGTGATGTTCCGGAGTATTTCTCGCATTAAACTGAGTACGTTTACGCACTAGTTTGCGTATAACTCTCCAGAAAGTGATATAGAGTTTGAAATTACATAAAAGTCAAAACATGAAAAATGTATAACATAACAAAACAAACATTGGGATCAAATAACATTGTTTTATTGATAATAGAACTGTTCATAGTGATTACAAGCACAGTTGTTACAGTCTCCCCTACTTGTGGAAATTTCGTCCCGAAATTTATTTAGAGGAAACTCGTGGAAAAAGATGTGGATATTTCGCCTTCATTTGATCTTCGCGTTCCCAAGTAAACTCAGGTCCACGTTTAGCTTCCCAGCGAACTTTGACCAAAGGAATGCGCTTGCGTTTAAGCCACTTGACTTCACGTTCCATGATTTCCACTGGTTTCTCAACAAATTTCAGTGTTTTGCCAACACGAATTTCGTCAAGTGGTATGGAGAAGTTCTCATCAGCTGTACACTTCTTGAGATTGGACACGTGAAAAGTTGGATGAACATTTCCAAGTTCAGGAGGTAACTCAAGTCTGTAGGCTACCTTTCCGATTCTTTCGACGATCTTGAATGGTCCAACGTATCTAGGTGCAAGTTTTCCTTTCTTTCCAAATCTGATCACACCTTTCCAAGGTGAGACCTTAAGTAATACTCGATCACCGACTTGAAATTCCAAGGCTTTGCGTTTTGGGTCCGCGTAAATCTTCTGACGGCTTCTAGCTGCCTGAAGGTTATCACGAACTTTCTTGACCTTGTCAGTTGTCTCTAAAATGAGGGCAGGTCCAGTAAGTTGAGCCTCGCCAATCTCATTCCAGCAGACTGGTGAACGACATTTTCGACCATAGAGAGCTTCGAAAGGAGCCATTTTGATGCTAGTGTGATAACTGTTGTTGTAGGAGAATTCAATCAATTTAAGATGTGAATCCCAGCTACCACCAAAATCGATCACACAAGCTCTAAGCATATCCTCCAGAGTCTGGATTGTTCTCTCAGATTGACCATCCGTTTGCGGATGATAAGCTGTGCTCAGATTAAGTTGGGTCCCCATGGCAGATTGCATGGTTCTCCAAAAATGAGAAGTGAAACGAGCATCTCTGTCAGAAATGATGTTCAAAGGAACACCATGTCGAGCCACAATTTCATCTACATAGATTTGAGCAAGTCTGTCAGTAGGAAAATCCTCGCGGATTGGCAAGAAATGTGCTGACTTTGTAAGACGATCAACGACTACCCAGATGGCATCATGACCTTTCTTTGTGCGCGGGAGTTTGGTAACGAGATCCATAGTAATGTTTTCCCATTTCCAAACTGGGATCTCTGGTTGCTCCAATAAACCAGAAGGACGTTGATGTTCAGCCTTAACCTTAAGACAAGTAAGGCATTTGGATACGTATAAGGCAATGTCTTTCTTCATACCAGGCCACCAATAGTGAATACGAAGATCCTTATACATTTTATCTGAGCCCGGATGAATGGAATAACGAGACTTATGGGCTTCATCCATAAGCAAGGTACGAAGATCATCCTGGCTTGGGACCCACAAACGGTCCATGAAGTAATATGACCCATTGTCCTTCAGTTCAAGAGCAGGTGTTATGTGATAGGGAAATTCCTTATCCATCAAACCTTGTGAAACACAAGATTGTTGGGCCTGAGAAATGCGTGCTTGAATATCGGATCGAGCTTGAATAACAGATTGAACACGTACACAATGAAGCTTAGTACGTTCCTTACGACTCAATGCATCAGCTACGACATTCGCCTTACCAGGATGGTAGCGAATTTCGCAGTCATAGTCGTTTAAAAGCTCAACCCAACGTCGCTGTCTCATGTTGAGTTCTTTCTGGTTGAAGATATGCTGAAGACTTTTGTGGTCAGTGAAAACCACACTTTTGTACCGTACAAATAGTGTCTCCAGATCTTGAGAGAAAAGACAACTGCACCCAACTCAAGATCATGAGTGGTGTAGTTCTTCTCATGTATCTTCAACTGCCTCGATGCATAGGCTATGACTTTGTTCCTTTGCATAAGAACACAGCCAAGACCCAATTTCGATGCATCACAATACACGACAAAATCATCATCACCCTCAGGCAATGATAGAACAGGCGCATCGCAAAGCTTCTGCTTCAAGTGTTGAAAAGCTTCCTCTTGTCTGAATCCCCAGTAAAAGGGCATTTTCTTCTGAGTTAGAGCAGTTAGAGGAACTGCAATCTTAGAGAAGTTTTCAATGAAGCGGCGATAATAACCCGCTAGACCAAGAAATGAACGAACTTCAGTAGGAGTAGTAGGCGTATCCCAATCCTTAATCGCACTGATCTTGGAGGGATCTACATGAACACCTCGTTCGTTGATAATGTGTCCCAAAAATTGAACTTCTTTAAGCCAAAATTCGCATTTGGAGAATTTGGCGAAAAGTTGCTCTTTCTTCAGGAGTTCCAGAGTAAGACGAAGATGCTGCTCGTGATCAGCTCGCGTCTTAGAGTAAATCAAGATGTCATCGATAAAAACAATGACGAACTGATCCAAATAAGGTTTGCAGACCCTATTCATTAAGTCCATGAAGACAGCAGGAGCATTAGTCAAACCGAATGGCATGACTGTGAATTCATAATGCCCATAACGAGTACGGAACGCTGTCTTCGGAATGTCTTCTTCTTGCACCCGAAGTTGATGATATCCGGAACGCAGATCAATCTTCGAAAAATAAGAAGCACCTTGTAACTGATCAAAGAGGTCGTCGATGCGAGGTAGGGGATATCGATTCTTGATGGTAAGCTTGTTAAGCTCACGATAATCGATACACATCCTAAAGGATCCATCCTTCTTCTTGACAAAAAGAATGGGAGCACCCCAAGGTGAAAAACTAGGACGTATAAAACCTTTGTCAGAGAGCTCCTGAAGCTGCTTAGACAACTCTTGCATCTCCGACGGTGCAAGACGATATGGAGCTCTGGCAATGGGGTTTGCACCAGGTACGAGATCAATGCGGAACTCGACTTGGCGTGCTGGAGGTAGACCAGGTAAATCTTCAGGGAACACTTCAGAATAATCCCGAACGACAGGAATATCTGAAATAGACTTACCCTTGCCTTTATCTTCTGTAACATGTGCTATGAAAGCCACATAGTTCTTCTGCAGATACTTCTGAGCTTTAAAACAAGACATGAGTTTGAGACCACCGGTAGGCTTCTCACCTTGAACCTGCAGGATCTCGCCTGTCGAAAGTGGCACACGAACAATCTTCTTAGAACAAACTATCTCTGCGTGATGCTTGGATAACCAATCCATTCCCACAATAACGTCGAAGCTTCCAAGTTGCATAGGCGCGAGGTCAATAGGAAAAATATGGTCGTTAAGATTCAACTGGCAGTTGTGAAGAACAGAATCAAGAATCATGGGTTCACCACTAGCAACCTCTACTGTCAATGATTTGCCTAGTTTCGTTCTAGACACGCGAAGCATTTGCTCAAAAGATAAAGACACGAAACTCTTATCGGCACCAGAATCGAAAAGAACAGATGCAGGCTGATTATTAATAAAGAACGTACCGTTCACCACATTATCGTCAGCCTGTGCCTCTTGGGCATTCATGTTAAAAACTCGGCCTCGAGCCGGAGCCTGATTCTGGTTCTGGTTCTGGTTCGCCAGTCTTGGGCACCGATTTCTATAGTGGGTCAGATCCCCACAATTGTAACAAGCACCCGGTGGGTATTGTGGTCGTGCAGCTTGACCCTGTTGCGGAGCAGGAGGCTGAGTAACTTGTTGAGCCGGGTTCTGAACCGCGGGATTCTGAGCAGATCGACAAACATTGGCGAGATGGCCTGATTTCCCACAGTTAGTACAGAAACGGCATGGAAGTTGGGGCTGGTGGTGACTGTTGCATCTATTGCACAAAGGTGCATTCCCTGTATAGGGTTTCTTTGCTGGAAGCTGTGCGGGTTGGTTGGGAGCTGCCAGATTAGCTTGGGCAGTGATAGCAAAATTTTGGGAAGCCTTACGCTTCCTTGACCTCTTCGAAGAACCAGAGTTCTTTCCATTCAAGTTTTGACCTTTCTTGCTATCTTCCTTGTCAGCCGACTGCTTCTTGCCCTTGTCACCCTTCCTGTGTAGCTTTCCCTTTCTAATCTGCGACTCAGTCAATGTCGCTGATAACTCGATCGCCTGACGGAGTGTGGCAAGTTCACTACCAGTAAGAATGTCTTGTACCGAGTCAGGTAGGCCATCGATGTATCTCTCGATAGCCTTGTCGAGTGGGGTGACCATTGTTGGGTAAAGCAGACTCAATTCTTCAAACCGATCAGTATAAGCCCTGTGCTCACTACTATCTTGCTTCAGAACATCAAACTCCTTCTCCAACGCTCGTTGCTCATGACGAGGACAGAATTCCCTCATCATAAGGGCTCTAAGTTCAGCCCATGTCTGTGCGAGAGCAACTTCTGCACCCCTGTCTCTCATAACCCCGTTCCACCATGTCAAAGCCCTCTTCTGAAATACGCTCGAGGAGAACTCGACCTTGCGATTATCCGGACACTGCACATGGCGAAAAGTATTCTCTATGCTCTCGAACCACTGAAGAAGCCCAGTCGCTCCCTCAGAACCACTAAACTTGAGTGGTTTAGCCTGGTTAAAATCCTTGTATTTGCATGGAACATTGTTGTTGTTGTTGGCTTGATTCCATTGAGCAAAGAGATTTGGAAACTGAGCAGCCATCTGCTGCGCAATAATTTCTGCCAGCTCGGCAGTTGCTATCTGATTTTCGCGTCGAGGAGGCATTCTAAAAGAGGAAAACATGAAAGGAAACGAGTGAGATGATTGGATGAAGAGAATGAGATGAAACAAAATCAACAAAAGCAAAGATGGTGGTCATTCTTCCGTATCACAAAGCAAACAAACGACACACAGTGACTAATCAAAGTGAATGGGTCAAAAATAATGTATAATGAAGACATGCTCGCCTATAAGTGAACACTCATCCCAGGAATTCCCAGGTAAGCACAACTGGTCTCGCGTCTGGTTGAGATGTATACGAAGTGCTTGCCTAGACAGAAAACCCAGAATACAGGCATTCACCCTTCCAGTTTGCACATGTTCACATTATTTAAAACCCAAAACGTTTGACGGGATTTTTGAAAATTAGAAGGCACAAGGCCAAAAACCAAACTTGAAAAAGGGTTCAAAACCATATAACAGAGGGTTCAAAACCTTACAATTGAGGGTTCAAAACCTTGTAAAAAAAATTTATTCAAAAACAGATGATTGTTTTTCAAAAATCGTTTCGGAAAAATTTTGGTTCCTTGTTTTGTTAATCACCTAAGGATAGGTGATGTACATGTTTTAAGATCTAAACACAAGATAACTTGTGTTAGGTTCCTAGAAAAGTTATAGTCTAGGTCAAAGCATTACTAATAACCTAATTCCCTATAACCATTGGCTCTGATACCAACTCTTCTGTCACACCCCGACCGCGTAAAACAACAAATCGCGGCGGAAACATCGGGGCGTGTTGCAACAGAATTAATTGTTTCATAACCATGGCATACAAAGTGTATTTTATTTATTAAACAAGGATGTTACATTGTTTCAAACAGGAAATTTACGAGTTCATAACATAATTAAACATAGTCTATCTTCTTTTAAAGTCTCTAAGGCACAGGTCCGCCCTAGTATCATGATCAACATCCTATGGAAAAGCTCCTGAAAACACATGTGAAAATAGGTACGTCAGCATAAAAATGCCTGTGAGATACATAGGTTTTGTGAAAATAAGATTCATGACTTATGTTTGAGAAAAATGTTTAGTCATGAACCTTGTAATTTGCTTTGTCTTGTAAATCATTTGAAAGCAATAAGATCAGATGATATGTATAAGTAAATGTCAGGTTAAATAAATAACCATGTAAAAATGTGTTTGTATAAGATAAGTTGTTTGTAAATCAATGTCTTGTGAAAAGCATGTTATTTGTATAAAATGTTCTATGTCTCAAACTGAAATGATTCAAATAACGTTACGCCATGTAATACCATACAAACACTTATATATAGGAAGTACCAGCGGCGTATCCACCATGCTTGTATCATATTACACACGCATCGTTAACTTAATCACTTAATCAAACCAAACCAACCAATGTAAGAAGTCTATGTTTAACCAAATTGTCAAATGTATTGAATAATAGGTCAAAGTGTTTATGTCAAGATGTAAATCATGTCAAATGTCTATGTCAAATATCCATGTCAAATGTCTATGTCAAATATCCATGTTAAATGTCTATGTCAAAATGTCATGTATGGCAAGTGAAATGTCTCAACTAAACCATATGCACAAAAACAAAGTATTGAGGTAAAACTTGGTTTAAATCAAAGCTATGTTTTGTGTAGATGCATGCAACTATTTAATATGAACATTTATGCGGTAGTGTGAAAATGCATACATCCAAGCCTTGCGACTGTGGTGATAAACCCTTTAAACAAATTAAAGGTCTATCTGTCTTTATATCATCGAATTCGGTCATTCCTTTCTGTCCCCTTTCCCTGGGATGTCCGGAACGGGAGTTGTCAATTCCTATGGTACCACTACCTACTAACGAACGGCGTAGCTAATGTTAATGAATGTATTGTCCCATGTAAACAAACCAAATGTCATACCAAAATGTAAACATGTGAAAACAATGCACTAAGTATGTAATCAAATGAACATACATAGCGTGAAATGTCATGTAAAACGATGTACTAAGTAATGCACATAATGGGCACACTTAGCAGGAAATGTCATGTAAAACAATGTACTAAGTAATTCACACAATGGGCACACCTAGCAGGAAATGTCATGTAAAACAATGTACTAAGTAATGCACACAATGGGCACACCTAGCATAAGATGATATGAAATCATGTACTATAATGTACTAACGAACATAGCATGTATATGATGTGAAAACAGGAAAGCATGAAAGTAACAAGTAGGCACATGTGTTCCACCCCAAAACAGTTTGGAAAACAGTAAAAGAGGGGTCTATGTACTCACTTGTGATTGCTCAGATGTCTAAAGATAATCACCAAGTAATGCTAGAGATCTCGGAATCAAACGGCACCTAGTATAGGTAACTATGTTAATAAACCGGACCTATCTCGGAAGACTGGGTAGCATTAGGGTTTGTAAACCAAATGAGTGTCGGAACTCACGTGATATGGTTTAATAAAGCCTACATGCTAAATGAAACTTAACATAATTGTTTACGACCCATTACGACCCGTTTAGGTAGCTTATGCTACTTTAACGCATCGTGCGCGTGAAACGCGTTCGGACCGCCTAACTAGTCCTATGACAAGTATTATATGCCTAAACATGTTACATAATCAGTTACGTGACAAAAGTTTAGGTTACATATGCTAAATTACCAATTATGTATGAAAAGGGTATTCTGGTAATTTACCTAAGGCATATAAACTACCTATCATACAACTACTTAAACGTCGTGACCATAAGGTATAACCTCGGAAGGTTATTCCCTACACTATGGTCACCTAATGTATTTGGTCGGATCCTAATGATCGACCAAACTGGGTCGGGTTCGAAGGTATAGGCGATTTATTAGATCGCCTACCCTACGACCCTAGACAACGTGGTAATCAGTGGGCATAGTCCCAAGGGACTATGACCAACGTGATTACACTCACGTTGCGAAGTTCAAACGAACTTCGCATTGACCATTACTGGTCAACGCTGAAAGTCAAACAAAGTTTGACTTTCTGACTCGAAAAGCAGTAAAATAAGGAAAAGAACGAAAGAATACTTACGAAGGGTCCCCGAATGCTAAACTCGATTCAAAAATCTCAGGTATGAAACAATTGTTTCAACTTAGAGTTTCTCAAATCAAGTTTCTAGTGCTTTAAAACAATGAAAGGCATGGGGTATATATAGTTTTCGGTGAACCGTTGAGATCGTTTCATGGAAACCGTGATTCGATCACATCCGTACACTTGTTGAAAGGTTATGGAAGCCACATATGATCCTTATCTTAGTGACTAAGCAACTTAAAACATGTGGTTAAGGATCAATCAGCTGCAACTTGTGATTAAAACATTGAATCTAGTCTGGTTAGGCAGTCGCGTAGCGCGACAGGTAGCCCCATAGGCGTCGCGCTACGCTAGCACTCCTCCTGAAACAGAAAGTTTCAAAATTGGCAGCAATGGTCCCTGCACGTGTTTAAAGCCTTTTTCGATGCGTTTGAACCCCGTTAACCTCATTTCAAGGCTCTAAAATGAAGTTAAAGTATAGGGAACTCAAAACATACTCAAAAATATGCCGGATGATGGTTCGTTTGGTCGTACGAACGCGATGTTCGCTTAATTACGACGGAATGCGCATAAGCGTGAAAAACGATCCAAATGACGCGACGAATGGATTTTTCTTATGGCGAACACTAAAATAAAATATAGTCATGCTTACATAAATTTTTGGATGTCCGGATGTATTCAGAACGTAAGTTATGCGCGAAAATGCAAACTTGTGCACTTTTTGACACTTTTAGTCCCTGAATGTCCCAAAAGTTTATTTTAGCACACCAAACCCCTCAAAGCCTATTTCTAAGCTATGTAAAGGATATTTAAGGTGTGTTTAACTTATGGTCATGTTCCGGAATGTTCGTTACAGTTCAAATTGACATACTTTCGCAGTTTGTCATATTCAGTCCCTGTAAGCGAATTAACTTGTTTTTGCCATACCAAAGCCTTCAAAACTTATTTCTAAGTTATGTAAAGGTTATTTAAGGTATGTTGAGTATATGTTGATGTTCCGGAGTATTTCTCGCATTAAACTGAGTACGTTTACGCACTAGTTTGCGTATAACTCTCCAGAAAGTGATATAGAGTTTGAAATTACATAAAAGTCAAAACATGAAAAATGTATAACATAACAAAACAAACATTGGGATCAAATAACATTGTTTTATTGATAATAGAACTGTTCATAGTGATTACAAGCACAGTTGTTACACAGTGAATGAATCAGCAGCGAATATACTTGTTTTTCAATGAATGAATCATCTTAAACAAAATCCTAACTTCGAGCAAATGAACTTAAATCTGAGCCGATGAAGTCTAATATGCGGATGTACTTATTCCTAATCAGCAGACGAACAATACTGCGAATGAACGTTAATGCAGCAGATAAACAATTTAATCCAGAACCGTTAAATTTGATCCGTTAATTCGGCAGATGTTGTTAAAATCTGCAGATTGATTTAACTTCTGCAGATGGAAGGTTCAGCGACTGGACATATATACTGTGGATGGTGTAATCTATGCGGCGGATGTACTTGATCAGCGAATAAACCAGTTTCTGCGAATAAACTGATTCCATCGAATGGATTGAATTGATTCCAGCAAATGAAAGTTTTGTTTCAGCGAATGAACTAAAATGAAAATGAACTGATTCTAACAGATTTGGGTTCATGATTATGTAACAATGTACTTGATCTTGGTCAGTGATTGTGCAAACAGTCAGCACAGTAACACAATCACTTGCAAACCGATGTAGATCTGTCACAAACTGATTCGATGCAACAAACCAAATGTAGATCTGTGAATGAAAACCTGGATTAGTGTGAATATGTAACTTGCAGATTCGTATATAACCAATCGGATTGTAAATACGAATAAACCTGAATAGATCCGTATGAATATTCAATACACAACACTTCGTGTAAGTATATGGTAATGGTAAAGTGTTGCACATGTGCAGGATGGTGTATTTATAGGGTAATGGTAAAGTGGTGCATATGTGCAAGATGGTGTATTTACACAAAAAATCACATCCGATACTCGAATTGCATCAATAATTCTCAATTCTCAGGCATCACCAGTTCTCAGTAGTTCCTCTTCATCCCAATTACAATATTAACAAAAAAAATTAATACAATGATTCACTTGTGCATAAACTCAGATTTAATTACAAAAAAAATAATAAAAATAATACAAATAATCAATAGCTTCTAACCTTTTTGTTTAACATTCACATATTCGTCTTCCGTTGCACATGTGCAGGATAGTGTATTTATACAAAAATCATGTCTGACACTCGAATTGCATCAATAATTCTCAGTTCACAGGCATCAACAATTCTCAGTAGTTCGTCTTCGTCCCGTATTCGTCCCGATTACATCTGTAGTTCGTCTTCGTCATATCGATAGCAACACACCATAAACCATTCGTCATATCGATTTCACCATCTGATATTCCAAAATTCATCGTATAATTGAAATTATTGCTCCAAAATTCGTACTATAATCGATATTATTGCAGTAAGAACGTAATCATGGATCATATATTCTTCATCCATTCGTAATCGAGTATTCCATTTGTAATTAGGGCAACCCGATTAGAATCATCAGAATCATTGAGGAGTGTGGCTCGATTAGGGTTACAGAAGGAACAATGATAGGAGGAACAGTGGTGAGGAAGCACGACGGTGATTCTGGCCGCCGTGACCATCGTAGACGGTGGCGATTCTGGTCGCTGGTATTAACTTAGGGTTACACGACGGGTTACATGAGGGTGAGGAGTACGCGCGTTATTGGAAAAGATTAATATAATTACAAAAATTGCCATGTGTTCACACTGGTTCTCGCAAAAAAGGGTGGTTCCTAACGGATCCTTCTCCTATATATATATATATAGGGGGAGGTTCATTTGAGAACAAAATTTAGTTGAGAAGAAAAAGAACAAAGGGTACAATTGTAAAATATTAAGTAGTTATTCTTTAATCTCATTTATTACAATCTTTAAGTAATTAATTACTCATAAAGACTATTATTGTCTACACTAATTTTCATTGCCTACACACATAAAAAGTTATTCTACGCATTTCGAAAATTATCCTACACATGCTCAAATTTATCCTACACAACTCGTAATTTATCCTACACACATAGTAATTTATCCGACACTCTAAAATATTTTTTAAAATTTTTGAAAAAATATACATTTTTTGAAAATAAGTTACAAATTTAATGTAGTTGGCTATTAAAAAAGGAAGACTAGATATTAATGATCTATGTAACTTTACAAATATACCCTTACATTAAAATTAAATGAAAATATTAAATGAAGTAAAATGAAACATTCTTATTGGTTGAAACTTATTCTTTTTTCTTCTTACAAAAAAATTCTTCTTATTTGAACCTTCCACTATATATATATATATATATATATATGTAGGGGAGGGTTCATTGGGGAACACTAAAAAAGTGGGGAACGGGGGAACACTCTTAAAAATTATACTTAACATGTTAAAAATTATTTTTTTCTAAATTTTTTTCAGCGTTTTTTCTTATAAATACAGGTAGAAACATTTTTAATAAAAAAATCAAAAACTAAAAATATAAAAAAGTGTTTAAAAAACAGTTATATCTTATAGAATTAACTTAACATGTTAAAAATATTTTTTTTTAAATTTTTCAGCGCTTTTCTTTATAAAAAGGAGGAGAAACTAGTCGAATAAAAAAATATTTTTTTCTAAAAATAATTTTTTAACCTTTTTTTAATTGTTTTTTTAATATTTTTAGTTTTTAATTTTTTTATTAAAAATGCTTCTACAAGTATATATAAGGAGAAGCGCCGAAAAAGATTTTAAAAAAATTAATTTTTAACATGTTAAGTTAAATTTTTAAGAGTGTTCCCCGGTTCCTCACTTTTTTAGTGTTTCCCAATGAAACTCACACTATATATATATATATATATAGTGGAATTATAGGAAGAAACCTCATATTAGTTAAGTAAACTAAAAAAAACCCAAATGAATGAACCTCCTTTTGCCACGTGTTACATCTTTTTGCAGACGTGTTACATGTAACAAACAGATGCTGCCACGTGTTACGTAACAGCTTTTACTTTTTCAGAAATGAGAACGTTAAATATTACGAGAACCATGAGAACAAATGAAAAAAACAACGAGAACTTGGTCGAGAACAATTCAAATTCAAAATTTCTTTTTACACTTATAATTGTTATTCGAATACAATGTTAAAAATTAAATTTACACATTTAAACTTACGTTAATTCGTAAATAAAGAAAATTTACACATGTGTAAGTTTGTCATTTACACATGTGTAAATTTTTTATATTTACACATGTATAAAAAATCTAATAAGAGTGATTTTGAGAAGATAAATGAATTATTTGATATTGTAAATTCTTTTTTGATGATATATTTTAATTACAATGAGTTTTGTGTTAAAAAAAAATCGGTCTTGATTTGTTTTTTCGTTTGTTCTCATGATTCTCGGAATATTTAGTGTTCTCAAGAAAACTATAGAGTTTGGTTCTTTTCAGAACCTCACTTTTAAGTAAAACTTGAAGAACCAATGTAGACCAATCATTATGTTTTAGTTTTAATATTTTAAAACTAAGTAAAGGGGCATACTACGAGTTTGTTAAATATGTCACTTTTATTACTTAATTATATATTCTTTCTTCCATCTCAAATTTTATAAATCAAACTAATCCAAGATATTTATGTTTACACATTTTTAGATTGATAAACAATTTCAGTCACGATTAATTTGTTTACATACATGTCATCACCATCCTTTGGACTCTACATATGTGTAAATAAATTTATTATATATAATAAACATGTTAAATAAGGGCTTATGTGTCATTAGATAAGATCATGTGAAATGATGTGGCATTTGCTAAGACCACCTAGATTTTGGTTTTGGCTCCAAAACCATGGGTCAAAAATTTTTATATATGGGTTGAGGCGGGATCCGTATCATGTTATATGACTCGACTTCAACTTTTTTCACTTCCCTTACAAACCATAATTTTTATCTCATCGTTCTTCTTGCCATTCATTCCGACTCGCAAGGAATCACGACTTCAAAATCACCAAGAACCGCATCAACAATCAACATAATAAGGTATCATTCTTTGATTCTTGCTTCCAATTTCTTATTCTCCGTATGTTTCTTAACTACTATAGTTTTTTTTTCAAAGTTGTTTAGAATTTTGTTGTTTTTCGAACTGTGGGTTTTGACTAGAAGAGAGAGAGAGACAGAGGCGTTGTCGGAGGCACGACGCCGACCTTTCTCCTCAACTTGCTAGGGTTCCGACACTGTGTACAGATTTGTCACTTTGTTCTGATCACCCGAAGACAAGTAATCGCTAGGGTTGGGTTCCGGCACTATGTTCAGATCCTCAATTATCTAGGTTTCGGTGAACTGTAAGTTTTTTGTGCTTCCTATGTTGTTTTAATAGAATGTTGGTGTTAGTTAGTTTATTATGGATGCGTTGTGTTAGAGATTTGTGGCAGTGCCAATCTTGGTATCGATCTTGGTAGGCTTTCTATCTATCATGATTATCTAGATCCATCCTTTGATTTTCGAAACCCTAAAAATGGTTTGTTTGTTTTGTGTTTCGTATGCTAGGAGCGCTTAGCTGTCGCCGGAGCGGTTTCTGGTGAGTAAAAAAAACCTAAAAGTGTCATATAGTTTTGATATATTGAAAGATTAGCTTGGTTTTGTATGGTATACCATGATTTTAAAATAAAATTGATATGTTTTTAGTTTTTTGTCTTTTAGATATTAAATATATGCGACGACAATAATTATAGATACCTTGTGGCTGCTGTTGGGATGCAAAGTTTATGGAGCATGTCGTTAGCCATGATCGATGTACACGCACTTTGTCAGGGGTTCTCTTTCTCTTACTTACACCCGATCTCAAATCCTTAGATCTCTTACTCCAATCCTAGGGTTTCACAACCCTAATTTCATTCTTCTACTATGGTGAGCTTTCAATCTCTACTCACATGTTTATTTACGTTTCTTTTCGGTGTTGTATCTTAGATCCGGTTTCAATCCTTGATGAATTCACATTTGATTATTCTTTATTTGCATTTCTAATCGTTTAATTGTTTTTTTAATGTTGAGTTTTGATTCGAGTGTTTACTGACTGAAATTTATGGATTTTGTTGTGGTTTTTGCTCCGGTGCAGCCTCTCAGACTCGATATTAAGGTACTGTTAATGAATAGTGATCTCGATTTAATTAAATGTTTGTTGTAAGATGTTAAGTTGATGATGATGAGATGTTTTGGTTTTTGTTTGTGGCAGATGAAGCTTGCTCAGAGATCAGAAAGAGTAAAGTCGGTTGACTTGCATCCGACCGAACCATGGTAATGATCTGTATTTGTTTTAGTAGTATGTGTGTTGGTGAGTTAATGACTAGTAGTTTGATATGAAATTGGCTGGCATTGGTCGATAACGGTTGTAGGTTACATGCTGCATTAGTTTAGATAAGAATGAGCCTCAATGTAAGGGTGGGGGATGTAAATTGAAGATCAAGTTGTTATATGTCTGTTTTTTTTATTGATAAAGATTTAATGAATACAAAAGTGGATTAATGATCCTCCCGGGACATTTTACGTTTGTTTATAAGTTTATGATGGACGTGGGTACTTTTGTATTTTTACAGGATCCTCACAAGTTTGTATTCAGAGACGACAATAATGGAAGCAATGATGAATTTGGAGATTGGATGACATATTGGAATGATCCAAAGAGGATTACGTATGCACAACATAATGCACAACCATATTACAACATGGTTAGTATATAATTGGTTTAGGAATATTTTAGAGCAATTATACCATAAAAGTTACTTTCAAAAGTAAGACACTAAGACTTTAGTTATTTTGTCGCTATTCCTCATTTGTTGCATTGCGAGATTTATAAGATGAAAAAAAATTACTCTTTCATCACCAATATAGCTTGCGTAGGCGTATTATGGTTGGCAGGATTCAGTATTACATGTGTGGTAACCTTAACTAATGGTGGAAAAATTTGTGCGTCGGCTCAGTTGGATAATAGGCTAATGGGTATAATTTTTTAAATGGGTCAAGATGGGTGAACATTTTGACGCTGGTTCAAAGGGGGCATCCTTCACATGAATCACTTTATTCACATTAGCATTTTAGTTGGTCATGTTGGGAAAAATGCTTAGTTAGGTTAATTTTTTGGTATTAAGTTTTCTTGGAATGGGCTAACCATATCTTTAATCAAATTAAATAAGATATTACAAGGAGCCAGCTAGGTAATGGAACATTTGACTGGGTTTAGGTTGTCTCTAATAGGATTCGTCGTTTCTTCACCTATTTTTTTTCTATCTTGAGGTTTATCTCTACCACAAGTTGTGTACTATTTGTGCTTTCCTTTTATTCATAATCTGTGAAATATGACTTTTCTGCTCTATTTTATGCCCACTGATGGTTATGCATTTGACTTTTTTTTCAAATGGTTAACTGGGAAGTAGTCAATAATGTTGCTCTTCAAGCTGGTCTTTCTCAATGTCCATTTCTTTTACATTATTGTCATTTCATACAAAACCAACTTATTATTGGCATGTCTTCTACGGACATGACTTCATAATTAAAACTCACGGGTTTTTTCTTTATATATATGTGTAAAATATTTCATTATGAAGCTATATTCAATCACAATACTTTAATATATATATATATATATATATATATATATATGCGTTCAAAAAACACGTTAGTATATATAAAATAAAAAGCATGTTGGTATTTTTTATAGGTAACAGTTTCAACCGTTTTTACCAAAAACATGGGTGATCCAGTTTATGTTTATCTTTAGTGGATCAAGTGGGTAAATTTTTAAATATTGTATAAAGATGGAACAAATCAAATAGTTTACGACATCTTTTGGTCTCTTAATATACAAATGAAATGCCTTACATTTTAAAAGACGACAAATATGAGACAAAGTACAAGACTGACTTAAAAGGTACAGTACTTAGGCAATACTGGAGGTTTTCTCAAAGGTTTTCAAGTATGCCTTGCAGCTCATGTGCAGCCTTCCATCAATACTCTTTCAGCCAATGTAAAGTCTGAGTAAGGATGAGCATTTGGTACCGAGTACCGGTACCGAATTATATTCGGTATCGAATCGGTACCCATTTTTTGGTGTTTTATGGTATCGGTATCGGTTCTGTACGGTACCGGTATTTTACCGAATTTTGCCTTCAAATATCAGTATCGTATCCGTACCGTACCGTACTATATAGTTATATTACAGTGAGAACATGTCACCGGAAAACACACGAGTCGTCATTACATTGCTAACAAATGGTAACTTATAAAAGCAACTTGTGCTGTGAAGTAGGCAGCTCTAACCTTACTATTGTGCATATTTGAACCAACATTTAATGCCATCGGATTTCTATATTCTTGATTATTTTTTATTATTTTTTGAAAAACAAAAGTTTGGTGGGACTAGGTGAGCTATGAAATTTCGTTTGGAACGTGAAGTTTGGTGGGGTTTGGTCTATATACCATCCTTTTAACACATTTGTATTACTTTTTTTTAATCTTTTATCAGGTATCTAAATGCATTGACAAAGTTGCTCATAATTTACAAGAATCAAGATTTGGGTTCTCATATGTGATAAAATGGAAAAAAAAGCAACTAAAATATGGTAAGTTTTGTCTTTATTGTGGTGATGATGGATGCGCAACATAACGTCAACTGTAATATATATAAATCAACAAATATCTCAGCAAGCTTAGTATTGACACCAAAGTTTATATTATATAGTATCGACACTAAAGTTTATATTATATATTTAAACACTTATAATATGGTTGTTTTTTTTTTTTTTTTTTTTGTAGAGGGAACTCAATTTGCTAAGGGAAAGGTTTTGGTAACTCGAAGGGTATGCATCTTCAAAGGGACTCAACTATCTTTAAATTGTTATCCACTCTTTCACTAATTTATGTAACATGAGACTTTGTATTTATTTTATTTATACACTTGATATTTATCTTAATAGTTTTCTCCAACCCGGGTTGCATCCGAGTGATAACCTAGTATATTACATATATGTAAATCTTCTAGGTGATCATCAATTTATTTGAGCCATTCATCTATATACATATATTTAATCATTAATTTATCAAACACATTATATAATTATATAATTATACAAATATTGTTAACGAAGAAGAATGATAAATAGTAACTTTATTTTTATAATAATATATAGTTTTTTGTTTTTCTTTTATTTAATATATTATAATAGTTTATTATTGTATTTACTTTTAATAACATACTTTTAATTTTCCCCCCTTTTTAAAACCATATATTTCCTATACTTATATATATTTTTTCTTTTTTTAGAACATATATTAATTTATCGATTAATTTGATACTTCTTTAATAATTTACGTTTATAACTTTTTTTCTAAAAACTTAAGTACCTAGTTGTGCTCGATTCTTTCCCGACATTCTGTTATAAGTTTTGTTAAAAACGAAGTTGTACTCTAAATAAAGTATTTATTTGGATCTGTTAACGAAGTACGATGAATAGTAACTTTATTATTATAACAATATATAGTTTTTTTGTTTTTTTCTTTTATTATATATATTATAGTAAATATATTATGTTGTGTAGGTAGATTTTCTAAACCAGTATCATGAGTAGCCGCGACCCAAGAGGTATGTAGATTTTAAGTGTTATGTTGTGTAGGTAGAGTTTCTACTTAATTGTTGTGATTATATTATGTGGAAGGTAGAATAAAGGTGTGTCCATGTTGTGAAACATTTAGAACTCGTATAGTAGCATAGGCATCCGATCACACCTAATCAATGTTGTTGGCGGTCTATTGTTGTTATGAGTTGTAACCTAAGATGTTCATATGAATGTTTTGTCTTCTGTAGGTACTTAGAAATGGTGAATACTTATAGGAACTGGGAATTCAATTGATTCAAATAGACAACAAACAACATAGTTGGCCAATTCGAGAAGGCTAGTCTCCGATTACAAGGTATAAAAACCTAATTTAGATGAACAATAACACGACACTAAAACTAGACAAATCTGGAAACCTAAACAGAAAATATTTGGTAGTTTTCTACACACGTCTCCACCTCCTGATTTATCGAATCACTCCCTGATTTCTTGGTCCAGTTTCCCTCCAACACCTCCAGCATGTTTCTTTTCATTTAGTGCAATTGGGCCTGGCCCAATCCAGGGTGACCCAATCCCAGAATTGGGCACGTATCAATGCAACCTGCCCGAAGAACCGACTTGCCCTCAAGTCGGGTAACAGAAAACGGAGCCCCTGGTCCAGTAGTATGCGTCTCGAAAGGTTCAATAGTGAGGTGACGAAGTGTGGCACATTGCTGCCGATCCGGAGGAAGCCCCTGTAGCTTGTATTCTTTTCCATCGATGACAAACTTCAAAAACATTTCCTTCCAATTTGCTTGAACCGTGTTAAGCGTTGCCAACCAGTGAATATCAAGTACCACGTCGGCTCCCCCTAAGGCAAACGGGTAGAAGTCTTGGGATATCTTTAGGTCTGAAACTTACAACGAGATGTTCTTGCAAATCTGATTGCATCGCAAAATATCACCATTCCCAATTTGGACGCCGAAGGGAGAAATAAATTAGGTGCTGAGTTTCAGATCAGTAACCAATTTATCCGAGATGAAGTTGTGTGTGGACCCGCTATCAATCAGAATTAGTACTTCAGCCGTGCCTAAAATACCTTGAAGTTTCATGGTGGTGATAGATGATTGACCAAAAAGCGCGTGAAGTGTAACACCTCACAAAATCATGTCCAATATGATAAAGACACGTATCATGAACTTTAAACGTGTAACGAAGTGATTACGAGGGACTAAAGTTGACAAACGAAGGAAGTATGTGTGTGGAAGGATCCAAAATATCATCATTTGAAAATATGTCCTTTCAACGACCCTACGCGATGTATATACCCTTAAACGAATAAATTGTGAAACATATGAAGCCGTTTGTGGAAGAAAGTGAAAGTTTTCAAAGACGCGAAGGTTAAATGTGTCAACATGTTAAATTAATACCTCCGAGTGACCTTTTAACAAACCCGGAACTATGTAACAATTAATTATACTCCCAAGAACAAATGACGAAAATTTCACAAGGTTTCGATATCGTTTGAGATAATTACGTTAACTTTTGTAAATAAAGGGTTAAAAGCGTCAACGAGGCAAAACTTGTGTTTTCGGTTATCGTTTAACGAAACCGGACCTAACGACGTTTGGTTATACTCTAAGGATCACAAAAATATAAAATTTATGGGTTAAATGTGCATGAAATGGAAGTTTCTACGTTTTAAAAGGTCCAGGGGGTGAAATGGTCTAGTTTGAAACTTGTTGAGCTGGTTACCACCCTGGTGGCGTCGCGCCACAGCTCCCCCTCTTTGCCGTCGCGCGACGCGACGGCATGATCTGGGCAGAAACCATGCACAGGTGCAGGTTCTGCCACTTTCTTCACCATTGCATGGTTAATTTCGATTCTATGGACTGTTGCTGGTATTGTAAAACCTCCTAAACACTTGTATGGCTCAGATTATACCTGGGGACACCTGTATCAATCTTTGAACCATCCAAAACCCTATATAAAGGGGCAGATTTGGAGCTCATAACTTGCACATCAAAAAAAATTCTCATACTCTCAAGCTTTGGAGCTTTCAAACTCATTCTCTGGAGCATCCTACCTTAGGAGGAAGCTCTCTTAGTCTAAATTTTCGTGCTAATGACTCTTGTAAGTGTTCTTAGCCTCTGTAATTAAGTTTTCATTAGTGTAATGACCGAAAGTCAAAGATATCGTAATTACGCTTTGACTTTGTGATTAATCACTAACGGTCCAACCATTATTCGAATTGAAAGTGGCTATGTGTTGGTAATTATGTAGGTGTTAAACCCTTAAAAGGGCACCTTCAAATTATCACGTTATCTCAGTCAATTGTCGGGTCAAACTTCTTAACAAAAAGTCAAACGAGTCAGTTTTTGCAAAATAAATTCATAACTGATAATGCTGAAGTTATGGAACATGTTTTAACACTTAAATAACTTGGTAAAAAATATAAGAACATGTTTAGGCATGTTCAACCCGACAATTCTGAGTCTAGGCTCGGTTCGCAACCGAAAGTCGCAAAAGTAGACTTTTGCTTTGACTTTCAGTTCTGACCCGATTTAGCTTAGTTTAGATATGCCTTAGGGTTCCATTAGGACCATATTACATGTTAGTATAACCCTCAGAGATTATACTATATGGTTCCATAGAAATCTGAATCAATTGCATGTTTCCGTTAAATGCTTAAAAATGGACCATTATGCCCATTTGTTATAAAAACGATATTTTTGAAATTGTGAGAGGACAAAAATCTTTGTTACTGATTGTAACACTCATCTTGTAAATCCGATATTTTAAAGGTTTTCGTATATAAAACGAAAACTTAACATGTAATTACTATTAAGGATTCTTAGAAATTCGAGTAATTTTAAACTTTTACAAATTAAAAGTTTACAAGATAATTTATATATATAAGTTCGTCATTTACAACGACATCAAAACGCCGTGCGGAAGCTTCATTCTGATGTGTTCGGTTCTTGTAAATCGTTTGATCTTCATCCGGACATTTGGGAGCATTTACCTATTGCCAAAACCACACAAACTGTTAGTTTTGACATGTTTAATCACGTATAATCAAGTTCTAAGGGCCAACAATAGAAAAGAAACAAAATTTCTGAAATAATAGGCGGTCGCGCCCCGCGACCGTTCTCTAGTCATCCTTCGCGGCCCGCGACAATGGTCGCGTCGCGCGACCGTAATGTTGATATGCCGTCGCGTAGTGCGACGGCTTATTTTTCACAGCGGGTTTGTTTCATTGTTGCTGCACTTGCCCAGCTACGAAAATTAACATTTAACAACTTAAAACCTGCATAACTTTTGCTATACAAGTCCGTTTTGCACGATTCTTTTTCTTACGCGTTCGTAATTTAATTCTCCATCTCATGGAGTCAATACCTGATATTAAACTACTTCAAAAATTCAGATTTCAAGCTCTCGGCTTGAAATCTCTTTTCAACACTTTTGACCCGTTTACGATTTAATCAAACAAACTTGTTAATTACCTTCAAAATGTCATGCAAATCACATTATATCAGTTTACTAATATTCAAGGTTCAAATGACGGGTTCTTATGCAAATCTTAACCCGTTTTGCATATCTACTCATTTTGACCCGTTACGGGGCATTTAACACTTTTAAGCTTAAATCACGCTTCTTTTAGCTTACACCCTATCTCCATTTTAGACATATCCCAAGGACTCAATTAAACAAAACGCTTATTTCTAAACAACTCTTAAAGGTTGTTTTTCCCTATTTACCCCTCAATGACTTTTTGGTCAATTTTAATCCTTCATTTTGTGACGAAGGGCTTTCGCCAATAATTGACCGCGATATCGCTTCTAACTACAATACAAAATATGCGTACCTGGCTCGGATCAACATATTGACCCGTTTAATACCTTGCGTCCATAATATGCTAATTCATAGCACCGCTAAATCATAACCATTTTATCCTGTGCGCATAAGACTCGACAAGCACTTATTAGTCATTATTTGTCAAATGGTATCTACATTACCATTTGACCCGTTTGGTCCAAACGATTTAAACACTTTGCGCTTATATTGGAATGGTATCTATTCACCACTTCATTAAATAACTAAATTCAGATTTCTCACCTCTTTAGCTATGTCTCTTAAACCCTTTTTCCTTACGCATTAAGCCCGACATGACTTATGTCGCTTAGTGTTGTTCTATATTTCAACTTTTACCTATTTGTTCGTGACTAAATCACCGTTTCCCCTTTTTACTCGTTTAGACTTACTTATAAAGTAGCCGTTCGAAAACCCATTTTTATTCATGTCACTTCATGACCATTTTGCCTCTCTATCATAAAACATAGTTTTTCATCATTAGATATGCTCCGACCCGTATCGTTTCGTGTCGGAGCCCTATCTTGAATATCAACTTAATCGTATAAGAAACTTTTAGAACAAACACATATTCTACAAAAAGTGTAAGTTTCACTTACCTTGCATCCGGTTATGCTCTTTTTCCGCGTATTCGATCTGTTTGACCAGCTTCTTTCCCAAGTCTTCATCTAGCCTGTCTAGAGTCAAACTATCATCATCACAATTTGTAAGACGGTTAGATTAGTCATAATCATTTACGACTATTCCATCCTACGGGTTTTATGTCGAATTTATCATTCGTCCATATCAAGATTATCATTCGATCTAATCATTGGTCGGTTTGATTTTTTAAAAGTCAATTGACTTATCAACATATTCAAATGCACATTTGGTTCAATGAAATCACTTAGGCATATTTCATCCGAACTCTTAACGAAATCAAATTTTACATACTAACTAGTAGGCCGCGATTTCATTTAGGCATTTCATATCACTGAACATGGGCTGTTTTTTGTGACTTGTTTAACCTGTTTACAAGTCTTCAAAAATTATGATTTTTTTATGTGGCATACCTCTCGGAGGGTTAGGCCTTGTGTTAAAATTTCAAGATCTAACTCTTTACCAAAAATTCGTAAAAATTCATTTACTAAGCTGCAATCAGATTCGTCACTTCTGACTGCAGCTTACGGAAAAATTTATTAAAAATTCCTCGTTTATCCGATTGACGAAATTCCAATTGGCGATTCTTTTAATCGCTTAAAAATATCTACAGTAAAAAATTTGAGATCATAACTAAATCCCTAAATTGTGTTATGACATTTGTAATGGGCTGCAAATTCTGCCAGAAAACGCAGCTTGAACCTTTAATACGGAAAAATTCATAAAACGCTCAATTTTCGTCGAAAAAATGCGATTCCAGTGGGGTTTTAAAGATATTTCATGGAATTATATTTTAGACCCAAGAAACACATGTTTTTGTCATGTTTTGTTCAGGTTACAGCCAATACAAGTCGGCTGTAAATTCTGATCAGGAGCTGTTTGAATTCAGCTTTCAATTTAAGCATCTTCTTGACATCATAACACTAATTTTTAGCAATCAAAACCCTAAAAACATCTCATACATGAATTTAGCTTCAACAAAAATCTGAATTTACTTAAGCTAGGCATGATTTTTAATATATTCTTGTCTAGGGTTTACTCCTAAACACTATTTCACTTCAATATCATCCATACCACAATCATGCAACATCAATTTCGAATTTCTTATGTACCTCAAGAATTCTCAACTTCATAAATATAAAAAATTCGACATACCTTACGATCCTCATGACTAGGTGATCGTTTCTATGTATTCATGCATCGATTTGGGGCTTGAATCAAGCTTCAATTTGTTGATTTTGCTGAAGTTAGGGTTTGAGCCCTTTTTTTTGTTCTCCTGGTCGATCTCCATCACGCACACAGACTGTGTTGTGTTTTTATTTTTGATTTTTAATAACCCAAGTTTCTCACTTAACATTATTAGCCCCTCATATTTCGTTAATTAGTAAGTAGGCTACAACCTACTTGTCTTCAACAATATTTTGTTTTATTAACTAGGTTAAACTTTCCTAGTTAGCTTAGTGAGTTCGAGTTCGAGATAGTCATAACCCGTTTTATTTTAAGTCCCGCTAACTCGGGGGCTCTTATAAACTCAATTCCTTAAAACTTTGATTCGCTTGTATTTAATATTAGGATTTCTTATTTAAATCCAAATATTTACCGGGTTATTTTTACCACTAGCGGTACTTTACCCGTCTTTTAGTATTAACGGAGTTTGATTACCAAACCTGTTTTCGGGGTGTTACACTGATATATAAGTATCTCCTAAAAGTTTGACATCAGTTTCTGGTCTAAAATAGAAGTTATGCAAGATATCGTAAAACGAAAGCTTTTTATTAATTAAATGGCATTTTCAGTATAAATCATATTTAAACCCAATTTTTGGCACCAAACTTGCTACCCACTGTTATAATATAATATTTAGGGATTTTTGGAAATTTTTTTCAAATTTTATACTGATCATAACATAGAGTTCTAGTGTAAATTCGGTATTGACGAAATTGCCCTTTTCATTGATAAAATGAGTTTTACATATCATTTTGATACCAAACCTTTTCCTACTGATTTCATATGTTAAATAAAATATTCTAAGCTTTAGAAACTGATCAGGACTTCAAAATTTTATAAATATTTCAAATATCGTCAAATACCGACTTTTACGCTTATTAAGCGCATAGTATGGTTTAAAACCATATTTAACGCTTAAGACTTGTTACCTACTGATTTTAAAAATAAATTTTTATACTTCAACAATAAGTATAAGTCCTGAACACAGATTTCCAAATTTGGTTTTAAAACATATGTGAAATGACCAAAATGCCCCTACGGTGCATAGTTTGGCCATAAATGATAAACCTCACATATGTATGATATCTTGCTGAATTAACTTGATAAAATAAATGTTTTACTGATATTTTTGGACTAGGTACTCAGTTTATTATTTAACCTCTTTTATAATCATTAAAATGACCAAAATACCCTTACGGGGCTTAAATTGGTTTTAAATTCGTTTTGGGCATAATGGAAGATATCCTACTGATATCACAACATAATTTAAGTATAATAACTTATGGAACCTGTACATGACTCATTCGGTTACCCGTTATGCATATACGCGTTCGGTACGGTTTATGTAACTAGTTTGCATAAATTAGCCGAAACGGGTCAAACCTTATCGTTTTTACATCAAAATCCAGAATGTGATTAGTTTACTCATTATATACAAGTCTTCATACTTGTCGGGTCTAAATCACATTCTAATACGGTCTTCGCTTAATCTTGCGTTTTGAACCGTAAACCTTTCATTAAAACTAACCGGTCTAAGTTAAAGCTTAACTAAGACCCGTTAGGAATCTAATAGGTTATTAAAACCTTCGTTCCAAATTAGGAGGCCAGTAAAAGCTACTTGTACTTGCTGATTTGATATACGGCTGAGAATAAAAATTACTTTTAGCTCAGGTAAATACTTTTAACTTATTTTCCGTTATATGGGCTTGGGATACGGTATTATAATAATACCGCTTGGTCGGGTATGAAATCATTTAATCGGATTGTGATTAATAAATTTACATAACCCGTTTTAATCTGTCTTGTTTGGTACAAAGCCTTTGGGGGGTTAATGACCGTGTCCTGGATATCCTCGGCTCATTCATTTGAAATGGCCACGGCTTAAGCACGGGGTGTAGGCATACACCTGACAGTTGCGTATGTATAAACGGTATCTCACTCGTGAAGAAACTCCTTATGGGCCTATACTTGTGGTGTGTCTATTAATCCTATACCGGCTCTTCTATTCCGGTCCTGAATGGACGACAAATATATAAATCTGTATATAAGATTATTTTTAAATAATTGTCCCAAGTTATAAAAGATTTTATGCCTTGTGCATCCAAACCAATTTTATAAATACTTTTCAAAAGAGTCAGTTAATTGTATTTACCAGTATAAACTGACGTATTTTTCAAAAAGGTTAAGTGCAGGTACTACGCGTAATGGGATGGAAACTCCTGAGTATTAAATAAAGAGTATTGCAAGCTTTTAATACTTAAAGTCTGTTGAACAATATTTTCTTTCTGTTTTAGATCCGCCTGTGGATCCACTTACAACCGTTGTGTAATATTTTATTATACTTTCAATTCAGTTTGTATTATTACTTTAGACTTCCGTTGTGCATTAAACTGTGATTAATTGACTATGATGATATCAACTACGTCACGATACTCCCCACCGGGCCCACCGGTAATACGTGGAAATATCGGGGTGTGACATGAAGGCTGATTTTAGCCAGTTTATCCGTGCAATCCTGCTCGTTTCCTGCTGCTTCTTCTCCTTCATCAGCCATTTCAAATAGCTTGAGAGTTGACGTTTTACAACGATGTCCGGGACCATATTTATCGCCGCATCGAAAGCATTCCCCTCAAAGATAACGGCCCTGTTTTTCAGCATCGAAGGAACGTGTTTCTGTGATTTTCTGGGCTGTAGCAGCTGGGATGTGAGTGTTGGAGGCTGTTGGGGTCAGATCTGTTTTGATTGAAGAAGAATGGATTTTTTCAGATTTCATATGGCTGACCTTGTATTCAAACTCAATAGCTATACTCATAGCCTTATAAACAGTCCTTGGTTTGTGAATTCGGACGTCGGCTTTGAGATCGTCTTTGAGGCCATTAAGAAATACTCCTAAGAGGTAGTGCTCAGGCCAATTAGTCACACGAGACGAGCGTTTGGCAAACTCCTGGCGGTATTCCTGTACCGTTCCAGTTTGTTTGATGCTACATAAATGCTTGTCCGGGTTTTGGAACTCCGCAGGCCCAAAATTCTTTTGAAGAGCTCGAACCAACTCATCCCAAAATTCGATAGCTTGATCAGTGGAGACCCACGAGTAGAAATCCAAAGCATCACCCTCCAAATGCATCGCTGCCACATCAACCTGTTCATCTTCTGGTATATTGTAGTACCGGAAGTACTTCTCGGCTTTCAAAACCCACCCTCTCGGGTCTCCATCACTGTAAGTTGGAAAATCGATCTTGTTAAAGGGTCGGTAATGGCGATAATTACTTCCAGGCGAATCTTCATCATCAAATCTGTTGGGACCCCCACCAATTTTCACCTTCTTCTTCTCGCGCGCTTTGAGAGTGGCGACTTCAATTTGCAGGGTTTCCATGGAGGCTGCAATAGCAGCCAATTGGGTAGCCATGTGGTCAGGGTTCGAAGAGTTTGGGTCTGGGTTACCCCGGGTGGTAGGAGCCATTGTTGCAATTGAAATTGACTGGATTGAGAATTGATAATGCGATTGTAGAATCAAGAAGAAACAGAATTGGAATTCCTAGGCTGTGAATGTCCCAGCAACGGAACCAATGATAGGAACTGGGAATTCAATTGATTCAAATAAACAACGAACAAGATAGTTGGCCAATTCGAGAAGGCTAGTCTCCGATTACAAGGTATAAAAACCTAATTTAGATGAACAAAAACACGACACTAAAACTAGACAAATCTGGAAACCTAAAAAGAAAATATTTGGTAGTTTTCTGCACACGTCTCCACCTCCTGATTTATCGAATCACTCCCTGATTTCTTGGTCCTGTTTCCCTCCATTCGATTTCCCTCCAGCACCTCCAGCACGTTTCTTTTCATTTAGTTGCAATTGGGCACGTATCAAATACCAAGTACATGAGATGTAGTAAAGATTAAAAAACGGCAATTTGGTTTTCAATCTTTTTAACTGATAGCGTTATTAAGATTGCAGAGGAGAAACAATTGCAAATAGGACTAATGATAAAAATATAGTAAAGATTAAAAAACTACATTTTGGACCTCAACTTCGAATTTACAATAATAATAAAAAAAACTATTGATTTGGGGATGAGTGACAGTGCAGCACATTAAATTTGAAAGAAAGGTGGATGATGAAGAAATTGAGATGCTTAGCGATGAAAGAGTAACACTAATGATGCTGATGATCAAAAGTGCGTTTGCAGGCTGAATTGTTTGTCCAAACCCCTTAAACTGCAAACAAATCAAGAAATTGTGCTGACATTAGTAAATCTATTTATTTACATACAATGGACCCGTTTCATTTGGGCGAGTTTCAACACGTTCAACTCATGGGTTGAAATTTCCACATGTAGTGAAAGGTGATACAAAAAAGATCAAATATGTGGGTTAAGTTTAGTATCTTGAAATGGGTGAGTGATGGATTAAACACGTTGGCGCATCATGACAGTCCCATTTGGTTCCCAGCGCACCACATTTCTACCAAGTTTACCTTTTTTATACGCAAGCGCAATAGACACAACTCCTCACATTAGACCGGCCCACCAGCTACAAACTATGCTGACAACTTCCCTTGCTCTTCCCTGCCATGAAGATGAAATTAAATTGTTGACTTCAAAAGTAAAAACTCTCACTTTTTACTGTCGCATAAAGTTTGCAATTTCGATTACAAACAGGTTGGATCAGATTATGTTTTGTCTCTAATGGGTCATAGATGAAAATATAAATAGCGAACGGACAAAGTTTGCCCAATAGTACTTTAAATACATAAAAAAACCTCTTATATCATTCAATTCAAAATATTAGATTATTAATAAAGTAAAATAGTTTTGTAATCATACATGTCACACTAATTACTTAGGGTGTAGGGAGTGGTTAAACACTTTGGAGTGGCAAACCAAAAACCGACCAATCAGAGCGCGCCATGTCAATCAGTTAAAAGTGTTTAAACTTTGGTGAAAAATGTTGGCAATGGTTTAGACACTTGGTGAAGTGGTAAACTTTTTAAATAAAAAAAAATGAAAAATGTGTGATTGGTTGAGATAGGAATGGACCCCACCCCACACCCCCTCTCTCTCTCTCCTTCCTCCCTTCCCGAATCGGTGTTGCCTCACCGATTTCACTCCCATTTCGTCAAACTTGCATGCGGCAAATGGGTTGGCATTGGTTTGCCGCCCATTGCCGATCGGTGAATTGAGTTTGCCGCAAACCACTCCCTTCACCCTTATAACAAAAAAGAAAACCAAAATTTGGACAAAAAGTATTGTTTTAGCACACCCAACCAAGTGTTGAGTGTTGTTATAACAACAATAATATATGCACCTTAAACCATCATCTACCATAATACAACTTCTAAGGATAAAAGCATACTGGTAAAAATGCATTTAGCCGGCAGTGTTTTTTGCACCTGAGTGTTTTTGAGGCGCTAAAGTTGTGTGTTTTTTAGTATGTACTTAACTACATTAGATGACCTAATTTTATGCCCTTGTCTTTCTTAAATAATGAACATATCATTTTCTCATCTTAAAGGACAAGTTCTTTAAAAGTCTATGAACTATCACTAAAAGAACTATACTAAGAAATATAAGATATGGCATACAGATGTACCTCAATTTTAGCCCAATGTTCATACTCCATATGTAGAATATTGATCTCAGAAGTGCACTTGCAGGTGGTGATTTAATTCAATACCATGTCCAAGAAGCTCATCATCAGTGTATTAGGTTCCTGAAACAATTGGGTAGATCATCTATCACCACAATGATGGTTCCCGAAACCGAAGGATTCAGTATTTCGAAGAGACTGCCTTACCATGCTTGAAATTTGAGTACATTGGGATGCTCCAACGAGTGAAGAAATTTCACCTACAGGTTATATTCTAAATAAAATATTTTATTTGTGAACAGAAAATAAAAAATAAAGCAAGAACATCAACAACAGGCATTCTATTCTTAGTCAGTATCTTTATTAGATACAGAAAAAATGTAACAAAGTATATGAACAAAGAAAGAAACTTACTTCCTGCAGAACAAACAAAGTTTACGCACAAAGAAAGAATCTTACTTTATAAATAAGCAAGAGATTTATGTGATCACCTCCTGATTGTTGTACCATGGCCGCCAAGCCGTCTCGATAAGAAGTTTAAAGTGTACCTGGAAGAATTTGGAACAACTCATATATAATGATATAGAAGATATGTGAATGCATAAAATTAAATGTGGATATAGTGACATAGAAGGATAATGAAGAATTGTAATAATTATATAAAGATTGTTAAAGCTGCGTTAATTGTACCGGGGAAGGATCCACTACAAAGTGGATTTCGCCTAAGTAGCCTAAAAAGGATTGTGATGATGACATGTGACACTCCTAATAAGTATGAATGAAGGGCATTTTGGTCCTTTTAAATAGGAGTGAAAATGACATGTGGCAATCCTTTTGTTTTTTAAAAATATAACAAAAAAAATCTAGCAAAAAAAATCTACTACAAAAAAATCTAGCACACAAAAATCTAGTATAAAAAATATAGTACAAAAAATGTAGTACAAAAAAATATAGCACGGAAAATTCAGCAAAAAAATGTAGTACAAAAAATCCAGCAAAAAAAATTAAGAAAAAAAAATTTAAGACAACAAAATTCAGCACAAAAAATTTAGCACAAAAATATAGTACAAAAACCCAGCACAAAAAAAATGTTATACAATATAGAAATAAAACATATTTTAGTGGGTTTTTTTAGTCTTCATATTTTATATAGCAATATGGTACTCAAATTAAAGATAAAAAGACGCTCGATTTTATGGTGAAATTTTTATGAAAAAATAATGTCGTATAAAAAGTTATGAACGTTTAAAAACTGTGGGTGGAATATGCATGTGTATTGTATGTGGAGAGAGAAAGTCCATAAATATGATTTTCCCAAGATACCCTTGCACTCCTCCTTTTTACTACACTTTCATCTTATCCATTGATTTGAAAAATGAATGGTTAAGATTCCTTCTCATCCTATTTAGGCAAAATAAACTTTTTATTTGATCTTACCCCTAATTGTAGCATGAACTAAATCAGGCACATGTACTTGCTACTTTGCAATTTACATTTAGAATGAGTTTCATAAAAACATGTATACCTTCATTCGACTATTTTAATGCTCATCAAAACCCAACTCTTAATTATAACTCAAAGTTCCATGTTAAATTTGATTGCTTTTGACTATTACAAAAAAAAAACAAAAACAAAAACAAAAAAAAAACCTCTTTATCTTTTCTAATGGTTCATGTTCTAAGAAAGTAACCACAAAAATAATAAAACCCATGTACAAAAAAATAAATAATACTGCGTTACCTCTTGAAATTAATCCAACAGGCCCATTAGCAGTGTCCAGCAGCACCAAGTAGGCAAGTACAAAAGCCACAAAATCTACAAATATAGAAACCAAATGATACAAAACGAAAACAGGTAGCATAAAAGAACATAGAAAAACACAAATGTGAAACAAATCTAAAAAACAATTAGCGCTAAAAAAACATACCCAAATGCATGCAGAGCCAAAAACAACTCTGCTATTTATCTATTTGGCGTTCATTCACTATCCAAGCGAACAAATGTATAGAAAAGGGAGGTGTATTAAAAGGTAGTGTTTTTTTTTATTGCAAGTCATTGCGAATGTCGATAATGTACCATTGTCGCACTAAACCGAACCTATTCTGACCAAATAACATTGGTACCAGATAGTGGTTTGGGTCATGACCACACCCTTAGGATAGTGATTTTGGATGGTGAATTAGAGGGCGATGACATGTCGCTGACGTGGAGGATCATGGTGGGCATGAGGGTCATGACCACACCCTTTAGCCTTAGAACCATTACCAATATTCATTTTTTTGCTTATTATCAATGCAAGACAAGTGTCAATATCTTTTTAGGTATATTAAGACTATATTTTTTGTTTTTCTCTTTTAGTTGCTACACCGAGTATTTGTATCGTACTGTTACCGTAATAAACCAAACCGATGGCGACCAAATTCCTGTCGCAAACACCCTGGGATTTTTAACATAAGAACAACTTTTACAAAATTTCTTAAAGGGAAATACATAAAACAAAATAATTATCATCCAAAGAATTAACTCAAACTTTTTTTACATCAGATAATCACAAAACCATATAATCTTTGATGGTGAGTATTCCTTCGGTCATTTCGATATGTGTTACCAATATTATGATCATGGGTTATTACATATTATGGTAGTGTAATACTTTAACAATTTTTTTATGATAAAATAAATAAAATTATTTGTACTTAATGTTAGAAAATCTAATGACATCATAATAAACAAAATTATACTAAAAATTACACATATTATTTAAACCATACAATATATTTTTTAAATATTTAAAAACTTAGTATCAAAATAATCTTTATAAACATAAATTTGTTAATGGTTAAATTTTGAAATATTTAAAAACATGAAATTTTGAAAACTTAAGTGTTAAAATCTAGAAAATCTGAAAACTCATCTGCCAAAAGCTAGCGCTAAGATCATCCACAACGCTTGGTTTAAAATTTGAAGTGACGAGCATTCCGGACCACTTATGCATAGGTGATATTGGGTTCGGCGTAATCAATAGGTGAATACAACAGATCAACTATCGATGGATATTAATAACTACCTTTTGGGACCTTTGACCCAAGTGGGGGTGTTAAGCTTAGACCACAAGGATTGGGCATGAGAACACGTGGAAGCCCCTCCACGTCGGGCAGACCGGCTCGTGGAGAGCGGCGTGTGGTTGGAGGCGGCAAGTTCTTCACTGACGCGGTGAAGTTTTGTGGGGCGGCGTGGCTCATTTTTGTTGGTTCGTGCCTTATGCCCCCCCCCCCCCCCCCTCCCCCGAACCGAACCAACCCAACCCAAACAGTTATTTAGAAAAGAATATCTACTTTTACAAAATAATAATAATAATAATAATAACTCCTATATAATCTAACCCATTCTATCATTTTTGCCACAGAAAAACTCTCTCAACTTTCATCTCATTTCTCTCTTCAAAATGGCACCGATTCCATGGACCGAAGAAGAGGACATTACGTTGTGTGAATTTTGCCTCGCATCCCTTACCAATTATACGCCTCGTGATCCCTCGGGTCCGTTTTGGGGATGGATTTTCCAACAATTTTGTATTCATAGGGGTGACACAACCCGAACTGTAGATGCATTTTCTACACGTTTCAGGACCATTCGTTTAAATGGTTCAAGGTTTAAGATGCTTTTCAATGATGTGAAAACGACAGTCGTGAGCTCACAGAAGACGACGTGATTTAAATGGCCCTCGTCAACTACAGACATACGTATGACCGTGATTTTAAACACGTTTTAGTGTGGCAAATAATAAGATTTTTTTGTTTAATTATGTTTTCTGTTTTTTAATTTAATTATGTAATGTTTATTTATGTTTAGGTTTAATGTTTAATTTTAATTATGTAATGTTTAATTTTTAAGTTGAATTATGTAACTTCTGTTATCTATGTTTTATTTTATTTTATTATTATTATTGGTTTTTTTTGTAAATTTAATAGTTTTTTTTTATAATTTTTAGAGTTAAATGCTTGGTTGGTCCCTGTGGTTTGCAAAAATTTCATACTTGGTCTTAGTGGTTTATTAATTACATGCGTGGTCCCAAAAGTTGTCAAAAATGAACTCGGTTGGTCCCCTGACCTAACCTCTTTTAAATTTCTCAGTTAATTATATGTGAAATGACTATATTACCATTAAACAACTAAAAGCAATAAAAATACATATATAGAAAATGGCCTACTACTCATCTTCTTCAACCCCTCTCTCTCAAAAAAAAAAAAAAAAAAAAAAAAAAACACCATCATCTTGTCCAATTGTAACGATAAAACAGAGACACAATCTCTACAACAGAAAGGGTTTTGATTCGTTGTCAGATTACTGCGACCTACGGTTTCATCTAGAAGGATCGTATTCTTGCTCATGATTTACGGTGTGACGAAAGTGAGTTTCTGATCCGATCGGTGGTGTCATCTATGATGATTGGTTGTCTCCACCTTCACAACCCACCACAACCTGCAACTACCTCCACCACCATCTGACTCCACATCACGACACCACCAGTTACCCACTTTCACCACTGTCACCCATCTCCGACACCCACCACCACTACTCCCGTCACATAAACACTACACCTCTACTTCCTTTCTCTACAATCCCCACCAGTAACCACCCACCACCATCACACCCCACCACCACCGTCACCCACCTTCAGGAATGTCACGAGTTCTAAGTCCTCTCCACCACCAGCCACCACCAAGACATCACCCCCATCAGCCACCATCCCAACTGATATCACCACTATCAGCCACAATCCCTATCGGAGATCAGAAAACCACCACCATCAACACCATCCATCACTAACCGGACGGTTGTATCGTTGCCGGAATTGCGTGCCAATGACGTATGCCAGTGTGATTTCTTATGGATTTAAATTTTTTTAGGTTTTGTATCATCTGCAAAGAATTTAAACCACGAAACTTTAGAACTCAAATAGAAATTGAAGCTTGGGGATGGAATTAATCTTTGAGATGGAAGCTGGATAATGCATCTAAAGAGAGAGAGAGAGGGGGTAGTTGCAGGTTGTGGTCAGGGGCATAATTAACTGAGAAACTAATTGAGAAATTTAGTCATTTCAAGAAATTAATTAAGAAATTCAAGGGTAATATAGTCATTTCACATATAATTAACTGAGAAATTTAACAGAGGTTAGGTCAGGGGACCATCCGAGTTCATTTTTGACAACTTTTGGGACCACGCATGTAATTAGTAAACCACTAGGAACAAGTATGAAATTTTTGCAAACCAAAGGGACCAACCAAGCATTTAACTCTAATTTTTAAATATAAAATAATAATAAAAAGTGTGTGTCACGTGTCACACCACACCACCCTGTCACGCCCTGACGCTCATTCCACCCCGCACTTTTTTACACCACGCCACTTTTCTGACATGTGCTGATATGGCTTACACATGGCACTTCATGCCCATTTTTCATGCCCTCCCAATCTGTATATTCTTAGATAGGGCGGTTCAAACTGCTCGACGATCGAAGATCGCTCGAAAAATGCTCGAAAAATGCTCGTTCGATTCCCGCTCAGTTTGTAAATGAGCCGATCGGATCGGTTCGATTCAAATTCAATCCAAGCATGAGCATAGCTCCGCTCGCTCGTCGATCGCTCGGTTTCGCTCGAATTGTTTTTATTAATAATTAATATATATATTTATATTATAGATTTTATAGATTAAAAACCCAAAAAAATATAATAGCCCAAAAAAAACTAAAAGCCCAAATAACATTCAACCCAACTTAATATTTAATATATAAATCTAAGTATCTAACTCTAAATCTATTCCTAAATCTAATATTCCTTAATCAGTCGTTCTCCAAATCGCCGCTCTTTATTCTCTAATCTCCGACTCCGACTCTCACTCTCCGCCTCTCCCGTCTCCCCAGTCACAGTCATAGTCTCCGACTCTCTAATCTCCGCTCTCTAATCTCCGACACACATATCGCCGCTGTCTCTAGTCTCCGACACATTGTCTGCAATCTCCAGTTCTTCGGACGGTCTTCAATCTCCAGTCTTCAATCTGCAACAAGTGAGTCTAATTTGCTTCTGTTTTTTAAAACTTGTTTCAGTCGTATGTTAAATCGTTTTTTTAAACTTTTGTTTTTTTAATCTGCAACAAGTGAGTCTAATCCGTCTTCTGTTTTTTTTAAACTTCTGTTTTTTTAATCTGCTTCTGTATGTTTGTGTATGTTAAATCGTTTGGTATGTTTGTTATAGTAGTTATAATCATTTGGTATGTTATAGTAATTATAATCATTTTGTATGTTTGTTATAGTAGTTATAATCGTTTGGTATGTTATAATCGTTTGGCCGTATGTTATCGTTTGGTATGTTATCGTTTTAGGATTTGATAAAAACCGAGCGAAACCGAGCCGATCGATTCAAATTCAATCCGAGCATGAGCATCACTTTTGCGCTCGGTTTTACAAATTTGATCCGCTCAGATCGGATCGGTTGTAATTCAATCCGAGCATGAGCAGACCCTCGATCGGATCGGATCGGCTCATTAACACCCCTATTCTTAGACCATACGGTGTGGTGGCGTGGAGGCCTTAACCACGCCGGGACACCATCCTGAGCTCAACGTTGTTGATGGCGTGGGGAGGGGGCAGGGGGTTTTCCACTGGCGTGGTGAAGTTGTATATGTTTTAAATTTTAATTTAATGTATTCTTTATATTTTTAAATATAAAAAATTATTTAACGTGTCACTCCACGCCACCCTTCCACGCCTCATCCCACCTCACGCTTTTTGGCACCACGCCACCTTTCTGACAGGTGTTGACATGGCTGTCACATGGTGCTTCATGCCCTCTTTTCATATCCCCACACCGTATAGTCTTACATGGAAAGTCACGAGGTACGAGCCACGTTGGTTTCCTAGAATCTTGGGGGGTTGGGGGGGGGGGGGTGTTCACTGGCGGAACCAAAACTTTATAACTGGGGAGTCGTAATGGATTTGTTTTACATTCGTAATTCGCTAGTGTACATTAGCTATTTTTTTATCACAATAGTTGGTAACTATAACCTTCAAGGTCCCATAGCTTGAACCGTTGTCAAAATGCTTCAGATTTGATAATTTTTTTCTTTTACTTCTTTATTATTAGGAAAAATTACAAGTTTTGTCCTTTATCTTTATAGTACTTTACAGGCGGTGTCCTTTTTTTCAAATGTTGACAGGCGGTGTCCTTTAGTATATATTTTGTTACAAGTTACGTCCTTTGAGCCTAGCCCAGTTAATTTTTTCTGTTAAATCTTATTACACATGGGTAATTTAGTCATTTTACTTATTTAAAGGACAAACCTTGTAATTTATTCTTTAAAAAAATATATATATATGTGTATACTGTACAGCAATCCAGATTATCCTCCCTCCCCCTCTCTCCCCCTTCATCTACCACCACAATCGTCTTCACCACCACCACTACCACCGTCTTCACCAACACCACCATATTCCGCCGCCACCACCGTCTTCACCACCACCTTATTCACTATCCAACCACCACCTCCTCCACTGCAAACACCAATTCTTATCCTAATTAACCTACGGCTGCCGGAGCGGCTCCGGCTTCAACACCGTAAACTCCGGCAACTTCCCGTCAGGTAGCTTGACTCCAGTCACCTCCTGCACCATACGCCTAAACTGGGATTGAATAAATGGGTTGATTGAAGAGCGATTACTGTAAAGCTAGGGTTAGGGCGGAACAAGAAGAACAGAGCAGTGGTAATCAAGGGGATGTTGAGGCCACTATTACTGTTCTTGTTTCCCGTTCGATTGGCTTGGAACGCACCGAATCTTGTTCCTCCTAAGCCGAAGGTTTAATTTGATGTGATATTTAGTTTTTGTAGTGAGTTTGTTTGGATTGATTGATTATATTTTGTTTGATTTGCTAGAAGCATTGAGTTTTTGAGTTTGGAGTGATTTGTGTTGTTGATGTTGATAGTTTTTGTTTGCAGAAGCTTGTTGATTATGGATCCGAAGGGTTAAATTGTTGTGATATTTTGTATTTTTAGCGATTTTGTTTGGATGGATTGATTATATGTTGTTCAATTGGCTAGAAAAGTTGGGTTTCTGTGTTTTGAGGTGTTTGTGTTGATGTTGATGATTTTTAGTTTTTGTTTGTAGAAGTTTGTTGAGTATGCTAGTATGGATGTTGTTAGGTTATTCCGGAAATATAGATTGTTATGTGATTTAACATATTAATAGTTATGGATGTTATATTTAATTTCATAAATACATCTGATATAGACATATGAACATATCGTCATACATGACAACATCTAATTGATTGAAAATTGTACATAAGAAAGTTTAGGATTTTGTATATACTTATGACCAAATTAGGAAATGGATCTGTTTGAAATAAATTCACAAGACTTGATTGTTCAGATGTTAATTCTAATGTTTTAATGCTTGTTTGTCCCACAGGTACTTCCAACTTGTTCCTCTGTTTTTGCTCTGCTCTGTTTTAAGGTTTGATTTTAATGTAATTTGATTAATCAATCGGATGTGCTCACCATGGTGGATTGCAGTCGAATGGGTAGAGAAAATGATAAGAGAGTGTTGGGGTTTTTGTAGGTAGTGGTGGTGGTGTGGTGGTGGTAGGTGAAGGGAGAGAGAGGGTGAGGGTGAGGGAGAGGGGGAGGGATAATCTGGATTGTTTGTTACAAAAATTGTCCTTTATATGTATAAAGACTAAACTACCCTCAAGTGACTTGCATGTGACCATATTTAACAAGAAAATCTAACTAGGTTGGGTGGAAAGGACAAAACTTGTAACAAAATACATACTAAAGGACACCGCCTGTCAACATTTGAAAAAAGGACACCGCCTGTAAAGTACTATAAAGATAAAGGACAAAACTTGTAATTTTTCCTTATTATTACTTTCATTCAAATAAGCGTTTCCACATATATAATAACAATAATAATAGAAACTTATGACAATCTAAACTAATCTATACTTTCTATAAAAGGAGAAATTCTAATGACATAAGAAAAGCTGATGTGTCAGCCAGAGAGGCTGTCCAACAATGTTTTTCTTATGTCATTACTGCATCATAAAACCTATTATATAAAATCATTTTAAATTCTATTCAAACCTCTGTCTTTCACCTTATAATCAAACCTCTGTTCTCAAAGTAAACCTTGGTCCAAATTCAAAATTCTGGCTCCAGATTCAAAATTCAAAATTCAAACCATATATTCTAATCCTATAAATAAGATATATGAATCTGGCTCCACATTCAAATCTCTCTCGCTCATATCTGCGAGCGTATATCTCTCTCTCTCTCTCTCTCTCTCTCTCTCTCTCTCAAATGCATATTTCTCGTGATTCAGCCGGCTAATCTCCGATTATACTTCTTTGTTCGAATGTTTGTTGATTCTGTTTACATATCATCGTTACAATATCATGTGTTTGAACTTCTGTTTACATGTTATCGTTCCAATATCATTGTTCCAACATTGTCGTTTCAATGAAGTTTCCCTTCACACATCAGCATTTCAACATCGATGTTGCAGTATCATTGTTGCAACATCGTGAAAAGTTGCATGTGCTACCTTCTTTGATGGGAGAGTTGCATTGTTCGATTTTCGTTAAATCGAAAGTCAGCTTTTCTTATGTCAGTGAGATTTTCTTCTTTTATACAAAGTATAGATTCGTGCAATATCGTGAAAAGTTAGATGTGCTACAACAGTTAAGATGAGACCTTTGCATTTTAGGTTTGTTTCTTATTTTGATTAACTGGTGATGATGTTGAGAGTTTTTATTGACACTGACATTTTAGAATATGTTAAGATGCATGTTGAGATTATTAAAATAAACTATTACATAGAAAAATAGAAATTTAATGAAATATTTATAAACTATTACACGCTAGAGTTAACACTTGCTA
Source organism: Helianthus tuberosus (assembly GCA_030545235.1). Classification (NCBI taxonomy): domain Eukaryota; kingdom Viridiplantae; phylum Streptophyta; class Magnoliopsida; order Asterales; family Asteraceae; genus Helianthus; species Helianthus tuberosus. The sequence continues at coordinate 27,432,351 of CM060432.1, forward strand.
GGATTTCGTAGACTCTGGCCTTTCTCCATGTGATTTCATGCTCTCTTTTGTTTTTCAGGTCAGTTAGCATGTTGCAGATTTTTTTATCCTGTTTTAAATGTTGTGTCAGAAACTCTTCTGCATTCTTCTGGAAATCTGATGGAGGAGAGTGGAGGACTTCATCGAGCAATGCTATGCTGTTCCAGGTTTTGTTGTAATTAGTGTCATTGATTATGTCGACTTTCCTGTTTAGTTATTCGTCTGTTCTTTTTTCTTTGAGTGGCCACATCGAGAATTGTGTTTTAACATCGCTAGTGTCTGACCAGTGGTAGAAGCTGAAGTTTGCCATGTAGATTTTTGTTAGATTTTCTGATGTGGAACAATTTTTCACAGACAGTGATTTGTAGGACAATTTGTTGATGTTTTGAATCAAAAGTAATCATCGGTCTTTTATAGAGTTTAAAAACACGTCTACATGGTAAATGAAGAGGTTAATTGTAATTATAATAATCTGCTTTTGTTCTTTGAACTTCAAAAATTTGTCCCTTGGGTTTCTTGGTATTTAATTTTACAGTTTTCCCATAAAAGTTGGGGTTTGAAAAGGTTTTTGCATTAAAAGACTGTTGTTTTGAAATATACATTAATATGTTTATATTAAATCTACACGATTTGATTGATTAGATTATTAAATGTACAATCACTTTAAGTGTGGTTTCTTTCACTGTTAGATATTTCAGTATATAAACTCATAGCCACTTCACCTGTTTTTCATCATGTTTTCCTACGAAGATATCATACTTTCAGGAAAGTCGAGTAATATAGTTTATTGAAATGGCGTCATTCACTTTTGTAAAATCAGATGATTTAAAGTAGCGTTTTATCAGGCAAATCGAGGAACATGTGTATGAAGATAGGGCTACTCTTCAAGAGCTGAAGAGATGTTTTGATGGATTGCAAGTTGGCCTGTTCACGAGAGAGCAGGTTTCCATAAATCTTATGCGGATGCCTTCAACTTCCATTCGTGAGCTTTGTGTTGTCAGTAATATAGAGTACGGTGATAGAGATGTGGAGTTCATGGCGATGCTGAAGGACATACATCGAGAGGTTCAGTAATCGATGGAGTTAAAGCTAAAGTTTCTTAATTCTTGCTGTTATTGTTAGATTTGAAAGTTTAGTTGTTCAGTATGTTATGTAATTATTGGACTTTTAATGTCATGAATAAATGAATAAATTTTAATCTTTTGAATCTATGTTGTTGTGTTTTAGTTTTACTTATTTAGTGTTTGAGTTTGATTTAGATTATGTTGATGTTGAATTGTGTCTGAACATCTGTTTGGTAAGTCAACAGAGGTTTAATAGTATCAAGGGTTGGTTTGATGGTGAACAGATGAGTGCAAAGATAAAACAGTAGTTCAGAATTTGATCATTGATAGCAGTTTTTTGAAGAATCTGTGCTCCTGCAAATTTCAGAGAGTCAATATTTGGATTTGTAAAAGGTCTGTTGTAGTTAAAGTGTGGTAAAAGAGAACATCTGCTGATGATCAAAGATTGAAGAAGGAAAGGTCTGTATGGGGGACCAGATGTTAAAGAACAACAGATGATATTCAAAATATGTTGAGCCGACAAAAGGTTTTTATAGTAACAGTGGTTAGGTTAATAGCAGATGTTGGGAGTTTGTTAGTCCATTAGATTAGATGTTGCACAGTATGTGAAATTGTAATTGTAGACCTTTGTTGCTTCTGTTGTCATATATTCGAACCTTCTTATGAAATAACTGTGTATGCTAACGACTGTTGATTTACCACTGTTGACTAAATGAATAAATTTTAATACTATTAATCTTTGTTGTCGCATCTTCATTTTAATTATTTCAGTCATTCCTAAGTATTATTATATAATTTTGTCTGAAGATGCAAAGGTCTGCTATAGGTCAACAGATGTTAACGAACAACAGATGATATTTAATCTTAAAATGCTCAACAGAGGTTTTGATACTAACAGTGGTTGGGCTAATAGCAGATGTTAAACTTACGACTGTTGAGTTACACCGATTGAAAACAATTGTTTTTGAAACTTCTACTTGCCTAAAAATACATCCACTGCTAAAAGGTACCGTCTGTTGTCATAATTTCTGTTTATCCTAATGACTGTTGATTTACTATACTGCTGACTGTCATCCATTATCATAAGAGAGGTTCTACGTGGACAGATGTTAGCTAAAAATAAAACAACTGCTGAAAGTTATCATCTGTTCTCATAACTTCTGTTTATCTAATGACTGTTTAACTCACATTGTTCCCAACTTCTGTAGTCAACCAACAGAGGTTTCCAAACAACTGTCATCGGTTGTTGCAAGAGAGGTTCTGACATGGACAGATCTTAGCCATCAGATATTTGTAACTACTGCCACGTCAGCCTTCACTTTTTCTCTCTATATAAAAGCTGTTTCATCCTTAAATCGATTTTCTACCACTACCGTCTCAAATTCAAAATTCTCAAAAATAGTTTCCAACATATTAAAAACCCTCCAACTTAAATCCTGTTTCAGCCCCAAATCACCTTCTTCTCCGACCATGTCTCTGAACATCAAAAACCCTCACAACTACTTCCCCATCTTCGAGAAAACCAGCAAAAATACCAGCTTTCACTCAATAATTGACCTTTTAACGTCATCAAAATACAAATCAGTCCTTACTGCTGATGCTCCGGTTCATACAGAAACACTCTGACAATTTTGGTTTAATGCTTAAATAGAGTCTGAATATAATAATCCAGTTGCCATTGCATCTAAGGTCGGGAAAAGTGTGGTACGAATTTCTCCTTTCAGAATTTCCACTACATTTGCATTAGACGACTTGGGAGGTAAGACCAACTTTGAAAAATCTGAACTTCATACAGAGTTCATTGAAAGAGGGTATGATGGACAATTAAATGTAGTTACTATGTATAAACCAAACTTCCCTTCGCTAATGAAATTTTTGTTTCATACTCTTTTAACTTGTCTCTCAGCCAAGACCACCACATTTAATGAGATACCTTTAAACATTCAGTGTTTGGGTTATGATATTTTAACAAAATCTGATTACAATTTATCACGAGCATTGTTTTCTGATTTGTTGAATAATGTGAAAAATGTGAAAAAATTGAAAAAAAGGTGTTCTTAGTAATGCTTTTCTGTTGTATCCAAGACTTCTAAGCTACTACCTATGAAAACAAGTGTCACAAACAGATTTTGAACAAGGTGTAGCTTTTCAAATAAATAGACTTACAGGTAAAACTTTTACTAGACTTATGGATAAAGAGTCAGAAGTTTCAAGAATAGAAACAAAGGGGGATGAGCCTGTTTTAGATGCGTCCACATCTGTTGCTCAAACCTCTGTTGTTGAGCCAACTGCTCCTGGTGATCATGACACCACAACCGATGTTGTGAAACACACACCAGGAAAACACAAAAAGAAACCTGTCACATCCAAAAAGCCCACCAAAAGCAAACAAAATAAAAAGGTTCCTCTGGAAGATGAGATCCCAGAGGTTAATGCAGTGACAACACAAATGTCACTGGAAACCACTGCTGCTACTTCCTCACATTTGTTGGAAAGATCTCAACCCATCCAAACTCCTCACGTATCCTCACAAAAGGATCATGTTGTAAGCAAAGGGACACCACAACATGAAGTAGACCTTTCATATGAAAGTATGTTTAAAACTCCCTCTCCCAGGGCAATCACGCTTTCTACACCACAACCCTCTTCTCAAGTTCCATCAACAATATTACCTCTGTTTGAAGCAATTGAATTTTAGAAAGAAAACATAACCTCTGATGCACACATTACTGAGAGTAGAGCACAACAAATGACTGTGTCTGAACCAATTCAATCTGCTATCCTACAAACAGTTGAGGAGGTTATCCTCGTTGAGTATTACGAAACTCTTCGTGGTAGTTCAAGTGGAGCAGCCACTACAACTGTTGAACCCATTGGTGATCAGTTGGACAGTGGTTACATCATTAAGACTCCCTTGAAGGCAACCACTGATGAGGTTACAACTGTAATCTCTGCTTCAGTAGGAAGTCCCTAGAACCAAGAAAAAGGGGCATCTGTTTCTGATGATATGGAGACTTCTCCTATTATCAAAACAAATACAACCACTACAGGTGGGAATTCAGATGATCCTATTAAAGTAGGTGATGAATTAAGTTATAAGGATTTGACGGTTAGAGTGTCTACCATTGAAACAGATGTTGCTGAAATGAAAGAATTGATTGAGCAGCTGATAGAGCTTTTAAAAAGTCAACCTACCACACAGGAAATTGCCAATGAGCTTTGGAATTCTATGCAACCCATCCTTCAAGCTTAGAGGAATTTGGCTGAAAGTAACCACAATTTCAGTTTGGAATTTATCAGAAATTTGGTTGATGCCTGGTATAAAGACACACAAGCAGACATTATGAACATTAAGGAACATCTGTTGAAACTTTCTGGCACCACCCCTGCATCAATCTTTGAGAAAGATGATGATGATGATAATGATGCCAAAAAGGGGGAGAAAGATTCACTGAGAAAGTTGCCACTAGATTCAAAAGCTAATCCTACAGAAATTGTGTCCCCTGCTTAACCTAATTCCAAACCTTCTCCAAAAAAACCACCACAAAAGAAGGAGAAAATAGCTTCAACACCATCATCACCCATTCTGTCAATAGATGCTGATATAACAAAAGTATCAGCAGATGCTTACCAAACAGCTGCTAAGACACCAGTTGTTTCAGCAAAAGTTTGTCAAACATCTGCCATGATCATTTTCACTACACCAACCACAATCTAACCACCTCCAACGTCACAAAGATCTCCCATACATTCATCTTCACTACAAAAACATTCTGCTTCAGCAGAAATCATCTCAACACATAAGAGAAAAACTCATATTGTGTTAGAAGATGATGAGGAGATTAAATCAACAATCCCTGTATCGTCTGCCTTCATTCAAAACAATCCATGCTCGTCATTTCCACCCATAGAACCTACTTCATCTCTTACAATTGCTACACTACCATCAGTCATTCCTCTGGAAGCTCAATATCCGCTGGAATTAGTCATTGTTAAAGGTGAAATTGAATCATTGTTCACAATAGAGGATCCATCTAAAAGATCCTTCCTATCTCTTTATGGCTATAAGAATCCTGAAAACTTATATGAGTATCTGAAATTAAAAGTATCACAAGCTGAGGTTATAGCAAGAGAGAAAAGCATAGGGATGGATGATAGGGAATACCAGAGGTTTTTATCATTTCAGCTTAGCAAAGTCGTAAAACTTGAAGACTATGCTAGGGACGTGAGTAAATCCATGTCTGAGAGGCTAGTAATTCCTGAACTCCAGATGAAACTGAGGGATGCTTATGTTGCACACATTATAAAGTACAAACCATATAAGGTAACTGAAGATCAATTCAAAAACTGGTCAGCAGATGCTCTTAGAGAAGAGATCGATAGAATCACAAAAATGCACAATGATCCTCTGGTAAAGCCAACTCCACCTAATTGGAAGAAAGTCAAAACAGTGGATTCAGATGAGGCATTGAAGTTTAAAAGAATGAGAGCAGAGCTTGTGGCTGCTAGTTATGGTCCAGCTAGATCCATTGCTAGATGGTCTAAACTGAAGATAGTTGAGACCTACAAAAAGCTGGAAGAACTTAGAGCTGAAGATTCAAATGTTCTTCAAAACCCAGTCTATCGTATAACTGTTGCTCTGTCTCTAAAAATCGATACTCCGAAAAACCTTCTCTCATCATCTGATTTGTCTGAACCAATTGCAAATTTAGTTAGTAGACCACAATCACCAAACTCATCTTCAATAATTCTTTCTCCAAGAAATCCAACTGATGCAAAAATAGTAAAGTGGAAGTCATGCTCAAAAACCCAAGTATTGACTTTGATCAGATCAGATGGTAGTGTTGAAGAGATTAAAATGGATAGTGCATATAATCTGAATGCATACGATCTTCAAGATTTGTTGGACCTTCAACTTGAAAGGGATGATGAAGAAGACATGTTCTCCCTGGACTTTGAACTACAATTCAAAGGACAAATCAGGGAGATGTTGATGAGAAATAAAAATCAGTAATAAAGAAGGGTTTTCGTATCATCTGTTGTATAGGGAGATTGTTGGATCAGCAGCTGATACATTGTCTCCAGTAGCATATTTAACCAGATCACAATATGTAGCAAAGGACATGTTGCTACGTAACAAATTCTTGACTGAGGTTTGATGTGTGTTGTTTAGGCAGGTGATCGTATGTTCTTAGTTAATGTTTGTTAAAACTTAAGTTGTATTCGAATTTTATTAAGTTTGTTAGACATCTTTTATATGTACTTATGTTTATAAAAGTTTACATTGTCAATGGGTGGATACTCTATTTTTTGAATAAGAGAATGGAAATAATCATATGTAACTGATGAATTTTATTAAGTTTGTTAGACATCTTTTAGACAACTTTTATTAAGTTTGTTAGACATATTTTATATGTACTTATAGTTGTCTTTTAGCTATAATAGATAACACGTTTTGGTACAATATCTATAGATGTATCTATATGTTCTATCAATATGTGTTATGCATGGTTTTCTAAGAAACCACCCGTGTTTGCACACGGGTCTTACCTCTAGTATATAATAATAATAGAAACTTATGACAAACTAAACTAATATATACTAAGGATGTAAGTTATGTCATATTGTAAAGTAAAACAAAAAAAGAAAAGATATATCGTATGCTTTTAGTTTATTAAATTAATAGTTATCAATAAAAAAAAAGACAAAATTAAACGAAAAAACTAAAGAAACTCATCTTGAAAATTGAGGCAGTGAAACTGTGAAAGGTGGTGCTGGTAGGTTGTAGCAGCAGAGTAGGTGAAATGTGAAAGAGGAAGAAATACAATAAAATTATACTTGGGTTGGGCTTTTAAATAACTTAAGGTGGGTTTTGTTTTATTTAGAAAAGCCCTAAAGCCTTGTTTTATACAAAAGTAGACTCTGTTTAGTATGTGGTAATAGAATGGATGAGGGATTGAAATGGATGAGGTAATGGAATGGACAACTGAATGAAAAGAATCATTCCATTCCATTGTAATATTTGTTTACTCATGTGAATAAAATGAATTATTACTTTTTACAGTTTTATAAAAAAAAACACGAAGTAATGAAACACAATTATATTAAAAACGATAAAAATATAATTGTCTCAATAATAATAATAATAATTAATATAGTTAATAATATAAATTTTGATATATATTAATATTAGTATTAATATTAATATTAATAAATATGAATATAAATATAAATATAATAATGATAGTAGTAGTAGTAGTAGTAGTAGTAGTAGTAGTAGTAGTAGTAGTAGTAGTATCTCTTTCCATTTCTGAAAAAAAAAACACCTCTTTACCAATGAATGGAAGGAAGGAGGTACATTCCTTTGGAATGCTTCGTTCGGTTACCACATGATAACCAAATATGTTTCTTTTCATTCAATCAAAATGATTAATTTCATTCAACATTCTATTCATTCATATCAAACGCTACCGTAGTTCTCACATCCGCCGGAAAACTTTGTTGGACCGTCGCAGTGGCACCACCAACTACCAATTTTTACCAGAAAATGTTTGAAGCTATCTTTATTCTTTTTTGTTTTAAATACTCTATCAGCGAAATCAAAAGGGTCAACATATATTCTTTTTATGTTCTGAGTACTCCGGTATATGGTATGTTTTGTCGGTTAGAGGGTCAAGTAACCCCCTGACCCCTCTCTAAATCCACCGATGGGGGGATAGTTTGCATAGTTACATTGGAATATGAGACGTTGGAGGCGTGGATATACTAAATGACCAATGACGGTACCCACCATCTTAGCCAACCAAAGGTCCATTTGAGACTCACATTTTTCTTAAGAGTGACTTTTATTTTAGGGGCTTTTTATTTGCTTACTGGGATTTTTATCTTCACACTTTGCTTTTCAATACGGATAGTATAGCTCTACACGATCCGTATAGGGTTAACTTTTAGATATGGCAGACTCAGAGGGTTAGTCATTGTCTGATTACTGGTCTTATACGTATCGTATAGGGCTATATGATCCGTATTGAGACTAGTTGATTTTAGTTTAACGTTTGGTGTTTTGGGTGTGGTTGTCGGTGTTTATTGTTGGTTATTTTTTTATGTGTTTTATAATTTGTATTATATTCTTTATCGTAGTGTATCGTATTATATCGTATCGTATTGTATTTGATTTTGTATTATATTTTATCGCGACGTATCATAGTTCTATTGTGTAGTATATTTTATGTTGACGTATGATGTGCACCAAATACAACATATAAATCATATCAAATACGATATAAAAACAATCATTTTTCAGTACTAATGTTAGAAAAAGTGTGTTTCTTTGTTTACTTTTGATTTTTAGGATTAAAAGATCTTAAACGAACAAAAAGAACAAATTATATATAACTACAAAAAGCAACTTGAGGTACATCGAAAGGACACAACCCTTTGAATAAAGGGGTCATACTTTTTTCATTTAAAAGTCACGTTAGTTATATTACCAACTTGAGGTACGTACCCTTTCGTTTAACCATCACGTCTCCTAACCAAATGGATATAACACAACACACCCACTCAAATGATACACACACCCTTTCAGTTTGATTATACATGTTAACATAACTTGCGTCATTTCCTTTTTTATGTCCCGTGCAATATGTCACACCCCGACCACGTGGAACAACCAAACGTGGCGGAAACGTCGGGGAGTGTTGTAACATAATTAATTGTTTCAAATCCATGGCAATTGAAGTTTCGTTTTATTAATCAAACATGAAAGTTTACATTGTTTTAAACAAGAACTAAAGAGTACATAACATAAATTAACTAGTTCTTGTCTCGTTTTAAGTCACTAAGGCACAGGTCCGCCTAAGTATGTCTTGACAAGTCCTATGCATCGTCTCCTGAAAACACATGTGAAAATAGGTACGTCAGCATAAAAATGCCTGTGAGATACATAGGTTTTGTGAAAACAGAATTCATGACTTATGTTTGAGAAAATGTTTAGTCATGAACCTTGTAATTTGCTTTGTCTTGTAAATCATTTGAAAAACGATAAGATCAGATGATATGTATAAATAAGAGAATAATGTATGGTTAAATGAATAACCATGTAAAATGAGTTTATATAAGATAAGTTGTTTGTAAATCAATGTCTTGTGAAAAGTATGTTATTTGTATAAAATGTTATATGTCTCAAATTGAAATGATTCAAATAACGCTACAATATGTGATACCATACAAACACTTATATATAGGAAGTACCAGCGGCGTATCCACCATGCTTGTATCATATTACACACGCCTCGTTACTTAAATCACTTACTCAAACCAAACCATCAAGATGTAATGTTTAACAATTGTAGAAATGTTTATGTATAGTCCAATGTCTATTGTCAAATGTAAATCATGTCAACAGATACAAAAGGTTCACACGGTTCAACAGTTACAAATAGTTCATATAATCAAACGGTTACGACGGTTCACATAGTCAAATGGTTACAACGGTTCAAAATGTAATATAATGTGTTCATATGCTGGATGAGCGTATGCAACAGAAATGCAATGTAGAACAATGTACTAAGTATGCACAAAATGGACATACATAGCATGAAATGTAATGTAAAACAATGTACTAAGTATGCACGTAATGGACATACATAGCATAAGTGTAATGTAAAACAATGTACTAAGTATGCACGTAATGGACATACATAGCATAAGTGTAATGTAAAACAATGTACTAAGTATGCACGTAACGGACATACATAGCATAAGTGTAATGTAAAACAATGTACTAAGTATGCACGTAACGGATATACATAGCATAAGTGTAATGTAAAACAATGTACTAAGTATGCACACAATGGGCGTACATAGCATGAAATGTATTGTAAAGTGATGTACTAAGTATGCACACAATGGGCATACATAGCATAAAATGTATTGAAATCATGTACTATAAATGTACTAATAAACATAGCAAGTATATGATGTGAAAACATGAAAGCATGAAAGTAACAAGTAGGCACATGTGTTTCACCCCAAAACAGTTTGGAAAACAGTAAAAGAGGGGTCTATGTACTCACTTGAGATTGCTCAGAAGTCCTAAGATAACCACCAAGCAATGCTAGAGATCACGGAATCAAACGGCACCTAGTATAGTTAACTATGTTAATAAACCGGACCTATATCGGAGGATCAGATAGAATGAGGGCTCGTAAACCAAATGAGTATGGGAACTCATGTAGTATGGTTTAACAAAGCCTACATACTAAATGAAACCTAGCCTAAGTGCTTACGACCCATTACGGCCCGCTTAGGTAGCTTATGCTACTTTAACGCGTCGTTCGCGTAAAACGCGTTCGGAACGCCTAACTAGTCCTATGACAAGTAAAATATGCCTTAACATATCTAATATTGTTACCAAATCAGTTTAGATACCAAAAGTTATGTTACATATGCTTAAAATGAATTTTGGCGTAAAAAGGGCATTTTGGTAATTTACCTAAGGCATATAAACTACCTATCATAAAACTACTTAAACGTCGTGACCATAAAGTATAACCTCGGAAGGTTATTCCCTATATACTATGGTCACCTAATGTATTTGGTCGGATCCTAATGATCGACCAAATGGGTCGGGTTCGAAGGTATAAGCGATTTATTAGATCGCTTACCCTTACGACCCTAGACAACGTGGTAATCAGTAGGCATAGTCACGAGGGACTATAACCATCGTGATTACAATCACGTTGCGAAGTTCAAACGAACTTCGCATTGACCATAAACTGGTCAATGCAGAAAGTCAAACAAAGTTTGACTTTCGGACTCGAAAAGCAATAAAAGAACGAAAGAATACTTACGAAGGGTCCCCGAATGCTAATCGTGATTCAAGTAGCTCAGGTATGAAACAAAGGTTTCAACTTAGAGCTCATCAAATCAGATTCAAGTGGGTTTGAAGCAAATGGGGGTGGGGTATTTATAGTATTTCCCGAACCGTTAAGATCGTTTCTTGAATAACGTGATCGAATCTCATGCGTACACTTGTTGGAATGTTGTGGTGACTAAAAATGGCCCCTAATGAACTGAAAGGGCAAGTGTGGGTGTGTGGTTGGGGGTTTAACAGCTGTAATCTGCTGAGTAATTGATCTTATCTGATCTGGGACACTGACGCGGGCCGCGTAAAGATACACACTGATCTTACGCGGGCCGCCTGGCCTGCACAGATCAGAAACATGTTTGCATTTTGACAGCTTTGGTCCCTGTTGGTGTTTAAGCTTATCTCCGGCACTTCTAAGGCCCGTCAAGCCAACTTTAAAGCCCTAAAATGATGCCTAAACATTGTGGACATGAAACATGCTAAAAAATATGCCGGATGTCGGTTCGTTTGGCCGTACGATCGTGATGTTCGCTTAATTACGACGGAATGCGCATAAGTGCGAAAAACGATCCAAATTGCGCGAAGAATGCATTTTTCTTATGCCAAACACTAAAATAAAATATTTTAGTGCTTACATAAATTTTTGGATGTCCGGATGTATTCAGAACGTGAGTTATGCGCAAAAGTGCAAACTTATGCACTTTTTGACGCTTTTAGTCCCAGAATGACCCAAAAGTTTATTTTAGCACACCGAACCCCTCAAAGCCTATTTCTAAGATATGTAAAGGATATTTAGGGTGTGTTTAACTTATGGTCATGTTCCGGAATGTTTGTTACAGTTCAAATTGGCATACTTTCGCAGTTTGTCAAGTTTAGTCCCTGTAAGCGATTTAACTTGATTTTGCCATACCAAAGCCTTCAAAACTTATTTCTAAGTTATGTAAAGGTTATTTAAGGTATGTTAAGCCTATTTCACTATTCCGGAGTGTTCGTTGCTTTAAACTGGTTATATTTACGCATCAGCGCGCGTATAACCTTCTAGAAAGCGATTTAGAGCTTGAAATCGAACAAGAGTTGATATGTGCAAAAGATACACATATTTATACAGATCCCAAGTATGAAATACAATATTTCATTGGCTTGGTATTTGTTTGATGGTCGCAGTGACCCAGGTGTCACAGTCTCCCCTACTTTAGGAAATTTCGTCCCGAAATTTATTCGTAGGAGTCCATCTGTGACTTTGTGTCAAGTAACCACCAGATATACAAGGTATAATCCTGTCATTTCGTTAACGGACAATCTTCAGAGATGAAAATGAACAGACGGAGTCATTTTCCTCAACGAGTATTCTTCAGAAACGGAAATGAAGGAATAAACAAACGGGGATTCATTTCCTCAACGGACAATCTTCAGAAACGTAAAATGAACTTACGGAGTTATTTTCAACGGGTGCTTCATCAGAAATGGAAATGAAAAGGATAATCAAACGGATATTCATTTCCTCAACGGATAATCTTCAGAAACGAAAATGAACAAACGGAGTCATTTTCAACGGGTGCTTCCTCAGAAATGGAAATGAAAAGGATAATCAAACGGATATTCATTTCCTCAACTGAAAATCTACAGAAACGAAAATGAACAAATGGAGTCATTTTCAACGGGTGCTTCATTAGAAATGGAAATGAAAATGATAATCAAACGGATATTCATTTCCTCAACGGACAATCTTCAGAAACGAAAATGAAGAAACGGAGTCATTTTCAACGGGTGCTTCATCAGAAATAGAAATGAAAAGGATAATCAAACGGATATTCATTTCCTCAACGGGCAATCTTCAGAAAAGAAAATGAACAAACGGAGTCATTTTCAACGGTTGCTTCCTCAGAAACGGAAATGAATAGGGTTAACTCTAGACACATGACAAAACTTGCTGTGGTTTCTGTGCACTGAATTCCATAATTATGTATGCATCCATAACTACGTAATTCCTTGCATAGTCCGCACAGTTTGTCTTGTAATGTTTAGGGAAAAATCAAACCTGTGATGAGGGTGACTAGACTACCATAGGGTCCTTTTAATTAGATCGACAAATGATCTTTTTAATTAGGCCACTAAGGAGTCCTTTCAGCTATATCATTACATGATGTTCCTAACCAGATTTTTGGATCAATCTGTTTAACTAGACCGCTCAAGGGGTCTAATCATGGAATGGTACTTTATAACCCAAGGGACTTAACTACAACGTAGAAGTCCATTAAGGATTTTAGATAACAAAAACTTGGATTACACCAAAAACATAGAAGGGAACACATAAGCACATAATCACATAGTTGCTTAACTTAGTTATTAATTTGTTATTAACTTGTTAGTGATTGAATATGGATATTCAAGGTACACCAGGAAACCAGTCGCTGGACTTCAGTGTCCTCTGGGATCTATCTGAAAAGATAGGATGATCTCCCAAAAATTTTGATTTTGTTTTCAAAGAAACGTAATATTCGAATTAAGGAACACAACAATTTTAGGATTTACGGAAATATCCTTAGGTACCCTTATTAAGGATTTATAGTGGTACTTTGGGTATTCGTCTCGTGTTGTAACTTGCGCCTTGTACTTCATTTCCTTAGAAGAAACGGGTACTTAGGAATTTCGTGGAAAACGCAAGAGATCATAAGACGGAAAAATTTTGGGGGTAGTTTGCTTTTCAAGGAATACGATTCCTTGATTGTCGGTATTGTAAGGGATATGTTGTTTATACATACAACCACATAAATACATTGCAGTGTAAATAAGAGATTTATTTATAAACACGATAACAACTGTTTCTTGGACCTTGACAACGAAAGAAAATAATACATAAGACGTGATTATTTCTAAACGATGTTGTCTTCTAGTCAGTCAGATGCTCATCCCTGTGCTAGATTTGCATTAGCAAGCTTTAGGCAATTTCTTCGGAAATGACCCATCTCGCCACAGTTGAAGCAAGAACCTGGTAGAAAATGACCTTGAGCAGGATTGTTGCCAGTTTGGTTTGGTGCAGCTGCAGCTGGGCAGACTCTTGCTGTATGGCCTATAAGTCCACAAGTTTGGCATTTGCGGCACTTTACATTGGCATGATGATGGAGGCTACATTGGTTGCACAAGGGTGCAGTTCCATGGTATGGCTACCTAGCAGGGGGTTGAGCTGGTTGGTTGGGGACGGCTTGATCATTATGAGTAACCATGGCGAAGTTCTGAGAAGCCTTTCACTTGTTTAACTTCTTAGGGGATCCAGTCTGTTCATCCATGGTCTTTGATTCCTCGATTGGGTTCGATTCCTCGACCGGTTTCTTGTCACCTTTTCGGAAAAGTTTACCTTTCCTGATCTTTGATTCAGTCAAGGTTGCAGATAGCTCAATGGCTTGTCTAACTGTAGTAGGGTTGCTACCAGTCACAATGTCTTGTATTGAGTCAGGGAGGCCATCAATGTACTTTTTGATTGCCTTATCCAAAGGCGTGACCATGTTTGGGCATAACAGACTTAACTCCTGATAACGGTCCGTGTAGGCTCGATGCTCACCGCTATCTTGCGTAAGATCGTCAAATTCCCTTTCCAAGGCCCTGATCTCGTGACGAGGACAGAATTCCTTCATCATAAGGGCCCTAAGTTCAGCCCATGTCTGTGCTAGAGCAACCTCTGCACCACGATCTCTCATAACCCCGTTCCACCACGTAAGGGCCCTCTTCTGGAACACACTCGAAGAAAACTCGACCTTGCGATTGTCAGGACACTGCACGTGGCGGAAAGTATTCTCAATGCTCTCGAACCATTGACGAAGCCCAGTCGCTCCCTCAGAACCACTAAACTTGAGTGGTTTAGCCGAGTTAAAACTCTTGAAATTGCATGGACCATTGTTGTTGTTGTTGGCCTGGTTCCATTGAGCAAAGAGGTTTGGGAATTGAGCAGCCATTTGCTGCGCAATGATTTCTGCCAGTTCGGCAGTCGCTATCTGGTTCTCGCGTCGAGGAGGCATTCTAAAAGAGAAACAAGAAAGAAAACAAATGAAATGGCATTGGGTAAGAATAGGATGTTACAATTACCGACCATAATCATGGTTGATGGTCATTTGTTTGAACCACGAAGCAAACAAACAACACAAAGGCTGAATCAAAGCAAATAGATCCTCATAGTGTATCGCGAAGACATGCTCGCCTATAAGTGGACACTCACCCCAAGAGTTCCCAGGTAAGAGTGACTGGTCCGATTATGTGGATTTGTACGAACACTCTAGCCTTAGACAGAAAACCCAGGGTACAGGCATTCACCCTTACAGTTTGCACGTGTTCACACTATTTAGGACCCAAAACTTTGACGAGATTTTGAAAACTCAAAGGGGTTCAAAACCTTATAACAGAGGGTTCAAAATCTTACAATAGAGGGTTCAAAACCTAGTAATCAATCATCAAAAAACAGATGATTAATTTTCAAAGCGGTTTTGAAATTTATGTTCTTGTTGTGGTCGTCGCCTAAGGATAGGTGACGTTATTGTTTTATGACTAAACGCAAGTAAACTCGCGTTAGGGTCCTAGGAAGGTTATAGTCTAGGTCAAAGCATTACTAATAACCTAATTCCCTATAACCATTGGCTCTGATACCAACTTTTCTGTCACACCCCGACCACGTGGAACAACCAAACGTGGCGGAAACATCGGGGAGTGTTGTAACAGAATTAATTGTTTCAAATCCATGGCAATTGAAGTTTCATTTTATTAATCAAACATGAAAGTTTACATTGTTTTAAACAAGAACAAAAGAGTACATAAGATAAATTAACTAGTTCTTGTCTCGTTTTAAGTCACTAAGGCACAGGTCCGCCTAAGTATGTCTTGACAAGTCCTATGCATCGTCTCCTGAAAACACATGTGAAAATAGGTACGTCAGCATAAAAATGCCTGTGAGATACATAGGTTTTGTGAAAACAGAATTCATGACTTATGTTTGAGAAAATGTTTATTCATGAACCTTGTAATTTGCTTTGTCTTGTAAATCATTTGAAAAACGATAAGATCAGATGATATGTATAAATAAGAGAATAATGTATGGTTAAATGAATAACCATGTAAAATGAGTTTGTATAAGATAAGTTGTTTGTAAATCAATGTCTTGTGAAAAGTATGTTATTTGTATAAAATGTTATATATCTCAAATTGAAATGATTCAAATAACGCTACAATATGTGATACCATACAAACACTTATATATAGGAAGTACCAGCGGCGTATCCACCATGCTTGTATCATATTACACACGCCTCGTTACTTAAATCACTTACTCAAACCAAACCATCAAGATGTAATGTTTAACAATTGTAGAAATGTTTATGTATAGTCCAATGTCTATTGTCAAATGTAAATCATGTCAACAGATACAAAAGGTTCACACGGTTCAACAGTTACAAATAGTTCATATAATCAAACGGTTACGACGGTTCACATAGTCAAATGGTTACAACGGTTCAAAATGTAATATAATGTGTTCATATGCTGGATGAGCGTATGCAACAGAAATGCAATGTAGAACAATGTACTAAGTATGCACACAATGGACATACATAGCATGAAATGTAATGTAAAACAATGTACTAAGTATGCACGTAATGGACATACATAGCATAAGTGTAATGTAAAACAATGTACTAAGTATGCACGTAATGGACATACATAGCATAAGTGTAATGTAAAACAATGTACTAAGTATGCACGTAACGGACATACATGGCATAAGTGTAATGTAAAACAATGTACTAAGTATGCACGTAACGGACATACATAGCATAAGTGTAATGTAAAACAATGTACTAAGTATGCACACAATGGGCGTACATAGCATGAAATGTATTGTAAAGTGATGTACTAAGTATGCACACAATGGGCATACATAGCATAAAATGTATTGAAATCATGTACTATAAATGTACTAATAAACATAGCAAGTATATGATGTGAAAACAGGAAAGCATGAAAGTAACAAGTAGGCACATGTGTTTCACCCCAAAACAGTTTGGAAAACAGTAAAAGAGGGGTCTATGTACTCACTTGAGATTGCTCAGAAGTCCTAAGATAACCACCAAGCAATGCTAGAGATCACGGAATCAAACGGCACCTAGTATAGGTAACTATGTTAATAAACCGGACCTATATCGGAGGATCGGATAGAATGAGGGCTCGTAAACCAAATGAGTATGGGAACTCATGTAGTATGGTTTAACAAAGCCTACATACTAAATGAAACCTAGCCTAAGTGCTTACGACCCATTACGGCCCGCTTAGGTAGCTTATGCTACTTTAACGCGTCGTTCGCGTAAAACGCGTTCGGAACGCCTAACTAGTCCTATGACAAGTAAAATATGCCTTAACATATCTAATATTGTGACCAAATCAGTTTAGATACCAAAAGTTATGTTACATATGCTTAAAATGAATTTTGGCGTAAAAAGGGCATTTTGGTAATTTACCTAAGGCATATAAACTACCTATCATACAACTACTTAAACGTCGTGACCATAAGGTATAACCTCGGAAGGTTATTCCCTATATACTATGGTCACCTAATGTATTTGGTCGGATCCTAATGATTGACCAAATGGGTCGGGTTCGAAGGTATAAGCGATTTATTAGATCGCTTACCCTTACGATCCTAGACAACGTGGTAATCAGTAGGCATAGTCACGAGGGACTATAACCATCGTGATTACAATCACGTTGCGAAGTTCAAACGAACTTCGCATTGACCATAAACTGGTCAATGCGGAAAGTCAAACAAATTTTGACTTTCGGACTCGAAAAGCAATAAAAGAACGAAGGAATACTTACGAAGGGTCCCCGAATGCTAATCGTGATTCAAGTAGCTCAGGTATGAAACAAAGGTTTCAACTTAGAGCTCATCAAATCAGATTCTAGTGGGTTTGAAGCAAATGGGGGTGGGGTATTTATAGTATTTCCTGAACCGTTAAGATCGTTTCTTGAATAACGTGATCGAATCTCATGCGTACACTTGTTGGAATGTTGTGGTGACTAAAAATGGCCCCTAATGAACTGAAAGGGCAAGTGTGGGTGTGTGGTTGGGGGTTTAACAGCTGTAATCTGCTGAGTAATTGATCTTATCTGATCTGGGACATTGACGCGGGCCGCGTAAAGATACACACGGATCTTACGCGGGCCGCCTGGCCTGCACAGATCAGAAACATGTTTGCATTTTGACAGCTTTGGTCCCTGTTGGTGTTTAAGCTTATCTCCGGCACTTCTAAGGCCCGTCAAGCCAACTTTAAGGCCCTAAAATGATGCCTAAACATTGTGGACATGAAACATGCTAAAAAATATGCCGGATGTCGGTTCGTTTGGCCGTACGATCGTGATGTTCGCTTAATTACGACGGAATGCGCATAAGCGCGAAAAACGATCCAAATTGCGCGAAGAATGGATTTTTCTTATGCCAAACACTAAAATAAAATATTTTAGTGCTTACATAAATTTTTGGATGTCCGGATGTATTCAGAACGTGAGTTATGCGCAAAAGTGCAAACTTATGCACTTTTTGACGCTTTTAGTCCCAGAATGACCCAAAAGTTTATTTTAGCACACCGAACCCCTCAAAGCCTATTTCTAAGATATGTAAAGGATATTTAGGGTGTGTTTAACTTATGGTCATGTTCCAGAATGTTTGTTACAGTTCAAATTGGCATACTTTCGCAGTTTGTCAAGTTTAGTCCCTGTAAGCGATTTAACTTGATTTTGCCATACCAAAGCCTTCAAAACTTATTTCTAAGTTATGTAAAGGTTATTTAAGGTATGTTAAGCCTATTTCACTATTCCGGAGTGTTCGTTGCATTAAACTGGTTATATTTACGCATCAGCGCGCGTATAACCTTCTAGAAAGCGATTTAGAGCTTGAAATCGAACAAGAGTTGATATGTGCAAAAGATACACATATTTATACAGATCCCAAGTATGAAATACAATATTTCATTGGCTTGGTTTTTGTTTGATGGTCGTAGTGACCCAGGTGTCACAGTCTCCCCTACTTTAGGAAATTTCGTCCCGAAATTTATTCGTAGGAGTCCATCTGTGACTTTGTGTCAAGTAACCACCAGATATACAAGGCATAATCCTGTCATTTCCTTAACAGACAATCTTCAGAAACGAAAATGAACAGACGGAGTCATTTTCCTCAACGAGTATTCTTCAGAAATGGAAATGAAGGAATAAACAAACGGGGATTCATTTCCTCAACGGACAATCTTCAGAAACGTAAAATGAACTTACGGAGTTATTTTCAACGGGTGCTTCATCAGAAATGGAAATGAAAAGGATAATCAAACGGATATTCATTTCCTTAACGGATAATCTTCAGAAACGAAAATGAACAAACGGAGTCATTTTCAACGGGTGCTTCCTCAGAAATGGAAATGAAAAGGATAATCAAACGGATATTCATTTCCTCAACTGACAATCTTCAGAAACGAAAATGAACAAATGGAGTCATTTTCAACGGGTGCTTCATCAGAAATGGAAATGAAAAGGATAATCAAACGGATATTCATTTCCTCAACGGACAATCTTCAGAAACGAAAATGAAGAAACGGAGTCATTTTCAACGGGTGCTTCATCAGAAATGGAAATGAAAAGGATA
The DNA here is from genome assembly GCA_030545235.1 of Helianthus tuberosus. Taxonomy (NCBI): domain Eukaryota; kingdom Viridiplantae; phylum Streptophyta; class Magnoliopsida; order Asterales; family Asteraceae; genus Helianthus; species Helianthus tuberosus. Next base: position 27,451,972 of record CM060432.1, read on the forward strand.
ATCAAACGGATATTCATTTCCTCAACGGGCAATCTTCAGAAACGAAAATGAACAAACGGAGTCATTTTCAACGGTTGCTTCCTCAGAAACGGAAATGAATTGGGTTAACTCTAGACACATGACAAAACTTGCTGTGGTTTCTGTGCACTGAATTCCATAATTATGTATGCATCCATAATTACGTAATTCCATGCATAGTCCGGACAGTTTGTCTTGTAATGTTTAGGGAAAAATCAAACCAGTGATGAGGGTGACTAGACTACCATAGGGTCCTTTTAATTAGATCGACAAATGATCTTTTTAATTAGGCCACTAAGGAGTCCTTTCAGCTATATCATCACATGATGTTCCTAACCAGATTTTTGGATCAATCTGTTTAACTAGACCGCTCAAGGGGTCTAATCATGGAATGGTACTTTATAACCCAAGGGACTTAACTACAACGTAGAAGTCCATTAAGGATTTTAGATAACAAAAACTTGGATTACACCAAAAACATGGAAGGGAACACATAAGCACATAATCACATAGTTGCTTAACTTAGTTATTAATTTGTTATTAACTTGTTAGTGATTGAATATGGATATTCAAGGTACACCAGGAAACCAGTCGCTGGACTTCAGTGTCCTCTGGGATCTATCTGAAAAGATAGGATGATCTCCCAAAAATTTTGATTTTGTTTTCAAAGAAACGTAATATTCGAATTAAGGAACACAACAATTTTAGGATTTACGGAAATATCCTTAGGTACCCTTATTAAGGATTTATAGTGGTACTTTGGGTATTCGTCTCGTGTTGTAACTTGCGCGTTGTACTTCGTTTCCTTAGAAGAAACGGGTACTTAGGAATTTCGTGGAAAACGCAAGAGATCATAAGACCGAAAAATTTTGGGGGTAGTTTGCTTTTCAAGGAATACGATTCCTTGATTGTCGGTATTGTAAGGGATATGTTGTTTATACATACAACCACATAAATACATTGCAGTGTAAATAAGAGATTTATTTATAAACACGATAACAACTGTTTCTTGGACCTTGACAACGAAAGAAAATAATACATAAGACGTGATTATTTCTAAACGATGTTGTCTTCTAGTTAGTCAGATGCTCATCCATGTGCTGGATTTGCATTAGCAAGCTTTGGGCAATTTCTTCGGAAATGACCCATCTCGCCACAGTTGAAGCAAGAACCTGGTAGAAAACGACCTTGAGCAGGATTGTTGCCAGTTTGGTTTGGTGCAGCTGCAGCTGGGCAGACTCTTGCTGTATGGCCTATAAGTCCACAAGTTTGGCATTTGCGGCACTTTACATTGGCATGATGATGGAGGCTACATTGGTTGCACAAGGGTGCAGTTCCATGGTATGGTTTCCTAGCAGGGGGTTGAGCTGGTTGGTTGGGGACGGCTTGATCATTGTGAGTAACCAAGGCGAAGTTCTGAGAAGCCTTTCGCTTGTTTGACTTCTTAGGGGATCCAGTCTGTTCATCCATGGTCTTTGATTCCTCGATTGGGTTCGATTCCTCGACCGGTTTCTTGTCACCTTTTCGGAAAAGTTTACCTTTCCTGATCTTTGATTCAGTCAAGGTTGCAGATAGCTCAATGGCTTGTCTAACTGTAGTAGGGTTGCTACCAGTCACAATGTCTTGTAGTGAGTCAGGGAGGCCATCAATGTACTTTTTGATTGCCTTATCCAAAGGCGTGACCATGTTTGGGCATAACAGACTTAACTCCTGATAACGGTCCGTGTAGGCTCGATGCTCACCGCTATCTTGCGTAAGATCGTCAAATTACCTTTCCAAGGCCCTGATCTCGTGACGAGGACAGAATTCATTCATCATAAGGGCCCTAAGTTCAGCCCATGTCTGTGCTAGAGCAACCTCTGCACCACGATCTCTCATAACCCCGTTCCACCACGTAAGGGCCCTCTTCTGGAACACACTCGAAGAAAACTCGACCTTGCGATTGTCAGGACACTACACGTGGCGGAAAGTATTCTCAATGCTCTCGAACCATTGACGAAGCCCAGTCGCTCCCTCAGAACCACTAAACTTGAGTGGTTTAGCCGAGTTAAAACTCTTGAAATTGCATGGACCATTGTTGTTGTTGTTGGCCTGGTTCCATTGAGCAAAGAGGTTTGGGAATTGAGCAGCCATTTGCTGCGCAATGATTTCTGCCAGTTCGGCAGTCGCTATCCGGTTCTCGCGTCGAGGAGGCATTCTAAAAGAGAAACAAGAAAGAAAACAAATGAAATGGCATTGGGTAAGAATAGGATGTTACAATTACCGACCATAATCATGGTTGATGGTCATTTGTTTGAACCACGAAGCAAACAAACAACACAAAGGCTGAATCAAAGCAAATAGATCCTCATAGTGTATCGCGAAGACATGCTCGCCTATAAGTGGACACTCACCCCAAGAGTTCCCAGGTAAGAGTGACTGGTCCGATTATGTGGATTTGTACGAACACTCTAGCCTTAGACAGAAAACCCAGGGTACAGGCATTCACCCTTACAGTTTGCACGTGTTTACACTATTTAGGACCCAAAACTTTGACGAGATTTTGAAAACTCAAAGGGGTTCAAAACCTTATAACAGAGGGTTCAAAATCTTACAATAGAGGGTTCAAAACCTAGTAATCAATCATCCAAAAACAGATGATTAATTTTCAAAGCGGTTTTGAAATTTATGTTCTTGTTGTGGTCGTCGCCTAAGGATAGGTGACGTTATTGTTTTATGACTAAACGCAAGTAAACTCGCGTTAGGGTCCTAGGAAGGTTATAGTCTAGGTCAAAGCATTACTAATAACCTAATTCCCTATAACCATTGGCTCTGATACCAACTTTTCTGTCACACCCCGACCACGTGGAACAACCAAACGTGGCGGAAACGTCGGGGAGTGTTGTAACAGAATTAATTGTTTCAAATCCATGGCAATTGAAGTTTCGTTATATTAATCAAACATGAAAGTTTACATTGTTTTAAACAAGAACAAAAGAGTACATAAGATAAATTAACTAGTTCTTGTCTCGTTTTAAGTCACTAAGGCACAGGTTCGCCTAAGTATGTCTTGACAAGTCCTATGCATCGTCTCCTGAAAACACATGTGAAAATAGGTACGTCAGCATAAAAATGCCTGTGAGATACATAGGTTTTGTGAAAACAGAATTCATGACTTATGTTTGAGAAAATGTTTATTCATGAACCTTGCAATTTGCTTTGTCTTGTAAATCATTTGAAAAATGATAAGATCAGATGATATGTATAAATAAGAGAATAATGTATGGTTAAATGAATAACCATGTAAAATGAGTTTGTATAAGATAAGTTGTTTGTAAATCAATGTCTTGTGAAAAGTATGTTATTTGTATAAAATGTTATATGTCTCAAATTGAAATGATTCAAATAACGCTACAATATGTGATACCATACAAACACTTATATATAGGAAGTACCAGCGGCGTATCCACCATGCTTGTATCATATTACACACGCCTCGTTACTTAAATCACTTACTCAAACCAAACCATCAAGATGTAATGTTTAACAATTGTAGAAATGTTTATGTATAGTCCAATGTCTATTGTCAAATGTAAATCATGTCAACAGATACAAAAGGTTCACACGGTTCAACAGTTACAAATAGTTCATATAATCAAACGGTTACGACGGTTCACATAGTCAAATGGTTACAACGGTTCAAAATGTAATATAATGTGTTCATATGCTGGATGAGCGTATGCAACAGAAATGCAATGTAGAACAATGTACTAAGTATGCACAAAATGGACATACATAGCATGAAATGTAATGTAAAACAATGTACTAAGTATGCATGTAATGGACATACATAGCATAAGTGTAATGTAAAACAATGTACTAAGTATGCACGTAATGGACAAACATAGCATAAGTGTAATGTAAAACAATGTACTAAGTATGCACGTAACGGACATACATAGCATAAGTGTAATGTAAAACAATGTACTAAGTATGCACGTAACGGATATACAAAGCATAAGTGTAATGTAAAACAATGTACTAAGTATGCACACAATGGGCGTACATAGCATGAAATGTATTGTAAAGTGATGTACTAAGTATGCACACAATGGGCATACATAGCATAAAATGTATTGAAATCATGTACTATAAATGTACTAATAAACATAGCAAGTATATGATGTGAAAACAGGAAAGCATGAAAGTAACAAGTAGGCACATGTGTTTCACCCCAAAATAGTTTGGAAAACAGTAAAAGAGGGGTCTATGTACTCACTTGAGATTGCTCAGAAGTCCTAAGATAACCACCAAGCAATGCTAGAGATCACGGAATCAAACGGCACCTAGTATAGGTAACTATGTTAATAAACCGGACCTATATCGGAGGATCGGATAGAATGAAGGCTCGTAAACCAAATGAGTATGGGAACTCATGTAGTATGGTTTAACAAAGCCTAAATACTAAATGAAACCTAGCCTAAGTGCTTACGACCCATTACGGCCCACTTAGGTAGCTTATGCTACTTTAACGCGTCATTCGCGTAAAACGCGTTCGGAACGCCTAACTAGTCCTATGACAAGTAAAATATGCCTTAACATATCTAATATTGTTACCAAATCAGTTTAGATACCAAAAGTTATGTTACATATGCTTAAAATGAATTTTGGCGTAAAAAGGGCATTTTGGTAATTTACCTAAGGCATATAAACTACCTATCATACAACTACTTAAACGTCGTGACCATAAGGTATAACCTCGGAAGGTTATTCCCTATATACTATGGTCACCTAATTTATTTGGTCGGATCCTAATGATCGACCAAATGGGTCGGGTTCGAAGGTATAAGCGATTTGTTAGATCGCTTACCCTTACGACCCTAGACAACGTGGTAATCAGTAGGCATAGTCACGAGGGACTATAACCATTGTGATTACAATCACGTTGCGAAGTTCAAACGAACTTCGCATTGACCATAAACTGGTCAATGTAGAAAGTCAAACAAAGTTTGACTTTCGGACTCGAAAAGCAATAAAAGAACGAAGGAATACTTACGAAGGGTCCCCGAATGCTAATCGTGATTCAAGTAGCTCAGGTATGAAACAAAGGTTTCAACTTAGAGCTCCTCAAATCAGATTCTAGTGGGTTTGAAGCAAATGGGGGTGGGGTATTTATAGTATTTCCTGAACCGTTAAGATCGTTTCTTGAATAACGTGATCAAATCTCGTGCGTACACTTGTTGGAATGTTGTGGTGACTAAAAATGGCCCCTAATGAACTGAAAGGGCAAGTGTGGGTGTGTGGTTGGGGGTTTAACAGCTGTAATCTGCTGAGTAATTGATCTTATCTGATCTGGGACACTGACGCGGGCCGCGTAAAGATACACACTGATCTTACGCGGGCCGCCTGGCCTGCACAGATCAGAAACATGTTTGCATTTTGACAGCTTTGGTCCCTGTTGGTGTTTAAGCTTATCTCCGGCACTTCTAAGGCCCGTCAAGCCAACTTTAAGGCCCTAAAATGATGCCTAAACATTGTGGACATGAAACATGCTCAAAAATATGCCGGATGTCGGTTCGTTTGGCCGTACGATCGTGATGTTCGCTTAATTACGACGGAATGCGCATAAGCGTGAAAAACGATCCAAATTGCGCGACGAATGGATTTTTCTTATGCCAAACACTAAAATAAAATATTTTAGTGCTTACATAAATTTTTGGATGTTCGGATGTATTCAGAACGTGAGTTATGCGCAAAAGTGCAAACTTATGCACTTTTTGACGCTTTTAGTCCCTGAATGACCCAAAAGTTTATTTTAGCACACCGAACCACTCAAAGCCTATTTCTAAGCTATGTAAAGGATATTTAGGGTGTGTTTAACTTATGGTCATGTTCCGAAATGTTCGTTACAGTTCAAATTGGCATACTTTCGCAGTTTGTCAAGTTTAGTCCCTGTAAGCGATTTAACTTGATTTTGCCATACCAAAGCCTTCAAAACTTATTTCTAAGTTATGTAAAGGTTATTTAAGGTATGTTAAGCCTATTTCACTATTCCGAAGTGTTCGTTGCATTAAACTGGTTATATTTACGCATCAGCGCGCGTATAACCTTCTAGAAAGCGATTTAGAGCTTGAAATCGAACAAGAGTTGATATGTGCAAAAGATACACATATTTATACAGATCCCAAGTATGAAATACAATATTTCATTGGCTTGGTATTTGTTTGATGGTCGCAGTGACCCAGGTGTCACACAATACTGAGTCGGCACGGTTGCGATGTTCCTTTTTTTACGCACCGATTGACCAACAACTTCCACCGAACGTAACATGTCACACCCTCAAACCACACGCGAAGAACTACCGCAAGACGTGTGACTGACCAGGATCTTAGCCACCAATTATTTCGAACCGTTTAGCTATTATTACAAATAATGGTGTAATTAGTGACTTAATTTAAATTTTTTGAAACATAGCTTAAGTTTACAGCGGAAAGGGAAAGAAAGCACATTGTAATTGAAAACCACATGTTTCTTATCATGATACTTACAAACCACGCACTCCATCCGATTGCAACGTCCGTCCAAAGTTGTACCGAGCAACCTGCAAAGCATGCAGTAGAGTGTCAACACAAAGTTGGCGAGTTCACGACTTTGTCCAGTTTTTAATTCCAAAAACATTGTTTTAATTTACTCATTTATACCATGCCATGGGGAGCTACCCCATATGTAAGCTACTAAACTGTACAATACCGAATACTTTGCGACCGTACGTTTCCGTAGAGTGCCCTGTTTGTCAATGTCTATCATCATTGACGGTTTCCAGAGTCTATTAGTTCACTCCCGATCCTATACACGGGCACAGTGTGAGGTTGATGAGACCTAAATAGCGCTATCAACTAATAACCCGTTCGCCATGCCCCGACGACTAATCGGTATTAATAAGTAGGGACTTGAGTGATAGAGTTTCGTTTAGTATGCTAGTTGCATCTAATATAAATAGTAATTAACTAAGCGTCCCTCACAAGGGGAGAAAAGTAGTTTGTAACCCTCACAAGGGGATAACGTTGTTACTCGTATCCCACACAAGGAGATAGAAATACCGTATCCCGCACAAGGAGATAGTAAGCAAGCCTAAACCAGGAAAAATGTTTCGTTCCGTTTCCCAACCACCGGGAACGCATGCTTTAAGTAAAAAGTAGTGAACTCACCTTTGCTTTGCTCGGTAGTAAATTTACTTGTGTTATGTTGGTCAACCATACCCTATTATGATTTATAAATATTTATTAGGTCCGTATGCAAGAAATGTCACGTACAAACTACACGTAACTAACACATAGCACGTAAGTCATACTAGCATATACGTTATTGGGGCCCATCCTAGCATATAAACAGTTAAACAGTTCACAGTTAAACATTAACAGTAGCACTCAGTCCAAAACATCAGTTTGTGCGGCCCAATAACTAAGCATAGTAGTCCGGTTGAAACCGGGTGGTCTCGACTCGAGAACAAGAGGTCTCGAGTCGCAACCAAGAGGTTTTGGGTTGCAAATGGGAGGTCTCGAGTGATGCGTGCATGAGTCGCAACTTTGAGATCTCGAGTCAGGTCTCGAGTCGAGACCAGGAGATCCCGAGTCGCAATCAAGTTGGTCTGGAGTGCCCTGATATGCATGCCTGGTCTCGAGTAGTCACCGAGTGGTCTCGAGTCGAAACCACATGTTCTCGACTCGCAACCTCTGCGGGAATCCTTCTAGAACCTTATCAAATCAGATCAAAACATAGAAATTTCAAATATTTATTACATCTTCAAATAGTTCATCATGCTCATATTTCGAAAAGTATCCAATCCAACATCTTCTAACACTGTTTGAACATAAACATCATACAAGGAATGCAAGACCATAACTGATAACCGTTTAGCACATGTTTCCACAACATACTTTATTTCATACCAAGAATGTTACAACAAACACATATGTTTATCACCAAATGGTATTTAGAACAGACTCCTTAGAAACATTTTTCATGTTTTACTTCAACAGCATTAAAATCCAAGAATCAACAAACAAATGACTCGATTCAAAACTCACAAACAAAACGACCTAGCATTACAAATTGCAGTTTTTATCAAAACAATTAGTCAACTTGTATTATAATGATCCAACTAATAAATCCCTATGTGCGTCTGATGTGAAGCATGAGAGAACATGGTAACACCAAACAGTGCATCAACAATTTATCAAGCAAATAGCAGACTTCTCCAAATGATTCATGCCAATCGGATTCAACTAAAACTTATCTATATTAAAGTATATAACATGCTAGAGACGAGTTCATCAACATAAAAGGAGTAGGGTTTTCAAGACAGACAACATTTTCACAGATAAACACTCACTGTGTAACAACCCGCTTTTTTGGCAAAGTCAAAGTACAAGTCAAAGTCAAAGGAAGAAAGGATTGCTAATTGCGACCTGTCACTCGTTGCTTAACTACTGATCGTACGTTAATGACTTGTAATTGAATTCTATTATTTATTTACTTTAGTTGTATTATGTGGAGTATCTATTAATAATCGAGGTTTAATCGATGTTTAATCACTAATTGACTTATTGCTAATCGCATCGCTATCGCATTCGCAACCCGATTTAAGTGTTCTGGATATTGTTTTACGTGTGTGTGCTATTATGTGTTACTTGTGCATGTTATGTTTACGTTGAGGTGTTTAATCGCAAATCGCAATCGCAGTTCTATCGCATCGCAAACTAATCGCAAACGCTAAGCGCAAGTTATTTATAGTGATTGTATGTTAGATATAGTAGTTAGGTTATTGGGGTAACTGATGGGTAATACTATCGCATCGCTCACTCGAATCGCATCGCAACGCTCAACACGCTAAAAGAAATGCCAAAATTCAAACTCAATGGACACTTGGATCGAATGGCCAACCGATCGAATGGCCATCCGATCGGATTGCCATCCGATCGGATTGCCATCTGATCGGATTGCCATCCAATCGAGGTGCCATCCAACCCGTGCTCCTCCTTTCTATTTTTGGCAACCTATAAATACCCCTCCTGTCACATCACTTGTGATGTGACAGCTCCTCCTCACTCGACCAGCACACTCAAGCCTTCTTTCTCTCGATTTCTCGCGATTCTTATAAGTTTTCAACTCAAATCTTGTACTTCTATGATCTATACACACTACTTCATCATTTTCACCTTTGAATCTTAACTTTTAATAGTGAAATCAACGGATTTGAGGTGTTCTAGGGTGATGTCATCATGAAGTTCTTATGAACCTCAAGTTTTGGCCTCATTCCACCAAGAACAACTCAGATCTAAAGGATTTCCAGATGATTTGACAACGATTTCGCATAAATCTAAACATTTTCAAAGTTAAGAGGATTGAAAGAAGCTTTTCCAACTTTCTTTCAACTCTTTTACACTAAATGCACTCAAAACCGATAGATTCAGAGCTCATTCATGCCTTCTACTCTTCTCTAGTGATGTGCCGGATTGAGATCTGAATCCTATCAACGAGACAAATGATTTCTTGTTGAACATGAAGCCACCTGTCATGAACAATTAACTGATCGGATTGGGGTGATTCCAGTTCGATCGGATAGCCTGCGTCTGATGGAGTTTCCGTTGTTTGACACGTTGTCATACCGTCTCGAGTAAACCGCAGAAACTTTTCAAGAATAATCAAGTTCAAGACGATCAAAATCGTAGGGACGGATTGCCATCTGATCAAACTGCAATCCGATCAGATTGCACTTGGTTCCACACTTAATCATTTTCTGTTTTCAAGGAACATCAGTTCTAACAGATTGCCATCCGATCGGATTGCTATCCGATCGAGTGACTGTCCTGCTGTGAACTTGTTCTCAACTGAGAAGCCTCGCCAATCAGATCACCATCCGATCGAACGACCGTTCGATCGATCGACCTGAAGGGCAGAGATACTTATCTGTTTTCAAAATGCTATAATGAAAACTTCAAAGCCATCATACACAAACACATCCTTGCCAAACGAATGTCAATCCGACCGAATGGCCATCCTATCGGATGACCATCCGAACGGATTGACATCCGATCGAATGACCATCGGATTACCGTTTGACACTTGGTTCACTTTTCGCCGTTTTACGCACCGCTCTTCGCTTATGCTATCGTTAACTGTTCAGGCTAATCACCCTAGCGCTCCCTTCAATCCATTACTTCCATCGCTGTGAGTATACTCGATCCCTTTTTGCTTTACGCACTTTGGGTGTTACATACATTACTTATTCTAAATCACATCGACACACAACGCAAACACTATTTATACGCTAACCGTTATTGCATGTTACTTGTTATTCGATGAATGCTTGTATGTTATGTTAACATAATGATTGTTGCCTGACGCCTTAGCAATGATAGTACTATTTGTTTGGACTCAGCACCTGTCGTGGACAGGGGTTGTTACGGTTACCTCTTCACATGTCATAGTGGTGATATATGTTGCGCATTCTACAACTCGCAGTGTAGTCTGTGCATATTTCATTGTCGATAACCTAATAGCTTCACATTACACTTGTTACATGCTGGTTATGCGTAAACGCTTTTGAACTCTACTATACTATAAAAACTTGTATGCTCACCTTTGCACTATGTGTATTGACTTCTATTTTAACGTATGTGACAGGTGTCTGATTGCTTAGGATGCTGTGCTTACCCACTCTGTGGAATCAAGTAGGATTGAGAGTCTACAAACAAACGAACAATTTATTTATTTAAATCTGAGTTGTCGAAACATGTTTTGTTTTGAGATATCTATGTCTGTAATAATTGGTTACTTGATGGGTTATGGTATGGGACATAATATTAACTATCCGGTAATTTAGTTGTTATGGAATTTCTCTTGACAATCCGTTTCGCTCAGTGACGTGCCCCGATGTTTCCGTCATCGGTTGGGGTGTGACATATTGGTATTAGAGCCATAACTATAGGGAATTAGGCAAGACTCGACCTAGTCCGGGTTGATGTCTTAGAAACGACCTAGTCTATAGTCTAAGTAGCAACAGACCGACTTATGCACACCCAGTATGGGTTTTGCACGAGCTTATTCGTTGTTTCTCGCTCGAACTCGTTGTACACTACACTCTTGCGCGAACATCGCATACTACAGTCCCGCGCAAGATTAGCCTTTCCTAAGGCTGGACACACACGTTAACAGATGATCTGGTTAAGATTAGGTGTGAAAACCGCAAACTCTCGACCAGATCACTCGTTCGAATTGCTATTTTACCGTAAAACAAGAGAATTGCGTTGAATTAGGAGTTAAATCCATACTTCGACGCAACTCTCTGTATCTATCCCATGATTTTATCATACAAACAGGGATGTAGTCGTAAAGTCAGGGATAAAACCCGAACCTTGATGACTTGTTCCGCTTTGTACTTTTGGTTCTACAAAACTCTCACCAAAGTCTCGACGGACTCCAACGACTTGAAGTCACACTGTAACTGGAAGGATGCGTGCCGATCGCCCAAATTTGAGGCGAGAGCATGGTCCAGAAGGCCAAAGTGTGCACTTAAGGTCCTTGTGAATAGTCGAATCACTTTGGGTAAGTCAAAGTCTCACAACCAGACAATCTCTCTTCGATTTTATGTGTTACGATTCTGGATTTCGCCGTCGCCAACTCTGTGATTTAGTGTTTTTATGTGAATTTATTAGGATCGGAGGCTCTCATGATTGTGTTTGTTTGTATAACTTAAACAAATCAATAGAGATGAACAGAGTTTAAGTGCAGCGAAAATGAACAACAAACTTTGTAAACACAATCATAAAGGGAAATAGATTTGATAAACACATGAATTGCATCAGTCGAAAGATTACAAAGTAAATCAAAAGATTACAAAGCATGCTTACAAACAAAACTCCCCCTCAGCCTGATGCTCCAAGGTTGATTGCACACCAGATGAAAGGATTGGACTAGAGGAGAAGAACTCACTCAGTCAATCAAATGTAACAGTACAGGGTACTGCTCCATTTATAGGCAAACCAAACCACTGAAGCATCTCAGCTGACGTTACCATGAAAGCGACGTCTAGCAACCTAACAACCTGTAACCACTGTTCCTATACAAACACTGTTATCCTAACCACTGATTCTATACAATACAAAAGACACACTAAACTACTGCTTTCTCCTTTCATCAGTGCTTTCCTCAAGGTTGATCAGTCCTTGAGTGAGCAGTCCTTTGGTCATCAGTAGATTGAGCCAGCAGTGTTTGCTTCTTAACAGTTTTTAGGGCTTCATCAACAGTTTGAAGGGCAGCAGCTGTTGTATACGGACAGTGGATAGAGGGCATCAGATGTTATAATCACTTTCAAGGGGAAAGTCTAATGTAAATAGCTGTTTATTATGAATCCACTGTTGTGATCCGGTTTTGGCTTTTATTATCTGTTCCTCTGATAGGGTTCAATCCCAACAATCTCCCCCTGGAACAAATAATGCCAAAACCCTTCATTATTCTGGATCTTTATTTTCTCATCAGAAGTTCCTTAGCTTGTCTTTTAAATTCTTCTTCAAAATCCTTGGAACTTGAGTCATCCTCATCCCTGCACAATGTAAGTTCAAGGAGATCTTATAGATCTTCAACACCAAGGCTTAGTGCTTGTTTCCTTGATATGTACTTCACTTGACCATTGGATCTGAACAGGGTCAATACATGGGTCTTTTGATCAGACATCCACTTTAGTATTTTTGAACCCAATGGGTTTCTTGGGAGAGGTTTATTTACTGATGAGCTTGGTGATGCTAGCCTTGTGATAATTTGAGCAGTGTTCTGAGTAGTATCCTGAACTTTTACCATTTCAGGATTTTCAACTGCCATTTGCTTGAAAGCCCTGTTTATGATCTCATTTGCTGCAGCTATATCTTCTGCTGTCTCTTTATCAATTAGCTCTTGTCTCTTTCTTTGATTTAACTCAATGTCTGAGATGTATGTTGATGTGAGCATTGGTTCAGAAGTTTTAATCTGCTGTTCTGGCTTTATGTGATCAGGCTTCTTTGGTGTGTTTGAATCTGTCATCTTTCTTTTCTTTAGCCTCTTATAATCCTCATCTGTATACTGCTTTGTCCATTTTGCTATGGCTTTAGCAGTTCCCACCTTTGCGTCCCCCAGCTCTTGTTTCTTCTGTTTGTACTCCAAGGTAAGCTTATCAATAGCCTGTTTGTATTTGCTCCAGTTTGGAGCTGTTCTTTTCTTACTTGGATCATCCTTGATTCCCTTGATTCTGTTTACCTCATGCTTTAGTGCAATGAGTGGCCATTCACTGAATTGTTCTTCCTTGGATGGATAAAATTTTTCTTTCATTATGAATTCAAGATATTACTTTCTCATTACCTTTTGTAAGGCAGCATCAGGTGGCATATTTGACATATCTTTGCTCAGGTCTTTTGCATAATCTTCCATTTGTTTGACCTTAGTGAGATAAAATTCCATTCTTTCAGAAATGGCTTTGTCACCTTGATCCCTGCATTCAATTCTTGCTCTTATATCTGCTTGCCTGGCTTTGATTTTTAGATATGCATCCATATTTTCTGGGTTCCCGAAGCCCTTGAGAGAAGGAAATCTTCTTTTTAAAGGATCATCTTCTGTATAGAATTGTTTCATCTCATCCTTTACAACTTCCAATTCCAGTGGATAGCTTTCAGCAATGGATACAAGGTTAGCAGGGTTTATTGGTTTGACAAGAGTTGGTGGAGTGAATGGTTGTGGCTCAATAACTTTGTAAGGTGTGGAGGATAAAGGAATAGGTGCTGGTATATCATCATTATTCTTTTGAGATTTCCTTTTCCTTGTATAGAGCCTTTTAGGTGAAGGTGATTTTGAATGTGATGTGATAATGGTGAGGGCAGTGGTGGATGGTGGCTGACTAACAGTTGTTGAAACAACTGGTGTTTCAACCACTGTTGCCATTACAACAGATGTTGTAACATCTGATGTCTTCTGCTTTTTGGCAGGAGGTGATGGTGGCGAGGTTGTTTTTGGTGGTGATTTGGTGGGTGGTGATGTAGTTGAAGTAATGAACTTAGGTGGTGGTGGTAGGGCAGTGGTTGTGGTGTGTGTTGAAGAGATGGCAGGTGTTTGGTTGGCAGTTGTTGAAACTACTAAGGTATCAGCAGATGTTGATACAACAGGTGTTACAACAACTGTTTGGGTGGAAGTTTGAGATTTTGTGGTTTGAGTTTGGAGCCTTCGGGAGGTGGTTTGGAGGTAAGCTTTGTGGGCCTGGATGGTATGGATTTGGGTTGCCTCACTTGTCTAGTGGGCTTCTTCTTTTCATCCTTAGGATTTTCATCATCCTTAGTCTCAGAAGTACCCTGTGCATTCAGCTCCATATATGCTCTTTTCTCCTTTTCCCACCTGGCTTTATCCTTAGCCTCTCTATCTCTTTTAACACTTGCTTTTGCTTCTGCAATTGCATTAGTGGTGACATCAATTTTCTTACTACCATCTGGCAAAGGGATGTTTTTAGTCATTTTTCTTTTTCTGGTTCAATGTAAAGACCATCATCAACTCCCTTCTTTATCCACTGTTTGATTTTCTCCCCCTTTTTGGCATTATCTGAAGGAATTTTATCAATGAAGAGAACAGTGGGAGGAGCAGTGCCAGTGGTGTTTAGGATGTGGGCCTTTATAGCCTTGATGTCTGCTTGTGTATTTCTAAACCTTGACTCCATCATGTTTCTCAGCTCTTGAACATGTATAGCATGTTGCTGATCAGCCATTTGTCTTTGTTGTTGGAGCAGGGGTTGGAATAAATTCCATAACTCATTTGCAGCAGGTGCTTGTGGTGAGGCAGATGCTTGAGTTGGAACAGCAGTAGTTGAGACCTTTTGAGCTTTCAACAACTGTTGCATCATATCTTTTATTTCAGCAACAGATATCTCAAGTTTTTCAATTATACCCATCAATTCCTGATATTTCGAATCATCACCCAATTTAATGGGATCATCTGATTCCCCACCAGCAGTGGTTATATCTATGTTTGATTTAGGAACAGAATTCCAAAAATCATCCATTGATGCCCCTTGTTCTCGGTACTGGGGACTTTTTTCTTCAGCACTTGATAACCTTTCAATGGTACCAATGGTCTGAATACACTCACTGGTGGTTACCAGAGGTGCTATAGAAGAAATTGCCTTCAAGGGAGTCTTACTAATGAAACAACTGTCCAAATGTAGATCTGTTGATCCATCACTTGTAGTTGCTGCTCCACTTGAACTACCACCAAGAGTTACTTGTACTCAAGGGGTGTAACCTCCTTAGTTGTTGCTGGGATAGCAGGGGTAGTAGCATCAGACCCAGTCACTTGTGGGAGTGTACTCTCAGTGATAGGCGATAGAGAGGAACTGGTTTATGTCTGAGCTATAGAAACTGCATGCAACAAGGGTATTATGGATTGTGGTAATGTGATTGGTGAGGGTATGGGTGTTGAAAGAGACATGTCCTTGGGATCAGGACTGAGGAAGATGGAACCAATCGGATCCAAAGCTTCATAATGTGGGGTCCCTGTGCTTACAACCTGATCCTTTTGTGAGGATGCAGGAGGAGTTTGAGGCAATGGCGGAGATCTTTCTTCCATCTGCTGTGAGGAACTAGAAGCAGTGGTTTGTGGTGACATTTGTGTTGTCACTGGCATTAGCTCTGGGATCTCATCTTCCAGAGTAGCCTTTTTTGAGGGTTTGGTGGGCTTTTTGGATGATTTCTTTTTGGCCTTTTTGGTGATGGCAGGTGTGGGTTTCAAAGCAGTGGTTGTGCTGCTATGATCACCTGGAGCAGTGGGCTCAGCAGCAGATGTCTGAGGAGCAGTGGTAGCTGCTAAATTCTGCTCAGGCACCTCTGCTTTTGTTTTTGAAGGTGTTAACATTCTAGTGAATGTTTCAGGTGTTAAACCTTTTATTTAAAAGTAAACACCTTGTTTGAGCATATTTTCATTTTCTTTTCCAAATTTTTGTTTAAAGTAGTAACTTAAAAACCTTGGAAAAAGTAAAAATGCTTTGCTGTCAACATTTTTTACCAAGTCATCAAAGATCTCCTGGGAGTAATAAAAATCTTCATTATGTAAAATGGCATAACCCAGACATTGGATCTTTAATGGTATTTCGTTAAAAGCAGTTGTTTTATTTGGAACACACATTAAAAGTGTATGAAATAAAAATCTAGGTACAGAAGGAAAATAACCTTTTTGTAAGGTATCCCTTTTTGTTTGTTCTGCATACCCTCTTTTTAGAAAATCAGTTTTCAACTCGTTTTTGGGAAAAGATGTTTTACCTTTCTGATCATCGAGTTTAAAGACTTCCGAAATGGATTGTGGAGTAATTTGAATCGCTTTACCCTGTATGGAGGAGTTGATGGCTATGACTTTCTCGCCTTGTTTGTCAAGGGTAGCATTTTTCCAAAACTCTCTCTGGGTTTGTTGATAGATTAGAGCATCTGCTGTAAGCAAAGTTTTGTACTTTGATGCAGACATGATGTCAATGATGGAATCGAAAGTGTTGGTGGTAGTGGGTTTTGTGAGTAGACCCAAGTAATTGTGAGGGGATTTGTATGGGATTTCAATAGGTTCAGCGGCCATTTGTGTGGCTTCTTTGGGAGATGAAGATGAGGATGATTTTGATTTTGATTTCGTCATTTTGATGAGGACGAATGAAGAATGATTTAAGATGGAAAGTGGGAAACTGCTTTGAGACGAGAATTTTGGAATTCAATTCGACAGTGTAAAACCCTGTTTGGGGTTTTGATCAGGGTTTTATAAGGGAAAAAGTGAAAGCTGACGTGGCAGCGGTTTACAAGGATCTGATGGCTAATAACTGACCACGTGCCAACCTCTGATGAAAAGATGCATAATGGAGGACAGTTGTTTTGGAGAACCACTGATGAAGCAAGTATTAGTGGTTACAACGGTAACAATATGAGAGCAGTGGGTGATTTTCACTATCAGTAGATAGCACATCAGTGGATAAAACACTGATTTCGAGCATCAGTGCTTATCAGGAAAATGAGAGAACAGAGGTTGACTTTCAGCAGTGGACAGTAGTTAGAAAACAGATGTTTGAACAAAACAGTGATTAGGGGTAAGGTAATGGTAAGGATTTGAAGACTAGTATATCAACAACTGTTAGTGCACCAGTGGATAAGCTTTTGACAAATATTTTGAGCATCTGCTGTTCTGATGAAAGGAATGATTTTATCTTGTGAAATCACAATATCATATCTAACATCTGTTGATGGTGATTCTGAAATATCTGCAAGATTGCTATCCTTAACAAAATACATTTTAGATGCAAATTGTCAAGTTCAATTTGTCAGCAGCTTTTACAGAGATTTTCATCCAAGGTTTTACCACATGTCAATTATAGGTTTTGAAACTTTTATAGATTCCTGACAGTGGTTTAGTATCCCAGTGTTTTAAAATCTGTTAGCAATCAATCTTTGATCTGTGTTAAAACCAAACTTGAGTTTGACATGACCTTGACCTTGACACATACACCATTTCCTTTTGATCCATTTTCGAGGATAATATCACCAAAAAAAATAAAGGTTCTATATCCTGACAGGAGATTGAAACTTTTACTATCAAAAACCAGTAAAAGTACAAAATATATTATTCTTAAAGAAAAATAAAGAATAATATATCCTGCTTTATTTGAGAAATTCCTTTTCCAGAAAAATAGTTAAAGGATTTTCTGAAAACAGCACCAAAAGGATCTGGTATATTTTCCAATAAAACTCATAATCATATCATTCTCAAGTTTATGAAAATGGTCAGTGGTTTGACAACAGTGGTATGAAATTGTAAATACATTTTGACCACTGTTTGGTACCATTTTCTTGTCAGTTGATTGCAAAAATGAGGACACATGTACACATAAGTTTTTGAAAACCCTGTTATAGATTTTGTTACCATGTGATGATTCTGATAGCTTGTCTAGTCCTCTTGTAAGTTTACTTACTGGGATACTATTGTTACCTGAACTTCCCTAAACCAATGAATGCACACAGTTGCTTGTGCTTGATAACCATTGTTACCCCCAATTTTGACTCTTAAGTGTTTTACATTTATGCTCTTTTCTTTTGACATCAAAAGTTTTGAGATAAACACACTTATTGAGTACTTGTGAATTTTCTTTTTCCCTTTTTACCCATCCCATCCATAAGTAATGAAATACTCACTGGGTTTTTTTTTTTTTTTTTTTTTTTTAAGAAGTCCTTATTCCAGAATCATTTTGCAGCAATGTTTTGAGAGATTTGGTCATTTCTGCACATACTTATGCCAAATTTCACATTACCCATGATCTGGACATTTTTGACTTGCTAATTTTCTTAATGTATTCTTAACAAAATTGATTTTGGTCCTTTTGAAGGATTCTCAACCTGTTTTTCAATACATAAGATCTAAATGAATAAAGTTTTAATTTCCCTTTTTTTGTGTAAACAAAGACACTAATGTTTTTATGAACATAGGTTTTTTTTGACCTGAGGTTCATACCTTAGCAGCGAACATGATGGAAACAGCAAAAACTTCATAACAACAATTGAAATCAATTTTCGTAAATAATTGTACCATAGTTATCAGATATATTTTCAGATCTGAAAACTGTAGGTGGTTTATGTATGATATCACTTGTTCTGTGAAGTTTGTGTGTCCTATGACATCTTGGTTGTTTTACAGAGCCTTTGAGTAGTTACTTTGAACGTGATTTCTCGTTACTCTGTTTTTCAACTAAATACAATCAACCTTAGTATCAATGAATTTTGAGCTGAACTGTTATGTTAAATTGACTGTTAGATCGAATTTGACTGTCCAAGCTCTGATACCAATTGTTAGGATCGGAGGCTCTCATGATTGTGTTTGTTTGTATAACTTAAACAAATCAATAGAGATCAACAGAGTGTAAGTGCAGCGGAAATGAATAACAAACTTTGTAAACACAATCATAAAGGGAAATAGATTTGATAAACACATGAATTGCATCAGTCGAAAGATTACAAAGTAAATCAAAAGATTACAAAGCATGCTTACAAACAAAACTCCCCCTCAGCCTGATGCTCCAAGGTTGATTGCACACCAGATGAAAGGATTGGACTAGAGGAGAAGAACTCACTCAGTCAATCAAATGTAACAGTACAGGGTACTGCTCCATTTATAGGCAAACCAAACCACTGAAGCATCTCAGCTGACGTTACCATGAAAGTGACGTCTAACAACCTAACAACTTGTAACCACTTTTCCTATACAAACACTGTTATCCTAACCACTGATTCTATACAATACAAAAGACACACTAAACTACTGCTTTCTCCTTTCATCAGTGCTTTCCTCAAGGTTGATCAGTCCTTTGGTCATCAGTAGATTGAGCCAGCAATGTTTGCTTCTTAACAGTTTTTAGGGCTTCATCAGCAGTTTGAAGGGCAGCAGCTGTTGTATACGGATAATGGATAGAGAGCATCAGATGTTATAATCACTTTCAAGGGGAAAGTCTAATGTAAACAGTTGTTTATTATGAATCCACTGTTGTGATCCGGTTTTGGCTTTTATTATCTGTTCTTCTGATAGGGTTCAATCCCAACAGAATTTCATGTGGTTTTATGCGATTTACTCGCTTTTCACTGATCGCTTTATCAACATGCACCGCTATGCTTAATCGCTATACGCTGCTGTGAAAGATAGGTGAATACGTGCCAAAATATGTGTTTAGGTTAGCTTATGTGCTTATGTGTTTATGTGCTTATGTGATTCTGCGGTTATGTGCCTATGTGATTTTGTGAATGGATGTGTTCCTGAGCTTTATGGTGAATCGCTAGTCTATACTAGGGTTAATCGAAATTGTGTTTGAGTCCTATGGCGATGTCTGTTGCAGACAATGTCGTCGTTTGGATCATTCCACTCTTGCGCTGCTCGCCGGAACCATGATGACAAATGAATCGCTGCTCTCGTCTCTAAGAAAATGGCGAAAGTCATCCCCCAGATCGTCAGTGAGCTGAATGAGAATGCTAGCAAATCTTCAGAGGAGTCCAGGACCGATACTCCTAAGGCCGCTTTTAGCTTCAAGCAGTTCAAAGCCTGCGGACCAAAGGAATTTACCGACGAAGATGGTCCAACGGCCATGTTTCAATGGTTTGATTCTATCGAAGTCACCCTGCTCCAGAGTGGCTGTCCAGAAAACCTACGCACCGTCAATGCTACCGGCGTCTTCCAATCCGGCGCTCTTGATTGGTGGACGGCCGAGAGGAACAAACGAGGAAACGATGCAACTTTCGGATTGTCGTGGGACGAGTTGAAGAACATTATGATGCAAGAGTTATGTCCTCCCCATGAACTCCCAAATCTTGAGGATGAATTATGGCACATAAAGCATGATGGCGGAGATAACGCTAGTTTAACTGCTCGCTTCAAGCAGTTGAGTATTATCTGCCCTGGTCAGGTTACCACCCCGGATATTACGATCAAGAAGTATATTCGTGCTCTTCCGGATTGCGTCGCAGATTTTGTTCAGGCTACAAAGACGACAACAATCGAGAAAACCTACCTGCTCGCCGCTGAGATCAACGATAAGTGAGTCAGGGCTGGTTATTTCGACAAAGCCTCCAAGAATCTGCATCAAGTCACCGTTGCTCCTACTGCTGAAGCCATCGCCGCACCGCAATCTTCAAAGCTCTCACGTCACAAGAGGAAGAACAACAGCAGTTCCAACAACAAGAACTGTACAGTTACTACTATCCCACTCAAGACAGTACCTGCCCAACCGCAACCTCAACACCGCCAAGTAGCGGCACCTATGGTCAATGCACCGCCTGCCAAGCGTGCATACAACGGACCACACCCGCTTTGCCCTACTTGTACTTATCATCACCCGGTGGGTATCGCATGCCGATTCTGTGTTCATTGAAATATGTACGGCCACTTCACCGCAAATTGCCGTACAGGTCCGCGTCAAGCTCCAGCTCTAGCTCAAGTTCAAGCTCCTGCTCAACAAGCTCTACTTCCTGCTCCTCAAGGCATTCAAGTAGCTCCTGCACCCGCGGATCATGCTCGAGATTGCTTTGCGTGTGGAGATCCCAACCACTTTTCAAACGTGTGCCCCAACAGGGTAGTGAAACAAGAGCCTCAGCAGCAGCAACAGCAACAACAGCAGCAGCAGCAGCCAGCAGCCCGCGGACGTGCTTTCAACATCAACACCCGCCAGGCTCAAGCAGATAACAATGTGGTTAATGGTATCTTCCTTGTGAATGGTATATATGCTTCGTGTTTGTTTGATACTGGAGCAGATAACTGTTTTGTATCATTTGAATTCAAAAATCTCCTTAATCGTAAGCGCGCCCATCTCCCCTCGACGTTCGATGTTGAAGTTGCCACCGGAAGAACCGTCGCTATCAATTCTGTTCTACGTGATTGTATGCTTGAACTCAACAATCACGTCTTCCCTATCGACCTTATTCCAATGCAGCTTGGTAGTTTTGACATCATAGTAGGCATGGATTTTCTTCGCAAAAATTGTGCCGAAGTTGTTTACTTCAAAAAGATGATTCGTTTCTCGCTCGCTAATGGTGATCAACTTTGTGTGTATGGCGAAACTCCTTCGAAAGGTCTCAGGCTCAAGTCATATGTCCAAGCAAGCAAGTATCTCTGCAAGGAATACAGAGCTTTCTTGGCTAACATTGTAGTAGTGGAGAAGGAAAAGAAAGGAAACACAGAAGTGAAAGACATTCCCATTGTTTGTGAATTCCCTAACGTATTTCCTGATGATTTACCTGGTTTACCTCCCACTCATGATATCGACTTCCGAATCGACCTCATTCCTGGAGCAAATCATGTTGCTAAAGCGCCTTATCGTCTCGCTCCTTCGAAAATGCACGAACTCTCGAGTCAGTTCCAGGAACTACTTGATAAAGGCTTTATTCTCCCTAGCACCTCTCCATGGGGCGCGCCTGTCCTTTTCGTCAAAAAGAACGATGGATCGTTCCGGATGTGCATCGACTATAGGGAGTTGAATAAGCTGAAAATCAAGAATCACTATCCCTTGCCTCGAATCGATGATTTGTTTGACTAGTTAAAAGGTGCTACATGTTTCTCGAAGATCGATCTACGCTCAGGCTATCACCAATTACGCATTCAAGAGGAAGATATACCCAAAAGAGCATTTCGAACTTGATACGGTCACTATGAGTTTGTTGTTTTGCCTTTTGGTTTGACCAACGCTCTCGCAGTTTTCATGGATCTAATGAATCAATTGTGCAAACCCTTCCTTGACCGCTTCGTCATCGTGTTCATCGATGAAATCCTGATCTGTTCCAAGTCAAAAGCCGAACACTCGCAGCATCTACGTTTGGTTCTTGAGTTACTCCAGGGAAACTGTCTCTATGGAAAGTTCTCCAATTGTGAATTTTGGCAGGAGGAGGACCAATTCCTGGGTCACATTGTCAATATTCAAGGTATTCACGTCGACCCCACGAAGATCAAAGTCGTTAAGAGTTGGGTTACACCCAAGAACCCGACTGAAGTCCGTTCTTTTCTCGTACTAGCGGGCTATCATCGCTGATTTATCGAAGGTTTCTCTAAAATCGTTGTGCCGCTTACCTCGCTTACGCATAAGGACAAACCTTTTGTTTGGGGAACCAAACAGGAGGAAGCCTTTCAAACTCTCAAGGTTATGCTTTGCAATGCTCCCGTGCTCTCACTGCCCGACGAAAACGACGATTTCGTAGTCTACTGTGATGCCTCAAACCTTGGTCTCGGTTGTGTTCTCATGCAATGGGATAAGGTTATCGCGTATGCCTCTGGACAACTCAAGATCCACGAGAAGAATTATACAACCTACGACCATGAGCTCGGTGCAGTTATTTTTGCGTTAAAGGTTTGGCGACACTACCTTTATGGTACCAAGTGTACGATCTTCACCGATCATAGGAGCCTACAACACATCTTTGACCAGAAAGGACTAAACATGCGCCAACGCCGGTGGGTAGAACTCCTCATCTCATCAATGGCCTCTCTTAAGGCTTAAACGTAGTTTACCAGAGAATCTTCAACCGTTGATGACCTTCTCCCTTGTCGGTTGTTTCTGGAGTGCTATGAAGATGTTCCGCTAGTTCTGCTCGCCATTATGAGAAAACATACCCAAAAGAGTTCAACTTTATGGGATCAGTACCTCGGACACGGCCCGTGTTCAATGAACACGGCCCCGTGTCCAGATGTCTGCAGATTTTTGGAACAAGGAATCATGGAGTTTTAATTTGTTTTTGTGATTTTTAAAACGTTTTTAAGCAGAAACAACTTAAAACATTGTTGTAGAACTTATTTTTAACAAGATTCCATGACTAAAAATTTAACAAACATCTCAATAAAGCTTGAAATTGTGGAGATTTCAAGCTTTAATGGAAGCATGAAGGAAAATTTGAAGAAGATGATAGAGGATAAAAGAGGAAAGGACAAGAAGGTTGTTGAGAAACTTCTTTTAGAAAATACCTAGGATGGTATGTGAGAAGATTCCCCAAATCTCTGTCCCTGGAATGGTTCAAATGTGCAAGATTCTTGGCTGCATTTATAGAAAACGACAGTACGCTGCACACGGCCCCGTGTCGGCTAGACACGGCCCCGTGTGCAGGCAAGATCCTGACACATTTTGTCCGTATTCTAACACGAAATCAGACGGGAATCTTTTGGTGGACACGGGGGCGTGTTGACCTGGACACAGCCCCGTGTCTAGAGGCTGTTTATGAAGTTTCGTCTATTCCTAAGGAACTTATCCGAATCGGGTGGTTCCTTACTAGATGGAACAACCCCAAAGTGCCTAAGATACCTTAATTGCTCCAGACTAAGACGAGAACGCAAGAGGTTGTCGGTGAGGGTGATTCCTATGCTAAATGTAGGTGGACAAGTCCAACCATTTTCTGGGCTCTCGTTAAAGAAGGTGTATGCCGAATCGCTCAGGTCTATGTATGCATCAAACGAAGTCGATGGGGAGTCCTTCACGGCACAATCGACACAGGGACGACTATCGCTCAAGTCCTCGCTAGAGTTAGAGGTAACATCGGGAACAACGAAGTTGTTTTTATTTGAATGCGATCCCAATAATTCTTCTTGGTTATCGTCTTGAGATAAATTATTGAAATCCATCCTAAGTTCTTTTAACCAATTAAGAATTAGATCTTCCATTTGAAATAGTTCATCAAGAAGCATTTCTCCTAGAAGATCCGGTTGAGAGCATTCGAGGGAGAGATAGGGATTATATTTACTTTCGCTCCTCTTAAGGCTACAGGAAAACAATGGGTCTATATAATGGGGCTAATAATTTAGAAAATAACATTCTAATTCTGTATGAGGGCCACCACATATTTGACACCACGTACCATAAGAGTGCCGAAGGTAAAAA
Organism: Helianthus tuberosus; assembly: GCA_030545235.1. Taxonomy (NCBI): domain Eukaryota; kingdom Viridiplantae; phylum Streptophyta; class Magnoliopsida; order Asterales; family Asteraceae; genus Helianthus; species Helianthus tuberosus. The sequence goes on from CM060432.1 coordinate 27,476,396, forward strand.
ATATCAGTATCACTCATGTTTGTGACATAAATTACCAACCGTCGGGATCTTACGGTTCTGTTTTCAGTAACTGAATCTTGGGCACGGGGCGTGTTGAGTGGGCACGACCCCGTGTTCAGCTTACTGTCTGACTTAAAACAGGATTGCCAGTTCCAAGGGTTGGGCACGGGGCGTGTTCAGCGGGCACGACCCGTGCTGAGTTCTGCAGAAGCTGAAAAACTAAGAAAATCCTAAAAAAAACAGAAAAATAAGAAAAAATGATTAGTCCGTTGATTCCTAACTTTCTTAAAATCCTTGTGTCCCCGGCAACGGCGCCAAAAACTCGATGCGTGTGTGGTGTGATAGGTTTTTAATGTATCTTTTAAGCCCTTTTACACTTTTTGGTCAAGTTTTAAATTTATAAAACACGATATTTACTAACACTAAACGCACATATGGGCAAGTGCACCCATCGTGAACGTAGTATAGTGTTGGTAAGATACCGAGGTCGTCCAAGGACACAAGAGCTTTTAGTACCGGTTTATCCACAACGTCTAATCAAATCAAAAGTTAGAAAAAAGATTTTTAAACTAAGAAAAATAAAAACTAACTAAAATTCTGAAAAATAAAATAAAAGTAAAACAGATAGACAAGATGAATCACTTGGCTCCGACTCGTGTTTAGTGTAACCTTTGATTATTTCCGCACTTTTGCACTTTTTAAGAGAATATCTTAGTTATTGTAGTAGGCCCCTCTTTTGAAGGTGACGTTACCCTCAACCCAGTAGTTATGGGGGGAGGACGTCCCAATGATGGATCGTTCCTACCGAGGCATGGTGCGGTCTTGAGGGCAACCCGATTTTCATCCAGCTGTTACCCCAGCGAGTCTCTCGTGTGGGGGCAGTATGGTTTCCGGGCGAAGGTCAGTCAGAGCGGCAGCCGGGGCCCGATTGAACATCGCGTCTGCAAAAGCTGGGCTAACGGGTAACCGTCCTTGACGGGGACCCGGTGACCAACGGTCCATGTACATATTGAAAGTCACCCTTCAAAAAAAAAAAGGGATACAATCCTAAAGGGTCGGATTATTGAAAGATAATTAATTAAATTATTAATGCAAATTATGGTAGGCCCCTCTTTTGAAGGTGACGTTACCCTCGGCTAAGTAGTCTGAGTCAGCAGGGATACAGTCCTAAGTAGCCGGGTTAAAGTATTAATAGTAGCTTACATATGAAGGGATCAAAGAGTTTGGACCCCCGCCATCCAATACCGGTGGGTATTGAAGGAGGTCCTACTAAATTTGACCCAGGTCCTTGCAGGATCTATACACTGAACAAGGCAAGACTCTTACCAAAATAATGCCAAGACACCACGGACAAACGATAAGGAAGAATCACCTTCAACATAAGAAACTAGTTATTAAAGTCATTAATACATAACCAAATAAAAAGTGCGAAAAGATTAAAAATAAAAAGTATTACACTAGACACTTGTCTTCACGAAGTGATGTAAGAGACTTAGGCAAACATGGCCTTGATTGTCAAGAACTCTTACGATCAATCTTGGATCCCGAGACGACTCACACACTCTACGATGGACGATGGATGATGGTGGTGGATGATGGTGTTGTGATGGTGGTGGGTGGTGGGTGAAGTGTGAAGTGTGAGAGAGGTGGTGTGCCAAGGGATGGTTTGCAAATGAGCCAAGCACCCCTATTTATAGCCTGAACAACAGCTCGGGCACAACCCCGTGTCCATTGGGCATGGCCCCGTGTCCATCCTTCTTCTCTGTCTTCATTAATTGCAGTTTGTCTGCATTAGTTGACCACGCCCCCGTGTCCGCTGGGTACGACCCCGTGTGCAGAAGCGTATCTCTACTATCAAGATTTCCCCAGATTCTGCGAATCTTGGAGTTGATCACGTCCCCGTGTCCACTGGCACGCCCCCGTGGTGGGTGATAGAAGCTTCTACAGCTTTGTCTTTTCTGCTGACACTTGGGCACGCCCCCGTGCTCACTGAGCACGGGCGTGTTCAGCCTTCTGTTTTCATGTTTTGCTTGGGAAGATGCTGTTGGGAGGTCGGGTGATGTGCGTGAAGTGTTATATATATTAGGTGTATATTTTAAGCCCTTTTAACACTTATTTTTAGCCAAGTTTTAAATTTATAAAACACGATATTTTACTAACACTAAACACACATATGGGCAAGTGCACCCATCGTGAGCGTACTATAGCGTTGGTAAGATACCGAGGTCGTCCAAGGACACAAGAGCTTTTAGTACCGGTTTATCCTCAACGTCTAATCAAAATAAAAAGTTTAGAAAAATGTATTAAACTAAGAAAAATAAAAACTAACTAAAATGCTGAAAATAAAAATAAAGATAAAACAGATAGACAAGATGAATCACTTGGTTCCGACTCGTATCTAGTATAACCTTTGATTATTTCCGCACTTTTGCACATAATTACTAACACTAAACACACATATGGGCAAGTGCACCCATCGTGAGCGTAGTATAGCGTTGGTAAGATACCGAGGTCGTCCAATGACACAAGAGCTTTTAGTACCGGTTTATCCTCAACGTCTAATCAAAATAAAAAGTTTAGAAAAATGTATTAAACTAAGAAAAATAAAAACTAACTAAAATGCTGAAAATAAAAATAAAGATAAAACAGATAGACAAGATGAATCACTTGGTTCCGACTCGTATCTAGTATAACCTTTGATTATTTCCGCACTTTTGCACATAATTAAGAGATTATCTTAGTTATTGTAGTAGGCCCCTCTTTTGAAGGTGACGTTACCCTCACCCCAGTAGTTTGAGTCAGCAAGGATACAATCCTAAAAGGGTGGATTATTGGAAGATAATGAATTAAGTTATTAATGCAGTATTATGGTAGGCCCCGCTTTTGGCGGTGACGTTACCCTCGACTAAGTAGTCTGAGTCAGCAGGGATACAGTCCTAAATAGCCGGGTTATAGTATTAATATTAGTTAACTTATGAGGGGGTTAAAGAGTTTGGACCCCCGCCATCCAATACCGTGAAGCATTGAAGGAGGTCCTACTAAATTTGACCTAGGTCCATTGCAGGACCTCTAAACGCTGAACAATGGCAAGACCTTTACCAAACCGTTCCCTTAACCCCCGACCAGGTAGCCAACATACCTCCATATAGACCGTGGAGATATGAATGGTGAAAATCCTTTATTTTATATAGACAGTAAAATAATGCCAAGACACCACGGACAAACGATAAGGAAAGATCACCTTCAACATAAGTAACTAGTTATTAAAGTCATTAATACAAAACCAAATAAAAAGTGCAAAAGATTAGAAATAAAAAGTATTATACTAGACACTTTGTCTTCACCAAGTGATGTAAGAGACTTAGGCAAACATGGCCTTGATTGTCAAGAACTCTTACGATCAATCTTGGATCCCGAGACGACTCACACACTCTACGATGGACAATGGATGATGGTGGTGGATGATGGTGTTGTGATGGTGGTGGGTGGTGGATGAAGTGTGAGAGAGGTGGTGTGCCAAGGGATGAGTTGAAATGAAACCAAGCACTCATATTTATAGGCTGAACAGAGGGCTGGGCACGGCCCCGTGTCCGCTGGGCACGGCCCCGTGCCTGTTTGACAATCTCTCTCTTCATTAATTGTAATTCACAATTACAATTAATGCGCCTGCTGTACTTTCGACACCCCCCCCCGTGTTCGCTGGACACGGCCCGTGGTGGGCAATGGAAGCTTCTATAGGTTTGTCTTTTCTGCTGCTTCTTGGGCACGGCCCCGTGCTGGCTGAGCACGGGGCGTGTTCAGTCTTCTGCCTTCTCTATTTTGCTTGGGAAGATGCCGTTGAGGGGTCGGGCAGTCCACTTATGTTCCTTTCCTTGTATTTATGTTAGATTTAGCTGTCTTTTTGCTTCTTTTGTGAATTTGAGCTCATTTAATCCTGAAAATACAAAAGGAAGACAAAAACACTCTTTTTCCAACATTAGTACTTAAAAAGGGTTAGTTTTATGCCTCATTTGATGTAATTTATATGTTGAATTTTACACACATCAAATACCCCCACACTTGAACGTTTGCTTGTCCTCAAGCAAAACTCTTTAATATGTGGCTTACACTCCCAAATGGAATGGGTAGAAGAGAAGGTTTTTGGCTTGTCGTAGAGTGTTGGGAATCCAAGATCTTTTTGGGTTTTATTTTTATTTATTTACAATCCTATTCGTAATGATTTATTTAGAACGTTTCATAGGAGAAATTACTTATTTGGGCATAACATGCCTTTTTAAAATTCCATTTATATACAAGTTCACATACCTCACGGGAGAAATCACTCACACACTCGGCCGAAGGTGTATTTTTAGTGAATCACTCGAGAGCGGCATGGAACTTATTCCTACCATAAGCTTGCCAAGCAATCAATCCTCCTCATTTTTAACTTTTATACCTTTGTAAATATGAAGAGGACTTTTGTGGGTTAAGGGTTAGGCTTGAGTTAAAGGTAGGTGGTTGGGATAGTGGTTAGTGGTTAGTAGAAAAAGGGCGAAAAGCATAACAAGTGTCGGTTTTCGTAAGACTTTCTATTTTTATTTTTATTTTGATGAAGCTTTTATTCAAACAAAGTTATTTTTGATGAACTTGTTTGTTTATTTTCTTTTTGCTTCATCATCAACACATTTTTTTTTGAACGATCATACGAAAAACCGAACTTGTTACTAAAACAAAGGGTTAAAAATAAAAAGGCTTTGGTGGGTAAAAGGGTTTTTTGTTTGGGTGATGAAATGAAAAGGTTTAGGCTCAAAGGGGTTAACTAGGGGGATTTTTTTTTTGGGTAGGTGGTAAAAGAAAAAGAAAAATAATGGTGTAGAAATAAAAAGGGTTAGTCCTAATGCCTCCATCATTTACTTACTCGGGTTTAAGTTGATAAGGACCGGGAATGTATCGTCATGGCAAGTTCTAGAGTTGTAAGAACCAAGCGGCTATTCACACAAGAAACGAAAAATGAGCATTTAGTCTAATGATATGTAATTGTGTGCTCAATAAAGGCTCAAAACTCACTTTTGTGGGAATGGGTTTTTATGTGATCAAGTATATATAATCAAATTTTAACTAAGTTTGCTATGCCTTTTCATAATTTTCTTATGTTGGTTCTTTTTATCACTACGTTATCGGTTGTAAATTTGTAAAAATATAACCTTTTTGAGAACTTGAATTTCCCGAGTTAAACCTAGACAAGTAAGAAAAATGAAGTTTTTGAAAAAAATTTGGGGTGATTAGCGGTTCCAATAGAGTTTTGTGTAAGGCTTGTATTTAGGACTTGCAAAATTCAAGGTTTTAGCATCCCCCCCACACTTAAATTACACATTGTCCTCAATGTGTCCCAAAAATAAATTTTTAGGTTGATTAGATGTGTAAAATGGTGTTAAAAAGCAAAGATTTATGTTACTGGTAGTCTGGACACGGCCCCGTGTCCATTGGACACGACCCCGTGGCGAACTGCCAGTATCGAAAACTTACAGAAGGTGAACACGGCCCCGTGTCCACTGGACACGGCCCCGTGTCTGACAAAAATCTGCAGGACAGTAACCAAACAGCAGGTCTGGGAGGTGAGCACGGGGGCGTGTTGGCTCGACACGGCCCCGTGTGGACAGTCTGAAAGCCTGAAAAACAGGTCTCTTCCCCCGGTTTTTTCCATCCTGGCCCTATAAGTGCTGAGGCTTAGCACCCCAAGCCTTGGTTTGTACCTATTTCATCACTTAATACCACACCAAGCAACACAAACATCCTACATTACCATAGTTAATTGTTCCAAGCATAAAGTAAAAGAAAAAAATGTAGAAAATAGTTAGGAAAAGTAAATTGTTTAACACTTGGCATGCAGGCCATCAATTGTTCAAGATTGCAAAGGGTTAACCTGGGGAGTCATCAATCAACTGCTTCCTCCTCTGCTCCTCTCGCCTACTCCATAGCATCGTCATCAACATCATCGTCATCATCCCCTCCATGGCGTGCAATGTCGTCTCGTATGTATCCGACATCGTCTTGTATCTCGGATAGGTTTCTCTCAATAGCTCCGACCCGGTGGTAGGTGTTGCTCGCCATGTTATAGGTGTTCCGAGTACACATGAGGTTTTCCTGCAACAAATCATGCAAACTTTCAAAGTTAGGAAAACCGCCTCCCGAGGAGGATGATTGACCCGGATCACCGTGGGGTTGGTATTGGTACTGATGATGTTGCGGAGCTGGGAGGACAAGTGCTTCTTGCGGGTTCCATGCATGACCTTGCATCCTTTGAAAGGTTACCGTCCCTTCTTCTGCCTCATAAATCAGGTTCATTGAGCGGCATATGTGAATATCCACCGTACCCGACCACGGGCTCCTCTCAAATGACCTAGGTATGTGGGCGAAGTGCTTGAAGAGACGGTACACCCATCCCCCAAAGAAAATAGGAGTTGTTGCACTAGCAAGGCGGTTGTGATGCATGTTTCGGAGCATGAGGAACGGAACATCGAGCGGCCTGCGGTTGTGAATGCAGTGGAGGACAAGCAAATCTCTTAACCCCACGACGCCACTACTTTCATGCCTTTGGCTAAGAGAGTAGCCGAGGAGCCTATGGATGTATCTGTAGAGCGGATCCCTCAGCTTTGTACTCTTAGTGCTGCTCGGATTGTAAAATCCTTCCCCAATCTGAGCCCACATGGCTTGGCGTTCGTTGTCTTCAATCTCTCTCAATCCCCCGGTATTTTCTTCGTTTCCCGCATCCTCTTCCACATACAACCCGATAATCGACCCAAATTGTGCCATAGAGATCGAATACCTCGTTCCGCCACACCGGAATGACACCCCGTCATTATCGAACGGGTCGCACCTTGAAGTGAATGCAAAGGTACTATAAAATTCCAAGGTGCATTCATGGACGGAACGGAGTCGAGTTGTTAGGGCGACTCTGAGTGGTCCCGTGACAATGTTGTTGAAACGGTCAATTTGATTCACCAAGGTTAGCAAGTCCGTGCAAGCTTGCCTCGGGTATTCCCCGGGCCTTGTTTGAAGAAGCTCATATCGAGCTCTTGCATCTAGCTCATTGGTGTTGAATCTTGTGAACTTTCTAGCCATCTGCAAGAATACACCAAAAGTTAGCATGAAACAGAAATATTTTCGGACAAAACTGCAAACTGCGGCCTGGACACGACCCCGTGTTCAGCGGACACGACCCCGTGTCCAGAGGTCTGTTACTCAAAAATTCCATTTTTCGACCCGGTTTCGAAAACTTGAAAATTTTTGGTCCAATAGGTGCGGTTTCCCCCGAAAATGAAACCCTAAGTGCCATTTTTCTCAAAATAACCTGTTTACCCTATCAATTTTATCTTTTTCGGTTCAAGAACAAGGGTTTGGGGTTTTTGTAAGAAATCGGGCGAATCTATGAACAATAAAAGTGTATTTACTTTCCTTAACACTAATCTAACTAAATGCAAACAGATCTAAACAAAAATTTGAGGTTTGATCCGGATGAACTTCAAGAACCCTAGATTTTTCCCCAAATTTTTGGTGTTTTAACTACATGCAAGTAACTAATCTAACTACTAAGAGGGATAGAATCATACCTTGACGTTGTTAGATCGATAGGAGACGTCGAAATTTTGCGAAAAATCGCCTGGAACCAGAGCTTTTGTGGGGAAACGGGGCGTGTGGAATGAAGAAACTGTTTTGAAAAAGGGGTTTTATCCCGTCTGCAGCGCGAACACGGCCCCGTGTCCAGCGGACACGGCCTCGTGTCGAGCAATTTTTTTTAGTGCGCGTGTGAGTGCCCCTTTTTTCCCATAAGCTATGGTTAGAAAACTTACCGCTTTATTTTTTCGTCTCAATCGTTCGTAACTTACCAGACATGATGTTTTTATTCTTCCACCGTTTGAAGCGAGATCTCTTCTTCCTCATCCTCAATGAATCCTTGATAGAGTTTCAGCCGTTGGCCATTGACCTTAAATGGTGGCCCATTTCGAGATTTAATTTCTACTGCACCATGTGGAAAAATGTGGGTGATGGAAAAAGGTCCTGACCACCTAGACTTTAATTTACCAGGAAACAATCGAAGTCGTGAATTAAACAAAAGAACTAGATCCCCTACCCAAAATTCATTAGGTTTAATATGTTTGTCATGCAAATTTTTCATTCTTTCCTTATAAATTTCAGAGTTTGAGTATGCATAATTCCTAAGCTCGTCTAATTCATTTAATTGACAAAATCGATTTTTACCAGCAAATTCTAAATCCAAGTTTACATTTTTGATTGCCCAGTAGGCTTTGTGCGCAATTTCTACTGGCAAATGATAACTTTTTCCATAGACTAGCTTATACGGGGTTGTACCTATTGTTGTTTTATAAGCAGTTCGAAAAGCCCATAAAGCATCATCTAATTTATCAGCCCATTCCTTTTTATTTACCCCTACGGTTTTTTCGAGTATTCGTTTTAAACCTCTATTAGTCACTTCGGCTTGTCCGTTTGTTTGAGGGTGATATGCTGTTGAAACCCGGTGATAGACCCCACATCTTGTTAAAAAAATTTCAAGTTGATGGTTGCAAAAATGGGTACCTCTATCACTTATTAAAGCTTTAGGCGTGCCAAAACGAGAGAATAATTTTTTCAGAAATCTTACCACGACTCTTCCATCATTTGTTGGAAGTGCCTCGGCCTCGGCCCATTTAGACAAGTAATCTACTGCCACAAGTATATATTTGTTTCCTTTCGATGGTGGGAAGGGTCCCATAAAGTCGAGTCCCCACACATAAAAAATTTCACAAACAAGAATGCCATTTTGTGGCATTTCGTTTTTGGAAGAAATATTACCTGTTCTCTGGCAAGCATCACATGTTTTTACAAGACTTTGGGCGTCTTTGTAAATGGTTGGCTAATAAAATCCTGAATCGAATACCTTTCGTGCGGTACTAGCAGCACCATGATGTCCTCCGTATGGACCTTCATGACAATGGCGGAGAATTCTTCGTGCTTCACTACCATGTACGCATCGTCTGACGAGTTGGTCGGCACACATTTTGAAAAGATATGGATCTTCCCAAAAGTAGTGTTTCACATTGGCAAAGAATTTTTTTCTTTGATGATGTGGCCATCCTTTTGCGACTATACCGCTAGCTAGGTAGTTAGCATAGTCGACGTACCATGGTTCTTCCTTGTATTCCACCATTTCCAGGGACTCAGTTGGAAATTTTTCGTTGATTTGCTCGTCCCTGGTTGCCTCTAAAGCTGGGTCTTCTAAGCGTGAAAGATGATCTGCTGCGGTATTTTCTGCTCCTCTTTTGTCCTTGATTTCAATGTCAAATTCTTGGAGGAGTAGAATCCACCTAATCAAACGTGGCTTTGCGTCTTGCTTCTTGAAGAGATATCGAATGGCTGCATGGTCTGTATAGACTATAGTTTTAGAAAGAACAAGATAAGAACGAAATTTATCAAAAGCAAATACCACAGCTAGTAATTCTTTTTCAGTTGTTGTGTAATTTTCTTGTGCATCATTAAGTGTTTTACTAGCATAATAGATTGGGTGGAAATGCTTTTCTTTTCTCTGTCCCAAGACAGCTCCAACTGCAAAGTCATTGGCATCACACATGATTTCGAAAGGAAATTTCCAATCAGGCGCTATCATGATAGGTGCATTGACTAACATTTCCTTTAGGGTTAGAAATGCTTGATTGCAATCCTTGTCAAAGATGAATGGAGCATCTTTTTCAGGAATTTTGTTAGAGGCCTTGAGATTTTTGAAAAGTCTTTGATAAATCGTCTATAAAATCCGGCATGCCCTAGGAAACTTCTGATAGCTCGTACGGAGGATGGAGGTGGTAATCTAGAAATAGTATCTATTTTGGCTCGATCCACCTCCATTCCATCGCTTGAGATCTTGTGACCGAGTACTATTCCCTCCGTTACCATGAAATGGCATTTTTCCCAATTAAGGGCGAGGTTAGTTTCCTCACATCGGGATAGCATTCGTTCAAGGTTATCGAGGCATTGGTCATATGAATCCCCAAAGATAGAAAAGTCGTCCATAAAGACTTCCATTGTCTTTTCTATCATGTCATGGAAAATAGCTACCATGCAACGTTGGAATGTTGCTGGGGCATTACATAGACCAAACGGCATGCGTCGATAAGCAAAAGTTCCATAGGGACATGTGAAAGTTGTCTTTTCTTGGTCTTCGGGTGCTATCGGGATTTGAAAGTAACCTGAAAAACCATCCAAGAAACAATAAAATTTATGACCGGATAATCTTTCTAACATTTGATCAATGAAGGGTAAAGGAAAGTGATCATTTCTTGTTGCTTCATTTAATCGTCTATAATCTATACATACTCTCCATCCTGTGACGGTTCTCGTTGGTATTAGTTCATTCTTTTCGTTAGTTATTACCGTCATACCTCCTTTCTTTGGAACTACTTGGACGGGACTCACCCAAGGACTATCGGAGATAGGATAGATAAGTCCGGCGTCAAGTAGCTTGATGACTTCATTTTTAACCACTTCTTGAACATTTGGATTTACTCGACGTTGTGGTTGTATGACCGATTTGTAGTCATCATTCATCAAAATTTTGTGTGTGCACATAGAAGGACTAATTCCTTTTATGTCTACAAGTTTCCAAGCTATTGCGTTTTTGTTTTTTTTCAAAAGATTAATCAATTTTTCTTTTTCTAAGTTATCTAATTTAGACGAAATAATTACCGGTAAATTACCATCCTTGTCTAGAAAAGCATATTCCAAACCTTTTGGAAGTTCTTTGAGCTCAAGAGGTGGGTCTTTAGGAGACTCCTTATTTGGTTGCTTACTTCGATCAAGAACTTTAAAAGTTTGTTCTATGGCGACCTCTTCTTCAACAAAGTGGTCAATCTCTTCACTTGTATCGGGTGGTTCATCTTCATCTTCAATTAGGGGGTCATTATTGCCGAATGGATATTTCATTGATCGTTCGAGATCGACACTTCTTTTAAATGCCCCTAATTGAAGAGGTAGATTGTTGAACTTCCAGTTTTTCAAAGCTTCATGAGTTTTTACAAATGGTCTTCCCAACACTAGAGGAGCGTCATCGAGGATGACAAAGTCGGTTGGGATTACCATTTGATTTGTTTGAACCAAGACATCTTCAACTATACCGATTGATTTTATTACTTTCCGATTGGATAGAAAAATGGGTATTTGAAGTGGAGAAAAATCACTAATACTTAATTTTTCGAAAATGTAATTAGGCATTATGTTTAACACAAAGATCCTTATCGATTGTGACATTACTAATAAACGAATTTTGAAAGAAACATGGAACCGGTGTTATGTTAATTTCAAAGGGGTCTTCTTTTATTAGTGAAGTTTGATCATTAGTTAACTTAACACTTACCGTTTCGTCAATTTTAGTGTTAGTGTTTAACTCTTTTAAAAACTTAGCATGAGTGGATACTAAACAATGGTTTTCGAAAGAAGGTGACAAGAGATTAATTTCTTCAAAATTAGACTCTTCTTGAATTTTAACGTTGTCGGACTCACCTTTTTCGTTGTTTAACTCATGTGTCGGTTTTTCACTTAGTTGTTCTTCCATTTTTACGTTTTCAGCTATCTCTTCCTTTTTTAATTCTTCTCTTGCGCGGGACTCCTCTTCCCTTGCGCGAGCTTCTTTTATACATCGATCAATAACTCTAATGTGTTCTAATATCCTATCGGTCACTTCGGTTATAGAAAAAGAGTCGGTATTTTCTAAGCTTGAATCCGGTTGTTCGACCCTTTGTTCCTCATAATACTCATATGAAGTCGATGGTTCGCACCATTGTTCTTCATTGTAAGCATATGAAGGATAAGGTTCGTAATTTTGTTCTTCATAATATACATATATGGTGGGTTGTTCACGCCAAGGTTCCTCATAGTAAGCATACGAAGGTGGTGGCTCATATCTTGATTCCTCAAAGTATGAGTATGAGGGCTCATACCTTGGTTCATCAAAATATGAGTATGAGGGAGGAGGTTCATACCTTTGGTCTTCATAGGATGTGTATGAAGTTGATGGCTCGTACCTGGGCTCCTCATAGTAGGTGTATGAATTGGATGGTTGATATGAGTGATTATTTTGAATCGAGCGTGCATTACGACAATTAGTGCAATAATTACCCCTATAATCATCCTCCTCATAGGTGTAGTTGTAACCTCCTGAGTATTGATCCATAAGAATCACTCAGCAGACCACAACCGAGTCTCGAGATCAGAAAACAAAAATAAAAACGGAAACAGAGGCTGGACACGACCCCGTGTTCAGTGAGCACGGCCCCGTGTTCAGGATCTGTATCTGGGCGTTTTAATTAAATTTACTGATTTCGTTGAGAACGGGGCGTGTTCAGTGAGCACGGCCCCGTGTTCAAGCTTCTGTTACTGGGTGTTTTTATGAAAATGTGGTGCACGGCCCCGTGTTCAGTGAACACGGCCCCGTGTACAGCTTACTGTAAATGCAAAACTAAACTAAAATGCAGAAAAAATGCGCGCGTTTTAAAAAGGTTTTGAAAAACTGATTAGGCCGTCGATTTTAAGCTTTCTTAAAATCCTTGGGTCCCCGGCAGCGGCGCCAAAAACTTGATGTGCGTGAAGTGTTATATATATTAGGTGTATATTTTAAGCCCTTTTAGCACTTAGTTTTAGCCAAGTTTTAAATTTATAAAACACGATATTTTACTAACACTAAACACACATATGGGCAAGTGCACCCATCGTGAGCGTAGTATAGCGTTGGTAAGATACCGAGGTTGTCCAAGGACACAAGAGCTTTTAGTACCGGTTTATCCTCAACGTCTAATCAAAATAAAAAGTTTAGAAAAATGTATTAAACTAAGAAAAATAAAAACTAACTAAAATGCTGAAAATAAAAATAAAGATAAAACAGATAGACAAGATGAATCACTTGGTTCCGACTCGTATCTAGTATAACCTTTGATTATTTCCGCACTTTTGCAAATAATTAAGAGATTATCTTAGTTATTGTAGTAGGCCCCTCTTTTGAAGGTGACGTTACCCTCACCCCAGTAGTTTGAGTCAGCAAGGATACAATCCTAAAAGGGTGGATTATTGGAAGATAATGAATTAAGTTATTAACGCAGTATTATGGTAGGCCCCGCTTTTGGCGGTGACGTTACCCTCGACTAAGTAGTCTGAGTCAGCAGGGATACAGTCCTAAATAGCCGGGTTATAGTATTAATAGTAGTTAACTTATGGAGGGGTCAAAGAGTTTGGACCCCCGCCATCCAATACGGTGAAGCATTGAAGGAGGTCCTTCTAAATTTGACCCAGGTCCATTGCAGGACCTCTAAACGCTGAACAATGGCAAGACCTTTACCAAACCGTTCCCTTAACCCCCGACCAGGTAGCCAACATACCTCCATATAGACCGTGGAGATATGAATGGTGAAAATCCTTTATTTTATATAGACAGTAAAATAATGCCAAGACACCACGGACAAACGATAAGGAAAGATCACCTTCAACATAAGTAACTAGTTATTAAAGTCATTAATACAAAACCAAATAAAAAGTGCAAAAGATTAGAAATAAAAAGTATTATACTAGACACTTTGTCTTCACCAAGTGATGTAAGAGACTTAGGCAAACATGGCCTTGATTGTCAAGAACTCTTACGATCAATCTTGGATCCCGAGACGACTCACACACTCTACGATGGACAATGGATGATGGTGGTGGATGATGGTGTTGTGATGGTGGTGGGTGGTGGATGAAGTGTGAGAGAGGTGGTGTGCCAAGGGATGAGTTGAAATGAAACCAAGCACTCCTATTTATAGGCTGAACAGAGGGCTGGGCACGGCCCCGTGCCTGTCTGATAATCTCTCTCTTCATTAATTGTAATTCGTAATTACAATTAATGCGCCTGCATTACTTTCGACACGCCCCCGTGTTCGCTGGACACGGCCCGTGGTGGGCAATGGAAGCTTCTATAGGTTTGTCTTTTCTGCTGCTTCTTGGGCACGGCCCCGTGCTGGCTGAGCACGGGGCCTGTTCAGTCTTCTGCCTTCTCTATTTTGCTTGGGAAGATGCCGTTGAGGGGTCGGGCAGTCCACTTATGTTCCTTTCCTTGTATTTATGTTAGATTTAGCTGTCTTTTTGCTTCTTTTGTGAATTTGAGCTCATTTAATCCTGAAAATACAAAAGGAAGACAAAAACACTCTTTTTCCAACATTAGTACTTAAAAAGGGTTAGTTTTATGCCTCATTTGATGTAATTTATATGTTGCATTTTACACACATCATCGGGCATGCCACGTTTATCCCTTTTCTTGTATTTTTGTTAGATTTAGTTGCCTTTTTGCTTCTTTTGTTTATTTGAGCTCATTTAATCCTGAAAATACAAAAGGAAGACAAAAACATACTTTTTCCAACATTAGTACTAAAAAGTGTTAGTTTATGCCACAATTGATGTAATTTATATGTTGCATTTTGCACACATCAAATACCCCCACACTTGAATCTTTGCTTGTTCTCAAGCAAAACTCTTTATAATGTGGCTTTACACTTCCAAATGGAATGGGTAGAAGAGAAGGTTTTTTTTGGGATTGTCGTAGAGTGTTAGGATTTCCAAGATTCTTTATTAAGTTTTATTTTTATTTATTTACAATCCTATTCGTCATGATTTATTTAAAACATTACATAAGATAAATTACTTATTAGGGCATAACATGCCTTTTTAAAATTCCACTTATAGACAAGTTCACATACCTCACGGGGATCACTCAACACTCGGCCGAAAATGTATTTTAGTGGATCACTCGAGAGCGGCATGAAACTTACTCCTACCATAGGCTTGCCAAGCAATCAATCCTCCTTCTTTTTAACTATACACCTTTGTAAATATCAAGAGGACTTTTGGGGTGAAGGGTAAGGCTTGGGTTAAAGGTAGGTGGTTGAGTTAGTGGTTAGTAAAAGGGCGAAAGGCGTAAAAAGCGTCGGTTTTCGTAAGACTTTTTTTTTTGAAATTTTTATTTTGATGAAGCCATTATTCAAACAAAGTTATTTTTGATAAACTTGTTTGTTTATTTCTTCTTTTGCTTCATCATCATCATCATCATTTTTTTTTAATTTTTTTTTTTGAAAGTCATAAGAGAAACCGAGCTTGTTACTAAAACAAAGGGTTAAAAATAAAAAAAAAAGTTTTGGTGGGTAAAAGGGTGTTTGTTTTGGGTTAAGAAATGAAAAGGTTTAGGCTCAAAGGGGTTAACTAGGGGGATTTTGGGTAGGTGGTAAAAAAAATGGTGTAGAAATAAAAAGGGTTAGTCCTAATGCCTCCATCATTTACTTACTCGGGTTTAAGTTGGTAAGGACCGGGAATGTATTGTCGTGGCAAGTTCTAGAGTCATAAGAACCAAGCGGCTATTCACACAAGAAACAAAAAATGAGCAATTAGTTTAAATATGTGTATTTGTATGCTCAATAAAGGCTCAAAACTCACTTTTTGTGGATGGGTTTTTATGTGATCAAGTATATATAATCAAATTTTAATCAAACTTGTCATGCCGTTTCATAATTTTCTTATGTTGGTTCTTTTTATCACGACGCTATCGGTTGTAAATTTGTAAAAATATAACCTTTTTGGAACTTGAAATTCCCAAATTAAACCTAGACAAGTAAAAAAAATTGAAAATTTTTTGAAAAAATTTGGGGTGATTAGCGGTTCCAATAGAGCTTTGTGTATGGCTTGTATTTAGGACTTGCAAGATTCAAGGTTTTAGCATCCCCCCCCCCCCCCACACTTAAATTACACATTGTCCTCAATGTGTCCCAAAAATAAGTTTTTAGGTTGATTGAATGTGTAAAAAGGTGTGAAAAAACAAAAATTTGTGTTACTGGGCATCTGGACACGGCCCCGTGGTGTCCGGGCACGGCCCCGTGTTCAGATCGCCAGTAACAGAAAATAAAATAAAGTAACAGAAGCCTGGGCACGAGGGTGTGTTGGGTGAGCACGCCCCGTGTCCAGTTACCTGAACTGGGCAATTTACTGCAGATGGTTGAGCACGGGCCGTGTTGGGTGAGCACGGCCCGTGCTGAACTTGCTGTAATGAAGAAAAATTTGTCGGATGGCCCTGTTTTCGTGCATGGGGTGCTGGTGCCGGTTTCCCTTGTTATCCCGAGTGTGTTTTACCCATTACAACATCATCCAAACACCAATTTAACTAGAATCATCATTCATTCAAATAGAGAGAATTACATAATAGTCCTAGAAAATTGAAAACAAAGTAGAAAAATAAAAGTTAAGGGTCCTAAATTAGATAGGTCAAATGATACATGAAATTATCCTAAGGAGCTCTACTTTTACAATAAGAACCAGAATTCTGGAAATAGTTTTCCGGTATCTAAAAGCTTTGTAGAACTCCTAGCCGAGGGATGCTCCCTAGATGTTACCCTCGGCTAAGTAGTCTGAGTCAGCAGGGATATAGTCCTAAGTAGTCGGGTTAAAGTATTAATAGTAGCTTACATATGAGGGGATCAAAGAGTTTGGACCCACGCCATCCAACACCGGTGGGTATTGAAGGAGGTCCTACTAAATTTGACCCAGGTCCTTGCAGGATCTATACACTGAACAAGGCAAGACTCTTACCAAACCGTTCCCTTAACCCCCCGACCAGGTAGCCAACATATCTCCATATAGACCGTGGAGATATGAATGGTGAAAATCTTTTATTTTTTATAGACAGTAAAATAATGCCAAGACACCACGGACAAACGATAAGGAATAATCACCTTCAACATAAGAAACTAGTTATTGAAGTCATTAATACATAACCAAATAAAAAGTGCGAAAAGATTAAAAATAAAAAGTATTACACTAGACACTTGTCTTCACCAAGTGATGTAAGAGACTTAGGCAAACATGGCCTTGATTGTCAAGAACTCTTACGATCAATCTTGGATCCCGAGACGACTCACACACTCTACGATGGACGATGGATGATGGTGGTGGATGATGGTGTTGTGATGGTGGTGGGTGGTGGGTGAAGTGTGAGAGAGGTGGTGTGCCAAGGGATGGTTTGCAAATGAGCCAAGCACCCCTATTAATAGCCAGAACAGCAGCTCGGGCACGGCCCCGTGTCCATTGGGCACGACCCCTTGTCTATCCTTTTTCTCTGTCTTCATTAATTGCAGTTTGTCTGCATTAGTTGACCACGCCCCCGTGTCCGCTGGGCACGACCCCGTGTGCAGAAGCGTATCTGTACTATCAAGATTTCCCCAGATTCTGCGAATCTTAGAGTTGACCACGGCCCGGTGTCCGCTGGGCACGCCCCCGTGGTGGGTGATAGAAGCTTCTACAGCTTTGTCTTTTCTGCTGACACTTGGGCACGCCCCCGTGCTCACTGAGCATGGGGCGTGTTCAACCTTCTGTTTTCTTGTTTTGCTTGGGAAGATGCTGTTGGGAGGTCGGGCATGCCACGTTTATCCCTTTTCTTGTATTTTTGTTAGATTTAGCTGCCTTTTTGCTTCTTTTGTTTATTTGAGCTCATTTAATCCTGAAAATACAAAAGGAAGACAAAAACATACTTTTTTCCAACATTAGTACTAAAAAAGTGTTAATTTTATGCCACAATTGATGTAATTTATATGTTCCATTTTGCACACATCATCCCCCTCGAAGATTTACAAGTGGACGAAACATTACACTTCGTGGAAAAGCCTGTCGAGATCATGGGACGAGAAACCAAGGTGCTCTGGCGCTCACGCATTCCCATTGTGAAGGTCCACTGGGAAGGCAATCGCGGTGCCGAGTTCACCTGGGAACTCGAAAGCGACATGAAGGCGAAGTACCCGCAACTGTTTGTTATGCCTACTTCTTAAATTTCAGGACGAAATTTCCTAAAGTAGGGGAGGCTGTAACAACCCGCTTTTTTGGGAAAGTCAAATTACAAGTCAAAGTCAAAGGAAGAAAGGATTGCTAATTGCAATCTGTCACTCCTTGCTTAACTACTGATCGTACGTTAATGACTTGTAATCGAATTCTATTATTTATTTACTTTAGTTGTATTATGTGGAGTATCTATTAATAATCGAGGTTTAATCGCTAATCGCATCGCTATCGCATTCGTAACCCGAATTAAGTGTTCTGGATATTGTTTTACGTGTGTGTGCTATTATGTGTTACTTGTGCATGTTATGTTTACGTTGAGGTGTTTAATCGCAAATCGCAAATCGCAAATCTATCGCATTGCAAACTAATCGCAAACGCAAAACGCAAGTTATTTATAGTGATTGTATGTTAGATATAGTAGTTAGGTTATTGGGGTAACTAATGGGTAATACTATCGCATTGCTCACTCGAATCGCATCGCAACGCCCAACACGCTGAACGAAACGCCAAAACTCAAACTCGTTGGACACTTGGATCGAATGGCCAACCGATCGAATGGCGATCTGATCGGATTGCCATCCGATTGAGGCACCATCCGATCGGTGCACCATCCAACCCGTGCTCCTCCTTTCTATTTATAGCAACCTATAAATACCCCTCCTGTCACATCACTTGTGATGTGACAGCTCCTCCTCACTCGACCAGCACACTCAAGCCTTCTTTCTCTCGATTTCTAGCGATTCTTGCAAGTTTTCAACTCAAATCTTGTACTTCAATGATCTACACACACTACTTCATCATTTTCACCTTTGAATCTTAACTTTTAACCGTGAAATCAATGGATTTGAGGTGTTCTAGGGTGATGTCATCATGAAGTTCTTATGAACCTCAAGTTTTGGCCTCATTCCACCAAGAACAACTCAGATCTGAAGGATTTCCACATGATTTAACATTGATTTCGTATAGATCTAAACATTTTCAAAGTTATGAGGATTGCCCCAATTAGGAGTCTTGCTCAACCAACTGGTAATAATAATAAAAATATAATGGTAATCTAAAATAAAATAATAAAAACGATATTACTAATAATAATAGTAATAATAATAATAATAAGCTCGAATGTTCTCCTCTTGATGATTGGGATCGAGAGTACGGGGTGTCACATAACAACTAATAATTCTTTTAAAGTTTAGTAACAACAATTCTTGTATATTATTATAACAAAAATAACCGCCATCTACCTCTCGTTTACAACAAAAACCAACATAAATATGAAGAAAGAAAGTTGACGCACTATAACGACCCTCCAAGCTTCACCCCAAGAATAAAAACAACAAACTAGAAGCCCAACGAGGGGCCGTACCTGCCAGGCAAGGAGCCATGGCCCAATCAAGATTCCTTAAAGATAAAGACAAACAGAAAACGACAAGGGACATGGGGCCCTGTCACCTAAGCACGGGCCATGGTCAACTCTCAGCTCTTCAAATCTGGGTTCGTACAGCAAGTATAAGGGCCACGGGGCCGTTTTGTTGACACATGGAGCCGTGTGTGTAGAAGAGCTGACAAATGCATTAAATGAAGACAGAGGAGGTGCAGGACACGGGGTCGTACCCACCAGGCACGGGGCCGTGTGAATATCTTGTTTCCAACTATAAATAGAGGTGCTTGGCTCACTTGCAAATCATCCCTTGGCAAACCAATTCTCTCACTTCCACCACCACAATACCATCATCTTCCACCACATTAGTTAGAGTTAGAGTAGTCTCGGGATCCAAGATCGATAGTAAGAGCCTTTGTCAAACTATGGCCATGCTTGGCTAAACTCTTAGATCACTTGTGATGACGAAATATTTTATGTATTACTTTTGATTTCCAACCTTTAGTAACTTTTTATTTGGGTATGTATTAATGACTTTAATAACTAGTTTTTTATATTGAAAGTGAATTTTTACTCTATCATTCTTCATGTTTTGTTGATTCACTTATTCGTGTCTTTACGGTCTATATAAAGCATGTTAACTACCAGGAAGGGGGTTAGAAGGGTGGTTTGGTGTAACACCTGTGCCTCCACGGCCATCAAACAAATACCGAACCAATGAAATATTATATTTCATACTTGGGATTTGTAAAAAGATATGTGTATCATTTGCACATATCAATTCTTGTTCAATTTCAAACTCTAAATCGCTTTCTGGAAGGTTATACGCGCACCGATGCGTAAATATAACCAGTTTAATGCAACAAACACTCCGGAATAGTGAAATAGGCTTAACATACCTTAAATAACCTTTACATAACTTAGAAATAAGTTTTGAAGGCTTTGGTATGGCAAAAATAAGTTAATTCGCTTACAGGGACTAAATATGACAAACTGCGAAAGTATGTCAATTTGAACTGTAACGAACATTCCGGAACATGACCATAAGTTAAACACACCTTAAATATCCTTTACATAGCTTAGAAATAGGCTTTGAGGGGTTTGGTGTGCTAAAATAAACTTTTGGGACATTCAGGGACTAAAAGTGTCAAAAAGTGCACAAGTTTGCATTTTCGCGCATAACTTACGTTCTGAATACATCCGGACATCCAAAAATTTATGAAAGCATGACTACATTATATTTTAGTGTTCTCCTTAAGAAAAATCCATTCGTCGCGTCATTTGGATCGTTTTTCGCGCTTGTGCGCATTCCGTCGTAATTAAGCGAACATCGCGTTCGTACGACCAAACGAACCGACATCCGAGATATTTTTGAACACATTTTATGTTCCCTATACTTTAACTTCATTTTAGAGCTTTGAAATGGGGTTAACGGGCCTTAAACGTGTCGAAAATGGGCTGATTGCACTGCAGGGACCAAAATTGTAAATCTGCCAAAGTTGTTACCATACGGACCTCAACATTGGCAGCTTTGAGGTCCGTAAGGCAACCTGCAGACCAGATGCAGTGTATTAACAGCCTGTTTGCAGCTGTTTGATCCTCCACCACATGTTCTAAGTTGCTTAGTCACTAGATAAGGATCATATTTAGCTTCCATAACCTTTCAACAAGTGTACGGATGTGATCGAATCACGGTTTCCATGAAACGATCTCAACGGTGGAGTAAAAACTATAAATACCCATCCACCCCATTGCTAAACTTACAAGAACTTTGATTTGAGAAACTCTAAGTTGAAACTATTGTTTCATACCTGAGATTTTTGAATCGAGGTTAGCATTCGGGGACCCTTCGTAAGTATTCTTTCGTTCTTTTCCTTATTTTATTGCTTTTCGAGTCAGAAAGTCAAACTTTGTTTGACTTTCAGCGTTGACAAGTAATGGTCAATGCGAAGTTCGTTTGAACTTCGCAACGTGAGTGTAATCACGTTGGTTATAGTCCCTTGGGACTATGCCTACTGATTACCACGTTGTCTAGGGTCGTAGGGTAAGCGATCTAATGAATCGCTTATACCTTCGAACCCGACCCAGTTTGGTCGATCATTAGGATCCGACCAAACACATTAGGTGACCGTAGTGTAGGGAATAACTTTCCGAGGTTATACCCTATGGTCACATCGTTTAAGTAGTTGTATGATAGGTAGTTTATATGCCTTAGGTAAATTACCAGAATACCCTTTTCATGTATAATTGGTAATTAAGCATATGTAACCTAAACCTTTGTCACATAACTGATTATGTAACATGTTTAGGCATATAACACTTGTCATAGGGCTAGTTAGGCGGTCCGAACGCGTTTCACGCGAACGACGCGTTAAAGTAGCATAAGCT
The DNA here is from genome assembly GCA_030545235.1 of Helianthus tuberosus. Classification (NCBI taxonomy): domain Eukaryota; kingdom Viridiplantae; phylum Streptophyta; class Magnoliopsida; order Asterales; family Asteraceae; genus Helianthus; species Helianthus tuberosus. The sequence goes on from CM060432.1 coordinate 27,498,024, forward strand.
ACCTAAACGGGTCATAATGGGTCGTAAACACTTAGGTTAAGTTTCATTTAGTATGTAGGCTTTGTTAAACCAAATGACACGAGTCTCTACACTCGTTTGGTTTACAAACCCTAATGCTACCCAATCTTCCGATCTAGGTCCGGTTAATTAACATAGTTACCTATATTAGGTGCCGTTTGATATCCGCGATCTCTAGCATTGTTTGGTTGTTACTCAAGGACTTCTGAGCAATCTCAAGTGAGTACATAGACCCCTCTTTTACTGTTTTCCAAACTGTTTTGGGGTGGAACACATGTGCCTACTTGTTACTTTCCTGCTTTCTTGTTTTCACATCATATACCGACTATGTTTGTTAGTACATTATAGTACATGATTTCATTACTTTTCTGCTATGTATGTTGACTGATAACATGCTAAGCACATTGATTTACATGACTTTTCTGCTTTGTATGATAACTTAGCATACTTAGTACATCATTTTACATTGCATCTATGTTGCATATGTTCCAGTAACATATGGACACATTGTTTTACAGCTCTACCTTGTATGTTTACTCTAGCATACTAGGTACATTATCTTCATCTCATGCTTACATTTTGGTATGACATTTGGTTTGTTTAACGGGTCTATATAACATTCATTAACATTTGCTACGCCGCTCGGTAGTAGGTAGTGGTACCATAGGACTTGACAAATCCCGTTCCGGACATCCCAGGGAAAGGGGATGAAAGGAATGACCGAATCCGAATACATATTCTTTTGATAACTCACTTTTACATAGTTATCCGGCTGTCTCAAGGCTTGAATGTTTGCGTTTAACATACTGCATAAGTGTTTGTATCAGTAAAGCATGCATTATTCTACAAAACATAACTTTGATTTAAACCAAGTTTTACTTCAATACTTTGTTTTGTACATTTTTACTTATGGTTTAAGTAGTCTTAATTTTACTTACCATACATATCATTTTGGTTATACATTACTTGACTACTTTTAAATTATAAACATTTGACATGGATATTTGACATAGACATTTGACATGGATATTTGACATAGACATTTGACATGGATATTTGACATAGACATTTTGACATGATTTACATCTTGACATGAACACTTTGATAGTTTGGTTTGGTTTGATTAAGTGATTAAGTAACGATGCGTGTGTAATATGATACAAGCATGGTGGATACGCCGCTGGTACTTCCTATATATAAGTGTTTGTATGGTATTACATATTGTAGCGTTATTTGAATCATTTCAGTTTGAGACATAGAACATTTCATACAAATAACATACTTTTCACAAGACATTGATTTATAAACAACTTATCTTATACAAACACATTTTACTTGGTTATTCATTTAACCTTACATTTATTTATACTTATCATCTGATCTTATCGTTTTTCAAATGATTTAAAAGACAAAGCAAATAACAAAGGTTCATGACTAAACATTTTCTTAAACATAAGTCATGAATCTCATTTTCACAAAACCTATGTATCTCACAGGCATTTTTATGCTGACGTACCTATTTTCACATGTGTTTTTCAGGAGCTGTTGCATAAGATGATCAAGATACACATAGGCAGACTTGGGCTTTAGTGACAATAAAAGATGCAAGACTAGTTAATTATGTTGTATTTCCTTGTTTGTTAAGACATTGTAACACTTTTAATCAATAAAACGAAACTTCAATTGCCATGGATTTGAAACAATTAATTCTGTTACAACACTCCCCGACATTTCCGCCACGTTTCGTATGTTCTACGTGGTCGGGGTGTGACAGAAAAGATGGTATCAGAGCCAATGGTTATAGGGAATTAGGTTATTAGTAATTCTTTGACCTAGTCTATAACCTTCTTAGGACCCTAACGCGAGTTTACTTGCGTTTAGTCATAAAACAATACTGTCGCCTATCCTTAGGCGACAACCGCAACAAGAACATAAATTTCAAAACCGCTTTGAAAACTAATCATCTGTTCTAGGATGATTGATTACTAGGTTTTGAACCCTCTATTGTAAGGTTTTGAACTCTCTATTATATGGTTTTGAACCCCTTTGAGTTTTCAAAATCTCGTCAAGGTTTTGGGTTTTTAATAATGTGAACACGTGCAAACTGGAAGGGTGAATGCCTGTATTCTGGGTTTTCTGTCTAGGCAAGCACTTCGTATACATCTCATCAGACGCGAGACCAGTTGTGCTTACCTGGGAATTCTTGGGATGAGTGTTCACTTATAGGCGAGCATGTCTTCGCGATACATTATTTTTGACCCATTTACTTTGATCAGTCATCGTCTCATTTGTTTGCCTTAGGTAACAAACAAATGATCGCAATCTTCATGCGTTATCATTCTGTTCTGATTGTCCAATAATCTTTCACCTGTTTCTCCCTATGCCTTTCTTTTTCTTCAAGAATGTCTCTTCATCACAATGACGCCCAGATATCTGAGCAAGCAGCCAAAATTCGCTCAGCGAATAGGCGAAGTAGTCCTGAAGACTGTTGAATTAGCTACTGCCATGTATCATCTCCAGGATGAAGCCACTCAAGAGTCACCAAGACAGGCAGGACCTAGTCAGGCGACAACACCATCAGCCAATAAACCAATCGAGGAATCAAAGACCATGGATGAACGATCCCCTAAGAAGTCAAAGAAGCGAAAGGCTTCTCAGAACTTCGCCATGGTCGCTCACAATGGTAAAGCAGTCCCCAACCAACCAGCTCAACCTCCTGCTGGGAGTGTATGACTTTTCCTATGATACCTACATCAAGGAACTATGTACCTTACAAACTACTCCTGTGATTTCTCTCTCTCAAATGATTGCTCATGATTCCCTCGAAAATTTTAAGTACTCGTTTCACTCTAAGAAACAAAGTACAGAAAATAAAGTGAAATTATGAGTAATCGTGCTTTTTACACATCAGTACCTTTAAATCCTTGGTTGGATAACTAAGGATATTTTTTTTCAAATCTCATACCCATTACGTTTTGATTTTTTCAACATTCACAGTACAAGTATTTCAAAACCATCTTCATGATCTCAAAATATTTCATATAGTTTGAAAACAATTTTTCTAGATGCATTGTCTATGTTATTTCAAAAACATTGGCCATGTTATCAAAACCAACCTTTCTAATTTCAAAATATTTCATATAGTCTGAAGACAATATTAACACAATACATTTTCTGATCAAGTGCATGATTTCGAAAAGCATCATTCATGTCTTTCAAAAACCTTATACATAATTTCAAAATTCATCTCGCATGATTTTAAAACATTTTTGTAAATATATCTACCTAATACACCTACTTTATGATTTCAAAAAGTATTATATATAAGGTTTCAAAAACGTTAAACACCTTTTTCTTAAAAGAACCCCATGCATAGTTTTCAAAAATATTTTCCTCATACATTGACTTAACCTTCAAAATTCTGCTTCATATGTCGCCTTGGCATATCTAGCATCTCAATTTCATAAGCATTTTTACTTCATGTTTTGACATAAGCACGTCCAGTGCAAGGTATCAAAACATCTTCAACTTCTAAAATCCATAAGGGATCTTTTTATCTTCACAATTAGATCCTTGTGGATGATCATCATTTAAATCAGAGTCCTTAAATGGATTCCTTATGTACCTGAATTCGAACATTTCGGTTCCTTATAATCGAAATCGAATTTTTCTTTTAAAAAGATCTTTCTATCTTTATAGTTAGATTCTTGATAATGTTTAAAGTACCAAATGAAATCCACGAGATGGATTCCTAGTGTGCTTTAAATACATGTACTCTGTTAGCAGAACAAACTTCTAGTTAAACAATTTTGTGGTTATGTGACTATGTGTTTATTCATCTCATGTTTTCTTTTATGCATTTTTGTGTTTTTAATACTCTGGATATTCGTTATCCAAATCCTCGCAGGATCTTTCATATCTTCATATGAGAGATTCGTAGCAGGATATTCAAAAGGTACTACCTTAAATCCTTAATGGGCTTCTATGTAATAGTTAAGACCCTTGGATTATATAGTACTGCTCCATGATTCATTAGAGACCCTTTAGTGGTCTAATCAAAAAGATTGATTCACAATTTGGTTAAAGAACGACATCTAGTGATGTAGCTAGACAGACTCCTTGATAGTCTATTTAAATCATTTATTGATTTAGTCTAAAGGACTCTATGGCGGTCTAAGTCACGCTCATCACAGGATTGTTCATTTGGTTTTACCCTACACATTATAAAATAGACTGTGTGAACTGTGCAAGGAATTCTCTAATTATGGATGCGCACATAATTATGAAATTTAGTGCACAGAAATCCAGTAAGATTTATTATGTGAAGGAACCGATAGTGACAACAATAACAAAATGAGAACGATGTAATGGAGGCATGGTGGACGCACCAATGACGCTTCATATACTTGTATATAAGTATCCCTCTTACATTGCAATCATGATGTTATTAAAGATTACTAGAAGTTCAGAACCCTAACCAATGTTGTTCGATCTTTTCAACTTCATGTTTTCAAGCTCTCACAAGTTTCCTCTAAATAAATTTCGGGACGAAATTTCCTAAAGTAGGGGAGACTGTAACACCTGTGCCTCCACGGCCATCAAACAAATACCGAACCAATGAAATATTATATTTCATACTTGGGATTTGTAAAAAGATATGTGTATCATTTGCACATATCAATTCTTGTTCAATTTCAAACTCTAAATCGCTTTCTGGAAGGTTATACGCGCACCGATGCGTAAATATAACCAGTTTAATGCAACAAACACTCCGGAATAGTGAAATAGGCTTAACATACCTTAAATAACCTTTACATAACTTAGAAATAAGTTTTGAAGGCTTTGGTATGGCAAAAATAAGTTAATTCGCTTACAGGGACTAAATATGACAAACTGCGAAAGTATGTCAATTTGAACTGTAACGAACATTCCGGAACATGACCATAAGTTAAACACACCTTAAATATCCTTTACATAGCTTAGAAATAGGCTTTGAGGGGTTTGGTGTGCTAAAATAAACTTTTGGGACATTCAGGGACTAAAAGTGTCAAAAAGTGCACAAGTTTGCATTTTCGCGCATAACTTACGTTCTGAATACATCCGGACATCCAAAAATTTATGAAAGCATGACTACATTATATTTTAGTGTTCTCCTTAAGAAAAATCCATTCGTCGCGTCATTTGGATCGTTTTTCGCGCTTGTGCGCATTCCGTCGTAATTAAGCGAACATCGCGTTCGTACGACCAAACGAACCGACATCCGAGATATTTTTGAACACATTTTAAGTTCCCTATACTTTAACTTCATTTTAGAGCTTTGAAATGGGGTTAACGGGCCTTAAACGTGTCGAAAATGGGCTGATTGCACTGCAGGGACCAAAATTGTAAATCTGCCAAAGTTGTTACCATACGGACCTCAACATTGGCAGCTTTGAGGTCCGTAAGGCAACCTGCAGACCAGATGCAGTGTATTAACAGCCTGTTTGCAGCTGTTTGATCCTCCACCACATGTTCTAAGTTGCTTAGTCACTAGATAAGGATCATATTTAGCTTCCATAACCTTTCAACAAGTGTACGGATGTGATCGAATCACGGTTTCCATGAAACGATCTCAACGGTGGAGTAAAAACTATAAATACCCATCCACCCCATTTCTAAACTTACAAGAACTTTGATTTGAGAAACTCTAAGTTGAAACTATTGTTTCATACCTGAGATTTTTGAATCGAGGTTAGCATTCGGGGACCCTTCGTAAGTATTCTTTCGTTCTTTTCCTTATTTTATTGCTTTTCGAGTCAGAAAGTCAAACTTTGTTTGACTTTCAGCGTTGACCAGTAATGGTCAATGCGAAGTTCGTTTGAACTTCGCAACGTGAGTGTAATCACGTTGGTTATAGTCCCTTGGGACTATGCCTACTGATTACCACGTTGTCTAGGGTCGTAGGGTAAGCGATCTAATGAATCGCTTATACCTTCGAACCCGACCCAGTTTGGTCGATCATTAGGATCCGACCAAACACATTAGGTGACCGTAGTGTAGGGAATAACTTTCCGAGGTTATACCCTATGGTCACATCGTTTAAGTAGTTGTATGATAGGTAGTTTATATGCCTTAGGTAAATTACCAGAATACACTTTTCATGTATAATTGGTAATTAAGCATATGTAACCTAAACCTTTGTCACATAACTGATTATGTAACATGTTTAGGCATATAACACTTGTCATAGGGCTAGTTAGGCGGTCCGAACGCGTTTCACGCGAACGACGCGTTAAAGTAGCATAAGCTACCTAAACGGGTCATAATGGGTCGTAAACACTTAGGTTAAGTTTCATTTAGTATGTAGGCTTTGTTAAACCAAATGACACGAGTCTCTACACTCGTTTGGTTTACAAACCCTAATGCTACCCAATCTTCCGATCTAGGTCCGGTTAATTAACATAGTTACCTATATTAGGTGCCGTTTGATATCCGCGATCTCTAGCATTGTTTGGTTGTTACTCAAGGACTTCTGAGCAATCTCAAGTGAGTACATAGACCCCTCTTTTACTGTTTTCCAAACTGTTTTGGGGTGGAACACATGTGCCTACTTGTTACTTTCCTGCTTTCTTGTTTTCACATCATATACCGACTATGTTTGTTAGTACATTATAGTACATGATTTCATTACTTTTCTGCTATGTATGTTGACTGATAACATGCTAAGCACATTGATTTACATGACTTTTCTGCTTTGTATGATAACTTAGCATACTTAGTACATCATTTTACATTGCATCTCTGTTGCATATGTTCCAGTAACATATGGACACATTGTTTTACAGCTCTACCTTGTATGTTTACTCTAGCATACTAGGTACATTATCTTCATCTCATGCTTACATTTTGGTATGACATTTGGTTTGTTTAACGGGTCTATATAACATTCATTAACATTTGCTACGCCGCTCGGTAGTAGGTAGTGGTACCATAGGACTTGACAAATCCCGTTCCGGACATCCCAGGGAAAGGGGATGAAAGGAATGACCGAATCCGAATACATATTCTTTTGATAACTCACTTTTACATAGTTATCCGGCTGTCTCAAGGCTTGAATGTTTGCGTTTAACATACTGCATAAGTGTTTGTATCAGTAAAGCATGCATTATTCTACAAAACATAACTTTGATTTAAACCAAGTTTTACTTCAATACTTTGTTTTGTACATTTTTACTTATGGTTTAAGTAGTCTTAATTTTACTTACCATACATATCATTTTGGTTATACATTACTTGACTACTTTTAAATTATAAACATTTGACATGGATATTTGACATAGACATTTGACATGGATATTTGACATAGACATTTTGACATGATTTACATCTTGACATGAACACTTTGATAGTTTGGTTTGGTTTGATTAAGTGATTAAGTAACGATGCGTGTGTAATATGATACAAGCATGGTGGATACGCCGCTGGTACTTCCTATATATAAGTGTTTGTATGGTATTACATATTGTAGCGTTATTTGAATCATTTCAGTTTGAGACATAGAACATTTCATACAAATAACATACTTTTCACAAGACATTGATTTATAAACAACTTATCTTATACAAACACATTTTACTTGGTTATTCATTTAACCTTACATTTATTTATACTTATCATCTGATCTTATCGTTTTTCAAATGATTTAAAAGACAAAGCAAATAACAAAGGTTCATGACTAAACATTTTCTTAAACATAAGTCATGAATCTCATTTTCACAAAACCTATGTATCTCACAGGCATTTTTATGCTGACGTACCTATTTTCACATGTGTTTTTCAGGAGCTGTTGCATAAGATGATCAAGATACACATAGGCAGACTTGGGCTTTAGTGACAATAAAAGATGCAAGACTAGTTAATTATGTTGTATTTCCTTGTTTGTTAAGACATTGTAACACTTTTAATCAATAAAACGAAACTTCAATTGCCATGGATTTGAAACAATTAATTCTGTTACAACACTCCCCGACATTTCCGCCACGTTTCGTATGTTCTACGTGGTCGGGGTGTGACATTTGGGTAAAGTTCTTTCCTTGTTCGGTGTATAGATCCTACGAGGACTTGATTCAAGCTAATTGGGACTTCCTTTGAGGCAGATAACATCAAATCGAAGGAAGTAAGAACAACTTGTAATCCCTTATAAATAAACTACTATTAAAACTTTAAACCGGCCTTGCAGGACTGTATCCCTGCTGACTCAGACCAATATGGCCGAGGGTAGCATTACCTCCAAAAGAGGAACATGCCACATTTTGCATTAATAACTTACTTAATTATCTTTCAATAATACGGCCTTGCGGGACTATATCCCTGCTGACTAAGACCAATATGGCTGAGGGTAGCATTGCCTCCAAAAGAGGGACATGCCACTATAACTAAGATAATCTCTTAAAAAACCTAAAGTGCGGAAATCATCAAAGGATACTTAAAAGATGAGTCGGAACCAAGTGAATCATTCTTGTTATTTGTTTATTTATTTTAATTTCTTTCTTTATTTTACATGTTTAAACATTTTTCAAAATTTTGGTCGATTAGACGTTGACGATAAACCGGTATTAAAAGCTCTTGTGTCCTTGGGCGACCTCGGTATCTTACCATCACTACATTACGTCAACGATGGGTGCACTTGCCCTAACGTGTTGTAGAGAGTGATAGTTTCATATCGTGTTTTATAAATTTAAAGCTTGATAAAAAGAGTAGAAAGTACTAAAAAATACACTAAAAATCAGTACACGCTCCGACAGACGTCAAGTTTTTGGCGTCGTTGCCGTGGACACAAGGATATTAAGAAAGCTTAAAATCAACGGCCTAATCATTTTCTTTAGTTTTTCTGTTCAAATTTCTTTTCGTTTCACAAAAAAAACCGGTTACAGTAGTTAACACGGGGCCGTACTGCACTAACACGGGGCCATGGCTTGATTATAGTAACTGAAAAATTTTCTGCAGAAGGCTCACACTGTGACAACTAGCACTTTTCCATGCATTCCGTACAATAATTAAACAGTAATATGTGCTTTAATAACTGTGCATGATCTAGTTTACAAGACGAATGTAATTCTGATTACTATTATATACATACAATGGCATTTCATGTTGCAAGACTATTATCATTACTACATGCAACACAATATAGTTCTATTAATGCACAAAACAAAGTTAGCACAGTTATCAAACGAACTAGAAGTACTGACATGAGTTCAGTACTTAGACAGACGTGATATTAAAACACAGAATGAGCCCTAGAACCAAGTGATCCACTAGGATAGTGTGTAGGAAAGTAGGGATTTCAAAACTGCCTTCCTAGTGATGACATAGGTGCCGGAAAGTGCCAGAAACACACTAAAACTGCAAAATTCTGCAGAAAATAAATAAATTCAGCAAAAATTCAGCTTTTAACATCTAAATATAATGCAGAAATGTGATTTAATGGTCCAGAATACTTTCCTAAGTGTCGAGAATCAAAACTGTCACAAAACACAACATAAAGCACACTATACTGCGCAATTTAGCACATTAACGAACAGTAACGAAACGAACAACCGGGCACTACCCAAAACATCAGATTTTTACTAGAAGCACTATTTTTATGTTACGAAGCTAGTTATGGTCACCGAACATCATATTACATCTCATAAACAATAAATACATAAAATACCTAACTAGCACCATTGAATCCTAACTAAATCAAGTAACTTACCATTAAAAGTTACACTTTACCCCCCCCCCTTTTTGATGGTCGGTTAGGGGACATAGGTCCAACATAATATTTGTTTACTATATTTTAATAGATTTTGTTGGAGAATATACCAACATTTATGCCATATGCCACTTAATTGTTGGAAGATAATACTTATAACCACAAGATTACATTTCTAAATCATTCATCACCCTTAACTTCACTATTCTTTTTCTTCTCCTCTCAATAAGCTACGACCACAACAACCCCCCATACAACCTTCATTTTCAATCCAATTCCAAATAATCCAAGGTGATTCTAAGGTGTCTCGGGTCTATCTAAGAAGGTCGCAAGCAACGGAACTTGAAGGACCTCTCTCTAGTGCTTTTATCCACCTCATTTGTCATCTTTTCTTCTCTTGATCATCCCTAGCCTTGAGCTAGTGGTAAGAACATCATACACTCCATTTTACATCTTATTTAAGTGGTTAAAAGATGATACATGATGTTAATCTTAAAGAGCACTAAGAATCAAGAAGATGAAACATGAACATAAGCTTAATATCTAAAGAAATCATGTTGTTTAATGTTGAATATGCTACTTGATGATTGATTGGTTATGTTAATGATGTAGATCATCATATGATCTTGCTAAATGATGATTAAAAACATAATCTAGCAAGATGAGAGGACGAAAATGTTAGAGATTAATGGATCATCCTCACAAAAGTCATGAACTTGAAAGAATAAATTGTTTTCTTGCTAAATGAGGATTAAAGTAAGATGTAAGTCTTGTAGATCTAATATTTCAAGGATGATTTTTTCAAGAAATCAAGTTAAAAATATAAAGTTTACTTAACCTTGGTTCCTAAAGAAATCAATCATGTTTTTAAAGGTTAAACAAGTGTAGAAACACATGTGTAACAAGAAATATCCAAGAAGAAACATTTTTAGAAAATGTGATCACAAGTTGTAAAAACCATTTTCTTTAAAAATGATGTTTTTAAAGAAACAACCACACTTTAAAGGGTAACAAGACTTACTAAACACACTAGTAAGTTACTGCAAATTTTTGTAAATTTTCAAGTTCATGAAGTAGTTGATTATGCTTGATTTTTGGCAAAATTGGTAAGTATAGATTGATTATTGGTTGATTGTGTTGATTTACAAAAGAAAATGATATGCCTTGAAGGCATGGAAACCTTCATTTTTAGGGGAAACTATGGCAAATTTTTTCTAAAAATTAGACACTTAGAAAAATATTTCTAAACAAATATTTACAAGTATATTTTAAACCATCGATTTTCACATAAAGTTTTCCATAAATTTTGTTACAAAAATTATAAATATTGGAGATTGGCTTTTACAAATAAAAGTGACTAAAAATGTATTTAGCAAAATATATATATAGATGTCTCCATGTGTGTGATTATTTGTATATTATGTGTGTTAGTTATATTATCTTAGGACTTGAAATAATATAACTCATCAATATACCAAAAATTGCAATCCAAAATATTACCAAAATTCCAAGGAATAAATATACAAAGAATACCCAAAATATTGGTGAAACCAAACAAAGGAATGTAACTTACGAAATATTCTGTAACTTTTATTCATAAGTATATTTTTGGTAAATAATATTTTGGACACCAAAAGAACAAAAATATGATTTTTACAATTATTATAAGATTATATCATATTTTTGACAAGTAGAAAATATATTATTTTTGGGCAAATCAAAATATATATTTTCTTGGAATTATTAGAAGATATATTATTTTTTGGAAGAAACATATATTTTCTCAAACACACATGAAATACATTATTTTTGAGAGAAAATGTATTTTCTTAGATAAACTTGAAATTTATTATTTTTGGAAGGAAAATGGATTTATATATATTTTCTAAGTTAGACTTGGAAATATATTATTTTCGAGACTTGTATGAGATTTATAAATATTTTTGCCAAAGGAAAAATTATAAATATTTTTTCTAAGTAATATTTCTTAAAATATATATCTTGAAAATATATATTGATGTAATTGTATTAAAGATATTATTTCGGAAAAATTAATACAAAATTAAGTATAAAAATACCTAACAATCACAATGAAAATACGTATTTTTGTACAAAATAAATACACTCCGGAATACGACACCGATGCATGGCAAAAATATACAAGTATAAGAATACAAATACACCCATCCTTGGGAAGGGAATAAATGTATAAATACTTGAAAGGTATCAAGTTAAATAATATTGTTTTAACAATTATTCCAAAATTTAATAAATATAATTTAAGTTAAAATATTTATTATTTTAACAAATAATTATATAACTTGGTAATGTTACGGACACAAAGAAACGTAACTTAAAGACACTAATTAATACTAAGTCAAGGCACGACCCACTCGTCTAATAGACCATAGTACGTTGTAGGTAGTTGTGCACACTAGTAGCAGCTTGAGTTATGTCGGATTGAAGAACGCAAAACCGTGAGTTCATGTCCCCCTTTTCTCTTAAATGTTTTCGGATTTATAACTCTCGGGGGTGGAATACATGTTGCATATGTTTAATTGGTATGAATTGGCTATGAAATGAATTATAGATCATGGGAGCATAGATTGAAATTGAAATGCCATTAACTCTTAATTATGGACGAAGGTTAGATCTAACGGGTATGGCCGAGCCCCACTCATGGTCCCTATGTGACCACTTGAGTGCTTTGGTGTCCCAGTCGAGGTAACTCGACAACAGTCAAGGTGAATTGACACGGTCAAGGTAAATTGACACGTTCAAGGTAAATTAACACAGTCGAAGGGGAAATTCGACACAATCGAGGAAATCGACGAGGGTATAAGCCTACTCATATTGAGTTCTCCCTATGTCTCCACATGCATTAGTGTCCTTGCAAAACATTAATTTGATCTGTTCATAGATGCTTTTCATACCTATTTTCAAAGCTGTATCTCAAACGTTTACAAAGTCTATCAGTATTTATACAAAACGCTTGAACTCGCTCAACTTTTGTTGATGTTTTCCAAAATTACATGTATTTCAGGTAACAAGTTGGATCTTGGGCGCTGGTGTAGTTTCTAGAAGTAAATTCCAAGTTTAGATGTCATCCACTTTTGTTGATTTGTAACTTAGTCGAATGTTGTGTTGTTTGAAACTTAAATAACTGGTGTTGTAATACTTTAAACTTAATGAACGGATTAACATCGTTTTGATCATATAGTTGTTTATTATGATTGAATGCAATGGTATTGAACAAGTCACACATCATACGCTTCCACAAAAGTCAGGGTGTGACAGTTTGGTATCAGAGCTTCGATTGTAGTGAACTAGGATTCCTTCTTGAGTCTAGACTACAATCACTAGGACCCTCTCACGAAAACATTTTTACAAAAAGGTTTTTCATTGCATTCACGAAAGCGTCAAGATCCATGAGTCAAACATTTTTCAAAGAAAAGGCAAGGCAAGGACAATAGTAGGGAGGAGGATACCCCAAATTAAAGTGCCAATTAAGGCATAGTCTAAGTGAGATAGACTAGCCAAAGGCAAGATGACCCCACCCAAAGGACAAACGAGAGTTATATGTGACATGATGCATCTATTTTCCTGTTTATGCTAAGTAACCTATTTATTTATTTATTGATATATATATACGTATAAGTGTATGGAATAATTATTGACGTGAACAAGATACCTTCGACTCCAAATCCTATTATTGTTCTTGACTCGCACGATGAAGCTATCGGCCTCACGTTCATTGCAAAGCTCATGGCTGGAGTGAATACCAAACGAGATTCTGAGCTTGTTTCCGTAGGAGATGGCTATTCTTCCCTCTCGAATGTGAAAGAGCCTGACTACGGTAGTGATGGCGAGGCGGAGGCGGCTACCTTGGACAACACCCTTATCAGCAGGACGAGGTCCCTGTGGCTTTTGTGAAATGAGATTAAAGATGCTCTTGTCCAGACAAGGAAGATGAAGTATTCATCTTGAAGATGCCCCTCCAACTACTAGGAGTTCTCCTTATTTCTATTACGTATAATCATCGTGCTTATTCGCGCGTAACAATGACGGATGTTAGCGCGTGGACCACCGCTATGGTCCTTGCTATGCTGGAGGTATAATGACAGTAGTGTCCCCTCTGTGGTTGACCATCTACTTTGAACGAGGGAAAGTTTGGGTGACCGTGCAAGACAATTTATTATTACGGGAGCCCACGTAATAACGACTTGTAGTGCATGGAAATCCTGGTGGACTATGCGGGTCAAGCTAATGATCACCACCCATCCAAAAATAATCTCTAGGTGTTCACACCTTCATCTAGTAGAACAATACCCAAACAGTTTCCTTAGCACTTTATAAAGTAGGAAACCTGTCTTTGCCTACTTTGTGTCTGACACTTCTACCCGTCTACGAGTCGTTTGGGAACCGGTATCTAAGCAAGTGAAGATGGCTAACACGCGGGAAAGATTCAGTAACGTTACACTCTCTATCACCCCTATATGTACAACTCCCATCTCGTGGAAAGTATACCCGTCTTTGTGAAGCTAAAGACCTAAGAAAACCAATGTAGAAGGAAAATAACTACTACTTTCATATTATGGAACTTGTATGACCGAGGTGATGTAACCTCGAGTTCATTTTGTTTTCCCCGTTACAAACAATTAGTCAAGTTGTCAAGCATATATGAAAGCTCAGTGGTTGTTTTCTTACTTATACATTGTTGATTATATATGCATGTGATATTGGGTGATTACATGTTTGCTTGGGGTAATATGTACCTCATAGACAATTATGGAATGTTGTCTAACCTACCCCATACCTTTTGACAGACGAAAATGCTGCCCAGATGTGACACAGACACCATTACGTTAACTATGACCGAATACAATGAGCGCATTTCCCAAGTTATAACGCGAAATGAAGCCCTCCACTCTGCACACAGCGGTGGCACTCCCGGAAGTAACCCTCCAACTTGATGCACCTATAAATAGTTCCTAGACTACAAGGCATTAAATTTCGATGGCACAGGAAGTGCCATTGCATTTGTTCGTTGGGCAGGAAAGACTGACCCCGTTCTGAGAATGAGTAACTGTTCTCCCGAGCGAAGCGTTACCTATATCTCAGGGTTGTTTTTGGATGGCGCACTCTCCTGGTGGAACCTTCAGGTTCAGGCCCTTGGTGAAGATACTGCTTATGCACTGAGCTGGGACGAGCTCAAGGAATTGATGCGGAAGAAGTACTGTTTTAGGGCCGAAATCCAGAAGCTTGAAACTGAGTTCTGGAATTTGAAAATGGACAGGCCGAAGATTTCTGAGTACGTCCAACGATTTCATGACTTGTCTAGGGTTGTTCCCTACTTAGTCAAGCCGGAATTCAAGAGGATTGAGCGATTCATTTAGGGACTTGCACCTCAAATCCTGAGCATGGTTACTACCTCAAAGTTGTGACAACTGCCACTTTCGGGTAAATTACTTACATTTAAAACGATGATTTACATTATACAAGTATGTATTCTGAATATTCGGACTGCATGATTACATGTTATACATTTTAGAAAACTCATGGAATATTCGTTTATTATTACACATGATTCACTTTTATCGGGTACATTTGAAATAGTGCAAACAATTCACCGAAACAACTAGAGTAGTGCCTAGTGAACTTTAGTGCTGACGAAAACTCTGGATCCGCAGAAAACATCTAAAATGACATCTTTAGGACTCGGATGAGAGTCCAATATCAATTATATATTAAACCCGATATGGGAATACAAGAGTTCGGGTAATATTTTACCGATGTCCGGTAGCACTAAAAACTGTCCGAAATGCGCTAAAAGTGACCATTTCATGAATTTTCCGCAAGATTCAGCAATTGTATTTTATTACAAGATGCAAAAATTGATGTTTAGACACCAATTTCATATAAAAATAATTATGGAATATCCATTACATACATAACTGGAATTTTTCCTACAACTTCCGTAAGCGTACCTTTCGGCTATTTACTTGCGAAACGAGCGCTAAACATCTAGCCGAACTATATTTTGGCACATATAGCGAACTAGTGGTTATTATTTTTGGTCTTGTAAAGCTAGTTTATGGTCTTTGCAAGTCAAGAAACATCTCGGAAAATTGCAAAACCTAAACACCTAAAGGCTTACATCTTTATATTCTTTTGAAATCTAAAAAAAATAACTAAGTCATTTTTACCACACAAGACCCCCCCCCCCCCCATGTATAACCGTAAATTAGGGGGCCCCACATTACTTAACCATGTGTTTAATATCTAGATATTTTTGTTAAGTTACAAGTGGATGATGTTGGTGGATAATTATAACACTTATCTCATTAAACATTACTAGCATTCTATTACCCTTTTCACCTTATCTTTCACACACATAAGAACTCTTTCAATCTTCATCTTTTCACCAAGAACACCATCCAAAAACCCAATTATTTTTATCATCTCCTTCATGATCAAGATGGATTTCCAAGTAACATAAGGTGATCTAAAGCATTTACAAGTTAACGGAAGCTTTTTCATCCATTCAAGAACCTTAAATCATCAAGATCATCATCTTATTAGTTCTTAATAATCTTCTAAGATCATCCCTAGCCTAGTGCTAGAAGTAAGCTTCTATATCTATTTTTTTTATGCAAATATATTAAGTTTATGATTGTTATTATTACTAATAATAACCATGTAATCATACATAATAAGCATGAAAAATACAAAGAAGCAAAGATAAAAATCATGATATAATTATGATTGTTTATATTATGATCTAAGACTTGATATATGCTTATTTAGTCTTGTTATGATGTTTATGATGCAAATAAATTATTAGAAGATGTTTTAAGTTATGATCTAAAAATTATGCATGTTTATGTTAAAGGGTTTTTAACATAAAGGATTAATGGATGATCATAACTATTGATCTTGTGAAAATATATAAGGTTTTTGGTTAAAAACAATACTCTCACAAGATTATAAAAAGGAACATACAACTAGAGATTTTTATAAAAGTTGTTAAAAACTAAAATTAAACTTGGTTTTTGAACTTGTTAGCATATGAAATAATCATGGTTAAAACCCTACATGATTTGGATATCATCTTGATAATTTCATGTTATAAAAGTCTCATATGCTTAGTTAAGTTGTAGAGTAAATTGGTGGTGATTTGATAAAGAAAATGATATGTTTATAAAACATGGTTAGAATAAAATACAAAGGTTATATAGCCATTTTTCATAAAAACTTTATTTTATAAAGTAACAACATTTTTGGTTGTATTTAGACAAGAGAAATATATATTTTTTTTTAGAAAAATATATATTTGGTGATTTAACAACTTATGTGCTATGTGATTATTTGATGGTATTAGTTATATATATCAAAGATAGGAACTTTATTACAATGGTAATAATGAACACATGATACATAATAATCAAAGTCTTATAAGACTTCACATAATTACGCCTTAAAACGAGTTACGGACGATTCGAATAATCGGACACCAATTATGGTCAAAATGAACGACGGACGACTACATAAGTGAATTGCCAATCCGGGGAGTTACTACGACGTTTAGACGATTTATCGACACGAAATATAAGTATCCTATCAATAACAAATTTCGGATGTTTATAAACTTATAAAAACTAATATGTTTTTATTTACTAACAAGTATACTTAGTAAATTTTTATAAAAAGGTTTTTTATAAAAATAAATGGGCTTATTATACTAGTGGGCTATTTTTATAACAAATGGGCTTATATTACTTAAAGGGCTATTTTACTTAATGGGCTATTTTTCTTAATGGGCTTATCTTCATAATGGGCTTAACATAAATTCATGGGCTAAGCCCAAATACTAAACATATGGGCCAAAGCCCAACACTATTCAAGCCCAACACTATTCAAGCCCAACACTATTCAAGCCCAATACTATTCAAGCCCAACACTATTTGAGGCCCAACACTATTTGAGGCCCAACACTATTTGAGGCCCAACACTATTTGAGGCCCAACACTATTGAGGCCCAACACTATTTAAGGCCCAGCACTATTTAAGCCCAATAACTTGAAAACATGGGCTTGGCCCAATGTTACCATTATTGGAAACACAACTATACAATTGATACATATAAGACACGAAATTCAGCGGACTAGATCCGACTAAACAACTCATTCATCGAATACACAGTTAACGAACAGTAAAGACATACAAGTCTTACACATATTGAAGACACAAGACTTGTACTCAAGTTCTTTACAAAGACCGAAGTGTCTAACAAAAATAAGAACATTTGTAGGTTGCAACGCTATTCAGGACGACCGCACGTGAGATCTTATTTACTTCTATTCACGGACGCAATTCAGTGAGTTCATGTCCCCTATTCATTTAAATGTTTTACAACTTTACAACTATCGGGGAAAATACATGTTCATCGTATGTTAAAGTTAGGGAATGAAACACCTTAGATCATGTGCGAATTAGGGTCTATACATATAAGCACCATTAATCCAGTTTGGACCTAGGTACAAGGGGTTAGATCTAATGGGTTTTGGCGAGCCCCACTCTTGGTCGTGGACCCATACAGAAGAGTGCGTTTGTGTCCCAGTCGATAGGAGTCGACATAAAATCGTCTAGGGTTGGATTGCTTCCTAATTCGTCACACATATTAATGTCCTCGCGAAACATTAATGATCAATGATTTCATTGACGCTTTACATACTACATCATACATACAGATACATTTTATACAATTCACATGTTGTGGATACAGTTTATACATCATACATACAGATACATTTTATACAATTCACATGTTGTGGATACAGTTTATACATCATACATACAGATACATTTTATACAATTCACATGTTGTGGATACGGTTTATACATCATTCATACAGATACAGTTTATACAATTCACATTTTACAGATACAGTTTATACAACTCACATTTTACAGATACATCTCATACAGCTAAACTGCATGAACTCGCTCAACTTTTGTTGATGTTTTCAAACTTAACATGTATTTCAGGAAATTAGTGGACCTGACAGACATTTCAGTCAAGGAAAGCAAGTATCAAGACTCCATGCCACCATTTGAAGGGTTTGCCCATTATATACCGCCTCTTTGCGGTGATATAGTGGTCAAAGCCTTGACATTTTAAGACTTACATTTTGATGTATAGAACGATGAAAACGCATTTTCATTTGATGGTTTGTAACAAATACATTTAACTTATGTTGCGTTCTTTCGAAACAATTATGACAATGGCATTGGAGCTTGTTTTTATTCATTTAGTATTGTTCACTTATATTGTTATGCAATGAGAACCGATCAGATCACACCTCGCGCTTCCGCTACGAGCGGGTGTGACAGATTGGTATCAGAGCATCGATTGTAGTGAACCAGGATTCTTTCTCGAGTCTAAGTCTACAATCACTAGGGATCTCTCACGAAAACCTCTTGTTCATGTTGAACAGATTATAAATAAAATTGGACAAGTCAAAAAGGTTTTCATTGCATAAACATTTTTCAAGGTCCACTACAGCAAAAATTCATTTCACATAAATCAAGCGAGGACATTTCCATGGGTGAAGTCTATGAGAAACAGACACAATACATTAATAGACTATGTGCCTACAATACATTACATTATCAGTTTATGCATTATAAACAGTTTACAAGTTCAGCTTATACAAGATAGAAATCCTTGATTGATAGGATTTTACATGATTATATATATAGGTGGTTCATATATATGTTGCATGAAATATTTTGCCAAGAACAAGATACCTTCGACTTCAAACTCTATTATTATTATTTACTCACACGATGAAAATATCGACCTCATGTCTAATGCGGAGCTTATGGCGAACATGATTCCTAAGTGAAATCTTAAACTTAATTCCGTAAAATATGGTTGCTTTCTCGCGAATGCTGAGATGCCTGACCATGATAATGACGACGAGGCAAAGGTGGTAACCTTGGACAACAACTCCATTAGTGGGACGAGATCCCTGTGACTCATACTAATCAAGGTTGATATACTCTTGTCCTTACAAGGAAGATGAAGTATTCATCTTGAAGGTGCCTCTTGGGTTGTTATTATTACAAATTCTTTTCATTTCTATTTCACCTAACGCCGTACCGTTCTGCGAGTAATGACAACGAACGTTGACACGTGAGTTATCACGAAGGTCCCTCCTATGTTGAAGGTATATTGACAATAGTGTCCTCTCTCTGACTGATCGCCTTCTCTGAACGAGAGAATGCTAGGGTGACCATGCAAGACAATTTATTATTACGGGGGCCCACGTAATAACAACTTGTAGTGCATGGAAATTCTGGTGGACTCTGCGGGTCAAGCTAATGATCACTATTCATTCGAAATTCTTAAGTTATTATTTGAGATTCTATTAGAACACGAACTGTGGTGGTTAGTATAACACCCTACAATACAATGCAATGCAATGCAATACAATACAATACAATACAATACAATACAATACAATACAATACAATACAATACAATACAATACAATACAATACAATACAATACAATACAATACAGGAAGACGACACGTATTTGTTCACACCTAACATTCGATCTATATCACGATTCAGTTGAGACTAGTCATTTAAACAAACAAAACTTGTTAACTACTCATGGAGGATTTTCCTCAACATTCTCGAAATTCTTGAACATGGGTTGGTTCCAGGGTGTCTATGACACTTTATCCTACTTTACCTTACCTTACTGTATCATATTCCACCTTATCATATTTATTGGAAGTGATACAATAAATTCCGTCGTTTGACATTTGTTTTTTTTTTCCAAGGGATGGTATGGCATGAACCATGCTGCAACTCCCTCATTACATTCTATTCGACATCTTTGGAAATTCTAAATAATTTTGCTAGAGCTCGTGAAACTCAAGCACTATTACCATAATTGTCACATGGACAAGTAAGACAAAGGATTTTCTTTACTTAGGATGATCAAGGTCCATAGAGTAGGGAATACATATTATATAGACGAAGACCACTGGTTGGTTTCCCCTCCTCAACGAATTATTTTTTTTTTCTTTTTCCATTTAAACATATGACCAATACACGCAAGAGGCATTACACCTTTTGGTTTTGGTTATCCACATTATCATTTATTCAAACATATATGAACAATATGGTCTTGAGGTTTCCATGACCGATTGATTGTATTCTTCATTCTTGGGCACATGATAGACTTTATTTATTCAAATAAATGTCTAGATTCTTTTAATTGTGTGTATTAAAAAGATCATGGCGCCAAAAGAATCAATTGTTTAAGTTAAAAGTTATGTGTTGAAAACTATTGCTTTTACACAAGACATGGTTTATACATGACATTGTTACGCAAGACATTGTTATACATATCATTTGATGTTGGTTTACACAAGACATTTTTGGTGGTTATTTGTAAGTGATGAGACGTGTGTAATATGATAAAAGCATGGTGGATACGCCGCTGGTACTTCCTATATATAAGTGCTTATGTTATATTGCATATCGTGGTGTTATTCAAATCTCTTCGACAAAGACAAGACATGACATTTTTGCACAAGACGCGACATCCTCTACCCAAGACATAATATTCTATTTCAAGACATGATATATTTATTCACTACATTTTTTTTTGGTTATTTATTTAACCATACATCATTCTTTTATATCATCTGATTTTCATATCTATTTTCATATGATTTTATAAAAGAACTCGATCATAACTGGAGCCAATGTTAATGGTTACACTTGATGCTTTCACGGTCTCTCAAGGGTTGTTCCATACTGGAAAACACCCAAATTCAAACACACTGAGTGTTACATTTTAGGTTTAGCCTCGGAGATCCGAAGCATAACCACATCATCCCTCCCTACCTCAATCACTCAAACAATAACTCTCGCCATGAGAGAAATGAAGGTAACTGCTGCCATAAACGATTTTGGTACCAGGATGTATGCTGGTAACTTGTCGAAATCCTAAATGTGAATAAGTGTGTGTTTGGTTAGAACTATGAATACTCCACAAAATCCCAATGAAGTCATGAGTACGTACACTCTACGATCATCATGTACCAATTCTATTAATACCAACACCGAGCTTAGCTATTGCTTTTAAATGTTAAGCATATACTCGAATTAGAGTCATGTTGGACACATATTACTATATCAAGTTAGCTAATGGGGAATTAGCTGAGACATATCAAATCATTAAGGGCCACCGGTATGTATCCTATTCGTCAACATTTCACATCCATGTTATTTTATACAATTGGCAATTTTAGCTTCATCTCAACATTTCACATACATGAGTTTCATGGCTAGGGACGGGATTGTCCTAGCTACAATTAGGGATTGGGTTATCCTACATCTAAACATATGGTTGGGTTATCCAACATCTAAACATATGGATCGGGTTATCCTACATCTAAACATATAGATTGGGTTATCCTACATTTAAACATATGGTTCCTAAAACTATACAGTGAAGTCCTCGCCACACAGAATTTAAAATGTACTTGGCCTAGAGTCAAGTAAGCTAGACGTCTCCTCATTCTATAGAATTGGCAAAAAGTAAACTAGTCGAGTCTAGAGCTGAAATTCAATATCGATCTCTTCCCTGTTCAGTTGAGTAGTTTCGAAGTAGTGGTTGACATGGATTGGTTATCCGATAACCTAGCCGAAGTCTTCTGTCATGAGAAGGTCATTCGCCTACCACTACCGAATAAAGAGACACTTGTTATTCATGGAGAGAAGCATGACACACCATTGCAGATCATCAATTGCATGAAAGCACAGAAGTACTTACGGAAAGGTTGTGTTACCTTTCTAGCACATGTTGTTGACAAGAAGGCCATTGGGCCTCAGATGACAGATATTCCTGTGGTAAAAGAATTCCCTGAAGTCTTTCCTAAAGACTTGCCAGGACTACCACCATGTTGACAAGTCGAGTTTCACATCGACTTGGTACCGGGAGCTGCAACCGTAGCCAAATCTCCATGTTGATTAGCACCTTCTGAACCTTGTAGTTGACCAAATAAGGATGTTGTGAGTTCATAACCCCCACGCTTTACCATTATACATCTTTATAAAGGTTTTGGGGGGTGGAAAGACATGCAAGTTTTGCAAAAGTGCACAACATTTCGATGAATGAAAATTCATATTTCTAAACCATGTTACAAATAAATTTCCAACTAACTCAAATGGTTTATGAAAGGTTCTAGCTTCTACTCTAAGATAGACTTACGATCGGAGTATCATCAGTTACGAATTCAAGAGGAAAGCATACCGAAAACGGTTTTTAAGACTCGTTACGGTCATTACGAGTTTCTCGTTATGCCTTTTGGTTTAACAAATGCACCAGCGGTCTTCATGGATTTAATGAATCGTGTGTGCAAGCCGTATCTTGACAAATTCATTATAGTGTTTATTGACGACATTTTGATATACTCTCGATCGACTGATGAACATGAGCAACATTTGAGAACCATTTTAGAGTTGTTAAAGACAATAAATTCGCCCCAAATCGAAAAACAAGATATAGCCTTACAAATTATTCTTAAGATTGGTGCATAGCATTTTACAATCTTATCATTATCCAACGATACCGATGACTCTGTTGTAGACTATGATGCTTCGCATCAAGGAATGGGTTGCGTACGCGTGCAACGTGAAAAAGTTATTGTGTATACGTCGCGCCAATTAAAAAGTTCACGTGAAGAACTATACCACTCTCGACCTTGAGTTAGGCGTGGTGGTATTCGCTTTAAAAGAATTATGGCGACATTATTTTTATATGGTACTCAATGCATTATTTTCACGGATCATAAAAGTCTTCAACGCATATTCAACCAAAAAGAATTAAATATACGTCAACGATGTTTGTTGAATTGTTGAACGACTATGATTGTGAAATAAAGTACCATCCGGGCAAGGCAAACGTTGTAGCAGATGCCTTGAGCCGCAAGGAGCGAGTTAGAACACTGAGAGTTCAAGCATTAGAGAAGATGATTCACAAGCGCTCAAGGAAGAGCATATTCAAGCAGAAACACTTCGAGGCATGAAGGAACAGTTAGTGCCGAAAGAAGATGGAACTTTATACCTTATGGGTCGAAAATGGGGTTCCATTCTTTGGCGGCCTTCGAGATGATATTTTGAGGAAGCACATAGGCCTAAGTAGTGAAAGAATACTACTGGTGGCCTAACCTCAAAAGTAATATCGCGACTTATATCGGAGAATGCTTGACTTGCGCGAAAGTCAAAGTCGAGTAGCAAAATCCCTCGGACTTGTTACAACAACCCGAGATTCCCGTTTGGTAATGGGAACAAATATCGATGTACTTCATTACGAAGTTACTCAGGACCTCAAGAGGTCACTACATGAAATGGGTAATCATCGATAGACTAACAAAGTCCGCACACTTCTTACCTATTCGGGAGAAGGATAATACTGAGAAACTAGCGGAACTCTATCTCAAAGAAATAGTGGCTCGTCATGGAGTGCCTATTTCAATCATTTCAGACCGAGACGGTCGTTTTATTTCTAGAATTTGGAAATCATTTCAACAGGCCTTTGGATCTCATTTGAATCCAAGTACGGCCTTTCATTCACAAACTGACGGCCAGAGCGAACGGACAATCCAAACACTCGAATATATGTTTCGCACATGTGTTATGGATTTAGGCGGCAATTGGGATACTCATCTACCATTAGTTGAGTTTTCCTACAATAACAGCTACAATACTAGTATACAATCTGCACCGTTTGAAGCTCTTTATAGTCGAAAGTGTCGCTCTCCGCTATGTTGGGCGGAAACAGGCGATAGTTAAATAATTGGTCCGAAACTAGTCCAAGAGACTACGGATAAAAATTTTTCAGACCCGAGACCGTATCAAGACGGCTCGCGATCGACAAAAGTGCTACGCAGATAAAAGACGAAAACCATTATCTTTCGAGGTTGGAGACAAAGTCTTGTTGAAAAGTCTCGCCTTGGAAGGGCGTATCAAGGTTTGGTAAACGTGGAAAGCTTAACCCACGTTACGTTGGACCATTTGAAATCTTGGAAAAGATTGGCACCGTTTTCTACAAACTAAAGTTACTAGAAGAACTAAGTAAAGTACACGACATATTTCATTTGTCGAATCTCAAGAAGAGTCCAACGCAAGAAACAGTTTTCATCCCGAAGGATGAGGTTCATATAGATAACAACTCCAATTCGCCAAAGCACCTGTTGAGGTCATGGACCAGAAGGTCCAGAAAATACAAAGGAGAACATTAAATCAAAGCCAAATACTCTCACCTGTTTGAGAACAATCCTGCAAAGGATGACTCATCTTGAATTTCGGGACGAAATTCTCAATAACAGGGGGAGAATGTGACAACTGCCACTTTCGAGTAAATTACTTACATTTAAAACGATGATTTACATTATACAAGTATGTATTCTGAATATTCGGACTGCATGATTACATGTTATACATTTTAGAAAACTCATGGAATATTCGTTTATTATTACACATGATTCACTTTTATCGGGTACATTTGAAATAGTGCAAACAATTCACCGAAACAACTAGAGTAGTGCCTAGTGAACTTTAGTGCTGACGAAAACTCTGGATCCGCAGAAAACATCTAAAATGACATCTTTAGGACTCGGATGAGAGTCCAATATCAATTATATATTAAACCCGATATGGGAATACAAGAGTTCGGGTAATATTTTACCGATGTCCGGTAGCCCTAAAAACTGTCCGAAATGCGCTAAAAGTGACCATTTCATGAATTTTCCGCAAGATTCAGCAATTGTATTTTATTACAAGATGCAAAAATTGATGTTTAGACACCAATTTCATATAAAAATAATTATGGAATATCCATTACATACATAACTGGAATTTTTCCTACAACTTCCGTAAGCGTACCTTTCGGCTATTTACTTGCGAAACGAGCGCTAAACATCTAGCCGAACTATATTTTGGCACATATAGCGAACTAGTGGTAATTATTTTTGGTCTTGTAAAGCTAGTTTATGGTCTTTGCAAGTCAAGAAACATCTCGGAAAATTGCAAAACCTAAACACCTAAAGGCTTACATCTTTATATTCTTTTGAAATCTAAAAAAATTAACTAAGTCATTTTTACCATACAAGACCCCCCCCCCATGTATAACCGTAAATTAGGGGGCCCCACATTACTTAACCATGTGTTTAATATCTAGATATTTTTGTTAAGTTACAAGTGGATGATGTTGGTGGATAATTATAACACTTATCTCATTAAACATTACTAGCATTCTATTACCCTTTTCACCTTATCTTTCACACACATAAGAACTCTTTCAATCTTCATCTTTTCACCAAGAACACCATCCAAAAACCCAATTATTTTTTTCATCTCCTTCATGATCAAGATGGATTTCCAAGTAACATAAGGTGATCTAAAGCATTTACAAGTTAAAGGAAGCTTTTTCATCCATTCAAGAACCTTAAATCATCAAGATCATCATCTTATTAGTTCTTAATAATCTTCTAAGATCATCCCTAGCCTAGTGCTAGAAGTAAGCTTCTATATCTATTTTTTTTATGCAAATATATTAAGTTTATGATTGTTATTATTACTAATAATAACCATGTAATCATACATAATAAGCATGAAAAATACAAAGAAGCAAAGATAAAAATCATGATATAATTATGATTGTTTATATTATGATCTAAGACTTGATATATGCTTATTTAGTCTTGTTATGATGTTTATGATGCAAATAAATTATTAGAAGATGTTTTAAGTTATGATCTAAAAATTATGCATGTTTATGTTAAAGGGTTTTTAACATAAAGGATTAATGGATGATCATAACTATTGATCTTGTGAAAATATATAAGGTTTTTGGTTAAAAACAATACTCTCACAAGATTATAAAAAGGAACATACAACTAGAGATTTTTATAAAAGTTGTTAAACACTAAAATTAAACTTGGTTTTTGAACTTGTTAGCATATGAAATAATCATGGTTAAAACCCTACATGATTTGGATATCATCTTGATAATTTCATGTTATAAAAGTCTCATATGCTTAGTTAAGTTGTAGAGTAAATTGGTGGTGATTTGATAAAGAAAATGATATGTTTATAAAACATGGTTAGAATAAAATACAAATGTTATATAGCCATTTTTCATAAAAACTTTATTTTATAAAGTAACAACATTTTTGGTTGTATTTAGACAAGAGAAATATATATTTTTTTTTTTAGAAAAATATATATTTGGTGATTTAACAACTTATGTGCTATGTGATTATTTGATGGTATTAGTTATATATATCAAAGATAGGAACTTTATTACAATGGTAATAATGAACACATGATACATAATAATCAAAGTCTTATAAGACTTCACATAATTACGCCTTAAAACGAGTTACGGACGATTCGAATAATCGGACACCAATTATTGTCAAAATGAACGACGGACGACTACATAAGTGAATTGCCAATCCGGGGAGTTACTACGACGTTTAGACGATTTATCGACACGAAATATAAGTATCCTATCAATAACAAATTTCGGATGTTTATAAACTTATAAAAACTAGTATGTTTTTATTTACTAACAAGTATACTTAGTAAATTTTTATAAAAAGGTTTTTAATAAAAATAAATGGGCTTATTATACTAGTGGGCTATTTTTATAACAAATGGGCTTATATTACTTAAAGGGCTATTTTACTTAATGGGCTATTTTTCTTAATGGGCTTATCTTCATAATGGGCTTAACATAAATTCATGGGCTAAGCCCAAATACTAAACATATGGGCCAAAGCCCAACACTATTCAAGCCCAACACTATTCAAGCCCAACACTATTCAAGCCCAATACTATTCAAGCCCAACACTATTTGAGGCCCAACACTATTTGAGGCCCAACACTATTTGAGGCCCAACACTATTGAGGCCCAACACTATTTAAGGCCCAGCACTATTTAAGCCCAATAACTTGAAAACATGGGCTTGGCCCAATGTTACCATTATTGGAAACACAACTATACAATTGATACATATAAGACACGAAATTCAGCGGACTAGATCCGACTAAACAACTCATTCATCGAATACACAGTTAACGAACAGTAAAGACATACAAGTCTTACACATATTGAAGACACAAGACTTGTACTCAAGTTCTTTACAAAGACCGAAGTGTCTAACAAAAATAAGAACATTTGTAGGTCGCAACGCTATTCAGGACGACCGCACATGAGATCTTATTTACTTCTATTCACGGACGCAATTCAGTGAGTTCATGTCCCCTATTCATTTAAATGTTTTACAACTTTACAACTATCGGGGAAAATACATGTTCATCGTATGTTAAAGTTAGGGAATGAAACACCTTAGATCATGTGCGAATTAGGGTCTATACATATAAGCACCATTAATCCAGTTTGGACCTAGGTACAAGGGGTTAGATCTAATGGGTTTTGGCGAGCCCCACTCTTGGTCGTGGACCCATACAGAAGAGTGCGTTTGTGTCCCAGTCGATAGGAGTCGACATAAAATCGTCTAGGGTTGGATTGCTTCCTAATTCGTCACACATATTAATGTCCTCGCGAAACATTAATGATCAACGATTTCATTGACGCTTTACATACTACATCATACATACAGATACATTTTATACAATTCACATGTTGTGGATACAGTTTATACATCATACATACAGATACATTTTATACAATTCACATGTTGTGGATACAGTTTATACATCATACATACAGATACATTTTATACAATTCACATGTTGTGGATACGGTTTATACATCATTCATACAGATACAGTTTATACAATTCACATTTTACAGATACAGTTTATACAACTCACATTTTACAGATACATCTCATACAGCTAAACTGCATGAACTCGCTCAACTTTTGTTGATGTTTTCAAACTTAACATGTATTTCAGGAAATTAGTGGACCTGACAGACATTTCAGTCAAGGAAAGCAAGTATCAAGACTCCATGCCACCATTTGAAGGGTTTGCCCGTTATATACCGCCTCTTTGCGGTGATATAGTGGTCAAAGCCTTGACATTTTAAGACTTGCATTTTGATGTATAGAACGATGAAAACGCATTTTCATTTGATGGTTTGTAACAAATACATTTAACTTATGTTGCGTTCTTTCGAAACAATTATGACAATGGCATTGGAGCTTGTTTTTATTCATTTAGTATTGTTCACTTATATTGTTATGCAATGAGAACCGATCAGATCACACCTCGCGTTTCCGCTACGAGCGGGTGTGACAAAAGTCTCCACAGAGGCTATCGATTTGAGTGTTACACTTACTGAAGAAGCTCTACGTATGGGAAAGTTTTCAGGATCTGAGGCAAACACGAAAGAGACTCATGTGGAGTCTTCGGGCAATAAGAAAAGGAAGTCTTCGAACCTAAAGATAGGCACCAAGCCAGTTATGGAAGCTCTAAAGCAAACAAAAGAAGGGAAGTGAACCCGCCTCGTGGCATGCAAGCTTATGGAGCAACTAATAAGGCTGGTGGTAAGGTTTACTTGGGGAATAAAGCGAGATGCGAGGAATGCAATTTTCACCATGAAGGTCGATGTCTGAGGCCTTAGTGTGGAAGGTGTGGAAAAGAAGGGCACCGCAAGGATGCTTGTTGGGCGAAGTACACAGACGGAAGAGATAATGGTAAAGTTCCAGGTTGCTACAGATGTGGTGAAGTAGGGCACTTTAGGAAAGATTTCCCTAGGAAGAACCAAACAAGGAAGGGTCTTCACGATCGGAGCTCGTGAAGCACGCCAGGATCCATATGTGGTTACGGGTACGTTCCATATTAACCAACTCTATGCATCCATTTTTGATTAATACTGGCACCGACTATAACCTTGTATGCTTAGAACCTAAGAAACTACTTGGCCTAGTTTCGAGTAGAATAGGCGTCCCGTATTCTTTAGAATTGGTGAATGGAAGGTTAGTTAAGCAAAGGGGATGATTAAGGATTGTATTTAGGAACTTAGAGAAAGGGTACCCCCCTATTACCATTGACTTGGGAAGTCACGATATTGTAGTCAGCATGGATTGGATATCCAAGGATAGAGCTGAAGTTGTTTGTCATAAGGAAAATCATTCGCATTTCTCTTGCGAATGATGAGACACTTATAGCACACAACCTTCTTGCAATAGATGCGAGGGCACTAGGCCCCGTAAGGCGGTGGATCTACGACACCTCACATTAGCCATAGAGACACGGAAGCGCCTCCGAATAGACTGCATAGCCTTCCATGCTCATGTTGTCAATAAGGAGACCATGAAGCCAAAGCCTGAAGACATCCCAGTGGTGGAGGAATTTCCAGAAGCCTTTCCTGAAGACTTAGCAGAAATACCTCCACAGCGACAAGAGGAGTTTAGGATAAACCTAGTACTAGAAGCGGCACCAGTGACAGATGACGCCTTACCAACTAGCTCCGTTCGAGATACATGAGCCTCCGATGCAAATGCAAGAGCTGCTAGATAGAGGAAATCTACCAGGCCGAGCTTCTCACCCAGGGAAGCCCCAGTGTTATTCATTAGGAAGTAGGGCGGCAGTTTTTACACGTGTACACAGCCTAATCTGAGAGGAACTCAGAAGAATTAATGTGGAAAAGTATTACGCATAGGTTACATGGAGATAGACGACTAACCATCAAGAATCGATACCCCTTACCGAGAATTAATGACTTGTCAACCAACTACAAGGTCCCAGCTACTATTCCAAGGTGGAATTAAGGACAGGGTATCACTAGTTGAGGAAACGAGAAGAAAGTTGGCAGTTTCTGTTTTGCATCAACTTCAGAGAAATGGATATCAAGGACCGGTATCCTTTGCCAAGGATTGATGACTTGTTCAACCAATTGTAAGGTTCTAGTTACTACTCAAAGATCGACTTGAGGTCAGGATGTCCTCAACTGCAAACACAAGAGGAAAGTATCCCTAAAACGACCTTTAGGACTCGCTTTGAGCATTACGAGTTCCTTGTCGTGTCGTTTGGCCTAACACATGCACCGGAAGTATTCATGGACCTCATGAATTGGGTGTAAGCCGTACCGGGATAAGATCATGATTATATTTATTGACTGCATTCTTATAAGCTCAAAGACCAAGGAAGGTCATGAGCAACATCTGCAATTCATCTCGGGACTCTTAGAGAAAGAACAGTTATGTGCTAGGATGTCGAAGTGCGAACTTTGGATTCGCGAGGTATGATTCTTAGGACACGTGGTGGATAAGAATGAGATTCATGTCGACCCTGCAATCAAGAGCTAAGGAGTCCCTAAGACACAACTAAGAATTTTTGGGGAATGTAGGCTGTATCAGACGACCCCTAGAAAGACTTTCAAGGACTGCTCAACCGCTAACAACCCTAACCTAGTCGACACCTATCTTGTCTTCACCTGGCAGTACCAATGAAATTGCGGTTCTTGTGACGCTTCTCGACAAGGTCTCGATTGCGCGTTGATGCAACAAGACCAAGTCATCGCTTACGCGTCACGTTGATTAAGGGATCATGAGAAGATACCTTAAACTAGGAGCAGTAAATGTGCGTTGCAAATTTGACGTCATTACTTGTATAGGCAAACGCTGCACGATCTTTACTGATCACAAGGGTTTGCAGCACACCATTGGTCAGAAGGACTTAAACATGAGATAACTATATGGAATGAGCTACTGAATGATTACGACTGTGAGATTAAGTGTCACCTGGACAAGGCAAGCGTTGTAGAAGACGCCTTGAGCCGTAGGGAACGCGCAAAGCCTCTAAGGGCGTGAGCCTTAGAGATGATCATACAGACAAATCTCGTCACTGGGATTCGTGAAGCTGAGCAAGAGACGCTCAAAACAGAGAACCAATGAGCTGAAGCGTTATGCAGAATGGAAGTACAGATAATGCCTAAGGATGACAGAACCTTACACTCCATGGGACGACTTTGGAGTTCCGACTCACGGCAATTTACGTACGCTTATTTTGGGACAAGGGTCATAGGTCAAGGTACTCGATCCACCCTGGATCCGACAAGATGAACCGAGACTGAAGGATTAGTATCGATGGCCCAAGATAGGAGCTAATATAGCTACATATGTGGGTAACTGTCTTACTTGCGTCGAAGTTAAGACATAATACAAGAAGCCATCAGGGCTACTGCAACAGCCTGAGATTCCCATATAGAAGTGGGACCGAATCTTAATGGATTTCGCTACAAGCTACCAAGAACCCAAAAAGGTCACGATATGAATTGGGTGATTATTGATCAAAAAGCCAAGAGTACACATTTCCTGCCAAACAGTGAGGAAGACAGCACAAGGGAATTAGCAGAGATTTAGCCTAAAAAGATTATGGCACGTCATGGAGTGCCTGATTCTATCATGTCCGACCGAGATGGTCGTTTTGTGCCAAAGATATGGCAGACGTTTCATAGGCGTTTAGGTCACGATTGGACCTTAGTGGACATATTACGTGCTTGTGTGATGAAATTTGATGAAAAGTTGCAATACTCACTTGCCCTTAGTGGAGTTTTCCTACAATAATATTTATCACACCGTCGTTTAGTCCGTCTTGTGTGAAGCTTTAGATGGAACGTAAGTGTCGGTCCCCGTTGTGTTGGACGGAGACTGGAGATAAACGATTTACTGGCCCCGAATTGATTCAGGAAATTATAGGCAAGATTGTTCAGATACGTGGACGTATCAAGTCAACACGTGGTATACGGAAAGGCTGCACCGATAAGCGGCGGAAACGGTTGGAAATTGAGATAGGAGGTATGGTTTTATCGAGAGTCTCGCCTTGGGAAGGCGTGGTACAATTTGGAAAGTGTGGGAGGTTGGACCCACGGTATATTAGACCTTTCGAGATCCTGGAAAGGATCGGGACCATTGCTCACAACCTGAAACTTCCAAAATAACTTAGCAGTGATCATGACACGTTTCACGTGTCTAGTCTTTAGAGAAACCTGTCTCTAGGAACAGTCGTTATTTCCGTAAACAGGATTCACGTCAACGACAAACACCAATTTATTAAAGAACCTGTTAAGGTTGCAGACTGGAAGTCCGGAAAACACGGAGAAGTCGTAATTGATTTGTTAGAGTTCGTTGGAAATTATATCATGGCCCAGAATTTACTTGGGAACATGAAGACCAAACTAAGCCTAAGTGACCACATTTGATTCACAACTCCCCTGCGACCGATGGCATCGCTTGAATTTCAGGAAGAAATTCTTTTAACGAGGGGAGAATGTGACAACTGGCACTTTTCCATGCATTCTGTACAATAATTAAACAATAATTTGTGCTTTAATAACTGTGCATTATCTAGTTTACAAGACGAATGTAATTCTGATTATTGTTATATACATACAATGGCATTTCATGTTGCAAGACTTTTATCATTACTACATGCAACACAATATAGTTCTATTAATGCACAAAACAAAGTTAGCACAGTTATCAGACGAACTAGAAGTACTGACGGGAGTTCAGTACTTAGACATACGTGATATTAAGATACAGAATGCGCCCCAGAACCAAGTGATACACTAGGATAGTGTGTAGGGAAGTAGGGATCTCAAAACTGCCTTCCTAGTGATGACATAGGTGCCGGAAAGTGCCAGAAACACACAAAAACTGCAAAATTCTGCAGAAAATAAATAAATTCAGCAAAAATTCAGCTTTTAACATCTAAATATAATGCAGAAATGTGATTTAATGCTCCAGAATACCTTCCTAAGTGTCGGGAATCAAAACTATCACAAAACACAACATAAAGCACACTAAACTGTGCAATTTAGCACATTAACGAAAAGTAACGAAACGAACAACCGGGCACTACCCAAAACATCAGATTTTTACTAGAAGCACTGTTTTTATGTTACGAAGCTAGTTATGGTCACCGAACATCATATTACATCTCATAAACATTAAATACATAAAATACCTAACTAGCACCATTGAATCCTAACTAAATCAAGTAACTTACCATTAAAAGTTACACTTTAGCCCCCCCCCCCTTTTGATGGCCGGTTAGGGGACATAGGTCCCACATAATATTTGTTTACTATATTTTAATAGATTTTGTTGGAGAATATACCAACATTTATGCCATATGCCACTTAATTGTTGGAAGATAATACTTATAACCACAAGATTACATTTCTAAATCATTCATCACCCTTAACTTCATTATTCTTCTTCTTCTTCTCCTCTCAATAAGCTACGGCCACAACAACCCCCCATACAACCTTCATTTTCAATCCAATTCCAAATAATCCAAGGTGATTCTAAGGTGTCTCGGGTCTATCTAAGAAGGTTGCAAGCAACGGAACTTGAAGGACCTCTCTCTAGTGCTTTTATCCACCTCATTTGTCATCTTTTCTTCTCTTGATCATCCCTAGCCTTGAGCTAGTGGTAAGAACATCATACACTCCATTTTACATCTTATTTAAGTGGTTAAAAGATGATACATGATGTTAATCTTAAAGAGCACTAAGAATCAAGAAGATGAAACATGAACATAAGCTTAATATCTAAAGAAATCATGTTGTTTAGTGTTGAATATGCTACTTGATAATTGATTGGTTATGTTAATGATGTAGATCATTATATGATCTTGCTAGATGATGATTAAAAACATAATCTAGCAAGATGAGATGATGAAAATGTTAGAGATTAATGGATCATCCTCACAAAAGTCATGAACTTGAAAGAATAAATTGTTTTCTTGCTAAATGATGATTAAAGTAAGATGTAAGTCTTGTAGATCTAAGATTTCAAGGATGATTTTTCAAGAAATCAAGTTAAAAATACAAAGTTTACTTAACCTTGGTTCCTAAAGAATTCAATCATGTTTTAAAGGTTAAACAAGTGTAGAAACACATGTGTAACAAGAAATATCCAAGAAGAAACATTTTTAGAAAATGTGATCACAAGTTGTAAAGAACCATTTTCTTTAAAAATGATGTTTTTAAAGAAACAACCACACTTTAAAGGGTAACAAGACTTACTAAACACACTAGTAAGTTACTACAAATTTTTGTAAATTTTCAAGTTCATGAAGTAGTTGATTATGCTTGATTTTTGTCAAAATTGGTAAGTATAGATTGATTATTGGTTGATTGTGTTGATTTACAAAAGAAAATGATATGCCTTGAAGGCATGGAAACCTCCATTTTTAGTGGAAACTACGGCAAAATTTTTCTAAAAATTAAACACTTAGAAAAATATTTCTAAATAAATATTTACAAGTATATTTCAAACCATGGATTTTCACATAAAGTTTGCCATAACTTTTGTTACAAAAATTATAAATATTGGAGGTTAGTTTTTATAAAGAAAAGTGACTAAAAATGTATTTAGGAAAATATATATATATATAGATGTCTCCATGTGTGTGATTATTTGTATATTATGTATATTAGTTATATTATTATTGGATTTGAAATAATATAACTCATCAATATACCAAAAATTGCAATCCAAAATATTACCAAAATTTCAAGGAATAAATATACAAAGAATACCCAAAATATTGGTGAAACCAAACAAAGGAATGTAACTTACGAAATATTCTGTAACTTTTATTCGTAAGTATTTTTTGGTATATAATATTTTGGACATCAAAAGAACAAAAATATGATTTTTACAATTATTATAATATTATATCATATTTTTGACAAGGAGAAAATATATTATTTTTGGGCAAATCAAAATATATATTTTCTTGGAATTATTAGAAGATATATTATTTTTTGAAGAAATATATATTTTCTCAAACACACATGAAATACATTATTTTTGAGAGAAAATGTATTTTCTTAGATAAACTTGAAATATATTATTTTTGGAAGGAAAATGGATTTATATATATTTTCTAAGTTAGACTTGGAAAAATATTATTTTTGAGACTTGTATGAGATTTATAAATATTTTTGCCAAAGAAAAAATTATAAATAACTTTTCTAAGTAATATTTCTTAAAATATATATATCTTGGAAATATATATTGATGTAATTGTATTAAAGATATTATTCCGGAAAAATTAATACAAAATTAAGTATAAAAATACTTAACAATCACAATGAAAATACGTATTTTTGTACGAATAAATACACTCCGGAATACTACACCGATACATGGCAAAAATATACACGTATAAGAATACAAATACAAATACACTCATCCTTGGGAAGGGAATACATGTATAAATACTTGAAAGGTATCAAGTTAAATTATATTGTTTTAACAATTATTCCAAATATTTAATAAATATAATTTAAGTTCAAATATTTATTATTTTAACAAATAATTATATAACTTGGAATAATGTTACGGACACAAAGAAACGTAACTCAAAGACACTAATTAATAATAGGTCAAGGCACGACCTGCTCGTCTAATAGACCATAGTACGTTGTAGGTAGTTGTGCACACTAGTAGCAGCTTGAGTTACGTCGGATTGAAGAACTTAAAACCGTGAGTTCATGTCCCCTTTTTCTATTAACTGTTTTCGGATTTATAACTCTCAGGGGTGGAATACATGTTGCATACGTTTAACTGGTATGAATTGGCTATGAAATGAATTATAGATCATGGGAGCATAGATTGAAATTGAAATGCCATTTAACTCTTAATTATGGACGAAGGTTAGATCTAACGGGTACGTCCTTGCCCCACTCATGGTCCCTATGTGACCACTTGAGTGCTTTGGTGTCCCAGTCGAGGTAACTCGACAACAGTCAAGGTGAATTGACACAGTCAAGGTAAATTGACACGTTCAAGGTAAATTGACACAGTCGAAGGGGAAATTCGACATAGTCGAGGAAATCGACGAGGGTATAAGCCTACTCATATTGAGTACTCCCTATGTCTCCACATGCATTAGTGTCCTTGCAAAACATTAATTTGATCTGTTCATAGATGCTTTTCATACCTGTTTTCAAAGGAGTCTCTCAAACGTTTACAAAGTCTATCAGTATTTATACAAAGCGCATGAACTCACTCAACTTTTGTTGATGTTTTCCAAAATTACATGTATTTCAGGTAACAAGTTGGATATTGGGCGCTGGTGTAGTTTCTAGAAGTAAATTCCAAGTTTAGATGTCATCCACTTTTGTTGATTTGTAACTTAGTCGAAGGTTGTGTTGTTTGAAACTTAAATAACTGGTGTTGTAATACTTTAAACTTAATGAACGGATGAACATCGTTTTGATCATATAGTTGTTTATTATGATTGAATGCAATGGTATTAAACAAGTCACACATCATACGCTTCCGCAAAAGTCAGGGTGTGACACACGCGGGCCGTGTTAAAAATTCCTAGTACCAAATTAAACACAGCCTGAGGCACGGGGTCATGTTAATAGGGCACGGGGACGTGTAAACCTTCTGTATTCACAAAAAAATATATATATTTCTGGAAGCCGTAATCTTCTGAGTACTATCCAAACAATGGATTGTTACATGGGAGATTATGATTACTATGGTTATGATGGTTATAAGGAACCGTATTGTACCTTTTGCGGTGAATCTCACACGGTACAAAATTGTTACTTTTTTCAACCATGAAAGGGAGCAAAAGGATATTTGAAACTGAGGCTAAAGGGGTAGGCTAGGAAACAAATTCATGAGGGAGAAACGAAATCAGACTTCTGCTTTCGGCTATAGGTGTGAAAAATGGTTGATTCGGGGAATGAATCAGAGGATTGAAGGTTAGCAATATCTAGGCCTTAAAACATGCAAACTTCCTCATCAGGATCCCTCAATAGGATTTGGGGAGTGAAATCACCAATGGCGGTAGTGCTTTGAGACGATGATGATCTTGTGCGTTTAACTGCCATGGCAATAATGTTATGTGTGTTCATAAGCAGAAGAAAAAGAAAATAAAAAGTTCAGAGAAAGACAAAAGGATACATTGTTTCTTCGAAAGATGAGAGGATATAAATCGATACCAGATAATAAATGAGATATTATAGGCGAAAATTCAAATTGAAACGATATTGTTTCGTGCCTGGGAAGTTGCACCGCATCATTCCTTTTGCGCATGCCTAAAAACACTCAAGTTAGTTTGAAAAAACAGAGCAACTAGGATATGGATATGCCAGTTGTCCTATTTTTGGGGACAATTGTTGTGGGAGAATATTTCGACTAATATTCTGAACAGTATTACACCATCCGAGGTATGTGACAGGTTAGGTATTCTAGACCTAACTCTTATTTTTCAAATTAATCTATTTGTTGCATATGTTATTTATAAAATGCAGATCTATTCATAATAGACCAAGTCCTGGCATAAATACAGCATACTTAGTTGGAAAGACTAACCATTGGAGTGAAAGACTTGAGGTTCAACGTTCGAAAAGGCACATACCATGGCATCCTTGGAATATCAAACTAGTAGTTAGGTTTATTATCTTATAAATAAGAGGCCATTTGATCGATTAGAACTCTTACTGGCCCCTTGCTCACACACTTGCATTCACAAACACTTTCCTTTTGCAGATTATACACCACATTACACACCAACGCTTTCACTTTAGCGATCATTGTACCATCGATCACATTGGTTCTCGAGTTGTATTTCTTTTCTCATCTTAATAATATTGACTGTGGAAGAAGACTTTTATAGTCGTACCACGAGATTTTGTGTGGGCGATCTACACAGATCAAGGGCTTTCCTCGCTAAAATCTCTTGTGTCTTCTTATTTACTTGTTATTTTTCACCCAATATCCTAATTTATATTTTGATACCCCGAGTAGTACTTTTAGCATTCTATATATTATTTCACCAAAAATACTTAGCATCTTTGCCCAACGATTCAATTCTACATTATTAAACACTATTCTCAATACAAAACAATTTAGCACACTACCACGCTTAACGAATTTGATCAACTAACTTCTTAGGTAATTTTTGACCAAAACACAAATATTAAATGAAATAAAGTGAAGCATTCTTTTTAGTTGAAATTTCTTCTTTTTTTCTTCTTACAAAGAATTTATTCTCATTATATATATATATATACACACATGGGTTTGTGTTCTTTGATGTGAGAGCTTCAGTATGAACCAAACCGCATCCAAAATGGAGTTCAGATGAATGAGTTATCGATGCTCAAAAGTTGGTGTTTGAAATTAATAAAGCTATGAAAATTTTACCAAGTGTAGAAAATGATAAAGTACGCGGAACTTCTCTCGCGTATGAGGAGAGACAAAACTTGAGGTGCTATATAAGGAAGAGCTATCCTTCCTTAATGTTCCATGAAAGCACACACTAGTGAAGTCGTGAAGGGTTCTAAGCACTCGCACACACGCACGTGTGGTGTGGACGAATGGGCACAATGAAGCGCACTTTGCACATCACATCACTGAAGGCACCTTTGTATTTCTAACTATGTGTGCGTGTTCTAGGACGCCAGTGGTGTGGGCTAGGTGGCAGGCCCACGTGTATGCAAATGAGGTGGCATGGCATGAGTGAAGGGTTTAGATGGCACATGACCCGGTGGTACCCTGGTCTACATGGTAGCATTTGGATGGCGTAAGTGATCATCAACGCATGGATGTCGTGTGCGTGATATAGGAAAGGGGATCCATATGACGCGCATGTGTGGCGTATTGATATGCCATCATTTATACATGTTTTATATACATATTTACCCCATTTTTGTACTTTTAAGACCTTCTGTCTGTCACACCCTGACTTTTGCGGAAGTGTGATTATGTATGACTTGCTTAATATCATTGCATTCAACCATAACAAACAACTATATGATAAAACCAAAGATGTTAATCCATAGATTAAGTTTAAAACATCACAACGACATTGTCTTAAAATCCAAACACAGACTTCAAATCCCAATTACAAACCATTCAAATTGTTTAAGAGTTCCATAAGGACTCGACAAAAGGTACTACTAAAAAAACAAGGCTTTGGACTATGTATCTTATCCAGGATAAGATACACAACCCCAAACCCTTAGACACCGGATGACATCTTTTATTCCAAACTACCCTTGTAAACTTCCAACGCTCGCCAGATCCATACTTAGTTTCCTGAAATACATGTAGTTTGAAAACATCAACAAAAGTTGAGCGAGTTCATGTGTTTTGCATGTGTGCACGAATAAACCTTTGTAATCATTGTAAGTATGTATGTATTTGTAAAACCCCGGTATGAAAGCAACAAGGAAAACATATCGATTAATGGTTTGCAAGGCCATTAATATGTGTGACGTGATGCAGGAAGGCTCAATCCTAGCAGATTTTGCACCGGACTTCCGGCTGTAAGACATAGTCACCTCATGGGACAAATCCCGGTCCACATGGGTGGGGCTCGCTAAACCCAAATAGATCTATCACTCATGTCCCTTGTTCCTACTACGAGGATTAATGGTCTTAAGCGTTGTACCCACCACTCACATAATCTAACAGTAGCTTTCCTTAGCTAATCATACCATATGTAAACGTTTGTAAACATGTACTTCACCCCCGAAGTTACAAAAACCGAAAACAGTTAAGAGAAAAGGGGGACATGAACTCACAATCTTGCGTTCTTCGTATCCAAATGTAACCCAAAGCCGCTACTCATGTGCACGACTACCTACAACGTACTATGGTTTATTAGACGAGCGGTTCGTGCCTTGACTTAGTATTATTTAGTGTCTTTGAGTTACGTTTCATTGGGTCATCAAAATTATTCTAAGTTATATAACTATTTGTTAAAATAATAATTATTTTAACTTAAATTATATTTATTAAATTATGGAATAATTGTTAAAATAATATACTTTAACTTGACACATTTATGTGTTTGTACATGTATAATCCCCCAAGGATAGGGGGTATGTATATTTGTAATCTCAACCTTGTGTATTTTTGCCAAGTGTCGGTGGCGTATTCCGGTGTATAATTATACGTACGAGAATACGTATTTTTATTGTGTTTATTAAGTATTCGTATACTTAATTTTCGTATTAATTTTTCAGGAATAATATTTCTAATAAAAATCCATCAATATATATTCTCAAAATATATATTTTAAGAAATATTACATAGAAAAATTATTTATAATTTTTCCCTTGGCAAAAATATTTATATTTCCATATAAGTCCCAAAAATAATATATTTTCAAGTTTAACTTGGAAAATATATATAAACTTATTTTTCACTCCAAAATAATGTATTTCATGTTTATTCAAGAAAATATATATTTTCTCCCAAAAATAATATATCATCTAATAATTCAAGAAAATATATATTTTTATTTACCCAAAATAATATATTTTCATCTTGTCAAAAATATGATATATCCTTGTAACAATTGTAAAAATCATACTTTTGTTTTCTTGGTGTCCAAAATACTAATTACCAAAATACACTTATGAATTAAATTCAACAATATTTTTGTGAGTTATATTCCTTTGTTCGGTTCCTCCAATATTTTGGATATAAGTTATGTATTCATTTCTTGGGATTTTGGTAATATTTTGGATTATAATTTCTTGGTATTTTGATGAGTTATATTATTTCAAGTCCTAAAATAATATAACTAATACACATAATATACAAATAATCAAACACATGGTGACATCTAAATATATATTTTCCTAAATACATATTTAGTCACTTTTATTTACAAAAACCAACCTCCAATATTTATAATTTTTTGTAACAAAAATTATGGCAAACTTTATATGAAAATTCATGGTTTAAATATACTTGTAAATATTTGTTTAAAAATATTTTTCTAAGTATTAAATTTGTAGAAAAATTTTGCCATAGTTTCCCCTACAAATGGAGGTTTCCATGCTTTCAAAGCATATCATTTTCTTTTATAAATCAACACAATCAACAACAAATCAACCAATACTTACCAATTTGCC
This sequence comes from Helianthus tuberosus, assembly GCA_030545235.1. Taxonomy (NCBI): domain Eukaryota; kingdom Viridiplantae; phylum Streptophyta; class Magnoliopsida; order Asterales; family Asteraceae; genus Helianthus; species Helianthus tuberosus. The sequence goes on from CM060432.1 coordinate 27,539,753, forward strand.
AAAATCAAGCTATAATCACTACTTCATGAACTTGAAAATTTACAAAAAATTGTAGTAAATTACTAGTGTGTTTAGTAAGCTTAGTTACCCTTTAAAGTGTGATTGTTTATTTAAAAACATCGATGTTTACAACTTGTAAATCATTTTTCTAAAAAATGTTTCTTCTTGATTTTTTCTTGTTACATATATATTTCTACACTTGTTTAACCACTAAAAATGTGGTTAATTCCTTTAAGAACCAAGCTTAGTGTTAGTGCATAAATGTCTGTTAACTTCGTCTTGTATTGAGTTTTGTGTCTAGATAGGATAAACCAGTGCTCAGCAGGATAGAAATTAGGGTTTGAATGTTAAAGGGTCATTTCGTACGAAATGAACAAGAACCATTTCGTACGAAATGAACAAAGCCATTTCGCACGAAATGAGTCATGGTCATTTCGTACGAAATGAGTCCTCTATATATAGTGGATCCTGGTTTCTCATTTAAACGATAGTGATTTCAGAGCCGAGGTGCTGTCCGTTTGTCAACTGATTTGTAAAGCTTTGAAATCAATAAAAAGAAGATAATTAGGGAGAATCAAGCTGTAATCAAGTCTATATCATTGATTCCACCTTTGATATGGATTGAAAACTCTTCTGATTGACTCATTCGGGTCATACGACGATCCAACACTTAGGTAATTCTTGTATTTTTAACTTGGGTTCTTGAAAAATCATTCTTGAAATCATAGATTTACAAGACTTTACATTCACTTTGATCATCACTTTACAAGAAAAACAATTTACACTTCAAGTTCATGATTTACACAAGGATGATCTATTGATTCTTAACATAACCATCCTCTCATCTTGCTAGATTATGTCTTTAATCACTATCTAGCAAGATCATATGATGATTTACATCAATAACATGAGCAATCAACAAGCATAACAACACTTACACAACATGATTTCTTATTATTTTAGTCTTATGTTTAAGTTTCATGTTCAAGATTCATAGTGTTCTTCAAGATTAACAACTTATATCATCTTTTAACCAACTTAAGAAGATGTAAAATGGAGTGTAGAAGATCTTACTACTAGCTCAACGCTAGGGATGATCACAAGATGAAGAAGATGTGGATAAAAGCTTGTGTGAGTGGTCCTTCAACTTCCAAGAGTTCCTAGCTTCCTTATACACCTTCTTACACCTTTGAGTATGTATGGATTGGATGAGAATTGATTGATGATGATGATGGTGTGTGGTGTGGTGTTCGGCCGAGACCAAGGGGAGGGGAAGAGAGAATAGTGTGTGTTGTGTTGTGATGAGAATGTGGAGGTTATGATCTTAGAGGTTTCCTTATAATCCACCAACATTACAAAATCTAGTGTGTATTATGTTTAAAAATATGAGACAAGATCCATTAAATTAATCAAATAAAATCAACATGTGGGGGCCACATGTAACCGTCCATAAGGAGGGGGTCTTGGTTGTGTTGTAATGACTAGTTAGATTAAATGGTTAAATTTCAAGTGAATTAGTTAGGTGTTTAGTTAGTATGATGTTATATAGTGTGTTATGATGTTCGAGGACCATAACTAGCTTGGTAATGTTAAAACAATGCTTCTAGTGAAAATTTGGTGTTTTGGGTAGTGTCCGGTTGGTTACTGGTTCGTTAAGGTGCTAAACAATGCAGTTTGGTGTGCTTTATGTTACCTTTTGTGACAGTTTTGATTCCCGAAACTTAGGAAAGTATTCTGGACCATTTAACCATATTTCTGCATGGTATTAGGGTGTTTAAATGCTGATTTTTGCAGAATTCTGCAGTTTATGTGAGTTTCAGGCACTTAAACTATCTCTAGGAAGGCAGTTTTATGATCCTTACTTTCCTACACACTATACTAGTGTAACTCTTGGTTTCTGGTTCGTTCTGTGTCTCAATACCATGTCTGTCTATGTACTGAACTACGTCAGCATTTTTCTGATTTGTCTGATAACTGTGCAAACTTCGTTTCGTGCATCATTTGAATCAATAAATGTTTCATGCAATAATGATATGTCATTTGCAATATATGATGCACATGTATGTATGATAACAATCATCAGAAAGCAATTCAAGTCATCAATTGAAATTCAGCACAGACATTAAGCACTAATCATTGTTTAATAGTTGTACGGATACCTAGAATTTTGACAGTTGTCACACTGTCGTAACCCCCGACCCCTACCCGGGAGCGGGTGGCCGCGAGCCTCAGAGCGGGTGGTATCGGTGTTTATTAATTTGGCAGCGGAATACATCAGGACCGTAGTTAGGAAATATTTTTTTCAGAGTAAAACACCAAATTTTTATAAAAAAAATATGGGGATAAAACCCAAATTCATTTGATAATACATTGGTAGGGATAAACCCTAATTATTGAAAACAAAATGTCTTGTTTATTTACGTAACTTTTAGAGCCACTTTTCCAAGCCTTCAGTGCTCTCCAGCTGACTTCTTTTTGGCTTTCACATTATGTTACCTGAAACGCGTTTTAAAATATTTTGTCAGCAAGAAATACTGGTGAGTGCATCCCAGTTTAATCAAAACAGTTTTATCACTTTTGCAGAGTTGAGGGAAACCCACAATTACATTTGCTTATATCTAATCAATTACTCAATTAGTACTGTCAAACCCTGACTTGTGGGTCATATTATCCATTGGCTAACTCTTTGTCAAATGGTAACGTGTTTCCATATTTTGTATACAAAACCCCAACATACCGACAGTAATTGTAGAATCACAAATACTCAATTACTGTTAAGTGTAAGTTAAAACATTTGAGGTTATAGTAAAATATTTTGACTCACAAAAAGATTTACAAAAAGAGAATGTACTCACAAATAATGAGAAAAAGCAAGATGTACTCACTTTGCAAGTTTAGATAATACTAAGGCTTCCTGAGAATCTCCTGGTTGTTATCTATTAAATCAAATAATGCACACGTGTTAGTAAAATAACCCAATCTAAATTAACCGTACAACTCGAGACAGAATTTCCATTGACTGAGTCGGGCAGAGCCGACATGCATTACGGAAATTCTAAATCAATCGGGTGTACACACGAGACAGAATTCCAATGGCGGAGTCGGGCAGAGCCAACATGCATTACGGAAATTCTAAATCGATCATGTAGGGTACTAGCAGGGTTATAGTACTTACAACGAGGCAAAGCTTCGCTTAATAGTGGGTATTATGCTCGAGCAGAAATTCTACTATATAGAAATTGAGAGAGAAATTGAGAATTGAACGACTGAACAAATGAGCTTGAGCCTTCCATTTATAGGCTGCTCGACCACTTTGTCACGCCCTGCGAAAGAGAAGGCTAAGGCCTTCGCGGCCCGCGAGAGACTACTTGTCGCGTATAGCTTTGCTGAGTCAACGTGTAGGTCCGATGAGTCATGTGCCATGTGGCACAATGCCTTGTCCGACAAACAAAGGCAGTCGCAGCCCGCGACAAACCTAACTAAGGCTGTCGCGCCCCGCGAGCGACTCCTAAACTTCGTTTTTCTTGTTTTTCACAAGTACCAAGGTGTATCGGGTGCGTTTCTCATGTACGGGGTATATGTTGGGACGTTTAGGGTGTCCTAAATATTTTAGAAGGGTTGTTATATCCTCCCCACCTTGTTTTAGATATCGTCCTCGAGGTCTTACTGGAACAGGTGTGGGTATTTCCTTTGCATTTCCGATTCGAGTTCCCAAGTGTATTCTGGTCCTCTTTTGGAATCCCATTTCACTTTAACCAGAACTAGTCTCTTGTGTTTGAGATTCTTGATCTTTCTATCTACAATCTGAGCAGGTTTCTCGATAAACTTGAGTTTTTCATTTACCTCTATGTCCTTAAGAGGTATCACTAGTGATTCGTCTGCTAAGCACTTTTTGAGATTACATACATGAAATACATCATGTATTCCTGCCATTTCCTCTGGCAGTTGTAGCTGATAGGCTACATGTCCTATTCTTCTAATAATCTCAAAAGGTCCAACATACATGGGGCTTAGCTTCCCTCTCTTAACGAATCTAACTACTCATTTCCATGGAGAAACTTTTAATAATACTTTATCTCTTACTTGAAATTCCAATGGTTTTCGTCTGTTGTCAGCATAACTCTTTTGACGATCTCGTGCTGCTTTTAGTCTTTCCTTGACTTGAATTATTTTATCAGTCGTTTCCTGTACTATCTCTGGTCCGGATAATTGTTTTTCTCCAATCTCTGCCCAGCAGACTTGAGTTCTGCACTTTCGTCCATAAAGTGCTTCAAATGGTGCATCATTAATGCTAGTATGATAGTTGTTATTGTAGGAAAATTATATTAATGGTAAATGGTCGTCCCAATTTCCTTCAAAATCAATTACACAGGCTCTAGCATATCTTCCATAGTCTGGATTGTCCTTTCGCTTTGTCCGTCCGTCTGCGGATCATAAGCTGTGCTTAGATTCAACCTAGTTCCCATTGCTTTTTGGAAACTTGTCCAAAAATGAGAAGTAAAACGACTATCTCTATCGGATACGATAGATAAAGGAATTCCATGTAATGAAACTATTTCATTTACATATAACTTAGCTAACTGTTCCATACCGAAAGTTTCCTTCATGGGTAAGAAATGAGCAGATTTGGTCAATCTGTCTACAATCACCCAGATTATATCATTTCCTTTTCTTGTCTTGGGTAATTTGGTAACTGGTGTGTGTAAGGTGTGTTATATTTATTTTAACATTTTAAGCCCATTTTACACATTATTCAAGTTTTAAATTTATAAAACACGATATTCTACTAACACTAAACACACACATGGGCAAGTGCACTGTTAGGATCTGAGTTTGGTTTTGATTGTGTTTTATGTTTGAATTAAGATGAACAATGAACAAGTAGTGCAGCGGAATATAAATGGAAACAAACTTTTCACAATCAAACAGGAGAATTGTCACACCCCGACCACGTAGAACATACAAAACGTGGCGGAAATGTCGGGGAGTGTTGTAACAGAATTAATTGTTTCAAATCCATGGCAATTGAAGTTTCTTTTTATTGATTAAAAGTGTTACAATGTCTTAACCAACAAGGAAATACAACATAATTAACTAGTCTTGCATCTTTTATTGTCACTAAAGCCCAAGTCTGCCTATGTGTATCTTGATCATCTTATGCAACAGCTCCTGAAAAACACATGTGAAAATAGGTACGTCAGCATAAAAATGCCTGTGAGATACATAGGTTTTGTGAAAATAGGTTTCATGACTTATGTTTGAGAAAATGTTTAGTCATGAACCTTGTAATTTGTTTTGTTTTGTAAATCATTTGAAAAACGATAAGATCAGATGATATGTATAAATAAGAGAATAATGTATGGTTAAATGAATAACCATTGTAAAATGAGTTTGTATAAGATAAGGTGTTTGTAAATCAATGTCTTGTGAAAAGTATGTTATTTGTATAAAATGTTATATGTCTCAAACTGAAATGATTCAAATAACGCTACGATATGTAATACCATACAAACACTTATGTATAGGAAGTACCAGCGGCGTATCCACCATGCTTGTATCATATTACACACGCATCGTTACTTAATCACTTAATCAAACCAAACCACCAAAGTAATGTTTAACAATTGTAGAAATGTTTATGTATGGTCAAATACGGTTCACACGGTTCACAGATACAAACGGTTCACAGATACAAACGGTTCACAGATACAAACGGTTCACATAGTCAAATGATTACAACGGTTCAAAATGCAGTATAATGTGTTCACATGCTGGATGAGCATATGCAACAGAAATGTAATGTAAAACAATGTACTAAGCATGCACACAATGGACATACATAGCATAAGTGTAATGTAAAAAATGTACTATAATGTACTAACGAACATAGCAGGTATATGATGTGAAAGCATGGAAAGCATGAAAGTAACAAGTAGGCACATGTGTTTCACCCCAAAACAGTTTGGAAAACAGCAAAAGAGGGGTCTATGTACTCACTTGAGATTGCTCAGAAGTCCTAAGATAACCACCAAGCAATGCTAGAGATCACGGAATCAAACGGCACCTAGTATAGGTAACTATGTTAATAAACCGGACCTATATCGGAGGATCGGATAGAATGAGGGTTCGTAAACCAAACGAGTATGGGAACTCGTGTAATATGGTTTAACAAAGCCTACATACTAAATGAAACCTAACATAAGTGTTTACGACCCATTACGACCCGTTTAGGCAGCTTATGCTACTTTAACGCGTCGTTCGCGTAAAACGCGTTCGGACCGCCTAACTAGTCCTATAACAAGTGTTATATGCCTAAACATGTTACATAATCAGTTATGTGACAAAAGTTTAGGTTACATATGCTTAATTACCAATTATACATGAAAAGGGTATTCTGGTAATTTACCTAAGGCATATAAACTACCTATCATACAACTACTTAAACGATGTGACCATAGGGTATAACCTCGGAAGGTTATTCCCTACTAACTATGGTCACCTAATGTATTTGGTCAGATCCTAATGATCGACCAAATGGGTCGGGTTCGAGGTATAAGCGATTTATTAGATCGCTTACCCTACCACCCTAGACAACGTGGTAATCTGTAGGCATAGTCCCAAGGGACTATAACCAACGTGATTACACTCACGTTGCGAAGTTCAAACGAACTTCGCATTGACCATAAGCTGGTCAACACTGAAAGTCAAACAAAGTTTGACTTTCTGACTCGAAAAGCAATAAAAGAAAGAAAAGAACGAAAGAATACTTACGAAGGGTCCCCGAATGCTAATCTCGATCCAAGAACTCAGGTATGAAACAATGGTTTCAACTTAGAGCTCTCAAATAAAGATTCTTATGAGAAATGAGGTTGGGGTGGATGGGTATTTATAGGAATACCCGAACCGTTAGGATCGCTTGTCGAATATCGTGCCTTAATCGCATCCGTACAAGTGTTGCAAAGTTGTGGTGGCTAAAAATGGTTCTTATCAGCTGAATAGGCAAGTTGTGAGCTTGTGGTTGTGGTTAAAACAGCTGGAAACTGCTGTTAATGCAGTTAATCTGGTCCAGAAGGCGGACGCGACCCGCGTGAGGATGTTCAGAAACTGAGGCGGGCCGCCTGGCCTGCACAGATCAGAAGTAAGTTTGCAGAATAACAGTTTCAGTCCCTGCACGTGTTTAAGGCCATTTCCGACACTTCTAAGGCCCGTAAAGCCAACTTTAAGGCCCTAAAATGTTGCCTAAACATTGTGGACATGAAACATGCTCAAAAAAATGCCGGACATTGGTTCGTTTGGCCGTACGAACGCGATGTTCGCTTAATTACGACGGAATGCGCATAAGCGCGAAAAACGATCCAAATGACGCGACGAATGGATTTTTGGCAAGCCAAACACTAAAGCATAATATAGTCATTCTTACATAAATTTTTGGATGTCCGGATGTATTCAGAACTTGAGTTATGCGTAAAAGTGCAAACTTGTGCACTTTTTGACAATTTTAGTCCCTGAATGACCCAAAAGTTTATTTTAGCATACCAAACCCCTCAAAGCCTATTTATAAGCTATGTAAAGGATATTTATGGTATGTTTAACTTATGGTCATGTTCCGGAATGTCTGTTACAGTTCAAATTGGCATACTTTCGCAGTTTGTCAAGTTTAGTCCCTGTAAGCGATTTAACTTGATTTTGACATACCAAAGCCTTCAAAACTTATTTCTAAGTTAAGTAAAGGTTATTTAAGGTATGTTAAGCCTATTTCACTATTCTGGAGTGTTCGTTGCATTAAACTGGTTATATTTACGCATCAGTGCGCGTATAACCTTCCAGAAAGCGATTTAGAGCTTGAAATCGAATAAGAATTGATATGTGCAAATGATACACATATTTTTACAGATCCCAAGTATGAAATACAATATTTCATTGGCTTGGCAGTTGTTTGATGGTCGCAGTGACACGGGTGTCACAGTCTCCCCTACTTTAGGAAATTTCGTCCCGAAATTTATTCGTAGGAGTCTATTTGTGACTTTGTGTCAAATAACCACCAGAGATATGTAAGGCATAATCCTGTCATTTCCTTAACGGACATTCTTCAGAACGAAAATGAACAGACGGAGTCATTTTTCTCAACGAGTATTCTTCAGAAGTGGAAATGAAGGAATAAACAAACGGGGATTCATTTCCTCAACGGGCAATCTTCAGAAACTTAAAATGAACTTACGGAGTCATTTTCAACGGGTGCGTCATCAGAAATGGAAATGAAAAGGAGAAACAAACGGATATTCATTTCCTCAACGGACAAATCTTCATAAACAAAAATGAACAAACGGAGTCATTTTCAACGGGTGCTTCATCAGAAATGGAAATGAAAAGGAGAAACAAACGGATATTCATTTCCTCAACGGACAAATCTTCAGAAATGAAAATGAACAAACAGAGTCATTTTCAACGGGTGCTTCATCAGAAATGGAAATGAAAAGGAGAAACAAACGGATATTCATTTCCTCAACGGACAAATCTTCAGAAACGAAAATGAACAAACAGAGTCATTTTCAACGGGTGCTTCATCAGAAATGGAAATGAAAAGGAGAAACAAACGGATATTAATTTCCTCAACGGACAAATCTTCAGAAACGAAAATGAACAAACAGAGTCATTTTCAATGGGTGCTTCATCAGAAATGGAAATGAAAAGGAGAAACAAACGGATATTCATTTCCTCAACGGACAAATCTTCAGAAACGAAAATGAACAAACGGAGTCATTTTCAACGGGTGCTTCATCAGAAATGGAAATGAAAAGGAGAAACAAACGGATATTCATTTCGTCAACGGACAAATCTTCAGAAACGAAAATGAACAAACGGAGTCATTTTCAACGGGTGCTTCCTCAGAAATGGAAATGAATAGAGTTAACTTCTAGGCACATGACAAGGCTCACTGTGGTTTCTTTGCACTAAATTCCATAATTATGTATGCATCCATAATTACGTAATTCCTTGCACAGTCCGCACAGTTTGTCTTGTAATGTTCATATGCACATAATCACATAGTTGTTTAACTTGGTTATTAATTTGTTATTAATTTGTTATCGATTGAGAACGGATATGGAAACTAGTCGATGAACTTAAATGTCCTCTGGGGTCTATCTGAAGAGATAGGAAGATCTCCCAAAAAATTCGATTTTGTTTTCAAAGAAACGTAATAGTCGAATTTAGGGAACACAACAATTTTAGGATTCACGGAAATACCCCTAGGTACCCTATTAAGGATTTATAGTGGTACTTTGGGTATTCGTCCAGTGTTGTAACTTGCGCCATGTACTTCGTTTTCCTTAGAATAAACGGGTACTTAGGAATTTCTTGGAAACGCAAGAGATCATCAAGTGGAAGAAAGTTTGGGGGTAGTCTGTCCTTCAAGGAATACGGTTCCTTGATTGTCGGTATTGTAAGAGATATGTTGTTTATACATACAACCACATAAATACATTGTAATGTAAATAAAAGATTTATTTATAAACAATGATAACAACTGTTTCATGGACCTTGACAACAAAAGAAAATAATACATAAGACATGATTATTTCTAAACGATGTTGTCGGTCAGATGCTCATCCCTATGCTGGATTTGCATTAGCAAGCTTTGGGCAATTTCTTCGGAAATGACCCATCTCGCCACAGTTGAAGCAAGAACCTGGTAGAAAACGACCTTGAGCGGTATTGTTGCCAGCTTGGTTTGGTGCAGCTGTAGCTGGGCAGACTCTTGCTGTATGGCCTATAAGCCCACAAGTTTGGCATTTGCGGCACTTTACATTGGCATGATGATGGAGGCTACATTGGTTGCACAAGGGTGCAGTTCCATTGTGTGGCTTCCTAGCAGGGGGTTGAGCTGGTTGGTTGGGGACGGCTTGATCATTGTGAGTAACCATGGCGAAGTTCTGAGAAGCCTTTCGCTTCTTTGACTTTTTAGGGGATCCAATCTGTTCATCCATGGTCTTTGATTCCTCGATTGGGTTCGATTCCTCGACCGGTTTCTTGTCACCTTTTCGGAAAAGTTTACCTTTCCTGATCTTTGATTCAGTCAAGGTTGCAGATAGCTCAATGGCCTGTCTAACTGTAGTAGGGTTGCTGCCAGTCACAATGTCTTGTATTGAGTCAGGGAGGCCATAAATGTACTTTTCTATTGCCTTATCCAAAGGCGTGACCATGTTTGGGCATAACAGACTCAACTCCTCATAACGGTCCGTGTAGGCTCGATGCTCACCGCTGTCTTGCTCAAGATTGTCGAATTCCCTTTCCAAGGCCCTGATCTCATGACGAGGACAAAATTCCTTCATCATAAGGGCCCTAAGTTCAGCCCATGTCTGTGCTAGAGCAACTTCTGCACCACGATCTCTCATAACCCCGTTCCACCATGTAAGGGCTCTCTTCTGGAACACACTCGAAGCAAACTCGACCTTGCGATTGTCAGGACACTGCACGTGGCGGAAAGTATTCTCAATGCTCTCGAACCATTGAAGAAGCCCAGTCGCTCCCTCAGAACCACTAAACTTGAGTGGTTTTGCCCAGTTAAAACTCTTGAAATTGCATGGACCATTGTTGTTGTTGTTGGCTTGATTCCATTGAGCAAAGAGGTTTGGGAATTGAGCAGCCATTTGCTGCGCAATGATTTCTGCCAGTTCGGCAGTCGCTATCTGGTTTTCGCGTCGAGGAGGCATTCTAAAAGAGGAAACATGAAAAGAAACGAGTGAGAGAATTAGACGAAAAGAATGAGATGAAACAAATCTGATGGAAACAAGGATAGTGGTCATTTGTTTGTTACTACAAAGCAACAAACGACCTCGGTGATTAATCAAAGTAAATAGGTCAAAAATAATGTATCGCGAAGACATGCTCGCCTATAAGTGAACACTCATCCCAAGAATTCCCAGGTAAGCACAACTGGTCTCGCGTCTGATGAGATGTATACGAAGTGCTTGCCTAGACAGAAAACTCAGAATACAGGCATTCACCCTTCCAGTTTGCACGTGTTCACATTATTTAAAACCCAAAACCTTGACGAGATTTTTGAAAATTCAAAGGGTTCAAAACCATGTAACGGAGGGTTCAAAACCTTACAATAGAGGGTTCAAAACCTTGAAATCAATCATCCTAGAACAGATGATTAGTTTTCAAAGCGGTTTCGAAAATTATGTTCTTGTTGTGGTAGTCGCCTAAGGATAGGTGACGGTATTGTTTTATGACTAAACGCAAGTAAACTCGCGTTAGGGTCCTAAGAAGGTTATAGACTAGGTCAAAGCATTACTAATAACCTAATTCCCTATAACCATTGGCTCTGATACCATCTTTTCTGTCACACCCCGACCACGTAGAACATACAAAACGTGGCGGAAATGTTGGGGAGTGTTGTAACAGAATTAATTGTTTCAAATCCATGGCAATTGAAGTTTCTTTTTATTGATTAAAAGTGTTACAATGTCTTAACCAACAAGGAAATACAACATAATTAACTAGTCTTGCATCTTTTATTGTTACTAAAGCCCAAGTCTGCCTATGTGTATCTTGATCATCTTATGCAACAGCTCCTGAAAAACACATGTGAAAATAGGTACGTCAGCATAAAAATGCCTGTGAGATACATAGGTTTTGTGAAAATAGGTTTCATGACTTATGTTTGAGAAAATGTTTAGTCATGAACCTTGTAATTTGTTTTGTTTTGTAAATCATTTGAAAAACGATAAGATCAGATGATATGTATAAATAAGAGAATAATGTATGGTTAAATGAATAACCATTGTAAAATGAGCTTGTATAAGATAAGTTGTTTGTAAATCAATGTCTTGTGAAAAGTATGTTATTTGTATAAAATGTTATATGTCTCAAACTGAAATGATTCAAATAACGCTACGATATGTAATACCATACAAACATTTATTTATAGGAAGTACCAGCGGCGTATCCACCATGCTTGTATCATATTACACACGCATCGTTACTTAATCACTTAATCAAACCAAACCACCAAAGTAATGTTTAGCAATTGTAGAAATGTTTATGTATGGTCAAATACGGTTCACACGGTTCACAGATACAAACGGTTCACAGATACAAACGGTTCACAGATACAAACGGTTCACATAGTCAAATGATTACAACGGTTCAAAATGCAGTATAATGAGTTCACATGCTGGATGAACATATGCAACAGAAATGTAATGTAAAACAATGTACTAAGCATGCACACAATGGACATACATAGCATAAGTGTAATGTAAAACAATGTACTAACGAACATAGCAGGTATATGATGTGAAAGCATGGAAAGCATGAAAGTAACAAGTAGGCACATGTGTTTCATTCCAAAACAGTTTGGAAAACAGTAAAAGAGGGGTCTATGTACTCACTTGAGATTGCTCAGAAGTCCTAAGATAATCACCAAGCAATGCTAGAGATCACGGAATCAAACGGCACCTAGTATAGGTAACTATGTTAATAAACCGGACCTATATCGGAGGATCGGATAGAATGAGGGTTCGTAAACCAAACGAGTATGGGAACTCGTGTAATATGGTTTAACAAAGCCTACATACTAAATGAAACCTAACATAAGTTTTTACGACCCATTACGACCCGTTTAGGCAGCTTATGCTACTTTAACGCGTCGTTCGCGTAAAACGCGTTCGGACCGCCTAACTAGTCCTATGACAAGTGTTATATGCCTAAACATGTTACATAATCAATTATGTGACAAAAGTTTAGGTTACATATGCTTAATTACCAATTATACATGAAAAGGGTATTCTGGTAATTTACCTAAGGCATATAAACTACCTATCATACAACTACTTAAACGATGTGACCATAGGGTATAACCTCGGAAGGTTATTCCCTACTTACTATGGTCACCTAATGTATTTGGTCGGATCCTAATGATCGACCAAATGGGTCGGGTTCGAGGTATAAGCGATTTATTAGATCGCTTACCCTACCACCCTAGACAACATGGTAATCAGTAGGCATAGTCCCAAGGGACTATAACCAACGTGATTACACTCACGTTGCGAAGTTCAAACGAACTTCGCATTGACCATAAGCTGGTCAACGCTGAAAGTCAAACAAAGTTTGACTTTCTGACTCGAAAAGCAATAAAAGAAAGAAAAGAATGAAAGAATACTTACGAAGGGTCCCCGAATGCTAATCTCGATCCAAGAACTCAGGTATGAAACAATGGTTTCAACTTAGAGCTCTCAAATCTAGATTCTTGTGAGAAATGAGGTTGGGGTGGATGGGTATTTATAGGAATACCCGAACCGTTAGGATCACTTGTCGAATATCGTGCCTTAATCGCATCCGTACAAGTGTTGCAAAGTTGTGCTGGCTAAAAATGGTTCTTATCAGCTGAATAGGCAAGTTGTGAGCTTGTGGTTGTGGTTAAAACAGCTGGAAACTGCAGTTAATGCAGTTAATATGGTCTAGAAGGTGGACACGGCCCGCGTGAGGATGTTTAGAAACTGAGGCGGGCCGCCTGGCCTGCACAGATCAGAAGTAAGTTTGCAGAATGACAGTTTCAGTCCCTGCACGTGTTTAAGGCCATTTCCGACACTTCTAAGGCCCGTAAAGCCAACTTTAAGGCCCTAAAATGTTGCCTAAACATTGTGGACATGAAACATGCTCAAAAATATGCCGGACATTGGTTCGTTTGGCCGTACGAACGCGATGTTCGCTTAATTACGACGGAATGCGCATAAGCGCGAAAAACGATCCAAATGACGCGATGAATGGATTTTTGGCAAGCCAAACACTAAAGAATAATATAGTCATGCTTACATAAATTTTTGGATGTCCGGATGTATTCAGAACTTGAGTTATGCGCAAAAGTGCAAACTTATGCACTTTTTGACACTTTTAGTCCCTGAATGACCCAAAAGTTTATTTTAGCATACCAAACCCCTCAAAGCCTATTTCTAAGCTATGTAAAGGATATTTATGGTATGTTTAACTTATGGTCATGTTCCGGAATGTCTGTTACAGTTCAAATTGGCATACTTTCGCAGTTTGTCAAGTTTAGTCCCTGTAAGCGATTTAACTTGATTTTGCCATACCAAAGCCTTCAAAACTTATTTCTAAGTTAAGTAAAGGTTATTTAAGGTATGTTAAGCCTATTTCACTATTCCGGAGTGTTCGTTGCATTAAACTGGTTATATTTACGCATCAGTGCGCGTATAACCTTCCAGAAAGCGATTTAGAGCTTGAAATCGAATAAGAATTTATATGTGCAAATGATACACATATTTTTACAGATCCCAAGTATGAAATACAATATTTCATTGGCTTGGCAGTTGTTTGATGGTCGCAGTGACACGGGTGTCACAAGAATTGCTTTCAACACACATTTTCAACAATGAACCGAAAGATTGAATTTATTTCATCTACAATTACAATTGCATGCATGTAACAAAACTCCCCCTCAGCCTGAGCTCACAGTGATTTGTTCGTGTATGAAGAAATATGGTGTAGAGCTAATAGAACAGTACAGGGTACTGTTCTATTTATAGGCACGGACAAACCACTGAGGCATCTTTGCTGACGTCACCCTGAAAGTGACATCTAACCTCCTAACAAACTCTAACAACTGATCTATACAAGTACTGCTATGCTAACAACTGTTATACAATACTTTACATAAAGACAAACTAACTACTCCTGAATCCTTCCACTGATGTGAACCCATCAGCACTTGATATATCCAACAGTGCTTGACTCATAGCAGTAGATTGAACAGCAGGGCTTTAGTCTTTATCAGTCTTTGACTTGATCAGCAGTTGTAGGTCAGCAGTTGTACCGATTAGTGGATTGGAGGTCATCAGACGTTGAAACCACTTTCAAGGGGAGGGACTTGTATACATAACATCTGCTTATTCTGGATCCACTGCCCTGATCCAGTTTTGGCTTTAATTATATGTTCCTTTGATAGGGTTCAATCCCAACAATCTCCCCTGGAACAGATAATGCCAAAACCCTTCATTATTTGTAGATCTTTATTGCCTCATCAACAGTTCCCTTATTTGCCCTTTGAGTTGTAACTCAAAGTCTAAGGCATCTGTGTCATCTTCATCCCTGCACAGTGGAAGATCAAGGAGATCCTGCAAATATTCAAGACTTAGGCCAAGTGCTTGTTCCCTTGTCATTTTCTTTACTTCTCCACTAGACTTGATCACAGTCAGTACATGGGTCTGTTTGTCAGTTTTCCACTTTAGTACTTTTGAGTCTGGTGGGTTTCTTGGGAGATTTTTATTAGATGAGGTGTTTGGTGATGCTGGCCTTGTGATGACTGACTGAGCAGTGCTTGCAGGTTGATTTAGGCCAAGAGTTTCTTCAATCATCCTTTTAATGCCCTCTTTTACAAGGTCATCTCCTGCCCTTAATTCTTCCACTGTTTCAGTTTCCAGCTGTTTTTGTTGTCTTCTTTTATAGATGGTAGCACCAGCTGGAGCAGTGGCTCTCCTTATTTGCAGCTTTGGTGGTCTTGATGAAACCTCTGCTTCAGGGTAGTCAGGTTTTTGTGGAACTTTAGGATCTTTCTTCCTTAATTCCTCCAACCTTTTGTAGGTGGTCCTGACTTTGTCTTCTCTCCATCTCATCATTTGATTTTTGGACCCATAATTAGCAGCAACTAATTCCTCTTTCATCCTCTTCAGCTCCAATGTCTTTTCAGGCACGTTCTTTTTGTACTTTGACCAATTAGGAGGAGTGTGTTTGACCTTATTCTTGTTCATTTCTTGAATCCTGGCCGCTTCTTTTTCAAGCTCAGGAATGGTCCACTCCTTGTACATATGTTTTTCCCCCTTATACTTCTTAGAAGTCATGATATTTTCATTGTAGTCTTTTCTGAGGGTTTCATCTGCTCTTTCTGATAGTTGCTGACAAACATTCTTTGCAAACTGCTCTAAGGATCTGACTTGAGTGAATAGAAATTGGTAATGCCTTTGAATTTCTTTGTCAGTTTTGCCTTGAGAGTTTCTTTTGGAGATATCCTCTGCCTGTTGAGACTTAACTTTCAAGTACTCTTCAATGTTGTTAGGCCTAGGATATCCTTCAACTGATGGCAACCTCCTTTTAGCAAGATCATCCTCAAAGTAGAAGGATTTGATCTCTTCTCTTACTGCAATAAGTTCAAGGGGATATTGGAAACCTGCAGGAGTGATGGTAGTGATTGGTTGTTGTACTTGAGCTGATGAGAGAGGAATAGGGTTTGGGATATTAATAAGTGAAAGAGATTGTGAAGATGTTGGTGGTGGTGATGGAGAATCATCATCAGGTATAAAAATCCTTCTCCTTTTTATTGTAGGAGAGGCTGATGATGTTTTGGGTGGATCAGTGGTGGTGATTTGAGTGGTGGAAGGTGGCTGACTAACAGTTGTTGAAACAACTGGTGTTTCAACCACTGTTGTCATTACAACAGATGTCTTCTGCTTTTTAGCAGGAGGTGATGGTGGTGAGGTTGTTTTTGGTGGTGAAGTGATTTTTGGTGGTGGTGATAAGGCAGTGGTTGTGGTGTGTGTTAAAGTGGTGGCAGGTGTTTGGATGACAGTTGTTGAAACTACTAAAGTATCAGCAGTTGTTGATACAGCACGAGTTACAACAGCTGTTTAGGTGGCAGTTTGAGGTTTGGAGCCTTTGGTAGGTGGTTTGGAGGCATGCTTTGTGAGTCTGGATGGTGTGGTTTTGGGTTGCCTCACATTTCTTGTGGGCTTCTTCTTTTCATCCTTAGGATTTTTATCATCCATAGGTTCAGAAGGACCCTGTGAATTCAGCTCAATAAACTCTCTTTTCTCCTGTCCCCACCTGGCATTATCTTTAGCCTTTTTATCCCTTTTTACACTTGCTTTTGCTTCAACAAGTGCATTTGTGGTAACATCAAGCCTTTTACTACCATCTGGCAAAGGAATGTTTTTAGTCATGTTTTCTTTCTCTAGTTCAATATAAAGGCCATCTTCAATACCCTTCTTTCTCCATTGCTTGATTTTCTCCCCCTTTTTGGCATTATCTGGTGGGGGGTTATCAAGAAAGAGAACAGTGGGAGGAGCAGTGCCAGTGGTGTTCAGTATGTGGGCCTTTATAGCCTTGATGTCAGCTTGGGTATCTTTGAACCTTGACTCCATCATGTTTCTCAGCATTTGAACATGTTTATCATGTGGCTGATCCAGAATTTGTCTTTGTTGTTGGAGCAGGGGTTAAAATAGATTCCATAACTCATTTGCAGCAGGTGGTTGTGGTGGAGCAGGTGCTTGAGTTGGAACTGCAGTGGGTTGCACTTTTTGAACTTTCAACAACTGTTGCAGCATTGCTTTGATTTCTGCAACAGAGGTATCCAGTTTGTCAATTCTATCCGTTAATTCTAGATATTTTAAACCATCACCCAACTTAATGGGATCATCTGATTTCCCACTAACAATGGTTGGAACATGGGTTGACTCAGGGATTCCATTCCCAAAGTCATCCACTGATGCCCCTTTGTCTTGGTACTGGGACCTCTTTCTTCAAATTGAGAGACACTTTTTAGTGACCCAGTATAAACAGGATACAAAAGTGTTCCCAGAGAAGAAATTGCCTCCAAGGAAGTCTTATTGATGTAACCACTGTCCAAATGTAAACCAGTGGGTTCAACATTTGTAGTGGCTGCTTCACTTGGACTACCACCAAGAGTTACTTGTAACTCAAGGGGTGTAACCTCCTCAGGTCTTGTTGGTGGGTTAGTAATGGTTGATACATCAGACCCAGTCACTTGTTGAAGTATGTTCTCATTGATATGTGAGTGAGAAGGACTAGTTTATGCCTGGTTTAAATCAATAGCATCCAACAATAATTTTGTTGGTGGGGGAATTATGGAGGTGAGGTTGGGTGTAGAAAGAGAATTGGCCCCGGGAATTGGGCTGTGGATGATGGAAGCAAGTGATTCCAGAGCATCATATTGTGGTGTCCCTATTTGTACAACCTGTTCTTTTTTAGAAGAAGCAGGAGGAGTTTCAGGCATAGGTTGAGATATTTCTACCAACTGCTGTGAGGAAGTAGCAGCAGTGGTTCCTTGTGACTTTTGTGCTGTCACTGGCAGTTGCTCTGGTATCTCATCCTCCAGAGTTGCCTTTTTAGTAGGT
The DNA here is from genome assembly GCA_030545235.1 of Helianthus tuberosus. Taxonomy (NCBI): domain Eukaryota; kingdom Viridiplantae; phylum Streptophyta; class Magnoliopsida; order Asterales; family Asteraceae; genus Helianthus; species Helianthus tuberosus. Next base: position 27,557,902 of record CM060432.1, read on the forward strand.
TTGGGGGGCTTTTGAGTTTTCTTTTGTTTTGGCTTTTTGGTGATTGTAGGTGTGGGTTTCAAAGCAGTTGTTTTGCTACTATGATCACCTTGAGTAGTGGGCTCAGCAGCAGATACCTGAGGAGCAGTGGTAGCGGCTAAAGTCTACTCAGGCACCTCTGCTTGTGTTTTGCAAGGTGTTGGCATTCTTGTAAAAGTTTCAGCAGTTAAGTTGTTTATTTGAAAAGAGTCACCTTGTTTTATTACATGAGTATCATCCTTACCAAATTTATTTTCAAAATAATAACTTAGAAATCTTGGAAAAAGTAAGAATGGCTTTTTATCAACATTTTTAACCAAATCATTAAAGATTTCCTGGGAGTAATTGAAATTTTCATCTTGAAGAATAGCATATCCCAGGTTTTGAATCTTTAATGGTATCTCATTAAAAGAAGTGGTTTTGTTTGAAACACACATAAGCAGGGTATGGAACAAAAATCTTGTTGCAGGTGGAAAATTACCTTTTTGTAAGGTATCCTTTTTGATTGTATCTGCATACCCCCTTTCAAGGAAATCAGTTTTTAACTCGTTTTTGGGAAAAGAAGTTTTACCATGCTGATCATCGAGTTCAAAGACTTCCGAGATGGATTGTGGTGTGATTTTGACTGCTTTACCCATTAGAGAAGAGTTAATGGCTATGACGTCTTCTCCTTGTTTTTAAAGGGTAATATTTTTCCAAAACTCTCTTTGGGTTTTCAGATAAATCGGAGCATCTGCTGTTAACAAAGTTTTGTACTTTGATGCAGACATAATATCAATGATGGAATCGAAAGCATCGGTTGTGACACCTGTGTCACTTCAACCATCAAACAAATGCCAAACCAATGAAATATTGTATTTCATACTTGGGATTTGTAAAAATATGTGTATCGTTTGCACATATCAACTCTTGTTCGATTTTAAGCTTTAAATCGCTTTCTGGAGGGTTATACGCGCTCTGATGCGTAAATATAACCAGTTTAATCCAACGAACACTCCGGAATAGTGAAATAAGCTTAACATACCTTAAATAATCTTTACATAACTTAGAAATAAGTTTTAAAGGCTTTGGTATGGCAAAAACAAGTCAATTCGCTCACAGGGACTAAACTTGACAAACTACGAAAGTATGCCAATTTGAACTGTAACAGACATTCTGGAACATGACCATAAGTTAAACACACCTTAAATATCCTTTATATAGCTTAGAAATAGGCTTTGAGGGGTTCGGTGTGCTAAAATAAACTTTTGAGTCATTCAGGGACTAAAAGCGTCAAAAAGTGCACAAGTTTGCATTTTCGCGCATAACTTACGTTCTGAATACATCCGGACATCCAAAAATTTATGTAAGCACTAAAATATTTTATTTTAGTGTTTGGCATGAGAAAAATCCATTCATCACGCCATTTGGATCGTTTTTCGCGCTTATGCGCATTCCGTCGTAATTAACCGAACATCGCAACCGTACGGCTAAACGAACCGACATCCGAGATATTTTTGAGCACATTTTAAGTTCCCTATACTTTAAATTCATTTTAGAGCTTTGAAATGGGGTTAACGGGCCTTAAACGCGTCGAAAATGACCTTATAACACAACAGGGACCAAAACTGTAAATCTGCCAAACTGGTCCTTGCGCACCACAACAATGGGAGTGTTGCGGTGCGCAAGCAGGGGCCAGATGCAGCAAATCGTTTTTAACAGCCTGTTTCAGCCCTTAAACACTCCCCAAAGGCCAAGTGCCACATGTTAATCTCTTGTGGTGGCCAAAATCAGTTACCACAACATTCCGACAAGTGTACGGGCTAGATCATTCCCTCTTCTCCAAGAAACGATCCTAACGGTGAACCGAAATCTATAAATACCCATCACATTTTCACTCATTTCTCACAAGAATCTGATCTAATGTGCTCTAAGTTGAAACCTTTGTTTCATACCTGAGCTATTTTGATCTAGATTAGCATTCGGGGACCCTTTGTAAGTGTTCCTTCGTTCTTTTATTGCTTTCGAGTCTGAAAGTTAAACTTTGTTTGACTTTCTGCATTGACCAGTTTATGGTCAATGCGAAGTTCGTTTGAACTTCGCAACGTGATTGTAATCACGATGGTTATAGTCCCGTGTGACTACGCCTACTGATTACCACGTTGTCTAGGGTCGTAAGGGTAAGCGATCTAATAAATCGCTTATACCTTCGAACCCGACCCATTTGGTCGATCATTAGGATCCGACCAAACACATTAGGTGACCATAGTATATAGGGAATAACCTTCCGAGGTTATACCTTATGGTCGCTTCGTTTAAGTAGTTGTATGATAGGTAGTTTATATGCCTTAGGTAAATTACCAAAATACCCCTTTGATGCCAAAATTAATTTTAAACATATGTAACATAACTTTTGACATCTAAACTGATTTGACAACAATATTAGACATGTTAAGGCATATGTTACTTGTCATAGGACTTGTTAGGCGGTCCGAACGCGTTTCACGCGAACGACGCGTTAAAGTAGCATAAGCTACCTAAACGGGTTGTAATGGGTCGTAAGCACTTAGGTTAGGTTCCGATTTAGTATGTAGGCTTTGTTAAACCATACTACATGAGTTCCCATACTCATTTGGTTTACGAACCCTCATTCTATCAGATCCTCCGATATAGGTCCGGTTTATTAACATAGTTACTTATATTAGGTGTCGTTTGATTCCGTGATCTCTAGCATTGCTTGGTGGTTATCTTAGGACTCCTGAGCAATCTCAGGTGAGTACATAGTTCCCCTATTTTACTGTTTTCCAAACTGTTTTGGGGTGAAGCATGTGTACCTATGTGTTATTTTCATGATTTCAAAGTATAATTGATTATACATATTATTACTTATCATTTGACAAACTAAATGACTATCTATGGTTTAAAACACTGATTTCTCAAAGAACATAAAATAAAATGTTGAATTGTACTTATTTTATGTTCACCAGACCGATTGGTAGTATGATATAGCGCTATAGGATTAGACACCCCATTCCTGTTGTCATGGAATGTCTGAAACCAATTTGTTTCTCCATCCAAATAGGGATTGCCTTTGTGGTATCCTTATAGTCTCAAAGGTGTAGTTTGATGCACCAGGTCTGAATGAATTCTTAAATCACACATTTAAAGTATATTTTGAAATACTCCCAAAAGTGTAGTTGATATACTCTCATGTGTGGTATTGTACAAAACCAACATATATTTTGTTAATCATCCAAATCATATTTTGATATGTTATTTACAAAACCAAAACATAGTTTAATATGTTATTTATCACATCCAAGGCATATTTTGATATGTTATTTATGAAACCCAAAGCATATTTTGATATGTTATTTATGAAACCAAAACATAGTTTAATATGTTATTTACAAATCCAAAGTATACTTTTAATATGCTACTATAAGGTTATTCGTTTAACCTTACATTATTTTACAAAGCATAACTTTTGATTTATTCAAACACTTTGTTTTGTACATTTTTACTTATGGTTTAAGAAATCTCATTTTACTTACCATACATAACTTTTGTTTACACATTACATGGTTTACATTTAACTTGAGTTATACAATAACATTGGACTATTGGTTTAAACATGAACATTCTATATTGGTGGTTTGGTTTGAGTAAGTGACTTAAGTAACGAGGCGTGTGTAATATGATACAAGCATGGTGGATACGCCGCTGGTACTTCCTATATATAAGTGTTTGTATGGTATTACATATCGTAGCGTTATTTGAATCATTTCAATTTAAGTCATATAACATTTTATACAAATAACATACTTTTCATAAGACATTGTTTTACAACAACTTATCTTATACAAACTCATTTTACATGGTTATTCATTTAACCTTACATTTATTTATACATATCATCTGATCATATTGTTTTTCAAACGATTTACAAAACAAATCAATTTACGAGGTTCATGACTAAACTTTATTAAACATTTTCTTAAACTTACAAGTCATGAATCCTATTTTCATAAACCTATGTATCTCACAGGCATTTTTATGCTGACGTACCTATTTTTACACATGTTTCAGGTACTGCTTTGTAATGATTTGTTGATACATGCTACATTTAGGATGGACTCGTGCCTTAGCAACTTTAAAACTTGGAAGATCATAGTTGTACTTATTTGATTGTATTAAAACAATGAGTTCATTTATTCAATAAAACATAATTTATTTATTCCATGGTTATGAAACAATGATTCTGTTACAACACTCCCCGACGTTTCCGCCACGTCTGGTTATTCTACGTGGTCGGGGTGTGACAGAAAAGTTGGTATCAGAGCCAATGGTTATAGGGAATTAGGTTATTAGTAATGCTTTGACCTAGACTATAACCTTCCTAGGACCCTAACACAAGTTTTCTTGTGTTTAGTTTTAAAACAATACCGTCACCTATCCTTAGGCGACGACCACAATAAGAACACAAATTTCTATCCCGCTTTGAAAACTAATCATCTATTCTAGGATGATTTATTATATGGTTTTGAACCCTCTAAGTTTTCAAATCCCGTCAAACTGGTCTAAATAATGTGAACACGTGCAAACTGGAAGGGTGGGTGCCTGTACCCTGAGTTTTCTGTCTAAGGCTAGAGTGTTCGTACAAATCCACATAATCGGACCAGTCACTCTTACCTGGGAACTCTTGGGGTGAGTGTCCACTTATAGGCGAGCATGTCTTCGCGATACATTATTTTTGACCTATTTACTTTGATTAATCACCGGGGTCGTTTGTTTCTTTGTAGTAACAAACGAATGACCACTATCCTTGCTTTCATCAGATTTGTTTCATCTCATTCTTTTCGTCTAACTCTCTCACTCGTTTCCTTTCATGTTTCCTCTTTTAGAATGCCTCCTCGACGCGACAATCAGATGGCGAATGCCGAACTGGCGGAAATCATCGCGCAGCAAATGGCTGCTGCCTTCCCAAATCTTTATGCTCAAATGATTCAAGCTATCAACAACAACAATGCTCCATGCAATTTCAAGAATTTTAACTCGGCTAAACCGCTCAAGTTTAGTGGTTCTGAGGGAGCAACTGGGCTTCTTCAATGGTTCGAGAGCATTGAGAATACTTTCCGTCACGTTCAGTGTCCTGAAAATCGCAAGGTCGAGTTTTCTTCGAGTGTATATCAGAAGAGGGCTCTTACGTGGTGGAACGGGGTGATGAGAGACCGCGGTGCTGAGGTTACATTAGCACAGACTTAGGCTGAGCTTAGGGCTCTTATGATGAAGGAATTATGTCCTCGTCATGAGCTAAGGGCTCTAGAAAGGGAATTTGATGATTTGAAGCAAGACAGTGGGGAACATCGAGCCTATACTGACCGCTATGAGGAATTGAGCTTGTTATGCCCTACTATGGTTATGCCTCTGGATAAGGCGATTGAGAAATACATTGATGGTCTTCCTGACGTAGTTCAGGATATCGTTACTGGCAGCAACCCTACTACTGTCAGACAAGCCGTTGAATTGGCTGCCACCCTGACTGAATCCCATATCAGGAAGCGCAAGCTGTTTCGGAAGGGCGACTCAAGACCATCTGACAAGACTGCTCAAGTGGAACCAAAGGAAGAAAATGCTGAGGTGTCCAAGAAGAAGAAGCGCAAAGCCTCTCAAAACTACGCTGTAACTGCTCAAGACAAACAGGTTGCACCAAACCAGCCAACACAACCTCGCAAAAGGCAAATCTATGTTGGTACCGCACCTTTGTGCAACAAGTGCAACCGTCATCATCTAGAGCAAGAGCAGTGTCACAAATGTACCCACTGTGGGCGGTTGGGACATTTGATCAATGTTTGTCGTTATGCAAATCAAGCTGCTGCAAACCCTGCTGCTGTTCAAGCGCGGTTCCCTCCGGGGTCATGTTATAACTGTGGTGACCTTACCCACTACAGGAACAATTGCCCAAGACTTGTTAACATACCTCCAGTGCGTGGACGAGTGTTCAACATCAATGAGGCAAACATGAACAATGATGCAGCAGTGAACAATTAGTGTTTTGTTATTCCTTGGTTGTTATCTTTTGACACTTCAAGACAATTCGGTTGTTACATAAATAAAGATTGTTGTTTTTATTTCTGTAAAAGTTATGCGTTTATGTGAATGTTTGATGCAACCTTATGATGTCAACCCAAAGACAAACTACTCGTATGGTTCTGTCATTTTATGATCACTCGTGATCTCCCTAAGAACCTTTAACACTCGTTTCTTTTAAGAAACAAAGCCAAACTCTTATTGAAAATCCTTCTATCTTTATAGATGGATCCTTGAAAATGCTTAAAGTGCCAAATGAAAACCATGGATTGGATTCCTGATGTGCTTTAATTATCCATGCATAAAGACAACAAATTAAAGAATCAAGTTAACTAATTATGTGCTTATGTGTTTTCTTTTATGTTTTGTGGTTGTATGTGATCCATCCAAATCCTCATAGAATCTTCCATATCTCATACAAGAGATTCATAATAGGATATCCAAAGTTACTATCTTAAATCCTTAATGGACTTCTACGTTATAGTCATGTCCCTTGGGTTTTAAAGTACTATTCTATAATCGGACCTCTTGAATGGTCTGGTTAAACAGATTGATTTTGAAAATCTGATTAGAAATATCATGTGATGATATAATTAAAAAAGATCCCTTAAGTGGTCTATTTAAGGAGATCGTACACGGTCTAGTTAAGAAGATCATGCGTTGATCTAGTTAAAAGGCTCGTTCGTTGATCTAATTAAAAGGACCCTTTGGTGGTCTAGTCGAGTTGCTTCATGTTTATTCAAGTGATTTTTTTTTCCTACGCATTATGAAATGAACTGTGCGGACTGTGCAAGGAATTACGTAATTATGGAGGCCTACATAATTATGGAATTCAGTGCACAGAAACCACAGGAAGCTTTGTCATGTGTTAAGACCTATAGTGATAAGAATAATGATACGGGAGAAGTCTTGGACCTCGACCAATGTCATTTATTCTCACACTCCCCAATTCTGATCTCAATCACACCAAGTTTCCTATGATAAGTCTTCATAAGAAACATTCTTCTGTCCATAGTTCAAAATTCCATGTTTTACTATTACAAGGAATTCACTTTGAGGGTTAACAAATTCGCTAAGAGTCCTAACATGGCCCAGAGTTTTACTTAAGGGTTCAATGGATCTATTAGAAGGCGAAACAGTCACAGCTGTCTTCACAAGTTTCCTCTAGAATTAAATTTCGGGATGAAATTTCCTAAAGTAGGGGAGACTGTGACACCTGTGTCACTTCAACCATCAAACAAATTCCAAACCAATGAAATATTGTATTTCATACTTGGGATTTGTAAAAATATGTGTATCGTTTGCACATATCAACTCTTGTTCGATTTTAAGCTTTAAATCGCTTTCTGGAGGGTTATACGCGCTCTGATGCGTAAATATAACCAGTTTAATCCAACGAACACTCCGGAATAGTGAAATAAGCTTAACATACCTTAAATAATCTTTACATAACTTAGAAATAAGTTTTAAAGGCTTTGGTATGGCAAAAACAAGTTAATTCGCTCACAGTGACTAAACTTGACAAACTACGAAAGTATGCCAATTTGAACTGTAACAGACATTCTAGAACATGACCATAAGTTAAACACACCTTAAATATCCTTTATATAGCTTAGAAATAGGATTTTAGGGGTTCGGTGTGCTAAAATAAACTTTTGAGTCAATCAGGGACTAAAAGCGTCAAAAGTGCACAAGTTTGCATTTTTCACGCATAACTTACGTTCTGAATACATCCGGACATCCAAAAATTTATGTAAGCACTAAAATATTTTATTTTAGTGTTTGGCATGAGAAAAATCCATTCGTCACGCCATTTGGATCGTTTTTCGCGCTTATGCGCATTCCGTCGTAATTAACCGAACATCGCAACCGTACGGCTAAACGAACCAACATCCGAGATATTTTTTAGCACATTTTAAGTTCCCTATACTTTAACTTCATTTTAGAGCTTTGAAATGGGGTTAACGGGCCTTAAACGCGTCGGAAATGACCTTATAACACAGTAGGGACCAAAACTGTAAATCTACCAAACTGGTCCTTGCACACCTCAACAATGGGAGTGTTGCGGTGCGCAAGCAGGGGCCAGATGCAGCAAATCATTTTTAACAGCCTGTTTCAGCCCTTAAACACTCCCCAAAGGCCAAGTGCCACATGTTAATCTCTTGTGGTGGCCAAAATCAGTTACCACAACATTCCGACAAGTGTACGGGCTAGATCATTCCCTCTTCTCCAAGAAACGATCCTAACGGTGAACCGAAATCTATAAATACCCATCACATTTTCACTCATTTCTCACAAGAATCTGATCTAATGTGCTCTAAGTTGAAACCTTTGTTTCATACCTGAGCTATTTTGATCTAGATTAGCATTCGGGGACCCTTTGTAAGTGTTCCTTCGTTCTTTTATTGCTTTCGAGTCTGAAAGTCAAACTTTGTTTGACTTTCTGCATTGACCAGTTTATGGTCAATGCGAAGTTCGTTTGAACTTTGCAACGTGATTGTAATCACGATGGTTATAGTCCCTTGTGACTATGCCTACTGATTACCATGTTGTTTAGGGTCGTAAGGGTAAGCGATCTAATAAATCGCTTATACCTTCGAACCCGACCCATTTGGTCGATCATTAGGATCCGACCAAACACATTAGGTGACCATAGTATATAGGGAATAACCTTCTGAGGTTATACCTTATGGTCGCTTCGTTTAAGTAGTTGTATGATATGTAGTTTATATGCCTTAGGTAAATTACCAAAATACCCCTTTGATGCCAAAATTCATTTTAAACATATGTAACATAACTTTTGACATCTAAACTGATTTGACAACAATATTAGACATGTTAAGGCATATGTTACTTGTCATAGGACTAGTTAGGCGGCCCGAACGCGTTTCACGCGAACGACGCGTTAAAGTAGTATAAGCTACCTAAACGGGTTGTAATGGGTCGTAAGCACTTAGGTTAGGTTCCGATTTAGTATGTAGGCTTTGTTAAACCATACTACATGAGTTCCCATACTCATTTGGTTTACGAACCCTCATTCTATCAGATCCTCCGATATAGGTCCGGTTTATTAACATAGTTACCTATATTAGGTGCCGTTTGATTCCGTGATCTCTAGCATTGCTTAGTGGTTATCTTAGGACTCCTGAGCAATCTCAGGTGAGTACATAGTTCCCCTATTTTACTGTTTTCCAAACTGTTTTGGGGTGAAGCATGTGTACCTATGTGTTATTTTCATGATTTCAAAGTATAATTGATTATACATATTATTACTTATCATTTGAAAAACTAAAGGACTATCTATGGTTTAAAACACTGATTTCTCAAAGAACATAAAATAAAATGTTGAATTGTACTTATTTTATGTTCACCAGACCGATTGGTAGTATGATATAGCGCTATAGGATTAGACACCCGATTCCTGTTGTCATGGAATGTCTGAAACCAATTTGTTTCTCCATCCAAATAGGGATTGCCTTTGTGGTATCCTTATAGTCTCAAAGGTGTAGTTTGATGCACCAGGTCTGAATGAATTCTTAAATCACACATTTAAAGTATATTTTGATATACTCCCAAAAGTGTAGTTTGATATACTCTCATGTGTGGTATTGTACAAAACCAACATATATTTTATTAATCATCCAAATCATATTTTGATATGTTATTTACAAAACCAAAACATAGTTTAATATGTTATTTATCACATCCAAGGCATATTTTGATATGTTATTTATGAAACCCAAAGCATATTTTGATATGTTATTTATGAAACCAAAACATAGTTTAATATGTTATTTACAAATCCAAAGTATACTCTTAATATGCTACTATAAGGTTATTTGTTTAACCTTACATTATTTTACAAAGCATAACTTTTGATTTATTCAAACACTTTGTTTTGTACATTTTTACTTATGGTTTAAGAAATCTTATTTTACTTACCATACATAACTTTTGTTTACACATTACATGGTTTACATTTAACTTGAGTTATACAATAACATTGGACTATTGGTTTAAACATGAACATTCTATATTGGTGGTTTGGTTTGAGTAAGTGACTTAAGTAACGAGGCGTGTGTAATATGATACAAGCATGGTGGATACGCCGCTGGTACTTCCTATATATAAGTGTTTGTATGGTATTACATATCGTAGCGTTATTTGAATCATTTCAATTTAAGTCATATAACATTTTATACAAATAACATACTTTTCATAAGACATTGTTTTACAACAACTTATCTTATACAAACTCATTTTACATGGTTATTCATTTAACCTTACATTTATTTATACATATCATCTGATCATATTGTTTTTCAAACGATTTACAAAACAAATCAATTTACGAGGTTCATGACTAAACTTTATTAAACATTTTCTTAAACTTACAAGTCATGAATCCTATTTTCATAAACCTATGTATCTCACAGGCATTTTTATGCTGACGTACCTATTTTTACACATGTTTCAGGTACTGCTTTGCAATGATTTGTTGATACATGCTACATTTAGGATGGACTCGTGCCTTAGCAACTTTAAAACTTGGAAGATCATAGTTGTACTTATTTGATTGTATTAAAACAATGAGTTCATTTATTCAATAAAACAGAATTTATTTATTCCATGGTTATGAAACAATGATTCTGTTACAACACTCCTCGACGTTTCCGCCACGTCTGGTTGTTCTACGTGGTCGGGGTGTGACATCGGTGGTGCCGGGTTTTGTAAGGAGACCCAGATAATTGTGAGGATCTTTGTATGGTATTTCGATGGGTGTAGCCTTTTGAGTGGCCTTTTTAGGAGATGATTTTGAAGTGGATTTTGCGGATGACTTTGATTTTGTCATTTTGGAGAAGAAGATCGATGAAGGTTTTGAAGAATTTGAGAGAGGGAAATGGAAACTGTTTTGTGAAAGGAATTTTTGTGAATTCGATTCGACTGTAAAACCCAGTTTGGGGTTTTGAAAAGGGTTTTATAAAAGAAAAATTGAATGCTGACGTGGCAGCGGTTACAAAAGATCTGACCGCTATGTACTGTCCACGTGCCAATCCCTGATGAAATAAAGGACAGATGTTTTTATAAAGACCACTGATGGAATAAGATCAGTGGTTGTAATGCTAACAAATGAAGGCAGTGGGTGATTTTTACTATCAGTGGATAGCACATCAGTGGATAAAACACTGAAACAACAGTGCTTATCAAGAAAATGAGAGAACAGGGGTTGACTTTCAGCAGTCGACAAAGTTTTCAGTAGAACAGACTTTTGAACAAAGCAGTGGGTATGGTAGACTTTTAAGGATTTTAATGAAAAATTAATTTTTAGCTATTTTTAAAGATGGATTTTGATTTTCTGAAAACATTTTAATGATTTTATTCATAGAAAAACAGGATTTTGCCTGTTATTCCATGTTTAGCATGCCAATCCTAGAGATCAAGCTTTCAAAGGTGGATGTGTCTAAAGCTTTGGTTAGCACATCTGCCAGCTGATCCTTAGTTGGAACATGGTGCAGAGAAATCAAACATTTTTCATAGCAATCCCTCACAAAGTGATGTCTGATGTCAATGTGCTTGGTGGTTGAGTGGGAAACTGGATTTTTGACGATATTTTCTGCTGCCTGACTATCCAACATGAGTGGTGTCTTTAAGGCAGTGATACCAAAATCCAACAACTGACTTTGAAGCCAAAGTAGTTGGGTTGTACAGCTTGCAGCAGCTATATACTCTGCTTCAGCAGTGGATGTGGAAACAGTTGCTTGCTTTTTGCTTTGCCAAGACACTAAGCAATTGCCTAGGAATTGGCACCCTCCTAAAGTGGACTTCCTTGTCTTGTCACATCTAGCAAAGTCACTATCTGAGAAACCTGAAAGCTCAATTTTACCATCAGCTGGATACCAGATACCAAGTGTGGGAGCACCTTTCAGGTATCTGAATATCCTTTTTACAGCAATAAGGTTTGACTTTCTTGGGGCTGATTGAGATCTTGCACAAACACATGTTGCAAACATGATGTCTGGCCTAGATGCAGTTAGGTACAAAAAAGACCCAATCATGCTTTTATATAAAGTTTGATCAACCAAATCATCATTTTCATCAGACATGACTACTTTATTGGTTACAATGGGTGTACTACATGGCTTACAATCATCCATCTCAAATTTCTTTAAAAGTTCTTTAGCATATTTCCCTTGATGGATAAAAGTGCCATTTTGAAGTTGCCTTACTTGGAGACCAAGAAAGCACTGGAGTTCACCCATTGCACTCATTTCAAACTCAGCTGTCATGAGTTTTCTAAACTCTTCACACATTTTATTACATGTGCTTCCAAAGATGATGTCATCCACATAGATCTAGATGATCATCAAATCCTTTCCTCTCCATTTTAAAAACAATGTTTTATCTATTTTACCTCTTGTGAAACCAATGGATAGTAGGAAAGTGGAAAGAGTTTCATACCAGGCCCTTGGTGCTTATTTCAGGCCATGCAAAGCTTTATTCAGCTTGTAGACATGATTTGGATTAAATGGATCCTCAAAGCCTGGAGGCTGACAAACATAAACCTCCTCTTGAATCTTACCACAGAGGAATGCACATTTGATGTCCATTTGGTACACCTTGATGTTGTGGTTGATAGCAAAGGCCAGAAATAGTCTGATTGCTTCAAGTCTTGCTACAGGGGCAAATGTTTCATCATAATCAATGCCCTCTTCTTGTCTGAACCCTTGAACCACAAGCCTGGCTTTATTCTTGACAACAATACCCATTTCATCAGATTTATTTTTGAAGACCCATTTTGTGCCAATAGGACTTACACCCTCTGGCAATGGTACAAGCTCCCAAACTTGTTGTCTTCTAAACTGTTGGAGCTCCTCTTGCATGGCTTCTACCCAGCTGTTGTCTTTTAGTGCATCTTGGTACTTGACTGGCTGATGGAGAGATAGAAAACCAGCAAAAAGACAAATGTTTTGGGATTGACTTCTTTTGAGCACCCCTTCATTGATGTTGCCAATGATTTGGTCTGGTGGATGAGATTTTAAGAAGATGAGCTCTCCTTGGTATGGAACAATGGCATTAAGTGGGGAGGGCTGCAGATGTGAATCATCTGAGCTAACCACTGCTGGTGACTTTGATGATCAAGCAGTGGCTTCAAAAGGTGGTGGAATAGGTGGTAATGGTGTGGACACATGCTGACTTTGATCCACTGTTTGAGGATTTTTATCAACAGTGTTTGATGATGTGGAAGCAGGGGTTAATGAATAGGCTACTTTGATCAACAATTGTTGAGGTAGCAGTGGTTGAGCTTTGACAGCTGTTTTGAACATCTGTTGCCCTTCCCATTGTGGCAGACTTTTGTTGAGGAATGATGATTTCATACCCATAGTCTGGTGATGAATCCTCTGATGGACCTGCACTGTTAGTCTTGACAGCAGTATTTTCAAAAGTGAATTTATCAAGATCAAACAATTCTGCAGGGTTTGCTGGGATTTTCATTGATGAAAGTTCATTGAACTTTACGTTCAAAGTCTCTTCCACTGTTTTGGTCCTTGTGTTAAACACTTTCTAGGCCTTGGCAGTGGTTGAGTATCCCAGATGATAACCACAATCAATTTTGGCTGCAAACTTTGAGATAGAGTCTTTTAAGTTTAAAATGAAGCATTGTCAGCCAAAAACCTTGAAATATGAAATCAATGGCTTTATTTTATACAGCAGTTCATAGGCAGTCTTTTGATGCCTGGGGTAGATTAAAACTCTGTTTTGGACATAGCAAGCAGTGTTTACTGCCTCTGCCCAAAAGGTTAATGGCAAACCTGAGTCAGCAAGCATGGTTCTGGCAGCCTCAATCAAAGTTCTGTTCTTTCTTTCAACAACCCCATTTTGTTCTGGTGTTCTTGGAATGCTGTATTGCCTCACAATTCCTTTTGACACACAGAAATCATCTACCTCCTTGTTCCTGAACTCTGTACCATTGTCACTTCTGAAGATTTTTACTGGAAGGTCAAACTGCTTTTCAACCTGTTTCACAAAGTCTTGCAGAATGCCTGCAGTCTCATCTTTTGAGTGTAAAAAGTAAGTCCATGTAAACCTAGAAAAGTCATCAACAATAGCCAAACAATACCACTTTTTCTTAAGACTCATGACTTTAACTAGGCCAAACATATCCATATGAAGCATTTGCAAATATTTGGTTGTTTTGGACTCATCAATGGATTTGTAGGAGCTTTTATGTTGTTTTCCTTTTAGGCAGGAAACACAATGCTCAGGACAGGTGAACAGTTTTTGAGGAAAACCTCTTACTAACCCCTGTTTTGAAATGGCAGTGATTGTCTTGAGATTTGTATACCCCAATCTCCTGTGCCATAATTCTGTCTCTTTGTTTGATGTAGCTGGGAACAGACAGGTATCAGTTCTGGGGCTCTCTTTTGACATATCCACCACATAAACATTGCCACTTCTTTGAGCAACAAGTTTGGTTTTTCCAGTTTTTATTATTGATTCAATCTTTTCAACCATTTCTGGTCCAACAATCCTACAACACTCCTTTGTGAAGAATGATCCATACCCCTTATCACTCATTTGTGAAACACTCAGGAGGTTGAATTTTAGATTGTCTATCAGATTGACATTTTCAAATTTTACATTACCAGACTGTACTGTACCAGACCCCAGAACTTTCCCTTTACTATTATTACTAAAGGATATATCACCCCCTCCATGGATTTTGAAATCTTTGAGAAGGGCTTTACATCCTGTCATGTGCCTGGAGCCTCCACTATCTACATACCAAAGGCTATCTAAGCATGCAGAAGCTCCCTGCACATGAAGTAAAAGGATTAGTTCATTAGGGTCTCCAAAGCCAATAAGGCTTTGGATGGGGTCTCAACAGTGTCTGGGATGAATTCAGATGGATGGGCAGTGGTTAGGTCAGGCGTTTGGACAGTTTTAGGACTGTTTTTCTCTAACCACTGTTGTGGATTTTGACCAATCACCTGCTGATAACCAAAAGGATGCCTGTTCACTCTTGGTTTAGAAGGCCTTTTGTAAGCCTCATAAACATGTGGGATCCTTTGGTATGATGGTTGTCCCTTACCTCTTCTAAATTGACTGGCAGGGGGTGCATCAGTCACTTGAACATCTCTTTGGACAGATGTTTGGTTCAGCTGTTTTGTAACAGCTGTTTGGACTGGCACAAACAGTGGTTGATTCTTGGTGAACTTGACAGATGATGTTGATGAACTTAATGATGTTTTTGCAGTGTACTCATTCTTTTTTACATCAAAGTTTTTGAGATACACACATTCTTGAGTTTTGTGATTTGTTTTACCATGGAACTTTCAGCAGGTACAATGACACTTGTTTTGTTTAGATCATATGCTTTTAGATGAAAACAGTCTTTTGTTAGATGATTCCTCTTTTCACAAAAATCACAAAACAGGTTTTTGATCTTTTCTCTTTTCTTCCTTTTCTCAGACTCCTTAGCAACAGAGTTTTGAACCACTGTTGGGATGTCTTTGATAGGAATGACCTTTGCTTTTGGAGCTGTGACACCATCAGTGGTTGTGAAATCCATGGGCTTGAAATTTTCAAGAATGTCACACTCATCAGACCATGTGGGTTTAAATTGGTATCTCTCAATTTCCTCAAAAGTTGAGGGCCCCACAGATGATCTTTCCAGAGTGATTTTGTTACCAAGTTTGTCAGTAATCTTAACTTCTTGGTCATTCTTGTTGGTTGGTTTTATTTCAGTTGAACCAGCTTGTTTGACAGTAGTGTTTTCGAGTTCATCATATTTTCTATATCCTATTCCAAACTTGACATTGCTTTCAAGTTGTTTCTCAAGCATGACCTCATAACCTTTACAAGATTCCACCCATCTTTCACAAGTGATTTGGGTGGACTCCAACTCCTTTTTACAAACTTAGTATTTTTCTACCATAGTTTGTAGTTGAGTCTTGGTTATGCTTTGTTCTTCTTTGAGACTGCTGATTTCCTTGTCCTTTTCAGCCAATTTGTTTTTAAGTTCTTTCAATGACTTTTCAAATTTGACTTCATCAGTTAAGATTTTATCCCTAAGGTTTTCATTTACCTCTTTAATGCAAGCAAATGCAATAATTCATTTGTCTTAACACAGTTTTTCAAGAACTTGAGGTGATACCTTAGCAGCAGCCATCATGGCACAATCACATTGATGATCACCTTCTTCATCAGTTCCAACTTCTTTCTCACCTGCTTTCTTCTCTTCCTTTTCTTCTTTGTCTTCTTTGGACCAGGGGTCAGACAGTGGTTCAATCAGGGTTTCTGAATTTTCTCCCAGCAGTAGTTCACCAGCAGCTGCAGTAACCACTGCTTCAGCCACTTCATCCACTGTTTCAGCACTTAGCTATTCACCTTCAGTTTCTACCCCTTATGGTATTGACTCTAATGCCATCAAACAAAATTCATCATTAAAAGTATCATTAGAAGCATAGAGTGCAAAATTGTCATCACCAAGCTCATCAGGCATGCTGCTCCAGTCAACAAAGCCTTTGGTGAAGAAGCTTTGCTGATCTGGTTATACCACTATTGCAGCAGCTTGTTGAGGTGCAACAGGTTGCACTTGTGCCTGAGGGACAGGGGCTTGAACATACTGAATTTGTGGAATAGTTGTTTGAACATAATGCACAGGCACAGGGGTTGCGGCATAGTGAGCAGTGTTAACATGTGCTGCAGGGGTATATTGGGTATAGTGCACAGGGGTTGTGGTCTAGGGTTTGAGCTGGGATGAGTTATTATTGGACCAGTGGTTTGACTCCTGCATTCCCTAGCAAAATGACCTAGCCTATTCCACTTATAACACTTCTGTTTTGATTTATCCAACCCTACTCTTAAATTCCCATGTAACCCTAGGAATTTTCTCCCTGTTCTTTTATAGAATTTGCTTGTTCTTACACTAAGCAAAACCAATTGATGCAAAATGTCCATCTCTTCTAAGCTAGTGGGATCAAAGTGTTGCAAATCATTAAGTTCAAAACACAAGTTATCTGACATCTGGTTTTCACAATTTGCAGTAAAAGCATAATTTGCAGAGTGAGAATCAGAGTTGTTAAAATTTCCACCAGCAGTTATATCAATAAAATGATCATAACTATGATCCTTACTACTGCTACCAGATTCTTCCTGACCAAAAAGAGTTGTGCTGCCAAATGAATAATCATCAGCAACTTTTCCAGACTCTTGCAACTTCTTTTTCTGGTGGAACTCCCTTTCATAGGTTAGGAGTCTACCATGAAGTTGGGCCAGGGTCAGATCCTTGAACTCAGCAGAATTTCTAGTTACAAGTGCAATGGTATCCCATTTTTCTGGTAGTGATCTAAGAAACCTGCTATTTGGTGTTGAATTTGGAAATGTAACTTTAACAAGTCTTAGCTCACTAATGAGACAACTGAACCGCTCAAACCGCCGAGTCAGTGATTCACCCTTGATGTGACAGAAGGTTTCATACTGCTGATTCAGAATCTCCCTATTATTTTCAATAACTTCTTCCGTTCCCCCAAACTGTCCCTTCAGTGCATCCCATAGCTCTTTGGCACTGTTACAATGTAACAGTCCAGCATAGATTTCATTGGGTAATGCAGATGCTATGATGCTAAATGCTTTGGCATCGAGTTCGAACTTTTGAAAATCAGTTTCAGTATAGTTTTCAGGTTTTTTAGGTTCAAACTTCTTTGTGTCCTCAGCACTTGGCACCATAGGAACATGGGGCCCAAAAACAACAGATCTCCAACATCCAGTGTTCTGTTGAGCAAGGATGTGACCCATCCTTCTCTCCCAGATGTTGTATTCATTACATTTAAGCATGGGTGGTTTGAAAAGAGAACCAATGTTATTCTTATCATCTTGTGATTGTGACGTCATCCTGGTTGTTTTAAAGACACTGATTAATCAACTTTGATGGTGATTAAACCTTGCTCTGTTTTTCAACAAAACGAACAAACTATCAGTATCAACGATTGTGAGCTGAACTATTTATGTCAAAATGATTGTTAAATCAAATTTGACTGTCTGAGCTCTGATACCAATTGTTAGGATCTGAGTTTGGTTTTGATTGTGTTTTATGTTTGAATTAAGATGAACAATGAACAAGTAGTGCAGCGGAATATAAATAGAAACAAACTTTTCACAATCAAACCGGAGAATTGCTTTCAACACACATTTTCAACAATGAACCGAAAGATTGAATTTATTTCATCTACGATTACAATTGCATGCATGTAACAAAACTCCCCCTCAGCCTGAGCTCGTAGTGATTTGTTCGTGCAGGAAGAAATATGGTGAAGAGCTAATAGAACAGTACAGGGTACTGTTCTATTTATAGGCATGGACAAACCATTGAGGCATCTTTGCTGACGTCACCATGAAAGTGACATCTAACCTCCTAACAAACTCTAACAACTGATCTATACAAGTACTGCTATGCTAACAACTGTTATACAATACTTTACATAAAGACAAACTAACTACTGCTGAATCCTTCCACTGATGTGAACCCAGCAGCACTTGATATATCCAGCAGTGCTTGACTCATAGCAGTAGATTGAACAGCAGGGCTTTAGTCTTTATCAGTCTTTGACTTGATCAGCAGTTGTAGGTCAGCAGATGTACCGATCAGTGGATTGGAGGTCATCAGACGTTGAAACCACTTTCAAGGGGAGAGACTTGTATACATAACATCTGCTTATTCTGGATCCACCGCCCTGATCCAGTTTTGGCTTTAATTATCTGTTCCTTTGATAGGGTTCAATCCCAACATGCACCTATCGTGAGTGTAGTATAGCATTGGTAAGATACCGAGCTCGTCCAAGGAAACAAGAGCTTTTAGTACCGGTTTATTCTCAACGTCTAATCAAATCTATTTTTTTTAGAAAAGGTTTTGAACATGAAAAATAAAAACTAAAATGCTGAAAATAAAAATAAAATAAAAAAGATAGACAAGATGAATCACTTGGATCCGAGTCGCCTTTAATGTATCCTTTGGTGATTTCCGCACTTTTGCACTTTTTAAGAGATTATCTTAGTTATAGTAGTAGTCCCCTCTTTTGAAGGTGACGTTACCCTCTACCCAGTGGTTTGAGTCAGCAAGGATACAATCCCAAAGGGTTGGAATATTAGAAGATAATTAATTAAGTTATTAATGCGAAAAGTGGTAGGCCCCTCTTTTGAAGGTGACGTTACCCTCAGCTAAGTGGTTTGAGTCAGCAGGGATACAATCCCAAGTAGCCGGTTTAATGTATTAATAGTAGTTTACATATGAGGAGATCAAGCCATTCGCACCCCCGCCATCCAATACCAGTGGGTATTGAAGGAGGTCCTAGTAAGCTTGACCCAGGTCCTTGCAGGATCTATACACTGAACAAGGCAAGAACCTTACCAAACCATTCCCTTAACCCCCGACCAGGTAGCCAACATGTCTCTATATAGACCGTAGAGATATGAATGGTGAAAATATTTTACTTTATATAGACAGTAAAGTAATGCCAAGACACCACGGACAAATGATAAGGAAGTTTCACCTTCAACATAAGAAACTAGTTATTAAATTCATTAATACAAAACCAAATAAAAAGTGCGAAAAGATTAAAATCAAAAGTAATACATTAAATGCTTGTATTCACCAAGTGATGTAAGAGACTTAGCCAAACATGGCCTTTGATTGACAAGAACTCTTACGATCAATCTGATCCCGAGACTACTACACACACTCTAAGGTGGATGGTGGATGATGGATGATGGTGGTGGATGTGGGTGTTGTAGTGGTGGTGGAGTGGTGGCAAAATGAGAGAGAGGTGGTTTGCCAAGGGATGCCTTTGAAGTGAGCCAAGAACCCCTATTTATAGCCTGAACAGTAGCCCAGCCACGGCCCCGTGTCCGCTGGACACGCCCCCATGGCCATCTCCTTTCTCTTTCTTCATTAATTGCACTTGTCTGCATTAGGCTCCACACGGCCCCGTGTTCGCTGGGAACGGCCCCGTGTGCAGAAGCGTATCTGTACTATCAAGATTTGCAAGATTGTGCGAATCTTAAGGTTGACCACGCCCCGTGCTGAGCTGGGCACTCCCCCGTGGTGGGAATAGAAGCTTCCACAGCTTTGTCAATTTCTGCAGACACCTGACCACGCCCCCGTGTCCGCTAGGCACGGGCCGTGGTCAGCCTTCTGTTTCTTGTTTTTGCTTGGGGAGATGCTATTGAGGGATCGGGCATGCCACGTTTATTCCTTTTCTTTGTATTTATGTTAGTTTTTGCCGCATATTTGTTCATTTAAGCTCGTTTGGTTCTGAAAATATAAAAGGAAGACAAAAGCACACTTTTTCCAACATTAGTACTAAAAAGGGTTAGTTTTATGCCTTATTTGATGTAATTTATATGTTGCATTTTACACACATCAAATACCCCCACACTTGAATCTTTGCTTGTCCTCAAGCAAAACTCTTTATTTTGTGGCTTACACACCCAAATGGAATGGGTAGAAGAGAAGTTTTGGGCTTGTCTTGAGTGTTGGGAATCCAAGATCTTTATTGTGTTTTATTTTTATACTATTTACAATCCTATTCGTTATGATTTATTTTGAACGTTTCATAAGAGTAATTACTTATTTGGGCATAACATGCCTCTTTAAAATTCTATTTATATACAAGTTCACATACCTCACGGGTGATCACTCAACACTCGGCCGAAGATGTATTTTTGTGAAACACTCGAGACCGGCATGGAACTTACTTCTACCATATGTTTTCCAAGCAATCAATCCTCCTCCTTCTTAACTATAAACCTTTGTAAATATCAAGAGGACTTGGGGAAGGGTTAGGCTTGGGCTAAAGGTAGGTGGTTTTGGGTTAGTGGTTAGTAAAAAGGGCTAAAAGCGTAAAAAGCTTCGGTCGTCGTAAAACTTTTTATTTTTGTGACTTTTATGCAAACAAAGTTTCTTTGAGGAACTTGTTTGTTTATTGTTGTACTTCTCTCTTTTATTTTTTTGATAAGGAAACGTCACAAGAAAACCGAGTTTTTTACTAAAATAAAGGGTTGAAAAGAAAATGTTTTGGTGGGTAAAGGGTGTTTGTTTTGTGGGCTTAGAAATGAAAAGGTTTGGCTCAAAGGGGTTAACTAGGGGATTTTGGGTAAGTGATAAAGAAAAATGAAAAATAACGGTGTTGAAAGAAAAATGGGTTAGTCCTAATGCCTCTACATGGGTTTAAGTTGGTAAGGACTGGGAATGTACCGTCGTGGCAAGTTCTAGATTCGTAAGAACCAAGCGGCTTTTCACACAAGAAACGAAAAATGAGCATTTAATTTAAAGATGTATGCTTATATGCTCAATAAAGGCTCAAAACTCACTTATTGTGGGAATGGGTTTATAATGTGACCAAGTATATATAATCAAATTTTAACTAGATTTGTCATGCCGTTTCATAATTTCTTATGTTGGTTCTTTTTATCACGACGCTATCGGTTGTGAATTTGTAAAAATATAACCTTTTTAGAACTTGTTATTCCCAAATTAAACCAAG
This sequence comes from Helianthus tuberosus, assembly GCA_030545235.1. Classification (NCBI taxonomy): domain Eukaryota; kingdom Viridiplantae; phylum Streptophyta; class Magnoliopsida; order Asterales; family Asteraceae; genus Helianthus; species Helianthus tuberosus. The sequence goes on from CM060432.1 coordinate 27,579,531, forward strand.
ATAAGTAAGTAAAAAAATGAAAAGTTTTTGAAAAAATTTGGGGTGATTAGCGGTTCTAATAGAGTTTTGTGTAAGGCTTGATATTAGGACTTGCAAAATTCAAGGTTTTAGCATCCCCCCAAACTTAAATTACACATTGTCCTCAATGTGTCCCCAAAATAAGTTTTTAGGTTGATTGAATGTATAAAAAGGTGTTTTTAAAAAAAACAAAATTTTTATGTCACTGGGAGTCTGGCCACGAGCCCGTGTTGGTCCGGGCACGGCCCCGTGGTCAAATTACCAGTATCATATTAAACAGAAGGCTGGGCACGGGGGCGTGTTCAGTGAGCACGGCCCCGTGTCCAGTTACCTGAACTGGGCATTTTCTGCAGAACCTCGAGCACGGGGGCGTGTTAGGCTGAGCACGGCCCCGTGCTGAACTTGCTGTAATGAAGAAAAATTGTCGGGAGGCTCTGTTTTTATGCATGGGGCATGGGTTATTCTTTCCCTTGGTATCCTCCACCTTTTCGAGTGTGTTTTATTCCTGAAAAGTAAAACTAAACTAGAAAACATAAAAGTTAACCTAAATTAAAACTAAGGATAGTTCCGCGGAATGCCTCCGTGGTGTGCCACGTTTATAAGGGTCCTTAGCTAGACCCAAAGTCAGTCATATGTTACCCAAGTGGGATGTTTTGCATCCCATATTGCACCGTCGGAGAGCATCATCCAAGCTTGAGTCTATGTCATCCATGTAGTTGACCGGGTCATCGTCTTCTACTTTCTGCCCAACCCCGAACTCCATCTTTTGTCTCCTACCTTCAATGTTAACTTCCCACCACTCATATCTACCATTGCGTGAGCGGTGGCTAGGAATGGTCTTCCTAGAATGAGTGGTACTTCGGTGTCTTCCTCTATATCGAGTATGACAAAGTCGGCCGGGAAGACGAAGTCTCCGACTTTTACCAATAGATTTTTGACGACACCTTGTGGGTATTTGATAGACCTATCGGCGAGTTGTATGCTCATCTTTGTGGGGCTTGTTTTGGTAGGACCGGTTTGGACTCTCGAACGATTGCGAACTGACACGTGCGACGTGCGAAATCCGTGCACGTGTGTGGACCGAACACAAGAATGTAATACAAACGTGATTCTATTCAATGATTTTACAATTATTACACCACGAATCACCTTGAGCACTAGTTTCTCTCTCTACTTTCTCTCTCTAAGCCCCAAGCTCCAAAATGTCACAAATGGCAAAAGTTCCTAATGCCTAACATAAGGCTTCTATTTATAGGCCAAGGCATAAGGGATTTCCCCTTATTTACAAGTTTGACACCTTGCCTTTTTCCCTACATATTTCACAATAAAATCACGTTTTCTTCTATTCTCTGCTACGAACTGGATTGAAGGAGGCGATAAACATTAGTGCTTTCACAGACTCCCCCTTGGATATTGCCGCAGTTAATCTCGTAGCATCTTGCCTTTTCTCTCTCTCTGAGTCTTTTTGAAGCTTTGACTTTTCAGCAACCACAGACTCCCTCTTGCTTGAACAGCCTCCCCGTGGATCTGTCTTCAGCTTCAGTTGCTCCCCCTTTCGGTAGACTCTTTCTTCAGGCTCCCCCTTTCGTTAAGCTTCCGTGCTTTTGGGATTGACACCTGGCTTTCCGATTACAAGCTCCCCCTTGCAATAAGTTCGTCCTCAGACTCCCCCTTAGACTCGGCTATCGGGATCGTAATCTGGCATAACATCTACAAATCTAAAATAATTTATCAGTGAAAGCGTTTTCGGTTGTTCTGGAATGATGACCTGGCTCTATTGTACAAATATCACAATAAGAAATTTCTAGGAATAACTTGGATTTCTTCCCGTATCAAAAGACTTTATAGATTTGACGACTTAAGAATCCAAATCCCTCACAGTTAATCATCCAAGTCCAAATAATGACCTTGGAGATTTCACAAACTGTTTTTGATTTTGATATTAAAATTTCAAGTTTCAAGTTAATGAACTTGTTTTATTCTCAGAAACACGTTCAACATATTTAGATTTTGAAACTCAGCTTTTAGACATCAGTTGTCGAAAATAAAGTAGAAACAAAATCTTTTTGTATTTTTCTGAAACATAAAGCAGTAAACAAATATTTACAAACATATTTAAAGACAATATTTTTTTTTGAGTTCTGTCAGAGGATCATATCAGTTTATGACAAATCACTAGTATCGTTGAGCTTTAAACACTTTAAGTTCTAAACGATTCACTTAGATTGTCAGTATACTGATCCACTTAAATTTTCACACAAAGTTCAACTGATTCGAGATACGGATTTAGTGTTTTAAGGACTTAAACTTATTTGTGTGTCCCACCTCAGAATATACTCCCGTATCAAAATTCCCTAGATTCAGTCTTACAGGTGAGTATACCAATTTGATATATGTACTATGGGTTAGTTCGAGACCTTGAGAGCTCAGGTATGAACTTTCGTTCAGTCAAAGAGATGAAGGCTCGACTTTAGGTGTGTTCCCTTTAGAGAATCTTTTCTTCAACTGCAATTGATTCATATCTTTCGATATTTTTTCAATTTTTATGCAGAGGGTAAGCTTTAAAAGCACGTAAAGTGTTATATGAGGTCTAGGCCATTACTTCCGCAATATTAGAAGACCAGGTATAATACCCCAGATATCAAACAGTATAAAGACCTAGTATCTCAGAATCAGGCAATCACTCAAACAAGATTTCGGGGGTTACCCATATATCCGAGAGATGTTACCCACGAGATAAGAAAGTATTTGATATTTAGGTTTATATCTCGAAATCAATCTACTAAGCGTGTAAAAACCTACTGGCATATCATCAGTGAGACCGTTTATCACATTTAACATTCCATTTCTTTAGCGTACTGTGAGTATCTACTGATGTACTATCATTTCCTCTTTTTACACAAAACTCTTTTTTTTATTTTATCATGTTTTTGGCTTTTTCAAATTTTCTAATGTTTTTCGATTTTCTGACAACGCTTACTCCCCCTAAAATTCAAAACATTTAAAGAAAATTTGACAACCTGATACTGATAGCTTTGTCTCGCCATCCATTTTCTGCTTCACATGCTCTGTTTTGTAGAAAATATACCCCCATGATTTACAACACATTGATATTTTACATTTTGAAAACTGTTTTTCAATCTTGTGAAATTAATAATGTTTGTTCCGCAGTGAGGGTTTCGACATATTCACTCAACAAATTTTTGAATTTTTTTTTTGACAAAATATTAAAACAAACATATTTTTTATTTTTCAATTTTTGACAAAATAAAATCATATTTTTGGTTTTTAAATTTTTTAATTTTTAGGGTTTTTTGAAATATGGTTTATTTTATGTACAAAAACAAACTAACTCCCTGTTTCTCAGTGGCAGGGACCAGCAGCCTTCTCCTCTAGTGCCAGGCTGCTCCGATACTCCTTTAGTTGACATTCAGTTTTCTTCGGGAGCACCTACACATATACACAACTCAATTACTTGAACAATTCAGGCTAGGCATGTTTGACCTTAGGCATTTCAACACAAAATGATTCATTCAATGATGGAAATTCTTTTTCATTTTGTACAAAAAAAATTTCATCTTTGACTTCAACTTTTTCGTCATTTACAGAAGTCATTTGTTTCTTAACCACCCAGTTTTGTCCTTTTGACGCACTTCTTTTGTAAAATCGTGACTCATTTTGATTCTTTTGATTCTGAATAACAACTTTTGGTTTCCAAAATTGGTTTGGTTTTGTCATATCAACCGATGTTTGCCAACTTTTTGTTGTTCTGAATCTAGGTGTGTGAGACTTCCAGGTTTGTCTTGAATCAAACCTAGTCTGGTTTGATTTCCAAGTTTGATTCGAAGCAAACTTGTTTGTGTTGTACCTCCAAGTTTGTTTTGAATCAAATCTGGTTGATTTTTGTTTCACATCCTCAGATTTATGTTTTTCAACATCAACAGGCTTTGGGTTTGGAAATTTGCGTGCAAGATGTCCAGTTTGATCACATTTAAAACAAGTTTTCTTTGAAACATCTTTGACCTGTTGTTGTTGTTTTTTCTGAGCATAGAACTCTTCATTAGACTGTCGTCTAAATTGGAGTTCTTTCTCTTCTTCCGAACTTTTCCCAGGAACGAAATTCATTTTATTTTGAGAATTTTGCTTTTCAAACCTATTCTTTTGATTTTGTTTCTTTTTATAACCCAACCCAGCCTTCATGTTTGTAACACCTGTGTCATTTCAACCATCAAACAAATGCCCAACCAGTGAAATATTGTATTTCATACTTGGGATTTGTAAAAATAGGTGTATCGTTTACACATATCAATTCTTGTTCGATTTCAAACACTATATCGCTTTCTGGAAGGTTATACGCGCACTAATGCGTAAACATAACCAGTTTAATGCACAAGTTTGCATTTTCGCGCATAACTTACGTTCTGAATACATCTGGACATCCAAAAATTTATGTAAGCATGACTATATTATATTTTAGTGTTCGCCATAAGAAAAATCCATTCGTCGCGTCATTTGGATCGTTTTTCGCGCTTGTGCGCATTCCGTCGTAATTAACCGAACATCGCGACCGTACGGCCAAACGAACCGACATCCGAGATATTTTTGAGCATGTTTTAAGTTCCCTATACTTTAACTTCATTTTTGAGCTTTGAAATGGGGTTAACGAGGCTTAAACGTGTCAAAAATGCATCAAAAACCAAGTTTCTGGGCTGCAGGGACCAAAACTGTAATTCTGCCAAAGTAAGCTTACGGACCTCAACCTTGGCAGCTTTGAGGTCCGTAAAGCAACCTGCAGAACAGATCAGACTTAACAGTCAGCATGTTCCAGCTGTTCGATTCACATCCACATGTTTCCCACTTGCATATTCAGCTGATAAGGATGGCATTTAGCTTCCATAAGGTTCCGACAAGTGTACGGGTTGGATTAAGGCACGGTTTCCTTGAAACGATCTTAACGGTGGACCGTTTACTATAAATACCCACCCCCCTTTTGGCTTAAAAACCCACAAATCTGATTGAAAAGACTCTAAGTTGGAACCTTCGTTTCATACCTGAGCTATTTTGATCTGGGTTAGCATTCGGGGACCCTGGGTAAGTATTCTTTCGTTCTTTTCCTTATTTTTACTGCTTTTCGAGTCAGAAAGTCAAACTTTGTTTGACTTTCAGCGTTGACCAGTAATGGTCAATGCGAAGTTCGTTTGAACTTCGCAACGTGATTGTAATCACGATGGTCATAGTCCCTTGGGACTATGCCTACTGATTACCACGTTGTCTAGGGTCGTAGGGTAAGCGATCTAATGAATCGCTTATACCTCGAACCCGACCCAGTTTGGTCGATCATTAGGATCCGACCAAACACATTAGGTGACCATAGTAGGTAGGGAATAACCTTCCGAGGTTATACCCTATGGTCACATCGTTTAAGTAGTTGTATGATAGGTAGTTTATATGCCTTAGGTAAATTACCAGAATACCCTTTTCATATATAATTGGTAATTAAGCATATGTAACCTAAACCTTTGTCACATAACTGATTATGTAATATGTTTAGGCATATAACACTTGTCATAGGGCTAGTTGGGCGGTCCGAACGCGTTTCACGCGAACGACGCGTTAAAGTAGCATAAAGCTACCTAAACGGGTCGTAATGGGTCGTAGACACTTAGGTTAAGTTTCATTTAGTATGTAGGCTTTGTTAAAACCAAAAGACACGAGTCTCTACACTCGTTTGGTTTACAAACCCTAATGCTACCCGATCTTCCGATTTAGGTCCGGTTTATTAATGTAGCTACCTATACTAGGTGCCGTTTGATATCCGCGATCTCTAGCATTGTTTAGTTGTCACTCCAGAACTACTGAGCAATCCCAGGTGAGTACATAGACCCCTCTTTTACTGTTTTCCAAACTGTTTTGGGGTGAAACACATGTGCCTACTTGTTACTTTCCTGCTTTCCTGTTTTCACATCATATACTGCTATGTTCGTTAGTACATTATAGTACATGATTTCATTACATTTCATGCTATGTATGCCCAAATTGTGTGCGTACTTAGTACATTGTTTTACATTGCTTTTCTGTTGCATATGCTTTTCTAGCATATGAATACATTATACTACATATTGAACCGTTGTAATCATTTGACTGTGATCCGTTGATATCTGTGAACCGTTGTATCTGTGAACCGTGTGAACCGTATTTGACATAGACATTTCGGCATAGACATTTTAACATGATTGACATTTGATCATGCATTTCCCACAAAACATAACTTTGATTTAAACCAAGTTTTACTTTAATACTTTGTTTTTGTGTATATGGTTTAGTTGAGACATTTCACTTGCCATACATGATATTTCGACATAGATATTTGACATGGATATTTGACTTAGACATTTGACATGGATATTTGACATAGACATTTGACATGGATATTTGACATAGACATTTGACATGGATATTTGACATAGACATTTTGACATTTGTTTGGTTTGATTAAGTGATTAAGTAACGATGCGTGTGTAATATGATACAAGCATGGTGGATACGCCGCTGGTACTTCCTATATATAAGTGTTTGTATGGTATTACATATTGTAGCGTTATTTGAATCATTTCAGTTTGATACATATAACATTTTATACAAATAACATACTTTTCACAAGACATAGTTTTACAAACAACTTATCTTATACAAATCCGTTTTACTATGGTTATTCATTTAACCATACATTATTTACTTATTTATACATATCATCTGATCTTATCGATTTTCAAATGATTTACAAAACAAAGCAAATTACAAGGTTCATGACTAAACTTTTTCTCAAACATAAGTCATGGAACCTATTTTCACAAAACCTATGTATCTCACAGGCATTTTTATGCTGACGTACCTATTTTCACATGTGTTTTTCAGGAACTGTTGCATAAGATGATCAAGTTACATATAGGCAGACTTGGGCTTTAGTGACAATAAAAGATGCAAGACTAGTTAATTTTGTTGTATTTCCTTGATTGATTAGACTTGTAACACTTTTAATCAATAAAACGAAACTTCAATTGCCATGGATTTGAAACAATTAATTCTGTTACAACACTCCCCGATGTTTCCGCCACGTTTTGTATGTTCCACGTGGTCGGGGTGTGACAGAAAAGATGGTATCAGAGCCAATGGTTATAGGGAATTAGGTTATTAGTAATGCTTTGACCTAGTCTATAACTTTCTTAGGACCCTAACGCGAGTTTACTTGCGTTTAGTCATAAAACAATACCGTCACCTATCCTTAGGCGACTACCACAACAAGAACATAAATTTCAAAACCGCTTTGAAAATTAATCATCTGTTCTAGGATGATTTATTACAAGGTTTTGAACCCTTTGTTATAAGGTTTTGAACCCCTTTTAATTTTCAAAAATCTCGTCAAGGTTTTGGGTTTTAAATAATGTGAACACGTGCAAACTGGAAGGGTGAATGCCTGTATTCTGAGTTTTCTGTCTAGGCAAGCACCTCGTATACATCTCAACCAGACGCGAGACCAGTTGTGCTTACCTGGGAATTCTTGGGATGAGTGTTCACTTATAGGCGAGCATGTCTTCGCGATACATTATTTTTGACCTATTTACTTTGATTATTCACCGAGGTCGGTTGTTGCTTTGTAGTAACAAACAAATGACCACTATCCATTGCGTTCATCAAATTTGTTTCATCTCATTCTTTTCGTCTAATTCTCTCACTCGTTTCCTTTCATGTTTTCTCTTTTAGAATGCCTCCTCGACGCGAAAACCAGATAGAGACTGCCGAGTTGGCAGAAATCATTGCGCAGCAAATGGCTGCTCAATTCCCAAACCTCTTTGCTCTATGGAATCAAGCCAACAACAACAACAATGGTCCATGCAATTTCAAGAGTTTTAACTCGGCGAAACCACTCAAGTTTAGTGGTTCTGAGGGAGCGACGGGGCTTCTCCAATGGTTCGAGAGCATTGAAAATACTTTCCGCCACGTGCAGTGTCCTGACAATCGCAAGGTCGAGTTTGCTTCGAGTGTGTTCCAGAAGAGAGCCCTTACGTGGTGGAATGGGATTATGAGGGATCGTGGTGCAGAAGTTGCTCTAGCACAGACATGGGCTGAACTTAGGGCCCTTATGATGAAGGAATTCTGTCCTCGACACGAGATCAGGGCTTTGGAAAGGGAATTCGACAATCTTGAGCAAGACAGCGGTGAGCATCGAGCCTACACGGACCGTTATGAAGAGTTAAGTCTGTTATGCCCAAACATGGTCACGCCTTTGGATAAGGCAATCGAAAAGTACATTGATGGCCTCCCTGACTCAATACAAGACATTTTGACTGGTAGCAACCCTACTACAGTTAGACAGGCCATTGAGCTATCTGCAACCTTGACTGAATCGAAGATCAGGAAAGGTAAACTTTTCCGAAAAGGTGACAAGAAGCCGGTCGAAGAATCAGAACCAATCGAGGAATCAAAGATCATGGATGAACAGACTGGATCCCCTAAGAGGTCAAAGAAGCGAAAGGCTTCTCAGAACTACGCTGTGGTCGCTCACAATGATCAAGCCGTCCTCAATCAACCAGCTCAACCCCCTGCCAGGAAACCCTACAATGGAACTGCACCCTTGTGCAACCAATGTGGCCTACATCATCATGCTGCTGTGAAGTGCCGCAAATGCCAAACTTGCGGACTCATAGGCCATACAGCAAGAGTCTGCCCAGCTGCAGCTGCACCAAATCAAGTTAACAACAATACCGCTCAGGGTCGTTTTCTACCAGGTTCTTGCTTCAACTGTGGCGAGATGGGTCATTTCCGAAGAAATTGCCCAAAGCTTGCTAATGCAAATCCAGCACAGGGATGAGCATCTGACCGAATGGAAGACAACGCTGTTTAGAAATAATCAATCCTTATGTATTATTTTCTTTAGTTGTCAAGGTCCAAGAAACAGTTGTGATCATTGTTTATAAATAAACCTTTTATTTACATTGCAATGTAATTATGTGGTTGTATGTATAGACAACATATCTCTTACAATACCGACAATCAAGGAACCGTATTCCTTGAAGGACAAACTACCCCCAAAATTCTTCCATTTTACAATCTCTTGCGTTTTCCACAAAGATCCTAAGTACCCGTCTCTTGCAAAGAAACGAAGTACAAGATAAAAGATATAATTCTGTACGAATACCTCAAGTACCACTATAAATTCTTAATAGGGTACCCAAAGGTATTTCCGTATGTCTTAAATTGTTGTGTTCCTTAATTCGACTATTATGTTTCTTTGAAAACAAAATCGAATTTTTGAGAGATCTTCCTATCTCTTCAGATAGATCCCAGAGGACATCGAAGTCCATTGACTGGTTTCCATATCCGTTCTCAATCGATAACAAATTAATAACAAATTAATAACCAAGTTAAACAACTATGTGATTATGTGCTTATGAACATTACAAGACAAACTGTGCGGACTATGCAAGGAATTACGTAATTATGGATGCATACATAATTATGGAATTTAGTGCACAGAAACCACAGTAAGCTTTGTAATGTGCCTAGGAGTTAACTCCATTCATTTCCGTTTCTGAGGAAACAACCGTAGAAAATGACTCCGTTTGTTCATTTTCGTTTCTGAAGATTTTCCGTTAAGGAAATGAATATCCGTTTGTCCATCCATTCATTTCCGTTTCTGAGGAAACAACCGTAGAAAATGACTCCGTTTGTTCATTTTCGTTTCTGAAGATTTTCCGTTTAGGAAATGAATATCCGTTTGTCCATCCTTTTCATTTCCGTTTCTGAGGAAGCAACCGTAGAAAATGACTCCGTTTGTTCATTTTCGTTTCTGAAGATTTTCCGTAAAGGAAATGAATATCCGTTTGTCTATCATTTTCATTTCCATTTCTGAGGGAACAAACCGTTGAAAATGACTCCGTTTGATCATTTTCGTTTCTGAAGATTTTCCGTTAAGGAAGTGAATCCCCGTTTGTTTATTCCTTCATTTCCGCCTCTGAAGAATACTCGTTGAGGAAAATGACTCCGTTTGTTCATTTTCATTCTGAAGAATGTCCGTTAAGGAAATGACAGGATTATGCTTCACATACCTCTGGTGGTTATCTGACACAACGTCACAAATAGACTCCTACGAATTAATTTCGGGACGAAATTTCCTAAAGTAGGGGAGACTGTAACACCTGTGTCATTTCAACCATCAAACAAATGCCCAACCAGTGAAATATTGTATTTCATACTTGGGATTTGTAAAAATAGGTGTATCGTTTACACATATCAATTCTTGTTCGATTTCAAACACTATATCGCTTTCTGGAAGGTTATACGCGCACTAATGCGTAAATATAACCAGTTTAATGCAACAAACACTCCGGAATAGTGAAATAGGCTTAACATACCTTAAATAAACTTTACATAACTTAGATATAAGTTTTGGAAGGTTTGGTGTGGTGAAATCAAAGTTTAATCGCTTACAGGGACTAAAGTTGACAAACTGCGAAAGTATGCCAATTTGAACTGTAACAGACATTCCGGAACATGACCATAAGTTAAACATACCATAAATATCCTTTACATAGCTTAGAAATAGGCTTTGAGGGGTTCGGTATGCTAAAATAAACTTTTGGGTCATTCAGGGACTAAAAGTGTCAAAAAGTGCACAAGTTTGCATTTTCGCGCATAACTTACGTTCTGAATACATCTGGACATCCAAAAATTTATGTAAGCATGACTATATTATATTTTAGTGTTCGCCATAAGAAAAATCCATTCGTCGCGTCATTTGGATCGTTTTTCGCGCTTGTGCGCATTCCGTCGTAATTAACCGAACATCGCGACCGTACGGCCAAACGAACCGACATCCGAGATATTTTTGAGCATGTTTTAAGTTCCCTATACTTTAACTTCATTTTTGAGCTTTGAAATGGGGTTAACGAGGCTTAAACGTGTCAAAAATGCATCAAAAACCAAGTTTCTGGGCTGCAGGGACCAAAACTGTAATTCTGCCAAAGTAAGCTTACGGACCTCAACCTTGGCAGCTTTGAGGTCCGTAAAGCAACCTGCAGAACAGATCAGACTTAACAGTCAGCATGTTCCAGCTGTTCGATTCACATCCACATGTTTCCCACTTGCATATTCAGCTGATAAGGATGGCATTTAGCTTCCATAAGGTTCCGACAAGTGTACGGGTTGGATTAAGGCACGGTTTCCTTGAAACGATCTTAACGGTGGACCGTTTACTATAAATACCCACCCCCCTTTTGGCTTAAAAACCCACAAATCTGATTGAAAAGACTCTAAGTTGGAACCTTCGTTTCATACCTGAGCTATTTTGATCTGGGTTAGCATTCGGGGACCCTGGGTAAGTATTCTTTCGTTCTTTTCCTTATTTTTACTGCTTTTCGAGTCAGAAAGTCAAACTTTGTTTGACTTTCAGCGTTGACCAGTAATGGTCAATGCGAAGTTCGTTTGAACTTCGCAACGTGATTGTAATCACGATGGTCATAGTCCCTTGGGACTATGCCTACTGATTACCACGTTGTCTAGGGTCGTAGGGTAAGCGATCTAATGAATCGCTTATACCTCGAACCCGACCCAGTTTGGTCGATCATTAGGATCCGACCAAACACATTAGGTGACCATAGTAGGTAGGGAATAACCTTCCGAGGTTATACCCTATGGTCACATCGTTTAAGTAGTTGTATGATAGGTAGTTTATATGCCTTAGGTAAATTACCAGAATACCCTTTTCATATATAATTGGTAATTAAGCATATGTAACCTAAACCTTTGTCACATAACTGATTATGTAATATGTTTAGGCATATAACACTTGTCATAGGGCTAGTTGGGCGGTCCGAACGCGTTTCACGCGAACGACGCGTTAAAGTAGCATAAAGCTACCTAAACGGGTCGTAATGGGTCGTAGACACTTAGGTTAAGTTTCATTTAGTATGTAGGCTTTGTTAAAACCAAAAGACACGAGTCTCTACACTCGTTTGGTTTACAAACCCTAATGCTACCCGATCTTCCGATTTAGGTCCGGTTTATTAATGTAGCTACCTATACTAGGTGCCGTTTGATATCCGCGATCTCTAGCATTGTTTAGTTGTCACTCCAGAACTACTGAGCAATCCCAGGTGAGTACATAGACCCCTCTTTTACTGTTTTCCAAACTGTTTTGGGGTGAAACACATGTGCCTACTTGTTACTTTCCTGCTTTCCTGTTTTCACATCATATACTGCTATGTTCGTTAGTACATTATAGTACATGATTTCATTACATTTCATGCTATGTATGCCCAAATTGTGTGCGTACTTAGTACATTGTTTTACATTGCTTTTCTGTTGCATATGCTTTTCTAGCATATGAATACATTATACTACATATTGAACCGTTGTAATCATTTGACTGTGATCCGTTGATATCTGTGAACCGTTGTATCTGTGAACCGTGTGAACCGTATTTGACATAGACATTTCGGCATAGACATTTTAACATGATTGACATTTGATCATGCATTTCCCACAAAACATAACTTTGATTTAAACCAAGTTTTACTTTAATACTTTGTTTTTGTGTATATGGTTTAGTTGAGACATTTCACTTGCCATACATGATATTTCGACATAGATATTTGACATGGATATTTGACTTAGACATTTGACATGGATATTTGACATAGACATTTGACATGGATATTTGACATAGACATTTGACATGGATATTTGACATAGACATTTTGACATTTGTTTGGTTTGATTAAGTGATTAAGTAACGATGCGTGTGTAATATGATACAAGCATGGTGGATACGCCGCTGGTACTTCCTATATATAAGTGTTTGTATGGTATTACATATTGTAGCGTTATTTGAATCATTTCAGTTTGATACATATAACATTTTATACAAATAACATACTTTTCACAAGACATAGTTTTACAAACAACTTATCTTATACAAATCCGTTTTACTATGGTTATTCATTTAACCATACATTATTTACTTATTTATACATATCATCTGATCTTATCGATTTTCAAATGATTTACAAAACAAAGCAAATTACAAGGTTCATGACTAAACTTTTTCTCAAACATAAGTCATGGAACCTATTTTCACAAAACCTATGTATCTCACAGGCATTTTTATGCTGACGTACCTATTTTCACATGTGTTTTTCAGGAACTGTTGCATAAGATGATCAAGTTACATATAGGCAGACTTGGGCTTTAGTGACAATAAAAGATGCAAGACTAGTTAATTTTGTTGTATTTCCTTGATTGATTAGACTTGTAACACTTTTAATCAATAAAACGAAACTTCAATTGCCATGGATTTGAAACAATTAATTCTGTTACAACACTCCCCGATGTTTCCGCCACGTTTTGTATGTTCCACGTGGTCGGGGTGTGACAGAAAAGATGGTATCAGAGCCAATGGTTATAGGGAATTAGGTTATTAGTAATGCTTTGACCTAGTCTATAACTTTCTTAGGACCCTAACGCGAGTTTACTTGCGTTTAGTCATAAAACAATACCGTCACCTATCCTTAGGCGACTACCACAACAAGAACATAAATTTCAAAACCGCTTTGAAAATTAATCATCTGTTCTAGGATGATTTATTACAAGGTTTTGAACCCTTTGTTATAAGGTTTTGAACCCCTTTTAATTTTCAAAAATCTCGTCAAGGTTTTGGGTTTTAAATAATGTGAACACGTGCAAACTGGAAGGGTGAATGCCTGTATTCTGAGTTTTCTGTCTAGGCAAGCACCTCGTATACATCTCAACCAGACGCGAGACCAGTTGTGCTTACCTGGGAATTCTTGGGATGAGTGTTCACTTATAGGCGAGCATGTCTTCGCGATACATTATTTTTGACCTATTTACTTTGATTATTCACCGAGGTCGGTTGTTGCTTTGTAGTAACAAACAAATGACCACTATCCATTGCGTTCATCAAATTTGTTTCATCTCATTCTTTTCGTCTAATTCTCTCACTCGTTTCCTTTCATGTTTTCTCTTTTAGAATGCCTCCTCGACGCGAAAACCAGATAGAGACTGCCGAGTTGGCAGAAATCATTGCGCAGCAAATGGCTGCTCAATTCCCAAACCTCTTTGCTCTATGGAATCAAGCCAACAACAACAACAATGGTCCATGCAATTTCAAGAGTTTTAACTCGGCGAAACCACTCAAGTTTAGTGGTTCTGAGGGAGCGACGGGGCTTCTCCAATGGTTCGAGAGCATTGAAAATACTTTCCGCCACGTGCAGTGTCCTGACAATCGCAAGGTCGAGTTTGCTTCGAGTGTGTTCCAGAAGAGAGCCCTTACGTGGTGGAATGGGATTATGAGGGATCGTGGTGCAGAAGTTGCTCTAGCACAGACATGGGCTGAACTTAGGGCCCTTATGATGAAGGAATTCTGTCCTCGACACGAGATCAGGGCTTTGGAAAGGGAATTCGACAATCTTGAGCAAGACAGCGGTGAGCATCGAGCCTACACGGACCGTTATGAAGAGTTAAGTCTGTTATGCCCAAACATGGTCACGCCTTTGGATAAGGCAATCGAAAAGTACATTGATGGCCTCCCTGACTCAATACAAGACATTTTGACTGGTAGCAACCCTACTACAGTTAGACAGGCCATTGAGCTATCTGCAACCTTGACTGAATCGAAGATCAGGAAAGGTAAACTTTTCCGAAAAGGTGACAAGAAGCCGGTCGAAGAATCAGAACCAATCGAGGAATCAAAGATCATGGATGAACAGACTCGATTTTCAAATGATTTACAAAACAAAGCAAATTACAAGGTTCATGACTAAACTTTTTCTCAAACATAAGTCATGGAACCTATTTTCACAAAACCTATGTATCTCACAGGCATTTTTATGCTGACGTACCTATTTTCACATGTGTTTTTCAGGAACTGTTGCATAAGATGATCAAGTTACATATAGGCAGACTTGGGCTTTAGTGACAATAAAAGATGCAAGACTAGTTAATTTTGTTGTATTTCCTTGATTGATTAGACTTGTAACACTTTTAATCAATAAAACGAAACTTCAATTGCCATGGATTTGAAACAATTAATTCTGTTACAACACTCCCCGATGTTTCCGCCACGTTTTGTATGTTCCACGTGGTCGGGGTGTGACAATGTTCTCCTTTTTGTAACCAGGTTTATTATAAAAAGATTTCTTGCTCGCTTTTCCGGCATATTTTGCAATTTCAGACTTTTCGATTTCAACTAAATTGAAAACTTTGTCAATCTTTTCCGAAATCACATTTTGAATCGGGACTTCAATATCTGAAAGTAATTTGTCCGATCCAATCATGGTATAAACCAATCGTTTTGAATCATCGTTCACAACTTTCTTAGATTTTGAATGTTTAAGATAACTATCATGAAAACTACCCTCATTTTCATCATGTAATTTGGAGTTACCTTGAGTATATTCATCTATCAAAACGCTTTCAACAACCTTACTTACCACCTCTAAATCATCAGCACCATCAGATTTGGTGTAAATCACATCGATATTTTCAGGTAATTGGTCAACCATGTATAGACCTTTTGCCACCTTTTCCTCATCATAAAACGTATAATTACCTCTCAATGGTGGTGGCACCTGATGATATTCTGAACCAATACCTTTTTTTATTCTTTTCAGAATCTTTGTCCTCTGGTGTGATGTTGAAAATACATTCGAGAATGTACGAAAAACTATGATAACTTTGAAGTTTAGTAACATTTTTTTTCTTTTTCAGCCAAAACTTGTTTGAGTTTAGCAGCTTGATCAATACATTCATTTAACTCCTGTTGCTTTTCTTCAAACTTTTTCTCATAAAATCTTGTTGTTGTTAAGTTGTCAGACAATCTATCATCCATACATTTGACTTGTTTCTTCAAAGTATCATAAGCTTCTTATACTCTATGACTTGACCATTTCATTTTATCATACTCCTTTTGTAAATCTTGAGTATTATTATTCTTTTGCACACATCATTACATTTTGCTCTGATGCCATTTGTAGGACCGATTTTGACTCCCGAACGATTGCGAACCGACACGTGCGACGTGCGGAATCCGTGCACGTGTGTGGACCGAACACAAGAACGTAATACAAACGTGATTCTATTAAATGATTTTACAAGTATTACACCACGAATCACCTTGAGAACTAGTTTCTCTCTCTACTTTCTCTCTCTAAGCCCAAAGCTCCAAAATGTCACAAATGGCAAAAGTTCCTAATGCCTAACATAAGGCTTCTATTTATAGGCCAAGGCATAAGGGATTTCCCCTTATTTACAAGTTTGCCACCTTGCCTTTTTCCTTACATATTTCACAATAAAATCACGTTTTCTTCTATTCTCTTCTACAAACTAGATTGACGAAGGCGATAGACATTAGTGCACTCACAGTTTTACCTAGTCTGAGTCGGTCAAACATCGATGCAGGCATGAGATTGATGCTATGTGACACCAGTGTCACTTCAACCATCAAACGGATACCAAACCAACGAAATATTGTATTTTATACTTGGGATTTGTATAAATATGTGTCTCGTTCGCACATATCAATTCTTGTTCGATTTCGAGCTCTAGATCGCTTTATGGAAGGTTATACGCAAACTGATGCGTAAATATAACGAGTTTAATGCAACAAACACTCTGGAATAGTGACATAGGCATAACATACCTTAAATAACCTCTACATAAGTTAGAAATAAGTTTTGGATGGTTTGGTGTGTTGAAATCAAGTATATTCGATTGCAGGGACTATTTGTGTCAAACTGCGAAAGTATGCCGATTCGTGTGGTAACGAACATTCCGGAACTTGATCACAAGTTAAACATACCATAAATATCCTTTACATAGCTTAGAAATAGGTTTTGAGGTGTTCGGTATGCTAAAACAAACTTTTTGGTCATTCAGGGACTAAAAGCGTCAAAAAGTGCATAGGTTTGCATTTTCGCGCATATCTTACGTTCTGAATATATCCGGACATCTAAAAATTTATGTAAGCATTAAAATAATTTATTTTAGTGTTTTGCATGATTAAATTCCATTCATCGCGTAATTTGGATCGTTTTTCGCATCCGTTCGTGTTTCGTCGTAATTAACCGAACAACGCAACCGTACGACCAAACGAACCAACATCCGAGATGTTTTTTGAGCATATTTTAGGTTCCCAACACTTTAACATCATTTTAACGCTTGGAAATAAGGTTAACGGGGCTTAAAATTGTCAAATATGCATCAAAATGCAAGTTTTACAAGTTCAGGGGCCAAAACTGACAATCTGTGAAAGTCAGCTAGGCGGGCCGCGTAAGAATATGTTGTATCTCATGCGGGGCGCGTAGTCCCATCAGACAGACACATTGAATCTGGTCCGTTCTTGCTACTTTGATGGTTTTTACCCTCTGATTTCAATACCATTTGCTTGTTTTGAGTGTCCCATGGTTTAGAAATACCTTGGGCCCAAGTGTAAGGCCATGATTAAAGCACGGTTCTCGATAAACGATCTTAATGGTGGACCGAATCCTATATATACCAACCAAGATTTCCTTTCATTCCCACATGATCTGATCTTAATTCTCTAAGTTGAAGCTTTATGCATCATACCTGAGTGTTCTAGATCAAGATCTTCCTAGCATGGACCCTTTGTAAGTTTCTTTCGTTCTTTTACGCGTTTTTAAGCGTCAAAGTCAAATAGTGTTTGACTTTCAGCTTTGACCAGTTTATGGACAACACGAAGTTCGTTTGACCTTCGTAACGTGAGCGTAATCACGATGGTTATAGTCTCTTGTGACTATACCTACTGATTACCACGTTATTTAGGTGTAGTGACGAGTCATAGTTTCGGTCAAAATGCGTATTTATGCGTATTTTGCAACAAAACTACTTTTGGGTATCAAGACCCTTTGTCTTGATATCAAACTTGTTTTCTAACTTCGTTAAACATGTTTTAACATGTTTAACTCGTCACTTTAGGGTTAGTGCTTATATAGGGTCGTAAGATAAGCGGTCTAAAAAACCGCTTAGACTTTCGAACTCGACGCGTTTGGTCGACCATTAGGATCCGACCAAGCATGTTTAGTGACCATAGTTGCATAGGGAATAACCTTCCAAGGTTATACCTTATGGTCACCTAGTTTAAGTAGTTGTATGATAGGTAGTTTATATGCCTTAGGAAAATGACCAAAATGCCCTTTTCATGCATAATTGGATTTTAAGCATATGTAACTTAAACTTTTTTCACTTAACTGATTATGCAACATAATTAAACATGATTAGGCATATAATACTTGTCATAGGACTAGTTAGACGTCTCGAACACGCGTTTGCACGAACGACGCGTTAGAGTAGCGTAAGCTACCTTAATTGGTCGTAACGGGTCATAAGAACTTAGCATAGGTTCCGTTTTAAAATGTAGGCTTTGTTAAACCATGTCATATGAGTTCCAATACTCATTTGGTTTACAAAACCTTATCCTATCCGATCTTCCGATTTAGGTCTGGTTTATTTACATAGTTACCAATATTAGGTGCCGTTTGATTCCGTGATCCCTCTAGCTTTGCTTGGTTGTTATTCAAGACTTCTAAGCAATCTCAAGTGAGTACATAGTCCCCTCTTTTACTGCTTTCAATGTTTTGGGGTGAAGCATGTGTACCTAATTGTTATGTTCATGATTTCAAAGTATAATTGATTATACATAGTAATACTTATCTTTTGACAAACTGAATGATTATTTATGGTTTAAACACTAATTTTTCCAAAGATTATAAATTAATTGTTGGATTTTACTTATTTTATATGTTCACCAGACCGATTGGTAGTATGATATAGCGCTATAGGATTTGACACCCCATTCCTGTTGTTTATGGAATGTCAGAAACCGATATTTTATCCAAATAGGGATTGCCTTTGTGGTATTTCTAGTCTCCAAGGTGTATTTTGATACACTAATGTTTGGTTGAATTCTTAAATCACATTTTTATTGTATATTTAATTATACTCCCAAAGTATACTTTTGATATAGTACTGAAAACTGTTATTTTGACGACTAAAGTATATTTAATATACTATCTGTTTGACTATTTTGGAACTGAAATATATTTTAATATATTACTTATTCGACTTTCTTAAAACCAAAGTATATTTTTGTATATACTACAAACCTTTTTGTAAAATATTGTTATACAAACTCATTTTACTTAATTAATTATTTATACATCTTTCTTTTATATCATCTGATTTCTTATAACTTGTTATATGATTTATAAAAGAAAACATTTTTAAAGTTCATGACTATTTTGTTAAAACATTCTTTTAAACCTACAAGTCATGAATCCTATTTTCAATAAAACCTATGTAACTCACAGGCATTTTTATGCTGACGTACCTATTTTTACACATGTTTCAGGTGCTGCTATGTGATGATTGTTGATACATGCTATACATACGATGGACTCGTGCCTTAGCGACTTTAAAATTTGAAAGACAATATTTGTATTCAATTGATTTGTAATAAAACAATGTGTTCAATAATGCAATAAAACGAAATTATTTAATCCATGGTTGTGAAACAATGATTCTGTTACAACATTCCCCGACGTTTCCGCCACGTATTGTTGTTTTACATGGTCGGGGGGTGACAGAAAAGTTGGTATCAGAGCCAATGGTTATAGGGAATTAGGTTATTAGTAATGCTTTGACCTAGTCTGTAACCTTCCTAGGACCCTAACACAAGATCCTTGTGTTTAGATTTTAAAACAATACCGTCACTTATCCGTAGGTGACAACCACAACCAGAACATAAATTTTGAATCCGCTTTGAAAACTAATCATCTGTTCTAGGATGATTTATTATATGGTTTTGAACCCTCTAAATTTTCAAAATCTCGTCAAAGTTTGGTCTAAATAATGTGAACACGTGCAAATTGGAAGGGTGGGTGCCGGTACCCTGGGTCTTCTGTCTAAGGCTAGAGTGTTCCTACAAATCTGCAGTATCGGACCAGTCACTCTTACCTGGGAACTCTTGGGGTGAGTGTCCACTTATAGGCAAGCATTTCTTCGCGATACATTATATTGACCCATTTACTTTGATTAGTCACCGTCTCATTTGTTTGCCTTAGGTAACAAACAAATGATCGCAATTTCTATGCGTTGTCATTCTGTTTTGCTTATCCGATATCATTTCACTTATTTCCTCTCATATCTTTCGTTACCTTCATGATGCCTCTTCATCACAACAACAATGTCCGAACTAGGTGCTGCAATTGCCCAACAACTAGGCGTCGTACTCCAGAGGACTGTTGATTTAGCTATCACCATGACTCGCCTCAGGGATGAAGCCGTACAAGGGAACCGCTCCTTGGAGCAATCAATGCAACCGTCATCATCTGAATCAGATAACCTATTTCAAATGTACCTACGGTGGACGATCGGGACACTTGGTTAACTTGTGCCGCTTTGCTATCCAAAACAAAGCTGTTATAAATCATGCTACTGCTCAAACTCCAAATTCTGCTTCATATGTCGCCTTAGCATATCTAGTAACTCAACCTCATAAACTTTCTACCTTATGTATCGATTTAAGCACGTTTAGTGCAAGGATTCGAAACACCTCTCGTTACACAAATTCCAAAATCCAAAATAGGATCTTTCTATCCTCATAATGAGATCCTTGTGGATAAATATCGCTCAAATCGGAACTCTTAATTGAATTATTCGTATGCCTTAATACGTATATTACAATTCAATAAGGACAAAGCTGAATTCCTATTATGTTCTTTCTATCTCCATAGTTAGATTCTTGAAGATGTTTAAAATACCAAATGAAATCCACGGATTGGATTCCTGGTATGCTTTAAATACCCGTGTCCAAAGATAACAAATTGAAGATCAAGTTAAACAATTATGTGATTATGTGCTTATGTGTTTTCTTATATGTTTTGTGTTTTGTGTGATCCGAATATTCATTATCCAAATCCTCGTAGAATCTTCCATATCTCCATATGAGGGATTTATAGTAGGATATCCAAAGGTACTTCCTTAAATCCTTAATGGGCTTCTACGGTGTAGTTAAGCCCCTTGGATTATGAAGTACTATTCTATAATTGGACCCCTTGGGTGATCTAGTTTAAAAGATTGATTCAAAAATCTGGTTAGGAATATCATGTGATGATATAGCTGAAAAGTTCCCTTAAGTGGTATATTTAAGGAGATCGTATGACGGTCTAGTTAAAGAGATCATGTGTTGATCTAGTTAAAAAGATCGTTCATTGATCTAGTTAAAAAGATCCTTTGGTGGTCTAGTCAAGTCACTTCATGTTTATTCGATTGATTTTTCCCCTACGCATTATGAAATGAACTGTGCGGACTGTGCAAGGAGTTACGTAATTATGGATGCATACATAATTATGGAATTCAGTGCACAGAAACCATAACAAGTTTTGTCATGTGTTAAGACCTATAGTGATGAGAATAACGAAACGGGAACAATGTAGAAAGGGGCATGGTGGATACGCCGTTGGTACTTCCTATATATAAGTGTTCCTTATTACATTGCGAATGTAGTGTTATTTAAGTTACTAGAAGTCCTGGACCTTGACCAATGTCATTTTATCTTTCACTCTCCGACTCTGATTTCGATCACACACAAGTTTCCTATGATAGTCTTCATAAGATACGTTCCTCTGTCCGTAGTTCGAAACTCCATCTTTTGTTACTACAAGGACTTCAATTTAATAGTTGACAATTTCACTAAGAATCCAAACATGACCCAGATTTTACTTAGGGATCGAGGGATTCATTCGAAAGCGAAACAATCACTGTTGTCTTCACAAGTTTCCTATAAAATTAAATTTCGGGATGAAATTTCCTAAAGTAGGGGAGACTGTGACACCTATGTCACTTCAACCATCAAACAGATACCAAACCAATGAAATATTGTATTTTATACTTGGGATTTGTATAAATATGTGTATCGTTTGCACATATCAATTCTTGTTCGATTTCGAGCTTTAAATCGCTTTTTGGAAGGTTATACGCAAACTGATGCGTAAATATAACCAGTTTAATGCAACAAACACTCCGGAACAGTGACATAGGCTTAACATACCTTAAATAATCTCTACATAACTTAGAAATAAGTTTTGGATGGTTTGGTGTGTTGAAATCAAGTTTATTCGATCGCAGGGACTATTTGTGTCAAACTGTAAAAGTATGTCGATTCATGTGGTAACGAACATTCCAGAACTTGATCACAAGTTAAACATACCATAAATATCCTTTACATAGCTTAGAAATAGGCTTTGAGATGTTCGGTATGCTAAAACAAACTTTTTGGTCATTCAGGGACTAAAAGTGTCAAAAAATGCATAAGTTTGCATTTTCGCGCATATCTTACGTTCTGAATATATCCGGACATCCAAAATTTATGTAAGCATTAAAATATTTTATTTTAGTGTTTGGCATGATTAAATTCCATTCGTCGCGTAATTTGGATCGTTTTTCGCATCCGTTCGGGTTTCGTCGTAATTAACCGAACAACGCAACCGTACGACCAAACGAACCGACATCCGAGATGTTTTTTGAGCATATTTTAGGTTCCCAACACTTTAACATCATTTTAGAGCTTTGAAATGAGGTTAACGGGGCTTAAAAGTGTCAAATATGCATCAAAATGCAAGTTTTACAAGTTTAGGAGCCAAAACTGACAATCTGTGAAAGTCAGCTAGGCGGGCCGCGTAAGAATATGTTGTATCTTACGCGGGGCACGTAGTCCCATCAGACAGAAACATCAAATCTGGTCTGTTCTTGCTACTTTGATGGTTTTTACTCTCTGATTTCAATACCATTTGCTTGTTTTGAGTGTCCCATGGTTTAGAAATACCTTGGGCCCAAGTGTAAGGCCATGATTAAAGCACAGTTCTCGATAAACGATCTTAATGGTGGACCGAATCCTATACATACCCACCAAGATTTCCTTTCATTTCCCACATGATCTGATCTTAATGCTCTAAGTTGAAGCTTTATGCTTCATACCTGAGTGTTTTAGATCAAGATCTTCCTAGCATGGACCCTTTGTAAGCTTCTTTCGTTCTTTTACGCATTTTTAAGCGTGAAAGTCAAACAGTGTTTGACTTTCAGCTTTGACCAGTTTATGGTCAACACGAAGTTCGTTTGAACTTCATAACGTGAGCGTAATCACGAAGGTTATAGTTTCTTGTGACTATACCTATTGATTACCACGTTAATTAGGTGTAGTGACGAGTCGTAGTTTTCAGTCAAAATGCGTATTTCTCAACCAAACTACTTTTGGGTATCAAGACCCTTTATCTTGATATCAAACATGTTTTCTAACTTCGTTAAACATGTTTTAACATGTTTAACTCGTCACTTTAGGTTTAGTGCTTATATAGGGTCGTAAGATAAGCGGTCTAAACAACCGCTTAGACTTTCGAACTCGACCCGTTTGGTCGATCATTAGGATCCAACCAAGCATGTTTAGTGACCATAGTTGCATAGGGAATAACCGTCCGAGGTTATACCTTATGGTCACCTAGTTTAAGTAGTTGTATGATAGGTAGTTTATATGCCTTAGGAAAATGACCAAAATGCCCTTTTCATGCATAATTGGATTTTAAGCATATGTAACTTAAAATTTTGTCACTTTACTGATTATGCAACATAATTAAATATGATTAGGCATATAATACTTATCATTGGACTAGTTAGACGTCTCGAACACGCGTTTGCGCGAACGACGCGTTAGAGTAGCGTAAGCTACCTTAATGGGTCGTAACGGGTCGTAAGCACTTAGGATAGATTCCGTTTTAGAATGTAGGCTTTGTTAAACCATGTCATATGAGTTCCAATACTCATTTGGTTTACGAAACCTCATCTATCCGATCTTCCGATTTAGGTCCGGTTTATGTACATACTTACCAATATTAGGTGCCGTTTGATTCCGTGATCCCTCTAGCTTTGCTTGGTTATTATTCAAGACTTCTAAGCAATCTCAAGTGAGTACATAGTCCCCTCTTTTACTGTTTTCAATGTTTTGGGGTGAAGCATGTGTACCTAATTGTTATGTTCATGATTTCAATGTATAATTGATTATACATATTAATACTTATCTTTTGACAAACTGAATGATTATTTATGGTTTACACACTAATTTTTCCAAAGATTATAAAATTAATTGGTGGATTGTACTTATTTTATATGTTCACCAGACCGATTGGTAGTATGATATAGCGCTATAGGATTTGACACCCCATTCCTGTTGTTTATGGAATTTCAGAAACCGATATTTTATCCAAATAGGGATTGCCTTTGTGGTATTTCTATAGTCTCCAAGGTGTATTTTGATACACTAAGGTTTGGTTGAATTCTTAAATCACATTTTTATTGTATATTTAATTATACTCCCAAAAGTATAGTTTGATATGCTCTCATGTGTGATATTGTACAAAACAACATATATTTTGTTAATTACTAAAACATAGTTTGATATGTTATTTATAAAACCAAAGCATAGTTTAATATGTTACTTATAAAACCAAAGTATACTATTGATGTACTACTGAAAAC
Source organism: Helianthus tuberosus (assembly GCA_030545235.1). Lineage (NCBI taxonomy): Eukaryota > Viridiplantae > Streptophyta > Magnoliopsida > Asterales > Asteraceae > Helianthus > Helianthus tuberosus. The sequence continues at coordinate 27,604,167 of CM060432.1, forward strand.
TGTTATTTTGACGACTAAAGTATATTTAATATACTATCTGTTTGACTATTTTGGAACTGAAATATTTTTAATATATTACTTATTCGACTTTCTTAAAACCAAAGTATATTTTTGTATATACTACAAACCTTTATGTAAAATATTGTTATACAAACTCATTTTACTTAATTAATTATTTATACATCTTTCTTTTATATCATCTGTTTGCTTATCACTTGTTATATGATTTATATAAGAAAACATTTTTAAAGTTCATGACTATTTTGTTAAAACATTCTTTTAAACCTACAAGTTATGAATCCTATTTTCAATAAAACCTATATAACTCGCAGGCATTTTTATGCTGACATACCTATTTTTACACATGTTTCAGGTGCTACTATGTGATGATTGTTGATACATGCTATACATAGGATGAACTCGTGCCTTAGCGACTTTAAAATTTGAAAGACAATATTTGTATTCAATTGATTTGTAATAAAAAATGTGTTCAATAATGCAATAAAACGAAATTATTTAATCCATGGTTGTGAAACAAGGATTCTGTTACAACAGTCCCCGACGTTTCCGCCACGTTTTGTTGTTTTACGTGGTCGGGGTGTGACATGCTAGCCCCAAGGTCGGCTAGTGCTTTGCGTATTGGTGATCCCCCAATGGAACAAGGGATGGTGAAACTTCTAGGGTCGATTTTATTTTGTGGGAGTTTGTTGAGTAGCACGTCAGAGCATTCTTCACTTAAATTGACTAATTGCAATGTTTCAATTTTCCTTTTGTGAGTGAGAAAGTCTCTCAAAAATTTTGAATATTTAGGCATTTGAGTGAGAACTTCCAAAAATGGAAGATTGATGTGCAATTGTTTAAGTAAATTTACGAATTTTGTGAATTGCTCATCGGTCTTTTGGTGAAGTAACCGACCGGGGTAGGGCACCGGGGGGTTCTTGGTAGGTTCATGATTTGGCGGAGGATTTGTTTCTTTTTGGGGTGTTGGTGAGGTCGTGGTTTGAATGGGCATACTTTTGTCAGATGGAGGTGGTGGAGCTTCCTCGGGACCTACGGTATGGTTTCTCAATGTTATGAGATGCAGTTGCGCCTTTGGGTTGGTCTCGGTATTGCTGGGTAACGCGCCTTGTGGTCTCTCAGAGAAATTTTGAGCTAGTTGATGTAGTTGTTTTTCAATGTTTTGAATACTAGCTTGTTGATTTCTAAAGCTCGATTCCATCTGTTGGAATCGATCCGAGTTTTTCTTTTCGGTGTCGGAGATGAGGCGTGAGATAGCATCTTCAAGCCTCTCTCGTCCCCCTAGTTATTATTGAGAGAAATTTTGTGACTCATTTCTTTGTTGTTGAAAGTTTGTTTGTTGGTTTTGGTTTTGTTGGTTACTATTATTGCCGGGTTCTCTCCATCCAAGGTTAGGGTGGTTACGCCATCCTTGGTTGTAAGTACCCGTTGGGGGACCCGACAGCCTAGGTCTATTATCAATGTAGTTTACCATTTCCGTTTGATTATCCATTTTTTTCATACAACTTTAATTTTCATATGGCCCACCACACCCTTCGCAAGCCATAACCGAGGCCGTTTTTTGTCATTTCTAACTTTTTGATTTTCGAAGAGAGGGCCTCAATTTAGGCTTGTAAAGAAGTGCTTTCGTCTACCTTATGGGTGCCCAGGGCAATAGATTTTGTGCCTCAGGGAGTGTGCCATTGAAAATTGTTTTGAGCAATTTTCTCAATTTGATTATAAATTTCATTTGGGCGACGATTACCAAGAAGTCCCCCGGAGCTAGAATCGAGTGTTTGTCTTGTGTGTGGCAACAATCCATTATAGAAAGTGGATACTTGTTGCCATACTGCAAGACCATGATGATGGCACTTCCTTAATAGCTCCTTGAACCTTTCCCAGGTTTCATATAAGGATTCCCCGTCCTCTTGTGAGTATGTATTAATTTCAGTCATTAATTTAGTCATTTTAGATGGAGGGAAATACTTATACAGAAAATTTTGGGCTAGTTCATCCCAAGTGTTTACCGAACCACTTGGGAGGGTGTTAAGCCAAGCCTTAGCTCGGTCTTTTAGTGAAAACGGGAACATTCGGAGGTGGATGGCGTCGTTTGATGCCCCGTTGATCCAAAAAGTATCACATATTTCCAAAAAGTTGGTAATATGTAAATGGGGATCTTCGTCCACAAGCCCATGGAAAGTTACGGAGTTTTGGAGCATTTGAATCAAATGCGGCCGAAGTTCGAAATTGTTGGCATCGACATTCGGTGCATTGATAGCGGCGCCGAGATTACCTACCGTGGGCCGTAGGTAATCCATTAGGGTACGCTGATCCGCCATTGGAAGTGGGTCCCCCGAAACTTTCTCTTGGATTTTTGCTTTAAGTCATTTTCTTAGAAAGCGTTCGGGTTCGTCTAGAGGTTCTTTTATGTCTTTATTGGAACTGGAGCTCATGCACTGTGTAGGAAGTTCAGGTGTTGCGCCTGGATTCCAAGTCCTGCGATAAAAACAAAAACGATTGTTGGTCAAAAGTCTCACCACGGCCACGTGGTCGGGGTTACAGTGATTATTTTCTAGATCCCAGTTACTGGAGGGTTTAACACGGCCCCGTGCTGCACCAACACGGCCCCGTGGTCACCCTTCTGTAACTCAGAAAACAAAAACTGCCAGTAAGGTTGTTGGGCACGGCCCGTGTCCAACCAGGCACAGCCCCGTGCTGAAGTCTTCAGAAGCTGAAAAATCTAAAAAAAAAATCCTACAAAACCAGAGAAATAAGAAAAAAGATTAGGCCGTTGATTCCTAACTTTCTTAAAATCCTTGTGTCCCCGGCAACGACGCCAAAAACTTGGTGTGTGTAAGGTGTGTTATATTTTCATTAATATTTTAAGCCCAATTTACACATTATTCAAGTTTTAAATTTATAAAACATGATATTCTACTAACACTAAACACACACATGGGCAAGTGCACCCATCGTGAGCGTAGTATAGCGTTGGTAAAATACCGAGCTCATCCAAGTACACAAGAGCTTTTAGTACCGGTTTATCCTCAACGTCTAATCAAATCAAAATTTTTAGAAAAGGTTTTGAACATGAAAAATAACAACTAAAATGCTAAAAATAAAACTAAAATAAAACTGATAGACAAGATGAATCACTTGGATCCGATTCGCCTTTAATGTATCCTTTGATGATTTCCGCACTTTTACACTTTTTAAGAGATTATCTTAGTTATAGTAGTAGGCCCCTCTTTTGAAGGTGACGTTACCCTCAACCCGGTGGTTTGAGTCAGCAAAGATACAATCCCAAAGGGTCGGAATATTGGAAGATAATTAATTAAGTTATTAATGCGAAAAGTGGTAGGCCCCTCTTTTGAAGGTGACGTTACCCTCGGCTAAGTGGTTTAAGTCAGCAGGGATACAATCCCAAGTACCCGGTTTAATGTATTAATATTAGTTTACATATGAGGGGATCAAGCCATTCGCACCCCCACCATCCGATACTAGTGGGTATTGAAGGAGGTCCTAGTAAGCTTGACCCAGGTCCTTGCAGGATCTATACACTGAACAAGGCAAGAACCTTACCAAACCATTCCCTTAACCCCCGACCAGGTAGCCAACATATCTCTATATAGACTGTAAAGATATGAATTGTGAAAATCTTTTACTTTATATAGACAGTAAAGTAATGCCAAGACACCACGGACAAATGATAAGGAAGTTTCACCTTCAACATAAGAAACTAGTTATTAAAGTCATTAATAGAAAGCCAAAGAAAAAGTGCGAAAAGATTAAAAATCAAAAGTAATACATTAAATGCTTGTCTTCACCAAGTGATGTAAAAGACTTAGCCAGACATGGCCTTTGATTGACAAGAACTCTTACGATCAATCTTGGATCCCGAGACTACTACACACACTCTAAGGTGGATGATGGATGATGGTGGTGGATGTGGGTGTTGTAGTGGTGGTGGAGTGGTGGCAAAGTGAGAGAGAGGTGGTTTGCCAAGGGATGCCTTTGAAGTGAGCCAAGAACCCCTATTTATAGCCTGAACAGTAGCCCGGCAATGGCCCCGTGTCCGCTGGACACGCCCTCGTGGCCATCTCCTTTCTCTTTCTTCATTAATTGCACTTTTTTGCATTAGGCTCCACACGGCCCCGTGTCCGCTGGGCACGGGCCGTGGTCAGCCTTCTGTTTCTTATTTTTTCTTGGGGAGATGCTGTCGAGGGGTCGGGCATGCCACATTTATTCCTTTTCTTTGTATTTATGTTAGTTTTTGCTGCATATTTGTTCCTTTTATTCATTTAAAGCTCGTTTGGTCCTAAAAATACAAAAGGAAGACAAAAGCACACTTTTTCCAACATTAGTACTAAAAAGGGTTAGTTTTATGCCTTATTTGATGTAATTTATATGTTGCATTTTACACACATCAGTAACAAAATCCATTGTTATCAATTCCCATTTCCATATGGGCATTTCTAACTGTTGCAATAAACCTGAGGGTTTCTGATGCTCAGCTTTAACTTGAGAACAAGTTAGACATTTAGCAACATAATTAGCTATATCCTTTTCCATTCCTATCCACCAGAAATTCTTTCTTAGATCTTGATACATCTTATCACTTCCGGGATGTATCGTGTACTTAGACTTATGAGCTTCTTCTAGAATTCTGTGGCGTAGGTTTCCTTGATCAGGTATCCACATCCTCTTCTTATGGAACTTCAAAATTCCATCTGTTCCTTGTTCTAATTCCTTAATCATTCCTTTTAATTTTTCAGCATCGTCCTTGATTGCTGACTCCTGTACTTCTCTAATTTGTTCATTTAAATCTACTTGTAAATTTAATCTGAGAGAACGTACTCGCTTCGGTTTTTCATGATACTTTTGACTTAAAGCATCAGCTACCACATTGGCTTTCCCAGCGTGATACTGGATGTCAGAATCATAGTCGCTAAGAACTTCCATCCAGCGTCTCTGTCTCATATTTAATTCTTTTTGCCCGAAAATATATCTTAAACTCTTATGATCGGTGAAGATAAGAAATTTATTTCCATATAAATAGTGTCTCCAAATCTTAAGGGCAAAAACTATGGCTCCTAATTCTAGATCATGGGTTGTGTAATTCTCTTCATGTTTCTTAAGTTGTCCAGAGGCATAAGCTATAACCTTTTGACGTTGCATCAACACACATCCATATCCTAACTTAGATGCATCACAATAGATTATAAAGTCTTCTGTTCCTTCTGGTAATGCGAGTATAGGTGCATTGGTTAACCTTTACTTAAGAATCTTAAAAGCTTCTTCCTGTTTTGGTCCCCATTCAAACTTAACTGATTTGCAGGTCAGTTTAGTTAATGGAATGGCTATTCTAGAAAAATCGCAGATAAACTGTCTATAATTTTCGCAACCCCCGTCCCCTAACAACCCGGGAACGGGCGGCCGCGACCAGTTTTGGTGGTATCGTTGTTTATCATTTTGGCAGCGGAAATTTCATCAGGACCGTAGTTAGGAAATATTTTATCAGAGTAAAATACCACGTTTTTATAATATTAAACACATGGGAAATTCCCAAGTTTAAAGTGCACACATTTTCATAGGGATAAACCCTATTTTATTTAAATAAAATATCTCTTTATTTAGGTAACTTTTATTGCCACTTTTCCAAGACTTCAGTGTTGTCCAGCTGGCTTCTATTTGGCTTTCACATTTTGTTACCTGAAATGCGTTTAAAAATATTTTGTCAGTGGGAAATACTGGTGAGTGAATCCCAGTTTAATCAAAATAGGTTTTATCAGTCTACAGCATTGAGGGCGGTCGCGCAATTACATTTGTTTCTATCTACTTTAATTACCACCCACGGTAATATCAACCCGACTTGTGGTCATCTTACTACTCACAATGTAGTAACCAATTTTGTATACAAAACCCCAACATACTGACGATAATTGTAGAATACAAATACTTAATCACTATTTAATATATTATTAATTAATTGAGGTTTTGTAAAAACAGTTTGCAAAAGGGTTCACAAAAAGGAGATTACTCACATTGTTGTCTTAGGGTTTTCCTTAAGGATTTCCTGGTGATTATCTATAAATTACACAAATCCACATGCATTAGTATAATAACCCAATATTTACATTAGTAATACCCTCCCCGAGACGGTATTACAAGGACTACGTCGGGCAGAACCATGACAGCCGTTACGGAACCCTGGATCAATCGGACAGCGTATCTAATATGTAACCGGGGTTATGATACTTACAACGGGGCAGAACTTCGTTAATTAGGGGAGTATTATACCCCGAGAATAGCTTCTACACTTATGAAATTCGAGAGAGAAAGAAACTGTGTGAGCGAATTGAGACTGAAGCCGATGGCCTCTATTTATAGGGCCTGATTTCAGGTCCCTCGCGGCCCGTGAAGGATGTAGCCAAGGGCTACGCGGCCCGTGATGTAGGGTAAGTAAGCCCTAGCTGATCCGGGTCATCACAGTAGGCTCGACACATTACACGACACGTGGCAGCACCGGGCTGCGCCTCATATCCCTTCGCTCGCGTCCCGTGTAAGACCAGGGCTGGGTCTTCGCGGCCCGCCACAGACTAATAAAAATAAAGGTACTCGGGGCCTGTTTTCGTATACGGGGTGTATTTTAGGACATATAGGGATATTTTAAATATATTAGGGGTGTCGAAACTAATTTTAGAGGGTTGTTATTTCCTCCCTACCTTGTTTTAGAACTCGTCCTCGAGGTCTACTAGAATAAGTGTGGATATTTCCTTTGCATTTCTGATTTAAGCTCCCATGTATATTCTGGTCCTCTTTTGGAGTCCCATTTCACTTTGACCAGAACTAATCTCTTGTGTTTGAGATTCTTGACTTTCCTGTCTTCAATTTGTAGAGGTCGTTCCACAAATTTTAATTGTTCATTTACCTCTATATCCTTAAGAGGCACTACGAGTGATTCATCAGCTAAGCATTTCTTGAGATTGGATACATGAAATACATCATGTATTCCTGTCATATCCTCTGGAAGTTGTAGCTGATAGGCTACATGTCCTATTCTTCTAATAATTTCAAAAGGTCCAACATGCCTGGGGCTCAGTTTTCCGCTTTTGATGAATCTTACCACTCCTTTCCAAGGAGAGACTTTCAATAACACTTTGTCTCCTACCTGAAATTCCAATGGCTTTCGTCTGTTATCAGCATAGCTCTTTTGTCGATCACGTGCTGCTTTCAGTCGTTCCTTGACTTGAATGATTTTGTCGGTTGTTTCTTGTACTATCTCAAGTCCGGATAGTTGCTTTTCTCCAATTTCTGCCCAACAGACTGGGGTTCGGTACTTTCGTTCATAAAGTTCTTCGAATGGTTCAACATTGATACTTGTGTGATAACTGTTATTGTAATAAAATTCTATTAACGGTAAGTGATCTTCCCAATTACCTCCGAAATCGATTACACAAGCTCTAAGCATGTCCTCCATTTTCTGAATTGTCCTTTCGCTTTGTCCGTCCGTTTGAGGATGATTGTGACACTTCGGGTTTTCCCGAGCCAACTTTCGTCTTTAAATGAATGTATGTGCATATATATATATAATATTAAATGAGAACTTGTTATTTATTGTTGTGCATTATGTGATCTTTTGATTGTGTCATGTGTGTATTATGTATATATATATATATGTGTGAACCGAGACCACCATGGACCCGACTCGAGACCACCCGGTCTCGAGTGAACCAAATCGGTTGGGCCGTGCACCCCCTTAGCTCACTCGGAAACCCACTTGGGGTGCATCACCTCCTACTTAAGCCTAAAACCCTCACACACACTCCCCTTTACACTCTCACTTCATCCTCTCTCTCTCACTCCCTCTCTAGAAAACCCTCACAAGAATCACCTCTTCTCTCTCGGATTCAAACCGGAGGCATCAAGGTGTCCGGATCAGCTCGTGATCATCGCATTGGACACTTCTTTCATCGTCTCATACGCTCACTCACAACCAAAACAAGTTCCGGTTAGTACCCTATCTCGGTTAGATGATAGAACATGTTATAGATTAGCAAAGATGTATGCTTGTTGGATTATACACATGTGTTATGAAGATAAATGGGTTAAGATGACTAAGTTGTTGATAGATCTTTGTGTTATTGTGTTATAGTGATAATGGGATGATATGCTAGACATGTTCATGCTTTGATAGGAAATTGTTGGTTAAAATACAAGGTTGATAGGGCCATAAGAGTGTGTGTATGTGTATGTTTGTATTCCGAGGAATGTATGTTAGATTCAGGAATCGATAATGCTGATTTGAGTATGTGCTAGAATTAGGATTGTTTGAATAATCATGTTGCATAATGATGAATATATGATGAATATGTGATGAATGCGCTTGATGAACTATTTGAAGATCATTGAAAATATTTGAAATTGTTGGTGTTTGATCTGAATTGTTTGGAAATTAGACAATAAAACATGTTTAAGAAATTCTATTGGTTAGTACAAAATTTCATGAAAACAGAATTGTATTGGATAGTACAGTTGGAACAGGTTCTAGAAGGACTTCTTGTGCACGTATCCGAGGTTGCGACTCGAGACTACGTGATTGCGACTCGAGACCGCCCGGTTGCGACTCGAAACCAGGCCATGACAAGTCGAAACCTCCGGTTACGACTCGCAACCAAAACATGACAACTCGAGACTACGGCGGTTGCGACTCGCAACCAAGACATGACAAGTCGAGACACCGGTTGCGACTCGCAACCAAAAACATGACAAGTCGAAACACCGGTTGCGACTCGCAACCAAGACATGACAAGTCGAAACCTCCGGTTGCGACTCGAAACTGTGTGTTCTCGAGTCGAGACCTCCTGGTCTCGACTGGGCTGCTTGTCTCCGTTATTGGGCCCAAAATGCGTGGACTGTGCATACCGTTCTATTTGGTTTCTGTGATGCTGATAACCGTTAATGTGATCTGATAGGCCCAATGACACTTATGATTTGTATGATAGTTGCTGATGTTCACTGTTTAACTGCTTCGTATCAGGATAGGCCCGATAACTTGCTGGATGATCATGTGTTATGTATGATATGTGCTAGTTATGTGTAGATTATACGTGAATACTTGTACCCCAACTTGACCTATATTGGTAACCATGCTAGGACGTGGTGACCAACGTGATCGACCGGGTAATTAATCTACCGAGCAACCCAAGGTGAGTTCACAACCTAAAGCATGTATTCCCGGTGGTTTGGGAAACGGAACTAAAAACAACACTATCCCCTTATGAGGGATACAACTTACTTTTCTTCCCTTGTTATTGGGAACCTTTTAGTTGATTACTGTTTATACGGATTGCAACAAACGGCACTAAACGAAACTCTATCACTTAAAGTCCCTACTACATAATACCGATTAGTCGCCGGGGCCAGGCGAACGGGTTATTAGTTGATAGCGCTATTTAGGTCTTACCAACCTCACACCGTGCCAAGGTATGGGATCGGTCGTGAACTAATGTACTCAGGCATCCGTCAATGATGATAGAACATTGACATCGGGGCACTCTGCGGATACGCAACGGTCACCTAGTGTTCGGTATTGGAAAAACAGTTTAGTCGCTAACTTTTGGGGTAGCTCCCCATGGCATGTATAAACAGATAAATTAACTGGTGAAACAAGTTTTGGTAATTAAAACTGGACAACTAGTGAACTCACTCAGCATTATTGTTGACCCCTTACTGCATGCTTTGCAGGTAACCAGTGACTGAGGAGCTGCTGCTTGGGAAGTGTAGTGGTCGTCTAAACCCGCGTGTTGGGTTCTAAATAACTTGAACTATGAACTTTGTTTAAACTATTTTGCCTATGCTTCCGCTATTTACTTAAACTGTTATTTGAACCTAACTTTCGAACTTTAAACTATGATGCTTACGAACTATTTGGTTATTAATTCAATTATTCAGTATAATTGGTGGCTGGATCCTGGTCGGTCACGCCCTCAAGCGGACGGTACTCCGCAGGTGGAATTTGGGGGTGTGACAGATTGGTATCAGAGCCATTGGTTATAGTGAACTTGGTTTTAAAAAGGAAAGTCTTTTTGAGAAAAACCAGACTATAACCCGTGACTCGTGACGACACTACACTCCAAGGGCAAGACTCGACATACTAGACCTCGTAGCTTGGACTTGTGTTTACTTGCTTGTTTATCTTATATTGACTACTTTACTATACATACTAGTGTGCCTAATTAAATAGATACACATTTCTCTTCTACCTCATTCTCGCTACGTTACAACATTACACTCATACTGTGTTTTCTGGCTATGAAGACAATGAGTGGACGCGGAAGAGGAAGCGTTAACATGACTCAGGCTCAATTCGCTAACTTGCTCAACACGGTGGCTGCAGCTTTCGCAGCTCACCCTGGAGGTAAACTCGTTGCTATAGGATGTTTAGATCCTACCCCCACATCGTCTTTTCACCTCTAAAACCTATTCGCTCCATTTCTCACAACAGGTCAGCCTGCGCCTACGCAACCACGTGTTTGTACTTTCAAAACCTTCATGGATGGCAAGCCTCTCCCTTTCAACGGCACTGAGGGTGCCATAGGCCTTCTTCATTGGATTGAAAAGGCCGAAGCTGTCTTTGCCGTCTGCGAGTGTCCCCCTGCTAACTGGGTTAAGTACGCAACTGGTACGCTTGAAGGAAACGCGCTTTCATGGTGGAAAGCACAAATTCAGATGCTTGGTCTGGAAACTGCTAATGCTACGGCATGGGAAGATTTCAAGGACATGATCAAAGAGGAGTACTGTCACAGGGATGACATCCACAAACTCGAGAACGAGTACTATGCGCTCAAGATGGTCGGATCAGAGATTGAGACCTACACTAAGCAGTCCAACGACTATGCTGCACTTTGCCCAAACATGTCCCAACCTATGTATCGAAGGGTCGAATTGTACATCAAAGGCTTGGTCCCAGAAATCCGGAGCCATGTGACCTCGGCCAACCTCAACACCATACAACCCGTGGTTCGTCTTGCTCACAAACTCACCAATCAGGCTGTGGAAGAGGGCAAGCTGCCCCAGAGGATCGGTGCTACTGCTGGAACTTCTGGCGATAACAAGCGAAAGTGGGATGGAAGTCAGGGAAAGGATGCTAACCCCACTCAGGCCCCAGTTCAACAAAGGAAGACTGAAAGCAACAAGGGCCCTCAGCAACAGGGTGGCTATCGAGGAAACCACCCTAAGTGTAACAAATGTAACCGACATCACAGTGGGCCATGTGGAAAAGGTCAATGTCAGCGATGCAACAAGATGGGGCATGAAGCCAAAGACTGCCGAAGCCAGTTCCCAGCTAGGCAGAATCAGCAACAACCACAGCAACAGCAGCAACAAGGAAACAACCGTGGATGCTTCAAGTGTGGAGCAACGGGGCACATGCGAAAGGATTGCCCTGAACTGAATCAAAACAACAACAATCAGGGTGCTGGGAACAATAACAACAATGCTGGAAATGGTGCTAGAGGAAAAGCTTTTGTGATTGGAGCTGGGGAGGCAAGGAATGACCCCAACGTTGTAGCGGGTAAGTTCCTACTTAATGATCGTTATGTTTCCATGCTATTTGATTCCGGAGCAGATGCTAGTTATGTATCCCTACGTATTAGTAAGAAACTTAAGCTCACTCTTACGCCGCTGAGCTCTAAGCACACCGTTGAAATAGCTAATGGTAGAAACCTCGAGGCCTCACACATAATTCGTAACTGCAAATTAGAGTTGTCTGGTCAGACCTTCTGTATCGATCTTTTCCCCATCATTCTTGGAAGCTTCGACGTCATTATTGGTATGGATTGGTTATCCAAACATCGAGCTGAAATCCTCTGCCAGGAGAAAGCTATCCGTATTCCCCGTCCCCCTGGCAAACCCCTTATAGTTCAAGGCGACAAGAGCGGAGAAGTCACAGGCATCATTTCATTCTTAAGGGCCCAGAAGTATCTACGAAAAGGGCACACTGCTATCTTAGCACTCATTACCGACACACAGAAAATGGAAAACAGGATTGGAGATTTTCCAGTCGTACGCGACTATCCTGAGGTATTCCCGGAGGAACTACCTGGACTCCCTCCTCACCGTCAGGTCGAATTTCAAATCGAGCTAGCTCCCGGAGCAGCGCCTATAGCTCGTGCACCTTATCGATTAGCCCCCGCGGAGCTCAAGGAACTTTCTACTCAACTACAAGAACTTTTGGACAAAGTTTTTATCCGTCCTAGTTCATCACCCTGGGGAGCCCCAGTGCTCTTCGTCAAAAAGAAAGATGGCTCATTCCGAATGTGCATTGACTACCGCGAACTTAACAAGGTTACCATCAAGAACCGCTATCCACTTCCCCGTATCGACGACCTGTTCGACCAGCTGCAAGGGTCGAGCTATTATTCCAAGATCGATCTGCGATCGGGTTATCACCAGCTGAGAGTCCGCGATGAGGACATCTCTAAGACTGCTTTCAGAACCCGCTATGGTCACTACGAATTCCTCGTTATGCCTTTCGGAATGACCAACGCACCTGCAATCTTCATGGATCTCATGAACCGAGTATGCAAACCCTACCTCGATAAATTCGTAATCGTATTCATCGACGACATCCTAATCTACTCGAAGAGCCAAGAGGAGCATGAACAACACCTACGTCTTATTCTCGAACTCCTTCGCAATGAGCAACTGTACGCCAAATTCTCGAAATGTGATTTCTGGCTTAGAGAAGTCCATTTCCTTGGGCACATCGTCAATCAGGAAGGGATTCATGTTGATCCTGCTAAGATTGAGTCCATTAAGAATTGGCCTGTACCCAAGACTCCGACCGAAGTTCGTCAATTCTTGGGATTGGCAGGATACTATCGAAGATTTATCAAGGGATTCTCTAAGATCGCTCAACCACTTACGACACTCACTCAGAAGGGTGTTGCTTACAAATGGAGTGATGCTCAGGAATCTGCCTTCCAGGAACTAAAGAAGAACCTTTGTAGTGCTCCTATCCTCTCCTTACCCGAAGGTACCGACGACTTCGTCGTTTACTGCGACGCTTCTATTCAAGGACTTGGCTGCGTATTAATGCAACGCGAGAAAGTTATTGCTTACGCCTCGCGACAACTCAAGGTCCACGAACGGAACTATACGACGCATGACTTAGAATTTGGAGCTGTGGTCTTCGCGCTCAAGCTTTGGAGACACTACTTGTACGGCACCAAGTGCACGATGTACACTGATCACAAGAGTCTCCAGCACATAATGGGACAAAAGGAGTTGAATATGCGGCAACGCCGATGGGTCGAACTACTAAATGACTACGAGTGTGCAATCAAATATCACCCAGGCAAGGCTAATGTGGTAGCCGATGCCCTCAGCAGAAAGGAGACCAAACCCAAGCGTGTTCGTGCCTTACAGCTCACTATCCACTCGAACCTCCCTAACCAAATTCGAAATGCTCAGGTTGAAGCATTGAAAACCGAGAACATCAGGGCCGAGTCCCTACGAGGATCAAGACAATGATTGGAACAAAAAGAAGACGGTGCTTATTACGTGGCCGGACGCATATGGGTTCCGCTTTATGGGAATTTACGTGACCTGGTGATGGATGAAGCCCACAAGTCCCGTTACTCAGTACATCCGGGTTCAGATAAGATGTACCACGACTTGAGGGCTACCTATTGGTGGCCTGGCATGAAAGCCCACATAGCAACCTATGTCAGAAAGTGTTTAACTTGTGCAAGAGTCAAGGCTGAGTATCAGAAACCATCAGGCCTACTCCAACAGCCAGAGATCCCGCAATGGAAATGGGAGCAGATTTCCATGGATTTTGTTACTGGCCTGCCTAGGTCTCAACGAGGAAATGACACCATTTGGGTAATAGTGGATCGCTTAACTAAGTCTGCACACTTTTTGGCTATCAAAGAAACAGACAAGTTCTCTACCCTAGCAGAGGTATACTTAAAAGAAGTGGTTTCGAAGCACGGAGTGCCTACCTCTATTATTTCTGATCGAGATGCACGTTTTACTTCTGAATTGTGGCAAGCTATGCACAAATCTTTTGGCTCGTGTCTAGACATGAGCACCGCTTATCATCCGCAAACGGATGGGCAGTCTGAACGCACCATCCAAACCCTCGAAGACATGCTTAGGGCATGTGTGATCGATTTTGGCAAGAATTGGGAGAAGCACCTACCGTTGGTGGAATTCTCCTACAACAACAGCTACCACACCAGCATTCAGGCAGCACCCTTTGAGGCATTGTACGGCCGTAAATGTCGATCGCCTCTCTGCTGGGCTGAGGTTGGTGACAGCCAGATCACAGGCCCGGAACATGTAGTCGACACCACAGAAAAGATTGCCCAGATTAGACAACGCATGGCGGCAGCTCGTGACCGTCAAAAGTACTACGCTGATAAAGATAGGAAACCGCAAGAGTTCCAGGTTGGTGAACGGGCTCTACTTAAGGTCTCACCCTGGAAGGGTGTGGTTCGTTTTGGAAAACGGGGCAAGCTTAATCCAAGATATGTCGGACCCTTTGAAGTTACCGAAAAGATCGGTACGGCCGCTTACAGGTTGAATCTGCCTGAAGAACTGAGTGCTGTGCACAACGTCTTCCACGTCTCTAATCTGAAGAAGTGCCTGTCAGATGAAACACTCGTCATTCCTTACAAGGAACTTACTATTGACGAACGGCTACACTTTACTGAGGAACCGATTGAGATCACGGACCGTGAAACCAAAACCCTCAAACGTAGCCAGATACCTCTCGTGCGAGTTCGTTGGAACTCACGCCGTGGCCCAGAGTTTACCTGGGAGCGGGAAGACCAGATAAAGCGCAAGTATCCCCAACTGTTCCCAAATGAAACCCCCAGCACTGAAGCTACGACTGAATTTCGGGACGAAATTCCAAACTAACGGGGGGATGATGTGACACCCTGTTGAAACGCTCTCACTTTTACTAGCTTGTCAGTGGCTGCTTTAACTTTTGGGACGAAAGTTCTTAAAACTTGGGGATAATGTGACACTTCGGGTTTTCCCGAGCCAACTTTCGTCTTTAAATGAATGTATGTGCATATATATATATATAATATTAAATGAGAACTTGTTATTTATTGTTGTGCATTATGTGATCTTTTGATTGTGTCATGTGTGTATTATGTATATATATATATATGTGTGAACCGAGACCACCATGGACCCGACTCGAGACCACCCGGTCTCGAGTGAACCAAATCGGTTGGGCCGTGCACCCCCTTAGCTCACTCGGAAACCCACTTGGGGTGCATCACCTCCTACTTAAGCCTAAAACCCTCACACACACTCCCCTTTACACTCTCACTTCATCCTCTCTCTCTCACTCCCTCTCTAAAAAACCCTCACAAGAATCACCTCTTCTCTCTCGGATTCAAACCGGAGGCATCAAGGTGTCCGGATCAGCTCGTGATCATCGCATTGGACACTTCTTTCATCGTCTCATACGCTCACTCACAACCAAAACAAGTTCCGGTTAGTACCCTATCTCGGTTAGATGATAGAACATGTTATAGATTAGCAAAGATGTATGCTTGTTGGATTGTACACATGTGTTATGAAGATAAATGGGTTAAGATGACTAAGTTGTTGATAGATCTTTGTGTTATTGTGTTATAGTGATAATGGGATGATATGCTAGACATGTTCATGCTTTGATAGGAAATTGTTGGTTAAAATACAAGGTTGATAGGGCCATAAGAGTGTGTGTATGTGTATGTTTGTATTCCGAGCAATGTATGTTAGATTCAGGAATCGATAATGCTGATTTGAGTATGTGCTAGAATTAGGATTGTTTGAATAATCATGTTGCATAATGATGAATATATGATGAATATATGATGAATATGTGATGAATGCGCTTGATGAACTATTTGAAGATCATTGAAAATATTTGAAATTGTTGGTGTTTGATCTGAATTGTTTGGAAATTAGACAATAAAACATGTTTAAGAAATTCTATTGGTTAGTACAAAATTTCATGAAAACAGAATTGTATTGGATAGTACAGTTGGAACAGGTTCTAGAAGGACTTCTTGTGCACGTATCCGAGGTTGCGACTCGAGACTACGTGATTGCGACTCGAGACCGCCCGGTTGCGACTCGAAACCAGGCCATGACAAGTCGAAACCTCCGGTTACGACTCGCAACCAAAACATGACAACTCGAGACTACGGCGGTTGCGACTCGCAACCAAGACATGACAAGTCGAGACACCGGTTGCGACTCGCAACCAAAAACATGACAAGTCGAAACACCGGTTGCGACTCGCAACCAAGACATGACAAGTCGAAACCTCCGGTTGCGACTCGAAACTGTGTGTTCTCGAGTCGAGACCTCCTGGTCTCGACTGGGCTGCTTGTCTCCGTTATTGGGCCCAAAATGCGTGGACTGTGCATACCGTTCTATTTGGTTTCTGTGATGCTGATAACCGTTAATGTGATCTGATAGGCCCAATGACACTTATGATTTGTATGATAGTTGCTGATGTTCACTGTTTAACTGCTTCGTATCAGGATAGGCCCGATAACTTGCTGGATGATCATGTGTTATGTATGATATGTGCTAGTTATGTGTAGATTATACGTGAATACTTGTACCCCAACTTGACCTATATTGGTAACCATGCTAGGACGTGGTGACCAACGTGATCGACCGGGTAATTAATCTACCGAGCAACCCAAGGTGAGTTCACAACCTAAAGCATGTATTCCCGGTGGTTTGGGAAACGGAACTAAAAACAACACTATCCCCTTATGAGGGATACAACTTACTTTTCTTCCCTTGTTATTGGGAACCTTTTAGTTAATTACTGTTTATACGGATTGCAACAAACGGCACTAAACGAAACTCTATCACTTAAAGTCCCTACTACATAATACCGATTAGTCGTCGGGGCCAGGCGAACGGGTTATTAGTTGATAGCGCTATTTAGGTCTTACCAACCTCATACCGTGCCAAGGTATGGGATCGGTCGTGAACTAATGTACTCAGGCATCCGTCAATGATGATAGAACATTGACATCGGGGCACTCTGCGGATACGCAACGGTCACCTAGTGTTCGGTATTGGAAAAACAGTTTAGTCGCTAACTTTTGGGGTAGCTCCCCATGGCATGTATAAACGGATAAATTAACTGGTGAAACAAGTTTTGGTAATTAAAACTGGACAACTAGTGAACTCACTCAGCATTATTGTTGACCCCTTACTGCATGCTTTGCAGGTAACCAGTGACTGAGGAGCTGCTGCTTGGGAAGTGTAGTGGTCGTCTAAACCCGCGTGTTGGGTTCTAAATAACTTGAACTATGAACTTTGTTTAAACTATTTTGCCTATGCTTCCTCTATTTACTTAAACTGTTATTTGAACCTAACTTTCGAACTTTAAACTATGATGCTTACGAACTATTTGGTTATTAATTCAATTATTCAGTATAATTGGTGGCTGGATCCTGGTCGGTCACGCCCTCAAGCGGACGGTACTCCGCAGGTGGAATTTGGGGGTGTGACATAAGCTGTGCTTAGATTCAACTTGGTTCCCATTGCTTTTTGGAAACTTGTCCAAAAATGAGAGGTAAAACGGCTATCCCTATCAGAAACAATTGATAAAGAAATTCCATGTAATGAAACTATTTCATTTACATACAGCTTAGCTAATTGTTCCATACTGAAAGTTTCCTTCATTGGTAGGAAATGAGCTGACTTGGTTAGCCTGTCTACAATCACCCAGATTGTATCATTACCTTTTCTTGTTTTGGGTATTTTGTAACAAAATCCATTGTTATCAATTCCCATTTCCACACTGGTATTTCTAACTGCTTCAACAAACCTAAGGGTTTCTGATGTTTGGCTTTGACTTGGGAATAGGTTAAACATTTAGAAACATAAGCTGCTATATCCTTTTTCATTTCTATCCACCAAAAAATCTTTCTTAAGTCCTGATACATTTTATCACTTCCAGGATGCATCGTATACTTAGACTTATGGGCTTCTTCTAATATACGGTGGCGTATGTTTCCTAATTTAGGTATCCACATCTTTTCTTATGGAATCTCCAAATTCCATCTGTTCCTTGTTCTAATTCCTTAATCATTCCTTTCAATTTTTCAGTATCATCCTTGATTACTGATTTTCTTGTGCTTTTCTAATCTGTTCATTTAAATCTATCTGTAGATTTAATTTAAGAGAACGTACTCTTTTTGGCTTTTCATGACACTTTCAACTTAAAGCATCAGCCACCACATTTGCCTTTCCTGCATGATACTAGATATTACAATCATAATCACTAAGAATTTCTATCCAGCGTCTTTGCCTCATATTTAATTCCTTTTGCCCGAAGAAATATCTTAAACTCTTATGATCAGTGAAAATGGTAAACTTACTACCATAAAGGTAATGTCTCCAAATCTTAAGGGCAAAAATTATAGCTCCTAATTCTAGATCATGGGTTGAATAATTCTCTTCATGATTCTTAAGTTGTCTAGACGCATAGGCTATAACCTTTTGACGTTGCATCAACACACATCCATAACCTAACTTTGAAGCGTCACAATAGACTACAAAGTCTTCAGTTCCTTCTTGTAATGCTAGTATGGGTGCCTTGGTCAATCTTTGCTTAAGGATTCTAAAGGCTTCTTCTTGTTTTGGTCCCCATTCAAACTTAACAGATTTACAGGTTAGCTTAGTTAAGGGAATGACTATTCTAGAAAAATCTCGAATAAACCTTCTATAATAACCGGCCAATCCTAAGAAACTTCTAACCTCGGTTGGTGACTCAAGGGTTTTCCATTTAGTAATCGCCTCGATCTTTGTGGGATCCACATGAATTCCTTCATGATTGACTAGGTGTCCAAGAAACTGTACCTGTTCTAACCAAAACTCGCACTTTGAAAACTTTGCATAAAGCTTTTCTTTTCTCAATAAACTTAGAAGTGCATGCAAATGCTTTGCATGTTCCTCTTTACTTTTAGAGTAAATAAGAATATCATCTATAAAGACAATTAATAATTTATCCAAATATGGCTTACATATTCGGTTCATCATGTCCATAAATGCAGCTGGGGCATTGGTTAAACCAAATGACATGCAGTAAATTCATAATGGCCATACCTTATTCTAAATGCCGTCTTAGGAATGTCCTCTTCCTGTACCTTTAATTGATGATATCCTGACCGTAAATCGATTTTGGAGAAAAATCGAGCTCCTTGCAACTGATTGAACAAATCATCAATTCTTGGTAATGGATACCGATTTTTAATCGTGACCTTGTTCAATTTGCGGTAGTCAATGCACATTCACATGGACCCGTCTTTCTTTTTAACAAATAAAATCGGTGCTCCCCATGGCGATGAGCTTGGCTGTATGAATCCTTTCTCCAACAATTCGTCTAACTGTTTCTTTAATTCTTGCATTTCTGCGGGTGCCAAACGGTAAGGTGCTTTAGCAATTGGTGTTGTTCCTGGTAGCAGATGGATTCTGAATTCAACTTCTCTGTCTGGAGGTAGTCCTGGTAACTCTTCTGGAAATACATCTGAAAACTGAGATACTACTGGAATATCTTTTAGTTCTTTTCCTTTAGTGTTAATGATTATGGAAATCAAATACACTAATGATCCTTTTCTTATATAACTTGTTGTTTTCATCACAGAGATGAATTTCGTGGATTTAGATGGCTTATTTCCTTTAATTGTGATCTTTTCACCCCTTGGTGAATTTACTTGGATCAACTTTTGATCACATAAAATACTGGCTTTATTGGCTATTAACCAATCCATTCCTAATACAACATCAAATCCTGCCAGATTCATTGGATAAAAGTTTGCAATAAACTTTTGATTTAAAAATTCTATTCTTGCTCCCTGCAAGATTTCAGAAATCTTAATGGTTTCTCCATTTGTTGTCTCTACTAGACATTCTTGTGGGAGTTTAGTTAATGGTTGATTGAGAAGTTTGCAAAATATTAATAAAACTTTGGTTTGCACCATAGTCAAATAATAATTTAGCAAAAACATTAACTAAAAACGTACCGGCTATCACATCCGGGATCATCTTTGCTTCTTCTGCAGTCAGAACAAATGCTCTAGCATTTTTAGTATTCTTGGTGTTCATGGCTGGAGCTAGTTTCGGACAGTTTGGCTTTATATGACCTTTTTCTCAACAGTTGAAGCACATTCCATTATTTGGTTTCTTCCTACAATCTTTTTCCTTGTGTCCTGGTATCTTGCAGAAATTGCAGTAAGTGGAGCATCTTCCTGAATGCTTCTTCTTGCAAGCCTTGCAGTACGGTGCAGAGGTAGAACCTACATTTTTCCCACGGTTGGAATTTCCGTAACGGAAGTCTTGGTTAAGCTTTTGACCTAGGTTCCTTCTTTGATCCTCTTCTCGTGTACGCACTAATTCATCAGTCAAGGTGTTTGCCAGTTCTACGGCTTCTTCTATAGTTTGAGGTCTAGCTGCCTTGACTATATGCCTAATTTCACTGATTAATCCCCAGATATAACGGGAGATTAATAATGGTTCAGGTGATGCAAAGGTTGGCACTATTCTTGCATATTCAAAGAAAGTAGTAGTGTAGCCCTTACTATCCACTCCAGTCATTCTAAGGTTTAAGAACTTATATGCTATATGTTCTTTTTCATTGGGAGGGCAGAATTTTCTTTCCACCATGTTCTTAAATTCCTCCCATTCCATATTGTAAATTCTATCACTTCCCATAGACTGGAGGATAGTGTTCCACCATTCTAAGGCTGAGTTCTTAAACAGATTGGAAGCAAACATTATCTTATCCTCTTCCGCACACTTGCTTATTTTTATGACTGCCTCAGTCTTTTCTATCCAGCGTAGAGCTGCAACGGCCCCTTCATTGCCCGAGAATTCCATTGGTTTACAAGACTAGAATTCTTTATAAAAACAACCATAAGACATGGTTCTTCTTCTTTTAGGAATGGGCACTTGAAGTATGGGTCCATTGTGCACGCTGTGTTCAGGTTAAGTGGGTCATTTACTATCACGGTTGTCACACCCCGACCACGTAAAACAACGAAACGTGGCGGAAACGTCGGGGAGTGTTGTAACAGAATTAATTGTTTCACAACCATGGAAATTAAAGTTTCGTTTTATTCATCAAACAAGCGAGTTACATTGTCTTTAAACAAGAAATAAAGAGTACATAACATAAATTAACTAGTTCTTATCTCGTTTTAAGTCACTAAGGCACAGGTCCGCCTAAGTATGTCTCGATAAGTCCTATGCATCAACTCCTGAAAACACATGTGAAAATAGGTACGTCAGCATAAAAATGCCTGTGAGATACATAGGTTTTGTGAAAATAGGTTTCATGACTTGTAAGTTTAGAAAGAGTTGTTTAATAAAGTTTAGTCATGAACCTTGTAAATTGATTTGTTTTGTAAATCATTTGAAAAACAATAAGTTCAGATGATATGTATAAATAAGAGAATAATGTATGGTTAAATGAATAACCATGTAAAATGAGTTTGTATAAGATAAGTTGTTTGTAAAACAATGTCTTATGAAAAATATGTTATTTGTATAAAATGTTATATGTCTCAAATTGAAATGATTCAAATAACGCTACGATATGTAATACCATTCAAACACTTATATATAGGAAGTACCAGCGGCGTATCCACCATGCTTGTATCATATTACACACGCCTCGTTACTTAAATCACTTACTCAAACCAAACCATCAAGATGTAATGTTTAACAATTGTAGAAATGTTTATTGTCAAATGGTTCACATGGTTCAATAGATACAAATGGTTCACCTAATGTAATATGATGTGTTCATATGCTGGATGAGCATATGCAACAAAATGTAACGTAAAACAATGTACTAAGTATGAACACAATGGACATACATAGCAAAAAATGTAATGTAAAACAATGTACTAAGTATACACATAATGGACGTACATAGCATGAAATGTAATGTAAAACAATGTACTAAGTATGCACACAATGGGCGTACATAGCATGAAATGTAATGTAAAACAATGTACTAAGTATGCACACAATGGACATACATAGCGTGAAATGTAATGTAAAACAATGTACTAAGTATGCACACAATGGGCGTACATAGCATGAAATGTAATGTAAAACAATGTACTAATAGTGTACTAATGAACATAGTAAGCATATGATATGAAAACAGGAAAGCATGAAAGTAACAGGTAGGCACATGTGTTTCACCCCAAAACAGTTTGGAAAACAGTAAAAGAGGGGTCTATGTACTCACTTGAGATTGCTTAGTAGTCCTTGAGTAACAACCAAACAATGCTAGAGATCACGGATATCAAACGGCACCTAATATAGGTAACTATGTTAATATACCAGACCTAAATCGGAGGATTGGATAGAATGAGGGTTCATAAACCAAACGAGTATGGAGACTCGTGTAATATGGTTTAACAAAGCCCACATACTAAAATGAAACCTAACCTAAGTGCTTACGACCCATTACGACCCGTTTAGGTAGCTTATGCTACTTTAACGCGTCGTTCGCGTAAAACGCATTCGGAACGCCTAACTAGTCCTATGACAAGTAAAATATGCCTTACCATGTCTAATATTGTTACCAAATCGGTTTAGATACCAAAAGTTATGTTACATATGCTTAAAATGAATTTTGGCGTAAAAAAGCCATTTTGGTAATTTACCTAAGGCATATATACTACCTATCATACAACTACTCAAACGACGTGACCATAAGGTATAACCTCGGAAGGTTATTCCCTATACAACTATGGTCTCCTAGTGTGTTTGGTCGGATCCTAATGATCGACCAAACAGGTCGGGTTCGAAAGTATAAGCGATTGTTTAGATCGCTTATCTTACGACCTATATAAGCACTAAACTAAAAGTGACGAGCTAAGCATGTTAAAACATGCTTAACTAAGTTTAGAAAACAGGTTTGGTATCAAAACAAACGGTTTCGATACCCAAGAGTAGTTTGGTTACAAAATACGCAATAACACGCATTTTGGCCGAAACTACGACTCGTCACTGAGCCTAGATAACGTGGTAATCAGTAGGTATAGTCACTAGGGACTATAACCAAGTTTGACTTTTAACGCTAAAAGAATAAAAGAACGAAGGAACACTTACAAAGGGTCCCCGAAAGCTTTGATTTCAAAATATTTCTCAGGTATGAAGTGATAGAACACCCCAACTTAGAGAAGAAATCAGAATTCAAGTGGGTTTTGAGTTGTGATGTTGGTGGGTATTTATAGGATTTGCAAGACCGTTAGGATCGTTTATCGAATAACGTGCTTTGATCTCAACCCTACATTTGGTGAAATTTTTGTGGAACAACACAATTGGCCCCTCATTATCATGAAGAGGCAAGTGCAAAAGGTGGAAAGGCCAAGTTTCAAGTTTCTGCATATTCTGCTGTCTGGGGATCTCTTACGGACCGTAAGGGTATGGCTTACGGTCCGTAAGGGTATGGCTTACGATCCGTAAGCCAGTAACTATGCAGAAATGGCAGTTTTGGTCCCTGTTGTGTTATAAGTCCATTTCCGACGCGTTTAAGGCCCGTTAACCCTATTTCAAAGCTCTAAAATGAAGTTAAAGTATAGGGAACTTAAAATGTGCTCAAAAATATCTCGGATGTCGGTTCGTTTGGTCGTACGATCGCGATGTTCGGTTAATTACGACGGAATGCGCATGAGCGCGAAAAACGATCCAAATTGCGCGACAAATGGATTTTTCTCATGCCAAACACTAAAATAAAATATTTTAGTGCCTACATAAATTTTTGGATGTCCGGATGTATTCAGAACGTAAGATATGCGCGAAAGTGCAAACTTATGCACTTTTTGACACTTTTAGTCCCTGAATGAGCCAAAAGTTTATTTTAGCACACAGAACCCCTCAAAGCCTATTTCTAAGCTATGTAAAGGATATTTATGGTATGTTTAACTTATGTCCATGTTCCGGAATGTCTGTTACAGTTCAAATTGGTATACTTTCGCAGTTTGTCAACTTTAGTCCCTGTAAGCGATTTAACTTGATTTTGCCATACCAAAGCCTTCGAAACTTATTTCTAAGTTATGTAAAGGTTATTTAAGGTATGTTAAGCCTATTTCACTATTCCGGAGTGTTCGTTGCATTAAACTGGTTATTTTTACGCATCAGCTCGCGTATAACCTTCCAGAAAGCGATTTAAAGCCCGAAATCGAACAAGAAATGATATGTGCAAAAGATACACATATTTATACAGATCCCAAGTATGAAATATAATATTTCATTGGCTTGGTATTTGTTTGATGGTCACAGTGACCCAGGTGTCACAGTCTCCCCTACTTTAGGAAATTTCGTCCCGAAATTTATTCGTAGGAGTCTATCTGTGACTTTGTGTCAAATAACCACCTGAGATATGCAAGGCATATTCCTGTCATTTCCTTAACGGACATTTTTCAGAAATGGAAATGAAGGAAGAATCAGGGATATTCATTTCCCTTTGATGGATAATTTTTAGAAACAAAAAATGCACGGAATGAGTCATTTTTCCTTAATGGGTATTCTTCAGAAACGAAAATGAACGGAATGAGTCATTTTCCACAATTTCTACAGAAACGAAAATGAACGGAATGAGTTATTTTCCACAATTTCTTCAGAAACGAAAATGAACGGAATGAGTCATTTTCCACAATTTCTTCAGGAACGAAAATGAACGGAATGAGTCATTTTCCACAATTTCTTCAGAAACGAAAATGAACGGAATGAGTCATTTTCCACAATTTCTACAGGAACGAAAATGAACGGAATGAGTCATTTTTGAGTCATTTTCCACAATTTTCTTCAGGAACGAAAATGAACGGAATGAGTCATTTTCCACAATTTCTTCAGGAACGAAAATGAACGGAATGAGTCATTTTCCACAATTTCTTCAGAAACGAAAATGAACGGAATGAGTCATTTTCCACATTTTCTTCAGGAACGAAAATGAACGGAATGAGTCATTTTCCACAATTTCTTCAGGAACGAAAATGAACGGAATGAGTCACTTTCCACAATTTCTTCAGAAACAAAAATGAACGGAATGAGTCATTTTCCACAATTTCTTCAGAAATGCGAATGAACCGAGTCAACTCTAGACACATGACAAAACTCGCTGTGGTTTCTGTGCACTGAATTCCATAATTATGTATGCATCCATAATTACGTAATTCCTTGCATAGTCCGCACAGTTTGTCTTGTAATGTTTAGGGGAGGAAAATCAAACCTGTGATGAGTGTGACTAGACTACCATAGGGTCCTTTTAATTAGATCGACAAATGATCCTTTTAATTAGGCCATCAAGGAGTCCTTTCAGCTATATCATCACATGATGTTCCTAACCAGATTTTTGGATCGATCTGTTTAACTAGACCACTCAAGGGGTCTAATTATGGAGTAGTACTTTATAATCCAAAGGACTTAACTACAACGTAGAAGTCCATTAAGGATTTTAGATAGTACCTTTGGGTATCCTACTATGAATCCCTTATACGAATGATATGGAAGATTCTATGAGGATTTGGATAACAAAAACTTGGATTACACCAAAAACATAAAAGGGAACACATAAGCACATAATCACATAGTTGTTTAACTCGGTTATTAATTCGTTATTAACTTGTTATCGATTGAATATGGATATTCAAGGTACACCAGGAAACCAGTAGATGGGCTTCAATGTCCTCTAGGATCTATCTGAAAAGATAGGATGATCTCTCAAAATTTCGATTTTGCTTCCAAAGAAACGTAATATTCGAATTTAAGGAACACAACTATTTTAGTATTTACGGAAATACCCTTAGGTACCCTATTACGGATTTATAGTGGTACTTTGGGTATTCGTCCGTTGTTGTAACTTGCGCCTTGTACTTCGTTTTTCCTTAGAAGAAACGGTTACTTAGGAATTTCGTGGAAACGCAAGATATCATAAAAGGGAAAAAAATTTGGGGGGTAGTTTGCTTTTCAAGGAATACGATTCCTTGATTGTCGGTATTGTAGGGGATATGTTGTTTATACATATAACCACATAAATACATTGCAATGTAAATAAAAGATTTATTTATAAACAATGATAACAACTGTTTCATGGACCTTGACAACAAGAGAAAATAATACATAAGACGTGATTATTTCTAAACGATGTTGTCTTCTGGTCGGTCAGATGCTCATCCCTGTGCTAGATTTGCATTAGCAAGCTTTGGGCAATTTCTTCGGAAATGACATTGTAGCAAGAACCTGGTGTAACACCTGTGCCTCCACGGCCATCAAACAAATAACAAACCAATGAAATATTATATTTCATACTTGGGATTTGTAAAAATATGTGTATCATTTGCACATATCAATTCTCGTTCAATTCCAAACTCTAAATCACTTTCTGGAAGGTTATACGCGCACCAATGCGTAGATATAACCAGTTTAATGCAAAAAACACTCCGGAATAGTGAAATAGGCTTAACATACCTTAAATAACCTTTACATAACTTAGAAATAAGTTTTGAAGGCTTTGGTATGGCAAAACCAAGTTAATTCGCTTACAGGGACTAAAGTTGACAAACTGCAAAAGTATGCCAATCTGAACTGTAACAGACATTCCGGAACATGACCATAAGTTAAACATACCATAAATATCCTTTACATAGCTTAGAAATAGGCTTTGAGGGGTTCGGTGTGCTAAAATAAACTTTTGTGTCATTCAGGGACTAAAAGTGTCAAAAAGTGCACAAGTTTGCATTTTCGCGCATAACTTACGTTCTGAATACATCTGGACATCCAAAAATTTATGTAAGCACTAAAATATTTTATTTTAGTGTTCGGCATAAGAAAAATCCATTCGTTTCGTCATTTGGATCGTTTTTCGCGCTTATGCGCATTCGGTCGTAATTAAGCGAACATCGCGTTCGTACGGCCAAACGAACCAACCTCTGAGATATTTTTGAACACATTTTAAGTTCCCTATACTTTAACTTCATTTTAGAGCTTTGAAATGGGGTTAACGGGCCTTAAACGTGTCAAAAATGGCCTAAATACAGTTCAGGGACCAAAACTGTAATTCTGCCAAAGTTCACCCATACGATGCGTATGGTATATATACCATACGATGCGTATGGGGTCTCCAGACCAGGTGCAATGTTTAAACAGCCTGTTTTCAGCAGATTTAACCACAACCACATGTTTTAAGTTGATGTGTCACTAAGATAAGGAGCATATGTGGCTCCATAACCTTTCCGACAAGTGTACGCACGAGATTCGATCACGTTATTCAAGAAACGATCCTAACGGTTACCCGAAAACTATATATACCCATCCACCCCCATTGCATTTCTCACTAGAATTCTGATTTTGAGAGCTCTAAGTTGAAACCATTGTTTCATACCTGAGTTCTTGGATCGGGATTAGCATTCGGGGACCCTTCGTAAGTATTCTTTCGTTCTTTTCCGTATTTTATTGCTTTTCGAGTCCGAAAGTCAAACTTTGTTTGACTTTCAGCGTTGACCAGTAATGGTCAATGCGAAGTTCTTTTGAACTTCGCAACGTTAGTGTAATCACGTTGGTTATAGTCCCTTGGGACTATGCCTACTGATTACCACGTTGTCTAGGGTCGTAGGGTAAGCGATCTAATAAATCGCTTATACCTCGAACCCGACCCATTTGGTCGATCATTAGGATCCGACCAAACACATTAGGTGACCATAGTAGGTAGGGAATAACCTTCCGAGGTTATACCCTATGGTCACATCGTTTAAGTAGTTGTATGATAGGTAGTTTATATGCCTTAGGTAAATTACCAGAATACCCTTTTCATGTATAATTGGTAATTAAGCATATGTAACCTAAACCTTTGTCACATAACTGATTATGTAACATGTTTAGGCATATAACACTTGTCATAGGACTAGTTAGACGGTCCGAACGCGTTTCACGCGCACGACGCGTTAAAGTAGCATAAGCTACCTAAACGGGTCGTAATGGGTCGTAAGCAGTTAGGTTAAGTTTCATTTAGTATGTAGGATTTGTTAAACCATATCACACGAGTCTCCACACTCGTTTGGTTTACAAACCCTAATGCTACCCAGTCTTCCGATTTAGGTCCGGTTTATTAACATAGTTACCTATACTAGGTGCCGTTTGATTCCGAGATCTCTAGCATTACTTGGTGTTTATCTTTAGACATCCGAGCAATCACAAGTGAGTACATAGACCCCTCTTTTACTGTTTTCCAAACTGTTTTGGGGTGAAACACATGTGCCTACTTGTTACTTTCATGCTTTCCTGTTTTCACATCATATACTGCTATGTTCGTTAGTACATTATAGTACATGATCTCATTGTGTTTTATGCTATGTATGTCCATTTAGTTCATACTTAGTACATCGTTTTACATTTACATTTTATGCTATGTATGTCCATTGCGTGCATACTTAGTACATTGTTTTCATCACATGCTTACATTTTGGTATGACATTTGGTTTGTTTACATGGGACAATACATTCATTAACACCGATCACGCCGTTCGTTAGTAGGTAGTGGTACCATAGGAATTGACAACTCCCGTTCCGGACGTCCCAGGGAAAGGGGATGAAAGGAATGACCGAATTCGTTGATATAAGACAGATAGACCTTTAATTTGTTTAAAGGGTTTATCACCTCAGTCGCCAGGCTTGGATGTATGCATTTTCACAATACCGCATAAATGTTCATATTAAATATTTGCATGCATTTACACAAAACATAGCTTTGATTTAAACCAAGTTTTACTTCAATACTTTGTTTTTGTGCATATGGTTTAGTTGAGACCTTTCACTTGCTATACATGACATTTTGACATAGACATTTGACATGATATTTGACATAGACATTTGACAGGGATATTTGACATAGACATTTGACATGGATATTTGACATAGACATTTGACATGGATATTTGACATAGACATTTGACATGGATATTTGACATAGACATTTTGACATGATTACATCTTGACATGAACATTTTACATTGTTTGGTTTGGTTTGATTAAGTGATTAAGTAACGATGCGTGTGTAATATGATACAAGCATGGTGGATACGCCGCTGGTACTTCCTATATATAAGTGTTTGTATGGTATTACATGTCGTAACGGTATTTGAATCATTTCAGTTTGATACATAGAACATTTCATACAAATAACATACTTTTCACAAGACATTGATTTATAAACAATTTATCTTATGCAAACATATTTTACTTGGTTATTCATTTAACCTTACATTTATTTATACTTATCATCTGATCTTATCGTTTTTCAAATGATTTAAAAGACAAAGCAAATAACAAGGTTCATGACTAAACATTTTCTCAAACATAAGTCATGAATCTTATTTTCACAAAAACCTATGTATCTCACAGGCATTTTTATGCTGGCGTACCTATTTTCACATGTGTTTTTCAGGAACTGTTGCATAAGATGGTCAAGATACACATAGACAGACTTGGGCTTTAGTGACAATAAAAGATGCAAGACTAGTTAATTATGTTGTATTTATTTGTTTATTAAGACATTGTAACACTTTTAATCAATAAAACGAAACTTCAATTGCCATGGATTTGAAACAATTAATTCTGTTACAACACTCCCCGATATTTCCGCCACGTTTTGTATGTTCCACGTGGTCGGGGTGTGACAGAAATGATGGTATCAGAGCCAATGGTTATAGGGAATTAGGTTATTAGTAATTAGTAATGCTTTGACCTAGTCTATAACCTTCTTAGGACCCTAACGCGAGTTTACTTGCGTTTAGTCATAAAACAATACTGTCGCCTATCCTTAGGCGACAACCGCAACAAAAACATAAATTTCAAAACCGCTTTGAAAACTAATCATCTGTTCTAGGATGATTGATTACTAGGTTTTGAACCCTCTTTTGTAAGGTTTTGAACTCTCTATTATATGGTTTTGAACCCCTTTGAGTTTTCAAAACTTCGTCAAGGTTTTGGGTTTTAAATAATGTGAACACGTGCAAACTGGAAGGGTGAATGCCTGTATTCTGGGTTTTCTGTCTAGGCAAGCACTTCGTATACATCTCATCAGACGCGAGACCAGTTGTGCTTACCTGGGAATTCTTGGGATGAGTGTTCACTTATAAGCGAGCATGTCTTCGCGATACATTATTTTTAACCTATTTACTTTGATTTGTCACCATCTCATTTGTTTGCCTTAGGTAACAAACAAATGATCACAATTTTCATTCGTTACCATTCAGTATTGATTATCCAATAACCTTTCACTCGTTTCTTCCTCTGTCTTTCATTTTCTTCTAGAATGTCTATTCCTCTTGACACTGGTCAAATGCCCGAGCGAACAGCCAAATTTGTCCAGCAAATTGGCGAAGTGATTCAGAGGACTGTGGATTTAGGTATTGCCATGGCTCGTCTTAACAATGAAGCCTCTCGTCTTAACAATGAAGCCTCTCGTCTTAACAATGAAGCCTCTCATCTCGACAATGAAGCCACTCAAGAGCCACCAAAGGAAGCAGAAGTCAAGACTGCACCAAAGTCAAGGAAGCGTAAGGCTTCAAGGAAACCCGCAACGGTTACACCTAATCAAGCGGGACCTAGCCATGTGGCAAGGCCACCAGCTAGGAAGCCATACAACGGAATTGAACCCTTGTGCAACCAATGTACCCTTCATCATCACCCTAATGTGAAGTGCCGCAAATGCCAAATTTGTGGACTTAAAGGTCATACAGCAAAGGTTTGCGTAGCAGCAGTACCAAATCAGATAGGACTCAATCGGGTGGCAACACCACCTGTTAGGAAGCAATACAAGGGAACAGCCCCAATATGCGACAAATGTAATGCACACCACTTAGCTCACCTACAGTGTCGTTTGTGTGCATCATGTGGGCGACTCGGTCACCGGGCAAATGTTTGTCGATTTACCCCAAACCAAAGTGGTCCAAATCAACTCCAAGTCAACCCTACTCAAGCTCGCTTTCCACCAGGTTATTGCTACAAGTGTGGCGAGATGGGACATTTCCGAAGAAATTGCCCAAAGCTTGCTAATGCAAATCTGACCCACGGATGAGCAGTTGACTGAGTAGAAGATGTTGCTGTCTTATGCTTTTGTTCTTTTGTTTCCTTGTAATGTGAAACAATCTGTTTTGTTTATAAATAAATCGTTGTTCACAGTTCTGATATACGAGTGTAGTTACATGTGTGTATGACTTTTCCTATGATACTTACATCAAGGAACTATGTACCTTACAAACTACTCTTGTAATTTCTCTCTTTCAAATGATTGCTCATGATTCCCTTGAAAATTTTAAGTACTCGTTTCACTCTAAGAAACAAAGTACAGAAAATTAAGTGACATTATGAGTAATCGTGCTTTTCGCACATCTATGCCTTTAAATCCTTGGTTAGATAACTAAGGGTATTTTCAAATCTCATACCCATTACGTTTTGATTTTTCAACATACACAGTACCAGTATTTCAAAACAATCTTCATAATCTCAAAACATTTCATATAGTTTGAAAACAATTTTTCTAGATGCATTGTCTATGTTATTTCAAAAACATTGGCCATGTTATCAAAACCAACCTTTCTAATTTCAAAATATTTCATATAGTCTGAAGACAATATTAACACAATACATTTTCTGATCAAGTGCATGATTTCGAAAAGCATCATTCATGTCTTTCAAAAACCTTATACATAATTTCAAAATTCATCTCGCATGATTTTAAAACATTTTTTGTAAATATATCTACCTAATACACCTACTTTATGATTTCAAAAAGTATTATATATAAGGTTTCAAAAACGTTAAACACATTTTTCTTAAAAGAACCCCATGCAGTTTTCAAAAATATTTTTCCTCATACAGTGACTTAACCTTCAAATTCTGCTTCATATGTCGCCTTGACATATCTAGCATCTCAACTTCATAAGCATTTCAACTTCATGTTTTGACTTAAGCACATCCCGTGCAAGATTTCAAAACATCCTCAACTTCTAAAATCCATATGGGATCTTTTTATCTCCACAATTAGACCCTTGTGGATAATCATCATTCAAATCAGAGTCCTTAATTGGATTCCTTATGTGCCTTAATTCGAACATTTCGATTCTTTATAATCGAAATCGAATTTTCTCTTCAAAAATCTTTCTATCTTCATAGTTGGATTCTTGATAACGTTTAAAGTACCAAATGAAATCCACGGAATGGATTCCTAGTGTGCTTTAAATGCATGTACGCAGTTTACAAGACAAAATTAACAAACAATTTTGTGGTTATGTGACTATGTGTTTACTCATCTTATGTTTTCTTTTATGCATTTTTGGTGTTTTTAATACTCTGGATATTCTTTATCCAAATTCTTGCAGGATCTTTCATATCTTCATATGAGGGATTCGTAGCAGGATATTCAAAAGGTACTACCTTTAATCCTTAAATGGGCTTCTATGTAATAGTTAAGACCCTTGGATTATATAGTACCACTCCATGTTTTATAGGAGACCCTTAAGTGGTCTAGTCAAAAAGATTGATTCACAATTTGGTTAAAAGATGACATCTAGTGATGTAGCTGAACAGACTCCTTGATAGTCTATTTAAATCATTTATTGATTTAGTCTAAAGGACTCTATGGCGGTCTAAGTCACGCTCATCACAGGATTGTTCATTTGGTTTTACCCTACACATTATAAAATAGACTGTGTGAACTGTGCAAGGAATTCTCTAATTATGGATGCGCACATAATTATGAAATTTAGTGCACAGAAATCCAGTAAGATTTATTATGTGAAAGAACCGATAGCGACAACAATAACAAAATGAGGACGATGTAATGGAGGTACGGTGGACGCACCAATGATGCTTTATATACTTGTATATAAGTATCCCTCTTACGTTGCAATCATGATGATTATTAAAGTTACTAGAAGTTCAGAAACCTAGCCAATATTGTTAGATCTTTTCAACTTCATGTTTTAAACTCTTACAAGTTTCCTCTAAATAAATTTCGGGACGAAATTTCCTAAAGTAGGGGAGACTGTAACACCTGTGCCTCCACGGCCATCAAACAAATACCAAACCAATGAAATATTATATTTCATACTTGGGATTTGTAAAAATATGTGTATCATTTGCACATATCAATTCTCGTTCAATTCCAAACTCTAAATCACTTTCTGGAAGGTTATACGCGCACCAATGCGTAGATATAACCAGTTTAATGCAACAAACACTCCGGAATAGTGAAATAGGCTTAACATACCTTAAATAACCTTTACATAACTTAGAAATAAGTTTTGAAGGCTTTGGTATGGCAAAACCAAGTTAATTCGCTTACAGGGACTAAAGTTGACAAACTACAAAAGTATGCCAATCTGAACTGTAACAGACATTCCGGAACATGACCATAAGTTAAACATATCATAAATATCCTTTACATAGCTTAGAAATAGGCTTTGAGGGGTTCGGTGTGCTAAAATAAACTTTTGTGTCATTCAGGGACTAAAAGTGTCAAAAAGTGCACAAGTTTGCATTTTCGCGCATAACTTACGTTCTGAATACATCTGGACATCCAAAAATTTATGTAAGCACTAAAATATTTTATTTTAGTGTTCGGCATAAGAAAAATCCATTCGTTTCGTCATTTGGATCGTTTTTCGCGCTTATGCGCATTCGGTCGTAATTAAGCGAACATCGCGTTCGTACGGCCAAACGAACCAACCTCCGAGATATTTTTGAACACATTTTAAGTTCCCTATACTTTAACTTCATTTTAGAGCTTTGAAATGGGGTTAACGGGCCTTAAACGTGTCAAAAATGGCCTAAATACAGTTCAGGGACCAAAACTGTAATTCTGCCAAAGTTCACCCATACGATGCGTATGGTATATATACCATACGATGCGTATGGGGTCTCCAGACCAGGTGCAATGTTTAAACAGCCTGTTTTCAGCAGATTTAACCACAACCACATGTTTTAAGTTGATGTGTCACTAAGATAAGGAGCATATGTGGCTCCATAACCTTTCCGACAAGTGTACGCACGAGATTCGATCACGTTATTCAAGAAACGATCCTAATGGTTACCCGAAAACTATATATACCCATCCACCCCCATTGCATTTCTCACTAGAATTCTGATTTTGAGAGCTCTAAGTTGAAACCATTGTTTCATACCTGAGTTCTTGGATCGGGATTAGCATTCGGGGACCCTTCGTAAGTATTCTTTCGTTCTTTTCCTTATTTTATTGCTTTTCGAGTCCGAAAGTCAAACTTTGTTTGACTTTCAGCGTTGACCAGTAATGGTCAATGCGAAGTTCTTTTGAACTTCGCAACGTGAGTGTAATCACGTTGGTTATAGTCCCTTGGGACTATGCCTACTGATTACCACGTTGTCTAGGGTCGTAGGGTAAGCGATCTAATAAATCGCTTATACCTCGAACCCGACCCATTTGGTCGATCATTAGGATCCGACCAAACACATTAGGTGACCATAGTAGGTAGGGAATAACCTTCCGAGGTTATACCCTATGGTCACATCGTTTAAGTAGTTGTATGATAGGTAGTTTATATGCCTTAGGTAAATTACCAGAATACCCTTTTCATGTATAATTGGTAATTAAGCATATGTAACCTAAACCTTTGTCACATAACTGATTATGTAACATGTTTAGGCATATAACACTTGTCATAGGACTAGTTAGACGGTCCGAACGCGTTTCACGCGCACGACGCGTTAAAGTAGCATAAGCTACCTAAACGGGTCGTAATGGGTCGTAAGCAGTTAGGTTAAGTTTCATTTAGTATGTAGGCTTTGTTAAACCATATCACACGAGTCTCCACACTCGTTTGGTTTACAAACCCTAATGCTACCCAGTCTTCCGATTTAGGTCCGGTTTATTAACATAGTTACCTATACTAGGTGCCGTTTGATTCCGAGATCTCTAGCATTACTTGGTGTTTATCTTTAGACATCCGAGCAATCACAAGTGAGTACATAGACCCCTCTTTTACTGTTTTCCAAACTGTTTTGGGGTGAAACACATGTGCCTACTTGTTACTTTCATGCTTTCCTGTTTTCACATCATATACTGCTATGTTCGTTAGTACATTATAGTACATGATCTCATTGTGTTTTATGCTATGTATGTCCATTTAGTTCATACTTAGTACATCGTTTTACATTTACATTTTATGCTATGTATGTCCATTGCGTGCATACTTAGTACATTGTTTTCATCACATGCTTACATTTTGGTATGACATTTGGTTTGTTTACATGGGACAATACATTCATTAACACCGATCACGCCGTTCGTTAGTAGGTAGTGGTACCATAGGAATTGACAACTCCCGTTCCGGACGTCCCAGGGAAAGGGGATGAAAGGAATGACCGAATTCGTTGATATAAGACAGATAGACCTTTAATTTGTTTAAAGGGTTTATCACCTCAGTCGCCAGGCTTGGATGTATGCATTTTCACAATACCGCATAAATGTTCATATTAAATATTTGCATGCATTTACACAAAACATAGCTTTGATTTAAACCAAGTTTTACTTCAATACTTTGTTTTTGTGCATATGGTTTAGTTGAGACCTTTCACTTGCTATACATGACATTTTGACATAGACATTTGACATGATATTTGACATAGACATTTGACAGGGATATTTGACATAGACATTTGACATGGATATTTGACATAGACATTTGACATGGATATTTGACATAGACATTTGACATGGATATTTGACATAGACATTTTGACATGATTACATCTTGACATGAACATTTTACATTGTTTGGTTTGGTTTGATTAAGTGATTAAGTAACGATGCGTGTGTAATATGATACAAGCATGGTGGATACGCCGCTGGTACTTCCTATATATAAGTGTTTGTATGGTATTACATGTCGTAACGGTATTTGAATCATTTCAGTTTGATACATAGAACATTTCATACAAATAACATACTTTTCACAAGACATTGATTTATAAACAATTTATCTTATGCAAACATATTTTACTTGGTTATTCATTTAACCTTACATTTATTTATACTTATCATCTGATCTTATCGTTTTTCAAATGATTTAAAAGACAAAGCAAATAACAAGGTTCATGACTAAACATTTTCTCAAACATAAGTCATGAATCTTATTTTCACAAAAACCTATGTATCTCACAGGCATTTTTATGCTGACGTACCTATTTTCACATGTGTTTTTCAGGAACTGTTGCATAAGATGGTCAAGATACACATAGACAGACTTGGGCTTTAGTGACAATAAAAGATGCAAGACTAGTTAATTATGTTGTATTTATTTGTTTATTAAGACATTGTAACACTTTTAATCAATAAAACGAAACTTCAATTGCCATGGATTTGAAACAATTAATTCTGTTACAACACTCCCCGATATTTCCGCCACGTTTTGTATGTTCCACGTGGTCGGGGTGTGACACCTGGTGGAAAGCGAGCTTGAGCAGGGTTGTTGTCAGCTTGATTTGGTGCAACTACAGCTCGGCAAACTTTTGATGTATGACCTTTAAGTCCACAAATTTGGCATTCGCAGCACTTCACACTAGCATGATGATGAAGGTTACATTGGTTGCACAAGGGTGAAGTTCCATTGTATGGCTTCCTAGCAGGGGGTTGAGCTGGTTGGTTGGGGACGGCTTGACCATTGTGAGCGACCATGGCGAAGTTCTGAGAAGCCTTTCGCTTCTTTGACTTCTTAGGGGATCCAGTCTGTTCATCCATGGTCTTTGATTCCTCGATTGGTTTCTTGTCACTTTTTCGAAAAAGTTTACCTTTCCTGATCTGAGATTCAGTCAAGGTTGCAGCTAGCTTAATGGCCTGTCTAACTGTAGTAGGGTTGCTACCAGTCACAATGTCTTGTATTGAGTCAGGGAGACCATCAATGTATTTTTAGATTGCCTTATCCAAAGGCGTAACCATGGTAGGACACAACAGGCTCAGCTCCTCATATCGATCAGTGTATGCTTGATGTTCACCGATGTCTTGCTTAACATCGTCGAATTCCTTTTCCAAGGCCCTGATCTCGTGACGAGGATAGAATTCCTTCATCATCAGAGCTCGAAGCTCTTCCCACGTTTGGGCCAGTGCCACATCAGCACCCCTATCTCTCATCACACCATTCCACCACGTCAAAGCTCGTTTCTCAAAGACACTAGATGCGAAATCTACCTTTCGCTCGTTTGGACATTAAACATGTCTGAAGGTGCTCTCTAGACTCCCGAACCATTGCAGAAGTGCAGTCGCTCCTTGAGACCCAGAAAACTTTGATGGCTTAGCCGAGTTGAACGTCTTGAAGTTGCAGGGGGCATTATTGTTGTTGAGGGCTTGGTTACATTGAACAACGATGTTCGGGATTGCAACAGTCATTTGCTGTGTAATGACAGCTGCTAGCTCCTCAATAGATACCTGATTTTTGCGTCGTGGAGGCATTCTAAATGGGGAAACAAGAGAGAAAACAAATGAAATGGCATTGGGTAAGAATAGGATGTTACAATTACCGACCAAAATCATGGGGGATGGTCATTTGTTTGAACCACGAAGCAAACAAACGACACACAAAGGTTGAATCAAAGCAATTAGATCCTCATAATGTATCGCGAAGACATGCTCACCTATAAGTGGATACTCACCCCAATAGTTCCCAGGTAAGAGTGACTGGTCCGATTATGTGGATTTGTACGAACACTCTAGCCTTAGACAGAAAACTCAGGGTACAGGCATTCACTCTTCCAGTTTGCACGTGTTCACACTATTTAGGACCCAAAACTTTGACGAGATTTTGAAAACTCAAAGGGGTTCAAAACCTTACAATAGAGGGTTCAAAACCTAGTAATCAATCATCCTAGAACAGATGATTAGTTTTCAAAGCGGTTTTGAAATTTATGTTCTTGTTGTGGTCGTCGCCTAAGGATAGGTGACGGTATTGTTTTATGACTAAACGCAAGTAAACTCGCGTTAGGGTCCTAGGAGGGTTATAGACTAGGTCAAAGCATTACTAATAACCTAATTCCCTATAACCATTGGCTCTGATACCATCTTTTCTGTCACACCCCGACCACGTAAAACAACGAAACATGGCGGAAACGTCGGGGAGTGTTGTAACAGAATTAATTGTTTCACAACCATGGAAAT
The DNA here is from genome assembly GCA_030545235.1 of Helianthus tuberosus. Lineage (NCBI taxonomy): Eukaryota > Viridiplantae > Streptophyta > Magnoliopsida > Asterales > Asteraceae > Helianthus > Helianthus tuberosus. Next base: position 27,642,409 of record CM060432.1, read on the forward strand.
TAAAGTTTCGTTTTATTCATCAAACAAGCGAGTTACATTGTCTTTAAACAAGAAATAAAGAGTACATAACATAAATTAACTAGTTCTTGTCTCGTTTTAATTCACTAAGGCACAGGTCTGCCTAAGTATGTCTCGATAAGTCCTATGCATCAACTCCTGAAAACACATGTGAAAATAGGTACGTCAGCATAAAAATGCATGTGAGATACATAGGTTTTGTGAAAATAGGTTTCATGACTTGTAAGTTTAGAAAGAGTTGTTTAATAAAGTTTAGTCATGAACCTTGTAAATTGATTTGTTTTGTAAATCATTTGAAAAACAATAAGTTCAGATGATATGTATAAATAAGAGAATAATGTATGGTTAAATGAATAACCATGTAAAATGAGTTTGTATAAGATAAGTTGTTTGTAAAACAATGTCTTATGAAAAGTATGTTATTTGTATAAAATGTTATATGTCTCAAATTGAAATGATTCAAATAACGCTACGATATGTAATACCATTCAAACACTTATATATAGGAAGTACCAGCGGCGTATCCACCATGCTTGTATCATATTACACACGCCTCGTTACTTAAATCACTTACTCAAACCAAACCATCACGATGTAATGTTTAACAATTGTAGAAATGTTTATTGTCAAATGGTTCACATGGTTCAATAGATACAAATGGTTCACCTAATGTAATATGATGTGTTCATATGCTGGATGAGCATATGCAACAAAATGTAACGTAAAACAATGTACTAAGTATGCACACAATGGACATACATAGCATAAAATGTAATGTAAAACAATGTACTAAGTATGCACAAAATGGGCGTACATAGCATGAAATGTAATGTAAAACAATGTACTAAGTATGCACACAATGGGCGTACATAGCATGAAATGTAATGTAAAACAATGTACTAAGTATGCACACAATGGACGTACATAGCATGAAATGTAATGTAAAACAATGTACTAAGTATGAACACAATGGACATACATAGCGTGAAATATAATGTAAAACAATGTACTAAGTATGCACACAATGGACGTACATAGCATGAAATGTAATGTAAAACAATGTACTAAATATGCACACAATGGACATACATAGCATGAAATGTAATGTAAAACAATGTACTAATAGTGTACTAATGAACATAGTAAGCATATGATATGAAAACAGGAAAGCATGAAAGTAACAAGTAGGCACATGTGTTTCAACCCAAAACAGTTTGGAAAACAGTAAAAGAGGGGTCTATGTACTCACTTGAGATTTCTTAGTAGTCCTTGAGTAACAACCAAACAATGCTAGAGATCACGGATATCAAACGGCACCTAATATAGGTAACTATGTTAATATACCGGACCTAAATCGGAGGATTGGATAGAATGAGGGTTCGTAAACCAAACGAGTATGGGGACTCGTGTAATATGGTTTAACAAAACCCACATACTAAAATGAAACCTAACCTAAGTGCTTACGACCCATTACGACCCGTTTAGGTAGCTTATGCTACTTTAACGCGTCGTTCGCGTAAAACGCGTTCGGAACGCCTAACTAGTCCTATGACAAGTAAAATATGCCTTAACATGTCTAATATTGTTACCAAATCAGTTTAGATACCAAAAGTTATGTTACATATGCTTAAAATGAATTTTGGCGTAAAAAGGGCATTTTGGTAATTTACCTAAGGCATATATACTACCTATCATACAACTACTCAAACGACGTGACCATAAGGTATACAACTTTGGTCTCCTAGTGTGTTTGGTCAGATCCTAATGATCGACCAAACGGGTCGGGTTCGAAAGTATAAGCGATTGTTTAGATCGCTTATCTTACGACCCTATATAAGCACTAAACTAAAAGTGACGAGCTAAGCATGTTAAAACATGCTTAGCTAAGTTTAGAAAACAGGTTTGGTATCAAAACAAATGGTTTCGATACCCAAGAGTAGTTTGGTTACAAAATGCGCAATAACACGCATTTTGGCCGAAACTACGACTCGTCACTGAGCCTAGATAACGTGGTAATCAGTAGGTATAGTCACTAGGGACTATTACCATCGTGATTACGCTCACGTTATGAAGTTCAAACGAACTTCGCATTGACCATAAACTAGTCAACGCAGAAAGTGAAACCAAGTTTGACTTTTAACGCTAAAAGAATAAAAGAACGAAGGAACACTTACAAAGGGTCCCCGAAAGCTTTGATTTCAAAATATTTCTCAGGTATGAAGTGATAGAACACCCCAACTTAGAGAAGAAATCAGAATTCAAGTGGGTTTTGAGTTGTGATGCTGGTGGGTATTTATAGGATTTGCAAGACCGTTAGGATCGTTTATCGAATAACGTGCTTTGATCTCAACCCTACATTTGTTGAAATTTCTGTGGAACAACACAATTTGCCCCTCAGTATCATGAAGAGGCAAGTGCAAAAGGTGGAAAGGCCAAGTTCCAAGTTTCTACATATTCTGCTATCTGGGGATTCCTTACGGACCGTAAAGGTATGGCTTACGGTCCGTAAGCCAGTAACTATGCAGAAATGGCAGTTTTGGTCCCTGTTGTGTTATAAGGCCATTTCCGACGCGTTTAAGGCCCGTTAACCCCATTTAAAAGCTCTAAAATGAAGTTAAAGTATAGGGAACTTAAAATGCGCTCAAAAATATCTCGGATGTCGGTTCGTTTGGTCGTACGATCGCGATGTTCGGTTAATTACGACGGAATGCGCATGAGCGCGAAAAACGATCCAAATTGCGCGACGAATGGATTTTTCTCATGCCAAACACTAAAATAAAATTTTTTAGTGCCTACATAAATTTTGGGATGTCCGGATGTATTCAGAACGTAAGATATGCGCGAAAGTGCAAACTTATGCACTTTTTGACACTTTTAGTCCCTGAATGAGCCAAAAGTTTATTTTAGCACACCGAACCCCTCAAAGCCTATTTATAAGCTATGTAAAGGATATTTATGGTATGTTTAACTTATGGCCATGTTCTAGAATGTCTGTTACAGTTCAAATTGGCATACTTTCGCAGTTTGTCAACTTTAGTCCCTGTAAGCGATTTAACTTGATTTTGCCATACCAAAGCCTTCGAAACTTATTTCTAAGTTATGTAAAGGTTATTTAAGGTATGTTAAGCCTATTTCACTATTCTGGAGTGTTCGTTGCATTAAACTGGTTATTTTTACGCATCAGCTCGCGTATAACCTTTCAGAAAGCGATTTAAAGCCCGAAATCGAACAAGAAATGATATGTGCAAAAGATACACACATTTATACAGATCCCAAGTATGAAATATAATATTTCATTGGCTTGGTATTTGTTTGATGGTCACAGTGACCCAAGTGTCACAACGGTTACTTTTATTATCTGCTTCCTTAACCGTTTTGATAATATATGGCATTGCATCTATTATCCCTTGTGCCACTATGTGTTGGATGGCACTGTTATCCACTTGGTTTCCATTATTATTGTTGTTCGGGTTATCGTTATCTGGGTTATTGTTACTCTGGTTTTCCTGGTTCACTTCGTTGTCCATCTGAATTTTAAACATTTGCCAATTATTAATATCACAAGATAATATTTAAGGCAAACACATATTGATCAAAATCGTCGAACATTGCGACTTACTCTATTTTATAGTATGCATCTATAATTATTACAATACAACTGGAATAATATACAATACTAATATGCATCACTAACCACGAAGTGGTCTATACTACAACATATATATTATCATTATATATTTTTTTTTCATACACACATATTATATATATATATTTATTATTATTATTACTAATATCACCATCACTGATATGGGTTCATCCAGAACTCCATATTACGCTCGTCATACTTCCAGACGAGTCGTTCTACTATTTGCCTCATTCTTTCGCTCTCTTCTAAAATCTCCTCACCAAAGGTTCGGAGTTCTTGCACATTTTCTGTGCTCATTGGGGTGCAGGTGCTGGTATGGGATCTGGGTATTGTGGCATGGGTTCTTCCTAAGGATATGGATTCTCTAGAATTTTCCTAATGTATTCATCATTATCATAATAAGGAACTAGAGGGTCCAGACCTTGGTAAGTTGCTAGGTTTGGAAGGGGTTCCTCTGATATTGGGTAGCGTTGCTGATAATCCTTATGGTCGTCAAACCACGGGTCGTAGTCTGGGTCTAAGGGATTGGGTGCTGGTATTCTAGGTATCTCATCTTGGTCAAAGGCTGGTGCTGGGACTTGGTTTTCCGGGTTGACTTCAATCTCCATTGGTTGTGTGGGAAACAAGGGTAATGGTTGGGGTGCTATGAGTTGCTCCAGGTTTGGGTAGGCAGCTGTGGTTGCTAAGATATGGAAATTTGCTAAACTCCTATTGAGCATATCTTGGGTGTGAGCATCTGTTTCTCTCTTAGCGGCTGCTAAAACTCGCTGTTGTTGTAACTTTTTCATTCTCTTCCTACGTTCATGCGCCCCCTACGGAACCATCCTCTCTTTTTAGGAGGGAATGGCTCTTCAGACTGAGCCTTAAACACGAATATCTCATCTTCATTGTCAGCTGAATACCCTGAGAGGGCAGGCTGTGAAGAGGTGCATTCGCTTCTAGGTGAGCTGGACAACTGACGGTAGGCGTCGGAAGGTCCTTGGTCGCTCATACTGTAAACTAACAAATAGTCAAATAACATACAACAATAAAAGACATATATGCACGTATTTTCATTATTAATTTCCTAACAATTTGAATAATATCTTGGTGTCAGCAAAAGACTTCTGTAGCTGAATCAGTGGCTTAGCTCTGATACCACCTTCTGTCGCAACCCCCGTTCCCTAACAAACCAGGAACGGGCGGCCGCGGCCAGTTTTGGTGGTATCGATGTTTATCATTTTGGCAGCGGAAATTTCATCAGGACCGTAGTTAGGAAATATTTTATCAGAGTAAAATACCACGCTTTTGTAATATTAAACACATGGGAAATTCCCAAGTTTAAAGTACACACATTTTCATAGGGATAAACCCTATTTTATTTAAATAAAACATCTCTTTATTTAGGTAACTTTTATTGCCACTATTCCAAGACTTCAGTGCTGTCCAGCTGGCTTCTATTTGGCTTTCACATTTTGTTACCTGAAACATGTTTAAAAATATTTTGTCAGTGGGAAATACTGGTGAGTGAATCCTAGTTTAATCAAAACAGGTTTTATCAGTCTACAACATTGAGGGCGGTCGCGCAATTAAATTTGTTTCCATCTACTTTAATTACCACCCACGGTACTGTTAACCCGACTTGTGGTCATGTTACTACTCACAATGTAGTAACCAATTTTGTATACAAAACCCCAACATATAGACGATAATTGTAGAATACAAATACTCAATCACTGTTTAATATATTATTAATTAATTGAGGTTTTGTAAAAATAGTTTGCAAAAGGGTTCACAAAAAAGGAGACTACTCACATTGTTGTCTTAGGGTTTTCCTTAAGGATTTCCTGACGATTATCTATAAATTACACAAATGCACACGCGTTAGTATAATAACCCAATATTTACATTAGTAATACCCTCCCCGAGATGGCATTCCAACGAGTACGTCGGGCAGAACCACGACAGCCGTTACGGAACCCTGGATCAATCGGGCAGCGTATCTAATACGTAACCAGGGTTATGATACTTACAACGGGGCAGAACTTCGTTAGTTAGGGGGTATTATACCCGAGAATAGCTTCTACACTTATGAAATTCGAGAGAGAAAGAAACTGTGTGAGCGAATTGAGACAGAAGCCGATGGCCTCTATTTATAGGGCCTGATTTCAGGTCCCTCACGGCCCGCGAAGGATGTAGCCAAGGGCTACACGGCCCGCGACGTAGGGTAAGTAGGCCCTAGCTGATCCGGGTCATCACAGTAGGCTCGACACATTGCACAACACATGGCAGCACCGGGCTGCGCCTCATGTCCCTTCGCTCACGGCCCGCGTAAGACCAGGGCTGGGTCTTCGCGGCCCGCCACTGACTAAAAAATCGTTTTTAATTAATTTTAATAAAAATAAAGGTATTTTGGGCCTGTTTTCGTATACGGTGTGTATTTTAGGACATATAGGTATATTTTAAATATATTAGGGGTGTCGAAACTTAATTTGGAGGGTTGTTATAATAATATCCTGCTAGTCCAAGAAAACTTCGTACTTCTGTTGGTGATTCAGGGACTTTCCATTTAGTAATAGCCCCGATCTTTGTGGGATCCACATGAATTCCTTCATGATTAACCGGATGTCCATGGAATTGTACTTCTTGTAACCAAAATTCACATTTTGAGAATTTAGCATAAAGCTTCTCTTTTCTCAACAACGTGAGGAGTGTATGCAGATGGGTGCATGGTCCTCTTTACTCTTAGAGTAAATTAGAATATCATCTATAAAGACAATTATGAATTTATCCAGGTATGGTTTACATATCCTGTTCATCATGTCCATAAATGCGGCTAGGGTATTGGTTAAACCAAATGGCATGACGGTAAATTCATAATGACCGTACCTAGTTCTGAAAGCAGTTTTAGGAATATCCTCTTCCTGTACTTTCAGTTGATGATATCCGTAGCGTAAATCTATCTTAGAAAAGAATCGAACTCCTTGAAGTTTGTTGAACAGATCATCGATTCTCGGTAGTGGGTACCGATTCTTAATCGTGACTTTGTCCAATTCTCGATAGTCAATGCACATACGCATCGATCCATCTTTCTTCTTAACGAACAACACTGGTGCTCCCCATGGGGACGAGCTGGGTTGTATAAAGCCTTTGTCAAGAAGTTCGTCCAATTGCTCCTTCAGTTCCTGCATTTCTGTTGGTGCTAATCGATATGGTGCTTTGGCAATCGGCGCCGTCTCTGGTATTAGGTGAATTCTAAATTCAACCTCTTTATCAGGCGGTAATCCAGGTAACTCTTCTGGAAAAACATCTGAGAATTTAGATATTACAGGAAAATCTTTTAATTCTTTTCCTTTAGTATTAACGATTACAGAAATCATATATACTACTCCTCCCTTCCTTTCATAACTTGCAGCTTTCATCACAGAGATGAATTTTGTCGATCTAGTTAGCTTGCCTTTGATAGTGATCTTTTCACCGCTTGGTGTACTTACTTGTACTAACTTTTGATCACATAAAATACTGGCCCGATTGGCTATCAACCAATCCATTCCTAATACAACACTGAAACCGGCAAGATTCATTGGGTAAAGGTTAGCGAAGAAATGATGGGTTAGGATTTCTATTCTTGCTCCTTGCAAGATTTCACTTATCTTAACCGATTCTCCGTTGGCTGTTTCTACCAGACGGTCTTGTTGAAGTTTGACTAAGGGTTGGTCAAGAAGTTTGTAGAAAGAAATATTGATAAAACTTTGGTTTGCACCAGAGTCAAACAATACTTTGGCAAATATGTCATTAACTAAAAACGTACCGGTGATCACATCCGGAATCATCTTGGCTTCCTCAGCTGTCAGAACAAAGGCTCTGGCATTCTATTTAGGTGCTTCAGTTGTCTTAGTCTTGTTGGGCATGGCTAGATCTAGTTTCGGACAATTCGGTCTAATGTGTCCCTTTTCTCCACAATTAAAGCATATCCCACTACCAGGTTTCTTCCTATAGTCTTCTCCCTTGTGTCTAGAGATTTTGCAAAAATTGCAATATGTAGAGCATTTTCCAGAATGATTTCTCTTGCAATTCTTACAGTAGGGTGCAAAAGAACATGTTCCTTTTCCACGGTAGGAATTACTAGAACGGAATTCCTGTGTAAGCTTTTGAGCAAGGTTCTTCCTCTGGTTTTCCTCTTGTGTACGTACCAGTTCGTCAGTCAAGGTATTGGCTAACTATACTGCTTCTTCTATGGTTTGAGGTCTAGCTGCCTTGACTACGTATCTAATCTCACCAATTAATCCCCAAATATAACGGGAGATTAATACTGGTTCGGGTGAGGCTAAGGATGGTACTATTCTAGCATATTCGAAGAATATGGTAGTGTAACCTTTGTAGTCTATTCCAGTCATTCTAAGATTTAGGAACTTATTGGCTATTTGTTCCTTCTCATTAGGAGGACATAATTTTCTTTCATCTATTTCCTTAAAGTTGATCCATTCCATATTATAAACTCTGTCACTCCCCCTAGACTAGAGAATAGTATTCCACCATTCTAAGGCTGCGTTTTTTAAAAGATTAGAAGCAAACATAATCTTATCTTCGTCTACGCATTTACTTATTTTTATAACTGCTTCTGTCTTTTCTATCCAACGTAAGGCTGCAATGGCTCCTTCATTTCCTGAGAATTCTATTGGTTTGCAGGCCAAGAATTCTTTAAAAGAACAACCGTATGAAGCGGTTCTTCTTCTTTTAGGAATTGGAGCTTGAATAATAGGTCCATTGTCATTATTCACACTGTGACTTGGTTCAGTGTGTTGACGTTTACTGCCATTTGTAGACTTATTATTTTCTGCTTCTTTAACAGTGTTGATAATATAAGGCATGGCATCTATAATTCCTTGTGCCACTATATGTTGAATGGCACTGTTATCTATTTGGTTTCCGTTATTCTCATTATTCTGGTTTTCTTGATTTACTTCGTTCGACATCTGAATTGTAAACATTTATCAGGTATTAATCTTCACAGAAATAAATTGAGTACAATTATTTATATATAATCACACAAACAAGTTGGTCAAAAACGTCGATCATTGCGACATTTACTCTTTTTCATATATATATGCATCTAATACAATTTACAACTGGAAATTATAGATACTATGCATCCGTATTTATATATGTATATATATATATAGTACAAAATTACACATATATCTAGTTATGTTCTAAGTGTCGTTCATCCAGTATTGCATTTCTCTCTCATCATATTTCCAAATTAGTCGCTCCCCTATCTGTCTAATTTTATTCCCCTCATTTACTAAATCTTCTCCATACTGATGGAGTTCCTACACTGTTTTCGACTCATTGGTGGATCTAGTGGTTCAGGTGGAGGTACAGGTTCCTTGTAGGGGTCTCCACTATTCATTTCAAAAAATGTCCTATCAATTTCCTTCCTCGGATAAGGTTCTAGAGGTCTTAGTTCTTCGAAAGGGTATAAGGCTGAGTATGACCTTTTGTCGTGAAACCACGGGTCATATCCTAAAGGACGTGGAGTTGGGATTCTTGGTAGTTCATTGGGTTCTAGCATTTGTTGGTCTGGAAGTAAAGGTAACAGTGGCGGTTCGGCTACTTGGTTTTGGTTAGCATCTACGGCTGTAGTGGCTAACATGTGAAAATTGGCCAACTGTCTATCTAATTCTTCTTCCCAAGGTGGTCTACTAGTTCCTGAATCTGTGCATCTGCCTCCTTATTGGCCATGACTATTGTCCTCTGTTGCTGTAACTTCTTCATTCTTTTCCTCCTCTCATGAGCTTCTCTATTAAACCAACCTCTTTTCTTAGTGATAAAAGGTTCCTCTGATTGTGCCTTAAAAATAAATATTCCCTCTTCTGTATCGCCTGAATATCCTGAGGGATCAGGTTGAGATGATGCTCCCTCATTTTTCGGTGAACTATCTAAATGACGATAAGCGTCCGATGTTCCTTGATCACTAATACTGTAAACTAACAAATAGTCAAATAACACATAACGCATAATCACATAAATTATTTCCTAAGACAAAATTTGAAATTTTAGTGTCAGCAAAACACTTCTTTGGCTTAAACCAGTGGCTGTAGCTCTGATACCACCTTCTGTCGCAACCCCCGACCCCTACCCGGGAGCCGGCGGCCGCGAGCCTCAGAGCGGGTGGTATCGATGTTTATTAATTTGGCAGCGGAATACATCAGGACCGTAGTTAGGAAATATTTTTATCAGAGTATAACACCAAATTTTTATAAAACCATTTATGGGGATAAAACCCAAATTCATTTGATAATACATTGGTAGGGATAAACCCTAATTATTGAAAACAAAATGTCTTGTTTATTTAGGTAACTTTTAGAGCCACTTTTCCAAGCCTTTGGCTTCTATTTGGCTTTCACATTATGTTACCTGAAATGCGTTTTAAAATATTTTATCAGCAAGAAATACTGGTGAGTGCATCCCAGTTTAATCAAAACGGTTTTATCACTTTTACAGAATTGAGGGCAACCCGCAATTACATTTGCTTATATCTAATCAATTAATCAATCAGTATTGTCAAACCCTGACTTGTGGGTCGTATTATCCATTGGCTACCTCTTTGTCCAATGGTAACGTGTTTCCATATTTTGTATACAAAACCCTAACATACCGGCAGTAATTGTAGAATCACAAATACTCAATTACTGTTAAGTGTAAGTTAAAACATTTGAGGTTTTAGTAAAACATTTTGACTCACAAAAAGATTTACAAAAAGAGAATGTACTCACAAATAGTGAGAAAAAGCAAGATGTACTCACTTTGCAAGTTTAGATAATACTAAGGCTTCTTGAGAATCTCCTGGTTATTATCTATTAAATCAAATAATGCACATGTGTTAGTAAAATAACCCAATCTAAATTAACTGTACAACTCGAGACAGAATTTCCAATGATTGAGTCGGGTAGAGCCGACATGCATTACGTAAATTCTAAATCGATCGTGTAGGGTAATAGCAGGGTTATAGTACTTACAACGAGGCAAAGCTTCGCTTAATAGTGGGTATTATGCTCGGGCAGAAATTCTACTATATAGAAATTGAGAGAATTTAAACCACCAACCAAAACTGCTGAAACAAGAACTACTGGGTCAATGTATCGGAAGACAAAGTACAAGTGCTGGATTCATAAACTGTTGGTCATCGTCAGAGTCAACAAGTCAAAGTTAAAGATCAGAGATCAATCAACATGTCAACTTAAACGTTGATTAAGAAGATAAACTGATCTCATATTGATAACTAATTGAAGTGATCATGGACTTGAGAAGATCTAGATCAATTAAAACATTCAATTATTTAGATACTCTGTTTTCTGTGTAAACCTTAGTAGAATTCAGAGAGATATCAATCACTCATGATCCTCATAATACCGGATCGGCAAACAAGCCTCCGATACTTGTTAGATGATATGAGAGATTTGCTACAAACCAAACCGCGTCTAAATAAATGAGATATCGATGCTCCAAAGTTGGTGTTTGCAAATGTCAAAGTTGCAAAAGTTCTACCAAGTGTTGAAAATGATAAAGTGAAACTTGTCCCACATAGGAGGTCAAACAAAACATGAGGTGGTATATAAGTAGAAGCTATTCTTCTTTATTATTCCATAGAATCAAACACCAGTGAAGTCGTGAAGGGTGCTTTGCACCCTTAACTCGCACACATGCGCATGTAGCATGGGCCAATGTGATGCTATGATGGCGCACTTTGCATCACCGCTAGCCGCCTTTGTATTTTGATTGTGTGTGTGGTGCAACACAGAGGTGGTGTGGACTAGGTAGTGGGTCCACCCGTATGCGAATGATATCGCATGGCACGAGTGGGGGGTTTAGATAGCGCATGACCAGGTGGCACCTTGGTCTGCTTGGCCACTTCCGGATGGCACTAGTGATCATCAACGTGATAAGTTCTCCATATGGCACACCTTTGTGGCGCGTGCATATGCTAGGCCTACGGATAACATGGTATATGGTGCGCCTGTGCGGCGGATGCCAATAGCGAGGCGTGCGCGTGTGGGTTCGAGTCCTCTGGACAGGCGTGCATGTCAGGATGCGCACATGCAGCTGCTGCGGAAGCATAACATCTTCAAGTATATAATATGAATCAGTCCAAGTCAGCAAACAGTTGCAACTAAGAATTCAAAAACTGAATAAAGAGCATTGAAGATGTTCAATCAGTTTATTTTTTGATTTGAATTCTTTAACCTACTTTGACTCAAAAATCACAAAGACAAGCAAAATACATTGAAAATCACCAACACAAGCAAAGAGTCCAACAATCTTTCTGATCTTCTACTTCTTTTTCAAGGTACCTTTTGGGTTCTTGAGTCAATCCAGGCAATATCACTGCTCTGGTTGTTGTACCAAGGGAAACAAAACAATTTCTCTTAAGAGAGTCTGAATTTATTGCCCCAAGACTTTCTGTTTCTAATCCTCATCTTATATTTTGGTTTAGTTCAACTGAAAAAATATTGGTGTTTGTCTGCTTTCTATTTTTTTATTGTGTTGTGAATTGAGAAAACCTCATCTTATATTTTGATTTAGTTCAATTGTGAAAGTATTGTTTGTCTGCTTTCTATTTTTTATTGTATTGTGAATTGAGAGAAGTGTTTTATTTTATTTCTATACGAACGATCTCGGTTTAAAACTTAATATTTGACACTAATCTCTAACAAGGCTGTTATTTAAGATACCATATTATATAACCCGGATTAGAATCAAATACAAAGGATCCTAATTGTAAGAAGTGTAAGAAGGATTCATAGAGTAACAAGTGTCCAATAACCTAAAAAAACCTACTAGACAAAAAAACTCCACTACAAAAAAAAACAAAAACCTTAAACATCCACCACCACCAAAAAACTATATTTTGGTGAGGTATAGTTTTTTTTTTTTTTATTGCGGCAGGGGGGTTAGGTTTTTTGGGGGTTTTTTTGGTGAGGTATAGTTTTTTTTTTGTTTTTTTTTTTGCCGGGGGGGGGGGGGTTAGGTTTTTGGGTGGTGGTGGGGTGGGGTGGGGGTGGGTGTTTAGGTTTTTGGTGGTGATATAGTGGGTTTAGTTTTAGGTTATTGAACACTTGTCACACTATAAATCCTTCTTACAATTAGAAGTCTTGTAGAATAACTTGACCCTATATACCTATATAACCCTAGATAAAGTAATATGGGACACCATTGACTAACTTAATAAGTGTGTCTCTCAACATCACACTCTTTAAATAATACCTGAAGACTCAAAACCAGCTTGTCCGACCTGGTTAGAGCAGAGCTTCAGATGACCTAGCAAAGAACCTGCAAGATCACAAGGAAACAAGCACACCGTTAGCCTCATCACAGGGAGGGGGGCCTCTCTGTGACCAAGCTCGGGCGTGAGAATAAGTATTTGTGAGGAGGAAATAGGTCAGGGAGAGAGAGAGGAGAGTTTAGAGAGAGAAAGTAGCGATTACCCCTTGCTGGAAGTCTTGGCGGGGTATTTATAGTTTTTGGGTGTGCTGACGTGGCGAGTTAGTTAAGGTCGGACCAGTCATTATCACGGCGGTTATGGAAGTGGGGCCCAGTTAGTTATGGCGTACCAAGGTATATGCCCGTTCCGTCTACGGTGGATAGTGTGATCCGACCTTGATGTGATATAGTTTGGTTCTATTTTGTCGATGATTCGGTCCGACCAAGGACGTATCCTCATCAAGTCCCCCTAGTTCGTAGCGTTTCTTAGATAAAAGCTTCGAACTATAATCGGCGTAACTTTGGCGGTTTGAATCCCTAATTAGTCGTTTTGCTAGATTTTTGAATTTTAAATTTTTTGGGCGGTGACCTGCTGCTGGGTGACCGACGGTTACTTTATTTTTCCCGCTTGATGTGATGCTTGATATGCATCAGCTGTCATGACGTGTCGACCCTTGATTGGTTTCCTTAAGGCGGTTTATATCTCTATAAAAATGGGAGAAAAAGTAATTTTTGGTTTTACTTTTTACTTCATCTTCTCCATTTCCTTATCTGAGCCGAAACTATTCGTTGATCAGGTTAGCACCCTTCTTTGTAGCATGTCGAACAAAAGCAATCTATCCGGTTGCTTCAATACTTTGAATAAAAATGGTTTACAGTGGTACATAGATACATACGCGATTCCTGCCTCATTACACCCTGTTCTCCCCGAAAAGGATACGCCTATTTATCCTTTCGTACCGGGGAAAATAGGGATTTATACTCGCCTTTTCGATTACTGCAACTATCGTCTTCCTCTGACGAGGTTCTTGATCGAGGTTCTTTTATTTCACGAGGTTCACCTTACAAAAATGAACCCCTTCGGCCTTGCCAAGGTGTGTCATTTTGAGTTAGCTTGTCGCGGATTGGGATCCGACCCGGATTTGGATGTGTTCCGGGCTTTTTATAGGTTGAATCGGTCCGGTAGCTGGTACACCTTCGAAGTCAGGGATAAAAATTCTTCTTGTTATACGTGGATTACTACCAGCATAAAAGATTGGAAAGATAACTTCTTCTTGGTTGATGATCGGTGCGTTCCGGAGTTTATGACGTGGAGATTAAAGAAATCCAAACTTCCACCCCCCTACCTGAAGACTTTGAATACGACAGAGATTTATATGCGAATTTAATCAAAGAAGCCGGACGCATACAGAAGTATCTGGAACACATCCTCGTCATGGGACGGATTAGCACGATCTGGGCCGAACCAGAGTGGTATCCTACCCTCAAGTGGAATAAGAAGGGTTAGTTGTGGTGTTTCTTGAATTTGCTTTGATTATTTTTCTCGTTTTGTATGCTTTACGTCGTTTTGGTTTATAGATATTATTTATCATTTGTTTTTGTGCAGCTATGGGTTTAAGGGAGGCTTTGAGATTGAAATCCTTTGATTCCAAGGAGCTTGATGTCCGGGCCACCAGGACACCGAAAGGCGATCCTCCGTATCTAAGTATCGTCCATGAGAACCTATATCAAATTCGAGAGCCTGAGGTTCCGGATAATCAGGGAGGTTCGGCCGGTCAAGGAGCTTCGGGTTCAGCTCCTACGGCACAAATAGCGAATATTGCTCCGGCTCAAGCTGCGGTGGTGGTTGGCGATGACAAAGGCAAGAAAACAAGTTCGAGCGGGACGAAAGGGTCCGGCTCTAAGTTTGTTATTGAGGACGAAGGGGTCCATCTTTCTGTTGGAGACGAAGGAGAGCGTACTGAAGGGGTAAAAGAGGGTGGTGACGACGATGATGATGATGAAGAGGAGCTTCCCCAGGCTAGTTTGAAAAGAAAACGGACTATTTCTTCTAAGTCCGGTCCGAAACCTAAGCAAGTGAAGAAGAAGAAAACAGACTTCAAGACTATCCCCTTAGATGATGAGGATGATCAGGTTAGCGAATTTTCTGTTGTCGGGGGTATACTGGAGAATTTAGATGCCCATCTTCACGGGGGTCGTACCCCAAGGGACCGTCCGGTAAACATTCCATTGAGCCCCTTGTCCTTCGGAAGGGGAGCTACCAAGGTTATTACAGACGTCCATATGTCCAATCCTTTATCTTTCAAGAAGGCCGAACCTTCTCCTTCGGGTAAGCTTACCACGGGGGTTGCTTCTAATGTGTCAAGGCCGAGCCCCAAACCAATTGATGGTGGGGGATAGTGCCTCTTCCTCTCCTTTATGGTATAACACTGAAGCTGTTTTCTTGTCCCGGGAGCTAGGTTCGGGCGGCGTCGAAGACATTGATTCGGCTCGAGCATTGGAGAAATATGTACCGGAGTGGTCGTTGACAAACAAGGATAGGATTGTGGATGCTCTGTCGGCGAAGATGGCATTATTTCACTTGGGGGCCCCGGCTGAGCATTCTCATTATCGGAAGATGAGCGGGCCGGAGCTTGGGAATGCCTTAATGCTGACTCAAGCCCAGTCGAATTCTTTGGTGGTGGAGACTTATAAACGTTGGATCGATTCGAAGTCAACTTACCGCAAGCTTCAACGTGAAGTTGCAAATTTAAAAAATGAAGACAATGTTCGATCGAAGACAAAGCAGGAGCTATCTTCTCTCCGTTCTCAAATTGACCGTTTGAGGGAACAGGTTTTGGAGGCCAAAGAAGTTAATAAATCTTCTCAGGCTTCGGCTGCGGCTGCTTACGAAGCTCGGGACAAAGCCCTTCAGGATTTGGAAGCTTTTAAGTTGGAATTCGCTAATCTGGAGAAAAAGTTATCTGGTGCGGAGAAGAAACATGTGGCTGAGTTGAAGGAAATGCAAACATCTCATGATCAGCTTCTCGCCGATTATCATTGCTTGATTGATGGTACGTTCGTAATTCGTCTTTTATTGCTTCCTTTTCCCAATTATTGAATCTTGTTTTTCTTCAGTTAAAGATGAATTAGAGAGGGCTCGTGATAGGGAGATTGAGTCGCACAAAACGACGATTGACGAAGCGAAAGAGATGTTGATTCGTTGTGAAGGTGAAATGGTTGAATCGTACGCCCAGTTGTCGGAGCTCATGCTCACCAAGCAATGGTTCTTGACAGACGGGGTCGCATGGGTGGTCAAACTAGTGCATCAAAGCCCAGAGTTGGAGAAGGTGGTTGCTGACTTAGTGAACAATGTTAATGCAGTCGGAGTGAATGAGGGGATTAAGCAAGGTTTCAAAGCTGCCCATGACTCGGTCCGTTCTGCCGAAGAGGTTCCAGGGTACGACAAGGGAGCTGAGGATGCGCTAAACACCGCAATAAAAGCCTTTGATAACTTCCACATCTCCGTTCTTGGGAAGGTGGCGGAACTGGTGGATAAACCCTTGTCCGTCATTAAACAGGAAAGTCAGCTTCCCATCGTAAAGGATGATATTGAAGCTTAAAATTTGGTTTTCACAATCATACAACGTTTTACCGTTATTGTGGCTTGTAATCGCACAATTTTAAACTTTTCTTTTGGCATGTTTGCACAGTTTATCTTTTTTGTTTGTGGTATCTGACTGATATGTTTATCTTGCTTCGCATGAAATCATGATTTTGATAACGGGTATTCATTCCTGACTACTTAGTTTTTAGTTTGCGTCCAAACTTCACTGTTCAACGAGGTTTTTTCTCGGTTCAGTTAGGTGACTGAGCTTTTAGCAAGAAGTTTTTGTTGACTTTCTTTGCTTAGTAGATTTTTGTAGTCGGGTCGAACTTGGTACGGACCGTTTGCTTAATAGATTTTACTGTTTTGGAACTATTTAAGCCTTCTCGATCGGTGCAAGGCATGGGTCGAGGCGCGTTTGTGCACAATTTTGACATCGTTCGAACTTATACATATGCTATGATTTATACTTAAAAAAGTATAGATCGCTTTATTTGATTACTTAATCATAGATCCGGGGAAGACCCTCCCGGTTACTGTAACACCCCGAAAACAGGTTTGGTAATTAACCCACGTTAATACTAAAAGACGGGTAAAGTACCGTTAGTGGTAAAAATAACCCGGTGAATATTAGGATTTTAAATAAATAAACCTAATATTAAATAAAAATAGTATAAAGGCTTTTGAGGAAATAAAGTTTATAGAAGGCCCGACCTAACGGGACTTAAAATATGCTTAGTCATAAATATTCCCAAACCCGCTAAATTAACTAGGAATATTAAACCTAGTTAATAAGTGGGGATATTGTTGGAAATAAGTAGGTTGTGCCTTACTTAATTAACTAATCAAATTAGAGGGGCCAATGTTGTTAAAATTGAAACTTATATTATCAATTTTAATTAAAAACAAAACCCAACACCTCATTTGTGAGGCCTGGTCGAACAAGAACACAGGGGGCGACATATGCTCCCCACCAAACACTAGAGCATGTCAAAATTGATCAGATTGAGGGTTCAAATCAGCTCCAAATCGATTTCCAAGCACGAATTAGTGATCACCTTTTTGAGGGGATCACAAGGTATGCAAAATTCTTGTATTTTGATTCATCTCAAGTTCTAGGTTAATTGTGAAAAACTGAAATTTAGCTTGATTGTATCATGCATGAATGAAATTAGAAGGGATATGGTGTCTAGGGATGAACCCTAGGTGAAATCTTGTTAAAAGATTTCATGTTAATTATGGAGTTCATAATCACCATTGTAGGTGGTTAATGAACTTGAAGAAAACTTGATAAACCCTAGAATTGATGATCTTGTTCTAGCATAATCTGAATTTAAGAGTAAAATTCAGAAATATGGATGTTAAGACTTGTGTAAAATTGTTTAATTGAAGTTAATTTAGATGATAAATACAAGTCATAAACTTGGTTTTGATGATATAAAAATCTGACCCGCTAGGTGTTTGATGAAACGCCTAAGTGAGGATTAAAATGCTAAAAGTTGGGTAAAAACGCAGATTTGATTATTATAAAGAATTATGCGTTAAAGCTTATGAAAAATGGGTTTAGGATGATTTAATGAAATTTGTGTTGTATTGGTGTTTATAAACACCATACTAACTAGTATGAATGAACTACTTGAACAAAAAGGGAAATCGTTAAGAATTCATACTTGACAAGTTAAGTTAACTAATCATGAAGCCGAATAGTAGTGTCGGCATAGAAAATATGTGAGGTGGAATAGTCATGATTGTTAATGACTAACTTAACCGCCTTGTAAATGTTTGACAATAGTTTGACGCGTAACAAGCTAGGTGAAAGCTTGGAGGAGGGAGCGGGTCAAACAGAGCAAGTACGGAAAGAAAAGTGTAGCGTGGATGCAAGGTAAGTGCAATTTACACACTTATGTAGAATACCCGTTTATTGATACGTTGTAAACGTGAAAACGATAATATTGGAAATATGGAAATTTGTCAAGTGTCAACTTATGTAAATCAAGGTTAAAAGGATACCCATGGCGTAAGCCGAAATGGGTTGAACCTGTAAGAAAATAGTGTAAAAGAAAAAGGGTATGGTTATAAAATCCGGGATGGGATGGATGTATGAATTTGAAATAAAAAACGATGTTTTTGATTAAATAGATAATGTTGGGCATATAGTCCAAACGGGTCGAATGGTGGTGATAACACCATTTGACAATATCGACTAATGTGGTTGTCAAGTCTTATGTTAACAGGACCGATTAGCAAGTCGGATAATTGCGTCATCATTGATGGTGTGATAATAAAAACGAGGTATAAACCGGGTCTACTTGTTGATCCGGGCCAGGTACGCATAATTATGTTGTAGTTAAAGTGCTATTTTGGTCGAATAATTTGAGGGAGAGTCCTTCGTCATAAAAGGACTAAAATCGACCAAAACGCCCTTGTAGGCTAAATGAACAAACGACCCTTAGAGGTGGTTTGGAAACGAGTTTTATGACTAGGTAAATACTTAGAATAAGTATAGAAGTTGAAAGATGTGATATGTTAGTCAAATAGCTCTATTTGAGTCTTGCCGTAAAATAGCAATCCGAAGGGTAAAACTCGGAACATATAGATATACACATTGAAATCCACACACATATAGTTGTAGTGGAATATTTCTTGATAAGAAATGTAGGAATAAGATGCTAGAAAAGAAGGAAAGTGATTTCAAGCTTTAAAGTGCTTAAATACCCTTAACGGGTCAAAATAAGCATACGAGCGAAAACGGGTTTAATTTGTGTAATAAACCTATGATTAGAACCTAATATGGTATATAACATTTATTTGAAGAAGTGTATGAAATATAGGAATCAAATAAATTCGTTTGTTTGATAAAATATATAAACAGGTCAAAATTTGGTATAAAGGGTAAGGAGCCGAAGACTTAAAAGTCTTAAATTTTGTTAAGCCGAATGTCGGATTTTAACTCCATATGATGGAGAATCAAATTACAAACACGTAGGAAAAAACGGTAGGTCAAACGGACTAACGAATAGAAAGATACGGAAGTTTTCGTGTCATTAAGCGGCAAATGGAAAAAGGCTGAATACAGGGACCACCGTAACTTACGGTGTCACCGTAAGTTACGGTGGAGTTGAATTCTTTACGGCAGTCTCCCCCTGAGTTACGGTGGGGAAAGTCTTAAATAGAGACCACCGTAACTTACGGTGCCACCGTAAGTTACGGTGGAGGCAAACTTAAAATTCAATGTTTTGGATCAAGAGATTATCTTTGGGATTTCTTTCCCTTATCATTTATTTTTTCTGGTACCGTTACTTAAATTATCAAAACTAACTGTTGAGTTGGTTTTGAACACAGGTGTATGTCGAGAGCCCGGATGAAGATCAAGCGTCAAGCAAGAACCGAACACACGTTAAACAAAGCTTCCGCAACGTTGTTTTGTCGTTATTTTAAAACGACGTATTAAATCACATTATGTATATCACTTAAATTGTAAAGAGTTTTTAGCAAGCCCGTATTTTCAGTATAATTGTGACTGTAATTACATGATTATGAGTTTAAATTATAAGATAAACGTTAAATAATAACTAGGGTGTTACAAGTTGGTATCAGAGCCTTGGTTTAAGAGATTCGAGTATGGTGGGGAGGAACAATGCTTGGACTTAAACCTTATGCTCTTGACAAAGAATAGTGTTCGGTTCGAGGCTTGATCGCAAATCCGGTAAGTGCAAGTATGCTAATGGTCTAGCGTATTAAAGTGTTGTAGACAACACATAGGGTTACCGTGTAATACACGTTACCCCAATTAAATGATTGATATAGTTGACAAAAATACGCGCGTTGACGCGTATAGTAGAAAAAGCCTTGTATTATAATACAGGCGATTATTGAAGTTGATATTACTAACTTTTGTGAATATCTTGATTGAAGGACAATTGCATTTAAAGATGACAAGAGTTGAACAAATTAAGGATATGATAGAGGAACGGTCCGAAGTATGACGATTGGAGCATGCTCACTAAGGACTAAATCGCGTAACGACCGCGAACAAGGTTAATGGCAAGAAACGCCCGTCGGGGCAAGCATTACCAGGTGCGTGTTTTTAAATATAATCGCACAATTAGCAATATGCAACAAACATGTAGAGAATGATCGTTGCATAGGTAAATTAGAAACTTGGAAAACCTGAACAGAAATACATATCCAGGATATAATTTCCAAGAAAACTGAATATAGGCGTTACTTATATAGGGCGTGATGTGAAAACTATAAAAAGGTCGTGTATGTCATGTGTTAATCTCTTACTCTGGCCAAGTAAGTAGTGGCATATGATACCACGAGTTTCTTATAGCGGACACATTTACATCCGATGTAGTAAGGGCGGAGTGAATGGGATTAATTAAAAAGTACCCAAAAGAATCAGATAAGCAAAATATTTGATAATAATGTAAACGCACAACCGAGTGACGGAAGCGTATTACATCAGGATAATGAGCCCGAGTGAAGGGACAAAGAAGCATGAAAAATGATTTACACAAGTATTGGGAGGGAGTGTACTTACACTCGAACCCAGAAAACGCAAGCATGTAAAATGATTTAGACAAGTATTGGGAGGGAGTGCACTTACACTCGAACCCAGAAAACGCAAGCATGTAAAATGATTTAGACAAGTATTGGGAGGGAGTGCACTTACACTCGAACCCAGAAAACGCAAGCATGTAAAATGATTTAGACAAGTATTGGGAGGGAGTGCACTTACACTCGAACCCAGAAAACGCAAGCATGTAAAATGATTTAGACAAGCATTGGGAGGGAGTGTACTTACACTCGAACCCGTAAAATGCAAATATGTCCCTTAACGGGTCATTTTTGTAAAACGTCAAACTTAAAGATAAAGTCGGAATATAAAAATGAAGCGAGGTCTTAATGCATACCGGGAGGGTTGCAATAATAACGACTTCGGTAAAACACCCGGTTGATGGGTAAGAATTAAACACATGCGTAAACCAAGAGACGTGAACGCGGGTTGAAAAATCAAAGTAACTTGGATTACGAGTTATGACTATAAAATCTCGTATATAGAAATTGTGAGTAAATATATTCAACTATTCGAAGTCGAATGGGTTGCATAAAGAATAAAGTTGATTGTTTATAAGTGATGGGTTTCACATTAATAGGTCAAACATGTTGAATACAATATAACGCCGAATGGCACAAATGAGCGCTAGCCAGATAAAGGTAGCGTTAAATGCAAGAGAATAATAAACCCGGTAATGGGATATAACCAAATAAGAATAAATTATGGACTGTCAATATCCTGGTATGGATAATTGACAAAAGTTAAAGAGAAGATCCTAAAACTAAAACTTCGGTTTTAGTAAGAAATAATGTTTTTACAAACATAAATTCTGATAGGAATTTAAATAGTAAGCATGAAAGATACAAGTCTTGACACTGATAGGCGCAAGACAATATATTCGAAAAGTGATATTTTCGAAAATGAAATTTTGATATAAATTAAACATGATGTAACACAATCACGGTCAAGAAATGTAATGTGAAGTAGAATCACATTATAACCAAG
This sequence comes from Helianthus tuberosus, assembly GCA_030545235.1. NCBI lineage: Eukaryota > Viridiplantae > Streptophyta > Magnoliopsida > Asterales > Asteraceae > Helianthus > Helianthus tuberosus. The sequence continues at coordinate 27,664,471 of CM060432.1, forward strand.
CAAGCGGTAAAAAGTAACTGGACTAATAAGTCTAATTAGTGAGACCCGTCAAGGTCATTTAAATAAATTTGGTTTGCTTGTAAGCGGTAGGTTCGGTATGACTGAACTGAATAAATAAATTTGAAGACAAAAGAAATTGCTGCTAAAAGTGAAAGATTTCATTAAAGACCTTTAAACGGGTCAAAATAACGGATTCATAAAGAATTCGATAGTATATGAAAGCGATGGATATCGCTAAGTTAACTAAACTAGTGGAAATAATGAGATTACGTTATTTTAAGTTGCACTATGTCGTATGAGATACGTAGACAATTAGTGACCAAAAAGATGTTACCATACTTATTTGGTAATACTAACAATTGGTTAAAAGTATAATCAATGTTTAAATAATATCTCGGATCAAATACATTGAGTTTAAACTCAATGAATTAAGTAAGAAAGGGTTTCGAGGACGAAACCTCTTTAAGGGGGGTAGACTTGTAACACCCCGAAAACGGGTTTGGTAATTAACCCACGTTAATACTAAAACACGGGTAAAGTACCGTTAGTGGTAAAAGTAACCCGGTGAATATTAGGATTTTAAATAAATAAACCTAATATTAAATAAAAATAGTATAAAGGCTTTTGAGGAAATAAAGTTTATAGAAGGCCCGACCTAACGGGACTTAAAATAAGCTTAGTCATAAATATTCCCAAACCCGCTAAGTTAACTAGGAATATTAAACCTAGTTAATAAGTGGGGATATTGTTGGAAATAAGTAGGTTGTGCCTTACTTAATTAACTAATCAAATTAGAGGGGCCAATGTTGTTAAAATTGAAACTTATATTATCAATTTTAATTAAAAACAAAACCCAACACCTCATTTGTGAGGCCTGGTCGAATAAGAACACAGGGGGCGACATATGCTCCCCACTGTTGGTGCATGTTATATGACAACAGCTTTGGATTGGTCTTTGGATATTAAACAGAAGATTGGATCATGAAGACTTAAAGAAAAACGAGTTCTATAAAGCCCAATCAGTCCAAGTTTGTACTAAGTCTTTTAGGCCCAAGTTTATGTGACAAATGTAATATGGGCAAAGCCCAATTCGAGATCTTGGTTGTGTGTATATAAACAGCCTTAGTCTTGAGTTTTAGGGGTGAGACACTTTAGACAACTAGAGAGAGCATTCAAGTGTGAGAGGTTAAGAACAAAACAGAAATCGGCTGTTAGGTTCTTGTAGATCTTAGTGATTGTAAAACACTTCTAAAGGTTTGATAATCACAGAAGATCAGTTTGAAAGTTTGCGTGTTTGTGTGTTCGAGTTCTTGTTCTTCTACATAATCTTGTTTCTGTGTTCGAAGATCAATCAAGGGGATTCCGCACCCTTGATAGATTAACAGTCTTGTACGATCCATACGTGATTCAGGGACCTACATTTGGTATCAGAGCATTTGCTCTTGTGCATGGTTCAAGACTGAAGACTGGATTCAAGTTGTGTTTCGGTTGAAGAAGTTTTGGTGTCTCATTCAAGACTTAAAGAAAAACGAGTTCTATGAAGCCCAATCAGTCCAAGTTTGTACTAAGTCTTTTAGGCCCAAGTTTATGTGACAAATGTAATATGGGCAAAGCCCAATTCGAGATCTTGGCTGTGTGTATATAAACAGCCTTAGTCTTGAGTTTTAGGGGTGAGACACTTTAGACAACTAGAGAGAGCATTCAAGTGTGAGAGGTTAAGAACAAAACAGAAATCGGCTGTTAGGTTCTTGTAGATCTTAGTGATTGTAAAACACTTCTAAAGGTTTGATAATCACAGAAGATCAGTTTGAAAGTTTGCGTGTTTGTGTGTTCGAGTTCTTGTTCTTCTACATAATCTTGTTTCTGTGTTCGAAGATCAATCAAGGGGATTCCGCACCCTTGATAGATTAACAGTCTTGTACGATCCATACGTGATTCAGGGACCTACACCCACCAAACTCTAGAGCATGTCAAAATTGATCAGATTGAGGGTTCAAATCAGCTCCAAATCGATTTCCAAGCACGAATTAGTGATCACCTTGTTGAGTGGATCACAAGGTATGCAAAATTCTTGTATTTTGATTCATCTCAAGTTCTAGGTTAATTGTGAAAAACTGAAATTTAGCTTGATTGTATCATGCATGAATGAAATTAGAAGGGATATAGAGTTCATAATCACCATTGTAGGTGATTAATGAACTTGAAGAAAACTTGATAAACCCTAGAATTGATGATCTTGTTCTAGCATAAACTGAATTTAAGAGTAAAATTCAGAAATATGGATGTTAAGACTTGTGTAAAATTGTTTAATTGAAGTTAATTTAGATGATAAATACAAGTCATAAACTTGGTTTTGATGATATAAAAATCTGACCCGCTAGGTGTTTGATGAAACGCCTAAGTGAGGATTAAAATGCTAAAAGTTGGGTAAAAACGCAGATTTGATTATTATAAAGAATTATGCGTTAAAGCTTATGAAAAATGGGTTTAGGATGATTTAATGAAATTTGTGTTGTATTGGTGTTTATAAACACCATACTAACTAGTATGAATGAACTACTTGAACAAAAAGGGAAATCGTTAAGAATTCATACTTGATAAGTTAAGTTAACTAATCATGAAGCCGAATAGTAGCGTCGGCATAGAAAATATGTGAGGTGGAATAGTCATGATTGTTAATGACTAACTTAACCGCCTTGTAAATGTTTGACAATAGTTTGACGCGTAACAAGCTAGGTGAAAGCTTGGAGGAGGGAGCGGGTCAAACAGAGCAAGTACGGAAAGAAAAGTGTAGCGTGGATGCAAGGTAAGTGCAATTTACACACTTATGTAGAATACCCGTTTATTGATACGTTGTAAACGTGAAAACGATAATATTGGAAATATGGAAATTTGTCAAGTGTCAACTTATGTAAATCAAGGTTAAAAGGATACCCATGGCGTAAGCCGAAATGGGTTGAACCTGTAAGAAAATAGTGTAAAAGAAAAAGGGTATGGTTATAAAATCCGGGATGGGATGGATGTATGAATTTGAAATCAAAAACGATGTTTTTGATTAAATAGATAATGTTGGGCATATAGTCCAAACGGGTCGAATGGTGGTGATAACACCATTTGACAATATCGACTAATGTGGTTGTCAAGTCTTATGTTAACAGGACCGATTAGCAAGTCGGATAATTGCGTCATCATTGATGGTGTGATAATAAAAACGAGGTATAAACCGGGTCTACTTGTTGATCCGGGCCAGGTACGCATAATTATGTTGTAGTTAAAGTGCTATTTTGGTCGAATAATTTGAGGGAGAGTCCTTCGTCATAAAAGGACTAAAATCGACCAAAACGCCCTTGTAGGCTAAATGAACAAACGACCCTTAGAGGTTGTTTGGAAACGAGTTTTATGACTAGGTAAATACTTAGAATAAGTATAGAAGTTGAAAGATGTGATATGTTAGTCAAATAGCTCTATTTGAGTCTTGCCGTAAAATAGCAATCCGAAGGGTAAAACTCGGAACATATAGATATACACATTGAAATCCACACACATATAGTTGTAGTGGAAGATTTCTTGATAAGAAATGTAGGAATAAGATGCTAGAAAAGAAGGAAAGCGATTTCAAGCTTTAAAGTGCTTAAATACCCTTAATGGGTCAAAATAAGCATACGAGCGAAAACGGGTTTAATTTGTGTAATAAACCTATGATTAGAACCTAATATGGTATATAACATTTATTTGAAGAAGTGTATGAAATATAGGAATCAAATAAATACGTTTGTTTGATAAAATATATAAACAGGTCAAAATTTGGTATAAAGGCTAAGGAGCCGAAGACTTAAAAGTCTTAAATTTTGTTAAGCCGAATGTCGGATTTTAACTCCATATGATGGAGAATCAAATTACAAACACGTAGGAAGAAACGGTAGGTCAAACGGACTAACGAATAGAAAGATACGGAAGTTTTCGTGTCATTAAGCGGCAAATGGAAAAAGGCTGAATACAGGGACCACCGTAACTTACGGTGTCACCGTAAGTTACGGTGGAGTTGAATTCTTTACGGCAGTCTCCCCCTGAGTTACGGTGGGGAAAGTCTTAAACAGAGACCACCGTAACTTACGGTGCCACCGTAAGTTACGGTGGAGGCAAACTTGAAATTCAATGTTTTGGATCAAGAGATTATCTTTGGGATTTCTTTCCCTTATCATTTATTTTGTCTGGTACCGTTATTTAAATTATCAAAACTAACTGTTGAGTTGGTTTTGAACACAGGTGTATGTCGAGAGCCCGGATGAAGATCAAGCGTCAAGCAAGAACCGAACACACGTTAAACAAAGCTTCCGCAACGTTGTTTTGTCGTTATTTTAAAACGACGTATTAAATCACATTATGTATATCACTTAAATTGTAAAGAGTTTTTAGCAAGCCCGTATTTTCAGTATAATTGTGACTATAATTACATGATTATGAGTTTAAATTATAAGATAAACGTTAAATAATAACTAGGGTGTTACAGTTACATGGAAATCAAAGATTAGTTTGGGGTATTACCCTCCCGACTTACATATGGAAATTGAAAATAAAAAATAGGAAATAGCGATCTTTTTTAGCCGTGTCCGGCTGTTTACATGAAACATTTCTTCAGATGTACCCCGTTCCACGTCCTGGGGACTGGGGTTCCATCAATTTTCTCCAATACGTACGAGCCTTTTTCACTAGCTTCTTTGACTCGGTACGGTCCTTCCCACTTTGGGGTTAGCTTGCCAGGGGCTTCAGCACGGCTCGCATCATTGCTTCGGAGCACATAATCTCCGACCTTGAACTTGTAGAGCTTGGCACGGGCGTTATAGTATTTCTCGATCTTCTTTTTGTATCGGGCTTCTTTGATCGCTGCGATGTTTCGGCACTCTTCTAGTAGATCAAGATTGGATCGGAGCTCATGCTCATTTTTCTCCCAAGTTTTACACCTTTGATTTGGGAGTCCGATTTCTGCGGGGATTACGGCTTCTGTGCCGTATGTAAGACTGAACGGTGTTTCTCCGTTACTAGTCTTGTGCAATGTTCGGTGAGCCCACAGTACATTCGGTAATTCGTCCGCCCAACTTCCGATTTCTGCGGGGATTACGGCTTCTGTGCCGTATGTAAGACTGAACGGTGTTTCTCCGTTACTAGTCTTGTGCAACGTTCGGTGAGCCCACAGTACATTCGGTAATTCGTCCGCCCAACCTTTTCCTTCGTAACCAAGCCTTCTCTTTATCCCATCAACAATTCTTCGATTTATCTGCTCGACTTGCCCGTTCCCCTGGGGGTGAGCAACCGAGGAAAAGACTTGGTTAATCTTCAAGTTTTCGCACCAACGTTTGAACGGGTTTTCCGCGAATTGCTTTGCGTTGTCGCTTACGATATAGAGTGGAAGACCAAAACGGCACACGATTTGTTCCCAAAGGAATCTCGTTACATTGTAGCCGGAGATGATCGTAAACGGTCGAGCTTCCACCCATTTGGTGAAATAATCCACTGCAACTAGCAAGTACTGGGTGCTTTCGCTTGATCGTGGAAAAGGTCCGACTATGTCGACGCCCCACTTTTGAAAGGGCCATGCCGCGGTTACCGGTATCATCTCGTTCTTAGCTCGAAGTCTTATGGGTGCGTGCTTCTGGCACTCATCACATTGTTGGAGCTCTTTAACTGCGCTTTCGTGCATTCCGGGCCAGTAATACCCTGCATTTTTTACCTTTGTCACAATCATCTTAGGTCCGGCATGGATACCGTAAATGCCATAGTGTATTTCCCTGATGATATAACTGGCTTGCTCCGGGTCCAGGCATTTTAACAGAGGCCCGAGGAAAGTCTTTCGGTATAACCCTCCTTCTTGCATCTGGTATTGAAGAGAGTTGATTTGGATCTTTCTCGCCTCTGCCTTATCGACCGGTAGAACATCATGCACCAAGTAGTTGATTATAGGCGTCATCCATGTTTGCGACGGAGCTTCTACTTGCATAACCTGCGGAGTCGCAATTGAAGGTGCGGTTAGAACCTCCACCCTCACCTCTTTGGCTAGATGACTAAATGACACTGACGCCAACTTGCTCAATGCATCGGCCTTGTTGTTTTTGCTACGGGGAACGTGCTCGACTTTACATGCTTCGAATGATGCCATAACTTGCTTCACCTGTTCGAGATATTCGATCATGTTAGCTTCCCTTGCTTCGTATTCTCCGTTCACTTGATTTGCTACGAGCAACGAATCTACATGGGCTACAACGTTTCTTGCTCCAACTTTTAACGCCAAGCGCAGACCAGCTAAGAGGGCCTCGTATTCGGCCTCATTATTTGAACTCTTGAATTCTAGTCGGAGCGCATACGTCATATCCGTACCATCTAGATCGGTAAGAATTAGGCCTGCTCCCACTCCTTCGGCGCTGGAAGCCCCGTCTGTATACAGAGACCAAGGCTTCTCTGGAGCTTTCTCGATTTCTTGCATTTCCTTATCCTCCGGCAACTCAACTAAGAAATCAGCTATCACCTGCCCTTTTAACGAACCTTTGGTTCTGAAGGTGATATTGAATGCGCCCAACTCGGTCGCCCATTTTGCCATTCGACCTAAAACTTCAGGTCGTCGGAGAACATGCTGGATTCTTTGATCCGTTCGTACCTCGATCGGGTGGGCTTGAAAGTATCGGTGAAGTCTTCTCGAAGCATGGACTAGTGCCAGAGCCAATTTTTCCAAATTTGAGTACCTTGTTTCCTAATCTTTTAGCGTTCGGCTCACGTAATAAATGGGGATTTGCGCCCCGGTTCGGTGAGCAACTAGCACTACATTGATAGCTCCGAACGATGCGGCTAAGTATACCGTTAGTACCTCATCTTCTTCCGGTACGGTGAGAGTTGGCAAAGTGCCCAGATAAGTTTTAAGCTCTTCAAAAGCTCGTGCAGCTCCGATCTAAAGCTTTTTCTGAGAACATCCATGAACGGGAGCGATCTGTCTGCTGCTTTTGACAAGAACCGATGGAGAGCAGCCAATCGTCCATTTAAGGACTGAATCTCTTTAACCGACGTCGGAGGCTTCATTGTAAGAACAGCATCAATCTTGTCTGGGTTGGCTCGTAAACCTTTTGACCCGACCATGACTCCCAGGAACTTTCCTTCCTCTACCCGAATGTACACTTCTTGGGGTTTAATTTCATGTTGATGCTTCGGAGTCGGGTGAACGTTTCGAGTATGTCTTTCAGCATGGCGGTTTCATCATGACTTTTGATTACGATATCATCAACATATACCTCTACATTTCGTTCGATCTGGTCTTTGAAAACTTTGCTCATTAGACGCTGATACGTGGCACCAGCATTTTTTAGCCCAAAAGGCATCTTGGTGAAGCAGTAAACTCCTTCGTTGGTGACAAAGGTTGTCTTATCCTCGTCTTCAACCGCCATTTGTATCTGGTGGTACCCTTTCTATGCGTCTAGGAAACACTTCAACCTGAACGTGGCGACGGAGTCAATCTTCTCATCGATCTCTAGTAAGGGAAAACAATCTTTCGGTCACGCATCGTTTAGATCGGTGAAATCGATGCACATTCTCCATGAGTTATCCTTTTTTCGCACCAGGACGGGATTCGATACCCATGTTTGATACCGGACTTCTCGAATGATCCCGGCATCTAGGAGACTCTTTACGTCTTTTGCAATCGCTTTGGCTCGATCCGGTGCCATGTGCCTTTTCCTTTGTGCTATTGGTTTGATTGATTCTTTTACGTTCAGGTGATGCTGTGCCATGGACCTGGGGACCCCTTGCATATCGGAATGCTTCCATGCGAAGACGTCAATCGAATTGCTTAATAAGTCCCATAGGAGCTTCTTTGTTCGTTTTGGGAGTTTAGCACCGATAGCTACTTGTTGCTCGGGGAAATCCGGATTGATCGCCCAGAGTTCCGTAGGTACTTTGGACTTTTTGGAGCTCGTTTCCGCTACATGTCTTACTTCGGCAACAAACGAGTTTGATTCTGAGAAAATAGTGGCGACCCCGGCCTCGGTAAGGAATTTAATGGCTCCATGTATTGTCGAGCTGATCGCCCCAAGAGCTCGCAACCCGGGTCGTCCGAGTATTATGTTATGCGACGAATGAGTGCCAATAACCAGAAAAGTTAACTGGACGGTTCTGCTTTTGTCGCCATCTTTGAATGTTGTCGGAAGGGTAATCTGTCCTATCGGACGAACTACCTCTCCCGAGAAACTGATTAGAGGGGTGGAGACTTCAATCAACCTCTTCTTTACTTGGGGGTTCAGCTGCTGGATACATTGCAGATACATGATTTCGAAAGCACTCCCTCCGTCCACATAAATTCGTCGGACCAAATGTCCGGCGATGACGGCCGAAATTGTAATTGGTCCGTCTCGGGCATCGTCTGGATCGATCGGAGGGAAGTATGTTGGTTGATGCATCCATGCTACCATATGTTGGTTCGACCGCTTTACCCCTCTTGATTCGGTCGACCGGATCATATTGATTCCGGGCTCGGTGTTCGGATTATCGATTGCTGCTACGGATTTATTTCCATCTTTTACTTCTTTCACAAGATGAGAGAGCTTACCGGATCGTACGACCTTTTCAATTTCTTGCTTCAGAGCCCAACATTCATTAGTCGTGTGGCCCTTGTCTCGGTGATATTCACAATATTTCTTGGAGTGCTTATCCGAGGTAGGTCGCTGCTTCGACGGCGTAGGGAACCGGGTAGTTTCCGTACTGGGAATTTCGCTTGGCGACTTGGTGAGCTCGGAGAAGGTGTTAAAACGCACGTTTCCGGTTCGGAAGCTGCTTCGATCTGACTTCTGATACGGGCCACGACTTCTATTCCAACTGCTGCTTCTATCTTTTGGTGGTGACGCGTTCCGTCTCCACGATGTGGTTCGGGCCTTGGCATTTCTTGCTGTGGTTTCGTTCGGTTGACCGCAAGCACTCTTTCCCCGAACGAAGGCTTGAGCTCTCTCCATAAGTATCTCCCTGGTTTTTGGAAGATCTTCATGGAGTTTTTCCACAAGTTGATTGTTCCGAACTCCGTGACAGAACCCAGAGACTCGGAGCTGGTCAACCGCTCCACTTATCTGCATGCTTTCTCGATTGAAGCGATCGATGAAATCTTCTACGGACTCTCCGTCGCGGCGCTTTATATGGTGAACCTCGGTAATGTCTTTCTTGCAGCGTCGCTGCTGACAGAAGTTTTGCAAGAAAATACGCTGGAAATCCTCAAAGTGGTCGATCGACCCCTCTGGCAACCCATCAAACCAAACCCTTGCCGATCCGGTGAGAGTTTGGGCGAACATAAGACACCAAGCCGGCATAGGCCACTGTTCGACCTTAGCCGCTCCGGCAAACGCGAACATATGGTCATCCGGATCGGACGTACCGTCGTAAAACTTCAGCGTAGGGGGCATCTTTAGTTTAGCTGGGAGTGGGGCATTGACGATCCGTAACGTAAACTTTGATTGGGAAGTCATAGACGTGGGGTGATATGGCATGAGCAGCTCTTGATCTTGAGGGTTTAAACCCATAGACCCCAGAGATCCGGAAGTGAAGGTTCCAACGGAGACGGGGTTACCCCCTGGATAGACATTGTTAAACAGGTTCGTTCGGAGGCTCTACAGCATCTCCTCTCGTTGTTGTTGCTGCTGTAACTGACGCAATAGATCGGCATTCCGTAAAAGGAAGGCGTTGTCGAAGTTAGGTAGTGGCGTGGCGACCGGGGCAGTAACAGACAGCGTGGTGATAGAGCTTCCGCCTACAGAATTTGCAGCTGGAGGAGCCGACGCGGATCCTATCGAAGCTGCTGGGGCAGCAACTGCTGTTGAAACAATTGTGGAGGCAGCGTTTCCTTCCCATATATCATTGTAAGATGGGAAAGTGCTGGTGGAGACTGCTGTCGTTGATTCTGCCATGATTTCGAATGAACAGAAACAAGGAAACGAATTATGTGAATTCGAGGGGATGGCGCCACTGAAGACTCAAAACCAGCTTGTCCGACCTGGTTAGAGCAGAGCTTCAGATGACCTAGCAAAGAACCTGCAAGATCACAAGGAAACAAGCACACCGTTAGCCTCGTCACAGGGAGGGGGGCCTCTCTGTGACCAAGCTCGGGCGTGAGAATAAGTATTTGTGAGGAGGAAATAGGTCAGGGAGAGAGAGAGGAGAGTTTAGAGAGAGAAAGTAGCGATTACCCCTTGCTGGAAGTCTTGGCGGGGTATTTATAGTTTTTGGGTGTGCTGACGTGGCGAGTTAGTTAAGGTCGGACCAGTCATTATCACGGCGGTTATGGAAGTGGGGCCAAGTTAGTTATGGCATACCAAGGTATCTGCCCATTCCGTCTACGGTGGATAGTGCGATCCGACCTTGATGTGATATAGTTTGGTTCTATTTTGTCGATGATTCGGTCCGACCAAGGACGTATCCTCATCAATACCCTTAACTTAATAACCACATATTATACCAACGACTTCATGCACTTAAATCGGTTTTGAATTATAAGCAACTTCATTCACCATCCGTAATATAACCGACATGTCCATTCAAATCACACCGTTCAAGTATCATTTACAACACCGGACAATACAAAAACATTTCGTTAAATTTTCTTTTAACCGCCGTTTCACATTAACGTCGTCTTTTACAACACCGAACAACAGTACTACGTTTATGGTGTATGACGGTTAGCCACCAACCATCGCATCGCATAGCTTCGTCCACTGTGTTTGATGGTTTTGGCCAACCTTCGCATCGATGTTGACAAGGAAGCGATTCATTCAATTATATGCCTGCATTCCAGGCCACGATCTCGGTTCAGTGGTGGTTTATCGATTTCTGGAAACAATAGAAGAAAGGAAGCCGCTGCCATGCCCAGGCAGCAGCGAAGGTGGCGCCGGTGTTTTGTAACATGGAATCCCGATTTTTTTTTTTTGGAAAATTCGACTTTCCGAACAATGGCGGTGGTCGCGTGTGTTCTGGAAACGACAACCATGGTGATCAGTGGTAACATCGAGTCGGATCACGACGGTAAATGATTAGAGAATGACAAAGGCGTTAGACCAGCATTTGCATGTCGAAATCCCGAAAAAATCTGTGACGTCGGAGTGTTTCCCGTGTGTGGTGGCAAACGGAGACCGCGACGGGCCGGTAGCGGTGCCGTAGTAGTGATGGGTCGGTAACCCTGTTGTTTGGTGCCGTTGCCGGTGGTGGCAGGGGCGGACCCACATGGTCCGGGTCGGGGTCCACGGACCCCAATCTTTTTTTAGAAAATAGTAGAACCGGTATGTTAAATCTTTCAAGGACCTCATAAAATAAATTAGTTGGACCTCATAACATTAAAAACCAAGATTGTGTGGTGGTAAATCCCCTTGTTAGAGTATAATAATTAAGATTGTCAAATAGTCAACAATTACACAAGAGTAACATAATCACATTTATAAATGAAGTAAATATGAATTCATATATTATAGTGTCGACCATAATTATATCATATATACAAATGGGCGAGTCATCTCATATGGCATCAACATCAACATCAACAGCAACAATTCACCATCTTTGTATTGTAACCTTATTCACTTGATTAATTGCATGGTACGTCATATTCGACCATTGCCCATCAATCCATTTTCTAGTAGCAAACTATTAATTTTGTACCATACACTATTTATATATTGAGAATGATCACGTATAAATTAATGAATATATCTAAAAAACAAGATTAACAATTTTGAATTGTGAAAGAAACTTTTATGATATCTTTACCTAAAAAATAGAAAAAAATATAAATCGAAAACATAATAAAACAAAAAAATGTATAAATTTTAAAAATAGTACACATTACTGAGTATATATGTGCTTTTTTTATTCATGTTACTGATAGGAACAATTTTGAGGGGGATTTGTCGATTCCAAATTATTAGACAAATAATTAATTTGAGGAGGAGGTTGGATTCATGACATAAGAATATTTGGTTTTTACCTCATATATCAATTTGGTAATCAAATCATTCACGTAGTGTATGTCTTTGTCAAAGGAAACAATCAACAAGTTGGATTGCTTTTATCCTACATTGTAATGAGGTGAGGCCAGTAAATAAAAGTCAAAAAGTTATGAGCCGTCGGTTATGAGCCTCATCATTGTAATGAGGTGAGGCTAAGGGGATTGGTTGGTACCTCCTCCAATGATGAAAATCGTGAGAACTCCTATCCTCTTTGTATTTGTATAGTTTGTTTTTATTTGAAAAAAATTTCACTTTTTGTCCTTTATGTTTGCACTGAATTTTGAAACGTACCCTTTAAAAGTTTTAGTTTCAATTTATGTCCAAAAAACACATGTTTTATATCACTTTATGTCCTTTATACCAAACTGAGTTAAATTACTCAGTTATATTTATTTAAGGCAAGGGCAAAAATAGTATTTTATAAATAAATGCATCACATCCCTTTATCCCCTTATCTTCCCTAACCTATATCTTCCCTAACCTAAACCCCCAACCCACTACCGTCGTCTGAACCCTAAATAACCACCAGCCGCCACCACAGATATGTACAGATCGTATCTAAATTTGAATAGAGATGGCAAGATCTTATCTAAAATCAAACAGAGAGATGAAGAGATTTGTGTAAATCACAACCCCAAACCCATCTCTCTCTAGGGTTCTTATGGCGAATTTACAAGTGGTTAACGTTGTTTTTTCCGTCGTTGGTGGCGAGATGACGGTGAGCTGGTGGCGGAAGTTGGTCGTGGTTGGATGCTACATGCGATGATGGGTGGGCGACGATTGTGGTTGTTGGTTATGAAGATGGTGGGTTCCGATTTGGGATTGGGTATTGATTTGGGTTGGATACCGATTTGGGATTTGCGGTGCTGTTTTTGTTTGTTGATGTGTAGGGGTGGGTTCAGATGGCTGATTATTTGTGGTGGTGGTCGGCAGGTGGTGGATAGTTGGTAGTGGTGGTAGGCAGATGGTGAGGTGGTGCTTGGTGGTGGGGTAGAGAGAGAAAAATATGAGAAAGTGTGTGTGTGTTAATCTGTCATGGTTTACTGATCGCCGGAGGTTGATGTTTAAGGAGGCGGTTTGCTATGTTTAGGGAGGGGACCGACGGACGTTGACCGGAAACAGCCGCTGGTGGAAAGAGGGAGCGGTGATGGCAAGAGTGAGCTGAAGGCAATTCTTCAGTCCAGTTTGTCATCAAAGGTTGTCAATATAAACATCCAGAGCCTCGGTCTCATTGCTATTAAAAAGAAGAGTTGTTTTTTGAATATGCTGCATTTTTAGTCAAAGATTAATGGTTTATCTTTTGTATTATTAATTAGAGTAAATTTCATTAAAATACCAATAATACCCTTGCATTAAATAAATATAACTGAGTAATTTAACTCAGTTTGGTGTAAAGGACATAAAGTGATATAAAACATGTGTTTTTTGGACATAAATTGAAACTAAAACTTTTAAAGGGCACGTTTCAAAATTCAGTGCAAACATAAAGGACAAAAAATGAAATTTTCTCTTTTTATTTTGTTTTACCAAGATATGTATATATCAACTAAGAGATAAAAAAAGATAAAGTAAATTGTGGTTTTAGTTCATGTGTTTTAATGCTCATTGTATTTTATTATATTATTATTATACATATTAAAACAAAGTTTCTATGAACAGTACACAAAATATTTTTATAATATTATTTATTATTTTGATTATTTTATTATTTTATTACTTAACTGATTTCATTGACTCTATAACATTTATGAAATTTGGTGAAGAGTAGTTCACCTGCTTTAGGTCAAATCAAATTAGAATTTTGTCCCCGCTTTAAAATTACGATTTTGTAATCAGTTTAAAATTACGTTTTTACCTCCAGTTCAAAATAAAATTATGTTTTTGCCCCAGTTAAAAATTATAATTTTGCCCTAGGTTCAAAATTACGATTTTACCCCGTTTAAATTTACAGTTTCGCCATTAGTTTTGTTCTGTTCCTCCCAGCTAAATTACCATTTTGCCCTCAATTTAAATTTAACAAAGTTTCTATGAACAGTACACAAAATATTTTTATAATATTATTTGTTATTTTGATTATTTCGTTATTTTATTACTTAATTGATTTCATTAACTCTATAACATTTATGAAATTTGGTGAAGAGTAGTTCACCTGCTTTAGGTCAAATCAAATTAGGATTTTATCCCCGCTTTAAAATTACGATTTTGTCATCAGTTTAAAATTACGTTTTTACCTCCAGATCAAAATAAAATTATGTTTTTGCCCGAGTTAAAAATTATAATTTTGCCCTTAGTTCAAAATTACAATTTTGCCCCGTTTAAATTTACAGTTTCGCCATTAGTTTTGTTCTGTTCCTCCCAGCTAAATTACCATTTTGCCCTCAATTTAAATTATATTTTTGTAATCGTTTTTGTTTGCTTTCCCAGTAAAATTACGATTCTGCCCCCAGTGTATAACTACAGACACAAGATAGGGGAATAGTGTTAGGAAACTGCATGACACTCCCTCATTGGCCCAACCAATTTACGATTTTATCCCCGCTTTAAGATTACGATTTTGCCATCAGTTCAAAATTACGTTTTTACCCTCAGTTCAAAATAAAATTATGCTTTCGCCCCCAACTAAAAATTACAATTTTGCCCTCGATTCAAAATTACGATTTTGACCCGTTTAAATTTACAGTTTTTTCATTAGTTTTGTTTTTTCCCCACTCAGCCAAATTACAATTTTGGCCTCAATCTAAATTTACATTTTTGCCATCGCTTTCCTTTGTTTTCCCAGTCAAATTACGATTTTGACCCCAATGTAAAATTACAGTCATGCCATCGTTTTTTTTACAAAACTATAGTAGTGCTTTGTTTTAATTGTTTGACTCGGTGTAATTTATATTTTTTCCCCATTTTAAAATTATTGTTTTTCTGTCGTTTTCGTTTTTCTTAAGCAAAAGTATGATAGTTTTTAATTTAATTCGTTTACTCAATGTAATTTTTTTTAGATCGTGTTATGAGTAGTATATACAAGTAATCAAAACACAGACGGACATATTATGCGAGAGAAATATTCGGCTTAGTGCCCCGCAATGCGGGCGGGGCAAAATCTACTACTTATGATTTTAAACTTGTGATGAACAGTGATAACATTTTTTAGGTATTTATTTTAGGTGTTTGGATAAAAAATTATTCATTATTTAATTCGAATGCTGATCATAATTTTATTAGGATAACAATGTTTTAGGTATCAGTTTTAGTTTTTTTAATAATAGATGACAATTCATTATTTAGTTTTAACAGTGATTATAATTTTTATGTATTTGTTTTAACTTTTGAATGGTAACTTTTTTCAAAAACTCTAACTCAACAACCATGTTTATTTTTTTAGCATTACGATATAAATTTTAATAAAAACAGATATTGTGTCGTTTTCTTATCAAACAGAACCAAAACCAACGATGAATGATAATTTATTATTTTTACTGGTGACATATTGATGTCCTAATGAATTGATTTAACTTGCGTACGGAATGAAAATGGATGTTGTGCTGCTATAGTATCAAAAACCGAACCAAAAATGGTAATGAATGATAATACCGAACCGAAACCGCTGCTGAATGGTAGTTCATTAGTTTTAACCGGTGACATATTGATGCCCTAATGAACTGTTTCAACTTGCGTACGTTAACATTTAAAGAAAAAATCTAACTTCACAACTGTGTTTTTTTTTCAAAACTACGATATAAATTTGACTTAAAATGGATATTGTGTTGCTATCATACCAAATCAAACCAAAACCGATGATGAATGGTAATTTATTATTTTTAACCGGTGACGTATCAATACCGTAATGAGCTAAACCGATTATGGCCGAACAACATCAGTACCCCTATTCTTTTTCGTTGTTTTTATCGATGTAAAACATATGTCAAAATCTTTTTGGACATGCTACGACTTTATTTTTTTATTTTATTTGTTCTCTTTCGATTGTTATAGCGAGTATCGATACTGTAACTCACGGAACCGATACTTATCGAATTCTCACCACATGGTGTGGGGGAATCTACTATTATAAATATATAATTGGAAAGTGGCTATGATTAATTATTTTATTTTTATAATGATATATAGCTTTTAATATTTTATTATTTAATATTATAATAGTTTATTATTATACTTATTTTATGTTTTCACATATTTTTTTCCTTTTATAAAATCATATTTCCTTCGTCATTTGCTTTTTGTTTTTAATTTTTTTTTGTTTTTTTTTAATTATTTTACTTTAGCAATTAATTTGATATCTCTTCAATAACTTCCATTCGTTAATTTTTTCCCTCCATATTATGGTATAAATTTTGTTAAAAACGAAGCTGTATTCAAAATTGAGTATTTATTTGTTATTGTAAATTGGTACGATGATCAACTGAACCGATTATAATGGTTTGCTTTCTAAGCAACATGATTCATTTTCAATAACGTTTATTTTACATTATCATTTGTTGTGTTTTGCTGTAACGCACAACGTCAACAAGTATAATTGGAAAGTGATCATAAATAGAAATTTTATTTTTATAATAATATATATAGTTTATCCCTACTCTTATCATTTCAATATTACAACAGATTACTATTAGATTTACTTTTACCTTAAACATAGTTCTTTAATTTTAACTTTTAATGATTTTCTTTTTTAATATTACTGATATTGTCTGAAGAACATTAATATTGTACTGTATAACATCGGTATCGTTTTTATTATTAGCGTCATCATGTGCTTATTATTATGTACAATTCGACAAAAGTTCTATTCGAACGAGCCATATATAGTTGATTTTTTTATCATCACAAATCGAACATATACCGACCAAACAACATTGGTAACGGTACTGTATTCATTTTTATAGTTTTCTCGACGTGCAGGTTATAAGTTCATTAAACACAAAGTTATATTCGCAATAAAGTATTTTTTTTGTATCCTAAGCTATATCAAGTGTTTGTACGATACTGGTATCGTAACGAACCGATACCGACCGAACAACACTGGTACCGGTACATGGATTCGTTTTATGTTTTTCAATCGATGTAAAATACGTGTCGATTGGCAACGATTGTTATGCCGAGTGCCAGTACGAGTACAGTAATTGATGAAACACTGGTTAAATCCGAGGATTAAACTAGCTGGGTCGTCTCTTCTGTGGGTTCAATCTTCTTTCTTACTCGCCAAAGGACTGGTCCTGCAAAACAGCAACACCGTTAGCTCGTTAAGAGGGGAATATGGGGGTTTCCCTCTTAACCGGGCTCCGGCGTGAGAATAAGTACTGCTCTGAAGAATAAAACAGTGTGTGTTAAGAGTGAGAGTGAGAGGAATCGAATTGGCCTTAACCTGAATGATGAAGGGTCCTATTTATAGCCGGAGGGTGAGAGAGGGAGGAGCGACCTTGCCAGCTGCTATAGGGCGCCAGCTGTCCGACCAAGGGGAATATCCTCTTGGTCTCCTCTGTTGTGGTCAGGATAGTGGTACACGTGGCGCGCCTATATTTGTCCATGTTGAAAACATCGTACCGCTGTTGTCGGTCTGCTCCTTGATTTGCTGTAGGTCTACATGGCGCTCAATGAATGGTGACACGTGCTGTCCTTCCTGTCGGAGAGAGCATCTTTGGTGCCACCTTGACCTCTTCCAGAAGCTTCTAGAAGCTTCTGGATTCGTTTACTGATGTAGACGCCATGTAGGATGGAAAAGTGGTGTGGTCCTTGCCATGCGGGGAAGGGATTGGGACCATACCTCTTCAAGTCCCCCCAGTCTAGTGTGCCTTCTAGTTGAGTTGATCGTCTAGGAGGGATTCTGGACTTATAAGGGTAGTGGTTGTTGGCTTTCTTGAAATACATGTTTGCTGTCTTGCACGGTTGGCTCGAGTAGTCGTACTACGCGTGCCCGTACAGCGGTGATTCTGCATAGAAGAGGCAAGTGGACGTGTGGCGCGTGGCATGTTGGTAAGTTTGCAAAATTGAGCCAACTGGACGCGTGGCGCACGGCGTGTTGGTGACTTTGCAAAATTGAGCCAACTGGACGCATGGCGCATGGCGTGCTGGTGACTTTGCAAAATTGAGCCAACTGGACGCATGGCGCATGGCGTGCTGGTGACTTTGCAAAATTGAGCCAACTGGACGCATGGCGCATGGCGTGCTTGTGACTTTGCAAAATTGAGCCAACTGGAAGCATGGCGTGCTGGTGACTTTGCACAATTGAGCCAACTGGACGCATGGCGCATGGCGTGCTGGTGCTTCCTTCTGAAAGAAGTTTTCCTTTTCTAGGATGAAGACAACTGATGTGACTGTCTGTTGTCCCTGTCTTGTCGGAGGTGAACAGGCTCCTTTTCAGTGGTGTCAGTTACTTTCCATCCTTTTTGTCAGACGTGTGTCGCCCACGCTCCGAAAAAGGAGGTGACGGTTTCTCTCTCCGCTGACGTGTCCTTCTCCTGTTGGATGACGTTCTATGTTTCTGACGGCCCACTACCCATCGCATTAAATGCGGTGGGTATAAATATATGGCGGTTCACTCCTTCTTCTTCACTTTTCAAAATTTGAACATCAGTCTTCCCATACTTCTCTACTTTCTCCCTCTTCTAAGTTCCATCAAATTTTCTTTCCTCAACTTCTTTCAGAATGTCTTCTGGGGCCAATCCTGTGGTGAAGAAGAGAAAATATAAAGGTAGGAATCCTCCCGGTCCTGATCGAGCGACGATCGGTTGGAAAGAGGAAGAGTTCAACAATTTGGTTAGGGATATGGGTTTACTTCCGGAGTGGGGTGCCCAGTTTCCTACCCCTGGTTCTACCGCCATAGATGCACCCCTTGGTTATATTACGCTGTATGCGGCCTTCTTCCGGGAGGGTAATTTCCGTCTTCCGATGACCAGGTTTACTGCCGATGTCTTGAGGAACTATGGGCTCCATATTTCTCAAATCAACGCGATTGGACTTCCCCGTATTACGCATTTTGAGTTTATCTGCAGGGCCAACCGTGTTGAGCCGACCTTCGAGATGTTCAATGTTTTTTACACCGTGACTTACACCGGCGGTTTTTATTCTTTTAACTCCCGGACCAGTGGTGTTGTCCCTTGTAGTTCCAATCCTTCGAAAAGTCTTCATGATTGGAAGCAGAAGTTCTTCTACATTCGCCGTGGTGTTATTCCGGTAGACATGCACTATCGGGCAGAGGGTGAAGGGATCCCTAAGGTCGACATGACTGTGGATTTTTCTAAGCAAGAGTGGTATAAGAAGGTGGCACACAAAGCCACTTCTATTTCTCAACTGGAGGAGATGGCGTTGGTTGGTGCTGGTATGAGCATATTATAGGTCCCAAACAATCCTCTGGGTGTTCCTGTATATGGTTATCAAGGCAAACGTATGTTATGTTTGTTATTTTTTCGTGTTCTCCTCTTTGTTTTGTTGTGTTCTCCCTCATGTGTTTTGCATTTCGCAGTTGGATACAGCTTGTTGAATGTTCTTGACCCGAAGGCCGGTGGTGCGATGGTTGAAGCGATTCAAGCTGACGGGAAACCAACATGGCTGGACCAAATCCGCAACCGTTTCTTGCATCCTACTAACGAGAGCTTTGTTTCTTATGCCAACGTTGTTTTAGGTGAAGATGGTGAAGATGATGTTGATGATGCTACTGATCCTACTCGAGAGGAAGTTATTGTCCTTTCGAGTGGGGGTTCTGACCGATCTCTTGAAGACCTAACTTCTCATTCCCCGCGTGCAGGTCCAGCGCGAGGGGTTGTGCATGAGCCTGTTAATGAACCAGTTGTTGAAGTTGAAATGCCGCCTGAGACTGCTGATCAGTTGGAAACCCGGAGAAAAACAAAGGCGGACAAGCCAGAGGGGAAGGAGAAGAGGGCTGAGGAATAAGCCACTGAAACTCCTCGTAAGCGACCATCTACCCTTCCTATCCTAGATTATGTTGTCGTTTCTGATACACTGTCTGGTTTAGGGACCAGAGAGAAATGTGGTGGGTCCGATCCTGACGACGGTGCCACCTTAACGGAGATGATGAGGAAAACAGCTCTTGAGGATAAAAAACGGAAACTTGATGAGCAGGCTGCTGCTATGCTTGCATCGAAAAGAGCTAAACTCCAGAAGGAAGCTCCTCCTGCTCCTTCGGAATCTGAGATTGATATGGGAGTTTTCAGTGCTAAGAAGGGTAATATTTTGGAGGAAATATATGTTGCTTCTGCTCCTCAAGGTAAAGACTTTGTACTTGTAGGCTTTAGTATTTGGCTTTCGATCTCGTCTTTGACAGTCATGATTGTCTTGGTGACAGGTGTGAAGTCAGGGAAGACTTCCCGGAAGTTTGACATCTCAAAGATTACTCCTTGTTGGTGCATATTTGTGACAACAGCTTAGATTTGGTCTTTGGATATCTTGTAATTAGTTAAATGATAAACGATTAGCGGGTAGCGGGTTTAGCTTTGTATTAGTTAGTTGTAATGTTTGGGCTAACCAAACCCAATGAATTGGGTTAATGGGGAACGAATTAGGCTTAGACCAATTCGCAGTCCATGAGGTTTAACCAAGCCCAAGTAGCAAACCTTGTGTTATATAAACAAGGTTAGGCTTTAGGGTTTAGGTGAATCAGCCAAAAACAGAGTTTGAGAGAGATTTCGTGAGAGACTTAGGGCTTGGACGAAATTTTGTGTAGTTAGGGTCTTGATTGATTGTAATCAGTTGATAGATAATCAATAAAGATCCAGTTTGAAAGTGAATTGCTGATTTCTGTTCCTACGCGTTTTCTGCTATATTCTGATCAAGAGGATTCGGCACTCTTGATTAGATTGACAATTCTGTGAAAGATCCATATGAATAAAGGGGACCTACAATTGGTATCAGAGCATTAGGCTCTTGAAGAAGCTCGGTTCAGAATTGCATACTGCAGATTCGGGTGGAAGATTGAGAAATTGCAAAAATTTTGAAACCTGAAAACTAGGGTTTCGAAATTTTGTTTGGGTTTGATATAATTTTCTAAAATTTTAGGATTGTTTGATCTGTTTGCATATTTAATTTTGCTATTTAAAGTGTTTTTGGTTGCAGGTTTGGTTGATTTTTGAAGGATTTTGGCAAGAAAGTCTTGAAGATTCGAAGATTGTTCTTCGTGTTCTTCGTAAATTTTGAAAATTTTTGCTGATTTTGGTGTTTCGATTTTGCAGGAAGCTGTTAAAAGAATTTGGAAAATCTTCAGAAATTTCAAACATATTGAGTTTCCAAAATTTTCCAGCATAATTAACAATTTCGCTGACAAACCAGTGGAATTATCTGATCCAGCATATTTACCAGCGAAATTGTGTGACCTAGCAACTTTGGTAACCGTGTAATTGTCCTCAGCGACATTATTACGGTGATCGGCGAAATTAAAGTCGTCGTAATAGTGACCTGATTAGCCAGCGAAATTAACTGACCGGTGAACCAGCGAAATTAAGTCAGCATAATTAACTAGCATAATTAACCAGCGAATTTGATCAGCTAGCATATTTATTCCAGCAAATTTAAAAACCAGCATAATTATAATTCCTCTACTAGCATAATTATAACTACTCTATCAACATATTTAACTTGGTTTGCCAGCATAATTAGCGTGACACAGTGAAATTAACTTGGTTTGCCAGCAAAATTAAAAGGTGGAGTATTTATTTAGATACGTATAGAGGATTTAACGTTTTTGAAAATAGAAAGTGATCCGTAGCTCATCTCGACAAACCGTTTGCACGGTTGGATTCGTGGGATTTTTAGGACCAAAAAAAAAGACTCTGGAAAATCCCGAATTTGGTTTTCGACATTATATATCATTGGATTCGTTTTTTCGAGGCGATTCTAACGGTATAATTTGGTAAAAACAGTTTTCGGAAAAATATTGTACGGTTTTTATCAGTACGGTTACGGTAAAAGCGTGTTTAAAGATGGTTAAAATGGATAAGGTCAGTGAGACTGTTAAGAATTGGCCAAAGCTGAGAAACGTCAAAGAATATTCTGTCTGGAAAGAGGAGTTTGAGGGATTTGTGAAAAGTGAAGATACCAGAATGTGGTATTGTATGATTGATGGATATGTTGCTCCTACACGTCGTGTTGAAGGAAGGGTTAAGGTGATTTCTTATGAGATGATGGATGAATATGAGAAACAGGTGGTTGATGCTAAGAAGAAAGCCTTAGCTGCAATAAAAATGTCTTTACCTGATGGCATCAAGCATACTTTTATGAAGTACACTAATTCAAAGGATATGTGGGATGCATTAGAAAAGCGATATCAGGGAAATGCAGATGTTGTGGTAGAAGAGAAGAAGAAAGCTGTTGAGAAGAAGGCTGCAGAAGTTTCAAAGTGCATGAATGGTGTGAATGAACTTACATCAGAGGTGAAGGTATCATCAAAATCTGTAAGTCATGCGTGTCATAATTGCACTGAACTACAGGGTAAAGTTGACAGACTATCGGAGCAAAACAAAATTCAGTTAGCTGAATTGCAAAAATTAAAAGAGTCAAATGTTCTTTTGATTAAACGAGAGTCAAATTGTTTAGATAAACTCAAATCAAATGAACAAGAAATCAACAGTTTAACATGCAAAGTCAATGAACTATTACAGGTCGTTGATTTGGCTCGTGAAACTGTAAAGGATAAAACTAATGAATTTTCTGAAAAGTGCAGGGAATTGGCCGTTGCACAAGACCAAATTGTTGAACTTAAAGGAAAGTTAGACAAATTTGGAAAATCTTCATTAGTTAGGACTCAAATTCAAGCAAGTTTGAAAAAGAGTAATGATAAAAAGGGTTTGGGGTTTAGTAAAGCCTCATCTTCTAAAAATCAAGACTACTCCTTTTTACATGATGAAAATGAGTTAATTGATTTTGTGCCTACTACACCAGCTGTAGTGGATCCGATAGCTGTGGACTTGCCAAGTAGTCCAGAATCTTTGAAGGAATCTGTTGAGGCTAACAGTACACCTCATAAATGGGATGAGGATACTGAAGAGAAAAAGAAGAAAATATTTAAAAAGAGATTTAACAAAAAGAAAATTTATAAGATAACATCTTGTTTTAAATGTCACACTAAAGGGCACGTGGCGAGTTGTTGTCCTTTGAAGAAAAATAAGCAAAAAGTTGATGAGGTTAAGGAAGGGAATAGGGTTGGTTTGAATAATAATGTTCAACAACATTGTCAATATAATCAACCAAGATTTCAATCTAAAACTTCAACAGCTGGAAGATTTGATAGACCAAGAAGCAATTCTACACAATTTAGTCATTTTAATGGTAAATCAAATCGGTTTCAAAATCAAAATAGAAATTTTGGATATCAAAATCGATACCAAACTTCTGGTAATCGAAATTTTCAAAGAAGAAACGAACATAGGGGTTTTAGTAACTCGAATGTTTAGCAACATCCAATTTTTTTTCAAAATTCATGGTTTGATAATGGGAGAAGAAGGTATCAAGATAATAATTTTCAAAGGTCGGAAAATCAGAGAGTTTATTGGAACTCTCGTGATCAAAGACCTAGTGGAAGTTATAAATCTTGTTCAACAACAGGTAAGACATCCAAGACACCAGTAAGGTGTGATGGATATTGGTTAGAAGCATCTTATGTGGATTTAAATGGTCAACCCAAAACCGGTCAGGTTTGGGTTGTTAAGTCTAACTGAGTTGTTGAGTGTGTGCAGGATGACCAAGAAGGACTGTTGA
This sequence comes from Helianthus tuberosus, assembly GCA_030545235.1. Classification (NCBI taxonomy): domain Eukaryota; kingdom Viridiplantae; phylum Streptophyta; class Magnoliopsida; order Asterales; family Asteraceae; genus Helianthus; species Helianthus tuberosus. Next base: position 27,688,197 of record CM060432.1, read on the forward strand.
TGTGTTCGACAGTGGTTGTTCCTGTAAAGCATCTGAGGTGAATCGTAGGTTAACATGGGTAACAAATTATTTACTTCAGTGATGGTTGTGATTTTTCTAAACTTCAAAAGTGAAAAACTTATTGTCAGATTTAAGTGGGAGTCTGTTTGGTTGTAAATTTGTGTTTTCAAAACTTATCCATAAAAACAAAAATTTAGGGGGAGAATTTTCCCTAAGCCAAAAAGAGTTTAGTTAGTGCGTGTGTTTAGGGGGAGTAAGTTATAAATTAAAAAATTTTTAAATCCAAAAACATTGAAAAATGAAAACATAAAAAAAGAATGAAAAATTAAAAAAAAAAAAAGAGATTTCATGGTGTGAAAAATGAGAAATGATAGTACATCAGCAAGTTAGACTGTCACACTGAAAATAAATTAAATTGATTAAGTGTGATAGCAGCTTCATTATACGATGTATCAGTAGGCAAAAAGCATGAAATAATCAACTTACCAATGTGATATAAACCTAAATGAACTGTGTGTGAGTGGGGAACACATCAGTGGTGTATAGTTTAATGACCTTAAATCTTGCGTTGATAGATTGCCAAAATCTGAAGTTTTGGGTCTTTATATTGATTTTTCATCTGGGGATATCAGGGGTGTCCTTCTGCTACATCCAGATACATGCTGACCTAGACACACCCAGGATATCTTAAAAGAGTTAAAAATGCCAAAACCCTTAAATGAAGAAGCTCTCAAAGAGAGTCATTCAAATGTGCAAAATGCATAAATCGTACCAAAAATGGTATTTGTCATAGCCCCCGTTAGATATTTTGGTCTCTTTGTTGTACGGAAGTACTGACCTGTTCACCAATTATCTAAACGTTGAAAAACAAAACAGATGAATTCAGTATACTCACCTACTACGATGAATCTTTGTGCATACCTTGATCGCGGGGGTATATCCTAAAGTGGAACACACTAGTATATCAGAATAATATTACCTTAACGTTTCATACGGTAATGGAACTTGAAATGTTCATGCATTTTGTTTAAGTGGACAAACATACTGGTAATCGTCTTGGAGTGCTTTTCACGAAAAATTAAATAAAGAATTATCTAATTGTGTGAAACAGTTTGATTTTGCTGATATGATCTTCTTACCAGGGATTCTCACAAAAATAAAGTGTTTATTGCTTTTTCGTATTTATTTACTTGTTTTTAGAAAACATTAAAAATCCAAAAATAGTGTCTTTTTCTGTTTAAAATTCTTAATGTACGGAAAACTGTTATTCTTGGAGAAATTGTTACTGATAGGGGGAGACGGTGTTGGAAAGTGAGTTCAAAATTTAAATCATGCGGGTTATAGGGTGCGTGATTAAAAAGTTTTGCGTGTTGGTGATAAATTGAAAATGCTTAATCTGTGATACAGTTTAACTATCTCTTGAAAAATAATGATTTATTTAACTTTGTTGAAAAATTCTTATGGTTTCTCGAGATGTTTGTTTTATAGTATACAGATTGAAGCAGTATGTTGCTGAGAAGTTAAAGTGATGAGTTGCTGTGAAGAGATGAGAGTTTGATTGTATGCATGGTAGAACCTCCTTTCTACATTGCAGACAAAGTTGAAGACTTTGAAGATTGCTATTCAAATGCTGAACTGGAGTTTACTCAAACGCTAAAGTTTTTGAAGATTTGGTGATTGGATGCATCAGCTTAGGGGGAGTCTGTTGCTGACAGAAGCTGTTGAAGCTGAAGCTATCCAAAGACCAAAGACAGTGCAAGAATCCATGAAGATTGCAAGAAGACTGAAGACAAAGTTATATTATGAAGCTATTGTCAAGGGGGAGTTTGTTGGTGCATATTTGTGACAACAGCTTAGATTTGGTCTTTGGATATCTTGTAATTAGTTAAATGATAAACGGTTAGCGGGTTTAGCTTTGTATTAGTTAGTTGTAATGTTTGGGCTAACCAAACCCAATGAATTGGGTTAATGGGGAACGAATTGGGCTTAGACCAATTCGCAGTCCATGAGGTTTAACCAAGCCCAAGTAGCAAACCTTGTGTTATATAAACAAGGTTAGGCTTTAGGGTTTAGGTGAATCAGCCAAAAACAGAGCTTGAGAGAGATTTCGTGAGAGACTTAGGGCTTGGACGAAATTTTGTGTAGTTAGGGTCTTGATTGATTGTAATCAGTTGATAGATAATCAATAAAGAACCAGTTTGAAAGTGAATTGCTGATTTATGTACCTACTCGTTTTCTGCTATATTCTGATCAAGAGGATTCCACACTCTTGATTAGATTGACAATTCTGTGAAAGATCCATACGAATAAAGGGGACCTACACTCCTCCTGCTTCTCCACCGTCTAGGAAGTTCGAGTTTTCTCCTCCCCGTGATGACCTAGGTGAAAAGGGAAAACCAGATGACGTGGAGGTTGAGCGTGTTGGTGAAGGTGGTGGTGATGATGCAGGTGGTGCTGGTGGAGGTGGTGCTGGTGGTCATGGCCGCGGTAAAGGTATTGACACCGGGGCAGAGTCAAGTGAGGCTACGCCTCGTCAGACCATCTATACCAAACGTCCACCAGCTTCTGGTGGTGGTGTTACTTCGGGAGTACGCCAAAGTCAAGAATTTGAGAATATCCGAGCTGATTCCTGGGATACTCATAACCCGGCATATGATGATTTGCCGCATGCTCCTCGATGGAATTTAACCCAGGGCTTTCGGATGAATGACAGTGGTAACTGCCGAGAGTTCTTCTCCTTGTCCCTCCCCCCTGCTGAGAGGTTGTTCCAGAAAAAACGTAACCGGTTTGATCTCCTGGATGATCATATTCACGTTGGGATCAACTTTTTCGCTACCTCCCAAGAGATTGTCCGGGAGTGGAAACTGATGGGGGAGGAGACTCTCGAGTTTGAAAATGAGAAAAAAGCATTCGCTGAGGAGAGAGAGAAGTTCAACGCCGAGAGGAAAGGCTTGTTGTGGAGGGTATCTGATGCAGAAGAAAAACTTGCTTAGGAAAAACATATTAACTCCAACAAGCAAAAAGATTGGGAGGTCGCTTGTGAGCGAACTAATAAGGAGTTTCAAGCACAACGTGAGGCGATTGTCAGGATGTCTGCTGAGAAACGCAAAATCAGTGAAGAAGCTGAGCAGGCGCGTGTTGCGTCCCAGAAGAGGGAGGAAGAGTACGTCCAACGCATAGCTAAGTTGGAATAGCTTGCTGAGGCAAAGGTTGCTGAGTGCAAGGCTTCTGAACTTCTTGCTGAGGAGGTGTCTGCTGATTGCAAGTGGTTGCTTTCACGCGTGGTGCCTTTGGTAACTTCCTTTGTATATGTCTACTTTCGATTCGTGTTTATCACTCTTCTTATGTTTCTGTGTGCTTCTTGTAGATTGCTGAACGTATTGTGAAATCTCATGAGCTTGCTAGTTACATGTTTAAATTGGGTCGAGCGGCATATAATAGCGGGCGGAAGGATGGTTACAGCGAAGGTAGGGCTGCAACTGCTAATAATGAGAAAGACTATCATTTCGAGTTGTACAAGGACGATTGTACTGCTGCTTACGCTGCAAAACGTCGTGACTACGAGTTTGTTGAATTTGGTATTGTTAAAGCTGTCGACAAGTTATCCCGGAGGGCTAACGCTGTTGAAGTTTTGAAGAAAGCTCTTGGTGATGAAGGCCATGGAACGGAAGGTGCGGGCCCAAGTCATCATGATTGAAGGATTCCGGCCTGCGCGCCGTGTATGGCCTTGGTAGCCTTGTAACTATCTGACAATATCGTAAACAATTCCACTTGATGCCTTGTGAACAATTTGCTCATAGTTGTCATGTCTGTCAGTAACTATGGTACATTTGGTATATTCTATATTAATTTTTGGTTTAACCTCTTTTGTTTGTTTTGAATTTTTCTGTCGTTACAATATGTGCATGTGTAATTACTTTGATTAGTTATTACGAATGAGTGATGGCGCTGATAGGTTGTGTTGTGTTAGTTACAACGTTTATTCTGCCGTTTAAGCGCGTGAGCTGATTCGTATGTACGAAGTGATCGAGTTACAGGTTATTGTGTGGACCCAGCTATGTTCAGCTTTGGGGATTCTACAATGTTTGTTTACCATTTTTTCGATGCTTTCGTGTTTATGTGGGCACGAAGTATTTATTTGGCGTTTTCTAGGCTTTGGTTGTGTCTCTGACCCGGCTGTGCACTTGGTTCTGACGAGCCTTGGAGGTCTACAACGTTTCCTAAGGTCGAGCCATTGATGTTTTCGTGTATGCCCAAAGTAATATATGCAGTTGTAGCGAAAAATTCTCATGAGAAAAGATAGCCAAACACTTCTTGTATTAGTGCTAAATGTGTTGGCGCGCATCCATTACAAGTACATAGAAAAAACTTCGACTGTTTACATGTAGCATCTTCTTAACTGCTGGGCGTTCCAGGTTCTTGGGACCTCGTTGTTGTCCAGGGTACGTAATTTATACGCCCCTTTCCCAAGGACTTCGTCTACAACATAAGGCCCTTCCCATTTGGGAGCTAATTTTCCGGGTTTCTCGGCATTGGACGCCTCGTTGTCGCTTAGGACGTATTCTCCGGGATTGAACGCGCAAATTCGAACCTTGGAGTTATAATACTTCTCCAGTTTGGTTTTGTATTTCACTTCACTAATTGCCGCCATCTCTCTTCTTTCTTCTATGAGGTCAAGGTCCAACCTCCTTTCTTCTTCATTGTTGATCATGTTCATCGAGAACATTCTTGGTGATGGTAGCCCGATCTCTGCTAGTATAACGGCCTCGGAACCATAGACTAAACTGAACGGTGTCTCTCCGTTACTTGTTTTTGGCATCGTCCTATGGGCCCATAATATGCTGGGTAGTTTGTCAACCCAGCCTCTTCTTTGTGTTCCCAATCGTGGTTAATACCGTCTACAATGCTCTTGTTGACGGCCTCCACTTGACCATTCCCCTGTGGGTGCGCAACCGAGGAGAAGGTATGCTCTATGTGCAGCTCTTTGAACCAGCGTTGTAGATCTTCTACAGCAAAATGTGTTCCGTTATCGGTGATAATCCTTAGAGGCAGCCCGAATCTGCAGATGATCTGTTCCCAGATGAAACGCCGCACCACGAAAGATGTGGTTGATGCCAGTGCCCTTGCTTCCACTCATTTTGTGAAGTAGTCTACTGCGACTATGATAAATTTTACTGCGCCCGGGGCTTCAGGAAAAGGGCCAACCATATCTATTCTCCATTGTTGAAACGGCCAAGCCGTTATTACGGGGACTAGTTCATTTTTGGGGCGCATCATTTTCGGGGCAAGTCTCTGGCACCCGCTGCATTTCCTCAAAACCTTCACTATGTCTAGGTGCATTCCAGGCCAGTAGTACCCGACGTTCATCACTTTCGCTACCACCATCCTCGGACCGACATGGATGCCACAGATTCCTTTATGTATCTCCCGGATCAGGTAGTTTGCATCTTCTGGGTCGACGCATCTCAACAACGGCCCTAGGTATGATCTTCGGTACAAGATTCCATCAACCATCTGGTAATGCTCGGATTTGTACTGAACTTTCCTTGCTTCGGCTTTGTTTGCTGGTAAGATCCAAGACTGGAGATACATGATTATGGGAGTCATCCAAGATGTTGTTCCCAACTGAATAACGCTTACTTTCCTTAGTGGCACTGATGGATTGCTCAGAACTTCGATGCGCACGTCCTTCGCCAAGTGCTGGAAACTGGTGGATGCTAGCTTACTTAGTGCGTCTGCTGGTTTATTCTCGCTTTGATTGATATGGTGCACCTTGTAAGAGTGGAAGTTTTGCAGCAATGCTTTCGCTTGGTCTAGGTATAACGCCATTACATCTCCTTTAGCATCGTACTGGCCGTTAATCTGCCCGGCTACTAACATGGAGTCCACATGCGCCTCGATGTGTTTGACTCCCATCTTGATCGCTAACCTCAGGCCGGCAAGAAAGGCTTCATATTCGGGTTCATTATTCGTGCTCTTGAAGTCTAACCAGATGGCATACGTGAATTCGTGTTTTTCTGGACTTACCAGCCTAAGTCCTGCGCCTGCGCCATCCTCATTGGATGCGCCATCTGTATACAGTAGCCATGGTTCCTCTGAACGTTGCCTTTCAGCTCTTTCCATTGCCTTACACTCCCTGTCTTTGTCGTCGGGCACTTCTGTTATGAAATCAGCCAACACCTGGCCCTTGATTGCTGGTCTTGGCCTGAAGACCACGTTGTGGCCTCCTAGTTCTATCGCCCACTTTGCTAATCTTCCAGATATCTCAGGCCTTGCAAGGATGTTGCCGATGTTGTAGTTTGTTAACACGTGAATGACGTGGTTGGTGAAGTACCTGCGCAACCGCCTTGATGCATGAATCAGTGCCAGCACTAGCTTTTCCATTATAGCATACTGTGTTTCTGGATCGTTCAGAGTGCGAGACACATAATAAACTGGTGTCTGTACGCCTTGTCGGTCTACGAGCAAAACTGCCCCCACTGCTCTGTCTGAAGCTAACAAATACATCACTAGGGGCTCTCCTTTTACCGGGGCCGTCAGTGTTGGCAATCTTATGCAATCCTTCATTTCTCGGAACGCTTGCTCGGCTTCCGGGCTCCACTGGAACTGACTTTTCTTTATGCAATTGCGAAGTGTCTTGATAAACGGGAAAGATTTAGCTGCATGGTTTGCTAGGAAGCGGTTGAGTGCTGCTAACCGTCCGGCCAACTTCTGCATTTCCTTGATCGTCGATGGTGAAGGCATTCGCTCGCTTGCGTGCACCTTTTCAGGATTGACTTTGAAACCATCCTTTGTGACGATGAAACCCAGGAACTTTCCCTCATCCATGCCAAAGGAACATTTCGCTTGGTTTAGCTTGATACTTACGCCGCGTAGTGTATCGAATGTTTTTTGAATGTTTGCCAGTATCATACTTTCCTCCTTGCTCATAATGACTAGGTCGTCCATGTACACTTCAATGTATTTGCCTATGGCGTCGTTGAATGTTTCATTCATCAGTCTCTGATAAGTTGCGCCGGCATTCTTTAGTCCGAAAGGCATTTTGGTGTAACAGTACAGTCCTGTCGGTGTGCGAAATGCGGTTTTGTCCTCGTCTTCGATGGCCATCTGCACTTGATGGTATCCCTTATAGCAATTGAGGAAACATTTCCATCTGAATGTCGCTAGCGAGTCGATCTTCTCATCAATATCTGGTAAAGGGTAACAGTCGCGCGGGCACGCTTTGTTTAGATCTTTGTAATCCACACACATCCTCCAACTGCCATTCCCTTTTTGGACCATTACAGGACTCGCCACCCAAGTTTGATATCGGACTTCTCTGATGATTCCAGCATTCAACAGCTCTATGACTTGTTCTTTCATAGCATCGTGCTTTATGTCTCCTAAATGACGTTTGCCATGTACCACAGGTTTGGCGGCCTCTGAGACGTTTAGTCTGTGCTCTGCTATATGCCGTGGAACACCCACCATGTCAGCTGGTGTCCAGGCGAACACATCCATGTTTTCAAATAACAACTTATTTAGCGCCGCGCGCGTGAGATTAGACATTGCAGGGCCTAGGGTGACTGTTTGTTTTGGGTATTTGCTGTTTAGTACCCATTTTTCGGCTTCCGCGCGAGGTGTGGGTTTGCTTGCTTTTGCTGGCCTGAGTTCATCTGTTGCCAAGACTTCTTTGCTTGCATAAATTATTGCTACCCCGGTCTCCGTTGGGAAACCCACCGCTGAATGTGGTCCGGAACAAATCATACTAAAATCTCCTTGGGACTTGTTGATGCACGAATGTCTAAAGCCTGCGTCTTATTCTTAGTTGTTCATGTATAGGGTCTAGATGTGTTAATTATGCAAAGTATAGGGGTTGAATAGGTAAAAGTGTGATTGAAATGTGCTGATTTCGCTTATATGGACATGTGTCATATGAGCGAAATCACTTCTAACTGATTTCGCTTATATGAACATGTTCATATGAGCGGAATCATTTCCCTATAAATAGTAGTAGTGTTTTCTCATTTTGTACGTCGATGTTTAGAGTGTAGCCGAACTGCTGCCCGATTATTTTCAGAAAGTTTAATGAGAAAACCGTATTAAAGTGATCTGCATCTGTTTCTACTCAATTTCTACTTTGATTCATGCTGATTGTGTATTTCCGCTGCATAATCAGTAGGTTCTAGCTCAGATTGACAAGCTCGACTGTCAAATATGGTCCTACAATTGGTATCAGAGCCAGTTGTGAATCAAAGCCTTCGTATAGCATTTTTTGAGTTTCTGACCTCTCTGACGGACAAAATGGACTGAAAATTCAACACATTGTGTAAAATTGTCTAATAACAAACCCTTGAGATTTTCAGAACTAAAATCGGCCTAAAAATGATCTAAAATGGTTCGTGAAGTGATTCCGCTTTTCTGTACCTGAGTGATTTCGCTCTTACGGACAAGTGAAATCAAGTGTTTTGTCACAACTAAGTGATTTCGCTCTTTTGGACACCTGATTTCGCTCATTTGGTCAAAGAGGGATTTCGCTTATTTGGTCATAGAGTGATTTCGCTTATTTGGTCATGGACTGATTTCGCTCTTTTGATCATGGACTGATTTCGCTTATTTAGTCATAGAGTGATTTCGCTTATTTGATCATAGTGTGATTTCGCTTATTTGTCAGTTAGAAGTAGATTTCGCTTTTAAGGGCTGTTTTTGTGTTACAACTTTGGTTTGAGCGTTTAGTCCGTTTTGTACGTGTTAGTGTGTTGGAAACTCAGTTTGTGCTAAAAGTTTTCGATAAAACAACCTGTTAATCAAAAGTTTAAACATTTTTGGAAATTTGTCACTAAAAATGGAAAACCAAGATTTTTACAACTTCTTCGTGGGCAGTGGTATGGCAGTAGGACAAACCTCGGGTAGTGTTATGCAAAACGTCAACATGGAGAACGAATTGGGAACAATGCAAAAGCCTCCCAAGTTGATGAATATAGATGAATATGCGGGATGGTCAAGCAGATTTAAGAACTGGGTTCAGGCTAATCATTTTGAGTGCTGGATGAAGATAGAGAGAAAGTATGTTCCACCAGTTGATGGTTTAAATAATAAGAAGAATATTGTAAGCCTGACAGAATCAGAACAGAATGATTTCAAAGCCGAGAAAAAAATGATTAGTATTCTCCAGCAGGCTATCAAAGAAGATATTCTAGTATTGTTGCAATATGAAGATAATGCTCAATCTATGTGGTTTGCATTGAAAGCGAAGTTTGAAGGTAGTGATTCCATGATCAAGAACAAGAAGGCTTTGCTCAAGAAGGAGTTTGATATTTTTACCAGTATGAAGGGTGAAACTACAAGGCAATTAATTGAAAGATATTGCCATTTGGTACATGAGATGAATAGATTAAAAATTGAAAAGTCTGATGAAGAATGGATTGACAAATTGTCTGATGCATTACCTTATGACGAGTGGGGCACATACCTGATGATGCTAAAGAACAATTCAGACTTTGCCAATTACAATCTTAGTTTGTTCATAGAAAAGATTGAAGCTCACGAGTTGGAATTGCTGAAAATCAAGAAAATGAACTCAGCGAGTGTGCAGCAGGATGTATCGTTGTATTACAAAGGCAACCCTACAGTATCAAACAATCAAAGCCCAAAAATACAAACAGGGTTCATTGCTGATAACACTTCAAGTGTTTCTTCAAACACTCCGCAATCTGGCAATTCTTCACCATTCGCGAACTTTGAACCAAATGTCAAAGCTCAGGAACAGCCTTCATCTCAAAGTTCTACTGGATCAAATCATCAGGCATACGTTTCTGGGGTGCAGTGTAATATTGCGGTGAATACTAAGAATGGGAATGAAATTACTGAAACAGCCGCGAAACGACACATTGCGTTACTTGCTTCCGTTCTTGAGGCTTATGAAGGCTTAGTAGCAAGGAGAATTGGTAATCCTGATATGACGAAGGAGGATTACGACCAAATCGATCCTGAAGAACTTGAACTAATTGACATCAAATGGGGCATGGCTAGTTTGGTGAGGAGGGCTCAACGTTTCATGGAAATTACAGGCCGGAACAGTTTATCAGGCCCCGATCAGAAGTTAGGGTTCGATAAGTCGAAAGTTACTTGTTTTAAATGTAAAGAACGTGGACACTTCAAACGAGAATGTCCCAACCGTGAAGTAAACAATCATCAAAACCCGTTCACCAACGACTATTACAGGCAAGCGATCTATCACCGACCAAATCAACAGCAAACTGTTCAGAGGCCACAGATTGAGAATAAACCGGAAAAGGCAATGATCGTGAATCAAGACGATGAAAAGGTTGCTGCAGGTTTCAGCTGGGATAAGTATATCCCCGGTAGTGATAAGCAAGCTATGATGGCAGAAGTTGTTGAAACATCTGAGATAGTTTCTGAGCCAGAGATAGTTACTGAAGATGTGTCTGTGGTTGTTGAAGAGATTCCTACTGAGAATGTGATCGATGTTGATGAAATAGCTGCTGAAGTGTATTATTATCAGTCTGAGCAGGAGGTTTTGGGAAGTTTAATGAAATCTGTATTGCCTCCTAACATTTCTGAATCTTTTGCAGGTTATTTTGAAGAACCAAGGACCGGATCATGTCCAAGATATGAGGAGAAGAAAGAATTTGTTGAAGAAATGATCGATGTCACAAAGGAAATGACCGAAGAAACTTTGAAAGAAATTGCTGACAAGGCTCTCATGGCGAAACTGAGAGAGGTAGACTCAGAATCCGAGGAGTCTAAGTCTGTCAGTAGTAAGTCTGTCAAACAAGAGGAATCTAGAGTTCAGGAAAACGAATCAGTCAAACTGTCTGAGTCAGAGTCGAAAGATGTCGGTAAACAGGAAGTGAAAACCGCTCATGAAGCAGAGGTTGTTGAGAAATTGGATTCAATCTCTGAAACACCATGCCAAAAATGTTTACAACCGTGCATGGAGTGTCTTGAAAAAGACACTAAGTTTCAGGAATTGAAAGAACATGCTGACATGTTAAAATTTGATCGAGGACAAGTTAAAGAAGCATATGATACACTAGCCAGATCAGTTAAAATGATTAAAGAAGAAAGTGTCGAAAATGATAAAGCCACAAAACTTGCAAAAGCAACACTTTTTGATAAACAAGTGGAAGTTAATTTTCATCTTGACACAATCGCATCATTAAAGAAAGAGTTAGAATTAACTAAAATTGAAAATGAGCGAATCGATAATAAATTGATGAGCTATGTTGCATCGTCCTATGTCCTTGAACAGAATATTCCACAGCAGATCAATGCAACACCAGTTTTTAAAAGCATTCCACCCCCAATGTGGAATCATTATACTCAAAAGTATCTAGATGGGGTGGAAGCTGCATTGAATCTCAAACTAAGGACAATTGAGGATGAGTTGCCAGAGAGCATAGATGTTACATTCTCTGCGTCTGACACCGACAGCGAGTCTCAGGTCATCAAGACTGTTGTCGATCAGGTGTTAGATGAAGAGAGTGATAACTCTGATGTTGAAGTTATGAAATCTCATTCTGAGAAGTCTGTTACTGATTCTGAAGATGAGGGTAATTTTTTAGAACGTTTCATACCGAAATCAGACAAGAGTACGAATGATGATCCGATTATGGTGGTTTACACTATGATTGGAACTGGCAAGCTTTATGCTGATTTTGAGTATCCTCTTCAGAATGTTAAGATTGAAAATGTCGAGAAAGTTTTCAAATTTGTTGAAATAGACATTAATGTGGTAAACAACAAAGAATTTTTTGCAAAAAACTAAAAAGTCATTTGTTACAACACGTGTCAACAACTCGGGGAAAAAGGAATGGGAAGGTAATGGTAACAAGAAAAATGGTAACAACTTTAAAAACAAAGGAATTGGTTTTGAGAAAAAGATGGCTAAGAAGGTTGTCAAGCCAAAAGATAAAATGAATGATGTTTTTGTTGTTGGACCAAGTGTGGATGATGAGAAGGAATACATTTTTAGTCAAAAAGCAGTTGACGATTTTAATGCGGCTAAGAAACTGAAAGTAGAGTCATTCAAGTCAATTTTTGTTGAGTATGACAAAAGAGTTTGTTATCGCTGCAATGAAATCGGGCACATGGCAAAACAATGCAAGAAAGTTTTCGAAAAACTTGTCATTAACCCTGTTGTTCAAAAACCTCGACCTAAGTCACCAGATGACAAAAAGGGTAAAAAACCAATGGTTTCACCAATCCGCATCTTGAAGAGGGGTGAATCGTTGAAGTCGGAAGATAAGCCGAAATTGACATTCGAGATTGGCGAATCTTCAAAGTCTCAAAAGACTTCAAAGATTTATCCAAAAACAAAAATTTTTGAAAATCAATCATGGGTTGCAAAGTCGAAACCATTGGTCGAGGAGAAAAGGATGGAAAACATTTTGAAGAATGAAACAAAGGTTTTTGAAACTCAATCATGGATGGTTAAACCAAAACAATCAGTTGAGGTGGAGAAAATGGAGAATGAGTTAAAATTTGATTCAAAAGTCTTTAATCCAAATGTTTTAAATATTTTTGGAAAAATGGTTGACAGAAAAGTCAAAGGGACAAAGAAATTTTATGCATCAAAAGTGGGTGCTAATGATAAACAAGAATTTGAATTTGAACTTGATAGATTTCTTGCAGAGTTTCCCCCGATCAAAAATGAATTAAAACCAAAAGCTAAAACTGATGTTCCAAATGTCACGTTTAGTTTTCCAAAGATTGATGAGAAATGTGATGTAGAGTTTGGAAGTGTCTCAACAGTTAAAAAGCCATGGGTTTCATTGTTTGAATGAATTTGATATGATATTTGCAGGGGCTACCCAAGTCGATACTATCAAAGTGGATTATGGATAGTGGTGCTTCAAGGCATATGACTGGGACGCTTGCTCTGCTCTATGATGTCAAATCCATAAACGGAAGCTATGTTGGATTTGCCGGGAACCAAGGTGGAAGGATTGTTCGTCAAGGAACGCTGTCAAATGGCGTGATTTCATTCGACGAAGTGAACTACATAGTAGAGTTAACAAACAATTTACTCAGTATTTCACAAATCTGTGATAAAGAGTTTAGTGTAGATTTTACAAAAACTTAATGTGTGGTTTTGAAACTAGGGTTTAAAATCCCTGATGAGATGGTGCTGTTGCGGGCTCCGCGGGAGAATGATCTTTATTATCTAGATATGAGCGTCGCAATGCCAACATCCCATCAGAAACAGTGTTTTGTGTCAAAAACTAAAGCAACAGAAAAGGATTCGATTATGTGGCATCGAAAGATGGGCCATATTCATGTTCGCAAAATGAACTTTTTGGTACACAATGATTTGGTTGATGGTGTTAATCTAAAGAATTTTCACTTAAATGATGATTGTGTAGCGTGTAAGAAAGGAAAGCAGACTCGGAAGTCACACCCATTGAAGATGATGAATACAATCAGGTTACCTCTTGAGAGATTGCACATGGATCTCTTCGGGCCTGTCAACGTAAAGAGCATCAGCGGAGATTTATATTGCTTGGTGGTGACTGATGACTTTACGAGATTTTCTTGGGTAGTGTGCTTGGAACGAAAAGATCAAACTTTTGAGTCTTTGATGGTGCTTTTCAAGAAAATGGAAACGGTGTATAAACTGCCAATCCGAAGGATTCGGAGCGACAACGGAACGGAATTCAAGAACAACAAGATGTACGAGTTCTGCAACGAGAAGGGAATTCTTCATGAATTCAGTGCGCCATATACACCACAGCAAAATGGCGTAGCTGAACGAAAGAATCGGACCCTGATTGAGACAGCCCGTACAATGTTAGCCGATTCCAAGCTACCAATCTTTTTCTGGAGTGAAGCAGTATCAGCAGCCTGTTACACATTGAATAGAGTTCTCACTGTCAAGAAGTACAAAAAGACTTGCTTTGAGCTACTGCACCGTTATAAGCCGAATCTTGAGTTTTTGGAGCCGTTTGGGTCTCCTTGCACGTTTATTGATGAAAACGGTAAATTTGGCGCTAAATCTAATGAGGGTTTCTTTGTAGGTTACGCTAGCCCGCTGAAGAGGGTGTTCGTACCATGCCTGGGTAAGGTGATTCAAGTTTAACACGTGGATTGTCAGAAGCACACTCCATCATTACAACTTCCCGGACAAAGATTCTTGTTCGACTACGATAAGCTCTGGGAGTCGTTTGATCTGCCGGTCGAGCCGAGTGAGGAGGAATTAACTCTTATGTACCTGTATCAACAAAATGTGTCATAGGAACAAGTATCTAGACCGCTAGAAGTTTCTCAACCCACCGTGGGTACTCACGATGATGAAGCAGAACCGAGTGGAACAGCTCACGAACCACCAGAGGAACCAGCTCCATCGTTTGATGAATCTGACGACTCAGAAGCGGAACCCGCTCCGACTTTTGACGAGGATCCAACGGAAGTTGAGGATCAAACCGTTGATCTTGACATATCGAGCTTGGAATCGGAAGTGAATGTGCCTGACAATGTTATGCCACGAACGTTGTCTTATCATCCCTCAGAACAGATTATTGGCGACCTACAAAGTGGTGTCAAAACCCGATATCAAATAGACCGAGCTCTTACATGTTTCTATTCATCTATTGCTGATATGCAGAAAGAAGTCTCATTAAAATGTTTTATTTCCCAGATAGAGCCCAGAACCTACAAAGAGGCATTGACCGAGGATAGCTGGGTGAATGCAATGCAGGAGGAGCTGTAGCAGTTCGAAAAACTAGGCGTCTGGAGACTTGTCAATTTGCCACAAAACCAGAAGTAAATCAAGACGAAATGGGTTTTTAAGTGCAAGCGAGATGACAGAGGAGTTGTGGTGAGAAACAAAGCGCGACTTGTGGTTCAAGGTTTCAGTCAACAGGAAGGAATAGATTATGATGAAGTTTACGTACTGGTTGCCAGACTTGAGGCAATTCGGATTTTTCTAGACTTCGCGTCTTGGAAAGATTTTAAAGTATATCAACTTGACGTCAAATATGCCTTTCTTTACGGGAAAATAAACGAAGAAGTGTATGTGGGGCAACCGCCGGGGTTCACAGACCCAATACACAAAAACAAGGTGTATCTTCTGGATAAAGCGCTTTATGGACTCCACCAGGCCCTGAGAGCCTGGTACGAGACGCTTTTCAAATACTTGCAGGACAACGGGTTCACAAGAGGAACAGTAGATAGCACTTTGTTTACTAAGGAAGTGGCAGGACACTTGTTGATCGTGCAGATTTATGTTGACGATATCATTTTTGGATCCACAAATGATGACTTGTGCAAAGAATTTGAAAAGGTGATGAAGAAAAAATTTGAGATGAGCTCAATGGGGGAGATGAAGTTCTTCCTAGGGCTGCAGATAGAACAAATGCCCGACGGGATCTTCATTCACCAAACGAAGTATGTGAAGGACGTGCTTAACAAGTTCGACATGACAGATTGCAGTCCTGCATCCACTCCCCATGCACAGAATCACGGAATTTGTCCAGACGAGAATGGTGTGAAGATGGATGAAACATTGTACCGATCAATTATTGGATCTCTGATGTAGCTCACGGCTTCTCGTCCAGACATCATGTACCCAGCGTGTCTCTGTGCCAGATATCAGTCAAATCCAAAGCAGTCACACCTGACAATAGTAAAACGTATCTTACGGTATTTTAAAGGCTGCCTAAGCATCGGCTTGTGGTATCCTCGATCGGGTGACTTTACTTTATCTGGTTTTGCTGATTCTGACTTTGGAAGCTGCAAGCAAAACGCAAAGTCCACCACTGCTGGGTGTCAGTTCTTTGGAACTCGACTCGTTACCTGGCAGTGTAAGAAACAAACCGCAGTAGCGCTCTCTACTTGTCAGGCTGAATATGTTTCAGCCTCCAGCTGTTGTTCGCGGATCCTTTGGATCCAACAGCAGATGCGCGACTTCGGTTTGCAGTTCTTAGACACTCCAATCTATGTGGACAATGAAGCAGCTATTAACATCACTAAAAATCCGGTTCACCATTCAAAAACGAAACATGTTGAAATCCGTCACCACTTTATCCGTGATTGTCACGAGAAAAAGTTAATTCGGATTGAACACTTGCACACCGATGATCAGAAAGCGGATTTCTATACTAAACCATTTGACAAAAAGAGATTTTATTATCTTTTAAAATTGAACGGGATGAAAAATCTGCAATCTGGGAGGGTTAATGAATGTGAAGCCGAGTTGGGCGGCGATCTGACGTGAACCATGTCGTGTTGTCAAATTTGTTTGTACAGTTTATTTTCTGCTTTTCGATAAAAACAAAAACACAAAAATATGTTTTTTTTAGGGGGAGAAAGTTTGCAGAAAAATACAAAAACATGATAAAATCTACAAAAACCAAAAACATTTGAAAAAGTAAAAATGAGTTTGTGTAAAAAAAAAGGGAAATGATAGTACATCAGCTAGACAGGTGCAGTACGCTAAAGAATTGTAATGTATAAATGTGTTAAGCAGTCTTGTAGGTGATATGCCGATAGGTTTTTACACATTTAGTAGATATGATCGGGATATAAACATAAAAATTACTTGCTTTTATGTGGGGAACATCTCTCGGATATATGGGTAACCCCCAAAATCTCGTTTGAAAGATTCCTTTTTCTGATATACTAGGAATAGATACTCATTGATATCTGGGGTATTATTCCAGGACTTCTGCTGAACGGTAGTTCTGACCTAGTCCTCGAATAATACTTTTCGCAATGCTTGAAACATAGCATCACCCTCAGCATATATGATAAGACAATAAAATTGCTTAGCAAATGCTGTTGTAAAAAGATCCTCTAAAGGGGACACACTTAAAAGTTGAGTCATGATCTCTCTGCTGAACGGTAGTTCTGACCTGAGCTCTCATGATTCTTCATAATTTATTAACCCCTTACAGATATCATTTGCGGTATTCTTACCTGTAAGACTGAATATTGGGATCTGGATACGGGAGTATATTCTGAGGTGGGACACATATAAAAGTTAAGCTTTAAAAGATTAAATCCGTATCCTGAACAGATTGAAGTTTGTGTGAGGATTTAAAGTGGACCAGTATATCGGCAATCAATGCAAACTGTTTAATATTGGTAATGTAATCCAGCTTAACGGTACTTGTATCTCGTCGGCAGCTGATATGATTCCTTAACACGCTCACAAAAAGATTGTGTGTACATAGTTTCAGTTTATCCTGTTAAAATCCAAAAAGATTTTATTTTCTCATCTTATTTTTCAACAACCAATGTTGGGAATCAGATGATCAAAGCCTTGTGCAGATCATGTCAGTGTATAATGAGGGCTGGGTAAGCTGGTGATGCAGAACAATGATTGGTACAATGTTTGATGGTTAAAAAGTGTTTGAAAGTTCAAAACGTTCAAAAGTTCATTTATTTGAACTATTTTCAGAATAAGAATACTGTGTACTTCATAATTCGGTCATCCAAGGTCATTGATTTGGATTTGGTTGACTGGTTGTGACGGTGTTTAATCTGAAAAGTGTCAAAAAGTAATTTTTTTTGAAAAACAATATCCTGATTTTGCTCATGTGTCAATGAAAAATAATTTTGAAAATTAAAAGGTTTAAAATTTGATGGTAAAGTGTTAAGTTTAGTTGTTTGGATTCTTTATATAGTCAAATCTTTATAGTATTGTGAAAGAACCAGATCATAAATTTTGAACATTTAAAATGTTTATTCTTATAGATGTTTGAGGTTTGCAGGTGAAGGTTCCAGATTAAGATCCTGATAGCAAAGTCTTAGGGGGAGTCTGAAGACGAGCTTGATGCAAAAGGACGCTTGTTGCTGGTAATCCAGGTGTCGATCCCAAAAGCACGGAAGATTGATGAAAGGGGGAGCCTGCGAAAGAGAAAGAGAAGCTTAGGAAGTTGCTAAAGAAGTCTAAGCCTCGTGAAGGAAAATTCAAGTCCCTGTAAAGTTTGAAGACCAAGACTGAAGACTGCGGCTTTATCCAAGGGGGAGTTTGTTGATGCACGAATGTCTAAAGCCTGCGTCTTATTCTTAGTTGTTCATGTATAGGGTCTAGATGTGTTAATTATGCAAAGTATAGGGGTTGAATAGGTAAAAGTGTGATTGAAATGTGCTGATTTCGCTTATATGGACATGTGTCATATGAGCGAAATCACTTCTAACTGATTTCGCTTATATGAACATGTTCATATGAGTGGAATCATTTCCCTATAAATAGTAGTAGTGTTTTCTCATTTTGTACGTCGATGTTTAGAGTGAAGCCGAACTGCTGCCCGATTATTTTCAGAAAGTTTAATGAGAAAACCGTATTAAAGTGATCTGCATCTGTTTGTACTCAATTTCTACTTTGATTCATGCTGATTGTGTATTTCCGCTGCATAATCAGTAGGTTCTAGCTCAGATTGACTCGCTCGACTGTCAAATACGGTCCTACAGGACTCTCTTCCCAAGAGGATATCATGTCTTGAATGTGCAGGCAGTACCATGAAAGTAACTTCTTCGGTTCTCGAATTCCTTCCGTCTGAGAGCAGCACTGGGAATGATATCTGGCCAAGAGGAAAAACGGCTTCATTGCAGAAACCAGTTAGTGGGTAGTCGACTGGCTCTAAGCGCGCTTTGTCTTCTTGGTCGAATTGGTTGAAGCATTATTCGTAGATGATATCTGCAGTGCTCCCTGGGTCGATGAAAATGTAGTCGGTTTGGTAATGACCGACTACCCCAGATATAACTATGGGTCGCCTTTCTCTTGGCCCTCCTCTTACTACTGGAAAAATGACTTGTCTCTCGCGCCAAGAGTCATCTTGTGTGCGTTTGTTATAGTTCTTTCTTGGCCTTCGTGGACCTCCTTGAACCATGTGAGTTTCTAGTTTTCGGAGCTTCTTGTTGTCTGGCCCTTCTTCCCTTCGTTGAATTTGTCGGTAGTCGCGCTTTCCACCATTCACCAGATGGGTAAGTCTGCCATCTTTCAGGGCCCTTTCTATCTCTTGTTTTAGGCAAAAACAATCGTCGGTCAGGTGACCTGTGTCTTTGTGAAACTCACAGAAAAGGTTTGGGTCTTGACCCCTCTTGTTTCGCATCTGTAGAGGAGGTTTGAATTGGTGATTTTCGGTTAACAAAACCTCAGAAGGAGTCTTTGTTAAGGGTGTCCACTGTTTTTCTCTGTTCTCCCTTTTGACCTCCTTGCGATGCGCGATCTGGTTGATTGTATTGCGCGCGTCTTCTCTTGCTGGGCTTCTTTCTCTATAATCGGGTGTTTTCCACGATTGGCCTTTGCCTTTCTTGTTGCGCCGATCGTTGTGGTTGTAACTGTATTGACGGCTGTCATCGCCGGTCAATTGTTTGTCTGTGCGCACGATTGTTTTTGCTGCCTCAATTAAGGTTTCCCAATCTTTG
Source organism: Helianthus tuberosus (assembly GCA_030545235.1). NCBI lineage: Eukaryota > Viridiplantae > Streptophyta > Magnoliopsida > Asterales > Asteraceae > Helianthus > Helianthus tuberosus. Next base: position 27,707,571 of record CM060432.1, read on the forward strand.
GGGCCTCCATCTCTTCCTTTCAGTCTCTTGATCAAGTCGTCGCGCTTTACTGCCCTCATAAAATGTGCGTGCATCATCTTTTCACCTACATCACCGATTTCTAGACATTCCTTGTTATACCTGGTGACGAAATCTTCCACGCTTTCATGATCTTTCCTCCAAATATTCAGGCAATCAGCAGGGTCTCTAGTGTGCCTGCGCTGTTGAGAGAAGTGCGCGAGGAACTTGTCTCGAAACTCAACCCATGACTTAATCCTTCCTGCTGGTAGGCTGTCAAACCACACGCGCGCTGCGCCGACAAATGTTTGTGCGAAAAGATGACACCAAGTTGGTAAGTTCCAACCACCTGTTACTCCTACGCCATTGACAACTTGGAGGTGGTCGTCGGGATCTGTTAAGCCGTTGTATTTGCCTACATTGTGTGGTAGTTTTGTCTTGTCGATATCGGCTGTTGCAATCTCTATGATGAACTTTGAGTTTTCAGCCGTGCCGTCTGGGCGATAGCTCAATGAGTAATCATGCTCTGCCTTTGGATTGTACCCCGCGCGCTTGCGAGGTTTATATGCCTCGTGTTTAGGTAGTAATCTGCTGAATACCGTGTTCTCTCTCTTGTGTTTTGGGTCATCTTCCTCGTCATAGCTATCCCACTCGTCGTTTATGTTGCGCGGGCCTAGACGACTTTGCACTGGTTTTCTTTGTTGATGGGAGTGTTGCACATAGTTGCTCTATGTTTCACCATAAGTATCGTGCGTGTCGTGCGTGCTTGGCCTCCTGATGTTTGGTACAGGTGCTTTTTCAGGGTGTAAGTTCCACGCATTGGCCTGCTGAGGCATGTGGGTGCTCAGAGACCTTTGCGGTGGAGTAACAAAAGTGGATTGGTTAGCTTGTGCTTGGAGCAAAGCTTGTTGAGCGCTGAGTTGTGTATAAACGAGGTTTATGGACGCCATTTGTTCGGCATACCAGGAAGGCAGAGTTTTTCCTTCGTGTAGCCCTAAAAGTGCAGAAAAGTTCAGTTGTGTTTGTTCCGATGGAGCTGAAGGGCCATCTCCATGGTTTGGTGCTTGAACTGCTGGGGTTGTTTGGAGAACTATCCCAGGTGGAGGTTGGAAAGTGGCTCCATTTGTGGTTTGGGTGATGACCCTGGGTGGGGTTTGGAAAGCAGCTCCATTATTGGTTTGGCTAACCATTCTGGATGTACTTCCAAAGATTTCTGGAAAATCGTTGTTCGCTCGCCCTTCTTGGATGGACTCGTTCCCCTGGACTCTTTGGACGCGTGCAATGTCCATGAAGAGTTCAAAGGAAGAGACTTCTCCGTCCATTTGAGGAGAAGGGTGTGGTTCAGTCATTCTAGTGAGTTTTTGAACAGAAAAGAAGATGAGAGTGGTTTCCAAAAAATGCGGATGGCGCCAATGATGAAACACTGGTTAAATCTGAGGATTAAACTAGCTGGGTCGTCTCTTCTGTGGGTTCAATCTTCTTTCTTACTCGCCAAAGGATTGGTCCTGCAAAACAGCAACACCGTTAGCTCGTTAAGAGGGGAATATGGGGGTTTCCCTCTTAACCGGGCTCCGGCATAAGAATAAGTACTGCTCTGAGGAATAAAACAGTGTGTGTTAAGAGTGAGAGTGAGAGGAATCGAATTGGCCTTAACCTGAATGATGAAGGGTCCTATTTATAGCCTGAGGGTGAGAGAGGGAGGAGCGACCTTGCCAGCTGCTATAGGGCGCCAGTTGTCCGACCAAGGGGAATATCCTCTTGGTATCCTCTGCTGTGGTCAGGATAGTGGTACACGTGGCGCGCCTATATTTGTCCATGCTGAAAACATTGTACCGCTGTTGTCGGTCTGCTCCTTGATTTGCTGCAGGTCTACATGGCGCTCAATGAATGGTGACACGTGCTGTCCTGTCGGAGAGAGCATCTTTGGTGCCACCTTGACCTCTTCCAGAAGCTTCTAGAAGCTTCTGGATTCGTTTGCTGATGTAGACGCCATGTAGTATGGAAAAGTGGTGTGGTCCTTGCCATGTGGGGAAGGGATTGGGACCATACCTCTTCAGTAATGAAACAAACCGATAATGACCAAAGGCTCGCAGCGAAGCGCGCATGAATCCCACTAGTTTGATATGGTTAATTACCAAAATACTCTATACATGCCTTTCATATGACTAGGATTTAACATGAAGGTTAACAAAGTTAGGGGGTGTTTGGTGTTGCGTTTTCAAAATAGATTATGCGTTTTCAAAATAAATTTTGCGTTTACAAAACTGCTTTATGAAAAAGATGAAGGAACATGCTTCTTCAAAACTGCGTTTTGGAGGCAGATAATCACTTTTTCATCCAAACACTTTTTTAGATTATTTATGTTTTACAAACGCAATAATCAAATAATCACTTCAAAACGTAATCCCAAACACCCTCTTAGTCCAGTAAACTTAAATTGCAATAAATAGAAACCTTGGTGGTAAATTGCAATAGTTTTCCTATTTGTAAAATATAACAATAAACACTAAACAATAAGGAAACCCCTGTAAAAACCTTATGTAAATTTTTAGAGTAAACTGCAATTTTACCCCCTGGGGTTTAAGCCAATTGGCACTCTGACCCCCTCCCTGGAAATAATTACAATTTTACCCCCAACGTTGTTGTTATGTCGCATAATTACCCCTTGGCCTCAAATAAGGTTAGCATTCAACATAACTAAGTAATGGTCAAAGGGTATAAATGTCATTTCCAACAAACCTTTGTAGCTTATACAATACACCACCCTATAAGTAATCGATCAAAGCACTATTACCCCCCCCCCACCTTCCCACACCGGTCCTCCACCCCTGGTCTGTGCCATCTTCTTCTCCGGCCATCACCTTCTCCGGTGATCTTCAGCTACAATCGTCCACCGATCTTCAGAGCTCCGGCGACATCACACCACCGACGACAATGCCGCTACTTTGTTGGCTGATCCAATACGTGATCCGCCACACGGCAGGTACAATCGCCCATTGTTAGTTAATCAGGTTCGGATTTGTGTCAGTGTTAGTTAATATCATGTTATAAACAGGGTTAGGGTCGGATTTGTGTCTGATTGAGTCTCCTTTTAAATGGGGTATTAACAATTAGTCTGATTGAGTCTGATTTCCATGTTAATTTTGTGATGTTTGGTGTTTTCTTTACAGTTGACCTGACGATGAGCCTATCAAGCTCATCAGTGGTGGTCCACCTGGTGGTCTCCATGTTTGGTAGGCCTGTCCTCAACTTCCATTATCCACCGGAGAGTTGAGCGGATGTTTACTCTAGTAGTTATTTAGGTTTTATGTAATATGTAGGTTAACTTAAGCTAAATTAGATGTTAATGATGATGACTGATGATGATTTTAATCATGGTTATGATAAACATGCATTTTTGACGTTAATGATGGTTATGATAAACATGCATTTTACAATCTTAACTGTTTGTATTTAACTTGTTATGAAAATCACTTGTTAAGCCAACAACTAATGTATACTCATTGAGATGTCTAGGATGTATAATTTTAACACCTCCTCTCAAATCAATGACTACAAAATAGATCTTGCAACTTGGAAATGACCTTTATACCCTTTCAACAAGTTAATGTTTCAGCAGGTTTGCGTATATGTGTTTTGAGCATGTTTGAACAGGTTTGAGTATATGTGTTTTGGGCATGTTTGAACAGGTTTGAGTATATGTGTTTGAACAGGTTTGAGTATATGTGTTTTGAGCATGTTTGAACAGGTTAACCGACCATTTGCAGCAGGTAGATACATTTGCATACTGCAGGTATGTGTTTGGCATACTGCATGACCAATTGATACCATTTGCAGCTGCAGCCAAACAGCTGCCAAATAACTAAAGTTTACAGCTAATGTGATATAACATTTTGTGAACAACAGATTGTGATATAACAGCAGATTGATCAAATATGCCTAGTTATAATATGCATTTGCCTAACTAGTAAACATGATGTCTGTCTTTTATCACATATGTGTTACATATTTTCATAAGATCTGCTCCTGTGAATACTCCTTTGCTTTGTATATATATTGTACCTCTTACATTGTATTAGACACAACTTTTATAATAAGAAAAACACACAGCATTGTTCACTGTTCTATATGTCTTTTATTTGGCAGGATTGTAATTGAGTGTAGTTGGTCTTTCATAACATTTGACATGAAAAATGTTGGTCTTTCATTTGGGTTCAAGCTCTAGTTGTGCAAACATGTGTGGGTGTGTGTAGTTGTTTTCTAGTGAAGGGTTTCGGTTAAATGAACATTTGCAGCATGTTAGGCATTTCAAATACCAGGTTTTACACTTAGTTTCTACATCATTTGACTTTGGTTGGTCAAACCTTTTTGGCGGGAAGGGTTTTGGTTACTGCGGGGGGTAATACTGTTTCTTACAACAAAGTATAGGGGGTAATAAGAAAGGTGTCACGACCCCAGCCCCGGTTTGACCCGGTCAGGAGCCGCGGGACAGGAACCCGTGGTATTCAATTGATGCGACAGCGGAAGATTTTAGCAGGATCTTTTTAAAACTGAAAATGCCCGATTATTTTATTTCATAATTCGGGATAAAACCCCGGTAGTTTACAATAAGGTGATTTCACTGGGAAATCTTTATTTTACAAAACATGCTTCGTTATTTATATTGAGCCACTTCCTTAAGCTTGTAGTGCTTCGCGGCACTTTTCCTAGATCACAACAGATCACCTGAAACATGTTTGAAAAAGGTTTTGTCAGCGGGGAAATACAGGTGAATCATTCTTTTTACTAAAAACAACACGTTGTTATAATTTACAGTATTAAGAGCGATTACAATGTTTATATATATATCAACCATCTACCCAAGGTATTTATCACTCGACCACCTATTGGCTATCTCGTTGTCCAATGGTGTCTGTGATTATGGTCATATCACCCCTTGGCTAACCTGTTGTCCAATGGTGACGGTTATCAAGTAATGTATACAAAACCCCATATACCGGCTGTAATTTGGAGATTACAAAGACTTAATCCATGTAATTATAACTTTGAAAACATTTTAAGATTTTGTAAAGCACTTTGATAAAAAGAGAATGACTCACATTGCAGATTTATTCGGGCAGAGTTTAGCCTACTGTTAAGCCTGTTAACCTAATTTAACAATAATGCACACGAAACTAGGTCAGTAACTAATACAGCATTTACGATAACTCACGAGATTAAAACCCTCACAACGAATGACAAAGTGCGATACTTAAACATCCATTGAATTCACGATGAATGACAAAGCATAACCCTAATTTGGGCAGCACTTAAACATCCATTGGATTGATTTCAATCGATCGGACATTGAATCGTAGCAGCGATCGAGTTATTACCCTGTTATTGCGGCAGCGTTTCGTGATTTGTGTGTGTTTTTGGACTATTTCTATGATATCTCAGTGTACAATTTGAACTTCTACGTCAAACCAACGCGAAATTGCAAGTGCCAAAGTCTACTACTTATAGCTGAAAAACCGACCCCCTCGCGTGGCGCGAGGGGTCGTCGCGTGGCGCGAGGGGTACTACCCTACCATAGGGTAGCCCCGTGTCTAAGTAGCCTTGCTGAGTTGGTCGTTCGTCAAATTCCGTTATACACGTAAAACTGTTTAGATAATACCGAATAGGAAATACCCCCCCCCCCCTGAGTTTTAGGGGCCCTGATCCTGATTCCGATTGTTCTGAAAATTTTAGGGTTTATGCAGGATTACTTGGGGGTCTTAATTAGGGTTTCCTATTGGACAAAATAAAATAATAAATAGGACTTTTGATAAGAGTTGTTACAAAAGGACAATTTAGTCATTTAACAGTGAGTGGGGGGGGGGTAATTATGCGACATAACAACAACGTTGGGGGGTAATATGAAAGGGTAAGATAGTCATTTCACATTCTAGTTAACAGATCTGTTAACTTATTTGACTCCAGGGGGTAATTATGCGACATAACAACATTGGGGGCTAAAATTGCAATTATTTCCCGGGAGGGGGTCAGAGTGCCAATTGGCTTAAACCCTAGGGGTAAACTTGCAGTTTACTCAAATTTTTATTTTTTTCTAGAAAATTGGGAATGTAACATAGGGGATGGATCATGAGAAAACTAGTTTAAATGAGAAAACCAAAAAACTAACTAAAAAACATACCAATTTTTTTTACAATTTTTAATAAAAAAATCGCTACTTTATACATATAAAAAAAATTCAAAAAAAAAATTGTACTGCACATGTGCACTAATACGGAAAGCCTAAACCACTTAACTCACCCCCACCAACACCCCCCAAAACCCTAACCCCCCCCCCCACCCCCCATCCCAAAAAAAAATCTAAATTCACCCTCCCACCAAAAGCCTAAACCCCCTCCCCCCACCCCTCCCTCCCGAAAATGTAACACCCTGAAAACGGGTTTGGAAATCAAACCACTTTAATACTAAAAGACGGGTAAAGTACCGTTAGTGGTAAAATTAACCCGGTGAATATTAGGATTTTAAATAAATAAACCTAATATTGAATAAAAGTTAAATGAAAGCTTTTGAAGAAATAAAGTTTATAAAAGACCCGAGTTAACGGGACTTAAAATAAACTTAGTCATGAATTCCCCGAACCCACTAATTTAACTAGGAATGTTCAACCTAGTTAACGAGTGCCTACTAAATAACTAACTAAACATGAGGGGCCAAATCTGGATAATAGGAAATTTAAATTATAAAAAGAGAAATCAAAACAAAACACACACTCAGTGTGTGTGTTCTGTTCGACCAGAAGAGCTCCCCAGGAGCCAAAAACCCTAGTTTCATTAGAATCATCAAATTGAATGCTCAAACGAAGTCTAAATTCACAATTGAACGTGAATTAATGATCACCCAAGCTAGGGGATCATAAGGTATGTCAAATTTTAATGATTTGTGAAGTTGTGAAATTTGAGTACACATCATAATCATGAATTATGAATGAATTATTGAAGCTATGACTGAATTAGTGATGTATACTTGCTTAGGAACAAAACCCTAAGTGAAAATTATACATATATGCTATGAATTGAATGATTATATGATTTACCACACTAGGATAAGTGGGTGTTTTAATAATATGATGAAACTGATGATATAATTATGATTAGAATAATCATATCTGAAATTAATAAGATGATACTTGAACAATTTGGGTGTTTAAGTATATAAACCATACTTGCTAGGTAGTGAGTTTAGTATGATAAGATGAAAAATCGATGATATATTCATGTTAAATGATGTATGATAACATTATGTGTTGAAAATGTTCAAAGTGGTGTTAAATTGATGAAATTTGATTACATGAACTTGGTTAATAAAGTGGTTAAAAATGATAGCTTAAGAATGATGCTTACCGGATAATTGGCCAAGTAATTAAACAAGTAGTTGAGCTATCTCGTGTAATTAGTTATGTTAATAGGCAGTTGACTTTAACAAGTCAAACTGACCAATGATATGATCGAATGATAAATTCGACATAAAAATCATAGGATGGAATAGTCGTAAATGATTATGACTGATCTAACCATCTTACAAATTACGATGATAGTTTGACGCTTGACAAGTTAGGAGGAAGCTTGGGAATGAAGCGGGTCAAACGAATCAAGTATGAAGAAAAAGCCTAATTTGGACGCAACGTAAGTAAAGCTTACACCTTTTATTTAATACCTATTGGTTTTATAGGTTATGAAAAATAGAAAGTCATGTTTGAATTATGATGTTCCGACACGACATGTGCGGTTCGGAACAAAAGACAATGATAATAAACCATGTTTAATGGTTAAAACGGACTAATATGATTATTTGGTCACGCAATGACTAATAGATAATGAGTTTCGAGTGGTTACCTTATAGGTAAACCAACATAAATAATAAGGGTAAAACGGTAATTCGATCGCACGTTGACGATAACCGTTAGTTTTTGAAAGACACTTTATGGCGTAAGCTATAATGGCTCAAAGGAGTTAAAAAATGGTTTATAAGTAAAATGACTGTACAGTGTAAACCAGAGCGAGTATTGTAGACGAGATGGTATAAATTCATCTCGCAAAGATAAACGGTCACTTAGACCAAACGAGTCAAATAGTGAAGATATCACCATTTGAAAATATCGACTAATGAATATTGTCGAGTCTTATGTTCACAGGAGTGAATAAAGGAAGGATAATTGCATCGCTATTAACTAGCGATTATTAAACCAAGGTATTAAAACGGGTCAATATATTGATCCGAGTCAGGTATGTAAAATGGTTCAACTCATCATTTAGAACTTGAGGTTCTATAAGAGTTAGACAAGGTCAAAAAAGTGGGATTTTGGTCAAACATGCCTTTAAAACTCCTTCGTCGTAAATGAAAGGTTAAAAATCACCAAAACACCCTTTATTGATAAGCTGGACAAACGACCCTTACAAGTTGTTTAGAAATAAGCAATTGGATAAATTAAACCCTTTGGATGTGTATAAAAGGTCAAATATGAAACCTTGGGTCAAATGACTCTAAAAGAATCTTTGCCGTAAAATGATAATCCAGGGGGTAAAACTCGGAATATATAGATCACCACATTTAATTCACCACAAATATAGTTGTGGTGGAAGATCATTTGATAAGAAATGTGGAAATATGAAGCTAGAAACGAATGAAAGCGATTCGTGCTTAAAATATGCTTAAATACCCTTAACGGGTCAAAATAAGCATACGAGCGAAAACGGGCTAAGAATACATAAGAAACCCGTGGTTTGAACCTTGAATAATAGGAACTGATATAAATGAAGTTCATGATAATTTGTATGTAACAAACTAGTTTTTGTTTGATGAAATCATGAACGGAAGTTCGTAACTACATTTTAATCCAAAGGCTTAAAAGTCTAAAATTTTGCTAATCCGGATGTCGGAGGTTAACTCCATGTGATGGAGAATAAATTTACGATCACGTAGGAAGAAACGTGACGTAAATCGGATAAAAATGAGCAAATTATGCTCGTTTTCGTAAAACTTAGTATGGCTGGAAATATGCAGCAGCTGTTAACAACCAATCTGTCGAAATTAGGGCCTCACGTCGCGCGACGGAGGTGGCTAGATATGGTCGCGGCCCGCGACGGGTGTCGCGTCACGCGACAGTGAGCTTAGATCCTGTCGCGGCACGCGACGGGTGTAAAGTTCAGCAAAAGCTGTTGAAATCTGTTGTTTTGCTTATTTCGAGTCACGACCTCGTTCGGACATGTTTTATATGCCGAATTACTAACTTATTTCATGTTTTATGAAATGTAGGTTTAATATGCAGTGCCGGTGGACGATCAAACTAGATAAAGAACCGAACACGATCAAGAATTCAAGCTTCCGCGAAAAGTTTCGTCGTCATGTTTTTAAATGGCGAATGTTTTGTAAAATGTTGAATTGTTTATTTCTTAAAAGTTTTTAAGAAATACGTATATGGTAAAGTATGTGAAAGCGTAAACATAACAATTATAGTTGAAAACTATATGTAAATTGAATAAAACATGTAAGGGTCTTACAAGTTGGTAATCAGAGCTCAGGTTAAAGAGTAAAGTGTTCGGTTCGAGACTTGATCGCAAAATCCGGTAAGTTGTTATATATATTGACGGTCTAGCAAGTAAAGTGTTGTAAACAACACATAGGGTTATCTTGTAAAACACGTTACCCCAAAGAAAGCGATAAAAGACTGATATAGTTAAACGAATTACGTGTTTTAACACATGTCGTAGAAAGCCTTGTATTATAATACGGGCGCTTATAAGGATCAACGTTACTAATATTTGTAAACGTTTTAAGTTGAAGGAACCTCACATTGGAAGATGACGAGAGTTTAAAGAATTATTGATACGATAAAGAAATAGTCTGAAGTATGACAAGTAAGTCATACACGCTAAAGACATGAATCAAGAAATGATCTCGAATGAGAGATCGAATAACAAGGAAAGTTATCAGGGCGAGTATCTACAAGGTACACGTCTTAAACTTATAGTATAACTAGAAATATGCAACAAACATATAGTGAATGACAGTTGCATATAGAAGATAAAACTTGGAAAACCTGGATAGGATTCCTATCCAGGATGACGTTTCCAAGAGAAATTCAGTAGAGATACGTATTATTTACAGTTGTGAATAATAAGACAATAACTGAATTTAGTTTAAATATAAACTTGGATGAAATCATCCAAGTAAGTATTCTCAATATGGATCCAATTGAGAAAAGTAATGATCACATCAATGAATGTGATTGTATAAATGGTTATAAAAAGGAACATTGTATATGTTCAAGGATAAAACGGGTAAAACTAATAATTGTTAATTGACAATTAAATAAAGTTTTACCAAATGAAATCATAAAAATGAAATAAATCGAAAGATTACTTACATGGGACGTGATGTGGTAATTATAATAAGGTCATGTGTACCATGTGTTGATCGCTTACTCTGGCCAAGTAAGTAGTGAACACATTATACCATGAGCTTCTTATAATGAGCACAGTTATGTCTGATGTGGTAAGGTCGAGACGAATAAAAAGTTAAACGAAAATTGGGGTCAAGAAATCTTATGGGCATACTCGTACAAATGGTTTTTAAAGGAACCATGAAAACGATGTATGGCGCGCATAGAAATAAATGACCCAAGGAAATTTGTGAAATAGGTCATTATGGACGAACGAGCCATGTTGATAAAAAGGGGCATATAAAACCAAAGTATAAATGAACCGCAGGGTCATAGAAACGAAGGTATTGCCCATACAAAAGGACGATCGAAGTCATTGACTTTGGCTGTAGTTGTGACACCCCAGGAAAACCAGTAAACTACACAACACAACTAGCTTCCTCAGTAACTACGTGCTAAATTTCGGGACAAAATTTCTTTCAAGTTGGGGATAATGTGACAACTCGAGTTTCCAAGATTCCATCTTCGCATTAATTGCACGATTAATTGTTTAGTTGTTTGTTTACACGACTTGTTGGTTTCACAACTGTACGCGTTTGTAATATGTTACAACGTATTGTGATTGTTATGCTATATATGGTGTGTATTATGTGTGTATGTGTATACATATTTTGTATTAATATCATGGTTGTATATTTAAAAACAAAATGAGATCTGTTAGGCCCAAACCCTTGTTTCGATTAATATGGAAACCGGCCCAAATCCCTTGTCCCTATATTTTCATATTACGTGAATGATTAGGAAGGATGGTGGATCATATCAAACCCTAATTTTTCATTGAGGGTGCGACGGCAGTAACAAGACCCCCCCCCCCCCTCTACTTGTGATTGCATCTCGATTAATTGGGTCTTCGGTTAGTGATTCTCGCTTATGATTTCATATTTGTATAATGATTATGGGTTTTTATGGTATTTGTTAGTTATTGCTTAGATTGATCGCATGTACATAGGTGTTGCTGATGTGATGATTGTAATTATAAACGAATCAAGTTTCTTTAGGATAAAGTCACGATCATAAAACATGATTAAGTACATGATGAGAAAGTGTGATGTTGTTCGAATTAGGCTGTGTTGATCAGTAGTAATGTTGTGATTATGACTTATGTGTTACTGTTGGTACAAAGTCAAGTGATGATGGTTGACAACATGGGACAAATAAACACATGGGGGCTGAAACCAACTGACAATAGTATAGGATGTCTCTATTGACTAATGGCTGACAACAATGTTTTTAATAAGTTTCCATTGGGCCGCACACATGTGACTAATCTTTGCTAGTAGTGGGCTCTGATGATTGTATGATTTAGACTGGTTGAGCAATTGTTTGTTAAAGTTTTCAAAACTGTTAATGATGATTTTGTCGATGATTGATCATGTATTGTAAGTGATGATTAGGGTTATTGTTAACTGCTGTGATGATGATGTTACCTCCGTCCCAACGAAAACACATAACCAACGAAATCACTTTCTGATTTCGTCATCTGGGTGATTTCGACAATAGGTGTTTTCGCCCAGAAGGTGTTTTCGCCACATGTGTCTTAGTTCAGCATTCTAGACAGTAACCCTGTTAGTTTTAACGCTGTTAGTTGCTAACCCTGTTAAGTATGCATGTAATTCTGTAAAGTTCGTAACTCTGCTAAACAAGTGAACTCCAATTAAGTTGGTAAGTTGATAACCTATTTGTTTGTGAACTCAGTTAGAAAATTAACACTGTTAGTTTATATTCCCTGTATGTTTGTTAATCCCGTTAAGTTGTAAACTCTGTTAAGCCTAGCAACTCTGTTAAGTATATTAAATCTGTTAAACTTATTAACTCAGTTAATAAGTACATTAACTCTGTTGAGGATGATAACTTAGTTAAGGAACTTGCAAGTAACATTGTACCTTGTATGATTAACAAACTGTTTATGTGTTACTTGATGTTAACTACCAAATCACTCGGTAATACTGATTGTATGGGAAACTTCACGAACTGGAACTGATTTAATATACGTGCATACTATAGGACTGGATTGATTGTTTGCGAGCGCATAGTTTAGCATACCGAGCAAACCAAAGTGAGTTCACACTCTTACCAAGGCATGGGATACCCGGGGTTGGGAATGGGATTAAATGATTACTTGTACTTTCATCGTTACTGGAATACGTACCACTGACCTCGTTAGGGGAAGGTCACTTATAGATACAGCTAGACTAGTAACACATGGGAAGCCCCCACTAATCTTCGCACACATGCCTGGAATGGCCGCGATACGAATACTAAACTTCGCAAACATGCCTGAAATGGCCGCGATACGAATACTAATCTTCGCACACATGCCTGGAATGGCCGCGATACGAATACTAAACTTCGCAAACATGCCTGGAGGGCCGCGATACAAATACAACTAGTCTAGAATACATGGGAAACCCCCACAAATCTTCGCAAACATGCCTGGAAGGCCGCGATACATATAAATACGATACATAGTTTACTAAACAAACATACGGTTTACGAAACGAATACTATAACTAAACAACCAACTGTGAACTCGCTCAACTTTGTTGTTGACTCGTTGTTACATGCCTTGCTGGTCAATAGGTACACATGGAGCTTGCACTGGGAGGCGCGGTCATTGTGGACATGGATCGTGGATGCCATGTTAAACATTTATCATACTTTGGAACTTATACTTGGGTTTTAAACATTATGCTTCCGCTTACTACTTAAACTATGTTTTGATTTGAACACCAGTTATATTAAGGTTGGGTGTTACAATTACTATTATGATATGTTCAATATGATTGGTGGCTTGATCCTTGTCAGTCACGCCTTCAAGCGGTGATACTCCGCGTGTGGATTTTGGGGGTGTGACAGTAGTAAAGAAAGGATGATGATGATGATAATCATCATTCAGAATTTATAAGACCATCAAGCATGGTCACCTAAAGAATAAAGGTTTGGTTGAATAAAGCGATGGATTTCGCTAAGAAAACCAAACAAGTCAAAACGAAGTCTTAATGCATACCTAAATGGTTGCATTAATAATGAATTCAATAAATCACCCGGTTGATGGGTAGGGAAATAAACATATGCGTAAACCAAGAAATGTGAACACAGATTGAAAGTCAAAAGACTCGGATTATGAGTTATGACTAAAAGATGATAAAATTTCTCAAAAAGAAATTTTGTTTAAATATGGTCAACTATTTTGAGGTTGAACGGGTTGAATAAAGAGTAAAGTTTGATTGTTTATAAGTGATGGATTTCTCATTAACAAGTCAAACGGGTTGAATACAATATAACGCCGGATGGCATAAGTAAGCGCAAGCCGAATAATGGTAGCGTTAAATGCAAAAGAATAATGAGTCCGATAATGGGACATAATCAAATACGAATATATGTAAACCAGATAGCGGTGAGCATAAGACGAACCGGCGCATAAATGACGTGAGAAGTCATAGAGTCGGGAGAATGATCCGAAATAAAACGATTATAGCCACGAACTACCGTCAAGGTTAACGGATCTTAAACTTGAAACCAAATGATTTTCAAACATAATCAGGGTGCCTTGACACCAAAAATGTATTTTAAGAACGACATGAGTAAGGAATGATCTACGGGATCAACATAACATTCGGGTTATAAAAAGTGAAAAGGTATACGGGACCAAAATGACCCTTGGGGTCATAAATAAAAAGAAATGAATTATAAAGGCCTTGCCTTAACGAGGTGAAAGCCTAAAGAAATAGCCCACGAGTCTAAGGGAAAGAACCTACGAGTTACTTAGACAAAGCGAGGGAACCAGTTAAGAATCCCCGCTTAAAACAAACACTGTAAAAGAATAAATTCTTAACTGTCAATATCTTGGTATGGGTAATTGACAAAAGTTAAAGAGAAGATGCTAAACTAAAACTTCAGTTTTAGTAAGAAATAATGTTTTTCCAATTATGAATTCTGATAGGAATTTAAATAGTAAATATTAAAAGATACAGGTCTTGACACTGATAAGTGCAAGACGATACATTCGAAAAGAAATCTTTTTGATAATGAAAGGTTGAAATAAACCTAAACATGACGTGACGTGATCATGGTCAAGAAAAGTAATGTGAAGTATAATCACATTATAGCCCGAGATATGGGTCTAAAGTAACTGGACTAATAAGTCGAGTTAGTGAGACCGGTTAAGGTCAAAATTCAATTTGAGAATTTGGTTATGCGCTATTTATTAAGAGAATAGCGTGGAATAAACAAAATCAATAGATTTACAAGATCAAGTGGCCAAATTGGCGACTCGGTCAAGTAAACAACAAGAGTATATAGATGCAAGATAAAAGTGACGGTCCAAGAGACCTCACTAACGAAAAATATTGGTCACCTATGTTGAGGGATCATAAGGCTATAAGTACACAACCAAAGGAGTTTGTTTGTGAAAAGTGAAAATTTCACTAAAAGCGAGGTACTTCGCTAAGTTAACCAAACTGGTGGAAATAACGAGATTACGTTATTTCGAGTTGCATTAGTTCGTATGAAATACATATATGCTTTGTAACCAAAAAGATATTACAATACTTTTCTGGTAATACTAACAACTGGTTAAAGTATGAGTAATGCTTAAAAGATTACTCAGGTCAAATGCATTGAGTTTAAAACTCAATGAACTATGTAAGAAAGGTTTCGAGGACGAAACCTCTTTAAGGGGGGTAGACTTGTAACACCCCGAAAACGGGTTTAGTAATCAAACCACGTTAATATTAAAAGACGGGTAAAGTACCGTTAGTGGTAAAATTAACCCGGTGAATATTAGGATTTTAAATAAATAAACCTAATATTGAATAAAAGTTAAATGAAAGCTTTTGAAGAAATAAAGTTTATAAAAGGCCCGAGTTAACGGGACTTAAAATAAACTTAGTCATGAATTCCCCGAACCCACTAATTTAACTAGGAATGTTCAACCAAGTTAATGAGTGAAAATATTGTTAGAAATAAGTAGATTGTAGCCTACTAAATGACTAACTAAACATGAGGGGCCAAATTTGGATAATTGGAAACTTAAATTATAAAAAGAGAAATCAAAACAAAACACACACTCAGTGTGTTTGTTCTGTTCGACCAGAACAGCTCCCCAGGAGCCAAAAACCCTAGTTTCATAAGAATAATCAAATTGAAGGCTCAAACGAAGTCTAAATTCACAATTGAACGTGAATTAATGATCACCCAAGCTAGGGGATCATAAGGTATGTCAAATTTTGATGATTTGTGAAGTTGTGAAATTTGAGTAAACATCATAATCGCGAATTATGAATAAATTATTGAAGCTATGACTGAATTAGTGATGTATAATTGCTTAGGAACAAAACCCTAAGTGAAAATTATACATATATGCTATGAATTGAATGATTATATGATTTACCACACTAGGATAAGTGGGTTTTAATCATATGATGAAACTGATGATATAATTATGATTAGAATCATCATATCTGAAATTAATAAGATGATACTTGAACAATTTAGGTGTTTAAGTATATAAATCATACTTGCTAGGTAGTGAGTTTAGTATGATAAGATGAAAAATCGATGATATATTCATGTTAAATGATGTATGATAAAATTATGTGTTGAAAATGATCAAAGTTGTGTTAAATTGATGAAATTCGATTACATGAACTTGGTTAATAAAGTGGTTAAAAATTGTAGCTTAAGAATGATGTTTACCGGATAATTGGCCAAGTAATAAAATTAGTAGTTGAGATATCTCGTGTAATTAGTTATGTTAATAGGCAGTTGACTTTAACAAGTCAAACTGACCAATGATATGATCGAATGATAAATTCGACATAAAAATCATAGGATGGAATAGTCGTAAATTATTATGACTGATCTAACCATCTTACAAATTACAATGATAGTTTGACGCTTGACAAGTTAGGAAGAAGCTTGGGAATGAAGCGGGTCAAACGAATCAAGTATGAAAAAAGCCTAATTTGGATGCAAGGTAAGTAAAGCTTACACCTTTTATTTAATACCTATTGGTTTTATAGGTTATGAATAATAGAAAGTCATCTTTGAATTATTATGTTCCGACACGACAAGTGCGGTTCGAAACAAAAGACAATGATAATAAACCATGTTTAATGGTTAAAACGGACTAATATGATTATTTGGTCATGCAATGACTAATAGATAATGAGTTTCGAGTGGTTACCTTATAGGGTAAACCAACATAAATAATAGGGGTAAAACGGTAATTCGAACGCACGTTGACGATAACCGTTAGTTTTTTAAAGACACTTTATGGCGTAAGCCATAATGGGTCAAAAGAGTTAAAAAATGGTTTATAAGTAAAATGACCGTACGGTGTAAACCAGAGCGAGTAATGTAGAAGAGATGGTATAAGTTCATCTCGCAAAGATAAACGGTCACTTAGACCAAACGAGTCAAATGGTGAAGATATCACCATTTGAAAATATCGACTAATGAATATTGTCGAGTCTTATGTTCACAGTAGTGAATAAAGGAAGGATAATTGCATCGCTATTAATTAGCGATTATTAAACCAAGGTATTAAAACAGGTCAATATATTGATCCGAGTCAGGTATGTAAAATGGTTCAACTCATCATTTAGAACTTGAGGTTCTATAAGAGTTAGACAAGGTCAAAAATGGACATTTGGTTATCTTTTCAGGTAAACCAAATGATCTAAATTATAATCATTGTGTTTTAATACTAGAATGCTTATTTAAACAAGACATAGTTTAAATAAGTGGGATTTTGTCAAACATGCCTTTAAAACTCCTTCGTCGTAAATGAAAGGTTAAAATTGACCAAAACACCCTTTATTGATAAAATGGACAAACGACCCTTATGGGCTGTTTAGAAATAAGCAAATGGATAAATTAAACCCTTTGGATGTGTATAAAAAGGTCAGATATGAAACCTTGGCTCAAATGACTCTAAAAGAGTCTTTGCTGTAAAATGATAATCTGAGGGGTAAAACTCGGAATATATAGATCACCACATTAAATCCACCACAAATATAGTTGTGGTGGAAGATCATTTGATAGGAAATGTGGAAATATGAAGCTAGAAACGAATGAAAGCGATTCGTGCTTAAAATATGCTTAAATACCCTTAACGGGTCAAAATAAGCATATCAACGAAAACGGGCTAAGAATACGTAAGAAACCCATGGTTTGAACCTTGAATAATAGGAACTGATATAAAATGAAGTTCATGATAATTTGTATGTAACAAACTAGTTTTAGTTTGATGAAATCATGAACGGGTCAAAAGTTCGTAACTACATTTTAAGCCAAAGGCTTAAAAGTCTAAAATTTTGTTAATCCGGATGTTGGAGGTTAACTCTATGTGATGGAGAATAAACTTACGATCACGTAGGAAGAAACGTGACGTAAATCGGATAAAAAATGAGCAAACTATGCTCGTTTTCGTAAAACTTAGTTTGTTTGGAAATATGCAGCAGTTGTTAACAACCATTCTGTCGAAATTAGGGCCTCGCGTCGCGCGACGGACGTGGCTAGATATAGTCGCGGCCCGCGACGGGTTTCGCGTCATGCGACAGTGAGCTTAGATCCCGTCGCGGCACGTGACAGGTGTAAAGCTTATTTTGACTAACGATCTCGTTCGGACATGTTTTATATGCCGAATTACTAACTTATTTCATGTTTTATGAAATGTAGGTTTAGTATGCGGTGCCGGTGGACGATCAAGCTCGATAAAGAACCGGACACGATCAAGAATTCAAGCTTCCGCAAAAAGTTTCGTCGTCATGTTTTTAAACGGCGAATGTTTTGTAAAATGTTGAATTGTTTATTTCTTAAAAGTTTTTAAGAAATACGTATATGGTAAAGTATGTGAAAGCGTAAACATAAAAATTATAGTCGAAAACTATATGTAAATTGAATAAAACATGTAAGGGTCTTACAAGTTGGTAATCAGAGCTCAGGTTAAAGAATAAAACATGTAAGGGTCTTACAGAAAACCTAAAACTAAACCCTAAACATAAACCCCAAAAAAACCTAAACCCCCCACCCCCCAAAAACCTAACCCCCCCCCACCCCCACCCAAAAACCTAATCCTAAACCTCCAAGAAACCTAACCCTAAAAGCTAAACTAAACTCAAAAGCTAATTTTAAGAATGTAATGCATATGTGTAGTACACATATAATACACATGTGCAGTACATTTTTTTTTTATTGAAATTTTTTTATATATAAAAAATAGTGATTTAATTATATATATATATATATATATATATATGTAAAAAAAACGAAAAAACGCCGAGTAGCTGTTTTTTAAATGTTAAAAATTCCATGTTACATAATACATATGTCCAAAAAAATGTAACATACAGATTTTGAACCTTTAAAAACAAAATTAGGCGGCGCATTTTACATTTTTTTTATAAAAATTCTCAAATACATGTATGTTACATTCCCTTTTTGTAAGAAAAAAATAAAAATGTTATATAGGGTTTTCTTGTGTTTTTTCAACTCAAATGAGTTTTCTTCCTATACTTCACCTATATATATGTATGTATATGTATATATATTTATATATATATATATATATATAGGGAGAGATTCCTGTAAATAAGACTTTTTTCGTAAGAAGTTTCAGAAGGCATAAGAATTGACAAATAGGCATCACATTTTGGACTTATGCATGATATTTTGGGTTGTTTTGGCAAGAAAAACACCAAAATAACAGTTTAAAACACATTGCAATGTATTATTGGCATGAAATTTAAAACACAATGCTTAACACTTAAAACACACTACTTAACGTTCTTCGCATGGTGTTTTAAGTTTTAAGCCTAGAATTTATTGCATTGTGTTTTAAAATGTTATGTTTGGTATTTTTCTTGCCAAAACAACCCAATATATCATGGCTTGTAACACCCCGAAAACGGGTTTGGTAATCAAACCACGTTAATATTAAAAGACGGGTAAAGTACCGTTAGTGGTGAAATTTACCCGGTAAATATTTGGAAATAAATAAATTTGATGTTGATTAAGAAGGAGAATAAATACTTGGAGAAAAAAAGTATGCAAAAGGCCCGAGTTAACGGGACTTAAAAGGATAAAACGGGCTATAACTTCCCGAACCCATTAAGTTAACTAGGTAAAATTAACCTAGTTAGAAATAAGTAATGAAATGATAAACTATGGGTTATAGTTTCATTTGTAAATTCTCAAAACTATAGGTACCAATATTGCCAAGTAGGAAACTAGTTTTTTAAAACAATTAATAAAAACACAACACACACACTTAGTGTGTGTGTGTGTGCGTATGGCGACCAGGAGCAGGGAGATAGGGATTTCAAACCCTAGCTCAACAATAACCTCAAATTGGAGGATCAATCAAAGGTTAAACTCAGATTTGAATACACATAAACAATCACCAAGTCAAGGGGATCGAAAGGTATGTCGAATTTTTGACATTCATGAAGTTGTGAAGATTCGAATACACATGAAATTGGACGATCTATGTATGAATCATAGCGGCTACGGCCGAATTAGTGAAGTATGATTGCTTAGGAACAAACCCTAAGTTGAAATTTGAAGTAAAATTGCAATGGTTTGAATAAATTGATGACTTACCACATTAGACAAGTGGGTTTTGATTAAGCAGTGAAGATGATGATATACACATGTTTAAAAAACATCATCCTTGATAGTAGAAACAAGCACTTGAACAAATTACATGATTGAGTATTTGTTCTTGCATGATAGAAAAAGGGGTTTTGATGATTTGATGAAATTGATGTTGTATTGGTGTTTATAAACACCATACTAACTCGTATGAATGAACTACTTGAACAAAATAGGGATTTTGTTAAGAGTTCATAATTGATTAGAAGTGGGTCTTGACACAAGAATTAAACTCATGATTTATGATTTAGTTTAATAAGAAAAGTAGTCAAAGATTCATAAGGTGTGAAAGTCGTGATCTAGAATGACTAGTCTAACAACCTTGTGAATGATGAATGATAGTTGGCGCTTAACAAGCTAGGTGAAGCTTGGGGAGAAAGCGGGTCGATCGAATCAAGCATGAAAAGAAAAGCGTAATTTGGAAGTGAGGTAAGTGGAACTTACACTTTTTGTAGAATATGTGTTTATTCTAAAATTTTCTGATACGATTAAGATGATATTCAAGATATGGTTCCGACACGAAACGATACGGGTCGGAGCACATCTAATGATGAAAAACCATGTTTAATGATAAAAGAGTCAAAATGGTAATTTGGTCATGAAGTGACATAAATAAAATGTGTTTTCGAATGGCTACTTTATAAGTAAGCCTAAATGAATAAAAGGGGTAAAAGGGGGTGATTTAGTCACGTATAAATGGATAAAAGTTGAGGCTTAAAAACAATACCCAAGTGGCTTAAGCTATGTTGGGTTAAACGCGTAAGAAACGGATTTAGTAGGCGTGACTAAATGGTAAGAAATCCGAAATGTTAAACAAATTCATTTAATGATAAGCGCGAAATGTTGGTCGTCTAGACCAAATGGGTCAAATGGTAACGTTGATACCATTTGACAATTAATGACTAATAAGCGTATGTTGAGATATACGCTCACAGGATAAGACGGCTTATGGATTAGTGATGCAACGGATTAGCAACCTTGATACAATGTATTAAAACGGGTCAATATGTTGACCCGAGCCAGGTACGTATATGTGGACTTATAGTTAAAAGTGCAAAGAGGGTCAAATATTTAGTCGAAGTCCTTCATCACAAAAATGAAGGATTAAATATGACCAAAAAGCCCTTGATAGGTAAACCAGGTAAATGACCCTTAGAGGTTGTTTAGAAACTTATATTATGACTTTGTAACCCTTAGATGTGTATAAAAGTTCTAGGCAAAAACCTTTGTGGGTCGAATGCCTAGAAATAGTCAATTGCAAAAAAGGACAAGCCGAAGGGTAAAATTGGGATTTTGGGTTCCTTATGTTAAATCCACCAAAAAATAGTTGTGGTGGAAGATAAGTAGTTATTTAGCAAGGAAAGACGTGGTGCGAAAAGAAAATTGCGAGTTTGATGCTTAGATGCTTAAAAGTCCCCTAAATGGGTCAAAATAGACTAAGAAGTAAATTATGGTTAAATGCTTAGATAGATACGAATGAATCGGTGAATGTAAAGGCCTACATAAACTCTATGATGGAAGCAAAAACCTTAAGGTTTGACAAGCCCGAGATGGGTAAAAATGATAGGAATTAACTATTTTTCTAGAGCATGTAGTGAGATGATAATGCCAAACGGGTCGAATATTCACCTAAAGGATTTATGAGCCAATAGTGGATAAATCATATTTTTATGCAAACCAAGGTGATAAACGGGTCCGTAATTTAATTACGGATGCGTAGGAAAAAGAATCGTGTAAAACGGATTTGTGAATTGAAAGTTATGTACATTTTTGTGTAACTTAAACTTGCGAGAAGTTGTTGCAGTTCAGCAACAAACATTCTGGACAAAACATGGGGTCGTGCCACGCGACAACAAAAGCAAGGAGCCATCGCGCGACGCGATGGGTTCCAAAAATTTGAAAAATGTTTATTTTAATATTATATGCATTGTGAACCCATTTAAATACGTTTTAAGCTACGTATGACTAATCCAACTCATGTTTTATGAGCTGTAGGTTAAATTCTAGTATCGGAGGACGATCAAGCTCAATGAAGAACCGAACACGATCAAGAAACAAGCTTCCGCACGTCGCTGCCTAGTTTTTTTTACGACAACTCTATTAGACTATGTTGTATAACTGTTAAATTGTGAATGTTTTTAATAAACTCGTATTGTCATACGTATGTGTAATTGTATAAACAGGTATTTATACGGAACTTATATAAAATATTGCATAAACCAAGCAAGGGTGTTACAAGTTGGTAATCAGAGCTCATGGTTAAAGAATAAAGTGTGTTCGGTTCGAGGCTTGATCGCAAATCCAGTAAGTACATGTATATTAATGGTTTAGCATGTTAAAGTGTTGTAAACAACACATAGGGTTATCGTGTAATACACGCTACCCCAATTAAAATGATTGATACAGTTAACGAAATTACGTGCGTTGACATGTGTAACACCTGTGCCTCCACGGCCATCAAACAAATACCAAACCAATGAAATATTATATTTCATACTTGGGATTTGTAAAAATATGTGTATCATTTGCACATATCAATTCTTGTTCAATTTCAAACTCTAAATCGCTTTCTGGAAGGTTATACGCGCACTGATGCGTAAATATAACCAGTTTAATGCAACAAACACTCCGGAGTAGTGACATAGGATTAACATACCTTAAATAACCTTTACATAACTTAGAAATAAGTTTTGGAAGGTTTGGTATGCCGAAATCAAGTTTAATCGCTTACAGGGACTAAAGTTGACAAACTGCGAAAGTATGCCAATTTGAACTGTAACAGACCTTCCGGAACATGACCATAAGTTAAACATACCATAAATATCCTTTACATAGCTTAGAAATAGGCTTTGAGGGGTTCGGTGTGCTAAAATAAACTTTTGGGTCATTCAGGGACTAAAAGTGTCAAAAAGTGCACAAGTTTGCATTTTCGCGCATAACTTACGTTCTGAATACATCCGGACATCCAAAAAAATTATGTTAGCACTAAAATATTTTATTTTAGTGTTCGCCATAAGAAAAATCCATTCGTCACGTCATTTGGATCATTTTTCGCATTCGGGACCAGATTCGATGTATTAGCCGTTGTTTAATTCACAACCACACATTCTAACTTGCTTAGTCAGCGGATAAGGATGGAATTTAAACACCTAAACACCATGACATTTCAACACATGTATGGATGGAATTTAAACACCTAAACACCATGACATTTCAACACATGTATGGATGGAATTTAAACACCTAAACACCATGACATTTCAACACATGTATGGATGGAATTTAAACACCTAAACACCATGACATTTCAACACATGTATGGATGGAATTCAAACACCTAAACACCATGTCATTTCAACACATGTACGGATGGGATTAAGGCACGTTTTCCATGAAACGATCTTAACGGTTCGGGTATTCCTATAAATACCCCATACCCCCCATTGCTAAAATTACTAGAATTCTGATTTGAGAACCTCTAAGTTGAAACCATTGTTTCATACATGAGATTCTTGAATCGGGATTAGCATTCGGGGACCCTTCGTACCGTTTGATTTCCGGGACTCCTCTAGCTTACTTGGTAGTTGTTCAAGACTCCTAAGCACTCCCAGGCGAGTACATTATTCCCCTCTTTTACTGTTTTCAACTGTTTTGGGGTGACTCATATGTGCTAAATGTTTTATCAATGGTTTCGAGAACAATTATAATGTGGTTTCAAGAACAATAACAATTATTTCAAGAACGCTAACAATGATTTCAAGAACGAATACAATGATTTCAAAAACTAATAACAAATTTCAAAAAGTGAACAAACTTGTTGGTTGTAGTTACATGACCGATGACATTCATTAGCAATGATCAAGCCGACCAGTATTAGGTTATGGTACCATAGGATCTGACAAATCCCGTTATTTACTGCACCCATTGTTATGTGTGGGGGTTGTGGGTAGCGACTGAATCTGTAATTATTAACTTATCCTTTGGTAAGGGTTTATTAAGAACGAGAGCGAGAGCGAGATGGAGCGAGGAACGCGTCAAGAAGGTTTGAATGTTATTAGAGAATCGACCATAAAGTAGTTTCACAATTAAAACAAGAACGACTAGAACGATTTTACAAAATGGGTTAACGATTGGGTAAACATTTTAACATGATTGACATTTGATCATGCTTTTCCCACAAAACATAACTTTGATTTAAACCAAGTTTTACTTCAATACTTTGTTTTTGTGCATATGGTTTAGTTGAGACATTTCACTTGCCATACATGACATTTTGACGTAGACATTTGACATGGATATTTAACATAGACATTTTGACATGATTTACATCTTGACATGAATACTTTGACATATTATTCAATACATTTGACAATTGATTTAAACATAGACATTTTACATTGTTTGGTTTGGTTTGGTTAAGTGATTAAGTAACGATGCGTGTGTAATATGATACAAACATGGTGGATACGCCGCTGGTACTTCCTATATATAAGTGTTTGTATGGTATTACATATCATAGCGTTATTTGAATCATTTCAGTTTGAGACATAGAACATTTTATACAAATAACATACTTTTCACAAGACATTGATTTATAAACAACTTATCTTATGCAAACTCATTTACATGGTTATTCATTTAATCATGCAGTATTTTCTTATTTATACTTATCATCCGAACTTATTATTTTTCAAATGATTTACAAAGACAAAGCAAATTACAAGGTTCATGACTAAACATTTTCTTAAACAGAAGTCATGAATCTTATTTTCACAAAACCTATGTACTCGCCAGCATTTCTTTGCTGACCTCGTTTTCACATATGTTTCAGGTATTGTTGGATGATATCGATTGATAAGATGCATGCTCACATAGGACTGGACAAGGCCTTAGTGACTCAATAACAATGATAGACTATGTTTAAATAGTGTATTTAGATTTCCAGACGATGTAATTACTCAATGTTTAATAAAACGAAACACTTTTGGTATCCATGGTTATGAAACATTAATTCTGTTGCAACACGCCCCGATGTTTCCGCCGCGATTTGTTGTTTTACGCGGTCGGGGTGTGACAGAAAATATGGTATCAGAGCCAATGGTTATAGGGAATTAGGTTATTAGTAATGCTTTGACCTAGTCTATAACCTTCTTAGGACCCTAACGCGAGTTTACTTGCGTTTAGTCATAAAACAATACCGTCACCTATCCTTAGGTGACGACCACAACAAGAACATAAATTTCAAAACCGCTTTGAAAACTAATCATCTGTTCTAGGATGATTGATTACTAGGTTTTGAACCCTCTATTGTAAGGTTTTGAACTCTCTATTATATGGTTTTGAACCCCTTTGAGTTTTCAAAACTTCGTCAAGGTTTTGGGTTTTAAATGATGTGAACACGTGCAAACTGGAAGGGTGAATGCCTGTATTCTGGGTTTTCTGTCTAGGCAAGCACTTCGTATACATCTCATCAGACGCGAGACCAGTTGTGCTTACCTGGGAATTCTTGGGATGAGTGTTCACTTATGTGACAACCCGCACTAAACCAGGTATCCGTACAACTTAATTAATGATTAATTACTGCTTAATTACTGTGCTTGTTGAAACTAGCTGATAAACTGCTACCTGCATACTGATACATGCACTTACTTGCATCATACTTTATTTGCTGTCACTACATTATTTACATACTGGACCCTAGTGACAAACATGATGCACAAAAAGCACAGTAGCACTAAACGGATACACAGTGAACATGCTGATATAACCAGCATCAGGCAAGTACTGCCTCTAAGGCCTGTTAAGAGCCTCAAATATTTTTGGCTACACTAGTAGTGAGTGTAGGGATATAAGGATTGTGGTACCGCGTCTCTAGGAATAAGATACACTGATTCGGATGTGCCAAAAACGTACTTTAAGTACCAAACACAGCACTTTAATAATTAATCCAGCTTCTAGCTGACTAGTAAAGTGCCAGAACATGAGAAAATAACACTAGACACTTTCTAAAGTGTCGGGAAAACAAATTGTGTCACTAAAAATGTTAATAACGACACTTTAAAGCTTTTGTAACGCTTTAACGGATTACTATCCAACCGGACACCCGGACTTTACCCGGAACATGAAAATATTAATATTTTCACTAATTATATTTTTCTGAGCCAGTTAGGGTCTCTGATTACCCTAACACCCGTCATAACACGCTATATATTACTAACGGAGTTAACTACTTATCTAACCTAGTTAACATGACTAATTATCCTAATTACTAGTTTAAATCGAACCAACCCCCCCCCCACCCCTTTCATAACCGGCCCCCTAACTAGGGGAACACACATGGTACTTGTGATTTGGTTAATCTAGATTTGCCTAATATCTTGGGGACATATTGACCAATGGATAATAACACCTAATTTGTTTATAAATAACACCACTAATCACATGACAATTATCACTTCACAACACCAACTTACTCACACTCTCTCCCTCCCTATCCACTCTCGGCCGAACACCCCTCATTCACACACCCACCTTCGACTTTCATCCTCATCATTCCAAGATCATACAAGCTCTAAGGGTTGCGTATTAGGAGCTTTGGTGCACTCGGAACGCGAAGGACCACTTCCGTTAGCTTTTATCCACGCGTTTTTCATCACGATTCTTCCCTAGCCCCGAGCTAGAGGTATAACACTTAAAACTTGTTTTTAAGCTTGTCTAAAGTGGTTAAAAGAAATTATGTCGGTTGAATCTCGTTAAAATGCAAGATGATGATCAAAAGTCTACTAAAAATACTTAAAATGGTGGTTAATGACATATAACTTGTGTAAAAGTTGTAGTACTTGGAATATGAGATTTTTGAGACCCGATCTATGATGTGGTAGCTCGGATCGCCGTTTAACCCGACTTTGTAAGATCATGGATCTTCACATAAGCTCGTTTTTGGTTACCACAAGGGTTAAAGGGCGAAACTCTACCACACAAGATACATGAACTTGTGTAGAAATATTTTACTTGTGTAAAAGTGATTTAACCGGTACAATGGCGTTTAAAACTAGCGGATCTACGTATCTGCAAGTGGTATTTTTGAAGAACCACACATTTAAGAAATCATGTTTTCTAAAGGATATATCTTACACTAATGAACATGATTTTACGAACCACAAGTGTGTAAACACTTGTGAAACAAAAAGATCCGACAAAGGACTAGCTTTGTCACTTGTTACTAGAAGTTGTAAAGACGGATTTCTCTAAACACGAGGTTTTTACAAGATTAAAGCTACTTTATATAAAGATCTACATATATAAAGGGGATTTACACTATAGATTCGGAAAAATTGCAAGTTCATGCGATTATGCGATTTACATACTTATCGACTAGTTTGATGTGTCGGAAATTGTTTGCTTGAATAAAGAAGTTGTTGAAATGATTTGTTAAAAGAAAATGATACGCTTGAAAGCGTGGCCACCTCCAGTTACAGAGGAAACTCTGGCGAAATTTTCTAAAAACCTAACACTTAGAATTATTTACACAACAAGTGTTAGAACTATTTTTGGACATATTTCGAAACATAAAATTCGCCAGCACTATATTTTACTAAATATTCGGAGGTGGGATTTTCACAAAGATTAACGTGATAAATATATTTGTCACAACACTGTTTATGATTATTTTGTGAAAATACATAAATATTATTTTAGAGTAAAAATAATATTTACAAGCGTTAATGATTCCAAAACTTTACGAACGCTTCCACACAAACGTATAAGTTACACCGGTAATTACATTACCACACGACTAATAAAACGTAACTTACGCACATGTATTGTATCCCCCATCCTTGGGAAGAAGTTTAACTACCAAGTGTATACTGAACATAAACACGAAATAGTTGTCTAACTATTTCCCAAAGACTTAAACTATAAAGCTAAAGCACGGCCGTCCGTCTAATGGAATTAGCACTTGTAGGTCGTTGCACAGCTTACTGTATTGGAGACACTTGGTAGAGACGCGCATTCACAGTGAGTTCATGTCCCCCTTTTCTCTAACTGTTTTCAGTTTACTTAACTGCGGGGGTGAAATACATGTTACTATGATTTACGAGTACTTTACAACGGTATGTTTAACGTAAGGAGGTGTTATACGATCATGTGAGTGGATAGTAACAACATGGGGCCATTAGTCCTCATGGAGGGACCGAGGGACAGGAGCGGTAGATCTATCTGGGTGTAGCGAGCCCAGCCCCCGGCCAAACTAGAAACGGACCGTGGGGTGACTTTGTCCACATACTTTGCCGTGGCGAAATCTGCTAGGTTTGAGTCTCCCTATTTGCACTTCACATATGTCAGTGGCCTTGCAAACCATTGGTGATCACAAGTCCTCTTACACTGCTACATACCACAAGTATTTTTATACTTACAAGTGTTTTACTTACTCACCTGCACATGAACTCGCTCAACATTATTGTTGATTTTTCAACTTACATGTATTTCAGGAAATTAACGAGATCTGGCACGGTATGGCATGTTTTCCGCTGCACTAGTTTCCGAGGTCATCCGGGGTTTAGGGGATGTGTCTCTTTCCTGGACAAGACACAGTCCTTAAACCATGTTTATGTTATGTTTAAAGTTGTAATGTCTGTTGAACAAGGTTATGGTTGTTGGTTAAAACAATGGTATTGTGTTTGATTTTCAAAACTTAATGGATGATCTTGCATGTTTTTAACTCATATAGCTTTGGAATGATTAAGCTATGGTATTAAGAAGTCACACCAAAATTAACCACGCTTCCGCAAAGCCAGGGTGTGACAGCTTGGTATCAGAGCTCTGATCATAGCGAACTAGGATTCTTTCTCGAGTCTAGACTATGATCACTAGGGCTCTCACGAAAACATTTTTCTGCATACCACTTAAGTCCAGATCCACACTTTTTACAAACAAATGTTGAGCACATTTTATAAATTATAGGCTCGGTCTGGAGAATCGAGGTGATCAAGGTAGTTGAGCACGTTTGTTTATTATAGGCTCGGTCTGGAGGATCGAGGTGATTAAGGTAGTCGAGCACGTTGGTTTGTTATAGGATCGATCTGGAGGATCGAGGTTTGGTTTAAGTGAAGGATAGAGCAGTCTTGTAGACTGGATGAAATTGGCTAGTAAGACTAGGAGAAGTATGTGATACCTTACTTGGTGACTTATGTGATTAACTGATTATATGATTGATTATTATACGTATATGTGTTTGTGTTACGAACGTTATGCTTTCATCAAGTACTAGAAAGATGGGCACTACGAACCCCATAACCATAGTATCAGACGACATAGTTCAACAAAGCACGAGGTGTACATTTCTGATACTACCGGCACAGACAATGACGACTTTCAGCCCTTTGTGCACTGCCTGAAGTCGTAGCAGAGCCTACTGATGGCCATCTTGTTGGGAATTTGCCACTGGCAGTGATCCCTGCTCCTGTGCCCCTTGCCGCTTATCTCGTTGTTGATATGCCCCCGACGTTGTCTCTGAAGACGATGTCGAACTATTAAGAGGAGGACCCACTTGAGGGCAAGGCCCTATTGCTGCTGGCATTAGACTACTGCATGCTGACGCTCCTGTAGGGGAAAACTCATTCCCCTATCCCAGACTCATTTGAGTCTCTGACATCCGCATCTTCGCACATACAGGGAATGCTGCACTACTTACACGACGCCGACCCTGATATGGCATTACCAGCTGCACCGGATCCCGCACACAGTTTTGAGTTTGATCGCGATATTGAGGACAATCCTGTTTTTCCGCCTGGTGTTGATCCAGACCATGACATTGAGTTCATGCACTTAAACCAGCCCTTGGGGGATCCTGTAACCCCTGTGATTGTTGATCCAGCTGATTTTGAGATGGAGTTTTTGATTCGGAGCTAGCCGTAGCCCCTGAGCCAGGCGTTGCTCCTGACCCAGCATTGGAGTATGACCCTGTTCATGCCAATGCACCGGCTGTTGCTCCTTGATTGATCATCTGCTTGGATGAGAGAAAATTTGGGGTAACTGTGCAAGACAATTTATTATTACGGGGGCCCACGTAATAACGATTTGTAGTGCACAGGAATCCTGGTGGACTCTGTAGGTCAAGCTAATGATAACAAATGCAGCAGGAAATAACTTAAACACAAATGACCTAGGCGATGTAGCCTCGGGTTCATTCTATTACAAGCAACAAGCCAAATTGACAAGCCTATGTGAAGGCTCAGGAATTTATTTCCCCACTTATACAGTGAGTATATTTGCGTGTGAAATGGGATGATTACATGATGGCTTACGTTGCTATATATACCCCATAGACAATTGAAACATTGTCCAACCCGCTTCACACTATTTCGACAAAAAGGGAATGTCACCCAGACGTGACACAAGCACCAGTACGTCGCCAAGGACAGAAGCCGAGCTGCAAGAACGCATCTCACCAATAAATGCACGACATGAAGCCCTCCACTCTAAGTACAACGATGGCATTACTGGAGATAACCCTCCAACTGGCTGCACCTATAAACAGTTCCTGAACTGCAAGCCTTGAACTTTGATGGAACAGGAGGCACCGTTGCATTTGTTCGTTGGTCCGAAAAGACCCACTCCATTCTAAGAATGAGTAACTGTTCGCCCCAACAGAGTGCTACCTACATCTCGGGGAATATTTCTAGATGGCACACTCTCTTAATGGAACCTCCAGGTTCAGACCCTTGGCACAGACACTACTTATGCACTGAGCTGGGACGAGCTCAAGGAAACGATTGAGAAGAAATGTTGTTTTAGGACAGAAATTCAGAAACTTGACGTGGAGCCCTGAAAATTGAGAAAGGACGAACCAGAGACTCCTGAACATGACCAGCGATCGCACGACTTGTCTAGGGTCGTCCCCTACTAAGTCATTGATATAGTATGATATAGTAGTGCATTTGTGAGCTTTACATTGTGGTCTCAAATTGTAGCAATACAATCGCAGTATTCTCATCACATGCGATGTTCAATCAATTGTTTATGTCCTATAACATAAGAGGTTATGTGAATAACTTGTTGATAACATGAAATGTTATGTGTTGGTATTGTTGAATGCATACGTACACTTCACTAACCTATGTGAAACATCTTTTAGAAGATGCCGCCAAGACGCGAAATGCGCATGCCCACCTCTGAGGCAGAACTTAAAGGGATAATTGCTGCAGCTATAGCACAGCACGAGGCCCTACGCTCCGAACCAATCAAAGGTACCTCAGAAAATAACGGTTGTTCCTACTGGCACTTCCTCAACTACAAGCCTCCGAAGTTCGACGGCACTGGGGGTGCCATAACTTTTGTAAAATGGATTGAAAGTATGGAATCCATCTTTCGAATGAGTGGCTGTACGCCAGAACAACAGGTCCCATACGTTTCTGAGTTGTTTCAAGATGGAGCTCGATTATGGTGGAATCTTCAGGTTCGAATAATGGGCCTAACTACAGCATACGCGTTAACTTGGGATGAGATGAAAGGAATGATGCATAAGAAGTATTGCCCCCACACGGAAACCCAGAAGTGGGAAGATGAATTTTGGAGCCTAATGAGGGAAGGTCCGAAGGTGTTGGAGTACGTGCAACGACTCCATGATCTGTCACAAATTGTTCCATACCTGGTAAAACCAGAACTGAAGAAATTGGAACAATTCATTTGGGAACTGGCGCCTCAAGTCTTGAGCTTGATGACAGCATCTACGCCACCAACAACCATTGCTGCAAGTAAGATGGGTTTGGCACTCGTTACGGAAGCAAATAGACTAGAAAAACTTGCAAACCCTGACAGGAAAACTCAGGTAGAGTCGTCTGGAAAGAACAAAAGGAAGCTTACCGAAGATACCCAAATGAACAACGATGAACAAAGATCTATTCGAGGTTGCTTTGACTGCGGGGACAAAGGGCATTTCAAGAAAGATTGCCCTAACAAACAGGCCAGTGATAAGATTTACTTAGAAACCAAACCAAGATGTGCTGAGTGCAAGTGTCACCGTGATGGTGGATGTCAGAAGCCTTGGTACGGGAAGAAAGGACACAACAAGGAAGGTTGTGGGATGAAGAGTTCCATACAAGGAGAAAACAGTAACAACGCTCTAGGTGGAAATGGGAAAGGAAATGGCCGAATGATAGGATGCTTCCATTGTAAGGAAGTTGGACATTTTAAGAGGGAATGCCTGAAGTTGAAACAAGACCGTGAGAGAAAATCCAACATCAGAGCTTGTGAGGCATGCCAGGATCCAGGTGTGGCTTCTGGTACGTTCTCTAACAACCAAAACTTTTGCACCTATTTTGTTTGATGCTGGTACCGATTATGGCTTCGTGTCATTAGAATTTAAGAATATACTTGGTTTAACCGCTAGTAATTCCCTACTCAATCGAGTTAGCTAATGGGAAGTTAGTAGAAGCCAATGAAGTTATCAGAGGCTGTGTGATCGAATTAGGAGAACGTGAGTTCGCTCTAGATCTACTACCAGTCCAGTTGGGAAGCTTCGACGTGGTAGTAGGAATGGATTGGTTATCAGGCAACAAGGCTGAGATAGTATGTCACGAGAAAGTTGTTCGTATCCCAACCAATGATGGTGAGACAATTGTGGTTCACGGAGAGAAGCGTGACACACCGCTAAGATTTATCAGCTGCTTGAAAGCAAGGGAGTGTTTACAGAAAGGATGTGTTGCTTTTCTAGCACACATCGTGGATAAAAAGGCTGCTGAGCCAAGAGTCGAAAACATCCCTGTTGTAAGGGAGTATCCAGAAGACTTCCCAGAAGACTTGCCTGGACTGCCACCTCAGAGGCAAGTAGAGTTTCACGACGATTCAATTCCAGGCACTGCCCCCGTAGTCAATGCATCACAGCGACTTACATTTTCGGGGGTGCAACGATCGACAGAGAAGTGTTGGCAACGGATGGAGAAGGAAGATAACAGACCAAAAAATTCCTTTTTGGGGTAATCCCATTGTTACCCATCAAAAAGGAGGATGATGATTTTCAAATAAACATTGACTACAGAGAATTGAACAAGCTGACGATCAAGAACAGGTATCCTCTGCCAAGAATCGATGATCTGTTCGACCAACTTCAAGGTTCAAGCTGTTACTCTAAGATCGATCTTCGATCTGGATACCATCAACTAAGGATACAGAAGGAAAGTATCCCGAAAACAGCCTTCCGAACTCGTTATGGACACTACGAGTTCCTCGTTATGCCATTTGGTTTGACAAACGCACCTGCAGTCTTTATGGACTTGATGAATAGAGTTTGCAAGACATACTTAGACAAGTTCGTGATTGTATTCATCGACGACATCCGGATTTACTCAAAGACGAAGGCTGAACACGAGCAGCATCTTAGAACCATATTGGAACTGCTAAAGAAGGAACAGCTGTACGCCAAATTCTCCAAGTGCGAGTTTTGGCTACGCGAAGTCCAGTTTCTTGGACATGTGGTTTATAGAAATGGAATCCATGTTGATCCCACAAAGATCGAGGCAATCAAGAATTGGGAAACGCCTACAACGCCAACCGAGATTCGACAATTCTTGGGTTTGGCTGGCTACTATCAAAGGTTCATCGAGGATTTTTCGAAAATCGCTCAACCTTTGACGCTCCTCACCCAGAAAGATAAGGAGTTTGATTGGGGAATCAAACAGGAAGAAGCGTTTCAGATACTGAAGGATAAGCTTTGTAACGCGCCAATCTTAGCTCTACCAGAAGGTACTGATGACTTTGTGGTATACTGTGACGCATCGCGTCAAGGATTGGGTTGTGTGTTGATGCAACGCCAAAAGGTCATTGCTTACGCATCACACCAACTGAAAGTGCACGAAAAGAACTATACCACACACGATTTAGAGCTTGGCGCAGTGGTTTTCGCTTTAAAGATCTGGAGACACTACCTGTATGGTACGAAGTGCACAATCTTCACAGATCACAAAAGCCTACAGCATATATTCAACCAGAAGGAGTTGAATATGAGACAAAGACGATGGGTGGAATTGTTGAACGACTACGACTGCGAGATTAAGTATCATCCAGGGAAGGCGAATGTTGTTGCCGATGCCCTAAGTCGTAAAGAAAGAATCAAGCCCATAAGGGTTAGAGCTTTGGAAATGATCATACGAACCGATCTTTCCTTGCGCATTCGTGCTGCACAAAAGGAAGCTCTCAAGGAGGAAAACCTTGAGGAAGAATACCTCCGTGGGATGGAAAAGCTTTTGGTACCAAACGAGGAAGGAACATTATGTTTTGAGAAAAGGATTTGGGTTCCTCTGCTTGGTGAATTAAGGGAAGTGATTTTCGACGAAGCGCACAAGTCACGGTACTCTATCCACCCAGGATCGGATAAGATGTACCAGGATCTCAAGGATTATTATTGGTGGCCTAGGATGAAAGGCGACGTTGCTGTTTACGTGAGCAAATGTTTAACGTACGCTAAGGTCAAGGCAGAATACCAGAAGCCTTCGGGACTTCTGCAACAACCTGAGATTCCCAAATGGAAATGGGAACAAATCTCAATGGATTTTGTTACAAAATTACCAAGAACGCCAAGAGGCCACGATATGATTTGGGTGATTGTTGACCGCCTAACAAAATCCGCACACTTTCTGCCAATCAAGGAGAAAGACAGTACTAGTAAACTTGCGGAAATTTACATGAGAGAGATCGTAGCACGTCATGGAGTACCACTCTCGATCATCTCTGATAGAGACGGAAGGTTTGTGTCAAGAATATGGCAATCTTTCCAAGAATCTTTTGGCTCACAATTGAATCTGAGCACTGCGTTCCATCCGCAAACTGACGGCCAGAGCGAGCGAACGATACAAACTTTGGAAGACATGCTGAGGGCATGTGTTATGGATTTGGGCGGTAGCTGGGATAAACACTTACCCTTGGTCGAATTTTCATACAACAACAGCTACCACACCAGTATTGGTGTCGCGCCATTTGAAGCCCTATACGGACGCAAGTGCCGATCACCACTATGTTGGTCTGACGCGGGTGATAGGCAGCTTGCTGGTCCCGAGATCGTCCAAGAGACGACAGACAAGGTCGCGCAAATACTTAAACGCATCGAAGCTGCTCGCCACAGGCAAAAGGCCTACGCGGATCCAAACCGGAAGCATGTGGACTTCCAAGTCGGAGAGATGGTGTTATTGAAAGTTTCACCCTGGAAGGGGGTGGCACGCTTTGGAAAGCGAGGGAAGTTAAATCCACGCTACATTGGTCCTTTCAGAATTCTGGAAAGGATTGGAACAGTAGCATACAAGTTGGACCTACCTGCTGAACCAAATGGTGTTCACGATACATTTCATGCATCCAATCTAAAGAAAAGTCCAACTCAAGTTGACGTTGCCATTCCTATCGACGAGATTCATATTAACGACACGCTCCACTTCGTTGAAGAACCTGTTGAGGTCACGGATTGGAAAGTTAACAAGACCCGCCGGAGCAGTGTCAAACTCGTCAAAGTACGTTGGAATGCCAGACATGGTCCTGAATTTACCTGGGAACGTGAGGACCGGATGAAAGAGAAATACCCCCACCTATTTCCTAAGAACTCTGCATCTACAAGCAGGACTTAAATTTCGGGACGAAATTTATTTAACGGGGGGAGAATGTGACAACCCGCACTAAACCAGGTATCCGTACAACTTAATTAATGATTAATTACTGCTTAATTACTGTGCTTGTTGAAACTAGCTGATAAACTGCTACCTGCATACTGATACATGCACTTACTTGCATCATACTTTATTTGCTGTCACTACATTATTTACATACTGGACCCTAGTGACAAACATGATGCACAAAAAGCACAGTAGCACTAAACGGATACACAGTGAACATGCTGATATAACCAGCATCAGGCAAGTACTGCCTCTAAGGCCTGTTAAGAGCCTCAAATATTTTTGGCTACACTAGTAGTGAGTGTAGGGATATAAGGATTGTGGTACCGCGTCTCTAGGAATAAGATACACTGATTCGGATGTGCCAAAAACGTACTTTAAGTACCAAACACAGCACTTTAATAATTAATCCAGCTTCTAGCTGACTAGTAAAGTGCCAGAACATGAGAAAATAACACTTGACACTTTCTAAAGTGTCGGGAAAACAAATTGTGTCACTAAAAATGTTAATAACGACACTTTAAAGCTTTTGTAACGCTTTAACGGATTACTATCCAACCGGACACCCGGACTTTACCCGGAACATGAAAATATTAATATTTTCACTAATTATATTTTTCTGAGCCAGTTAGGGTCTCTGATTACCCTAACACCCGTCATAACACGCTATATATTACTAACGGAGTTAACTACTTATCTAACCTAGTTAACATGACTAATTATCCTAATTACTAGTTTAAATCGAACCAACCCCCCCCCCCCCACCCCTTTCATAACCGGCCCCCTAACTAGGGGAACACACATGGTACTTGTGATTTGGTTAATCTAGGTTTGCCTAATATCTTGGGGACATATTGACCAATGGATAATAACACCTAATTTGTTTATAAATAACACCACTAATCACATGACAATTATCACTTCACAACACCAACTTACTCACACTCTCTCCCTCCCTATCCACTCTCGGCCGAACACCCCTCATTCACACACCCACCTTCGACTTTCATCCTCATCATTCCAAGATCATACAAGCTCTAAGGGTTGCGTATTAGGAGCTTTGGTGCACTCGGAACGCGAAGGACCACTTCCGTTAGCTTTTATCCACGCGTTTTTCATCACGATTCTTCCCTAGCCCCGAGCTAGAGGTATAACACTTAAAACTTGTTTTTAAGCTTGTCTAAAGTGGTTAAAAGAAATTATGTCGGTTGAATCTCGTTAAAATGCAAGATGATGATCAAAAGTCTACTAAAAATACTTAAAATGGTGGTTAATGACATATAACTTGTGTAAAAGTTGTAGTACTTGGAATATGAGATTTTTGAGACCCGATCTATGATGTGGTAGCTCGGATCGCCGTTTAACCCGACTTTGTAAGATCATGGATCTTCACATAAGCTCGTTTTTGGTTACCACAAGGGTTAAAGGGCGAAACTCTACCACACAAGATACATGAACTTGTGTAGAAATATTTTACTTGTGTAAAAGTGATTTAACCGGTACAATGGCGTTTAAAACTAGCGGATCTACGTATCTGCAAGTGGTATTTTTGAAGAACCACACATTTAAGAAATCATGTTTTCTAAAGGATATATCTTACACTAATGAACATGATTTTACGAACCACAAGTGTGTAAACACTTGTGAAACAAAAAGATCCGACAAAGGACTAGCTTTGTCACTTGTTACTAGAAGTTGTAAAGACGGATTTCTCTAAACACGAGGTTTTTACAAGATTAAAGCTACTTTATATAAAGATCTACATATATAAAGGGGATTTACACTATAGATTCGGAAAAATTGCAAGTTCATGCGATTATGCGATTTACATACTTATCGACTAGTTTGATGTGTCGGAAATTGTTTGCTTGAATAAAGAAGTTGTTGAAATGATTTGTTAAAAGAAAATGATACGCTTGAAAGCGTGGCCACCTCCAGTTACAGAGGAAACTCTGGCGAAATTTTCTAAAAACCTAACACTTAGAATTATTTACACAACAAGTGTTAGAACTATTTTTGGACATATTTCGAAACATAAAATTCGCCAGCACTATATTTTACTAAATATTCGGAGGTGGGATTTTCACAAAGATTAACGTGATAAATATATTTGTCACAACACTGTTTATGATTATTTTGTGAAAATACATAAATATTATTTTAGAGTAAAAATAATATTTACAAGCGTTAATGATTCCAAAACTTTACGAACGCTTCCACACAAACGTATAAGTTACACCGGTAATTACATTACCACACGACTAATAAAACGTAACTTACGCACATGTATTGTATCCCCCATCCTTGGGAAGAAGTTTAACTACCAAGTGTATACTGAACATAAACACGAAATAGTTGTCTAACTATTTCCCAAAGACTTAAACTATAAAGCTAAAGCACGGCCGTCCGTCTAATGGAATTAGAACTTGTAGGTCGTTGCACAGCTTACTGTATTGGAGACACTTGGTAGAGACGCGCATTCACAGTGAGTTCATGTCCCCCTTTTCTCTAACTGTTTTCAGTTTACTTAACTGTGGGGGTGAAATACATGTTACTATGATTTACGAGTACTTTACAACGGTATGTTTAACGTAAGGAGGTGTTATACGATCATGTGAGTGGATAGGAACAACATGGGGCCATTAGTCCTCATGGAGGGACCGAGGGACAGGAGCGGTAGATCTATCTGGGTGTAGCGAGCCCAGCCCCCGGCCAAACTAGAAACGGACCGTGGGGTGACTTTGTCCACATACTTTGCCGTGGCGAAATCTGCTAGGTTTGAGTCTCCCTATTTGCACTTCACATATGTCAGTGGCCTTGCAAACCATTGGTGATCACAAGTCCTCTTACACTGCTACATACCACAAGTATTTTTATACTTACAAGTGTTTTACTTACTCACCTGCACATGAACTCGCTCAACATTATTGTTGATTTTTCAACTTACATGTATTTCAGGAAATTAACGAGATCTGGCACGGTATGGCATGTTTTCCGCTGCACTAGTTTCCGAGGTCATCCGGGGTTTAGGGGATGTGTCTCTTTCCTGGACAAGACACAGTCCTTAAACCATGTTTATGTTATGTTTAAAGTTGTAATGTCTGTTGAACAAGGTTATGGTTGTTGGTTAAAACAATGGTATTGTGTTTGATTTTCAAAACTTAATGGATGATCTTGCATGTTTTTAACTCATATAGCTTTGGAATGATTAAGCTATGGTATTAAGAAGTCACACCAAAATTAACCACGCTTCCGCAAAGCCAGGGTGTGACAGCTTATAGGCGAGCATGTCTTCGCGATACATTATTTTTGACCCATTTACTTTGATCAGCCACCGTCTCATTTGTTTGCCTTAGGTAACAAACAAATGATCGCAATCTTCATGCGTTATCATTCTGTTTTGATTGTCCAATAATCTTTCACCTGTTTCTCCCTATGCCTTTCTTTTTCTTCAAGAATGTCTCTTCATCACAATGACGCCCAGATATCTGAGCAAGCAGCCAAATTCGCTCAGCGAATAGGCGAAGTAGTCCTGAAGACTGTTGAATTAGCTACTGCCATGTATCATCTCTAGGATGAAGCCACTCAAGAGTCACCAAGACAGGCAGGACCTAGTCAGGCGACAACACTATCAGCCAAGAAACCAATCGAGGAATCAAAGACCATGGATGAACGATCCCCTAAGAAGTCAAAGAAGCGAAAGGCTTCTCAGAACTTCGCCATGGTCGCTCACAATGGTAAAGCAGTCCCCAACCAACCAGCTCAACCCCCTACTAGGTGTGTATGGCTTTTCCTATGATACCAACATCAAGGAACTATGTACCTTACAAACTACTCTTGTGATTTCTCTCTTTCAAATGATTGCTCATGATTCCCTCAAAAATTTTAAGTACTCGTTTCACTCTAAGAAACAAAGTACAGAAAATTAAGTGACATTATGAGTAATCGTGCTTTTCGCACATCTGTGCCTTTAAATCCTTGGTTAGATAACTAAGGGTGTTTTCAAATCTCATACCCATTACGTTTTGATTTTGCAACATACACAGTACCAGTATTTCAAAACAATCTTCATGATCTCAAAACATTTCATATAGTTTGAAAACAATTTTTCTAGATGCATTGTCTATGTTATTTCAAAAACATTGGCCATGTTATCAAAACCAACCTTTCTAATTTCAAAATATTTCATATAGTCTGAAGACAATATTAACACAATACATTTTCTGATCAAGTGCATGATTTCGAAAAGCATCATTCATGTCTTTCAAAAACCTTATACATAATTTCAAAATTCATCTCGCATGATTTTAAAATATTTTTGTAAATATATCTACCTAATACACCTACTTTATGATTTCAAAAGTATTATATATAAGGTTTCAAAAACGTTAAACACATTTTTCTTAAAAGAACCCCATGCATAGTTTTCAAAAATATTTTCCTCATACATTGACTTAACCTTCAAAATTCTGCTTCATATGTCGCCTTGACATATCAAGCATCTCAACTTCATAAGCATTTTACATCATGTTTTGACCTAAGCACATCCAGTGCAAGGTTTCAAAACATCTTCAACTTCTAAAATTCATATGGGATCTTTTTACCTTTACAATTAGATCCTTGTGGATGATTATCGTTCAAATCAGAGTCCTTAATTGGATTCCTTATGTACCTTAATTCGAACACTTCGGTTCCTAGTAATCGAAATCGAATTTTCTTTTTGAATCTTTCTATCTTTATAGTTGGATTCTTGTTAACGTTTAAAGTACCAAATGAAATCCACGGAATGGATTCCAAGTGTGCTTTAAATGCAAGTACGCAATTTACAAGACAAATTAACAAACAATTTTGTGGTTATGTGATATATGTTTATGTGTTCTCCTCTATGATTTTTGTGCTTTCGTATACTCTGGATATTCGTTATCCAAATCCTCGTAGAATCTTTCATATCTTCATATGATGGATTCGTAGTAGGATATCCAAAAAGGTACTACCTTAAATCCTTAATGGGCTTCTATGTAAGAGTTAAGACCCTTGGATTATATAGTACTACTCCATGATTCATAAGAGACCCTTTAGTGGTCTAGTCAAAAAGATTGATTCACAATTTGGTTAAAGAACGACATCTAGTGATGTAGCTGAACAGACTCCTTGATAGTCTATTTAGATCATTTAATGATTTAATTAAAAGGATTCTATGGCGGTCTAGTCACACTCATCACAGGATTGTTCATTTGGTTTCACACTACACATTATAAAATAGACTGTGTGAACTGGGCAAGGAATTGTCTAATTATGGACGCGTACATAATTATGAAATTTAGTGCACAGAAAACCAGTAAGATTTATTATGTGTAAGAACCGATAGCGACAACAATAACAAAATGACAACGATGTAATGGAGGTACGGTGGACGCACCAATGACACTTCATATACTTGTATATAAGTATCCCTCTTACATTGCAAGCATAATGTTATTAAGGTTACTAGAAGTTCAGAACCCTAACCAATATTGTTTGATCTTTTCAACTTCATGTTTTAAACTCTCACAAGTTTCCTCTAAATAAATTTCGGGACGAAATTTCCTAAAGTAGGGGAGACTGTAACACCTGTGCCTCCACGGCCATCAAACAAATACCAAACCAATGAAATATTATAGTTCATACTTGGGATTTGTAAAAATATGTGTATCATTTGCACATATCAATTCTTGTTCAATTTCAAACTCTAAATCGCTTTCTGGAAGGTTATACGCGCACTGATGCGTAAATATAACCAGTTTAATGCAACAAACACTCCGGAGTAGTGACATAGGATTAACATACCTTAAATAACCTTTACATAACTTAGAAATAAGTTTTGGAAGGTTTGGTATGCCGAAATCAAGTTTAATCGCTTACAGGGACTAAAGTTGACAAACTGCGAAAGTATGCCAATTTGAACTGTAACAGACCTTCCGGAACATGACCATAAGTTAAACATACCATAAATATCCTTTACATAGCTTAGAAATAGGCTTTGAGGGGTTCGGTGTGCTAAAATAAACTTTTGGGTCATTCAGGGACTAAAAGTGTCAAAAAGTGCACAAGTTTGCATTTTCGCGCATAACTTACGTTCTGAATACATCCGGACATCCAAAAAAATTATGTTAGCACTAAAATATTTTATTTTAGTGTTCGCCATAAGAAAAATCCATTCGTCACGTCATTTGGATCATTTTTCGCATTCGGGACCAGATTCGATGTATTAGCCGTTGTTTAATTCACAACCACACCTTCTAACTTGCTTAGTCAGCGGATAAGGATGGAATTTAAACACCTAAACACCATGACATTTCAACACATGTATGGATGGAATTTAAACACCTAAACACCATGACATTTCAACACATGTATGGATGGAATTTAAACACCTAAACACCATGACATTTCAACACATGTATGGATGGAATTTAAACACCTAAACACCATGACATTTCAACACATGTATGGATGGAATTTAAACACCTAAACACCATGACATTTCAACACATGTATGGATGGAATTCAAACACCTAAACACCATGTCATTTCAACACATGTACGGATGGGATTAAGGCACGTTTTCCATGAAACGATCTTAACGGTTCGGGTATTCCTATAAATACCCCATACCCCCCATTGCTAAAATTACTAGAATTCTGATTTGAGAACCTCTAAGTTGAAACCATTGTTTCATACCTGAGATTCTTGAATCAGG
Source organism: Helianthus tuberosus (assembly GCA_030545235.1). Taxonomy (NCBI): domain Eukaryota; kingdom Viridiplantae; phylum Streptophyta; class Magnoliopsida; order Asterales; family Asteraceae; genus Helianthus; species Helianthus tuberosus. The sequence goes on from CM060432.1 coordinate 27,750,112, forward strand.
ATTAGCATTCGGGGACCCTTCGTACCGTTTGATTTCCGGGACTCCTCTAGCTTACTTGGTAGTTGTTCAAGACTCCTAAGCACTCCCAGGCGAGTACATTATTCCCCTCTTTTACTGTTTTCAACTGTTTTGGGGTGACTCATATGTGCTAAATGTTTTATCAATGGTTTCGAGAACAATTATAATGTGGTTTCAAGAACAATAACAATTATTTCAAGAACGCTAACAATGATTTCAAGAACGAATACAATGATTTCAAAAACTAATAACAAATTTCAAAAAGTGAACAAACTTGTTGGTTGTAGTTACATGACCGATGACATTCATTAGCAATGATCAAGCCGACCAGTATTAGGTTATGGTACCATAGGATCTGACAAATCCCGTTATTTACTGCACCCATTGTTATGTGTGGGGGTTGTGGGTAGCGACTGAATCTGTAATTATTAACTTATCCTTTGGTAAGGGTTTATTAAGAACGAGAGCGAGAGCGAGATGGAGCGAGGAACGCGTCAAGAAGGTTTGAATGTTATTAGAGAATCGACCATAAAGTAGTTTCACAATTAAAACAAGAACGACTAGAACGATTTTACAAAATGGGTTAACGATTGGGTAAACATTTTAACATGATTGACATTTGATAATGCTTTTCCCACAAAACATAACTTTGATTTAAACCAAGTTTTACTTCAATACTTTGTTTTTGTGCATATGGTTTAGTTGAGACATTTCACTTGCCATACATGACATTTTGACGTAGACATTTGACATGGATATTTAACATAGACATTTTGACATGATTTACATCTTGACATGAATACTTTGACATATTATTCAATACATTTGACAATTGATTTAAACATAGACATTTTACATTGTTTGGTTTGGTTTGGTTAAGTGATTAAGTAACGATGCGTGTGTAATATGATACAAACATGGTGGATACGCCGCTGGTACTTCCTATATATAAGTGTTTGTATGGTATTACATATCATAGCGTTATTTGAATCATTTCAGTTTGAGACATAGAACATTTTATACAAATAACATACTTTTCACAAGACATTGATTTATAAACAACTTATCTTATGCAAACTCATTTACATGGTTATTCATTTAATCATGCATTATTTTCTTATTTATACTTATCATCCGAACTTATTATTTTTCAAATGATTTACAAAGACAAAGCAAATTACAAGGTTCATGACTAAACATTTTCTTAAACAGAAGTCATGAATCTTATTTTCACAAAACCTATGTACTCGCCAGCATTTCTTTGCTGACCTCGTTTTCACATATGTTTCAGGTATTGTTGGATGATATCGATTGATAAGATGCATGCTCACATAGGACTGGACAAGGCCTTAGTGACTCAATAACAATGATAGACTATGTTTAAATAGTGTATTTAGATTTCCAGACGATGTAATTACTCAATGTTTAATAAAACGAAACACTTTTGGTATCCATGGTTATGAAACATTAATTATGTTGCAACACGCCCCGATGTTTCCGCCGCGATTTGTTGTTTTACGCGGTCGGGGTGTGACAACATGTATAGTGAAAAGCCTTATATTACAATACGGACGTTTATTAATGTCGAAATTACTAACTTTTGTAAATGTTTAGTTGAAGGACACTCGCATCTGAAGATGACGAGAGTTTAACGATTTGTGGATATGACGGTGGAACGGTCCGAGGTATGACAAGTTGTGCATACTCATTGAGGACCTAAATCGCGTGATGATCGCGAACAAAGTTAACGGCAAGAGAAGCCCGTTAGGGCAAGCATTACCAGTTGCACGCTTTTAAATTTAATCGCACAAATAGCTATATGCAACAAACATGTAGAGAATAATTGTCGCATATAAAAAAATTAAAAGCTTGGAAAAACCCAAATAGAATACCTGTCCAGGATATTATTTCCAAGAAAACTAAATAAGAGGCGTTACTTACATGGGGTGTAATGTGAAAATTATTGTAGGATCGTATTTGACGACCGAATGAGTCAATTTGAATGTGTTTACACTATTTAGATGGCGGAAACATCTAAACAGCTTAGAATCAGACAGAAAAGAGTAGAAAACAGAATAGATTCACTTTTAACACTTGTTCTCTGTTATATATTCACTTGAAAAACTGGCAGCACTTCGTTACAACTTCTCGGAATGCATACCAACTGAGAACACAACATGCCTATTTATAGGCATAATGATTTCGCTTCAACATGTCTCAAGCGAAATCTCATCACTTGATTTCGCTTGAGGCTTACATTAAGACCCTGAAGCGAAACTCTATCATTACTAAATTAAACTTACATTTAGACCCTTACACTTTACATAACTTGACATATTTAGACCCTAAACTTATGACGTAGGCTTTAGACATCATGTATCAACAAACTCCCCCTTGGATAAAGCCGGAGTCTTCAGTCTAGGTCTTCACATGGACTTGAACTTTTCTTCTCTAGGCTTAGGTTTTCTTGACAACATCTTCCTAAGCTTTTCATTATCATCAGCTCTTTTCTTTTCTTCAGCAGCTTGCCTTTAATCTCAAATCACGAATTTTCTCACGATTCTCCATCTTTTTACACTCAGCTACTAACTTCTTGTTTTCATCAGCTACAACCTCAATTCTCTTTTCAACATGTATAATTTGTTCATCTGTTGCAAAGGTAATATTTCCAATATCATCAAGAGAAACATTCTCAGGAATACCAGGAAAAGTTTTATAACTAGAAGAACCAGGTGTTGTTTGAAGAATAGGTTGTGAAGAAGATGGTGTTTGGATATTAACTTGTGGAGTAGAAATAGGTTCATGTGGTGGTGAGATATTTGGTGGTGAAGTTTGATGTGGTGGTGAATGAAGTGGAATAGGTTCAGATGGTGGTATAGATTGACTGGTTCCTTTAGCTGTTTTCTTCTTCAAGACAATTTTTGGAATCTTGATTGTTGGACTAACAACTTGAGTCTTCTTCTGAGCAACTTTCTTTCGAGCTCCTCTCTTCTTTTTACCACTATCCGGAGTTTGAGATTCAGATACATGTTCCGGTGAAGGTTCATAAACATCATCATCTTTTTCTAGTCTCTTTCTCTTTTTTAACAACTTTTCTTTTTCAGTTGCTTCTTTAATTCTTCTTTGACGTGCAATTTCATCAATGGTTTCATCAGAAGAACTAGAAGAACTTTCATCAACATCTTCAATCACTACATTGTCAGAAGCTTTACTTTGTTCAGGAACAGATTCAGAAAATCCTTTCAAAAACTCTGTAGATCTTGGAGAAAAATGAATATCTCCTTCAACATTTGTTTCAATTTCAGTTTCAGCTTCAATGTTGATTTCAGCTTCAGTTTCAACATTAACTTCTGCTCTAGCTTCAACTACTTCTTCATCAGGTTCATCAATCAATAGTGTTTTAGCAACCTTCTTACGACGCTTCTTTGGTTGTGAAGATGAACCTTCTTCAGCTTGCACTTTAGGAGTTGTTTTCTTACTCCTTTTCTTTTGTTCTTTTACAAACCACACACTTCTTGAAGATTTAAAATTTTCCAACTTCTTCAACTCATCAGCATAACTAGTTTCAGTTCTTTCATCTTCATTCCTCCAGTGTTCATGATTAACTGGATCAGGATCTTGATAATCTGGATTGCTTATAAAACCAAAAAATGAAACTTCTTTCTCTGGTTCAGGATGATTTGTATGATATCTTGCTAATTGAGCAATAGAATCATTATTCATGTGAGCTAGAACCAACAAGTCATTCTCCATATCTCGAACAATTCCTGGATAAGCATGATCAATCATCATTTGAATGAATCTTGGGTATATCCAGCTTCTCCTTTTTGATGTTACCTCTTCCACAAGATAATGAAATACAATGAGAGAAATTGTACTTCTTGTTTAAAATAAGAGCAACTACCATGTTCATGTGATAATCCCGCATAGCATCGTAACTACCCTTTTGATGACTTAGAGCAATCAACACCGAATGAATAAAGAATTTGAACGGCTTTGTAAACTTTGATTTCAAAACATTAGCAGCGTTCACATCTCCAATGTATCCCATTCTAAGCAAACATCCTTTTACCATTCTTTCAGGAAATGCTGTTGGTGATTTTTCAGTATCAGGAAAATCTAGAATCTCACGAACATATGCCTCCGTTATCAGAATTTGTTTCTTTTCATCAGCAACCTTAACAAGAGAAGTAATTACTTTGTTTTTCTCATCATACACAGCATGCTTCCAAAAGCGTTTGATGTGTGACTGATACACCATTCTTCTATCTGTTAAAGCTTTTTGTATTGGCAATCTTCTCATAAATTCCAGAATGCTAGAGAACTCTGACAACTTTGAACTCCTTGTCACATCAAGATCACAACAAGAATTGTGAAGAGCTTTGAACAGAACATTCGAAGGCTGCACATCAAATACCACAAAAATTCAAACATATTAGACAATTTTTATAAAATTTCAAATTTACTCATCATTTCAAGCGATGTCCAAGATTTCGCTTAAAACTCATCTGAGCAAATAAGATCTGTTCAAGTGAGATGATATTTGATTATTTCGCTTGAAAAATCAACAAACAGCAACACATGTTCAAGCGAAATAGTTAACAGAATGCATCGCTTGAAGCGACACTGACAACTCCTTGAAGCGACACTGACAATCTCTTTGAAGCGACACTGTTCAAACATCAAAAATTTTTTTAATCATATGATCAAATTGATCACATAGCCCTGTTCTACATTCAATTCCGAGTAACCTGATATGAATTTCATACATTTTGACCCACACAAACGTTCTAGATCTACGATTAAAGATCTGTTCATCCGTCAAATTTGTAAAACTCAGATCTGAATCAATCAAACCATACACATCAATCTACACATGATTCAGACAATACACATATGTTTTGATTTGAGTTTATCCAGTTAAAAACCCTAGAACTATGTGTTCTAACCCTAACTGTCGCCGACACATAAAAATCAACGAAAAACAGTACAAATCAACACCATCACTTACATTCACCATGTTAGTAGTTGTGTATACCAACTAAAAACACAAGATTTGAGTGAATTTGGGCAGAGTAACGGCAGAAAAACAAAGATTCAGAAGTGTTCGCTTGAAGTCTCTCGTTCAGACCTTGAAGCGAAATGTTTGAAAATAATGACTGAAGCGAATCAATGTTATCTATTTATACCCCTGAAGATTTCGCTTCAGGCATACATACAACATCTTGAAGCGAATTCATTAACATGAAGATTTCGCTTGAAACAGATTTAAGCGCAATTTTCTTGAAGCGAAAACCTTAAAAACTTGTTTTACCTTTTTGAATTTTTCAGATTTTAATGTCACACCCAGTTAACCAAGTCCAAGTTAATGACCTTGGTCAACTGACTAGTCTTACCAAGTCCAACTCAATGACCTTGGCTAATCAAACTATGAAGATACCGGATTTCTTGAAAAAAATAAGTTCAAATTAATGAACTTTTGAATCATTTTGATCTTTCAATCTCTTTTTAATCAACAAACACTTGTACCAAACATTATACTGCATCACAAGCTTACCCAATCCTCATCAATCTCAGACATGATCTGCACAAGACTTTGAACTTTCGATTCCCAATGTCAGTTGTTGAAAATAAAATGAGAAACTAAAATCTTTTTGGATTTTAAACTGAATAAGCTGAAACTATGTACACACAATCTTTTTGTGAGCGTGTTAAGGGATCATATCAGCTGCCGACGAAATACAAGTACCGTTAAGCTGTTATTTCATTTTAAGCATTAAACAATTCACATAGATTGTCGATATACTGATCCTCTTAAATTCTCACAAAACTTTCAATCTGCTCGGGATACAGAATTAGTGTTTTAGGACTTAAACATCTACATGTGTCCCACCTCAGTATATACTCCCATATCCAGACCCCAGTATTCAATCTTACAGGTGAATATACCTAGATGATATCTGTCAGGGAATAAATTATAGTACGAGGGCCGTGAGAGCTCAGGTCGATCTTTCGATACGCAGAGAGATGACGGCTTCGACTTTTGGTGGGTCCCCTTTGGGGATCTTCTTTACAACAGCACATGATTAACAATTTTGCAATGTGTTATCATTTTTTATGCTGAGGGGAGGCTTATATTTCAAAGCAGTGTAAAGTATTCTCCGGGGACTAGGTCAGAAATTCCTTTCAGCAGAAGTCCCGGGATAATACCCCAGATATCACTAAGCATAAAGACCTAGTATCTCAGAATATGGGACCCTTCAAACAGGATTTCAGGGGTTACCTATATATCCTGGAGGTGTTCCCCACGTAAAATGCAAGTAAATTTTATGTTTATATCCCAAACTAATCTACTGATTTTGTAAAAACCTATCGGCACATCTTTAGTGAGACTGCTTAATTACATTTTATACATTCCAATTCTTTAGCGTACTGCACCTGTCTAGCTGATGTACTATCATTTCCCTTTTATACACAAACTCATTTTTACTTTTTCAAATGTTTTTGGTTTTTATAGATTTTATCATGTTTTTTTGTATTTTTCTGCAAACTTTCTCCCCCTAAAAATAAAAACATATTTTTGTGTTTTTGTTTTTATCGAAAAGCAGAAAATAAACTGTACAAACAAAATTAACAACTTGACAAAAGTTCACGTCAGATCGCCGTCCAATTCGGCATCACATTCAACAACCCTCCCAGACTGCAGATTTTTCATTCCATTCAATTTTAAAAGATAATAAAACCTCTTTTTGTCAAATGATTTGGTATAGAAATCCGCTTTCTGTTCATTGGTGTGCACATATTCAATCCGTATTAATTTTTTCTCGTTACAATCACGAATAAAATGGTGACGGATTTCAATGTGTTTTGTTTTTGAATGGTGAACCGGATTTTTAGTAATATTAATGGCTGCTTCATTGTCCACGAAAATTGGAGTATCTAAGAATTGCAAACCAAAGTCACGCATTTGCTGTTGGATCCAAAGGATCTGCGAACAACAGCTGGAAGCTGAAACGTATTCAGCTTCACAAGTAGAAAGCGCTACAGTGGTTTGTTTCTTACACTGCCAGGTAACAAGTAGAGTTCCTAAGAACTGACACCCAGCAGTGGTGGACTTTGCGTTCTGTTTGCAGCTTCCGAAATCTGAATCAGCGAAACCGGATAAAGTAAAGTCACCTAATCTAGGATACCACAAACCGGTGTTTGGGCAGCCTTTCAAATACCGTAGTATTCGTTTCACAATTGTCAGGTGTGACTGCTTCGGATTCGACTGATATCTGGCACATAAGCATGTCGGATACATGATGTCCGGACGGGAGGCTGTGAGATACATCAAGGAACCAATAATTGATCGGTACAATGTTTCATCCATCTTCACTCCATTCTCATCTGGACAAATCCCATGATTTTGTGCAAGGGGAGTAGATGCTGGACTACAATCAGCCATATCAAACTTGTCTAGCACATCCTTCACATACTTTGACTGATGAATGAAAATTCCGTCGGGCATTTGTTCAACCTGCAACCCGAGGAAAAACTTCATTTCGCCCATTGAGCTCATCTCAAACTTTTTCTTCATCACTAGCTCAAACTCTTTGCACATATCGTCGTTGGTGGATCCAAAAATGATATCGTCCACGTAAATCTGCACAATCAACAAATGGTTTTCTTTTTCTTTAATAAACAAAGTGCTATCTACTGTACCTCTTGTGAACCCGTTGTCCAACAAGTATGTCGAGAGCGTTTCATACCAGGCTCTCGGGGCCTGGTGAAGTCCGTATAACGCCTTGTCCAGTAGAAACACCTTGTTTTTGTGCTGTGGGTCTGTAAAGCCTGGCGGTTGCCCCACATACACTTCCTCTTTGATAGTTCCATAGAGAAAAGCAGATTTCACGTCAAGTTGATATACTTTAAAGTTCTTTCATGATGCAAAGGCCAGAAAAATCCGAATTGCCTCTAGCCTTGCAACTGGTGCGTAGACTTCATCATAATCAATTCCTTCTTGTTGACTGAATCCTTGAACGACCAGTCTTGCTTTGTTTCTCACCACGACTCCTCTATCATCTCTTTTACATTTGAAAACCCACTTTGTCTTGATTAACTTCTGATTTTCAGGCAAATCTACCAGTCTCCAGACACCCAGTTTCTCGAATTGTTGCAACTCCTCCTGCATTGCATTAACCCAGCTCTCCTCGGTCAATGCTTCCCTGTACGTCTTGGGCTCTATCTGCGAAATAAAACATTTCAATGAGACTTCTTTTTGCATATCAGCAATAGATGAATAGAAACATGTAAGAGCTTGATCTATTTGATGTCGAGTTTTAACACCACTTTGGTTCCCGGCTGATGCTCTTAACATTGACAGGCCCGAAGAGATCCATGTGCAATCTCTCAAGAGGTAACCTGACCGAATTCATGACCTTCAAAGGATGTGACTTTCGAACCTGTTTACCTTTCTTACATGCAATACAGTCATCATTTAAATGAAAATTTTTAAAGTTCACACCTTCAACTAAATCATTATGAACCAAAAAATTCATTTTGCGAATATGAATGTGGCCCATCTTACGATGCCACATGATTGAATCTTTTTCTGTCGCTTTGTTTTTAGACACAAAACACTGTTTCTGATGAGACGTTGTCGTTGCTGTACTCATATCAAGATAATAAAGATCATACTCCCGTGGAGCACGCAACAACACCATCTCATCAGGGATTTTAAACCCTGGTTTCAAAACCACACATTCAGTTTTTGTAAAATGTACACTGAAATCTTTATCACAAATTTGTGAAATACTGAGTAGATTGTTTGTCAACTCTACTATGTAGTTTACTTTGTCAAAGGATATCACACCATTTGTCAAAGTTCCTTGACCAACAATTCTTCCACCTTGACTCCCAGCAAACCCTACATGACCCCCATTGATGGATTTTACATCATAGAGCAAAGCAAGCGTCCCAGTCATGTGCCTTGACGCACCACTATCCATGATCCATTTTGATAGAATTGACTTGGGCAGCCCCTGCACATATCATATCAACTTCATTCAAACAATGAACTCCATGACTTTTTGACTTCTGAAACACTTCCAAACACTACATCACACTTTTCATCAATCTTAGGAAAATCAAATGTGACGTTTGGAATAACAGTTTCCACTTTTGATTTTAACACATTTTCTTTGATAGGAGGAAACTCTGCAAGAAACTTATCAAGCTCAGATTCAAATTCTTGTTTATCATTAGCACCCACTTTTGATGCATAAAATTCCTTTACCCCTTTTACTTTTCTGTCAACCATTTTTCCAAAAATATTTTGAACAGTAGGATTAAAAGCTTTTGAATCAAACTTTAACTCGTTTTCCATTTTCTTTACCTCAACTGATTGTGATTTGGTTTCACCAACTTTTGTTTCATTTTTCAAAATGTTTTCCATCTTTTTCTCCTCGACCGATGGTTTTGATTTTACAACCCAAAATTGATTTTCAAAAGTTTTCGTTTTTGGATAAATCTTTGAAGTCATTTGGGACTTTGAAGATTCACCAATCTCAAATGTTGATTTCAGCTTATCTTCCGACTTCAATGATTCACCCCTTTTCAAGATTCGAATTGATGAAACCATTGGCTTTTTGCCCTTTGTGTTAACTGGTGACTTAGGTAGAAATTTTTTAACAAATGGTTTAATGACAGGTTTTTCAAAAACTTTCTTGCATTGTTTTGCCATGTGTCCGATTTCATTGCAGCGATAGCAAACTCTTTTGTCGTATTCGACAAAAGTTGATTTGAACGACTCTTCTTTCAGTTTCTTTGCTGCATTGAAATCGTCAACTGCTTTTTGACTAAAAATGTATTCCTTTTCTTCATCAACACTTGGACCAGCAACAAAAACATCATTCATTTTATCTTTTGGCTTGACAACCTTCTTAGCCAACTTTTTCTCAAAACCAATTCCTTTGTTTTTAAAGTTGTTACCATTTTTCTTGTAACCATTACCTTCCCATTCCTTTTTCTCAAAGTTGTTGATACGTGTTGTAACAAATGATTTTTTAGTTTTTGAAAAGAATTCTTTGTTATTAACCTCATCAATGTTCATTTCAACCAACCTAAAAACTTTCTCAACATTCTCAATTTTCACGTTCTGAAGAGGATACTCGAAATCGGAATAAAGTTTGTCTGTTCCAATCATAGTATATACGACCATAATCGAATCATCATTCGCACTCTTGTCCGATTTCGGTATAAACCGTTCCAAGAAATTACTTTCATCTTCAGAATCTGTAACACCTTTCTTAGAATGTGACTTCTCAGAGTTATCAATCTCTTCATCTAACACCTGATCGACAACTGTTTTGATAACCTGTGATTCGTTGTCGGTGTCGGATGCAGAGAATGTAACATCAATGCTTTCAGGCAAATCATCCTCAATTGTTCTCAATTTGAGATTCAAAGCAGCTTCCACCCCATCTGGATATTTCTGTGTGTAATGATTCCACATTGGGGGTGGAACACTGTTAAAGATTGGTGTTTCATCAGGTTGTTTTGGAACAATCTGTTCAATCACATATGAAGATGCTATATAACTCATCAACTTCTTATCAATTCTTTCATTTTCAATTTTTGTTAACTCCAATTCTCTTTTTAATGAAGCAATGGTGTCCAAATGAAAATTGACTTCCATTTGTTTTTTCTAAAACAGTTGATTTTAGCAATTTCGTGGCTTTATCATTTTCAAGACTTTCATCTTGAATCATTTTGATAGAGTTAGCCAATTTGTCATATGCTTCTTTTACTTCGCTCAGATCAAATTTTAGCATGTCTACATGATGTTTCATTTCCTGATACTTAGTGTCTTTCTCAAGACACTCCATGCAAGGTTGTAAACACTTCTGGCATGGTGTTTCAGGAATTGAAACAACTTCTTCAACAACCTGTTCATGACAAACATTTTTCACATATTGTTTACCGACATTTTCAGACTCTGACTCAGACAGTTTGACTGATTCGTTTCCCTGAACTCCAGATTCCTCTCGTTTGACAGACTCATTACTGACAGACTTAGACTCCTCAGATTCTGAGTCTACCTCTCTCAGTTTTGCCATGAGAGCTTTGTCAGCAATTTCTTTCAAAGTTTCTACGGTCATTTCCTTTGTCACATCTATCATTTATTCAACAAATTCTTTCTTCTCTTCATATCTTGGACACACTCCAGTCGTCGGTTCTTCAAAGAAACCTGCAAAAGATTCAAAAATTTTAGGAGGCATGATAGATTTCAAAGAACTAGCTAATACCTCCTTCTCAGATTGAGAGTAATGAACTTCATCAGCTATTTCTCCAAGATTGTCCATATTTTCAACAGAAACCTCTTCAACAACTACAGAACCATTTTCAGTAACTGTTTCTGGTTCAGTCACCATTTCGGAAATTTCAACAACTTCAGCCATCATTGCTTGTTCATCATTACTAGGAATATATTTATCCCAGCTGAAACCTGCAGCTACATTCTCATCATCTTGATTTACAATCATCGCCTTTTCTGGTTTATTCTCAATTTGTGGTCTTTGAACAGTAGGCTGTTGATTTGATCGATGATAGATTGCTTGCTTGTAGTAGTCATTGGTGAACGGGTTTTGATGATTGTTTACTTCACGATTCGGACATTCTCTCTTAAAATGACCACGTTCTTTACACTTGAAGCACGTAACTTTTGATTTGTCGAACCCTAACTTCTGATCAGGGCCTGATAAACTGTTCCGGCCTGTAATCTCCATAAACCGTTGTGCTCTTCTAACCAAACTTGCCATGCCCCATTTTATATCAATCAATTCAAGTTCCTCCGGGTCAATCTGGTCATAATCCTCTTTGGTCATATCAGGATTACCAATCCTACCCGCCACTAAGCCTTCATAAGCCTCTAGAACGGAAGCAAGTACCGCAATGTGTTGTCTCGCGGCAGTTTCAGTAATTTCATTTCCATTCTTAATATTCACCGCGATGTTGCACTGCACCCCAGAAACATAAGCCTGATTATTTGAACTTGTAGAGCTTTGAGGTGAGGACTGCTCTTGAACTTTGAAATTTGGATCATAGTTCACAAATGGTGAAGGCTTGTTTGATTGTGGAGTGTTTGTAGAACCACCCAAATTTACATCAGCACTAAAACCCGTCTGTATCTTTGGACTTTGATTTGTTGCAACAGGAATACTTCCTTTGTAATACAAAGATATGTCTTGCTGCACATTTGCTGAATTCATTTGTTTGATTTTTGATAGTTCCAATTCATGTGCCTCAATTTTCTCAATGAAATCACTCAAACTTATGCTAGCAAAATTTGTATTGCTCTTCAACACCATCAGGTACGTTCCCCATTCATCATAAGGTAACGCGTCTGCTAATTTGTCGATCCACTCTTCATTTGTCTTGGTTATATTCAATCTACCCATCTCCAAAACCAAATGACAGTATCGTTCAATCAATTGCTTTGTGGTCTCTCCTTTCATTCCCGTGAAAATGTCAAACTGCTTGTTTATCAATGCCTTTTTGCTTTTCATCATTTCTCCACTTCCTTCAAACTTTAACAACAATTTATCCCAAATGGATTTTGAATTGTCTTCGTGATGTAATAGTACCAAGATGTCTTCTTTAATTGCTTGTTGAAGGATGCTCATCATTTTCTTTTCAGCCTTAAAGTCAGCTTGTTCCGTTTGATTCAAAACTGCAATCCCTTTTGGATGACCCATAGCATTAACAGGATATACATATTTATCCACAATCTTTAACCAGCTCTCAAAATGATTAGCTTGAACCCACGTTTTAAATCTTCGTGCCCAACTCGAATATTCGTCGATGTTCATGAGTTTAGGAGGCTTTTGCATTGTTCCCAATTCGTTCTCCATGTTGACGTTTTGTATAACACTACCCGAAGTTTGTCCTGCTACCATACCATTTCCCGAGAAGAAGTTATAAAACTCTTGGTTTTCCATTTTTAGAAATTTACCGAGTAGTTTTAAAATTTTTACACACACACTTTTCACAAAATCAGACTATCGAACAAGTTCACGAACACTATGGACTATCAGTAATCTTCAAGCGAAATCACTTAAACTTCAAGCGAAATCACAGAAGATTTCAAGCGAAAACAACAAATCAAACCCAGTATGATTTCGCTTCAAACAACAAGATCTCAAGCGAAATCTACGGTTTCGCTTCAAACCAAAATTTTCAGCTAACCACAGACTCCTCAAGCGAAATATACGATTTCGCTTCAAGCAAACAGAATATTTCAAGCGAAATTCTCGTTTTCGCTTCAAAAATACAAACAATTAGTCTACCCGCTCAAGCGAAATCTGGTTTTCAAGTCATTTTTGTCAATTTTAGTCCGAGTTTTAATCTGAAATACTCAAGGCTTTGTTAAAACACACTTTTACACACACTGTGACAAACTCAGTCCATTTTGTCCATGTTTTCGTCCAGAAATCAGTTTTTGTGAGTAAAAACCAACTGATTCAAGCAAACACACTCATAACTGGCTCTGATACCAATTGTAGGATCGTATTTGACGACCGAATGAGTCAATTTGAATGTGTTTACACTATTTAGATGGCGGAAACATCTAAACAGCTTAGAATCAGACAGAAAAGAGTAGAAAACAGAATAGATTCACTTTTAACACTTGTTCTCTGTTATATATTCACTTGAAAAACTGGCAGCACTTCGTTACAACTTCTCGGAATGCATACCAACTGAGAACACAACATGCCTATTTATAGGCATAATGATTTCGCTTCAACATGTCTCAAGCGAAATCTCATCACTTGATTTCGCTTGAGGCTTACATTAAGACCCTGAAGCGAAACCCTATCATTACTAAATTAAACTTACATTTAGACCCTTACACTTTACATAACTTGACATATTTAGACCCTAAACTTATGACGTAGGCTTTAGACATCATGTATCAACAATTATAAAAGGTCATGAATATCAGGTGTTGATCGCTTACTCTGGCCAAGTAAGCAGTGGACACGTGGTACCATGAAGTTTATGATGGACATACTTACATCCGATGTGGTAAGGATGGGGTGAATGGGATGAATTAAAAAGGTACCCAAATGAATCGAATAAGTAGGATGTTTGATAATAAACGCAAACGCAAGTCGGATGACGTAAGCGTATTACATAAGAATAATGAGCCCGAGAGAAGGGACAAAGATTAATGTGAATGAAGATATAAATAAATGACCTAAGGAAAATTCCTGAAAATAAGTCATTATGGACGAAAAGCAAAGGTCGACAAAAGGGGCAAGTAAAACCAAAGAATAGGTGACCCGCAGGGTCATAAAAACAAAGGTAATGCCCACTTGAAAGACAATCGAGGTCATTAACTTTGGTCATAATAAAGTAAGGATTAGGGGTGCAAACGAGCCGAGCCAAGCCCGAGCTCGACCAGGCTCGAGCTCGAGCTCGTTTAACATATGAATGCTCGAGCTCGAGCTCGGCTCGAAGGTAATTTTTCAAGCTCGAGCTCGACTCGGGCTCGACTTGAATAGTATTTATAAACTAATTTATTTTAATTATAATTATTATTATACATATAAATTAGTTATTTTTTATATTTATATAAATGGTAATTATTATTATATAAATATATGTTTAATATATTAATAGAAAAATATATAAACAGAAAGCTCGATTAGGCTCGCGAGCCGGCTCGAGCTCGATAAGCAAAGCTCGGGCTCGGGCTCATTTACCAAACGAGCTTGTTTTTAGGCTCGGGCTCGAGCTCGAGCTCGTTTAAGCTCGGCTCGTTCGAGCTTTTTTTCGAGCCGAGCTCGAGTAGCTCGGCTCATTTGCACCCCTAGTAAGGATGACGATGATAATCGCCACTCATAATCTATAAGGCCGTCAAGGATGGTCACATAAAGAATAAAAGACATGATTGAATAAAAGCGATGGATTTCTCTAAGAAAATCAAATGAATCAAAACGAAGTCTTAATGCATACCGGAAGGGTTGCAATAATGATGACTTCAATAAAACACCCGGTTGATGGGTAAGGATTTAAACTCATGCGTAGACCGAGAAACGGGAACGCGGATGGAAAGTCAAAAGACTCGGATTATGAGTCGTGACTATAGGACGATGAGATTTTGCAAACAACAATTTCGATAACTAAGTTCAACTATTTTAAAGTTGAACGGGTCAAACAAAGAACGAAGTTTGACCTTCATAAGTGATGAAATTTCACACGAACAAGTTTAACGAGTTAAATAAAGGATGATGCTTGCTAATGTAAGTAAGCGCGAACCGAATAAATAAAAGCACAAAATATTAATAAACCTATGCGAAAGGGTTATGGGTGTTAAAAACATTAAGATAAAAGAACCTGGGTAATGGGTTGTAAAGAGGTATAAGTATGAACCGAGAAATGGTAAGCGTAGAACAAACCGACGTGTAAATGACGTAAGGAGTCATAAAGTCGGAAGATTAGTTCAAAAGTGAACGAATGAAGCCTTAGACTACGGTCAAGGTCAACTAAAGTTCAAAAGCGAAAATAAATGATTCCAAACATAACAAGGGATGCCTTAACACTATATATGCATATATATACATTTGAACAAAAACACGAATAAAATATGATCTACGGGATCATCATAACCTACAGAACTAAAATTAGTGTTAAGACCTACGGGACCAAGAAGGCCCTTGGGTCATAAATAATAAGAAACGGACTGTTAGGGTCTCACCTTAAAAAGGGGGAAATCTAAAGAAATAGCCTTTGAGGCTAAGTGAAAGAACCTACGGGTCAATAGCGTAAAGCGAGGGAACTTGTTACGATTCCCCGTGCAAAACGAGAACGGAAAGTAATAAATTATTGGTTGTCAATTTCCTTGATGTGAGTAAATTGACATAAGCTAAAGAGAAAAACGTTAAACTAGAATTCAGTTTTAGTAAGAAACAACGTTTTAACAAATATGAATATTATGAGCCGAACTCGGAAATGGTTAATATTAAAAGATATAGGTTTTTAACACCAATAGGTGTAAAACAATACATTCGAAAGAAAGATTTTCGACAATGAAAAGTCGACATAAACTTAAACAAGATGTGATGTGATTACGGTCACTAAAAGTGACATAGAATGTAACCACGTTGTAAAGTGAGTTACGAGATATAAAATCAGAAACACGGAAAATGGCGGGATGGCAATATGATATACCCGAGTGACGGGGTATAAAGTGACGGCGAAAAATCAATCTAGCTGGTAAAAACCATTCAAAGTCAAAATAGTGTTATGACTTATGCAAAGCACTTGTCAATATAAAAATTAGCTAGAAGTAAACATGTTGAATAATATATACGACCGAGTAATCAGATGACAACTCGGTCAAATAAGTGACCAAAATAAGAAATACAAGCTGAAAGTAATGGCCTTACACGTGAAAGGCGCAAACACCTTAAAACCAAAAAAAAAAAACACATTTCCACACTTTTTGGTAAGATTATTATATGAGAGCAATGCTCACGTAATCACCGAAACTAAGGTTCAGGTGATCTAAACTAAGAAAGTACGTGAGAAAGGTTTCGGGGACGAAACCTGTTTAAGGGTAGACTTGTAACACCCCGAAAACGGGTTTGGTAATCAAACCACGTTAATATTAAAAGACGGGTAAAGTACCGTTAGTGGTGAAATTTAGCCGGTAAATATTTGGAAATAAATAAGTAAATAAATTTGATGTTGATTAAGAAGGAGAATAAATACTTGGAGAAAACAAAGTATGCAAAAGGCCCGAGTTAACGGGACTTAAAAGGATAAAACGGGTTATAACTTCCCGAACCCATTAAGTTAACTAGGTAAAATAAACCTAGTTAGTAATAAGTAATGAAATGATAAACTATGGGTTATAGTTTCATTTGTAAATTCTCGAAACTACAGGTACCAATATTGCCAAGTAGGAAACTAGTTTTATTAAAACAATTACTAAAAACACAAGACACACACACACTTAGTGTGTGTGTGTGTGCATATGGCGACCAGGAGCACGGAGAAAGGGATTTCAAACCCTAGCTCAACAATAACCTCAAATTGGAGGATCAATCGAAGGTCAAACTCAAATTTGAATACACATAAACAATCACCAAGTCAAGGGAATCGAAAGGTATGTCGAATTTTTGACATTCATGAAGTTGTGAAAATTGATTAACTTTGCATGATGCGATCTATGTATGAATCATAGAGGCTACGGCCGAATTAGTGAAGTATGATTGCTTAAGAACAAACCCTAAGTAGAAATTTGAAGTAAAATTGCAATGGTTTGAATAAATTGATGACTTACCACACTTAGACAAGTGGGTTTTGATTAAGTAGTGAAGATGATGATATACACATGTTTAAAAATCATCATACTTGATAGTAGAAACAAGCACTTGAACAAATTACATGATTGAGTACTTGTCCTTGCATGATAGAAAAAGGGGTTTTGATGATTTGATGAAATTGATGTTGTATTGGTGTTTATAAACACCATACTAACTCGTATGAATGAACTACTTGAGCAAAATAGGGATTTTGTTAAGAGTTCATAATTGATTAGAAGTGGGTCTTGACACAAGAATTAAACTCATGATTTATGATTTAGTTCAATAAGAAAAGTAGTCAAAGATTCATAAGGTGTGAAAGTCATGATCTAGAATGACTAGTCTAACAACCTTGTGAATGATGAATGATATGTTGGCGCTTAACAAGCTAGGTGAAGCTTGGGGATAAAGCGGGTCGATCGAATCAAGCATGAAAAGAAAAGCGTAATTTGGATGTGAGGTAAGTGGAACTTACACTTTTTGTAGAATATGTGTTTATTCTAAAAGTTTCTGATACGATTAAGATGATATTCAAGATATGCTTCCGACACGAAACGATACGGGTCGGAGCACATCTAATGATGAAAAACCATGTTTAATGATAAAAGAGGCAAAATGGTAATTTGGTCATGAAGTGACATAAATAAAATGCGTTTTCGAATGCCTACTTTATAAGTAAGCCTAAACGAATAAAAGGGGTAAAAGGGGGTGATTTAGTCATGTATAAATGGATAAAAGTCGAGGCTTATAAACGATACCCAAGTGGCTTAAGCTATGTTGGGTTAAACGCGTAAGAAACGGATTTAGTAGGCGTGACTAAATGGTAAGAAATCCGAAATGATAAACAAATTCATTTAATGATAAGCGCGAAATGTTGGTCGTCTAGATTAGTGATGCAACGGATTAGCAACCTTGAGACAAGGTATTAAAACGGGTCAATATGTTGACCCGAGCTAGGTACGGATATGTGGACTTATAGTTAAAAGTGCAAAGAGGGTCAAATATTTAGTCGAAGTCCTTCATCGTAAAAATGAAGGATTAAATATGACCAAAAAGCCCTTGATAGGTAAACCGGGTAAACGACCCTTAGAGGTTATTTAGAAACTTATATTATGACTTTGTAACCCTTAGATGTGTATAAAAGTTCTAGGCAAAAACCTTTGTGGGTCGAATGCCAAGAAATAGTCGATTGCGAAAAAGGACTAGCCGAATGGTAAAATTGGGATTTTGGGTTCCTTATGTTAAATCTACCACAAAAATAGTTGTGGTGAAAGATAAGTAGTTATTTAGTAAGAAAAGACAACGTGCGAAAGGAAAATAGCTAGTTTGATGCTTAGATGCTTAAAAGTCCCCTAAACGGGTCAAAATAGACTAAGAAGTAAATTGTGGTTAAATGCATAGATAGATATGAATGAATCGGTGAATGTAAACGCCTACATAAACTCAATGATGGAAGAGAAAACGTTAAGGTTTGACAACCCCGGGATGGGTAAAAATGATAGGAATTAACTATTTTTCTAGAGCATGTAGTGAGATGATAATGCCAAACGGGTCGAATAATCACCTAAAGGATTTATGAGCCAATGTTGGATAAATCAGTTTTTTATGCAAACCAAGGTGATAAACGGGTCCGTAATTTAATTACGGATGCGTTGGAAAAAGAATCGTGTAAAACGGATTTGTGAATTGAAAGTTACGCACGTTTTTGTGTAACTTAAACTTGCGAGAAGTTGCTGCAGTTCAGCAACAAACATTCTGGACAAAACATGGGGTCGCGTCACGCGACAGCAAAAGCAAGGAGCCGTCGCGCGACGCGACGGGTTCCAAAAATTTGAAAAATGTTTATTTTAATATTCTAATCTAACTCATGTTTTATGAGCTGTAGGTAAAATTCTAATACCGGGGGACGATAAAGCTCAATGAAGAACCGAACACGATCAAGAAACAAGCTTCCGCACGTCGCTACCTAGTTTTTTTTACGACAACTCAATTAGACTATGTTGTATAACTTTTAAATTGTGAAAGTTTTTAATAAACTCGTATTGTCATACGTATGTGTAATTGTATAAACATGTATTTATACGGAACTTATATAAAATATTGCATAAACCAAGCAAGGGTATTACATGGCTAAGCCCAAAAAAACCCTATATCTACCCTTGATTAATTATGATGGATGGTTGTGATCGATTTGTTGGAAAAGTGATAACACTTTTAGTAAAATAATAATAATAAAAAGTACAAACATGAGTATTATGGGGATAAAATGTATTTTTTGATATTCTTTGTAAAGTGTAACCTGCTGCATGGTATAGTGAGTCCCTGACATCCATCAAAAAAACAACCAGACATCTATAGTAGAAGTTTCATCATTATACTTAGGCTTCTGGGTATGGGGACCGTCCCCGGTTAGTTCCGGAATGGCGCCGACCCAAACACCGTGCCCCCCTCCTGGCTTCGTCCTTGGCGTCGAGTATGGGACGTTGGGGATGATCCACAAGAAAACAAAAATCTACCCTCACCCTCTCACACACACCTATACATACAATATATACATATACATTTTAGGTCCATCCTCCCCTTTCCATACCTCCATCCTCTTTGCCCCATCCTCATGCCCATCCTACGTGGTGCTTACGTGGCGGACCATCCTCCAAGGGAGGACCGCCACCATACCGTGTAACCTTACTACCCAATCTACCATATATGCTAATAAAAAGATCATCCTCTATTTTAGATTTGTTATTCAAAAAGAAGCACTATATCTCTCTCTTTCTCTCTCTCGGACACACGCACTCTCTCTCTCTCTATCTGTCTCTTTCTCTCTCTCTCGGACACACTCACTCTCTCTCTCTCTCAACTTCAAACAGATTTCAAAATTTGATCTTCACCTCTCTAAAAAAGGAAGTTGCACCCATTTTCTGGGATTTTTACCATAATCGTATAAACAGAGAAAGTTTCTTGTTCTTCCACATAAACGCCTTGTTACATTAAAAGGTAAGTATCATCCTTTACGTGTAGATTCATGAATTTTTAGGGTGAAAAAATATGTATTCGATGATTCTTGAAGCTATTAGTGTTGTTTTTTTATCATACTGTTAGTAGGGTTTTTCGGATTGCTATTAATGTTGAATCCAACATGTTTTTGTGATTTAAATGCTATATAGGGTTGAGTTCATTTCAGAACTCTAAATAACTGCAGAACATTCAGAACTCCTAATAAACAATCATTTTATATATAAGTTTTTGTATTCAGGATCTTTTTATCATCTATTATATGTATTTCTTTGATTACATACATGTTAAAAGTAGTTTACATATGTTTAATTGCTAAAATTATATGTATGTGTCATAACTAATTACATATATGTAAAAAAAAACTAGTTTACATATGTGTAATTATAAAATTACATATAAAAATGATAAAATTACTCTTAACATGTATGTAATCGTAAAAATACACATAATAAATGATAAAATTATTCTAAACATAAAAATATATAATTAAAAAGATTGTTTATTAGGAGTTCTGTGAGTTCTGTAAATATTTATGGTTCTGAAATGATCATGGCCCTATATATATATATATATATATATATATATATATATGTATATATATATATATGTATATATGTACGGGATCAGGAGAGAATGGTGAAAAGTGTGAGAACGGATCCTGGTTGGTCACGTGGTATAGCGCTCTAAATTATGTGCGGGAGTACGATTGTCATTGTCCACTTCCCGCTAAATAATGGCGTTATGATTCTGTTGCCAAAAAAATTAAATAGAAATGGCGTTTTCATCGTTATGCTAGTTTTACATGACGGTTTTTTTTAAAAAGTATTTTTTTTTTACGAATGGCGTTTATGTTTTAATGGCGTTCTATTGATATCCAACATGTATGGCGTTCTTATGTTTTTTACTTGTTTTAGTTTAGTTTTTTAACCCTTTTTTTAATGTTGTTTATGTTTTAAATGGTTACTATTTGTTAGTTATTCTAATCATGGCGTTTTCATTGATTTGCACAAATATTATAGAAAATCACACAACCAAACATGTAGATGCAATAATCTAAAAAGCAAAACACATCAGTCAACATTAAAATTTTACAATCCATGGCGTTTAAGCTAATCTACATAATCTGTCATCCTTTGTGTTATTCTCTTGTCCGTTGTGTCATACATTTCACGTATTTTTTGTCCCCTTAACACCAAGAATTTTGTTATAGATTTTGTCAATCATGTTTTGTTTTCATTTTCTCTACGAAGTAGGATTTTTACAATGTATTTTGCCCTCAGTTCATTTAGTTGTCTCTGCTGTAGTTGATTTGGGGCATCTTCTTTTGCCAAACGACTTCTCCAACCAGCTATATCCCCCATGTATGTTTCCATATGCCTCATTGGGAAAACCCCATAGTCGAGCACGTTAGACGTTGTCCTGCAATCCATCTTTTGTCTGACAATCTCTGCCTTGCTCGTGATCTTATGATTTGGGTGTTTTTTAAGACGCAAGTAGTTTGCAAAAGCAAGGTGCTGTAGTTTCCCATTTTTTGCATATATTAGTATGGCGTTTTGTGAACATAGTTCCTATATACAAAGTTTTTAAGATACTTACCAACTTTTCCACCCATCCAGCATAGTTGTCTTTGATGCTGAGATCATCCTCTACAGCGCTGTTATCCAATACATCAACTCTTTCGTGTTTTATGTTGAAACAGACAACATAGAAATGTCTTGCCCATATTATTGGCACGAAGACCAGTTCATAATCTTTGATGGTTTTATTTTTCTGGTCTCTTTTGAAACGGGCATTTTTCAGAATAGTTTCCATGTTTCTGTTGAATTCTTTGTATCGTAAATTTACTTTTGTCGTTTCGTCGTATGCCGGAGTATTCTGTAATATTGAGTACCACATTTTAAACAACAAAACAATGTTCTAGTATAATTTTATCAATTAAATATAGCAAAAGAGTTACCAGCAGTAATTCTGTGCAAAATAACCTTGAGGGTGATTCTGGAACCTTGTATCTTTCTTCATAGTTCAGGATATGTGCCCAACATAGAATAATTGAGACGTGTGCTTGAAATCCTGGTTTCATGCTCTCACAAATCACCCTCATGAGAAACTTTTCTCCCATCTTGAACACCTCAGTCCTAAAAAACATCATTTGGTGTTTTAGTTATACAAACTCATTCTATTATAATACATGGCGTTTTGAACGTTTTTACATGCATATTCAAGTAAACATGACAAATGGAAAGTTTGGCGTTTTATTTTGAGAGAAGTGTACATACTCGTATTCACCGCATCCAGTGAAGATGTATGTGGCAAGGTTATTTTCATGGTTCGTCCTTGGTTCATGTATAACCACTTGCCTCCTTACATAAGGTGACAAACATGCCCTGCTCAATTTCTTATCTCTCTTCTCCTTTTCACCCACAGGCGTTTTGTTTATATTTTCATCTTTTTCGTCATCTTTATCAGATTTTTCATCACCAGGCAGCTCTTCAGGGTTTAAAATTGTATTTTCTTGCATCAACTTTGTGATGTCTGGAGTTTTGTCCTCATCACCCTTCTCCTGCACATCTGACTTGTTTGGCGTTTTTGGAGGTGATGTGTTGATGGCGTTTTCATTTTGGGGTTTATTGGGTGTCTCTTCCTCTTCAAAAGTTTCCAAGAGGTTTTTCATAGCTGTACATCCTGGCTGCTCATATGGCGTTTTATTAAACACTGCACCTTGTTGGTCAACACTTTTGTTTATCATCTCCCCTTCAGTTTTTTCTAGTTCAGTGATGAATGCCTGATTGTATTGTGTTTCTGTTGGGGGGATGTTTGGTGTCTTATCAAATACAGGCATTTTTGGGGTCTCTTCAGCAGGTTGCAGACGTTTTTTTATTGCTTTAATTGCTTCGTCCACCATCTTTGACTTATCTAGACCTTCTTTTATATCAATCATTTGTTTTAGATCTTGTCCAGGTAGCTCCAAAACCTCAGCAATATTATTTTTAATTATTTTTCCCCATTGTATCTGGAAATGTGATATTCAAGTGTCTTGAAATCACAACTCCATCTCTCAATATTGTTTTCATTTATATCTTCATCTGATAATATAGTATCCTCATCATCATCATATATTGGGGCTGTTGTAGCAGTTGAAGGTTCGGCATTTTGTTCTCTGGCCATATCCCTTTCTTTTTCTACTCTCGTATACCCTTCTCCTTCCCCTTCTCCTTTCTCATCTCCTTTTCCTTCTCCATCCCCTTCTCCATCCCTTTCCGCCTCCCCTTCCTCTTCTCCTTCTCCTTTTCCTTCTCCTTCCCCTTTTCCTTTTCTTTTTCCTTCTCCTTCTCCTTTTCCTTTATTTTCAACTTCAATGGCGTTTTCATCAACTCTTTCCACTTTAATGACGTTTTCTATTCCAGCCATCTCCTTCTCCCCTTCTTCTTCATTTTCACCTCCTCCTTCTCCTTCTCCTTGATTTTCAACTTCTTTGGCGTTTTCATCAACTGTTTGCACTTCAATGGCGTTTTATATTCCATCCATCTCCTTCTCCCTTTCTTCTTCATTTTCACCTCCTAGTACCACCTCATTTTCAACCTTAGTTTCATATTTACCTTGTTCTCTTTCAGCTAGCACTTCCTTGGCGTTTTCATCAAAAAATTTAAAGATGTTCTCCAACAATGTCAGACATTGTGAGTATTTAATGTGTACCAGGAGGCTGTTTGGGTATTCAGTCTTTGACTGTTTTAACAATGTGCTCATTTTATTGTAACAGTCTTCTAATTCTTTGTATGCCCCATTGAATTTATCAGCCATTTCCTGTTAAATTAAAAAAAAAGGATTTGTTGATCATGGTGTTTTCTGGTTTTTATTAAATTTATTATTTGAACAACGTACCTCTTCAGTTTCATAGTTTTGTTCTTCTTCATCAGCAAAAATGCTGTCATACTGTGTTACTCCTCTGACAAGTGCATGGTTCCCTGATGCAGAAACTTCAAACATCATTTCCTGGCTTTCTCTATCCTTATTCACCATCCTTTGAAGCGAAGCCTCTTCATCCTCATTATCTTCATTCTCATTCTCATCATTGATGTGCATGGCATTTTGCACAACAGGGTGGAGCCCAACATAATCATAATGATCAAAACTATCATCATCATCATCGTTATCAGCATGGTTATCAACGTTGTCAACATCATCTTCATCTTCATTCTCAACATCATCACCATCAGCTTCATCATCAACAACTGTATTTTTCTTGTTTTTTTTGGTTTGCCTTCCTTAGCCTTTTTAACTATTTTCCTTTTTTACTTCATTGCTAACAATGCGTTTTGCCATTGCACTCTCAAACAAGTCAAGAGTATCTGTTGTAACTCACTCAATTGGGTATCCTTCTTTTTGGTCCCATTTTTTTCTATTGCAGGCATCGTTCACCAAGGCAAGCTGTAACAAAATAGATTTTTCAAATGACATATATTTTTGGCGTTTTAATGACACACAAATGATATATGTTATATAGGGAAATTTTATTCTTACCACAAGTATGATCAGTGGCCCTGTGTAATGCTTTGTTGGAGACCATGCGGTTTTGGCGTGTTGCAAGCATTGGATGATATAACCACACCAGTTCATTTGGTTTATTTGAACGTCTGGTGTAACGTTGCACAAGAACTGTTTGTTGACGACTGCATTGTCACTTGCATGCGCCATTATAGTGAAGAATGCTACAAGGAAATTTAGGCAGAAGTCTCTCCCAAAGTCATGCATCACAGGCAAAATGTCATCAAAGTATAGCTTCACACTTGGTCTGTTAACCCAGTCAAACCCTTCGAACTTTGCTTTCCACTCAGCCGCCACCTGATCTTTAGTTGTTGGTCTTTTTTTCATGTTCACGGGCATCCTTCCATTCGGTATACCCGTTAAAGAGTTTATCAATTATTCATTCATATGTACGGTATGGTTGCCAACGTTTAGGGTGTTTGTCTTTTCATTGTAATTTTCAACCAACCAGTACCCAAGCATTGTTGGTACGGTGTCTATTTTCAACTTTAGTGTATCACCAAACCCCATTTGGTGTACTGCATGTCTTTGATTTTGGTTTAGATTCATAAACCAACCAGTCAAGTTTGTAGGTTTTACTCTTGACAAAACCCTAGCCCCACTGAACTCATGATATGGTTCTTCCTCAACCTCAACATTCTGACTTAATGCCTTCCTCTTATTGGCGTTCTAGGCCTTGCCAGTGTGGACATTTATTCTCAATCTTAACCTCTCTTCGCCTATAAAAAAATGATTTCATAGCGTTTTATTTTATGGCATTTAATAACACAAATGATACATGTATGGCGTTTCATAAATCAATCACAGATGTTAGATGTTGAATAATACAATAACAGATGATACATGGCGTTTATAACACAAACCATACATGTTTTGGCGTTTAGTAACACATGAATGATATATGTTTTTTCAATAAGACAATAACATATATATGTAAAATTTCGTTCTCATACATTCTTAAACAAACGATACAAATTCTTGCATTTTGGCAATAAAGTATCATAGTGTATTTACATCACGAAAAGTAACATTCTGTACCATGTCCTCTTGCTGTCTTCTTTCGTTGCTCGTTGGGTTTTTGGCGTTTTGGAGCAGATGACCCTTCCCCTTCCACACTTGTAGAAACTGCAAATTTATTGTTAAAATTAGAACGCCAAAAGCAGCATAAACTAGCACAATGTAAATCGAAGTTAACTCACTATGTTTTTTGCCTCTGGATCTGGTTTGATCTTTCGACGCCATAGTTTTTGTTGTTTCGCGTTTTCTAGGGTTTTCGCGTTTTACGTTGGTTTTTTGGGAGGTTTCTCTGGGAAGTATATATGTTTCGGTCACGCTTTCATGTGTTTTGTAGATGAACATTTACTTTTTTGCCCTTATGGAAGCGCGCCCACTTTAAAAAGTTTATGTTATTTACGAAAACGCCACCGCACCATCTAGTCCATAGATTGTTTTGATCTGACGATCCATAAACGTTCTCGCCGTTCTCATACTTTCACCCGTTTTCTCTAAATCCTGACCTTATATATATATATATATATATATATATATATATATATATATATATATAGGGCTAGGATCATTTCAGAACCATAAATATTTACAGAACTCGCAGAACCCCTAATAAACAATCTTTGTATTTATATATTTTTATGTTTAGGATAATTTTATCATTTAATAATTACACATATGTAAACTAGTTTTTTTACATATATGTAATCAAAGAAATACATATAATAGATGATAAAAAGATCCTAAATACAAAAAATTATATGTAAAATGATTGTTTATTAGGGGTTCTGAAAGTTTTGTAGTTATTTAGAGTTCTGAAATGAACTCAACCGTATATATATATATATATATATATATAGGTTAGAAGTTGATGTTACAAACGATTCTGTAAAAAATGAAATTATATATATATTAAACCCATTAAGTCTAACCACCTTCCAAATCGATATCCACCGTCAGATCTTGCTGAGATGAAATCTGGGCCGTTTAAACTCACTAAAATAACCGCTCTTGTGGCGGTTCCAAGAGGTTATGGTCGGTTTTTGTATCTGGTGGTTACCTCCATCTTTTGCTACCCACTATCTCCATAACTCAACCACCTAAATGTCACCTTTAACCGTTTTGAGTATTGATTTAAACCATTAATTAAAGGTGGTTACTTATTATTATTAATATATTGTTCGTAGCTAAGAAACTGCCAATTTTGGCAAAAAAAAAAACTGAATTTGAGATGAACACAGCCGTCCAATCTTGGCAGTTATTCCTGAGGATAAATCTCAGCCAGAATAACTCTCCAAAATTTGGTAGTTTTTTGGGGGTGCAGTTCCTCTATTTTCTCCCCCACTTCCCGACAATTGTTGCAGCGGTTGTGTCTCTCTCTCTCTCTCATACGCTCCCCTAACTTCTCCCACGTCGTATGCCTCTGTTTATAAAACTATCATCAGACATCCTCTCCGTTATGCACTTCATCCTCTCGAATTTTCTTTGCCCGTCTCTCCCCAACAAAACCCAAATCAACAATAGGGTGTGATTCTACCTTTTTTTGTTTGATTATTTCTGCCCTAATTTTTTTTAAGAGTCAGTTTGTGCTTGTGCAAGGGTTTTGGGTCTACCCTGACAGGATCAGCCTTAAAATGGCTACTAAATGTCCCTCCTCACTCAATTACTTCGTTTGCTCATTTAGTTAATTTGTTTAAGAGTCAGTTTTCTTGCAGTAGAAGCTTTGAAAATCTAACAAGTGACCTCTACAGGATAACACAGGGACCTCAAGAATCCCTAAGGGATTATGTGAACAAATTCAGTAGGGAATCCTTGGATATCCCGCACCTTGATGTTGCTACAGCAGTCCAAGCATTCAAGATGGGACTACAAAGGGATTCCCTATTTTATCAGGATCTTGTGATGAATCCTTGCAGGAAGTTGGACGAAGCTCGAAACAGGGCTTTGCGATATATCAGGCTTGAAGATGATAAGAAAATGCAAGAGAGGATGAATGCATCCTCAACATATGAGTCAACAAACAGGAAAATAGAATCTTCACATAAACCATACCGCTCTAGGCCGTATGATAAAAATGAAAACAAAAGAGTGAACGTTGTCCAAGACGAGGATCCTGAGGAGTATCCTGAGTTGTCAGAATATTGTTTTTCTGTTAATATACCTGAACTAATGTATGCTATGCAGGTTTTGGGAGACAAAGCCAGGTGGCCTCGAAAGAACCAACAGGAAGCTGATTGGAAGGATAAATCCAAGTGGTGTGCCTTCCATGAGGATTTTGGACATGTTACGGAAGATTGCATAGCCCTAAGGAAGGAAATAAGCTATCAACTAAGCAAAGGATATCTGAAAGATCTTCTAGGAAGAAAGAAGAATAAGGGTTAGGATACTGAGAAGGATCCTGAACGAGCAGCATCACCTCCTGCAGATGCCAAGATAATTAACTTTATTTCAGGAGGATCCGACATTTGTGGGACTTCGTATTCTGCGGCCAAGAGACATGCAAAGGAAGCTAAGGCCGAAAGGGGAGATAAACCAGCCAGGATGACTACCCTCACAACTGATAAAATGATCACTTTCGACAGTGATGACAGGGATACTGTCCAGGATCCTCACCATGATGCTCTCGTAATAACTTTATATATTGCTAACCATTTTGTGCGCAGGATACTGGTGGACAATGGCAGCTCCGTCAACATAATTCAGCTGGACACGTTGAAGAGGATGAATGTATCCCCGATGGATATTACTTCGAAGTCCACTGTGCTTGTTGGTTTCAGTGGAGAAGCCAGGAATACCGTAGGGGAGATAAAGTTGCCCGTGTATGTTGAAGGGGTCAACTCAATACAACGCTTCTATGTCATGGACTCCTTATCCTGCTACAATATTATATTGGGTAGGCCATAGATCCATGATATGAAAGCTGTGTCATCAACCTATCATCAGTGTATCAAGATCCCTACTCCTTGGGGGTTGTCAAGGTTGAAAGTGATCAACAGGAGGCAAAGGAATGTTACTCATCCTCGATGAAATCCTCAACCAAGCCTAATGCAGCATATCAATTAAAGATGCGGGCCCAGGATATCGTGGAGGCTTCAGAGCAGGATGTAAAGAAAATTATCATGGATCAGGATAATCCAGATATCTCGGTGCTCGTAGGAGCCAATATCCCTCAGGATATTGAAAATCAGTTAACTAACTTTTTGAAATGCAGGATGTCAACATTCGCATGGAAGCATGAGGATATGACAAGTATTTCTAAGGATATTATAACTCACATGCTTGGAATTGACAGGTCTTTCAAGCCTATCCGGCAAAAGAGAAGGAAGTTTGCTCCAGAACGAAACGTAATTATTCAAGAAGAGGTTGAAAGACTATTGAAGTCCAAGATGATCAGGGAAGTCAAATTTCCCAAGTGGCTAGCAAATGTGGTCGTGATTCAAAAGAAGAATGGGAAATGGAGAGTTTGTGTAGATTACACAGACTTGAACAAAGCATGTCCTAAAGACCCATTCCCTCTACCTCATATAGATTCGATGGTGGATGCCACTGCTGGTCATGAGATGTTAACCTTTATGGATGCATCCTCAGGATTCCAGCAGATCCAAATGGAACCTTCAGACCAGGAGGATACTGCTTTCATGGCACCAACAGGTATTTACTGTTATACTGCTATGCCTTTTGGTTTGAAAAATGCAGGTGCAATGTACCAGAGATTGGTGAACATGATGTTTAAAGACAAACTGGGGGACACCATGGAGGTGTACATTGACGATATGGTAGTCAAATCCAAGAAGGCTGAGGATCATCTCTAGGATATTAAAGGAGCATTTGATATCCTGGACCAGTACAATATGAAACTAAATCCTGCCAAGTGCCATTTTGGAGTGGGGGCAGGAAAATTTTAGGATACATGGTGACTGAAAGGGGTATAGAGGCAAGCCCGGTGAAGATTAAAGCTATATTGGATATCAAATCATCTTCCAACATGAAAGATGTACAAAGACTGACGGGGTAAGTAGCGGCATTAAACAGATTTATCTCAAGATCCTCAGAAAAATGTAAAGAATTCTACGATATCCTGAAGAAGAATAAGAGGTTTGAGTGGGGAGAAAAGCATGAAGCAGCCTTACAGGAATTAAAGCAATATCTTTCAACCGCACCTCTGATGATGAAGCCCGAGGATGGTGAACCATTATCCCCGTATCTTGCAGTATCAGGGAATGCAGTAAGGGCTGTTTTGGTTAAGGATCATGAAGGTCAGCAGTATCTTGTTTATTATGTTAGTAAAAGTTTATTACATGCTGAAACTAGGTATTCCCACTTAGAGAAAATGATATTAGCCCTAGTTATGGCATCAACGAAACTTAGACATTATTTTGAAACACATAGGATTCATGTTAAAACCAACTATCCTGTTAAAAATGTGCTTAGGAAACCCGAGATGTCAGGTAGGATGGCTAAGTGGTCAGTAAAATTAAGTGCTTATGATCTAGTATATGAACCTAGAAATGCAATAAAGTCTCAAGCTTTAGCTGACTTTGTGGCTGATTTCAGTAGTGATATTCAAAACGAAGTAGACCTAGAAGTACAACAACTAGGAGAAACCTTAGAATGCTGGACATTGTATACTGATGGTGCATCTAACGTAAGAGGTGTAGGTTTAGGTATACTACTAAAATCGCCACAGGGGGACATATTACCCCAGGCTATTAGGTGTGAATTTCCTGCTACTAATAATGAGGCAGAATATGAGGCTTTAATTGCAGGATTAGAGTTGGCTAAAAATATGAATATCAAGAATTTGAAAGTATATGTTGACTCCATGTTAATCACTAATCATTTTAATGGATCCTATGCAGTTAAGGGAGAGAAGTTAATCGAGTATCTCGAAATTCTCAAAAAATTAGCAGGATAATTCGATATTTTTACACTTGAACAGGTACCAAGAGAAGATAATGCTGAAGCTGATGCCTAGCAAATGTGGGATCATCGATCAGGATACCGGAAGGAACCCAAATACCAATATTACATATCCTATATCCTACGACGAATCCTCAGGATAAGGAAGTAATAAGTATTCAGGATCCTGATGATGAGTATCCTGAGGAGGATCCTAAATCCTGGACGGCTCCAATTATGAGATATCTCAAGGAAGGACACATCCCAAAGAATGAGAATCCTAAAGCCTTTAGAATGAAGGTATCACGATTCACTAATATAAATGGTGTTTTGTATAAGAAATCACTTGCAGGACCATATTTGAGGTGCTTGGAGGATCCCGAAACTAAAGAAGTACTTCAGGATATACATGAAGGGGATTGTGGTAACCATACTGGGGGCAGGTCCTTATTCTCAAAAGTATTAAGGACAGGATATTATTGGCCGACGATGAAGAAAGATGCCACAGAATATGCTCGAAGATGTGACGCATGTCAAAGACATAGTAACATATTACATCAGCCTGCTGAACCGCTGTATCCTATTGTTTCCCCTTGGCCGTTCATGAAATGGGGTATGGATATAGTGGGAAAGCTTCCAAAGGCTCCAGGAGGAAAGGTTTTCATGTTGGCAATGACGGATTATTTCTCCAAGTGGGTTGAAGCAGAAGCATTTGTTCAAGTTAGAGATCAGGAAGTGGTATCCTTCATAAAAAGGAATATACTGACTAGGTTTGGAGTACCAGCTGAGATAATTTGTGACAACGGATCTCAATTTATAAGTAAAAGGACTACTGACTTCTGCAAGAGTTAGGGAATCAAAATGATTACGTCTACTCCGGTACATCCTCAAGCAAATGGACAAGCAGAATCATCAAACAAGATAATTATCAATAACTTGAAAAAGAGACTAGGGGCTAAGAAAGGAAGATGGGCAGAAGAATTACCCTTTGTTTTGTGGGTTGATAGGACAACGGTGAAGAATGCAACTGGTCAAACCCCGTTTTCCTTAGTTTTTGGAGAAGAGGCGGTGATCCCGACGGAAATGGTGATACCTACAGCAAGATCCAACCTCAGGGATCCTGAGCAGAATCCTGAAGTCCTATGCCAGGAACTGGATACTATTGATGAGACAAGAGATGTTGCAAGGCTAAGGATAGCAGCATATCAACAGAGGATATCTAAAGCATATAACAAGAATATAAGGACTAGAAGATTTCAGGTTGGAGATTGGGTATTAAGAAAAGCTTTTCAGAATACTACTAATCCCGCTGATGGAAAGTTGGCTCCAAAATGGGAAGGACCCTACGAGGTTGAATCAGAATCAGGAAAAGGAGCATTCCGACTCAAGAATATAGAGGGGGATATGCTACCGAGATCCTGGAATGCTATAGATCTTAAGGTCTATTTTTAGTGAGTATGGAATTTAAATTCCAACTCAGGATGGTATGAATTCTGTCTCTCTTATTAAATTTTTATATTATTTACTATTTTAAACTTATTACTGACTTAAGCATTGGAGGGGTGTTAGCCAGGCTAACACCCACCTTAGCTTATAGTGGTTTTGCAGAATAAACTTCGGGATATAGCACCAGGATACACACTCAGGATACTTCGGAAGATTAGAGGATTGGCCCCCTCTCTCACGTTTAAGGGATCCTGATCCCTTCATAGGTTTAAAGGTATTCACCTTTCTTCTGAATTGGGTTTAAACACCCCGCCTGGAGCGCAAGTTATCCAGGGATAGTTCAAGGTGGCGGGACCAGTTCATGTAAAAGTGGCTGACAATTTCGTTACTGTTGGCTATACCCTGGATCCTAAAGGTATATGAGGATTGATCACCCTCTCTCGCGAAAGGGTATTTTCATACTCTCTAAGGTTTAAAGGTTTTCACCTTTCTAAGTCTTGGAGTTTATACACTCCCGCCTGTAGCGCACGAAAATTCGGGATTTTCCCCAGAATACTTATGGGTTTATCCCCAGTACATTAAGGATTTATCTCCAGTATATTTTAGGGTTTATCCCCTGTAATATAAGAATTATTCAAACGGTTGGAGCTGATGTCCAGAAAATTTCTAAGTATTCGAAGACATTATGCACAGGGGACATTCCTACTGAGGCAATTGTGTAAAGCTCAAAGGATCAAGCTCGGACCTAGTACACTAAGTGTCTCAGACTGGGGACATATTCGTTGGAAAAATTGCAAAAGGATTGAAGTTTGAGAATAGGGTTACACTCTATTCCTGGTATGATCTTTCCTTTGTAAACGTTATTTAAATCATTTGAGTTTTTGAAACTATGTTTGACAAAAGCTTAAGCATCCTGATTAGGATATATTCTCGGGATATATTCTCAAAAATGTATTTTCAAAATATGTTTCAGGATATTTGATTGGAATATTTGGGACATGATACTTGGATTAAAAACTGAAACTGTGTTCTAGTCAAACAAGTGTTCTCAAAACCAACTTTGTAAAATAAAAATGAACTGTCCTCTTTCTCTGAAAACTTTATTTGAATTGTTTGAGTTATAAAAACCCTATTTGACGGAAGTCTTAATAGGATATTTGCGAGTATACTGATCAAGATATTTTCATAAAAAGTAATAATTGCACTAAGTTTGGAACATTGGAATTCAGACTAAGCATTGCATAACAAATAACAACATGTAAGGCTAAAAGGTTAGTATATTATTAATTGTATTCTTGGTTTCATCTCAAAAAGAGACCCATCCACCAAGAACACAATTAAGTTTTTAAAGCATATTTACATAAACAGTTGAAGGCTTCGTCCTGAAAACACGAGATCCCTCCACCTCCAACTGTTAAATTGTTCTAAAGCTTGCAGGAAATTAAAATTGTTCTAAGTAAATGATGACCAGATGATTCAGACCCTACAAAGCAAAGTACACGTATCGTTAAAGACAAACTAACCAGGATACAGGTTCAGTATATGTGTACGGGATACAGGATTTGGATATTTACCTTATTAAGGAAGGAGGTCATGGGCTCGATGGATTCCATGAAGCCAAGGTCATCATAAGAGAAACCTTCGGCAGCAACAGTGGAGGGCTTAGAGCATGTGGCAACAGATGATTCTTTTTTTTTACCAGGACAGGCTTGGAGTAACTGTCAAGCTCCTCAAGATGGAAGACAACAGGGACCTTAGCAGAGTCTACAGAAAAAAGGGGGTAGTTTCAATCTTATCATATTATGTGTTGATTAACCAAACATATGCAGGAATGTTCAAAACAGATATCCTTACCGGAATATTGGAATGACTGAAAAATATATCTGTTGGAATCAGTGTCACACCCCGACCGCGTAAAACAACAAATCGCGGCGGAAACATCGGGGCGTGTTGCGACAGAATTAATTGTTTCATAACCATGGCACACAAAGTGTATTTTATTTATTAAACAAGGGTGTTACATTGTCTCAAAACAGTAAATTAATAGTTCAGAACATAATTAAACATAGTCTATCATCTTTTAAAGTCTCTAAGGCACAGGTCCGCCCTAGTATCATGATCAACATCCTATGGAAAAGCACCTGAAAACACATGTGAAAATAGGTACGTCAGCATAAAAATGCCTGTGAGATACATAGGTTTTGCGAAAATAAGATTCATGACTTATGTTTGAGAAAATGTTTAGTCATGAACCTTGTTATTTGCTTTGTCTTGTAAATCAATGTCTTGTGAAAAGTATGTTATTTGTATAAAATGTTATATGTATCAAACTGAAATGATTCAAATAACGTTACGCCAGGTAATACCATACAAACACTTATATATAGGAAGTACCAGCGGCGTATCCACCATGCTTGTATCATATTACACACGCATCGTTACTTAATCACTTAATCAAACCAAACCAAACAATGTAAGAAGTCTATGTTTAAATCAATTATCAAATGTATTGGGTAATATGTCAAAGTGTTTATGTCAAGATGTAAATCATATCAAAATGTCTATGTCAAATATCCATGTCAAATGTCTATGTCAAATATCCATGTCAAATGTCTATGTCAAATATCCATGTCAAATGTCTATGTCAAATATCCATGTCAAATGTCTATGTCAAAATGTCATGTATGGCAAGTGAAATGTCTCAACTAAACCACAAGCACAAAAACAAAGTATTGAAGTAAAACATGGTTTAAATCAACGCTATGTTTTGTGTAAATGCATGCAACTATTTAATATGAACATTTATGCGGTATTGTGAAAATGCATACATCCAAGCCTGGCGACTGTGGTGATAAACCCTTTAAACAAATTAAAGGTCTATCTGTCTTAATGTCAACGAATTCGGTCATTCCTTTCTGTCCCCTTACCCTGGGATGTCCGGAACGGGAGTTGTCAATTCCTATGGTACCACTACCTACTAACGAACGGCGTAGCTAATGTTAATGGATATATTGTCCCATGTAAACAAACCAAATGTCATAACAAAATGTGAGCATGTGAAAACAATGCACTAAGTATGTAATCAAATGAACATACTTAGCGTGAAATGTCATGTAAAACGATGTACTAAGTAATGCACACAATGGGCACACCTAGCAGGAAATGTCCTGTAAAACGATGTACTAAGTAATGCACACAATGGGCACACCTAGCAGGAAATGTAATGTAAAACAATGTACCAAGTAATGCACACAATGGGCACACCTAGCAGGAAATGTAATGTAAAACAATGTACTATAATGTACTAACGAACATAGCATGTATATGATGTGAAAACAGGAAAGCATGAAAGTAACAAGTAGGCACATGTGTTCCACCCCAAAACAGTTTAGAAAACAGTAAAAGAGGGGTCTATGTACTCACTTGAGATTGCTCAGTTGTATAAAGATAACCACCAAGCAATGCAAGAGATCTCGGAATCAAACGGCACCTAATGTAGGTAACTATGTTAATAACCGGACCTATCTCGGAAGACTGGGTAGCATTAGGGTTTGTAAACCAAGTGAGTGTCGGAACTCACGTGATATGGTTTAACAAAACCTACATGCTAAATGAAACTTAACATAATTGTTTACGACCCATTACGACCCGTTTAGGAAGCTTATGCTACTTTAACGTGTCGTGCGCGTGAAACGCGTTCGGACCGCCTAACTAGTCCTATGACAAGTATTATATGCCTAAACATGTTACATAATCAGTTACGTGACAAAAGTTTAGGTTACATATGCTAAATCACCAATTATGTATGAAAAGGGTATTCTGGTAATTTACCTAAGGCATATAAACTACCTATCATACAACTACTTAAACGTCGTGACCATAAGGTATAACCTCGGAAGATTATTCCCTACACTATGGTCACCTAATGTGTTTGGTCGGATCCTAATGATCGACCAAACTGGGTCGGGTTCGAAGGTATAAGCGATTTATTAGATCGCTTACCCTACGACCCTAGACAACGTGGTAATCAGTAGGCATAGTCCCAAGGGACTATGACCATCGTGATTACAATCACGTTGCGAAGTTCTAACGAACTTCGCATTGACCATCACTGGTCAACGCTGAAAGTCAAACAAAGTTTGACTTTCTGACTCGAAAAGCAGTAAAAATAAGGAAAAGAACGAAAGAATACTTACGAAGGGTCCCCGAATGCTAATCTAAATCAGTATAGTTCAGGTATGAAACAAAGTTTCAACTTAGAACACAACTAATAAGATTCTAGTAAGTAATGAGGTTGGATGGCATGGGTATTTATAGAATTCGGGTAACCGTTAGGATCGTTTCTTGAATAACGTGATTGAATCTCGTGCGTACATTTGTCGAAATGTTATGGTGCCACAAATGCTCCATAACTTAGTGACACATCACTTAAAACATGTGGTTAAGGATTGATTAGTTGCAACTTGCATTTAGAAACATTGAATCTGTCCAGCAAGTCAGTCGCGTAGCGCGACGGATAAGCCTTATGGGCTCGCGCTACGCGAGCACCTCTCCTGAATCAGCAAGTTTCAAAAGTTACACATTTGGTCCCTGCACGTGTTTTAAGGCATTTCCGACACTTCCAAGGCCCGTAAAGCCATCTTTAAGGCCCTAAAATGTTGCCTAAACATTGTGGACATGGAACATGTTCAAAAATATGCCGGATGATGGTTCGTTTGGTCGTACGAACGCGATGTTCGCTTAATTACGACGGAATGCGCATAAGTGCGAAAAACGATCCAAATGACGAAACGAATGGATTTTTCTTAAGGCGAACACTAAAATATAATGTAGTCATGCTTACATAAATTTTTGGATGTCCAGATGTATTCAGAACGTAAGTTATGCGCGAAAATGCAAACTTGTGCACTTTTTGACACTTTTAGTCCCTGAATGTCCCAAAAGTTTATTTTAGCACACCAAACCCCTCAAAGCCTATTTCTAAGCTATGTAAAGGATATTTAAGGTGTGTTTAACTTATGGTTATGTTCCGGAATGTTCGTTACAGTTCAAATTGACATACTTTCGCAGTTTGTCATATTTAGTCCCTGTAAGCGAATTAACTTGTTTTTGCCATACCAAAGCCTTCAAAACTTATTTCTAAGTTATGTAAAGATTATTTAAGGTATGTTGAGTATATGTTGATGTTCCGGAGTATTTCTCGCATTAAACTGAGTACGTTTACGCACTAGTTTGCGTATAACTCTCCAGAAAGCGATGTAGAGTTTGAAATTGGATAAAAGTCAAAACATGAAAAATGTATAACATAACAAAACAAACATTGGGATCAAATAACATTGTTTTATTGATAAAAGAATTGTTCATAGTGATTACAAGCACAGTTGTTACAGTCTCCCCTACTTGTGGAAATTTCGTCCCGAAATTTATTTAGAGGAAACTCGTGGAAAAAGATGTGGATATTTCGCCTTCATTTGATCTTCGCGTTCCCAAGTAAACTCAGGTCCACGTTTAGCTTCCCAGCGAACTTTGACCAAAGGAATGCGCTTGCGTTTGAGCCACTTGACTTCACGTTCCATGATTTCCACTGGTTTCTCAACAAATTTCAGTGTTTTGCCAACACGAATTTCGTCAAGCGGTATGGAGTAGTTCTCATCAGCTGTACAGTTCTTGAGATTTGATATGTGAAAAGTTGGATGAACATTTCCCAGTTCAGGAGGTAACTCAAGTCTGTAGGCTACCTTTCCGATTCTTTCGACGATCTTGAATGGTCCAACGTATCTAGGTGCAAGTTTTCCTTTCTTTCCAAATCTGATCACACCTTTCCAAGGTGAGACCTTAAGTAATACTCGATCACCGACTTGAAATTCAAAGGCTTTGCGTTTTGGGTCCGCGTAAATCTTCTGACGGTTTCTAGCTGCCTGAAGGTTATCACGAACTTTCTTGACCTTGTCAGTTGTCTCTAAAATGAGGGCAGGTCCAGTAAGTTGAGCCTCGCCAATCTCATTCCAGCAGACTGGTGAACGACATTTTCGACCATAGAGAGCTTCGAAAGGAGCCATTCCGATGCTAGTGTGATAACTGTTGTTGTAGGAGAATTCAATCAATTTAAGATGTGAATCCCAGCTACCACCAAAATCGATCACACAAGCTCTTAGCATATCCTCCAGAGTCTGGATTGTTCTCTCAGATTGACCATCCGTTTGCGGATGATAAGCTGTGCTCAGATTAAGTTGGGTCCCCATAGCAGATTGCATGGTTCTGCAAAAGTGAGAAGTGAAACGAGCATCTCTGTCAGAAATGATGTTCAAAGGAACACCATGTCGAGCTACAATTTCATCTACATAGATTTGAGCAAGTCTGTCAGTAGGAAAATCCTCGCGGATTGGCAAGAAATGTGCTGACTTTGTAAGACGATCAACGACTACCCAGATGGCATCATGACCTTTCTTTGTGCGCGGGAATTTGGTAACAAGATCCATAGTAATGTTTTCCCATTTCCAAACTGGGATCTCTGGTTGCTCCAATAAACCCGAAGGACGTTGATGTTCAGCCTTAACCTTAAGACAAGTAAGGCATTTGGATACGTATAAGGCAATGTCCTTCTTCATACCAGGCCACCAATAGTGAATACGAAGATCCTTATACATTTTATCTGAGCCCGGATGAATAGAATAACGAGACTTATGGGCTTCATCCATAAGCAAGGCACGAAGATCATCCTGGCTTGGGACCCACAAACGGTCCATGAACTAATATGATCCATTGTCCTTCAGTTCCAGAGCAGGTGTTATGTGATAGGGAAATTCCTTATCCATTAAACCTTGTGAAACACAGGATTGTTGTGACTGAGAAATGCGTGCTTGAATATCGGATCGAGCTTGAATAACAGATTGAACACGTACACAATGAAGCTTAGTACGTTCCTTACGACTCAATGCATCAGCTACGACATTCGCCTTACCAGGATGGTAGCGAATTTCGCAATCATAGTCGTTTAAAAGCTCAACCCAACGTCGCTGTCTCATGTTGAGTTCTTTCTGGTTGAAGATATGCTGAAGACTTTTGTGGTCAGTGAAAACCACACATTTTGTACCGTACAAATAGTGTCTCCAGATCTTGAGAGCGAAAACAACTGCACCCAACTCAAGATCATGAGTGGTGTAGTTCTTCTCATGTATCTTCAATTGCCTCGATGCATAGGCTATGACTTTGTTCCTTTGCATAAGAACACAGCCAAGACCCAATTTCGATGCATCACAATACACGACAAAATCATCATCACCCTCAGGTAATGATAGAACAGGCGCATCGCAAAGCTTCTGCTTCAGGTGTTGAAAAGCTTCCTCTTGTTTGAATCCCCAGTAAAAGGGCATTTTCTTCTGAGTTAGAGCAGTTAGAGGAACTGCAATTTTAGAGAAGTTTTCAATGAAGCGGCAATAATAACCCGCTAGACCAAGAAATGAACGAACTTCAGTAGGAGTAGTAGGCGTATCCCAATCCTTAATCGCACTGATCTTGGAGGGATCTACATGAACACCTCGTTCGTTGATAATGTGTCCCAAAAATTGAACTTCTTTAAGCCAAAATTCGCACTTGGAGAATTTGGCGAAAAGTTGCTCTTTCTTCAGGAGTTCAAGAGTAAGACGAAGGTGCTGCTCGTGATCAGCTCGCGTCTTAGAGTAAATCAAGATGTCGTCAATAAAAACAATGACGAACTGATCCAAATAAGGTTTGCAGACCCTATTCATTAAGTCCATGAAAACAGCAGGAGCATTAGTCAAACCGAATGGCATGACTGTGAATTCATAATGCCCATAACGAGTACGGAACGCTGTCTTCGGAATGTCTTCTTCTTGCACCCGAAGTTGATGATACCCGGAACGCAGATCGATCTTCGAAAAATATGAAGCGCCTTGTAACTGATCAAAGAGGTCGTCTATGCGAGGTAGAGGATATCGATTTTTGATGGTAAGCTTGTTAAGCTCACGATAATCGATACACATCCTAAAGGATCCATCCTTCTTCTTGACAAAAAGAACGGGAGCACCCCAAGGTGAAAAACTAGGACGTATAAAACCTTTGTCAGAGAGCTCCTGAAGCTGTTTAGACAACTCTTGCATCTCCGACGGTGCAAGACGATATGGAGCTCTGGCAATGGGGTTTGCACCAGGTACGAGATCAATGCGGAACTCGACTTGGCGTGCTGGAGGTAGACCAGGTAAATCTTCAGGGAACACTTCAGAATAATCCCGAACGACAGGAATATCTGAAATAGCCTTACCCTTGCCTTTATCTTCTGTAACATGTGCTAAGAAAGCCACATAGTTCTTCTGCAGATACTTCCGAGCTTTAAAACAAGACATGAGTTTGAGACCACCGGTAGGCTTCTCACCTTGAACTTGCAGGATCTTGCCTGTCGAAAGCGGCACACGAACAATCTTCTTAGAACAAACTATCTCTGCGTGATGCTTGGATAACCAATCCATTCCCACAATAACGTCGAAGCTTCCAAGTTGCATAGGTGCGAGGTCAATAGGAAAAAGATGGTCGTTAAGATTCAACTGGCAGTTGCGAAGAACAGAATCAAGAATAATGGGTTCACCATTAGCAACTTCTACTGTCAAAGATTTGCCTAGTTTCGTTCTAGACACTCGAAGCATTGGTTCAAAGGACAAAGACACGAAACTCTTATCGGCACCGGAATCGAAAAGAACAGATGCAGGCTGATTATTAATAAAGAACGTACCGTTCACCACATTATCGTCAGCCTGTGCCTCTTGGGCATTCATGTTAAAAACTCGGCCTCGAGCCGGAGCCGGATTCTGGTTCTGGTTCTGGTTCAGGTTGACTAGTCTTGGGCACCGATTCCTATAGTGGGTCAGATCCCCACAATTGTAACAAGCACCCGGTGGGTATTGTGGTCGTGCAGCTTGACCCTGTTGCGGAGCAGGAGGCGGAGCAACTTGTTGAGCCGGGTTCTGAACCGCGGGATTCTGAGCAGATCGACAAACATTGGCGAGATGGCCTGATTTCCCACAGTTAGTACAGAAACGGCATGGAAGTTGCGGCTGGTGGTGACTGTTGCATCTATTGCACAAAGGTGCATTCCCTGTATAGGGTTTCTTTGCTGGAAGCTGTGCGGGTTGGTTGGGAGCTGCCAGATTAGCTTGGGCAGTGATAGCAAAATTTTGGGAAGCCTTACGCTTCCTTGACCTCTTCGAAGAACCAGAGTTCTTTCCATTCAAGTTTTGACCTTTCTTGCTATCTTCCTTGTCAGCCGACTGCTTCTTGCCCTTGTCACCCTTCCGGTGTAACTTGTTCTTCCGGATCTGCGACTCAGTCAATGTCGCAGATAACTCGATCGCCTGACGAAGTGTGGCAGGGTTACTACCAGTGAGAATGTCTTGTACCGAGTCAGGTAGACCATCGATGTATCTCTCGATAGCCTTGTCGAGTGGGGTGACCATTGTTGGGCAAAGCAGACTCAACTCTTCAAACCGATCAGTATAATCCCTGTGCTCACCACTATCTTGCTTCAAAACATCAAACTCTTTCTCCAACGCTCGCTGTTCATGACGAGGACAGAATTCCCTCATCATAAGGGCTCTAAGTTCAGCCCATGTCTGTGCGAGAGCAACTTCAGCACCCTGGTCTCTCATAACCCCGTTCCACCATGTCAAATCCCTCTTCTGAAATACACTCGAGGAGAACTCGACCTTGCGATTATCCGTACACTGCACATGGTGAAAAGTATTCTCTATGCTCTCGAACCACTGAAGAAGCCCAGTCGCTACCTCAGAACCACTAAACTTGAGTGGTTTAGCCTGGTTAAAATCCTTGTATTTGCATGGAACGTTGTTGTTGTTGTTGGCCTGGTTCCATTGAGCAAAGAGATTTGGAAACTGAGCAGCCATCTGCTGCGCAATAATTTCTGCCAGCTCGGCAGTAGCTATCTGATTCTCGCGTCGAGGAGGCATTCTAAAAGAGGAAAACATGTAAAGAAACGAGTGAGATGATTGGATGAGAAGAATGAGATGAAACAAAATCAACAAAAGCAAAGATGGTGGTCATTCGTCCGTATCACAAAGCAAACAAACGACACACAGTGACTAATCAAAGTAAATGGATCAAAAATAATGTATAATGAAGACATGCTCGCCTATAAGTGAACACTCATCCCAAGAATTCCCAGGTAAGCACAACTGGTCTCGCGTCTGTTTGAGATGTATACGAAGTGCTTGCCTAGACAGAAAACCCAGAATACAGGCATTCACCCTTCCAGTTTGCACATGTTCACATTATTTAAAACCCAAAACGTTTGACGGGATTTTTGAAAATTAGAAGGCACAAGGCCAAAAACCAATACTGAAAAGGGTTCAAAACCATATAACAGAGGGTTCAAAACCTTACAATTGAGGGTTCAAAACCTTGTAAAAATTTATTCAAAAACAGATGATTGTTTTTCAAAAATCGATTCGGAAAAATTTTGGTTCCTTGTTTTGTTAATCACCTAAGGATAGGTGACGTACATGTTTTAAAATCTAAACACAAGATAACTTGTGTTAGGTTCCTAGAAAAGTTATAGTCTAGGTCAAAGCATTACTAATAACCTAATTCCCTATAACAATTGGCTCTGATACCAACTCTTCTGTCACACCCCGACCGCGTAAAACAACAAATCGCGGCGGAAACATCGGGGCGTGTTGCGACAGAATTAATTGTTTCATAACCATGGCACACAAAGTGTATTTTATTTATTAAACAAGGGTGTTACATTGTCTCAAAACAGTAAATTAATAGTTCAGAACATAATTAAACATAGTCTATCATCTTTTAAAGTCTCTAAGGCACAGGTCCGCCCTAGTATCATGATCAACATCCTATGGAAAAGCACCTGAAAACACATGTGAAAATAGGTACGTCAGCATAAAAATGCCTGTGAGATACATAGGTTTTGCGAAAATAAGATTCATGACTTATGTTTGAGAAAATGTTTAGTCATGAACCTTGTTATTTGCTTTGTCTTGTAAATCAATGTCTTGTGAAAAGTATGTTATTTGTATAAAATGTTATATGTATCAAACTGAAATGATTCAAATAACGTTACGCCAGGTAATACCATACAAACACTTATATATAGGAAGTACCAGCGGCGTATCCACCATGCTTGTATCATATTACACACGCATCGTTACTTAATCACTTAATCAAACCAAACCAAACAATGTAAGAAGTCTATGTTTAAATCAATTGTCAAATGTATTGGGTAATATGTCAAAGTGTTTATGTCAAGATGTAAATCATATCAAAATGTCTATGTCAAATATCCATGTCAAATGTCTATGTCAAATATC
Organism: Helianthus tuberosus; assembly: GCA_030545235.1. Taxonomy (NCBI): domain Eukaryota; kingdom Viridiplantae; phylum Streptophyta; class Magnoliopsida; order Asterales; family Asteraceae; genus Helianthus; species Helianthus tuberosus. The sequence goes on from CM060432.1 coordinate 27,793,751, forward strand.
CATGTCAAATGTCTATGTCAAATATCCATGTCAAATGTCTATGTCAAATATCCATGTCAAATGTCTATGTCAAAATGTCATGTATGGCAAGTGAAATGTCTCAACTAAACCACAAGCACAAAAACAAAGTATTGAAGTAAAACATGGTTTAAATCAACGCTATGTTTTGTGTAAATGCATGCAACTATTTAATATGAACATTTATGCGGTATTGTGAAAATGCATACATCCAAGCCTGGCGACTGTGGTGATAAACCCTTTAAACAAATTAAAGGTCTATCTGTCTTAATGTCAACGAATTCGGTCATTCCTTTCTGTCCCCTTACCCTGGGATGTCCGGAACGGGAGTTGTCAATTCCTATGGTACCACTACCTACTAACGAACGGCGTAGCTAATGTTAATGGATATATTGTCCCATGTAAACAAACCAAATGTCATAACAAAATGTGAGCATGTGAAAACAATGCACTAAGTATGTAATCAAATGAACATACTTAGCGTGAAATGTCATGTAAAACGATGTACTAAGTAATGCACACAATGGGCACACCTAGCAGGAAATGTCCTGTAAAACGATGTACTAAGTAATGCACACAATGGGCACACCTAGCAGGAAATGTAATGTAAAACAATGTACCAAGTAATGCACACAATGGGCACACCTAGCAGGAAATGTAATGTAAAACAATGTACTATAATGTACTAACGAACATAGCATGTATATGATGTGAAAACAGGAAAGCATGAAAGTAACAAGTAGGCACATGTGTTCCACCCCAAAACAGTTTAGAAAACAGTAAAAGAGGGGTCTATGTACTCACTTGAGATTGCTCAGTTGTATAAAGATAACCACCAAGCAATGCAAGAGATCTCGGAATCAAACGGCACCTAATGTAGGTAACTATGTTAATAACCGGACCTATCTCGGAAGACTGGGTAGCATTAGGGTTTGTAAACCAAGTGAGTGTCGGAACTCACGTGATATGGTTTAACAAAACCTACATGCTAAATGAAACTTAACATAATTGTTTACGACCCATTACGACCCGTTTAGGAAGCTTATGCTACTTTAACGTGTCGTGCGCGTGAAACGCGTTCGGACCGCCTAACTAGTCCTATGACAAGTATTATATGCCTAAACATGTTACATAATCAGTTACGTGACAAAATTTTAGGTTACATATGCTAAATTACCAATTATGTATGAAAAGGGTATTCTGGTAATTTACCTAAGGCATATAAACTACCTATCATACAACTACTTAAACGTCGTGACCATAAGGTATAACCTCGGAAGATTATTCCCTACACTATGGTCACCTAATGTGTTTGGTCGGATCCTAATGATCGACCAAACTGGGTCGGGTTCGAAGGTATAAGCGATTTATTAGATCGCTTACCCTACGACCCTAGACAACGTGGTAATCAGTAGGCATAGTCCCAAGGGACTATGACCATCGTGATTACAATCACGTTGCGAAGTTCTAACGAACTTCGCATTGACCATCACTGGTCAACGCTGAAAGTCAAACAAAGTTTGACTTTCTGACTCGAAAAGCAGTAAAAGTAAGGAAAAGAACGAAAGAATACTTACGAAGGGTCCCCGAATGCTAATCTAAATCAGTATAGTTCAGGTATGAAACAAAGTTTCAACTTAGAACACAACTAATAAGATTCTAGTAAGTAATGAGGTTGGATGGCATGGGTATTTATAGAATTCGGGTAACCGTTAGGATCGTTTCTTGAATAACGTGATTGAATCTCGTGCGTACACTTGTCGAAATGTTATGGTGCCACAAATGCTCCATAACTTAGTGACACATCACTTAAAACATGTGGTTAAGGATTGATTAGTTGCAACTTGCATTTAGAAACATTGAATCTGTCCAGCAAGTCAGTCGCGTAGCGCGACGGATAAGCCTTATGGGCTCGCGCTACGCGAGCACCTCTCCTGAATCAGCAAGTTTCAAAAGTTACACATTTGGTCCCTGCACGTGTTTTAAGGCATTTCCGACACTTCCAAGGCCCGTAAAGCCATCTTTAAGGCCCTATAATGTTGCCTAAACATTGTGGACATGGAACATGTTCAAAAATATGCCGGATGATGGTTCGTTTGGTCGTACGAACGCGATGTTCGCTTAATTACGACGGAATGCGCATAAGTGCGAAAAACGATCCAAATGACGAAACGAATGGATTTTTCTTAAGGCGAACACTAAAATATAATGTAGTCATGCTTACATAAATTTTTGGATGTCCAGATGTATTCAGAACGTAAGTTATGCGCGAAAATGCAAACTTGTGCACTTTTTGACACTTTTAGTCCCTGAATGTCCCAAAAGTTTATTTTAGCACACCAAACCCCTCAAAGCCTATTTCTAAGCTATGTAAAGGATATTTAAGGTGTTTTTAACTTATGGTTATGTTCCGGAATGTTCGTTACAGTTCAAATTGACATACTTTCGCAGTTTGTCATATTTAGTCCCTGTAAGCGAATTAACTTGTTTTTGCCATACCAAAGCCTTCAAAACTTATTTCTAAGTTATGTAAAGGTTATTTAAGGTATGTTGAGTATATGTTGATGTTCCGGAGTATTTCTCGCATTAAACTGAGTACGTTTACGCACTAGTTTGCGTATAACTCTCCAGAAAGCGATGTAGAGTTTGAAATTGGATAAAAGTCAAAACATGAAAAATGTATAACATAACAAAACAAACATTGGGATCAAATAACATTGTTTTATTGATAAAAGAACTGTTCATAGTGATTACAAGCACAGTTGTTACAATCAGGATATCCAACAGTTATATTTTTGGGGACAATTGTTATGGGTGAAATTCTGAGCCCATATCCTGACACTATATCTTGATTTCATGTTAGTTGTTTATGATCAGGATACCGGACCAGGATATTGGTAACATCCTGAGGCAGTATCGATCAGGATACCGGACCAGGATATTGGTAACATCCTGACGCAGTATCCTGGCAGTTACTAACGATTTTCTTTGGTTGCAAGGTACCAACGTTAAAGGACTTGATCTACCTGAAGATTCGCTCAAAGTGGTTGAAAAATGGACGTTGATGGTGGAAGAATGGGTCTTGTAACGGTCAGAATAGAAGAAAGGCATATTCCGCGAGAATATCGGATGCTGGTCAATGCTATTGATGTTGTAACGGTCATATGAGCTGAAGACCCGGTTTTATAGTTAATATGCACGTGGAAAACAAGTTAAAAGAGTCCCCCAACGTTCAGAATGGAATATTCTCAGCATCCCGAAATAATAGGAGAATTAGTTTGTTACTTGTAACTATAAATAGAAGGCCAGATCGATAGGAACGCACACTTTTACTCTCTACTCTCGAACTCACACTTCTTTTTTCTTTCTATCACGCACAAACACTCAACACTTGTAATCGTTGTACCAATTAGCATTGATCTGCCCCATATCCTGCACTGTATCCTGATATTTGAAATAATAGAAGAACAAGGCAGCTGCGATTGTCAGCTCCCGAGGTTTTGTGCCGGCGATCTAGATTGATCAAGGGCTTTCCTCGTATATCTCGTGTCACCCCCTTTACTTTTTGCTCATAGTTTGATCGTAGATACAGCTCAATATCCTGAGCCGTATCCTGGAAACTGTTTTTGCAAACAACTTAATCAGCATATTTTCAACACACTTTCTTAGCACACTACCTCACTTAACTAATTTGATCACTTAATTGCTTCGGTAATTTTTTACCAAAACAGGGAGTACTTTCAATCTTATTATATTATGTGCTGATTAACCAAACAAATGCAGGAATGTTCAAAATAGATATCCTTACCAGACGTGCCAGAAGACTACCTAGTTATGAGAAAGTATAACCTTGGAAGTTGCGCGAAGTCACATCAACATCTACATCCCATTACGTGCATCGAGCAACACAACGAAAAATATACCCGTTTGGATTTCAGGATCCTAACAGATATATTTTTGGGGACAATTGTTATGGGTGGAATTTCGAGCTTATATCCTGAAGGCATATCCTGATATTATATGCTTGATGCTGCGGCCAGGATACTGAACCAGGATATTGGTAACATCCTCTGGGGGTATCCTGGTTACAGCTAACGATTTTCTTTGGTTGCAAGGTACCAACGTTAAAGGACTTGATCTACCTGAAGATTCGCTCAAGGTGGTTGAAAAATGGACGTTGATAGTGGAAGAATGGGTCTTGTAACGGTCAGAATAGAAGAAAGGCATATTCCGCGAGAATATCAGATGCTGGTCAATGTTATTGACGTTGTAACGGTCATATGAGCTGAAGACCCGGTTTTATAGTTAATATGCACGTGCAAAACAAGTTAAAAGAGTCCCCCAACGTTCAGAATGGAATATTCCCAGCATCCCGGGATAATAGGAGAGTTAGTTTGTTATTTGTAACTATAAATAGAAGGCCAGATCGATAAGAACACACACTTTACTCTCTACTCTCGAACTCACACTTCTTTTTTCTTTCTATCACGCACAAACACTCAACACTTGTAATTGTTGTACCACTTAGCATTAATCTGCGCCATATCCTGCACTGTATCCTGATATTGGAAGCAATAGAAGAATAAGGCAGCTGCGATTGTCCGCTCCCGAGGTTTTGTGCCGGCGATCTAGATTGATCAAGGGCTTTCCTCGTACATCACGTGTCAACCTTTACTTTTCTGCTCATTGTTTGATCATAGATACAGCTCTATATCTTGAGCCGTATCCTGAAACTGTTTTTATAACTAACTTGGTTAACATATTTTTCACACATAATTTTAGCACACTACCTCACTTAACTAATTTGATCACTAAATTGCTTCGGTAATTTTTGACCAAAACAAGTAGGTATAGTCACTAGGGACTATAACCATCGTGATTACGCTCACGTTATGAAGTTCAAACGAACTTCGCATTGACCATAAACTGGTCAACGCAGAAAGTCAAACAAAGTTTGACTTTTAATGCTAAAAGAATAAAAAGAACGAAGGAACACTTACAAAGGGTCTCCGAAAGCTTTGGTTTCTCAGGTATTCTCAGGTATGAAGTGGTCTCACTTCAACTTAGAGAAATCTCAAGAATTCAAGTGGGTTTTGCAAGTGAAAGGGTTGGGTATTTATAGGAATGTTGGAACCATTAAGATCGTTTATCGAATAACGTGCTTCAATCTCATCCCTACATTTGTTGCAACACCTTGGTACCCAAATTGGCCCCCCATGATCAGGAAATGACAAGTGTGGGTGAGGAGATGAGTGCATAACAGCTGTTTAAACATGTTTTACTGATCTGGGAACCTAACACGGGCCGCGTAAGGGACACCCCAGGGCTTACGCGGGCCGCCTGGGTCTTCTGATCAGAAGCAAACTTTCAAAAATGACAGTTTTGGTCTCTGTTATGCATTAAAGCCATTTCCGACACGTTTAAGGCCCGTTAAGCCAACGTTAAGGCCCTAAAATGATGCCTAAACATTGTGGACATGAAACATGCTCAAAAATATGTCGGATGTTGGTTCGTTTGGTGGTACGATCGCGATGTTCGCTTAATTACGACGGAATGCGCATAAGCGCGAAAAACGATCCAAATTGCGCGACGAATAGATTTTTCTTATGCCAAACACTAAAATAAAATATTTAAGTGCTTACATAATTTTTTGGATGTCCGGATGTATTCAGAATGTAAGTTATGCGTGAAAATGCAAACTTATGCACTTTTTGACGCTTTTAGTCCCTGAATGACCCAAAAGTTTATTTTAGCACACCGAACCCCTCAAAGCCTATTTCTAAGCTATGTAAAGGATATTTATGGTATGTTTAACTTATGGTCATGTTCCGGAATGTCTGTTACAGTTCAAATTGGCATACTTTCGCAGTTTGTCAAATTTAGTCCCTGTAGGCGAATTAACTTGTTTCTGCCATACCAAAGCCTTCAAAACTTATTTCTAAGTTATGTAAGGGTTATTTAAGGTATGTTAAGTGTATGTTGATATTTCGGAGTATTTTTCGCGTTAAACTGATTACGTTTACGCACCAGTTTGCGTATAATTCTCCAGAAAGCGATGTAGAGTTTGAAATTGAATAAAAACCAAAACATGATAAAATGTCAAACATAAACAAACACACATTGGGGTCAAATAACTTCATTTTATTGATAACTGAATTGTTCACAATGATTACAAGCACAGATGTTACAGTCTCCCCTACTTGTACAAATTTCGTCCCGAAATTTATTTAGAGGAAACTCGTGGGAATAGATGTGGATACTTCGCCTTCATTTGATCTTCGGGTTACCAAGTAAAATCTGGTCCACATTTAGATTCCCAGCGAACTTTGACCAATGGAATGCGCTTGTGTTTGAGCCACTTAACTTCACGTTCCATGATTTCCACTGGCTTCTCAACAAATTTCAGTGTTTTATCAACACAAATTTCGTCAAGTGGTATGTGGAGGTTCTCATTAGCTAAACACTTCTTGAGATTGGACACGTGAAAGGTTGGATGAACATTTCCAAGTTTAGGAGGTAACTCAAGTCTGTAGGCTACCTTACCGATTCTTTCGACGATCTTGAATGGTCCTACGTATCTAGGTGCAAGTTTTCCTTTCTTTCCAAATCTGATCACACCCTTCCAAGGTGAGACCTTAAGTAATACGCGATCACCGACTTGAAATTCCATGGGCTTGCATCCTTGGTCCGCGTAACTCTTTTGACGGCTTCTAGCTGTCTGAAGGTTATCACGAACTTTCTTAACCTTATCAGTTGTCTCTAAAATGAGGGAAGGTCCAGTAAGCTGAGCCTCGCCGATCTCATTCCAGCAGACTGGTGAACGACATTTTCGACCATAGAGAGCCTCGAAAGGAGCCATGTTGATGCTGGAGTGATAACTGTTGTTGTAGGAGAATTTAATTAACGGAAGATGTGAATCCCAACTACCACCAAAATCGATCACACAGGCTCTAAGCATATCCTCCAGAGTCTGGGTTGTTCTTTCAGATTGACCATCCGTTTGCGGATGATAAGTTGTGCTCAGATTAAGTTGGGTCCCCATAGCAGATTGCATGGTTCTCCAAAAATGAGAAGTGAAGTGAGCATCTCTGTCAGAAATGATGTTTAAAGGAACACCATGTCGAGATACAATTTCATCCACATAGATTTTAGCAAGTTTGTCAGCAGAAAAATCCTCACGGATTGGCAAGAAATGTGCTGACTTAGTAAGACGATCAACAACTACCCAGATGGCATCATGACCTTTCTTTGTGCGCGGAAGTTTAGTAATGAGATCCATAGTAATGTTTTCCCATTTCCAAACTGGGATCTCTGGTTGCACCAATAAACCAGAAGGACGCTGATGTTCAGCCTTAACCTTAAGACAAGTAAGGCATTTTGATACATATAAGGCAATGTCTTTATTCATACCAGGCCACCAATAATGAGTACGAAGATCCTTATACATCTTATCTGAGCCAGGATGAATAGAATAACGAGACTTATGGGCTTCATCCATAAGCAAGGTGCGAAGATCATCTTGGCTTGGGACCCACAAACGGTCCATGAAGTAATACGATCCATTGTCCTTCAGTTCAAGATCAGGTGTTATGTGATAGGGAAATTCCTTATCCATCAAACCTTGTGAAACACAAGTGTGTTGAGCCTGAGAAATGCGGGCTTGGATATCAGATCGAGCTTGAATATCAGATTGAACATGAACACAATGAAGCTTAGTACGTTCCTTATGACTCAATGCATCGGCTACGACATTCACCTTACCAGGATGGTAGCGAATTTCGCAGTCATAGTCGTTTAGAAGCTCAACCCAACGTCGTTGCCTCATGTTGAGTTCTTTCTGATTGAAGATATGCTGAAGACTTTTGTGGTCCGTGAAAACCACACATTTTGTACCGTACAAATAGTGTCTCCAGATCTTAAGAGCGAAGACAACTGCACCCAACTCAAGATCATGAGTGGTGTAGTTCTTCTCATGTACCTTCAATTGGCTGGATCCGTAGGCTATAACTTTGTTCCTTTGCATCAGAACACAGCCAAGACCTAATTTAGATGCATCGCAATAAACGACGAAATCATCATTGCCCTCAGGCAAAGTCAGAACAGGCGCGTCACAAAGCTTCTGCTTCAAGTTTTGAAAAGCTTCCTCTTGTTTAAATCCCCAATCAAAGGGCTTGTTTTTCTGAGTTAGAGCAGTTAGAGGAACTGCAATCTTCGAGAAGTTTTCAATGAAGCGGCGATAATAACCCGCAAGACCAAGGAAAGAACGAACTTCAGTAGGAGTAGTAGGCGTATCCCAATCCTTAATCACACTGATCTTGGAGGGATCTACATGAATACCTTGTTCGTTGACAATATGCCCTAAAAAATGAACTTCCTTGAGCCAAAACTCGCACTTGGAGAATTTGGCAAAAAGTTGCTCTTGCTTTAGGAGTTCCAGAGTAAGACGAAGATGTTGCTCATGATCAGCTCGTGTCTTAGAATAAATCAAGATGTCATCAATAAAAACGATGATGAACTTATCTAAATAAGGCTTGCAGACCCTATTCATTAAGTCCATGAAAACAGCAGGAGCATTAGTCAAACCGAATGGCATGACTGTGAACTCATAATGCCCATATCGAGTGCGGAAAGCGGTCTTGGGAATATCTTCTTCATGCACACGAAGTTGATGATATCCAGATCGCAGATCAATCTTTGAAAAAAAGAAGCGCCCTGTAACTGATCAAAGAGATCATCGATGCGAGGTAGGGGATATCGATTCTTGATGGTAAGCTTGTTGAGCTCACGATAATCGATACACATCCTAAAAGATCCATCCTTCTTCTTGACAAAAAGAACGGGAGCACCCCAAGGTGAAAAGCTAGGACGGATAAAACCTTTGTCAGAGAGTTCCTGAAGCTGCTTAGCCAACTCTTGCATCTCAGACGGTGCAAGACGATATGGAGATCTGGCAATGGGATTTGCACCAGGTACGAGATCAATACGGAACTTGACTTGGCGTGCTGGGGGTAGACCAGGTAACTCTTCAGGGAACACATCAGGATAATCCCTAACAACAGGGATATCTTGAATAGACTTACCTTTGCCCTTATCTGCTACAACATGTGCCAAAAAGGCCACATAGTTCTTTCGCAGATACTTCCGAGCTTTAAAACAAGACATGAGTTTGAGACCACCGGTAGGTTTCTCACCATGCACCTGTAGGATCTCGCCTGTCGAAAGCGGCGCACGAACAATCTTCTCAAAACAAACTACCTCTGCGCGATGCTTAGCTAACCAATCCATACCCACAATAACGTCGAAGCTTCCAAGTTGCATAGGCGTGAGGTTAATAGGAAAAAGATGGTCGTTAAGGTTTAACTGGCAGTTGCGAAGAACAGAATCAAGAACAATGGGTTCACCACTAGCAACTTCTACTGTCAAAGGTTTTCCTAGTTTCATTCTAGACATGCGAAGCAATGGCTCAAAAGATAATGACACAAAACTCTTATCGGCACCCGAATAAAAAAAACAGATGCAGGCTGATTATTAATAAAGAACGTACCGTTCACCACTTCATTGTCTGCTTGTGCCTCTTGTGCATTCATGTTGAAGAGTCGACCTCGAGCCTGAGCCTGATTCTGATTCTGATTTGGATTCACATTCACCAATCTTGGACATTGATTACGGTAGTGGGTCAGATCCCCACAGTTATAACAAGAACCTGGTGGGTAGTGTGGTCGTGTAGCTTGACCTTGTTGCTGAGCAGGAGGCTGAGCAACTTGTCGAGCCGGGTTCTGAACTGTCTGATTCTGAGCAAACCGACAAACATCAGCAAGATGACCTGACTTCCCACAGTTAGTACAGAAACGGCACGGAAGTTGCGGCTGATGGTGACTGTTGCATCTATTGCACAAAGGTGCATTCCCTGCATAACGTTTCTTCGCTGGAGGCTGTGCGGGTTGGTTGGGAGCTGCCTGGTTAACTTGGGCAGTGACAGCAAAATTTTGGGAAGCCTTACGCTTCCTTGACCCTTTCAAAGAACTGGATTCCTTACCCTTCTTGTTCTTACCCTTCTTGTCAGACGCCTGCTTCTTACCTTTGTCACCCTTTTTATGCAGCTTTCCCTTTCGAACCTACGACTCAGTCAATGTCACTGCTAACTCGATCGCCTGACGGAGTGTGGTAGGGTTACTACCAGTAATGATGTCTTGTACTGAGTCAGGTAGACCATTGATGTACCTTTCGATAGCCTTGTCGAGTGGGGTAACCATTATTGGGCAAAACAGACTCAACTCCTCATACCTATCAGTATACGCCCTGTGTTCGCCACTGTCCTGTTTCAAGTCATCAAACTCTCTCTCCAAGGCTCGCTGTTCATGACGAGGACAAAACTCCCTCATCATAAGGGCCCTAAGTTCGGCCCAAGTTTGTGCTAGAGCAACTTCTGCACCCCGGTCTCTCATAACCCCGTTCCACCACGTAAGAGCCCTCTTCTGAAACACACTCGAAGAAAACTCGACCTTGCGATTATCAGGACACTGAACGTGATGGAAAGTGTTCTCAATGCTCTCGAACCATTGAAGAAGCCCAGTTGCTCCCTCAGAACCACTAAATTTGAGTGGTTTAGCCGAGTTAAAACTCTTGAAATTGCATGGATCATGATTGTTGTTATTGGCTTGGTTCCATTGAGCAATAAGATTTGGGAACGCAGCAGCCATTTGCTGTGCGATAATTTCTGCCAGTTCGGCATTAGCTATCTGATTCTCGAGTCGAGGAGGCATTCTAAAAGAGGAAACATGAAAGGAAACGAGTGAGATGATTGAATGAAAAGGATGAGATGAAACAAAATCAACAAAAGCAAAGATGGTGGTCATTCGTCCGCATCACAAAGCAAACAAACGACACACAGTGACTAATCAAAGTAAATGGGTGAAAAATAATGTATCGCGAAGACATGCTCGCCTATAAGTGAACACTCACCCCAAGAGTTCCCAGGTTAGAGTAACTGGTCCGATTATGTGGATTTGTACGAACACTCTAGCCTTAGACAGAAAACCCAGGGTACAGGCATTCACCCTTCCAGTTTGCACGTGTTCACATTATTTAAAACCCAAAACCTTGACGAGATTTTGAAAATTCAAAGGGGTTCAAAACCTTATAACAGAGGGTTCAAAACCTTGTAATCAATCATCCTAGATCAGATGATTAGTTTTCAAGGCGGATTCGAACTTGATGTTCTCGTTGTGGTTATCACCTAAGGATAGGTGAAGTGCATGTTTTAAAATCTAAACACAAGATAACTTGTGTTGGGGTCCTAGAAAGTTATAGCCTAGGTCAAAGCATTACTAATAACCTAATTCCCTATAACCATTGGCTCTGATACCAACTCTTCTGTCACACCCCGACCACGTAGAACATCAAATCGTGGCGAAAATGTTGGGGAGTGTTGTAACAGAATTATTGTTTCACAACCATGGCATACAAAGTTATATTTTATTTATCAAACAAACGAGTTACATTGTCTTTTAAACGAAGGAAAACAAAGTACACAACATTAACTAAACTAATCTTGCTTCTTTTATGTCACTAAGGCCCGAGTCCACCCCTAGTGTATCCTGATCAAACCTACGCACCTGCTCCTGAAACACATGTGAAAATAGGTACGTCAGCATAAAAATGCCTGTGAGATACATAGGTTTTGTGAAAATAGGATTCATGACTTGGGTTTTAAAAGAAAGGTTTAATAAAAATTAGTCATGAATCTTGTTAAGTGTTTTCTTTTATAAATCATATGAAAACTCGATGAGAAATCAGATTATATAAAAGAAAGGTGTATGGTTAATGAAATAACCAAGTAAAATGAGTTGTATAAAATAAGCTGTTTTGTAAAACAATGTCTTGTGAAAAATATGTTATTTGTGTAAAATGTAATATGTCTATACTGAAATGATTTAATTAACGCTACGATATGTAATATTATACAAGCATCTATATATAGGAAGTACCAGCGGCGTATCCACCATGCTTGTATCATATTTGTAACACCCCAAAAGTCATATATGAAAATATGACGAAATAAGTAATTATGAATGTAATTGTCGTTAGAATGGTAAGTAGAATTATGAACATTGTTAAAGGGGTAAATAAGATTTTAACCTAAAAGAATGCATTTTGGCCATAATAATATAAACATCCAAACATGAGGGCTTAAATTGTAATGAATGGAAAGATTAAATGTAACACCCCAATTTCTAAGTCTTGACGTGCTGTATTAGGTTCCGGATTAAATCATGACAAAAATAAAATGACTTATTTATTAGATAAGTGTTTGTCAAAAGTGTGAATGCACATTTAAAGAGACTCGTACAAAACATCTCAAGAAACGCTCGTTTTATGCAAATCTGGAAGTTTCGGGTTAAAAATGTCAAAACTATTGAACTAAGAGGGACCAAGGGTGATAAGTGGTAAACTTTAATACCCTAAAACATGTTAGGGCCGCCTCCATCTACCTCACATTGATAATTTTCGGTTTTGGGAGCTAAGGAAGAGAGAGAAGGGAGAAATCCCATTTTTGAAGTTTATAGCAGCAAAGATCAGATGATTCCCGAAGATCTAACCGTTGGATCGAGCTTAAATTCGGATCGAGTCTTCTACACATATATACGAAGACTTTAACCGTTGGGATCGTCATTTAGAGGCTTGGAGGTCGGATATTTACTGCCCTAAACAGAACAGCTTGCTGGAAGGGTTTCCGGCGGCTGTTTGGTCTTTCCGGCAACAATAGCGACAGTTTCCAGCTGAAACAACAAGTGTTATGTTTAGATCTTGAAAATAGGGTTCCATGGACACCTGAATCACCCAGATCGGAGTCCGGATGACCAAGTTATGGGCTCAACAAGTTTGTGTCGCATTTCGTTACATGATTTTCTTACAAACCGGTTTAGGACAGCGTGTCCGCAAAGGTATGACCCCGTACAAATGTTGACTCGGTAATATTTAATGTTATGAGACGTACAAATAATATCGGGGATGAAGTTCTAAACTATTTCTCGGTAACTTATTATTTGGTGGATTGAGGTGAAACCTTAGAGAGGGTGATGAAGATGGCGACATGGGTGAAAACCCATGTCCAAATCTTGGTTTAGCATGTTGCATGAGCATAACGAATATGTATTCTTGCTATTTGAATTATCTTGGAATGCATGAAACATGATTTTATGCAAGAACTAGGAAGACTATGTATAAAATACTTGTACATTGTGCTTAAATGATTTTGTGCACACTAAGTGTTAATGAAAAGCCAATTTTATCCTACTAGATGAAATTGTATGCTATCTTATGGTAATAGACATGAAATGTGATGTTGTATGATATCTCCGGATGATACTTGAATGATTACTTAACTAGAATGAAATGACGAAATTGTTCTAAGTAAAGGTAGTTGAACCTACTAGTAATGGTCTATGGCATTATGAATTTGTAAATTGTATGTATTCTTATGTAATCATTGGTAATTATGCATGTATGAATGTATTTAATTTAATGTATGGTGGAATGTGTACTATAACACACGTATGTGGTATATAGAACCATGTGTAGAATTTCTCGATGTATGAATAAAGTAATTGATAATATGAGTTATAACGTTTGCTAATAATGACATGTAAACATGGACATGAAAGGACAGGTACATGCCATTTTGGGCGCGAACTTGGTAGGCAACGGGACGGACATACGGAATACGTATCAACTACTTACGGGTCAAGGTAAGTGCTTCTGGCACTTAATAGTTGTATGCAGGAATATAGATTTATTGTTTGCAGGTTCTTATACTTGTATACGTAGAACATCTTGTGGTTTAATGTAGAACTTATATGAGAATATTAAAGTATGAAATGTTAAATTGGAAGTATTCATAGGAGAATACCATGGACAAGGGAATCATAACCCATGAGTATGGTAAGTATCTATATTATAGATTTGAAACTATTTAATTGGTAAGATGAATTCAAGTCATGGGTACATGACTTGCCCAATGATTATTATGTTTTTTTTACTAAGGGTAGAATTTTAGATGTGTTGATAACGGTTAATCTAATAAAGGGTTGTTGACTTATTAAAAGTCAAATTAGTACGTGGCTTTCAAACCACAATCTTAATAAATGGGATGCTTTGAATTAAATAAGTACATATGCACATGATTCCAAGTTGTGTACAAATATCATAACCATGATGTTTATTTAGTAAGTGGATTAGATTACAGTGGTAACTGGTTAAACTATTGTCTCAAATTATTTAACTTGGGGTAAGCAAGTTGATTTGGGTTACTTGATCCACATGAATGAAGAAGATTTGGATTCTGGCTAAGTAAAGCATTAATAAAATCTTTGGATCTGTTAGAAATGAATATTAATGGTCTAATAGTTGAATGAGATTTTTATCACAGGTGCCTTGATTGTGAATTCTATTGGAGGTTGATTCACAAGTTGGAAGCGATAGTGGACTATGAAATTAAAGGAGTCGAGTTCGTTGGAAGTTTGTGCAAAATATAGATCAGAATCCACCTATTTGAGTTATCTAATATATATTATATATAGAACTCATAACGTGCATGTTGGGTTTCAGGTATAATGGGAACTAGAGGTTCGCGAACTGATGAATGGAACAAGGTTTGGTGACAAATCTGAGATCGGGTAAGCAATGTCAGTTCATCCATCCGTCAGGTTATATCGCCGACTTAGATGGGTCATCATGTTTTACTTTCCTTTTACGGCATTCGGTAGTTTTAAATCGTGTAAGCTTCATGAGTCAGACGTAGTGTCTTGTTTTGTTTATGTTCAAGTTTAGAGTTGTAAAATGGATTGTAAACAGGTTTTGTTACCGTAACGGTTATCCGTAATACGAACGGGTCATGCCGAAATTTTATAAAAATTGGAATGGAATATGTAAGTTTTTAAATGATGGTAACTATCAAATGAAAGTCATGACACTATAATTGTTTCTAGAAATTGAAGCTAAATACAAATGGGCCTACATTCCGCAAATCATAGTAAGATTGTTTAGAAAATTTATGGGCGTTACAAGTTGGTATCAGAGCCCTGGTTTGAGGGGAATCAAGTATGAGAAGGTAAATACTTGAACTCAAACTTGTGTGCTCTTATGACAAGGAACCCGTACAATCCGAGACTCGATCAAGATCTAAGGGTAGAGGCAAAGGTAAGTATGTACTTAAGTATGTATTTGAAGGAAACTAATAGTATGTTATGTGTAAGGTAAGCATAATTGCTTGGAGTGGATGACCCGTGAATGCGGTCTAGGACCGACATCAAGGCACGTAACAAGATAAATTGGTCCCAGGTACGTAAATTTAACATGTGGGCGCATGAACTGGTAATGTCAAGTTAGGGAAAATTTTAAATGAAAAATAATAATATAATGGTAATGAAGTTTTGAAAATGTCACACGTGCCGAAACCTAATTCTTCGGACATAAGGTGACGATCACACGAAGACACGAAACTAGTATGTGGATTGTGTACCTGGCCAGTACACAAGAAACATATGACGTTCGTGAGACCGTGGTAATTGTTACAGGTATGTCCGTTAGAATTAGGGAGTAGGTGGACGTGAGGGTGAAAGGAAATGTAAGACTCTCAAGAAATTGAAAGTACCAAACACGAAAGAGAAGTATGAATGATATGTTAGAATCCGCAAGACGGATTCGAAACATAGAAGGAATAAGAAAGTATGAATAATATGCTAGAATCCGCGAGACGGATTCGAAACATGAAAGGAATGAAAGCATGAATGATATGTTAGAATCTGCGAGACGGATTCGAAATATGAAAGAATGAAAGAATGAATGATATGTTAGAATCCACGAGACGGATTCAAAACATAGAAGGAGTGACGAATATGAATGAGATGTTTGAATCCGTGAGACGGATTCAAAACATAGAAAGGAATGGAAAGTGGAATGAAAAGTCCGAATTCGTAAGTAAATGCGGACCAAAAAGGTAATTATTTTAAGGCAGATATTGACCAAGTTATGTTTTAAAACTTTTTACTATATATAAATATAATTATGCAAATGTGTTGTGTGCAAGATGGTTAAGAGGGACAAATGAGTTATGCGGGTCAAATGGTGCTTGCCATTTGTACCCGGTATTTAATGTTTAAAATGGTCAAGTCATATATTTGTAGGGAGCATAATGTATGGTCATGTAATGTCACAAATTGGAAGGAAATAGTCAACGCAAGGCATGGATAACGAGTCAATGGATTTGACTTGCGCCAGGTATGTATAAAGGTTATGCTTTTAATAGGATCTTGTGGCTCGACTAGAGAGTGATGTGTCAGAATAAGATAACTAATACGTATATGTAAGGATGTATTTACAAATTAAACTTCCAAAAAGTCAAACGGAGTGAAATAAAAATTAAGAAGGCAAGTGATAGAAAAATAGAAAGAAAATTTTTGCCCCCCTAAATAAGTGAGTATAACCGTTGAAAACGGTTGTTGTAGCAAAATATAGTTGGAAGAAAGAAACTTTGAAACATGTTACGTATTAGACAAATTACTAAATGACTCTTGAGGGTAAGAATGAATGACGGGTTACGACTTAGACAATAACTTAAGAGTGGATGGGAAGGGTAGGTTTTGACAAGGATACTGAAATAATGTAATGCAGTCTTTACAAGTATGCATGAATGGAAAAGAAGGATGAACGTGTACTTCGATACGTCTGCGATAAGTAAGAAGTGCCAGTTTGACCTTGAAAAGTCAAACTGCAAAGGTTGATGAAATAACCAATAAAATGAAAAGATTGTATGCAAGAAATGGAATGCGATATGTTTAAAACATGTACGTAAGAAATTGTGAAATAGCCATAGGCGAACAAACACCATGTGGAATGCAAATATGAAAAGTTATGTGCTAACCGTTAATTTTTACAGATACGAATGATGAAATTATTAGTATAATGATAGTAATAAAGTTGTTGGAAGGATGCTCACGAGTGGGAGCATATTTCACGAATGAATAAGACCAAATTCTGGTACGGAAGGTACCTGTAAAGAAGCGGAACGATCTGGCTCCCGGATCACTGATCTACGCGATGAAGGCGAGGTTAGTAAAATGTTTAATTCCTTATTGATAAGCAAGAATCTGTAAATTTATTGGTACGAGTGAGTGAAATAAATGGTAGGTTAATTATGGTATGGTATGAAATAATCGACTTGTAATGGTCAGCCTAAGGAAGTCGACTAAATCACTAAACAGTGAAATAAATGGTAGGTTAATTATGGTATGGTTTTAAAACTTTTTACTATATATAAATATAATCTATGTCTGATGTAAATCACTAAATGTGTATATCAATGTCAAAATGTTTATGTTTAATGTAAATCATGAATTGTATACCCATAAATATCATGTATGGCAAGTGAAATACATCGACTAAACCATAGGTAAAATGCACAAAAACAGGGTATCGAATTAAACATAGTTTAAATCAAAGTTATGTTTTGTGGAACAAATGCATGCTATACTGATACAAACATCTATGCGGTATTGTTATAATGCATACATTCAAGCCTTGTGACTGTGGTGATAGACCTTTAAACAAATTAAAGGTTTATCTGTGTTATGTTTATCGAATTCGGTCATTCCTTCCATCCAAACATACCTAGGATGTTAGGAACGGGAGTTGTCAATTCCTATGGTACCACTACCTACTAACGAATGGCGTGATCAATGTTAATGAATGTATATTGTCCCATTTGAACAAACCAAATGTCATACCAAAATGTAAGCATGTGATGAATAACAAATGTACTGAGTATGCAATAAATTAACATACCTAGCATGTGGTGTGATATAAAACAATGTACTAAGTATGAACTAGACGAACATACATAGCATAAACATAATGAAATCATGTACTATAAATGTACTAATGAACATAACAAGCATATGATATGAAAACATGAAAGGCACAAAAGTAACAAGTAGGCACATGTGTTTCACCCCAAAATGTTTGGAAAACAGTAAAAAAGGGGTCTATGTACTCACTTGAGATTGCTTAGTAGTCCTTGAGTAACAACCAAACAATGCTAGAGATCACGGAAATCAAACAACACCTAATATAGGTAACTATGTTAATAAACGGACCTATTTGGAGGATCGGGTAGCATGAGGGTTTGTAAACCAAATAAGCATGGGAACTTATGTAATATGGTTTAACAAAGCCTGCATACTAAAATGAAACCTAACCTAAGTGCTTACGACCCATTACGACCCGTTTAGGTAGCTTATGCTACTTTAACGCGTCGTTCGTGTAAAACGCGTTCGGAACGCCTAACTAGCCCTATGATAAGTAAAATATGCCTTAACATGTCTAATATTGTTTCCAAAACCATTTAGATATCAAAAGTTATGTTACATATGCTTAATATGAATTTTGGCGTAAAAAGGGCATTTTGGTCATTTACCTAAGGCATATAAACTACCTATCATACAACTAACTAAACGTCGTGACCATAAGGTATAACCTCGGAAGGTTATTCCCTATACAACTATGGTCACCTAATGTGTTTGGTCGGATCCTAATGATCGACCAAACGGGTCGGGTTCGATGTCACACCCCGACCACGTAGAACATACAAAACGTGGCGGAAATATCGGGGAGTGTTGTAACAGAATTAATCGTTTCAAATCCATGGCAATTAAAGTTTCGTTTTATTAATCAATTATGAGAGTTTACATTGTTTAAACAAGAATAAAGGGTACATAACATAAGTTAACTAGTTATTGTCTCGTTTTAAGTTGCTAAGGCACGAGTCCATCCTAAATGTAGCATGTATCAACAATCATTGCAAAGCAGTACCTGAAACATATGTAAAAACGAGGTCAGCAAAGAAATGCTGGCGAATACATTGGTTTTGTAGGAGTGTCGAAATCATGGCTAGTTTAGACGTTGCAATACTTTATTTAAAAACCTTGTTTTGAAAAGAGTATAATATTGCAACTTAATTAACCAACTCAAATCAAGCTGTTTATAATTTGTAGAACCTCGTAGCCATGACTCTTAACCCATAAACATTTGTTTTAGTAAATTATTTGAAAAACAATGATAACTTCTGATGATATGTATAAATAAGAGAATAACGCATGATTAAATAAATAACCATGTAAGATGAGTTTGTATAAGATAAGTTGTTTGTAAATCAATGTCTTGTGAAAAGTATGTTATTTGTATAAAATGTTCTATGTTTCAAACTGAAATGATTCAAATAACGTTACAGTATGTAATACCATACAAGCACTTATATATAGGAAGTACCAGCGGCGTATCCACCATGCTTGTATCACATTACACACGCATCGTTACTTAATCACTTAATCAAACTAAACCAAATCGATAGATAGATAGCACATTAAATATACCTTCGTTGTTCAAAAGAATAGATTTAGATAGTATAGTACAAGTATACTTCGGATTTATAGATAACATATCAAAATATGCTTTGGGTGTGATAAATAACATATTAAACTATGTTTTTGTTTAGTAAATAACATATTAAAATATGCTTTGGATGGTTAACAAAATATATGTTGGTTTGTACAATACCACACATGAGAGTATATTTAACTATACTTTAATAGTGTGATTTAAGAATTCATTCAGACCTAGTGCATCAAGATACACCTTTGAGACTATAGAAATACCACAAAGGCAATTCCTATTTGGATGGAGCAATAAATTGGTTTCAGACATTCCATGCCAACAGGAATGGGGTGTCAAATCCTATAGCGCTATATCATACTAACAATCAGTCTGGTGAACATAAAATAAGTACAATTCAACAATTTATTTTATGTTCTTTGAGAAATCAATGTTTAAACTATAATTAGTCATTCAGTTTGTCAAATGATAAGTAATAACATGTATAATCAATTATACTTTAGGAAAACATGAAAATAACAGATAGGTACACATGCTTCACCCCAAAACAGTTTGAAAACAGTAAAAGAGGGGAATAATGTACTCGCCTGAGATTGCTCAGATGTCTAAAGATAATCACCAAGTAATGCTAGAGATCTCGGAATATCAAACGGCACCTAATATAGGTAACTACATTAATAAACCGGACCTAAATCGGAGGATCGGATAGAATGAGGGTTTGTAAACCAAACGAGTGTAGACACTCGTGTCATTTGGTTTAACAAAGCCTACATACTAAATGAAACTTAACCTAATTGCTTACGACCCATTACGACCCGTTTAGGTAGCTTATGCTACTTTAACGCGTCGTGCGCGTGAAACGCGTTCGGACCGCTTAACTAGTCCTATGACAAGTGTTATATGCCTAAACATGTTACATAATCAGTTACGTGACAAAAGTTTAGGTTACATATGCTTAATTACCAATTATACATGAAAAGGGTATTCTGGTAATTTACCTAAGGCATATAAACTACCTATCATACCACTACTTAAACGATGTGACCATAGGGTATAACCTCGGAAGGTTATTCCCTACCTACTATGGTCACCTAATGTATTTGGTCGGATCCTAATGATCGACCAAACTGGGTCGGGTTCGAAGGTATAGGCGATTTATTAGATCGCCTACCCTACGACCCTAGACAACGTGGTAATCAGTGGGCATAGTCCCAAGGGACTATGACCAACGTGATTACACTCACGTTGCGAAGTTCCTACGAACTTCGCATTGACCATTACTGGTCAACGCTGAAAGTCAAACAAAGTTTGACTTTCTGACTCGAAAAGCAGTAAAATAAGGAAAAGAACGAAAGAATACTTACCCAGGGTCCCCGAATGCTAATCCCGATTCAAGAATCTCAGGTATGAAACAATGGTTTCAACTTAGAGTTCCTCAAATCAGAATTCTTGTGCATTTGGAGTAATGGGGGGTGGGGTATTTATAGTTTTCGGGTAACCGTTAAGATCGTTTCAAGGAAACCGTGCCTTAATCCAACCCGTACACTTGTCGGAACCTTATGGAAGCTAAATGCCATCCTTATCTTCATGACTAAGCATTTTAGAACATGTGGTGGAGGATCAAACATGTGCAAACAGGCTGTTAGAAACTCTGCATCTGGTCAGAAGACCCCATACGCATCGTATGGTATAAATACCATACGCATCGTAGGGCTTACTTTGGCAGAATTTACACTTTTGGTCCCTGAACTGTATTTAGGCCATTTTTGACACGTTTAAGGCCCGTTAACCCCATTTCAAAGCTCTAAAATGAAGTTAAAGTATAGGGAACTTAAAACATGCTCAAAAATATCTCGGATGTCGGTTCGTTTAGCCGTACGAACGCGATGTTCGCTTAATTACGACGGAATGCGCATAAGCGCGAAAAACGATCCAAATGACGAAACGAATGGATTTTTCTTATGCCGAACACTAAAATAAAATATTATAGTGCTTACATAAATTTTTGGATGTCCGGATGTATTCAGAACGTAAGTTATGCGCGAAAATGCAAACTTGTGCACTTTTTGACGCTTTTAGTCCCTGAATGACACAAAAGTTTATTTTAGCATACCGAACACCTCAAAGCCTATTTCTAAGCTATGTAAAGGATATTTATGGTATGTTTAACTTATGTTCATGTCCCGGAAGGTCTGTTACAGTTCAAATTGGCATACTTTCGTAGTTTGTCAACTTTAGTCCCTGTAAGCGATTAAACTTTGATTTCACCACACCAAACCTTCCAAAACTTATATCTAAGTTATGTAAAGGATATTTAAGGTATGTTAAGCCTATTTCACTATTCCGGAGTGTTTGTTGGATTAAACTGGTTATATTTACGCATCAGTGCGCGTATAACCTTCCAGAAAGCGATTTAAAGCTTGAAATTGAACAAGAGTTGATATGTGTAAATGATACACATATTTTTACAAATCCCAAGTATGAAATATAATATTTCATTGGTTTGGTATTTGTTTGATGGCTGTGGAGGCACAGGTGTTACAGTCTCCCCTACTTTAGGAAATTTCGTCCCGAAATTTAATTCTAGAGGAAACTTGTGAAAACAGCTGTGACGGTTTCGCCTTCTTATAGATCCATTGATCCCTGAAGTAAAACTCTGGGCCATGTTAGGATTCTTAGCGAATTTGTTAACCCTCATAGTGAATTCCTTGTGGTAGTAAAACATGAAATTTTTGAACTACGGAAAGAAGAACGTTTCTTATGAAGACTTATCATAGGAAACTTGGTGTATGATTGAGATAAGAATTGGGAAGTGTGAAAATAAATGACATTGGTCGAGGTCCAAGACTTCTCCCGTATCATTATTCTTGTCACTAAAGGTCTTAACACATGACAAAATTCCCTGTGGTTTCTGTGCACTAAATTCCATAATTATGTAGGCCTCCATAATTACGTAGTTCCTTGCACAGTCCGCACAGTTCATTTCATAATGCGTATGGGAAAAAAAATCAATTGAATAAACATAAAGCGACCTGACTAGACCACAAAAGGGTCCTTTTAATTTGATCTACGAACGATCTATTTAACTAGATCAACATATGATCTTCTTAACTAAACCGTCGTATGATCTCCTTAAATAGACCACTTAAGGGATCTTTGTATTTATATCATCACATGATATTTTTTATCAGATTTTCAAAATCAGTCTGTTTAACCAGACCATTCAAGAGGTCCAGTTTTAGAATAGTACTTTAAAACCCAAGGGACTTAACTACAACGTAGAAGTCCATTAAGGATTTAAGGTAGTACCTTTTTGGAATATCCTACTACGAATCCTTCATATGAGATATGGAAGATTCTACGAGGATTTGGATGGATTACATAAAACACAAAACACATAAGAAAACACATAAGCACAAAAATTAGTTATCTTGATTCTTTAATTTGTTGTCTTTGAGCATGGATAATTAAAGCACACCAGGAATCCAATCCGTGGATTTCATTTGGTACTTTAATAATTTTCAAGAATCTATCTATGAAGATAGAAAGATCTTAATAAGAATTCGGCTTTGTCCTTATTGAATCGTAATGTACGTATTAAATCATACAAAGAATTCAATTAAGGGCTCCGATTTGAGTGATATTCATCCACAAGGATCTGATTATAAGGATAGAAAGATCCTTCATGGATTTTGGAATTTGTGTAACGAGAGGTGATTCGACACCTTGCACTAGGCGTGTTTAAGTCGATACACAAGGTAGAAAATTCATGAGGTTGAGACGCTAGATATGCCAAGCGACATATGAAGCAGAACTTGAAGGTTAAGTAGCAACAGGGTTTTCAACTGCTTTGCTTTGAACAGCAAAGCGACACATGTTAACCAAATGTCTCCATCGTCCACCGTGGGTACATTTGTAACAGGGTATTTGATTTGGCTGATGACGGTTACATTGATTTCTCCAAGGAGTGGTTCCCTTGCATGGCTTCATTCCTGAGCTGACTCATGGTGATAGCTAAATCAACGGTCTTCTGGAGTACTACGCCTATTTGTTGGGCAATTGTAGCACCTGGTCCGGATACTCGAGTCTTGTTGCGATGAAGAGACACCATGAAGAAAATAGGAGATATGGGAGGGAACAAGCCGAAGGTAGTCAAAAGAAAATAACAACACATGAAGATTGTGACCATTTGTTTGTTACCAAAGGCAAACAAATGAGATGGTGACTAGTCAAAGTAAATAGGTCAAAAATAATGTATCGCGAAGACATGCTCGCCTATAAGTGAACACTCATCCCAAGAATTCCCAGGTAAGCACAACTGGTCTCGCGTCTGATGAGATATATACGAAGTGCTTGCCTAGACAGAAAACCCAGAATACAGGCATTCACCCTTCCAGTTTGCACGTGTTCACATTATTTAAAACCCAAAACCTTGACGAGAATTTGAAAAATCAAAGGGGTTCAAAACCATATAACAGAGGGTTCAAAACCTAGTAAGCAATCATCCTAGAACAGATGATTAGTTTTCAAAGCGGTTTTGAAATTTATGTTCTTGTTGTGGCCGTCGCCTAAGGATAGGTGACGGTATTGTTTTATGACTAAACGCAAGTAAACTCGCGTTAGGGTCCTAAGAAAGTTATAGACTAGGTCAAAGCATTACTAATAACCTAATTCCCTATAACCATTGGCTCTGATACCATCTTTTCTGTCACACCCCGACCACGTAGAACATACAAAATGTGGCGGAAATATCGGGGAGTGTTGTAACAGAATTAATCGTTTCAAATCCATGGCAATTAAAGTTTCGTTTTATTAATCAATTATGAGAGTTTACATTGTTTAAACAAGAATAAAGGGTACATAACATAAGTTAACTAGTTATTGTCTCGTTTTAAGTTGCTAAGGCACGAGTCCATCCTAAATGTAGCATGTATCAACAATCATTGCAAAGCAGTACCTGAAACATATGTAAAAACGAGGTCAGCAAAGAAATGCTGGCGAATACATTGGTTTTGTAGGAGTGTCGAAATCATGGCTAGTTTAGACGTTGCAATACTTTATTTAAAAACCTTGTTTTGAAAAGAGTATAATATTGCAACTTAATTAACCAACTCAAATCAAGCTGTTTATAATTTGTAGAACCTCGTAGCCATGACTCTTAACCCATAAACATTTGTTTTAGTAAATTATTTGAAAAACAATGATAACTTCTGATGATATGTATAAATAAGAGAATAACGCATGATTAAATAAATAACCATGTAAGATGAGTTTGTATAAGATAAGTTGTTTGTAAATCAATGTCTTGTGAAAAGTATGTTATTTGTATAAAATGTTCTATGTTTCAAACTGAAATGATTCAAATAACGTTACAGTATGTAATACCATACAAGCACTTATATATAGGAAGTACCAGCGGCGTATCCACCATGCTTGTATCACATTACACACGCATCGTTACTTAATCACTTAATCAAACTAAACCAAATCGATAGATAGATAGCACATTAAATATACCTTCGTTGTTCAAAAGAATAGATTTAGATAGTATAGTACAAGTATACTTCGGATTTATAGATAACATATCAAAATATGCTTTGGGTGTGATAAATAACATATTAAACTATGTTTTTGTTTAGTAAATAACATATTAAAATATGCTTTGGATGGTTAACAAAATATATGTTGGTTTGTACAATACCACACATGAGAGTATATTTAACTATACTTTAATAGTGTGATTTAAGAATTCATTCAGACCTAGTGCATCAAGATACACCTTTGAGACTATAGAAATACCACAAAGGCAATTCCTATTTGGATGGAGCAATAAATTGGTTTCAGACATTCCATGCCAACAGGAATGGGGTGTCAAATCCTATAGCGCTATATCATACTAACAATCAGTCTGGTGAACATAAAATAAGTACAATTCAACAATTTATTTTATGTTCTTTGAGAAATCAATGTTTAAACTATAATTAGTCATTCAGTTTGTCAAATGATAAGTAATAACATGTATAATCAATTATACTTTAGGAAAACATGAAAATAACAGATAGGTACACATGCTTCACCCCAAAACAGTTTGAAAACAGTAAAAGAGGGGAATAATGTACTCGCCTGAGATTGCTCAGATGTCTAAAGATAATCACCAAGTAATGCTAGAGATCTCGGAATATCAAACGGCACCTAATATAGGTAACTACATTAATAAACCGGACCTAAATCGGAGGATCGGATAGAATGAGGGTTTGTAAACCAAACGAGTGTAGAGACTCGTGTCATTTGGTTTAACAAAGCCTACATACTAAATGAAACTTAACCTAATTGCTTACGACCCATTACGACCCGTTTAGGTAGCTTATGCTACTTTAACGCGTCGTGCGCGTGAAACGCGTTCGGACCGCTTAACTAGTCCTATGACAAGTGTTATATGCCTAAACATGTTACATAATCAGTTACGTGACAAAAGTTTAGGTTACATATGCTTAATTACCAATTATACATGAAAAGGGTATTCTGGTAATTTACCTAAGGCATATAAACTACCTATCATACCACTACTTAAACGATGTGACCATAGGGTATAACCTCGGAAGGTTATTCCCTACCTACTATGGTCACCTAATGTATTTGGTCGGATCCTAATGATCGACCAAACTGGGTCGGGTTCGAAGGTATAGGCGATTTATTAGATCGCCTACCCTACGACCCTAGACAACGTGGTAATCAGTGGGCATAGTCCCAAGGGACTATGACCAACGTGATTACACTCACGTTGCGAAGTTCCTACGAACTTCGCATTGACCATTACTGGTCAACGCTGAAAGTCAAACAAAGTTTGACTTTCTGACTCGAAAAGCAGTAAAATAAGGAAAAGAACGAAAGAATACTTACCCAGGGTCCCCGAATGCTAATCCCGATTCAAGAATCTCAGGTATGAAACAATGGTTTCAACTTAGAGTTCCTCAAATCAGAATTCTTGTGCATTTGGAGTAATGGGGGGTGGGGTATTTATAGTTTTCGGGTAACCGTTAAGATCGTTTCAAGGAAACCGTGCCTTAATCCAACCCGTACACTTGTCGGAACCTTATGGAAGCTAAATGCCATCCTTATCTTCATGACTAAGCATTTTAGAACATGTGGTGGAGGATCAAACATGTGCAAACAGGCTGTTAGAAACTCTGCATCTGGTCAGAAGACCCCATACGCATCGTATGGTATAAATACCATACGCATCGTAGGGCTTACTTTGGCAGAATTTACACTTTTGGTCCCTGAACTGTATTTAGGCCATTTTTGACACGTTTAAGGCCCGTTAACCCCATTTCAAAGCTCTAAAATGAAGTTAAAGTATAGGGAACTTAAAACATGCTCAAAAATATCTCGGATGTCGGTTCGTTTAGCCGTACGAACGCGATGTTCGCTTAATTACGACGGAATGCGCATAAGCGCGAAAAACGATCCAAATGACGAAACGAATGGATTTTTCTTATGCCGAACACTAAAATAAAATATTATAGTGCTTACATAAATTTTTGGATGTCCGGATGTATTCAGAACGTAAGTTATGCGCGAAAATGCAAACTTGTGCACTTTTTGACGCTTTTAGTCCCTGAATGACACAAAAGTTTATTTTAGCATACCGAACACCTCAAAGCCTATTTCTAAGCTATGTAAAGGATATTTATGGTATGTTTAACTTATGTTCATGTCCCGGAAGGTCTGTTACAGTTCAAATTGGCATACTTTCGTAGTTTGTCAACTTTAGTCCCTGTAAGCGATTAAACTTTGATTTCACCACACCAAACCTTCCAAAACTTATATCTAAGTTATGTAAAGGATATTTAAGGTATGTTAAGCCTATTTCACTATTCCGGAGTGTTTGTTGGATTAAACTGGTTATATTTACGCATCAGTGCGCGTATAACCTTCCAGAAAGCGACTTAAAGCTTGAAATTGAACAAGAGTTGATATGTGTAAATGATACACATATTTTTACAAATCCCAAGTATGAAATATAATATTTCATTGGTTTGGTATTTGTTTGATGGCTGTGGAGGCACAGGTGTTACATTCGAAAGTATAAGCGATTGTTTAGATCGCTTACCTTTACGACCCTAGACAAGCACAAAACTAAAAGTGACGAGCTAAGCATGTTAAAACATGCTTAACTAAGTTTAGAAAACAGGTTTGGTATCAAAACAAACGGTTTTGATACCTAAGAGTAGTTTGGTTACAAAATACGCAAGAATACGCATTTTGGCCGAAACTACGACTCGTCACTGAGCCTAGATAACATGGTAATCGGTAGGTATAGTCAGTAGGGACTATAACCATCGTGATTACGCTCACGTTATGAATTTCAAACGAACTTCGCATTGACCATAAACTGGTCAACGCAAAAAGTCAAACAAAGTTTGACTTTTAACGCTAAAAGAATAAAAAGAACGAAGGAACACTTACAAAGGGTCCCCGAAAGCTTTGGTTTCTCAGGTATTCTCAGGTATGAAGTGGTCTCACTTCAACTTAGAGAACTCTCAAGAATTCAAGTGGGTTTTGCAAGTGAAAGGGTTGGGTATTTATAGGAATGTTGGAACCGCTAAGATCGTTTATCGAATAACGTGCTTCAATCTCATCCCTACATTTGTTGCAACACCTTGGTACCCAAATTGGCCCCCCATGATCAGGAAATGACAAGTGTGGGTGAGGAGATGAGTGCGAAACAGCTGTTAACAGCTATTTAAACATGTTTTACTGATCTGGGAGCCTGACACGGGCCGCGTAAGGGACACCCCAGGGCTTACGCGGGCCGCCTGGGTCTTCTGATCAGAAGCAAACTTTTAAAATGACAGTTTTGGTCCCTGTTATGCATTAAAGCCATTTCCGACACGTTTAAGGCCCGTTAAGCCAATGTTAAGGCCCTAAAATGATGCCTAAACATTGTGGACATGAAAAATGCTCAAAAATATGTCGGATGTTGGTTCGTTTGGTCGTACGATCGCGATGTTCGCTTAATTACGACGGAATGCGCATAAGCGCGAAAAACGATCCAAATTGCGCGACGAATGGATTTTTCTTATGCCAAACACTAAAATAAAATATTTTAGTGCTTACATAAATTTTTGGATGTCCGGATGTATTCAAAATTTAAGTTATGCACGAAAATGCAAACTTATGCACTTTTTGACGCTTTTAGTCCCTGAATGACCCAAAAGTTTATTTTGGCACAGCGAACCCCTCAAAGCCTATTTCAAAGCTATGTAAAGGATATTTATGGTATGTTTAACTTATGGTCATGTTCCGGAATGTCTGTTACAGTTCAAATTGGCATACTTTCGCAGTTTATCAAATTTAGTCCCTGTAGGCGAATTAACTTGTTTCTGCCATACCAAAGCCTTCAAAAATTATTTCTAAGTTATGTAAGGGTTATTTAAGGTATGTTAAGTATATGTTGATGTTTCAGAGTATTTTTCGTGTTAAACTGATTACGTTTACGCACCAGTTTGCGTATAATTCTCCAGAAAGCGATGTAGAGTTTGAATTTGAATAAAAACCAAAACATGAAAAAATGTCAAACATAAACAAACAAACATTGGGATCAAATAAATTTATTTTATTGATAACTGAACTGTTCACAATGATTACAAGCACAGATGTTACACTATAATCCATATTTTTGGTTTCAAATCTGTTTCCTGAGTTATTTACAGTTGTAGCACACCAAATATTTGTAATTTGTATTGAGTTGGTATATTGGGATTAAATACTGAACTGGTGGAATGACAGCAAGTCCAGGTTATGCTTCAAGCTGTCTCGATCTCTTTGGAGGCGGATAGGTGGCTTTGAGAGGTCTGAAAAACAGAATTGATAAATTTAGAGAAAATGGGGTTGAAAGATGATGACCTAACAGTTGAGGATCTCATTCTACAGCTTCGATAAATTCAAGGGTATTCTCAAATAATGCTTCCTAGATTTTTGAAGACCGACAAATGTCCAAAGAAGCAGCACTGTGGACATTTGTCGGTCTTCAAACATCTAGGAACCATAATTTGAGAATACCACTGAATTTTTCGGAGCTGTAGAATGAGATCCTCCACTGTTGGGTTATCATCTTTCAAACCCATTTTCCCCAAATTTTTTTATTCTGTTTTTCAACAGAGATGTAATGCAATGATTCCTCTCAAAGGGTTATGAAGTGGTTATAACAGCTGATCATGCTAAGGACTGTTATAACTAACCACTGCTCCTTATAAAGATTGATGGACTTAAAGACTGATGAGACCTATCTACTGTTGAAGATAAAGCCCTATTAAAGACAAGCACTTATGTACCTAAGGCCTGATTAACCAAAGGAAAACCAGTAGCCAGTAACAGCAGTGGTTCAGCATCTACAACGGATTCAACATCAGTATTTATGTATCAGTTTTTCTTATGTAACAGTGTTTAGTGTTTCAGTGTTTAGATTTTGTTACAGCTTCGATAATGGTTGTTAGATTTATGAAAATGTCTAACAATTTTGAAGACTAAAATTTTGGTTTTTAGTTATGTGTGTCTTAACCTATTGTGTTTGAAAGTTTGGTATGTTATGGCTACAATTTGAATAAGCTAAACTGATGGATTTTATATGTAATTGCTACAGTTTGAATATTATTGTTATTATATTATTGTTAATGTTCATTTTTTGGACAAGTAGTAGTGTTATATATTATTTTTAGTGACTGAATACTGCTTTAATGAATTGGTTAGTAGGAAAACTATTAGAATCTGTTGAGTAGTGTTCGCTTCAACAGACCTTATCATCTGTTGATCATGGTCTGTTAAAGTACTGTTGTTAAACATTCTCTGTTGAACTGCATCATCTGTTAGTCCATAGCAAAGGTTCTCTTTGGCAAACCTTTGCTTGAACCGTCTCGGTGTTTATCAGCAGATGTTCATCATGATGCGTGTGTAAACAGATGTTTGAAATCCTCTCTTGAAGTGCATCATCTGTTAAGGCACATCAGATGTTAGCAATCTATACTGTGGAATGATCAGCAGATGTTATGTTTGGCAGACCTGTGTTTCAACAGCAGATGTTTCAGATGTTTAAAGATTGTATCATCTGTTAAGTAACAACAGATGTTAGCTTTAAGATGCTTTTGTATTCATATTGAGCAGTAGAGGTTGTGTTTATCAGCAGAGATTATTTGCTATAACAGTCATTGTGTTGATCAACAGAGGTTGTTTGGAACAACAGACTTTGCTTGAACAGATTTTCTGTTTCACAAAGCTTTTGATTTGTTAAACTTTATCTAAATAGAGGTTGAGTGCATAAATTTGTTTGTAGTCAGAGGTTAATTCAAGTGAAGTTATGACAATGATCACCTATAAATTTGTTGAAGGCTTTTAAGTGTCGATGACTCCCCATAAATTTGTTGAAGCCTTTTAAGAAAAGCCTTTTAAGTGTCGATGAATGTCCATAAATTTGTTGAAGCCTTTTAAGTATCGATGACTGGCCATAAATTTACAGAGTATAATTCAAGTTGTAATGTATCATGAAGAGCCAATTAAAATATATGGAGAATGTACAACAAAGATTTAATTTAATATAAATAACAAGATAAGCATAGATGATTGTAATTTAAATATTCGTAAGTCGTAAGTTTTCAAAATATATAAGTTTGATACATCACCATCCCATAATTTATCTCAAATGAGATAACACCAACAACCACAACTATCTGTAGACTCTCTTTAAGATCAGCTTGGCTTTTTCTTCAGAGTAGAAAAATTTGCATCTCATATTTCTGTAGATACCATTGGGCTTCGTGAACTTCTTGGTGAATTGACAAGCCGCGTATCTAAATCCCTTGCCATGCTTCTCCCGTCGAAAGTCAATTACAGTGTCAACTCCATTCAGATTTTCAACTGTCATCTTCAATGTTCTACGAATCCTTGATAAAGACGCTACTTTCACATTCAGACACTTAAAAATAAATATAAAATACCAATAATTAATAAGAAATAAATAATGTATTTAAGGAAAGTAACAAAAAAAAACAGCTTAATTGTAACAAACATTTAACATCCAAAGAATGAGGAATAATATATTAACAGAATAAAATTACAAAATGTTTGCTGCAGTACCATACGAATTGTAAGGGGTATACATCAGGATCAGCTTCATAATCTGAGACAGCGGCATAAAAATCCGCGTCGTCGATATCATCGGATGATTCATTCGATACAACATAATCACTGTCAGAATCTGTGTCATTGGATTCTTCAACATCCGACTGGTGATCCTGATCCTCGGTAATTGGAGCAACTTCTAAATTGGGTGAGGAAGTATCGTCTATCGGACTGTCATTGGATTTGGGTGCAACAATCTCATATCCATTCAAATCAAAGGCAGTAAGCAGAAAGATGTAATCCGCTACGTATCTTAAAATAAGTACAATTCCTGTTTGCATACCCATGTAGTGTACAACCTTTTCCCATCCATCGGTTATAAAGTAACAATTCCGAAGAGGATCACATTGAAGTACAACATCAAAAGAGTCCCACTGATTCACATAGATCTTAAATGTCTCTTTAAGTTTACCAACTCCAATACTGACGTTAACTAACTCCTTGGGTATTAGCTGAACAAAAAGATATAAAATTATGAAATCAACAAAGGTACAGTAAAATTAACAACTATATCACTAATTACTATAGTAACATGTCACACCCCGACCACGCTGAACATACAAAACGTGGCGGAAACATCGGGGAGTGTTGTAACAGAATTAATGTTTCACAACCATGGAAAATTAAGTTTCGTTTTATTGATTAAAAGTGTTACAATGTCTTAACAAACAAGGAAATACAACATAATTAACTAGTCTTGCATCTTTTATTGTCACTAAAGCCCAAGTCTGTCTATGTGTATCTTGATCATCTTATGCAACAGCTCCTGAAAAACACATGTGAAAATAGGTACGTCAGCATAAAAATGCCTGTGAGATACATAGGTTTTGTGAAAATAAGATTCATGACTTATGTTTGAGAAAATGTTTAGTCATGAACCTTGTTATTTGCTTTGTCTTTTAAATCATTTGAAAAATGATACGATCAGATGATAAGTATAAATAAATGTAAGGTTAAATGAATAACCAAGTAAAATATGTTTGCATAAGATAAGTTGTTTATAAATCAATGTCTTGTGAAAAGTATGTTATTTGTATGAAATGTTCTATGTCTCAAACTGAAATGATTCAAATAACGTTACGACATGTAATACCATACAAACACTTATATATAGGAAGTACCAGCGGCGTATCCACCATGCTTGTATCATATTACACACGCATCGTTACTTAATCACTTAATCAAACCAATGTAAGAAGTCTATGTTTAAACGAATTGTCAAATGTATTGAATAATATTTCAAAGTGTTCATGTCAAGATGTAAATCATGTCAAAATGTCTATGTCAAATATCCATGTCAAATGTCTATGTCAAATATCCATGTCAAATGTCTATGTCAAATATCCATGTCAAATGTCTATGTCAAATATCCATGTCAAATGTCTATGTCAAATATCCATGTCAAATGTCTATGTCAAATATCCATGTCAAATGTCTATGTCAAATATCCATGTCAAATGTCTATGTCAAAATGTCATGTATGGCAAGTGAAATGTCTCAACAAAACCATATGCACAAAAACAAAGTATTGAAGTAAAACTTGGTTTAAATCAAAGCTATGTTTCGTGTAAATGCATGCAACTATTTAATATGAACATCTATGCGGTATTGTGAAAATGCATACATCCAAGCCTTGCGACTGTGGTGATAAACCCTTTAAATAAATTAAAGGTCTATCTGTCTTATATCATCGAATTCGGTCATTCCTTTCATCCCCTTTCCCTGGGACGTCCGGAACGGGAGTTGTCAATTCCTATGGTACCACTACCTACTAACGAACGGCGTAGCTAATGTTAATGAATGTATTGTCCCATGTAAACAAACCAAATGTTATACCAAAATGTAAGCATGTGAAAACAATGCACTAAGTATGTAACCAAATGAACATACATAGCGTGAAATGTAATGTAAAACGATGTACTAAGTAATGCACATAATGGGCATACCTAGCATGAAATGTCATGTAAAACAATGTACTATAATGTACTAATGAACATAGCAGTATATGATGTTAAAACAGGAAAGCATGAAAGTAACAAGTAGGCACATGTGTTCCACCCCAAAACAGTTTGGAAAACAGTAAAAGAGGGGTCTATGTACTCACTTGAGATTGCTCAGAAGTCCTTGAGTAACAACCAAACAATGCTAGAGATCGCGGATATCAAACGACACCTAATATAGGTAACTATGTTAATTAACCGGACCTAGGTCAGAAGATCGGGTAACATGAGGGTTCGTAAACCAAACGAGTGTAGAGACTCGTGTCATTTGGTTTAATAAAGCCTACATACTAATTGAAACCTAACATAATTGTATACGACCCATTACGACCCATTTAGGAAGCTTATGCTACTTTAACGCGTCGTGCGCGTGAAACGCGTTCGGACCGTCTAACTAGTCCTATGACAAGTGTTATATGCCTAAACATGTTACATAATCAGTTATGTGACAAAAGTTTAGGTTACATATGCTTAATTACCAATTATACATGAAAAGGGTATTCTGGTAATTTACCTAAGGCATATAAACTACCTATCATACAACTACTTAAACGATGTGACCATAGGGTATAACCTCGGAAGGTTATTCCCTACCTACTATGGTCACCTAGTGTGTTTGGTCGGATCCTAATGATCGACCAAATGGGTCGGGTTCGAGGTATAAGCGATTTATCAGATCGCTTACCCTACGACCCTAGACAACGTGGTAATCAGTAGGCATAGTCCCAAGGGATTATAACCAACGTGATTACACTCACGTTGCGAAGTTCAAACGAACTTCGCATTGACCATTATTGGTCAACGCAGAAAGTCAAACAAAGTTTGACTTTGTTTGACTTTCTGACTCGAAAAGCAATAAAATAAGGAAAAGAACGAAAGAATACTTACGAAGGGTCCCCGAATGCTAATCCCGATCCAAGAACTCAGGTATGAAACAATGGTTTCAACTTAGAGCTCTCAAATCAGAATTCTAGTGCTTTAAAACAATGAAAGGCATGGGGTATATATAGTTTTCGGTGAACCGTTGAGATCGTTTCATGGAAACCGTGATTCGATCACATCCGTACACTTGTTGAAAGGTTATGGAAGCTAAATATGATCCTTATCTAGTGACTAAGCAACTTAGAACATGTGGTGGAGGATCAAACAGCTGCAACTTGTGATTAAAAACACTGAATCTGATCTGATAGGCAGTCGCGTAGCGCGACGGGTAAGCCTATAGGGCTCGCGCTACGCTAGCGCCCCCCTGTATCAGAAAAGTTTCAGAATTGGCAGAAATGGTCCCTGCACGTGTTTAAGGCCTTTTTCGATGCGTTTGAACCCCGTTTGTAACACCTGTGCCTTCACGGCCATCAAACAAATACCAAACCAATGAAATATTATATTTCACACTTGGGAATTGTAAAAATATGTGTATCATTTGCACATATCAACTCTTGTTCAATTTCAAGCTTTAAATCGCTTTCTGGAAGGTTATACGCGCACTGATGTGTAGATATAACCAGTTTAATCCAACGAACACTCTGGAAAAGTGAGATAGGCTTAACATACCTTAAATAACCTTTACATAACTTAGATATAAGTTTTGAAGGCTTTGGTATGGCAAAATCAAGTTAAATCGCTTACAGGGACTAAATTTGACAAACTGTGAAAGTATGCCAATTTGAACTGTAACAGACCTTCCGGAACATGAACATAAGTTAAACATACCATAAATATCCTTTACATAGCTTAGAAATAGGCTTTGAGGTGTTCGGTATGCTAAAATAAACTTTTGTGTCATTCAGGGACTAAAAGCGCCAAAAAGTGCACAAGTTTGCATTTTTACGCATAACTTACGTTCTGAATACATCCGGACATCCAAAAATTTATGTAAGAACTAAAATATTTTATTTTAGTGTTCGCCATAAGAAAAATCCATTCGTTTCGTCATTTGGATCGTTTTTCGCGCTTATGCGCATTCCGTCGTAATTAAGCGAACATCGCGTTCGTACGGCTAAACGAACCGACATCCGAGATATTTTTGAGCATGTTTTAAGTTCCCTATACTTTAACTTCATTTTAGAGCTTTGAAATGGGGTTAACGGGCCTTAAACGTGTCAAAAATGGGCTGATTGCATTGCAGGGACCAAAACTGTAATTCTGCCAAAGTAAGCTTACGGACCTCAACCAAAATGACCTTACGGTCCGTAAGGCAACTCCCAGACCAGATTCAATGTTTTTAACAGCAGGTCCCACCTGTTCGATTCACACCCACACATTCCTAATTGTCTAGTCATCTGATAAGGATGGATTTCCAGCCACCATAAGGTTCCGACAAGTGTACGGGTTGGATTCATGGCACGTTTTCCATGAAACGATCCTAACGGTTCGGGTATTCCTATAAATACCCAACCCACACAACCTCATTTTGCACAAGAATTCTGATTTGAGAGCTCTAAGTTGAAACCATTGTTTCATACCTGAGTTCTTAGATCGGGATTAGCATTCGGGGACCCTGGGTAAGTATTCTTTCGTTCTTTTCCTTATTTTACTGCTTTTCGAGTCAGAAAGTCAAACTTTGTTTGACTTTCAGCGTTGACCAGTAATGGTCAATGCGAAGTTCGTAGGAACTTCGCAACGTGAGTGTAATCACGTTGGTTATAGTCTCTTGGGACTATGCCCACTGATTACCACGTTGTCTAGGGTCGTAGGGTAGGCGATCTAATAAATCGCCTATACCTTCGAACCCGACCCAGTTTGGTCGATCATTAGGATCCGACCAAATACATTAGGTGACCATAGTAGGTAGGGAATAACCTTCCGATGTTATACCCTATGGTCACATCGTTTAAGTAGTTGTATGATAGGTAGTTTATATGCCTTAGGTAAATTACCAGAATACCCTTTTCATGTATAATTGGAAATTAAGCATATGTAACCTAAACCTTTGTCATATAACTGATTATTAAACATGTTTAGGCATATAATACTTGTCATAGGACTAGTTAGGCGGTCCGAACGCGTTTCACGCGAACGACGCGTTAAAGTAGCATAAGCTACCTAAACGGGTCGTAATGGGTCGTAAACACTTAAGTTAAGTTTCATTTAGTATGTAGGCTTTGTTAAACCAAATGACACGAGTCTCTACACTCGTTTGGTTTACAAACCCTAATGCTACCCAATCTTCTGATCTAGGTCCGGTTACTTAACATAGTTACCTATATTAGGTGCCGTTTGATATCCGCGATCTCTAGCATTGTTTGGTTGTTACTCAAGGACTACTGAGCAATCTCAAGTGAGTACATAGACCCCTCTTTTACTGTTTTCCAAACTGTTTTGGGGTGGAATACATGTGCCTACTTGTTACTTTCGTGCTTTCCTGTTTTTCACATCATATACCTGCTATGTTCGTTAGTACATTATAGTACATGATCTCATTGTGTTTTATGCTATGTATGTCCATTTAGTTCATACTTAGTACATCGTTTTACATTTACATTTTATGCTATGTATGTCCATTGCGTGCATACTTAGTACATTGTTTTCATCACATGCTTACATTTTGGTATGACATTTGGTTTGTTTACATGGGACAATACATTCATTAACACCGATCATGCCGTTCGTTAGTAGGTAGTGGTACCATAGGAATTGACAACTCCCGTTCCGGACGTCCCAGGGAAAGGGGACGAAAGGAATGACCGAATTCGTTGATATAAGACAGATAGACCTTTAATTTGTTTAAAGGGTTTATCACCACAGTCGCCAGGCTTGGATGTATGCATATTCACAATACCGCATAAATGTTCATATTAAATATTTGCATGCATTTACACAAAACATAGCTTTGATTTAAACCAAGTTTTACTTCAATACTTTGTTTTTGTGCATATGGTTTAGTTGAGACATTTCACTTGCCATACATGACATTTTGACATAGACATTTGACATGGATATTTGACATAGACATTTGACATGGATATTTGACATAGACATTTGACATGGATATTTGACATAGACATTTTGACATGATTTACATCTTGACATGAACATTTTACATTGTTTGGTTTGGTTTGATTAAGTGATTAAGTAACGAGGCGTGTGTAATATGATACAAGCATGGTGGATACGCCGCTGGTACTTCCTATATATAAGTGTTTGTATGGTATTACATGTCGTAACGTTATTTGAATCATTTCAGTTTGAGACATAGAACATTTCATACAAATAACATACTTTTCACAAGACATTGATTTATAAACAACTTATCTTATGCAAACACATTTTACTTGGTTATTCATTTAACCTTACATTTATTTATACTTATCATCTGATCTTATCGTTTTTCAAATGATTTAAAAGACAAAGCAAATAACAAGGTTCATGACTAAACATTTTCTCAAACATAAGTCATGAATCTTATTTTCACAAAACCTATGTATCTCACAGGCATTTTTATGCTGACGTACCTATTTTCACATGTGTTTTTCAGGAACTGTTGCATAAGATGATCAAGATACACATAGACAGACTTGGGCTTTAGTGACAATAAAAGATGCAAGACTAGTTAATTATGTTGTATTTATTTGTTTATTAAGACATTGTAACACTTTTAATTAATAAAACGAAACTTCAATTGCCATGGATTTGAAACAATTAATTCTGTTACAACACTCCCCGATGTTTCCGCCACGTTTTGTATGTTCTACGTGGTCGGGGTGTGACAGAAAAGATGGTATCAGAGCCAATGGTTATAGGGAATTAGGTTATTAGTAATTAGTAATGCTTTGACCTAGTCTATAACCTTCTTAGGACCCTAACGCGTGTTTACTTGCGTTTAGTCATAAAACAATACTGTCGCCTATCCTTAAGCGACAACCGCAACAAAAACATAAATTTCAAAACCGCTTTGAAAACTAATCATCTGTTCTAGGATGATTGATTACTAGGTTTTGAACCCTCTTTTGTAAGGTTTTGAACTCTCTATTATATGGTTTTGAACCCCTTTGAGTTTTCAAAACTTCGTCAAGGTTTTGGGTTTTAAATGATGTGAACACGTGCAAACTGGAAGGGTGAA
Source organism: Helianthus tuberosus (assembly GCA_030545235.1). Lineage (NCBI taxonomy): Eukaryota > Viridiplantae > Streptophyta > Magnoliopsida > Asterales > Asteraceae > Helianthus > Helianthus tuberosus. The sequence continues at coordinate 27,832,451 of CM060432.1, forward strand.
TGCCTGTATTCTGGGTTTTCTGTCTAGGCAAGCACTTCGTATACATCTCATCAGACGCGAGACCAGTTGTGCTTACCTGGGAATTCTTGGGATGAGTGTTCACTTATAGGCGAGCATGTCTTCGCGATACATTATTTTTGACCCATTTACATTGATCAGCCACCGTCTCATTTGTTTGCCTTAGGTAACAAACAAATGATCGCAATCTTCATGCGTTATCATTCTGTTTTGATTGTCCAATAATCTTTCACCTGTTTCTCCCTATGCCTTTCTTTTTCTTCAAGAATGTCTCTTCATCACAATGACGCCCAGATATCTGAGCAAGTAGCCAAATTCGCTCAGCGAATAGGCGAAGTAGTCCTGAAGACTGTTGAATTAGCTACTGCCATGTATCATCTCCAGGATGAAGCCACTCAAGAGTCACCAAGACAGGCAGGACCTAGTCAGGCGACAACACTATCAGCCAAGAAACCAATCGAGGAATCAAAGACCATGGATGAACGATCCCCTAAGAAGTCAAAGAAGTGAAAGGCTTCTCAGAACTTCGCCATGGTCGCTCACAATGGTAAAGCAGTCCCCAACCAACCAGCTCAACCCCCTACTAGGTGTGTATGGCTTTTCCTATGATACCTACATCAAGGAACTATGTACCTTACAAACTACTCTTGTGATTTCTCTCTTTCAAATGATTGCTCATGATTCCCTCGAAAATTTTAAGTACTCGTTTCACTCTAAGAAACAAAGTACAGTAAATTAAGTGACATTATGAGTAATCGTGCTTTTCGCACATCTGTGCCTTTAAATCCTTGGTTAGATAACTAAGGGTGTTTTCAAATCTCATACCCATTACGTTTTGATTTTTTCAACATACACAGTACCAGTATTTCAAAACAATCTTCATGATCTCAAAACATTTCATATAGTTTGAAAACAATTTTTCTAGATGCATTGTCTATGTTATTTCAAAAACATTGGCCATGTTATCAAAACCAACCTTTCTAATTTCAAAATATTTCATATAGTCTGAAGACAATATTAACACAATACATTTTCTTATCAAGTGCATGATTTCGAAAAGCATCATTCATGTCTTTCAAAAACCTTATACATAATTTAAAAATTCATCTCGCATGATTTTAAAACATTTTTGTAAATATACCTACCTAATACACCTACTTTATGATTTCAAAAAGTATTATATATAAGGTTTCAAAAACGTTAAACACACTTTTCTTAAAAGAACCCCATGCATAGTTTTCAAAAATATTTTTCCTCATACATTGACTTAACCTTCAAATTCTGCTTCATATGTCGCCTTGGCACATCTGGCATCTCAACTTCATAAGCACGTCCAGTGCAAGGTATCAAAACATCTTCAACTTCTAAAATCCATAAGGGATCTTTTTATCTTCACAATTAGATCCTTGTGGATGATCATCATTCAAATCAGAGTCCTTAATTGGATTCCTTATGTACCTGAATTCGAACATTTCGGTTCCTTATAATCGAAATCGAATTTTTCTTTTAAAAAGATCTTTCTATCTTTATAGTTAGATTCTTGATAATGTTTAAAGTACCAAATGAAATCCACGAGATGGATTCCTAGTGTGCTTTAAATACATGTACTCTGTTAGCAGAACAAACTTCTAGTTAAACAATTTTGTGGTTATGTGACTATGTGTTAATTCATCTTATGTTTTCTTTTATGCATTTTTGTGTTTTTAATACTCTGGATATCCGTTATCCAAATCCTCGCAGGATCTTTCATATCTTCATATGAGGGATTCGTAGCAGGATATTCAAAAGGTACTACCTTCAATCCTTAATGGGCTTCTATGTAATAGTTAAGACCCTTGGGTTATATAGTACCATTCCATGTTTCATAAGAGACCCTCTTAGTGGTCTAGTCAAAAAGATTGATTCACAATTTGGTTAAAGAATGACATCTAGTGATGTAGATGGACAGACTCCTTGATAGTCTATTTAGATCATTTATTGATTTAATTAAAAGGACTCTATGGCGGTCTAGTCACACTCATCACAGGATTGTTCATTTGGTTTTCCCCTGCACATTATAAAATAGACTGTGTGAACTGTGCAAGGAATTCTCTAATTATGGATGCGCACATAATTATGAAATTTAGTGCACAGATATCCAGTAAGATTTATTATGTGAAGGAACCGATAGTGACAACAATAACAAAATGAGAACGATGTAATGGAGGCATGGTGGACGCACCAATGACGCTTCATATACTTGTATATAAGTGTCCCTCTTACATTGCAAACATAATGTTATTAAGGTTACTAGAAGTTCAAGAACCCTAACCAATGTTATTTGATCTTTTCAACTTCATGTTTTAAACTCTCACAAGTTTCCTCTAAATAAATTTCGGGACGAAATTTCCTAAAGTAGGGGAGACTGTAACACCTGTGCCTTCACGGCCATCAAACAAATACCAAACCAATGAAATATTATATTTCACACTTGGGAATTGTAAAAATATGTGTATCATTTGCACATATCAACTCTTGTTCAATTTCAAGCTTTAAATCGTTTTCTGGAAGGTTATACGCGCACTGATGTGTAGATATAACCAGTTTAATCCAACGAACACTCTGGAAAAGTGAGATAGGCTTAACATACCTTAAATAACCTTTACATAACTTAGATATAAGTTTTGAAGGCTTTGGTATGGCAAAATCAAGTTAAATCGCTTACAGGGACTAAATTTGACAAACTGCGAAAGTATGCCAATTTGAACTGTAACAGACCTTCCGGAACATGAACATAAGTTAAACATACCATAAATATCCTTTACATAGCTTAGAAATAGGCTTTGAGGTGTTCGGTATGCTAAAATAAACTTTTGTGTCATTCAGGGACTAAAAGCGCCAAAAAGTGCACAAGTTTGCATTTTTACGCATAACTTACGTTCTGAATACATCCGGACATCCAAAAATTTATGTAAGCACTAAAATATTTTATTTTAGTGTTCGCCATAAGAAAAATCCATTCGTTTCGTCATTTGGATCGTTTTTCGCGCTTATGCGCATTCCGTCGTAATTAAGCGAACATCGCGTTCGTACGGCTAAACGAACCGACATCCGAGATATTTTTGAGCATGTTTTAAGTTCCCTATACTTTAACTTCATTTTAGAGCTTTGAAATGGGGTTAACGGGCCTTAAACGTGTCAAAAATGGGCTGATTGCATTGCAGGGACCAAAACTGTAATTCTGCCAAAGTAAGCTTACGGACCTCAACCAAAATGACCTTACGGTCCGTAAGGCAACTCCCAGACCAGATTCAATGTTTTTAACAGCAGGTCCCACCTGTTCGATTCACACCCACACATTCCTAATTGTCTAGTCATCTGATAAGGATGGATTTCCAGCCACCATAAGGTTCCGACAAGTGTACGGGTTGGATTCATGGCACGTTTTCCATGAAACGATCCTAACGGTTCGGGTATTCCTATAAATACCCAACCCACACAACCTCATTTTGCACAAGAATTCTGATTTGAGAGCTCTAAGTTGAAACCATTGTTTCATACCTGAGTTCTTAGATCGGGATTAGCATTCGGGGACCCTGGGTAAGTATTCTTTCGTTCTTTTCCTTATTTTACTGCTTTTCGAGTCAGAAAGTCAAACTTTGTTTGACTTTCAGCGTTGACCAGTAATGGTCAATGCGAAGTTCGTAGGAACTTCGCAACGTGAGTGTAATCACGTTGGTTATAGTCCCTTGGGACTATGCCCACTGATTACCACGTTGTCTAGGGTCGTAGGGTAGGCGATCTAATAAATCGCCTATACCTTCGAACCCGACCCAGTTTGGTCGATCATTAGGATCCGACCAAATACATTAGGTGACCATAGTAGGTAGGGAATAACCTTCCGAGGTTATACCCTATGGTCACATCGTTTAAGTAGTTGTATGATAGGTAGTTTATATGCCTTAGGTAAATTACCAGAATACCCTTTTCATGTATAATTGGAAATTAAGCATATGTAACCTAAACCTTTGTCATATAACTGATTATTAAACATGTTTAGGCATATAATACTTGTCATAGGACTAGTTAGGCGGTCCGAACGCGTTTCACGCGAACGACGCGTTAAAGTAGCATAAGCTACCTAAACGGGTCGTAATGGGTCGTAAACACTTAAGTTAAGTTTCATTTAGTATGTAGGCTTTGTTAAACCAAATGACACGAGTCTCTACACTCGTTTGGTTTACAAACCCTAATGCTACCCAATCTTCCGATCTAGGTCCGGTTACTTAACATAGTTACCTATATTAGGTGCCGTTTGATATCCGCGATCTCTAGCATTGTTTGGTTGTTACTCAAGGACTACTGAGCAATCTCAAGTGAGTACATAGACCCCTCTTTTACTGTTTTCCAAACTGTTTTGGGGTGGAACACATGTGCCTACTTGTTACTTTCGTGCTTTCCTGTTTTTCACATCATATACCTGCTATGTTCGTTAGTACATTATAGTACATGATCTCATTGTGTTTTATGCTATGTATGTCCATTTAGTTCATACTTAGTACATCGTTTTACATTTACATTTTATGCTATGTATGTCCATTGCGTGCATACTTAGTACATTGTTTTCATCACATGCTTACATTTTGGTATGACATTTGGTTTGTTTACATGGGACAATACATTCATTAACACCGATCATGCCGTTCGTTAGTAGGTAGTGGTACCATAGGAATTGACAACTCCCGTTCCGGACGTCCCAGGGAAAGGGGACGAAAGGAATGACCGAATTCGTTGATATAAGACAGATAGACCTTTAATTTGTTTAAAGGGTTTATCACCACAGTCGCCAGGCTTGGATGTATGCATATTCACAATACCGCATAAATGTTCATATTAAATATTTGCATGCATTTACACAAAACATAGCTTTGATTTAAACCAAGTTTTACTTCAATACTTTGTTTTTGTGCATATGGTTTAGTTGAGACATTTCACTTGCCATACATGACATTTTGACATAGACATTTGACATGGATATTTGACATAGACATTTGACATGGATATTTGACATAGACATTTGACATGGATATTTGACATAGACATTTTGACATGATTTACATCTTGACATGAACATTTTACATTGTTTGGTTTGGTTTGATTAAGTGATTAAGTAACGAGGCGTGTGTAATATGATACAAGCATGGTGGATACGCCGCTGGTACTTCCTATATATAAGTGTTTGTATGGTATTACATGTCGTAACGTTATTTGAATCATTTCAGTTTGAGACATAGAACATTTCATACAAATAACATACTTTTCACAAGACATTGATTTATAAACAACTTATCTTATGCAAACACATTTTACTTGGTTATTCATTTAACCTTACATTTATTTATACTTATCATCTGATCTTATCGTTTTTCAAATGATTTAAAAGACAAAGCAAATAACAAGGTTCATGACTAAACATTTTCTCAAACATAAGTCATGAATCTTATTTTCACAAAACCTATGTATCTCACAGGCATTTTTATGCTGACGTACCTATTTTCACATGTGTTTTTCAGGAACTGTTGCATAAGATGATCAAGATACACATAGACAGACTTGGGCTTTAGTGACAATAAAAGATGCAAGACTAGTTAATTATGTTGTATTTATTTGTTTATTAAGACATTGTAACACTTTTAATCAATAAAACGAAACTTCAATTGCCATGGATTTGAAACAATTAATTCTGTTACAACACTCCCCGATGTTTCCGCCACGTTTTGTATGTTCTACGTGGTCGGGGTGTGACACCGTTAACCTCATTTCAAGGCTCTAAAATGAAGTTAAAGTATGGGGAACTCAAAACATACTCAAAAATATGCCGGATGACGGTTCGTTTGGTCGTACGAACGCGATGTTCGCTTAATTACGACGGAATGCGCACAAGCGCGAAAAACGATCCAAATGACGCGACGAATGGATTTTTCTTATGGTGAACACTAAAATATAATATAGTCATGCTTACATAAATTTTTGGATGTCCGGATGTATTCAGAACGTAAGTTATGCGCGAAAATGCAAACTTGTGCACTTTTTGACACTTTTAGTCCCTGAATGACCCAAAAGTTTATTTTAGCACACCGAACCCCTCAAAGCCTATTTCTAAGCTATGTAAAGGATATTTAAGGTGTGTTTAACTTATGGTCATGTTCCGGAATGTCTGTTACAGTTCGAATTGGCATACTTTCGCAGTTTGTCAAGTTTAGTCCCTGTAAGCGAATTAACTAGATTTTGCCATACCAAAGCCTTCAAAACTTATTTCTAAGTTATGTAAAGGTTATTTAAGGTATGTTAAGCCTATGTCACTATTCCGGAGTGTTTGTTGCATTAAAATGGTTATATTTACGCATCGGTGCGCGTATAACCTTCCAGAAAGCGATTTAGAGTTTGGAATTTGAACAAGAATCGATATGTGCAAATGATACACATATTTTTACAAATCCCAAGTATGAAATATAATATTTCATTGGTTTGGTATTTGTTTGATGGCCGTGAAGGCACAGGTGTTACAGTCTCCCCTACTTTAGGAAATTTCGTCCCGAAATTTATTTAGAGGAAACTTGTGAGAGCTTGAAAGCATGAAGTTTGAAAAGATCGAACAATATTGATTAGGGTTCTAAACTCCTAGTAACCTTTAATAACATCATGATTGCAATGTAAGAGGGATACTTATATACAAGTATATGAAGCGTCATTGGTGCGTCCACCGTACCTCCATTACATCGTTCTCATTTCGTTATTGTTGTCACTATCGGTTCTTACACATAATAAATCTTACTGTGGTTACCGTGCACTAAATTTCATAATTATGTACGCGTCCATAATTAGACAATTCCTTGCATAGTTCACTCAGTCCATTTTATAATGTGCAGGGGAAAACCAAATGAACAATCCTGTGATGAGTGTGACTAGACCGCCATAGAGTCCTTTTAATTAAATCAATAAATGATCTAAATAGACTATCAAGGAGTCTGTCCAGCTACATCACTAGATGTCGTTCTTTAACCAAATTGTGAATCAATCTTTTTGATTAGACCACTAAAGGGTCTCTAATGTATCATGAAGCAGTACTATATAATCCAAGGGTCTTAACTATTACATAGAAGCCCATTAAGGATTTAAGGTAGTACCTTTTGAATATCCTGCTACGAATCTCTCATATGAAGATATGAAAGATCCTGCGAGGATTTGGATAACGAATATCCAGAGTATTAAAAACACAAAGATGCATAAAAGAAAACATGAGATGAATAAACACATAGTCACATAACCACAAAATTGTTTAACTAGAAGTTTGTTCTGCTAACAGAGTACATGTATTTAAAGCACACTAGGAATCCATCTCGTGGATTTCATTTGGTACTTTAAACATTATCAAGAATCTAACTATAAAGATAGAAAGATCTTTAAAAGAAAAAAAATTCGATTTCGATTATAAGGTACCGAAATGTTCGAATTTTAGGTATATAAGGAATCCAATTAAGGACTCTGATTTGAATGATGATCATCCACAAGGATCTAATTGTGAAGATAAAAAGATCCCATATGGATTTTTGAAGTTGAAGATGTTTTGAAACCTTGCACTTGATGTGCTTAAGTCAAAACATGAAGTAAAAATGCTTATGAATTTGTGATGCTAGATATGTCAAGGCGACATATGAAGCAGAATATGAAGGTTAAGTCAATGTATGAGGAAAATATTTTTGAAAACTATGCATGGGGTTCCTTTAAGAAAAAAGTGTTTAACGTTTTTGAAACCTTATATATAATACTTTTTGAAATCATAAAGTAGGTGTATTAGGTAGATATATTTACAAAAATGTTTTAAAATCATGCGAGATGAATTTTGAAATTATGTACAAGGTTTTTGAAAGACATGGATGATGCTTTTCGAAATCATGCACTTGATAAGAAAATGTATTGTGTTAATATTGTCTTCAGACTATATGAAATATTTTGAAATTAGAAAGGTTGGTTTTGATAACATGGCCAATGTTTTTGAAATAACATAGACAATGTATCTAGAAAAATTGTTTTCAAACTATATGAAATGTTTTGAGATCATGAAGATTGTGTTGAAATACTTGTACTGTGTATGTTGAAAAATCAAAACGTAATGGGTATGAGATTTGAAAATATCCTTAGTTATCTAACCAAGGATTCAAAGGCACAGATGTGTAGAAGCATGATCACTCATAATGTCACTTTATTTTCTGTACTTTGTTTCTTAGAATGAAACGAGTACTTAAAATGTTCGAGGGTATCATGAGCGATCATTTGAAAGAGAGAATCACCAGAGTAGTTTGTAAGGAACATAGTTCCTTGATACAGGTATTATAGGGAAATGCCATAAACACATGTAATTATACTTGTATATCAGAATTGTGAACAACAACTTTTATTTATAAACAAACAGATTGTTTCACATTACAAGGATAACAAAAGAACAAAAGCATAAGACAGCAACATCTTCTACTCAGCCAACTGCTCATCCGTGGGTCAAATTTGCATTAGCAAGCTTTGGGCAATCCCTTAGGAAATGGCCCATCTCGCCACAGTTATAGCAAAGCCCTCGTGAGAAATGAGCTTGAGCAGGAGTGTCGCCAGCTTGATTTGGTACAGCTGCAGTTGGGCAAACCCTTGCTGTATGACCTATAAGTTCACAAATCTGACATTTGCGGCACTTCACACTAGGGTGATGATGAAGGTTACATTGGTTGCACAAGGGTGCAGTTCCATTGTATGGCTTCCTGGCTGGTGGCCTTGCCATATGGCTAGGTCCCGCTTGATTAGGTGTAACCGCTACGGGTTTCCTTGAAGCCTTACGCTTCCTTGATTTTGGTGCTGGTTTGACTTCTGCTTCCTTTGGTGGCTCTTGAGTGGCTTCATTGTCGAGACGAGAGGCTTCATTTTTTAGACGAGCCATGGCAATGCCTAAATCTACAGACTTCAGTATCACCTCGCCTATTTGCTGGGCAAATTTGGCTGTTTGCTCGGACATTTGACCAGTGCTGAGAGGAATAGGCATTCTAGAAGAAAATGAAAGACATAGGAAGAAACGAGTGAAAGTTTATCGGATAATCAATACAGAATGGTAACGAATGAAAATTGTGATCATTTGTTTGTTACATAAGGCAAACAAATGAGATGGTGACAAATCAAAGTAAATGGGTCAAAAATAATGTATCGCGAAGACATGCTCGCCTATAAGTGAACACTCATCCCAAGAATTCCCAGGTAAGCACAACTGGTCTCGCGTCTGATGAGATGTATACGAAGTGCTTGCCTAGACAGAAAACCCAGAATACAGGCATTCACCCTTCCAGTTTGCACGTGTTCACATTATTTAAAACCCAAAACCTTGACGAGATTTTGAAAACTCCAAGGGGTTCAAAACCATATAATAGAGAGTTCAAAACCTTACAATAGAGGGTTCAAAACCTAGTAATCAATCATCCTAGAACAGATGATTAGTTTTCAAAGCGGTTTTGAAATTTATTTTCTTGTTGTGGTTGTCACCTAAGGATAGGTGACAGTATTGTTTTATGACTAAACGCAAGTAAACTCGCGTTAGGGTCCTAAGAAGGTTATAGACTAGGTCAAAGCATTACTAATAACCTAATGTGACAACCGTCACTTTTCCGTACATTCCGTACACTAGATGAACAGTAATTTGTGCTTTAATGACTGTACATGATCTAGTTACCAGACAAATAAATTTCTGAATTCCCATGCAAGTGAATTCATGCACATTTTGTGTTACAAAATATGGCTTTATGCAATAACGAGAGCGTTGCGTCAGAAATATTAGTAAACTCACCGGTAAGACACATCGTGTCAACGGAACTGCAGAAAGCAGTCAGACAATAAAATTGAGGCCTAGGTGTAGGTCCGACGACAAAAGAGCATTAAAACCCAAGAGTACATACAAGGGTTTATACATATACTCTCCGGAAGCAAAATTAAGCACTAAAAAGCACCCGAAACGCACTTTAAGTGCATAATTTATACAAATCAGCAATAATTCAGCATTTAGACACATAAATATTATGCAGAAATGTCGTTTTATCATCCAGAATATTTCCCTAAGTGTTGGGAATTGAAAGAGTACAAGAAAGGTACTTAAACGACGCTAAAAAGTGTAATTTAGCACTTTAACGAATCGGTATGTAACCGAACAACCGGACAATACCCGGAACACCAAAATAATGCTAGAAGCATTGTTTTTATTTTTCTAAGCTAGTTAGGGTCCCCGAATACCCTAACACCCTTTATATTACACTACACACTAGTAACTAACTTAAATCCTAACTAAACATAACTAGATCATGCAACTTGGAGTTGAAATGTAACCAAGACCCCCCCCCCCCTATGTTGGATGGTTGGGAGACCAAAATCCCATATGGGATTTCTTTCTATTATAATAATAGATGTGCTTGTAGATTTAGAGACACATAACACAAAGGATATTAGCATGTTGGATGGATTCTTATTTAAACCACTAGACTACCATTATTCTTCTTATCACAACTTAACACCCACACACCTCCTCTCCTTCCCTTCAAGCTACGGCCAAACACCCTACACCCACACCACCATTGTTTCATTCAAGTTCAAGCATTCCAAGGTTATCTTAAGGTGCAAGAAGGTGATTAAAGAAGCTCGGTGCAAGCGGAACGCGAAGGACCTCCCTACTTAGCTTTTATCCACCTCTTTTGCGCATAGATTCTTCCCTAGCCTCGAGCTAGAGGTATAATGCTTAAAACCCGTTCTTGAACTATCCTAAAGTGGTTAAAAGGATTTTTATCGGTTAAAACTCGTTAACATACAAGATGACACACAAAAGTCTACTAAAAACACTAAAAATGGTGGTTAAAAGCACATATGTTGTGTAAATCATGTAGTATTTGACTTGTGTGATTATTTGGACCCGATCTATGATATGGTAGCTCAGATCATCGTTTAACCCGGTTTGGTAAGATCATGGATCTTAACATAAAGCTATTTTAGAAGTAACAAGGGTTAAAAGGTGAAACCCTACCACACATAAACCATGAACTTGTGTAAAAATGTTTTAACTTGTACAAAAGTGTTTAAAACTAGTAGATCTATATATCTACAAGTGGTATTTTCAAAAGACCAAGCATCAAAAGAAATCACATGTTCTAAACCGGATCTTACACAAACAAAAGTGGTTTTTGTGAACAAACAAGAGTGTGGATACTTGTGTAACATGAGTTTTAACAAAGAAATAATTTGCGTAAAAACCGACTAGAAGTTGTGAAACTTCATATTCTTTAAAAATAAAGTTTTTAAGAAACTAAATTTATTTTTAAAGATAACAAGATTTACTAAATGTGCTAGTAAATTACTACACATTTTTGTAAATATTCAAGTTCATGAAATGGAGAAATTAGTGATTATTGTTGATGATGATTGTTGGTAATTGTTGTTGATGATTGATAATGATTTAAAAGAAAATAAACACACGTTTTGAAAACGTGGGAAACCTCCATTTTTAGGGGAAACTCTGTCAAAATTTTTATAAATTTTGACACTTAGAAAAATATAAGTTTTTTTTTTTTTTGAGAAACTTATCCCCTAAAAATATACCTCAAAACATTAACAAGGTTTCCCTATTTTTTGATGATAAGAAATGAGGATTTCTTCAAGAATGAAAATAGATATAAATATGTATATTTTTGAGAGAAAAATATATATTATTTTGTCACCAACTTTTGTGCTAAGTGTGTATAGTATGTGTTATACGTGCTAGTGTATTAAGACTTAAAAATACACTAAATACTCATGAGAAGTATAAACATAAAAATACACATACAACATACAAGATACATAATTCGGGTGCAAAGTGCAAAACACGAGATACTTATATTAATTTTAGAGAAATAATATAAGTAAGATACGTAGTTAAAAATATAGAATATTTTTAACACAAGAATACGTATACAAGAGATAGTGACTGTACTTGTGCGACGCAAGTCTAGTGACTAACGTTAAGAAAACGCGTATAGGTTACGACGTTAATTAAGCAAATCCGGTGAAGTTTACGACGCACAGGAACGCAAAGTTGTGAGTTCATGCTCCCCCTTTTCTTTAACTGTTTTCAGTTTTTATAACTCTCGGGGGTGAAATACATGTTACAAATATTATAATTTTTACAAAGGGTAAAAATACAAGAAGCACTCTTGGTGAGAACGAGAACCGAGTGCAATATGATTTGAGAATACGAGAAGCACTCGTGGTGAGTGCAATATGATGTGCATTAATAAATGCCTAGAAAATACTAGATCATGTGAGCATAGACTAATACAAAAGATGCCATAAAGTCTTGGTGAATACTAGACCAAGCCATTAAAAACATTCATTAAATAGGGACGAGGGTTAGATCTAACGGGTACGGCCGAGCCCCACTCATGGTCCTTATGTGACCTCTTGAGTGCTTCGGTGTCCCAGTCGAGGGAAATCGACACAGTCGAGGTTAATCGACACAGTCGAGGGAAATCGACACAGTCAAGGGAAATTGACGCAGTCGAGGTTAATCGACACAGTCGAGGGAAAATCGACACAGTGAAAGGAGAAAATACTAAAGCTCCCTATGTCCTCACATGCCTTAATGTCCTTGCTCATACACTCATTTAGTACGTGGTGTACACAAGAAAACGTGATGTATACAATAAATACTTGATTTGTAAAGTTTACAAACTATGTTTTCATACAAGATATACAAGACGCATGAACTCGCTCAACTTTATGTTGATGTTTTCCAAAATTACATGTATTTCAGGTGACAGGATGGATCTTGGGCGCAAGTGTCATAACTAGAAGTAGACTACAAGTCTAGATGTCATCCACTTTTGTTAAATCGAAACCTTGTCAAAGGTCGTGTTTTGAAAACTTAAATAACAAGTGTTTGTAATACTCAAACTTTCATGAATGGATGAACATCGTTTTGATCATGTAGTTGTTTATTACGATTGAATGCAATGATAACAAGCTAGTCACACATCATACGCTTCCGCAAAAGACAGGGTGTGACAGTTTGGTATCAGAGCTTCGATTGTAGTGAACTAGGATTCTTTCTCGAGTCTAGACTACAATCACTAGAGTTCTCTCACGAAAACATTTTTCAAAAAGGTTTTCATTGCATTCACAAAAGCGCCAAGATCCACGAGTCAGACACTTTACAAAGAAAATACAAGGCAAGGACATTAGTGAGGAATACCTTTAGAATAAGGTGCCAACCAAAGCATAGTCTACACGAGTTAGACTAGCCAAAAACAAAATGACCCCCAAAAACGAGAGTTATACGTGATATAATGCATTAAATTGCTTGATTATGCTAAGTAGCATATATGTTATTGATATACATACATACAAATAAGTGTACGGAATGATTATTGACGTGAATGAGATACTTTCGACTCCGACTCCTATTACTATACGTAACTCGCACGATGAAGCTACCGACCTCGCGTCCTTTGCAAAGCTCATGGCTGGGAGTGATTACCAAACAAGATGCTGAGCTTGCTTCCGTAGGAGATGGCTGTTCTTCCCTCCCGATCGTGAAGATGCCTAACTACGGTGAAGATGACGAGGCAGAGGCGGCAACCTTGAACGAATTCTCAATCAACGGGACGAGATCCCTGTGGCTTATGTGAAGCAAGATTGACGATATGCTTAACCAGAAAAGGGAGATGAAGTATTCATCTCGAAGGTGCCCCTCCAACTACTGGGAATTCTCTCTATTCCTATTCCATCTAATCATCGTGCCTATACGCGCGTAACGATAACGAATGTTAGCGCGTGGACCATCACAAAGGTCCTTTCCATGACAAGAGGTATAAGGACAGTAGTGTCCCCTCCTTGATTGATCATCTGCTTGGACGAGAGAAAATTTGGGGTAACTGTGCAAGACAATTTATTATTACGGGGGCCCACGTAATAACGACTTGTAGTGCACAGAAATCCTGGTGGACTCTGCGGATCAAGCTAATGAAAACCATACAAAATTTAATCTATAGGTGTCCTCACCTTCATCTGGTAGAACAACACATAGATCAGTGCTTTAGCACGATAGAAAGTAGGAAGCCTGTCTTAGCCTACTTCGTGACTGACACTTCTACCTGCATACGAGACGTTTGAGAAAACGATATTTAAGCAAGAGAGGTGGAATGACATTTAGGAAGAATCAGTGACGATACACTCCCTATCACCTCTACACAAACAACCCCATCAAAGGGGAAATATACGCACCAGTAAAGCTAAAGACCTAAGAAAACCAATGTAGCAGGAAATAACTGAAACTTGAATGACCAAGGCGATGTAGCCTCGAGTTCATTTCAAACAATAAGCCAAGTTGGCAAGCCTATGTGAAGGCTCAATAACTATTTCCTCGCTTATACACTAATTGGGTGGTTACATAATGGCTTATGGTGCTATGTATCTCATAGACAATTGGAATGTTGTCTAACCTACTTCATACCATTTTGGCAGAAGAAAATGCCGCCCAGGCGAGACACAAACACCAGTACGCTGCCAAGAACAGAAGCCGAGCTGCAAGAACGCATCTCACAGGCGATTGCTCGACATGAAGCCCTCCGCTCTAAGCACAGCAATGGCACTACTGGAGATAACCCTCCAACTGGCTGCACCTATAAACAGTTCCTAGACTGCAAGCCATTAAATTTTGATGGCACAGGAGGTGCCATTGCATTTGTTCGTTGGGCAGAAAAGACTGACTCCATTCTAAGAATGAGTAACTGTTCTCCCCAACAGAGTGTTACCTATATCTCAGGGTTATTCGTAGATGGCGCACTCTCCTGGTGGAACCTTCAGGTTCAAACCTTTGGTGCGGATGCTGCTTATGCACTAAGCTGGGACGAGCTCAAGGAAATGATGGAAAAGAAATATTGTTCTAGGGCTGAAATCCAGAAGATTGAGGTGGAGTTCTGGAATTTGAAAATGGATGGACCGAAGATTCCTGAATACGTCCAACGATTTCACGACTTGTCTAGGGTCGTCCCCTACTTAGTCAAACCGGAATTCAAAAGGGTTGAACGATTCATTTGGGGACTTGCACCTCAGATCAGGAGCATGGTTACGACCTCAAAGCCCTCAACCATTGCAGAGGCTATCGATATGAGTGTCACCCTTACTGAAGAAGCTCTTCGCGCGGGAAAATTTTCAGAATCCGAGGATAACAAGAAAGAGACTCATGTGGAGTCATCAGGCAACAAGAAGAGGAAGTCTTCGAATCTAAAGATGAGCACCCAAGTCAACTATGGAAGCTCTAAAACAGGCAAAAGAAAGAAAGTGAATCCGCCGCGTGACAGGAAAACTGATGGAGCCACTAATAAGGCCGGTGGTAAAATATACTCGGGGACTAAGCCAAGATGCGGGGAATGCACTTTTCACCATAAAGGTCGATGTCTAAGGCCTAAGTGCGGAAAGTGTGGAAAAGAAGGGCACAGCAAGGATGCCTGTTGGGCGAAGGACCCAGATGGAAGAAATAAGAGAATACCAGGTTGCTACAAATGTGGTGAAGCAGGGCACTTTAGGAAAGATTGCCCTAGGAAGAAACAAGCAAGGAAGGGTTTTCACGATTGAAACTCGTGAAGCACGCCAGGATCCAGATGCGGTTACGGGTACGTTCCCTATTAACCAACCTAATGCATCTACATTTAATTAATACTGGCATCAACTTTAACCTTACATGCTTAGAACTTAAGAAACTGCCTGGCCTAGTTTCAAATAAAATAGACGACCCATGTTCTTTCGAAATAGGCACATAGAAGGCTAGTTTAAACAGTCGAAGCGAGTAAGGAATTATATTCTAGGGACTCAGAAGGTCGGAACCTTCTGTTCCCATTGACTTGCGAAGTCATAATATGATAGTCAGCATGGATCAGAAATCCAAGTATAGAGCTGAAGTCGTTCAATATGAGAAAATCAGACGCATCCCTCTTGCGGATGATGAAACCTAACTATCCTGCAATAGGTGCAAGGATGCTAGACCCCACAAGGCGGCAGATCTACGACATCCCTCATTGGTCGAAGAGGCATAGAAACGCCTCCGAGTAGACTGCAGAGCCTGAGAATATCCCCGTGATGGAAGAAGTCCCAGTAGCCTTTTCAGAAGACTTGCCAGGAACGCCTCTCTGTAGCGACGAGAGGAGTTTGGGATAAATCGTGTGCCAGGAGCAGCACCAGTGACGAATGACGCCATACCGACTAGCTTCACCAGCGAAGCATGAACTTCTGATATAACTGCAAGAGCTGCTAGACAGAGGAAATTAAAGACGTAGCATCCTTAGTTAAGGAGACAAAGAGAAAGTTGGTAGTCTCCACTTTACATAAACTTCAGAAAATTGAGAATCAGAATCCGTTGCCAGGGGCTGGTGACACAAATGAGCCAAACGTAAGGTTCCAGTTACCACTCAAAGATCAACTTGAGGACAAGAGGTCCTCCACTGGGAATACAAGAGGAAATATCCCTAAAACAACCTTTAGGACTCGCTTCGAGCATTACGAGATCCTTGTCGTATCATTTGGCTTAACACACGCATCGACAATATTCATGGACCTCATGAATCAAACGTGTGAGCCATACCTGGATAAGTCATATACTTATTGACTACATTCTTATATGGCCAACGACCAAGGAAGGTCGTGAGCAACAGCCGTAATTTACCTGGAAACTCTTAGAGAAAGCACAGTTACGTGCAATGATGACGAAAAGCGGATTTCGAGTTCGCGAAGGGAGAACTTTAAGATACATGGTGGATAAGAACGAAATTCACGCCAACCCCGCAACCAAGAGCTAAGGAGCTAGAGTTGCAATTATGTGACGTCTCTCGACAAGTCTCGATTGTACGTCGATACAACGAGACCACGACATTGCACACGCGGCACATTGATTAAGGAATCACGAGAAGAGATCTTGATATAGATACAGTGATTGCGCGCCGCAACTGGACGTCATTACCTGAAAGAAAACGTTGCACGATCTTTAATGATCACAAGGGTTGCAACACACCGATGATCGTAAGAACTCGAATCTGAACTGAGCTGCTGAACAATGCAGACTGTATGAACACAATATGTTCTTGTGTGATAAACTTTGATGAAAAGTCGGAACACTCACTTGCCCTTAGTGGAGTTTTCCTACAACGGTATCTATCACACCGTCGTCTAAACCGCTTCGTGTAAAGCTTTAGACGGAAAATAATGAGTAAATTCCCGTCATGTTGAACGGAGACGAGAAATAAACAATCAACTGGCCCGAGATGGCCCAGGAAAACTAGAGGCCAGATCCTTCAGATATGTAATCATATCAGGACAGCCCGTAGAATACAGAAAGATTATGCCGATGAGCGGCAGAAGTCGAAAGAATTTGAGACAAGAAGTATGGCTTAAATGAGAGCCTCGCCTAGAGAAGGCGTAGTGTGAGTTGAAAAACGAAAGAGGTTGAATCCCCGGTGTAGGGATCAGAACCATTGCTCACAAGATGAAACTCCCAGAAAAAGATCAGTAGTGATCGCGACACATTCATGTGTCTAGTCTGTAGAGGAGTCTGACTTAAGGAACAGTCGTTGTTCCCACAAATAAGATTCACGTCAATGACAAACGACAAGAAATACTATAGAAACCTGTTAAGGTTTTGGACCAAGAGTCCGTGATACTATAAGAAACCTGTTAAGGTTTTGGACCAAGAGTCCGTGATACTATAGAAACCTGTTAAGGTTTTGGACCAAGAGTCCGTGATACTATAGAAACCTGTTGAGGTTTTGGACCAAGAGTCCGTGATACTATAGAAACCTGTTGAGGTTTTGGACCAAGGGTCCGTGATACTATAGAAACCTGTTGAGGTTAGGGACCAAGAGTCCACAAGACACAGAAAAGTCATGATCGACTTACTTGAGTACGATAGAATTCATGACATGACCCAGAGATTTCATGGGAACATAAAGACAAATCATGAATCTAAGTGACCATATTGGTTTCACAACTCCCCTGCGACCGATGGCATCGCCTGAATTTCGGGACGAAATTCTTTTAACGGGGGGAGACTGTGACAACCGTCACTTTTCCGTACATTCCGTACACTAGATGAACAGTAATTTGTGCTTTAATGACTGTACATGATCTAGTTACCAGACAAATAAATTTCTGAATTCCCATGCAAGTGAATTCATGCACATTTTGTGTTACAAAATATGGCTTTATGCAATAACGAGAGCGTTGCGTCAGAAATATTAGTAAACTCACCGGTAAGACACATCGTGTCAACGGAACTGCAGAAAGCAGTCAGACAATAAAATTGAGGCCTAGGTGTAGGTCCGACGACAAAAGAGCATTAAAACCCAAGAGTACATACAAGGGTTTATACATATACTCTCCGGAAGCAAAATTAAGCACTAAAAAGCACCCGAAACGCACTTTAAGTGCAGAATTTATACAAATCAGCAATAATTCAGCATTTAGACACATAAATATTATGCAGAAATGTCGTTTTATCATCCAGAATATTTCCCTAAGTGTTGGGAATTGAAAGAGTACAAGAAAGGTACTTAAACGACGCTAAAAAGTGTAATTTAGCACTTTAACGAATCGGTATGTAACCGAACAACCGGACAATACCCGGAACACCAAAATAATGCTAGAAGCATTGTTTTTATTTTTCTAAGCTAGTTAGGGTCCCCGAATACCCTAACACCCTTTATATTACACTACACACTAGTAACTAACTTAAATCCTAACTAAACATAACTAGATCATGCAACTTGGAGTTGAAATGTAACCAAGACCCCCCCCCCCCCTATGTTGGATGGTTGGGAGACCAAAATCCCATATGGGATTTCTTTCTATTATAATAATAGATGTGCTTGTAGATTTAGAGACACATAACACAAAGGATATTAGCATGTTGGATGGATTCTTATTTAAACCACTAGACTACCATTATTCTTCTTATCACAACTTAACACCCACACACCTCCTCTCCTTCCCTTCAAGCTACGGCCAAACACCCTACACCCACACCACCATTGTTTCATTCAAGTTCAAGCATTCCAAGGTTATCTTAAGGTGCAAGAAGGTGATTAAAGAAGCTCGGTGCAAGCGGAACGCGAAGGACCTCCCTACTTAGTTTTTATCCACCTCTTTTGCGCATAGATTCTTCCCTAGCCTCGAGCTAGAGGTATAATGCTTAAAACCCGTTCTTGAACTATCCTAAAGTGGTTAAAAGGATTTTTATCGGTTAAAACTCGTTAACATACAAGATGACACACAAAAGTCTACTAAAAACACTAAAAATGGTGGTTAAAAGCACATATGTTGTGTAAATCATGTAGTATTTGACTTGTGTGATTATTTGGACCCGATCTATGATATGGTAGCTCGGATCATCGTTTAACCCGGTTTGGTAAGATCATGGATCTTAACATAAAGCTATTTTAGAAGTAACAAGGGTTAAAAGGTGAAACCCTACCACACATAAACCATGAACTTGTGTAAAAATGTTTTAACTTGTACAAAAGTGTTTAAAACTAGTAAATCTATATATCTACAAGTGGTATTTTCAAAAGACCAAGCATCAAAAGAAATCACATGTTCTAAACCGGATCTTACACAAACAAAAGTGGTTTTTGTGAACAAACAAGAGTGTGGATACTTGTGTAACATGAGTTTTAACAAAGAAATAATTTGCGTAAAAACCGACTAGAAGTTGTGAAACTTCATATTCTTTAAAAATAAAGTTTTTAAGAAACTAAATTTATTTTTAAAGATAACAAGATTTACTAAATGTGCTAGTAAATTACTACACATTTTTGTAAATATTCAAGTTCATGAAATGGAGAAATTAGTGATTATTGTTGATGATGATTGTTGGTAATTGTTGTTGATGATTGATAATGATTTAAAAGAAAATAAACACACGTTTTGAAAACGTGGGAAACCTCCATTTTTAGGGGAAACTCTGTCAAAATTTTTATAAATTTTGACACTTAGAAAAATATAAGTTTTTTTTTTTTTTGAGAAACTTATCCCCTAAAAATATACCTCAAAACATTAACAAGGTTTCCCTATTTTTTGATGATAAGAAATGAGGATTTCTTCAAGAATGAAAATAGATATAAATATGTATATTTTTGAGAGAAAAATATATATTATTTTGTCACCAACTTTTGTGCTAAGTGTGTATAGTATGTGTTATACGTGCTAGTGTATTAAGACTTAAAAATACACTAAATACTCATGAGAAGTATAAACATAAAAATACACATACAACATACAAGATACATAATTCGGGTGCAAAGTGCAAAACACGAGATACTTATATTAATTTTAGAGAAATAATATAAGTAAGATACGTAGTTAAAAATATAGAATATTTTTAACACAAGAATACGTATACAAGAGATAGTGACTGTACTTGTGCGACGCAAGTCTAGTGACTAACGTTAAGAAAACGCGTATAGGTTACGACGTTAATTAAGCAAATCCGGTGAAGTTTACGACGCACAGGAACGCAAAGTTGTGAGTTCATGCTCCCCCTTTTCTTTAACTGTTTTCAGTTTTTATAACTCTCGGGGGTGAAATACATGTTACAAATATTATAATTTTTACAAAGGGTAAAAATACAAGAAGCACTCTTGGTGAGAACGAGAACCGAGTGCAATATGATTTGAGAATACGAGAAGCACTCGTGGTGAGTGCAATATGATGAGCATTAATAAATGCCTAGAAAATACTAGATCATGTGAGCATAGACTAATACAAAAGATGCCATAAAGTCTTGGTGAATACTAGACCAAGCCATTAAAAACATTCATTAAATAGGGACGAGGGTTAGATCTAACGGGTACGGCCGAGCCCCACTCATGGTCCTTATGTGACCTCTTGAGTGCTTCGGTGTCCCAGTCGAGGGAAATCGACACAGTCGAGGTTAATCGACACAGTCGAGGGAAATCGACACAGTCAAGGGAAATTGACGCAGTCGAGGTTAATCGACACAGTCGAGGGAAAATCGACACAGTGAAAGGAGAAAATACTAAAGCTCCCTATGTCCTCACATGCCTTAATGTCCTTGCTCATACACTCATTTAGTACGTGGTGTACACAAGAAAACGTGATGTATACAATAAATACTTGATTTGTAAAGTTTACAAACTATGTTTTCATACAAGATATACAAGACGCATGAACTCGCTCAACTTTATGTTGATGTTTTCCAAAATTACATGTATTTCAGGTGACAGGATGGATCTTGGGCGCAAGTGTCATAACTAGAAGTAGACTACAAGTCTAGATGTCATCCACTTTTGTTAAATCGAAACCTTGTCAAAGGTCGTGTTTTGAAAACTTAAATAACAAGTGTTTGTAATACTCAAACTTTCATGAATGGATGAACATCGTTTTGATCATGTAGTTGTTTATTACGATTGAATGCAATGATAACAAGCTAGTCACACATCATACGCTTCCGCAAAAGACAGGGTGTGACACCTAATTCCCTATAACCATTAGCTCTGATACCATCTTTTCTGTCACACCCCGACCACGCTGAACATACAAAACGTGGCGGAAACATCGGGGAGTGTTGTAACAGAATTAATGTTTCACAACCATGGAAAATTAAGTTTCGTTTTATTGATTAAAAGTGTTACAATGTCTTAACAAACAAGGAAATACAACATAATTAACTAGTCTTGCATCTTTTATTGTCACTAAAGCCGAAGTCTGTCTATGTGTATCTTGATCATCTTATGCAACAGCTCCTGAAAAACACATGTGAAAATAGGTACGTCAGCATAAAAATGCCTGTGAGATACATAGGTTTTGTGAAAATAAGATTCATGACTTATGTTTGAGAAAATGTTTAGTCATGAACCTTGTTATTTGCTTTGTCTTTTAAATCATTTGAAAAACGATACGATCAGATGATAAGTATAAATAAATGTAAGGTTAAATGAATAACCAAGTAAAATATGTTTGCATAAGATAAGTTGTTTATAAATCAATGTCTTGTGAAAAGTATGTTATTTGTATGAAATGTTCTATGTCTCAAACTGAAATGATTCAAATAACGTTACGACATGTAATACCATACAAACACTTATATATAGGAAGTACCAGCGGCGTATCCACCATGCTTGTATCATATTACACACGCATCGTTACTTAATCACTTAATCAAACCAATGTAAGAAGTCTATGTTTAAACGAATTGTCAAATGTATTGAATAATATTTCAAAGTGTTCATGTCAAGATGTAAATCATGTCAAAATGTCTATGTCAAATATCCATGTCAAATGTCTATGTCAAATATCCATGTCAAATGTCTATGTCAAATATCCATGTCAAATGTCTATGTCAAATATCCATGTCAAATGTCTATGTCAAATATCCATGTCAAATGTCTATGTCAAAATGTCATGTATGGCAAGTGAAATGTCTCAACTAAACCATATGCACAAAAACAAAGTATTGAAGTAAAACTTGGTTTAAATCAAAGCTATGTTTCGTGTAAATGCATGCAACTATTTAATATGAACATCTATACGGTATTGTGAAAATGCATACATCCAAGCCTTGCGACTGTGGTGATAAACCCTTTAAATAAATTAAAGGTCTATCTGTCTTATATCATCGAATTCGGTCATTCCTTTCATCCCCTTTCCCTGGGACGTCCGGAACGGGAGTTGTCAATTCCTATGGTACCACTACCTACTAACGAACGGCGTAGCTAATGTTAATGAATGTATTGTCCCATGTAAACAAACCAAATGTTATACCAAAATGTAAGCATGTGAAAACAATGCACTAAGTATGTAACCAAATGAACATACATAGCGTGAAATGTAATGTAAAACGATGTACTAAGTAATGCACATAATGGGCATACCTAGCATGAACTGTCATGTAAAACAATGTACTATAATGTACTAACGAACATAGCAGTATATGATGTTAAAACAGGAAAGCATGAAAGTAACAAGTAGGCACATGTGTTCCACCCCAAAACAGTTTGGAAAACAGTAAAAGAGGGGTCTATGTACTCACTTGAGATTGCTCAGAAGTCCTTGAGTAACAACCAAACAATGCTAGAGATCGCGGATATCAAACGGCACCTAATATAGGTAACTATGTTAATTAACCGGACCTAGGTCGGAAGATCGGGTAGCATGAGGGTTCGTAAACCAAACGAGTGTAGAGACTCGTGTCATTTGGTTTAATAAAGCCTACATACTAATTGAAACCTAACATAATTGTATACGACCCATTACGACCCGTTTAGGAAGCTTATGCTACTTTAACGCGTCGTGCGCGTGAAACGCGTTCGGACCGTCTAACTAGTCCTATGACAAGTGTTATATGCCTAAACATGTTACATAATCAGTTATGTGACAAAAGTTTAGGTTACATATGCTTAATTACCAATTATACATGAAAAGGGTATTCTGGTAATTTACCTAAGGCATATAAACTACCTATCATACAACTACTTAAACGATGTGACCATAGGGTATAACCTCGGAAGGTTATTCCCTACCTACTATGGTCACCTAATGTGTTTGGTCAGATCCTAATGATCGACCAAATGGGTCGGGTTCGAGGTATAAGCGATTTATCAGATCGCTTACCCTACGACCCTAGACAACGTGGTAATCAGTAGGCATAGTCCCAAGGGATTATAACCAACGTGATTACACTCACGTTGCGAAGTTCAAACGAACTTCGCATTGACCATTATTGGTCAACGCTGAAAGTCAAACAAAGTTTGACTTTCTGACTCGAAAAGCAATAAAATAAGGAAAAGAACGAAAGAATACTTACGAAGGGTCCCCGAATGCTAATCCCGATCCAAGAACTCAGGTATGAAACAATGGTTTCAACTTAGAGCTCTCAAATCAGAATTCTAGTGCTTTAAAACAATGAAAGGCATGGGGTATATATAGTTTTCGGTGAACCGTTGAGATCGTTTCATGGAAACCGTGATTCGATCACATCCGTACACTTGTTGAAAGGTTATGGAAGCTAAATATGATCCTTATCTAGTGACTAAGCAACTTAGAACATGTGGTGGAGGATCAAACAGCTGCAACTTGTGATTAAAAACACTGAATCTGATCTGATAGGCAGTCGCGTAGCGCGACGGGTAAGCCTATAGGGCTCGCGCTACGCTAGCGCCCCCCTGTATCAGAAAAGTTTCAGAATTGGAAGAAATGGTCCATGCACGTGTTTAAGGCCTTTTTCGATGCGTTTGAACCCCGTTAACCTCATTTCAAGGCTCTAAAATGAAGTTAAAGTATGGGGAACTCAAAACATACTCAAAAATATGCCGGATGATGGTTCGTTTGGTCGTACGAACGCGATGTTCGCTTAATTACGACGGAATGCGCACAAGCGCGAAAAACGATCCAAATGACGCGACGAATGGATTTTTCTTATGGCGAACACTAAAATATAATATAGTCATGCTTACATAAATTTTTGGATGTCCGGATGTATTCAGAACGTAAGTTATGCGCGAAAATGCAAACTTGTGCACTTTTTGACACTTTTAGTCCCTGAATGACCCAAAAGTTTATTTTAGCACACCGAACCCCTCAAAGCCTATTTCTAAGCTATGTAAAGGATATTTAAGGTGTGTTTAACTTATGGTCATGTTCCGGAATGTCTGTTACAGTTCGAATTGGCATACTTTCGCAGTTTGTCAAGTTTAGTCCCTGTAAGCGAATAAACTAGATTTTGCCATACCAAAGCCTTCAAAACTTATTTCTAAGTTATGTAAAGGTTATTTAAGGTATGTTAAGCCTATGTCACTATTCTGGAGTGTTTGTTGCATTAAACTGGTTATATTTACGCATCGGTGCGCGTATAACCTTCCAGAAAGCGATTTAGAGTTTGGAATTTGAACAAGAATCGATATGTGCAAATGATACACATATTTTTACAAATCCCAAGTATGAAATATAATATTTCATTGGTTTGGTATTTGTTTGATGGCCGTGAAGGCACAGGTGTTACATAACATTTAAGTATTGGATTAAAATACCAAAACTTACCAACACGTCCTTACAAACATCAGTAAAACTATGGGAGAATGAATCCATACATCCAAAGTTCCTCTCAAACGATATTGATGTGAGCATAGAAATCATTGGGAGTTTTGTTGGATAATGATGAACTTTTTCAAAAGGTGTCAGCAGATATGTATATGGTGCAGTTTTTTTAAATACCAACAGACATCCTTCTTTCAATGAAAGGTCAGAGACAACTGAGGACCATCCTTCTTTTAGAGCAAAACTTCCATTGTGTTTTGAGAATCGGTAATCCCATCTCATGCCGTTACACACTCTATAACGCCAACGTTACCATATACCTTAGCAGTGGTTTTGAAATTGCCGGTAATTTCAAATTCAAAATGCCTGAGGATATGTACTTTGCATTTAATGCACATCACTCACTCAGTTATGTCTTATGGTAAAGGCGTCTTATGGTAAATGAAGAGGTTAATTGTAATTATAATACGTGTTTAATTTTATATTTTTCCCATGGAAATGCATTAAAAGCCTAACGAGTGTCGCACCATATTCTTTCATCTGATGATGTATTTAGTCATAACCGCCTTCATTGGGTATATAAAATACATTGGGCAGAGGTTTTGATCATTACCGTTTTCATCCATCTACTCAATCATCTTCAAAAGTTTTTTGTTTATCAATATCATTACAATTTCTTTTACTTTCAAAGACGCATTGTGTGACAACTCGTATTTCAGAACCTATCTTTGCACTTTGATGTAACCTGTATGAACGAGTGTGTGATTAACAAATGTGTTTGTTTGAGATAAAATGTTATGTTATTATGTGGTTATGTGAATGAATGTATGTATATATATAACTTGGGTCGCACAACACCAACCAACACAAACCCATCAATCGCACAACACCTTTGGGTCGCGCATGTTAAATATAGTTGCACAATTGGCATCCATTCCCTCGGCCCACTATACTCGAACTCGAAACCTATGGGCAGCCCATGCAAGAGTTCGGCCACTCTCCTATATAAACCGACACAAAACCTTTGTGAGGTTTTGTTTCCTCATTATTTGCAAACACATAACACACACACCAAACCCTATTCTCCTTCTCTCCTCTTGAAGTCGGCAGCCACATCTCACCTTCTTCGGAGCTTTCTTGTTCGGATAAATCCATGATCCGGTTAGTGTTTCATGATTATTGCTTTGGTTGGATGATATTGTGAATTATATGTTCATACATGATAATTCCCGAATGATATAAATTGATGAAGTTTGGTGTTCATGTAATCGGCTCATATGCATAGTATGATTAGATCATTGTAGGGTTGATAAATGCATGGTGTTAAGATGATCTAGAACCGGATGTATGTAAATCGGCTGTGATGTGTTTGAACCCGGATGAATCGTGTGGATAGGTTGTATGTGTTAATCCTAGTGATTTAATCCGATTGAATGTTATGATAGGTTGTTGTCATGATTGGATGTTAATTAGGGTTTATATGAATTAAATGATGATTGCTTGATTTGATTGAGATATGCATGATTTGAAACTGTTAGTTTTGTTGATTGATAAATTGCATAAATGGAAACCATGTAACTGATTGCCATGATTTCGGGATAATGAAAACTGATCGAACAAGTCCCTTAATCGCACAAGAGCCGAACGTACATGCTCTTGAATCACACAAGGGACTGATCGCACAAGACAATCGCACAAGATTCGTGCAACTATTTAAGCACACAGTACAACTATGATATGCATGATCGCACAAGACTTGTGGATCGCACAAGCCTGTGCTGATCGCACAAGCCTTGGGCCACACACACATAGATGTTTGAGTTTGTTATGTTATTGGGCCATGCGGCCCAACTCAGTCGCACAAGCCCTAATGAGTCACACAAGTTCATTAGGATCGCACAAGATTATTAAACTGGGAAATTGTTTGGGCCACGTATGTTGTTGGGCTTCTTATTCGTGTGGGCCATGTTCTTGTTGGATTGCACAACATGTTGTGGATCGCACAAGGTTGTGTTGAACGCACAACATGTTGGGCCGGGGTGTTTAGTTGGGCTTCATTAGTGAATCGCATAAATGGTTCAGCCCAAACCATTTGGATCGCACAAGTTGAACTTTGGGTTTATTTAATTGACCTGTTTAACATGTCCTATGTGTATGCCATGTGTGCCATGATCATTACGTGTTCTTGATTTGCTAAATCTGTGTAAACATACGTGCACTACTTGAACCTAGACCTGACTTGTATGGTAACCATGTTAGGACGTGGTTGACCACTAGCAGCTCGATTAACCTTACGTGTATCTGCCGAGCTAACCTAAGGTGAGTTCACACTTTCTATAAGGCATGGGATTCCCGGTGGTTTGGGAATGGGTTAAGAAGTTAAAACGAAACCTACATATTGACCTTTAACAGAATATGTACCTCCATCCTCGTTGAGAAGGATGACAACATTAACCTGCGTATTCTCCTTGGATAGATTACGTACCTCCGTCCTCAGTTGGAAGGAGGACAACCTATAACTTACTAGACAAAACTCTATCGTTAAGTCCCTCATTTTTATATCGACTTAATTGCCGGGCCAATGGCGAGCGGGTCATTAGTTAATAGCGCTATGATGGTTGACAAGCCTCACACCGTGCTGGGAGGACGGGCGTGTACTAATGGATCTGGGCACTTAGTCAAAGATGATAGACATTGATGTAGGGCACAACTTTCTCAGTCAGTTGTCGATATGGTAGCGGTCTAGTGGTTACATGGGGTAGCCCCCACTGATTATGGTTTGGGAAACAAGGAACTGATTAACTACTGGTTTTCGAATGAACCTACGGCTTTTGAAACAACTTTAAACTGGACAACCAACCGTGAACTCGCTCAACTTTGTTGTTGACTCGTTGTTACATGCCTTGCACCTCGATAGGTACTTAGCAGGAGTTTGCATGGGAGGTGTCGTTGTGGAGCATGGACATTGAGTGTTCATGATGAACTTAAACACTTTTAAATTATGAATTTGGGTTTTGAACTATTTGCTTCCGCTGAATTACTTAGACTTATTAAACTGTTTTCGAACACCAATTTTATTGTGTGGTTGGACTTTTATTTACTTTACTATGTTGTTCAATATGATTGGTGGCTTGATCCTGGTCAGTCACGCCTCCTGCGGTGTTACTCTGCTGGTGGACTTTGGGGGTGTGACAGATTGGTATCAGAGCCATTGGTTATAGTGAACTTGGTTTTAAAAAGGGGAAAAGCTTTTTGACAAAACCAGACTATAACCTGTACAGTGCTCAACGATCCACAACGACACTTCGCTCCACGTGCAAGACTCAACACTATAGGTAATATGGTTTGTGTTTGTATTGCCTGCCTGATAGATTAAGTAGTACTTTGATCATGGTATGCTTAGTTAGTGTAACAACTACTACTTGAAACCCTGTGTGCTTGCTCTCTTCTGTCATCCCACACTTATGCACTTTTGCGACACTTCTCTCACTTGTGTTTCCCTTAACATGAAGATCATGAGTGGACGCCTGAACTTAACCCAAGCCCAGCTGACGGCTCTAATCAACGAACGAGTGGCTGAGGCACTCGCAGCAGCCCCTGCAGGAGGTCAACATGCTCAGCCTCCCGTGTGTACGTTCAAAACGTTCATGGATTGCCGACCCAGTAACTTCAACGGCACAGAAGGAGCTGTAGGTCTTCTCCACTGGTTCGAGAAGATCGAAACCGTTTTTGAGATGTGTGAATTCCCTGAGGCTCGTAGGGTGAAATTTGCTACTGGAACACTCGAAGGTGTTGCGTTGACATGGTGTAACGTGCAAGTGCAAATGCTAGGGTTGGCAGCTGCTAATGCCACCCCATGGAATGACTTCAAGGACCTGATCAAAGAGGAGTACTGTCATCGCGATGACATTCACAAGCTGGAAGTAGAGTTTTATAACTTAAAGATGACGGGGTCTGAAATCGAAGCGTATACGAAGAGATCGAACGAATTGGCTGTATTGTGCCCTACTATGGTGGATCCTCCCATCAAGCGTATCGAGCTATACCTCAAGGGTCTAGTGCCAGAGATTCAGAGCCATGTGACTGCGGCTAACCTTGGTACCATCCAACAAGTTATACGACTAGCCCATCATCTCACTGATCAGGCAGTTGAGTAGAACAAGCTGCCTAAGCGTATTAGTGCTACAGCTACATCAGGTGCTCCTAGCGACAACAAGCGTAAATGGGATGGAAATTCAAACAAAGGTTCTACTTCTGTTCAGTCTCAGTCTCAGCCGCGAAAGACTGATGACTACAAGAGCCCCAATCAGCAGTCTTCTGGGAATCAGGGTCAGGGTGGATACAGGGGAAATCACCCTAAGTGCAATCGATGTAATTTGCACCACAGCGGGCCATGCAACAAGAGTCGTTGTCAGAGATGTAATAAGCTAGGTCACGCAGCCAAGGATTGTAGGAGCTCACATCCTGCGAGTCAGAATCATTAACAGCAGCCACAAGCTCCACAGAACCAACCTCAGCAGCAACAACAGGGTAATAAGGGATGCTTTCAGTGCGGTGCTGAGGGTCACTTCAAGAGACACTGTCCATAGTTGAATCAGAATCAGAACAACAACAACAACCAAGGAAATGGGAACAACAATGATGGCAACGGTGCCAGGGGACGTGTCTTCGTGATTGGTTAGGGTGATGCAAGGAACGATCCCAATGTTGTAACGGGTAAGTTCCTACTGGATGACTTTTATGTTACTATTTTATTCGATTCGGGTGCGGATACTAGTTACGTGTCCTTAAAAGTTAGTCAGATGCTTAAGCGCACTCCAATACTTTTGAACACCAAGCACATTGTAGAACTAGCAAACGGTAAAAGTTTAGAGGCCACACACATAGTTAAGGGTTGTAATCTTATTCTTGCTGATCATACATTCTTTATCGACCTTATCCCCATCGCTCTTGGTAGCTTTGACGTTGTCATTGGGATAGATTGGTTATCTCAACATCAAGCGGAGATTCTTTGCAAGGAGAAAATCGTCCGCATTCCTCGTTCTGGAAGAGAACCTCTCGCTGTTCGTAGTGATAAGAGTGGTGCAGTCGTAGGCATCATCTCTTTCCTTAAGGCCCAGAAGTGTTTGCGAAAGGGCCACACATCTATTTTAGCCCTCGTTACTGACACCTCAACGAAAGAGAAGCAGATAGAAGACATTCCGATTGTACGCGACTTCCCTGAGGTATTCCCTGAGGAATTACCTGGTCTTTTGCCTCATCGTCATGTCGAGTTTCAAATCGAGCTAGCTCCTGGAGCAGCGCCTATAGCTCGTGCACCTTATTGCTTAGCCCCATCAGAACTAGAAGAGTTGTCCTCACAACTACAAGAGCTATTAGACAAGGGTTTCATTCGTCCTAGCTCTTAGCCTTGGGGAGCTCCAGTCTTGTTTGTGAAGAAGAAAGACGGTACCTTCTGAATGTGTATTGACTATCGCGAACTCAACAAGGTGACCGTGAAGAATCGTTATCCTCTTCCTCATATTGATGACTTGTTCGACCAGTTGCAAGGGTCGAGCTTTTACTCAAAGATTGATCTGAGATCGGGCTATCATCAACTGAGAGTCCGAGACGAGGACGTCTCTAAGACAGCGTTCAGGACTCGTTACGGCCATTACGAGTTTCTGGTCATGCCTTTTGGGTCGACGAACGCACCAGCGGTCTTCATGGATCTTATGAACCGAGTGTGGATAAGTTCGTTATAGTGTTTATCGACGACATCTTGATCTATTCTAAGAGTCAGGAAGAACATGAGTATCATTTGCGACTTATTTTGGAACTTCTTCGAACAGAGCAGCTTTATGCTAAGTTTTCAAAATGCGAGTTTTGGCTTCGCGAAGTCCATTTCCTAGGCCACGTGGTAAATGAGGATGGGATTCATGTGGATCCATCCAAGGTTGACTCAATCAGGAATTGGCCTGCACCTCGTACACCAACTGAAATCCGCAAATTCTTGGGTTTGGCGGGTTACTACAGAAGGTTTATCAAGGGTTTCTCAAAGATTGCGCAACCTCTCACTTTACTAACTCAGAAGGGTGTCAACTATCATTGGGGTGATGCACAGGAGTCCGCGTTTCAGCACTTAAAGGAGAGACTTTGTAGCGCACCTATTCTCTCGTTACCCGACGGCACAGAGGATTTTGTGGTTTATTGCGACGCGTCAATCCAAGGACTTGGTTGTGTGTTGATGCAACGTGACAAAGTCATAGCGTATGCATCACGCCAACTTAAGGTTCACGAAAGGAACTACACTACCCATGATCTGGAGCAGGGTGCTGTTGTTTTTGCACTCAAGATATGGAGGCATTACCTGTACGGTACCAAGTGCACCATTTACACCGATCACATGAGTCTCCAACATATCTTCGATCAGAAGGAGTTGAGCATGCGACAGCGTCGATGGGTCGAACTTCTGAATGATTACGAATGCGCCATCAAGTACCATCCAGGGAAAGCCAATGTTGTGGCTGACGCCCTCAGTCAAAAAGAAATGAAACCTAAGCGTGTACATGCGTTACAGCTTACCATTCAGTCTAACCTTCCTGCCCAAATTCGTGATGCTCAGGTTGAAGCATTGAAAGAAGAGAACATCAAGGCTGAGTCCCTGCGAGGATCGAAGAAACAGTTAGAACAAAAGGAAGACGGCACTTACTACGTAACGGGGCGCATCTGGGTCCCATTTTATGGAAATCTACGTGAGCTTGTGATGGATGAAGCACACAAGTCTCGCTACTCGGTACATCCTGGTTCGGATAAGATGTACCACGACCTCAAGACTACGTATTGGTGGCCTAGTATGAAAGCCAACATAGCAACCTACGTTAGTAAATGCTTGACTTGTGCGAGAGTCAAAATCGAGTACCAGAAACCATCAGGCCTACTTCAACAACCAGAGATCCCGACATGGAAATGGGAGCAAATTTCCAGGGATTTTGTTACTGGTTTACCTAGATCTCAACGAGGAAACGATACCATTTGGGTGATAGTGGAGTGATTAACCAAGTCTGCACACTTCCTGGCTATCAAGGAAACGGATAAGTTCTCCACTCTGGCAGACATCTACCTGAAGGAAATAGTTTCGAGGTACGGGGTGCCAACCTCCATCATTTCGGATCGTGACTCACGTTTTACCTCTGAATTGTGGCAAGCGATGCACAAATCCTTTGGCTCTCGATTAGACATGAGCACAGCATATCATCCACAGACGGATGGGTAGTCTGAGCGCACCATTCAAACTCTCGAAGACATGCTTCGAGCATGTGTCATCGACTTTGGCAACAGCTGGGAAAGGCACCTACCTTTGGTAGAATTTTTGTATAACAATAGTTACCACACCAGTATCCAGGTCGCTCCGTTTGAGGCATTGTATGGATGAAAATGCCGATCACCTCTGTGCTGGGCAGCAGTTGGAGACAGCCAACTCACTGGCTTAGAGCTCGTCGTCGACACGACTAAAAAGATTGCTCGGATACGACAACGAATGGCGGCAGCTCGTGACCGTCAGAAAAGCTATGCTGATAAGCGGAGGAAACCACTTGAGTTCCAGGTTGGGGATCGAGTACTACTTAAAGTCTCACCTTGGAAAGGTGTAGTTCGTTTTGGTAAACGAGGCAAACTCAACCCACGATATGTCGGGCCTTTCAAAATTACCGAGAAAATTGGAAAAGTGGCCTACAGACTGAATCTACCAGAAGAACTCAGTGGAGTTCACAATGTATTCCACGTGTCAAATCTGAAGAAGTGTCTGTTAGATGAGACCCTCATAGTTCCTCTCAAGGAACTCACCATCGACGATCAACTGCGATTCGTCGAAGAACCTGTAGAGATGACAGACCGAGATGTTAAGGTTCTCAAGCACACCAGAATACCTCTTGTTCGAGTTCATTGGAACTCCCGTCGTGGCCCAGAGTTCACCTGAGAACGAGAAGACCAAATGAAACACAAGTATCCCCAGTTGTTCGAGAAAAGTACAACCACTACTGAGGCTGAAGCTACTGCGGAATTTCGGGACGAAATTCCAAAACAACGGGGGGATGATGTGACACCCCAGGAAAACCAAGAAAACCACGCAACCTAACTAGCTTCCTCAGTAGCAATATGCTATATTTTGGGACGAAATTTCTTTCAACTTGGGGATGATGTGACAACTCGTATTTCAGAACCTATCTTTGCACTTTGAGATAAAATGTGTTTGTTTGAGATAAAATGTGTTTGTTTGAGATAAAATGTTATGTTATTATGTGGTTATGTGAATGAATGTATGTATATATATAACTTGGGTCGCACAACACCAACCAACACAAACCCATCAATCGCACAACACCTTTGGGCCGCGCATGTTAAATATAGTTGCACAATTGGCATCCATTCCCTCGGCCCACTATACTCGAACTCGAAACCTATGGGCAGCCCATGCAAGGGTTCGGCCACTCTCCTATATAAACCGACACAAAACCTTTGTGAGGTTTTGTTTCCTCATTATTTGCAAACACATAACACACACACCAAACCCTATTCTCCTTTTCTCCTCTTGAAGTCGGCAGCCGCATCTCACCTTCTTCGGAGCTTTCTTGTTCGGATAAATCCTTGAACCGGTTAGTGTTTTATGATTATTGCTTTGGTTGGATGATATTGTGAATTATATGTTCATACATGATAATTCCTGAATGATATAAATTGATGAAGTTTGGTGTTCATGTAATCGGCTCATATGCATAGTATGATTAGATCATTGTAGGGTTGATAAATGCATGGTGTTAAGATGATCTAGAACCGGATGTATGTAAATCGGCTGTGATGTGTTTGAACCCGGATGAATCGTGTGGATAGGTTGTATGTGTTAATCCTAGTGATTTAATCCTATTGAATGTTATGATAGGTTGTTGTCATGATTGGATGTTAATTAGGGTTTATATGAATTAAATGATGATTGCTTGATTTGATCGAGATATGCATGATTTGAAACTGTTAGTTTTGTTGATTGATAAATTGCATAAGTGGAAACCATGTAACTGATTGCCATGATTTCGGGATAATGAAAACTGATCAAACAAGTCCCTTAATCGCACAAGAGCCGAACGTACAAGCTCTTGAATCGCACAAGGGACTGATCACACAAGACAGTCTCACAAGATTGGTGTAACTGTTTAAGCACGCAATACAACTATGATATGCATGATCGCACAAGACTTGTGGATCGCACAAGCCTGTGCTGATCGCACAAGCCTTGGGCCACACACACATAGATGTGTGAGTTTGTTATGTTATTGGGCCATGCGGCCCAACTCAGTCGCACAAGCCCTAATGAGTCGCACAAGTTCATTAGGATCGCACAAGATTATTAAACTGGGAAATTGTTTGGGCCGCGTATGCTGTTGGGCTTCTTATTCGTGTGGGCCAGGTTCATGTTGGATCGCACAACATGTTGTGGATCGCACAAGGTTGTGCTAAACGCACAACATGTTGGGCCGAGGTGTTTAGTTGGGCTTCATTAGTGAATCGCACAAATGGTTCGGCCCAAACCATTTGGATCGCACAAGTTGAACTTTGGGTTTATTTAACTGACCTGTTTAACATGTCCTATGTGTATGCCATGTGTGCCATGATCATTACGTGTTCTTGATTTGCTAAATCTGTGTAAACATACGTGCACTACTTGAACCTAGACCTGAC
This sequence comes from Helianthus tuberosus, assembly GCA_030545235.1. Classification (NCBI taxonomy): domain Eukaryota; kingdom Viridiplantae; phylum Streptophyta; class Magnoliopsida; order Asterales; family Asteraceae; genus Helianthus; species Helianthus tuberosus. Next base: position 27,867,305 of record CM060432.1, read on the forward strand.
TTGTATGGTAACCATGTTAGGACGTGGTTGACCACTAGCAGCTCGATTAACCTTACGTGTATCTGCCGAGCTAACCTAAGGTGAGTTCACACTTTCTATAAGGCATGGGATTCCAGGTGGTTTGGGAATGGGTTAAGAAGTTAAAACGAAACCTACATATTCACCTTTAACAGAATATGTACCTCCATCCTCGTTGAGAAGGATGACAACATTAACCTGCGTATTCTCCTTGGATAGATTACGTACCTCCGTCCTCAGTTGGAAGGACGACAACCTATAACTTACTCGACAAAACTCTTTCATTAAGTCTCTCATTTTTATATCGACTTAATCGCCGGGCCAATGGCGAGCGGGTCATTAGTTAATAGCGCTATTAGGGTTGACAAGCCTCATGTGACAACCGTCAAAAATACAGGTATCCGTACAATTTAAATTACCATGATTAGTGCTTAATGACTGTTCTGAATAACGATTAACTGCTTTCTGATTACTACATCATACTTACATGTGCATCACATATTGCATGCTGTCGCATCATCATCTCATGCAAACCTTATTGACATACATGATGCACAAAGCACAGTTAGCACAGTTAACGGATAGAACACGAATATGCTGACGGGGTTCAGTACATAGACAGACAGTGTTTTGAGACCCAGTATAAGCCAGAAACCAAGTTCTACACTAGTATAGTGTGTAGGGAAGTAAGGACCACAAAACTGCTTTACTAAGTGATAGATAAAGTGCCGAAAAGTGCCTAAAACCCACTTAAAGTGCAGAATTTTGCATAATTCAGCATAAATTCAGTTTTTTAACAAGCTAGTCAAATGCAAAAATATGACTAAATGGTCCTGAATGATTTCCTAAGTGTCGGGAATTAAAAGTGTCACAAAAGGTAACATAATGAACACTAAACGGGATAGTTTGACGCTTTAACGAACCGGTATCTAACCAAATAACCGGACACTACCCGAAACACCAAAATTATACTAGAAACATTGTTTAATTATTTCTGAGCTAGTCATGATCCCTGAACACCCTAGCACCCACTAAATTATCTAGTAACTAACACTTGTAACTATACACTTGGATTTAAATTATAATCTAACTACATGGTTCAAGTTTACACTTAGACCCCCTCCCCATATCCTAGTAAATCGGCCACATGGCCTAATTATAAGATTTTATTGAATTGTTTAATGGGATATGCTTTGTACTTTGGAAGACATAAGACCCAAGGGTTAATCACTTGTTGGGGGTTATAAGAACAAACCATTAGATCACAATTCTCACAACATCTCACCACTTCCACCACACTTCTTCCTTCTCCTCCTCTCCTCCATTCTCGGCCGACCCCAAGCACACATACATCCATCTTCATTCCATCTTTCTCATCCATTCTAAGCACACCCAAGGGTGTTAAACTTCATTCAAGGGAGCTTGGAGCTTGTGGAACTTGAAGGACCTCTATTGATTGCTTTTATCCACCACATTTAACACCTTTATTCTCTTATGTTCATCCCTAGCCATAGAGCTAGTAGTAGGACTCTCATAACCCTTTGTTACTTCTAATTTTGTTGGTTAAAAGATGTTATACATTGATGATCATGATGAACACAAAAGAACATAAACATGAATCTTGAACATAAGCTTAACATATGATGAAATCTTAATGAAACTATGTTGTTTAGTGTATGTATGATGTTGGATTGTTATTTTCTTGAGATTATGATGTTGATCATCATAAGGAGCTTGCTAGATTGTGATTAAACACATGATCTAGCAAGTGAGAGGATGATTATGTGATGAAAAGAGATGAGCATCCTCATGTGTAAGCATGAACTTGAAAATAAAATGATTTCTTGAAAAATAATAATCAAGTGAGTTGATAAACTTATAGATCTAAGAATAATGAATGGTTTTCCAAAAGAACCAAGTTCAAAATGTGATTTTTAGAAGATCTTGGTTCTTACTTAAACTTACACTATTTTTGGTGATAAAATAAGTGTAGAAACACTAGAGAAACGAGAAGATTTAATAAAGAAACGTTTTTGTAAAACATGTTTACAAGTTGTAAACATCCCAATCTTTCAAGAATAAGATTTTTAAAGAAGTAAACACACTTTCAAGGGTAACTAAACCTACTAAAAACACTACCAAGTTACTACAAGCTTTTGTGAAAGATCAAGTTCATGTTGTTATGTAAATTGTAAAGTTTTGGCACTTGGTAAGTGTAAGTTGTCTAGGGTTAATTGCTGATCGTTGTGATGATTTTTGAAAAGAAAATGATATGCTTTAATAGCATGGACACCTCCATTTTTAGGGGAAACTATGGCAAAATTTTCTAAAAATATGAACACTTAGAAAAATATTTTCTAACAAGTATTTACAAGTGTATCTAACTATGGTTTTCAATATAAACTTTGCCATAGAATTTGTTACAAAAATACAAGTATTGGAGGTTGGTTTTTATAAATAAAAATGGATAAATATGTATTTAGCATATATATTTACATTAAAGACACATTATGTGATTATTTGTATACTTGTTGTAATAGTTATATTATTTTAGAATAATGTAATATAACTTAACAAAATACCAAGAACTTACGATCCAATATAATACCAAGAATATTAAGGAATAAATATATAAGTTACACACATAATATTGTGGAACCGAACGATAGAACGTAACTTACAAAATATTCCGAAAAATACCGTTATAAATATATTTTTGGTAAATATTATTTTGGATACAAAAGGGATGAAAGTATGATTTTTACAAGTTATATCATACTTTGACAAAAGGGAAAATATTTTTTTTGGGAAGTTAAAATATATTCTCTTGGAAAATTTAGAAGATATATAATTTTTGGGAAAAATATATATTTTTAGGACAATACATTATTTTTGGGACAAAATAAGTTATTATAAATATTTTCTAATGAGTGACTAGAAAATATATTAATTTGAAACTACAAATACAATAATACGAAAATACTTGTATGAAATACCCCCATCCTTGGGAAGGAAATACGAAAATAAATACTTGGGAAGTGTTGTTACAGAATTGTTGTTTGACAATTATTCCAAAAATAAATATAATTTAAGGTTAAAATAATTATTATTTTAACAAGTAATTATAACTTGGAATAATATTGGGAACATAAGAAACGTAACTCAAAAACGTAAATACTAAGCAAAGGCACGACCCGTCCGTCTAATAGACGTTAGTACACTGTAGGTAGTCGTGTTTGCTGAGGAGATTTGAGTTACCAGTGCTGAAGACGCAATACAGTGAGTTCATGTCCCCCTTTTCTTTTAACTGATTTCAGTTTTATAACTTCGGGGGTGGAATACATGTTACAATTATTACAAACGTTTTATACATGGTATGGTTAGCTAAGGAGGGTTACTGCTAGATCATGTGAAGGGTGGGTATAACACTTAAGGCCATTAATCCTCGTCGTAGGACTGAGGGACATGAGTGATAGATCTATTTGGGTGTAGCGAGCCCACACCCATGGGGACCAGGGTGGCCCATAGGGTGACTATGTCTTCCAGCCGGAGGCCCGGTACAAATTTGCTAGGTTTGAATTTTCCTCCACCATTTCACACATACCATTGGCTTTGCAACCCATTGATGATCTGTTTTTCCTTATAGCTACATACCAGGGACATACATACATACAGACACACTTTAAAGGTTTATTCATACACATACACATGAACTCGCTCAACTTTTGTTGATGATTTTAAACTACATGCATTTCAGGGAACAAAGTGGCTCTGGCAGGTGTGAGCATGTTTTCAGGCTGCGTTTAAATAAAAGATGTCATCCAAGTCTTTAGAGTTTAGGAGATGTATCTTACTTCTGGACGAGATACATGGTTCTAAGCTCGGTTTTGCGTAAGGTCTTTTGTCGAGTCATATTGAACTCCTTTAAACATGTTATGGTTTGTAACTTAAATTTGGTGTCGATGTTTCGAACAAGTATGTTATGGTATTTTCAAACTTAATTTATATGGATGAATATCTTATGGTTTTATCATATAGCATTGTTATGATTGAATGCTATGGTATTAAGAGGTCACATCAATAACAACGCTGCCGCAAAAGTCAGGGTGTGACACCTCACAACGTGCTGGGAGGACGGGCGTGTACTAATGGATCTGGGCACTTAGTTAATGATGATAGACATTGACGTAGGGCACAACTTTCTCAGTCAGTTGTCGATATGGTAACGATCTAGTGGTTACATGGGGTAGCCCCCACTGGTTATGGTTTGGGGAAAAAGGAACTGATTAACTACTGGTTTTCGAATGAACTTACGGCTTTTGAAACAACTTTAAACTGGACAACCAACCGTGAACTCGCTCAACTTTGTTGTTGACTTGTTGTTACATGCCTTGCAGGTCGATAGGTACTTAGCAGGAGTTTGCATAGGAGGTATCGTTGTGGAGCATGGACATTGAGTGTTCATGATGAACTTAAACACTTTTAGCTTATGAATTTGGGTTTTGAACTATTTGCTTCCGCTGAATTACTTAGACTTATTAAACTGTTTTCGAACACCAATTCTATTGTGTGGTTGGACTTTTATTTACTTTACTATGTTGTTCAATATGATTGGTGGCTTGATCCTGGTCAGTCACGCCTCCTGCGGTGATACTCCGCTGGTGGATTTTGGGGGTGTGACACATTGGTTCACTGCAAAATGCAAAAATTTGGGTTTCAAGTGATTGTTGATGAGATTTTCACAAGGCTCTCTGCAGAAGATATTGGCCGTTTCAAATGTCTTTCCAAGAATTTTATAGGGAATTGTCAAGTCATGGATTTCAGATGATGCATGCTCTCCGAAGTGGAGATTCAGTACAAAAGAAACTACTCTCCTTTAAAGACACGTCAATTGTCATTGACGACGTAGTTGCTGGTAATTTGGATGTTGTTAGAAGCAAAACCTTAAGTTTCCCTAACAATTTCCACCCTAGCTTCTTACGTATTCTATCGTCATTTAATGGTTTGTTGTTAGTTTGCAATGAAGGGATTTGATGTGAGCTGATTTTTTGGAATCCAACTACCAGGCGCTATAAGGTTTTGTCTGATGACTACTTCAATTACAATCATGATCGAAACTCTGATACTGGTGGAATTTATTTTGATCAATTCAATGATCTGAAAGTGCTGAACATCAGATGTTACCGTAATGTAGTTGCTGCTCGTGTTTACTCACGTCGTCGTGAGTCATGGAGAACAATAAATTTCAGTAGCGTAAACAATTATGGTTCAAGTGGTTATTCATGGTCTACAGGAGGTTATGCTAATAAAACCATATATTTTATGGTTTCAAATTATTGGTATCCATTAGGTGAGAGGAACATCGTTGCTTTTGATGTTCTGAGTGAGACTTTCAGAATGCTTCGTTTTCCAGAGAGTATTGTAGTCAATCCTTGCCAAGGGCATTTTTTGACCATCGCAAAGAGGCTGCATTTGATTGTTATTGGAAAGTCTGCTGAGCTAACTGCTGATTTGCTCAGATATGAAGAAGAAGAAGAAGAAGAAGAAGGCTGGATGAAGGTGTTTGTTTTCAATAATCCTCGTGTAGTTGATTATGTAGATAGGCGCCGAAGGACTAATATAATTGAACACAACAAGTGGCTGATAACAAGCATCTGGGGGGATATGGTTGAAGTTGATCTGAGCAACGAACTTCTGAAATACCTCCAACATGTTGACAACTACAATGGTCCGAAAGGAGCTTTACTTATCGGGACTACTCTTTCACCCATTGATTAGGAATTAGTATGCTGTATTTTATTGAATGTTGTTTGCTATTTTGATACTTGTAGTTTTTATATAATTAGTTGTGTTAAAATTATTAACCATGTTTGTTATTTAAATTAAGTAAATGAATATTTATGGTTGAGAGTAAAAAAGCTTGTAATATTGGCAAAGTTCGGTTTAAATAATCAAAGCTCTGTTATTGTGAATAGATGTTTGAAAATAAAACAGTGGTTGATACATCTGTTAACTTTGGTCAACAGATGGATGACTAAATGAATGTTGTTTCGGCCATTGATTAGGAATTAGTATGTTGTATTCTATTGATTGCTGTTTGCTGTTTTGAACTTTGTTTTTTATATAGTTACCTCAGTTTGACACTTGTAGTTTTTATATAATTAGTTGTGTTAAAATTATTAACCATGTTTGTTATTTAAATTAAGTAAATAAATATTTAGGTTTGAGAGTGTAAAGGTCTGTTTAAATCATCAAAGCTCTGTTATTGGGAACAGATGTTTGAAAATAAAACAGTGGTTGACACATCTGTTGACTTTGGTCAACAGATGGATGAACTTCGTATGCTGTTTTGCCCATTGATTAGGAATTAGTATGCTGTATTCTATTGATTGATGTTTGCTGTTTTGAACTTTGTTTATTATATAGTTACCTCTGTTTGACACTTGTAGTTTTTATATAATTAGTTGTGTTAAAATTATTAACCATGTTTCTTATTTAAATTAACTAAATAAATATTTAGGTTTGAGAGTGTAAAAGCTTGTAATATTGGCAAAGGTCTGTTTAAATTATCAAAGCTCTGTTATTGTGATTGAAAATAAAACAGTGGTTGATATATCTGTTGACTTTGGTCAACAGATGGATGAACTTTGTATGCTATTTCGCCCATTGATTAGGAATTAGTATGCTGTATTTTATTGAATGCTCTTTGCTGTTTTGAACTTTGTTCATTATATAGTTACCTCTATTTGACACTTGGAGTTTTTATATAATTAGCTGTGTTAAAATTATTAACCATGTTTGTTATTTAAATTAACTAAATAATTATTTAGGTTTGAGAGTGTAAAAGCTTGTAATATTGGCAAAGGTCTGTTTAAATTATCAAAGCTCTGTTATTGTGAACAGATGTTTGAAAATAAAACAGTGGTTGATACATCTGTTGACTTTGGTCAACAGATGGATGAACTTTGTATGCTGTTTCGCTCATTGATTAGGAATTAGTATGCTGTATTCTATTTATTGTTGTTTGCTGTTTTGAGCTTTGTTTATTATATAGTTACATTTGTTTGACACTTGTAGTTTTTATATAATTAGTTGTGTTAAAATTATTAACCATGTTTTTATTTAAATTAACTAAATAAATATTTAGGTTTGAGAGTGTAAAAAACTTGTAATATTGGCAAAGGTCTGTTAAAATTATCAAAGCTCTGTTATTGTGAACAGATGTTTGAAAATAAAACAGTGGTTGATAAATCTGTTGACTTTGGTGAACAGATGGATGAAAACAGATGTTTGGAACTACTGTTGAGATAAATCAGAGTGTTGTGGAGAAAACTGTGGTTGAAACCGCTGTTTGGTTAAAACGGTGGTTTAAAACCATTGTTGGGTTAAAATAGTGTTTTGTGAAGGGGAGGTTGAAGATTAATAAATTTTATATTTTTGTACTTTTTATACTCTAAACTTTAAGTATTTAAGGTTGAAGTTGAAGTTGGGGAGATATGGTTGAATTTGATTTGAGCAATGAAGTTTTGAAATACCTCCAACATGTTGACAACTACAGTGATCTGAAAGGAACTTTATTTATTGAAACTACTGTTTTGCCCATTGGTTAGAAATTATTATGCTGTATTTTATTGAATGTTGTGTGCTTTTTTGAAGTTTGTTTATTATATAGCTACCTCTGTTTGACACTTTCATATTTTATATAATTAGTTGTCTTAAAATTATTAACTATGTTTGTTATTTAAATTAATTAAATGAATATTTAGGTTTGAGAGTATAAATGATGAAAGCTCTGTTGTTGTGAACAGATGTTTGAAAATAAAACAGTAGTTGATACATCTGTTGACTTTGGTCAACAGATGGAGGAAAACAGATGTTTGAAACCATAGTTTGGTTAAATGTATTTGTTGTGGAGAAAACTATGGTTGAAACTGCTGTTGGGTTAAAACGGTGGTTTAAAACCACTGATGCATTAAAATAGTGTTTCGTGGAGGTTGAAGGAACATGTTTGAATGCAAATGTTATTTCGTTTACAAAAGATTAATAAATTGTATATTTTTGTATTTTTTATACTCTAAACTTCAAGTATTTACCGACTGACTTATTTATTTATTTTATTTATAAGTCTATATAAATATAACTATATTCATCATTTATATTTGTTATGCATGGTTTTCTAAGAAACGACCCGTGTTTGCACACAGGTCTTACCGCTAGTTATATATAATAAGTGAAAGTTATTTGGGCCACGTGTCAGTAGATGAGGGCATCGTTTTTTTCCCTTTTCCCGCCCAACAGTACCACTGCCCTTTATTCTCACCTTTTCACAAACCCTACTTCATTCTTCTCCTTCCCCTTTCCATACAAGATCCCCTTTCTTTCTGATGTTCATCCTTCTCCTTCTTCACATTTCCATCTCCTCAACAACGTCCGGCAAAGGTTACTTCTATTGGATACATCTGCGTTTGAAACCCCAAATCATGTACCGTCGAGTAGTTGAAGAACAGTATATTCATGTAAGATCTATTTTTTCATTCAGAAATTGTATTTGGCTTTATCTATTTTCTCATACTGAACACGATGAACCCTTTTGTACCCTCAGAAGAAGAAGCAGCTCTCCTAGGGTTTCTTATCGTACACGATGAACCCTTTTATACAAGCTCTTGTTAATCGGTGACACTTGTATGTTGTAATAATGTTTTTATTATTGTGTGTGTGTGTGTATATATATATATATATATATATATATATATATATATATATATATATATATATATATATATATATATATATATATATATATATATATGAATAACTTTGTTTGTAGCTTTTGATTTTGTCTTTCATTTGTTATTGTTTATTCAGATGCTTGCTTTGTTGTATCATGTGATTACGAGTAGATTGATTTTGATATGTTTGTAGTTTCTGTCTTTCACAATCTGTTTTGTTGATTTATTCACCCATGTTAGTAATGTTGGATGCTCCTATGTTTCTTGATCCTTTGTTTTTTTATTTCAACTTTCATACTATTATTCTAGCAATCCAAGTAGAATATATAGATTTTATGCTTATTTTTATTAGAGTGAATTGCAAATATTGTCCTTTATCTTTATACACATTTGCAGGCGGTGTCCTTTATGTTTAAAATTGACGAGTTTTGTACTTTATGTTTTAAAATCCTACACGTTATGTCCTTTAGGCCTAACCTAGTTAATTTTTTCAGTTAAATTTGATCATGTGCCTTGCACATGAGGGCAACTTTGTCATTTTACCTTTTAGGGACTAATTATATAAATATAAATAACTTAAATAAGAATTCCATTTATCTCTTTGTTTACTTCCACTCCTTTCTCTGTATCTATACCCACATTATCCTAAATAACCATTAGATTAACTGGGGTAAATAACAAAACCATTATCTGTCATGGGGTTGAGATATTTGGAACCCAATTCAATTTGGTCATTGTTTGAAAACAAAAAGGATAGATTACCTCTTCATGGATCCACACCAAATTAGAAAGAAACTTCTTGTGTTCATCAGGAACGGCTTTCATCAGTTCTGCATAAATATCAACAACACTTTGATACTAATTTCATGTTTAGAAAGCAAAGCAAAGCAAAGGCTAGTGAAAAAGATGAAAGCAAGCGACCCCTTCGTCACCATCAAACCGCCATACACCACCATCCCCACACCGCCGCCGATGTGCACCTCCACCCTTTCGTCACCATCAAACCACCATACACCACCATCTCCAAGCGACCACCCAACCAGAACCACTTCATCTACGCCGCCTTCATCTCCATCGTTAATCATTAGCAGGCAGCAGCGCTTCTCTGAAAATCTGATCGGTACGTTTAGATTTAACCTAGTTCTAGGGGGGATTTGCAAGGTGGGTTTTTTTTATCTAATCCCCAAATTGTTATGAATTGAATCTGAAAATTTGGGGGGTTTGTGTTTGGATGAAATTTTGGTGGTGGAGGTGGAGGTGTGGTGATTGTGTTGTTGCAACCGTGGTGGGTTGGTGGTTATGGTGGAAACATGTGGCGGTGGTGGAAGGAGGTTGTGGTGGTGTCAGCGGTGGTGGAAGGAGGTTGTGGCGGCGGTGGTGGTGGTGGTGGTTATGGTTGAAACATGTGGAAGCAGGTTGTGGCGGTAGTGAAGGAGATTGTGGTGGTGTTCTGGTTGAATTGTGGTGGACTGGTTGAAGTACAGAGATGAATTAAACAAGGAGATAGTCCCTAAAAGGTAAAATGACAAAGTTGTCCTCATGTGCAAGGAACATGATCAAATTTAACTGAAAAAATTTACTAGGTTAGGCCTAAAGGACATAATGTGTAGGATTTTAAAACAAAAAGTACAAAACTCGTCAATTTTAAACATAAAGGACACCGCCTGCAAATGTGTATAAAGATAAAGGACAATCTTTGCAATTCACTCTTATTATTATTATTATTTTATAGAGTTTGTTTATTAGAAGTAACCTCTGCCGGATCGTTGTTGGGGAGATGGAAATGTGAAAGAGAAGGAGAAGGACGGTAAATTCATTGTTGGATTGTTTATGTAGTTAACTAATTGAGTAGCTTAACTACTTAATTACAGAGAAGTTTTTGAGATTGTTTTTACACTTTATTATTTTTGCAGCAAGTTCTACTTCATTTGTTCATGTGGCAACTTTATATTTGCAGTCTTGTGAATTAAGGTTGGTTGTTACTTAATTTGTGTTTACTATAATGATTTTCAATTTCATGAAGTCATTGTTTAGATACTGATTTTGTTTTCAGGTCTGTTGATAGGTGATACCAGCCCAAAAGTTTAGGCTTCATCGCTTTTTGTTATTCGGTATGGTACTCATTTACAGTCCCACTTTCAATGAGGTTGTTTTAGTCATGTATTTGATTTTTGCCCTTTTCTTTTCAAATGAAGTTAGGGAGAGACGAATTAAAATGCTGGAGTGGAAGGCAATCTCAGATGAGTATAGGAATTTTAGTGCATGATTGAGATCAGTCGGACCCATGTATTATAAGTCATTGAATGTTTTAATCTTACAATCAGTTTTACTTTGTTTTTTAAGAAGGTGCTGTTGTCATGGACATCGAGGTGATTTCACATGCCTCCAAGTTGTATGTTTGGTGTAGAGCAATTGCATAAAAACTAATTTGTGACTTTTTTGAGTAATAATATAGTTAAATCTCTTCTTTTGCCATATAATTGTTGCATCATCTTCTTCCTTCTTCATTGCACAACACCAAGGTAACCTCAATTGGTCTGATTTATTTTTTGGTATTCGTAACCTTTTGATTTACTATTTATTGATGCATTGATTCATTTGTAATCACTTGCAGATCACCCGTCATCTCAATTTGAGCAATTAAACGGAGTTTTCTTAATCAGCACCGTAAGTTTCCTTCACTAATCTATGCATTATTAATTCCATGTAACATCTGTGCTTGTTATCATTGTGAACAGTTCAATTATCAATAAAACAATGTTATTTGATCCCAATGTTTGTTTGGTTGTGTTTTACATTTTTCGTGTTTTGACTTTTGTCCAATTTCAAACCCTATATCACTTTCTGGAGATTTATAGGCAAACTGGTGCGTAAACATAACCAGTTTAATGCGACAAATACCCTGGAACATCAACATATACTTAACATACCTTAAATAACCCTTACATAACTTAGAAATAAGTTTTGAAGGCTTTGGTATGGCAAAAACAAGTTAATTCGTGTACAAGGGGTTAAAGCGTCAACGTTGAAGTTTATGACTTTTCGGGTAACAATAAAGTTAACCGAGGGCTAAACAAAGTGGGTAAATGTCTTAAAGCCCTTATAAGTCAATTTAGAGGGCTCATTGTGCAAAACAAGACATGAAAACGACCTTTACAAGGGCCAGGGACCAAAATTGCAATTAAGAAAAAATTTTGTTGGATGACACCATGGGCTCGCGTAGCGCGAGCACTAACCATATGTGCAGTCGCGTGACTGCCTTATCTGGACAGAATGTTAAATTTCTTGGATTTTCTTGGATTCTTGTCTGCCATAGCCCTTGTAAACGACCTTTGAACGATTTTCCTCATCTTGCTTGGCCCCTAAACACCCCCTAAACATCTAGGGACACTTTTTAAGATGTTGTGGTCACTTGTAGACTTGTGTGTCAACAAATTGTGGTGTTGAAATCACTATAAAAGGCCATAAGTTGCAACAAGTTCTTCACACTTCACTTCTGCATTTCTGGAGCATTTCTGGAGCACAAGTCTTCTCTCAAGTGATCTCTGGTCATTCTTAGGACTCTTGTAAGTTTGCCTAACCTTCCTTAGTTTAAGTTTTAGCTTAGTTTAGCTTAAAAGTCAACCGTCGTAATTAACGGTTGACTTAACGATTAATCACTAACGGTCCAGTGATTAGTCGAATCAAAAGTAGTTATAAGTTGGTAATTATGTGGGTAATAAACCCTTAAAAGGGTTCCCCCTGATTCCCACTCTAACTAGGTCAAAAGTCGGGTCAAACTTGCTAATAAAAAGTCAACAGAATTGTTAATTTCTAATTTATGCATAATTAGCAATGTAGAACATATACAACCTATTTGATCATTAATATAACTTAGTAATTAGTGTAAAAACATGTCCAAACCTGTTCAACCCGACAATTTCCTGTTTAGACCCGGTTCGGAACCGAAAGTCGCATAGTTTGACTTTTACTTTGACTTTCAGTTCTGACCCGTTTAGGCATGTTTTAGAAATGCCTCAGAGCTTTAATTGGACTAAGTTACATACTAGTATAACCCTCTGTGATTATACACCTTGGTTTATTAGTTATCCAATTAATACACATGTTTCCGTTAATTGCTCATATATTGACCATTATGCCCTTTTTACCTTAAAACGTGATTTTTGAAAATGTAAAAGAGTAGAAACCTTTGTTACTGATATATAAACTTGTACCCAAAATTTGAGATCAATTGGTGGTGAAGATTGAGAGTTATGCTCATTAGCGCAAAATGAAAGCTTTATGTTAATTAAATGGCGTAATTAGCGTATAGCCTAGTTAAGCCTACTTTTTGATATCAAAATTATTACCCCCTGATGTAATATATTATTTTTGGATTTTTGAAGATTTTTAATTAATTTTAGGCCGAGCATAACTCATAGTCATAGGCTTAATCCGGTAATTGTCGGTTTTGCCCTTGCGGGCCATAAAATGAGTTTTACATATCTAAACGACTCCAAACCTTTTGCTACTGATCTTAAATGATAAATAAATTATTTTAAGCCTTCTGGAATGATAAAAATATCAGCTTTATGTATATAACCCGGAAACGGCTCCTAATCGCCTTTCTAAGCATTTATAACGCATAGTATGTACTAGAACCATTTTAGACATAAAAGGGTTGATACCTACTGATATTTTAGGTAAATTATAATGTTTTAACAGTGAGCAAAAGTTGTTTAACTCAGACTTCAGTTTTGAGCTTCACGGCTTATGTGAAATTACCAAAATGCCCTTACGGGGCATAGTTTGTGTTTAAATACGTTTTGGGCATAATGAAAGATATCTTACTGATGTCACAACATATTTGGGGCATAATTAACTTAGGAAACCTGTATATGGCTCTTACGAATACCCGTCACGCTTATTACGCGTTCGGTTCGGTTTATGTAACTAGTTTACATAAATTAGCCAAAGCGGGTCAAACCTTATCGGTTTTATCTCAAAATTCAGAGTGTGTACGAAATACCCATATTAAACAAGTCTTCAAACTTGTCGGGTCTAAATCACATTCTATCCGATCTTCCGACTTAGGTCCGGTTTATTAATGTAGTTACCTATATTAGGTGCCGTTTGATATTCCGTGATCTCTAGCATTGCTTGGTGGTTATCTTAGGACTTCTGAGAAATCTCAAGTGAGTACATAGACCCCTCTTTTACTATTTTCCAAACGTTTTGGGGTGGAACACATATGCCTACTTGTTACTTTCATGCTTTCCATGTTTTCACATCATATACCTGCTATGTTTGTTAGTACATTATAGTACATGATTTCATTACATTTCATGCTATGTATGCCCATTGTGAGCGTATTTAGTACATTGTTTTACTTTACATTTCTGCTATGTATGTTGACTGATAGCATGCTAGCACATTGATTTACATGACTTTCTGCTTTGTATGTTAACTTAGCATACTTAGTACATTGTTTTCGTATAACATGTTCACTTTTGCTATGACATTTGGTTTACACAAACGAGACTATTATACATTCATTAACATTAGCTACGCCGCTCGGTAGTAAGTACTGGTACCATAGGACTTGACAAATCCCATTCCTGACATCCCGGGTTTGTTTGGATGTAAGGAATGACTGAATCCGAAAACATTTCTTTTGATAACCTTGACTGAAAGGGTTTATCCGACTGTCTCAAGGCTTGAATGTATGCGTTAACTTACCACATAAATGTTTGTATCAATGTAACATGCATTACTTTGCAAAACATAACTTTTTGATATATTCAAAATACTTTGTTTTGTACATTTATACATTTTGGACTATGTGACAATACTTTACTTACAATACATAACTTTTGTTACACATTACTTGACTACGTTTGGACTTTTAAACATTTGACATGGCTTATACAAGGACTTTTGACGATTGGTTTAAACATGGACTTTATACGTTGGTGGTTTGTTTAAGTGATTTGAGTAACGAGGCATGTGTAATATGATACAAGCATGGTGGATACGCTGCTAGTACTTCCTATATATAAGTGTTTGTATGGTATTACATATTGTAGCGTTATTTGAATCATTTCAATTTAGACATATGACATTTTATACAAATAACATACTTTTCACAAGACATTGTTTTACAAAACAACTTATCTTATGCAAACTCATTTTACTTGGTTATTTATTTAACCATACTTTATGATCTTATTTATACATATCATCTTATTTTATCACTTTTCAAATGATTTACAAGACAAAACAATTTACAAGGTTCATGACTGACTGTTATTAAACAATTTCTTAAACTTAAGTCATGAATCCTATTTTCACAAAACATATGTATCTCCCAGGCATTTTTATGCTGACGTACCTATTTTCACATGTGTTTTCAGGAGCTTTTCCATAGGATGATGATCGTGACACTAGGGCGGACCTGTGCCTTAGAGACATAAAACGAAGATAGACTTAGTTTAATTATGTTATAAACTCTTTATTTCCTGTATCGACAATGTAACACGCTTGTTGATAAATAAAATACAACTTTTAATGCCATGGTTATGAAACAATTAATTCTGTTACAACACTCCCCGACGTTTTCCGCCACGTTTTGTATGTTCTACGTGGTCGGGGTGTGACATTCCACATGTTTTTTTATTCTTAATCGTCGATTCTGTTTCAGGTACACTTTTTGCTATTAGTTCCACGTGTTTTTTTCAGATTAATTGTTGCTATATATATATATATTGGTTTTGTTTTGATGAAAAGGGAAAACGTTCGAGACGTTTGAGAAAGTGGAACCGAATAAAACATAGTGGATATTGCTGAAGGAGATAAAGATGATGTTGATTTGGCTGTTGAAGCTGCACGTTGATCCACAATAAGCACTGCCCAGCTAAGTTTCCTACAATGACAGTGGTTATAACAAGTTAATAAGGCAAAGCACTAATCTGCCTAACAACTGTTGGATATAAAGATTGTTGTACACATAGACTGATGAACATAATCCACTGTTGAAGACCAAAGCACTGATGAAGACCAAAGCCCTGTTGAAGACAAGCACTAATGAACCAAATTCCTGATCAACCAAAGGTGAACCACTGCCCAACAACAACAGTGGTTCAACATCAATATCAGTTATTCTACCTTTGTTTATGTTAACAGTGTTTATATGTAACAATATTTATCACATCAGTGTTTTATAGTCTGTCAGGTTGTTAGATGTCACCACCTTAGTGTTTATATGTAACAATATTTATGACATCAGTGTTTATATCTAACAGTGTTTATCACAACAGTGTTTATATGTAATAGTATTTATCACATCACCTCAGTGCTTTGATCTGTACTATAAATTGAACAGTTGTTTGATCTTTATACTAATAAATAAAAATGAAGTACACTTGGATGATTATTAAGCTCCTCATTTTGATTGTTTGGGTATAGTATTCTTGAAATTGGTCTTTTTTTGCAAACAGATGTTTATGGGCAAACATCTGTTTAAGCTCAAACATTTGTTTATGGCCAAACATCCGTTTATGGCCAAACATCCGTTTATGGCCAAATATCTGTTTAAGGTCAAACTTCTGTTTAAGTCTAGACAACTAATATATAAGGCGGAACATCTGTTTAAGTCCAGACAACTGATATATAAGGCGAAACATCTGTTTAAGCCCCAACATCTGTTTAAGTCTAAATAGATGTTTAACCAGATCCACTGTCTACTCATATTTTAACTCTCTTCAAAATAGTTAAAAATGATAATTTTCATTAATCCTTAAAATTCTGTTACAACCACTGTGTTGGTTCAAACATCTGATTGTTAAAAGTTATCCACTGCTGAAAGACAACCTCTGTTTCTTCATTCTTCATGTTGACCACTGACTGACCAAACATCAATGTTTCAATCACTGTTGGCTACCCACTGATAGTTAAAAAACAGCCACTGCTCACATTTTTATTGTTGACATCCACTGATATTGATCATCAGCGGTTTCCCTAAAAAACAGCCACTGCTCACATTTTTATTGTTGATGGGGTTAATTAGTGATAGATTGAAATTATCAAATGAAAACTAGAATTACAATAAAATTACCATTTTACCTAATCGTTAGATTCCAATGAGATAAGAGTTCCTCCAACATTGTTTTCATGATAAAAATTAAAGTTCAAATAAAAAATAAAAAAATTCTTGATGACAATTTGTTGCAAATCAAATCAGTAATTAATGCTAATTTCTTGAGTTTGGAACATTGAAAATATGCAAAATGTGAATTTCAAATTGACGGTTATTATCTCTTAATTAAAGTTAAAATAAAAATTACAAAAGTCATCATGACAATTGCTTTCAAATCAAATCAGTAATTACTGATAATATCAATAATTTTGAAATTCAAAATATGCAAAATGGTAATTTAAAATTGACGTTCTCTCTCTTTTTTCCCTACTTTGCATATCATTTCTAATATTTAATTACTTTAATAAAGCAGGATATAAGGATATGCACTACTTACCTTTCAAATTACATTTGCCACTGCATTCAATCTAAATTGTGAATGGAGAATCGGTAAGCTTGAATTCCAACCTTGTTATTTTTTTATGAACATCTATGCTAATTGTATTATCATATTACGTTTATCAATAGATATATTTTGCGTATTCTTTTTTTTATGTACAGTCTTCAAATGGAGGTTGCAAAGGTTAGCATGCTTAACGATCTTAATACATTCTCAAACAACTATTCGATTAGAGTGAAGATTGTTAGCATGTCGAGGAAGATGATGAAGGAAAACAAAAAATGAAATATATCGCCTTGATATGATCTTCATGGATGAGATGGTACCGTATATATTTGTCTAATATTTTTTTTGGACATATGAATACACAAATGTTATATAACACGTTTTTTATTTAATCAGATGTTTCATATTCTTAGGGAACTATGATACAAGCCAGCTGTCTGCATAAGATGCTAGGAAAATTCAAAGACTTCCTTCAGCTGGATGAATGTCTTCTTATCACCAAACCATCTCTTGCTGCTAATAAGTCCTCTGCTAAGTATACCAACAGAAATGACAAAATATCTCTGTATTTCTATACTTCTGTTGAGAAATGCCTTGACTGGTCTGGACCGAAATACCGTTTTAATTTCGTTAACCTCAAGGATGTTGTTCAAATTAAAATTGAAGTTAATACGGTTATTGGTATGTAAATCACTACATGATATATATGCACTGTTTTGTCTTAATTTTTTTTCATGATATCGCTTCTTAATGCTGTTTTCTTTTAACAATATATTTTTGTTTATAGATTGGATTGGTTATGTTTCAATCTAGAGGATACAACAAAGAAGGATGGGAGCAAGGGCAAGAGACTTAATCTTAGAGTTGAAGACCTTGAGTGAGTTCTTTTTATTAAGTTGTTGCATTTTGACGTTTAAAGCATTACAAGGTTGCTTGATGTTATTATGTTTTATGTTAATATTTTAGAGGTCAAAAGTGTCCGGTTACTTTGTGGGATGCTTTTGCTATTGACATTTTTTCTTACATTAATGATAAGAAACGAGAGAAACATGTTGTTATCCTTTTTCATTTTGGTATGGTCAACCTTTACAAAGGTACAATTTAAATTTAGTTAGTTTAATTTTTATTTATTTAGTAATTTATACTTATATTTATTTATATGTTTTAATTTTGACACTGTTTATATTGATCTACATTTGGTTTTATTTTTAAATTCAGGCAAGCGTGGAGTTGCAAACGGGTTTGAGCTTAGCAGACTTTTTATCGACACTGACATTGAAGAGATATCCTCTTTTAGGAAGAGGTATAGTTAGTAATATGCATATAAACATTAAACAGTATTATTTTGATTTTACATTTACTTTTTACGTTTTAATTTGATCACATG
Source organism: Helianthus tuberosus (assembly GCA_030545235.1). NCBI lineage: Eukaryota > Viridiplantae > Streptophyta > Magnoliopsida > Asterales > Asteraceae > Helianthus > Helianthus tuberosus. The sequence goes on from CM060432.1 coordinate 27,885,958, forward strand.
AATCTGTTTAGGTATGTAGAGAAAATTTCTGCTTCATCTTCATCAAATGAGCATGTTGGTTCTTACGTTATCTCAAGTGTTGAAGATGAGTTCCTTAATAACCCTGATTTCATGCTTATTGGTTTTCTTGGAACCATATTAACGGTGTGTATTTTCTTATAAGTACTTTACATGCTGAGTTTTTTTATAGTCTTTTCTAAGGATTATTATTTTTGTTTGATATCGATAGACAAAGAAAGTTTTGGTTCTCGGCACAATCACAGCCATATGCACTGATAAACTTTGGTATTACAATTGTAACAACTGTGCTTGTAATCACTATGAACAGTTCTGTTATCAATAAAACAATGTTATTTTGATCCCAATGTCTGTTTTGTTATGTTATACATTTTTCATGTTTTGACTTTTATGTAATTTCAAACTCTACATCGCTTTCTGGAGAGTTATACGCAAACTAGTGCGTAAACGTACTCAGTTTAATGCGAGAAATACTCTGGAACATCAACATATACTCAACATACCTTAAATAACCTTTACATAACTTAGAAATAAGTTTTGAAGGCTTTGGTATGGCAAAAACAAGTTAATTCGCTTACAGGGACTAAATATGACAAACTGCGAAAGTATGTCAATTTGAACTGTAACGAACATTCCGGAACATAACCATAAGCTAAACACACCTTAAATATCCTTGACATAGCTTAGAAATAGGCTTTGAGGGGTTTGGTGTGCTAAAATAAACTTTTGGAACATTCAAGGACTAAAAGTGTCAAAAAGTGCACAAGTTTGCATTTTCGCGCATAACTTACGTTCTGAATACATCTGGACATCCAAAAATTTATGTAAGCATGACTACATTATATTTTAGTGTTCGCCTTAAGAAAAATCCATTCGTTTCGTCATTTGGATCGTTTTTCGCGCTTATGCGCATTTCGTCGTAATTAAGCGAACATCGCGTTCGTACGACCAAACGAACCATCATCCGACCTATTTTTGAACATGTTTCATGTCCACAATGTTTAGGCAACATTTTAGGGCCTTAAAGATGGCTTTACGGGCCTTGGAAGTGTCGGAAATGCCTTGAAACACGTGCAGGGACCAAATGTGTAACTTTTGAAACTTGCTGATTCAGGAGAGGTGCTCGCGTAGCGCGAGCCCATGTGGCTTATCCGTCGCGCTACGCGACTGACTGATCTGGGCCAGATTCAATGTTTAATCACAAGTTGCAGCCACTTTAATCCTCCACCACATGTTTGCAACTTGCTTAATCACTAAGATTAGGAACATATGTGGCTCCATAACCTTTGTGACAAGTGTACGCACGAGATTAAGGCACGTTAATCGACAAACGATCCTAACGGTGGTGCATATCCTATAAATACCCAACACCCACTTACTTCATTTCCCACAAATCTGATTAAGAAAGCTCTAAGTTGGAACCTTCGTTTCATACCTGAGCTATTTTTATCTGGGTTAGCATTCGGGGACCCTTCGTAAGTATTCTTTCGTTCTTTTATCGCTTTTCGAGCCCGAAAGTCAACTATGTTTGACTTTCGGCATTGACCAGGTTATGGTCAATAAGAAGTTCGTTTGAACTTCATAACGTGAGCGTAATCACGATGGTCATAGTCCCTAGTGACTATACCTACTGATTACCACGTTATCTAGGCTCAGTGACGAGCCGTAGTTTCGGCCAGAATACGTATTCTTTCGTATTTTGTAACCAAACTACCCTTAGGTATCAAAACCGTTTGTTTTGATACCAAACTTATTTTCTAAACTTAGTTAAGCATGTTTTAACATGCTTAACTCGTCACTTTTAGTTTAGTGCTTATATAGGGTCGTAAGGTAAGCGATCTAAACAATCGCTTATACTTTCGAACCCGACCCAGTTTGGTCGATCATTAGGATCCGACCAAATACATTAGGTGACCATAGTGTAGGGAATAACCTTCCGAGGTTATACCTTATGGTCACGACGTTTAAGTAGTTGTATGATAGGTAGTTTATATGCCTTAGGTAAATTACCAGAATACCCTTTTCATACATAATTGGTAATTTAGCATATGTAACCTAAACTTTTGTCACGTAACTGATTATGTAACATGTTTAGGCATATAATACTTATCATAGGACTAGTTAGGCGGTCCGAACGCGTTTCACGCGCACGACACGTTAAAGTAGCATAAGCTTCCTAAACGGGTCGTAATGGGTCGTAAACAATTATGTTAAGTTTCATTTAGCATGTAGGCTTTGTTAAACCATATCACGTGAGTTCCGACACTCATTTGGTTTACAAACCCTAATGCTACCCAGTCTTCTGATTTAGGTCCGGTTTATTAACATAGTTACCTATATTAGGTGCCGTTTGATTCCGAGATTTCTAGCGTTGCTTGGTGGTTATCTTTATACAACTGAGCAATCTCAAGTGAGTACATAGAACCCCCTCTTTTAAATGTTTTCAAGGTGTTTATGTGAGTACATAGACCCCTCTTTTACTGTTTTTCCAAACTGTTTTGGGGTGGAACACATGTGCCTACTTGTTACTTTCCTGCTTTCCTGTTTTCACATCATATACATGCTATGTTCGTTAGTACGTTATAGTACATGATTTCATATCATTTCATGCTAGGTATGCCCATTGTGTGCATTACTTGGTACATTGTTTTACATGACATTTCATGCTAGGTATGCCCATTGTGTGCATTACTTAGTACATCGTTTTACATGACATTTCATGCTAGGTATGCCCATTGTGTGCATTACTTAGTACATCGTTTTACATGACATTTCATGCTAGGTATGCCCATTGTGTGCATTACTTAGTACATCGTTTTACATGACATTTCACGCTATGTATGTTCATTTGATTACATACTTAGTGCATTGTTTTTCACATGCTCACATTTTGTTATGACATTTGGTTTGTTTACATGGGACAATATATCCATTAACATTAGCTACGCCGTTCGTTAGTAGGTAGTGGTACCATAGGAATTGACAACTCCCGTTCCGGACATCCCAGGGTAAGGGGACAGAAAGGAATGACCGAATTCGTTGACATTTAGACAGATAGACCTTTAATTTGTTTAAAGGGTTATCACCACAGTCGCCAGGCTTGGATGTATGCATATTCACAATACCGCATAAATGTTCATATTAAATAGTTGCATGCATTTACACAAAACATAGCTTTGATTTAAACCAAGTTTTACTTCAATACTTTGTTTTCGTGCATATGGTTTAGTTGAGACATTTCGCTTGCCATACATGACATTTTGACATAGACATTTGACATGGATAATTGACATAGACATTTGACATGGATATTTGACATAGACATTTGATATGATTTACATCTTGACATAAACACTTTGACATATCTTTCAATACATTTGACAATTGGTTTGGTTTGATTAAGTGATTAAGTAACGATGCGTGTGTAATATGATACAAGCATGGTGGATACGCCGCTGGTACTTCCTATATATAAGTGTTTGTATAGTATTACATGGCGTAACGTTATTTGAATCATTTCAGTTTGATACATATAACATTTTATACAAATAACATACTTTTCACAAGACATTGATTTACAAACAACTTACCTTATACAAACACATTTTTACATGGTCATTTATTTAACCTGACATTTACTTATACATATCATCTGATCTTATTGTTTTCAAATGATTTACAAGACAAAACAAATTACAAGGTTCATGACTAAACATTTTTCTCAAACATAAGTCATGAATCTTATTTTTTTCACAAACCTATGTATCTCACAGGCATTTTTATGCTGACGTACCTATTTTCACATGTGTTTTCAGGTGCTTTTCCATAGGATGTTGATCACGATACTAGGGCGGACCTGTGCCTTAGAAACTTTAAAAGAAGATAGACTATGTTTAATTATGTTCTGAACTCTTTAATTACCTGTTTGAAACAATGTAACACCTTTGTTTATAAATAAAATACAACTTTGTTTGCCTTGGATTTGAAACAATTAATTCTGTCGCAACACGCCCCGATGTTTCCGCCGCGGTTTGTTGTTTTACGCGGTCGGGGTGTGACAGAAGAGTTGGTATCAGAGCCAATGGTTATAGGGAATTAGGTTATTAGTAATGCTTTGACCTAGACTATAACTTTTCTAGGAACCTAACACAAGTTATCTTGTGTTTAGATTTTAAAACATGTACATCACCTATCCTTAGGTGATTAACAAAACAAGGAACCAAAAATTTTTCCGAAACGATTTTTGAAAAACAATCATCTGTTTTTGAATAAATTTTTACAAGGTTTTGAACCCTCAATTGTAAGGTTTTGAACCCTCTGTTTTATGGTTTTGAACCCTTTTCAAGTTCGGTTTTTGGCCTTGTGCCTTCAAATTTTCAAAATCCCGTCAAACGTTTTGGGTTTTAAATAATGTGAACGTGTGCAAACTGGAAGGGTGAATGCCTGTATTCTGAGTTTTCTGTCTAGGCAAGCACTTCGTATACATCTCAACCAGACGCAGAGACCAGTTGTGCTTACCTGGGAATTCTTGGGATGAGTGTTCACTTATAGGCGAGCATGTCTTCATTATACATTATTTTTGACCCATTTACTTTGATTAGTCACTGTGTGTCGTTTGTTTGCTTTGTGATACGGACGAATGACCACCATCTATGCTGTTTGCAATTCTTGTTTTTATCATCTCATTCTTTTCATCCAATCATCTCACTCGTTTCTTTTCATGTTTCCTCTTTTAGAATGCCTCCTCGACGCGAAAATCCGATAGCAACTGCCGAACTGGCAGAAATCATTTCAGAGCAGATGGCTGCTCAATTTCCAAATCTCTTTGCTCTGTGGAACCAGGCCAACAACAACAACAATGTTCCATGCAAGTACAAGGATTTTAACCAGGCTAAACCACTCAAGTTTAGTGGTTCTGAGGGAGCGACTGGGCTTCTTCAGTGGTTCGAGAGCATAGAGAATACTTTTCGCCATGTGCAGTGTCCGGATAATCGCAAGGTCGAGTTCTCCTCGAGCGTATTTCAGAAGAGGGCTTTGACATGGTGGAACGGGGTTATGAGAGACCAGGGTGCAGAAGTTGCTCTCGCACAGACATGGGCTGAACTTAGAGCCCTTATGATGAGGGAATTCTGTCCTCGCCATGAACAGCGAGCGTTGGAGAAAGAGTTTGATGTTTTGAAGCAAGATAGCGGTGAGCACAGGGCTTATACTGATCGGTTTGAAGAGTTGAGTTTGCTTTGCCCGACTATGGTCACCCCACTCGACAAGGCTATCGAGAGATACATCGATGGCCTACCTGACTCGGTACAAGACATTCTTACTGGTAGTAACCCTGCCACACTTCGTCAGGCGATCGAGTTATCTGCGACATTGACTGAGTCGCAGATCAGGAAGAACAAGTTACATCGGAAGGGTGACAAGGGCAAGAAGCAGTCGGGTGACAAGGAAGATAGCAAGAAAGGTCAAAACTTGAATGGAAAGAACTCTGGTTCTTCGAAGAGGGCAAAGAAGCGTAAGGCTTCCCAAAATTTTGCTATCACTGCTCAAGCTAATCTGGCAGCTCCCAACCAACCTGCACAGCCTCCAGCGAAGAAACCCTATTCAGGGAATGCACCTTTGTGCAATAGATGCAACAGTCACCACCAGCCACATTTTCCATGCCGTTTCTGTACTAACTGTGGGAAATCAGGTCATCTCGCCAATGTTTGTCGATCTGCTCAGAATCCCGCGGTTCAGAACCCGGCTCAACAAGTTGCTCAGCCTCCTGCTCCGCAACAGGGTCAAGCTGCACGACCACAATACCCACCAGGTGCTTGTTACAATTGTGGGGATCTGACCCACTATAGAAACCGGTGCCCAAGGCTAGCCAACCAGAACCAGAACCAGAATCCGGCTCCGGCTCGAGGCCGAGTCTTTAACATGAATGCCCAAGAGGCACAGGCTGACGATAATGTGGTGAACGGTACGTTCTTTATTAATAATCAGCCTGCATCTGTTCTTTTCGATTCTGGTGCCGATAAGAGTTTCGTGTCTTTGTCTTTTGAGCAAATGCTTCGCGTGTCTAGAACGAAACTAGGCAAATCTTTGACAGTAGAGGTTGCTAATGGTGAACCCATTATTCTTGATTCTGTTCTTCGCAACTGCCAGTTGAATCTTAACGACCATCTTTTTCCTATTGACCTCGCGCCTATGCAACTTGGAAGCTTCGACGTTATTGTGGGAATGGATTGGTTATCCAAGAATCACGCAGAGATAGTTTGTTCTAAGAAGATTGTTCGTGTGCCACTTTCGACAGGCGAGATCCTGCAGGTTCAAGGTGAGAAGCCTACCGGTGGTCTCAAACTCATGTCTTGTTTTAAAGCTCGGAAGTATCTGCAGAAGAACTATGTGGCTTTCTTAGCACATGTTACAGAAGATAAAGGCAAGGGTAAGTCTATTTCAGATATTCCTGTCGTTCGGGATTATTCTGAAGTGTTCCCTGAAGATTTACCTGGTCTACCTCCAGCACGCCAAGTCGAGTTCCGCATTGATCTCGTACCTGGTGCAAACCCCATTGCCAGAGCTCCATATCGTCTTGCACCGTCTGAGATGCAAGAGTTGTCTAAACAGCTTCAGGAGCTCTCTGACAAAGGTTTTATACGTCCTAGTTTTTCACCATGGGGTGCTCCCGTTCTTTTTGTCAAGAAGAAGGATGGATCCTTTAGGATGTGTATCGATTATCGTGAGCTTAACAAGCTTACCATCAAGAATCGATATCCTCTACCTCGCATCGATGATCTCTTTGATCAGTTACAAGGCGCTTCTTATTTTTCGAAGATTGATCTACGTTCTGGGTATCATCAACTTCGGGTGCAAGAAGAAGACATTCCGAAGACAGCATTCCGTACTCGTTATGGACACTACGAGTTCACAGTCATGCCATTCGGTTTGACTAATGCTCCTGCTGTTTTCATGGACTTAATGAATAGGGTCTGCAAACCTTATTTGGATCAGTTCGTCATTGTTTTTATTGACGATATCTTGATTTACTCTAAGACGCGAGCTGATCACGAGCAGCATCTTCGTCTTACTCTGGAACTCCTGAAGAAAGAGCAACTTTTCGCCAAATTCTCCAAGTGCGAATTTTGGCTTAAAGAAGTTCAATTTTTGGGACACATTATCAACGAACGAGGTGTTCATGTAGATCCCTCCAAGATCAGTGCGATTAAGGATTGGGATACACCTACTACTCCTACTGAAGTTCGTTCATTTCTTGGTCTAGCGGGTTATTATCGCCGCTTCATTGAAAACTTCTCTAAGATTGCAGTTCCTCTAACTGCTCTAACTCAGAAGAAAATGCCCTTTTATTGGGGATTCAGACAAGAGGAAGCTTTTCAACACCTGAAGTAGAAGCTTTGCGATGCGCCTGTTCTATCATTGCCCGAGGGTGATGATGATTTTGTTGTGTATTGTGATGCATCGAAATTGGGCCTTGGCTGTGTTCTTATGCAAAGGAACAAAGTCATAGCTTATGCATCGAGGCAGTTGAAGATACATGAGAAGAACTACACCACTCATGATCTTGAGTTGGGTGCAGTTGTTTTCGCTCTCAAGATCTGGAGACACTATTTGTACGGTACAAAATGTGTGGTTTTCACGGACCACAAAAGTCTTCAGCATATCTTCAACCAGAAAGAACTCAACATGAGACAACGACGTTGGGTTGAGCTTTTAAACGACTATGACTGCGAAATTCGCTACCATCCTGGTAAGGCGAATGTCGTAGCTGATGCATTAAGTCGCAAGGAACGTACTAAGCTTCATTGTGTACGTGTTCAATCTGTTATTCAAGCTCGATCCGATATCCAAGCACGCATTTCTCAGTCTCAACAATCTTGTGTTTCACAAGGATTGATGGATAAGGAATTTCCCTATCACATAACGCCTGCTTTGGAACTGAAGGACAATGGATCATATTACTTCATGGACCGTTTGTGGGTCCCAAGCCAGGATGATCTTCGTACCTTGCTTATGGATGAAGCCCATAAGTCTCGTTATTCTATTCATCCGGGCTCAGATAAAATGTATAAGGACCTTCGTACTCACTATTGGTGGCCTGGTATGAAGAAAGACATTGCCTTATACGTATCAAAATGCCTTACTTGTCTTAAGGTTAAGGCTGAACATCAACGCCCTTCGGGTTTATTGGAGCAACCAGAGATCCCAGTTTGGAAATGGGAAAATATTACTATGGATCTTGTTACCAAACTTCCACGCACAAAGAAAGGTCATGATGCCATCTGGGTAGTCGTTGATCGTCTTACAAAGTCAGCACATTTCTTGCCAATCCGCGAGGATTTTCCTACTGACAGACTTGCTCAAATCTATGTAGATGAAATTGTGGCTCGACATGGTGTTCCTTTGAACATCATTTCTGACAGAGATGCTCGTTTCACTTCTCACTTTTGGAGAACCATGCAATCTGCTATGGGGACCCAACTTAATCTGAGCACAGCTTATCATCCGCAAACGGATGGTCAATCTGAAAGAACAATCCAGACTCTGGAGGATATGCTAAGAGCTTGTGTGATCGATTTTGGTGGTAGCTGGGATTCACATCTTAAATTGATTGAATTCTCCTACAACAACAGTTATCACACTAGCATCGGAATGGCTCCTTTCGAAGCTCTCTATGGTCGAAAATGTCGTTCACCAGTCTGCTGGAATGAGATTGGCGAGGCTCAACTTACTGGACCTGCCCTCATTTTAGAGACAACTGACAAGGTCAAGAAAGTTCGTGATAACCTTCAGGCAGCTAGAAACCGTCAGAAGATTTACGCGGACCCAAAACGCAAAGCCTTGGAATTTCAAGTCGGTGATCGTGTATTACTTAAGGTCTCACCTTGGAAAGGTGTGATCAGATTTGGAAAGAAAGGAAAACTTGCACCTAGATATGTTGGACCATTCAAGATTGTCGAAAGAATCGGAAAGGTAGCCTACAGACTTGAGTTACCTCCTGAACTTGGAAATGTTCATCCAACTTTTCACATATCAAATCTCAAGAAGTGTACAGCTGATGAGAACTACTCCATACCGCTTGACGAAATTCGTGTTGGCAAAACACTGAAATTTGTTGAGAAACCGGTGGAAATCATGGAACGTGAAGTCAAGTGGCTTAAACGCAAGCGCATTCCTTTGGTCAAAGTTCGCTGGGAAGCTAAACGTGGACCTGAGTTTACTTGGGAACGCGAAGATCAAATGAAGGCGAAATACCCACATCTTTTTCCACGAGTTTCCTCTAAATAAATTTCGGGACGAAATTTCCACAAGTAGGGGAGACTGTAACAACTGTGCTTGTAATCACTATGAACAGTTCTGTTATCAATAAAACAATGTTATTTTGATCCCAATGTCTGTTTTGTTATGTTATACATTTTTCATGTTTTGACTTTTATGTAATTTCAAACTCTACATCGCTTTCTGGAGAGTTATACGCAAACTAGTGCGTAAACGTACTCAGTTTAATGCGAGAAATACTCTGGAACATCAACATATACTCAACATACCTTAAATAACCTTTACATAACTTAGAAATAAGTTTTGAAGGCTTTGGTATGGCAAAAACAAGTTAATTCGCTTACAGGGACTAAATATGACAAACTGCGAAAGTATGTCAATTTGAACTGTAACGAACATTCCGGAACATAACCATAAGCTAAACACACCTTAAATATCCTTGACATAGCTTAGAAATAGGCTTTGAGGGGTTTGGTGTGCTAAAATAAACTTTTGGAACATTCAAGGACTAAAAGTGTCAAAAAGTGCACAAGTTTGCATTTTCGCGCATAACTTACGTTCTGAATACATCTGGACATCCAAAAATTTATGTAAGCATGACTACATTATATTTTAGTGTTCGCCTTAAGAAAAATCCATTCGTTTCGTCATTTGGATCGTTTTTCGCGCTTATGCGCATTTCGTCGTAATTAAGCGAACATCGCGTTCGTACGACCAAACGAACCATCATCCGACCTATTTTTGAACATGTTTCATGTCCACAATGTTTAGGCAACATTTTAGGGCCTTAAAGATGGCTTTACGGGCCTTGGAAGTGTCGGAAATGCCTTGAAACACGTGCAGGGACCAAATGTGTAACTTTTGAAACTTGCTGATTCAGGAGAGGTGCTCGCGTAGCGCGAGCCCATGTGGCTTATCCGTCGCGCTACGCGACTGACTGATCTGGGCCAGATTCAATGTTTAATCACAAGTTGCAGCCACTTTAATCCTCCACCACATGTTTGCAACTTGCTTAATCACTAAGATTAGGAACATATGTGGCTCCATAACCTTTGTGACAAGTGTACGCACGAGATTAAGGCACGTTAATCGACAAACGATCCTAACGGTGGTGCATATCCTATAAATACCCAACACCCACTTACTTCATTTCCCACAAATCTGATTAAGAAAGCTCTAAGTTGGAACCTTCGTTTCATACCTGAGCTATTTTTATCTGGGTTAGCATTCGGGGACCCTTCGTAAGTATTCTTTCGTTCTTTTATCGCTTTTCGAGCCCGAAAGTCAACTATGTTTGACTTTCGGCATTGACCAGGTTATGGTCAATAAGAAGTTCGTTTGAACTTCATAACGTGAGCGTAATCACGATGGTCATAGTCCCTAGTGACTATACCTACTGATTACCACGTTATCTAGGCTCAGTGACGAGCCGTAGTTTCGGCCAGAATACGTATTCTTGCGTATTTTGTAACCAAACTACCCTTAGGTATCAAAACCGTTTGTTTTGATACCAAACTTATTTTCTAAACTTAGTTAAGCATGTTTTAACATGCTTAACTCGTCACTTTTAGTTTAGTGCTTATATAGGGTCGTAAGGTAAGCGATCTAAACAATCGCTTATACTTTCGAACCCGACCCAGTTTGGTCGATCATTAGGATCCGACCAAATACATTAGGTGACCATAGTGTAGGGAATAACCTTCCGAGGTTATACCTTATGGTCACGACGTTTAAGTAGTTGTATGATAGGTAGTTTATATGCCTTAGGTAAATTACCAGAATACCCTTTTCATACATAATTGGTAATTTAGCATATGTAACCTAAACTTTTGTCACGTAACTGATTATGTAACATGTTTAGGCATATAATACTTATCATAGGACTAGTTAGGCGGTCCGAACGCGTTTCACGCGCACGACACGTTAAAGTAGCATAAGCTTCCTAAACGGGTCGTAATGGGTCGTAAACAATTATGTTAAGTTTCATTTAGCATGTAGGCTTTGTTAAACCATATCACGTGAGTTCCGACACTCATTTGGTTTACAAACCCTAATGCTACCCAGTCTTCCGATTTAGGTCCGGTTTATTAACATAGTTACCTATATTAGGTGCCGTTTGATTCCGAGATTTCTAGCGTTGCTTGGTGGTTATCTTTATACAACTGAGCAATCTCAAGTGAGTACATAGAACCCCCTCTTTTAAATGTTTTCAAGGTGTTTATGTGAGTACATAGACCCCTCTTTTACTGTTTTTCCAAACTGTTTTGGGGTGGAACACATGTGCCTACTTGTTACTTTCCTGCTTTCCTGTTTTCACATCATATACATGCTATGTTCGTTAGTACGTTATAGTACATGATTTCATATCATTTCATGCTAGGTATGCCCATTGTGTGCATTACTTGGTACATTGTTTTACATGACATTTCATGCTAGGTATGCCCATTGTGTGCATTACTTAGTACATCGTTTTACATGACATTTCATGCTAGGTATGCCCATTGTGTGCATTACTTAGTACATCGTTTTACATGACATTTCATGCTAGGTATGCCCATTGTGTGCATTACTTAGTACATCGTTTTACATGACATTTCACGCTATGTATGTTCATTTGATTACATACTTAGTGCATTGTTTTTCACATGCTCACATTTTGTTATGACATTTGGTTTGTTTACATGGGACAATATATCCATTAACATTAGCTACGCCGTTCGTTAGTAGGTAGTGGTACCATAGGAATTGACAACTCCCGTTCCGGACATCCCAGGGTAAGGGGACAGAAAGGAATGACCGAATTCGTTGACATTTAGACAGATAGACCTTTAATTTGTTTAAAGGGTTATCACCACAGTCGCCAGGCTTGGATGTATGCATATTCACAATACCGCATAAATGTTCATATTAAATAGTTGCATGCATTTACACAAAACATAGCTTTGATTTAAACCAAGTTTTACTTCAATACTTTGTTTTCGTGCATATGGTTTAGTTGAGACATTTCGCTTGCCATACATGACATTTTGACATAGACATTTGACATGGATAATTGACATAGACATTTGACATGGATATTTGACATAGACATTTGATATGATTTACATCTTGACATAAACACTTTGACATATCTTTCAATACATTTGACAATTGGTTTGGTTTGATTAAGTGATTAAGTAACGATGCGTGTGTAATATGATACAAGCATGGTGGATACGCCGCTGGTACTTCCTATATATAAGTGTTTGTATAGTATTACATGGCGTAACGTTATTTGAATCATTTCAGTTTGATACATATAACATTTTATACAAATAACATACTTTTCACAAGACATTGATTTACAAACAACTTACCTTATACAAACACATTTTTACATGGTCATTTATTTAACCTGACATTTACTTATACATATCATCTGATCTTATTGTTTTCAAATGATTTACAAGACAAAACAAATTACAAGGTTCATGACTAAACATTTTTCTCAAACATAAGTCATGAATCTTATTTTTTTCACAAACCTATGTATCTCACAGGCATTTTTATGCTGACGTACCTATTTTCACATGTGTTTTCAGGTGCTTTTCCATAGGATGTTGATCACGATACTAGGGCGGACCTGTGCCTTAGAAACTTTAAAAGAAGATAGACTATGTTTAATTATGTTCTGAACTCTTTAATTACCTGTTTGAAACAATGTAACACCTTTGTTTATAAATAAAATACAACTTTGTTTGCCTTGGATTTGAAACAATTAATTCTGTCGCAACACGCCCCGATGTTTCCGCCGCGGTTTGTTGTTTTACGCGGTCGGGGTGTGACAACAATGGTTGTAACCACTGTAAGTCCAGTGTGGAGGAAAGATTTGTAATGAAAGAGAATATGGATGGTTCATTTGATGTTGATCATACAAAATCTTTGGTGTGTACAAATGATAAATGTGAAGGAGTCGACATCTATTCTATTCTGCGGTTTGAGATTACAGTTTTATTTCCTTATACTAAATACTAATATGAACCACACTTCTGTTATTAGTAATACTAATGTTTTCATTTGTTTTTAACTTTGATAGTTTCAAGATACCTATCAGGGTGCAAGACTCTTCCTGTACTGTGTCTTTGACACTCTTTGATTACGAAGCTTACAAGATTCTTAAGAAATCTTCCAAAGAGTTACTTGCAATCCAAGATCAGGTAATAAATACATGCATTCAGTTATTTGGCCATGTAGTAAATATAATTTAAAATTATTTTTTATATAATTGTAGGTTCTCAATTATGAAATCATTGTGCTCATAGTAATTTATATTAATTTTTATAAAATCATAGGTTGTTAATTCTTGAGAGATACCGAACTCATATCCTGATATTTTTAGACACATTGATTGGAAAGAAGTATGCGTTCATCATAAATGTTAAAGACTATAGCATTGAGCATCAGGTTGAAAACTATGGTATTTCAATGGCCACTAACGATGATGAGATCCTTGCCGCGCTCTATGCCAAATTCAATCTTAACCAGGTTTAAATCTTCATTATGTCATTCTTTTCATTTCATAGTCATATCGTTTTGAAATAGATTTATACCATTGTGTGTATTTTATGTTACTGTGTATTATGTACTTAAAGCATGAGCAGTCCGAATCATTGGATGTTCCAGATTCCTGCAGTTTGTCTACTCCTGCTGACCTTATGAAGGTAATATAAGAATTTGGTTATTTGTACTAAATTTTTCGAAACGTTAATACTTATTGTCTTTTTATATCAGGATGAGATGTCATGCAGTGGTGATAATGTTACACATGCATCCAAAGCACTCGTAGGCAATAAGAATCCCTCTTCTGACGAAACAAAACGTAATATTCGTGAAGTGTGCGACGTAGATTATGCATTAGGTTGTTCCTCGAAAAAGCGCCGCATGAGTGATGAACTGTCTCAGGATGAAGATGCTGGTGTTTCGAAGCTTTTGATTCCAAAGATTGAGAAATAGTTTTCTCTGTATTTTCAAAAACATTTACGTGTTGATTTCATATGCTTTTGCCACGTTGAACTTATGGTTTTCGTTTTGTTGGTTTTGGGTGTTTGGTGCTGTTATGTTTTAGACTGATTGTGTGGTTTTGAATTCCCTAAAACTTATCTGCTTATTATACTATTTTGTTCTAATATTATAATGAGTATGACATTTCTTTGCATATTATAATGTATATGTTAAATAAATATTGAGATGTTCAATATTCAATATTTATGTTTAAAACTTATGTGTATGAAGAGAAGCAACAATTTATAATATATATTGTATAAACCCAAATAACAACTTTTTTATCTACAAACATTTGTAATATTTAAGCATTTTTAATCTTATCATCTTATCTCATAATTTATATAGGATTATCAGTGGATGTGGGTGTTCTTTATTGGTTTTTACCGTTATCCCTGCCCACTAAGGTTTAATAAGTATCCGTCATATATTACAGTTTTTAAAAAATATTTAATTTGTTCATGTTTCTCCCATTAATTTATTTAAGTCATCTCATTCAATAGTTTTTTTATATACTTCAAATTTTGTCTAAGTCATTCAAAGTAGGGTGTTCAGAAAAACCGTAACCAAGTAAGAAGCGTAAATCGAAACACATTTTATTCGGTTTTTTGTTCGGTTTATGGATCCACCTTTTATTTTATTTGTTTTGTTTGGTTTATTTGGATAACAGAAAAAAAAAGTTTAACTTAATTATTTATTAAATAAAGATAATAATATTTTATTTTATAAATCATATACAAATAAACCATAAACCTAACCGATGAACACCCGATTTACATTCTACAAAGATTACAAAATTTGTTGTTAATGTTTTCTCAATGTAATAGATTCCTTGAAATAATTAATTCAATAATTTGAAACAATTCTATTTTGCTTTTCATGAAATAATTTTTAATTAGAAAATGATAAAATGGAATATTATAATTTATTGAGGATATGTGAATCCCTATGTATGACATATTAATATTCAAAATTTAAAAACCACTGTTTGGTTCTATTTTTTTAATGTTCCCGATCTTTTACTCTTTCTTCTTTTGAATCCGTCTCCTTCTCTCACGTATGCAATGTCAAGGAATTCACTTTCATCTTCTACGGCTGCTAATTCATCTCAACGAAATTTACACAGTAAGTGAAATGCTAACTTCTTAACTCATCATTTGCCCAATCAAAATCAACTTTCAGTTTAAAATCATAATTCTACTTGGGTTTTTTGTAGGTCCTCTTATGAGAACTCCTCTTTCAGATATCTCAAATAGATCTCCTCTTTCAGATATCACAAATGGTAATAGCTCTTGAATTTGATTATAAGTATACTTTTTTCCGTTTTATGTTTTCAAGGGGACTGATTCTTGTGTTTCGTACATATTATACTTTCTCTGTTATTCAGTTACTTCACCGGATGAAAGGCGTAAGCTTCGAAAATTAATACTTGATAATAAGAAATCAAAGAATGCATCGTCATCATCAACGAATGTTCGTAACATCTTTTCTGACAATGCAAATTTGCTGGAATGTTCTGATACTACAGACCAACATATGTACTCCATTGCACGTTGAGCAGTTAGAAATGCTACTGGTTATTTAATTTCAACTACACCAGGTTTGTATTTTGTTTCTTTATTATTTCTTTTGATAAATACGTTACTAAACAACATACCGGTACTAACATGTATGTTTAAATATTGAATGTTCAGATAACGACATAAACATAGGTACACAGTTAGATAGCAACCGTCGATATTCCATTACTTCTAGCATCATTAGCAGTAACAATCAGCCGATATTGGGTAGTACCTCTATCCTTAAACAGTTGCCTTCTGGTAAACGTAACCTCGAGCGCAAGAAACGTGATAATACTCCTGTACCTATGCTGAATTTGGATTCAGATGAAGACGATGTGTTTTTGTGCACTGATGAAGATCCTTATAAAGGGATATCTAAAGGTTTTAATCTATTTTACTAGTTTTAGGACATTTGTTGTATGCCACCTGTAATATAACTATCAATCATTTTTGAACAAATTATTTGGACCATGGTGACCAAGTGCTTACATGTCAGGTTTGTAGTGCAAAGTTATGGACATCAGAAGGTGGAAAAGGTCGTTTAACTATAAATAAGCTATGTTATAGTATGTGTTGTGGGTATGGTAAAGTTCAGCTACCGCCTTTAAAGGATGCACATCCGTCTTATCAAAATTTGTTTTCTTCCTTAAATGCAAAAAGCAAGTTCTTCCAAAAGAACATAAGACGATACAACTCTATGTTCTCTTTTACATCTATGGGTGGAAAGGTTGATTCTAATATCAACAAGGGCAATGCTCCATTTATATATCGTATCAGTGGCCAAAACTATCATTGCATGGGTAGTCTCAAACCTCCAGATGGAAATGAAGCTAAGTTTTGTCAGCTATACATAATTGATACCGAAAATGAAATAACAAACAGACATGCATTATTCAGGTACGAGTGATTTCTAAGTTCCATTTTTATTCTGTTAAAGAACAACTAGAAATTGAACCATTAGTAGTTCACTATCAGTTGTTAAGTACCATCACTTAATCCTTAATCACTGATTCTTTATCCACTGATTACTACAACAACAGTTGTTAACAAATGCTCTTCCTTAACACTTAATCCTTAATCACTGATTCTCTATCCACTGCTTATTACAACAGCAGTTGTTAACCATTTGTAGTTCACTATCAGTTGTTAAGTACCATTAGTGTTTTAATCACTAGCAGTGCTTACAAGGTTTTCATCAGCTGTTTGACTTAGTACTAAACAGTAGTTTGATTTATTCAATCTAAACTCATCAGTGGTTGTAGGTAAACTGAAATCTTACTTTTTCTCAACATATTCTATAAGTTTTTATAAAACGAGATACTATTATAGTTATGTTATGTGAATGTTTTGTTGTTTTTTTCTTTTAACAACAAAAGAACCAAACCTTCATCGCCTACTGATAAAGAACTTGATGTCGAAATGATAGAGTATTTGAGGGATTTATTAGATTCACAAAATATGTTGGTTAAGACATATAGGATGGTCATAGACCATTTTCACCAATCTCCAGAGGCCAACCTTAGTCTGCGACTTATTTATAGAAGAGAAAAAGACGACAGGACATATAACTTACCCACCACATCTGAAGTTGCTGCTTTGGTTGTCGGAGACATAGATAAAGCTATAGACCATCATGATATTGTTGTTGAGACTCAGTCGGGAATGCTCCAGCGTATTAGCGAATTACACCCATCGTATCTTGCTCTGCAATATCCGTTACTTTTCCCATATGGTGATGATGGTTATAGAGTTGATATTCCTCATAGAGATTTTATGTCCACATAAAAGAAAATAAAACCAAAGTGCACAACGAGAGAATTTTTTTCATATAGGATCCAGGATAGAACTTATGGATTTTCCTTAATTTTAAATGGGCGAAGGTTGTTACAACAGTTTTTGGTTGATGTATACACAATGATTGAGAGCAAAAGACTAAAGTACATCCGGAGGCAACAAGCGAACCTTCGCTCTGAAACATTTGAGAATCTTCAAAAGCATAAATCTAAAGGTAAGGAAGTTTTAACAGATACTTGAAAGCCTGTTATACTTCCTTCTTCATTTACTGGTGGTGCAAGATTCATGCAACAAAATTACCTCGATGCAATGGCCTTATGTAAGTGGTATGGGTACCCTGATTTCTTCATAACTATAACGTGTAATCCTAAGTGGCCAGAAGTAAAAAGATTTCTAAAAGATTCAACCATCAAAGCCGAAGACAGGCCTGACATATTGTGTCGATTGTTTAAAATGAAGCTTGATTCCGTACTCAAAGATTTGAAGGATTCTAAGTATTTCGGTGAGATTAACGCTGGTATGGTATTTCGTTTTTGCATCTTATCCTCTGATATATATTTTGTAATCAAGGTTATCAACTACTAAATCTATTTATTTTTCCTTTTTATTTAGTTGTTTATACAGTCGAATTTCAAAAGCATGGTCTTTCTCATGCACATATATGCTTATTCATGAAGTTCGATCACAAACTTCCAACCATTGATCACATAGATCCATTTATTTCTGCTGAGATTCCTGATAAAAAAGAAGATCCTGAACTTTATTCTCTTGTGACTGATTATATGATTCATGGTCCGTGTGGGAATGCTAATTTGAATTTTCCTTGCATGGTTGATAAAAGATGTTCAAAAAACTTTCCGAAGAAATTCACACCACATACAACTATTGATTCAAGTGGTTTTCCTGTATACAGAAGAAGAGATTCAGGTCACACAGTTATCAAATCTAGTGTTAGATTAGACAACAGAAGTGTTGTTCCTTATAACAAAAGGATTTTGAAAAGATATCAAGCACACATTAATGTTGAATGGTGTAATCAAGCCGGTTCAGTGAAATATTTGTTCAAGTACATTAACAAAGGCCTGATATGGCTACTGCGGTAGTTTCTAGTGATACAAATTCAACCATTAAGGAAAAGCCAAAAGACGAGATCAAGGAGTATTATGATTGTAGATATATTTCAGCGTGTGAGGCATCCTGGAGAATATTCTCTAATGAGGTTCAATATAGGTATCCTGCTGTTATGAGGTTTCCCTTTCATTTGCTGGGCCAACATAATGTTGTGTATGGTGCGGATGAAGATATTGATAATGTTTTAAGCAAGCCTTCCGTTGCTTCTTCAATATTTGTGCAATGGATGAAGTTGAACGAGACAAATGAAGATGCTAGAAAGCTTACTTATGTTGAGTTTCCTTCCAAATTTGTTTGGATACTTAAAGATGGATGTTGGCAGGTACGTAAGACGTACCAGTGTGTTGGCCGGATTCATTCTGTATCTCCTGCATTGGGCGAACCTTATTGTATGAGGATACTACTCAATAAAGTTAAAGGGCCTAGATCATTCCAGGAGATACGTACAGTTAACAGGCAATTATTCCCGACTTTTAGAGATGCTTGCTATGCGATGGGACTCTTAGATGATGACAATGAATACATTGAGGCCATTAAAGAAGCAAGTTTTGAAGGACATGCTGGGTATCTCCGAGCGTTATTTGCTACCCTGCTTTTGTCAAATACTCTTTCACGACCCAAATTTGTTTGGGAAAACACGTGAAAATACTTAGCTGATGATATTGTTTATAGACGTAAAAAAGAAACAAATATTTCAGGTTCTGGTCTATCTTTTTTATTTCACTTACTACATTTCGATTTTTTAATTAATAATGTTAATTTTTTGGTTTGTTAGATTTAGTGCTTCCTGAATATCAGATTAAGAACCTTACTTTGTTGAAAATTGATAACTATTTAATTTCCAATGGTTCATCATTACGAAGGTTTCTCACTATGCCGTACCCTGATGACGATTCCTTACGTGATGCTACTAATCGTCTGATCAATTAAGAGTTGTCACATGACGTAGATGAAGTACAAGCTGAGTTTAACAGGTTGCATCAATCTCTTACAGATGAACAACGAGCGGTTTTTGACGAAATAATGGAAGCAGTTGTAGGCCGTAAAGGAGGCCTTTTTTGTCGATGGTTACGGTGGAACTGGAAAAACCTTCTTATGGAAGACTTTGGCTTCAGCTGTTCGATGTTGAAACGGAATAGTTTTAAATGTGGCTTCAAGTGGCATTGCTTCTTTATTACTTTCCCGTGGAAGGACAGCTCATTCTCGGTTCCATATCCCCATTAATCCCAACAGAGGATTCAATGTGCAATATTAAGCCAAATAGTGATATTGCCAAATTATTAAAGGAAACCCAATTAATCATATGGGACGAAGCACCGATGGTACACAAACATGCCTTTGAAGCTTTAGATAGGACGATGACCGACGTATTTTCGGAAGGTAGGAGTATTCATTCGGATATTCCTTTTGGAGGTAAAGTTATTGTATTTGGTGGTGACTTTAGACAAATCCTACCTGTTATTCCTAATGGTAGTAGACAAGAAATTGTTAGGGCATCTTTAAGCTCTTCTTATATATGGTCAAAATGCAGACTGTTACGGCTGACTAAAAACATGCGTCTAACTATTGGAGCTGAAAGTTCAAATATGGAGTCTATCAGAGAAGTTGCAAAATGGCTTATTGATATTGGTGAAGGAAACGTTGGAGATGATAATGATGGTGAAGCAATTAAAGAGATACCAGATGATCTACTAATCACTGATATTTATGACCCGATACAAAGTTTAATTAACTTCGTATATCCTTCAATTATCGAACAATTTAGGATTCCTGGATTTTTTTCGGAGCGAGCAATTCTAGCACCCAAAAATGAGGAAGTTCATGAAATTAACGATCGATTGCTTTCGTTATTTCCTGGTGATGCGAAAAAGTATCTGAGTTCTGATGGTATATGTCAAACTGAACAAATACTTGATTCTTTTCAAGAAAGCTGATGTGTGCGGTGTGTTATATAATTTTCTATATATTTTTAGCCCTTTTTAACACTTTGGTCAAGTTTTAAATTTATAAAACACGATATTCTACTAACACTAAACACACATATGGGCAAGTGCACCCATCGTGAGCGTAGTATAGCGTTGGTAAGATACCGAGGTCGTCCAAGGACACAAGAGCTTTTAATACCGGTTTATCCTCAACGTCTAATCAAATCAAAATTTTGGAAAAAGGCTTAAACACGAAAATAAAAACTAAAAATGCTGAAAGTAAAAATAAAATAAAAACAGATAGACAAGATGAATCACTTGGATCCGACTCGCCATTAGGGTAACCTTTGATGTTTTCCGCACTTTTGCACTTTTTAAGAGATTATCTTAGTTATAGTAGTAGTCCCCTCTTTTGAAGGTGACGTTACCCTCAACCCAGTAGTTTGAGTCAGCAAGGATACAATCCTAAAGGGTTGGAATATTGAAAGATAATTAATTAAGTTATTAATGCGTAATGTGGTAGGCCCCTCTTTTGAAGGTGACGTTACCCTCGGCTAAGTGGTTTAAGTCAGCAGGGATACAATCCCAAATAGCTAGGTTAAAGTATTAATAGTAGTTTACATATGAGGGGATCAAGCCATTCGCACCCCCGCCATCCAATACCGGTGGGTATTGAAGGAGGTCCTAGTAAGCTTGACCCAGGTCCTTGCAGGATCTATACACTGAACAAGGCAAGAACCTTACCAAACCATTCCCTTAACCCCCGACCAGGTAGCCAACATATCTCTATATAGACCGTAGAAATATGAATTGTGTAAATCTTTTATTTTATATAAACAGTAAAATAACGCCAAGACACCACGGACAAATGATAAGGAAGTTTCACCTTCAACATAAGAAACTAATTATTAAAGTTATTAATACAAAACCAAATAAAAAGTTCAAAAAGATTAAAAAACAAAAGTATTATACTAATTGCTTGTCTTCACCAAGTGATGTAAGAGACTTAGGCAAACATGGCCTTTGATTATCAAGAACTCTTACTATCAATCTTAGATCCCGAGACTACTACACACTCTATGATGGATGATGGATGATGGTGGTGGATGTGGGAGTTGTGATGGTGGAGTGTGGGTGAAGTGGGAGATATGTGGTTTGCCAAGGGATGCCTTTGAAGTGAACCAAGCACCTCTATTTATAGCCTGTACAGAAGCCCGGACACGGCCCCGTGTCCATCCACTTTCTCTTTCTTCATTAATTGCAGTTTGTCTGTATTAGCTCCACACGCCCCCGTGTCCGCTGGGCACGGCCCCGTGTGCAGAAGCGTATCTGTACTATCAAGATTTGCTTGAATTCTGCGAATCTTAGCGTTGACCACGGCCGTGTTGAGCTGGGCACGCCCCTGTGTTAGGAAATAGAAGCTTCTACAACTTTGTCTTTTCTGCAGACACTTGAGCACGCCCCCGTGTCCGCTGGGCACGGGGCGTGTTCAGCCTTCTGATCTCTTGTTTTTTGCTTGGGAAGATGCTGTCGAGGGGTCGGGATTGCCACGTTTATTCATTTTCTTGTATTTATGTTAGATTTAGCTGTATTTTTGCTTCTTTTGTCCATTTACGCTCATTTAATCCTGAAAATACAAAAGGAAGACAAAAGCACACTTTTTTCCAACATTAGTACTAAAAAAGGGTTAGTTTTATGCCTCATTTGATGTAATTTATATGTTGCATTTTATACACATCAAATACCCCCACACTTGAATCTTTGCTTGTCCTAAAGCAAAACTCTGTTTAATGTGGCTTACACACCCAAATGGAATGGGTAGAAGAGAAGTTTTTTGGGCTTGTCTTGAGTGTCGGGATTCCAAGATCTTTATTTAGGCTTTATTTTTATGTTATTTACAATCCTATTTGTTATGCTTTATTTAGAACGTTTTCATAAGAGAAATTACTTATTTGGGCATAACATGCCTCTTTAAAATTCCATTTATATACAAGTTCACATACCTCACGGGGGATAACTCAACACTCGGCCGAAGATGTATTTTTGTGAAACACTCGAGACCGGCATGGAACTTATTTCTACCATATGTTTGCCAAGCAATCAATCCTCCTCCTTCTTAACTAAAAACCTTTGTAAATATCAAGAGGACTTGGGGAAGGGTTAGGCTTGGGTTAAAGGTAGGTGGTTTTGGGTTAGTGGTTAGTAGAAAAGGGTGAAAGGCGTAAAAAGCGTCGGTTTTCGTAAAACTTTTTGTTTTTGTGACTTTTTATTCAAACGAAGCATTTTCAAACAAAAGTTTCTTTTGAGGAACTTGTTTGTTTAGACTTCATTTTTTATAAGGAATGTCACATGAAGACCGGACTTTTTACGAAAATAAAGGGTTTAAAATGAAAAGGGGTTTTTTGGTGGGTAAAGGTTGTTTGTATTGTGGGTTTAGAAATGAAAAGGTTTAGGCTTAAAGGGGTTAACTAGGGGGATTTTGGGTAGGTGTTAAAAAAATGAAAAATAATGGTGTTGAAAAGAAAAAGGGTTAGTCCTAATGCCTCCGTCATTTACTTACTTGGATTTAACTTGATAAGGACAGAGAATGCATCATTATGGCAAGTTCTAGAGTCGTAAGAAACCAAGCGGCTATTCACACAAGAAATGAAAGATGAGCATTTAGTTTAAAGATGTATATTTGTATGCTCAATAAAGGCTCAAAACTCACTTTTTGTGGGAATGGGTTTTTAATGTGATCAAGTATATATAATCAAATTTTAACTAGATTTGTCATGTCGTTTCATAATTTTCTTATTTTGTTTCTTTTCATCACGACGCTATCGATTGTAAATTTGTAAAAATATAACCCTTTTAGAACTTGTTATTCCCAACTTAAACCAAGACAAGTAAAAAAATAAAAAGTTTTTGAGAAAATTGGGGTGTTTAGCGGTTCCAATAGAGTTTTGTGTAAGACTTGTAATTAGGACTTGCAAAATTCAAGGTTTTAGCATACCCCCACACTTAAATTACACATTGTCCTCAATGTGTCCCAAAAATAAGTTTTTAGGTTGATTGAATGTGTAAACAGGTGTATTAAAAACAAAAAATTATGTTACTGGGCATCTAGACATGGTCCCATGGTAACCGGGCACGGCCCTGTGTTCAGATTGCCAGTATCAGAAAGTAACAGAAGGCTGGGCACGGGGCGTGTTCAGCGAACATGCCCAGTGTCCAGGTACCTGAGCTGGGTGTTTTTCTGCAGATCATTGAGCACGGGGCGTGTTGGCTGAGAACGGCCTGCGCTGAACTTTCTGTAATGAAGAAAATTTGCAGGGAGGCTCTGTTTTTGTGCATGGGGTGTGGGTTCAAGCTTCCTTAGTATCCTTCACCATCCCGAGTGTGTTTTACCCATTACAACATCATCCAAACACCATTTAATAATTCAAAACCATCATTCGTTAAAGAGAAGATTACAATAAGTTCCTGGAAAAATAAAGAAAAATAGAAAGCAAAAAAGAAAGTTCCTAAAATAGATAGGTCAAGTGATACATGAAATCATCCTACGGAGTTTGTTAGTTCATGCGTCTGTAGCTTCCGTCAGCATTGAGTCGTATTTTGTCTGTTTATGTCTTTTGTGAACATTTATGTTTATATATGTATGTACGTAGAAAGACAGCTCAGGAAATGGAACTTATATGTAAAAGTGGTGTTCGTTGGATGACATGGGTCACCCGATCGGATGGCCATCCGATCGGACAGCCACCCGATCGGACAGCACTGTCACCCAATCGGACGGACAACACTTACTTAGTTCCTGAGCTTGCCTATAAATACCCGGGTAGGGTATGTCATTTAAGACTTTTGCGCATTCTGTTGGAGAACTCTGTCCAGTCGGACTATCTTCTTGCACTTATGCACTTTCATATCATTATAATATAAGATCAGACGGTGTTAAACGTTGAATACTCTGTTGTGTTTCTGTGACTTGATCCAATGGATTCCGCACATTGATCGAGGTCGATTCATCCACGTTCGTGAAGAACAGATCCTGTACGAAAGGCCTAACAAGTGGTATCAGAGCCTCCAGGAGACTGAATCGAGATCTACAACAGCGAATTCACCGGAATCTCTGCTAGTCTTGCCGTTTATAGTCAAATTTCACCGGAAATTTGACGAATTCTCTCACTTGCTGCTCAATTCTTGTTGTGTTTTTCACTTTTATACCTTAAAAACAGAAAAACGTAAAATTGAACGCGAAATTACGGTTAAAATTTGACGAATTTGTTATCAATCTGTTCGTAATCAATCATAGTACAATCCTTCAAGATTTCATAAGAAAATTCCTTCAAAATCTAGATCAAAATCATTAAAAACTATGTTGAATTGTTCATGTTTGCTGACGTCATTCGCTCGTTCGAACTATTGTTCGAACGATTTGGCTTAGATTGTTCTTGGATATTTGTTTACGGACGTCATCAGTGTTACCCGATTGGATCATCACCAGATCGGACAGCATTGTTGTTCTTATTTTCTGATGCTTACGTCATCCTGTCACCCGATCGGACTACCACCCGATCGGTGAAAGGTTGAAAAGTCAAAGTTTTTAAAAGTCTCTGTGCTACTCGTTCGGGTAACCACTCGATCGGACTACTACCCGTTCGAGTTGCAATCCGATTCGTGTAATTCTCTTTTATATTACTGTGCCACTCGATCGGATCAACATCCGATTCAAGTGCACGAGTGTATAACTTTTGAAAATCACAAAAAATTGCCTAAGTGTTTGAAAACTGTTTCAGGTACTCTAAAATGGGGGACGATTTTCTAAACCCATTTAGCGACGTATTTGCTTACACCAGCAACACGGGAGAGAACACGTCAAACAACACGAACAACACTGCTCCAAACCCGAATCCTAAGAAAGCCATTGCTGACTCACTAAGTGTGGATAACGCTTATGGCACTTACAACAAACCGCCCAAGCTCATGGCCATCGAAGATTACAACAGATGGGCAAGTAGGTTCGAGGACTGGTTAAAGGCATTCGCCTACCAAAGCTGGAAGTGTTTAAGGAATGGTTTCAATATTGGAAGGAGTGATTATGAAAACCTGATCGATACTGAACATGAAAGTTTTATTGCTGAAAAGAAATGTCTTGCATTGCTACATCAATCAGTAAGGGATGATATTATTTCCTTGATTGATTACAAAGATTCAAGAGATTTATGGGAAAAATTAGAAAAGAAATGTGTAGGAGGAGCAGCAATCGTTAAGAACAAGAAGTAATTATTGAAGAAAGAATTTGATTTATTCGGTTGTATGAAGAATGAATCGGTTTCAAAGATGATAGAGCGGTTTTGTCACTTAAAAATTGAGCTTACGAGATATGGGATTACTTTTACTAAGGAAGAATTGGTCGAAAAGTTGTTGGATTCACTGCCCGATGAAAAAGATTGGCTGTATTTTGCCCTGCTGTTGAGGAACACAGTGAAGAAGGAGGATCTGATAGTCGATTTGCTGATTGAGAGGTTTGAAAGCCACAAGCTTGAGATTAGAAAGACAAACAAAGTCAACAGCACCCAGTATCAACAAAATGTTGATCTGTACTATCGGGGAAACATGATTCCAAAGACTGTGTCTCCAAATACTGCATTCTCAGCTAAGAACTCAAGCATGCCGAATTAAGAGAATCAAAACAGCAGTTCTGCTCTAAGCAGTGGATATCATGGAGGATCGTCTTCATCTGCTCCAAGTCAACAACAACAATCTGTTCCGAAAAACATATTCCAATGCAACATTGCTGTAAATCTCAACAATGCACAAAACTTTAGCGAAGAAGCAGCCAAGCAGCAGATGGTGTTTCTGGCTTCAATCTTGGAATCCTATGAAAGTTTAGTAGCAGGGAAGAACGGGAACACTAACCTTACCAAAGAAGACTATGATCAAATCGACCCCGAAGAAATGGAGTTGATTGACATTAGATGGTGTATGGCGAGTGTTGTTCGAAGGGCTCAGAGGTTCATGGAGATAACCGGAAGACACTCCATTGGTGGACCATCAACAAAGATAGGCTTCGATAAATCAAAAGTCACGTGTTTTAAGTGCAAGCAGAAGGGGCACTTTAAACAGGAATGCAGGAATGCATCTTCTGATGAAACGGCCAATCCATTCCATGATGATTATTATAAAAAGGCCATCTATCATCACAACAAAGCAGAACCTCCGAGAATGAAAGAAATTGAAGAAACTCCTAAAGAAAAGTCAAGAGCTTTGGCAGTTATCCATGACGATGAAGGTTTTGACTGGAGTGATTTGTTACCTGAAGAACATGCTGTGGGTTATTCCTTCATGGCAAAAATTGTTCCATTCAAAGACACAAGAACTGAAGAGGAGAAATATGTCAATAGAAAGATGTTAGCACAAACCATGAAAGATAGACATTATCGAGCCTGGAAAGAGGCTAAAAGTGCAAAGAGATGGGATGCTGACAGAGAGTGCTATTTGTGTGACAACGGTGTTCTGTAATCGATGTACGATGTAAAACAAGGATGATTATTAATAAAACAATGTGCTTTGGTGTTATTATATGTGTTTTGGTGTTATTATATGTGTAATTGTGTTTAGTGATTTTACAATTTGATTCGATTCCAATTTCAAGCTCTAAATCGCTTTCTGGAAGGTTATACGCAAACTGGTGCTTAAACGCAGTTAGTATAACACGAAAAACACTCCGGAATAGTGACATAGTCTTAACATACCTTAAATAACCTCCACATAACTTAGAAATAAGTTTTGAATGGTTTGGTGTGTCGAAATCAACTTTGTTCGATCGCAGGGACTATTTGTGTCAAACTGCGAAACTATGCCGATTTGTATAGTAACGAACATTCCAGAACTTGATCATAAGTTAAACATACCCTAAATAACCTTTACATAGCTTAGAAATAGGCTTTGATGGGTTCGGTATGCTAAAATAAACTTTATGCTCATTCAGGGATTAAAAGCGTCAAAAAGTTCATAAGTTTGCATTTTCGCGCATAACTTACGTTCTGAATACATCCGGACATCCAAAAATTTATGTAAGCATTAAAATATTTTATTTTAGTGTTTGGCATGATAAAATTCCATTCGTCGCTTAATTTGGATCGTTTTTGCGTTCGTTACGACTTCCGTCGTAATTAAGCGAATAACGCATCCGTACGACCAAACGAACCGACATCCGAGATGTTTTTGAGCATATTTTAAGTTCCCTATACTTTAACTTTATTTTAGAGCCTTGAAATGGGGTTAACGGGGCTTAAAAGTGCCAAAAAAATCAAGTTTTACAAGTGCAGGGACCATTTTTGAAATTTCTGGCAGATTCAATGAACCTAGTCCATTTTGAAGTGTTGATGGTTTTAACCCATGGTTTTGCAAAACAATGGGCTGGTATTCAATGAACATAGTCCATATTAGGGGCTCCCATGGTTTTAGAAAACCATGGTCCATATCAAAGCTCAGTTTTCGAGGAACGATCTTAACGGTTCTAGAAATCCTATATATTCCCCATCCATTTCACTTCAAAACCCACAATTTGAAATCTGATTTATGCTCTCTAAGTGGAAGTATATGCTTCCTACCTGAGAGAAAATCGGAATCAAATCTTGCGGGGACCTTCTGTAAGTGTTCTTTCGTTCTTTTCATTCGTTTTAGCGTTAAAGTCAAAGTTTGACTTTCTGCATTGACCAGTTTATGGTCAATGTGAAGTTCGTTTGAACTTCATAACGTGAGTGTAATCACGATGGTTATAGCCACTAGTGACTATACCTACTGATTACCACGTTATCTAGGCTCAGTGACGAGTCGAAGTTTCGGCCAAAATGCGCATTTACGCGTATTTTGTAACTAAACTACTTTAGGATATCAAAACCGTTTGTTTTGATATGAAAACCTGTTTTCTACCTTAGTTAAGCATGTTTTAACATGCTTAGCTCGTCACTTTTAGTTTAGTGCTTATATAGGGTCGTAAAGGTAAGCGATCTAATCAATCGCTTATACTTTCGAACCCGACCCGTTTGGTCGATCATTAGGATCCGACCAAACACATTAGGTGACCATAGTAGCATAGGGAGTAACCTTCCGAGGTTATACCTTATGGTCACCTAGTTTAGATGGTTGTATGATAAGTAGTTTATATGCCTTAGGTAAATGACCAAAATGCCCTTTTCATGCATAATTGGTAATTAAGCATATGTAACCTAAACTTTTGTCACATAACTGATTATACAACATGAATAAACTTGTATAGGCATATAATACTTGTCATAGGACTAGTTAGACGTCTCGAACGCGCGTTTGCGCGCACGACGCGTTAAAGTAGCATAAGCTACCTTAATGGGTCGCGATGGGTCGAAAGCACTTAGGTTAGGTTCCGATTTAGAATGTAGGCTTTGTTAAACCATATCACATGAGTTCCAACACTCATTTGGTTTGCAAGACCTCATTCTGTCCAATCTTCTGATTTAGGCATCTCTTGTTTGACTAGTGGTTCGATTACTAGGTGCTGCTTGATTTCTCTGGTTTGCTCGAGTTTGTTGAAGTACTATTGATTGAGGATACCTTGCACTACATGTGAGTACATAGTTCCCCTATTTTACTGTTTCCAAATGTTTTGGGGTGATTCATATGTACATAATGTTTTCAAGGTTTAAACGATGATTTCAAAAACGAATAGAACGATTTATGCTAAACTATTAACGATTTCGATAATGTGAACGAACTTGTTGGTTGTAGTTACATAACGAATGACATTCATTAGCATTGATCAAGCCGAACAGTATTAGGTTATGGTACCATAGGATCTAACAAATCCCGTTATTGCACTATACCCATGGTTATGTGTGGTTGTTGTGCGTAACGACTGAATCTGTAATTATTAATTTACCCTTTGGAGGTTTGTTAATACGAGAAGCGAGTGAACGATGAATGAGTCACGAAGGTTTGAATGATATTAGCAAGACGACCATATATAAGTTTTTCACAATTAAAACGAGGATGGTTTAAACGAGTAAACGATTTGGAAACGATTTGGAAACGATGAGTAAACGATTTGGAAACGATGTTAAACGATTTGGGTAAACGATTGGTTTTTGGCTAGTGTTTAGATAACGGGACGGGTGTAATGTGGTGAAAACATGGTAGATACGCCGCTGGTACTTCTTATATATAAGTGTTTTCAACATATTACATACCGTGGCGTTATTTAGTTCACTTGGGTAAACGATTTTCGAAACGATGTCACACAACGATTTTTTATTAACGAGTTTTTACGAGATGTTTCTGCAAGATGGTTTTCTAAAACAAAATGTTTTTGGGTTAAGAATCATGGCTACGAGGTTTTTTTCTAAATTATAACCATCTTGATTTGAGTTGGTTAATTATGTTGCAATACGCTTTTCAAAACGAGGTTTGTATTTTTGACTCTTGAAGTCTAATAAAGTACTGCAACATGTAAACGAAACCATGATTCTGATACTCTTATAAAACCTATGTACTCGCCAGCATTTCTTTGCTGACTTTGTTTTTACATATGTTTCAGGTGTTGTTGCTTGATTGACGTTCTAGGATGCATGCGTCACATAGGATCTGGACGAGGCCTTAGTGACATAAAACGATGATAGTCGATATAAAACTTGTTTGTTCTATGTTAAGACAATGTTAATGTTTAATATTATCAATAAAACGAAACACTTTTTGTATCCATGGTTATGAAACGATAATTCTGTTACAACACTCCCCGACATTTCCGTCACGCTTTGTTGTTTTACGTGGTCGGGGTGTGACAATTTGGATCCTAAAGGAAATATACTTGTTGAACCATCAACACTTCTTGTTGAAACTCTCTTTGAACAAATAGCACAACAAGAAGAAGAAAGACAGAGATAATGGGCAAGGCAAGAAGAAGAGGAAAAGTTAAAGTCGAAAAAGGTCAATGATGGGATAATCGACACGACGAAAGAGATGACTGCAGAGAACCTAAAGAAAATGGCAGATAAAGTGCTCGCAGCAAAGGAATTAGAGGTAGATTCTTAGTCCGGATCTGAGTCAAAGAGCAAGGTCAGTTCTAATGATTCAACAAATGGGTCAGGTAAGACTGATAAGGCCAAAATTGAAAGTGACTACAAAAATTGCATGAAAGACTGCAAGGTTTGTAGTACACATGCATATCTCAGTGCTAAAAAGGCTGAAGAACTGACTGAAAGAGTCAGAGAAGTTGAAAATCAAATCTTAAGTCGTGACAAATTGGTAAAAGCTTCAAATGATCGAATTAAGGAATTAACTGAGAAAATTGAAAAAGATAAAATTGATGTAGACCGAGTAAGGAAATAAAATGAAAAGTTAATTCATGAAAACCGACAACTTTTTGAAAATCATGAGAAGCTAAAAAGAACGATAAAAGATTCTGATGAGAGAAATAGTAAAACAACCAAAGAAAATCTTCAACTGTCAGGAGTACTTCAGTCGAAAGAAAAGCAAATCAACCAACAGTTGGATGAGATTGCTAATCTGAAGCTTCAGTTTCAGGAAGCTAAGATTGAAAACGAACGAATAAATCTGAAACTAACCAGTTACAACTTCGCGAGCTTTGTTCTTCAACACATAGTTCCTAAACCCATTGGGAAGAACAAAGTTGGTGAAGATGTATATTCAGACGGAACTAGGGTTGGGTCTCATCAAGTTCCACCGCCAGTGTTGAATAAATTTTCAAAGAAAAAGTCTGGGTTGGTTAATGATGATGAAACAAATGAGATTAAACTTCCAGAAACAATCGATATCACATTCACTTCATCATCCGATGAAGACAGTGTTCAGTCCGAAGTAGTTAAAAATGTAGATGAAAATGTTTTGAAATCTGACAGTGATTCAACTGAGGACGAAGAATGTTTTTTGAATAATTACATTCCGAAATCAAAATCCAAAAACAACTTAAGTGAAGAACCTACTCTTGTGATGTACAAGATGTCGGGTTCAGATAAGTTGTATTCGGATCTTGAATTTCCTCTTGAGAATGTGAATGTTCACAAATTGAAGAATGTGTTTAAACTGATTGAGATTGATGTTTCTGAAATCAAAGGTTTGAAACGTTCTGAAAGGCAATTAAATTTTAAAAAAGATAAATCGTACTACAAAAAACTTGTTGTACCACCACGTTTTTCTAACAACAATCAAAACAAATGGTCGGGTGATTATCAGGGTGGTAAGAAAGATCAAAGAAGGAACTTTCAAAACAAGAAGTTTGTTGAGAAAAATGTGTTTGTGAAAAGCTCGAGTTCACATTCCGAGCAAGAATCTGAATTTTTTTCAAAAACAAATGAAGAATTCTTTGAGAAGAAGGCCTCACAGCCTCAGACCAAAGGCACAAGTCAGGAAGTTGATGCCCGTACATGCTTTAAGTGCAACAAAGTTGGACACATTGCACGAACGTGCACCAACTCGAAGCCTAAGTCTGTGGTTGTCGAGAGTCCAAAGAAGAGAGACGACGTAAAAGGCAAAGCTCCAATGATTGTTGAGAAGAAAGTTTTGAAAAATGACAACACCAAAATCAAAACTGAATCCGTAAAGAAGTTGGTAACTAAAACTGATAAATTTTACAAACGGGTCGCTTCGTCTTAACAAACTTGGAAGCCAAAATCTGTTGAAAAGAAAACAAGTTCTCCAAAACTAAAGGTTTCTGAGTCTGCAAAACAATCATCTTCTACCACACCGGTAAAGATGAATGTTCCTTTGGATTACTATGAGAAACTTGAGAAACAAAACTCTGATGCTTCTGAAAAGAAGTATGTAGCAAAGAAAGACCAATCATCTGGTCAACCTCCGAAAAATGATTTATTTTTGTATAAAGAGGTTGAGATTGGGTCTGAAGAAAGTTTAAAGATGAATGACAAGAATTTCCCACCTTTGTACACCAAAACCATAAGCATCAATGTCAAGCTACCTGAGTCGAAAGAGGCTTGAGTTGCTTCAAAATCTCACTAAAAGTTTGTGATATGTGCAGGAGCTTCCTAGATCCATCTCACGTTAGATTATGGATAGTGGAGCTTCTCGGCACATGACAGGGATAAAAGCCCTGCTGTACGATGTGAGAGGATTTAATGGAGGTTATGTTGGTTTTGCTGGTAATCAGGGAGGTCGTATCATTGGTGAGGGAACTTTATCAAATGGGATAATCACGTTTGAAAGAGTCAATTACATCGTCGAGCTAGAGAACAATCTTCTGAGCATATCTCAAATTTGTGATCGAATGTATTCGACGCACTTCACGGATAAAGAATGTTTGATCTTGAAGTCGGGGTTTGTTGTCCCCGAAGAATGGGTCATCATGAGAGCACCAAGAGTCGACGATATGTACGTGTTAGACATGAGTGTAGCCACTACTACCACGGGTCAAACTCACTGTTTCATGTCAAGAGCCACCGAAAAGGAGTCACAATTATGGCATCGAAAGATGGGCCACATTCACCTGCGCAAGATGAACTACCTGGTGCACAATGACTTAGTAAATGGTGTTCACTTGAAGGGTTTCCATCTTTAGGGGGAGTGTATTAGTTGTATCAAAGGTAAACAGCGAAAGAAATCTCACCCTGGAAAGAAGATGAACTCAGTCTCGAGGCCGTTAGAGAGACTTCACATGGATCTCTTTGGTCCTGTGAATGTCAAAAGCATAACTGGTGATTTCTACTGCTTAGTTGTCACAGACACTTTTTGATATTTTCATGGGTGACGTTCCTGAAGACAAAGGATGAGACATTTGAGGGTATGATGACGCTTTTCAGAAAGATTGAGAACTTGTAACGAACTCGGATTAGAAGAATAAGAAGTGACAACTGTACAGAGTTTAAGAACAACAAAATGGAAGAATATTGTGATGAACGAGGTGTATTGCAAGTATTCAGTGTGCCTTATACTCCGCAGCAAAATGGAGTCGCAGAAAGAAAGAATAGGACGCTGATTCTAAATTACCTGTCAATTTCTGGGCAGAAGCAGTGTCAGCTGCTTGCTATACGCTCAACCGGGTTCTTACGGTGAAAAAGTACAACAAGACGTGTTTCGAGCTGATTCACAACCACAACCCTAATCTCAAGTATCTGGAACCATTCGGGTCACCCTGCACAGTTCTAGAACCCTATGGAAAATTTGGTCCAAAGAGCATTGAAGGTATCTTCGTGGGTTATGCAAGTCCAATGAGAAGAGTCTTTGTTCCAAGCTTGAAGCAGATCATCAAAGCACATCATGTTGAGTGCCAAGGTTATACAATGCCACCTCAGAATCCCGGCGACTCATGGCGATTCAATTATGATACTCTACGGGATTCATTTGCATTAGAGGAAGAACCAGAGTTCTTTGATGAGTTGGATATTCTGAGAGAATATGAAGCAGCACAAGAAAGATTCCCAGCAGAATCTCCTAGACGTCAACGTCAAACTTCAAATGACGATGAGGCTGGTCCAAGTAATGCTGGAGGAAACGATGAAGTTCATCATATTCGAACATCTTCGAAACGAGAACATGCTCCTAACAATCAGACGGCAAACAATGATAATTCAGAATCTGATGAAAGCCCAACATTCGATCGTGGTGATTCAGAGTCTGAGGGGGAGCAAATCCAGTCTCCAGATCAGACAATTCCTGTCAATGAACAAGTCGCAAATCAGAACGTTACAAATTTGGAAGGTGATGTAGATGTTCCAGGTGAGGTGATGCCAAGGACTCTTTCATATCATCCAGAAGAGCTAATAATTGGAGAGCTGCAATCAGGCGTCCGTACCAGAAGACAAATTGACCAAGGCCTTACTTGTTTTTATACAAAAGTTTCTCCTTTACAAACAGAGTTTTCACTTAGTTGTTTCATTTCGCAGATTGAGCCGCGAACATACAAGGAAGCACTAACTGAAGATTCCTGGGTCAACGTGATGCAGGTGGAGCTGAGTCAGTTTGAGAAGTTGGGTGTATGGAAACTGGTGGACTTGCCTGATGGTCATAGGAAGATAAACACGAAGTGGGTGTTCAAGTGCAAAAGGGACGATCGAGGGGTTATTTTTCGCAACAAAGCTCGACTCGTGGCCCAGGGATTCAGTCAGCAGGAGGGGATAGATTTCACTGAAGTGTATGCTCCGGTTGCTCGACTTGAGGCGATCAGAATCTTCCTAGCATTTGCATCTTGGAAAGGATTTAAAGTGTATCAGCTAGATGTAAAGTCGGCATTTCTCTATGGCAAGGTGAAAGAGGAGGTATATGTCGGACAGCCACCGGGCTTCACCGACCTAATCCATAAGGATAAGGTTTATCTCTTGGATAAGGCGTTATACAACTTACATCAGATCCCGAGAGCCTGGTACGAGACGCTGTCTCAACATCTGTTAGCCAACAACTTCATCCGAGGCAAGGTAGACGCCACCCTCTTCACAAAAGAAGTCGACGGCCATCTTCTGATAGTCCAGATTTACGTGGATGACATAATTTTTGGGTCGACAAATGAAGAACTCTGCAAAGATTTTGAAAAGATTATGAAGCAGAAGTTTGAAATGTCATCAATGGGTGAGATGAAGTTCTTCTTAGGGCTTCAAGTTGATCAACTGCCCGAGGGAACGTTCATACATCAGACGAAGTATGTTCACGACGTCTTAGAGAAATTTGGGATGTCCGGGACTGCTCCAAACTCCACCCCGTTAGCGACGAACCATGGAATAAACCCTGATCTCACCGGAGAGAAGGTGGATGAAACATTGTACTGCTCCATGATCGGATCGCTAATGTATTTGACGGCATCGAGACCTGATATTATGTATCCAACCTGCCTCGCGGCCCGATTTCAATCAAGTCCCAGAGCTTCGCATATGGTAATCGTCAAGAGGATATTACGCTACCTGAAAGGAACTCCAAGCTTGGGGTTGTGGTATCCAAAAGAAGGCAATT
Organism: Helianthus tuberosus; assembly: GCA_030545235.1. NCBI lineage: Eukaryota > Viridiplantae > Streptophyta > Magnoliopsida > Asterales > Asteraceae > Helianthus > Helianthus tuberosus. Next base: position 27,921,635 of record CM060432.1, read on the forward strand.
TCACACTTGAGGGGTACTCTGATTCCGATTTCGGATGCTGCAAAGTCAATGCTAAGTCAACAACTGCGGGATGCCAGTTTTTCGGACCCCGATTGGTCACCTGGCAATGTAAGAAGCAGACCTCTGTTGCTTTATCTACATGTGAAGCCAAGTATGTATCTGCTAGCAGCTGCTCTCAGATCTTGTGGATCCAGCAACAGATGCGCGACTACGGTTTGCAATTTCTTAACTCCCCAATCTTTGTTGATAATGAGGCAGCTATTAATATAACAAAAAATCCTGTTCATCACGCTAAAACCAAACACATTGAAATTCGTGATCCCTCCATCCGAGACTGTTTCGAGAAGAAGTTGATACGAATAGAAAAAATCCACACTGATGAACAAAAAGCTGACTTACATACCAAAGCGTTCGACAGAACACGTTTTCAATATCTTTTAAAACTTAAGGGTATGAAGTTATTATCGGTTGCGGAGGGGATTATTGGCGTAGATGAAGGTACCACTGTAGATAATGTTGAAAAGCAATCTGCAATGGTTTGTCGATTTTTTACTTGTTTTGGTATTTAGGGGGAGATAGGTAATATTTTCAGAAAATCCAAAAACAATAAAAAATCCAAAAACAATAGAAAATCTGAAAAAGAGCTTGTGTAAAAAGGGGAAATGATAGTACATCAGCTAGACAGTTGCAGTATGCTAAGGAAATGAAATGTTTAACAAGTGTTAGGCAGTCTCGCTGATGATATGCCGATAGGTTTTTATACATTTAGTAAGTTTGTTTGGGATATAAACCTAAATCATTTCTTGCTTATTACGTGGGGAACATCTCTCGGATATATAGGTAACCCCTGAAATCTTGTTTGAAGGGCTTTCTATTTCTGACATACTAGGTCTTTGTACGTGATGATATCTGGGGTATTATACCGGGACTTCTGATTTTGCGGGAGCAATAGCCTAGTCCTCGTATAATACTCTGCACTGCTTTATTCATAAAGCCCACCCTCAGCATAAAAAATGATGAAACATTGAAAAATGCTAATCATGTGCTGTTGAATAGAAGATCCCCAAGGGGGACACACCTAAAGTCGAGCCATCATCTCTCTGACTGAACGGAAGTTCTAACCTGAGCTCTCATGGCCACGCATTTACCCATTACAGATATCATTAGTGTGCACTCACCTGTAAGACTGAATATAGGAGTCTGGATACGGGAGTATATTCTGAGGTGGTACACGCGTATAAGTTAAGACATTAAAACACTAATTCGTATCCTGAAAAGATTGAAATTTGTGTGAAAATTTAAATTGGATCAGTATATCGGCAATCACTGTGAATTGTTTAATGCTTAGAATGAAATCAAGTTTAACGGTACTAGTAGCTTGTCGGCAGCTGATATGATCCCCTAATACGCTCACCAAAATTATGTTTGTAAATAGGTTACGTTTACTCTATTTCTTTTCATTTCAGTTTAACACTTAAAACCCAAAAAGATTCCATAGCTTTCTAGTCTAGAAACTTTCTTAAAAATCCAAAAAGATTTTACATTTCTACTTTGTTTTATCGACAAACCAAAGTTGAAAGCTGATCTTCAGACTCGCAGTTTGAAGCAGATGCAGGAAGTTTCTGAGCTGGACAGATGGGTTGGGAGCTTATCATGTTAAACCTGGCGAAAATGCAAAGTCAATACAAGATTCATTAAGTTGAAACTTGTAATTTTCATAAAAATGTTTGAAAAAGATTGAACAAAACGTCAGTATGCTTTGTTTCGGGTTAACCAAGGTCATTAAGTTGAACTTGGTCGGCAAATTAAGTGTCTAGGGTCATTAACTTGGACCTAGATACTTAAGTGCATTTCTAAAAACTGATAAAAACAACCAAAGGTCAAAGGTTAAAAGTCAAAGAGATGTGTACTTGGATCGGGCGGCAACCCGATCGGGCGACAGCTCGATCGAACAGCACTCCGATTCAAGGTTCACTATAAATAGGTGGTCAATAGTTCAGTCAAACTTTTCACTCGTTCGACCGACCGCCCTATTCTCTCTCACACACTCTTACGTTTGATCTGATTTCACTCTTTCTCTTTGCACAAATCATTAGATTGTTGGTTAGCACAACCTTCTCAATGGCAAAGGTAAGTTTTTCAAGATCTAAACTGATTAATTTGATGTTTTGATTAACTGTTCGTTATGACGTCACTGTTCAGACCTCCATTGTTAGATCTAGATAGATTTAGGATGATTTGATAAAATCTGAGCATGAGGTTTTGTTTGCAATGATGAGATCTACATGTTTACCGTCTTGATTTGTGCTATAACTTGGTAGAATCTAGTAGATCTGAAGTTAGAGGGTGTCGGCCATCAGTGCTGTTTTTGCCAAATTAAACCTAGATTAAGCCGAATTAGAACATGATGAACATAGGGTTTTGATCGCGTCTGAAAACTCTATGTAGATCTATGTTCAATTTGATGTTTAGCATTAGAAAATTTTGATGTTCATGATTGTGTTCAAGTTGTTCTTCTCTGTTCATGGAACAAGGTGCAACCCGATCGGGTGGCAATCCGATCGGGTGACCACCTGATTCAATTCATGTTTTTGTTGAATACATTTCTAAGTGTTTGTGCCTAGGTATCTGTGCCTAAATTGTTAGATTGTTTTACATCTTGAAATTTCTGCCATCAAATGATAAACAGTTGTTTTGAATAGTTTGGCAACCCGATCAGATGACAATCCGATCGGGCAGCTATCCGATTCATGGCACATCACAATGTTTGCCTAGGTTTCTATTCTCTCACAAAGACATTTGGAATGATTGGCAACCCAATCGGGTGGCAATCCGATCGAGTGGCAACTCGTTCCAAATTCATTCACTATTAATGAATCAAGTGGCAATCCGATCGGACAGCAATCCGATCGGACAACCACTAAATGACAAAATCTTTCAAACTGTTCATAAATGCCAAGAGCAAAGTGGCAACCCGATCGGGTGGCAATCCGATCGGGTGGTCATCCGATTCAAAACATTCTCTCATATAGTTGACTGGTCAAAGGAATTTATTTTCTTGTCACAAGAATCCAGTGGCCACTCGATCGGGTGACAATCCGATCGAGTAGGTATCTGATTCAAATGATGTTGACTATGTTGACCTTCTTCATTCCACATGATGGCAATCTGATCAGATAGCAATCCGATCGGACTGCCATCCGATTCTCAGTACTAGCACACTTAGAGTGTTCCAGAGTTAGAAAAATATTGAAGTTTTCAAAATTTTTATGATTCATCTGTATATCTTAAACTTTGTGCAAATGATTAATGAATATTTTTGCAGGGAAAAGGATTAGACTGGGACAAAGGTCATAACGTATATTGTCTGCTAGATGCAGCTTATACAGAAAAAACTGTGGTTGAGGATATAGCCAAGTTTTTTAGAGAAAGCAGGATTGGTAAGGCTTTAACTGACAAGACCATAGTGTATGAATCTCATGTGACACGATTTTGGAACTTAGCAAGATATGAAGAGACAGATAAGACAATTTGTTCTGTTGTAAGAAAGAAGGATGAGAATGGACAAGATGTGGATTTGGAAATAAAGTTTAATGTTGAAGATCTTAGACGAGTGTTGGAGCTGGGAGACAGTGATAATGATCCTACCATCATTCCTGAACGTCTATGTAAAGGATTATGGTGCAGGATGGGATTCACAGGTCACATCAATGGAAAAATGATAAAAACAATGTTCAGTCATGCTTACAAGTTCATGATTCACTGTGTGGTACATGCCTTATCACACAGGAAGGGAGCATACGACGAAACATCTGATTACATCATGAACATAATCACATGTCTAGTGTTAAACAGGCCATACAATGTTTCACAAGTGATTTTTGAATACTTGAAAGAAAATATCAGGTCTGGTAGTGTAAAGTACATCATCTATCCAAGGTTCATCATGATGATGATTAACGATCAATTCAAAGACATTCCGAAGGATGCTTATGATGTGCTAGGTCTAAGGAACATGACATCTGAAACGATAACCAGATTGATTAAGGGACCTGATACCAATGCTAAGGGAATGATATGCAAAATTAGCAAACCAGATTATGTAGCTCCAGAGAATGATAAGTGGATACATGAAGAAAGTAATTCTGATAATGAAGATGAAAAGATGAGTGGAATAGTTGAGAAGAAAACTAGATGGTGGTTTGTGAGAGATGGAAAAAGAAAGAGGACACCGAAGACATCCAGTTCCTATTCCTAAGGAACTAGCACCGAAGATTGTAGTAAAGGGTATAGTGAAAGGGGGAGTCATAAGGTAGTTAAACTTTAAATTGTTATATGTTTCTAATGAATGTGTTAATGCTTGTTTTGCAGGACTTTCAAAAGAACCACAACAAAGGTTGGTGGACGAGCCAGTGGTGGATCCATCAAGCATACCACAAGAAGATGTTGAGTTGGCTAAAGCAACATTTGAACAATATCTACAGCCAGTGGTGGATCCAACATTTGAGATGCGTCAGAAGATGAAGAATCTGCAAGATGTAAATCAAACCTTAAATCAGCTTTTGAGCGAAATCAATGAAGCTTCAACAAATGAAATGAAAGCGATGAAATTGGAGATGGAAGCTATGAAGGCTGACAAAGTGGTGAAGGATGAACAGCTACATATGTTATACACCGTGCTGGAAAGTCATCTAAACATTAATGTTCATGCTGCATTCAACAATATTGAAGTCAAAAGAGCTGAAGAATGCAGAATTGAAAGAGAAAGAGAGTTGGCTCAAGAAGCAACTCAAAGAAGAAAAGGATTGGTAGTTGATACAGAAGAAACTCTTGGATCGTCAAGTCAACCTGAAGCAGGTGGTTCTTCAAGCCAAGTTGATGTTGAGATGACCGAAGCTAAAGTTGTTCATACTCCAAACTTTGAACTCGTTGGTAGATCAAGACCTGTTCCTTACAGTCTTGATGAAATGAAGAAGATCATGAAGTTGGTTGAAAAGAAAAGATAGTGAGAAAAGCTCCTCTACTCCTGACACAGCATGAAGTTGAATACGACGATGCAGACCGTAGTTTGGATGAATGGTTTGAGATCATAGACTATCATTATGAGTTAGGGCAGAGAGAAAACGATGGTGGTGATAATGGTCAAGGGTCGTCAAATGTGTTTGCTAATTTAATGAAAAATATTAGTATTGATGACTATCAGAATGACCAACAAAATAAACTACCTGAAGATAAAAGGGATGAAGGATCTTCATCTGGAACAAAACATGATAATCAGGGTTCATCCGAGTGGTTGATTGTAAATCCGTCCATGCAACGAAAGATTGACGATTTTCTGAACGATGAGATTAATGAACAAGAGGATGATGATCATAAAGAAGCTTCTACATCAGGAAAGCAACACACCGACCAGGTATTCCTAACTCAACCGACTGTCATTTGTTTGAATGCTCAAAATGAGGGGGAGCTTGAGGTACCACGGTGAAGAGCAGAGATGTTGGAAGAACTGGGATTAGATGATGGAAAGTTCAAGTTCGACATTGAAGATGAAATTCCTCAATCACCAGAAAAAGAATATGAATTTGTTTATGCACAGGAGGCAGATAAGTATGATAATGTGATTGTTGAAGATGCGTCTGATTCATCAGATGAAGAAACAGATTTTCACTACTCTGGCATTGATGAAACATTTCCTTCATTGGCTGAAATGTTCAAAGATAAAAACGAAGATGAGATCAGAAGAAAGATAGTGGAGAAGATTTCAACTGAAGGTGTGCCAAGAACCATCCCCAGAGAGAATCTTGTTGAAGAAAGAAAGAAATGGTTAAAAAGTGATGCCAAAAGAAAGAAAGTTTATTCGGCCACTTCAATTCTTTACTCATAATAAAAACATTTCTTGGGGAGATATACTTTCATGGGGGTATCTAGAAGATTTGCAGGTATACGCCATTCGACGGGAACAGGGTGTGCAGTATTTTGAATTTTTGTCAGACATAAAGGCCCTCCCATGGTGGGACGTTGATGAATTGGTTCAGGTGAAGAATATCAAACAATTCTATCATGGTCTGGATGTTAAACAACATGATCAGCATCTGTGGGAATATGTAAAGCAACAATCAAAGGCTAGATATCCAGACTGGCAGCCTCAGTTCCCAAAACAGATTGTTACCTTCTTGTAGAATGGTGAGAAGGATGTTACATTAGATGTCAAGCCTCCAAGATGTCTAAAGAACATGCCTCTTAGAGCAATGGAGCAAGATTTTCATGAATTCTTCGAAGGTTGGCTATACAATGAAACAACGGCTGAGGCAGTAATCTCATTGTTTGACAAGTCCACTGGTAAGTCTCGAAGAATCAGCATTCTGGATCCTATGTGGCTTGTCAACTGCTCAAAGAAAGATATCGACTGCTTGTTCTACAACAAGATAGTGTATGAGAAAAAAGATAAAGAACAAGCGTTGCAGTACCAAAAGATAGTAGATGTGTGCTTTGCTTAAGACATCAACTCCGGCAGGTATTGGAAGTCTAACTGGAGAGACTTGGAGATTGATGAGTTTCTAAAGAAGTACAAGCGAGAGCAAAGATTCAAGGCTATATCAGAGAAAGCTGTAAAGATGGGAAAGTTCAAGTGGATGAGACCACCGCCAACGGATCAAACGCCAATCAAAAAAGAAGAAAATAAGATTCCCAAGTGGGACAGAAAGCGTGATGGTGATCCGGTATACAGGAAATGGTGGATTGAAGAAGGAAGGCTTATAAGGCAAAAAAATGTTAGAAGAAAAAGCCGAACAGAGGAGACAGAGAGCAAAGGAACGAAGACGTAAGAGAAAGGAATGAAGACTATGCTGGAAGGAACTGCAGCTACATCCGAGGGGGAGTCTGTTAGTTCATGCGTCTGTAGCTTCCGTCAGCATTGAGTCGTATTTTGTCTGTTTATGTCTTTTGTGAACATTTATGTTTATATATGTATGTACGTAGAAAGACAGCTCAAGAAATAGAACTTATATGTAAAAGTGATGTTCGTTGGATGACATGGGTCACCCGATCGGACAGCCACTCGATCGGATAGCACTGTCACCCGATCAGACGGACAACACTTACTTAGTTCCTGAGCTTGCCTATAAATACCCGGGTAGGGTATGTCATTTAAGACTTTTGCGCATTCTGTTGGAGAACTCTGTCCAGTCTGACTATCTTCTGGCACTTGTGTACTTTCATATCATCTTAATAGAATGATCAGACGGTGTTAAACGTTGAATACTCTGTTGTGTTTCTGTGACTTGATCCAATGGATTCCGCACATTGATCGAGGTCGATTCATCCACGTTCGTGAAGAACAGATCCTGTACGAAGGGCCTAACAGAGTTCTACCCTTATTGTAGGAATAACAAAAGCCCAGAAATAGCTTTCCAGTATTTTAAAGGCGTTGTAGAACTCGGAACCGAGAGGTGTCCCCTAGATGTCGTTGAGCCACTCCTCTATTTCTCTCGGGAGGAAGAAGGTGGGCTCATTTTCCACAACATCTTGAGGTGGAGGAGTGACGGCAATCGGGACCCCGTGTAATATGTCTCGAGGGGGGTCTGTGTACATTGCGTACCACTCGGCCGGTATGATAACTTCTGGTACCACGTTCCATGCCCTTTGTGTAATGATTGGTACCAAAGGAGGAGAAGCGAGGATATTCAACCTTTGGTGCAAAAGGTTGACCTCTCTAAGACACCCTTCTAGATCCACCGATAAATGATTGATACGGTCGACCAGAGCTTCCTCAACCCCCGTCATTTCGTCTATGGCCTCTCTCAAGGCATATACATAGTTGACGAGGGAGTCTTCTACCGATGACCTTCTCCCTTGTCGGTTGTTCCTGGAGTGTGATGAAGATGTTCCGCTATTTCTGCTCGACATTCTAAGAAAACAAACCGAAAAGAGTTCATTTTAATAAAACAGTACCTCGAGCATGGCCCCGTGCTCACTGAGCACGGCCCCGTGTTCACCTCTCTGCAGATTTTTGGAACAAGGAATCTTGGAGCTTTAAATTTATTTTCTGACTTTTGAAGCATTTTTTAAGCAGAAATAACTTAAAACAGTGTTGTAAAACTTATTTTTAACAAGATTCCTTGAATAAAAATCTAAAAAATATCACAATAAAGCTTGAAACCATGGTGATTTCAAGCTCTAATGGAGGTGTTTAGGGAAAAGTGAATAAGAAGGCAATGGACAAAAGTAGAAAAGACAAGATGGTTGTTGAGAACCTTCTTTAGAATATACCTAGTATGGTATATGTGAAGATCCCACCAAATCTCTATCTTTGGAATGGTCCAAATGTGTAGGAATCTTGCTGCATTTATAGAAAACAATAGCACGTTGGACACGGCCATGTGTGCAGATGAGATTCTGACACTTTTTGTCAATATTCTGACCGAAAGTCAGACGAGAATCTTTTGGTGGACACGGGGGCGTGCTGACCTGGACACGGCCCCGTGTCTAGAAGCTGTTTATGAAGTTTTGTCTATTTTTAAGGAATTTATCCGGATCGGGTGGTTCCTTACTGGTTGGAATAACACCGAAGTGCCTGAGATACCTTAGTTGCCCTAGTTTTAGACGAGAACGCAAGAGGTTATCGGAAAGGGTGATTCCTATGCTAAATGTAGGTGGACAAGTCCAACCGTTATCCGGGCTCTCGTTAAAGAAGGTGTATGTCGAATCGCTCAGGTCTATGTATGCATCGACAGAAGTCGATGGGGAGTCCTTCACGGCACAATCGACACAGGGATGATTATCGCTCAAGTCTTCGCAAGAGTTAGAGGTGATTTCGGGAGTGACGATGTTTTTTTTATCCAAATGCGATCTCAATAATTCTTCTTGGGCGTTGTCTTGAGATGAATTAGTTATGTCCATCTCAACCTCTTTTATCCAATTAAGAATTAGATCTTCCATTTAAAATTATTCTTCAAGAATCATTTCATTTAGGATACATGATTGAGAGCATTCTAGGGAGAGATAAGGATTATTTTTACTCTCGCCCCTCTTAAGGTTACAGGAAAACGATGGGTCTATATAGTGGGGAGTGTAATTTAAAAATAACATTTTAAAACTTTATGAGTTCCGCCACATATTTGACACCACGTACCATAAGATGAGCGGAAGTAAAAAAAATCAGTATCGCTCATGTTTGTGTAAGAAATTACCAACCGTCAGGATCTTAAGGTTCTGTTTCCAGTATCTGATACTTGGACACGGGGCGTGTTTATTGGGCACGGCCCCGTATTCAGCTACTGTCTGACTTAAAACAGGATTGCCAGTACCAAAGATTGGGCACGGGGCGTGTTCAGAGGGCACGACCCGTGCTGACCTTTGATGTTTTCCGCACTTTTGCACTTTTTAAGAGATTATCTTAGTTATAGTAGTATGCCCTTCTTTTGAAGGTGACGTTACCCTCAACCAAGTAGTTTGAGTCAGCAAGGATACAATCCTAAAGGGTTGGAATATTGAAAGATAAATAATTAAGTTATTAATGCGTAATGTGGTAGGCCCCTCTTTTGAAGGTGACGTTACCCTCGGCTAAGTGGTTTGAGTCAGCAGGGATACAATCCCAAATAGCCGGGTTAAAGTATTAATAGTAGTTTACATATGAGGGGATCAAGCCATTCACACCCCCGCCATCCAATACCAGTGGGTATTGAAGGAGGTCCTAGTAAGCTTGACCCAGGTCCTTGCAGGATCTACACACTGAACAAGGCAAGAACCTTACCAAACCATTCCCTTAACCCCCGACCAGGTAGCCAACATATCTCTATATAGACCGTAGAGATATGAATGGTGTAAATCTTTTATTTTATATAGACAGTAAAATAACGCCAAGACACCACGGACAAATGATAAAGAAGTTTCACCTTCAACATAAGAAACTAATTATTAAAGTCATTAATACAAAACCAAATAAAAAGTGCGAAAAGATTAAAAAACAAAAGTATTACACTAAATGCTTGTCTTCACCAAATGATCTAAGAGACTTAGGCAAACATGGCCTTTGATTGTCAAGAACTCTTACTATCAATCTTGGATCCCGAGACTACTACACACACTCTATGATGGATGATGGATGATGGTGGTGGATGTGGGTGTTGTGATGGTGGTGGAGTGTGGGTGAAGTGGGAGATAGGTGGTTTGCCAAGGGATGTCTTTGAAGTGAACCAAGCACCTCTATTTATAGCCTGTACAGAAGCCCGGACACGGCCCCATGTCCATCGGGCACTGCCCCGTGTCCATCCACTTTCTCTTTCTTCATTAATTGCAGTTTGTCTGTATTAGCTCCACACGCCCCCGTGTCCGCTGGGCACGGCCCCGTGTGCAGAAGCGTATCTGTACTATCAAGATTTTCTTGGATTCTGCGAATCTTAGCGTTGACCACGGCCGTGTTGAGCTGGGCACGCCCACATGTTGGGAAATAGAAGCTTCTACAACTTTGTCTTTTCTGCAGACACTTGAGCACGCCCCCGTGTCCGCTGGGCACGGGGCGTGTTCAGCCTTTTGATCTCTTGTTTTTTGCTTGGGAAGATGTTGTCGAGGGGTCGGGCATGCCACGTTTATTCCTTTTCTTGTATTTATGTTAGATTTAGCTGTATTTTTGCTTCTTTTGTCCATTTATGCTCATTTAATCCTGAAAATACAAAAGGAAGACAAAAGCACACTTTTTCCAACATTAGTACTAAAAAAGGGTTAGTGTTATGCCTCATTTGATGTAATTTATATGTTGCATTTTATACACATCAAAGCTTATACTTAACAGAAAATTTGAATGCTCTTAAGATTTATGGCTTGCCTAATCACAGATTAGTTCTTAAAGTTGGTGTTCTTGTGATGCTTCTTCGAAACATTTATCAACAGAAAGGGTTATGTAACGGTACAAGGCTTCAAATTACTTTTCTTGGTAAACGAGTTATAGAAGCTGAAGTAATATCTGGTGGTAACATTGGTACTAGAGTTTTTATTCCAAGGATTAATATGATCCCGTCTGACAAAAAAATACCTTTTCAATTTCAACGTAGACAATTTCCTTTATCAGTTTGTTTTGCCATGACAATTAACAAGAGTCAAGGACAATCGTTATCAAAGGTTGGTCTTTATTTGAAAGATCATGTCTTCACTCATGGTCAGTTGTACGTTGCATTATCAAGGGTCAAGACCAGAGAAGGCGTTAAAATACTAATATTCGACGCTGATGGAAAACCAACAAATAAGACTTCTAATGTTGTTTACAAAGAAGTTTTTACTAGCTTGTAATCATTGTTTTTTCTGAGTTTTAACTTCCACCGTTCTAAGTATAGTTGGATATATATTTTCTTAATTACTATTTTGTTTAAACTTTATTTGGTTTAAACTTTATAAACTCTATTGTGTTTTGCATCTCAGAACCATGTGTTATAAATTTATTCGTAAGTAATTTACAACGCAGACAATTCTGAAGACCCCGTGTTCACTGTCAATATGGAAGAAAATTATACCGGAAGACTGTTTGGAATAGATCGATAATCGATGTGTATATATAATAAAACTAGATTTTCACCTAGGATTGATTCCCGAGCTCGAGAAACTTACTTATGTTAAAAGCTAATTATGATTAATACATGATTAAAAGCATACAAAAAATATGACATATTAATGGCTTTGCTATAAGAAAAATTATTTTTCTATGTTAATGTGAATACCAAATGAATTCAACTAATCATCCACTTTACTCTTGTATCTCAATGTAAATGTAAATGTAAATGTAAATGTAAATAACAAATTCAATAAGGGGTGTATGTGTAAATATTATTCATCACTTGAAAATATGGGAAAACGAAAACACAACCGTCATTATATTTTTAGCATCATTACACATCAAACATCTATCATCTCTTCTTTCAAAAATCTCTTCTTCCTAGTCATTTTCTAGGGTTTCAAGTTTCATTTCTCCGACTTCTACACTTCAATCACCCGAGGTTTTACTGTTTTTTTCTTGAGCAACTGGTATGTACATTCATATTGTAATGAACTTTGTAGTGTTTAACTGATCTTAATTTAAATCCTGTCTTGCTACAAATACGATTTAAACGTTTATTGCTATACATTCAAGAAGGGTTTAGTTAGGTGTTTGAATCATTTGTTCAGAACATGTTAAAATAGTCATTATTTGCAGAAAATTGTTAACTCATACTCTGTTTCTATGATTAATTTTAGTAGATACTCTGTTAATACAAAAAGTTCATGTTCATCTTCGAAGCCAACTTTTTAATTTCAATCTTTTAACATCTTTACTGATTCAGGTTTTATCATGTATACTACATTTGTCAAGTTTCTTGATAATCCAGACTCTTTGAAACTGGTATGACATGTTTTTATATACATAATTTATTTTTATTGAGATATATATTTAACAGTTGTTATGGTTTATATTTTCTTAGACTACTTAAAAATTATATACATGATGTACCTATAGCCTTTGGTAATCAAAAGTGGGGAGACCGTTGGGAAAAAAATAAGTTGCGAATATATCATGAATCTGGTAAAAATGGGTTGTGAGGGTCAGAACACAAAATTCAACGCCATTAATAACTGATGGTTGGGACAGTGTTGTTAAAGATCTTAATCCGCCGAGGGATACTTTGTTGGTTTTCAGACCGTTAGGTGATTTTGGGCATGAACTTTCATGTTTTGTGGATGGCATGTGTGGTGAATCTTATTTCACGTTTAATCGTTATGCAAGATTTTGTTTTACGGTATGATTATTGATCTTAACTTCAATTCTTTTGCATCTTAAACATGTCAACACTTATTCTCATAAGTTACATACTTCACGTATAGTATTCATTATTTTTTATTTTATGCAGGTAATCGAAGATTGTTTCATTAAACAATTTTACGTAAACAGCCCACCAACTGGTAAATATCAAATCTGTTATAAGGGTTTCTATTGAAATGTTGAGGCGTATATGTCTGATACCAACTTTGTATTTGCTAGAGGATGGCCGGAATTGTGCAATGATGTTGGGATACTGGAGGATGATTTGCTTGTGTTTAGGAGAATTGATGATGTTGTTTTAAAGTTATTAGTTTATAGAGATGAGACTAAGATTTGCTTGTCGAAGAAACCTGAATCTGACGATGATAGTGTACTTGAGATATCCAAGGCTGATTATGTTGAGAATGTATTCAAGGTACGTATGTATTTAGCATTAGTAGTAAAAGATTTAATTATTTTAGCATTTTATTAATTATTCCGTTAATGTTGACCATGACATCTATGAGGATGACAAAGTTGTGTCTGTAGGTGAAGGAAAAACCGTTACTCAGGTACTTACTAAATTATTAAATTATTTATTTTTAATTTAACACATATAAGAATTTAATGTTTTTACAACTATTAGTAAAGCTGTTTACTGATGTTATATTTATCAAATAATGTAATATTTAGAAGAAGTTACCAACCAATGCTGAATGCACGTCGAAGAGACGCATGTCTTCACGATTGAACAAAACACAAGATGTAAGTTTACTATCTTAAAGATTGTTATATTACTATGGTTATTAAAGTTACTATATGACAACAGGTTAAGAAGAAAGGTAAAGTTACTTCTGAGAGAAAGGAGACGGTGAAGAATATGACTAAGGGAAATGCTGCCTTACCTATCGACACAATTGATCATATTGGATGTTCTTCATCTGCTCATAAGGTTAAGGTATCTATACTCGCCACTTAATTAGTATATGTTATATAAACTGTTTTTTTTTTTTTTGTGAATATATTCAACATTCCTTTAATTCACATGTATATGTTTACTTTTCATCAAGGGGAAGAGAGTCGCCAATGTTCAGAAAAAGCGTAACCATAGAAATAAGAGTACAAAGACTGCAAAAAAACATTCTGGACATCTTCTCGACCCTAAGTTCTTTCATTTTGATCACAAAGGAGACTATAGGCTGGTATATCATTTTTATAACAAACTAATGATTTATGTTTATTTGTCTGACTATTCTTTTTTTCAACACAATACAGGTAGCGTCTTCCTGCTGAAGTTGCCAGACGAGCAGGTCTTTCTATTGATCTTCATCCTTTGAAAGTTCAAAACATGGTTGGAATTGTGGAGGTTTATGATGTCAAGACGGAGTTAAATGAATGCAAGCCACGTCATGCGTTGGACGGTTGGTGGAAGTTTATGACTGAGAATAACTTGAGGTATGGTAATATGTTGCACTTCACATACGTGTCTTCGCAACAGAAGATCGTATTAAATCACGTTACCTCAGTTTAACAACGACATTTAAGTATGTTCTGATATCAGATATTATAACTATGAATTTTTTTGATGGTGATGTTGTATGGTTTTTTTTTTAAATTATTAACTTGATGTTTTGTTGATATGTATGGCTAACATGATAAAACATTGTTATTAGCACTTTGTGTTTTATATATAGATGATATCATGCTTCTTTTTGCTAATAGTAACTGCAATTAGTAGAAACTTGGTTTATTAATCGCAAATGTGACATTCTTCTGCATTTTTGGGTTTATGAATTCAGAATAATGGATGGATATATATGACTGTATTTGGCATGATGATGTTGTGTTTCATGTTGTAAAAACCAGGGAATTGTCAGATAATAGATTGCTTTGCCCGATTAGATTATGAGTTAAATTATAGTTCTTTAAGTCATTGTTTCGTTTTCTTGAATTCTATGTAATTTTGTAAAGAAGTACAATAACAAATAGTGGTTTGAACATCTGTTTGCCTTTTGTTCAACAGTTGATGGAAACCCATGTTAGGTTGAACAGTGTTTTGAAGAGGAAAATAGTGTGAGAAGACAGTAGATCTGATTAAGTTAAACATCTGTTCAGGCTTAAACAGATGTTTGGCCTTAAACAGATGTTTGGACTTAAACAGTTGTTTGACCTTAAACGGATGTTTGGCCATAAATAGATGTTTGACCTTAAACAGATGTTTTGCCTTAAACAGATGTTTGGCCTTCTATATTAGATATTTGGACTTAAACAGATGTTTGACCTTAAATAGATGTTTGGCCATAAACAGATGTTTGGCCTTAAACCAAACATCTGTTTAAGGTCAACATCTGTTTGACTATTGGTCAACATCTGATTGACTTTTGGTCAACATCTGTTTGAATTTTTGGTCAACATCTCATTTAGTATTCAACAGAACTTTGAATAACTCAACATCTGTTTAATTCATTGTTTCGTTTTCTTGAATTCCATGTAATTTTGTAAAGAAGTACAAGAACAAACATTTTTACAAAATCCTAAATCACCCAATCATGTAACTGCATTGAAGTAAAAGTGGAAATGATGTTATTCATGTGGTCCTGTTGTGCTTTTGTTTGACCTCTAATATGGGTTCATGATCTAATCCGGTGATTTGAAGACATTGTTGTTGAATCCAGTGAGATGCTTTATGTAATGAGGTCGTATTAATAACAAATAGTAATTAATATAACTAAGTTTCTCGAGCCCGGGAAGCAATCCCGGGTAATAACCTAGTTGAATATATACAAACTTTGTGTACATGAGCAAGAATAAAAATATACATATTTTTATTTCAAAGTCAACCTACCTAGAACTAAAAAAATCCTACATTTTCCTCGTAATATTGATTTGAAAAAATCAACTTACACAATAAAAAAGTGATTGAAAAAAAAAACATTTCTCAATGTAAGATGATTAAAAAAAGTTATAGTGTCTCTCTCATACCTATCTAGAACTAAAAAAGTCTCTCTCTTACATTCTTTTTTCAAACTTGTATCATAATTCATCTTTCCTACTTACTCTCTCTCTAATTTTGATCATTTCTGTTTCCGTTTTCAAATATACATGTAACAGCATAAACGTTACATAAAATGTTACAAAAAATGTTACGCATAAAAACTTTTTTGCTTCGATTGTTACGTTTCTAACACTCATTTACGTAGTGTTACATAAAATGTTACACATGATAATTACATTGCTAAGACCCGATTGTTGGTATGTTACACAAATAATTTGTATGTTACGACCTGTGGTTCTTTGTCAAAATGTTACATACTTGAATGTTAAAACGTTTTTCATTTATGAACCTCATCTTTGATCAAAAAATTGAGTCATTGGTAAGTCACAAAACTCGAAACATCTAGGAATAAAACACTTAATTCAAAATTTAGAACCTACTGCATTAATAAAACACAAAACTTGAAACATCAAAAAACGGCTTTGACCTTTGGTTTAGACCTAAATGGTCCAACCATTTTTCGAGGCGAATATGGCTATGTGATCATAATTAGGTAGGTGTTAATCCCTCAAAAGGGCACCTCCTAATTATCACGTTTACTTAGTTAATTGTCGGGTCAAAGTAAATAATCAAAAAGTCAAACTAGTCAGATTTTTAAATAATAATCAAAACTGATAATGTAAAGGTTATAAACCATATTTTGTTAGTTAAATAACTTAGTAAATATTATTAGAACATGTCTAAACATGTTCAACCCGACAATTCTAAGTTTAAGCTCGGTTCACAACCGAAAGTCGCAAAAGCTTGACTTTTGCTTTGACTTTCAGTTCTGACCCAATTTAGCTTTATTCCTTTATGTTTTAAGCTTCCATTGTGACCATATAATGTTGTAGTATAACCCTCTGAGGTTATATTACATGGTTACTTAGAAATCTTAATTATATGCATGTTTCCGTTATTATGCTTATTATTGACAATTATGCCCTTATGGTCTAAAAATAGGATTTTTAAATAAATGAACATGCAAATGGATTAGGTACTGATTAGTAAACATATTAAAATGTTTTGACACTTACATTCTGGTCTTAAACTGATATTATGCAAAAGATCGTAAATTAAGCTTTTATAAAGACTAAATTACCCTTTGGAGTATAAATCATGCTTAAAACACAAATGTGACTCAAAACTCTTTATCTACTGTTGTGATATTATTTCTAGGGATTTTTGGAATATTGGGTCAGATTATAAACTGACCTTATCATTGAGTTCTTGTATAAAATCTATAATTAACGATAATGCCCTTTTTGCAAATAAAATGAGTTTTACATATAATTGACATGCGAAACTTTTTGCTACTGATCTAACATGAAAAATAAAATGTTTTGACCATTCAAGGCTGGTCAAAATCTCAAAATCACGAAAACCTTGTAAATATCGTCAATTATCGATTTTTACGCTAATTAGGTGCATAGTATGGTTTTAAACCATATTTAGCACCCAAGACTTATTACCCACTGATTTTATACATGATTTTTAATATTTTTACAGTAGGTATAAGTCGTGAACTCAGAATTCCAATTATGTCCTTAAAAGCATATGTGAAATGACCAAAATACCCTTTCGGGGCATAGTTTGGCCATAAATGGTAAACCACACATATGTATGATATCCTAGTGTTATAACATCGTAAAATAAATATTTTTACTGAATGTTTTTACCAGAACATCAGTTTACCTATAAACCCCTTATATAAATCCTAAAATGACCAAAACGCCCTTATGAGGCTTAATTCGGTTTTAAATTCTTTTTGGGCATATATGTTGACATCCTACTGATGTCTTAACATATTTTCTGCATAATAATATATGGAACTTGAATATGGTTCATTCGGTTACCCGTTATGCTTATACGCATTCGGTTCGTTTATGTAACTAGTTTGCATAAATTAGCCGAAACGGGTTTAACCTTGTCATTCAAACTTCGAAATCCAGAATGTATTTAGTTTACCCATATTATACAAGTATTCATACTTGTTGGGTCTAAATTACTTTCCATTCCGTTCTCCGCTTAATCTAGCGTTTCAAACCGTAAAGTATTCTTAAAACTAACCGGTCTAAGTCTTTGACTTAAATAAGACCCGTTAGTATCCTAATAGGTTAATAAAACCTTCCTTACAGATTAAGTAGCCTCAGTAGAAGATACGTGCATAAAGCCTTAGGAATATACGGCTGAGTAGCAATCCTTGCATAATTAACTCAGGTAAATACTTTTAACTTATTTTCCCTTATATGGGCTTGGGATACGATAAATTATTACCGCTCGGTCGGGTATGAGATCATTTAATCGGATTGTGATTTAATAAATCCGCATAACCCGTTTTAATCTGTTTTGTTTGATAACATAACTTTGGGGGTTAACGATCGTGTCCTGGATATCCTCGGCTCATTTAACTTATTATTGGCAACGACCTATGCACGGGGTGTAGGCATACACCTGACAGATGCAAATGCTATATAATCAATTACCCACAAGTTGGAGATAACTCATTTGTGGGTTTTATAAGTGGTGAGTCGGTTAATCATGATCGGCTTTCAAACCGGGCGCAAATGTATGACAAACATGTAAATCTGTATACAAGATTTTAATAAAAATTGTCCCAAGTTATAAGAGATTTTTGTGCCTTGTGCGCTTAAACAAATTTTCATAAACATTTTCAAATGAGTCAGTTAATTGTATTTACCAGTGAAAGCTGACATATTTTCCAAAGACTATGTGACAGGTACCTCTCGAAACTAGGCTGGAGCTACTTGGCATAAATTAAGAGGATCTTGCAAATCCCTAGATACCTGAAGTCTGTTAAACTCTGTTTTATGTATATGTTTTTATGATCCGCATGTGGATCTCGATTACAACACATAAAGTTCAAACGATAACACCTCGTAAAATCATGTCCAATTATGTAGAGACACGTGTCCTAAAACCCTAAACGTATAAAAGATCTAATCTTGAGGGACTAAAAGTGTCAACATGCTAATTTATGCCTCTAAGTGACCTTTTACCAAACCCGAGGCTTCATAATGTTATATCATGCTCTCGGGAATGATTGATAATGATTATAAAAGTTAAGGGGCTAAATGTGTAAAGTTTCAGAATTCTGGTTCTTTGATCTGTCACACCCGCTCGTAGCGGAAGCGCGAGGTGTGATCTGATCGGTTCTCATTGCATAACAATATAAGTGAACAATACTAAATGAATAAAAACAAGCTCCAATGCCATTGTCATAATTGTTTCGAAAGAACGCAACATAAGTTAAATGTATTTGTTACAAACCATCAAATGAAAATGCGTTTTCATCGTTCTATACATCAAAATGTAAGTCTTAAAATGTCAAGGCTTTGACCACTATATCACCGCAAAGAGGCGGTATATAACGGGCAAACCCTTCAAATGGTGGCATGGAGTCTTGATACTTGCTTTCCTTGACTGAAATGTCTGTCAGGTCCACTAATTTCCTGAAATACATGTTAAGTTTGAAAACATCAACAAAAGTTGAGCGAGTTCATGCAGTTTAGCTGTATGAGATGTATCTGTAAAATGTGAGTTGTATAAACTGTATCTGTAAAATGTGAATTGTATAAACTGTATCTGTATGAATGATGTATAAACCGTATCCACAACATGTGAATTGTATAAAATGTATCTGTATGTATGATGTATAAACTGTATCCACAACATGTGAATTGTATAAAATGTATCTGTATGTATGATGTATAAACTGTATCCACAACATGTGAATTGTATAAAATGTATCTGTATGTATGATGTAGTATGTAAAGCGTCAATGAAATCGTTGATCATTAATGTTTCGCGAGGACATTAATATGTGTGAAGAATTAGGAAGCAATCCAACCCTAGACGATTTTATGTCGACTCCTATCGACTGGGACACAAACGCACTCTTCTGTATGGGTCCACGACCAAGAGTGGGGCTCGCCAAAACCCATTAGATCTAACCCCTTGTACCTAGGTCCAAACTGGATTAATGGTGCTTATATGTATAGACCCTAATTCGCACATGATCTAAGGTGTTTCATTCCCTAACTTTAACATACGATGAACATGTATTTTCCCCGATAGTTGTAAAGTTGTAAAACATTTAAATGAATAGGGGACATGAACTCACTGAATTGCGTCCGTGAATAGAAGTAAATAAGATCTCACGTGCGGTCGTCCTGAATAGCGTTGCGACCTACAAATGTTCTTATTTTTGTTAGACACTTCGGTCTTTGTAAAGAACTTGAGTACAAGTCTTGTGTCTTCAATATGTGTAAGACTTGTATGTCTTTACTGTTCGTTAACTGTGTATTCGATGAATGAGTTGTTTAGTCGGATCTAGTCCGCTGAATTTCGTGTCTTATATGTATCAATTGTATAGTTGTGTTTCCAATAATGGTAACATTGGGCCAAGCCCATGTTTTCAAGTTATTGGGCTTAAATAGTGCTGGGCCTTAAATAGTGTTGGGCCTCAATAGTGTTGGGCCTCAAATAGTGTTGGGCCTCAAATAGTGTTGGGCCTCAAATAGTGTTGGGCCTCAAATAGTGTTGGGCTTGAATAGTATTGGGCTTGAATAGTGTTGGGCTTGAATAGTGTTGGGCTTGAATAGTGTTGGGCTTTGGCCCATATGTTTAGTATTTGGGCTTAGCCCATGAATTTATGTTAAGCCCATTATGAAGATAAGCCCATTAAGAAAAATAGCCCATTAAGTAAAATAGCCCTTTAAGTAATATAAGCCCATTTGTTATAAAAATAGCCCACTAGTATAATAAGCCCATTTATTTTTATAAAAAACCTTTTTATAAAAATTTACTAAGTATACTTGTTAGTAAATAAAAACATACTAGTTTTTATAAGTTTATAAACATCCGAAATTTGTTATTGATAGGATACTTATATTTCGTGTCGATAAATCGTCTAAACGTCGTAGTAACTCCCCGGATTGGCAATTCACTTATGTAGTCGTCCGTCGTTCATTTTGACCATAATTGGTGTCCGATTATTCGAATCGTCCGTAACTCGTTTTAAGGCGTAATTATGTGAAGTCTTATAAGACTTTGATTATTATGTATCATGTGTTCATTATTACCATTGTAATAAAGTTCCTATCTTTGATATATATAACTAATACCATCAAATAATCACATAGCACATAAGTTGTTAAATCACCAAATATATATTTTTCTAAAAAAATATATATATATTTCTCTTGTCTAAATACAACCAAAAATGTTGTTACTTTACAAAATAAAGTTTTTATGAAAAATGGCTATATAACCTTTGTATTTTATTCTAACCATGTTTTATAAACATATCATTTTCTTTATCAAATCACCACCAATTTACTCTACAACTTAACTAAGCATATGAGACTTTTATAACATGAAATTATCAAGATGATATCCAAATCATGTAGGGTTTTAACCATGATTATTTCATATGCTAACAAGTTCAAAAACCAAGTTTAATTTTAGTTTTTAACAACTTTTATAAAAATCTCTAGTTGTATGTTCCTTTTTATAATCTTGTGAGAGTATTGTTTTTAACCAAAAACCTTATATATTTTCACAAGATCAATAGTTATGATCATCCATTAATCCTTTATGTTAAAAACCCTTTAACATAAACATGCATAATTTTTAGATCATAACTTAAAACATCTTCTAATAATTTATTTGCATCATAAACATCATAACAAGACTAAATAAGCATATATCAAGTCTTAGATCATAATATAAACAATCATAATTATATCATGATTTTTATCTTTGCTTCTTTGTATTTTTCATGCTTATTATGTATGATTACATGGTTATTATTAGTAATAATAACAATCATAAACTTAATATATTTGCATAAAAAAAAATAGATATAGAAGCTTACTTCTAGCACTAGGCTAGGGATGATCTTAGAAGATTATTAAGAACTAATAAGATGATGATCTTGATGATTTAAGGTTCTTGAATGGATGAAAAAGCTTCCTTTAACTTGTAAATGCTTTAGATCACCTTATGTTACTTGGAAATCCATCTTGATCATGAAGGAGATGATAAAAATAATTGGGTTTTTGGATGGTGTTCTTGGTGAAAAGATGAAGATTGAAAGAGTTCTTATGTGTGTGAAAGATAAGGTGAAAAGGGTAATAGAATGCTAGTAATGTTTAATGAGATAAGTGTTATAATTATCCACCAACATCATCCACTTGTAACTTAACAAAAATATCTAGATATTAAACACATGGTTAAGTAATGTGGGGCCCCCTAATTTACGGTTATACATGGGGGGGGGGTCTTGTATGGTAAAAATGACTTAGTTATTTTTTTTAGATTTCAAAAGAATATAAAGATGTAAGCCTTTAGGTGTTTAGGTTTTGCAATTTTCCGAGATGTTTCTTGACTTGCAAAGACCATAAACTAGCTTTACAAGACCAAAAATAATTACCACTAGTTCGCTATATGTGCCAAAATATAGTTCGGCTAGATGTTTAGCGCTCGTTTCGCAAGTAAATAGCCGAAAGGTACGCTTACGGAAGTTGTAGGAAAAATTCCAGTTATGTATGTAATGGATATTCCATAATTATTTTTATATGAAATTGGTGTCTAAACATCAATTTTTGCATCTTGTAATAAAATACAATTGCTGAATCTTGCGGAAAATTCATGAAATTGTCACTTTTAGCGCATTTCGGACAGTTTTAATTGCTACCGGACATCGGTAAAATATTACCCGAACTCTTGTATTCCCATATCGGGTTTAATATATAATTGATATTGGACTCTCATCCGAGTCCTAAAGATGTCATTTTAGATGTTTTCTGCGGATCCAGAGTTTTCGTCAGCACTAAAGTTCACTAGGCACTACTCTAGTTGTTTCGGTGAATTGTTTGCACTATTTCAAATGTACCCGATAAAAGTGAATCATGTGTAATAATAAACGAATATTCCATGAGTTTTCTAAAATGTATAACATGTAATCATGCAGTCCGAATATTCAGAATACATACTTGTATAATGTAAATCATCGTTTTAAATGTAAGTAATTTACCCGAAAGTGGCAGTTGTCACATGATCAGTCGCATACGGACCCTAAAAGGTTCAGGCTTACGGTCCATAAAGACTATATCTGGGCGAAACATTTCAAAAGCAGTTACGGACCCTATGAGGTGTATGCTTACGGTCCGTAATGACTGTATCTGGGTAGAAGTTTTGGACAGCTACAGGTTTGTCATCTTATACACACATAACTCGAAACCAGGAGCTTTTTGATGGTTTTAGGAATCAGCTAGGACACCTGTGATGATCTCTAGACATTCTTAACACCTGGCTTGATCCTTGAACACTTCCTTCAACCATAAATAGGAGCTCATGTTGCCTCATTTACTTGCTCATTCCCAAAAATTCAAACTTTCTCTCTATCTCTGAGGTTCCTGATCAAAAGGAAGCTCCCTCTAGTTTAAAGTTCGAGCTAGGACCCTTTGTAAGTGTCCTTAGCCACTCTAGTTCGGTTTTTATACGTTTAAAGACCGAAAGTTAAAGTTGCCGCAAAACGGCTTTGACCTTCGGTTTAGACCTAACTGGTCTAGCCACTGTTTGAGGCGAATATGTCTATGTGATCATAAATAGGTAGGTGTTAATCCCTCTAAAGGGTACCTCCTAATTATCATGTTTACATAGTTAATTGTCGGGTCAAAGTAAATAATCAAAAAGTCAAACTAGCCAGATTTTTAAATAATAATCAAAAAGTCAAACTAGTCAGATTTTAAATAATAATCAAAACTGATAATGTAAAGGTTATAAACCATATTTTGTCACTTAAATAACTTAGGAAATATTATTAGAACATTTCTAAACATGTTCAACCCAACAATTCTAAGTTTAAGCTCGGTTCACAACCGAAAGTCGCAAAAGCTTGACTTTTGCTTTGACTTTCAGTTCTGACCCGATTTAGCTTAATTCGTTTATGTTTTAAGCTTCCATTCTGACCATATAATGTTGTAGTATAACCCTCTGAGGTTATATTACATGGTCACTTAGAAATCTGAATTATATGCGTGTTTCCATTATTATGCTTATTATTGACAATTATGCCCTTATGGTCTAAAAATAGGATTTTTAAATAAATGAACATGCAAATGGATTAGGTACTGATTAGTAAACATATTTAAAAAATTTTGACACTTACATTCTGGTCTTAAACTGATATTATGCAAAAGATCGTAAATTAAGCTTTTATAAAGACTAAATTACCCTTTGGGGTATAAATCATGCTTAAAACATAAATGTGACTCAAAACTCTTTATCAACTGTTGTGATATTATTTTTAGGGATTTTTGGAATATTGGGTCAGATTATAAACTGACCTTATCATTGAGTTCTTGTATAAAATCTATTATTGACGATAATGCCCTTTTTGCGAATAAAATGAAATTTACATATAATTGACATGCGAAACTTTTTGCTACGGATCTAATATGAAAAATAAAATGTTTTGACCATTCAAGGCTGGTCAAAATCTCATAATCACGAAAACCTTGTAAATATCGTCAATTATCGGTTTTTACGTTAATTAGGTGCATAGTAAGGTTTTAAACCATATTTAGCACCCAAGACTTATTACATACTGATTTTATAAATGATTTATAATACTTTTATAGTAGGTATAAGTCATGAACTAAGAATTCCAATTATGTCCTTAAAAGCATATGTGAAATGACCAAAATACCCTTTCGGGGCATAGTTTGGCCATAAATGGTAAACCACACATATGTATGATATCCTACTATTATAACATCATAACATAAATATTTTTACAGAATGATTTTTACCAGAACATCAGTTTACCTATAAACCCCTTATATAAATCCTAAAATGACCAAAACGCCCTTATGAGGCTTAATTCGCTTTTAAATTCTTTTTAGGCATATATGTTGCCATCCTACTGATGTCTTAACATATTTTAAGCATAATAATATATGGAACTTGAATATGGTTCATTTGGTTACCAGTTATGCTTATACGCCTTCGGTTCGGTTTATGTAACTAGTTTGCATAAATTAGCCGAAACGGGTTTAACCTTGTCATTCAAACTTCAAAATCCAGAATGTATTTAGTTTACCCATATTATACAAGTATTCATACTTGTTGGGTCTAAATTACATTCAATTCTGGTCTCCGCTTAATCTAGCGTTTCGAACCGTAAAGTATTCTTAAAACTAACTGGTCTAAGTCTTTGACTTAAATAAGACCCGTTAGTATCCTAATAGGTTAATAAAACATTCCTTACATATTAAGTAGCCTCGATAGAAGATACGTGCATAAAGCCTTAGGAATATACGGCTGAGTAGCAATCCTTGCATAATTAACTTAGGTAAATACTTTTAACTTATTTTCCCTTATACGGGCTTGGGATACGGTAAATATTACCGCTTGGTCGGGTATGAGATCATTGAATCGGATTGTGATTTAGTAAATCTGCATAACCCATTTTAACCTGTTTTGTTTGATAACATAAACTTTGGGGGTTGACGTCCGTGTCTTGAATATCCTCGGCTCATTTAAGTTATTAATTGCCACGACCTATGCACGGGGTGTAGGCATACACCTGACAGATGCAAATGCTAAATAATAAATTACCCACAAGTTGGGGATAACTCCTTTGTGGGTTTTATAAGTGGTGAGTCGGTTAATCATGACCGGCTTCCAAACCGGCCCCAAATGTATGACAAACATGTAAATCTGTATACAAGATTTTAATAAAAATTGTCCCAAGTAATAAAAGATTTTTGTGCCTTGTGTGCTTAAACAAATTTTCATAAACATTTTCAAATGAGTCAGTTAATTGTATTTACCAGTGAAAACTGACGTATTTTCCAAAGACTAAGTGACAGGTACCTCTCGAAACTAGACTGGAGCTACTTGGCATAAATTAAGAGGATCTTGCAAATCCCTAGATGCCTGAAGTCTGTTAAACTTTGTTTATGTATTTGTTTTTATGATCCGCCTATGAATCTCTATTACAATCCGTCTGTATATTCTTTCAATTGAACTTTGAACTTCATGGGTTGTAATAGTAATAACTTACATGCCTTCCGTTGTGCTATAATTGTATTTAATTGTCCATGATGATATCAACTACGTCACGATAATCCCCACCCGGCCCACCGGTAATATGTGGAAATATCGGGGTGTGACACACCACTCTCGTTCCCTCGCTTCTCCGACGAAGCAATCCGGTGACGGCGCCACCGTCAGCGGCGAACCGGTAGAGGAAGACGGGCAGTGATAATGTTTCGGCTCAATCCAAAAAGTATTCTGGTAAAAATCATTGTTTTTCTTTTAACTTTTTAGAAGGATGGTGATTTATGAAGATGATGATGGTCTGAGACGCGAAGGAGAGAAAGAGACAGGAGAGAGAGAGAGCGCGGCGCCGTCGCGGTGGTGACGGAGCCGGGGATCGGAATCAAGCGGCGGTGACGGAGTCCGAGCGGTGGTCGACGGCGGCGTATAGTCGTTGGTGTAAGGACCTTCAAAAATGTCCCAAAATGACCTGTAAGTGAAAACCCGGACCCCTGAAACCCTACTGTGCATGAAAAACCAAGAAAAACATATTTTTTGGTCTCACGCGGGCCGCGTAAGAGTAAGCCTAGGCTTACGCGGGCCGCGACAGATCATAAAATCTCCGGATCAGCTTGCCAGGCCACGTGTCACACAGGTGGCAGACCTAGGTGTGACACGCTAGCCCTAGTCTACGCATAGGTGGCCTTCGCGGGCCGCGTAAGATCAAGAGGGAGCTTACGCGGGCCGCGTAAGACTCAAATTTTTGCTATAAATTGCTAGGCCATGAGCAGTTCACCTGTGCTCGAAATTTCAGTCCAAAACGAAGTTATACTACTCAAATTCGAAAATTAAGGTATCAAGGCGCTGCTACGATACAGGGTATTAACTCGATCGCTGCTACGATTCAATGTCCGATCGATTGAAATCAATCCAATGGATGCGATTTGGGTAATTGTGGATCGATTAACCAAATCAGCTCATTTTCTACCCATGAAGGAAACCTTTAGCATGGAAAGGTTAGCAAAGTTGTACGTAGACGAAGTAGTATCCTTACAAGGAGTTCCACTCTCCATTGTATCGAATAGAGATAGTCGTTTCACTTCACATTTCTGGACAAGTTTTCAAGAAGCAATGGGAACTCGACTAAATTTAAGTACTGCATACCATCCTCAAACAGACGGACAAAGTGAAAGGACGATCCAAACCCTAGAAGACATGCTCAGGGCATGTGTGATAGATTTTGGTGGAAACTGGGATGACCACCTACCCTTAATTGAATTCTCCTATAATAATAGTTATCATTCAAGCATCGAAGCTGCCCCGTTCGAAGCACTGTATGGACGAAAGTGTAGAACTCCAGTTTGCTGGGCAGAAATAGGAGAAAGCCAATTATCAGGTCCTGAAATCGTGCAGGAGACCACCAACAAGATCACTCAAATCAAGGAAAGACTGAAAACGGCTCGAGATCGTCAGAAGAGTTATACCGATAATCGACGCAAGCTGTTAGAATTCCAAGTGGGAGACAGAGTACTGTTGAAAGTTTCTCCTTGGAAAGGAGTAGTTCGGTTCGGTAAGAAGGGAAAGCTAAGTCCAAGGTACGTAGGACCATTCCCAATAATCTAACGCATAGGACCAGTTTCCTATCGCTTACAACTACCGGAAGAGTTAGCCGGGGTACATGACGTATTTCATGTATCCAACCTCAAGAAATGTCTATCTGACGAATCCCTGGTAGTACCTCTTCAAGACATAGAGGTAAATGAAAAGCAAAAGTTTGTTGAAAAACCCCTCCAAATAGAATACAGAAAGATTAAATTCCTCAAGCATAAAAGACTGATACTAGTCAAAGTCAAATGAGATTCAAAAAGAGGACCCGAATACACTTGGGAGCTGGAATCGGAGATGAAGCGAAAGTATCCTCACTTATTTCAGTAAATCTCGAGGACGAGATTTTAAATAAGGTGGGGAGGATGTAAGGACCTTCAAAAATGTCCCAAAACGACCTGTAAGTGAAAACCCGGACCCCTGAAACCCTACTGTGCATGAAAAACCAAGAAAAACAGATTTTTGGGTCTCACGCAGGCCGCGACAGATCATAAAATTTCTGGATCAGCTTGCCAGGCCACGTGTCACACACGTGGCAGACCTAGGTGTGACACGCTAGCCCTAGTCTACGCATAGGTGGCCCCTCGCGGGCCGCGTAAGATCAAGAAGGAGCTTACAGGGGCCGCGTAAGACTCAAATTTTTGCTATAAATTGCTAGGCCATGAGAAGTTCACCTGTGCTCGAAATTTCAGTCAAAAATGAAGTTATACTACTCAAATTAGAAAATTAAGATATCAAGGCGTTGCTACGATACAGGGTATTAACTCGATCGCTGCTACGATTCAATGTCCGATCGATTGAAATCAATCCAATGGATGTTTAAGTGCTACCCACATTAGGGCTATACTTTGTCATTCGTCGTAAATTCGATGGATGTTTAAGTATTGCACTTTGTCATTCGTTGTGAGGATTTTAATCTCGTGAGTTATCGTAAATGTTGTATTAGTTACTAACCTAGTTCGTGTGCATTGTTATTTAAATTAGGTTACAAGGCTAATCAGTAGGCTAAACTCTGCCCGTTTAAATCTGCAATGTTAGTCATTCTCTTTTTATCAAATTGTTTCCAAAACCCTATTTATTTTCAAGGTTATAATTACAGGGATTAAGTCTTTGTAGTCTTCAATTACAGCCGGTATGTGGGGTTTTGTATACATTACTTGATAACCGTCACCATTGGACAACGAGTTAGCCAATGGGTGATATGACCATAGTCACAGAAACAGGTCGAGTGACAAATACCGTTGGGTAATTGGTTGATAAAAACAATGTAATCGCCCTTAATACTGTATATTATAACAATGTGTCATTTTGTTCAACTTGAGTGACTCGCCAGTATTTCCCCGCTGATAAAACCTTTTTAAAACATGTTTCAGGTGATCTGCTATGATCCAGGAAAAGTGACGTGTAGCACACTATAAGCTTGAAGAAGTGGCTTAATAAAAATAAAGAAACATGTTTTGTAAAACGGGGATTTCCTAGTGAACTTCCCTTATTGTAAATTACGGGGTTTGACCCTAATTATGAAATAAAATCAGGCATTTTCAAGTTTTAAACGATCCTGTTAAAAATTCCGCTGCCAAATTAAATAAATACCACGGGGTTTCTGTCCCGTGGCATCTGGCCCGGGTCAAACCGGGCCGGGGGCCGTGACAGAAAAAGGTGGTATCAGAGCCACTGATTTAAGCCAATTAAGTATTTAGAAATACTTAAATTTTCTGATTATCATTTTGAGATTATGTGTTTTTTATATATTAATTAACTATTTGTTAAATTACAGTATGGGTAAGCAAAGAATTTTGGACATCTATCATCAATTAGATAGTTTACCAAAAGATAAGGGAACCTCATTCCAATCAAATTCTTCAAGATACTCAGCAGATACTAAGGAAGGAATATTTATTCTTAAGGCACAGTTTGAGGAACCACTTACCACTAATAAAAGAAGTTGGATTATTAGAAAAAGTCAAGAGAAAATAAAGAAGTCACAAACAAAAGGAGTGATAATTAATAAGGAGACTCAGGAAACAGGTAATAACCCACCATGGGAAGATGAATTAGACGAACAATGGGAAAATCTCTATATGTTAGCCACTACAGCAGTAAATGTTAACTTATAATTGAATCGCCAAACCAGTACCAGCACCTATGTCACCTACGAGCCAGAAACTTTAGATAACAACCTAGTAGAAGAAAAAGACAGGATAAACTTTACATAAACACATGTTGAGAATAATACTCCTATAACCTAGCTAGACTAAAATAATATGCGGATGCATAACCACTAGTATATTTCGAATTTTAGTTGTAATTTGTAATAGATATATATAAAAATCGCAATATTTCGTTTTAATCAAAATGTTTGTATAATTGTATTAGATATTTGCAATTAATACTTAAATTTTTTTCTGATTGCCATTCTGTGATTCTGTTATGATTTAATTTTTAACTTAGAATTTTGTATGTTTCTTCATGTATGTTAACAGCATGAATGAACTATCAAAAGCACTCCAAATTTTTTCTATCCATAGTTCAGATATGGATATCACCAATACCTTTACTGACTATCAGGCTGACACTGAAGAGCCAATGGTATTCCAAGCTCAACCTCAGGAAAAACCTAAACTTAAGAAAAGAAGAAGACTTGTAGGATGGAGGCATATACGTAGGAAAAGGCCAGCAACACAGAAAGCTGTAAAGACTAAGGATCCTAGAGATAAAGGCAAGGGAATAGAAATTGGAGAAAGTTCAGGGCAAGCCCCAGAGATGCCACCCTGGGAGGAACTAGACCGCCAACTGGCAAATAGCGATTTCATCGGACCTGCCGATGAAAACCTCTTTGGTTACCCAGCTGAAGCCCAACTTCCAGTCAACCTGGAACCTGCTATTCCAGATCCCCTTGTTAACTCCCGACCTTTAAGATAGCTAGAAGAATGGTGGACCACTGACTGGCAGTTTCAGAATCTCCTAAACAACCCTAATACATTTTTCCCTCATTTTGACCCTGAGCCTCCACTACATCCACCAATGAGCACCGAAAATTTAGCTGAACTCCGCCACTATAGCGAGGAATTGGTGGACGCAGGGAATAGAATCCGGGAAGTGGGGAAGAGGATCTCCTGGAAATACGATGAGAGGGAACGTCGTTTCTAAAATGCCAAGCTGACAGGGATCATGTGGGGTTGTGGGAACATGTGTTTAATAATAATATAATTATGTGAAATAACTTAAAAATAAAACTTTTGTAAGATAACTTATGTGTACGGATGCCTATTATAATATATAAAATATCGAACGTCGAAAAATCGACAATTTTGGCTATATATGTTGATGTAATTATGTACGACTGTTTCGTTATGTTTGGTTGTTAATTATTTTCTGCTAATCATTATATATATTAATTACCAGATGGAACACGCTGGTAATGAACCCGTTAACGAAGTTAACCAATCTGAACAAAACCATGAAGATCAATTTCTGAATAGACAAGATATCGAGAATATCATTGCTCAAGGAATAGCCAATGCTATTCCAGCAATCCTTAATGCTGCACGAAACCCAGTTGAACCTCAACAAATTATTCCTAGCAAACGTACCCATGAAGACAACTTTAGTAATAGTGTAAATGGAGGCGGTAACATTTGTCACACCCCTTTCTGCGGCGGAAGCACGAGGTGTGATCATGAAAGGTTTTCATTGTATACGATTGGTAAGCATACTACATGCTCATAAAATAACTTCAAATGCCAAACATTACATAACCGAAATCGTAGTTTTTGAGTTTACATCACAAGACAGCATTTTGTCTGAAAAGTTACAACTTTATTAAATGATAAACATAAATGACATCCACGAGCATGAGTAAGACCGCGCGCACATCCATCTTAGTTACCTGAAATACATGTGAGTTTTTGGAAAAACGTCAACATAATGTTGGTGTGAATTCATGCAGTATTTGTATTTCACGTTTGTATACTTTGTATGAAAACATGGTATGTATTTCGTATAAATCACGTATATCTGTATCTCATGTAAGTCAAGTATATCTGTATATTGTACAACTCAAGTATTCCTTGGTAAATGTTTTTGGATACATTTTTAGGGGATAAATTTCTTCAACAACAACAACAACAACAACCAAACCCAGTATAATCCCACTTATAGCAAAGCTATTGATAGGGTCTGGGGAGGGTAGGATGTAGGCAAGCCTTACCTCTATCCCAGGGAATAGAGAGGCTGCTTCCAGTGAGACCCCCGGCTCCAAAAAACCAAAACCAAGACAAAAGCTTCTGGAAAAACATATATAAGCACACAACTACTAAAAAGGTGGAAAAGAAAAATAATAAAGTTAACCACAGACATAAATAAGTAGTTGTTAGTAAAACTACGACACCGGGAATAAGTGAAACTTATAACCAACTATATCACGCCTCATAGAAAACGAAAAAATTTAACTCATAGGAGAAGAACCTACACGAAAAACCAGACCAAACTCCTAAAAGTCCTTAACCTTAATCCTACGTCTCCACGAAGTTCTATCCTCGACCATGTCCTCGAAGAGGTGCAAATCTAGCAGATCTTGCCTAATCCGCTCCTCCCAAGTCATTTTCGGCCTACCTCTACTCCTCCTTCCATCTACAGTGAGTGTTTCAACTATTCTAATCGGGTCTGTCGTCTGCCTCCTCCTGACATGCCCAAACCATCTCAATCTTCCCTCCCTTATTTTGTCTGAAATACCAGCAACTCCTAATCTTACCCTAAAAACCTCATTTCTTATCTTGTCCAACCTAGTATGCCCACACATCCATCTTAGCATCCTCATCTCTGCCACCTCTAGCTTTCGTGCATGAATTTTCTTGATGGCCCAACAATCTGTTCCGTATAACATAGAGGGTCTAATTGCAACCCTATAAATTTTCCCTTTTAATTTATCAGGGAACCTCTTGTCGCATAATACCCCTGTAGCTGCTCTCCACCTACACCATCCAACCTGGATACGGTGAACTACGTCACTGTCTATCTCTCCATTACTCTGAACAAACGATCCTAAATACTTGAACTTAGTTGCCTGTGGGACCACCTGGCCCTCAATGGTGATCTGAGTGTCGTGCTCATCGCCTGCTCCACTAAAATCACAGTAAAGGTACTCAGTCTTAGAGCGACTTATCCTCAAACCTTTGCCTTCTAAGGCTACACGCCATTCTTCTAACCTCTCATTCAAGCTCTGTTTACTTTCTTCTATCAGCACAATATCGTCTGCGAAAAGCAAGCACCACGGAACTGACTCCTGAATCGACTTTGACAACTCATCTATGATAATCGCAAATAGAAAAGGACTCAACGCTGACCCTTGGTGGAGTCCTACTTCCACTGGAAAGAAATCAGTATCACCTACCGGTGCACGAACACTAGTTTTAGTTTCAACATACATATCCTTAATTAAGTCTACATACTTACTAGGTACCCCTCTATCCTCTAAGCTGTCCCATATCAATCTACGTGGCACACTGTCGTACGCCTTTTCTAAATCAATGAACACCATATGTAGATCTCGATTTTTCTCTCTATATTTTTCCATCACTCTCCTTAGAATGTGTATCGCTTCTGTAGTTGACCGCCCTGGCATGAAACCAAATTGGTTTACCGTAACCTGGGTTTCTCTTCTAAGTCTAGTCTCAATCACCCTCTCCCATAGTTTCATAGTATGGCTTAACAACTTAATCCCTCTATAACTACCACAACATTGGGCGTCTCCCTTGTTCTTATATAAAGGCACTACAATACTGCTCCTCCACTGGTCTGGCATTCTTCCCGAGTTGAAAATGAGATTGAACAAGTTAGTTAGCCATTGAACTCCCTCCTGTCCCAAGCACTTC
Organism: Helianthus tuberosus; assembly: GCA_030545235.1. NCBI lineage: Eukaryota > Viridiplantae > Streptophyta > Magnoliopsida > Asterales > Asteraceae > Helianthus > Helianthus tuberosus. Next base: position 27,954,981 of record CM060432.1, read on the forward strand.
CACACCTCAATTGGTATGTTGTCCAGACCCACTGCCTTAGCCCTTCCCATCTTCCTAAGTGCTGCCATCACCTCTCCCTGTGTGATACGCCTACAATAGCAATTATTTCGTTGCTGTGTCTGTGTAACCGAGTTGTCTCTTTGCTGTTGGTAAGCCCCATCTCCGTTGTAAAGTTTGTGGAAGTAAGTTTGCCATCTTGACTTTATGTCATGTTCCTTGATTAACACACGTCCATCCTCTCCCTTTATAAACTTCACTACCCCTAGATCTTGCCTCCTGCGCTCCCTAGCTTTGGCAATCTTGAACATATCGTTTTCCCCCTCCTTTGTTTCTAGGCGTTCATACATCTTCTTATAGGCCGTGTTCTTTGCTTCAGTCACTGCTTTTTTCGCCTCCCTTTTGACCTTTGTGTATCTCTCCCTCAATCTCGCACGCTCATCGTCATCCGTGCATCTCAAAAGATCCCTAAAGCTCTGTTGGTGCACACATCTGTCGTCTTCGTCTTGTATCGAGTCTTGGTTCGGTGCGGATCTAAACAAGATATGACATCTCTAGTGACATCATCATGTGACATCACTAGTGGCATCACATCATAAAAGACAAAAGAATTTTCATATCAGATTCATGCATTTGGTGAAGTTTCGCATGAAGACAAAAGTTATATTTGTCAATTTCGCTTGAAAGTCTTTAATGGATTTCGCTTCAACTATCATGTGTTCTCTTGAAGCGAAATCAATGCTTCTATATATAGGGTTCTTGACTTGTCATTTGTAACAGTTCCAACTTTTGTCTCAGAGCTATACCGAAGTGCTGCCGGTTTCTCTTCTGAATGTAAAGGTTGTCAAATTAATATACAAGAAGATTAAAGTGTGAAACAAGCTGTTTCATTGTCCGTTTCTTAGTTTCCGCCTCTGAAATGGACTAGAACTCTTCCAAACGACTCGTTTAGGTCGAAATCCGATCCTACAATTGGTATCAGAGCTCAGAACGAGGAGTTCTTACCATATTCAGCTTGAAATTTCTGTTTCTACACCTTCTTTCAAAATCGAACAAACTTTTTACGGATAAAATCGGCTAAAATTCTCACATATCACGCATACTCATGTTTTAACAGTTTCTGGAAAGTTTCAGCATCAAAATCAGCCTAAAACTTGTAATTTTGTGTGTTTTCGCTTCAAGTGTTCGAACATATGATGACATCAGCAACTATTTTACACGATTTCGCTTGAATAGTTGAAGCGAAATCGCTTGGAAAACAGTTAGGGTATCGCTTGAAATAGACCTACTGATTGAATCTGGCACACTGTTTGAAAACAACGACTGTTTGAATTGTATTTCATGTGCTTAGTGCATCGTGTTATGTGAATATATCGGTTTGTGAGATTGATATTTGGATTGTTTGTGAATGTTGTTATCGATTCTACAAGTAACATGTGATCTTGTCTGAACATATTCTCGGTTCATTAAAAAGTGATTGGTTTCGGCACTTCATTCAAGGCATAGAAAGTTGCATTATAATAATTGTTTGCATATGAAAGATAATTGTTGTCTGACACATACTAAGAGTTTCGATTGATTTAATCAAAGTGCATGTGATCTGACAGTTTTTAATGTGTTGCATATGTATGTGATAAAGTTTCTCGGTTTTACAAATGGAATTGGTTCTAGATATAATCAACCCATGTGATTACAGTTAAAGTTGTCTGTCACTCATTGATATTTGAAATCATAGTTTTACATGTGAAATTGTTTAGAATAGAGTGCTGTATGTGATTTCATACTTGTTCGGCTATAATAATTACATTTCATCGGTTGCATGTGTATTTGGAGTGTTTGTTATCATACTTGATATTCATGTGAAAGTGTGTCAGTAATAGAGTTAAGAGATCAAGATTTGTGTCAGAATACATGTGATATTGAAGTTTAAATATTAGTTAATATTTGCATGAAAAGATGACATGATACATGTGAATACATCGACTTTTGTGATCCTTTATTGTATGTAACAGTAGTTGTCGGCAAAAGATAGAATTTGAGTGGATAAGTGTGGTTGAAAACAAAAAATTTGCATGTGATCTCATAAAAAGTTGTCGATTAGTTTTTAATTGGCGATATAAGTCGTTCAATCAGATTTGTTTGTGATATTTGTGATTGTCGGCATAAGTGTGTTGATTGGATCGTATGCGATTTTGGTTCAAAATATTTGAATTGTAAAGGTCACAAGGTTTGGAGCACGGTTCGATCAGTACGTTTGATCAGTCAAGTCATTTTGTGTGGTCAAGTTGCGTGATAGTTGTCAGTCCGTACGGTTTGGAGTACAAAAGTTTCAAAGGGTCAAGTCACTTGATTTCGATTCGGGTCCTAGAAGTCCGCACAGTTGGTCAACGTTCAGTCCGCACAAAAAATCGCCAGTCTGAGTACAAATTTGTTTCGATTAATTGATAAGTCTTTTAACTGATTGTGTGTTGTTTGTGTAAAGGTACTTGTCGGTTTCTACAAGAGATTCAAGTTGCTAAAAATGGATTTCGAGTTCTACAATGCGTTTGCTACACCTTCGACTACTCCAGTTACAATTGCTCAAAACATGAAGTCAGAAAACGAAACCGGAACAATGCAAAAACCCCCAAAGCTTATGGGATTTGAAGATTACCACGGATGGAAGAAACGGTTTGAGAATTGGGTACAGGCGAATCATCTAAAAGCTTGGGAGAGCATTGAAACTGAGTATGAGAGACCAAAGAATACAACGGGAGCTGATAAAATCATATCTGAATTTACTGAACAAGAGAGGGAAAGTTATAGGGGAGTATAAAATTTCAGAAAATCCAAAAACATTAGAAAATTTGAAAAAGACAAAAACATGATAAAATGAAAAATGAAAGTTCGTGTCAGTCAGTCGAGAGTTCGAGTTCGTCCGAAAAGAATTCAAAATCTTCGGGAAAACGGGTTTATAGTAAAGAATTTTTGTTGTCAAAATCTAATTTGAATGACGAAACATTTGAAGTTGCATATACTTTGAATGATTCTGACAAATTATATTTTGATAAAGAATTTCCAATTAGAAGTGTTCGTTTTGACATGATTAAAAAGGTTTTCAAAATGACAGAAATTAATATTTCTGAAATTAAAGATTTATATTCTACTGGAAAACCTAAAAAATACACTTCAAGAGTTCAACAACGGTTAAACAAGAAAAAAGGTTACAATTCTGGTTCTGGTTTTCAAAAGAAACCAAACCACAATCGTAGCTACAAAAAGAAAGGACTTGGTTTTATTTTACCTGAAAATTATAAAAATGAGAAAATTTCTAAAACAAATACAAAATATGTTGCAGGAACTAGCCATGAAGAAGAATCAAAAAGCTCATTCTGGAAGCAATCAAACACAGAATTTCTTGCAAAGAAAGTGAAGAATGAAGATTATCAAAGAAAGGAGACAAGAACCTGTTACAGATGCAATGAAATTGGTCATATTGCATGGAACTGTCCCCAAGCAACAAAAACAAAACAGGGAGTCTCACAAAAACTGAAAGAAGTTATTGTTGACAAAACTGAACCACCAACTGAAAAGTTCAAAGTGTTTAAAAATTCTACATATGAAGTTGGTGAGTGTTCGAAAAGATTTTACAAGAAAAGAGGAAATCTTGACAATCAAGCTTGGGTTGTTAAGAAATCAGAGGTAAAATCTGGCGATGAATCTGATTCCACAAAGTCAGAGGAGCCACAATTTGATGAGAGTGTTGAAAAATCAGTTCTTTCAATGGATGATGAGAACTTTCCACCATTGAGTACTGAAAATTTTAAATCAAAAGTCGGGAAAGTTGAGATCTCTAATCAATTTTATTCTGATAAGAATGAATTTGATGTTGAGAAAGTGTTTAATGGGAATGTAAAGAAAATTTTCGGAAAGATGGTCGATGGGAAGGTTAAAGGGGTAAAAGAGTTTTATGCTAAGAAGAAAGCAACTTACACCCCAACTGCTTCTGAATTGAAAACACCCAAGGCTGGTCAGGCTTGGGTGGATATTTTCTTTCATTGAAAAACCTGACTTGCCGGAGATCCCAAGTTTGTAATTGCGGATCAGGAATCGGCATCTTCTTAGTGATTGATTGTGTGATTGAATCTTAAAGTTTGTTAAAATTTACAGATTGGGGAATTGCCGGAGCTTCCAGGTTGGTAAGAGTGGAGCAGGAATCGGCATCATTCTTTATATCAGATTTTGATTGTGTTTAATTACAAGTGGTTGAAAGAGGTTTTCAACGTCAAGTGGTAAATCAAGGACATTAAATTGTACTTGATTTTCTACAAATGATTGAGGAACGATATGATGAACCCCTAACTTTACAAGTGGTAAAATCAACAAAACTTATTTTCCGGAAAAATCATTTTGGTTAAAACAAACTTAGGTGTTTTGAAATCATAATGAGAAAATAGTTTTGTGTAAGGGGGAGTTCTGATTGTTTATGCCAGGTGGATGGCGAATTGAGGTGATTTGATATCGGTTGTCAAGTTTTTGTACAGTTTATTTTCAAATTTCCTTTCATGTGTTTGTATTTTAGGGGGAGTAGAAAATTTTTAGAAAATCCAAAAACATTTGAAAATTTGAAAAAGTCAAAAACATGATAAAATTCAAAAATGAGTTTTGTTGTAAATAGAGGAAATGATAGTACATCAGTGGACTGTCACAACATGCTAAAGAATTGAAATGTTCAAATGTGATAAACGATCTCACTGTGGATGTGTGAGTAGGTTTTTGCACATTTAGTAGATTGTGACGAGATATAAACATAAAATTCAAACTTGCTTGTTCTGTGGGTTAACAAAACTGCTTGGATATATAGGTAACCCCTGAAATCTTGTTTGAAAGGTCCCTTATTCTGAGATACTAGGTCTTTATGCTCAGTGATATCTGGGGTATTATCCTGGGACTTCTGCTGAAAGAAATTTCTGACCTAGTCCCCGGAGAATACTTTCCGCATGCTTGAAATATAGCGCAGCCCTCAGCAAATTGATGAAACAATAAAATTGATAGTCATTGCTGTTGTAATGCAAAAGATCCTCTAAAGGGGACCCACCAAAAGTCGAAGCCGTCATCTCTCTGCGTATCGAAAGATCGACCTGAGCTCTCACGGCCCTCGTACTATAATTTATTCCCCTAACAGATATCATCTGTGGTATACTCACCTGTAAGACTGAATATTGGGATCTGGATACGGGAGTATATTCAAGTAGTGGGACACACGGATAAGTTTAAGTCTCTTAAAACAATTAACATCGTATCTCGGATCAATTGAACTTTGTGTGAAAATTTAAGTGGACAAATATACTGACAATCTAAGTGAATTGTTTAGAACTTAAAATGAAATGAAGCTTAACGGTGTTGATGATTTGTCTCAAAAACTGATATGATCCTCTTACACGAACTCACAAAAATATTGTTTGTAAATAGTTCTTTACTGCATTTTATTTCGGTTATTTTAAAAAATCCAAAAAGATTTTCGGTGTGTTTTAGCATAAATCTTTTGAAAAATCTAAAAAGATTTTAGACAACTGATGTTGAAGAGCTGAATTTCAAAATTCCAAGTGCTAAACATGACGAACAGGTTTGGGAAAGTTTGTTTGAAGAGGTTTGAAATGAAAATGATCATTGTTAATGTTTGATTGTATATTGATTGGAGAAGGATCAGTGTTGATGCATGAAATTTGATAAATTGTTAAATATTTTTTTGTGTGAATCTTATTTTTGGGTAGAGGATGTGCAGGATAGCAAATAGAGTGCCAGGTTCCGATACCTGAGGATTCTGAAATTCTGTAAAAGCCAGACTACGATCCCAGCATGTTTTGAGGGGGAGTCTGTTAGAGAGAGAGAGAATTGGAGATAGAATAGAGCCAGGTAGAGATCCTGAAGAAAGCTCAAAGACTGATAAAGACTGAAGATTGAGAAGACTCGACACTTAAGACTCGTCAACATCTGAGGGGGAGTCTGTTGGTGCACACATCTGTCGTCTTCGTCTTGTATCGAGTCTTGGTTCGGTGCGGATCTAAACAAGATATGACATCTCTAGTGACATCATCATGTGACATCACTAGTGACATCACATCATAAAAGACAAAAGAATTTTCATATCAGATTCATGCATTTGGTGAAGTTTCGCTTGAAGACAAAAGTTATATTTGTCAATTTCGCTTGAAAGTCTTTAATGGATTTCGCTTCAACTATCATGTGTTCTCTTGAAGCGAAATCAATGCTTCTATATATAGGGTTCTTGACTTGTCATTTGTAACAGTTCCAACTTTTGTCTCAGAGCTATACCGAAGTGCTGCCGGTTTCTCTTCTGAATGTAAAGGTTGTCAAATTAATATACAAGAAGATTAAAGTGTGAAACAAGCTGTTTCATTGTCCGTTTCTTAGTTTCCGCCTCTGAAATGGACTAGAACTCTTCCAAACGACTCGTTTAGGTCGAAATCCGATCCTACAAGCTCTCTTGCTTAACCTTTATTTTGGTTTGTACTTCATCATTCCACCACCAAGACTCTTTACGCCCATCTGTCTTTCCTGTTGTTACCCCTAGAGTCTCCTTCGCCACATACGTAATGGTGGTCGCCATAGCCTCCCACACCTGGTTTGAGTCCCCATCCAGTCGGGCCGATGTTGTCGAGATGACCTTATCTCTGAACAGTGCAATCCTGTCGCCTTTCAAATTACCCCATCGTATCCTAGGTCGCATATTCCCCTTCCCCTTAGTCAAAACTTCTCTCATGACTATATCAGCGACCAGTAAACGGTGTTGAGCCACTATTGTCTCCCCTGGTATAACCTTGTAATCCCTGCACCATCGTAGATCACATCGTCTCATCAAAAGATAGTCAATTTGTGTGTTACGTCCTCCACTACTATAAGTAATCAAATGCGAATCTCTCTTCTTAAAAAAAGAGTTTATAATACCTAGGTCGTGAGCTACTGCAAAGTCTAGAAGATCCCTACCCGGGTCGTTCCTATCACCAAACCCAAAACCCCCATGCACTGACTGGAAACCATCACTACCTTTACCAATGTGACCATTAAAGTCACCTCCTATACATACTCTTTCATCCCTTGGTATGGCCCTCACAACTGCATCTAAACAATCCCAAAAGTCCCTCTTCTCCTGGTCCCCTAGTCCAACTTGTGGTGCGTAAGCACAAACCACTGTCACCACCTCTCCTCCTAGTACTAACCTCACAACCATAATCCTATCGTTGTGTCGTATCACCTCAACTACATTTTTGTACAGCTCCAAAGCCACTAGAAAACCTACCCCATTCTTTGCCCCATCCGTCCCCGAGTACAATAGCTTGTACCCATTACGCACCTCCCCTTTGTGCCCCTTCCACCTAGTCTCCTGGAGGCATGCTATCCCTATCCTACGTCTTTTAAGTGCGTCTACCACCTCCAACAATTTACTACTAAGTGTTCCTACATTCCAAGAGGCAACACGCAAAATATAACCCCTATCCTTTCCCTTGCTTGCACCTCTCGTCCTTGGACACGATCTCAAGGAAAAGTCATGACTCCTATCGTCTATGATTGTAACAACTCACCTGAAAGAGAAATGAAACACACAAGCCCTAAAACGTCGCTAACACGCAATCACACTCTGACACGTACAAAGATTAACAAGAAGCACAAAATGATATAGTATACCGTATAAAAGAGCAATAAATAGCAAACAATACCAAATAAATACCCTAAGCAGACAAATGCAGAATGAACCGAAACACACTGTCGTACTGATCACAAGGTTCGGTGAAAAGAATCACACCAAGCACACAAATAGAAGCGGAGAAATAAGCATAACAATCCAACAATTTAGTATATTAAAATGTAATATATTTTATTAAAAACCCTGTAATATAGTTATTTTAATGAACCAACCGTATATATATTTTATATACTCGCAAAACTACTTTTATAAATCTAAGTGAAACAGTAGGTATATTTATGTATGTATATTTTAAGTTTGTATATGTAGGTGTAAATAGGATAGAATGCACGTGATTGTCACCGGAATTTCCTACTTCTCCGGCAAGATTATTAGCTAAAGACCAGATTGTTAGCAGAAACCCCGATACTCTCGCCAGAAAAACACAGCAATTTTCAAAAATCTCCTAGTATTTAAAAACCAATTATAACTAGCACACAAACAACAATGGGGGTACAAGCAAATAAATTGGAGGTGTTTTTTTTTTTTTTTTTTTTTTTTTTTTTTTTTTTTTTTTTTTTTTTTTTTTTTTCCGGTGGCAGAGACCTGTTATCTTTGGTGCTATATTACTATATATCTATCTACTATATATCTGCCTGTATATGCAAGGATAGAAGGCACCTGAGTGTTGTCGGAGTGGAAAATAGAAGATACTCGTGGGTAGAACGCACAAACTCCCAAACTCTCGTTGAATGATCTCAAACAACTCCAGCCGTCGATGACGCTAAAGAACCCCTTTTGCCCGCGCCGACAACCGTCTGAAAACAAAGCTCACCGGAGAAAAAACTTTCCTTGTTGCCAAGCCGTGAGCTTTTGAAAATAGTTGGTCTGAACTTCCGAGGAAGGGTCTTAAAATTTGCCGGAAAACGTCTGCCGATTGCAAACGAGGTAGTTCTCCGGTGAAAAAAAGTAAACGTTACCGGCGAAGGTACACTTTTGCCGGTTGTTTCAGTGGAAAAGTATAAAGTGTACACTTTTGACAGAGTTTCCGGCGAAGGTACACTTTTGCCGGTTGCCGGATAAATTTCTTCAAAAACTTATATTTTCTAAGTGTCAAAATTTGTAGAAATTTTGACAGAGTTTCCCCTAAAAATGGAGGTTTCCCATGTTTTCTAAACATGTGTTTGTAATCGTCATGGTTTTCCAAAAACCGCTTTTCTAACTTGGTTTCTTACAAAAATCCTTTGTAAACTCTTGGATTTACAAACTCATCAACTTACTAGATAATTTATATTTTGTGAAAAATATCATTTTTATCAATTTCATTTCTAGTTAGAAGGTGGCCTTTTTATGTAACCCAAACCACTTTCTAGTCTTGTTAAATCGTACTTATCATTTAACAAGATTCACATGGTGATCCAAACCACATAACCAAGAATCAATAATAACCCAACAATATGATTACTACAACATCATACAAGTAACTTTTTACTTTCATCTTCAAATAATCTTTTATGTTCAAGTTTCATGTAAAGTTTCATATTCATCATCTTAGTGTTCTTGTTCTTGTGATTTAAACATAATCATCATACTACATATTTTAACTAAGAAACAAGATGAAGCAAGGTGTAACAAGACTTACTACTACCACAAGGCTAGGGTAGGATCTAGTGATGAAGATGATGAGAAAACGATGAAGAACAAGCAAGAAACAAGGCTCCTTTGAAGCTCCACAAGTAGCAAGCCTTCTTGTATCAACCTTTAAGCTTAAATGGGACTTGAAAATGGAGGATGATGGTGGTGTTATGGTGGTGATGGTGGCGGTTTGGTGTGAGCCGAAAGAGGGAGAGAAGAGAGTGAAGGTTGTGGTGTTGAGTGTTGAAATGGAGATGATGATACTTATAATCTTTTCCATATCCATGAGTTCTCTAATAGTACACTCAAGATCAAAACATAATCTAAGTAAAATCATTTGCAATCCCATGAGATCAAGTAAGGACTTTAGTGGGACCACCATAATCGTCCAACATATAAGGGGGGGGGGGGGGTAATGTGTAATTTTCAATGGTAGTTAGATAATATAGTTAGAAACCAAGTATTACTTACATAGGGTATTTATTTGATATGTAGAGGGTGTTAGGGTGTTCGGGGATCACGACTAACCAAGAAATAAATAAACAGTGTGTTTGGAAAAAATTTAGTGCCCCGGGTAATGTCCGGTTGTTCGGTTAAATACCGGTTCGTTAAGTGTTAAATTGCACCGTTTAGCGTCTTTCTTGTACCCTTTTGCACCCCTTTCAATTCCCGACACTTAGGGAAATATTCTGGACGATAGAACGTAAATTCTGCATAATATTTTGGGGTTAAAAAGCTGATTATAGCTGAATTTAGTAAAATTATGCACTTAAAGTGCGTTTCGGGTGCTTTTTAGTGCGTATTTTAGTCTCCGGAAAGTCTATATGTTAACCCTTGTATGTTCTCTTGGGTTTTAATGTATTCTTGTCATTGGACCTACACCTAGGCTCCAATTTTATTGTCTGACTGCTTTCTGCAGAGTTGTTGGCATATTGTGTCTTACCGGTGAGTTTACTAGTATTTCTGACGCAACGCTCTTGTTAATGCATAAAGCAATATTTTGTAGTATAAAACGTGCATGAATTCACTTGTTTAGTATCTAATCAGACGATGTTGACATTTAAGCACATAATTGCAGTCATTAAATAATGATTAAAGTGTACGGAAATTACCGGCTTGTGCCAGTTGTCACAGTCTCTCCCCGTTAAAAGAATTTCGTTCCGAAATTCAGGCTGAACTAACTCTCGTAGGAGTCTTCTTCAACAGGTGGGGATAATTTTTTTTAACTGGTCTTCACGTTCCCACGTGTACTCGGGTCCGTGCTTAGAGTTCCAACGTACTTTGACAAGTTTGACAGTGCTCCTCCTGGTCTTGTTGACTTTCCAGTCGGTAACCTCAACGGGTTGATCTGTAAATCGGAGGGCGTCATCAATATGTACTTCATCGCAGGGATGATCACATTTTCTTGTGTTGGACTCTTCTTGAGGTTGGATACATGGAACGTATCATGTACTCCATTAAGTTCTTCCGGTAACTCCAACTTGTATGCCACGGTACCAATTCTTTGCAAAATTCTGAATGGTCCGATGTATCGAGGATTCAGCTTTCCACGTTTTCCGAATCTTACTACGCCTTTCCAAGGTGAGAATTTTAACAACACTTTGTCTCCCACCTCGAATTCTAAGGGTTTTCGTCTTTGATCAGCGTAGCTCTTTTGTCGATCTCGAGCCGCCTTAATGCGCTCTCGGATTTGCATAATCTTGTCGGTTGTCTCTTGTACAAGTTCAGGACCAACCATACGTTTATCTTCAGTCTCTGCCCAATATAAGGGCGATCGGCACTTGCGGCCATACAGAGCTTCGAACGGTGCGGCTTTTATACTTGTATGATAATTGTTATTGTAGGAAAACTCAACTAAAGGTAGATGAGTATCCCAGCTGCCGCCTAGGTCCATGACACAGCGCGAAGCATATCTTCTAGCGTTTGTATAGTCCGTTCGCTCTGGCCGTCTGTTTGAGGATGGAATGTCGTGCTTAGATCTAGCTGAGATCCAAAGGCTTCCTGAAATGATTTCCAGATTCTTGAGACAAAGCGTCCATCTCTGTCTGAAATAATTGAGATTGGCACTCCATGACGTGCCACAATTTCCTTTAAGTATATCTCAGCAAGCTTTCCCGTGCTATCCTTTTCTCGGATCGGTAGGAAATGCGCAGACTTCGTCAATCGATCAACTATCACCCATATCATATCATGCCCTCTCGGGGTCTTGGGTAATTTTGTTATGAAGTCCATAGATATTTGCTCCCACTTCCACATGGGTATCTCTGGTTGTTGTAGTAGGCCGGACGGCTTCTGATATTCAGCCTTAACCTTAGCACAGGTTAGGCATTTTCCAACATAAATAGCAACATCGCCCTTGAGTCTCGGCCACCAATAGTATTCTTTTAAGTCTTGATACATCTTGTCCGATCCTGGATGGATCGAGTATCTCGATTTATGCGCTTCATCAAGGATGACTTCTCGAATGTTGCCATAGAGCGGAACCCAAATTCGCTTCTTAAAGTATAAGGTTCCCTCTTCATTTGGCACCATGTATTTCAACATACCCCGGAGGTATTCAGCCTTACGGTTTTCTCCCTTGAGAGCTTCTTGTTGTGCGTCACGAATGCGTGCGGTGAGGTTCGTTTGAATAGTCATTTCCGAAGCTCGAACCCTTAGGGTCGTAACCCTTTCTTTTCGACTTAATGCGTCTGCTACAACGTTTGCCTTTCTAGGATGGTACTTAATCTCACAGTCATAATCGTTTAGCAGCTCGACCCATCGTCGCTGACGCATGTTTAATTCCTTCTGGTCAAATATGTGTTGTAAGCTTTTGTGATCTGTGAAGATTGTACATCGAGTACCATATAAATAGTGTCGATCTTCAAGGCGAATACTACCGCGCCTAGTTCCAATTCGTGCGTGGTATAATTTCTTTCATGCACCTTCAATTATCTTGAAGCGTAAGCGATGACTTTCTGGCGTTGCATGAGTACGCAACCCAAGCCTTGTCGTGAGGCGTCGCAGTATACCACGAAGTCTTCAGTGCCTTCTGGTAATGATAGTATCGGTGCATCGCATAGCTTGTTTTTAAGTAGTTGGAAAGCTTCTTCCTGCTTGTCACCCCAGTCGTACTTTTTGTCTTTCTGTGTAAGGGTGGTTAGCGGTTGAGCTATCTTGGAGAAATTCTCGATGAAACATCGGTAATAGGCCACTAAGCCCAAAAATTGTCGAACTTCACTTGGGGTTTTGGGGGCTTCCCAATTCTTTATGGCTTCGATCTTGGATGGGTCTACATGAATGCCCTTCTCGTTCACAACGTGACCAAGAAATTGTACTTCGTGAATCCAGAACTCGCATTTCAAGAACTTTGCATAAAGTTTCTCTTTCTTCAGTAGTTCCAGAATGGTTCTGAGGTGTTGCTCGTGCTCTTCTTTCGTTCGTGAGTAAATCAGGATATCATCGATAAATACAATCACGAATTTATCGAGATATGGTTTGCATACGCGGTTCATCAGATCCATAAAGATCGCTGGTGCGTTTGTCAGTCCGAATGGCATCACAAGAAATTCGTAATGCCCATATCGTGTTCTGAATGCAGTCTTTGGCATGCTTTTTTCTTGTATCCTTAACTGATGGTATCCAGATCGAAGGTCGATCTTGGAATAGTAGCTTGATCCTTGTAACTGGTCAAATAAGTCGTCAATCCTCGGTAGTGGGTACCTATTCTTGATTGTGAGCTTGTTCAATTCTCTGTAGTCGATACACATCCGCAGTGTTCCATCCTTCTTCTTCACAAACAATACTGGAGCTCCCCAAGGTGAGAAGCTTGGCCTTATGAATCCTTTATCCAACAACTCCTGGAGTTGTGTAGATAATTCTTGCATTTCGGATGGTGCAAGCCGATAGGGCGCCTTGGCTACAGGAGCGGCTCCTGGAACCAAGTCTATACGAAATTCGACTTGTCGTTGCGGAGGTAGTCCTGGTAGATCCTTGGGAAAGACATCAGAGAATTCCTTCACTACAGGAATGTCTTCGAGTTTTGGTTCTTCAGCCTTCTTATCTACAACGTGTGCTAGGAAGGCAACACATCCTTTCCTTAAGCACTTCTGTGCCTTCATACAACTAATGATTCGAAGAGGCGCGTCTCGTTTTTCTCCATGCACGATGAGAGTTTCACCATTCGCTAAAGGGATGCAAATGATTTTCTCATGACAAATAACTTCAGCCTTGCTCTTGGACAACCAGTCCATTCCGACCACCACGTCGAAGCTACCCAATTGAATAGGTAAGAGATCGATGCTAAATCTTCGTTCACCAAGTTCTAATGTGCAGCCTCTAACAACTTCGCCCGATTCAACGAGTTTACCATTTGCTAGTTCTATGGAATAAGGAATATCTAATCTACTAGATTCTATCCCAAGCATGCGTTTAAATTCCACAGACATGAAGCTATAGTCGGCACCAGTGTCAAATAATATGGATGCAAAGTGATTGTTAATGAGAAACGTACCGGTGACCACGTTAGGTTCCTCGCGTGCGTTCTTTGCTCCAATCACAAATGCTCGAGCTTGAGCATTGTTTCCCTTTGGGCAGTCTTTCATGAAATGATCATTGCTTCCACAACTGAAGCATCCTTGATTTCGCCCAGCTCCATTCCCAATTCGGTTGCCATTACCATTTCCATTCCCACCATTCGCATTACCAGCACCGTTGCGATTTCCATTTCCGTTCCTTCCTTTTCCCCAACAGTCTTCAGTGCGGTGACCCAACTTTACACACTTGTCACACTTCGGAACGCGACAAACCCCTTCGTGATGACGCTTGCAATGATTGCATTTGGGCAGAGTGCCCAGGTATCCCTTAGCTGGAGAGTCATTCATGGCTGCAAGAGATTTCGCCCCCTGAGGCAGGTTAGTGTCACGCTTCTTGTTGGAACCCTTGTTGTTACGAGTTGCTTGATTCGGGTTTGCATGTTTCCTTTTCTTGTCACCGGACGACTCAGCATGCGTCTCGGTATTTTCTGTTGGGTTCAGTGATAGCTTTTTCATGTGAACACAATCTTCAGTAAGGCTGACAGCCAGAGTTACAGCCTCAGTGATTGTTTGAGGTTTGGCCGAAGTTACCATGCCTCGAAATTCTGAGGCCAATCCCCAAATGTAGCGTTCAACGCGCTTAAATTCAGGAGTCACCATATAGGGAATCACTCTGGACAGATCGTGGAACCTTCGAGTATACCCAGTGATATCGGCACCTTCCATGGTCAAATGCCAGAACTCAGTCTCCAACCTTTGGAGTTCAGCACGTGAGCAATACTTTTCTCTCATACGTTCCTTTAGTTCATCCCAAGTCAGGCCATAAGCGGCATCATCACCCAGGGTTTGGACTTGCAAATTCCACCACGTCAGAGCTTCATCGACAAACAACCCAATAGCAAAAGTGACTTGTTGATCCGCGGTACACTTGCTCATGCGGATAGTGGCTTCAGTCTTTTCCGTCCATCGTACAAAGGCCACTGCACCTTCAGTGCCATCATAGTTTAGCGGTTTGCAGTCGAGAAACTGCTTGAAGGTGCAGCCCTGAGTTGCGTTGCCTCCAGATGAATCTCCATTAAGTCTAGCGTTGCTTGGTCTGCCACTGTCTTGAGTTCGGTTCGCCTCGTACTGGGCGATAGCTGCGGAGATCCTTTCCTCCAGTAGAGCGTTCAGCTCTACAGCAGTCTTTGGCAGTGGGGGAGGAGGAGGTTGTTCACGAGCATTCACAGCTTTTCTTGGTGCCATGTTCTGACAGAACATAACACAGTAGGGTTAGATATTTGTTTGATATTGTCTTGCGAGACAGTAGTATATATATATACACAGGCATATACCACATAAGTGACATCAAATAATTATTACTCTAGCAGAGTATTTAATAGGCTGGTGTTTACGTTTGACCTTTTCTTGCACTGAGGGAATCCATACGTGACAAGACTTGCTGTGATTTCTGTGCACTGAATTCCATAATTATGTATGCATCCATAATTACGTAACTCCTTGTACAGTCCGCACAGTTCGTTTCATCCTCGTATATCTTCCTTCAGATAGGCCATTGTTTTCAGGTAAAGTCACGTATACTTGTGACATTCTACTTCTAGTATATGTATATGCAAATTATCACACATAATTGACAGTAATTCTCAGTCACAGACAAGTGCTACTCCAGTGCACCCTAAGTCTCGTAGTGTCTTTTCTTGACTCTTGTAAACAGTTTCAGGTAGTGGATGTCGCGGGACATTTTATGCAATGAAAACTCTTTGAAAATTGTTTTCGTGAAAGGATCCTAGAGATTGTAGACTAGACTCGAGAAGGAATCCTGATTCACTACAATCGCAGCTCTGATACCAATCTGTCGCACCCCTTTCTGCGGCGGAAGCACGAGGTGTGATCATGAAAGGTTTTCATTGCATACGATTGGTAAACATACTACATGCTCATAAAATAACTTCAAATGCCAAACATTACATAACCAAAATCGTAGTTTTTGAGTTTACATCACAAGACAGCATTTTGTCTGAAAAGTTACAACTTTATTAAATGATAAACATAAACGACATCCACGAGCATGAGTAAGACCGCGCGCACATCCATCTTAGTTACCTGAAATACATGTGAGTTTTTGGAAAAACGTCAACATAATGTTGGTGTGAATTCATGCAGTATTTGTATTTCACGTTTGTATACTTTGTATGAAAACATGGTATGTATTTCGTATAAATCACGTATTTTTGTATCTCATGTAAGTCAAGTATATCTGTATCTTGTACAACTCAAGTATTCCTGTATAAATCAAGTAATCTTGTATGTATTAAGGTTGTTAATGGGTTGCAAAGCCATTAACATGTGACACGACATAGGAAGTCACCAAACCATAGGCATTTTTCTAGTTGTCGATTCACGACGGAGACACAAAAACACTACTCGGTACTAGTTGTCACCGAGAGTGGGGCTGCCCTGAAACCCATTAGATCTAACCTTTTGTTCTGCGGTCTAAGTATGTACACGATTAATGGTGCTTATGGTACCCTATTCGTGACACTCATTTCTCGTATCATTTCTTGTATCATTTCTCAAAACGCATCATACTTGGTACTAGTTATCACCAAGAGTGCTTCTTGTTTTTGTATCATACCATTTATAAACATTGTAATATTTGTAACATGTATTTCACCCCCGAAGTTATAAAACTAGAAACAGTTAAGAGAAAAGGGGGAGCATGAACTCACAACTTTGCGTTCCTTGCGTCGTAAACTTCACCGGATTTGCTTAATTAACGTCGTGACCTATACGTGTTTTCTTAACGTTAGTCACTAGACTTGTATCGTACAAGTACAAGTCACTGTCTTTTGTGTACGTATTCTTGTGTTAAAAATAATTTATATTTTTAACTAAGTGTTTTACTTATATTATTTTCTCAAAAATAAATATAAGTTTCTTGTATTTTGCACCCGAATTATGTATCTTGTATGTTGTATTTTTGTGTTTTTGTGTTTTTACTCCTCAAGAGTATTTAGTGTATCTTCAATTCCTAATACACTATCACGTATGGTACATACTACATACACTTAGCACACAATTTGGTGATCAATAAATATATATATTTCTCCTCAAAAATATACATACTTAATATCAATTTTAATTCTTGAAGAAATCATCATTTCTTATCTCAAAAATTAGGGAAACCTTGGTAAATGTTTTTGGATACATTTTTAGGGGATAAATTTCTTCATAAACTTATATTTTCTAAGTGTCAAAATTTGTAGAAATTTTGACAGAGTTTCCCCTAAAAATGGAGGTTTCCCATGTTTTCTAAACATGTGTTTGTAATCGTCATGGTTTTCCAAAAACCGCTTTTCTAACTTGGTTTCTTACAAAAATCCTTTGTAAACTCTTGGATTTACAAACTCATCAACTTACTAGATAATTTATATTTTGTGAAAAATGTCATTTTTATCAAGTTCATTTCTAGTTAGAAGGTGGCCTTTTTATGTAACCCAAACCACTTTCTAGTCTTGTTAAATCGTACTTATCATTTAACAAGATTCACATGGTGATCCAAACCACATAACCAAGAATCAATAATAACCCAACAATATGATTACTACAACATCATACAAGTAACTTTTTACTTTCATCTTCAAATAATCTTTTATGTTCAAGTTTCATGTAAAGTTTCATATTCATCATCTTAGTGTTCGTGTTCTTGTGATTTAAACATAATCCTCATAGTACATATTTTAACTAAGAAACAAGATGAAGCAAGGTGTAACAAGACTTACTACTAGCACAAGGCTAGGGTAGGATCTAGTGATGAAGATGATGAGAAAAAGATGAAGAACAAGCAAGAAACAAGGCTCCTTTGAAGCTCCACAAGTAGCAAGCCTTCTTGTATCAACCTTTAAGCTTAAATGGGACTTGAAAATGGAGGATGCTGGTGGTGTTATGGTGGTGATGGTGGCGGTTTGGTGTGAGCCGAAAGAGGGAGAGAAGAGAGTGAAGGTTGTGGTGTTGAGTGTTGAAATGGAGATGATGATACTTATAATCTTTTCCATATCCATGAGATCTCTAATAGTACACTCAAGATCAAAACATAATCTAAGTAAAATCATTTGCAATCCCATGAGATCAAGTAAGGTCTTTAGTGGGACCACCATAACCGTCCAACATATAAGGGGGGGGGGGGGGGGGGGGGGGGGGTAATGTGTAATTTTCAATGGTAGTTAGATAATATAGTTAGAAACCAAGTATTACTTACATAGGGTATTTATTTGATATGTAGTGGGTGTTCGGGGATCACGACTAGCCAAGAAATAAATAAACAGTGTGTTTGGCAAAAATTTAGTGTCCCGGGTAATGTCCGGTTGTTCGGTTAAATACCGGTTCGTTAAGTGTTAAATTGCACCGTTTAGCGTCTTTCTTGTACCCTTTTGCACCCCTTTCAATTCCTGACACTTAGGGAAATATTCTGGACGATAGAACGTAAGTTCTGCATAATATTTTGGGGTTAAAAAGCTGATTATAGCTGAATTTAGTAAAATTCTGCACTTAAAGTGCGTTTCGGATGCTTTTTAGTGCGTATTTTAGTCTCCTGAAAGTCTATATGTTAACCCTTGTATGTTCTCTTGGGTTTTAATGTATTCTTATCATTGGACCTACACCTAGGCTCCAATTTTATTATCTGACTGCTTTCTGCAGAGTTGTTGGCATATTGTGTCTTACCGGTGAGTTTACTAGTAATTCTGACGCAACGCTCTTGTTAATGCATAAAGCAATGTTTTGTAGTATGAAACGTGCATGAATTCACTTGTTTAGTATGTAATCAGACGATGTTGACATTTAAGCACATAATTGCAGTCATTAAATAATGATTAAAGTGTACGGAAATTACCGGCTTGTGCCAGTTGTCACAACATTAATAATAATGATAATGATATACTGCAAGCCCCAATTCTCAAAAGAATGAAAGCTGCAACGCCTGGTTGCACTTACAAGGAGTTTCTTGCCTGTAAACCTGTTGAATTTGCAGGCAATGAAGGGGCGACTGCGGCACTGCGTTGGTTGGAGAAAACCGAGGCAGTAATTAAAATAAGTAAATGTGCCGAGGAGGATAAAGTCATGTATGCTTCACACCTTTTCAAGAAAGAAGCATTAGAATGGTTGAATACGGTATTACAAGCTAAAGGAAGTGACAGGGCCTATGCCATGAGTTGGGAGGAATTTAAGCGTCTGGTGGAAAGAAAATTCTGCCCTGGATATGAAAAAGAACAAATGGCGAATAAATTCCCGAGCCACCGAATGGTGGATGTTGACTGCAGAGGGTATACTTCAAAGTTTTTCGAATATGCTCGAATTGTTCCTACTCTGGCTTCGCCAGAGCCGGTACTTATTGCTCGCTACATTTGGGGTTTAATTAGCGAAATCTGTGATATTGTCAAAGCTGCAAGGCCCCGCACGATCGATGATGTGGTGGAATTAGCCAACACTTTGACTGACGGACTGGTGCGTACGCGAGAAGAAAACAGGAAGAAGGAATTGGCTCAGAAAATTACCCAAGGATTTCGTGTGGGTAATAATAGCAATTTCAAGAAAAGAGGAACTGGACAATCTTCTACTCCGCCGTTCTGCAGAAACTGTAGAAAGAAATATTTTGGAAAATGTAATGAAACGTGCAACTTCTGCAAAACTGTAGGACATCGTGAAGAAAATTGCAGAAAGAAAACAAGGGTCTGCTATAACTGTGGAGAAGCTGGGCATTTCAAAACATAATGCCCTAAGTTGGTCAAATCAGCAGATAACAAGGCTAAACCTGTAGAAGGAACTACCAAGAAAAACGCAAGAGCCTTCCAGTTGACTACTCAGGAAGCAGAGCTAATCCCTGACGTGATAGCTGGTACGTTCTTAGTTCACAACGTGTATGCGAAAGTATTATTTGACTCTGGTGCAAACCAAAGTTTTATAAATACTTCATTCTGCCAAGCTCTTAACCTACCTTTCACCAAACTTAGACATTTTTTTACGGTAGAAACGGCAGATGGGAATTCTGTTAACATAGATAAGGTTTTGCAAAAAGGAAATATAGAACTCTTAGATCATAAATTTTCTGCAAACCTGTTACCTATGAATTTAGCTGAATTTGATATTGTGTTAGGAATGGATTGGTTAGTAGCCAACCATGCTCGAATCCTATGTGATAAAAATTCCATAGAAATTCATACACCTACAGGAGAATTAGTGGTGATTACAGGAAATAAACCTCGAAAACCACTGAAATTCATTTCAATAATGAAGTTGGCCAGTTATTCAAGAAAACAAGAAGTAGTGTATATGATTTCAATAATCATTAACATGAAAGGTAAGGAACTTAAATAAATTCCAGTAGTATCAAAATATCCGGATGTATTTCTAGAAGAACTATCTGGATTACCACCCGATAGAGAAGTAGAATTTAGAATTCATCTAATTCCTGGAACTACACCGATAGCCAAGGCACCTTATCGGTTAGCACCCACCAAAATGCTAGAATTGAAAAAGCAGTTAGATGAATTATTAAATAAAGGATTCATACAACCTAGTTCATCCCCTTGGGGAGCACCAGTGTTGTTTGTGAAAAAGAAAGACGGTTCAATGAGAATGTGTATCGATTATAGGGAATTGAATAAGGTTACAAATAAGAATCGATACCCATTACCTAGGATAGATGATCTTTTTGATCAACTTCAAGGAGCTAGATATTTTTCTAAGATAGATTTACGCTCCGGATATCATCAATTGATGGTACAAGAAGAGGACATACCCAAGACCGCTTTCCGAACTAGGTATGGTCACTATGAGTTTACAGTCATGCCCTTTGGATTAACAAATGCTCCTGCAGCATTTATGGACATGATGAATAGAATCTGTAAACCGTACTTGGATAAATTTGTAATTGTTTTCATCGATGATATACTCATTTATTCCAAAAGCCAAACCGAGCATTGTGAACACCTGCATGCACTCTTGACTTTGTTAAGAAAGGAGAAGCTTTACGCCAAATTCTCAAAGTGTGAATTTTGGCTACACGAGGTACAATTTTTAGGACACATGGTGAATCACGAAGGTATTCATGTAGATCCTGCTAAAATAGAAGCAATCACCAAATGGAAGGTCCCGCAATCAGCTACAGAAATTAGAAGTTTTCTAGGGTTAGCTGGATATTATAGACGATTCATTAAGGATTTTTCTAAAATAGCAGTGCCATTAACTAAGCTAACTTGTAAAGCAGTGAAGTTTGAATGGGGACCTCGGCAAGAGGAAGCTTTTAAGATTTTAAAGCAGAAATTAACCAACACTCCAATTCTTGCCTTGCCAGAAGGAACAAAAGATTTTGAAGTTTATTGTGATGCTTCTAAGTTAGGATTAGGATGTGTGTTAATGCAATGCATAAAGGTAATTGCATATGCCTCAAGACAATTGAAAAAGCACGAAGAAAACTATACGACTCATGACTTAGAGTTAGGAGCCATAATTTTTGCCCTTAAGATTTGGAGACACTATTTGTATGGAAGTAAGTTTACTGTCTATACAGATCATAAGAGCTTAAGATATATATTTAGGCAAAAAGAATTGAATATGAGGCAAAGAAGATGGATGGAAATTCTAAGTGACTACGACTGTGATATTCAATATCACGAAGGAAAAGCAAACGTAGTAGCAGATGCCTTAAGTCGTAAGTATCATGAAAAGCAAAAGCGAGTTCGTGCTCTTAGATTAAGTTTACAATTAGACTTAATGGAACAACTGAAGAATATTCAGGAAATAGCAATCAAGGATGATGCTAAAGTAATGAAAGGAAGAATAAAAGAATTAGAACAAGGAAGTGATGGAATTTGGAGATTCCATAAGAAAAGGATTTGGGTACCTAAGCAAGGAAATTTAAGAAATAAGATCTTAGAGGAAGCTCATAAATCTAGGTATACCATGCATCCTGGTAATAATAAAATGTACCAAGATTTAAGAAATAATTTCTGGTGGATTGGTATGAAAAAGGATATAGATAAATATGTATCTAAATGTCTTACTTGTTCACAAGTTAAGGCAGAACACCAGAAACCTTCAGGGTTACTTCAACAATTAGAAATGCCTGTTTGGAAATGGGAGCTCATAATAATGGATTTTGTTACTAAGTTGCCCAAAACCAGAAAAGGTAATGATGCGATTTGGGTAATTGTGGATCGATTAACCAAATCAGCTCATTTTCTACCCATGAAGGAAACCTTTAGCATGGAAAGGTTAGCAAAGTTGTACGTAGATGAAGTAGTATCCTTACATGGAGTTCCACTCTCCATTGTATCGGATAGAGATAGTCGTTTCACTTCACATTTCTGGATAAGTTTTCTAGAAGCAATGGGAACTCGACTAAATTTAAGTACTGCATACCATCCTCAAACAGACGGACAAAGTGAAAGGACGATCCAAACCCTGGAAGACATGCTCAGGGCATATGTGATAGATTTTGGTGGAAACTGGGATGACCACATACCCTTAATTGAATTCTCCTATAATAATAGTTATCATTCAAGCATCGAAGTTGCCCCGTTCGAAGCACTGTATGGACGAAAGTGTAGAACTCCAGTTTGCTGGGCAGAAATAGGAGAAAGCCAATTATCAGGTCCTGAAATCGTGCAAGAGACCACCGACAAGATCACTCAAATCAAGGAAAGACTGAAAACGGCTCGAAATCGTCAGAAGAGTTATGCCGATAATCGACGCATGCTGTTAGAATTCCAAGTGGGAGACAGAGTACTATTGAAAGTTTCTCCTTGGAAAGGAGTAGTTCGGTTCGGTAAGAAGGGAAAGCTAAGTCCAAGGTACGTAGGACCATTCCCAATAATCCAACGCATAGGACCAGTTGCCTATCGCTTACAACTACCGGAAGAGTTAGCCGGGGTACATGACGTATTTCATGTATCCAACCTCAAGAAATGTCTATCTGACGAATCCCTGGTAGTACCTCTTCAAGACATAGAGGTAAATGAAAAGCTAAAGTTTGTTGAAAAACCCCTCCAAATAGAAGACAGAAAGATTAAATTCCTCAAGCATAAAAGACTGATACTAGTAAAAGTCAAATGGGATTCAAAAAGAGGACCCGAATACACTTGGGAGCTGGAATCAGAGATGAAGCGAAAGTATCCTCACTTATTTCAGTAAATCTCGAGGATGAGATTTTAAATAAGGTGGGGAGGATGTAAGGACCTTCAAAAATGTCCCAAAACGACCTGTAAGTGAAAACCCAGACCCCTGAAATCCTACTGTGCATGAAAAACCAAGAAAAAACATATTTTTGGGTCTCACGCGGGCCGCGTAAGAGTAAGCCTAGGCTTACGTGGGCCGCGACAGATCATAAAATCTCCGGATCAGCTTGCCAGGCCACGTGTCACACACGTGGCAGACCTAGGTGTAACACGCTAGCCCTAGTCTACGCATAGGTGGCCCCTCGCGGGCCGCGTAAGATCAAGAAGGAGCTTACGCGGGCCGCGTAAGACTCAAATTTTTGCTATAAATTGCTAGGCCATGAGAAGTTCACCTGTGCTCGAAATTTCAGCCAAAAACGAAGTTATACTACACAAATTCGAAAATTAAGGTATCAAGGCGCTGCTACGATACAGGGTATTAACTCGATCGTTGCTACGATTCAATGTCCGATCGATTGAAATCAATCCAATGGATGTTTAAGTGCTACCCACATTAGGGCTATACTTTGTCATTCGTCATAAATTCGATGGATGTTTAAGTATTGCACTTTGTCATTCGTTGTGAGGATTTTAATCTCATGAGTTATCATAAATGTTGTATTAGTTACTAACCTAGTTCGTGTGCATTGTTATTTAAATTAGGTTACAAGGCTAATCAGTAGGCTAAACTCTGCCCGTTTAAATCTATAATGTGAGTCATTCTCTTTTTATCAAATTGTTTCCAAAACCCTATTTATTTTCAAGGTTATAATTACAGGGATTAAGTCTTTGTAGTCTTCAATTACAGCCGGTATGTGGGGTTTTGTATACATTACTTGATAACCGTCACCACTGGACAACGAGTTAGCCAATGGGTGATATGACCATAGTCACAGAAACAGGTTGAGTGACAAATACCGTTGGGTAATTGGTTGATAAAAACAATGTAATCGCCCTTAATACTGTATATTATAACAACGTGTCGTTTTGTGCAACTTGAGTGACTCGCCAGTATTTCCCTGCTGATAAAACCTTTTTAAAACATGTTTCAGGTGATCTGCTGTGATCCGGGAAAAGTGTCGTGTAGCACTATAAGCTTGAAGAAGTGGCTTAATAAAAATAAAGAAACATGTTTTGTAAAACGGGGGTTTCCTAGTGAACTTCCCTTATTGTAAATTACGGGGTTTGACCCTAATTATGAAATAAAATCTGGCATTTTCAAGTTTTAAACGATCCTGTTAAAAATTCTGCTGCCAAATTACCACGGGGTTTCAGTCCCGCGGCATCTGGACCGGGTCAAACCGGGCCGGGGGCCGTGACAGTTGGAATTGATGGCAACAATGGGGGTAGTTGTGTTTAGTATTTCAAGTTCTTCGGGTCAAGTCTCGGGTCAGATTATGCTCGGTTCTGAGTTTGGTTTCGGGTCAAACCCGGTTGACTCGGTCAACACCTGAGTCAACTTGGGTTAACAGCAGGTCAGCAATGGTCAATACAGTTCAGTTTTGGGTTCGGGTCAACTCGGTTAACCCGAGTCAACTCAGTTAGTGTTTCGACACAAGAAGATGGTAAAGATTGTATGGCGCAATTTAGTCCGTTATTTATATAGTTTTGTTTATTTTAGTGAAAACGAGCTCGAAACGATCGATTAAAAATATAGTTTATATCTTTACATATTCAACGAAATCTTATATATAGCGATTGTGAATTGAAAATTGATTTTGATAAGATAAGGACAACTTGTGTTGTCGGGGGTGTCCAAAAACAGAGGAAACTCTACCCGTTTTTCGAGAAAACCCGTAAACGAAA
This sequence comes from Helianthus tuberosus, assembly GCA_030545235.1. Lineage (NCBI taxonomy): Eukaryota > Viridiplantae > Streptophyta > Magnoliopsida > Asterales > Asteraceae > Helianthus > Helianthus tuberosus. The sequence continues at coordinate 27,979,829 of CM060432.1, forward strand.
TATATTTTATAATAAAGCGAACTTTACGGATTCGAATTAAATTACGAAACAATATGTTTATCACGATTGTTTTAAACAAAACGACGATATGGATATTCTTCAATACAATAAATATAGTTATTATATTTGTTTTAAACTTCGAAAATTCAACAGATTCTTTTATAAAAGTAAATATAGTTTACTTCAAACATCGAACAATCCGAATTCTTTTATAAAAGTTAAAAATAGTTTATTTCAAACATCAAACAATTCGGATTCTTTTACAAAAATAAATATAGCTCATATATTTATTTCAAATAGCAAACAACATGGTCTCGCTCTATAAGATAAATATACTTTATATATATTTATTTCAAGTGTCAAATACTACGAACTCTTTTATAAAATAAATATAGATATTATATTTATTTCATACGTAGACAACTCGAAAACTTTATAAACTCAACATAACTTCTATTTTATTTTAAACATCGAATAACTCGGATTATTTTATGAAATAAATATAATCTTTTATATTTATTTCAAAACGCCTAAACGGCGCGTACATATATTTTGACAAACGCATACGAGACGCGAGACGTAATACGAGTTCGTTACGTGTTATTTTTATATAATTTTTATTACATACACAAACGACTTCTTAAGACGTCTAACGAGATTCTACCGATATATTTATATATTTTTATATAAATATTTACATATTTTAAATCTCACGAAAAGTAAGTGCTTTTTAAGACTTAGTAAGTTATTACCGACAATGAACGAACTTAACAAATATAACTTAATCATTTTTATTAAGTTAACAACACATCAATGAATCATTCGGTTAACGATTCGGTAGAGCTCAGTGACATGTAGTTTAGTTACCACTTTTGGTTAGAAACTTATAAGATATTCCGTGTTAAGGATATTATAGAATGCACGCTAGCGAGTCACGTCTTGGAAACAACATCACCAAGTCATATTAAGCTAGCTTTGCACATGGAAACCCAGGTGAGTTCATAACCCCCACTTTTTACGGTTTTATATTTTTATAAATGTTTTCGGGGGTGGAAAGACATGCAAGTTTTGCAAAAGTAAACAATTTTTCGATAAACGAAAACTCATATTTCTAAATCATGTTACGAAAGGATTTCAAGGAACTCAAATGGTTTACGAACGATTTATACTAAATATACCGGTTTTACCAAACAAATGCGTATTTTCGAAACGTGAATGATTTTCATGACTAGGGACGGGATCATCATAGTTATAACAACGGGACTGGTTGGTCTGCGTTTGAAGAACGGGACACCCAGTGAGTTCATGTCCCCCTTTTGTCTGAACTTTTTTCGGATTTATAACTCTTGGGGGTGTAATACATGTTTCAATTGTATGGTTTAGCTAGGGAATGAACTGTTAGATCACGTGGATGGGTAGGCGCACTCTTAAGTGCCATTAATCTTGTTAAGACCGAGGGGCAGGAGTGGTAGATCTATCGGGTGTAGCGAGCCCCACTCATGGGTCCTTGTGCGGCCGCATGTAGTGACTATGTCGTTTCAGCCGGATGGACTGGAGGAAATTCGCTAGGTTTGAGTACTTCCATATGCCACCACACATATTAATGTCCTCACGAAACATTAATGATCTGTTCATAGACGCTACATACTAGTTTTCGATACTCGAATTTTCAAATGTTTTAAAATTAATCTGATGATAACTCACAAATACATGGATTTATGAACTTTGGTAACGTTTTTAAACTCATGTATAAGTAAGAGGACGGGATGGTCCTGCTTACAAAGACTCTCGTGGGCTAGACTCACAGTTTTCATATAACTTGCCGAGAAAATGAATTTTACTAAATTTTCTCCACAACTTTTAAACCGGTAAACAAAAAGATCTGTTTAAAATTTTTTTCTAAACAAACTATGAACTCGCTCAACTTTATGTTGACTTTTTCGCATGTTTCTTTCTCACGTTACTTTTCAAAGTTATGGCACGGTTGGAAAAGGAGAACCATGAGGATTCGAGTACTTAGTGGGCGTTCGTTTTATAGAAGTCTTAGCTTTTTGCTTCCGCTGTGCAATGAAGATACCGGTCCAGTCACGCCAATGCTCTGATTTTCGGGGTGTGACAGATTGGTATCAGAGCTATAGGTTACAGCGAATTATGTTTCTGTAGAGATACCTAGGCTCTAACCTCACTTTCCTCTCGGGACTTAGATCATTAAGACTTTGAATATTTACAGAACGCCTAAGACTCGGATATGGTCTCCAACCGTTGCCGAAAACAAAGATCAATTTTGTTTTTGAACATAAGCTAAAGTTGTGTTTTATACACGGTACGCAAAACAATTACACACAGAAAGCAAAACCTTTAGAGTTCTGGTAACACGCATTTAGGACCTTTAGAAAACTTATGTCTAAACTCATTAAAGGTCCCCACTTAGAAACCTTGACTAACAACTCGGGCAAAAGCCATTATATTATGTCGTCTACGCTATCTTAATTACCCTAGCAGGTAATCTGTGTGGAACGAAACACTATTTCGCAACTATATGTGACACTTAAACTACACATCAACGGACGTCGAAGTACATCACACACGACTTTTGAGGCAAGGCCTCGGGGAAAACACAAATGGACGCAACAACAACGATACTAATCTCGTCATCGGGAGAAGATTTCACAACAGTCGATACTTAGTCTGAAGAGACTCACAATTGTTGGCGCTGCAAAAGAAGTCAAACGTCTTCGCATTTCCCCTATTTCATTTATGGAGATTACGCTATGTTCGACATTCCATAGTAATCTCACCTAACAACCGGTCATCACATGAAACCCCAGGTAAAGTCCTTAAATTTCCTTTGTTGAAATTCCGACTTTTGCATCTAGTGAGTAGATTTTCTACATCTCTACTCCTCTAAATGATCATTGCATCACGATATCTTTCATTATAGCGAACACTCATTTTCTTCATTTCTTGAAAAATTCATATGTTACCCATGCATCGTTTGCTACGCAAGTGGTTTCACTTCGAATGATCATTTTCATCAAAAATTTCAATTATTATTTCGTTATATCTAAATTATTGCTTCACGAATCGGGATGATCCGCATTCTTGTAAGTGTTGACTCCTTGCTATCGAGTCAATGAATTTCTTGAAAACTTCTTTTCTTTTCAAGATACGTACATGGTTTTTCGTCGTAAGCATGCCGAAATTTCCTTGCCGATACATGTATCTATTGTCGGATTGCGCCGAAACCAAGTTCAATTATTTGAACTTGTCCATTACAGATGTTCAATTCAAAACACCATATGATGTATTGAAAACATCGTATTCAAATTCGTTTTAACAAGCGTTTCATTTGTTTTGAGTCGTAGTAGACTTGTTTGGTCTACGACTCCATTAATTCGTTTGTTGATTTCGACACCTTGTGGTGGTGTTTTCACTAAATTGAACCTTGCGCTAATCTCTTTTACACATCTCAGACACGGATTTAATTATTTATTCATTGATTTGTTTTAAATCCACTTTGATTTATCATATTAAAGCAGTCTTAACACAATCGTGTGTTAAGACGGTGGTACACAAATTCATATTATATTCCGGTGTACCTCCTAACGATTCTTTCATTATCGAATGCTTTGCGATATTCATTGCTTTTTCATCTTCGATCGAAAACAATATTTCTTTGATGTTCCATTTTCAATTGAAAATCCTATGATGTTTGTTTGGGATAAACGTTCAGATTTACTTCATTGCGCTTTCACTTGATTTCAAACACGGTGAACTTGTTCTGTCACCGCTATTAATGAATTATTTCGATTATTACGACACCTTGTGGCGTCGGTAAAACTTGCAACTTGTGCTAATCATGATCGAGCGTTTTATGCAAAACTACTTCATTTGAGCTTGTTGATTCTAAGTTTCATCAAGCAGATGTTATTGTTTCTAGAACTCATTTGCATATTGTAAACGTTCGTTTGGAATTTTATTAATCGAAATTCATATCCTTTGTTGGACTCCTGTTAACCTAGTCACACTAATGACTGTATCAATACGTCTTGTTTCCTTTAACGACAATTTCTGAAACACATTTCTTTTAACCGTTGGGTTTTTATAGTTGAAATATGTTCTTAAATTCACATAATTCGAATGATTCATGATTCGATTTCATGGTCATTCACTTTGGTATTATTCGTATCTGCCTACGCATAACGTAACTCTAAGGAGTTAATGTAGTCTAAATTTCGAGGAAGAAATTTTATTAACAGGGGGAGAATGTGACAACCGGTAATTTACGGCTCCTAATTACGCGCAAAACAAGCATTAAGACGATAATAAATAGTTTTTAAGACTCAAATTAACTAAATTAGGCCCTTGGAGTGTCTAGGAACACCTAATCGACTTTACAGCGCGTGTATGACGATCTGAGGAGAAATCGTTGAACATTAAACGATAACGAATCAAAACCGTACAAAATACTGACAACGCCGACAAATATGAATTTTATACGAATATTTTATACTTATAAATTTAGTTTTGTGAATTTATCGTGCTTCCGTACGCCACAAAGCGTAAACGTGAACGAAAAACGCGATTGCAGGAACGCACCGACAACGAAACGGAAGCAATGGACACGCGTATTTCCTTCAAACCTGAAATTTCTTGATATATTTAGATTCGTAATTACATTTTTATAATCGTGGTCGAAACCGGATCGAAAAACGGTTTACAAACGAACAAACGACGAGATTTACGCGCTTTATACGCAACCGACGGTTAAACGCAACGACAACAACTACCGGTACTATTTTACATATTTTTAAAACTAAAAATTTATATTATGACATTCCGATGACTTTGGGTTACAAAAACGGGTTCGTAGGTACTGACGGGCCAGCTTAAACACACGAGATGGGCTTGTGGGCCTTGGGCCCAAGCCCAAAGCCCAGTAAAACAACCCTAAGTATAAAAGTGTAGTTTAACCCTAATCCTTTCATTTATCAGCCGACACCCACAAAATTCTTTCCCTCCCATTCATTTTTCTCTGCAACTTAACATACACACACATAAAACACAGAGCTTCATCTTCCCAAACAATCACACCACTCAGCCCTAACTCCCACCTCTCTTTCTCGTTAATAGCCGGCCGATTACGAACCGGAGGAGCCGGCATCGATGCGGCAGTTACCGGCCGTCTTACCCGACAAACCACACCCACCACACCTGTGCCACCATGTAACATCTCGTAAAATAGTGTCCAATTATGTAGAGACACGTGTCCTAAAACCCTAAACGTATAAAAGATTTAATCTTGAGGGACTAAAAGTGTCAACATGCTAATTTGTGCCTCTTAGTGACCTTTTACCAAACCCGAGGCTTCATAATGTTATATCATGCTCTCGGGAATGATTGATAATGATTATAAAAGTTGAGGGGCTAAATGTGTAAAGTTTTAAAATTTTGGTTCTCTGATCAATCGCATACGGACCGTAAAAGGTTCAGGCTTACGGTCCGTAAGGACTATATCTGGGTGAAACATTTCAAAAGCGGTTACGGACCGTATGAGGTGTATGCTTATGGTCCGTAATGACTGTATATGGGCAGAAGTTTTGGACAGCTGCAGGTTTGTCACCTTATACACACATAACTCGAAACCATGAGCTTTTTGATGATTTTAGGAATCAGCTAGGACACCTGTGATGATCTCTAGACATCCCTAACACCTGGCTTGATCCTTGAACACTTCCTTCAACTATAAATAGGAGCTCATGTTGCCTCATTTACTTGCTCATTCCCAATAATTCAATCTTTCTCTCTATCTCTGAGGTTCCTGATCAAAAGGAAGCTCCCTCTAGTTTAAAGTTTGACCTAGGACCCTTTGTAAGTGTCCTTAGCCACTCTAGTTCGGTTTTTATACGTTTAAAGACCGAAAGTCAAAGTTGCTGCAAACGGCTTTGACCTTCGGTTTAGACCTAAATGGTCCAGCCATTGTTCGAGACGAATATGGGTATGTGATCATTATTAGGTAGGTGTTAATCCCTCAAAAGGGCACCTCCTAATTATCATGTTTACTTAGTTAATTGCCGGGTCAAAGTAAATAATCAAAAAGTCAAACTAGTCAGATTTTTAAATAATAATCAAAACTGATAATGTAAAGGTTATAAACCATATTTTGTAACTTAAATAACTTAGTAAATATTATTAGAACATGTCTAAACATCTTCAACCCGACAATTCTAAGTTTAAGCTCGGTTCACAACCGAAAGTCGCAAAAGCTTGACTTTTGCTTTGACTTTCAGTTCTGACCCGATTTAGCTTAATTCCTTTATGTTTTAAGCTTCCATTGTGACCATATAATGTTGTAGTATAACCCTCTGAGGTTATATTACATGGTCACTTAGAAATCTGAATTATATGCATGTTTCCGTTATTATGCTTATTATTGACAATTATGCCCTTATGGTCTAAAAATAGGATTTTTAAATAAATGAACATGCAAATGGATTAGGTACCGATTAGTAATCATATTTAAAATGTTTTGACACTTACATTCTGGTCTTAAACTGATATTATGCAAAAGATCGTAAATTAAGCTTTTATAAAGACTAAATTACCCTTTGGGGTATAAATCATGCTTAAAACATAAATGTGACTCAAAACTCTTTATGTACTGTTGTGATATTATTTTTAGGGATTTTTGGAATATTGGGTCAGATTATAAACTGACCTTATCATTGAGTTCTTGTATAAAATCTATAATTGACGATAATGCCCTTTTTGCAAATAAAATGAGTTTTACATATAATTGACATGCGAAACTTTTTGCTACTGATCTAATATGAAAAATAAAATGTTTTGACCATTCAAGGCTGGTCAAAATCTCAGAATCACGAAAACCTTGTAAATATCATCAATTATCGATTTTTACGCTAATTAGGTGCATAGTATGGTTTTAAACCATATTTAGCACCCAAGACTTATTACCTACTGATTTTATAAATGATTTTTAATACTTTTATAGTAGGTATAAGTCGTGAACTCAGAATTCCAATTATGTCCATAAAAGCATATGTGAAATGACCAAAATACCCTTTCGGGGTATAGTTTGGCCATAAATGGTAAACCACACATATGTATGATATCCTACGGTTATAACATCATAAAATAATTATTTTTACAGAATTTTTTTGACCAAAACATCAATTTACCTATAAACCCCTTTTATAAATCCTAAAATGACCAAAACGCCCTTATGAGGCTTAATTCAGTTTTAAATTCTTTTTGGGCATATATGTTGACATCCTACTGATGTCTTAACATATTTTAAGCATAATAATATATGGAACTTGAATATGGTTCATTCGGTTACCCGGTATGCTTATACGCCTTCGGTTCGGTTTATTTAACTAGTTTACATAAATTAGCCAAAACGGATTTAACCTTGTCATTCAAACTTCAAAATCCAGAATGTATTTAGTTTACCATATTATACAAGTATTCATACTTGTTGGGTCTAAATTAGATTCCATTCCGGTCTCCGCTTAATCTAGCGTTTTGAACCGTAAAGTATTCTTAAAACTAACCGGTCTAAGTCTTTGACTTAAATAAGACCCGTTAGTATCCTAATAGGTTAATAAAACCTTCCTTACAGATTAAGTAGCCTCAGTAGAAGATACGTGCATAAAGCCTTAGGAATATACGGCTGAGTAGCAATACTTGCATAATTAACTCAGGTAAATACTTTTAACTTATTTTCCCTTATACGGGCTTGGGATACGGTAAATTATTACCGCTTGGCCGGGTATGAGATCATTTAATCGGATTGTGATTTAATAAATATGCATAACCTGTTTTAATCTGTTTTGTTTGATAACATAAACTTTGGGGGTTAACGACCGTGTCCTGGATATCCTCGGCTCATTTAAGTTATTAATGGCCACGACCTATACACGGGGTGTAGGCATACACCTGACAGATGAAAATGCTAAATAATAAATTACCCACAAGTTGGGGATAACTCCTTTGTGGGTTTTATAAGTGGTGAGTCGGTTAATCATGACCGGCTTCCAAACCGGCCCCAAATGTATGACAAACATGTAAATCTGTATACAAGATTTTAATAAAAATTGTCCCAGGTTATAAAAGATTTTTGTGCCTTGTGCGCTTAAACAAATTTTCATAAACATATTCAAATGAGTCAGTTAATTGTATTTACCAGTGAAAACTAACGTATTTTCCAAAAAGTAAGTGACAGGTACCTCTCGAAACCAGGCTGGAGCTACTTGGCATAAATTAAGAGGATCTTGCAAATCCCTATATGCCTAAAGTCTGTTAAACTCTGTTTTATGTATTTGTTTTATGATCCGCCTGTGGATCTCTATTACAATCCGTCTCTATTACAATCCGCTGTGCTATAATTGTGTTTAATTGTCTATGATGATATCAACTACGTCACGATACTCCCCATCGGGCCCAACGGTAATATGTGGAAATATCGGGGTGTGACACACGACCCTCGTTCCCTCGCTTCTCTGACGAAGCAATCGGCGACGGCGCCGCCGTCAGCGGCGAACCGGTAGAGGAAGACGGGCGGTGATGATGTTTCAGTTCGATCCGACAAGTATTCTGGTAAAAATCCCTGTTTATCTTTTAACTTTTTTAGAAGGATGGTGATTTATGAAGATGATGATGATTTATGAAGATGATGATGGTCTGAGACGCGAAGGAGAGAAAGAGACAGGAGACAGAGAGAGCGGCGGCGGTGACGGAGTGGGGGATCGAAATCGAGCAGCGGTGACGGAGTCCGAGTGGTGGTCGACGGCGGCGCATTGTCGCTGGAATTGATGGCGAAAATGGGGGTAGCTATGTTTAGTATTTCAAGTTCTTCAGGTCAAGTCTCGGGTCAGATTATGCTCGGTTCTGAGTTTGGTTTCGGGTCAACCCGGTTGACTTGGTCAACACCTAAGTCAACTTGGGTCAACAGCAGGTCAGCAGTGGTCAATACGGTTCGGTTTTGGGTTCGGGTCAACTTAGTCAAACACGGTCAACCCGAGTCAGCTCAGTTGACTCGGTCAACTCAGTTAGCGTTTCGACACGAGAAGATGGTAAAGATTTTACGGCGCAATTTAGTCCGTTATTTATATAGTTTTGTTTATTTTAGTGAAAACGAGCTCGAACCGATCGATTAAAAATATAGTTTATATCTTTACATATTCAACGAAATCTTATATATAGCGATTGTGAATTGAAAATTGATTTTGATAAAATAACGACAACTTGTTTTGTCGGGGGCGTCTAAAAACAGAGGAAACTCTGCCAGTTTTTCAAGAAAACCCGTAAACGAAATGTATTTTATAATAAAGCGAACTTTACGGCTTTGAATTAAATTACGAAACAATATGTTTATCACGATTGTTTTAAACAAAACGACGATACGTATATTCGTCACAACAATAAATATAGTTATTATATTTGTTTTAAACTTCGAAAATTCAACGGATTCTTTTATAAAAGTAAATATAGTTTACTTCAAACGTCGAACGATCCGAATTCTTTTATAAAAGATAAGAATAGTTTATTTCAAACATCAAACAATTTGTATTCTTTTACAAAAATAAATATAGTTTATATATTTATTTCAGATATCAAACAACGTGGTCTCGCTTTATAAAATAAATATACTTTGTATATATTTATTTCAAGTGTCAAACAATACGGATTCTTTTATAAAATAAATATAGATATTATATTTATTTCATACGTCGACAACTCGAAAACTTTATAAACTCAACATAACTTCTATATTATTTTAAACACCGAACAACTCGAATTATTTTATTAAATAAATATAACCTTTTATATTTATTTCAAAATGCCTAAACGACGCGTACATATATTTTGACAAACGTATACGAGACGCGAGACGTAATACGAGTTCGTTACGTGTTATTTTCATATAACGTTTATTACATACACAAACGACTTCTCAAGACGTCTAACGAGATTCTACCGATATATTTATATATTTTTAGATAAATATTTACATATTTTAAATCTCACGAAAACTACGTGCTTTTCAAGACTTAGTAAGTTATTACCGACAATGAACGAACTTAACAAATATAACTTAATCATTTTTATTAAGTTAACAACACATCAATGAATCGTTCGGTTAACGATTCGGTAGAGCTCGGTGACACGTAGTTTAGTTACCACTTTTGGTTAGAAACTTATAAGATATTCCGTGTTAGGGATATTATAGAATGCACGCTAGCGAGTCACATCTTGGAAACGACATCACCAAGTCATATTAAGCTAGCTTTGCACATGGAAACCCAGGTGAGTTCATAACCCCCACTTTTTACGGTTTTACATTTTTATAAATGTTTTCGGGGGAGGAAAGACATGCAAGTTTTGCAAAAGTAAACAATTTTTCAATAAACGAAAACTCATATTTCTAAATCATGTTACGAATAGATTTCAAGGAACTCAAATGGTTTACGTACGATTTATACTAATATACCGATTTTACAAAACAAATGCGTATTTTCGAAACGTGAATGATTTTTATGACTAAGGACGGGATCGTCATAGTTATAACAACGGGACTGGGTTGGTCTGCGTTTGAAGAACGGGACACCCAGTGAGTTCATGTCCCCTTTTTCTCTGAACTGTTTTCGGATTTATAACTCTCGGGGGTGAAATATATGTTTCAATGGTATGGTTTAGCTAGGGAATGAACTGTTAGATCACGTGGATGGGTAGGCGCACTCTTAAGTGCCATTAATCTTGTTATGACCGAGGGGCAGGAGTGGTAGATCTATCGGGTGTAGCGAGCCCCACTCATGGGTCCTTGTGTGGCCGCATGTAGTGACTATGCCGTTTCAGCCGGATGGACCGGAGGAAATTGGCTAGGTTTGAGTACTTCCATACGCCACCACACATATTAATTTCCTCGCGAAACATTAATGATCTGTTCATAGACGCTACATACTAGTTTTTGGTACTCGAATTTTCAAATGTTTTAAGATTCATCTGGTGATAACTCACAAATACATGGATTTACGAACTTTTGTAACGTTTTTCAACTCATGTATAAGTAAGAGGACGGGATGGTCCTGCTTACAAAGACTCTCGTGGGCTAGACTCACAGTTTTCATATAACTTGCCGAGAAAATGATTTGTTTTCTAAATTTTCTCCACAACTTTTAAACCGGTAAACAAAAAGATTTGTTTTAAATCTTTTTCAAAACAAACTATGAACTCGCTCAACTTTATGTTTACTTTTTCGCATGTTTCTTTCTCAGGTTACTTTTCAAAGTTATGGTACGGTTGGAAAATGAGAACCATGAGGATTCGAGTACTTAGTGGGCGTTCGTTTTCTAGAAGTCTTAGCTTTTTGCTTCCGTTGTGCAATGAAGATACCGGTCCAGTCACGCCAATGCTCTGATATATCGGGGTGTGACACTAGTAGCGTTATCAACTAATACCTCGTTGCCTCCCAGGCAACTAGCTCGGTAGTAAGTAGGGACTTTCATGATAGAGTTTATTAACTTCAACTTCTTGCTTTTCATTGGCTTGCTTTTCTCTAGCTTCTGTCACACCTTCTATGTATTACTTGTATGCCTTGAGAACCAACGGAAGCCTTTCCTGTCTGTGCATCCAGTTGGCAGTTGAAACTTGTACAGGTTTCCATCGTGTGGTAGTTCTGGATGTTGATCGTTAATAGGAAGTTGAATAAATTTGGGATACATGGACCATGTGACGTTGTATGCATTGTCCACCATGCAGTAGAAAATCTAACTAGATATATTGAAGGGCTGGCTTGTGCACAAATTAAGCGTCGCTGTCGACAATTCCATATTCAACCAATCATATCCGCCTTTTCGATGAACGAGTCTTAAAGAAAATGTATGTAGGGTAAACGTTCAGTCCTTTGTCAACCCGTTTCTCTTTATCTCATTTTCCCTCTGAAATCTCCAACATAATTCATACCCCTGAACCCTTCCAGAATATCTTTTTTCGACAACTTCATTGGGTCTTTGGGGTTATCTCCGAGACAAGACTTTTCGAACTCTTTATTCAGTCACGATTATCTCCTTGTTTCGAACCGTTGCTGTGGTTTTTTGACTCTGTCTATCGTTTTTGCTTTTGCGGTTCTCCAAATCGGAAAAGGGTCACCCACCCACCTTCACCATCAACGGAATCGAAACCTTCACCATCAACGCCACCCACCTTCACCTTCACATACACAAGAATACACAAGTTATATCAAACCAAAACCGCACCAATCGGAAAAGGGTCTCGCCGTAATCTAAATCAGTTTCTCTCTCTAAACAAACATACACAAGTTCTCTCTCTACTCTATCTCTCTTACTCGGACCCAAAGTCAAATTTGGGGGTTAGGGTTTGCAGTGGACCGGGTGGTGAAAAGGTTGTTGAGAAGGAGTAAGTTTATGATTCAACATTTGTGTGTTTACAGGATGGGGGAGTCTGTGTTCTTTGTGACTCATCGGTAAGGTTATTATTATTATTATTGTTGTTGTTGTTGTTGTTGTTGTTGTTTTGAATCATTTTGTGTGTTTACAGGATGTTGATGATGATGGTGACAACATATGTAGGGAGAGAGAAAGAGAAAGTTGTATGTATGTGTATATATATAATTGTTTTAGGGTATTAATTATCTGTTAATTGCCCATATTGCCCTTCATTAAAAGGGAGGAAAATGACAAAAACTCTGGTGTTAACAGAAAAATGTAACTCTGTTATGATTTTGGACCAAAATGGCAAAAAAATAAAACAGGGACCCAGATACAAAAGGTTTCAAATTTGGACTAAAGTGGTAAAACTGCCCAAAACTCAGGGACCATCTTGACAGTTTACTCATTAAACCACATTACAAAAGGTTTTGTTTGAATCAAAGTAATTAATACTTGAAATTGTTACGAATTTATGAGTTAGCACTCATATTTTCAACAAATACATTTAGAAGTTGACGATGTCATGGGCAATAGTTTTTTGAGGTGGTTGGCCACTTTTGGCAGCCACTTTTCACTTTTGTTTTTTTTTCCTTTTTTTATATAATAGTTATTTATAGTTGATGTCAAATTACAATTTTATCCCAAGTGTAAAATTACGATTTCGCCCTCGATTTAAAATAAAATTTTGATTTTGCCCCTTGCTTAAATTTACGATTTTACCCTCAGTTAAAAAACACAATTTTGCACTCAGTTTAAAATAAAATTATGGTTTTGCACTCAGCTAGAGTCCTGCCAAATTACGATTTGGTTCCCAGTTTAAAATTACAATTTTGCCCCAGCTAAAAATTACGATTTTACCCGCAGCTAAAATATTACGATTTTGCCCCCATTTCAAAATAAAAAAAATGGTTTTGTCCTCAGTTCAAAATATTATTTTACCGCCATTTTAAAATTACGATTTTATCTCCGCTAAAAATTGCAATCTTGCCATCGTTTTTTTTTTCTTTGGCAAAACCATGGTAGTGTTTTATTTTACTTTGTTGACTTAATTTTGTTTTTATTCACGCCAAACAGCTGCCTATCACTCGCTAATTGGTCCTGACAAATTATTGTTTTGCCCCCAACTCTAAATTACACGCTTGTTATCGTTTTAGTTAATTTTTTTTATCATAACAATGGTATTGTTTTTCTTTAATTGGTTAACTTGATGTATCTCTTTTGATATCATGTTATAGGTAGCATGTATAACTAACCAACATTAAGGCGTACATGTTATTAACCTAAGAAATACTCGGTTTAGCGCCCCGCAACGCGGGCGGCGCATAACTCTAGCTGCCTAACACTGGCTCATTAGTTCTGAAAAATTACAGTTTTGCCCTGAGCCCAAAATTACGGTCTTATCATCGTTTTTTTCATAGCAAAATTATAGTAGTATTTTTTAATTGATTGAGAATTATTCGGCCATTGCCCCGCAATGCGGGCGGGACATCTACTAGTTTAAAAACAAACGTTAAATCTGTCGATACAAAAAACAACACGAATTTAAAAGTACTTAATACGACACAAATAAACATATGGATAAGGTTACGGTTGAACACCAGGGGAGATAAAATCTATGGGTTATATTTGGGTTAAGAATAGATCTTTCTGTAATTATTAATAAATTGTTCGCCGCTATGTAACCGTCGGTCAAACCCACGTTTTAGTTAATCCTGACCGTAATAATTCAGGCGGTTATCTCCAAGATTTAATCTCATCCGTTCAAACCCAAAAAATGGCAGAGTTAAATTTTCCTGTATTTTCTGCATGTTTCTTGCTAAGTGGGTACGCTCCCCTCAACCGTTGCCCTAAAATTATACATATAAACTCGCTTTCTCCTTCACTTTCAAATCATCTTCTTCCTCTCTCTAAAATTTCCCTTCCGCCTCCATCATCTTTCAACGTTTTTGATGTTCTTCTCCATAATCAATGGAACTCATCAGTGATTTAACGAATCAATTTGGGTTTGTCTTTTATTGCAAACAACACAAGATCTGCAATTTACATCCAGAATTTGAAGGTTACTTTTTCACGAGATAGTTGCCGCCGCTCGTCATCATCGGAGTTCTCTTATCAGGTAATTATCCAGGAAACCTAATCTCTCACTGAGTCACGGTATATGTTATAATGCAAACATCTCAGTTCAATTGCATTTTTTCTTCCTTCTCTGTCATCAATCGTTTAATTGTGTTTTTTATTTTCTCTCCATCATCAATCGTTTAATTGTGTTTTTTATTTTCTCTGTCACCAATCGTTTAATTGTGTTTTTTATTTTCTCTCCATCATCAATTGTTTAATTGTGTTTTTTATTGGAATCTCAATGATGTGTTATTGGAGATTGGTTTTGTTTAAAAGCAGAGATATAAGCATGAACATGATGAAGTGGAACATGATGCGGTCAAGATCTGTTGCTAATCCATCTGCCAGCCCAGTCTCTTGGGTTGGGTATCCTGGATCAGTTACTCATCAATCAATCAGTCCAAATACACAACTGCACCATCAGAGGCTTGACAGTGAATACATGGATCAGGTATATTTATGAGTGTTCTTTGTAGATTTATGATTGTTTTAATGTGTGTGCTTGTATAATAATCTGATAACATTCAAATGCCTAACTTTTTGTAACGATCCAATGCAGGACTAGGAGCATCAACCATATTTAACTTTGTAAGGATTGTGTGTTTTTGTTTATATAAAAGTATAATTTGCTGAAATCACCACACTTGCATATAGGATTGTTTGTGTTTGTTTGTTGGTTTATACAAGGGATTTATCTCAAAATTTGTTTTTTTTTTTTGCGTGTGAACTAATTCGTCATTCTGGTGGTTATGTTTGATTTAAGTTTTCTTCACTTTTTCACCGACAGTTCTTCAAATGTTGCAGCAGCAAACAATGAAAGATGAAGATGACGTTTGGGAATGGAAGAATGATTATGGAGTGGTATTCTCGGTAAAGCAGGTAAATCGAAACTGCATCAGCAGGTTGATCGACAACAAAATGCAGCAGTGCTTCGTTCGAATAACTGGGCAATACCGAAAGCAAATATGTTCGTTTGGCAGGCTACTGAAGGGAGGATTCCAACAAAGGACGCACTGGCCAGGCGGGGCATACCCATTATAAACGACCTATGTCCAGATTGTGGTTGGGAACAGGAGTCAGCGAACCACACATTGGTCTCCTGTATGCACGCAAAGGCTGTATGGTGGCAAGTGTGTATATGGTTACAAATTCCAGTATCGGGCCAGTTGCTTTCGTCAGGGGATTATTGGATCACCTAGCAAATCTAAAGATGACAAATGCAAGGACCAAAGTAATCGAGGGAGTAATGATACTAACATGTTGGTGCATATGGTTAGGGAGGAACAGAATTTTCTTTAAGGCAGCAATAACACCCTGCCATCGGATCGTGGATGAGATTGTCGACACCTCTTACTGGTGGATATCACAAAGAACGAAGTGGAAATCCTTGGACTGGGAGTCATGGCGCAAAGATTTTGGGGGGCATTAGCTTTGTATAAAAATGTGTTAATTGTAAGTGTGTGTCTAAATGAATAAGGGGTACTGGACAATTGTTGTAACTTTTGGCCTCTTAGTTCCTTGCTGAGAGTGGCCCATTGTTGAATAAAGATATGCTTAGCTTTGTCGTCCAGTTTTTTTTTTATGTATAATTAATGATATGTACACGTATTTTCACTATAGATTTAATCATATTCAATTTCACAATATGGAAAGGTTTATGTTTAGATGTCTTGACTCCGGAAAAAAGAATTTGTTACTTTCTTAAGAAAATTGTTTGGCTACGGTTTCAGGTCTAAAAATTGGGTAGTATATCGACAAAAGCATATGGCAGTGTTTGGTTTTAAAGTGGAATTGAAGACACGTACGAATCATAAAAAGAGAAGAAAAAAACAAGTGTTGTAGTTTACAAAAGTTCTAATACTTAAAACAGTATGCCCCTTATGTGGTTAGGCGAGGACTGGTGATTATTAATGACCTATGCCACTTATGTTGTTGCGCCCATGAATCATTCCTGGGCAACCACCTGCAAATATCTTGCTCGGTGGCCCAATTAGTGTGGCGGCTGGTATGGGCGTGGGTTCAAGCCCCATTCCCAGGCCAGGTTGGTATGGTTGCAGGTATGCTCGAATATACATCAGGTCTTCCATTTACAAGTGAAGATCATCAAAGTAATAGTTATGCTAACTTGCTGGATATTATGGCTTTGGCGGAACAGCAAGGTATTCGGAAGTAGTTGTCAAAACTAGAGAGGCTATGTAAGACCTTGTAACTGTTTTCTCTCTACGGGTAAGTATTTCACTCACATTATTAAAGTGATCACAAATAATATTATCTAAGACTCATATTACCACACAGGCTTTGGCTAGCACACTCGATGAAGAGGAACTATCGGATCTCAAAGATCAGTTTTATGCAATTGTCATCGATAAAAATGGCGCTATTAGTCTTGGAATTCTGCGGTTAGCGGGTTTGGGAATTCCGGGAAGGTGAGCGATACGGGTAAATGATCAGTGGTTTAGATGGCAGTGGATGGAGATGTTGTTAGGAATCAGTGGATCCATCAACAGTGGATGAACAACAGAGGTTGTTAATAACAGTGGATTAGCAGCAGAGGTGGTTAGCTAACAGTGGATCAGCAACAGAGGTTGTTAGTTCACAATCCACAGGTCAGGCTCGTGGGTTTGTGTTCGCACAATATTATACTCATGAATGGTCAGTGTAAAAGTGAATATATGATTCCATATCTACTGACTTTTTTATTTTGGGTTTGTGAGTTGAAGTGGATCCCCATTCTTGATGGATGGATTTTTGAGTTTGTTTAGATCAAACTATACTTTGTTTTACTATATCTATAATATCAAAGTCTTGTATGGCTGGAAAATTCCAAGAGATTTGACAGAGGCGTCACTGTTAGGTGCCGGCTTGTCTATCATAGCTGCTCTTGCCATGATGTTTTTATTTGGAATGGTAGGGACTAGGAAATTCATCTTTTAACCTAATTTCTGTAGATCAATTCAATACATGAATAATTTTTTTTTAATTAATCTATTCTTGATGTGCAAATGGGTATTAATTTGTTGATGCAGAGGTTGAAGGGTTTTATCCCAATTCAACATAAATGTTGTCTTTTGTAAAAAATTATTCCGGAAAAATTATTGGAACAGTTTTTGGCTGCATTTATAAAGAATCATGGAAAAACGAACGCTTTTGATGAGGTATAATACGACTTCTGGTTTGTCTCCGTTTTTCCTCACTGATTTCTTTTGATCTTTTGACATTCTTGAAAATATATTGTAGGATGTTATGTTACAAAACCTAGCTTTAGAGTTGATGATACAAACGGTGAAACGCAAGATGATATCACCAACGAAGATAGTGAGTCAGATGATGACGATGATCATTTCGATTCCGTTTGTGCGATATGTGATAATGGTGGCAAGCTTACATGGTACTACTTTTTTACTTCACTTCTTCATTTCCTTAAGAAAAAATTTAAATGATTTTTTACTGATGGTTTTTTGACGACTTTGTCGTCTATTACAGTTGTGAAGGGAGATGTTTTAGGTCGTGAAGACGCAACCCCAGATTCTTAAGAGGCACAAGAGTCTAATTGTGAATCTCTTTGTTTATCTCTTGAAGAACTGGAGGTTAGTTAATCGTATAGGAGTTTGGATGATATCATATATATATTGTTTCGTTTAATTATTCTTGTAAATATTTATTCTTTGCAGAGTCAAAACGAATATAAGTGTGAAAATTGCCAGTATAGTCTGCACCAGTACTTTGTCTGTGGTGAACTAGGGTCTTCTGATAAATCTTCAAATACAGAGGTATGTAATACTCGAGAAAATATATTTTCATCATCATTTTTTCCAATGATATTCAGCAATTATCTATTGGTATCATTGTGTAGGTTTTTTGTTGTAGTTCCGCAACGTGTGGCCACTTTTATCACCCGAAATGCGTAGCTAAGCTGCTCCAGAAAAACGATAAGACCGAGCGACAGAAGCTTCAAGAAAAGATTGTTGCAGGGTAACCGTTTATATGTCCAGCTCACAAGTGTGCCATCTGTAAGCAAACCGAAAACGAAAAAGTCGAAGATTTGCAGTTTGCAGTTTGTTGATGCAGAGGTTGAAAGGTTTTATCCCAATTCAACAGAAATGTTGTGTACAAAGGTATCTTTTAAAGTTTCGGTTTTTCAGTTGGAGATGATTCTGCAATATATTTGTGTTCTGAATCTTTTTTTGGGGTTAGGGATTGATGAGGTTATTATATTGTAAAGAGAGCTAGCAAGTACAGGGTATTAGATTTGATTTCAAAAGCTATTTGTTATAAAAAGAGCTAGCAGTTACTGGGTAAATAATTTGAGAATTAACTACAGTTAAAAACTAATTTTTTTAATTATTAAACCTATACGCTGCGCTTAGGCCTTAGCACTGTGTATAGGTGGTGAGTTGCCGAGTATAACGTGAAACGTGGGAGTCCATAACCAAATGACCATAAAACCATACGCTGCACTTAGGCCTTAGCGCTGCATATTGGGGTTGAGTTGCTGAGTATATGTTCCATACTCCCCCATCTTCCTCAAATACGCATCAAACACAACACACACTAAAATACAAACAGGCGCTGTGTATAACGGTTTCACACGGGGTTTACCGCGTTGTAATTAAAATAGGCATCTACTAGCTGTGTTGAGTTGTATATCAGATGCTCTTCCGCTTCAGAACTCGAATTATCGATAAACGAATTATTTTCGGACATATTAGGTTCAGAGATCGATGAAGGCTATCTATCTGATACTTAGCGGCAGAGATGCGTCTAGGACTTTGAAAATTTACAGGTAATTATTGTTAGTTGAGTGAAAGACCAATACTAAATCAAACTTCCTGAGAATCGGAGGTGTATTAACTAGAACAGTTCGGTATCATGTCTATCTTTTATGCAGATTTTTGTTCAATGGGATTTGCAACTGTGGAAGCAAGTATGTGAAATGATCCAATGTTGTCATTACAACTTTATTATGATTTGACAGAGGTGATGATTACATGCTTGCTAAAAGCTCAAGCTGATCCCATCCCAATATGGCTAATGAGGCAAGCTTTGAGAAAACTAGCCACTCTCATTTTTTGGAACTATTTTTTAGTTTTTTATTACTTATTACTGGCTCCTTAACTGTCAAATTTAGTAAGCAGGTCAAATTCTAAATGGGTCAAGTTCACCATTTTTAGTGAACGGGTCACCATTTGGAGTGAGCTGGCACTTTTGTAGATTAGAATCTGAAGAAACAATGGCATACACTTGGAGTCTATGGGTTCCACTGGTTAAAGTAGACTTGATGTGGTTGCTGGTACTGAAAAGAGTCCCCCCTGACTGCAAGACCTGGTGCAAGAGGTCCATCTACAGATCTTGGCGACTTTCTGGTGGTCCAATACCAGTGGTAATGGCTATGTAAGACCTAGTAACTGTTTTCTCTCATATAGCGCGGTTGGAGGAAGAGAATTTGATGGTGAAGGAGAGGTTGTTTTTGATGGAAAGGGAGTTTGAGAATTTGAGAGCATGTTTGCAGTGTTGGAGACGGGTCTTACATGGGAAGGCTGGGAGAGATTTAATGTTTTTGGGGCTATGTAATTTTCTGTTTTGGTGTCTTGTACCTTCTGTTTGTTTGGAGGTCTTGTATTGTTTGGCAGTAATAGTGATTGAAGTGGACGAGTTTCGGTGTCTTTTGAGGTGTCGTTCGTGTATTTCGGTCAGATTTCGTTGATTTTCAGACTGATTAGGATTGTTTTAAAGGATAAAACTGATTAATATGGTTGAAATTTGTTCATAATGTGATTATATGAAACTGTTAGACATTTTTTCTGATCAGAATTAAAATCAAAAATGTTTTTTGTTGAGATGATCGTTGTTATAGTCCATGCGAAGTTGAGTTTTTGATTCGAAATTAGAGCGAATAGGATTGATTTCGAATAGTTTTTTATTGAATTTTGTATTGAAACGATTGATTTTCAGTTTGATTATCTGTTTTCCGGACCATTTACATCAGTTTTCAAGCTTTGAAATTGTTAATATCGATTCTGGAATAATTCAGTCATGTTTCGGTGAACTCAGATTGATTTCGATTGATTTTCGGTTGATTCGATTAGGCTTCGGTGATTTTCAGTTGAAAGTTCAAACATTCTGATCTTATTTCATACTTTTCGAACAATTTATATTGATTTCAACAGTTTCTGTTTGATATAACATACTTTTCGAACAATTTATATTGATTTCAACAGTTTCTGTTTGATATAACAGATGAAACTTGAACAAAAATAGTATATTGATCATAATGTTATATATCATAATAAGTTTGTTTTTGTAAGAATCAAGATCTGAATAACAAATACCATAGAAATTAGATTTAATTTGAAGATCTGAGTTACATAAAATGGTGTTGTTGACTTGATAGTGTATATAGTTCTTGCATCAGCTTCGTAAATTGAATCTTCAAAACTTGCATCTGAACGAGGAACTAGATTGATTTTTAACGTGTTTCAAACGAGTTTCAATCTGTTTTAGTTTGTTTCGAGTAAAATCTAACTGTTTCGGTTAAAGATTCGGTGTATCGTTTGAGATTTTCGTTTTGAATCGGTGATTGATGGTTAAGATTTTTATAATTCTGAACAGATCCGATTGATTTTTGATGAGATTCGGGTTGATTTAGTGTGATAATCAAAGTGTTCTGAACAGTTTTCATGGATTCAACAACTTTCATTGTTCAGTGTGATCATACTGAGTCAATGCAAGTGTGATAATCATTTACAAATTGTTTAAACACTTAACAACTTGCTGAGAATTTGATAAGATTTGCAGGTTTCTTGAAGATAGAGAAAGAATTGAAAACAAATCTGAATCAGTTGTTTTTCGAGAAAGTTCAGTGATTTTCGGTTGATTTTAAATCAGCTTCGGAGTGATTTTTAGTTAAAAACTGGATAAGTTTCGGATTAATTCGCTCGATTACCGACTGATTTTGATTGTTTTTGGTGAAACTGATTGAATAACAGTGTGTTGTGTTTCAAGTTTATCCATTTTTCGAACGGATTTCGGATTGATTAAACAGGCTGAATCGGATTCTTTGAAACTGAATCATTTCATTTAAAGGAAATTTTTGAATATGAAAAGATTGCTAGATAGATGTTGTATCGAAAAGAAGATGCTGTTCAAAATTTGAATCTGTGTTAAAAGTTTGCAAGCTAATGTTTTAAGTGACAAAGTTCATTAGGGTTTGCTTTTGAAAGATAGTATAATAAAAGAATGAGTAAATTACGTTTTTGACCCCTGTGGTTATATCACTTTTACTATATTAGCCCAAAATAACAATTTTTAATATATTTGCCCCCATGGTCTCTATAACTAACCATTTTGGCACCTAAGGCTAGAGATCATGGGGGCCAAAATGGTTAGTTATAGAGACAATAGGGGCCAAAATGGTTAGTTATAGAGACCATGGGGGCAGATATGTTAAAAATTCTTATTTTGGGTTAATATAGTAAAGATGATATAACCATAGAGGCCAAAAACGTAATTTACTCTAAAAGAATTAAAGAGGTGTAATAAAAACTTTAGGGTTTGATAAAAATAATAAGGATTTTTTTGAGAATTGTGCTGAATTAAATGAGTTCATGGAATTGGATTTATAGAATAGTGTTAGAACGAATAAGATTTCGTATGTAACACTGTCCATCTGAACGGGTTTGGGTCATGGGTCGAAACGGGTTCGGGTGATAACAGGTTTGGGTCAAAACGGGTCAATTAAAAAAAGGGTTGTTTTGGTTTGGGTCGAAACAGGTTCGGGTTGGAACGGTTCGGGTCGGGTTGGATAAATAAATGTTTTTTTTAAGTTCTACGTGTATAAAATTTATTTCATAGCATTCAAGCTAAAGTTTACGATTATTTCATAGCATTCAAGCTTCATATTCGGTTAAAATTTTGAAGAATTTTAGGAATTGAGCCTAAAAAGTTGAAATATTATTTTGTTCTATAAACATAGAGTAGACCCTAAATTTTGAAATTTGAGGACAATTGACCCAATTTTCAACCTTAGAATTGATCAAATTCTTATAATTTTGAAGAACAAAATTAACATGGAAACAACTGTAGATTACACGCAACAAAATTCATATCACTTATAATATTAAGAATCTTCTATTTATTCATATTTTTTGACATAAAATTAGGTTTACACAAATTTATTTACAACTAACAACAATATGATATTTAAACTGATTAAGAACAAACAGACCAAATTTCACGATACAAAATTAAGAATATACATTTTCAAACACCACAAATGCAATTCAATCAAGCTACCAAGCGTAAGTCTGTGTGAAATTAACGTAAACGGATGAGCTAATGAAATAGAATTGGGGGGGGGGGGGGGGGGGGGATATTCCACGGTCCTCCCAACCGCCGAGGTGATCCCACCTCGCAGACCCTCACCTAGCAAGCCTGAGTCTGGGGGTAAATCCGCTACCGTAGGGGCATTGGGAACGAGCAAGACTCGAACCCGCCACCTCCGGGTTAGAATGCGGGCTGGTGGCCATTGGGCTGACACCCAATGGTTATATATACACATATATACAGAAGCATTTATGATACACATATATACAGAAGCATTTATGATTCCTTCCAAGTAGGTCACCCAAACGGTACCGGTCGAAACGGTACTGGTCGAGATGGTACGGGTCGAAACGGTACTGGTCGAAACGGTTCGATTCGAAACAGTAAGGGTCGAAACGATACTGGTCGAAACGGTTCTCGTCGAAAGGTTCGATTCGAAACGGTACGGGCCGAAACGGTAAGGGTTGAAACGGTTCGTGTCGAAACGGTACGCGTCGAAACGGCCCAAAACCCGTTGCGATCCGAAACCCGTCCCGTGCAGAAACCCGTGTCAGCCCGAAACCCGACCCGAACCGACCCCGTTCCGATCCAAAACCTGCGTCATGCCGAAACCAGTCTTGGCCCGAAACTCAATTTGAACTGAACCCGTTCCGATCCAAAACCGTTTCGTGCCATAACCCATCTCGTGCGGATATTTTGCCGGCTCGAAACCCATTCCGATCCGAAACCTGCCCCGTTTCTTTAAGACACTAACCCACATCGACCCATTTCTTTAATGTTGTCGACCCGCTTTGACCCGAAAATAACAAGATGGAATTTCAAGTGACCCATTGTGACCCATTCAGTTAAAATATCTTACCCAAACCAACCCATATAATTTTAAAAGCAACCCAGACTGACCCATTTAGAAGGCTTTAGGTCAAGATTGCCCCATCTGACCCATTTAGAAGGCTTTAATGTTGTCGACCCGCTTTGGATAATCCGATCTTGAACAACCCTAACCCCCACTAATCCCCATTTTTTCAGAAGATAGTTAACTTGAGCGGTTATTATTTACATGAGGTATTTAGATAAATATATACACTAACTACACGATATTGTTTTTTTTACAATGAATTGTGTTTTTACAAAGGAATTTGTTTTTTTTTTTTTGTATAACACTATGTTATTTAACAACATTATGTTTTTTGTGTAACATTATGTTATTGTCATTGTGTTTTTATTTGGCACTATTTTTTTATAGTTGTTTGTATTTTTTATATAACATTGTGCTCTACCATAGCATTGTGTTTTGTACAAACATTGTGTTTTTAAGAGACATTGTGTTATTATATGACATGATATATTTTTTATTTGTTTTTGTGTGTACAACATATAATGTATTAACGGTTAATTATACATGTTAAACTGTATTTTGTATTGTCGATCATGTTATCCTACAAAACTAATAACTAAAACTCTTATTTCACGATTAATTAAAAGTTGTTCCAACCCCCCCCCCCCCCAGTTCAATTTTCTTTAGAATGTATGTTTCGTTCATATTTTTTATTTAGAAAACAATGTTGTAAACAAAGTATGTTCATGAGTTATACAACTTATGAAATGAAATTGTAAAATTTAGTGCACCATTAAACATATTATATATTTGATTGTATATGAAATGTATTTTCATGAGTTATACTTCTACACCTACTAATCCCAGTTGTATATGAAATAATTATGATCTTAAATATATACATAGTTTGATTATCATTGATAGTTTTTTTTATTATTTTTACTAATTTCATAGACATGTAATATGAATAGATCTCCTTTATATTAATTTTATGGTGTTAGCAACTCCTATTAATCAACTTACAAATATTTAATTAAACATATTAAATTATGCGAGTTAAATATGAGAATTTAAGTTAGTATGTATGACAATTTAGGAAGTCTTATACTTATTAATCACAGTTTGCATAAGAAGTTATCGTGATATTAAATATACAGTCTTTTTGGACGGTGTTAATCTTAATTACTCGGCCCAACGAACGGGTAAACTACTAGGATTCCCAGATGCAATTAATGGGGAAACTATTGGTTAGTTGGTTAGTGTATGAGATGAACTTCATATGTTGGTTAGTATTAGAATATTTAGCGTAGATGTTCAATTGTGGAGACAACAAAATGAAACTTGGTCGAAAGTGCTTTCTTTTATACCCAGTGTGTGCATGCCATTGATGATTGGGTCATATGTGCACTATATTGATTGAAATAGTAAGTTAATTATAGTACAAGAGTGGGGTGAGGTTGCTAAAATAAACGTAAGGACAAAGAAGATGCATGGTTTTTCCCCTATCATCTGTACGCAAGGCATCAATGGTGCAATCTATACTGAAACTGTAGTTTCACCACATGTTTAGTTATGGTATTTAGTTAGTTGTTTTATTGTTTTCATTTTGTTATGGTACTTACTTTTTATGTTTGTAGTTGTTTTTAAATGTTTGGTGTATTTTGTTATATGGATATTCAACCCTTAGTAATTAATGTGATACTTTAATCTGGTCTACTTTATTTAGAATACATTTGTTAATGTGGATTGTATTAAGTGAGTAAAGTATAGAAAACAATTTATTGTACTATTAAATATATTATATGTTTGATTATGTTTTTATTATTTTTACTAATTTCATAGTCATGTAATATGGATAGACCATGTTCTCCTACAAAACTGATAACATCAACTGTTGTATTAATGGTTAATAAAACTTTTCTTTCTTGATAAATAAATAACCTCCCTCAACCCCCACTAACTCCCATTTTTTCAGAAGGTAGTTAACTTGAGTGGTTATTATTTACATGGGGTGTTTAGGTAAATATAGGCTAAAAGTTGGCTACAAAATCCAAATTTCCTACCACAATATTATACAAAAAACCAAGCATTTGTAGAAACAAAATTCGTTATAAAAAACACAATACGAGATGAATCCATATGTTGGTTAGTATCAGAATGTTTAGCGTGGATGTTGAATCGTGGAAACTGCAAAATGAAACCTGGTCAAAAGCGGTTTCTTTTCAGCCCGGTGTGTCTATGCCATTGATGATTAGGTCATATGTGCACTATATCAATGGATATAACAAGTTTAGTATAGTTCAAGAATGGGGTGAGATTGCTGAGATAAATGTAAGGACAAAAGAGATGCATTACATTAAACGTATAATGAAATACTATATGTACACTATTATCATTGACATGTAATATGTATATATCTTTTTTGTTTGTTAATTTTATGGTGATAGCAACACCTACGTTAATCTGGGCCGTCCGATCATGACGGTTATTTGTGAGATTAAATCTCATCCGTAATAACCCCCAAAAAATTGGCAGTTTTTTTTAGAGTGCAACAGTTAAGAAATTACCTAAAATTACTCCCCACGTTCTCCACTCTCTCATTTAATTAATTACACATCGGCAATAAAATATAGGCAACATAAAATTCGTTACAATATCCAATTATTCATTTTTTAATGTATCATCTGGCAACAATAAAAAAATAAAACTAATTTACCTCTAAAAATCATTAATTTTAATTAAACATGTAACAAAGTAATATATAATATTTATCTTAAAGTGTATTAATATTTGTGTCAGGATGAATTTGAGTTGCAGCACGCAGAGGATCAATTTTAGTTGCAGCACGCAGCACCTGAAAGAAAAACTTAAATTATATATTAAGAAAAAACCATTAATTCGATCTCTAAATAGATATTACCTTTTTAACAAATAAAACTCGGGATGTATCAATTTTGTTTAACCATTATTAATGCATTAAAATGTGTTCAAATGTTATACCATGAGCTATAAGCTGCAGTATTATAAATTATTGTGTTAGAAAAGTCATAAGTTAATATTTATGTAATTTAGTTCCACATAATATACATACAATTTAACATTGTGTTTTTGAAGACACCGTGTTTTTAATACGTCCAATCTTGATGGTTATTTATGTATTTTAGTAACACATAATTAAATACATACAATTTAACATTGTGTTTTTGAAGATATTGTGTTTTTGAATATGTAACAGTTATTTCTTAATTGAAGAAATTTTCTCCTAAAGACAATTTAGGTTGACACTTTGACCTGGTCAGCCTAATAAATAGGGAATAAAATCCCACGATCTAACAAAATAACTAAAAAATTTAAATAAAAAACTGCTAATTAGTTAGTTCCCCCCATGATTTTCTGCCCACATTCTCCACCTAAGACACTTCCGACAAAAAAAGTAAGCAATCTAAAAAAACAAATGCAGTTCTGTGGGTAGCGGGAGTTTCTTTATATTCCTATATAAAGATGTGCGCTTGATCTTGGCCGTACAAATTAGACGGTTAATTGTGAGTTTAATGCTGACCAGAATAACCACCAGGTGGTTATGGCCAGAATTTGAATGTTTTTAGGTGTTGTAGTTTCACGAGGTGAAGTTTTATCGTCACATTATGTTTTTATTAAACAACGAGGTTTTGTAGTTGTTTCTGTTTTATATATGTAACATTGTACTATATTATAGCATTGTGTTTTTATATAAAAACATTCATCGTTTTCATCTCACAAGGTTGGAGACTTGAATAATATTCAGCTAACTTCACTGGTTTCTCATGATCTCGCAATGTGATCAAAAAGTAGATGGTTTCGTTGAGAGGAAAAAAAAAGGAAGGTGGGTGTTATAGACATGAGAACTGAAGGACATGATTTAGGTGTTTTATGGAGATTGGTGGCCTTGGGGACATGAAAAGTTAAGCTGGAGTCCTTGGTTTATCAAGAAAGAAATCTTGATTATTGTGCATCGCACCCTTATCCAATTAGGTTATTTATATGTGTTTTATTATAATTTTATTTGCTTATAATTAAATTATGATGCATAGGAAAAGTAAACAGATGGTGGAGCTGATACATGCATTTGGTTAATTGGTTTAAATTTAATTATTATGGAGGGCAGACAATCAAGTATTCTTGGTTAATTGGTTTAAATTTAATTATTATGGGGGGGGGGGGGGGGGCGATCAACTATACTGGCCCTTAAGAATATAAACAATTAGAATTTAGTTTTATGGTTTGAATGATTATTCAGATTTTATTATTGAAGTTTTAATTTATGTATGCTTAGGTAGTCGGTATGGGGCGCCACCCACTGCCACCTTAGCCGTTATTATACAATAACGCCCCCTCCCCCAACCGCCCCGTAAGCGTTATTGGGTGTTAGGAACACCTATATTAATTAACTTACAAATAGTTAATTAAAATATTAAATTGTGCGAATTAAATATGAAAACTTAAATGACAATTCAAGAACTGTTGTACTTACTAATCACAGTTGGATAAGAAGTCATCGTGACATTAAAATGTACTGTGATTTTGGATGGTGTTAATCATAAGTACCTGGCCTGCGAACGGGTAAACTACTACAAAAATAACCGATTTCGAGATGATCTTGGCCATCCAAACTCGACGGTTAACTCTAAGGATAAATCCTGACCGGAATAACCCCCAAAATTTGGCGGTTTTTTTAGGTGAAGTAGTTATTTAAGCTGAGCTTTTATCGCTGCATGTTCTTTCAGTTTTCAGACCATGTCCGACATCTTCGATAACTCCTTCGTGGAAGTTAGCATACAAGATGTATATATATGTCCTTGTATACTTTGTATTACATCATTTGAATAATGGATATCAGTGTAAGGCTGTTACATATTTATGTGTTGAAGATGTTTCTTATATTTCGAAAAGAGTTTCTGATTTAGTTTTGTGTATGATGAAAATTCAATTATGAGGAAACAAGTAAGTTGTTAATTTATATAGCGTTGTGTTTTAATTAACCATGTTTGTTAATTTGAATAATAATGTTTATCTTTTTCAGTTTGCTTGGTTGGAAAGCATTGTGGATATGAAGCAGCCAACAGTTATGAAGTCGTCGAATGTAGATGGAAATGTATATATCATTTTCTTTTTTCTAAAGGATTGTGATTTTTATAGCATTGTGTTTTTTTATATTCGTTTTGTGTTTTTAGAAGACCTTTGTGTTATCATTGTAAAATAATGATTGGCATGTTTTTTTTGGGCAGGTTGTGGCTGACAAGTTTGTGGATGGTCATTTGCATAATTTTACTCATTGCTCTAATGAGAATGTACACTTATATAAGCAAGCTTATGATGAAGTTTGTGTTATTATATATTATTTTGTTTTTTCTTTAAAATGATTGTGTTGTTTGACAGATATTGTGTTTTTTAGTTTATATTTGTAATATAATTTTAAAACAATGGTTGACAGATGTTTTGTTTTTGTTTTGTTGTTTTTTAGTTTGAAGAATTGTTTGGAGCACTTCCTGACCTGACTATGTCTTCAATCGAATCTGCAAAGGTAAATCGTTTATGTTAAAGTATGCAAATTATTTTGTTAGTGATAGTTAGTGATGTTTATGCTAAAACTTATTATGTTTGGTTTTTATTATGTTATGTAAATGGCATAACAAAGATAAAGACTTTGACATGGATTTTGGTGCGTTGGTTGGTTGTCTTGACAAATATATGAGGCATGAGATGAACAAGGTTGGTACGTCAAATATATGTTTAGTTAATATTCTAGATCAATGAATGACGTATTATTTCTTAGCTTCGCAAGTTCAAAAGAAGTAATCAAAGGGAAAAGGCGCTTAAGAATTGGAAGTGGGATGAGGTGATTGAAATCGACAGTTTTGGTCAAGATTCGTCAGAGGATGATATGCTTATTAAAAAAACTAATCGATCCTTTTGTTTCACTCCACGGTAGGCTACCATATGATCGTGCTTGAAGACTTTTGTTTTTTGTTTCGTTGTTGTTTTTCCCTTGGAAAAGTTAGGTTAGGTTTTTAGGTTATTTAGTTATGTAGTTTTTTTATATATTATGATGGTTAGATGGTGAAATGGTTTGTAATCATTTTAAACTTACTGGTCGTTGTAGTTTTATTTTAATGGATTCTTATGTTTGTTGTTAAAAGTTAGTTAGTTTGTTATGATATTGAATTTCAATTTGTTTTTTGTGTAAAATTTTGAATACATTACATTGTGGTAATGCTATTAAGTTGAGTTGGAGTATTTTACATGTATATTTTTCCTTCATTTAAACACGCATGAGTGGTTTAACATTTAGGTTACAGTGTTCAGTAGTTATTGACCATGTTCTCCTGCAAACATGCTAGGTTCAACTGGCTGATATATAAATAAACCTCCCTCCTCCCTACCCACACACACGACACTAAGGAAAATGTATTTTTATGTTATACATTGTGTTAACAAAATTGTCATTTATATTCAGAACTGAATATGTTCTCCTACAAACATGGTAATTGTGTTTTTTGTTACAATCGTTTGTGTTGTACCAAGGAAAATGTATTTTTATGGTATACAATCTGTTTTATTTATTTATTTTGTGTAACATTGAGTTAATAAAGTTGTCATTTATATTTAGAATTGATGATGTTCTCCTACAAACATGCAAATTTCAAGTGGGTGATTCATAAATAACCCCCTCCCCCCAATAAATATAATCTATGTTTGGTTGTCATTGATAGTTTTTTAAATACTTTTGTAAACATGTAACATTGATAGATATCATTTATCTTCATTTAATGGTGTTAGCAATTCCTACGTTAATCAATTTACAAATAATTAATTAAATATTTTAAATCGTGCGAATTAGATGTAAGATTTTAAATTAGTATGTATGACAATTCAAGAACAGTTGTAGTTACTAATCGAAATCAAATCAAAAGTCAACATTATCTTAAATATAGACATAGTTATTGATGTTCTTAATAGCTTGATAAGTAGTCATCGTGATATTAAAAAATACAGTGAGTTTGGATGGTGTTAATCATATGTACCCGGACAGTGGACGGGTAAACTACTATTTAATGGTGTTAGCAATTGCTATGTTAATCAATTTAAAAATAGTTACTTAAAAATTTTAAATTGTGTGAATTAGATGTAAGATTTTAAGTTAGTACGTATGACAATTCGATGTATGAGAATATAAGAACAATTGTAGTTACTAATCACAATCGAATAAAAAGTCATTATTATCTTAAATATAGACATGGTTATTGATGTTCTTAATAGTTGGATAACAAGTCATTGTGTTTTTTACAATGGTTTGTGTTTTGCCAACGAAATTGTATATTATAGTATATATTGTGTTTTTTTGGTTTTTGTGTAATATCATTGGAAGATCCTGATAACATCAATTGCTTTTTTTGTATATGTATTTTGCATGTTTATGATTTATTGTATGTTATAGTTTACATTGTGTTTTTTTAGCTTTTTTGTAATATACTTGTGAGATCTTGATAACATTAACTGTTTTTTTCGTATATGTATCCTGCATGTTTATCATTTATTACAAGTCATTATTATCTTAAATGTAGACACTGTTATTGATGTTCTTAAATAATATTCTCATGACATAAATATAATCTACGTTTGGTTGTCGTTGATAGTTTTTTTTAATACTTTTGTAAACATGTAACATTGATAGATCTCATTTATCTTCATTTAATGGTGTTAGCAATTCCTACGTTAATCAATTACAAATAATTAATTAAATATTTTAAATTGTGCGAATTAGATGTAAGATTTTAAATTAGTATGTATGACAATTAAAGAAGAGTTGTAGTTATTAATCGAAATCAAATGAAAAGTCAACATTATTTTAAATATAGACATAGTTACAGTGTTGTAAGAATCGCTAGGCGCTAGTCGGGCGGTGGGGTACCGACTAGCGATTAATCGGGATTAATAAGGATTAATCGGAATTAATCGGATTGAGATTTTTATATGTGATTTTTAGTTACATATATACATAAACATTTTTATGTGTAGTTTTTTAAAGTAAGCATGTTTTAACCCCTCATTAACCCATTTTTTAAGTAATTGGAAGAAATTTATATGGTTTGGTCAAAATTTGGCCGGCATCTAGCCAAAATTTAGCTAGAACAGGACCGCCATTGACTGCCTAGCTATTAATCGGCCATTAATCGGTGAACCCCCGATTAGTGATCGGCGACTAATCGGAGACTAGTCGGGATTTTTACAACCATGCATAGTTATTGATGTTCTTAATAGTTAGATAAGTAGTTATTGTGATATTAAAATATACAGTGAGTTTGGATGATGTTAATCATATATACCCGGACAGCGGACGGGTAAACTACTAGTTATATTAATTGGGCGGATTGGTGTAAATATCCCTTGTACATGTTGTAATTTTTTGCTCTTTGCCCGTTTGGGTCGGTGATGCTCTTGTTTATTTGGCCTTTTGTCCATTTGGATTAAAGGTGTGTTTTAATGAAATTTATTTTTCAAAAAAAAAAACCTAATTTACTAAACTAAAATAACCGTATTTAACTCATAAAAAAAGAACTTTTTCAAAAAAGACGTGTAGTTGAAGAGTAATAACAACAATAAGTGTAAAATTTACGAAAAGTACTCACATGATCTATTTTTAAAACAAAAATAAAAATTAATAAAAAAATAAAATCCCTGTTCATAAACGTTGCTACACACCCATTTCCCATCTCGCCGCCTTTGATCACCCCTCTCTATATATACATACATTCTCCGACCACCTTTTCGCTTACAAAACCCCTTCATTCTCACACCCCTTTAATTCATCCCAAAAATGGCCAAATTGTTTCTATCCATCTCTCTCCTCATACTAGCAATCTCACAATCCTTATTCCAAGGTACCCAAAATGCTTCATTCCCCTATAACAATATAAATAAATTCCTCAATTATTCATGAACTCAATAAGTAAGATTTTTTTTTTTTTTTGTTGCAGGAGTAAAGTCATCAGCCTCGTTTACATTCATAAACAAATGCGACCAAACAATCTGGCCAGGAATATTATCCAACGCGGGTATCGCCCCGCTTCAACCTACCGGTTTCGCCCTCCAAAAGGGCGAAACAAAAGTACTCCACGCGCCATCGTCATGGGGCGGCCGGTTCTGGGGCCGCACCCACTGCGCCGAAGACTCCGATGGTAAATTCACCTGCGCCACCGGCGACTGTGGCTCCGGCACAATGGAATGCTCCGGCGCCGGCGCCACCCCGCCGGCGACACTAGCTGAATTCACCCTCGACGGCGACGGCGGAATGGATTTTTTTGATGTGAGTTTGGTGGACGGATATAACCTTCCTATGCTGGTGGCCCCCACCGGTGGGTCGGGGCATAATTGTACTTATACAGGGTGTATGGTGGATTTGAACGGCGCGTGTCCGTCGGCGTTGAAGGTGATGAATGCTGATGGAGAAGGGGTCGCGTGTAAAAGCGCGTGTGAGGCGTTTGGGGATCAGGAGTATTGTTGTAGTGGCTCCTATGGTACGCCTGATACTTGTAAACCGTCGTCGTACTCGCAGTTGTTCAAGACGGCTTGTCCACGCGCTTATAGTTATGCGTATGATGATAAAACTAGTACGTTTACCTGCACCGGTGCTGATTATCAGGTCACGTTTTGCCCTCCGTCGACCACCAGGTAATAATTTGTTAAAATTACGAAAACGCCATTATGTTTATAAAAATTGCACGTGAAATAATTATGCCATTTTTTAGGCGTTAATTGTTGATTTGTCAGATCAACGGTCATTAATTAGGAAATGACAAATCTAGCCTTACTGGCGACCCTCAACGGTCATTAAATTAGGTTACCCACACAATATATTTGACACAAAAAGTCAAACCAGATATTTTCCGACATATACTATCATGCTAAAGGGTAAAATCGTCATTTAACTTTTCTTGATATTTATGCCGGCAAACAGCCTGTTTTACCGTTTCATCCAACGGTAACTTTCACGTGCAAAAATGTAGCAATTTGTTGTATTATTTTCATTATAATATAATATAATAATATTATGTCTTGTACATCACCAATGATATCTAGATCAAATGGTAGATGACTTGCATTTCTCTTGAGAGATGCAGGTTCGACTCTCACTTGGTGCAGAGTGAGACACTGGTGGGCAATGATAGGAGGACCTAGGGAAACCTGGGTTGGATACTTGAGCCAAACGGGTTTTACCGGTAACTTCACCGTCGTCCCTACGGGCGGGTGGGTTACCGGGTTTTCCCCGGAATTGGTGGTGGACGCGGGTTAGTCTCGGAGTACTCCGTTTGTCCAGTGGGTGCCCCGATGGTGCTCGGGATTGAGTTTGTTGGCCGTTAAAAAAAAAGGTGCTACTTTCTACACCCCCTATTTACTTTTTTCACCCCCCTCCTCTCACATACTTACAGGTGAGGCCTGCGTGGGACCGACAGTTTTCCTCTCACAAGGGGGGTGTAATCAGGAATGGGGGGTGCGTATAGAATGAGCCAAAAAAATTATGTCTTGTACATCGTGCATAGATGTACTAACCCATTGATTTCAAGTGAAAAGTATATGCTGATATACTTTTGTTTTAATTATTATTATGTTTTATACGTGCTACTAAATACACCCCTGTAGTTACTTAATACGCCCTCTTCTTTCACATATTTGCAAGTGGGACTCGTGTGGGACTGGTAATTGTCCTCTCATTAAGCCGTTTTCTAACCGTTAACGTAATTTCTTTATAATTTTCGTTACATCACGTACAAATACATTTTTTCATTAATGAAATAGGTTATACAATAAGATGAAAATATCTATTACTCCCCAACTTTTATTTTGTTTCCAGTCTAATCTAAAATAGATAATTTTATTAACGAAACAATATTGAATTCTTTACAGCAAGAAATCAACGGAGGAGCAAGCAACTCCAGCGACACCGCAGTTCAACACTGGTATGGTATACGAAGGCGCCGATCAAATGGAAAATCGCGCCCCTCCATCGTACACCCACATTCAAGCGGTCATCATAGCGGTAGTAGTTATGGTGGTTGCATTATTATGAGCCTGGCCTTTCGGGTTGTGTCGGCACCATCCAAATGGATCATTTTATCGGGTCTAACTGTGGGACCCATTTTCTTATCACATTCATATTCTCGACCCAATTGAGTCCAAATGTGACGTGGATTTTAGTCATCTTAAAAGCAACCCCCCACCAAAAACCTCACTTTATGCTTCCGGATCCTATTTCCTTTTCGGATTCGACCCAAAAAAACAATATTATCTTTCGAGAGTATTTTTAGATGCATTATTGAGTTGTACGGTACAATATAGGATTAGTGGCGGAAATTTTTTTTTTTTTTTTTAATATATTTTAATAGTTTTAGTGCTAGGTATATAATAGGTATAAATTCTTTGTGGAGCTATTAGGTGTACTGATGCAACATGTGACCCACTCTATTTAGTGGGAAAATAATGAAAGAATATTATAATCTATTTTTATTTTACTTGTATATTTTAATAGTTTATAACGTGTGTTGGATAAATGAATTAATTATTGTAAACAGAAATAATGGGTGTTGAGCAGCCCACAAACATTGTCGACCAAGCTTATGTTATGGCACACGTGTAAATCACAGCTCACTAAAAGTATAATTTATTTGGTGTATGATTGTTTTTTTATTTTTTGTTCGAATATTGAATAATTCGATGTAGAAAAACCCTTGATCATTTGAAAAGTATGATGGAATTTTACCAAAGATTTATGATGATTTGTCAAATATATATAATTTGTCTTGTTCTAATTAAATATACATTCATGAGATGACACATAGTTGATTAATCGGGAAAAATCATAGGGATGTTCAGAATTCAAAAAATTCGAAATTCGTTTAAATTCGATTCGATTATCAAGAATTCGAATAAAAATTATACATTTTTATTTGATTCAATTCGAGTCAAGTAAATCGAATACGAATACGAATACGAATTTACAATTTCAAATTCGATTCGATTCGAAATTCGAATAAAAATTATACATTTTTATTTATTATTTTTGTATAGAGTAAACTGCCATTTTGGTCCCTGTGGTTTGGACACTTTTGCCATTTTAGTCCAAATCTCAAACTTTTTAAATATGGGTCCCTGTGGTTTCACTTTTATTGCCATTTTAGTCCAAATCTCAAACTTTTTGGAACAGTAAAAAAAGGGGGATTTTGAATTTTGGACTAAAATGGCAATAAAGATGAAACCACAGGGACCCAGATTTAAAAAGTTTGAGATTTGGACTAAAATGGCAAAAATGCCCAAACCACAGGGACCAAAATGGCAGTTTACTCTTTTATATATAATACATATATAACTTTTATTAGGTTATACTATAAATTATTTTCAAAATTTACTCTAAGTATTAAAATTACCCATTACAAACCAACTACATGACCCATAACTAAAACCTAAGTAATAAATCTATTAATAGATTTCTAACCCCTAAAAATATTAACTTGTAATGTGGAGTGGTTATTTCCGACTTCTCGTTTTGAATTTTAGATTTATGATACTTTATTTGGAACTGTTTTAATACGATATTGTGCTTTATGGTTGCTTTAAAATTTATATTTCATTTTGAAAGTTTTTTACATGTTTTTAAATAATCTAAATCAAATCGAATTTATTCGAATTCGATTCGAATTCGAATTTTTAATCGAATACGAATTGGGTTTTTTATTCGAATACGAATACGAATTCGAATCGAATTTGTTAGATTTTAATCGAATACGAATTCAAGGGAAAATAAAAATTATTCGAATAATTCGAAAATTCGATATTCGATTCGATGAACACCCCTAAAAAATCATCAACATAATAAGTGATTTTGTATAATATCATGTATTCGTAAAACCTTTTAAAAAGTAGCACATGGTTTGAAACTAAACAGACTAAGGTGTTGTTTGTTATTAAAGAGATAAAATGTCTGTAATTTGTGAACTACATTTATAGAAAAAGAGGTGGATCAAACCTCTGACGGTGTATGGTGGTGGTGGACGGTGGTGGTGGTGGTGGTGATGGAGGGTGGTGGACGTTGGTGGTGTTTAACCCTCTGCAAACCTTAGAAGATCTTAAAAGTGGTTGGGTCAATCATGCATTAAGAAAAGCTCGCGCATACGTTTTTTAATGAAATGTATTCGAAAAAACAATCAATCTGCAGATGTCAATGTTTGCGTGTAGTCTGCACGGCGCAGACAGAAGAGCCTACGTATTTTTTTTTTTTTTTTGAAAAACAAACACGACTTTATCCCTAATTTGCTCTATGAAGGGCAATTGATTTTTATGTACAATAAAGAATGTATATATAATGTTATCATTATCATTATATTATAGTATGTGGATAAATAATATTTAAAGTTTAGAGTCAGTAAATTTTGTGGATGTTTATGGGTGATGGGTGGGTTCGGCTACAAAGTCCATTTTTCCTACAAAGTGTACAAAGTCATAAAACAACACAATTTCAGCCATAAAACACACTTAAAACCCACAAATAACAGAGTGAAGATCACTAAAACACAGTATCCAAACCCTAACAGTCCATAAAAACTTCAAACACACCATCGTAGAACTCTGAATAAAAAACACAACATGATAATCAACATACAACACACTGATGTTAATCATTCACTAATCAAAACCTTATTATCCAAAACACAACACAAAACCCACAAATATGGCGTTTTAGTAATCTTCACTTTGTTATTTGTGGGTTTTGAGTGTGTTTTATGGTTGACATGATGGTATTTTATGACTTTTTACACTTTGTAGGAAAAATGGACTTTGTAGCCAACTCCCACCCTATGAGGGATTATTAATAGTATTTCGGAAATTATGTTGTCTTATATAATGACAAAATGGTGAATTAGTTTACTAATGACCCAAAGTTAATCTTTGAAGAGCACTTGTACCTGTCTTAATGTGTTCAAAGTGTTAAATTACAAATGGAAGTAGCGATCTTAATGATATGTGTAATTTTTGTTTTGAGTTAACTGTCGGAAAGAAGGCAATAAGTCGTAGTATAGGGGATAGATGTGTAATATGGTGTTCTATATAAACACCCACTTTGTGTAACCCTAGAACGAGTTTTTTCTCAATTAAATATTCAACCCCATTACAAAGTTCATTCTCTATACTAGTCAACATGTTATCAGAGCGGTGTTTCTGATCCATGAACACTTTGTTCATTATCTACAATCAACAAAACCAAAATTAAACCAGAAAACCCCAAAACCAAAACCATAATCAACTCCAAAAATTTGATCAAACTACAAGAATCCAATCTATCTCCACCACCGCCGCTGCAAGAAACCTTAGTTGCCGTTGCAAGAAACCCTAGTCGCCGGGCAGATTTGTTCTTTGAGGTTGTTGATCAGTTGTGTTGAAGCTATTCATCAGTTGTTCATCATTGCTCTATCGAAGTTCTGGGCGGATTTAATCTGGCCGCCGTTTAAGCAGTTGTTCATCGTTGTTCCTCTAGTTTAATCTGTACCTCCAGGAAACCCTAGCCGCCGTTTAATCTGGCGGATTTACTGAAGTCTTTTGGACCACCTTTAAGCTAGCAGATTTGTTCTGGGGTATCTCAAATCTTGAACGCGAGTTCAAGTTGCCCAGCATATTTGATAAATACGCCAGTAAGATAAATTCGCTACCTAGCGTTGTTATTCCAAGTTTCTTATGTTGTAGATTGCCGGCGTATATGAGCGACCTTAAGATAACTTATCTACGGTTCCCGGCGTATTTAACATTTCCTGCAGCTTTAAACCTTGAATGCGAGTTCAAGTGTCCAACGTATCTCAAATACGCTGGTCAGTTATTTTATCCGGTAATAGACAACGTTTTTAGTTAAAAAAAAACTCCGTGTCAAAAAAGTTAAAATGGCAATCAATCATGAAAAAACAGATCGTGGATATTTGATTCCAGTGCCACTAACACCATGACGTTTGAATCGTTAGACATGTGTTCAATGACCAAACCTCAAAAAACTCAAATTCATACCGCGAATAACGGAACAATGCAAGTGAAAGGAGGAGGAAAAATTGAAATTTCACCAACTATGAAATTATCAAATTGCCTTTATGTTCCGTCATTATCGCACAAATTGCTCTAAATTAGTCATATTACCAAAGAATTAAATTGCACGGTACTAATGCACCCTACCTTTTGCCTCTTACAGGATATCAGGACGGGTGTGATTATTGGACGTGGTGCTGAGCGCCAAGGATTATACTACGTGAATGAAATGGCTCAACATGGTACTGTGATGTTGGCACATGGAACTAAAAACCGAGGAGCCTGGCTATGGCATAGATGTTTGGGACACCCATCCACTTGTTATTCGCATCTTTTGTTTCCAAAACTCTTCCCTTCAAGTGGTAAAATAGATTGTGAAATCTGTTTTCTTGCCAAAAGCCAGTGACAACCATTTAAACCTAGCAATACGAAAGTTGATTTACCTTTTTCACTAATCCATTCTGATGTGTGGGGTCCAGCTCCTGTTATGGGGGGCAGGGTTTTCGGTTCTTTCTACTATTCGTGGATGACTGCACTCGTATGACATGGGTATATTTTTTAAAAAACAAAGCCGAAGTTTATGAGAAATTTATCACATTTTATGATTTGATTCACACTCAGTTCAAAAGGGAAATCCAAATCCTTCGATCCGACAATTGGGGGGGGGGATTTGTCAATACATCCATGAAACAATTCTTTAAAACCAAATGATTAGTTTATCAAACCTCTTGTTCTCATACCCCAGAATAAAATGGTGTTTCTAATTGAATCTCATGTACCTACATCTTTCAGGCAGGAGGTGGTTGCAACCTTTGTGTATCTCCTAAATCGGCTTCCCACCAAAGCTCTTAAGTTTGAGACTCCTCTAGATTGCCTATCTAAGTTTGCCAGTATTCCCCATCCTCTTACACTTGAACCTCAAATCTTCGGTTGTACAACATTTGTCCACATACCAAAAACCAACAGAAACAAACTTGGCCCATGTGCTGAGAAATGTGTATTTGTCGGCTATGGGATCGATCAAATAGGTTACCGGTGTTATAATCCAAGATCAGCAGGGTTAGCAGCAGCAGAAGCAGGAGCAGGCTTAGTAGCAGGGGTAATAGCATTACATCCCGAACCCTGAGCTTTCCGTTTCTTATTCTTGCTACCACTTGGCTGCTGAGTGACTTGATTTGCAGACTTTAGAGGGGCAGGGATAGCAAACTGTTTATCACGCACATGATTGTTGTTGAGACTTGCTGCGAGACGGTAGACTTCCTCAATAGTTTCTAGCTGAGCTGCTTCGAAGGAATCGCGCATAGCGGGCGGTAGACCATTGATGTACTTGGTTATCATCCGCTTCGGAGTCGAGACAAAGTGAGGAACGATGAAACTTAACTGCTTGAACCGGGTAGTATACGCCATGTTATCATCACCAACTTGCTTCAAATGCCAGAATTCTTCTTCAAGCTTGAGCTGCTCATGGGGAGGACAGAACTCGAGCATCATGAGTTCTCGCACCTCGGCCCATGGTAAAGCATAGGCTGCCTCATTTGTACGGATGTTTCTTTCATTGGACCACCATTCCAAAGCCCTACCCTGAAACATTCCAGTTGCACTCCTGGTTTTCAATTGTTCGGGGCATTCACTGTTGATGAAGGTGACCTCTATACTGTCAAACCACTCAAGCATAGCTGTCACCCCATCACTGCCCATAAACGGCTTGGGATTGCAGGAGACGAAGTGTTTGTAGTTGAACTTGGTAGCTGTCGGCTTCTCTACTTTAGAGTCCACAGAGGACGGAGGAGTGGTAGATCCTTGGAGTTCAGAAACAATCTTTGGCACGACCCGAGCGATCTGGTCGGCCATGAATGACATCATCTTTTTCTGGGACTTCTCCATTGATTTCCTTAGGTTGTCAGAAAGTCTTCGAGCAGACATCTACGAGTTCCAACATAAGGATTGTATAAGCCTAGGTTACGAAGTCCCATGATAAAGATTCACTCATGATAGGTCAAAGGATTTAGATACGAGATAGACTAACACCACAAACGCACGACCTTCACATGGCACGTTGTACGAAGTTTGGTCAACATGTCCGAAATGCTTATATATAGGAAGTACCAGCGGCGAATCCACCACGCTTCGGGCACATCACCTCCCCTCGTACTCGGTGTCATGCTACGTGTCGCAACACTCAACATACCCATCATCATCATATATTCACATAATTTAATAGATTACCGTAGATTACTCAAATAAATCACATAGGATACTCAAAACAGATCAGCGTAGAATACTCAAGTAGATTAACGCAGATCATTTCATAGATTGGCATAGATCATATCGATAGGTTATCATAGCTTGCTTAAGTAGGTAGTTTAACATAGATTAACCAAGTAGATGATCATAGATTAATCCAATAGACCAAGATGGATCAACATAGATTAGCACGAAATAGTTTAACTTGCTAGATTATCATAGATTAATACAATAGATCAACCATAGATTATGCTAGAACTCTCCTAAATCACATAGTCGGCTTACAGATTGCATAGGCTTTCCATAGATTACATAGACATTCCGCACGGGTCTGCAAACACTAATCTCGTATGGCACTTGATACGAAAGTTGGTAACATGCTGGAAGCACTTATATATAGGAAGTACCAGCAGCGTATCCACCATGCTTCGGACATGCTACTTCTGTCTCGTACTTCCATGTCATCTTAGTGTTTCACACCCACGACAACTCATCAAGACATGATAGTCGATCAAGATTACCACATAGATTACACATAGAATAAAGCTTCATAAAGTTTAGTTCAATCTGAGATTTAGAATTTAACGTTTTAGATTGCGGACAACGTGCAACTTTTGCGAAAGCATTTCAAAACAAACGAAGAATTTAGTTCAAAACCTCATAGATAAAACCACCTTCATAAGATCGAGATAACATAAAAACAAGATAGGCTTTTAAAAGATAGGATCGTTCCGGGTAGAGGAACAGCGACTAACCAAGGTGATTCGAACCCCTTTCGAATTGAGGTTATCGTGTCTTGACTTACTTAGACCAATACGTCATCGATGTTAGGCCTACGATATTCGTCCTTTTATTCATTTCATATACTCAATTGATTGGAAGTCACGAGACTTTGGCGAGACATGAAAATCAATGAGTGGGACTAGTTATCAAGATCTGAGTTTCACCTCTAACTTGACAACATCGTGCCTTAAATAGCGTGGGTACTTATCCGCAGATAAGACCTACTAGAACAATATGGAGATTTCCCATCAAGGTTCGGATGTCACTCCTATCCTGTGGGCAAACCTCGTGCAAAATACAAACACTGGTTAACAGCGTTTTTAAAGCATAGAGTGTACATTGTATCAGCCTTAGGAAATGCATGTAAGTTTTAATAGGAACATGTGCTGCTAGAAAGCAGATACGATAGAATGCATAAGTCTTAAACAACACGTAAGAATCAAGTTCCTAGAGCTATAGACTAGGGCAAGTATTCCTACTTATCCTAATTCCCTATAGTTATGGCTCTGATTCCAATCTGTCACACCCCAACCGATGGCGGAAACATAGGGGTGCGAGCACTAAGCGTTCCGATTGTTCACGAGATTCCATAACACTACTTGTTTCAATAGAATTTAGATCAGATTCATCATAACATTGTCTAAATGTAAACAGAACCAACACGGGTATCAAATACAATCCATAACGAATATTATTCAAATTGTTTCAAAAGGTTCTAAGTTAACTAGGTGACGTTTCTAAGCATCTCCTACCTTAGTTCCATGCATTCCAAAGCATCCTATCAGCCTGCAACATGTATTAAAATATCAATACAAAAGTATTGGCGAGTATACAGGTTTGATAATAGAATAACATATTAAAATAACTCATATCCATAGTGTAAACAATAAAATAGTTTCAGCCGTGCTAGTGTCGCAGTCCATGCAGTGATAGCCCAAGTATCCCGGTGCATTAGTGTTTACCCAAGACTCAAGGTAAACTAGAATCCTCCTAACAATACCCCCCGAGAATAATGGGAGAGGTGCATCTTCCTATAGCGCTACTATTGTTAAGGCGGAACTACATACTCTGGATTAAACGTCACATAGCACAAAGAGTCAAGAGTTAAGAATCACAAGTTTCACATAGGATAGAGTATAAGTTTCAAAGATTCAAGATTGAGTTTCATAGAATACATGTTACACCCCAAAAGTTTAAAGGAAAAAGGGGATAGAGTATACTCACAGTGGTTGCTAAACATTGTAACTGTTATTGGATCAAAGGGAGCTCTTTTTAGACTTAGCCTGATTAGATTGCAGTAGGGTAAGATTCGGGCGGAGTATCGAGATTGAATAAAGTGTTAAACCAGTCACTGGATCGGCTGGCTGTCCGATCGGATGGTCAGTCGGTCGGATGACCCTTGTATGTGTGAGGTGACAATGTCTGCCCGATCGGATGGCCATCCGATCGGGTTGCCACTCGTTCGGGTGAGACTCATATGAGAGGAACCAGGGTGGCTTGTCCGATCGGATTACCACTCGATCCGAGTGCAGGTAAACCGGTCATTCCAATCGGATGGCTGTTCGATCGGACTGCTGTCCGATCGGGTTGCCATTCGATCAGACTTCCAAGTTTTGATTGTTTACCAAGAGTTTGGGAGTTTCAAGACAAAAGGAAAGTGTCACCTGATAGGGTGGCTATCCGATCAGATTGTTGTCCGATCGGGTTTCCGTTCGATCGGGCGACCCTTGTTCTTGTTTATCATTTTGTAAAAGTTTCTAAGTTTCTAGTTGGTGACGGTATGACACGTATTGAGACAACAGTAAACCTATCAGCTCACAACCGTTCTGAATAGTGGGAATCACCCCTGTCCGATCAGTTGTCTCTGACGGGTTTAAGTCAAAATCCGTGTTTTGCTCGTCTTCTCCGGTAGGGATTTGGATCAGTACAAACTCTAGACTATTCATTAGTTCTACAGTTAGTTTAGACCGGTTTCCACCGAATAAAGTAAAAGTTTGAGAAAAAGATGAGGATTTTCAAGTTTTATAGGAAAAGTCTAGATTTAGTGTGAAAACGCATGAATCATCTTAGATCCGAGCTAAATCTTGCTTAGAATGACATCACATGTTTGTTTGTACAAACCTTTATGATGATGTCACCCTCAAGAACTCA
The DNA here is from genome assembly GCA_030545235.1 of Helianthus tuberosus. Lineage (NCBI taxonomy): Eukaryota > Viridiplantae > Streptophyta > Magnoliopsida > Asterales > Asteraceae > Helianthus > Helianthus tuberosus. The sequence continues at coordinate 28,023,848 of CM060432.1, forward strand.
AATCCGGGAGATTTCATGGCGAAAAGTGTAATTTCAAGTGAGAATCATGTAAAGGATGATGTGTAGATCAAGAAAGTACAAGAATCTAGCCTAAAACGTACCGAAATCAGTAAGAAAATGAAGGAGAAAGGTGTTTGCGCGTCTGAGTCGAGCAGAGCTGTCACATCACTCAATAATGGTGATGTGACAGGTCTATTTATAGTGAGAAAGTGAGGTAGAGGCGGCATAAGGTGGATAGGGTGGTCACCCGTTCGGGTGGTCATCCGATCGGATGGTCATCCGATCTGGTGGTCATCCGATCGGACGGACATCCGATCGGACGGCCACTCTGGCCAATCCATCTTTCCGCATTCCCGTTTTTGATTCGTTTTGCACGTTAGGTTAGGCGTTGCGTTATGTATAGTTTATGTAAAATATCTAGATTGCATCACAACCCAAAAGTTTCCAAGTTTCATAGATTCCGCCAGTGACAAGGCTCCAGTCTCTCGTTTAACCAAGAATCAAGTTTCACGAGTCTAAGGAGTCAGGCACCAAATAAATTTTAAGGGTCAAGAGTCATAGTTTCTCAAGCATCAAGAATCAAGAGTCCGAGTATCAAGTATCAAGAATCAACAATAAGAATCTAGTTTCCATAGTATCAAGAATCAAGTGTCTAGATTAAGCATCAAGGGTCAAGTATCTAGATTAAGTATCAAGTCTCATAGTTTAAGTGTCAAAAATCAAGCATCTAGAATAAAGATTCAAGCATCATAGTATCAACAAGATTCACGCCAAAATTTCCAAAGTATCAATATCACATAACCACAAGGACTAGAACTGACAATTAATAGGAGTTCAGGGGCTGATCTTGCCAAGTGTCTATAGTCTAGGGACGCTGGGCGTTACATAAGGCCTTACCCAAACTGACTGTGTGTTTGATTGGACCACTATGAATCTGGATCAAGAACAAGAATAATTGAAACACAATATGAGAATGAATTGATCCTTGTCTCATAGTTTCAAATTGATGTCTTTTACAGAAAGGATAGATGACAACTACTGCCATAAGTTTACTGTCTTCAAGTAGCAAGCCGTTGCTAAAGGGAAGATACCTTGGTTAGTGACTTTAAAGTGTCATGACCTGTTGGGGGCAGCTATGTGTAGTTAGAGCACCGCTGGCTGTTTGCTTTGAGATCTTATCGGAGACCGTCCAAGTGGGAGCTGTAGGATATTTATGTCCGGTTCGATAAGTCAACGCTACCGACCGAGTCTTGACCCGTAAGAGTTAAACTGTGGGCAACGAACTAAAATCCACTTAACTGGTTTAACTGGTAATTATAAACGATATGCGAAATGGATCATAATTATATTAAGAGTTAAATGCCATTTTAGTCCTTGTGGTTTGGGCCATTTTGCCAGTTTAGTCCAAAGGTTTCATTTTTAACCTGTGGGTCCAAAAAGGTTTCACAGTTGCCATTTTAGTCCACTGGGTTAACTTCATCCATTTTTTCTGTTAACCAGAAGGCCATTTCGGTCATTTTATATGGCTGAATTGCCCTTTTAGTTAACAGAATTACATAAAAAATGACCAAATTGGCCTTCTCGTTAACAGAAAAAATGGATGAAGTTAACCAAGTGGACTAAAATGGCAACTGTGAAACCTTTTTGGACCCACAGGTTAAAAATGAAACCTTTGGACTAAACTGGCAAACTGGCCCAAACCACAGGGACTAAAATGGCATTTAACTCTTATATTAATGATCATGAGCGGGTTTATATTATTAATAATCGTTATTAATAATATAATTGTTTGTCTTAATTAATAAACTTGTTGCGGGTATTAACTAAGAGACGGGTACATGTACCGGGTGAGACAAGCACACTCTTGAATCGCCACTTGTCGCACATGCACCCATGCTACGCCACTTATCGCACATGCACTCTTGCATCGCCACTTATCGCACATGCATGAACTTCTCGCCACTTGTCGCTCATGCACTCTTGCATCGCCACTTGTCGCACACGCATGAACTTCTCGCTACTTGTCCAACTTGGGCAGACATGTCCGCCACTTGGCAAGAATGCATGCATCTCCATACTCCATATATAGTGTTGTATGGACTTGCTTTGAGAGGTTAGAAGTTTTGCACAAGAGAACTCTCAAAAATACTCCTAACCGGTCACTGCTTCGTCACGCCGACGATACCGTCGCTACCGCTCCGCTGTTGCCGCCACTTCGCCGCCGCCGGCCACCTCCGCTTTCCGGAGCTATACCCGCGTTCGTCACTATCAAGTGTTCGTTGAACCTCGGTGCCTCAACCGGTTAATTACTATTCGAAGGTATACCTAAAAACCATATGGTTTGTGTTTTTATTTCATGTTTGCATGTCAGTGACCTTGTTCCATTGCGGATACCCCTTGGTATAAAAGTGTTCATATTATTTATATATTGCAACCTATGCTTCCATTGCTTAAAAATTTATATGTATATTTTTCCACTAGTTAACGTTTATTTTAACTAACATATATATATATATATATGTATATATATTTGTCAAAAGTGTTTTGAAGAATCTTTGTAACAAATAAATATATACCTATATGAACCGGGTTTAAAAAAATTATACCGCGGATTCCCTTCACAGAGTCAACAGTTGAGTGCAGCCGCCTTATACTTGTGGAATCGATGGACTCCGCTCAAGGTAAACTTTCTGATATGGAGGCTACATCTGGATAAGCTACCAATGAGGGTGTCTTTGGTTAGAAGAGGCGTACAGATGCCATCAGTCTTGTGTGAATTGTGTCGAGAAGTGGAGGAATCAACCGAACATGTCTTCTGCTCTTGTCGGTTCACTCAGAAGGTTTGGGAGGGTGTTGCTAGGTGGTCCAAACTACCAGCTATCTATTTTTTTTGTCTGAACGACCTGGTAAACTATCATGTAAATGCGAGGGGCTCGAGAGTTTGGAAACAAGTGGTATATTCAGTTTTTCAAACAACGGTGTGGTGTATATGGGCGAGCAGGAATAACTTGGTGTTCAAATGGAAGACGTGCTCGCCAGATAGAGTTCTGGAAGAAGTGAAGGTCCTGGGTTCTTGTGGGTAAAACATCGTGCCAAAGCAACGACTTTATCGTGGGAAAGCGGTAATGAAAAAAAATTGTTTTCGTGTATTGGTGTATGAGCCTTGGCGAGGTTAACAGTTTTCGTTATCTCACTTTATAATAAAATTTAGTTGGTCGTTCAAAAAAAAAAACAATTTGTTTGTATATATAACAACTCATCAGCCAAGGCCTATGAGTGAAAATTCAAACCTCTAAATACTGACCTCATACCACAGATCAAAACATAACACTCATAACCTAACATTACACTCCAAAACTCGCAAAGAATTATAAAACTAGTACCTCCTCATGAAATGTAACAATACACTCTCGCCTCCTAAAATGTGTCCTTTAGAAATCCAAAATGAATTATGATCCTCCTTGTACTTGTAAATATCTGAATTGTCTTCTAGAGGGCTCAAATTGTTTCCTCCTTGTAAATATCCAAAATGAATTATGATCTTCCTTGTACTTGTAAATATCTAAAAGTTGTCAAAATTTCAAATATTTTATTCTTTTAAACAAGAAATACAAGAACAAATATCACCTGTTATAAGACAGATACAATCAAACAAGCTGTATGGCGACAAATCGACATCAACAAGAGAACACGACTAGAAGAATGATCAGATCAATAGACAAAAAAACAAAGAACAGACTTGAATAAACTAAGACAGTATGTAGATAATTGATTAAATGATGATGATCGATGATGATTTGAACATCAACAAGCTCTAATGTATAACACGCTTCTAGAATAATGATTGTTTCTTGACCGCAAACACCTTGTTATGATCGAGATTTAGGAGAAATAGTTGGCTAACTGACCGAATTTCCCTTTTTACTCAGTAAGACCAACAATTTACCAAAGATAGCTAAAAGAATAAATAACCAAGGGTAAAGTTATCTTATAAAGTTTCATAAATCTAAGAAGTGTACAAAAACATAATGGATTGCAAAATATAACACAATGTCTAGCAAAATATAACACAATGCCGAAAAATATAACATAATGTCAAGAGAAAAAGACACACAGAGTCGCATAAAAGGCCACAATGACACAAATATAGGAAAAACGCAATGCTAAATAAAAAGACATAAGGACACATATAGAAAAAACATAATGCTAAATGAAAAGAAACAATTATATAAAAAAATCAAAATTCTACATGCTATAAATTCAAAAGTGAAAACCTAAAATCTCATATCGTGTTCGATGAGACTGTTTCAATGCCGCTTGAATGGAGTCAATCGAAGTATGTTTGATACCCTTCTTGCGATTTCTTACTAATAGGAGACTTTGAATGTGAAATAACCAAATTAATTACAAAAAAATTATATTTAATGCTGAATTAAAAAGTCAAGTCCTAATCGATTGTCACACCCCAACCGATGGCGGAAACATCGGGATGAGACGAACAAATTGCTCAAAACATCATAACACTATGTGACATTATAATTTGAATTCAAATTTCATAAAATTTCTAAAAATGTCATACAAGAATTCTAACAAGACAACATTATTTCAACATAACATCAAAATGAGAAATTAATCTAGGTGTGTTTCTAAGTCCACCTAAATCTTATTTCCTCTCCTAACATCATCACGTCTATCAACCTGCAACGTGTATTAAAATATGATCAACAAAAAGTTGGCGAGTATACAAGTTTTCATACATAGCATAATATAGAATAAGAATGTTTAACGGCTCATATCCAACATGAATAATAATATGCAAGTTACTAATATGATGAAACGGTGTACTATATGTTCAAACCCAAGTATACAACGCGTTAATTTTGCCTATCCCAAAGAATAACGGGAGGTTAACATGTTTAACTTAACAATACCCCAAGACTAATGGGCGGTACGTTAATCCTATAGCGCTATAATTGTTAAGGTAGGCTTGTACGAAGTTAATGAGCATATCGACACGAAAAGTTTACATAGCATACGAGATTAACAAGCCATCGTATAGTTTCATGTTTAAACGTGGATAAAGTGTGATTAAAATAGTTTCAAGTGTTGCATTTTGTATAAGATACATGTTGCACCTAAAGTGTTTAAAAGTAAAATGGGATCGAGTATACTCACGGTTTTGCAAGCTTTCCACTTGATAATCCCGCGAGTGTTTGGTTGGTTGATTATAGTGGAGCACCAAGTCCTTCTACATGAAGAAACATGGGTGTATGAGTATTGGAAGTTTAATGGATGATTAGAGATTCGGAGTTTAAAATGTATGAAAATAGACATATGAGAAAGTAATCCTCCGTCATACAATACTTGTTTTGACACTATGAAACTCAAAAGAGTTTAGATGTTTTCATAGGTCCAAAATGCTCATTAGAATCGTAACAAGTACTATGGTCTTTAGATGATGTAACCTAATACTTTGACAATTAACCAATAGATTATCATCAAGGTTTGGTTACTTAGATGATATATATGTATTATATAATATATATTATAGTTTAAGTCCAACAAGAACATCATATAAATCATGCATGAGGTAAGAAGATGAATCTTCCATTTAGGCACCTCTTGTGTTTCACCAATACACAAGTTGTCATGGACAACAAGGATGGTCATGAATACATACAATAAGGAATGAAATAACTACAAGCTAACTAAGAAAACATCAAGTGATGTGTGGATTTTCAAGTAGGATATCCCAAGCTAACCTCATAATCACACAACCTTCAAGCTCTAAGCTTTTCATCACTTGTGGGTTAAAACCCTATCAAAACAGAATGTTTATGAGTATTAAACCTCTGGATTTACATAACCTTGTTTTTAAGCCCACCTAATCATAGACTTGATTATGAGCATAAGGACATAGGAATGTGTTGAGAAAATCTCAAGTTCAAGTAGTTTAACAAGTGTTTAAACAAAATCAGAAAGTTTACTGCACTTTGGAGCCTTTTATGGTGATGTTCCAGCCTTGGTCTTCCATGGAAAACCTGTGGAAACATACCTAAGGTTGTTCCAAGTATTTAGAAAGAAGAATCAATGAAAAAGATGGAACAATGATGAAATTATGCACACTTTAGTAAGTGGTGACGAATCTGTATTGAGCTCCTGTTTTCAGCTGATTTGAGAGTGATTTAGAGAGTGTTTAGTGAGTTTGAAAAGTGGAAAAAATGTGGAGGAGGTTTGGGTTTTATAGGGGATGATTAGGGTTAAGTGTAGTTGAGTATTAAATGCAAGAAGCACAAAGAAAACACAACAAAACACCATAAACTCGCCAATCCCATAGCTGGGAAAAGCTTTCTGCGGATTCACCCGCCTCGCAGGCCGCAAGCAATTAAGGGGGAGGGGGTCGCGGCCGGTGAGCCGCCCCCATACGTGTTTTGTTTGTTTTGTGACACTAACACCCCCTATACTTTCATATTTGATGTTTTAAGGTATAATCAAGGTGTTTTAAGCACAAAGGATTATAATCAAGGGTATGTTATGTAATTTAATCATAAACCAAATATAAAACACGTATAAACAAGTATATTTGTTGAGATGTCGAATTTGCATAAATTGAGTGTATAAATCACGTGTTTGCAAGTTTGACGTATTTAGCACAAATTGTGAATAAAGGGTCATATGTTTAATAAATTCGAACGTATGAACTTGTATAAAAGGTGTATAGCATGAATATAAAGAAATACGAATGATCCAACTCTCAGATTTTACAACGATTAAAATCTTGAATTTGCGGCGCTACAACGAATTACGATTTTGAAAGAGACAAGCTTCCAAAAATAGATTTACATGACACGATTTCTAAATTAGGAAAGTTATGAAAAATCGGAGCGTTACATCGATACTTAAAAGAACATAAAATTATGGCTAACTCCCACAATATTATTAGATGAAAAACTACTAAAAAACTTGATTCTTACAAACCTCTACCTAATACATGGTATATATAGCTAACCTAACGCGATAAGCTATAAATATGATTGTTCACATATTAAACCTAACTCGTTTAGGAAGCTAGATAATTATTTAACCAATTAAATAGGACATGATAATTACACCTAACTGGGTGAGGTTCCTGTAAAAATGACATTTTTCGTGATAAGTGTGAGAAGACATAGAAATTGACATGTAGACATCATATTTGAACTTAGACATGATGTTTTGGCATGAAAAACAGCAAGCATAACAATTTAAAACACAATGCAACATATTATGGACTTGAAATTTAAAACACACTATTTAACACTTAAAACACACTACTTAACGTTTTTGGCATGGTGTTTTAAGTTTTAAGCCTAGAATTCATTGCATTGTGTCTTAAATTGTTATGTTTAGTGTTTTTCTTGCCAAAACACCCAAAACATTATGCTCAAGTCTAAAACATGATGTCTATATATGAATTTTTATGACTTCTCATACTTCTCATGAAAAATATCATTTTTACAGGATCTTAAGACACAACTAATTATTAAATCATAATCACATCTAATGATCTATATTTATCCACTCTTTAAAATCCTGCTTCAACCTTGCATGGCAAGTCAGTTTAACTATTAGAAATTCCCAACAAAAAGAAATCTATAAATTTTAATAGAAGCCAAAAAAACTCATACGCTTCATTCAAAAAAAAAAAAATCTTAAGAAAAATTGTAAGTATGCAAACACCAATTTGTTGTTATGTAAAACAATGAGGTGATTTTGCAAAAATGATTTATCCTTCTTACCCAAATATGAATATCAAAACACAAAACACTCTAATTAAATACACACAATTAAACACAGATAATTCTAAAAAGAGTAAATTATGATTTTGGCCCATATGGTTATATCACTTTTACTATATTAGCCCAAAATAGGATTTGTTAACATATGTGCCCCCATGGTATCTATAACTAACTATTTTGGCCCCTAACACTAACCTCATCTATTTAATTGGTTAAAAACTCATCATGTGCCCCTCACATGAGGAGCATTTATGTCAAAAATGACAAAAGTACCCTTCTATTAAAAAAACTATATATTTTATTATAAATAACAAAAAGAAATATCTCTCTCATCCCTTATCCCTTTACCTCTTTCTCTCAACACCCACCACCAGCCACCCTAATCAACACCACCAACGATTGAGACCCACCACACCTTTACAATTTCACATCCCTGTTTCGAAATCAACAATCCCCACTTGACAATTTTGTTCTTATTTGCTGTAAAAAGGCCTAATTTTCGTCATTTCTTACCAAGATTTCACAGCAGATGAAAACCCCAAAACGCAAAGCTTCTTCATTATCTTGGAGAAAGCCAACCGATTCAGGAACCTGGTTTCATCAAAAGCAAGATAAAATTCAGTTATATTTTGGAGTCAAATGTCTAGTTAAAAACATGACAGCAATTTACACACTCCCATTTGTTGGTTTCATCAAAAGCAAGATAAAATTCAGTTATACCTAATCGAGTTCCCGCTTCATTCCCAGCGGTTCTACACCACCATGGCTCCGACGGCGAAGTTCGAATTTGATGGTGACAAAGGATGAGAAGATCACTGCGGATGCCATTTTGTGAGGTTTGATTTGAATTATTTTGGGTGAAGAACTCTTGAAGAAGTCTTGAAAATATAACAAGAAATTAGCAACCGCCATCACTACCACAGTGCCGCCACCAACCCACCGCACCCCGACCACAACCACCCCCTCACCATCAACGGCTACTTCTGGATCTAGGGCTTTTGCTGGTGTTGGGTTGCGAGTCAAAGGTAGTTCCAACAAACTAATCATGATGGAAGCGTGATGAAGGTGGAGGTGGTGGCGACTGAGTGGTGGCGTTGGGTTGTAATGGTTGTTCGAATCAATCATGAAGGTTCAAATAAGGGTTCAGGGGATATTCTCAAATGTTGAGGATGAAGAGGGATAGAAGAAAATGGTTTTTTTATTATTAAAGGGTTTATTTATAACTGGGTAAAATAGTTAGTTATAGAGACCATGGGGGCATATATGTTAAAAAATCCTATTTTAGGCTAATATAGTAAAAGTGATATAACCTCAGGGGCCAAAAACGTAATTTACTCTTCTAAAAACTTCATGTGTCATTTGTTTTATTACAAATAATACAAAACTAGGTAACAAGATTCGTCTTTTTTTAACATGTTAAATTAAAGGAAAATTGGTTTTTAATAAACCAACCTTTGCCCCATTGGTAAATAATAATCCTACCTACGTAATTGGTATACAATAATCCTACCTATCAACATGTTGGTACTCAATGAACTTTCGTTAATTTTTTTAACTGAAGTTAGTTTTTAAGTTTTATTTATTACACAAACAGTCCCTGTAGTTATAATTCACTAGTTTTAACTATTTTATAAAATTTAATTACATGGCCCTTGACGTTTTTTTGTTTTACAAAATAGTTAAAACTAGTAAATTATAACTACAGGGACTGTTTGTGTAATAAATAAAACTTAAAAACTAACTTCAGTTAAAAAAAATTAACGGAAGTTCATTGAGTACCAACATGTTGATAGGTAGGATTATTGTATACCAATTACGTAGGTAGGATTATTATTTACCAATGGGGCAAAGATTGGTTTATTAAAAACCAATTTTCCTAAATTAAAAAGAAAGATGTAAAGTAATATATTATCCTTTGACTTGAGAATGTATTGATAATTGACATCAATTTTTTTTACTTTAGTTTAACTGGTTAAATTAAAAAAAAGATGTAAAGTACTATAATATCCTTTGTCTTGAGAATGTATTGGTAACTAGTAGATGCCCCGTCTGCGTTGTGGGGCGATAGCCGAATAATTCTCAATCAATTAAAAAAAACTACTATAATTTTGCTTGGAAAAAAACAAAAACGATGATAATACCGTAATTTTGGGCTCAGGTCAAGTGGTAGGCAGCTCATTGACACGAAAAAAAAAATTAAATCGAGTAAACAAATTAAAACAAAAAACCTTTATAGTTTTGCTAAAAAAAACTAAAACGATGGGAAAAACGTAATTTTTAACTGAGGGCGAAATCATAATTAAATGGATCAATAAGGGAGTGTCAGGAAGCTGCTGGCATGAGTGCGATTTTACACTGGGGGCAAAATTATAATTTCACCAGGAAAACAAACAAAAACGATGGACAAAATGTAAATTTAAGTTGAGGGCAAAATCGTAACTTGGCTGTGAGAAAAAAACTAATGGCAAAACTATAAATTTTTACGAGGCAAAGTCGTAATTTTGAACCGAGGGCAAAATTGGAATTTTTAGCTGAGAGCAAAAGCGTAAATTTATTTTTAAGTTGAGGGTAAAAACATAATTTTGAACTGATGGCAAAATTGTATTTTTAAGGGAAAAACTAACGGCAAAACTGTAAATTGAAACGTGGCAAAATCGTAATTTTGAACTGGTGGCAAAATCGAAATATTTAGCTGGGAGCAAAAGCTTAAATTTATTTTTAAGTGTGGGTAAAAACATAATTTTATATTGATGGCAAAATCGTAATTTTAAAGCTGGATAAAATCGTAAATTTGTTGGGCCAATAGAGGAGTGCTAGGCAGCTGCCTGACACTGTTCAGTTTGCCGCCCATTTAACCAACAGGGGGCAACGACTATTGCCCCTCATGAGCTTTGTAGATATTGAATTGACATCAAATTTTTTACTTTAGGATAAGCTATTTTGTTAAGCTTATGTGAAAATTTTACATGTTCTTATAATATCTTTTTTGTATGATTCTCTATATTCATAATTAGGTATCAAAAGTTATTTAGGTGTTGAAACTTTCGAGTTTGGCATAATGGATTGTGGGGTGGTTGGCCTTTTGTCTTGTCTGATGTTGCTTTTTTTTGTCTACTCAAATCACGTCTTTGCCTAGTGGATCAAATTGGGATCAAGTGTTTATCGCATGTGGACATAGTTGCAACATTTGCACAATCCTTCTGTTTGATTTTTAATTTTATAATAACCGATACATCATTGGTTTATCTTAAAAGTTATAATAGTAATATGTTTTTTTATCATTACTTTAAATAAGATGCAACTTGTTAATTGTATTATATATATATATATATATATATATATATATATATATAAGAGAAGGATTCGTTAGAAACCACCCTTTATTATGAGAATCGCGAGAACCAATGTGAACACAACCAAAAAATACCTAAAAAATCTAAAAACACCAAAAAAAATTATTTTTACTATTTTTTTTGGAAAAACCGCTATATTTCGTCAATAATAAAAAAAAATTTAAAAAAATTCGAGTAACAGTTATCCATGCACATGTGCGTTTGTATCAATTCTTTGACAAATTCCGTAATTCCTTACAAATATCAGGCAATTGTACTTTCATTTACACTACCATTCATAATACACTACTTTTTACATTAACAATAAAAGAAATGCACATGTTCATCTATATGTATGAACTTGTTATAACATTAACGACACTAGAAATGCACATGTGCATCTATATATATGAACATGTTATAACATGTTTTAGTACACTACTTTGAATACACATTCTCTTTCATCTATCATACTATCCATACTACACTATCATTACCTCCTACCATCCGTAATACAATACCATTGCTTTTTACCATCCAAAATACAATATTATTACCAATATTTCACTTTGATATATGTACATCAACACCCTTTATACCATCCAAACAACATATTACATCATAAAGTGACAAATATAATCAAACCATCAACCACTAGATATAACTAACCAAAACACATGTATATGGGCTTACTTCATCATTTAAAATCACAAACATTTGGTACCAAAACACCTTATTTCATGTTGATACATATAGATGGACATGTGCTCTAAAAAATACTGTATTACATATGGTAGTGTAAATGAAAGTGCATTTTTCTACTACTTGTAATATATTATGGAATTTGTCCAAGAAATGATACATATGCACATGTGCATCCATAACTGTTACTCGAAAAAAAAAACGTTTTTTTGTAACAAAATATAGCGATTTTAATTGGAAAAATTATAAAAAAATTGTGGGTTTTTTGGATTTTTTTAGGTATTTTTTGTGTTCATATTGGTTCTCGCGGTTCTCGCAATAACGGTGGTTCTCAAATGAACCTTACCCTATAACGGTGGTATTTTTTAGGTACCCTATATATTGCTGGTGTTATTTAACTTATTTCAGAAGACGCTGGTGTGTTTTATGTGTGTTACTAACACCTAAAATATAACAACCCTCCAAAAATAATTCCGACACCCCTAAAATATTTAGAATGTCTCTATACGTCCTAAAATACACCTTGTGTTCGCAAAATAACCCTAAATACCATTACATAATTAAAAATAAAATAAAATCAAAATCTTGGTGTCGCTCGCGGGCCGCGAAGACCATGGTGGTCTCTTACGCGGGGCGTGACAACAAGACCAGCAGGCGAGTTCCTGAGCTGCCACGTGGCAGGCTCGTGTCGAAGCTATAACCGACGAATCAGCAACCCTAGCCCCTATACCTCTACGTCGCGGGCCGCGAAGTCCTTTTCTGAACATTACGCAGGCCATGAGGAAACCAAGATCAGATTTCATTTTCCGTCGCTCATTCCCTCGATCTCTCTCTTAAATTCTGATAGTATAAGTAATATCCGGGCATTATACCCCCTAAATAACGAAGTTCTGCCTCGTTGTAAGTATCATAACCCCCGATTACGTATTAGATACGCTGCCCGATTGATCTAGTGCTCCGTAACGGCGGTCGAGGCTCTGCCCGACGTACTCATTGGAGTTCTGTCTCGGGGAGGGTATAACTAATGTAAATATTGGGTTATTATACTAACACGTGTGCATTGTGTAATTAATAGATAATCATCAGGAAATCACAAAGGAAAACTCTAAGTTAGCAATGTGAGTAATCTCTTTTTTGTAAACTGTTTCTACAAAACCTTAATTATTTTGAATTATAAATAGCAGTGATTGAGTCTTTGTAATTCTTCAATTACTGCCGGTATGTTGGGGTTTTGTATACAAAATGTGGAACACGTTACCATTGGACAACGAGATAGCCAATGTGTAATATGACCCACCAGTCAGGATTGACAGTACTGAATGAGTAATTGTGTAGATATAAACATTGTAATCGCTCTGAATACTGTTAAATGATAAAAATCTTCTTGATTAAATTGGATTCACTCATCAGTATTTCCCACTGACAAAATGTTTTTAAAACGCGTTTCAGGTAACAAAATGTGAAAGCCAAATAGAAGCCAGCTAGACAGCACTGAAGGCTTGGAAAAGTGGCTATAAAAGTTACCTAAATAAAGAAGATGTTTTATTTCAATAAATTAGGGTTTATCCCTATAAATCTATCTGTAACGAAAACTTAGGTTTTTTCCCAAGATAATTGATATTATAAAATGTGGTGTTTTACTCTGATAAAATATTTCGTAAATACGGTCCTGATGAAATTTCCGCTGCCAATTAATGATAAACACCGATACCACCATCTCTGAGTAGGTCGCGGCCGCCTGCCTCCTGAGGCAGGGGTCGGGGTTGCGACATAAAACACAATGTCAAGAATTTTTCATGATTAAATTCCATGCTTTTTGTAACAGACTCATATACAAAATAATACACAACGTATAGTATTACTTATTTGGCAAATTGGATTTAAATAATCCCAACTCATTGTTATTGGCGAATAATAATCCCAACTCATTTAATCACCAATAATAATCCGAACTATTAACTTTTGTTTGTAAAATACTCCCAGTTAAAAAAACACTAACTACGTTAAAAAATTGCTGACGTGGCGGGTGACGTGGCATGCCACATCAGCAAAATTGCTGACGTGGCAGTTGATGTGGCATTTTTTGATGACGTGGCGGCTGATGTGGCTGTCTACGTGGCATTTTTGATGACGTGGCAACTGATGTGGCAGGTGACGTGGCATGCCACATCAGCAATTTTTTAACCTAGTTAGTGTTTTTTTAACTGAGAGTATTTTACAAACAAAAGTGAATAGTTTGGATTATTATTGGTGATTAAATGAGTTGGGATTATTATTGGCCAATAACAGTGAGTTGGGATTATTTAAATCCAATTTGCCTACTTATTTTTTTCAAAAAGTAACTGATAAAACACAACATCAAGAATTTCTTCATGTTTAATCCAAAATCATGATTATTACAACAGAAAGAATTTATTCATGATTAATCTCATTTCACTCACAATGAAATAAAATACAACGCATAGTATTCATTTTTTTTCAAAAACTAACTAATAAATGTAACACCCTTGTTAAAAGGACTGAATTTAATAATAGTTTACATAAATTTTATACCTACTTTGAGTTTACAAAAGATATTTCATTTTAATGAAACGATATGTTCATGACACTTACTAAACAAGTTTAAAGAAACATCTACTAGTCATCTAGTTTTAAACATTCAAAACACGGATGACAAATCATTTACAGCATAAACATTGTCTAGACAAAATTAAGTTAACGCGGAAGCTTCAAAATACGTGTTCGGTTCTTGGTAGCATGCTTGATCATCATCCGATTAATCCCCATCATTACCTAGAGTCAAAAACCATTAGAAATATTAGTTTTGACATTTATACTCAATGTACAAACAAGTTCCAGCTTCAGAATATAAAAAAAAATATAAATTTCTAACTTTGGTCCTCCCGCGTGTCGCGGCAGGAATTATTACATCCGTCGCGACTCGCGATGGCTTTCGCGTGTCACGGGGGTTTCCAGGTATTCTTCCGCGTGGCGCGGGGGAACACTATTTCCAGCAGGTGCAGGTTTAAATCCTGCATTTCTGCCCAGCTCAGAAAATTCACAAAATTCTAACTTTAAACTATCATAACTTTTTACTCGTTAGTCCGTTTTAACCGATTCTTTTTCCTATGAGTCCGTAATAAAATCACGGACCCGACCATGTAAATTCCTCATCATGGAAACTGAGTTACCAGCATTTGGCTCACAATCTCTTATTTCAATTATTCAACCCATCGGCAATAAGTGCCCAATACCACTTCTCAATTTTAAAGCCCTTTTAGACATAGTTACCCATTTCCACGGGCTCATAATTTTAGCGTATTCGCCGCCATTCCATGGCTTTGCGTTCCCTTAGAACTAGATACTTGTTTCCTCGGAATTCAAGCATTCCGTTTCAAGCGACACTTTCTATTGTCTTCTATTGTTTGACCCGCTACCCCGGATTCGTAAACTTAATTTATCATAACCAATTCCTTGACGTGGTACAATCCACCACTTAACGAAATAGGAGACTTTCAAGTCTCTACTCTCGCGATTCTTTTAAAAGCATCATTTCGACCCGTTTGGCTATTTAGTGAAAACCATCACTTTATTGACAAGCCAAACTCAATTCCAAGTCTTATTTTGATCCGTTTGATGGTCGAGTGTACTTCGCCACTTTAGCGACGCAACAAACGCGTATATTACACTACTACATCATTTACACACCAAACCCAAACACTTACGCATAATTTAACGGGACTAAAGTCACGTACCTTTAAAGCACACCCTTTCCGCGTGTATCTCCTCCGGCGTGTCCACTTGACGTTCCGGATTCCTTGCCTAAAGAGTTCAATTCATAACAAGTTTAGAACTATTTCATAAGCTTTAACGTATTATTTCTTAACACATTTCAAATCTTCGTTTTACCCAACTTTTTAACACTTTAACCCTCATTTAGGCGTTTTATCAAACACCTAGCGGGTCAGATTTCTACATGATTTAAACGAAGTTCATGACTTGAGTTTATCACCCCAATTAACTTCAATTAGACTATATGCACATTTTTTTTAACATCAACAATTTAGAGATTACCTCATAATTTCGTTTTACACTAGAACAAGAGTTTTAATCCTAGTGTTTATCAAGTTCTACTAACATATTAGTCACCCACTACGGTGATTTTGTTCCTTACAATTATCATGCAAGAATTTGACAAGAATCATCTAGGGTTTGTCCCTAAACCTTATATCACTTCCAATTTCATGTTTACAACACGTAATTAAGCTCAACACTCGATTTCAATCACATGCATGAATTTGGGTTGAATCAAAATGACCTAATTCGACATACCTTATGATCCCCTTGACGAGGTGATCATGATTCTATGTTCAGATTTCGATTTCAACTTGATTTGGGCCTTCAATTTGAGAGTTTAGTAGAAGTTAGGGTTTTGGGAGTGAGGGTGTCGCCCTCTCCTGTTCTTGATCGACCAGACATCTCAATTGAGGTGTTTGGTTTTGTTTTTAATCAAAACTAATAATATAAGTTTCAAGTTTAACAACATTGGCCCCTCTACTTTTGTTTAACATATAGTTTTGGTTATTTTAACCCTATTTAAAGTTATTTCTAGACTTGTATTTAACTAGGTTATAGTTTTCCTAGTTAATTAATTCTTGTTTATTTAAACTTTATAATTCTAATATAAAGTTTTATATTTCCGGGGTGTTACAAGTCCACCCCCCTTAAAAAGGTTTCGTCCCCGAAACCGTAGTACGTACCAAATAATATAGGGTAGAGCTGTTGCATTTCTTCTTCGGATTCCCATGTAGTATCTGCACCCTTCCTGTGTTCCCATTTAACCTTCACTTGGTTAATTACTTTGCTCCTCAAACTCTTCTCTTTACGATCTAAAATTGCAATTGGCTTTACTGCATAGTTGAGGCTGTTATCCACCTCGATGTCATCGTAGTGGATACGAGCGGTTTCATCTGCTAAACATTTTCGGAGATGTGACACGTGGAATGTGCTATGAATTCCACTCAACTCCTCGGGTAGCTCAAGACGGTATGCTACCTTACCAACTTGTTCAATGATTTTAAACGGCCCTATAAATCTTGGGCTCAATTTTCCTCTTTTTCTAAACCGAATTATTCCCTTCCACGGCGATACTTTCAACATTACTTTATCGCCTACTTGAAATTCAATCGGCCTCTTCCGTTTATCCGCATACGACTTCTGTCGGTCCTGAGCCGCTTTTAAGTGAGTCCGTACCAAGTCGATTTTCTCATTCATAGTTCGGATTATATCAGTATGTGCTAGTTCACGTGGACCCACTTCTCCCCAACACACCGGGGTTCGGCACTTCCTACCAAATAGCATTTCATACGGGGCCATTCTAATGCTCGCGTGATAACTGTTGTTATATGAAAATTCAACCAAGGGTAGATAGACGTCCCAACTACCCCCGAAGTCGATAATGCACGCCCGCAACATATCCTCCAACATTTGTATCGTTCTTTCACTTTGCCCATCCGTTTGTGGATGGTAAGCGGTGCTAATGAACAGTTTAGTTCCCATTTGTTCTTGGAATTCACGCCAAAAGTTCGAAGTAAACCGAGTATCTCTGTCGGACACAATGGATATCGGTACCCCATGACGTGCTATGATTTCATTGGTGTACACCTCCGACATCTTCTCGGATGTATAAGTTTCACGAATCGGAATGAAGTGAGCACTTTTCGTCAATCTATCCACGACTACCCATATAGCATCAAACCCGCGGTTGATTTTAGGCAATTTGGTCAACAAATCCATTGTTCCCATTTCCAAACTGGGATGTCCAATGGTTGCAACTTACCATATGGCTTCTGGTGCTCCGCTTTGACTTGCAAACAAGTCAAACACTTCTCCACATATTTCACAATATCTCTTTTCATTCCGGGCCACCAATAGTTTTGTTTTAAATCATTATACATTTTGGTCGCCCCCGGATGGATCGAATAACGAGATTTATGGGCCTCGTCAAGTAGAAGCGCCTTGACTCCACACGTATTTGGAACCTATATTCTCCCGAATCGAGTTTTCAACCCTTGGTTACTATCTGTCAAGTCCTTTAGCTGGCCAACTATTCTTTCCTTCTTCACATTTTCCTCCTTCATTGCTTCAGTTTGCGATTTCCGGATTCGTTCAAGCAAACCCGATGTCACAATTAGTTGCATCGTTCGCACTCGAATAGGCGTATAGTCTGTCTTTCGGCTCAACGCGTCCGCCACTACATTAGCCTTCCCGGGGTGGTAATGTATGTCACAATCAAAGTCTTTTACTGTTTCTAACCACCGCCTCTGCCTCATATTCAATTCCTTCTGATCGAAGAAATACTTCAAGCTTTTATGGTCGGTAAAGATAGTGCATTTTACCCCATACAAATAATGCCTCCATATTTTTAAGGCGAACACCACTGCTGCCAACTCGAGGTCGTGTGTAGGATATTTCTTTTCATGAGTTTTTAGCTGCCTCGAGGCATAGGCTATAACCTTGCCTCGTTGCATCAAAACGCAGCCAAACCCCGAATGCGATGCATCCGAGTAAACTACCATATCCTCCGTTCCATCCGGTAATGACAATACCGGTGCATGGGTTAGTTTTTCCTTAAGCGTTTGGAACGCTCTTTCCTGATATTCGCCCCAAATAAACTTTTCGTCCTTACGGGTTAGTTTGGTTAATGGCATAGCGATTTTGGAGAAATCTTGCATGAATCTCCGATAATAACCCGCAAGCCCCAAGAAGCTTCTGATTTCTGAAGGATTCTTCGGTGGATTCCATCTTGCCACAGCTTCTATTTTCGATGGGTCTACTAATACCCCATTTGCACTAATGATGTGCCCGAGAAATTGCACCTCTCGTAACCAGAAGGCGCACTTTGAGAATTTCGCATACAATTTCTCTCTCCGGAGCGTCTCCAATACTTCACGCAAATGACTTGCGTGTTCTGCTTCATTCTTTGAATATATCAAGATGTCATCAATGAACACTATCACTGACTTGTCTAGCATGGGTTTGCAATCCCGGTTCATAAGGTCCATGAAAGGGGCGGATGCATTAGTTAACCCGAAGGACATCACGAGGAACTCGTAATGTCCGTACTGTGTACGGAAAGCCGTTTTCGGTACATCCTCCTCTTTGACTTTCAACTGATGATACCCCAATCTAAGGTCGATTTTGGAGAACCAACTTGCACCTTGTAGTTGGTCAAATAGGTCATCAATTCTTGGAAGCGGATATCGATTCTTTACCGTGAGTTTATTCAACTCGCGGTAATCAATGCACATACGCATGCTCCCATCCTTCTTTTTCACGAATAATACTGGTGCGCCCCATGGAGACACACTTGGCCGAATAAATCCCTTATCAAGCAAATCTTGGATTTGGGACATCAACTCTTGCAATTCTGATGGCGCGAGCCGATACGGCGCCTTGGCCACAGGTTTCGCGCCCGGAATCAATTCAATTCCGAACTCTACCTCCCGTTCTGGCGGTATTCCCGGTAAATCTTCCGAAAATACATCAGCGTATTCACGTACCACTGGTACGTCTTCAATCTTCGGCGTCTCTTTATCAGGTTCGTTTGCGTATATCATGAATGCTTTACATCCGCGCCTCATAAGTTTGTGAGCTTTTAGTATTGAGCACATAACGGGACTACCCCCTTTTTCGCCATAGATGGTAACGTGCTTTCCACTTGGAGATGTCAATTTTATCTCCTTGCGGAAACATATCACTTTAGCATGATGTCGTGATAACCAATCCATCTCGACCACTACTTGAAATTCTCCCATTGACATAGGGATCAAGTCTATGAAATATTCCTCATCATCAACGCTTATTTTGCAGTCTCGACATACATCACATACAAGGAAACTTTTGTTATCACCTATTTCTACCTCTAATAGCATAGGCAATTTTGTTAGTACAAAAGAAGGATGTCGAATAAATCCATGTGAAACAAAGGATTTATTCGCACCCGTATCAAATAACACATGTGCGGGAATTGAGTTTATAGCAAATATACCTAAAACCACATCGGGTTCCACCTTTGCCTCGGCTGCCGTTAACTGGAAGGATCTTGCTTTTGCTCTTGGTGTCTCAGTACGTGTATCCTTGTCATCTTTCTTTCCGATCAACTCCAGACACTCAGATTTCTTGTGACCCGGCTGATAACATTTGTAACACACTGACACCTTCCCCGGGCACAACACAGCCGTGTGTCCTGTTTTCCCACAAATAGGACATGGCCTGTCCTTAAACCGACACTCACCCTTGTGCCCTTTCCCGCATATCTTGCAGTTTGATGACCCGCCTTTTCCTTCTTGTTTCTTTGAGGATTCGGTCGTGTGCGCCTTTTTCGTCGGGCTTGGATTGACTACCTGCGCCCTTCTTTCGCCTCTCTCAATCTGTTTCTTTAACTCTATCTCCCGTTCCCGAGCAACGTTTATAATCTCGGTGAGAGTCTCATACTTTGAAGGAGTCATAAACTCCCTATACTCGGCGCTTAGCATATTATAATAATAATATATTTTCTGCTCTTCATTCGTTATCAGTTCATAACAGAACTTCATTTTATCCATGAATGTTCCCGTGATTTTATCGATAGATTCACCCTTGTGTCGAAGCTGCATGAATTCTTCCTTGATCTTGTTAATGACTGCCTTGGGACTATGATGTTTAAGAAATGGTGTCTTAAACTCGTCCCATGTCATAGCTTTAGCCGCTTCACCTCCGATCTCTTTCTTTTTGTTATCCCACCAATCTTTCGCCTGACCACTTAACTGACCCGTGCCATAGGCCACGTAGTCATCCATATCGCAATGGGTCCTTTCGAATACTCTCTCCATATCACTTAGCCACCGTTGGCATATTATCGGGTCGACCTCCCCATTGTAAATTGGCGGTTTGCACACCATGAACTCTTTATAAGAACAAGATTTTCGTCCTCCCGACTTCTCCTTTGCTAAATTGGTATTATCTTCCAATTTCTTGATTCTTTCTTCCACCACTGATAATACCGTGTTTTGGATTTTGTCGATGAAACCCGACAAACTGTTTTCGATTGCCTTTCCTACCTCCTCAGCAATCACTTCTCTCGTTTGCTCGGTGACTCTCGGCACCGCATCATCATTACCTTTATCTATCATCTTTAACTGAAATGTTTACATCGAGCGTTAAACATTTCATCTATGGCATATGGTTTATTTACTTCGGTTTATTCAAGTTCATAACTTTTTTTCACCATTCTTATTTAATGCACTTTCCGGGTTTGAGTGTGTCAACACACTCTTCCCATGCATGTCTATTCATTATTTCCTTTTTATGCTTAGTAACTTCTACTTAGAACAATTAACTCTTACCAGATGCTTGATCAAGCTTGAACCGAACATACTTTGCTAACAACCTTGAGCTCTGATTACCAACTTGTAACACCCTTGTTAAAAGGACTGAATTTAATAATAGTTTACATAAATTTTATACCTACTTTGAGTTTACAAAAGATATTTCATTTTAATGAAACGATATGTTCATGACACTTACTAAACAAGTTTAAAGAAACATCTACTATTCATCTACCAACTAGTTTTAAACATTCAAAACACAGATGGCAAATCATTTACAGCATAAACATTGTCTAGACAAAATTAAGTTAACGCGGAAGCTTCAAAATACGTGTTCGGTTCTTGGTAGCATGCTTGATCATCATCCGATTAATCCCCATCATTACCTAGAGTCAAAAACCATTAGAAATATTAGTTTTGACATTTATACTCAATGTACAAAGCTTCAGAATATAAAAAAATATATAAATTTCTAACTTTGGTCCTCCCGCGTGTCGCGGCAGGAATCATTACATCCGTCGCGACTCGCGACGGCTTCCGCGTGTCGCGGGGGTTTCCAGGTGTTCTTCCGCGTGGCGCGGGAGAACACTATTTCCAGCAGGTGCAGGTTTAAATCCTGCATTTCTGCCCAGCTCCAAAAATTCACAAAATTCTAACTTTAAACTATCATAACTTTTTACTCGTTAGTCCGTTTTAACCGATTCTTTTTCCTATGAGTCCGTAATAAAATTACAGACCCGACCATGTAAATTCCTCATCATGGAAACCGAGTTACCAGCAGTTGGCTCACAATCTCTTATTTCAATTATTCAACCCATCGGCAATAAGTGCCCAATACCACTTCTCAATTTTAAAGCCCGTTTAGACATAGTTACCCATTTCCCCGGGCTCATAATTTTAGCGTATTCGCGCCATTCCATGGCTTTGTGTTCCCTTAGAACTAGATACTTGTTTCCTCGGAATTCAAGCATTCCGTTTCAAGCGACACTTTCTATTGTCTTCTATTGTTTGACCCGCTACCCCGGACTCGTAAACTTAATTTATCATAACCAATTCCTTGACGTGGTACAATCCACCACTTAACGAAACAGGTGACTTTCAAGTCTCTACTCTCGCGATTCTTTTAAAAGCATCATTTCGACCCGTTTGGCTATTTAGTGAAAACCATCACTTTATTGACAAGCCAAACTCAATTCCATGTCTTATTTTGATCCGTTTGATGGTCGAGTGTACTTCGCCACTTTAGCGACGCAACAAACGCGTATATTACACTACTACATCATTTACACACCAAACCCAAACATTTACGCATAATTTAACGGGACTAAAATCACATACCTTTAAAGCACACCCTTTCCGCGTGTATCTCCTCCGGCGTGTCCACTTGACGTTCCGGATTCCTTGCCTAAAGAGTTCAATTCATAACAAGTTTAGAACTCTTTCATAAGCTTTAACACATTATTTCTTAACACATTTCAAATCTGCGTTTTACCCAACTTTTTAACACTTTAACCCTCATTTAGGCGTTTTATCAAACACCTAGCGGGTCAGATTTCTACATGATTTAAACCAAGTTCATGACTTGAGTTTATCACCCCAATTTACTTCAATTAGACTATATGCACATTTTTTTTAACATCAACAATTTAGAGATTACCACATAATTTCGGTTTACACTAGAACAAGAGTTTTAATCCTAGTGTTTATCAAGTTCTACTAACATATTAGTCACCCACTATGGTGATTTTGTTCCTTACAATTATCATGCAAGAATTTGACAAGAATCATCTAGGGTTTGTCCCTAAACCTTATATCACTTCCAATTTCATGTTTACAACACGTAATTAAGCTCAACACTCGATTTCAATCACATGCATGAATTTGGGTTGAATCAAAATGACCTAATTCGACATACCTTATGATCCCCTTGACGAGGTGATCACGATTCTATGTTCAGATTTCGATTTCAACTTGATTTGGGCCTTCATTTTGAGAGTTTAGTAGAAGTTAGGGTTTTGGGAGTGAGGGTGTCGCCCTCTCCTGTTCTTGATCGACCATACATCTCAATTGAGGTGTTTGGTTTTGTTTTTAATCAAAACTAATAATATAAGTTTCAAGTTTATCAACATTGGCCCCTCTACTTTTGTTTAACATATAGTTTTGGTTATTTTAACCATATTTCAAGTTATTTCTAGACTTGTATTTAACTAGGTTATAGTTTTCGTAGTTAATTAATTCTTGTTTATTTAAACTTTATAATTCTAATATAAAGTTTTATATTTCCGGGGTGTTACAATAAAACACAACGTCAATAATTTCATCATGTTTAACCCAAAATGAATGAACCGTGAATGTAAAATGGTGATCCTCTAACTATAAAAGATAACTGTCAAATTTGAATTCAAAGATGGTTTTCACTTTCCATAAAAATCTTATTTTTGGTTTAGGAGATAAAAACTTCCAAAATTAAAATAATTAAGCAATTACAATTATGCCTTTTGTATAAAATAACTAAATACCACATGTCAAATGGAGAATGCTTCTTACACTTTGTAGAAAAAGTTGGTTTTGTAGTCAACTCCTACCATATATATATATATATATGTATGTATGTATGGGGTGGGGTTCGGCTACAAAGTCCATTTTTCCTACAAAGAGTACAAAGTCATAAAAAACCACAATTCCAGCCATAAAACACACTCAAAACCCACAAATAAGAGAGTGAAGATCACTAAAACACAATATCCAAACCCTAACAGTTCATAAAAACTTCAAACACACCATCGTAGAACTATGAGTATAAAACACAACTTGATAATCAACATAAAACACACTAATGTTAGTCATTCGATAATGTAACACCCCAAAATTTATAATAGATTATTTTGGTGTTTAAGAGTTTAATTTAATTAGTTAAGTTTAATAAATATGGTATAAGTTTATAAAGAATGAAAAATTTATATCAGAATGACAACATAAATGACTACAAGGGCTGAATGTGTAATTCGTTAAAATAAAAAGAAAGTGCAGTATGGTGTGTGTGGGTGTGCGACGCAGGGGAAGAGCAGGAGGGGGGAAAAACCCTTCTTCTCTAATTCATCAAGAAATTAACAAATTGTATGTGGTTTTGGATGACATTCGGATGCATGTGATCAATTTCTCAATCATCTAAGGGTTTCTAACATGGGGTAAGTTAGATTATGTGATTTGATGCTAGTCGATGGAATGGGTTGTGATCAATCCGTGATAATTGAATGAATTGAACTTGTGTATGAGTTAGAATCATTATGTTGAAGATGATTTATGCTTGAATATGATTGTATTAAACATTTGTGATGAAACCCACTTATTTTAGTAGTAGGTTGATGGATGATGATCTTGAAATTGTGTAATGTGTTGAATGAAAGCATAAACACTGATGTATTGTTAGTCAATTATGTTGTAGGATGGATGAATATGTGAAATTAGTTGAATGATTGAGTTTCTGTGGTTACTAATGGGTCATGCATAGAACTCATGTACATGATGCTTAAAATGTTGTACGCCCACCATGTGTTTGATAAAATGCCTCAGTGATAAACCATGTAGTTTTGAATGGATTGAGAAGTGTGATGTTGCATAAGGATAATAGAATTTTAACGCATTGTGAAACGTGGTATGAAATATGAATGATATGTGAATATAATTGTTACGTAAATGAATGACGTAATCTAAAATGAGAATGGATTATGTATAGGATTGAAGTTAAAAGGTAAAAATTTATATGCAAGAACTTATGCATTATGAACTAGCTAGTTTATGTGTCATGTACGGTAGTAATAAAGTATGATGATACACATCCTTTATATGCGCTAATAAACTAACGAAAGTCAAATATTGCATGATTTGAAAGCCGAATGAATAAATGTATGCAAGCTAACTGTGTTATGAATGTGGCGACATGTACGGATAGGAGCCATGTCAACATGGACACAAATATGGAAGCGCCACGGGTCGAAGGTAAACACGGAAGCTATGCGTAAATTCGGACGCACGAGGTAAGTAAATTCCCGGACTCCCTTCTTAGTAGTAAAGTGATTGTTTGCATCGTAATTGTTAGTAGTTATATTGAAACGTGAGTTTGATGATGATATCAAGTAATAGTATTAAGCGAGTGATTTTCCGGAATCACTTCTTAGTGTATTAAAGTAAGGTTGGGTGTTAGTTATTTAAGTATGAAATTGGAGTCTAGAAAAGTTTTGATATATAGAAGTGAAGGTTTTCGCTATGTAGACCAACGGGTCAAAATAAGAACTTATTTCATTACGGAATTGTTGCATAAGTATAGACGATGGTATTATAATCCGGGTAACGGGTAGAATTTCTCATAAGTGCGCTAACTGGGAGACGAGGATGCGGGTTAATGGGCAAAGGACTTGGTTTGAGACATGACCAAAGGGAACAATTTCGTGTAAGGAAATTGTGCTAATAAAGTTCAATTACGTAAAATTTATTGAAATGAATAAGTTTAACGTATACCTAGAATCGGGTTCATAAACTCATTGTACGGAACTCCGGATAATGTAAAAGTGTTATAGTTATAACGTTCATGTGAGTTTTGGGTATAAACATATGAGTTGTTTGATAAAAACATGAACGGGTCGAATAATTTGTAAATGAATATTAAGCCAAAAGCATATAAGTTAAGAACTTCCTTAGTTTGGATGTTAGATTTTGAGTCCATATGATAGAGGACCAAATTACGATCATGTGGGAAGAAACGGATCATAAAACGGACAAGAAATGAGAAAGTTATGACCAAAATTGTAAAAATTCATCAAGCTGAAAGTTGCAGGTTTGAACCAGGCACAAGGTTGCGCCCCCTGGCACAAGGTTGCGCCCATGACTGATGTCTTCTGTATTGTGCCAGAACTGGCACAAGGTTGCGCCAGATTGGTTTCTTCTTGCGCCAATCGCTGGTTCTTTCATATTTTTCGTATTCTTCAACTCCAAACTTGTGTGAAGGCTATTTAACTACGTTATATGCATTATATAACTATATGTAAGCATGTACGTATAGACATGTTTATGTTTGCATGTATGTTTTTGGGTGTATGTAAATAGATGTATGAGTATACATATATGAAAGTATATACGTATGTATTAAATGGGATTGAATGTACACAAAGGAATAAAGCTTGTATGTATGTAAGCATGTATGTACGTATGTGTGTATGTATGTATGTATGTATGTATGTATATATGTATGTTTGTATGTATGTATGTATGTATGTATGTATGTATGTATGTATGTAAGTATGTATGTATGTATGTATGTACGTAAGTATGTATGCATGTATGTATGTAGGTATGAAATGTGTATGAACATACGTGTGTAGGTACTTATCCATGAAGTAGGATTTGTTGTGCATGAAAGAAAGGATCTTGTATAAAAGCTTATATATATGGCTCTAACATGTTTGAATAGTCACGTTACTAATGGTGTGCCTTGAGAATGGAATAGGAATGCAGATACGTAAGTATTGGGCTTACAGAGATTGGATGCTTGGTGTAAAGAATGAACTCAAAAGAATATTATATCGGAGTTGTATAAAATGATAGATTGCTAAGTTGTTATGTATATTTTTATGTCTTTATACTAATGTATATGATGTCACCAATTATTAACGTGTTGGGTGGTCGCAGGCTAGTCGGATATTCATGACGGACTAGTGATCGAGGTTCGAGTTAAGATCAAGGATTGTACAGGGATGTGATCACATGTTGGAAACCATTTGTAATATAATTTTCTTGATCAGGTATGAATAATGTAAAAGATTTAAATCAAGTCAATTCGAATGGCTTATTAGCAAGTTGTATGATTGTTAAGAAAAGAAATTTTTAAGCTCATATTTCCGCTGCGTCCTTTTTAAGATATTACGTGTTTAGGGTATTACATATAATCAAAGCCTTATCATCCAAAACACAACACAAAACCCATAAATATGGCGTTTTAAAAATCTTCACTTTATTATTTGTGGGTTTTGAGTGTGTTTTATGGTTGACATTATGGTGTTTTATGACTTTTTACACTTTGTAGAAAAAATGGACTTTGTAGCCAACTCCCACAGTGGGGATCCTGCGGAAAGTGTGTTTTTCCTAGAAAGTGTAAGAAGCGATCTGGCCATCAGGTGTGTGTTTAATGGTTGAGATCATTTTGGTAATATATGTGTCTTTAAAATATGATAATTTAATAAATTGGGGGTAAATGTGTCATTTAAGTTGTTTTTAATAAGGAAATAACTACCAATCATAAAACCACCTCAAAAAATGTCGCATTTTTCTCTCTCTCTAATCCCTCACATTTGAAAACACCAAATCATACAAAAAATAACGATAAATCAGATCTAGATGTGTTCATAGTAGTGTGTTTTAGCGATAAAACACAATGTGACGAACTAGTGACTGACTGCTAAAACACAACATCAAGAATGCCAACTGATAAAACACAACGTGAACCAGTAACTGATAAAACACAAAATCAAGAATGCCAAAATCATATCAACCAGTAACTGATAAAACACATTGTGATGAAACCAGTAACTGATAAAACACAACATCAAGAATGCCAAAATCACATCAACCTGTGACAGATAAAACACATTGTGATGAAACAGTAGATAAAATACAAAAAAACATGTCATTCATGAATCATAACTAGTATAACACATTGTGATGAAACTGGTAATTGATAAAACACAACATTAAGAATGCCAAAAATCATATCAACCAGTAACTGATAAAACACATTGTGATGAAACAGAACTGAAACAAGTAACTGCTAAAACACATTGTGATGAAACCTAGTAACTGATAAAACACAACATAAAGAATGCCAAAATCACATCAACCAGTAAATGATAGAACACATTGTGATGCAACAGTAACTGAAACCAGTAATTGATAAAACACATTATGATGAAACCAGTAACTGATAAAACACAACATCAGGAATGCCAAAAATGATATCAACCAGTCACTGATAAAACACACTATGATAAAACAGTAACTGAAACTGGGAACTGCTAAAACACATTGTGATGAACCCAGTAACTGATAAAATACAACGTGAAGAAATTGTTAATGATTTGAACTTCGTAATTTAAAGTAACTGCGCTTTTGAAATCGTAATGATTTGATTGTTAAAGTATATACGTTTCCATAAATATCTGGATAGTTAGTTTAGAATATATAATATTCCAAAATTAAATTAATAATCAAATTACCATCATGCCCTTTTGAATAAAAAAACTAAAAGCCACATGTCACCTCCCTATTGCTTCCTAGACTTTCTAGGAAACTTAGGATTTCTAGCCAACTCCCACTTTCTCTCTCTCTCTCTCTATATATATATATATATATACATATATAGAAACGGGATCAGGAGAAAACGCCCTAAAGTGTTGGAACGGTGAGAACGCATCCTGGCCTAACACGTGGCGCGAGATATGATCAGGGCGTGAGTTGCTTTTTTGTGTTTTCAATCTTCTTTATTTCCCAATTTCGTGTAACATGCTGCTTCATTTTTGGCGTCTAAGATTATTTCGGCGTTAATTATATTCATTAACTACTTGGCGTTTTATTGTTTCTTGGATCTGTCACGTTGAATTAATTGTTTTTGTGCCACATAGATAATTTTTTTGGCGTTATAGCGTTTCCCCGGTCAATTTTTTGGCGTTCGTAGCGTTGTTAATAGTTCATTGCGATTCATTAATATTTTCATAAAATCACAATAAGACCAAATGTTTTTAATGGCGTTTAGTCAATTATTGGTGTTTTCAATAGTACATTGTTTTGGCATTTTTTGGCGTTTTATATATCAACAAGATGCTTTGCCAGCATCCGTTCTCACAGTTTTCATACTATTAGGGTTTTGGTGTTTGTAGTTTTCGGCGTTTTATATAATAATGTATTTTATTAGTAGAGAATTAGATAACAAACAACAGATAATTAGATAACAAAACAATAGAAAATGAAAAAAAATATTAAAAATGCTAATCTAATTTCTCATCCAAATCTTCACTGTCATCAGCCTCTACTTCTTGAATTTTTTTTTGGCGTTTCGAATCTTTGAATACCTTAGCTAGATGCCAATTTTCCTACATAACGCCCGTCTTTTTAGATGAAGCTTATTAGTGGCATCCTTATTTTGGTGTGATATTCTTGTTTGGTGATATGTCATTGAAGATCAACTCCTGCTTGAATGCAATTTATAATAATGGAGTCCAAAATAGCATTTTACACTGGTATTGACCCCTTCATGCCATGCTTATATTTATGAAGAACAAAGCTCACATGATGACATATCACTGTCATCAGTCTCTTTTTCTTGAATATTTGTCCATCTCATTCAGCAAAAACTTATATAGATACCCACCTCGGAGAATAATCCATTCAGTGAAACTTCATGCAGAACAATAGTGGATATAGAAGAAACGAGTTTTGCCATCTGTGGGTTTTTTAACTATTTTTTTGGCGTTTAAAGTGAGTGGTTCTAGGAAACATGGCGTTTGTTTTCTGGGTGTGATCAATTCATTGTGTAGAGACCTCTCTCTTATAGGATGTTTTTGGCGCGTAGTTTAGGCAAGATTTTTATTATAATAAATGATAGTAATAAAGTAAGCGTCTTTTTCAGTTACTGTGTGTATTTACTGTTTTGTCCAGCTTTATCAGTTTTATGGTGATAGACGTCCCATCTTCCATGTTTGGCTTTTTTTAATGGCCTTATGTAGAACAAGATGACAAAATATAATAACATAGAAAATATGAAACAGGAAAAATATTTTTTTTATTATTTTTGGCATTTTGTAAGCAATAACTTTTTGTAGTATTTACTAGTGACTGACTACTAAAACACATCAATAATGCCAACTGATAAAACACAACGTGAAGCAATAACTGAG
The DNA here is from genome assembly GCA_030545235.1 of Helianthus tuberosus. Classification (NCBI taxonomy): domain Eukaryota; kingdom Viridiplantae; phylum Streptophyta; class Magnoliopsida; order Asterales; family Asteraceae; genus Helianthus; species Helianthus tuberosus. Next base: position 28,053,970 of record CM060432.1, read on the forward strand.
AAAACACATTGTGATGAAACAGTAACTGGAACTAGTAACTGATAAAACACATTGTGATGAAACCAGTAACTGATAAAACACAACATCAAGAATGCCAAAATCACATCAACCTGTGACTGATAAAACACATTGTGATGAAACAGTAGATAAAATGCAAAAAAAAACATGTCATTCATGAATCATAACTGGTATAACACATTGTGATGAAACCGGTAATTGATAAACACAACATTAAGAATGCCAAAAATCATATCAACCAGTAACTGATAAAACACATTGTGATGAAACAGAACTAAAACAAGTAAATGCTAAAACACATTGTGATGAAACCAGTAACTAATAAAACACAACATTAAGAATGCCAAAATCACATCAACCAGTAAATGATAGAACACATTGTGATGCAACAATAACTAAAACCAGTAACTGATAAAACACATTATGATGAAACTAGTAACTGATAAACACAACGTGAACCAGTAACTGATAAAACACAACATCAAGAATGCCAAAAAATATATCAACCAGTAACTGATAAAACACATTGTGATAAAATAGTAACTGAAACCGGTAACTGCTAAAACACATTGTGATGAACCCAATAACTGATAAAACAAAACGTGAAGAAATTGTTAATGATTTGAACTTCGTAATTTAAAGTAATTGCGCTTTTGAAATCGTAATGATTTGAAATTGTTAAAGAGAAATACGTTTCCATAAATATCTGGATAGTTAGTTTAGAATATATAATATTCCAAATTTAAATTAATAATCAAATTACCATCATGCCCTTTTGAATAAAAAAACTAAAAACCACATGTCACCTCCCTATTGCTTCCTAGACTTTCTAGGAAACTTAGGCTTTGTAGCCAACTCCCTCTCTCTCTCTCTATATATATATATATACATATATATATATATGCATACATATATAGAAACGGCATCAGGAGAAAACGCCCTAAAGTGTTGGAATGATGAGAACGCATCCTGGCCTAACACGTGGCGCGAGATATGATCAGGGCGTGTGGGGCTTTTTTGTCTTTTCAATATTCTTTATTTCCAAATTTTGTGTAATATGCTGCTTCATTATTGGCGTCTAAGATTATTTGGCGTTAATTATATTCATTAACTACTTGGCGTTTTATTGTTTCTTGGATCTGTCACGTTGAATTAATTGTTTTTGTGTCACATAGATAATTTTTTTGGCGTTATAGCGTTTCCCAGGTTAATTTTTTGGCGTTCGTAGCGTTGTTAATAATTCATTACGATTCATTAATATTTTCATAAGATCACAATATGACCAAATGTTTTTAATGGCGTTTAGTCAATTATTGGTGTTTTTAATAATACATTGTTTTGGCATTTTTTGGCGTTTTATATATTAACAAGGTGCTTTACCAGCATCCGTTCTCACAGTTTTCATACTATTAGGGTTTTGATGTTTGTAGTTTTTGACGTTTTATATAATAATGTATTTTATTAGTAGATAATTAGATAACAAACAACAGATAATTAGATAACAAAACAATAGAAAATGAAAAAAAATATTAAAAATGCTAATCTAATTTCTCATCCAAATCTTCACTGTCATCAGCCTCTTCTTTTTGAATTTGTTTTGGCGTTTCGAATCTTTGAATACCTTAGCTAGATGCCAATTTTCCTACATAGCGCCCGTCTTTTTAGATGAAGCTTATTAGTGGCATCCTTATTTTGGTGTAATATTCTTGTTTGGTGACATGTCATTGAAGATCAACTCCTGCTTGAATGTTATTTATAATAATGGAGTCCAAAATAGCATTTTACACTGGTATTGACCCCTTCATGCCATGCATATATTCATCAAGAACAAAGCTCACATGATGACATATCACTTTCACCAGTCTCTTTTTCTTGATTATTTGTCCATCTCATTCAACAAAAGCTTATATAGATACCCACCTCAGAGAAGAACCATTCAATGAAACTTCATGCAGAACAATAGTGGATATAGAAGAAACGAGTTTTGCCATCTGTGGGGTTTTTAACTATTTTTTGGCGTTTAAAGTGAGTGGTTTCTAGGAAACATATCGTTTGTTTTCTGGGTGTGATCAATTCATTGTGTTGAGACCTCTCTCTTATAGGATGTTTTTGGCGCGTAGTTTAGGCAAGATTTTTGTTACAATAAATGATAGTAATAAAGTAAGCATCTTTTTCAGTTACTGTGTGTATTTACTGTTTTGTTCAGCTTTGTCAGTTTTAGGGTGATAGACGTCCCATCTTCCAAGTTTGGTTTTTTTAATGGCGTTATGTAGACCAAGATAACAAAATATAATAACAGAGAAAATGTTAAACTGGAAAAATATTTTTTATTATTTTTGGCGTTTTGTAAGCAATAACTTTTTGTAGTATTTTTTTGGCGTTTTGAAACTAAATGGAGAAATATAGCATTTAATTATCTTAAAAAAAGATTACACAGAAGAAAACAAAAAAAAATTAAAACTCCTCGTCAAAAGGTACTTATCTGAGAAGTATCCATCACTTCCGTCGTCTTCTTCCTCGGAGTATTCATCTAGACTTTCATCCATGTCATCACTTTCACTTTCATCGGCTTCTTGTTGTTGAAGATTCTGAAGCCTCCATTTGAACATGTCCTGCATCAATGCCATTATTAACTCCATGTCTGTGTTCAAACAAGTGGCGTCGTGCAATTCTTCCATGAACCCAATCCCCTGCTTTGTCATGATTTCTTCAAGCAGGTAGTCTTCCTGCTCTCCGCTGTCACATATAACGGTCACCATGTCTGTTTCCACATCAAAACGCCATGACATTATGACTGGGTCTGTTTTTCCATCTGCTTTGCTTGGTCCAAATTTCCTTGTTAATGTTTTCATAAGCTTATGTGTTTCATGACATTCGTTATCCAGAGCGATGCCAAGCGATAGGATACCCCTCTGTACCTCTTCTTCCATCTTCAAAATTGCTTTGATTGTCCTAACATACACCCTCCCTCTGTTGTCAAAATGTATGACGATTTTTCTGATTCTCAGAGTGTATTTCCAGGAAACGATGGTTGCCATTTTTGGCATTTTTGGCGTTTTGGTTAGACTTGGGCATTTTTGGTAAAAGATGTTTTGTAGAATGATGGATTGAAGTGATTATGGAAGCGATGGTTAACGTCGTTTTTGGTAAAAGATGTTTTGTAGAATGATGGATTGAAGTGATTATTTTTGGCGCGTAATTAAGGAGGGAATTTCTCCTAATAAATTTTAATAATTGAATTTCTGTTACTGTGTTGTTTCCTCTTCTTTTAATCTCCAACGCGTTATAGCACTAATTTTTGGCGTTTTGTATTTAATGGTGTTTTATTTGTCTTGAATGGTGTGTTATCATTTTTGTTGGCGTTTTGAATTTGAGCGGTAAAAGACCCTTTTACCCTTAATGAAGCGCGTCCACTTAATAAAACTTGTGTTATTTACGATAACGCCACCACGCCAATCTAGTCCATAGATTATTTTGATCGGACGATCCATATCTGTAAGACCCAAACACGTTTAAAACCATAAAGATGCAGCGGAAATACGAGCCTTAAAATTTCTTTCTTTATAAACGTCTTGACATACTTCAAAGTCCATTTTAAAATAACTCTTTTACAATAAATACATTCTTCGTTCTTATTTAGGATATAAAACATAACTTATGTTTACTAAATTACATAATCACACATTCCCGTGCAATCTATTTTATGACTCGATCTTTGACCGCTTACACCTCATGATGATGATCCGTGATTCCGTACAACCTGCATTCACCACATACATTCGCATCATTAGTACTTGGTAACATTATATATAATCTAAGGTTCATAATTGTAGAATCAAGTCGCGTTCTATCCTCATATGCATTCCATTCGGTTATCTTTCTGAATTCCAGCATTTCATCTCGGTGTTTAACCTTCAATAAGTCAACAATAATGTACCTGCATTTCATTTCATTCTTAAAGAAAACCCAGTTAGCATCGTTAATACTCATGTATATTTACACCACACATACATGTATACATACATCCAAGTCTCACTCATTCGAATATATATGGTTCAATAACAAGCATACATATTATCTAATCCAACTCTTTCGAGTAAGATAAATCCTAGTTCATACACCTACCCCTCTATCCAAACTCTTCCATACAACTTACATTCTCACATATTCATACTAACAATTCTTGGTCAAAAACTATTATACATATAAGTCTCGCACATACCAACCTACGCGTATACTCATTTCTATTCGTGTTTACTAATGGGTTCCATCTACTAACATACAATTAATCTATTCATACATTCCTACATATTTATTTCGTTCCCACACATACTTGCATACACGCCTCATTCTTACCCGTACCTCATAAACACTCTTTAATGAGTTTGGGGTACAATTCGGGAGCTTAAAATGAGTTCTATAATCATTCATACTTTACAAAACTATTTGGTAAGGTTGGTGTACATTATGGAAGTTTAACAGGGCTTGGGAATGGGTCTACGGGGTCCGTAATCGAAGAAAAACGAAGAAACGTAGCTGTTGGCGTCGGCTGGCGCGTAGACAACAAGTTAGGGCATCGGCCAACTGCTGCCCAGCGTCGGCGATGCTGCTACCAGCGTCGGGGACGATGCCCCTGCAGCACCGATGCCGGATTTCATTCTTTTCAACGTTTCGACCCCCTTTCGCGTATCCCGAACTTTCCAAATCGTATAATAACATTATTCCAAGCCCCAAATCATTCTAACACTTAACCCCATGTCTCCATAATCAAATCTATTCTTTTATCATACATTCTTGATTTTGACACATTTGAATTTACCAAGTTATTTCCGACATAATTAACTACTTAGGCCATCTACAACAATACTTACCTTAGTACTATGATGACCTAAACATTCTTACATGATTCCCACACCATAATATCCAAATTCCACATCCGACACATACTTTCTACATTTTGACCCGTTTGAACTTAACATGAGTTTTTATTCATAACTAATCTACATATTACCCAAACAACTTACTTACTTTCGTTCTACCATTACTACCCATCCTTTCATGATTCCCGTTTTTTTAGAAATCAGAACTCATTATGTGATAATAAATTTAGTTCGGAAATCACTTACGTTATGCGTCCGTATTCGTATTCGATTCCTTGCCTCCTCTTGACCCGTTAGCTCTCCATGCTTGAGTCCGTGCTAATATTGTTCAATCAGGTAGTCTTCCTGCTCTCCGCTGTCACATATAACGGTCACCATGTCTGTTTCCTCATCAAAATGCCATGATGTTATGACTGGGTCCGTTTTTCCATCTGCTTTGCTTGGTCCAAATTTCCTTGTTAATGTTTTCATAAGATTATGTGTTTCATGACATTCGTTATCCAGAGCGATGCCAAGCGATAAGATACCCCTCTATACCTCTTCTTCCATCTTCAAAATTGCTTTGATTGTCCTAACATACACCCTCCTTCGGGTTGTCAAAATGTATGACGATTCTTCTGATTCTCAGAGTGTATCTCCAGGAAACGATGGTTGCCATTTTTGGCATTTTTGGCGTTTTGGTTAGACTTGGGCATTTTTGGTAAAAGATGTTTTGCAAAATGATGGATTGAAGTGATTATGGAAGCCATGTTTAACGTCGTTTTTGGTAAAAGATGTTTTGTAGAATGATTGATTGAAGTGATTATTTTTGGCGTGTAATTAAGGAGGGAATTTCTTCTAATAAATGTTAATAATTGAATTTCAGTTACTGTGTTGTTTCCTCTTCTTGTAAACTCCAACGCGTTTTACCACAAATTTTTGGCGTTTTGTATTTAATGGTGTTTTATTTGTTTTGAATGGTGTGTTATCATTTTTGTTGGCGTTTTGGATTTGAGCGGTAAAAGACCCTTTTACCCTTAATGAAGCGCGTCCACTTAATAAAATTTGTGTTATTTACGATAACGCCACCGCGCCAATTTAGTCCATAGATTGTTTTGATCTGACGATCCATATCTGTAAGACCCAAACACGTTTTAACCATAAAGACGCAGCGGAAATACGAGCCTTAAAATTTCTTTCTTTATAAACATCTTGACATACTTGAAAGTCGATTTTAAAATAACTCTTTTACAATAAATACATTCTTCGTTCTCATTTAGGATATAAAACATAACTTATGTTTACTAAATTACATAATCACACATTCCATTGCAATCTATTTTATGACTTGATCTTTGACCGCTTACACCTCATGATGATGATCCGTGATTCCGTACAACCTGCATTCACCACATATATTCGCATCATTAGTACTTGGTAACATTATATATAATCTAAGGTTCATAATTGTAGAATCACGTCGCGTTCTATCATCATATGCATTCCATTCGGTTATCTTTCTGAATTCCAACATTTTATCTCGGTGTTTAACCTTCAATAAGTCAACAATAATGTACCTGCATTTCATTTCATTCTTAAAGAAAACCCATTTAGCATCGTTAATACTCATGTATATTTACACCATACATACATGCATACATACATCCAAGTCTCACTCATTCGAATACATATGGTTCAATAACACACATACATATTATCTAATCCAACTCTTTTGAGTATGATAAATCCTACTTCATACACCTACCCCTCTATCCAAACTATTCCATACAACTTACATTCTCACATATTCATACTAACAATTCTTGCTCACAAACTACTATACATATAAGTCTCGTACATACCAACCTACGCGTATACTCATTTCTATTCGTGTTTACTAATGGGTTCCATCTACTAACATACAATTAATCTATTCATACATTCCTACATATTTATTTCGTTCCCACACATTCTTGCATACACGCCTCATTCTTACCCGTACCTCATAAACACTCTTTAATGAGTTTGGGGTACAATTCGGGAACTTAAAATGAGTTCTATAATCATTCGTACCTTACAAAACTATTTGGTAAGGTTGGGGTACATTATGGAAGTTTAACGGGGCTTGGGAATGGGTCTACATGGTCCGTAATCAAAGAAAAACAAAGAAACGGGGCTGCTGGCATCGGCTGGCACGTAGACAACAAGTTAGGGCGTCGGCCAACTGCTGCCCAACGTCGGCGATGCTGCTACCAGCGTCGGGGACGCTGCCCCTGCAGCACCGATGTCGGATTTCATTCTTTTCAACGTTTCGACCCCCGTTCGCGCATCCCGAACTTTCCAAATCGTATAACAACATTATTCCAAGCCCCAAATTATTCTAACACTTAACCCCATGTCTCCATAATCAAATCTATACTTTCATCATACATTCTTGATTTTGACGCGTTTGAATTTACCAAGTTATTTCCGAGATAGTTAACTACTTAGGCCCTCTACAACAATACTTACCTTAGTACTATGATGACCTAAACATTCTTACATGATTCCCACACCATAATATCCAAATTCCACATTCGACACATACTTTCTACATTTTGACCCGTTTGAACTTTACGAGAGTTTTTATTCATAACTAATCTACATATTACCCAATACAACTTACTTACTTTCGTTCTACCATTACTACCCATCCTTTCATGATTCCCATTTTTTAGCAATCAGAACTCATTATATGATAATAAATTTAGTTCGGAAATCACTTACGTTATGCGTCCGTATTCGTATTCGCTTCCTTGCCTCCTCTTGACCCGTTAGCTCTCCATGCTTGAGTCCCTGCTAATATTGTTCATATCCTTTCATGTCACCACATTCATATCATGGTTAGCATATATGCTCATACATACATATAAACATTCATTTCTTTTCATACATACATTATTTGTCTTGCATTAGCCAACTACCGCATACAAATGACATACACTAATAGTCGTCTTGTTTCACATTCACGTAACTCAGTTATCATCATACACGTCCAATAAATCATCTAGTTCATAACATATGATTTCTCTACTCGTAATTGTGCCCGAAAGCCAAACCATGCTTTTCATGCATTGTTGACTTTATGAAAGTCAATTGTACTACTTTCATACTTTCAACTTATGAACACACACTAATAATAATATGGCGGACCGTAGTAATAACATCATACGCATTTCATACTCATGTTGTATGGACCTTATAACTACATGATCACTTAATCACATATACACATAATCAATTTTTACACATATTAATGCTTTCATGATTCTACATTTAACAACCACATATAAAGTTAGTCAATTTAACGTAATCATAACATCATTCCTAACCAACAATCAATCAAACACATGGTGAGCATTACACTATTCAAGCACATGGTACAAGCTTCTAATGCATAATCTTGGGTGCTGTTTGTTTTTTGGCCAGAAGTACTTCTGGCCACTTATGTCTGCGCGACGCAGACGCGCGCAGACGTTTGATGTCTGCAGCTTGTTTGTTTTCTCGCAGACCTTTCATTAAAAAAGGTCTGCGAGACCTCTTCTTGGAGCAGACATGGAACCAAGTCTTCTTGGAACCTCTTCACCACGCAGACCTCTTCACCTCCAAATCTGCCACTACCATCTCCACCTCCGCCACCACCTCCACCTCCACCTCCAACCTCCTCTGCCACCACCATCTCCACCTCCGCCACCATCTCCACCACCACCTCCGCTGCTCCAGCCCCAAATCGACATCACAAACAAAACCCCCAAATCTGCTCCACCTCCACCTCCACCTCCACTCCGCCACCACCTCTGCTCCACCTCCACTCCGCCACCACCTCCGACATCATCATCAACATCACAAACAAAACCCCCAAATCGACAACCCTCATCATCATCAACATCGATCTGTGGAAAAAACCCTAAATCGAAAACCCTCATCATCATCATCATCGACATCTGGAACGAAGAGAGAGAGAGAGAGATCGTACAGAGAGAAGGGGCGGCGGTGGTGGTGGGTTTTGATGGCGGTGGTCGATCTGCATCATCATCATCATCATCATCGATCTGTGGTGACGGTGGTGGCTGTGGTGCAGTGGTAATGGTGGTGAAGTGGTGGCGGTGGCGGTGGTGAAGTGGTGGCGGTGGTGACGGTGGTGACGGTGGTGGCGGTGGTGAAGTGGTGGCGGTGGTGAAGTGAAAGCAGAGAGATGTCTGGTGTGTGTTGTGTGTGTAATGTGTGTGAAGAGGTTTATGTATAAAAAAAACAAACCCTCTTCTTCTTGCAGACTGCAGACCTTTGGTCTACCTCTTCTCCTGCAGATGCCTGCAGATGTGGTCCGCAGACTGCAGACCTTTTCCTACAGAAAAAACAAACAGAACCTTGGTCAAATCATGTAACCAACCAAAAATCCTTCATGTATTCCATTTGAAATACAATCCTCATGTTTAGTTTATTACCAATTACATCATATACATTTTCACCAATTACTTGCATCCAATCTCATTTAGTAATCTCATCTAGACATTTTATCAAACACTTGGTGTGCGTACAAATTTCTAAGCCTAATGTACAAGTATTTCATGTTCTTCTTCCTTCTTATCACTTTCATTCATCCAAAACAACTAAATATCAAATAAATTCATGTCATGTTTAATTTAACTAATAAGATATCATCACATACAATATCATACACGCGAATTGCACAAGGATTGGTCATGGTGATACACCCATGTCACCATCTTCATCATCACCAAGTGAGTTTTATGTCAAAACATCAAATTACTTGAAATTGTTCATACCTAAAGTTTATTTGGTGATTCTAACACACCTTCATACTTAATTTCATACAAACTCAAGAATTTATCATAAACCCACTTCATACATTATCACCAAATCAAAAACTACAAGTTACCACATGTTTGTTAGGTTGAGATGATTAGGAATCCTCATTCATGCAAAGTTTCATCATCTAATTTGATCATGATTTAGGGGATTTGTAATGGATTGAATCAAGGGAGTTCTTGCTCTCCCTCTCTCTAAACACGACATACATACACACACACTAACTAGTGTTTTGATTTTATAAACTTTTAATTCAACTTGCTAGATTTTATAAACTTTTAATTCAACTTGCTATATATATGTATTGTGAGGTTCATTGAGGAACACCAAAAAAGTGAGAAACCAGGGAACACTCTTAAAAATTTAACTTAACAAGTTAAAAATCAATTTTTTTTGAATTTTTTCGACGTTTTTCCTTATAAATACTTGTAGAAGCATTTTTAATAAAAAAATCAAAAACTATAAATATAAAAATATTGAAAAAGGCTTAATTTTTTTTACAAAAATGACTTTTTATTGGAATAGTTTCTACCCATTTTTATAAGGAAAAACGCTGAAAAAAATTTTAAAAAATTGATTTTTAACATGTTAAGTTAATTTTATAAGATATATTTCTTAACTGCTTTTTAAACAGTTTTTTATGTTATTTTAGTTTTTGATTTTTTTATTAAAAATGTTTCTACATGTATTTATAAGGAAAAGCGTCGAAAATAATTAAGAAAAAATGATTTTTAACATGTTAAGTTGAAATTTTAAGAGTGTTCCATGTTTTCCCACCTTTTCAGTGTTCCCCAATGAACCATCCCATATATATATATATATATATATATATATATATATAGGATAAAGATAGATAAAAAACCCTCAAATTCTTAGAAAACTCTGGAAACCCAAATGGGAACCCATTTTTACCCCACTTCCCGACATTTTTTTTTTTTGAAAAAAATTACACATGTAATATACATGTTTTAGAGTGTTTTGGTCCAAAAAAACAAAAAAGCGCCGAAGGGATTTTTAAAAAAAAAAATAAACAAATTTCAGCCATGTCCGGTCGACTAACATGTGTTAGCCAAAAATGACAGAATTTGCTGAAATTTTTTTTTTTTTTAAAAAGATCCCCTCGGCGCTTTTTTGATTTTTTTGGCCCAAAACTCTTAAAAACATGTATATTACATGTGTTAATTTTTTCAAAAAAAAAAAATGTCGGGAGGTTGGGTTTTCTAAGGTTTTTCATATATATAGGGTTTTCTATATAACCCTCCCCTATATATATATATATATATATATATATATATATATATATATATATATATATATATATACACATAGGGCAAGGATACATCGAAAACCCACTTGAGTTGAGAAAACCTTAGAAACTCACTATCCACCATTGATTTAATAGATGCATGGTTCAGATCATCTTGGTGTGTACTTGAATTTGCTTTTGATTAAATAATGAGCAAAAATTACATTGAGGGCATCTTCATCTTGGACACAAAATATATTTGTGTCTTGGAGACACACTTGCTGAATGCGTGTACCACTAGTCAAAAGCCTGTCACCTACCTATCAAGCTTGAACTGTGCACGTACACACATAAAAACATGTTTCTCTCTCTAAAAGGTGAAGATCTTATCATCAAACCACACACAAACACCTCCAAAATGCCATTTTCTCTCTTTTATCAAAGAAGGCATAGACAAAAAACAACCAAATATCCATTTCCTATCTAACACTGAAGATCTTCTTTACGTTTGGTGACACTAAGAACACCACCCTGTAGCGGCGAAAGTGGTCGGAGATCCATCACCATCAAAACGCCATACACCACCAACCCCAACTGACCACCCAACCAGAACCACCTCATCTGCGTCGCCGCCTTTATCTCCACCGTCCATCTAACGGGATCCTAACTCCATGTCTCCGATTTCACGTTCTACTAAGATCTATGACTTGCAATAGTTTTTAGAAGTTGACCAGAAGTAAACATCTCCCTGATTAAGAACAAAAGTTTGACGGTTAAGAAGGTGGTATTTTGTGATTTGATTGTTAATTGTTTGTTGAGATGTTTTTAGTATTTGATTGTTAATTGTTTGTTGAGTGTTAAATGTTTTTTGTATTTGATTGTTAATTGTTTGAGGATTTGGTTGTTAATTGTTGCAAGTGGGTTACTGTTGGGAGAAAGGGAGAGAGACGGTGAGAGAGAGATGGGTGGGTTGGGTTGGAGATGATGGTAGTAGGTGGTGGTTACTAGATGAATATAGAAAAGTGTTACATTAAATAAAACATATTTTATCGTGTAACATTGTCATGATAGTACATAACCATATGTTACATTAACATATTACTCATGATGTGAACAAGTGTTACATGAACAAAACATACTTTGTCGTGTAACATTGTTTGAGTAAAAAGCTATGGCTTGTTACATGAATATTGTTAGAAAGGGTTTATTTAACAAAAAAATGTGCAACATGTTAAGAATGTAAAGCGACAACTTGTTACATTAGTATTGTTAAAAAATGTATGTAACAACATGTTAAGCAAATGGATGTAAGCATTGACAATTAGTAAAAAAAAAAAAAAGAGTTGAATCTAGAGGGTCCCACTAGTACAACTATCTCTTTTAGGCCCTTTGAGACATAAAAACCATATGATATAAGAGGGGTAAAATCAACACCTACTTCTATGACATAGATGTAAACTATGTAGACTATTCGCTATCCTATTTCACTGTTACTATTCACATCATATAACACATCTCAACTAAAGCAAAACATATATAATTTGAAATTAAAAAATCTTTCTAGGTGGGACTTATGTACCTTTAAGACCCTTGTGCATGTATGGGAAAAAAAAATACTATATCCATTGGATTAGTTTTAGATAGAAAGAACCAATTATAACCATTGGATTAATTTTGGTGACAATTTGTTTCATAAACTGCGGGATGGATTATTAATGTGTAATATAAAAGGAATGTTACTTGTGGTGTGTTACATATTTTGTTAGGTAAAAATTACATGTGTTACATGCTTAAGTTATATGTCATTATGATGTAACATGTAACGTAAATCCAACTAAAAGTAGCATAAAAGATTGCAACATAATAAAATCCAATATTATTAACACCATAATAAATGTACATGTTAAATAATAAGAAAAACCACCCAAAGACTACGTAACTATCATGTTACATATATAACTAAACCAAAACCTTTTTCTCATCCGAAACGTCATCTGAAAACATCAAACCGTCATCTAACCACACCATGCTTCACATCACTCTACAAAAATCAACATATTAAACTTGTAAAAACACTAGATCTAAGGCCGATTTAAGAAAGGAAAAAACTAGACACAAAAAATGTTACCTATATCATTTGTATTTGTATTATATAAAAATGTAACATACATTTTTTACATTATCAATTTACGCCATAATTGTAATAACGCACTTTATTTCTATAACATAAAATGTTACATAGAAACATAACATATAATTTTTATATGATCGAATGTTACATAAAAACGTAACATATAATTTTGACATGATCAATACACCGACCAATGTAAAAACAAATGGGCATTTATTTAGATTTAGATTCCCCCACCACGTACAAATTTGGGCTTTGAATAAACAAAAAACTTTTTTTTCTTGTTTTTTTAAAGTTGTTACAAAAAAAAAATGTTCTATGGGAAGAAAATGTTACTTTGGTGGTGCATATTTTCAAAAAAATATATAAATAAAATGTTACATTTAAAGGTAAAAAAATCTAAAAAAGAAAATTAGAAATAGAATTTGAAATAAAAAAACAGTTAATTTTTTTTTAATATTATATAAAAATTGTCTACTTTCACAAATAAAATAGTACATAGAGCTTAGAGCTAAAATGTAAAAAAAAAAAAAGTCAAAACCTATATAGAACCTATAAACTACACCTACAATAAAATAAGATTGATGTAGCCTAACACATACATTGATATGTAATTAATGTAACGTAACATTTGTAGTGTGGATAAAATTCTTTCTATTTTGAGTGATCATAATGTTATTATTTCTAGTTTTGGTTTTATTATAATAGACATATGTAATGTAACATATTTTTTTTCAAAGATAAATGTACCAGCATAAAATGAAACATAGAAATGTTATACATAAACATGTAATTTACACACCGGGTACAGTTACATCAAATTAAACAAAAAGCAAAAGATATGCATGTAACTGTAGAAATGTGTTATGTATTACTAATCAATATAGCAAAGCTAATAATTTTAAATGTAACTGCAAAAAAAAATGTTACATCTTACAAATAAAAACTGTTACACTTTACTAATAAAACAAGAATGTAACTACAAAAAATGTAACGTATTACTGATAAAAAATACATGTAACTGTAGAAAGAAGTTGTAGATCTACAAAACACAAAAAAATGAAGATCTACAAAACACAAAAAATTGCAAAACTGAAAACAAACGTACTTATGGATCTGGAGGATCTTTTAGATCTGGAACATCATGTTCAACATCGAACATCTTTTGGATCACCTTCAACATCGAATCGTCATCTGAAACATCAACTTCAACATCCAACATCTTTTGGATCTAGTAGCATCTTTCCGGAGCATCTTTTGGAACTGGATCATCTGTCATAAACCCCGTTCCCTAACAACCCAAGAACGGGCGGCCGCGGCCAGTTTCAGTGGTATCGGTGTTTATCAATTTGGTTGCGGAAATTTTCATCAGGACTGTAGTTAGGAAATATTTTTATCAGAGTTAAACACCAAAATCTTTTTAATAGAATACTAGGATAAATCCCAAGTTTCCATTATGAACATGTTTTTAGGGATAACCCTAATTATTGAAAACAATTCTCCTTTTTATTTTGGTAACTTTTATAGCCACTTTTCTAAGCCTTCAGTGCTCTCCAGCTGGCTTTTATTGGCTTCACACTAAGTTACCTGAAACACGTGTTTAAAATATTTTATCAGCAAGAAATACTGGTGAGTGAATCCCAGTTTAATCAAAACAGGTTTTATCACTCTACAGCATTGAGGGCGGTCTTGCTATTACATTTGTTTCCATCTACTTTAATTACCACCCATGATTCTGTCAACCCGACTTGTGGTCATGTTACTACTCACAATGTAGTAACAAATTTTGTATACAAAACCCCAACATACCGACGATAATTGTAGAATACAAATACTCAATCACTGTTTAATATAGTGTTAATTTAGTGAGGTTTTGTAAAAGCAATTTGCAAAAAGGAGATTACTCACAAAAAGGTTTACACAAAAAAGAGGATTACTCACATTGTTATTTTAGGAAATTTCCTGTGGCTTCCAGGCTATAATCTATAAATTTTAAATAATGCACACGCCTTAGTATATTAACCCAATTTTACATTAGTTATACTCTCTCCGAGACAGAACTCCAACGATTACGTCGGGCAGAGCCTCGACAGCCGTTACGGAGCACTAGATCAATCGGGTAGCGTATCTAATACGTATCCGGGGGTTAAAATACTTACAACGAGTCAGAGCTTCGCTAATTAGGGGGTATTTGGCTATTTTTTCCGCCTACTAGAAGTTTGAGAGGAAGTAGAAAATTGAACGAGTTGAAATGCAGGTCTCGACCCTTTTTATAGCTGTTCGTCTAGTCCGTCGCGCCCCGCGACGGCTTCCACTTCATTCGTCGCGCCCCGCGAGTGCCAAAAAGACGGCGGCAGGTGTTGCTGAGTCACCACAGGTGTTGACACGTGTCCTGCCATGTGGCGGGCTGTGGTGTTGCCGTCTGTTGCTCGGTCGCGCCCCGCGACAGAATAAGATGGGTCTGTCGCGCCCCGTGACGGCCTCTTATTTTTGTTTTTATTTATTATTTAATAAAATAAAGGTATTTCGGGCCTATTTCTCGCATACGGGGTGTATTTAGGACATTTGGGGTGTCTAAAATATTTTAAGGAGGGTTGTTATATCTTGGGTATAACTCCTGGACTGTTCAATAAAAAAATATATAATGCACTCGCATTACGTAACCCAATTCAACTTTATTCCTACGTTACGAGATAGAACCCCAATGAATTTAGTCAGGCAGAGCCTTGACATGCGTTACGGGGCTCTAGATCAATCGGACAGGGTATCAGCGAACATGGGTTAAAACACTTAAAACGGGACAGGGTTTATTATTATTATTATTATTATTATTATTATTATTATTATTATTATTATTATGAAATGAATAATAAAAATAATATAGGTATATTAGAAAGATGGCGAGACAATAGACGTAGGAAAATTTTGAGCAATTGTGAAGTGCATACATTCTGCCTATTTATATTGCCTTCCTAACTTGGACACAAAGTTTCATTAATTGCTTCTGGTTAACAACTTCCGCGTGCCCCTACACGTCCATTTTGATTCCAATTTTTAAGTTTTAGTTATTTTAATATTTTATTATATATATATTACAATTAATTCAGCTGCTTCACTCATTTGGCGTGTATAACTTCTAAAATATGACGTTTTATAAAACAATGAATATGTCATTAGAATGAGAAAATTTGTGTCTACATTTTGAACCAAGTTTCAATAAAAACGGAGTAGGTTCAAATGTACTTTTATAATTTAATTATTAAACGATTCCTAGGCCCGTCTAGGTACTTCATATTTTTAACAGTCAACTTACCCATGATCTATTCGTGTAATAACTTTATTTAAAATTTGAAATTTTGGGAATGTTACATCCTCCCCACCTTGTTTTAAATCTCGTCCTCGAGATTTGGGGTACGATAACTTCTTGGGGTTACATCACGTCTTTTAGTTGGTTATCAGGGTGTCTGGGATAGAATCAAAAGATGAATATAAGGATATCATAGGATAAATGGAATTCAATGGTCTTAAAACTTAGTTTCAGGAATTGATGTTAACTGAATGAGAGAAAATGATACCATTATCAAGGTAACTAAGTTTCACAAGTCAAAAGAGAGATTTGATAGACATAAAATTCGAAATGCAATGATTTTCAGAAATAATAGGATTCAAAGTTAAAAGAGAACTTACTTTGATCGTCAATTAAGGTAGACTAACAATATCAAATGAGAATAGAAGTATGAAAAATGATTTGTCAACTATTACAACAAAAATCAGTAACATTTATTGAAATGGCAGAGATACACCGAAAACACAATAGAATTTAGTGTATCATTGTCTTAATACATAATTGTATCAAGACTACTTGAATGATGAGTCAAACAAATTACGTATGAACTGATATGATTAAGGATATTAATTAGTCCAAGCTACAAATTTACACAGACACCGCAAGGTGTTGTAATGATTGAAAGAATTCAATGACTACGGTGACCGAACGAATTCACCGTTCTTGAAATTGACTGAAAGTTTCAATGAAGTGAATCTGGATATTCAAAAGATAGGGTGTTCAAATGAAGTAAGAAATGAATATTGTAGGATTAATTCAAAGATGAAAGAAATGTTGGAGGTACATTGGTACCTTTATCTTAACACACAGTTGTATTAAGACTAGTTTAGGATAATGAATAAATAAATAGATAAATTCGTACCTCAGGCGTGAAAGGAGTTCTAGTTTCAAAAAAATCGTCACCACAAGGTGTCGTGTTTTAACAAATGATATATCGAAATTGAAAACTTTAAACAACTTTAATATGATTCAAACAATGAGATTACCTGGAATATGATGATCTCAATTCATCATATAGGATTTTGAATTGAATTTATATTGTGAACAAGTTCAAACAATTGAGCTTGGTTTGGACATATTCCAACAATGGATATATGTATTGACAAAAAATCTGGTAAGTAACTTTGAAAAGAAGGGGAGTTTTCCAAGAAATTTGTTGACTTGACTATCAAAAGTCAACATTATGTAATCATATAGATTATCAAAATGAGTATAACGAAATATTTATTAAAACTCATGAATAGATGATCTTTTGAAGGGAATTCACATGCATAACAAGCAATGCACGTACGACATAGGAATTTGTCAAGGGGTGAGACAATTGAGAGTTGGCTCTTATAAAAAAAAAAATAAAGACCTTTTATTGATGAAGTTTTGATTGGAATCACAACTAATACTTAAGCGCAGACAAAACATAAAGGTGTTTATTTTAAAAGTTGTTGTTGCCTCCGGTGTTGTAAACATCTATGCGTTTTCCTTAGCTTCATTGGGGTTGCGATCTTTGTTTTCGGGTGCCTTAGTTAGTTTCGGGCAGTAGGGACGAATGTGGCCTGGATCTCCGCAGTTGAAACAGACGTTAGTTTTCCTTCTACATACTTCCTCTGCATGTCCAACCTTCTTGCAAAAACTACAACGGTGTATTTTCCTAGAATGGCGTCTTTTTGAGCTTTTCTGATTATAGTTGTTGCAAGTAGGTTGCGCGATTGATGATCCCGCTTCTTGGTTCTCATTGGTTTTGTCAGAGCAGAATTCCTTATAAGAGTAGCTATAGGTTGTGGTTTTCTTTCGTTTGGAAGATGGAGTTTTGATACGAATATCATGACTTCCTTTGTTAATAGGGTTAGGTTAAAAGTGATGGGTATGCTCACAACGTAAAGTAGGAGTTTCGTTTATAGGCATAGAAATTTTAATAGCTTCAATAATCGAAGGTATGGCATTCGATATCCCTTGAGCTATTATGTTTTCTATAGTACTTTTGTCCAAAGAGTTTTCATTACCAGCCTGAATTTCTTGATCACATGCTATTTCCTTTGACATCTGAATTACAAACATGTTTAGATATAATTATTACAGAACTAAGCAATTATACAGGCACATTTTTTTTAGCATAATTATAGTCATAGATATCAGTATTATGCGTTGATAATTATATATATTAAGGTATACATATATACATGTTGTATCTTAACATTTTTTTTATCAAAATATAAGGAAAATGTATATTTTATATGTGTTGTTTTTTCTTTTGGTGTAATAGCTTTTCTCTATATTGTTTTAATTTAGTTATATTTCCAGAACTCATGACTGGATAGGTATTCAAAAATAAAGGTAAAAGCTTTATATGAAATTCTGAGATTCTCTATCATTCACCCATTATTGTTCTTTAAGAGGTGGTGCTAGTACATATATCCTTAAGGTATCTTTTAAATTAAACTTGGGTATCAAAATGGATCTTAAGTAAACATGTAGGTTTGTTTCTTCTGATATATAAAAGCTTGTCTTTCTACAGAAGACATTTGATTCTTATATATTATCAAGAAAATTGTATCTTGTATAACATACATATAAATATAAAGTTTTAAAATTTCCTATAATATATATACATATAATATAAATTCATAAGAATCCAATTATATAACTAATTCTTTTAATTATTCTGTTTATTCTTATAACTTTGTTTATTCCTTTATATTAACAAAATAATTTCCATAAGGTTTATGGAACATAATGTTTTGAAACACAAAAAGGAAATTCATTAAAAGGAATAATTTTAATAAAGGTATAAATTTTCTGGATTCTTTTAAAACAATTTAATCTTGACAGGTTGACTTTATTCTGATTGTAACATATTTAGGATTTGAAATTTATCATAACAGAAAATACAAAGTTTAATGTTTTTAAATTTAATATAGTATTATTCTCATTTCAGAATATATAATTTAAATATAATTTAAGAAATGAATTAAACTTATCAAATACTAAAAATTGTTTCTTTTGAGATATATGTACATATATTTTAAACCATATCGTTATACTGTACTAAATGTTTTTGTACATATCTTTATTGCATAGATGAAACATTATTTATGTTATTGATACAAGTTATATAAAATATACATATATCTGATTTACATTCTAAGAAATAGGTTTAGGCTATTTCCGGTTGATATATAGGTATTATTTAATTGAACAGTATCAAGTTGTTAAACATATTTTTGTTTCATAAATATTGTCTTATAAAATATTTAATATCTTCCATTGTATATGTATATATGTGCTTAAGTTTTAAAATCGTCAACTACGAATTACGAACTATAATAATTCTTGTTTATTATTTGTATAAACTAAATTAAGAATTTTGTTTTATAAAATTCTTTTAACATAGCTTTTCTCAAGAGCCAATTATTTTATATTTTTCCAAAATATTATTATTATTATTATTATTAGTTTTAATTTAAAACAGAATTTAATAATATTTAATTTAGTGTATTATAGTAATAATGATGATAAATAATAACAATATATATTAAATACTTTTCTTAGAGAGCGTTTGTGTATTAAGAATTTTCTCTAGCATGTTAATTGTCATCAATATTGACCATACACTTAATTTCTGAATATTACGTAATTTATCAAATTTTGATGAATAATCTACATATTGAATATTTAATAATACGATAAATAATTATATATTGATTTACAAAGTATTTTAATTATTGTATCTAAACAATGCTGAAACATTATATTTTAACAAAATTAATATAATTATACGTTTTATCAAAACCTTGACAAATAAATATCTTTAAATCGAGGAAAACCTTTGGATTATATCATAAATCATAAAATATACTGCTTTAATTGAATAATATTTTATATTATGATATTTTAGTGATATCATACCTAAGGGTGTTATCTTATATCTTTGATTAAGATATTAGTACCAATATCATAATATGATTATAATTTATTTTGAATTGTATTTACATAAATATGTGGGTATGATATATATAACAAAGTTTAATACTATATTATGAATATATCCCCTTTATATATTTATAGCATAACATACTGCAAGATACAAATAGGGGTTACATATCCTGAGAATTTAAATGATATAAAACCATTTAGGTATAATACATATTATTTTAATATTTATTTTATGATATTCAAAGCATCATATCTGAATTGCATTTATTTTACATTAATATTAAAATATTAATATTAACATTCTATTATTATTATTATTATAAAATTTATATTGCATTATGTTCCCATATATACATATGGATATGATAGATATATAAGGTATCACAAAGTTTACTAAGACATGATATTATTAATATATTTATCATTTATATATATATATATATATATATATATATATATATATATAATACAACATAACTGTAAGATACAGATATGAGTAACACATATTGGGAATTCAAAATTCGTTAAATGGCATAAAAATCATGATAGACATATTAAAATTTTATGTTTACAGAATAACACATAAGATATTAATTTTCTAACACAGATGGTTAAGGGTTTAGGTATTGGAAGAATACCTAAAGGGCTTAAACCAGTGGCATAGCTCTGATACCACCTTCTGTCATAACCCCCGTTCCCTAACAACCCAGGAACGGGCGGCCGCGACCAGTTTCAGTGGTATCGGTGTTTATCAATTTGGCAGCGGAAATTTTCATCAGGACTGTAGTTAGGAAATATTTTTATTAGAGTTAAACACCAAAATCTTTTTAATAGAATACTGGGATAAAACCCAAGTTTCCATTATGAACATGTTTTTAGGGATAACCCTAATTATTGAAAACAATTCTCCTTTTTATTTTGGTAACTTTTATAGCCACTTTTCTAAGCCTTCAGTGCTCTCCAACTTGCTTTTATTGGCTTCATACTAAGTTACCTGAAACACGTGTTTAAAACATTTTATCAGCAAGAAATACTGGTGAGTGAATCCCAGTTTAATCAAAACAGGTTTTATCACTCTACAACATTGAGGGCGGTCGCACAATTACATTTGTTTCCATCTACTTTAATTACCACCCACGGTACTGTCAACCCGACTTGTGGTCATGTTACTACTCACAATGTAGTAACAAATTTTATATACAAAACCCCAACATACCCACGATAATTGTAGAATACAAATACTCAATCACTGTTTAATATAGTGTAAATTTAGTGAGGTTTTGTAAAAGCAATTAGCAAAAAGGAGATTACTTACAAAAAGGTTTACACAAAAAAAGAGGATTACTCACATTGTTATTTTAGGAAATTTCCTGTGGCTTCCTGACTATAATCTATAAATTTTAAATAATTCACACGCGTTAGTATATTAACTCAATTTTACATTAGTTATACTCTCTCCAAGACAGAACTCCAACGACTACATTGGGCAGAGCCTCGACAGCCGTTACGGAGCACTAGATCAATCGGGCAGCGTATCTAATACGTAACCGGGGGGTTAATATACTTACAATGAGGCAGAACTTCGCTAATTACGGGGGTATTTGGCTATATTTTCTGCCTACTAGAAGTTTGAGAGGAAATAGAAAATTGAACGAGTTGAAATGCAGGTCTCGGCCCCTTTTATAGTTGTTCGTCCAGTCCGTCGCGCCCCGCGATGGCTTCCACTTCGTTCGTCACGCCCCGCGAGGGCCAAAAAGGCGGCTTCAGGTGTTGCTGAGTCACCACAGGTGTTGACACGTGTCCTGCCACGTGGCGGGCTGTGGTGTTGCCATCTGTTGCTCGGTCGCGCCTCGCGACAGAATAAGAGGGGTCTGTCGCGCCCCGCGACAGCCTCTTATTTTTGTTTTGATTTATTATTTAATAAAATAAAGGTATTTCGGGCCTATTTCTCGCATACGGGGTGTATTTAGGACATTTGGGGTGTCTAAAATATTTTAAGGAGGGTTGTTATATCTTTGGTATAACTCCTGGACTGTTTAATAAAAAAATATATAATGCACTCGAATTACGTAACCCAATTCTACTTTCTTCCTACGTCACGAGACAGAACCCCAACGAATTTAGTCAGGCAGAGCCTTGACATGCGTTACGGGGCTCTAGATCAATAAGACAGGGTATCAGTGAACATGGGTTAAAACACTTAAAACGGGACAGAGTTTTATTATTATTATTATTATTATTATTATTATTATTATTATTATTATTATTATGAAATGAATAATAAAAATAATATAGGTATATTAGAAAGATGGCGAGACAATAGACATAAGAAAATTTTGAGCAATTGTGAAGTGCATACATTCTGCCTATTTATATTGCCTTCCTAACTTGGACACAAAGTTTCATTAATTGCTTCTGGTTAACAACTTCCATGTGCCCCTACACGTCCAGTTTGAGTCCAATTTTTAAGTTTTAGTTATTTTAATATTTGATTATATATATATTATAATTAATTCAGCTGATTCACTCATTTGGCGTGTATAACTTCTAAAATATGACGTTTTATAAAACAATGAATATGTCATTAGAACGAGAAAATTTGTGTCTATATTTTGAACCAAGTTTCATTAAAAACGGAGTAGGTTCAAATGTACTTTTATAATTTAATTATTAAACGGTTCCTAGGCCCGTCTAGGTACTTCATATTTTTAACAGTCAACTTACCCATGATCTATTCGTGTAATAACTTTATTTAAAATTTGAAATTTAGGGAATGTTACATCATCCTTTGGATTCGGAGAATTTTTTAGCTAGGTCTGGAGCATCTGGATGATGATCTTTTGAACTTGATCATCTTTTGGATTTAGAAAGATAGAGATATAAAAGAGAGAGAGAGAGAGAGATAGAGAGAGAGGAGGTTTGTGATGATGGAAATGTATATGAAGAGAGAGAAAGCACAGGTTTGTAATGATATAAAGAGAGAGAGAGAGAGTGAGAGAGAGAGAGTAGACTGTTAAACTTTTCTGGCAGATATGTAAAATGACGTATATACCCTTGTCTTCATCTTTATGCACTTGTGACGTGGCTAAATCCTAGCCACACATGAGGGTATCTTGGGTTTTCTCATCTGGAGAGGGTTTTTCCATTATAATTAGCCTATATATATATAGGGGATGGTTCAAATGAAAACCACTTTTAACGTGAAAACTCGAAAACTAACTAAAAAACACACAAATCTTTTTTTTTTCTTTTTTTTTAATTTTTTTATTAAAAATCGCTAGTTTTTGTATATAAAAAAATATTTTTTTTCATAAAAAAATATTTCTTTTTGTAGTGCACATGTGTAATAATTCACATGTGTGGTGCACATACACATGTGAACTATTACACATGTGCATTACAAAAAAAAATTGAAAAGAAGTTTTTTTATATACCTAAAGAGTTAATTACATAGTTAGTCCCCGTGGTTTGCACAAAGTAACATACTTAGGTACTAATAGTTTAAAATAACATTCTAGGGTATTAACTTTTCATTTTGTAACGTTTGGGGGTATTAAGCTTATTTGTAGGCTTAAAATCACATTCTGTTAGTACCTAAGTATGTTATTTTGTGCAAACCACAGGGACTACCTATGTTATTACCTTAGAAGTTAATACCTCTAAACGTTACAAAATGAAAAGTTAATACCCTAGAAGGTGATTTTAAACTATTAGTACCTAAGTATGTTATTTTGTGCAAACCACAGGGACTAACTATGTAATTAACTCTATACCTAAAATAACGAAAATTGGTATGCAAAAATAAAATTTTTGGTATGTTTTTAGGCTTTTTTAGTTAGTTTTCGAGTTTTCGCGATAACTAGTGGTTTTCATTTGAACCTTCTCCTATATATATATATATATATATATATATAGGGTCAGGATTTAGAGAAAACGGTGAAAAGTGTGAGAACGGTGAGAACGGTTATAGATCGTCAGATTAAAACAATCTATGGACTAAATGACGCGGTGGCGTTTTCGTAAATAACATCACTTTTATTACTCTGGCGTGCTTCATTAAGGGGAAAAAAGTCTTTTGACTTCTCTACACAAAACGCCATCTAATGAAATAAAACGCCATTAAAATTACCGCCTTAACCCTACAATAGCACACACCATCCTAAATCTAAAACGCCATTAAATATAAAACGCCAAACTTAATTATAATAAAATCGTGCCTAAAAAAACCGCCAAAAAACATCTTATATATACAACATCTCAGACATTCAATTAAAACACACAAAAACCTAAACACCATATTTAATATATACCATTCGTCTTAGAAACACCAAAAAAACTCAAACATTAAATATCCTCTAAACCCAAACTTCCATTCAATTTATAACGCCAAAACATACAAAAACATTATTGAGGGTTGTTGTCAATAAAGTTTAACTGTATGGGATGGACAACATTGTCAGAAATCTTTGTTAACTGAGGATTAACAATGTTGTACATCACCATACAACAAAACATTATTGATTTAGCATGATCAAAATTAGAATTTTAAGGTGCTTTTATTTAGTGGTGTTCTTTTCTCTCGGTAAAATGCCAAAAAGATAAAAAATAAACATCGTTCATTGGAAATTCAAAAATTGTTGGCTGAATTGTGTAAACTCAATAACATTTTGCTGCATGAGATGGACAAATATTCTAGAAAAAGAGGCTGATTTCAGACTTTGTGCTTCCACACGGCGACGAAAAAACTACTTCAAAAAACAAAAATCAAAATAAATCATATGAAAGTCGAAACAACCAGTAAAGATGCTTCAAAAGAAGAAAGAGACTTGTGACAGTGAAGATTTGGAAGATCAGTTGTTTATATATATATATATTAGTAATTTTCTTTTTCAGTTGATTGTTATATAATAACAACGCCATATGTAATAAAAACGCCACACATTCAAATGCTTGTCAAAACGCCATCATGCCATAAAACGCCCCAAAAACTCCCAAACTATAATAAAATTACTTTGGACAAGTATTATAAAATACCCAAAAATTAAAAAATAAAAAATAAAAACCAAACTTGAAAATGTAACTAGAGACAGTAATTACAAAAACAGTAAAACTGAGAGACGGAAATTTTTTTATATTAGAATCTAAAACGCCAAACTTGAAAGATGGGACGTGTTACAGACTTCAGAGATAAAAGCTATCAAAAACAATAATTTCAAACAGTAACTGAAACGACGAATAGTTTATTATAATAATGCAACGCATAACCTACGCGCCAAAAAGACATCGTATAAAATGATACCTCTCAGCAACTTCCATTTAATCAAACACAAAAAAAAACAAACGCCAATACTACTAAATACCACTCACTGTAAAAATGCCAAAAATTAAAAAAATAAAAGATAGCTAATATGCTTTCATGGATATTCAGTATTGTTTTTCGTGAAGTTTCACTGAATAGATTGTTAGATCAGGAGAGTAACTCAGTAAGATGTTTCTGCATGAGATGGACAAATCTTTAAGAAAAAAGATACTGATGACAATCGTATGTCATTTTGTGTTCTTTGTTCTTGAAGAAGGCTTGTATGAGGAGAAAAAATCAATGACACTGAAGAGTACAATGATTATAAAGATGAAGATCAAGATGAAGAAAAAGCGAAAAACCCACCCGCACGTCATAGATCTATGTCCCCAAATATCCACAAAAAGCCACTTCAACAGACGAGCAGGCAAAATAATCAAACCGATGGGTTTGTTAAGTTTTACATAAAACGCCATATATTTGGTGACAGTTCTTGTACTATTAAAGAAGAGAGAGACTGATGACAGTGAAGATTGTGAAGAGATATCCAATTAGGATTTTTAACTTATTTTCTTCGCTTCTATTTTTTTCCCTGTGGTTGTAATATAATTTTACAATTGTAAAACGCCAAGATACCACAAACGCCAAAATGAATATAAAAAATAATAGAACAATGGGCCATCTTGTCTAAAACGCCTTAAAAACGCCATTCAGAGAGATTTTCTGACCCCCTAGGGTTCCAATGGCATACGATTTGAAAAATGCTATAAACGCCAAAATGTTAATACAATGAAACCATTAAAATGCCATTAATTATTGAATTTGGTTAACGCTGAAAATCTTAAACCCCAAAAATAAAACAATATTGTGAAAAGCGGAACTGGAAAAACAGAAGATAAAATGACAAAAAATCCCATACGCCCTAATTATATCGCGCGCCACATGTTGGGCCAGGATGCGTTCTCATCGTTCTCACACTTTTAAGCATTTTCTCCTGATCCTGTTTCTATACACACACACACACACACACACACACACACACATATATATATATATATATATAGGCCATTTAACGTACAATAGGGCTTATCGTACATTACGTACGCGATAACCCCAGCCGTCAGATCTTCATCTACCATGTGATTTCATATCTCCATGCGAACTGTACGAACTATGCGAATTCAATCTTCCACATTCGATTTTATCCATCTACACACCCCATGCCATGTGACAACCCGCACTAAACCAGGTATCCGTACAACTTAATTAATGATTAATTACTACTTGATTACTGTGCCTGTTTGAACTAGCTGATAAACTGCTACTTGCATACTGATACATGCACTTACTTGCATCATACTTTATTTGCTGTCACTACATTAATTACATACTGAACCCTAGTGACAAACATGATGCACAAAAAGCACAGTAGCACTAAACGGATACACGGCGAACATGCTGATATGACCAGCATCAGGCAGACACTGCCTCTAAGGCCTGTTAAGAGCCTCAAATATTTTTGGCTACACTGGTAGTGAGTGTAGGGATATAAGGGTTGTGGTACCGCGTCTCTAGGAATAAGATACACTGATTCGGATGTGCCTAAAACATACTTTAAGTACCAAACACAGCACTTTAATAATTAATCCAGCTTCTAGCTGACTAGTAAAGTGCCAGGACATGAGAAAATAACACTAGACACTTTCTAAAGTGTCGGGAAAACAAATTGTGTCACTAAAAATAACAATAACGACACTTTAAAGCTTTTGTAACGCTTTAACGGATTACTATCCAACCGGACACCCGGACTTTACCCGGAACATGAAAATATTACTATTTTCACTAATTATATTTTTCTGAGCCAGTTAGGGTCCCTGATTACCCTAACACCCGCCATAACGTGTAACATATTAGTAACGGGGTTAATTACTTAACTTAACTTGGTTTAACATAACCATTCCCTAACTACCTAGTTTGGATCGAACCAACCCCCCACCCCCATCATAACCGGCCCCATAACTAGGGGAACACACAAGTACTTGGTGGATTTGTTGAAGGATTATTGTCTAATATCACCTAGACATATTACCCATTGGGTAATAACATCTAAATGGTTTATAAATACTAGAGATTACCATCACTAATCACATAACTCACAACACCACAAAAATTACTCTCTCTTCTCTTCTCTACCTCTCGGCCGAACCCCCTCCACTACACCACCACATTTTCGACTTTGGTTCTTGCAATTTCATCATCATACACACTTCACAAGTCGCATATTAGGAGCCTCGGAGCAAGCGGAACACGAAGGACCTCTACCGTTAGCTTTTATCCACGCATTTTTCATCAAAGATCTTCCCTAGCCCCGAGCTAGAGGTATAACATTTAAAACTTGTTTTTACACTCATCTAAAGTGGTTAAAAGGAATTTTGTCGGTGAAATATCGTTAACTTATGTTTTGATGCATTAAAGTCTAGTAAAAACTATAAAAGTGGTGGTTAATAACACATGTGTTGTGTAAAAGTTGTAGTATTTGGAATTTGTGTTTATCTAGACCCGATCTATGATGTGGTAGCTCGGATCTCCGTTTAACCCGACTTTGTAAGATCATGTATCTTCACATAAGCTCGTTTTTGGTTACCGCAAGGGTTAAAAGGCGAAACTCTACCACACAAGATGCATGAACTTGTGTAGAAATATTTTACTTGTGTAAAAGTAATTTAACTTGTACAATGGAGTTTAAAACTAGCAGATCTACGTATCTGCAAGTGGTATTTTTGAAGAACCACACATTTAAGAAACCATGTATTTTAAAGAAAGGATCTTACACTAACAAACATGATTTTTAAACCACGAGTGTGTAGACACTTGTGAAATGAAAAGATCCGACAAATAACTATTTTTGGGAAAAATGACTAGAAGTTGTAAAGATGGATTTCTCTAGTCACAAGGTTTTTACGAGATCAAAGTTACTTTATATAAAGATCTACATATATAAAGGGGATTTACACCATAGATTCGGAAAAACTACAAGTTCATGCGATTATGCGATTTACATACTTGTCGACTAGTTTGATGTGTCGGAAATTGTTTGATTGAATAAAGAAGTTGTTGAATTGATTTGTTAAAAGAAAATGATACGCTTGAAAGCGTGGCCACCTCCAGTTACAGAGGAAACTCTGGCGAAATTTTCTAAAAACCTAACACTTAGAATTATTTACACAACAAGTGTTAGAACTATTTTTGGACATATTTTCAAAACATAAATTTCGCCGGCACTATATTTTACTAAATATTCGGAGGTGGGGTTTTCACAAAGATTAACGTGATAAATATATTTGTCACAACACTGTTTATGATTATTTTGTGAAATACATAAATATTATTTTAGAGTGAAAATAATATTTACAAGCGTTAATGATTCCAAAACTTTTCGAACGCTTCCACAAACATATAAGTTACACCGGTAATTACATTACCACAAGATTGATAAAACGTAACTTACGCACATGTATTGTATCCCCCATCCTTGGGAAGAAGAATAACTACCAAGTGTATACGGAACATAAACACGAAATAGTTGTCTAACTATTTCCCAAAGACATAAACTGTAAAGCTAAGGCACGGCCGTCCGTCTAATAGAATTAGCACTTGTAGGTCGTTGCACAGCTTACTGTATTGGAGACACTTGGTAGAGACGCGCATTCACTGTGAGTTCATGTCCCCCTTTTCTCTAACTGTTTTCAGTTTACTTAACTGCGGGGGTGAAATACATGTTACTATGATTTACGAGTACTTTACAACGGTATGTTTAACGTAAGGAGGTGTTATACGATCATGTGAGTGGATAGGAACAACATGGGGCCATTAGTCCTCATGGAGGGACCGAGGGACAGGAGCGGTAGATCTATCTGGGTGTAGCGAGCCCAGCCCCCGGCCAAACTAGAAATGGACCGTGGGGTGACTTTGTCCACATACTTTGCCGTGGCGAAATCTGCTAGGTTTGAGTCTCCCTATTTGCACTTCACATATGTCAGTGGCCTTGCAAACCATTGGTGATCACAAGTCCTCTTACACTGCTACATACCACAACTATTTTTATGCTCACAAGTGTTTTACATACTCACTTACACATGAACTCGCTCAACATTATTGTTGATTTTTCAACTCACATGTATTTCAGGAAATTAAACGGATCTGGCACGGTATGGAACGTTTTCCGCTGCATTTGTCATGGAGTCATCAGGGTTTAGGGGATGTGTCTCTTTCCTGGACAAGACACAGTCCTTAAACCACGTTTATGTTATGTTATAAGTTGTAATGTCTACTGAACAAGGTTATGGTTGTATGTTAAGACAATGGTATTGTGTTTGATTTTCAAAACTTAATGGATGACTTGCATGGTTTTTAATTCATATAGCTTGTTATGATTAAGCTATGGTATTAAGAAGTCACACCAAAATTAACCACGCTTCCGCAAAGCCAGGGTGTGACATGCCATTTTTCACATTACCCCATGCTAACCATTTTTCACATGCGATATTCAATCTTCCACAAGCGATTCTACACAGCCCATTCCATTTTTCACATTACCCCATGCTAGCCATTTTTTCACATGCGATATTCAATCTTCCACATGCGATTCTACACACCCCATGCCATTTTAGCCATTTTTTCAAATGCGATATTCAATCTTCCACATGCGATTCTACGCACCCCATGCCATTTTTCACATTACCCCACGCTAACCATTTTTTCACATGCGATTTCATTTGCATGGGATTTCAAACATCCGATTACATTGCATTTTCAAGCCATGCGATTTCATTTGCCTTTTTGTCACACCACGATATTTCCACCTATTACCGGTGGGCCCGGTGGGGAGTATCGTGACGTAGTTGATATTATCATAGTCAATCAATCAAAGTTTAATGCACAGCGGAAGTCTAAAAGTAACTTATACAAACCGGGTTAAAATTAACATAAAATATTACACAACCGATTGTAAGTGGATCCACAGGTGGATCAAAGCAAAAGAAGTATTTTTCAACAGACTTAAAGTGATAAAAGCTTGCAAGACTCTTTATTTATTCACTCAGGAGTTCCAGCCATTACGCTTAGTACCTGCACTTAACCTTTTTGAAAATACGTCAGTTTACACTGGTAAATACAATTAACTGACTCTTTTTGAAAACATATAAAAATTAATTTGGATGCACAAGGCATAAAATCTTTTATAACTTGGGAAAATTATTTAAAAATAATCCTGTATACAGATTTACATGTTTGTCGTCCATTCAGGACCCGGTTAGAAGAGCCAGATTAGATTAATAGACACACCACAAGTATAAGCCCACAAGAGAGTGAGATACCGTTTATACATACGCAACTGTCAGGTGTATGCCTACACCCCGTGCTTAAGTCGTGACCATTTCTAATAAATGAGCCGAGGATATCCAAGACATGGTCATTAACCCCCCAAAGGCATTGCATCAAACAAAACAGATTAAAACGGGTTATGTAAATGTATCAATCACAATCCGATTTAAATAACTACATACCTGACCAAGCGGTATTATTATAATACCGTATCCAAGCCCGTATAACGAAAAGTAAGTTAAAAGTATTTACCTGAGCAAAAATATAATTTTTATCCCAGCCGTATATCAAATCAGCAAGTACGGTAGCTTTTACTGGGCTCCTAAATCTGGAACGAAGGTTTTAATAACCTATTAGATTCCTAACGGGTCTTATTTAAGTTATAACTTAGACCGGTTAGTTTTAAGGAAAGGTTTACGGTTCAAAACGCACGATTGAGCGAAGACCGGATTAGAATGTGATTTAGACCCGATAAGTATGAAGACTTGTATAAAATGGGTAAACTAAACACATTCTGGATTTTGAAGTAAAAATGATAAGGTTTGACCCGTTTTGGTTAATTTATGCAAACTAGTTACATAAACCGTACCGAACGTGAATATGCTTAATGGGTAACCAAATGATTCATGTACAGGTTCCATAAGTTAATATGCTTAAAATATGTTATGATATCAGTAGGATATCTTCCATTATACCCAAAATGAATTTAAAATCAATTTAAGCCCCGTAAGGGTATTTTGGTCATTTTAAAGTTTATAAAAGAGGTTAAATATTAATTTGAGGTTCTGGTCTAAAATAATCAATAAAAACATTTATTTTAATAAGTTATATTAGTAAGATATTATATATATGTGAAATTTATCATTTATGACCAAACTATGCACCGCAGGGGCATTTTGGTCATTTCACATATGCTATAAGGGTCAAGTTTGGAAATCTAAGTTCAAAACTTTTACTTACTGTTTAAGTATAAAAATTTATTCATAACATCAGTAGGTAACAAGTCGTAGGTGCTAAATATGCTTTTAAACCATACTATGCGCCTAAATCGCATAAAAGTCGGTATTTGACGGTATTCGGGTTGATTTAGGAAATCTGAGATTTTGATCAACCTCTACTATATAAATAATTTATTTAATGTATAAAATCAGTAGAAAAAGGTTTGACATGTAAAGGATGTGTAAAACTCATTTTATTAGCAAAAAGGGCATATCCGTCAATTACCGAGTCTATACAAGAACCCTATGTTATGATCAGTTTAAAATTTAACAAAAATTTTCAAAAATCCCTAAATATTATATCTTAACAGTAGGTGGCAAGTTTGGTGTCAAAATTTGGGTTTAAATAGGTTTTATGCCAAAAATGCCGTTTAATTAATAAAAAGCTTTCATTTTACGATTTCGCGCATAACTTCTATTTTAGACCACAAACTATGTCAAATTTTTAGGACATACTTAAATATCAGTAATAAAGGTTTTTTCCCCTTACATTTTCAAAAATCTTGTTTTAATATCAAAAGGGCATAATTGTCAACTTTTAAGCATTTAACGGAAACATGCAATGAACTAGGATTTCTATGGAACCAAGTTGTATAACCACAGAGGGTTATACTAACCTATAATATGGTCCTAAAGGAACCCTAATGCATATCTAAACTAAGTTAATCAGTTTAGAACTGAAAGTCAAAGCAAAAGTCTACTTTTGCGACTTTCGGTTTCGAACCGAGCCTAAACTCAGAATTGTCGGGTTGAACATGTCTAAACATGTTCTTATATTTTTTTACCAAGTTATTTTAGTGTTACAATATGTTCCATAACTTCAGCATTATCAGTTATGAATTATTTTGCAAAAACAGTCCCGTTTGACTTTTCGGTTAATTAGTTTGACCCAACAATTGACTGAGATAACGTGATAATTAGGGGGTACCCTTTTAAAGGTTTAACACCTACATAATTACTAACACATAGCCGCTTTCAATTCGAATAATGGCTGGACCGTTTGTGATTAATCACAAAGTCAAAGTAGAATTACGTCAACTTTGACTTTCGGTTATTACACTAATGAAAACTTAATTACAGAGGCTAAGTACACTTACAAGAGTCCTTAGCACGAATATTAAGACTAAGAGAGATTCCTTCCAAGGTAGGATGCTCCAGGGAATGATTTAAAAGCTTAGAACTTGAAGAGATGTTTGAGAGTTATGAAAATTGAACTTGCAAGTGAAAATGGCTGCCAATCTTCACCTATTTAAACTAACCGGGGGTGCCACCAGATCAATACAGGTGTTATGGTTCTTCTATGATCATCACATGTGTCCAAAATGGTTTTTAAAACCATCAAACAGTCCCTAGATTCGATCAAAACCATGCAAAGGTGAAGAGAAGGGCAGAACCTGAACCTGTGCATGGATTCTGCCCAGATCTTGCCATCGCGCTGTGCCACGACAGAAAGGGACCCCTGTGGCGCGACGCCACCACATGTGTTACCAGCAATTCAAGTTTCAAACTTGACACTTTCACCCCCTGAACCTTTTAAAACGCAATATCTTTCATTTTAAGCACATTTAACCCATATCTTCCATATTTTTATGATCCATGAGATATAACCAAACATCGTTAGGTCCGGTTTCGTTAAACGATAACCGAAAACACAAGTTTTGCCTCGTTGACGCTTTAAACCCCTTAATTACGAAAGTTAACGTATTTATCAAACGATATCGAAACCTTGTGAAATTTTCGTCACTTATTCTTGGAAGTACAATTAATCGTTACATGGCTTCGGGTTCATTAAAAGGTCACTCAGAGGTATTACTTTAACATGTTGACACATTTAACCCTCGCGTCTTGTAAACTTTCACTTTCTTCCACCGACGGTTTCATACGTTTCATAATTTATTCGTTTAAGGGCATAAACATCGTGTAGGGTCTTTGAAAGGAAAAGTTTTCAAATGTTGAAACTTTGGATCCTCTTACACACATACTTTCTTTGTTTGTCAACTTTAGTCCCTCGTAATCAATTCGTTACACGTTTAAAGCTCATGACACGTGTCGATACTATATTGGACATGATTTTTGCGAGGTGTTACATCCTCACCCCCTTAAAAGAAATCTCGACCTCGAGATTTACTAAAATAAACGAGGGTACTTCTGTTTCATTGTGGATTCAACCTCCCACGTGTGTTTTGGGCCTCTTCGGGCATCCCATTTTACCTTCACGATCGGCACATGCTTTCTTCGAAGCTTCTTAACCTGTCGATCCTCGATCGACAAAGCTTTTTCAACAAACTTCAAGCTCTCATCTATCTGCACGTCCTTATGCGACATTGCTAGCGACTCATCGGCTAGACATTTCTTTAAGTTGTAGATGTTGAACACATTATGTATTCCACTGAGCTCTCTGGCAGATTTAACTTGTAAGCCACAGTTCCGACACATTCGATGATCTCGAATGGTCCTATGTATCTTGGGCTAAGCTTGCCCTTTTTGCCAAAACGCATCACCCCTTTCCAGGGTGATACCTTAAGTAGCACTTTATCACCAACTTCAAACTTTAAAGGTTTGCGCCTCATATCCGCATAACTTTTCTGCCTTTCCCTGGCAGCCTTGAGACGATCACGGATCTGAACAATCTTGTCCGTCATCTCCAGGACTATATCAGGTCCTGATAGTTGGACATCTCCAACTTCCGCCCAACAAACTGGCGTTCTACACTTTCTTCCGTACAAAGCTTCGAAAGGTGCTACTTGAATACTCGAATGATAACTATTATTGTACGAGAATTCAATTAAAGGAAGATGGTCATCCCAACTTCCACCCAAATCAATAACACAAGCTCTGAGCATATCCTCGAGTGTTTGTATCGTGCGCTCGCTTTGCCCATCCGTCTGAGGATGATATGCAGTGCTGAAATTTAATCGAGTGCCTAACGATTGCTGAAAGCTTTTCCTAAAATGCGATGTGTATCTTGTACCCCTATCAGAGATATTAGACACTAGCACTCCGTGAAGAGATACAATCTCATCCACGTACAGCTGAGCTAGCTTGTCGGAGCTGTGAGTTTCTTTAATCGCCAAGAAGTGGGCTGACTTGGTCAACCTGTCGACTATAACCCAAATTGTCACACCCCCAAAATTCCACATGCGGAATCACCACGGGACGTGTGACGTACCAGGATCCAAGCTGTCACGGCCCTCGACCCGGTTTGACCCGTTTCAGGAGCCGCGGCAGAAAATACTGCGGTATTGATTTAATTTGAGTTTAACAGCGGAAACAGGATCGCTTAAAGCTAAAACTTTTTCCCCGATTATTTTATTTCACAATTCGGGATAAAACCCCGATAATTTACAATAGTATGTTTTTACTATAAATCGTGATATTACAAAAGCATTTATTTATTTTATATTGAGCCACTATCAGTAAGCTTGAAATGCTTCCCAGTACTTTTCCTGAATTACAACAGATCACCTGAAACATGTTTGAAAAAGGTTTTGTCAGCGGGAAATACTGAGTGAATCATTCTATTTACTAAAATGACACCTTTGTTATAATATACAGTATTAAGAGCGATTACAATGTTTCTGATATCAAGCCAATTACCCACGGTACTTGCCACTCGACCCATTGGCCCATTCGTCCAATGGTGTCTGTGACTATGGTCATATCCCCCACTGGCTGCCCCAATGGTGACGATTATCAAGTAATGTATACAAAACCCCACATACCGGCTGTAACTTGGTGATTACAAAGACTTAATCCCCGTAATTATAACTTTAAATAAAACATGATTTTGTAAATAGATTTGATAAAAAGAGAGAATGACTCACATTGCTGATTTAATATGATCAGAGTCTAATCTATGATTTAGCCTTGTTAACCTAATATAGATAATGCACACAAAACTGGGTTAGTAATCAATCCAGCAATTACGATAATTTACGAGATCAAATTATCACAATGAATGTCAAAATGCAATACTTTGTCCATCGAATTAACGATGATCCATTGAATTAACAATGAATGACAATGTATAATACTTTACCCATCGAATTAACGATGATCCGTTGAATTAACAACGAACGATAAAGTATAATACTTTACCTATCGAATTAACGACAATCCGTCAAATTAATGACGAACGATAAAGTATAACCCTAATGTGGGCGGCATTTAAACATGCATTGGATATCTTGATCGTCGGATAATTGAATCGTAGTAGCGATTGTGCTAATACCCTGTTTTGTAGCAGAATTTCGATACCCGGGGGTATAATTTCGGAATAACAGAACGTAAGCAGTGTATTTGTGAGAATTTGGTCGACGTAAAATGTTCAGGAAACGAATGCCAATGTCTGCTATTTATAGGTAAAATTTTTCTAGCTTACGGACCGTAAGCTTGTCAACGTTGAGGTCCGTAGAGCACCATACGGACCGTAAGGTTGAGAGTGTTGCGGTCCGTATGGAATCAAAATAGGCTATAGGGTAGCCACGACTGAAACTAGCTTTGCTGAGTTAAAATTTTCGAAATTCAGTAACTTGACAACGAATTTTGAAGATAATTATCAACTAGGGTTTACCCCCCTTGAGTTTTAGGGGCCCTAATCCTGATTCTGAAAATTATGAAAATTTCAGGGTTTGTTCAGAATCACTTGGGTCTCTCAATTAGGGTTTCCTTTTTGACTAATTAATATAATAAGTATGACTTTTGATGAGAGTTGTTACATTCTCCCCACCTTAAGAAAAATCTCGTCCTCGAGATTTACTGGAACAAGTGTGGATACTTTTTCTTCATTTCTGTCTCCAGTTCCCAAGTGTATTCAGCTCCTCTCTTTGAATCCCGCTTTACTTTGACTAAAACTAGTCGTTTGTGCTTGAGAAATTTGATCTTTCGATCCTCAATTTGAATAGGTTTCTCAACAAATTTCAACTTTTCGTTTACCTCTATATCTCGAAGAGGTATTACCAGAGATTCATCTGATAAGCATTTCTTGAGATTGGATACATGAAATACATTATGTACTCCAGATAATTCTTCTGGTAATTGTAAACGATAAGCTACTGGTCCTATACGTTGGATCACTGAAAATGGTCCTACGTACCTTGGACTTAGCTTTCCTTTCTTTCCAAATCTGACTACTCCTTTCCAAGGAGAAACTTTCAATAGTACTCGGTCTCCAACTTGGAATTCTAATGGCTTGCTTCTATTGTCTGCATAACTCTTCTGGCGATCTCGAGCAGTCTTCAATCTTTCCTTGATTTGAGTAATCTTATCAGTTGTTTCTTGCACTATTTCAGGTCCTGATAACTGACTTTCTCCTATTTCTGCCCAGCAAACTGGGGTTCTGCACTTTCTTCCATACAGTGCCTCGAATGGAGCGGTATCAATGCTTGAATGATAACTATTGTTATAGGAGAATTCAATTAATGGTAAATGATCATCCCAACTTCCACCAAAGTCTATTACACATGCTCGGAGCATGTCCTCTAGAGTTTGGATTGTCCTTTCACTTTGTCCGTCTGTTTGTGGATGATATGCAGTACTCAGGTTTAGTCGAGTTCCCATAGCTTGCTGGAAACTTTTCCAGAAATGGGAAGTAAAACAACTATCTCTATCCGAAACAATGAAGAGTGGAACTCCATGTAAGGATACAACTTCATCTACATACAATTTAGCCAGTCTTTCCATACTAAAGGTTTCTTTCATAGGTAGAAAGTGAGCTGATTTGGTTAATCGATCCACAATTACCCAAATCGCATCATTACCTTTTCTGGTTTTGGGTAACTTAGTAACAAAATCCATTGTTATAAGCTCCCATTTCCATACTGGCATTTCTAACTGTTGTAGTAATCCTGAAGGTTTCTGATGTTCTGCCTTAACTTGTGAGCAAGTAAGACATTTAGAAACATAACTGGCTATGTCCCTTTTCATTCCTATCCACCAGAAATTCTTCCTTAAATCTTGGTACATCTTATTATTTCCTGGATGCATAGTGTACCTAGATTTATGAGCTTCTTCTAAAATCTTAGGTCTTAAGTCTCCATTCTTAGGTACCCAGATTCTACTTTTATGGAATCTCCAAATTCCATCTGCTCCTTGTTCTAATTCCTTGATTCGTCCTTTCATTCTTTCAGCATCATCCTTGATTGCTGTAGTTTGAACTTTCTTCAATTGTTCCATTAAATCTATTTGTAGATTTAATCTGAGAGCACGAACCCTTCGTTGTTTCTCATAATACTTACGACTTAAGGCATCTGCAACTACATTCGCCTTTCCTTCGTGATACTGAATATCACAGTCGTAGTCACTTAAAATTTCCATCCATCTCCTTTGCCTCATGTTTAACTCTTTTTGCCCAAAGATATATTTTAAACTCTTATGATCTGTATAGATAGTAAACTTACTTCCATACAGATAATGTCTCCAAATCTTAAGGGCAAAAATTACGGCTCCTAATTCTAAATCATGAGTCGTATAATTCTCTTCGTGCTTTTTCAACTGCCTTGATGCGTACGCGATTACCTTTTTGCGTTGCATAAGCACACATCCATAACCTAATTTTGAAGCATCACAATATACTTCAAAATCTTCAGTTCCTTCTGGTAAGGCTAAGATTGGTGCATGGGTTAGTTTCTGTTTCAAAATCCTAAAGGCTTCTTCCTGTTTAGATCCCCATTCAAACTTAGTGGCTTTACAGGTTAACTTAGTTAATGGTACGGCTATCTTGGAAAAATCCTTAATAAACCGTCTATAGTACCCAGCTAAACCTATAAAACTTCTAATTTCCATTGCTGTTTGTGGAACCTTCCACTTGGTAATTGCCTCTATCTTAGCAGGATCTACATGAATACCTTCATGATTCACCATGTGTCCTAAAAATTGTACTTCCTTTAGCCAAAATTCGCACTTCGAGAATTTGGCGTACAACTTTTCTTTTCTTAACAAAGTTAAGAGTGCATGAAGATGTTCACAATGCTCTGTCTGACTTTTGGAATAAATAAGTATATCGTCTATGAAAACAATTACAAATTTATCCAAATACGGTTTACAGATCCTATTCATCATGTCCATGAATGCTGCAGGTGCATTTGTTAACCCGAAGGGCATGACTGTAAACTCGTAATGACCATACCTAGTTCTGAAAGCAGTCTTAGGTATGTCTTCTTCTTGTACCTTCAATTGATGATATCCAGAGCGTAAATCTATCTTAGAAAAATATCTAGCTCCCTGAAGTTGATCAAAAAGATCATCAATCCTAGGTAATGGATATCGATTCTTAATTGTAACCTTATTCAATTCCCTATAATCGATACACATTCTCATTGAACCATCCTTTTTCTTCACAAACAACACTGGCGCTCCCCAAGGGGATGAGCTA
Source organism: Helianthus tuberosus (assembly GCA_030545235.1). Lineage (NCBI taxonomy): Eukaryota > Viridiplantae > Streptophyta > Magnoliopsida > Asterales > Asteraceae > Helianthus > Helianthus tuberosus. Next base: position 28,093,417 of record CM060432.1, read on the forward strand.
GGTTGTATGAATCCTTTACTTAGTAATTCATCTAATTGCTTTTTCAACTCTAACATTTCTGTGGGTGCTAACCGATAAGGTGCCTTGGCTATCGGTGTAGTTCCTGGAATTAAATGAATTCTAAATTCTACTTCCCTATCTGGAGGTAATCCTGGTAAATCTTCTGGAAATATATCAGAGTATTCCGATACTACTGGTATTTCCTTAAGATCTTTTCCCTTAGTGCTAATGATTACTGAAATCATATACACTATTCCTTGTTTTCGTTCATAATTAGCAACTTTCATTACTGATATGAACTTCATGGGTTTCCGTGGTTTATCTCCTGTGATTCTAATCACTTTTCCGGTAGGTGATTGAATTTCTATAGAATTCTGATCACAAAGGATTCTAGCATGGTTGGCTACTAACCAATCCATTCCTAATACAACATCAAATTCAGCTAAATTCATCGGCAATAGTCTTGCAGAGAATTTATGTCCTAAAAGTTCTATGTTTTCTTCTTGCAACACTTTATCTACTTTAACTGAATTTCCGTCTGCTGTTTCAATGGTAAAAATCTGCCTAGTATTGGTTAAAGGTAAACTAAGAGCTTGACAGAATGAAGTATTTATAAAACTTTGGTTTGCACCAGAGTCAAATAATACTTTTGCATATACGTTGTGAACTAGGAACGTACCCGCTATCACATCTGGAATAAGTTCGGCTTCTTGGGTGGTCAGCTGAAATGCCCTAACATTCTTCTTAGTAGTTCCTTCTGTCGTCTTTGGTTTGTTATCTACTGGTTTGACCAATTTAGGACATTCTGTTTTATAATGCCCCGCTTCTCCACAGTTAAAACAGATTACTGTTTTCTTTTTGCAATTCTCTTCACGATGTCCTACAGCTTTGCAAAAATTGCAAGTAATATCGCACCTTCCAAAATGCTTCTTTTTGCATTTCTTGCAGAATGACGGACCTGGAGATTGCCCTGTTCCTTTTCTCTTGAAGCTGTTATTATTACCCACACGAAATCCTTGGGTAATTTTCTGAGCTAGTGCCTTCTTCCTATCTTCATCTCTTGTGCGCACCAATTCATCGGTCAGAGTGTTGGCTAATTCTACCGCATCATCAATAGTGCGAGGTCTCGCAGCTTTAACAATATTGCGGATTTCGCTAATTAGCCCCTAAATATAGCGAGAAATAAGTACCGGTTCTGGCGAAGCCAGTGTTGGCACCACTCTTGCATATTCGAAGAATGTCGAGGTATAACCGCGACAATCCACACTCATCATCCGATGATTTAGAAATTTATTCGCCATCTGTTCCTTCTCATACTCGGGACAGAATTTTCTTTCCACCAAACCTTTAAATTCTTCCCAAGTCATAGCATAAGCTATTGCTCTTCCTTTTGATTGTAACACAGTATTCCACCACTCGAGTGCTCCTTCTTTGAACAGATTGGACGAATACATGACTTGATCATCTTTACCACATTTACTTATTGCAATGACTGCTTCGGTTTTCTCTAACCAACGCAGTGATGCAGTTGCTCCTTCATTGCCTGCAAATTCAGTGGGTTTACAAGCAAGGAATTCTTTGAAAGTGCAACCAGGCGTTGCAGTTTTCATTTTCTTGGTCAATGGAGCTTGATGTGGTTCCTTATTATGGTTATCATGCTTATTGCCTCCATTTACACTATTACTGAAGTTATCTTCAGTAATCTGTTTGCTCGGAACAAGTTGTTGTGGTTCGGGTGGATTCTTTATAGCAGCGACGAATGCTGGAATAGCATTGGCTATCCCTTGAGCCACAATGTTTTCGATATCTTGCCGAGTCATATATTGATCTCTGGAATGTTGTTCAGAATGATTAACTTCATTAATAGGTTCATTACCACTGTTTGCCATCTGATAATGTATATATATAAATTTTATTAGTAACTGACAAATAATAATTATATACAAATAATCAGAAATTGCATAATACAGATACAGTCAAAACAATCGATATTTCGATTTTATTTATATATATCTATCATAACATGCATTATTACTCACAGATATCATACAGAGTTTTATTGATTATTTACAGACTAACTTGATTAGTACTATTATACAACTATCATTTTATCCTTGTTACCATCTTTCGTCACTTGTTGTTAAAAACGCATTTCTCTCTCGTCGTACTTCCAAGCAATCTGTCCACCTATCTCCCTCATTCTATTTCCCATGTCAAACAACTCTTCGCCAAAGTGGCGGAGTTCGGCCATGTTTTCAGTGCTCATGGGTGGATTAGGTAATGGTTCTGGATCGAATTGTGGAAGAAAAGAGTATGGATCATTGACAATATTTTGAAATTGCCAATCGTTTGTCCACCATTCGTCCATTCCTATGGGTTGGGAATGAACTATTGGATCAGGAATTGCTGCTGGTTCCCAATTCATAGGGAATTGGTTTTCAATAGGGTAGGTAAAAAGATTTGTCTGGACAGGCTGAATTGTCTCACAGTTTTCCAACAGAAAATCTATTTCATCTTGAAAAGTTCTTTCCTGGGTTGGATTGGAACTCTCCCCAATTTCTCTCTGAGCTGGTATAGACCCTTGCCCAACTTCCATTATTACTTCTTTAGTAATTTCCTCCATTTGTATTTCTATCTCCTTACCCTTCTTTTTCTCTCCAGTTTCCATTTCTTGTGATTTGGAATTCTCTCCGGTTATGACTTCTTTTCCCTTTTTCAAAGGATTATTTATTTTGGGCAGTTTCTTGGCTGGCTTCTTCTTACGGATTTTCCTCCATCCTACATAAGTTCTTTTCTTTTGTTTCGGCTTGCTCAAAAGTGGAACCTTGAATTCTACTGGTTGTTCAATATCGGGATAGTAGCTAATATATTCTTTGGAAGCTTCGACAGTTACGGGATACAGATTAAGATTCTGGAAATCTTCGGTTATCTCACTCATGCTGATGTAGCATATATGCAAAATGCATAAAATACTAAGTTAAAATTTACAAATAACTTTGTAATTTATTTCATACTGTGTACTAGTTGATTACAAAGATAACTAACAACATACTCAGTTTTCAAATTTTATTTATCACACAAGGTTTCTAGATTTATGAGAATAGGGTGCTAATCTTTAAAGATTTATATTTTCTGCTACGGTGGCTAGCATATATAAATTAGCCCATTTCTCATCTAGTTTATCTTCCCAAGGTGATTTATCAATTAATTCTTGAGTTTCCCGTTTAATCCTCTTTTGTCGAATTTGCTCTTTACTTTTCTTAATAATCATCTCCCTCCTTTGAGGAGAAAGTGATTCCTCGTATTGTGCCTTTCGCACAAATATTCCTTCTTCAGGAATTTCAGACTGACTTGAGGATTTGGTTCGGGATGAACTTCCTTTTTCATTAGATGATTTCTCTAATTTAAGATAAATGCTTGACAGCTTTTTTCTTACCCATACTGTAACTAACAAATAATCAAATAGTCAGTTAATAATACAAATAATCACATAACAGTAATCAAGAAAAATTAAGTATTTCCAAATACTTAATCAGTTTAACTCAGTGGCTGTAATCAGGAAAAATTGAGTATCAGCTTAACCCAGTGGCTCTGATACCACCTTTTTCTGTCACGGCCCTCGACCCGGTTTGACCCGTTTCAGGAGCCGCGGCAGAAAATACTGCGGTATTGATTTAATTTGAGTTTAACAGCGGAAACAGGATCGCTTAAAGCTAAAACTTTTTCCCCGATTATTTTATTTCACAATTCGGGATAAAACCCCGATAATTTACAATAGTATGTTTTTACTATAAATCGTGATATTACAAAAGCATTTATTTATTTTATATTGAGCCACTATCAGTAAGCTTGAAATGCTTCCCAGTACTTTTCCTGAATTACAACAGATCACCTGAAACATGTTTGAAAAAGGTTTTGTCAGCGGGAAATACTGAGTGAATCATTCTATTTACTAAAATGACACCTTTGTTATAATATACAGTATTAAGAGCGATTACAATGTTTCTGATATCAAGCCAATTACCCACGGTACTTGCCACTCGACCCATTGGCCCATTCGTCCAATGGTGTCTGTGACTATGGTCATATCCCCCACTGGCTGCCCCAATGGTGACGATTATCAAGTAATGTATACAAAACCCCACATACCGGCTGTAACTTGGTGATTACAAAGACTTAATCCCCGTAATTATAACTTTAAATAAAACATGATTTTGTAAATAGATTTGATAAAAAGAGAGAATGACTCACATTGCTGATTTAATATGATCAGAGTCTAATCTATGATTTAGCCTTGTTAACCTAATATAGATAATGCACACAAAACTGGGTTAGTAATCAATCCAACAATTACGATAATTTACGAGATCAAATTATCACAATGAATGTCAAAATGCAATACTTTGTCCATCGAATTAACGATGATCCATTGAATTAACAATGAATGACAATGTATAATACTTTACCCATCGAATTAACGATGATCCGTTGAATTAACAACGAACGATAAAGTATAATACTTTACCTATCGAATTAACGACAATCCGTCAAATTAATGACGAACGATAAAGTATAACCCTAATGTGGGCGGCATTTAAACATGCATTGGATATCTTGATCGTCGGATAATTGAATCGTAGTAGCGATTGTGCTAATACCCTGTTTTGTAGCAGAATTTCGATACCCGGGGGTATAATTTCGGAATAACAGAACGTAAGCAGTGTATTTGTGAGAATTTGGTCGACGTAAAATGTTCAGGAAACGAATGCCAATGTCTGCTATTTATAGGTAAAATTTTTCTAGCTTACGGACCGTAAGCTTGTCAACGTTGAGGTCCGTAGAGCACCATACGGACCGTAAGGTTGAGAGTGTTGCGGTCCGTATGGAATCAAAATAGGCTATAGGGTAGCCACGACTGAAACTAGCTTTGCTGAGTTAAAATTTTCGAAATTCAGTAACTTGACAACGAATTTTGAAGATAATTATCAACTAGGGTTTACCCCCCTTGAGTTTTAGGGGCCCTAATCCTGATTCTGAAAATTATGAAAATTTCAGGGTTTGTTCAGAATCACTTGGGTCTCTCAATTAGGGTTTCCTTTTTGACTAATTAATATAATAAGTATGACTTTTGATGAGAGTTGTTACACAAGCCACCAATCACATTGAACTACGCATAAAATATAAACAAAACATTCCATTCATTTCAAAATATAAATCCAAGTCATAAGTTTAAACCAAAGTAAATATTCAGCGGAAGCATAATGTAATCAGTAAATCAATTGTTTCAAAACATAAGTTCATAATCAATGAAGCGAGTATCCAAGAGTCTTAACCCATGACCACTCCAGCACTCCCAGATAGCAAGTCCATATCAAGAATCTAACGACCTGCAAGCATGCAGACAAGTGTGTCAGATGACGCGGGTGAGTTCAAAGTTTGTTAACGTGTTTAGATACCAGTTACCAGATTAAAACATTTCACAGATTCATTGTTGTTAATCACACGCTTACCGCCGATGGCTCCAGATTATTTGCCCTAAACCCCATTGCCTCTATCAAAGCAATGGTCAAGATGGGGGTCACTAGTTCACTCCCGACCTCCTCGGTGCGGTGTGAGGGTGCCAAACCTAAGTAGCGCTACTAACTAGTACCCCGTTGCCCTAAAAGAAACGATCGGAAGGAGGGACTTGAATGATAGATACAGACGTGCATTAACCAACATCCCAGGTTTAACATTCCAGTCAAACCCATTACCCGACATTCCCTTCCTGGAACGTTTATCAGATGTCCCCAACCCGGGACGCATGCTTGGAAAAGAGTAGTGAACTTACCTTGGTTTGCTCGGTCTGTTTTGTTACTTGTTCGCACTTAAACAGTCACAGCCTATGGTATTTAAGCACTCGTAATCAGTTCACAATTATGTATAGTCATAATGTGCATACAAGCTATCACAGCAGTTACACAATTCATATAATCCCACAATTCACGTATATGTTCCGAAATAATGCTTAACAGTTGTGTGTACTATACTAGGTGTATGAACCAAACTATGTCGCTCGATCATAAGTAAACATCATTAACAGCAAACATCATCATTAACAGTAGACATCATTAACAGTAGATAGCATATATGATTAACAGTAATTATTGTGATCTCATTAACATATTCATTCAGCAACTAAGCCAACTTAACTCACTGTGCGGTTCACCCTATCGGAGAAACTCCCAAGTTTCGCCATCATTCATGTCGACTAAACTCATGTTTCGCCATCATAAGTGTTTCGTCAATCTAAGTGTTTCGTCATCATGCATAACAGTTACACACTTCCCGTAATACGCAGAATTCCAATCATCATCTAATCATTACCCATATCATGCTACTACGAACCCTAATCCATCCGACTGTATCATCGACAATTCATTAATTCACATGGATTCATTTTACAGTTGCCATGCTTTGTACACATAAGTTTTCCATGATTCAACCATAACCATAAGCATACAATCAAATCACGAATACTGTTAACACACAACAATCACACAACAATCATCAACAAGATACTCTAACTACCTATTTAAACTATACGAATTCATGATCGACATTGCCAATAAGAAATCAACCGCCTTTACATAACCTAGAACAATCAATTCATATTAAGATAAGTGTTATCGCACTCACCGGAGAATAGAAACAGAATAACGGTGCATGAATCAGCGAGAAGAGAAAGCTTTGAGCGAAAGAAAGATCGCCGTCGGTTACACGAAAGTGGAGAATGATGTTTTAGGGTTTGTCGAAGAGTGTAACTAGACTTATATTAAAATGCTGGGCCTCACAGAGCCTAGGCCTCACTGGGCCGTAAAACTGCTTGGCGAAACTCCCTGCTCGACGAAAGATGAGTTTCGTCGAGATCCCACAAGGCGAAAGTCCCCAATTTCGTCAAGGGTCATACTAGTTTCTTGGTTGACTTGACTTATTATTAAACATTGATTTATTATTAAGCTTTAACATTTACCTTAAACCATCAACATAACCATCCTATTAACATTCAAACAAAATAGTGTAATGATACAAGATCCTGAAACAAATGACACATAAAGGAAAGGTCTTGAGATTTCGGGTTGTCACATCATCCCCAACTTGAAAGAAATTTCGTCCCGAAATTTGACAAGCAATCCAAAACAGTACGGTGTGAGGTTTTGAGATCAGGATGACGGTGTATTTTCGGGGGTGCCACATCATCCCCAACTTGAATGGGAATTTCGTCCCGAAATTCCTAGTCGCATTAGATTTCGATTTGCCAGACTTGGACTTGTCATCTGGGAATAAATATGGGTACTTGAGCTTCATCTGATCCTCGCGTTCCCATGTGAACTCCGGTCCACGTCTTGAGTTCCAACGAACTCTCACAATCGGAATTCGGCTGTGCTTACGAACCTTGACTTCCCGATCCATAATTTCAATTGGTTCTTCAATAAACTGCAACTTATCGTCAATTTTCAGTTCCTTAAATGGTACAACAAGTGTTTCATCCGATAAACACTTCTTCAGCTGTGAAACATGGAACACATCGTGATCGTTACCCAGCTCAGCAGGTAACTCGAGCTTGTATGCCACCTTACCAATTCGTTCAAGAATTTTGAATGGCCCAACATATCGTGGTTTAAGCTTGCTGCATTTTCCAAAACGCACCACACCCTTCCAGGGTGAGACCTTTAACATAACGCGATCATTAACTTCGAATTCTAAAGGTTTTCTACGCTTATCGGCGTAGCTTTTTTGACGATCACGTGCTGCCGCCATACGATTCCTGATCTGAACAATATTCTCTTAAGTTTCAAGTACAAGTTCCAGGCCTGTAACCTAGCTGTCACCCACCTCAGCCCAACAGAGAGGTGAACGACATTTCCGTCCGTACAATTCTTTGAATGGAGCTGCTTGAATGCTGGTATGGTAACTGTTGTTGTAAGAAAACTCTATTAGCGGCAAGTGTTTCTCCCAACCCTTGCCAAAGTCAATCACGCATGCTCGTAACATATCTTCAAGTGTCTGGATGGTTTGCTCACTTTGACCATCCGTCTGCGGGTGATAAGCAGTGCTCATATCGAGGCGTGAGCCGAATGATTTGTGCATCGACTGCCATAAATCTGAGATGAAACGTTGGCCACGGTCAGAAATAATAGATGTCGGCACCCCGTGCCTAGAAACCACTTCCTTGAGATAGACAGCAGCTAGCTGTGAGAACTTACATGTTTCCTTGATTGCTAGAAAGTGCTCTGAATTCGTGAGACAATCAACGATCACCCAAATTGTATCGTTTCCGCCTTGAGTCCTAGGTAGCCGAGTGATAAAATCCATTGCGATTTGCTCCCATTTCCTTATGGGAATTTCTGGCTGTTGCAGCAATCCAGACGGTTTCTGATATTCCACTTTTACTTTCGAGCAGGTCAAACACTTACTCACATAAGTCGCGATGTGAGCTTTCATCTTTGGCCACCAATACATGACTTTGAGATCCTGATACATCTTATCTGAACCTGGGTGAACAGAGTATCGAGACTTGTGCGCTTCATCCATCACCAGTTCTCTAAGATTACCAAACAACGGAATCCAAACACGCTCCATGAAGTAGAGAATACCATCCGATCTCTCTACAAGCTGTTTTTCCATGCCCCTTAAGTATTCTGCTTCAATGTTTTCCTCTTTCAATGCTTCGGTCTGAGCCGAACGAATCTGGTCAGGCAGGTTAGAATGAATGGTAAGTTGCAAGGCGCGAACACGCTTGGGTTTCGATTCCTTTCGACTGAGGGCGTCAGCTACCACGTTTCCCTTACCGGGATGATACTTGATTGCACAGTCGTAGTCATTCAAAAGTTCTACCCAGCGACGCTGTCGCATATTCAAATCCTTCTGGTAAAAAATATGCTGAAGGCTCCTGTGGTCGGTATAAATAGTGCATTTAGTACGGTACAGGTAATGCCTCCAGATTTTGAGTGCAAACACCACGGCTCCCAACTCTAAGTCGTGTGTCGTATAATTCCTCTGATGAACCTTCAGCTGTCGAGAAGCATAAGCGATCACATTGTTGCGTTGCATCAACACGCAACCAAGACCCTGAATGGAAGCATCACAATATACCACAAAATCTTATGTTCCTTCAGGTAGAGACAAAATCGGCGCACTACAGAGTTTTTGTTTCAGCAATTGGAAAGCATCCTCTTGCTTCGTTCCCCAAGAATACACAACACCTTTATGTGTCAACGAGGTAAGAGGTTGAGCGATCTTCGAAAAGTCTTTAATAAATCTTCGATAATACCCAGCGAGACCAAGAAATTGTCGCACCTCCGAAGGATTCTTTGGTGCCGCCCAATTTCTAACAACATCAACCTTTGCAGGATCCACGTGTATCCCCAATTCATTAACAATGTGTCCAAGAAAATGTACCTCCCGAATCTAGAAGTCACACTTAGAAAACTTCGCATAGAGTTGCTCCTTCCTCAGGAGCTCCAAAATAAGACATAAGTTCCGCTCGTGATCTTCCTTGCTCTTTGAGTAGATCAAAATGTCGTCGATGAATACAATAATGAAATCGTCGAGATACGGTTTGCATACCATGAGATCCATGAAGACCACTGGCGCGTTAGTCAACCCAAACGGCATAACTAAAAACTCATAGTGTCTATAACGCGTTTGGAAAGCCGTTTTTGGAACATCCTCCTCTCGGACTCTCACCTGATGATAGCCCGATCTTAAGTCGATCTTCGAATAAAAACTTGACCCTTGCAACTGGTCAAACAAGTCGTCGATGCGGGGCAATGGATAACGGTTCTTGACAGTCACCTTGTTGAGTTCCCGATAATCAATACACATGCGAAAGGACCCGTCTTTCTTCTTTACAAACAAAACTGGGGCTCCCCAAGGCAAAGAATTGGGTGGGATAAAACCCCTATCCAACAGTTCTTGAAGTTGATTAGATAACTCTTGCAATTCCCCATGTACAAGACGATAAGGAGCACGAGCTATTGGAGCCGCTCCTAATGCAAGGTCGATCTGAAATTCCACTTGAGGAAGTTCCTCAGGAAACACATCGGCAAATTCACGTACAACTGGCAGATCCTCGATCTTTCTCTCTTCAGACGGAGTGTCAGTAACAAGTGCTAGAATAGCAGGATACCCCTTTCGTAGACACTTCCGCGCTTGCATAGCTGAGATGATACCAACCATCGCACCAGTGCGATGCCCCTGAACCGATAATGACTCTCCACCAGGGAGAGGAATACGTACAATTTTCTCTTTGCATAGAATCTCAGCTTGATGTTTAGACAACCAATCCATACCAACCACTACGTCAAAACTATCGAGGGTAACAGGAAGGAGATCAATATCAAACACTTGACCTATAAGATCTAGCTTACACCCAAATAGGACATGCGAAGCTTCAATCGTTTTGCCATCGGCTAATTCTACTACATGCTTAACCTCTAAAGGTGTTGGAGTTAACCCTAAGCGCTGACTAAACTCTAGGGACACATAACTCCAATCGGCACTGGAATCAAACAATACAGAAGCAAAAAGGTTGTTCACAGAAAACGTACCTGTCACGACATTGCCGTCGTTCCTAGCATCCCCTGCACCAATAGTAAATACCCTTCCATGAGCTCCATTGCCCCCGTTGTTGCCATTGTTGTTCCCAGCATTGTTGTTGTTCTGGCGGTTGTTGTTGTCGTTGGCATTCTGATTCAGGTGAGGGAAATCCCGTTTAATATGACCCTCATCCCCACACTGATAACACCCCTTCTTAAAGCCTTGGTTCTGATGGGGCTGTTGCCTTTGCTGCTGCTTTGGGTACGGAGCTCTACAATCCTTTGCCATATGGCCTACCTTGTCACACCTGTGGTAGGCCCGAACACATGATCCATGATGATGATACCCACACTTATTGCACTTTGGCTTCCTACCAACATAGGAGCCTTGACCCTGATTGCTGCCCTGGCCTTGGTTAACTGAAGACGACTGACTGAAACTATGGTTGTTGCTGTTATCAGGCCTTTTCTGAGATTGACTGGCACTGGTTGCTTTGTCAGCATCGTTCCATTTTTGTTTGTTATCACTAGCAGGCATAGTAGCTGTGGTTGCAGTAGCAGTAGTGGCAGAAACGTGTGGTGGTAGCGAACCGCTCTCCACCTCCTGATCGGTGATCTTGTGAGCCAAACGGACAATCTGAGGTAAGTTGTTGAGGTTAGCTGTAGTAACCAAACCCTTCACCCGTGGAGCTAATCCCTTGATGAACAGTTCTATTCTCCGATGCGGAGGTCGGGACAAGTTCGGACACATGATAGCTAACTCATGAGACCGTTTCACGTATGCCTCAATCTCGGATCCCGCCATCTTCAGATCATAATACTCAATCTTCAGTTTCTGAATCTCGTCACGAGGACAATACTCCTCCCTTATCAACTCCTAAAAATCATCCCAAGTAGTGGCATTTGCCACCTCGATGCCCAACATCTGAACCTGGGCATTCCACCACGTCAGGGCACCATCCTCGAGTGTGCCCGTAGCATACTTCACTCTGTCCCCAGCAGGACAGTTGCATATAGAAAACACCAATTCTGCCTTCTCAAACCATCACAAGAGTCCTACAAGCCCTTCAGTCCCACTAAGGTCTGTGGCTTACAATCCATGAACATCTTGAACATACAAGCAGGTGGATTGTTTTGGTTTTGCGCTTGCTGACCTAATAGACGAAAGAAAACACATTACAGGGGTAAGGGTCATGTACGCGACACAAGATTAAAGAGTATTTGGCACATTTCGTACCCGCTTGGTAGGCTGCCAAAGCCTCAGCCACATGTGTGTTGATTAAGTTGGTCAGCTCAGCTTGGGTCATCGCAATGTGACCACGTCCATGACCTCATCCACTCATGATTCTATACAAGGAGAGGGAACAAATTTATGAGTCAAGATGAGGTAAGAGTCAAGTATCACGTTGAAATCTACAAACTACCAAGTTTACACACAATAGGGCAGAACCCTTCTCACACTCGTTAAGCCTCACTGGGACTTACATGCACCTCACGTTATTATTATGTGTGCACCCATAATAATAAGGCATTTTGCATGGTCATCTCAGTGCCTCTTAACTTGAGCTAAAAGTTTCCCCCGCATTCAAGTAGCAAAACAGAAGGTATTACAGGATTACGAATCACAAGAGTCGAAGAGTAGTGTCACACTATCAAATCACCATAGTATCTAATATATCGTTTCATGCAAGCTGTGAGTGTGTAACTACTAAACAAGTAATGCATAAAGTAAACAGAAGACGAACCTTGCAATCTGGAGCTGAGTGTCATGGTCGATTTACGAAGTTGTTCGGTTATAGTCTGGTTTTATAAAAACATTTTAAAACCTAGTTCACTATAACCTGGCTCCGATACCAAACTGTCACACCCCCAAAATACCACATGCGAAATCACCGCGGGACGTGTGACGTACCAGGATCCAAGCCACCAATCACATTGAACTACGCATAAAATATAAACAAAACATTCCATTCATTTCAAAATATAAATCCAAGTCATAAGTTTAAACCAAAGTGAATATTCAGCGGAAGCATAATGTAATCAGTAATTCAATTGTTTCCAAACATAAGTTCATAATCAATGAAGCGAGTATCCAAGAGTCTTGACCCATGACCACTCCAGCACTCCCAGATAGCAAGTCCATATCAAGAATCTAACGACCTGCAAGCATGCAGACAAGTTTGTCAGACAACGCTGGTGAGTTCAAAGTTTGTTAACGTGTTTAGATACTAGTTACCATATTAAAATGTTTCACAGATTCATTGTTGTTAATCACACGCTTACCGCCGATGGCTCCAGATTATTTGCCCTAAACCCCATTGCCTCTATCAAAGCAATGGTCAAGATGGGGGTCACTAGTTCACTCCCGACCTCCTCGGTGCGGTGTGAGGGTGCCAAACCTAAGTAGCGCTACTAACTAACTCCCCGTTGCCCTACAACCAACGATCGGTAGGAGGGACTTGAATGATAGATACAGACGTGCATTAACCAACATCCTAGGTTTAACATTCCAGTCAAACCCATTACCCGACATTCCCTTCCCGGAACGTTTACCAGATGTCCCCAACCCGTGACGCATGCTTGGAAAAGAGCAGTGAACTCACCTTGGTTTGCTTGGTATGTTTTGTTACTTGTTCGCACTTAAACAGTCACAGCCTATGGTATTCAAGCACTCGTATTCAGTTCACGTTCACATATAGTCATAATGTGCATAAAAGCTATCACAGCAGTTACACAATTCATATAATCCCATAATTCACGTATATGTTCCGAAATAATGCTTAACAGTTGTGTGTACTATTCTAGGTGTATGAACCAAACTATGTCGCTCGATCATAAGTAAACATCATTAACAGCAAACATCATCATTAACAGTAGACAACAGATATCAGTAACAGTAATTATTGTGATCTCATTAACATATTCATTCAGCAACTAAGCCAACTTAACTCACTGTGCGGTTCACCCTATCGGCGAAACTCCCAAGTTTCGCCATCATTCATGTCGACAAAACTCATGTTTCGCCATCATAAGTGTTTCGTCAATCTAAGTGTTTCGTCATCATGCATAACAGTTACACACTTCCCGTAATACGCAGAATTCCAATCATCATCTAATCATTACCCATATCATGCTACTACGAACCCTAATCCATCCGACTGTATCATCGACAATTCATCAATTCACAGGGATTCGTTTTACAGGTGCCATGCTTTGTACACATAAGTTTTCCATGATTCAACAATAACCATAAGCATACAATCAAATCACGAATACTGTTAACACACAACAATCACACAACAATCATCAACAAGATACTCTAACTACCTATGTAAACTATACGAATTCATGATCGACATTGCCAATAAGAAATCAACCGCCTGTACATAACCTACAACAATCAATTCATATTAAGATAAGTGTTTTCGCACTCACCGGAGAATTGAAACAAAATAACGGTGCCTGAATCAGCGAGAAGAGAAAGCTTTGAGCGAAAGAAAGATCGTCGTCGGTTACACGAAAGTGGAGAATGATGTTTTAGGGTTTGCCAAAGAGTGTAACTAGACTTATATTAAAACGCTGGGCCTCACAGAGCCTGGGCCTCACTGGGCCGTAAAACTGCTTGGCGAAACTCCCTGCTCGACGAAAGATGAGTTTCGTCGAGATCCCACACGGCGAAAGTCCCCAATTTCGTAAAGGGTCACATTTACCTTAAACCATCAACATAACCATCCTATTAACATTCAAACAAAACAGTGTAATGATACAGGATCCTGAAACAAACGACACATAAAGGAAAGGTCTTGAGATTTCGGGTTGTCACATCATCCCCAACTTGAAAGAAATTTCGTCCCGAAATTTGACAAGCAATCTAAAACAGTACGATGCGAGGTTTTGAGATCAGGATGACTGTGTATTTTTCGCGGGTGCCACACAAATAGTATCATTTCCACGCTTCTTCCTTGGCAACTTAGTGATAAAATCCATAGTTACCATTTCCCATTTCCATGTGGGAAGTTCAGGCTGTTGAAGCAAGCCTGACGGCTTTTGATGCTCTGCTTTAACTTGTGCGCATGTCAGACACTTTGCCACATAAGTGGCTATAGATTTCTTTAAACCTATCCACCAATAATTTGCCTTTAAATCCGGGTACATCTTATCACTGCCTGGATGTATGGAATATTTCGAGCTATGAGCCTCTTGAAGAATCACATTTCTAAGCCCTCCATAGATTGGAACCCATATCCGTCCATTCAATCTTAGGATACCATCCTTGCCATATAATAATTGTTCAGCAGTTACGCCCAACTTCTCATTCGGATAGTTAGCTTCTAATACAGCTTCCTTTTGAGCGGCTAACAACCTTTAATTCAATGCTCTTGGCGTTGATCCTAATGGGCTTAACCCTTTCTTTCTTGCTCAAGGCGTCAGTGACTACATTCGCTTTGCCTGGATGATATCGGATTTCACAATCATAATCATTCAGTATCTCCATCCATCGGCGTTGCCTCATATTAAGATCTTTTTGGTTGAACAAATGCTGAAGGCTCTTATGATCAGAATAGATCACGCACTTAGTCCCATAAAGATAATGCCTCCATAGCTTCAGTGCAAATACAACGGCACCCAACTCCAAATCGTGGGTGGTGTAATTCTTCTCGTGCACCTTTAATTGTCGGGAAGCATATGCAATAACTTTGCCCTTCTGCATAAGCACACATCCCATACCTGTGTGCGATGCGTCGCAATAAACCACAAATTCTTCAATTCCTTCTGGCAATGTCAACACAGGTGCGTTGCTTAACTTCTGTTTAAGAATATCAAAGGACTCTTGCTGCTTGGGACCCCAGTCAAACTTGACATTCTTGCGAGTTAACGATGTTAAGGGTGCAGCAATCCTTGAAAAGTTTTCAATGAAACATCGATAGGAACCTGCTAGACCCAAGAAGCTGCATATCTCTGTAGGAGTCTTAGGCTCTTGCCAATTCATAATCACTTCAAGCTTAGCGGGATCCACCTGGATACCACGCTCGCTCACCATATGTCCAAGAAATTGGACTTCACGAAGCCAAAACTCGCATTTAGAAAACTTGGCGTAGAGCTTTTCTTGCTGTAGGAGTTTAAGGATACACCGAATATATCTTTCATGAGCTGCTTGTTTCTTCGAATAAATAAGTATGTCATCGATAAAGACAATAACAAACTTGTCTAAATACGGTTTGCAAACGCGATTCATGAGATCCATGAACGCTGCAGGTGCATTAGTGAGCTCGAAAGGCATCACTAAGAATTCATAGTGACCATAGCATGTTCTGAACACGGTCTTGTGCACATCTTCTTCTCTAACCTTCAACTGAAGATAACCTGACCTTAGATCGATCTTTGAAAAGTAGCTTGCTCCTTGAAGCTGATCGAACAGATCATCGATCCTGGGTAACGGATATCTATTCTTGATTGTAACCTTGTTTAGCTCGCGATAATTGATGCATAGACGCATCGAGCCATCCTTCTTTTTCACAAATAGAATCGGTGTTCCCCAAGGGGACGAGCTAGGCCGAATAAAACCTTTTGCTAACAAATCATCCAACTGAGTCCTTAACTCTTTCATCTCAGTCGGTGCCAACCGGTAAGGTGCTCTTGCAACTGGTGCTGCTCCAGGAATAATGTCGATTCTGAACTCCACTTGCCTATCTGGAGGTAAACCAGGTAGTTCTTCAGGGAATACTTCTGGATATTCAGAAATAACAGGGATATCTTCGATCTTGGACTTTGGTTCATCAATGGTTACCTGTGCCATATAAATGACACAACCTTTCTTCAAACACCTAGACGCCTTAAGCATGGATACTTGCTTAGGTAACCCGTACTGCGTATCTCCTTGTATTGTTAATGGCTCACCATAAGGAGTCTTGATAACCACTTGCTTCTTATCACATACGATTTGGGCTTGGTTATGAGATAACCAATCCATGCCTATCACTATGTCAAATCCTGCTAATTTCAACGGAAGCAAGGACAACAGAAAAGAGTGATTCCTAATGGATACAAAACATCCATCTATAACTATTGAAGCAGTTTCTATAGTACCATCGGCCAATTCTACTTCATATTTTATGCTTAGAGTCTTAACAGGCAGATTTAATAACTTACAAAATTTATTGTCTACAAAAGACTTGTCTGCACCAGAATCAAATAATACTCTAGCATAAACATCATTGATAAGAAAGGTACCTGTTATCACATTGTCATTCTGAATGGCCTCCTGAGCATTCATCTGAAAGACCCGAGCATTGGTCTTTTTAACCTCTTCAGGTTTCTTTGCATATTTGGGGCAATTGGTCTTGATATGCCCCTTCTCGTTACATCCATAACAGGTCGCATCTTTCAATTTCTAGCAATCCACACTCGATAGGCTTTGACTGTGACTGCGATCTTGACTCGAGTCTACATTTCCCAAAATGATGTTTCTGGCAGGTCTTTCATTTGGGTTTCTCGCCCGATTGCTGGTTATCCTTTTTAAACCCTGAACTCTTCTTGTGCTTAGAGTTTCCCTTATGTTTCTAATCAGATCGGCGTGAGTTCTCATCCTCACGTTTCCTCTTTCCCTCATCGGAATTCTTAAGTGATCTCTGCCTGATCGCATCGAGAGTAAGAGATAACGACAGATTAACCACTGATCTAAAGGTGTTAGATCTAGATGCTTTCACGTTTGCTTTAATTTCTGGAGCTAGACCTCCAATAAAACGGGCTATACGTTTCGGTTCCGGTGTGACCAAGTAGGGAACCAATCGAGACATGGTGTTGAAACTGGTATGGTATGCCTGACAATCCAAGTTCTTCATGATCAAGGTCAAGAAGTCGGTTTCAATCCTTTCCACCTCATGCTGAGGACATAAATTTTCCTTGATCAACGCAACAAACTGATCCCAAATCAGATTATACAATGGAATCTTTCCTGTAGCTTGGATTAAGGACCTCCACCAAGCTAAAGCTTCGCCTTTAAAAGATTGTGAAACAAACTTCACAATGTCCTGTTCTGCACAACCACTAATATCAACCACTGTATCCATCTCATCTAGCCCCGTCATGCAATCAATGGCTCCTTTCTCTCCTGTGAAGTCCTTGGGCTTGCAGGAGACGAAATATTTATAAGAACAGGTCTTAGCACGTGGCTCTTGATTGAGCACAATCTTCTTAGACGGGACACTCCTTTGGTTTGATGAGTGATGAGAATCATCTCTGTGTGATGCGTGCGATTTGGATAGTCGTTTCGTATGGGCTACGGATAGGGTCCTGCTACGATTACCACTAGATTCCTTGAACTGTCTGTCCATGGCTAGAGTGACAGCATTATCTATCATTGCTTGCAAATCTGCACCGGCCACATTATCTTGGTGGTATCATTCCTTTCCCTGGGGTGACTATTAACCTCATCTGATTCAGCCATGTAGCTTGATTGCTACATAAAACAATTGACAATATTTTATTCAGAGGTTATTATGGAATCATCATTTTTGAGGATTCATTAGCCATGGTAACTATAAACCATATTGGTTAATTTATTTAGGATTTTCTTTATAATTTAACCCTAGTTATAAATCACTAAAGATATTAGAGTGGCACAAAAGGCCAAGTCACAAGGAAAGTTTTAAAATTTTAGGCCATGATCTTATAAGATCAAGGCATTAAGGTTTGAACATAGTTCATTACCTTTCCTTGACAGGGAGTCGTAGACTACAACTGTCTTTTGTCTCATAGGACAATAAGTATGGCCCGCAGGCACATCATCACTAATGGATGTTTAAATAAAATAGAGAAAAGGAATTGGAAGAATCCAATATAAGGATGACTTATGTGATTTTATCGAATCACAATTGCCAGGAGTGCTAACATGTTTTCAGATGTTAACAAGGTTTTGAATCTTAAAAAGGTTTTACCATCTGGGCCATGTCTAAAATGACATATAGGCTAGGTTACAAAAAGGAGTGATATTTTGATTTATTTCATATAATATATTCTTCATATAATGACAAATGAAATTTAAATTAAATACTCCATAAATAAATAAAGAGAAGTACATATTTGCCCTAAACGGGACTTTTAAACAAATAACATTGTCCTCGCAGGGACGAAAATAAAAGACAAGTCCACACAGGGACCGAGTACATAAATAAAAATGTCCACGTAGGGACTTGATTGAAATTTAAAAATTACAAACAAATAAATAAGGAATTTCAATAATCCCTCTTCTTCTTCCCCTTGATCAGATTCGCCAAACCCTTCAGCAAACCCCGGTGGCTCCTACGCTCCTCCTGGACCTGTTGCTCCACCTCGTGCAACCGTTGAAGGATTTCCTGCTGCTACGGCGGCTGGATCTGAGGTGGTTGCGGCTGCGGAGGTTGAGGAGGTGGCGGGTATTGATACCCATAGGCTGGGTACCTCGTTTGGTATGAAGCTGTGTAGGGCCCTTCAGGGTGGAGAGCGTTGTAGTTGGCCGCCTCGAGGTACAGGTCGATGACAGGGGCATTGTAATAATTATAACCCGGGTAAGCTGGCTGCTCAAACGGGTTATATGCCGCTGCATCGGCGTATGAAGGATTTGGGTTATCATAACCCATTGGTGGTGGTGGTGCGGCTGGAGCTGGGTCAACTTCTGAAACTGGGTTTGAAGGCCCACCCATCTGCGGGTCTTCATACACTGGCGGGTAGTGACTACCACTTGAGTGTTGGGGGGTGCTGAAGTGAAATCCCCCTCGCACGGACATCCGTGCACCTGATCTCCTTCGCCTCGGTGGTTCCGGAGGCGGCTGATGCTCTGGTGGCGGTGGTGGCGGTGGCGTAACAGCCTGAAAACGCGAATCCTCAGAGGGATCCTGCTGCTGCTGTTGAGGTGGGTTGAAAGGGGGAGTAAACTCCCAGTGGTATGTGGCCCACATTTCTGCAAAACTATCTGGGCCCCTATATGGCGAACCATGAAAAGATGATTCATCAGAAATCTCGAGGGGATGCGTCGGCGTCCCAGTTGGCATCTCCGGATCCGGATCTTCATCCATTTCCATATCCTGCATCTCAGGATAGTGGTCATCTGGCCCCAAAGGGTTTGGAACCTTGGGTTCTGGAATTTGGTTCATAGGATTGAACCTGCTTTGAAAGTACGGGGTCGGGTCTTGGAAAGCCCGGTGTGAACTCGACCGCTGCAGCGGAATGAAGGAGTGGTGTGAGTGGTCGGACTCATTGTTCTGGTGGAGCCCGAATGAATTGAGGTATGATGGTGAGGAACTGTGCGAGACAGAGCGTCTCGCAGGTTCCAGGTAAGTCCTCCAATCCTCCTGGGGACTTGAGCTGAAAGTTGCTGAAGGAGTTCGCCGGTGTGATGGCCCGGCCTCATGATTATTTGGAGCAGTTATCGGCGCCTTGCCTCTTCCACCTCTTCCTCTGAATCGTGGCGGCATTGTCTTTTGTTCCTGCCAAAACAAACAAAAGAAACCAACAAAAGAAAAGAATAAGATTAGGTTTAGTCCTAAGTCATTTAACTAGTCTCGAAAGTCGAGGAATGTGCAAACTGTGTCATTGAGATTAAACACAAAAGGCTAGTGTTTAATTCTCTCAATGTTGACTCTGATACCAACCTGTCACACCCTGATATTTCCACGTATTACCGGTGGGCCCAGTGGGGAGTATCGTGACGTAGTTGATATTATCATAGTAAATCAATCACAGTTTGATGCACAGCGGAAGTCTAAAAGTAATTTATACAAACCGGGTTAAAAGTAACATAAAATATTACACAACCGATTGTAAGTGGATCCACAGGTGGATCAAAACAAAAGAAGTATTTTTCAACAGACTTAAAGTGATAAAAGCTTGCAAGACTCTTTATTTATTCACTCAGGAGTTCCAGCCCATTACGCTTAGTACCTGCACTTAACCTTTTTGAAAATACGTCAGTTTACACTGGTAAATACAATTAACTGACTCTTTTTGAAAACATTTATAAAATTAATTTGGATGCACAAGGCATAAAATCTTTTATAACTTGGGACAATTATTTAAAAATAATCTTGTATACTGATTTACATGTTTGTCGTCCATTCAGGACCCGGTTAGAAGAGCCGGATTAGATTAATAGACACGCCACAAGTATAAGCCCACAAGAGAGTGACATACCGTTTATACATACGCAACTGTCAGGTGTATGCCTACACCCCGTGCTTAAGCCGTGGCCATTTCTAATAAATGAGCCGAGGATATCCAAGACATGGTCATTAACCCCCCAAAGGCATTGCATCAAACAAAACAGATTAAAACGGGTTATGTAAGTGTATCAATCACAATCCGATTTAAATAACTACATACCCGACCAAGCGGTATTATTATGATACCGTATCCCAAGCCCGTTTAACGGAAAATAAGTAAAAAGTATTTACCTGAGCAAAAATATAATTTTTATCCCAGCCGTATATCAAATCAGCAAGTACGGTAGTTTTACTGGGCTCCTAAATCTGGAACGAAGGTTTTAATAACCTATTAGATTCCTAACGGGTCTTATTTAAGTTATAACTTAGACCGGTTAGTTTTAAGGAAAGGTTTACGGTTCAAAACTCATGATTAAGCGAAGACCGGATTAGAATGTGATTTAGACCCGACAAGTATGAAGACTTGTAAATGGGTAAACTAAACACATTCTGGATTTTGAAGTAAAAATGATAAGGTTTGACACGTTTTGGTTAATTTTTGCAAAGTAGTTACATAAACCGTACCGAACGTGAATATGCTTAACGGGTAACCAAATGAGTCATGTACAGGTTCCACAAGTTAATATGCTTAAAATATGTTATGATATCAGTAGGATATCTTCCACTATGCCCAAAATGAATTTAAAATCAATTTAAGCCTCGTAAGGGTATTTTGGTCATTTTAAAGTTTATAAAAGAGGTTAAATAGTAATCTGAGGTTCTGGTCTAAAATAATCAGTAAAAATATTTATTTTAATAAGTTATATCAGTAAGATATTATATATATGTGAAATTTATCATTTATGACCAAACTATGCACCACAGGGGCATTTTGGTCATTTCACATATGCTATAAGGGTCAAGTTTGGAAATCTGAGTTCAAAACTTTTACTTACTATTTAAGTGTAAAAATTTATTCATAACATCAGTAGGTAACAAGTCTTAGGTGCTAAATATGGTTTTAAACTAAACCATGCGCCTAAATCGCATAAAAGTCGGTATTTGACGGTATTCGGGTTGATTTAGGAAATCTGAGATTTTGATTAGCCTCTACTGTATAATATGATTTATTTTGTATATAAAATCAGTAGAAAAAGGTTTGACATGTAAAGGATGTGTAAAACTCATTTTATTAGCAAAAAGGGTATAACCGTCAATTACCGAGACTATACAAGAACCCTATGTTATGATCAGTTTAAAATTTAACAAAAAATTCCAAAAATCCCTAAATATTATATCTTAACAGTAGGTGGCAAGTTTGGTGTCAAAATTTTGTTTTAAATAGGTTTTATGCCAAAAATGCCGTTTAATTAATAAGAAGCTTTCATTTTACGATGTCGCGCATAACTTCTATTTTAGACCACAAACTGATGTCAAATTTTTAGGACATACTTAAATATCAGTAATAAAGGTTTTTGTCCTCTCACATTTTCAAAAATCTTGTTTTAATATCAAAAGGGCATAATGATAAACTTTTAAGCATTTAACGAAAACATGCAATGAACTAGGATTTATATGGAACCAGGTTGTATAACCTCAGAGGGTTATACTAACCTATAATATGGTCCTAAAGGAACCCTAAGGCATATCTAAACTAAGCTAAATCGGGTCAGAACTGAAAGTCAAAGCAAAAGTCTACTTTTGCGACTTTCGGTTTCAAACCGAGCCTAAACTCAGAATTGTCGGGTTGAACATGTCTAAACATGTTCTTATATTATTTACCAAGTTATTTTAGTGTTAAAATATGTTCCATAACTTCAGCATTATCAGTTATGAATTATTTTGCAAAAACAGTCACGTTTGACTTTTCTGTTAATTAGTTTGACCCGACAATTGACTGAGATAACGTGATAATTAGGAGGTGCCCTATTAAAGGTTTAACACCTACATAATTACCAACACGTAGCTAGTTTCAGTTCGAATAATGGCTGGACCGTTTGTGATTAATCACAAAGTCAAAGCAGAATTACGTCAACTTTGACTTTCAGTTATTACACTAATGAAAACTTAATTATAGAGGCTAAGTACACTTACAAGAGTCCTTAGCACGAAGATTAATACTAAGAGAGCTTCCTTCCAAGGTAGGATGCTCCAGGGAATGATTTAAAAGCTTAGAACTTGAAGAGATGTTTGAGAGTTATGAAAATTGAACTTGTAAGTGGAAATGGCTGCCAAGCTTCACCTATTTATACTAATTGGGGGTGCCACCAGATCAATACAGGTGTTATGGTTCTTCTATGATCATCACATGTGTCCAAAATGGTTTTTAAAACCATTAAACAGTCCCTAGATTCGATCAAAACCATGCAAAGGTGAAAAGAAGGGCAGAACCTGCACCTGTGCATGGATTCTGCCCAGATCATGCCGTCGCGTTGCGCCACTGCAGAAAGGGACCCCTGTGGCGCGACGCCACCACATGTGTTACCAGCAATTCAAGTTTCAAACTTGACACTTTCAACCCCTGAACCTTTTAAAATGCAATATCTTTCATTTTAAGCACATTTAACCCATATCTTCCATATTTTTATGATCCATGAGATATAACCAAACATCGTTAGGTCCGGTTTCGTTAAACGATAACCGAAAACAAAAGTTTTTCCTCATTGATGCTTTAAACCCCTTAATTACGAAAGTTAACGTATTTATCTCAAACGATATTGAAACCTTGTGAAATTTTCGCCACTTATTCTTGGAAGTATAATTAATCGTCACAAGGCTCCGGGTTCGTTAAAAGGTCACTCAGAGGTATTACTTTAACATGTTGACACATTTAACCCTCGCGTCTTGTAAACTTTCACTTTCTTCCACCGACGGTTTCATACGTTTCATAATTTATTCGTTTAAGGGCATAAACATCGTGTAGGGTCGTTGAAAGGCAAAATTTTCAAATGTTGACACTTTGGATCCTCTTACACACATACTTTCTTCGTTTGTCAACTTTAGTCCCTCGTAATCAATTCGTTACACGTTTAAAGCTCATGACACGTGTCGATACTATATTGGACATGAATTTTGCGAGGTGTTACACTTTTTATAACATGCGAAGATTGAATTCGCACCAGATCGAACGGCCGGGATGATCGCGTACGTATCGTACGATAAGCCCTATTGTACAGTACACTTTCTCTCTCTCTTTATATATATATATGGATCATGAAAAAACAACTTTAAATGAGAAAACAAAAAAACTAACTAAAAAAGCCTAAAAAACATAC
Organism: Helianthus tuberosus; assembly: GCA_030545235.1. Classification (NCBI taxonomy): domain Eukaryota; kingdom Viridiplantae; phylum Streptophyta; class Magnoliopsida; order Asterales; family Asteraceae; genus Helianthus; species Helianthus tuberosus. Next base: position 28,117,447 of record CM060432.1, read on the forward strand.
CAATTTTTTTTATAAATTTTCGCTACTTATATATATATATGAGGAAGTGTATGATACAAATCCCCTAATCGTGCATTACATACGTGAGTTTATTGACCGTACACGTGTCCTGATTCGTTTTTCACTCATAAGGTTAAATCAGGCAATTCATTCAATCAACTAAGGGCAAATTCGTCTGTTCATTCAATCGGCGAGAAGTTTGTTACACTAATATCCCGGTAATTATGATTCGAATCAGTTTTAAATTTTTCATAATTCTTAAATTGCATTTTTCGTTCTTCTGCGTTAGGGTTTGATTCAATTGTTTTTTTCAATAGATCCACAGAGCAGCACCAGACGAAACACAGATGTTGATTTTGAAGAAGCTCGATCGATCGGTGATCAGGTTCAATTATCTGCGTATCAGATAGTTACGATTGACGATGTTTTAAATCCGGAACCTGCAAATCCAAATCGAAATTCAAATACAAGTGGTGTAAATGAGTGTTTGAATGGTAATTATGTTAATTTAGATCTTTAAATTGTTCGTAGATGTGTTTTGTTTAATCGTAGTAATGATTTTGCATTATTGTAACTGATTTGAAGTTTGAATATTGAGCATAATTGATATGAAAGCAATCTGTATAAGTTCGCATGTTATGAGTCTGGCAATTCGCATGTGATGTTTATTCTAAATGTTGATTTCGCATGTTATGATATCATAAATCGCATGTGTAAAACATATTTATCAAAATGGTCATTTTCGCATGTTATGAGTCAAACAATTCGCACGTGTTGTTGTTCTTATGATGAAATTATGGAGTTTTTAATATATCGCATGTTACGAGTCCGATAAATCGCATGTGTTTTCCTTATTTTTATTTGATTTATGTAGATGAAAGGCTTTACACTCTAGAGGTTGAACCATCAGCTACACCTGTGGTTGGAATGAAATTTACCTCTGTCGAACAAGCATACGTGTTTTACCAAACATATGCTAAGTTAGTTGGTTTTTCTACTCAGAAAGGTGGTGAAGTCCAAAAAGCCATTCAAATCAAGGAACAGGGGGACCATTAGATCTGGGTGCAAAGCTCAACTTATGATTTGCACGGTGCATGGTAGATCATATACAGTAAAGAAATTCGTTGATGGTCATAATCATAAGTTTGTTTGTCCACACAATATTCATATGCTGTCAGCGGAAGCATTAAGTTCAAAACCATATTAAAGTATAAAAGTTCATAAGTTTAACATGGAACTCAGCAGTCCATGTCCCACAACGACCTCTTCCTCCTGTTCAAGCTCCATCTAAGCACCTAACGACCTGCAAGGCATATAATCACGAATCAACAACAAAGTTGAGCGAGTTCACAGTTGGGTATTTGTTTTAAGTTGTTCAAAACATAGGTTTCTTTTAGCTGGCTTACTTGCCGTGGGGGTTACCCCATAGTTTAAAACATAGTCATTCCTTTCCTTTTACCCTGGCTCCCAGCCGTGGGGGCTACCCCATGAATATCCCACTAGACCCGTTACCATATCGACTACTGACTGAAGTAGTTGGGTGCCCTAAGTCAATGTCTATCATCATTGACGTGCCCAGATCCATTAATCCACGCCCGTCCTCTGCGGCACAGTGTGAGGCTTGTCAAACCTAATAGCGCTATTTAACTAATGACCCGTTCGCCATTGGCCCGGCGATTAAGTCGATATAAAAATGAGGGACTTAATGATAGAGTTTTTGTCTAGTGTCAATGTTGTCACCCTTCAGTTAAGAGGGTGGAGGTGCTTGTCCCATACAAGGAGATCACGCAGGTTCCAATGTTGTCACCCTTCAGTTAAGAGGCTGGAGTACGTATTCTACCCAAAGAGAATACGCAGGTTTCCTTTTTAATCATTAACCCATTCCCAACCACCTGGAATCCCATGCCTTGTAGAAAGTGTGAACTCACCTTTGGTTGCTCGGTTTGACTCTTAAAAATAGCTAAAAGTCAAGGTCGGTCAATCACGTCCTAATATGATTACCATTTAGTTTGTTAATGGTTTTAGATAAAACACAAAGTTCCTACACGCATCTATCACATAACATGCACTCACTTTAATAGTTCACGCCCATGTAAACATCCCATATATAACCATTCAAACGCAAGCACACGATATTGCACATAACACTTTCAATGACATATAACACATTAGATCATTCTCAGATAACCTACCCGACATTTAGATACGCAAATTACTATTTACGTCGTTTCAGCTTTAACACCCAAAATTGGGCTGTTTTCGTGCATTTTAATAAAATAGTTAGCTTATTCCAAAAATTCCCAAATTTTTACAGAATGTTTTAAATGATCCATATATTATTGTGTAAAAATCTAGAGATGCAATTCCTTACCAGTTATTTTATAAAAATCATTTACCGGGTTGCAACCAGATTTGTCACTTTCTGACTGCAGTCCACGGAAAAATTCATTTAAAATTCATCGTAAGTCCGATTGATGAAATTCCAGATGGAGAATTACAATGACATCAGTGGCCATCTACAGTACAAATTTCATGACCTGACCCTATCCAGATTTAAAGGTATGATGAAAAACTTAACACACATTTTCTGCAGAAAAAACGCAGCTTTTGCTGCTGTACAAAACGGACCTTTAAAATAGCAAACGACCTAAAAAAATTTAATTCCAGTGCCATTTGCTTCGTTTTTCGAAAATATATAATTTAGACTTCAGAAAATAAAATTTTCAATTAATAACGGTCCGTTTACAGCCAACTGAAGTTGGCTGTAAATGTTACTCAGCATGTTTTTTATCGCTTAAACGTTACTAAAACGCGCACGTATGATCACAACACCTTCTAATAACGACTAACATCAAATAATAAGTCATTTACAGCAGACGCTTAGCAAATTTAACATGCTCGGGCATCAAGATCCTAATCCCAAATCCACATTCCTAGGCCTATATGACATATTTAACAAAGCTACGCATTATAACTTCATTCGCATGAAGACCACAAGTTATCATCGTAAGACGTCAAGGTCATTATCTAAATACAACGCAGTTGTGACCACTTAACACTAATCGTTCTTAGCAGGTTTTTGGTTACATATATCAGACTCATTGTACAAAATCATCAATCATGGCAGTCCTAACCCAGCTATACATACCCATACATACATAAACCGTAATACTAACCCTCATATTTGTTTTTCATGAATTCTACACTAACAATTAACATCATAACATCAAGATCCTCAAAGACATTTATAAACACAGTCATGAACACAATTGATTAGCATGATCATCCAGACATACCAAAAACGCAGCCATGATTTTTGAAGTTAACAAGACTATAACATCAATCAAATGTGTTACCTAGTTAAAGAGATGGTGTGGATCGATCAAAAGCCTGAAACCGAAGGACTTTAAGGACTCCTTGCACCTTGCCTGAGTCGACTAGAGAGAAGCAGAGGGGAATAAGTCTGATGTCGCACTAGGGTTATGGGTTTAGGAGGGACTTCATGTACGTAATAAAGGATGGGGTGTTTGGGCGGCTTGGGGTTGGAGTGGGCCGCAAGTATATATAAAAAAAGGCAATTGGATCTTGGTTTGGGCTACCCACAAAAACCGTAAGCAGGATTGAGGGGGTGGTCTATTGGGATTCTTATAGGCCCGTTATAAAGTGAGGGATAGTGGATTGAGTTTTTTGTTTGGGTTGCACGCAATACAAGGGATCGTAAGTATAAAGAGTATGCGGGTTGGGTAGTCGGGTGGCTTGAGCCGTGGTGTGTCAAGTTCAGAATTCGGTCACGAGCATTTCAATTCGAGTCACGGAACCAAGTTGAGACATTCGTACATAATTACGGGAACGTCTAAGAATATTTTACGCTAATCGCTTTAGTTTAGCTATTTAATTTAGTGTAGGTATGTTAAAATAAATTTAACATGTGACGCAAGATAGTAACGTGAAATGAAACGTAATTTTTTTATGCGAATGCACGCAATACTAACCTCGGAAGTGAGGATTATCACATCATCCCCAAGTTAAAAGAAATTTCGTCCTGAAATTTAGCATACATCCATTGAATAAGCTACTGCGGTTGAGTGTTTTCCTGGGGTGTCACATACAGGCAATTGTCAGATGTCCAGGAGGAGATGATATGGGAACTAGGCATTCTAAACCTTGGCCCTAGATTTTCATATAATGAGGAAACATTACGGTGGTTTCGAGAATGTTGGCGCCACGGTCGATGATTGCAAAAACTTTAGGACTCGAATTAACAGTTATATAGGATAATATAACGCTGACATGGTGATCAATAAGTTGACCGACAAAAAACAGTATTTAGTTGATTTTTCGTTTGAATATTCTGTTGATGTGGACAAACGGTTAACTGGTTTGTTCTGGGCCGATGGGTTATGCAAGCATAACTTTATGGAGTTCGGGGATGTGATATCGTTCGATGCAACTTTCAAGACAAACAAGTAAGTGTTACATAAAATGGTTTTTAATTGTTTTCGCATGTTATATGATTTCCTAAACTTGCAATATCGCATGTTATATTGTCTATTTTTCATGTTACAATGTGTACTTCGCATGTGTACTAAATCTTTAATTTTATGTAATTTCGGGTACAAGATGGTGTTTGTTCCATTCACTGGGATTGACAACCACTGTCGAAATGTCCTTGGAGCTGGATTGTTGGCATCGGAGAGCACTGACTCTTATAAATGGCTTCTCAATTCATTCATAAAGTCATTTGGACGGCAACCAAAGGTTGTAGTGACGGACCAAGACCCTGCGATGAAACAGGCTATTGAGGAGGTTTTTACTACCAGCAGACACAGATTGTGCATGTGGCACATAATGAAAAAAGTGGCAGATAAGGTATAGCATGTTATATTGTCTTTCGTTATCATTTTTTTATAATATAGATTCGTTAAGGGCTTATATAAAAAGCATTTATCGGTATAGGTTGGACACGAGTTGTGCAATAATGATGATTTTAAAAGGAGGATGTGCGATATTGTATAGACTGATTCCATTGAGCCTGAAGAATTTGAGAGACAGTGGAAGTTGGTGATGATTAAGTACGGTCTCACACAAAATAAATGGATTGATGATATGTTTGCGATGAGATACATGTGGATTCCGGCTTTTTACCGGCATGAGCCCATGTCTGGACTCATGTGAACAACTTCGAGATCAGAGAGCGAGAATCATTTTTTTGCTAGGTGGCAAATTCACAACTCACTTTTGTAGAGTTTATGAATCATTTTGACGGTGCAATGGATGTCCAAAGGTTCAATCACAGAAAGAATGATCATATTTCAAGATATACTGAGCCTAATGATTGGAGCAAAACTACTTTGGAAAAAGATGCTGCTAAGATATACACCAGGTTTATATTCTTTGATCAGCAAACAGAGATATATGGAACTATTACCGAATGCCTGTCGATGGACACCAAAATCGGGGGTCCACAGATAAGGATATCGTTGAAAGACTTTATAGCTCATGGAGATGGGTTATTAGAGGTAATATAGCATATATATTTAAAACATGCAATTTTGAAAACCCACATGCGAATTTCATATAGAACATGATTTTGCATATGCGATTTTTGATGAATGCATGCGATTTTAAATTAATTCAATAAAATGATTTTTTTAGACATGCGAAAATGTTCATGTACACATGCGATTTTAATTTTTAATTTTTTTTTGGTTTTCATAGGTGTGTTTCAAGAATCTTGAAAATGATGTAACTGCACAGTGTAGCTGTTTACATTTTGAACAGTATAGGCTGCTATGTAAACACATCTATTTTCTTTTCAAGATGTTTGGTGTTAAAGAAATACCAAACAAATATGTTATGAAGAGATGGACAAAGGATGTGGTTCTGAATGAATTAAACGCCACGTTCGATGTAAAGGTGGATGACAAGGATGAGCAACACAAGGCTAAACAGATTGCTCGTGAAATCATCTACACAGGGGAGTATTTGGTTAGCAATTTGATTTCCGACCTTGATTAACTTGTTTTAGTCAGGGATCAAATGAAGCAGATTAAAGAAAAAGTTGATCAGAGTCGTATAGCCAAGCAGCTTGATCCAAAGTTTGACCGGTTTTCAAAGTTGATTGGTTACCAACAACCAGTAACTAATGCACCTCCTACTATCTGTGTGCCGGCTGGTATAAGAAACAAAGGACGTGGCTCGCATAAGAGGATTAAATCGAAGAAGGAACAAATGATCAGCCGCAATGGAAAAAGGTCATGGACATGTAGTGTATGCAACGAAAAAGGTCATGGTATTCGGACTTGCGAGATACTGAAAGGCAAACAACAAAAGAAGATGAAGGGAGTCCAAATTGAAAAAGATCCCATGCACAAAGCCAACGAGGTCGAAGACGATGAAGAGGAAAATGAGTTTGAAGATTACAGTGGAGGTAGTGATGATGGCAGTGAAGAAGATGAGTGGGAGGAGGTTTCAGATGAGGAAGATTAATTTTTTTAACTGTACATGCGATTTTATACGAGAAACATGTGATTTAATACACATGAGTTTATATCATACAATCATGCGATTTAGTATGTAAACATGCGATTTTATATGCATCAGTATATAAGTAGTTTAACATGCGATTTCATTTTGTTTTTCATTTTATTACATGCGATTTTGAGTTATCTTGTTTTTTTATGACAAAGATGTCTAAATCATTCATGCGATTTATATAATAATGAAGCATAAGATGTTTTCAAAACTTGTACAAAAAACATAAATATAAAGTAGTTGTTATTGTTTAACACAACTAAAACCATTAAACGATTAAACAGAAATCTAGTTACTTGAAGCAAAGATTTTGTCACGTTCAGCCGAGCTGAACTCCATCTTCTCTTTCACAGTGTTTACAGCATCTTTCAGGAAAGAGAAGGCTAAGTCATCAGCTCGAGACTGTTCCTTTATGTGATCCAAAGTTGCGTCTCTGAAGCTGATGGTGGTTCTTCAAGTAGTCTCTCCCACATCTCTTGATTTTTCTTGATTTCTTCAAGAATCTTCCCCTGCACATCAAGAATCAAATGAGAAGAGGTTACATCGGTGCTTATTTCTGTCAACGTACGAGTTGACAATAGTTCCTTTATTGCAATGTTTTTTATTTGTTCAGAATCTTCAGCTGACATTTTTTGGTTGTGTTTTGTGTGTTTTTGTGTTCAGTGTCTTAATATGGAAGGTAAATTTATTATGTAGGTAGGGTGGTAAGTTCAGTAGTATTTAAGGTAAAATTGATCATTACAAGTCACATTACAGTCACATCGGTATTAAATTCATTTTTATATAAAATAGTTAATTTATATTTATTTTAATTAACAGTTCATAATTTTTGTTTTTGCATTTTATGACAAAGTTACATGAAATCATCAGCAGCATTTTTTTCAAAATCGCATATGATTCGAAAACGAATTTGCACACTTTAAGAAACCACAGACAAGATCACTTTTTAAAATCGCATGTCTCTAAAACAAGAATTCGCACACTATAAGAAATCTCAAACATTATTACCTTTTTTTTAAAATTGCATGTGTATAAAACAAGAATTCGCAGACTATAAGAAATCTTAAACATTATTACCTTTTTTTTTAAATCGCATGTGTATAAAACATGAATTCGCGCACTATAAAAAAACAAAACCTTTCTTTTTGTTTTCAATGGTTTTTCGCACATTCAAATGTATTTCGCATATTATAATTTTCATCCTGCATCATGTTCTTCGATAGACGGTCTATCGATGTTGTTTCAGTTCAGAACTTCCAAAATCAGCAGATATGAAATCGTAGAAGGAGGTTGGTGAATAAGAATCTTACGTTGTTTTATTTGATTTATGGATCGATTTTTGATTAATGGTTTGATTTTCGTATAACGATTTTGAATATAAGATTCCAATCTCCGTCAGTTACAGAGATTAAGATATCGTAATGACGATTTTATCCTTTTTTTCAATATTTGAATACATTAATATGATTAATTTAATGATTTAAATTGGTTTGATGGATTGAAGATCCTACGGTTGAGAATATCGCGTACGTAATGTAGGATAAGTGGTATTGTACGTTAACCGGCCTCTATATATATAGGGGGCCGCTAAAATGAAAACCACCACAGTTAAGAAAACCACGAGAACCACTTTCCAACCATTGATCTTTGAAGATAGATGGATGAGATTAAAAGTTATAAAAACAATTAAATTCTTTTTGTCTTATTATGTATTGTTTTTTATTACTTTTTTTGTCTAATTAAATTAACTGTTTTTTATTAAAATTAGATTTTTAATTAAAAAACATTTTAAAATCTGATTTTGTTTTTAAAAAACATTTTTTGTTAGGATTTTTTTACAAAAAAGTTTTTACGAGCCGTTTTTTACACCCCGTTTTTTACACGCCGTTTTTTATGCCCCGTTTTTACGCGCCGTTTTTACGCACGGTTTTACGCGCCATTTTTTAACATGCCGTTTTTTACGCCACGTTTTTACACGCCGTTTCATGCCCCCGTATTCACGCCTCGTATTTATGCGTCGTTTTATCACCCGGTTTTTTACAAGCCACCCGTTTTTTACGTGCCGTTTTTTTTACTCGCAGTTTTTTACGCCCCGTTTTTTACATGCCGTTTTTTTACACGCCGTTTTTTTACACACACGTTTTTAAACTTTTTTCACGGTTTTAAACTTTTTTTACGAATACTTTTTTTATGATTTTAAACTTTCTTTTTACAAAAAACTTTCTTTTTACAAAAAACTTTCTTTTTACAAAAAACTTTTTAACAAGTTTTTTTTACAAAAACTTTTTAACAAAGAACAAGCGCCGTTTTTTTACGCACCGTTTTTTTACACACACGTTTTTAAACTTTTTTCACGGTTTTAAACTTTTTTTACGAATACTTTTTTTATGGTTTTAAACTTTCTTTTTACAAAAAACTTTTTGACAAGTTTTTTTTTTACAAAAACTTTTTAAAAAAGAACAAAAATTTATACGAAATTTTTATTACGTTTTAACCTTTTTTTTCAAAAAAAAATTTTACGCGCCGTTTTTTACGCCCTGTTTTTTTACACACGTTTTTAAACTTTTTTCACGGTTTTAAACTTTTTTTACGAATACTTTTTTTATGGTTTTAAACTTTCTTTTTACAAAAAACTTTTAACAAGTTTTTTTTTACAAAAACTTTTTACCAAAGAACAAAAATTTTTACGAAATTTTTACTACGTTTTAACCTTTTTTTTCAAAAACAAAATTTTACACACACGTTTTTTAGACTTTTTACGTTTTTTTTTACGAAAACGTTTTTTACAGTTTTAAACTTTTTTTTACAAAAGTTTTTTTTACAAAAGACAAAAATTTATACAAAAGTTTTTTTTTACAAAAAAACAAAAAATTATACGAAAGTTTTTTTTACGGTTTTTACCTTTTTTTATAAAAACCTTTTTTTCACACATGTTTTTAAACTTTTTTACATATTTTATGAAAAAAAAATTACGTTTTTAAACTTTTTTTACAAAAACTTTTTTTCAATTTTTTTACAAAATAACAAAAAGAGGAGAGAGAAATGTGAAGAGAGAGAAATTGAAAATACTTTAAAAAGAGACTTTAATGAGGAGAGAGAGATAATTTGATGGTTTTGATTAAATGACTATATTACCCTTTTGGTTGTCATTATCTGATTGGTGGAGAGTGGTTCTCGCAACTAGGGGTGGTTTCATTTTAGCGGCCCCGTATTTATATATATATATATAATATTTCAAAAAAATAAAAATTGTACTCCACATGTGTAAAAATACGGAAACGTCTAAACCACCTAACCCATACCCACCCCCATCGACTCCCCCCAAAAACCTAACCCCCCCCCCACCCGCAAAAATCCTAAATTCACCCTCCCACCAAAAGCCTAACCCCCCCCCCCCCCCACACACACACTCCCCAAAAGCCTAAACCCCCCACCCCCTCCCCAAAAGCCTAAAATTAAACCCTAAACATAAACCTGAAAAAAACTTAATGTAACAACCCGACTTTTTGAGGTCAAAGTACAAGTCATAGTCAAAGTCAAAGGAAGAAAAGATTGCTTATTCGATCTGTCATTCCTTGCTTAATTATTACTTGTACACTCGAATCTCGATAATCGATACTTTAATTTATGTTGTTTTAGTTGTATTATGTGGAGTGTCAATGCAATAAACGCAATTAAACGTTATCTACTAAACGCTAATCTCATCGCTATCGCATCGCAACTGAATTGCAGTCTGGATATTGTTTTACGTGTGTGTGTTATTATGTGTTACTTTTGCATGTTTATTATATGTTTTGAGGTGATTAATCGCAAACGCAATCGCAACTCTAATCGCAACGCAATCTCCTCGCGAACTGGAAACGCAAGGTTATTTATATTGTTGTATGTTAGTTATGTTATTTGTATAACTATTATTTAATACTATCGCATCGCTTATTCGACACTCGCTTAAACGCATCACAACGCTCAACGCACGAAACGAAAATCGGAAAAACCAACTCACTCGAGCCATCCGATCGAATGGTCATCCGGTCAGACCATTTTTAATCGTGACTTTCTTAGAAAAGAATCGAGCTCCTTGCAATTGATCAAACAAATCATCGATTCTCGGTAATGGGTACCGATTTTTAATCGTGACTTTCTTCAACTCTCGGTAATCAATGCACATACACATTGACCCGTCCTTTTTCTTGAAAAACAAGAATGGTGTTCCCCATGGCGATGAACTGGGCTGTATAAATCCTTTCTCCAGAAGTTCATCTAACTGTTTCTTCAGTTCTTGCATTTCTGCGGGTGCCAAATGGTAAGGTGCCTTGGCAATCGGTGCTGTTCCTGGTAGCAGGTGAATTCTGAATTCGACTTCCCTGTCCGGCGGTAGTCTTGGTAATTCTTCTGGGAAAACATCTGAAAATTAGGATACTACAGGAATGTCTATCAATTCCTTTCCTTTAGTGTTAATGATTATGGAAATCATATACACTGGTGATCCTTTTCTTGCACAACTTGCTGTTTTCATGACCGAGATGAATTTCGTGGATCGAGTTGGCTTATCTCCTTTAATTGTGATCTTTTCACCTTTTGGTGAATTTACTTGTATTGACTTTTGATCACATAGAATACTGGCTTTATTGGCTACTAACTAATCCATTCCTAATACAATATCAAATCCTTCCAGATTCATTGGGTAAAGATTTCCAACAAAATTATGGTTTAAAATTTATATTCTTGCTCCCTTCAAGATTTTAGTAATCTTAATGGATTCTCCATTTGCCGTTTCTACTAGACATTCTTGTTGGAGTTTAGTTAATGGTTGATTGAGAAGTTTGCAAAATTAAGTATTAATAAAACTTTGGTTTGCACCCCCCCCCCCAAATAAAAACCTAAACCCCCCCCCCCACCCCCAAAAAAAAAACCTAACCCCCCCCCCCCCACCCCCACCCCAAGTTAAAATCCTAAAAACTAAACCCCTAAAAACCTTAAAAAATCTAAAAAAACTCTTTTTATTATTTTTTATGTTAAAATCGCTACTTTTAGTAGGCAAAAAAAATTTTATTTTTTAAAAAAAAATAATTTTTTTTTTTGCAACTAAAAGTAGCGATTTTTTTATAAAAAAAATATTAAAAAAATTGTGTGTTTTTTAGCTATTTTTAGGCATTTTTGGTTATGTTCACATTGGTTCTCGCAATAAAGTGTGGTTCCTAACGGATCTTTGTCCTATATATATATATATATATATATATATATATATATATATATATATAGGGTAAGGATAAAATGAAAACCCATTTGAGTTGAAAAAACTCAAAAAATCCTTATAAAAACCCTATATAACATTTAATTTTTTTTTAAATAACAGGGAATGTAACATACATATATTTGAACATTTTTTTGTAAAAAAATCAAAAAAACGCCGAATAATTGTTTTTAAATGTTAAAATTTCCATGTTACATAATATATATGTCCAAAAAATGCAACATACAAATTTTTAACATTTAAAAAAAAACAAGTTGGAGTTTTTTACATTTCCTTTTTTTAAAATGTTCAAATATATGTTACATTCCTTTTTTTAGAAAAAAATAAAAATGCTACAGAGGGTTTTCTTGTGTTTTTTCAACTCAATTGAGGTTTCTTCCTATACTTCACACACACACCCACACCCACACACACACACACACACATATATATATAGGATGAGGATCATTACAAAACACTAATTATTGCGAGAACAAAAAAGAACAACTCTAAATCATTAAATTTTGGGATATAAGGTTCATTTTTTTAAAATTTTATGTTTCTTACATTCATATGTGTATTATATATTTGAAAACCTACACTTTTACCTACACATAGCCTACATACATGTATGTAAGTTAACCTACATATGTGTAGATTATATAAATCTAAAAATTTTTCATTTTTTGTTTTGAATTATAGTGTAAGAAACAATAAATCTTACATTTATAACATTTTCATTTATTTTTTAGGTTTTTATGATTGAAAAAATGGGTGATGCATTTTGTTCTGCGTGTTCTCGCAATATTTAGTGTTCTGCATAGAATCTTTCCCTACACTCACACACACACACACACACACACACACACACACACACACACACATATATATATATATATATATATATATAGAAACGGGATCAGGAGAAAACGCCCTAAAGTGTGAGAATGGTGAGAACGCATCCTGATGGAACACGTGGCGCGGGATATAATCAGGGTGGGAGGGGCTTTGTTGTCTTTTTATGCTTCCCTTTTTCCCAATTTCGTGTGTCAAAATGCTGCTTCATTTTTGGCGTCTAAGATTATTTTGGCGTTAATTAGATTCAACAACTACCTGGCGTTTTACTGTTTTTTCGGATCTGTCTCGTTGAATTAATTGTTTTTGTGCCACATAGATAATTTTTTTGGCGTTATGGCTTTCCTAGTTGAATTAATCCCATATATGTTATAAAGGTATATTTTTTGGCGTTCGTGGCATTATCTTTCATTACCATTCATTAGTATTTCATAAGATTACAATAAGACTAAATCAAAACAAACTAATAGTCTTCTGTGTATGGGATTACATCAGATATATACCCATCGCTTTGTTCCTCACTTTCTTCAGATTCATCATCATTATATTTTGCATTGGCGTATAACGCCATCATCTCGTCTTCTGCTGGAACTTTTCTCTCCCGTGTTGATAAGTCACTTCAACCATTCATGGTTCTTCATGCACCACCCAACTGCTAACTGTTGGTAGAAGAGTATCGTCAATATCATCATCATCATCGTCTTCTGCTGGAACTTTTCTCTCCAATCTTCTTATTACCTTTCGAGTTCTTTCACAATTGTTGGCCACTGGAACCCCAAGGGCCAGAATATCCCTCTGAACCCCTTCATCCATACTAAGTATGGCCTTGATTGTCTTGACCTTCACCCTTCTCCTATCAGAGAACTTTAGGATGAATCGTCTCTCCGATCTCTCAAACCTCCATGCAATAACCTTAGCCAATTTTTAAGTTGTATGGCGTTTTGGAGAATGTTTGGCGTTTTTGACAATGTTTTTGGCGTGTTAAGTTGTGTTTACATGTTCTACTTTTATAATCACTATTTTTCCCGCCATGTAGGATACAGTCCTATACGGTGACAGGTATTATGGCATTTTGAAAAGATAAATAAATTTAATTTCCCATGTAGTGGCTTTTAATATAATAAATGTTAGTAATAATGTTTTCGTCTCTTCATTTTACTATTTGTAGTTACTGTTTTGTTTCAGCTTCATCTGTTTATGGCTGTAACACGCCCCATCTTTGTGGCTGTAATTATGGCGTTTTTCATTTTCAATGGTGTTTAGATAAAGATGGCACTTTGTTCTATTCTCTTGCACATTGTTTCTATACTTTTTTTTGAGTTTTATTATAATAATATTTATCCAAAGTAATTTTATTATAGTTTAGTAGTTTGGGCGTTTTATGGTATGATGGCGTTTCACAAGCATTTGCCCGTTTGGCGTTTTATTATATTTTTTTAGAGAATTAATGTATTTTGTTCTTCGCTGAAAATTACATAACAAACAACAGAAAAAGAAAATTAAAAAAATAGAAGCAATTTATCTTCCAAATCTTCACTGTCATCTGTCTCTTTCTTCTTTTGAAACTACAAGAACTGTCACAAATAAATGGCGTTTTGGTGTGATTTTTTGTTGTTCGTGTGTTGAAGTGGGTTTGTGGATGTTGGAGACATAGATCGACGCCGTGTGGGTGGATGCTATTTGTCCGTCATCTTCATTATCATCATCGAGTCCAAAATAGCATTTACACTAGGATCGGGCTCTTCTCCTAATCCAAACCTTCTTCAAGAACAAAGAAGACAAAATGACATATCGGTGTTATCAGTGTCTTTTTCTTGAAATTTGCCCATCTCATGCAGCAAAATCTTACTCCCCTCACATAACACACCATTCAGCGAAACTTCATGCACAACGTTACTGAGTATCCAATAAACGATGTTTGCCATCGTTGATTTTTCTAAATTTTTGGCATTTTACAGTGAGTGGTATCTAGGAATCATTGTATATGTGTTTTTTTTGTGTGATCAACAGAAGGTGCTGGGACAGTTCTCTTTATAGGATGTTTTTTGCGCGTAGTTTAGGCGGGATTTTATTATAACAATAAATGCAATTAACAAAGTATTTGTTAAGTCCATAACACGTCCCATTTTTCAGGCTTGGCGTTATATGGCGTTTAATGTTTATGGCGTTTTTGTACTTACTTGGCGTTTTATACTTACATGGCGTTTTATATTTCAGTGGCCTTTTATGTATAACAGGATGTTTAGCCTTTTTACCCTTAATGAAGCATGTTCTAGTAATAAAACTGATGTTATTTACGATAACGCCACCACGCCAATCTAGTCCACAGATTGTTTTGATCTGACGATCCATAATTGTTCTCACACGTTTCACCGTTTTCCCTAAATCCTGACCCTATATATATATATATATATATATATATATATATATATATATATTGGGAGATGGCTAGAAAGCCTAACTTTCCTAGAAAGTCTAGGAAGCAATAGTGAGGTGACATGTGACTTTTAGTTTTTTTATTCAAAAGGGCATGATGGTAATTTGATTATTAATTTAATTTTGGAAAATTATATATCCTAAACTAACTATCCAGATATTTATGGAAATGTATATCTATTTGACAATTTCAAATCATTATGATTTCATTTACTTTAAACTACGAAGTTCAAATCATTAACAATTTCTTCACGTTGTGTTTTATCAGTTACAGGGTTCATCACAATGTGTTTTAGTAGTTACTGGTTTCATCACAATGTGTTTTATCAGTTACTAGTTGATATGATTTTTGGCATTCTTGATGTTGTGTTTTATCAGATACTGGTTCACGTTGTGTTTATCAGTTACTGGTTTCATCACAATGTGTTTTATCAGTTACTGGTTTCAGTTACTGTTGCATCACGATGTGTTCTATCATTTACTGGTTGATGTGATTTTGGCATTCTTGATGTTATGTTTTATCAGTTACTCGGTTAATCACAATGTGTTTTAGCAGTTACTGTTTCATCACAATGTGTTTTATCAGTTACTGGTTGATATGATTTTTGGCATTCTTGATGTTGTGTTTTATCAATTACCGGTTTCATCACAATGTGTTATACCAGTTATGATTCATGAATGGCATGTTCTTTTGTATTTTATCTACTGTTTCATCATAATGTTTTTTATCAGTTACAGGTTGATGTGATTTTGGCATTCTTGATGTTGTGTTTTATCAGCTACTGGTTTCATCACAATGTGCTTTATCAGTTACTGGTTCCAGTTACTGTTTCATAACAATGTGTTTTATCAGTTACTGGTGATATGATTTTGGCATTCTTGATGTTGTGTTTTTTTTCAGTTACTAATTCACATTGTGTTTTATCACTTGGCATTATTGATGTTGTGTTTTAGCAGTTAGTCACTAGTTCGTCACATTGTGTTTAATCGCTAAAACACACTACTATGAACACATCTAGATCTGATTTATCGTTATTTTTTGTATGATTTGGTGTTTTCAAATGTGAGGGATTAGAGAGAGAGAAAAAAATTGCCACATTTTTGGAGGTGGTTTTATGATTGGTAGTTATTTCCTTATTTAAAACAACTTAAATGACACATTTACCCGCAATCAATTAAATTAGCCTATTTTAAAGACACGTATATTACCAAAATGCCACCAAAATGATCTCAACCATTAAACACACTCATCTGATGACCCAGATCGCTTCCTACACTTTCTAGGAAAAACACACTTTTCGTAGGATCCCCACTATATATATATATATATATATATATATATATATATATATAGGCCGGTTAACGTACAATACCACTTATCCTACATTATGTACGCGATGTTCACAGTGCTAGGATCTTCAATCCACCAAACTAATTTATATCACTAAATTAATCATATTTATATATTCAAATCTTATCGAAAAGGTTAAAGTTAAAATCATCATTACGAGATCGTAATCTCTGTAACTGACGGAAGATAGTTCAAAATCGAACCCTGAATCAAATTCAACAACGTAAGATTCTTATTCACAACCTCCCATGGTTCTTCTTGCTGCGATTTCATAACTGCTGATTTGGGAGTTTTGAACCACAATAACATCGATTGACCATCGATCGAAGAAGATGATCCAGGTTGATTACTATAATATGCGAATTCAGTGTTTTCAAAGAAAGGGTTCGTATACAAAGCGAAATGCATTTTGAACATGCGAAAAACAATTGAAAAACAAAGAAAGGGTATTGATTTTTATAACTATGCGAAAAGGAATTGAACATGCGAAAATAGGTGATGTTTTGATTATTATAACATTCGAACTATATGAAAGTATGATTTAAAGCATGCAAAAATAAACAGTTGATAATGTTTGTGGTTTGTTATAATGTGCGAAGTCTGTTTCTGTCGCAACCCTCGATCCCAGATTCCCGGGAACGGGGCGGCCACGAGCCAGTTTCGGTGGTATCTTGTATTGTCTAATTTGGCAGCGGAAATTTTCATCAGGACCGTAGTTAGGAAATATTGATCGAAGTAAAATACCACATTTTCATAACATTAAACAAATGGGTTAAAACCCAAGTTCGTAGTACACACGTTTTCATAGGAATAAATTCTATTTTATTTAATAAAAACATCTATTTTATTTTAGGTAACATTATTGTCATTTTTCCAAGCCTTCAGTGTTGTCCAGCTGGCTTCTATTTGGCTTTCACAGTTTGTTACCTGAAACGCGTTTTAAAAACATTTGTCAGTGGGAAATACTGGTGAGTGAATCCCAGTTTAATCAAGTTTAAGTAAAACCCAGTGTATAGTATTGAGGGCGATCTCGTAATTATATTTGTTTCCAAGACATATCAATTAACATCCATGGTACTGTTGAACCCGACTTGTGGAAATGTTACTCCTTGACCAGGTGGTAACAAATTTTATATACAAAACCCCAACATACTCATAATAATTGTATTCTTACAAATACTCAATAACTGTTATTCGCATGGAAAAGTATTTAAGGTTTTGTAAAAATAGTTAACAAAAGATTTACAAAAAGTGGATCAACTCACATTGTTGTCTTAGATTTTCCGTAAGGGTTTCCTGGTGATAATCTAAAATTTACACAAATGCACACGCGTTAGTATAATAACCCATTTTAACATTAGTAATGCCCTCCCCGAGACGCCATTCCAACGACTACGTCGGGCAGAACCACGACAGCCGTTACGGAACCCTAGATCAATCGGGCAGCGTATCTAATACGTATCTAGGGGTTATAATATGTAGAACGGAGCAGAATTTCATTATTTAGGGGGTATAATACCCGAGTATTATGCCTTCTATTAGATTTTCGTGATTGAGAAAAGAAAGTGAGCGAACAGACTGAAGATCCGATGGCCTTTACTTATAGTGCTGAAACCTGACTTTCTCGCGGCCCGCGTAAGAGTAGCCTAAGGGCTACGCGGCCCGCGTCAAACCCTGTTCAGCGTGTAGCTGATCCGGGTCAGCACTAGACTTGCCACGATGATGACACGTGTCATCACCGGGCTGCGCCACCATTTTTATCTCACGCGGCCCGCGTAAAACCTTTAAGAAGTTTACGCGGCCCGCGACAAACCTAAAAATTAGATTTTTAATTATTTTTGATAATATTTAGGGTATTCGGGGCCCGTTTTTACGTATGGGGTGTTTTTAGGGACATATTGGGATATTTTAAAATATATTAGGGTGTCGGAAATAATTCGAGGGTGTCGGTTTTATTGAGGATTGTTATATCCTCCCCACCTTGTTTTAGAGCTCGTCCTTGAGATCTACTGGAACAAGTGTGGATATTTCCTTTGCATTTCAAATTCAAGCTCCCATGTGTACTCAGGTCCTCTTTTGGAGTCCCACTTTACTTTGACCAGAACTAGTCTCTTGTGCTTGAGATTCTTGACTTTCCTATCTTCAATCTATAGAGGCCTTTCTACAAATTTGAGTTGTTCATTTACCTCTATATCCTTAAGAGGTACCATTAGCGTTTCATCAGTTAAACACTTTTTGAGATTAGATACATGAAATACATCATGTATTCCTGCCATTTCTTCTGGCAGTTGTAGCTGATAGGCTACAAGTCCTATTCTTCTAATAATCTCAAAAGGTCCAACATACCTGGGACTTAACTTTATTCTTTTGATGAATCTTACCACTCCTTTCCAAGGAGAGACTTTTAACAATACTTTATCTCCTACTTGAAATTTCAATGGTTTGCGTCAATTATCAGCATAACTTTTCTGTCGATCACGTGCTGCTTTCAATCGTTCCTTGACTTGAATGATCTTGTCGGTTGTTTCTTGCACTATCTCAGGTCCAGATAGTTGCTTTTCCCCAACTTCTGCCCAACAGACTGGGGTTCGGCACTTTCGTCCATAAAGTGCGTCGAATGGTGCAGCATTGATACTTGTGTGATAACTATTATTGTAAGAAAATTCTATTAAAGGTAAGTGATCGTCCCAATTACCTCCGAAATTAATTACACAAGCTCTAAGCATGTCTTCCATTGTCTGAATGGTTCTTTCGCTTTGTCCGTCTGTTTGAGGATTATAAGCTGTGCTCAGATTTAACTTGGTTCCCATGGCTTTTTGGAAACTTGACCAAAAATGAGAGGTAAATCGGCTATCCCTATCAGAAACTATTGATAAAGGAATTCCATCTAAAGAAACAATTTCATTTACATATAACTTAGCTAATTATTCCATACTGAAAGTTTCTTTCATTGGTAGGAAATGAGCTGACTTGGTTAGCCTATCTATAATCACCCAGATTGTATCATTACCTTTCCTTGTTTTGGGTAATTTAGTAACAAAATCCATTGTTATCAATTCCCATTTCCACACTGGCATTTCTAGTTGCTGTAACAAACCTGAGGGTTTCTGGTGTTCAGCTTTAACTTGTGAACAAGTTAAACATGTAGAAACATAAGCTGTTATGTCCTTTTTCATTCCTATCCACCAGAAATTTTTTCTTAAATCCTGATACATCTTATCATTTCCTGGATGCATCGTATACTTAGATTTATGGGCTTCTTCTAATATACGGTGACGTAGGTTTCCTAATTTAGGTATCCACATTCTCTTTTTATGGAATCTCCAAATTCCATCTGTACTTGTTCTAATTCCTTAATCATACCTTTTAGTTTTTCAGTATCTTCCTTGATTACTGATTCTTGTGCTTTTCTTATCTGGTCATTTAAATCTATTTGTAGATTTAATTTAAGAGAACGTACCCTTTTTGGCTTTTCATGATACTTTCGGCTTAAAGCATCTACCACTACATTTGCCTTTCCTTCATGATACTGGATATCACAATCATAATCACTAAGCATCTCCATCCAGCGTCTTTGTCTCATATTCAACTCCTTTTGCCCGAAAACATACCTTAAACTCTTATGATCAGTGAATATGGTAAACTTACTACCATGGGTTAAATAAGTATCTTCATGATTCTTAAGTTGTCTAGAGGTGTAAGCTATAACCTTTTGGCGTTCCATTAATACACATCCATAACCTAACTTAGAAGCGTCACAATATACTACAAAATCTTCAGTTACTTCTGGTAATGCTAATATGGGTGTATGGGTTAATTTTTGCTTAAGAATTCTAAATGCTTCTTCTTGTTTCAGTCCCCATTCAAACTTAATGGATTTACAGGTTAACTTAGTTTAAGGAATAGTTATTCTAGAAAAATCTCGAATAAATCTTCTATAATAACCGGCCAATCCTAAGAAACTTCTAACTTCGGTTGGTGACTCAGGGGTTTTCCATTTGGTAATCGCCTCGATTTTCGTTGGATCCACATGAATTCCTTCATGATTGACTAAGTGTCCAAGAAACTGTACCTGTTCTAACCAAAACTCGCACTTTGAAAATTTAGCATAAAGCTTTTCCTTTCGTAACAAACTTAAAAATGCGTGCAAATGCTTTGCATGTTCCTCTTTACTCTTAGAGTAAATGAGAATATCATCTATGAAGACAATTATGAATTTATCCAAATATGGCTTACATATTCGGTTCATCATGTCCATAAATGCGGCTGGGGCATTGGTTAAACCAAATGGCATGACAGTAAATTCATAATGACCATACCTTGTTCTGAAAGCGGTCTTAGGAATGGCCTCTTCATGTACCTTTAATTGATGATATCCTGACCTTAAATCGATTTTAGAGAAAAATCGAGCTCCTTGCAGTTGATCGAACAGATCATCGATTCTCGGTAATGGGTACCGGTTCTTAATTGTGACCTTGTTCAATTCACGATAATCAATGCACATACGCATTGATCCGTCCTTCTTTTTAACAAATAAGATCGGTGCTCCCCATGGTGATGAGCTTGGCTGTATGAATCCTTTTTCTAGTAATTCATCTAATTGTTTCTTCAGTTCCTTCATTTCTGCGGGTGCCAAACGGTAAGGTGCTTTGGCAATCGGTGCGGTTCCAGGTAGCAGGTGAATTCTGAATTCAACTTCTCTGTCCGGCGGTAGTCCTGGTAATTCTTCTGGAAAGATATCTGAAAACTGAGACACTACTGGAATGTCCTTTAGTTCCTTTCCTTTAGTGTTAGTGATTATGGAAATAAAATACACTATAGATCCTTTTCTTATATAACTTGCAGTTTTCATCACAGAGATGAATTTTGTGGACCTAGAGGGCTTATCTCCTTTAATTGTGATCTTTTCACCTTTTGGTGAATTTACTTGGATTGACTTTTGATCGCATAAAATACTGGCTTTATTGGCTATTAACCAATCCATTCCTAATACAATATCAAATCCTGCCAGATTCATGGGATACAGATTTGCCCTAAACTTTTGATTTAAAATTTCTATTCTTGCTCCCTGCAAGATTTCAGAAATCCTAACAGTTTCTCCATTTGCTGTCTCAACTATACATTCTTGTGGTTTAGTTAATGACTGATTTAAAAGTTTGCAAAACGAAGTATTAATAAAACTTTGGTTTGCATCAGAGTCAAATAATACTTTAGCAAATACATCATTAACTAAAAACGTACCGGCTATGACATCCGGAATCATTTTGGCTTCATCTGCAGTCAGAACAAATGCTCTAGCATTTTTAGTGTTCTTGTTGTTCGCAGCTGGAGCCAATTTCGGACAATTCGGCTTGATGTGACTTTTTTCTCCACAGTTGTAGCATAGTCCATTACTGGATTTCTTCCTGCAATCTTCTTCCTTGTGTCCTGGCATCTTGCAAAAATTGCAAAGAGTGGAGCATTTTCCCGAATGCTTTTTCTTGCAGACCTTGCAGAATGGTGCAGAGGTAGAACCCATATTCCTAAGGTTGTAATTCCCAGAACGGAATTCTTGAGTAAGCCTTTGGGTTAGATTTCTCCTCTGGTCTTCTTCTCTAGTACGGATTAATTCATATGTCAAGGTATTCGCTAGTTCTACAGCTTCTTCTATAGTTTGAGGTCTAGCTGCCTTGACTACATGCCTAATCTCTCCAATTAATCCCCAGATGTAACGGGAGATTAATACCGGTTCAGGTGATGCAAGGGTTGGTACTATTCTAGCATATTCAAAGAATGTAGTAGTATACCCCTTACTATCTACCCCGGTCATCCTAAGGTTCAGAAACTTATTAGCTATCTGTTCCTTTTCATTGGAAGGGCAGAATTTCCTTTCTGCCATATTTTTAAATTCTTCCCATTCCATGTTGTATATCTTATCACTTCCTCTTGACTGGAGGATAGTGTTCCACCATTCAAAGGCTGAGTTCTTAAACAGGTTAAAAGCAAACATTATTTTATCTTCTTCAGCACACTTGCTTATTTTTAAAACAACCTCAGTTTTCTCTATCCAGCGTAGGGCTGCAATGGGTCCTTCATTGCCCGAGAATTCTATTGGTTTGCAGGACCAGAATTCTTTGTAAGAACAACCATAAGGCATGGTTCTTCTTCTTTTGGGAATGGGCACTTGAAGTACGGGTCCATTGTTCACGCTTTTTTCTGGTTCAATTGGTCGCTTATTGCTATGTTTACTTTTATTATTCGCTTCTTGAACCGTTTGAATAATAAATGGCATTGCATCTATAATTCCTTGTGCCACTATGTGTTGAACTGCACTATTATCCATTTGGTTTCCATTGTTATTGATGCTTGGATTCTCATTAACCACGTTAATGTTACTTTGGTTATCGTTATTCAGATTTCCTTGATTTCCTTCGTCGGCCATCTGAATTTTAAACAGTTACCCCGTATTAATATCACAAAATAATATTTAATATAGTCAATCACATGACACGCAATTTAGCCAAAAGCGTTGATCATTGCGACTTTACTCTATTTCCATATACTAGGCATCTATTACACACCAGTACTGAAATAAAGATTACAATACCAACTGAAATAAATAATAGTAGGCATCCATACACACATACTTTATTTTATTTTTATTTTATTATTATTATTATTACTACTACTACCGTTTCCTCCATCATCACGGATATGGATTCATCCAAAAATCCATATTGCGCTCGTCGTACTTCCAGACGAGTCGCTCTCCCACCTGCCTCATTCGTTCACTACTTTCTAGAATTTCCTCACCAAAAGTCCTAAGTTCTTGTACGTTTTCTGCACTCATTGGGGTGCAGGTTCTAGGACTGGGTTCGAAATCTGGGGTGCGGGTTCCTGGTATGGGGATGTAGGTGCCTGAAATCGGTAAGGATCTTCTAAAATCTCCCTAATGTATTCATCGTGGTAATAGGGATCTAAGGGATCCATACCTAGGTAGGATCCTAAGTTCTGCATGGGTGTGTCTTCATGTATCGGGTAACGTTGCACATAGTCCCTAACGTCATCCCACCAGGGATCGTACTTTGGGTCTAGGGGGTTTGGTGCTGGTACCCTAGGGATTTCTTCCTGATTGAAGTCATGCATCTCTACTTGGTTTTCAGGGTTTTCTATCTCCATAGGTTGGTCAGGGATTGGTGGTTGTGGTTGGGGTGCTATTATTTGCTCCAGATTAGGGTCAGCTGCAGTGGTTGCTAAGATATGGATATTGGCTATACCCCTATTTATCATATCCTGGGCATAGGCATCTGTTTCTCTTTTAGCTGCTGCTAGTACCCTCTGTTCTTGTAACTTTTTCATACGCTTCCTACGTTCGTGTGCCCCTCGACTGAACCATCCCCGCTTTTTCTGAGGAAATGGCTCCTCGGACTGAGCCTTAAATACAAAGATTCCTTCTTCCGTATCAGCAGAGTACCCTGAGAGGGCAGGCTGAGAAGAGGAGGTGCATTCGCTTCTAGGCGAACCAGACAATTGACGATATGCGTCAGATGGTCCTTGGTCGCTCATACTGTAAACTAACAAATAGTCAAATAACACATAACAATAAATACAGTTATGCACATATTCCCGTAATTTATTTCCTAACAGATTGAATTTTGATGTCAGCAGAACAATTCTGTGGCTGAATCAGTGGCTTAGCTCTGATACCACCTTCTGTCGCAACCCCCGATCCCAGATTCCCGGGAATGGGCGGCCGCGAGCCAGTTTCGGTGGTATCTTGTATTGTCTAATTTGGAAGCGGAAATTTTCATCAGGACCGTAGTAAGGAAATATTGATCAGAGTAAAATACCACATTTTCATAACATTAAACAAATGGGTTAAAACCCAAGTTCGTAGTACACACGTTTTCATAGGAATAAATTCTATTTTATTTAATAAAAACATCTATTTTATTTTAGGTAACATTATTGCCACTTTTCCAAGCCTTCAGTGCTGTCCAGCTGGCTTCTATTTGGCTTTCACAGTTTGTTACCTGAAACGCGTTTTAAAAACATTTGTCAGTGGGAAATACTGGTGAGTGAATCCCAGTTTAATCAAGTTTAAGTAAAACCCCGTGTACAGTATTGAGGGCGATCTCGCAATTATATTTGTTTCCAAGACATATCAATTAACATCCATGGTACTGTCGAACCCGACTTGTGGAAATGTTACTCCTTGACCAGGTGGTAACAAATTTTGTATACAAAACCCCAACATACTCATGATAATTGTATTCTTACAAATACTCAATAACTGTTATTCGCATGGAAAAGTATTTAATGTTTTGTAAAAATAGTTAACAAAAGGTTTACAAAAAGTGGATCAACTCACATTGCTGTCTTAGATTTTCCGTAAGGGTTTCCTGGTGATAATCTAAAATTTACACAAATGCACACGCGTTAGTATAATAACCCATTTTAACATTAGTAATACCCTCCCCGAGATGGCATTCCAACAACTACGTCGGGCAGAACCACAACAGCCGTTACGGAACCCTAGATCAATCGGGCAGCGTATCTAATACGTATCCATGGGTTATAATACTTACAACGAAGCAGAATTTCGTTATTTAGGGGGGTATAATACCCGAGTATTATGCCTTCTATTAGATTTTCGTGATTGAGAAAAGAAAGTGAGCGAACAGACTGAAGATCCGATGGCCTTTACTTATAGTGCTGAAACCTGACTTTCTCGCGGCCTGCGTAAGAGTAGCCTAAGGGCTACGCGGCCCGCGTCAAACCCTGTTCAGCGTGTAGCTGATCCGGGTCAGCACTAGACTCGCCACGATGATGACACGTGTCATCACCGGGCTGCGCCACCATTTTTATCTCACGTGGCCCGCGTAAAACCTTTAAGAAGTTTACGCGGCCCGCGACAAACCTAAAAGTCAGATTTTTAATTATTTTTGATAATATTTAGGGTATTCGGGGCCCGTTTTTACGTATGGGGTGTTTTTAGGGACATATTGGGACATTTTAAAATATATTAGGGTGTCGGAAATAATTCGAGGGTGTCGGTTTTATTGAGGATTGTTATAGTTTCGAGCTACATGAGATTTTATAAACATTGATGCTGATGATTTCATATATCCACGTTGTGCAGAATAAGAAAGTATGAATTGATAATTAAAATAAATATAAATTTACTATTTTATATAAGATAAAAATGAATTTAATACCGATGTGACTGTAATGTGACTTGTAATGATCACTTTTAACATAAATACACTGAACTTACCACCCTACCTACATAATAATATACTATTTTAATTTTTAATGTATAATACTCAGACATAACAACTTTCCATATTAAGACACCAAACACAAACACACACAAAAACACACACAGGGAAAAAATACGAGATAATAACAAAAAAAATGTCTTCTGAAGAATCTGAACAATTGAAGAACATTGCAATAAATGAACTATTGTCAACTCGCACGTTGACAGAAATTAGCACTGATGTCAACTCTTCTCATTTGATTCTTGATGTGCAGGCGAAGATTCTTTTAGAAATAAAAAAATCAAGAACTTTGGGAGACTCCTTGAACAACCACCATCAAGCTTCAGAGATGCCGCATTGGAGCACATCAAAGAACAGCCTCAAGCTGATGACTTGGTCTTCTCTTTTCTGAATGATGCTCCGTCTACAATGAAAGAGAAGATGGAGTTCAGCTCGGCAAAACGTGACAAGATCTTTGCTTCAAGTAACTAGGTTTCTCTTAAACATTTTATAGCTTTTTGTTGGGTTAAACAATACATTTATGTTTATTATGTTATATTCTGCTTATTTTGTATACATATTTGAACATCTGATGGTTCATTACTTATATATCGCACGACTGAAGTATTATATATCGTATGTTGGTAGCAATGCAATATAACATAAATCGCATGTCATAACATAAAAACACAATAAAATCGCATGTACATTACTTATAAACTCATGTATATGAAATCACATGTTAGTATACTAAAACCTAATGTATATTAAATCGCATGTTTCTCGTGTAAAATCGCATGTACAAAACCCCGTTTATATTAAATCGTATGTTTCTCGTGTAAAATCGCATGTACAATTAAAAAATGGCATGATTCTTTAATCTTCATCATCTGAAACCTCTTCCCAAACATCTTCTTCACTACCATCATCACTCCCTCCACTATAATCTTCGAACTCATCTTCCTCTTCATCAACTTCGTCTTCGACTTCATTGACTTTGTGACTGGGATCTTTTTCATATGGACTCCTTTCATCTTCTTTTGTTTTTTTATCTTTCAGTATCTCGCAAGTCTGAATATCATGACGTTTTTCATTGCATACACTACATGTCCTTGTCCTCTTCCCTTTGCGGCTGATCATTTGTTCCTTCTTTGATTTAATCCTTTTATGTGAGCCACGACCTTTGTTTCTTATACCAGTTGGGACACGGACAGTAGGAGGTGCATTAGTTACTGGTTGTTGATAACCAATCAACTTAGAAAACCAGTCAAACTTTGGATCAAGCAGCTTGGTTATACGACTTTGGTCATTTTTTTATTTAAACTCCTTCATTTGACGTTTTTGTAGATTTGTCCAATTGAATTAATCCCTTATTACTATTCACAACTTGATTTTGAGTAAAGTTTATGTTTAGGCGTAGATAAAAATAAGTACATCACAATGACTTATTTAGAATTTTATAAACATTATCTTAATATCTTAATTGTTCATAAACCGTAAACATAATATGTTTAAAAGTGATTATAACAAGAAAAAATAGACGATATAAAAACCTTGAACACACACGCACGTTGCGTCGTGTTAACTCGCAAAACTTAGAATGAAACGTTGAACCAAACACGCACTTTGCGCCGTGTTAACTGACAAAATTTAGAATGAAGCGTAAAACGAAAAATTTGCAAAAGATGAAAAGTATAGGGGACTAAAGTTGAAAGAAAAAAAGTTGTAAGGTTAAACTGTAAAAGATGAAAAGTTTTGGGTTAAAAGTAAAAATTCAAATAGCTTGAGCTAAAAGTAATATATGAAATACTTTAGGACTAAAAGTAAAAAAATAAGATATTTTTGAAAAACTCCCAACCATTAGGTATAAACTTTTTATACACATATAAGTTACTAATTTATAGTATTGAAATGGAATATAAAAACATTGTAAAAAAGATTTTAAAAAATAGTAAAATAAGCCACACTTAGTCGATTTACATATAAAGTAATAGTTAAGTTCTTAAAGGCCCATTTATGTAATTTATTTAAAATAGTTAAAATATACTATACATATCCTTCATAATTATAAGGGTATGTTTGGTATGTGGTAATTGAATAAGCGAAAGAATGGAACGGACGAGATAACGAAATAGATAAAGGAATAAAATAGACCATTCCACTCCATAGTCTTGTTTAGTTACCACATGGAAATGAAATGAATCATTACCTTGTAGTGTTTGGTAGGCTAGGAAAAGAAGAAGGGATAAAATCGGCGACGGGTGGCGATTGTGGGTGATGGCGGTAGTTGATACGTCGGTGTTCGGTGGTGGAGGGTGGGGACGACAGTGGCGCCGGTATTCGGTGGCAAAGGGTAGCGGTGGTCGGCGGGGGCACCGGTGTTCGGTGGTGGAGGGTGGCGACGATGGTCGGTGGCGGTGGGGGGTGGTGACACCGGTGTTCGATGGCGGAGGGTGGTGGTGGCGGGTGATGATGACAGGCGGTGGCAACATGGTCGGCGACGGCGCCGGTGGTCGACGACGTAGGGTGGCGGTGGCGGGTGGCTAGCGGTGGTGGTGTTGAGTGGCGTAGGGTGGCGACGACGGTTGTTTGTAGTAGCGGTGGTCGGTGGTGGTGGCGGTGGTGGTGGTGACGATGTTCAGTGGCGGAGTGGGATGGTGGCGACGGTGGCATTGGTGTTCGATGGCGGAGGGTGGCGGTGGCAGGTGGCGATGACGGGCGGCGACGGAGCTGGTGGTTCACAGCTTGGGGTGGTTGTGGCAGCGGTGGATGGTTATTGGTGGAGGTGGTGGAAGGGGTGTGGATGTAATGAATTTGAAGGAATGGAATGCACTATGTAATGGGTGATTCTATTATCTTGATCAATCAAACACATTTTTTTTTCATTACCTCGTAATATAGCTCATTCTATTCTGACTTTCGTTCCTTCATACCATACACTAATTAAGAGTATTGAGTTTATAATGTTTATTGATTAAAATGTTAAAACAAAAACAAGATCGCTCCCCTTTGGGCCTTAAAGTTTTCGCTAACATTAATACTTTGCTATTTTTCTTCAAAAAAAGTTAATAAAAAATAATTT
This sequence comes from Helianthus tuberosus, assembly GCA_030545235.1. Taxonomy (NCBI): domain Eukaryota; kingdom Viridiplantae; phylum Streptophyta; class Magnoliopsida; order Asterales; family Asteraceae; genus Helianthus; species Helianthus tuberosus. The sequence goes on from CM060432.1 coordinate 28,146,180, forward strand.
CAAACACCAAATAAAGCATATCAATTACCTAACATAACATGAACACTATGGGACTTATGGGTCAAAAACAGATGGATAGAATAACATATGTTTAGGCATCTAATGGAGTACACGTTCCCTCGTGCAAGTCGTTCTTATAAATACTTTATTGAAAAAGTGTAAATTATGTTTTAATAGTTTGTCAATAGTTTCTATCCTTTTTATAAAATTCAGTGTGTTAATAAACGTTTTACAACTTTTTATTTGTGATATTTAATTTAGTTTTTCGGCGTCACTTTTATTTTAAATTTTATAAAACCTTTATCCACTAAGCATGTAAACATTTACATGTATAACTCAAAAACATGCGGCATCATGTATAAAATACATAATTCATATCGCGTGCAATATAGAAACTAAGTCTACATTCAAGTTTCACCAAAAAGATAAACGGAATCGGAATGGTGAAACATTCTTAAATCAGATAACAAGGGCGCTTATGAGTTTTCAAATGTACATGAAAATCAAAGGATTTTTAACGGCGAGGTGAAATTTTATAGTCCTGGGAGTTATTTGTACCTAAAAATATTACTATAAAATCTCTAATGGTGTTAAACTTGTTGTCTAACGTTTGATTTTAAATAGTACTTATGAACACCTCAAAAGCTTTAAAAATTAGTTATCTAACAAAGAATTCTTAACTTTATAACACCACTTTTTAGCAATTGAAATAATTAGTTATCTAACAAATATTTGATGATATAAAAGAGTCAAAAATATAGGGGAAGGTAAAGAAATAATTAGTTATCTAACAAATATTTGATGATATAAAAGAGTCAAAAATATAGGGGAAGGTAAAAAATTATTAAAAAATGAAGTTTGGTAAGCAACTGTAAAAAACTGAAAGATATTCGAAAAGTTTATAATAGACTAATAAATTATTTTAAATTTCATTTCAGTTATACATAAAACAAGGTGATTTACTGACAACAAATCTATGGTTTACAGAGGTGTATAATTGGATGTTTACATTGTCTATGCAATCATCTTATAACGTGAAGATGACAAATAGTTATAATTCTGGATTACATATTATATAATATTAAATATTAAAGCAAATAGATTTGTTAAAATTTTGTACTATATTTATTATATATTATTATCTTATTTTCGAATCAATAAGAAAGACACCGGTTCAAAAATGTCGACCATATAATGGTCAACAAAACAGCCCTTCATACCACCCTACAAGTTTTCAAAACGTATATTTATTTATTTATGTTCCTTCTTACTTTTCTAGGTTGAATTTAATCACTTAAAAAGTGATTAAAACAATCATTTTCATGGATAAGGTCACAAGGGATATTGGATTAAATATATCGTCCGAGGATGACAATATCCACTAGGCAATTTTTTAAGCCGAATAAGACCATGTATTACAGCTTTTCTTCACACCTAGAAGAAAATAATATTTGATAAAGTCATTGGTTACAGGCTTAAAGCTTGAAGATTGAAGCTGAAATCATTGTATGGTATGTGAGTTGTTCATTATCAACCGCCATAATTGATAACCGAATCACTATTAACCGATAACTGACATAACTGATTGTTATGGTTATGAAACTTTGTATAACCGACTAATCGGTTATGGTTACAATTATGAAGCTTTGGTTACCCGATATAACCGAAACTGAACCGAATATGCAATTATAAGTCTATATAATGGATTTATATTTTACATTAACCATGTAGAGATTTTTTTTATTGAGATTAAAGTATGTAAGTAACAAAATGATCTTAATGTAGACGCCTTTTATTTTAATGAAGAACTGAGGTATTATGATCATAACTTTTTTTTTTGTTGAGAATTTAACTTATTAAAGGGAATCTCATATCGGTTATTTTATAAAAAAGACCCAAGTTAAGTCCAAACAGTGCATGCCCCTAATAACACTCATTTATTTCAAACCTTTCTTGGTTAATTAACTGAAAATAACCAAAACCGAACCATAACTGATTAACCGTAACCGAAGTCTAGTTATGGTTATCGTTAAGGAAATTTCAAAACCGAAGCTAGAGCTTATGGTTATGGTTAATGATAAACTCCAAACCAAACCGACCCATGCACACCCCTAATCAATTGTATGGACAATAATATAGGGTTTATAAATCAAATGGGCTCTCTCACGCACTTGACAAGTCTTTTGGGTTGAATTCCTTTGTTTGGGTTGTAACAATAATATTAGACCAAAACTTGGAGTGGTGGCCTGGAGAAAGACAGCCCTGACCAACGAGTACGTTGGCCAGATACATTTGTTACAGACTGAAATCATTCCAAGGTATGAAATTTGTACCACGTCGATTGTATCAACAACAAATGTGGGTTTATAGACCAAATGGACCTCTTCACCCACCATACTAGGCTTTTGAGTTGAGTTGTTGTTTCTATTGTGGGGGTGTTTAGAATTCGATTCGGATTCGAAAAATTCAAAATTCGACTCGATTCGAATTCGATTAAAAATGTTCGAATTCGAGTTGATTCGTATTCGAGTCCAGTAATCGAATTATAATCGAATACAAATTTATGATTTTCAATTCGATTCGATTCGAAATTCGAATTCAATTTATATATATTTTTGTATATATGTATATACTCACATAAACATATATACACACACACATGTAACTTCTAAACTTGGCAAAGTATGAACTGCCTCTATAAGTGATAGTTTATTACTATTAACATTACCAAACCTTTTGACAAATAGCTCATACTACTTATTTCCAAATTTTTACCCAACTTAAATCGCTCTCAGTAACCAACATATCTTCTAAATTTTGGTGTTTAGACATATTGATATTTAATTAATTTGCAAATTATTATATTTTATGTTGAATATAATTATTTGTAGTAGTTTTAAAAAATGGAAGTAAATAATTTATTGTTTGTTGTGAATATGAATTAAACCGAATTTATTCGAATTTGGTTCGAATTCGATTCGAATTCGAGTTTCAAATACTAATCGAATCGAGTACGAATTCATGTAAAGAAAAATTCGATTCGAATAATTCAAAAATTCGTTATTCGATTCGATAAACACTCCAATCTATTATAACATGATTATAACCTTTTTTATATATAAAAAGTCATGTGAAAATATAAGATATTAGTATTAAGTCACTAGTACACAAACGATTTGTTGGGGCTAAGGGTGTTCATTGAATCGAATATTTAATTTTCGAATTATTCGAATAATTTTTATTTTCCTTTGAATTCAAATTCGATTCGAATTAGATTAAAACCTACCCAATTCGATTCGAATTCCTATTCAAATAAAAACCAATTCGTATTCGATTAAAAATTCGAATTCTAATAATTTAGATTTGATTCAGATTCCTTTAAAACATATAAAAAAAACTATCAAAATGAAATAAAAATTTTAAAGCAGCCATAAAATCACGATATCACATTAAAAAGTTTCAAATAAAGTACCATAAGTCTAACATTCAAAACGAGAAGTTGGGAATAATCACTCCACATTACAAGTTAAATGTTTAGAGTTAGAAATTATTGATAAATTTTTTACTTAGATTTTAGTTCTGGCCATGTAGTGGGTTTGGTAATGGGTAACTTTAATACTTGGAATTAATTTTGAAAATAATTTATAGTATAAATAAAAGTTATATATATAAAAATAATAAATAAAAATGTATAATTATTATTCAAATTTGAAATTATAAATCCGTATTCAATTTACTTGACTCGAATTGAATCGAATTCAAATTCAAATTCTTATAATCAAAACTAATTCTTTATAATCGAATCGAATTTAATCGAATTTTGAGTTTTTCGAATTCGAAACGAATTCTGAACACCCTAGTAGTTCGGTAATTCATGAAGAAAATCGCTTCATAAGATAGTGGAATTCAAAAGTTGCATACAATATCAATTTGTATTTGATGCCAATTTCATATTTCGGCTTACAGAGTTACAGTGACCACTTCGTTTTAAGTCATTTTGTGGGCTGATTCTTCTAGTTTTGGCCCATGTTCTATCAATTTCATATTTCGGCTTACAGTGTTAATAACACCATCTATTTTTATATTTTCACTTTTCTTATAATTTGCTAAGATAAACTAAAGCCACCATCTAATTAAATTTGATCACTTCATGAAGTCATAAATGCTAATTTTATCACTTCATGAAGTCATAAATACTTGATATTTCTCAAGCTAAAAAGCTTTAACCATGTTCGTTGATATTCTTTCATCTCATAGTATAGTTAGTTTATGTATCGACTAGATTATTTATGTACTGATTTTGTATTACGTACAAAATTTTTGTATTATACTCGATTTAGGTATTGTAATGGATTTTGAGTCAGATTTTTATACTGTGTGGGGTTTATTTAGGTACTGTACTAGATTTCTTATATTGTACTGGATTTTTTGTGTTATACTGGAATTGATTATTGTATTGGATTTTTATACTGTACTGGATTTAGATATTGTATAAGAAATTGGTGTCGTATTGGATTTTTCATTTGTCTTTACAAAAAGTCGGTATAATTTAAAAAAAATCGTTTTATATGTATCATTGCTATACTCAAATTAAAGATAAAAATATGCTAGTTTTTATGGTGTATTTTTTTTTTCAAAAATTATGTTGGTTTTAAAAAATTGGGGGAAAGTTGAAAAAAGTCACCTAAGAGGCTCTTCTAAAAATGCCCTCTCACCAATCTTTTTGCCTACACATTGATCTCAACCATCTTTATCTCTTCACTATAGTTATAAATGAATATGTGAGTACACTACTTCGCTGGATTTCTGCCCACACATCTTATTATCTTATTTTACGCTATATTTATACTCCCTCTCGCTGCCACGTGGATTTTTTACGCACATATGTTTTTTAGACAATTGAAATTGAAAATCACGTAGATCTATAACCCACCTGCTGAAATCAACTCCTTGCTCTTCTTTTCTTTTGTTCTATTCATACAAACATTAATCTTCATCTTCCAAATGTTCAACTGCCAAAAGAATTGATGTGACCATCAGATCTAGTCTGTGAAATCAAGTAAATGATAAAGTTGTAGTGTTGTGTAGTAGATACGCAGATGAAGCCAATTAGGCTTCCGAAACCTCCTGGTAGTCCATCGAGAATTCAAATCAAGGTCTCATTCGAAGTATCTAGGGTTCATGTTGGGTCTTAAAGTGGGTTGATCCTTATCTTAGGGAGGAAGGGGGAACTCAAGGGTACTAACTTAGCCCTGACCAATCCCGCATTGCCATGTCAATTCTATACCTAAGGTACCCTAGAACCACAAAAAAACACTGGTGGCGCCTACCCACATGTACTGGATGTTTCAAGTTAGGGAGTTATTATATCAGTTTTTAAACTACAACTACACTAGGTCATGAAGTGTATAGTTAGTTGTATTTTATGCCCAAATCATGATAAGATCCACTTATGAATCCAAGACCAGCAGGAACCTGTTACAATGGCAGTTTAGCCTTTATATGTTTTTAGCTAGATGTTGGCAGTTGGTTGGTAACTATTCATTTTAATCTTTATATGTTTTTAGCTACATGATATCAATCAATTAATATTGGTTGTTAGGTGTATGTAACTATGCATATGTTTCTTGAATGTGTTTAGCGTTTACATGTTGAAAAAGCTACAAAATTTTTAAATCAAGTTTTGTAGTATGCAGATAACAAATTCCTTTAGTTACAGAACTTCTACCGAATGTGGGATATTGTTTATTATAATTATGTAGGTTTATTACCGTAGTCACGTTGCGGCGAACTTCTTTTTTTATTTAGTCTGTGTTTACATGAGTATTGAAATCACTACGAGCGCGTTGCGCACGGAACCGCTGACAAGAATAAAAAGAAAATGTAGTAAAAGAAAACCGAAAGAAAATCAACAAAAAAATTAGTTGTATGGTAATGATGTTGTTCGTATGAAACCCGTGGTCAGAGATGAGTAAATGGTACTGGGTACCGGTACCAAATTTCCCTAACCGAAAGATCTTAAGTACCAATTCGGTACGTACCAACTTTTGGCGTCCCTGTTACCGGTCCGCTACCAGTTTTTACCTTCATATATACCAGTAACGTAACCGGTATTTTCGGTACAAGTACCGATTCGGTATCGGTTGGCACCGAGCTCATCTCTATCCTTGAAACTAAAACAAAGAAATCATTAAAAGTTGAAGAAAATCAACAAAAAAAGTTGTACAATACCGTTGTTCGTACGGTACCCGGATCAGGGATGAGCTAATGGTATCGGGTAGCACTGTAGCAGTACCGAATTTCCTGAACTAAAATATTTTAATATCAATTTGGTACCGACTTTCGGCGTTTTCTGTACCAGGCTGGTGCCGGTTTTTACCTTCATGTATCGATACCGAACAAGACCGTACCGGTATTTTCGATACCAGTACCGGTTCAATACCGGTTGACACCGAGCTTATCCCAACCCATGATAAAAAAAGTCGTTAAAGTTAAGAAAAGAGTAAATTACGTTTTTGGCCCCTGTGGTTATGTCAGTTTTACTATATTGGCCCAAAATAAGAATTTTTAACAGGTTTGCCCTCATGGTCCTTATAACTAACTGTTTTGGCCCCTAAATCTAACCAACCCCTAACTCTGGTTAACTTCTTGGTCACATGGGTTGCACATGATGGGTAATATGGTAATTTCACCTTCCCCTTTTAATGACTTAGTAAAAAAATCCCAGATCTTCAACCAAAAAAATCCCAGATCTTCAACCAAACATCATCATCTTCAACCAAACATCATCATCTTCATCTCTATGGCAGCCGCAGGTGGCGGCGCACGGTGGTGCACAGCGGTGGCCCCACATAAACTCAGGGAATGATGATGATGGTTATGTATTTGAAGATCTCGATTTGATGATGATATGTTCTTGAAGATCTGGGTTTGAAAGTGGTTTGAAGATGTTCTTGAAGATCTGGGTAACAAGATCATAATCTTCAACCATCATCATCATCCCCACATAAACAACATCCAAACACCCCCTAAATTCCTAACACAAAACTGTTAAAAAAAACATAACAAAATACAAACCTGAAGATGAAAATCCACATAACAAAATACAAATCTTACAAAACCCACATTTCAGTTTCCAGATCTTCATGAACAAGAACAAATAAAAAACAACCAAAACCCAAATTCAATAACATCTTTTCTTCACAAATCAATTTCCAGATCTTTGCGACCGTCTTTTCTTCATGATTTCACCCTCTCTTTCTGCTGCAACTACCACAAATCCCCCAAATCGGTATAAATAACCCAGATTTACTTCTACCAAATCTTCAAACGAAAAAAGAATCATTCAAAAAGAATCACACACAACCAACACCTAGGTCTGACATCGCTCGTCGGAGGACCCTCAACCTACCGCCGTTGCTTCCATTGCCGCCGCCGTGAGCGGCGGCGCCTAATCATCTCGTCGCCCTCTCTCTCTCTTCGATCTTTGTAACCGGAAAACGGGGGTACGGGGGAGGTGTGGGTGTTGTCGGCTGCTGGCCTTCATCGAGAAGGAAGAGGGTGAGCAGGAGAGTGTGTCATGTGTAGGTACGGTGGTGGTGGTGATGATACGGTGGAGGAGGTGGTGGTAGGTACGGTGGTGGAGGTGATGATACGGTGATGGTGGTGATGATACGGTAGTGGGGGTGTGTTTTGCGGTGGGGTGGTGGTGGTGTGGTGTGGTGGTGGTGGTAGTAGAGAGAGAGAGCAGAGAGAAAGATGAGAGAGAGTATATATGTTCTGAGAGAGAGAACAGGGATGAATTTTTGTTAAATCAGTTTATTTATTTAGAGTAAATTACATTTTGGTCCCTGTGGTTATATCAATTTTAAAGAGGGGGAGGGGAAATTACTAATATGCCCATCATGTGCAAGTCATGTGCCAATTAATTAACCAGAGTTAGGGGTTGGTTAGATTTAGGGGCCAAAACAGTTAGTTATAAGGACCATGGGGGCAAAACTGTTAAAAAATCTTATTTTGGGCCAATATAGTAAAACTGATATAACCACAGGGGCCAAAAACGTAATTTACTCTTAAGAAAAATATCAAAATGCATTTAATTTAAAAAGTAAAGAAAATAATTATTATTATTATAATATTAAAATAATAAAAGTGTAAAAAAAACTATATATATTATAATAATATTAAAAATACTATTCATTATACATACTAGCAAAATTCCCCGCGTTAGGTGGCGATATCAGTACGGTAACGACACTCGATAAAGTAATCAAAAGAGAAAATCCAAATTATTTCTCTAATATGTATCATAGATGAAAAGTTCTAAATGACTCTACCAATAATATAAACAATTCAAAATCGAAGCGAATAAAAAAATATATCGCAACCACGTATATAGTCTTTATAAAAAAACGAATGAACGAAAGTTACAGAAAAATAACAAAACTATAGGGTTAAAACATATATTATTTATAGTATAAAATGTGTAATAGAAACTTATAAAAAATAAAACTTACCGCAAGTTGGTAACTATTATAAATTATAAGGTTAAGATAGATAATATTTATAGTATAAAATGTTTAATTGAAATTAAAAAAAGAAAAAAAGAAAAAAAAGTCTATATCACTATTCACAAAAGTTCATAATTGTTATATACTAGCGTGATTCCCGCGTGCTTCGCTGCGGGCCTTTGGTCATTATTGGTCTGCTTCGTTACAACATTCGTATCGGCACTCGGTATAACAATCGTTGCCAAGCAGCATAACAATCGATGCCAATCGACTGTACCATGACCGGTGTTGTTCGGTCGGTATCGGTCTGTTACGATACCGGTATCGTACAGACACTCGATATAGCTTACGATACCAAAAAATACTTTATTACGAATATCACTTTATGTTCAATGAATTTTTATGCCGCCACGTCAAGAAAACTATTAAAACGAATACGGTACCCTTACCAATGTTGTTTGGTCGGTATATGTTCGATTTGTGATGATAAAAAAAGTCAACTATATGGCTCGTTCGAATAGAACTTTTATCGAATTATACATAATAATAATTATAAGCACATGATGACGCTAATAATAAAAAAAAACTATACCGATGTTATATGGTACGGTGCTGCTGTTGGTCAGACAGTATCAATAATATTAAAAGGTTAAATTAATGATAATAGTAATCTATTGTAATATTGAAATGATAATAGTATGGATATATATATATATATATGGTCAGAATTTAGAGAAAACGGTGAAAAGTGTGAGAACGATGAGAACGCTTATGGGTCGTCCGATCAAAACAATCCATGGACTAGATTGCGCGGTGGCGTTTTCGTAAATAACATCAATTTTATTATGTGGGACGCGCTTCATTAAGGGTAAAAGGGTCTTTTACCGCTCATATTCAAAACGCCATCAAATGATAAAACGCCATACAAAAAAATAAAACGCCATTAAAAACAAAACGCCAAAAATTAGTAATAAAACACGTTGAATATTACAGGGAGATGAAACAACACAGTAACTGAATTTCAGTTATTAACATTTATTAGAAGAAATTCCATCCTAAATTACGCGCCAAAAACATCATTATATAAACAAGGTAAAACATAACTTCCATAAATCACTTCAATCTATCCATTTTCTGCAAAAAACATCTTTAACCAAAAACGCCAACTTAACCAAAACGCTAAAAATGGCAATAATCGTTTCGTGGAGATACACTATGGGAATCAGGCGATACGTCATCCTTTTTGACAACAGAAGGAGGGTGTATGTTAAGACGGTCAGGGCAATTCTGAAGATGGAAGAAGAGATACAGAGGCGAATCTTATCCATTGGCATCGCTCTAGACAACGAATGCCATGAAACGCATATGCTTATGAAAGCATTAACCAGCAAATTTGGACCAATCAAAGCAGATGTGAAGCCGGACCCTGTCATGACATCATGGCGTTTTGACGATGAAACAGACATGGTGACGGTTACATACGACAGCGGAGAGCAGGAAGTCTACTGGCTAGAGAACATCATGACAAAGCAGCGTCTGGGTTTCATGGAAGAATTGCATAACGCCACTTGTACCAACACAGAAATAGACTCAAAATTTGAGTTAATGCAAGACATGTTCAGGTGGAGGCTTCAGAATCTTCAGGAACAAGAAGCTGCTGAAGGTGAAGGTGATGACATGGATGAAGATCCAGATGAAGACTCCGAGGAGGAAGAAGATGACGCAAGTGATGGATACTTTTCAGATAAAGTACCATCTGACGAAGGCTTTTAATGTTTTTTCCTCTTTTTTTTTTCTTCTATGTAATCTTTTTTAAAGATAATTAAATGATATATTTCTATCTTTATTAGCAAAACGCCAAAAAAATACTAATTTGGTTAACCATTACAAAACGCCAAAAATAACAAAAAATATTTTTCCTGCTTAATATTTTATTTACTCCGTTATTGTATTTTGTCATCTTGGTCTGCATAACGCCATTTAAAAAAACGTCAAACTTAGAATATGGGACGTCTATAGGGCTGTAAACGAACCGAACGTTCAGCGAACAGTTCATGAACCGTTCGGCGAGAAGTTCGTTTATGTTCGTTCGTTTAACAAACGAACGAACATGAACAAGAAATTTCGTTCGATTAGTTAAATGAACGAACATGAACACAGGTCTCGTTCGTTCGATTGTGTTCGTGAACGTTCAGTAAGGTGTTCGTGAACGTGTTCGTGAACATTTGTTGATTTGCATTCATTTATGTTTGTATGTTTGTGTTTCAATTGAAGATCTTTGTATTTTCTTATATTTTATTTGTATTTTTTATATTATTAAACTTTTATTTGTTTTATTACCTTAAAATTAAACTAGGAAACCCACTTTCACCTTGTTTATGCATCATTTCCCTTTCATTTCTCATTATTTACATCGGCGAATACGATCGACTCTGTTCCACAATAAGGGATTCAAGTTCGAGTGCTACTCTCTGGGCCATCTATCTTTATCCCTCGTCGCGTTCGCCAAATTTATTTGTGTTCGTGAACCGTTCGCGAACACCCTCATTTTCTTAATGAACGAACACGAACATAAAATCTCGTTCGGTAAGTGTTCATGAACCGTTCGTGAACACATTTATTTCCTTAACGAACGAACACGAACAAGGCCTCGTTCGTGTTCGTTCGGTTCGTTTACAGCCCTAGACGTCTATAACCTATAAAACTGATAAAAGCTGATCAACACAGTAAATACAAAAACAGTAACTGAAAAGACAGTTACTTTATTACTATGATTTATTACAATAAAAAGTCCCGCCTAAACTACGCGCCAAAAAACTCCTATAAGAGAGGGGTCTGTACACAATGAAATTAATCACACCCAGAAAACACAAAACGTCATATCCTCTAGAAACCAATCACTTTTAAACGCCACAGATGACAAAGCTTTCACTGAAATGGATCCTTCTTCTGAGGGGGTTAACTCAATAATATTTTGCTGATGAGAGGGACAAATATTCAAGAAAAAGAGACTGACGACAGTGATATGCCATCATGTGAGCTTTGTTCTTGATGATTATAGGCATGAAATAAAGGGATCAACACAAGTGTAAAATGCTATTTTGGACTCCATTATTACAAATAGCATTAAGCATGAGTTGATCTTTAATGACATGCCACCAAACAAGAATATCACACCAAAAAACAGGATGCCACTAAGCAGCTTCTTTTGAAAAAAGACGGGGTTTACGAAGGAAAGTTGGCATCTAGCTAAAGTATTCAAAAAAGGTTCAAAACGCCAAAAACAAATTCAAGAAGGAAGAGGCTGATGACATTGAAGATTAGGAAGAAAAAATAGATTACCATTTTTTATTATTTTTGTTTTCATTTTATATTGTTTTGATATCAAGTTATATGTTGTTTTGTTATCTAATTCTATATAAATAAAATACATTATTATATAAAACGCCAAAAACTACAAACAACAAAACGCTAGTAGTATGAAAAATGGGAGAACAACTGCTGGCAAAGCACCTTGTAAAGGGTATTAACGCCAAAAAATTCACTAAACGCCAAATAAAAAAACTGGTCTTATTATAATCTTATACAAATATTGATGACTCATAGTGAATTATTATACAAAACGCCACAAACGCCAAAAAAATTAACCAGAAAACGCTATAACGCCAAAAAATTATATATGTGACACAAAAACAATTAATTCAACGCCAAAAAGTTTAATAAATACAATTAACACCAAAAAAAAACTTAGACGCCAGAAAATATTATACCGCGTTAGGAAAATAAAACAAGAATGAAAAGACAAAAAAGCCCCTCCGCCCTTCTCTATGCCGCGGGACACGTGTTGGGCCAGGATGCGTTCTCACCGTTCTCAGACTTTTGAGCGTTTTCTCCTGATCTTGTTTATATATATATATATATATATATATATATATATATTATAAAAAATCAAATTTCTATTCATGATTAGTTGCCAATTATACTTGTTAACATCTCGCGTTGCGGTGAAATAGAACAAATTTATTTAAAAATAAATCATGTTGTTTAGAAAGCCAAACCAATAGAATCGTTTCAGTTTATCATCGTACCATTTTACACCATTTTACGATACCAAATAAATATTCAATTTTGAATACAATTTCATTTTTAACAAAACTTATACCATAATGTTGAGGGAAAAAAATTAACGAACGACAATTATTAAAGGGATATCAAATTAGTTGATTTAGGAAATAACTTTAAAAAAGTAATTATTAAAACAAAAACAAATAATAAAGGAAATATAATAAACTATTTTAAATTTAAATAATAAAATATTAAAAAGCTATATATTATTATAAAAAAGTCACTATTCATAGCCACTTTCCAATTATATATATATATATATATAGGGGAAGGTTTATTGGGGAACACTAAAAAGTGGGGAACAGCGGGAAACCGACTCAAACGAATTTCGATTGGATTCATTCCAGCGGCGTTGAAACCGGCTCGTCGAACCCTAACTAAGATCTCTTAACCCTAAACCCTAAATCCTAACTCCTAAACTCTAAACCCTAAAGCTAAAAAATAAGGCTAAAACCGAGCTTGTCACACCCCAACCAATGGCGGAATCATCGGAGTGGGACTTGTTCAAGATTGCAAGAGACTTCATAACACTATTTGTGACAATATTGAATTCAACCGATTTCATTTCATAGATAAATTGTCAAAACATTACAAGAAAATCAAATAACAACATTGTTCGACATAACATTAACAAAATTGATACAACACTTTAAACCTAAACGTCTAAGTGAGTATCTAGGCATCTTTGCTATCCATTTTCATAGCATCATCAATCATCAACCTGTAACATGTTTAAAATACAATTCAATGCAAAAGCAAAGGCGAGTATACAAGTTTAAGAATATGTATAAGTATAAAAGTTTAAAACGAATCCATATGGAAACTTAGTTTATACAAGATCAACCTAACATGGCATGCAATATTTCTAGCCAATCCTCTGTTTACGCAACAATGATATAATTCAACATGACCACAAGTCTACGGGCGGTGCGTTACTCCTATAGCGCTATACATGTCGAATGGAGGCTCGTGAAAGCTAATGACTAAAACATATCACATAAGTATGGTCGACGTAAGCATCAAGTATCGCAACATAGTATTCATGTATAAGGATTGTTTTCGTGCATTGCATAAAAAATAAGTTTAAGTGTAGTTTTAATAAGGTAACATGTTACACCCCAAAAGTGGTAAACATAAAAAGGGGGTTGTGAGTATACTCACATAATTGCTAAGTCTTCTGATTATCCAAGTGTTGACGAATGTAGGAGATTAGGAGGATGGAACACCGAAGCCACCTTATATGGGCAAACGGAGGTGTAAGAGAAATCGAAATTTAGACGGAGGATTGGAATTGGAAATAGAGCATAACTAGTTGATATATATTTATATATATATTTTACATAGATTATGTAATAACTCTAAATTAAATCCTTCAATAGTATTATAGAAGTGTTGTCAGAATAAATATACGTTTATATTTATTGTTATAAAAATCATTTGAACTTCGATACGTTTTCATTAGCGATTAGCCTAAAAAGTACATATATATTTGTAACGAAAACGGGTAAAGTTTCCTCTGTTTTTGGAGGATCCCGACAATACTAGTTGTCGATAATATTGTCAAAATTCAACAATCAACAAAAAAGTATGAGTTTATACAAGTTTTATAAACACAATAAGTTTACAAGTTTGGATAATTTAATATCCTACGATTAAAATGGTAAGTTTATCTAAATATCGATAAATAAATAATAATAATAATAAAATATATATATATATATATATATATATATATATATAGCGTCGTTAAGATCTTACCCAACCTCGTGTTTAACTAGTTGACCCGGCTTGACCGAAGGTTGACCAAGTTTGACCCGAAACAGAAACGGGACAGATCCCGAAACCCACGTTGACTGTTTGACCGGTTTTGACCTGAACGCCAAATCACTCCTCAAAACTGAACCGAGTTAACCCGAGTTGAGACTGAAACGACACCACTGTCGACACTATCCCCGCCGACACCATTCCCGAAGATGCGGCTCCGGCTGTCGTCGGTGACCGGAATCGTACGAAACCAAACAAAACCCGAAACAGATTCTGACCCGAACCGTCTGTGTTGTGAGAACAGAACCAAACACGAATCGAGATTAAATCTGAATGGAAACAAACCAGGCTGATGTCCACCGGAGTTCATTCACGTCTGCCGGAACCCGAACCTGAACCAGTACTGAACCGAAACACAAAAATGAGACAAGAACAGATCCAGACCACACCTGAGCCGTCACCGCCGTATGCGGCGTCTGTCGCCGCTCAATGCGATGTCTGTCGCCGCCGCTGCGACGTCTGCTGTCGCCTGTTGTCTGCTTTCTCCCTCTCTTTCTCTCTCTCTATCTCGCTTCCTCTCGGTCCTCCGCCACCGCTGAGCACCGCCACCACTGGTGGTGTTGCTGCCGTTGTTTATCGGGGAGAAAGGGGGGTGTTGCAGGTGGGATCGAGAAGGTGGGGCTGTGAGGTGAGGGATGAGAGGAGGTGTCAGTGTGTGTGTGGTCGGAGAGGCGTCGCCAGAGGTCGGCCGGAACCCCGACTCCGGTGACTGGGTGTTGCTAGGCAGAGAGAAGGATTGAGGGGTTTGGGGCTAGGGTTTCTCAATGAGGGAGGTGAAGAGTTAAATTGTTGTTTGTGTGGTGTCTGCATATATGAACGAGATAGATAGGGTTTTGCATTTCAATTTTTGGAACAAAAGACAATATAGTCCCTGTGGTTTAATTTAGTTAAGTTAGATTATGTTATTTTTTTAAAGAACTAACTCAACAACAAAACTAACTAGGTTAGTTTACTCATTTTAAAATTTTAACGAGGTTAACTAGACTATTATAAAAGTAAACTTTTAAATAATAAAAATTAATTAATTAATTTAATTACTTAAGCAAAGAATATATAACCATCTTTATAACGAATGGTATAAAAATAAAAGGTTTCTCGATGATTAACCATTTCGAAAGGGACAAGTTTCTAAAAAAAGATTTTCAAGGCTCGCTTTCTAAATTAGGAAAGTTTTGAAAACGCGGAGTGTTACAGTCTTCTCTCCTTTAGGAAATTTCGTCCCGAAATTTATTCAGAAGGAAGACTTGAAAGGGTTTTGGCAAACAGAAAGGTTTGCTTAAAATTGAGGCTTTGGAGTTTGAGACATCAGAGAATAATTGGGGTATATGGTGAACGATTGATCTAATAACGATCATGAGTATAAGAATAGCATAAGTATCGGATAGACAAAAGTAGCGTGCTAAGAATGAAGTCTTGTCGGGGATAATCGGATATAATGCGTTTGTGAGTTGTTTAAAGTTTGTATTAGGTCCAAAAGGTCTACAAAACACTGAATTTCTCACGGCATGTTTTGCGAAAGTTTGGTAACATGGTGAAAACACTTATATATAGGAAGTACCAACGGCGTATCCACCATGTTTTGACCACGTTGCGTCCGTTTCGTATTCAGTGTCATGTTACATCCCGTGTCTTACCATACACAGTAGTACACTCTGTGGTTTCTCATATGCCCATCACTATAATCCCGTGTGCACCCGCGATTATGTTGATCGTCGCATGATCCGTATAGCTTGTACTAGTTGTGTATGAATTAAGGTATGCATAAATTATGAAAATAAGACGGCGTGTGAAAGAAATGTAGCATATAAGCATGTTTGTGTTCCAAATAGCATAAGATCAACGTAAGCGAATCCCTCAGGTTTCGCTCGCGTATGGGTGCGAAAGTATAAATCTTGTGTATAAATGAAGCATAAGCATAGCATAAGTTTAAATATGAATACACACGTGAGCATAAACACAACACGCATGACATGAGTATGAGAAAAAGGATAAGCATAATGTGTATGAAAAATAAGTATAAGTGTGAGTACAAACATGAGTATAAGTATAAACACAAAGCGTATGAGTATGAATACGCGTATAAGTGTGAACATAAGATGTATGAGCATAAATATGAACGTGAATATAGGTGTAAAACATGAAGGTACAAGTATGAATAAAATATACGTGTATGAATATAAGTGTAAACAAAGTTGTTTAAGTGTATTTGGAAACATAAAATGTATGAACATGAATATGAATGTAGTATAAACATGAATGTAAGTACAATGTAAATGTATAATTGTGAGTGTATGTATAAACGTAAAACGTATGAATTTTGAATCATGAGTATAATATAAATGCGTAAGTGCGAACATAAGTGAAGGTATAAAAT
Source organism: Helianthus tuberosus (assembly GCA_030545235.1). Lineage (NCBI taxonomy): Eukaryota > Viridiplantae > Streptophyta > Magnoliopsida > Asterales > Asteraceae > Helianthus > Helianthus tuberosus. Next base: position 28,163,013 of record CM060432.1, read on the forward strand.
GTATAAGTATGGATGTAGGACATAATGATTTTGTTTATAGTATAAATCGAACTACACGAGTTTATGCGCATAAATGATTAAAAGTTTTGAGTATGAAAGAAAATAAAACAGGTGACATATGCGAGATTGTTGTGAGATATCAATTAAAACGTGTAAAATGATATGCATATATAGTTGTTTGCGCAAAACGTGAAGTTAAAATAGATTGGATTGTCACGAAATATAGACTCTAGTTTGTGAATGTAAAGGGAGTATAAAACGTCTATTGGTTACGTGAAACGTACTTTGTAAAAAGAATGGAAATGCTACTACGGTCTTAAAAGAGTTTATATAAGTTGAAAATTGTCGGTCCTTATGAAGTTTCCTTACCCACGTGTTTTGAATTAAATTGACGTATCGAGTGAGGTTTTGAAAAAGTTACAGAGATTAATAAGTTTGCATCGTTTTAAGTAACTTTGTGTTAGAAAATTTTGAAACTTACCGCTTCTTGTGAAAAAGTTGATCCTTAGAAAAAGGAATTTGGTACATGAACTTAGTGATTGTTGAAAAATGTTTCATTGGTTTTGAAAAGGAATTTTAGTAAATGATTGAATAATATTGGTAATATTTTACAGGTGTGTGCGAAAAAGTTGATTTGATTCTCAATTGAAAATAAAAATCTCTAGTTTAATGGTGCGAGAGGAGCGCGTTTCAATATTTACGTTGATTGGTGAATTTGTGGGCAACGGATTTATTAGACCGACTAGGCTGACAAGTAGTATTTCGTGAAATTTTGAAAATCGAGGGATAAGCGTTTATGGTAATATTAAAATTTTTGTGTATGCGAGTGGTGTGAAAATAGATTATAGAATAAGAGGTACGTTTAAATAAATGAAGCATTTTGAATTACATGATTAATGATTTAGGTATAAACATGATCGTGTTTACATAATATAGCCTATTAAAAGAAAGCGTTGGTAACGATCACCTAGGAAAGGGAATCACCCCTAACTCGTTGGTGAGGTCGTTGTAAGGTGAGAAATAAAACGGAGTTAGTCGTCAAGGTAAGGGAATCACTCCTATCTTGAGGACATGTCTCCATTCGTTGTTGCGAGAAGTGTAAATAAAATTACGTAAAATTATGTATGCTAATAATGTATGATCGTATGCAAAGTAATAGTATGATATATGCGCAAAAGTGAAATCTCGAAAATGGTTCAAACTTGACAAAAGAGAGTTTCATTATGAAAGATCGGAATAATAAAGCGTAAGTTTGATAAAAGAAACTCGGATGGTTCCAAAACGGAACGTTGACTAACCAAAGTGGTCGAAGAGTCTTTTGAATTTGAGAGCATGCTTTGGCCTAATAGGTGAAATACTCTCGCCGACACATCGGTTAACGGTATTTACCCTTCCGGTTACTACATGTTCCAAATCAATCGAAAATTCGAGACTTGGCGGGGTTTTTGAAAATCAAGGAGCGGAACTAGTCGACAAGGTGCTGGTTTCACCCCTAAATTGACGACTTCGTACCCTAAGGTGCTGTTTGTTTTTTCTGCAGGAAAACCTCTTCTGCTGCAGGCCACATCTGCAGACATCTGCAGGAGAAGAGGTGGACCAAATGTCTGCAGTCTGCAAGGAGAAGAGGGTTTGTTTTTTTTATATATAAAACCTCTTCACCATTTTAAAACACACACACAACACACTGATCTCTCTCTACTCTCTCTCTACTCTCTCTCTACAATCTACACCACCGCCATCATCATCACCGCCACCACTTCACCTCCGCCACCACTTCACCACCGTCATCATCACCACCGCCACCACTTCACCACCGCCACCACTTCACCACCGTCATCATCACCACCGCCATCATCACCACCACTTCACCACCGCCATCATCATCACCGCCACACACTGATCTCTCTCTACTCTTTCTCTAACAGATCGATGATGATGATGATGTAACAGATAGATGACGATTTGGGGGTTTTGTTTCTGATCGATTTGGGGTGTTTTGTTTGCCATCGATTTAGGGTTTCGGAGGTGGAGGTCGATGGGTGTCGGCGGAGGTAGGGGTTTCGGAGGTGGAGGTGGTGTCGATGATGATGATAACAGATGTGATGATGATGATGGTGGCGGAGCAGGGGTGGTGATGATGATGATGATGATGATGATGGTGGTGGCGGAGCAGGGGTGGTGGTGGCGGAGCAGTGGTGTCGAAGCAGGGGTGGTGGTGGCGGAGCAGGGGTGGAGGTGGAGGTGGTGCCAAGAAGAGGTAAAAAGCTTTGGTTTATGTCTTCCTCGGAAAGAGGCTGGGGAGAGGTAAAAAACACTTCTCAAAAAAAAAAAACAAACACTCTTCTGAGGCTAAACCTCTTCCCGCGTCTGCACGGTGCAGACAGAAGAGGCCAGGAAGCTCTTCTTGAAAAAAAAACAAACACCACCTAAGTGTAGTTGGCACTCGTCGGGTCAAATTAAATTTCGACACGTTGACGAGCATCCACTAGAATTTAAATTTTAAATTTCTGTTAAGATGTGGATTTCACTCCTAACTTAATGGTGAATTTCATGCGAAAAAATAGAATCAAGCGGGATGAGAGTCGTTCACCAAATTGTGGGTTTCACGCCTATTTTGATAAACTCGTCTCGTTTGTATAATATGAGTGGTTTTGAGTTTAGTATAGACGAGTAAAATGCCTTAGGAAGGCGTATGTTTGAAATATTAAATCAAGTATAACACATAATGCATTTCAAGAAATTAACACATAGGAAACGTTCTCAAGAAGTTAACACATAAGAAACATTTCAAGAATAGCACGTAAAGATGTTTCATACAAGTAACAGATGAAGCAAATATGGTCGAATTTGGGCTTAACTATAGACTAGGTCAAAAGCATGAATATTTTCCTAATTCCCTATAGTTATGGCTCTGATACCAATCTGTCACACCCCAACCAATGGCGGATTCATCGGAGTGGGACTTGTTCAAGATTGCAAGAGACTTCATAACACTAATTGTGACAATATTTAATTCAACCGATTTCATTTCATAGATAAATTTTCAAAACATTACAAGGAAATAAAATAACAACATTGTCAAACATAACATTAACAAAATTGATACAACACTTTAAACCTAAACGTCTAAGTGAGTATCTAAGCATCTTTGCTATTCATTTTCATAGCATCATCAATCATCAACCTGTAACATGTTTAAAATACAATTCAATGCAAAAGCAAAGGCGAGTATACAACTTTAAGAATAAGTATAAGTATAAAAGTTTAAAACGAATCCACATGGCAACTTAGTTTATACAAGATCAACCTAACATGGCATGCAATATTTCTAGCTAATCCTCTGTTTACGCAACAATGATATAATTCAACATGACCACAAGTCTACGGGCGGTGCGTTACTCCTATAGCGCTATACATGTCAAATGGAGGCTCGTGAAAGCTAATGACTAAAACATATCACATAAGTATGGTCCACGTAAGCATCAAGTATCGCAACATAGTATTCATGTATAAAGATTGTTTTCGTGCATTGCATAAAGAATAAGTTTAAGTGTAGTTTTAATAAGGTAACATGTTACACCCTAAAAGTGGTAAACGTAAAAAGGGGGTTGCGAGTATACTCACATAATTGCTAAGTCTTCCGATTATCCAAGTGTTGACGAATGTAGGAGACTAGGAGGATGGAACACCGAAGCCACCCTATATGGGCAAACAGAGGTGTAAGAGAAATCGAAATTTAGACGGAGGATTGTAATTGGAAATAGAGCATAACTAGTTGATATATATTTATATATATATTTATATATATATTTTACATAAATTATGTAATAACTCTAAATTAAATCCATCAATAGTATTATAGAAGTGTTGTCAGAATAAATATACGTTTATATTTATTGTTATAAAAATCATTTGAACTTCGATACGTTTTCATTAGCGATTAGCCTAAAAAGTACATATATATTTTTAACGAAAACGGGTAGAGTTTGATAGAAGGGTGAATAACCGTGTTTTAACATGTGTAAATATAAGGTTTTAAGTGTTTATTATCATAAAACATGGTTACTTTGAGTGTGTTTCTACTTGTAGGTACCCGGAGCTTAACGGATGGATTTTGAAGCTAAATGGGAGGTTTTCGGGAAGATTTATGAAGGTTAGAAGCTTACACACAAGTTGGGAGTTGAAAAATGCGAAAAATGGTGAGAAACCAGTACTTGGCGCAAGAAGGAACCAGTTTGGCGCGACCTGGTGTCAGTTTGGACGCAATACAGGTGCTGGTAAGTCAGGGGCGCAACCTTGTGCCAGGGGGGCGCAACCTTGCGCTGGCAGCAGATAGTTACGCGAAAATTCAGGATTTCACTTTATTTTATGATATCTTCAACCCCAAACGAGATATTCACTAACCCTAGCCGTTTTCCACTTCCCAAGGACGAATTTTGGAGTTCCCAACCTCAATTTTCATCAATCTTTCATGCAATCAAACATCCAAGACAATCAAGAAGATCAAATCATGACTATGAGTGGCTAGATTCTTTTGTGACCACCTCCGGGTGGATGGTTCATGTATGTGAAACTCAAACCTTGTTTATTTAGTTCTTTGGATTGTTTTTCATAACTTGAAGAATACATGTGGTTTAGTTTTGTTTAAAAGAATTGTGAGTGTTGCAATTATTCATCTTTTACCATTCGCATTCGGTTTTCTTGCATCGTGAGTAGTTTGGTTATTGGGTGGGTTCTTGGCACTTATGATTTGGTAATTAAATTGCATAGGTTATTATTAAAAACTTGTCTTTGATTATCAATCAAACTAAACCGTTAACAAGACCTTTTGGTATCTATCTAATTAAACAGGTTTGGGTGAATCATTGAACCGGAAATCTGGAGGGGGTTGCTTTTCTTCAAAAGTGATAACTTTCTTAATTATTCTCGATCAAAAATCTCAAAACGCAATCAAAGCAATAGTTTTTCTTAGTTTTAGTTAATCTAGGTTTCTACAATCAACACTAACCACATATTCCCTGTGGAGACGACCCTACTTACCCTTGCTAGTAAAGGTACTTAGGACCAATTTTTAAACTTGTTTTTGACCGACCTTTCGACATCGATCAGAGTTTCCTCTGTTTTTGGAGGATCCCGACAATACTAGTTGTCGATAATATTGTCAAAATTCAACAATCAACAAAAAAGTATGAGTTTATACAAGTTTTATAAACACAATAAGTTTACAAGTTTGGATAATTTAATGTCCTACGATTAAAATGGTAAGTTTATCTAAATATCAATAAATAAATAATAATAAGTATATATATATATATATATATATATATATATATATATATATATATATAGCGTCGTTAAGATCTTACCTAACCTCGTGTTTGACTAGTTGACCCGGCTTGACCGAAGGTTGACCAAGTTTGACCCGAAACAGAAACGGGACAGATCCCGAAACCCACGTTGACTGTTTGACCGGTTTTGACCTAAACGCCGAATCACTCCTCAAAACTGAACCGAGTTAACCCGAGTTGAGACTGAAGCGACACCACTGTCGACACTATCCCCGCCGACACCATTCCCAACGATGCGGCTCCGGCTGTCGTCGGTGACCGGAATCGTACGAAACCAAACAAAACCCGAAACAGATTCTGACCCGAACCGTCTGTGTTGTGAGACCAGAACCGAACACGAACCGAGATTAAATCTGAATGGAAACAAACCGGGCTGATGTCCACCAGAGTTCATTCACGTCGGCCGGAACCCGAACCTGAACCAGGACTGAACCGAAAGACAAAACTGAGACAAGAACAGATCCAGACCACACCTGAGCCGTCACCGCCGTCTTCGGCGTCTGTCGCCGCTGACTGCGACGTGTGTTGCCGCCGCTGCGACGTCTGCTGTCGCCTGTCGTCTGCTTTCTCCCTCTCTCTCTCTATCTCACTTCCTCTCGGTCCTCCGCCACTGCTGACCACCACCACTTTATCGGGGAGAAAGGGGGGTGTTGCAGGTGGGATCGAGTAGGTGGGGCTGTGATATGAGGGATGAGAGGATGTGTCAGTGTGTGTGTGGTCGGAGAGGCGTCGCCGGAGGTCGGCCGGAACCCCGACTTCGGTGACAGGGTGTTGCTAGGCAGAGAGAAGGATTGAGGGGTTTGGGGCTAGGGTTTCTCAATGAGGGAGGTGAAGAGTTAAATTGTTGTTTGTGTTGTGTCTGCATATATGAACGAGATAGATAGGGTTTTGCATTTCAATTTTTGGAACAAAAGACAATATAGTCCCTGTGGTTTAATTTAGTTAAGTTATTTTTTTAAAGAACTAACTCAACAACAAAACTAACTAGGTTAGTTTACTCATTTTAAAAATTTAACGAGGTTAACTAGACTATTATAAAAGTAAACTTTTAAATAATAAAAATTAATTAATTTAATTACTTAAGCAAAGAATAGATAACCATCTTTATAACGAATGGTATAAAAATAAAAGGTTTCTCGATGATTAACCATTTCGAAAGGGACAAGTTTCTAAAAAAAGATTTTCAAGGCTCGCTTTCTAAATTAGGAAAATTTTGAAAACGCGGAGCGTTACATAGCTAAACCGTAAAATCTAAACTATAAACCTAAAAGCTAAACCCTAAAGGCTAAACCTAAACTCTAAAGCTAAGCCCTAAACCGTAAAGATAAACCCTAAACACTAAAGCTAAATCCTAAAGCTAAACCCTAAGGCTAAACCCTAAAGCCAAACCCTAAAAGTCAAACCCTAATATATTTAGGGTTTAGGGGTTATGATTTAGGGTTTAGGGTTAAGAGATCCTAGTTAGGGTTCGACGAGACGGTTCCAACGCCACTGGAATGAGTCCAATCGGAGTTCGTTTGAGTCGGTTCCCCACTGCTCCCCACTTTTTTAGTGTTCACCAATGAACCTCACACTATATATATATATATTATTTGTGAGGGATGAGCCCAAAAGTGTTCGATACAGTACGAGATTTGATGGTAAAGGTGGGAAAAATACTTGACCGGTACCAAAAGTACGATCCTGAAAATTGCAAACAAATGGGTAACGCTACCTGTATCGAAAGTGCTCGATTCGGTACACTTCGGAACCGGTACGATACTGGTTCGGTTTCAATACAAGTACCATTGCTCATCCCTACTCTTGTGTATATGTCAAGTTTATTATGAGGTTATGATGATTATTAAAGAATAAGTTGGCACATTATGGTGTTATGATTTTCATTTTTTAAACGCACAGTAGTTTTGTTTTTTACTTGTGAATGAATTACATTTTTCTTATTGATGTTGTTTTTAGGTGCACTATTACGAGGATGAAACCACACCGACATTATAGTATTCGTTCATCTTAATATATGGATGCATTTTCTTGAACCCAAAATGTTTGCTTCCTTTAAGAACACATTCTATGTTGCCTAAGATGTTGCATTATATATTTGTTCACTTGCTTGTGTGATTAATTTGAAAGATGCACTAATGCACCAAAATTATAATCAAACTAGAATTTTATTTTTGCATGTTACATTTTAGGTGGTTCATTAGTATTTATGTTGGCATGTTACCTTGTTAAATGATAGTTGATAATGAGCAAGAGGGTGAGTCTAATCACTTGTGGTCATCAAGAAAAAAAATCTTAGGGTTTTTAATTCTTCCACTCCAAGGGAGTTTACCTTACAATTATCTTGCTTTGATTTAACAATGTTTCATCAATTCGATGTTAAAATTAGGGTTACGTTGATTCATTGAGATTAGGATTGTTTTTTTTTCTTTTCAGATTACGTTTTTCTTTTCAAAGTTCATATTACGGCTTTTTTGTTACCTCAATTTGTTCAAATTAGGGTTGGGGGGGGGGGGGGGGGGGTATTTGCACGGACCTCCCATCCGCCGGAGTATTACAATTCCGCAGCTAGCCTAGCCCCATGGCTGCATGGCGGTGAATCCCCATCGAGATCGAAGAGCCTGTGTGGTATTACACCGGCCACAGGATACGAACCCGGGTCTCTTGGGAAGAGATGGGTGAGGCTGGCCAACTGAGCTACCCCAGTTGGTTTTGTTCAAATTAGGGTCTGTTTTTGTTCAAATGTTTTCCTTGATTTAATTTTATATTTGATGTTTATCTTACAATTCGATTCCCCTCTATTATTTTATTTTTAGATTAGGGTTTTTTAGCCGTCTATTTTCAAATTTGGTCTTTGTTTTTGGTTTCAGAATTTGTCTCTATTACGCATCCGTTATTTACAAGTATATCTACCCCTAAATGTTGGTTGTTTATAGGAATATGTGTAGAAACTTAATTGAAAATTCAGTATAAGTGAATTGTAACTCTGTTTGATTGCTTGATGTTTACATTTTAATTTTATTCTACGTATGCTTGCATTACTGAATGATGATAATTCTTTAAGCATAGTACTTGTTGTTTATACTAATCCTTTGGCCACTATATGATATTTACTCACTTCCTAATGTACCAACATTTTTTGGATGGGAATTGTATAAACGAAACTAGATACATAATTGGGTAACCTATAAAGGAGATTTGATATATAGGATACCTTAATGAAAAAAGCTTTCTACTTACGTATTACATACAATTCTTTAGTTTATGAGCTTGCACATTTTGTTTATTATTGAAGCTATGTGGGTCTGTTAGAAGTTGGAAATGTGTTCTGGGAACTTTGAAGGGTTTGGGTTCGTGAATTTGAATATGTTGAAGGAGTTTACGTGCTTTAGACTGCTGAGTTGATTGATTTTTTAAACTTTTTTATAATGTTATTTTGGTCGAGCAGAACTGTGATGGAGTTGTAACGGAGATGGTGCCGGTGTTCTCGTTATAGAATAGTTAGAACATGCCAAGGTATATCTTCGCCAATTCTACTCATCTAATCATATGTCATCTCAAAATATTGCTTTATAATTTGTAAATCTTCATTATTAAGATTTTTTTAAATCAGGCTAATGATTGATTCAATTTTGGACCATTTTATTTATATTTATCTATAAGCTAATTAGATAGACATGAATAACCAGCAAGTTGTTAATTATGATTAAATGCTTACTGTACTAAAAACTTTTGAATAACCAAATTTCATATTGTTTAATAAAAGAAGGATAAGTCTTGGATGATGTAGTTGCTCGTAACCTGTATATCATTTGCAACAAAGATGGAAAATGAAAGATCCCTAATTTTTTATTTGCAAGTAAAATTCTAAGTTTTTCTTGATGAAATGGTGTATATGTAGATTGATGTTGCGGTTTAATGTTGAACATGATTTTGACTCTTTTTTTTCACATAGGTCAAACTAAAAGTATTGATTGGAGGTTCGTAGTATAATAAAATTAAAATTTGTAACTAGACATGCTTTGACTTTTTCACATGGAACCAAACACTTTGACTGGCGACTTGATCTGTACTGGTACATTTCTTTCACAATTTTTTCTGAGTTGTTTGCTTTTACAGATGAGGTTTGTGGGATTGTATTTTGGGATAAATGATGCCTAATTACAATTCTAGAATATCAAAGGTGTGTCTAACAACCCGAATATTTATATAGAATCCTGGAATAACACAGGTCCAAAAACTCTTCAAATAAATCAGATATGTTGATGGAGAGGGACAAAAATGATAAAAGGAGGTGTATATTAAAGTTGAGGGGACCGAAAATGTGAAAAAGGGGAATTTTTGGCCATATAAAGTATTAAGAGTTAACTGCCATTTTCGTCCCTGTGGTTTGGTCACTTTGGCCATTTCAGTCCATTTTTAAAAAATGCGCCATTTTCCTCCCCGACGTTCTGGAAAGGTGCCATTTCAGTCCAAAAATCATAACCCAGTTAAGTCGGTTAGTAAATAAGAACTGATTGTGTAAATTTGTAACATAAAGGACTGATTGTGTAAATTTGTAACACCACCACCACTAGCCCTGCCACCACCACCACTCCGCTGCCACCACCGCCACCACCGCCACCACGGCCACTGCCACCACCACCACCGCCACCACAGCCACTGCCACCACCACCACCACCGCCACCGCCAGAACCACCACTCTCTCTCTACTCTCTCTCTATGCTCTGCAATCACCACCACAAACTTGTGAGAAAAAGACGAGCTCTTTAATTTGCAAGTTAATTTGGGTTTATGTTTAATGGATTAGGATCAAATACAAAGGATCCTAATTGTAAGAAGTGTAAGAAGGATTTATAGAGTGACAAGTGTCCAATAACCTAAAAAAACCCACTACACAAAAAAACCCACTAAAAAAAAAAAACTTATACATCCACCACCACCAAAAACACCCCCCACATCACCCACCCCCCCCCCCCCCCCCCCAATTTTTTTTTTTTTTTTTTTTTTTTTTTTTTTTTTGCCGAGGGGGTGGGGGGTGGGGGTTTAGGTTTTTGGGTGGTGGTGGGGGTGGGGGTGGGGGTGGGTGTTTAGTTTTTTTTATATTTTTTTTTTAGGTTTTTGGGGGGTGGGGGGGGGGGGGGGGTTAGGTTTTTTGGGGTTTTTTTTGGTGAGGTATAGTTTTTTTTTTTTTTTTTTTTTTTGCGCGGGGTGGGGGGGGGGGGGGTTTAGGTTTTTGGGTGGTGGTGGTGGTGGGGGTGGGGTGGGGGTGGGTGTTTAGGTTTTTGGTGGTGATGTAGTGGGTTTAGTTTTAGGTTATTGGACACTTGTCACTCTATAAATCCTTCTTACACTTCTTACAATTAGAAGCCTTTGTAGAATAACTTGACCCTATGTTTAATAATTTTTAAGTTTTATCTTCACTATCACTGTTACAACAAACTTGTGAGAAAAAGACTGGCAACAATTACATTACTATTGGCATATTGCAGATCAATTAAGAAACCTGGAAAATTACGAGTGGATAATCGATGTTTTTAATTGTTACGTTTATTTTGGAAATCGCAAACCATTAACTCTATCTTGACATGCTTACTGATGTTCAAGGGATCACTTCAATCAAGTGAATGAATTAGTGCTTATTTGTATGTATATTTGAAGTATATATATATTTTTTTTTAAATTTGGTGGTTGGGCATATGCTATCATGATAAAATTAGTGATTTCATATCAGTATGAATGTATGATAAAGCTTAATGATTTGATATAATTGTCAGTGTTCTTGAATCTTCTGTTGCATGTATTTATTTGAATTTCAATGTAGTTTTTAAAGTAGCAATTGTTTAACACTTTAACATCCCGCAAATGCAAGCAAAGGATACAAACATCGCTCTAATTTCAATATTAAGTTGCATGATTGAAGAATATGCTCCGTTCGATTTTCGGTTGCGGAAAGAACTGTCGGTTTCCCAGCAACCGCCATCACGAACCAGGGTTTAGACATAACCAAAGATACAGTTTAGTTAATGTAAAACTGAAATGGGTAAAGGATAGAGTACTCGATACTGCAGTGACCACCGGAGCTCCGTCGTCGTCTTTTTCTCACAAGTTTGTGGTGGTGATTGCAGAGCATAGAGAGAGAGAGTAGAGAGAGAGTGGTGGTTCTGGTGGTGGTGGCAGTGGCTGTGGTGGCGGTGTGGCTGTGGTGGCGGTGGTGGTGGTGGTGGCAGTGGCTGTGGTGGCGGTGGTGGCGGTGGTGGCTGTGGTGGCGGTGGTGGCGGTGGTGGCAGCGGAGTGGTGGTGGTGGCAGGGCTAGTGGTGGTGGTGTTACAAATTTACACAATCAGTCCTTTATGTTACAAATTTACACAATCAGTCCTTATTTACTAACCGACTTAACTGGGTTATGATTTTTGGACTGAAATGGCACCTTTCCAGAACGTCGGGGAGGAAAATGGCGCATTTTTAAAAAAATGGACTGAAATGGCCAAAGTGACCAAACCACAGGGACGAAAATGGCAGTTAACTCAAGTATTAAAGATGGTGTAGGCATGTAAAACTGGTAACAAGAAATTTGTAGCAATGTAAAAATAAAATGATTATCAAATACTTTTCATATATACTAGAAATTAGACCCGCGCGCGTTGCGGCGCGGATACATTGCAAATTAACATTGAATGGATAACTTGACGTGTTCATTAGGTTTCATGAAGCAAAGCCGATTGCATTATATTACAAACTATAGTTACATACTTTATTTACATTCTTTTAACATTAGTGTCTTTGTTTTGTTCTTTTTTTCATACAAAAGTTATTGTCTTTGTTATATACCTATGTAGTCAGTTCTGGTTTTGTTATTAATGCCAAAATCATGCACGTTGCTAATGCTAACTAACAACAACATAATACAAAATCTTTACTTACCTGCAACTGAGACGGCGCCGAGAAGGCTAAATTCTGACATGCAAATTACGACGCAAAATACTTCATATACGCATTGCTGGACAAAGACCACCATTCAAAACTAAAGTACCAAACTACAATTAAATTTGGCATGGTTCTAATACAGTATTAGAAATAATGCGTAGGACTTTTATTCTAAGATTTCCCATATCAACATCTGGAAATTCAACAGTTATTCTAAGAAATTCAATAGTTATATCATCTTGAAACTACAAATATGTAAAATTGTGATTGTGATTTCGTTGCCAGCTTGTGATTATTCGCTTGTGCTGAATAAGGATGAGCATTACCCGGTACCATACCGGGTATATTTGGTACCGGTTCCCATTTTAGCATTTAAATGTAGTGAAATGTAACGGCAATCACTATGCTCAAGATATAAAATAATGTAAAAAAGAATCTTAATTTTAAATTAAAATTAAATAATTTAAAAGCATCTTTTTATACAATTTGTATATAAGGATAATATAGGCTTAGAAAACACAATGGGGAAATCACCCCTAAAGGAACCCTTTACAATTGTCATGTACATAACACAGCAATACAATATATTTTGAGAAGATTATATTGATGCTACAGGCTGACAGGTAAAGTGATCTTGGTGTCGTTATGGGGTAACCAACATGTGTTGGGAAACAATATAGCAAGATGAAGGTGATCCTAGCAATGTAACTCAGGCAAACGACTAAAGCAAGCCGAAGGCGACAAAAGGAAAAAAAAACCACACACGGTGGCTTCAGGTTTAGTACCTAATTACTTGTCGTTCGATGTGAATTTTGTATGTGGGATGCAATACGCCAATGTTCATTCCCCCTTTCAGAAGCGACTTTTGCTTTTCTTCTTCCTCTTCGTCTGGCGACAACTTAGAATAACTCAGGGAAGGCCAAAATCCTACATGCAAATAACAATCCTTGATGAGCAGTAAAATAACAGATATCAAGCGATACTTTTTATAAAAGAAAAACGTTAGAAATCTGTATTTACTATTTAATTTTAAAAGTTTAACGGATCGAACACATCGCCAGCCGACCACCAACATCCACAGTCGTTGGTCAACACATAAGTTTGAGTAAAAATCAAAATTTGATATTGAGGAACATCATAAGCTTTTCTTTCTCTGTATTTAGTTTTACTTAAAAATAATCAAAGTTCTAACCTTTACACCAAATTAAAGAAAACCCACTTCAAGTTATGTTAAAAGTCACTAAATCAAACTGGGTTTTCAATCTTTAAACATCTAATCCAAATTTCAGTAACAAAAACTATAATCCAAATACCAAACATAATGAACCGTTAAAAAGAACTCATGGGTCCGCCACTTTAATGTCATGTATTAAAAAATAGGAGTAAAAAAAGGTAGGTAGAACTCACCTCAGCAACTTTCTTGTTGTATGGATGCAGTGCCAATTTTAGTAGATCTAATGATCTTAAAGCATTTGAAAGTGTAGCATTATGCCATTCACCAGAATCTAATAAACCCTCCAACCTGATGTATCATATAATTGCCATAAAGTTCAAACCTTTACATCAAATTAAACAAAACCCACTTCAAAAAATGATTAAAATCTGTAAATCAAACTGGGTTTTCAATCTTTAAACATAAAATCCAATGTCCAGTTACAAAAAGTATAATCAAACTGAAGTGACAGGTGAACTGAAAAATGCAAGATCTGGGTCAGGAAACTTGCAAATGCGGCATGTCGTTGGTAAAAATTGTTCCTACAACATGTCGTTGATAAAGCACCATAACTATCATAATAACGTCATCGCCGCGTCCGGATGTGAAGTCCATTGATCGCTCTCATCATTTTTTAGAAGCTCTCCTTCCATCGTCTACCACATTTGATAGCCAAAACCCAACTTTTGTAAAGCAACCGTTTGCGATTTCATCGAAATAAAGAATATTGCCTATCCAATAAATTTCAAAACATTGAATCGCCTAATCTTTGTTTTTGTCTTGAAGTGATGAAGAAAGACATGAATTGAAACAAAGTGAAACAAACCATTTAGAAATTTTGACTCAGTGATTGTATTCAGTGAAAACCCTTATCTCAGATCGTTAGTTTCTTGTTTTTAACCACACCAATCTACCATTTTTTTATTTGGTGACGGAAATTAAGATTGAAAGCAATCACATAGAAAAACATCCCTAAACCCTAGAAACATAAGACCACCGACATAAATTATAGTGAGTAAAACCAAGATCGAAAACTCACAAATTGGAATACAGCCCTAAACCCTAGAAAAGAAGAAACACTAACAGAATTAAATTCAAATAGACAACAACAAAATAACACAAAATCCTGCACAAATGCGATTCACAATCATCAATGATAAATTCATACAATCATCAAACAAAAACCATATGAACTCAATAACCTCATTCAGATAAAGACAAAATTAAGGTTCAAAAGTGCATTACCCCTAATCAGAAGTCGATGTGTAGCAGTAAAAACCTATCTAAGCAAAAGACATAAATTAGGTTTAAAAGATACAACAAAAATTTAGGAGCTTAAATAAACGACTTACATGTGACATACAGACAACCGCAGTGAAAAAACCGGCGGCGGAAACAGTTGGTGGGAAACGACACTCGTTTGCGGATTTGGTGGTGAGGAGATGACGGTCTTTGGAGGCAAAACGGCAGTCGTTTACAGATGACTTTCGACGGAGACTTCGTTGGCTACAGACAAAGGCGAAGAGACGGAGAGGATATGATGACGTTCGTCCGCTCCGCCACTTTACCGTCGCAGCGGTTCCACTGACGCCGCTGGTTCACGGCGAAATCCGGCCATCTCTCTTTCTCTGCTCTATAGATAGAAACCCTAGTCTGGAGTGTGGCACAACGTGAAGGACTAAAACGTGGTTGGTCGGTGGCGAGGCCACCGACTTTGTACTTTAAGTATATAGGGTAATATATATATATATATATATAGGGGAAGGTTCATTTGAGAAGAAAATTAAATTGAAAAGAAAAAGAACAAAGGATACAATTGTAAAACATTAAATAGTTTTCTCTCATCTCATTTATTATTCTTTTTGACCAATTAATTAGTCATAAATATTATCATCCTCCACACTAATTTTTTTGCCTAGAAACATCAAAATTTATCCTACACGTTTTTTAAATTTATCATTCACATATTGAAATTTATCCTATACAACTCGCAATTCATCCTACACACCTCATAATTTATCCTACACCTTAAATTAATTTTTTTCTTCTTTGAAAAGATATATTTTTTTGAAAATAAGTTACAAATTTAATTTTAGTTAGCTATTAAAAAGGAAGACTAACAATTAATGATCTATCTAATTTTACCAATATACCCTTACACCAATATTAAATACAAAAATTAAATGAAGTAAAATAAAACATTTTTATTGGTTGAAGTTTGTTCTTTTTTATTCTTACAAAAAATTTCTTCTCATTTGAACCCTCACTATATATATATATATATATACATATGAAAACTATTTGACTTTGAAAATGATTTTCAAAAGAATTAGTTAAGAGTATTTACTAGGGAAAACTAACATATTTTAAATATTGACCGCAAGTGGCGAACCTCAATAGTAGGTTGGATACGGTTCGGCCATAAACCTTTGGAATTTGTGACTCCATGGCTAAAGATCTATGATGTCTAAAGTCCTTTTTATCTTGATCCTCCCTTGTGGGATATTTGTATCCAAAATAACGCTATAAATTTTATTTAATATAATTTCAAGTTTTTACACTTGTATTTTATCATCCTTTACATCCGCTGCCAATTATGATATTGTATGTAAGGGTAAAGCTTGCTTATAATGGTTGCAAGTTTGAAAAGGGTTTTGTTTGTATTATAGGATATGAGAAATCTGAATTTCCGTGAAAATAGTCCTTAGGTTTAGGCTTGGATTGGCCATACCAAATTAGGGTTCCAAAGGATGGTATAGTACATGAGAATAAGACTAGAGGTAGTACAATTTTAAATTGCTTGATACTCACTTTCTTTTATGTTAGACGATTTAAACCACTTTATGTTTCACCCCAAATAAGAGTCAGCTGCAAGAGTGGTAACTAACATTTATTGACACAAAGATGATGAATTTAAAATGGGTTTTGGGGATTTGCAGGTTATGGATTTTTAGAAGTTTGCTTCATTCCATTAAGTTTGCTTCTTCTGATGGTTGTTTTCGAGCTTGGAACAGTGCTTTTAACTCTTCCTCTCTTTCATATTAGTTAGTAATACCCTTTTTATGATTATATATGACTGTTTATGTGATTCTTTAAACAAAAGACCTTTTGAATAACAAAGCTCTGTCTCAAAGAAATTTTGCATTCTTAAAAAGTTAAATTGAGCTAGGTTTTAAAGTAAAGTTTAAAGTTTTTTTTCAAGGGTTTGGAATTGAAAATTGAAGTTTATTGGACCCTTTGTCAATTGAGCCTATGAAGATTGACTTTAGGTTAACTTCTTGAAAGAAACATACCTTTTGTGAGCTTGTGTATTTATTTTGTTTTTACTAATGTTCTATTCAGTATTTGAATAAAATATTTGTTTGAAAAGAACAAATGGGTGTCATATTGACGGAGCTTGGAAGGTTAGAGACACATTGGTTGCTGATTTAATTTTTGGCTACTCTTTCAATGATGAAGGTAAAGTTCTGCTCTCTGATCATTGTGGTTGATTATCGGTTCAAATCATTCTTTCTATACTTGCATTTATTTATTTTTTCATCTGAAGTCTCCATTATACATATATATGTGTGTGACTAAAAGAAATTTAGGTCTTCACTAATACATATTGTCGAATACCCAAATCCCGGCTGACGTTCAAGGGGTCTTCACTGACGTCAAGATATCCCAGCCTTCGTAGCTACAAAAAGTAAACCGTTAGCCTCGCCACGGGGGACCCCGGGAGGGGTATCCGTGACCAAGCTCCGGCGTGAGAATAAGTAAACTTGCCGGAGAACTGGAGGAGCTTATTCCGATGAGTGTGATCACCGGAATGTTTCCTCTAAGGTGTGAATCTAATAAATGTGTGTGTATATAATGTACGAGGATGTTGGTCGGAATAAATGAGAGAAGAGTAAATGAGAGAGCTTTTAATGTGATACCTTCCGAGAGCCTGCCTTATGATCACTCCTTTCTTTCCTTATATAATCACTAGCCCTTATCTTCCATGTGAGATATTTCAACGAGGTGATTCAACGGGTTCTAAGGGTCTTTGGGGGGCTCAGACACGTGTCTGACCCCCAACGGTAAGATGGCAGCCTCATTAAATGCTTCCAGCTAGGAAGTACAATTTCCAGCCAAAGATCCCTTTCTAATCGGACATTAAATGTAGTCTGCATCCTCTGATCCTAGTTTTCCGCTTGTTTTGTAAAAGGAGAGCCTTACTGTGCAAGGTAAGCCATTGTTGGGCTTATGTCCTGTTGGGCCCGCATGAAGACAGCCCAAAGCGGGGAAAATAGGATTTTCCATTGGCCCGTCGTCAAGTCATCTTTAGTCCCTGGTTCTGAGACCCGAGGCTCATGATCCGGGGCTGAATCATAACTGTTCAAGAAGGAGGTTAATTTTCTTGGGCTACGAGTGTGGGCCCGTTTCTGACCAACTATTATTTATCCTTTCTTTTCATGAGGCCCATCATTCCGCCGAATACTAGTGGCGGGGGTTAATCCCCTAAATATACGTGCACCCTTTTTGAATTTTGAAGGGACGAGTGATGTCACACCCCGAATTCCACGTGTCACCGGTGGGCCCGGTGGGGAGTATCGTGACATGGTTGGCAACATAATAGTCAAACAACACAACATTTAAATGCACAGCGGAAGCAATTGAAAGATATATTTCAACCGAATAAAATATTGTAATATCGTGTATCACAAACAGTTGAAGGTTTATCCACAGACGGATCGAAATAAATAAGAAACAGTAGTTCAACAGACGATAGGCATCTTAAGTTTGCGAGACTCTTTATTGATGCTAAGGCCATGTGTAGTCATAACGCCCCTTTGTGGGCGTTATACGACACGTGGCGTGCCACGTGTGCGGGTGGGCGTTATGGGGCGTTATGCATTTAAGCCCGTAGTCATAAAGCCCCCGCCTAATCATTACTAAATTATTAATTTCTAATTTTTTATAATTATTTTCTAACTTTATAAAATTAAAATTCATTTCATTAAATTAAAAAAACAATACACTAAAATAAAAATAAAAACATTACAATTAAAAAAACATTACAGTAACATAAACAAAAAAATATATAATGTTAGTCTAAAATTTAAAAAAATAAAAACAGAAAATAAATTAAAAACCCTTTTTCTTTCTTCTTTCTTCCTTCTTCTTTCTTCCCCTTCTTTTAGAAACCTGCAACAAAACAGCCCCACCCCTTCTTCTTTCTTCCTTCTTCCTTCCCCTTATTTTCTAATTTTGGATGTATGTATATATGTTTGAGTGGGGAAAACCAGAAAATACAAAAAAAAAAAAAAAAAAAAAATTCAAACTTCAATCCATCACGCCGCTATGGAGGTCACGCCACACCTCAAAATCATCTGCATACCGCCCCTTGTGGCGGTGTTACCCGGCGTTTTACGGCGCTATGAGGCATACCGCCCTCACATGCCGCCCCATAACACACACTCTAAGGAGAGAATCCAGCCTATTACGCTTAGTACCTACATTTAATCTTTTTGGGAAAATACGTCAGTTTACACTGGTAAATACAATCAACTGACTCATTTTAAAAATGATTAAAAATTTATTTGGATGCACATGGCACAAACATTTTATAACTTGGGATAATTATTTAAATATATAAACTTGTAAAAGAATTACATGTTCCTTATGCGTTCAGTAGCCCGGATCGTGCCGGGTTGAAGATCAATAGACACACCACATTATTTATTTATGCACTGACGGGTGTACGCCTACACCCCGCGCTTAAGTCGTGGCCATTTCGTAAAATGATGCCAAGGATATCCGGGACATGTTCATTAACCCCCCAAAGGCTTTAAGTAAACAAAACATATTTAAACGGGCCGATCAAATATTCAATTAACCACCATACGATGGAAGATTTAATGCCAGACCAAGCGGTATTTTATATACCGTACCCCAAGCCCGTATAGGGAAAATAAGTTAAAAGTATTTACCTGAGCAAAGTAATAATCACAATAAGCAAATGCAAGTAGCTTTTACTGGTCCTCCTATTCTGGAACGAAGGTTTATAATAACCTATTAGAATCCTAACGGGTCTTTAATTAAGCTTAAGCTTAGACCGGTTAGTTTTAAAGATACGGTTCGTACGCACGATTAAGCGAAGACCAGAATAGAATGTGATTTAGACCCGAAAAGTTTGAAGACTTGTTTAATATGGGTATTTCATACACATTCTGGATTTTGAGATAAAACCGATAAGGTTTGACCCGTTTCGGCTAATTTATGCAAACTAGTTACATAAACCGGACCGAACGCGCACGAAGCGTAACAGGTAACCATAAGAGTCCTAAATAGGTTTCCTAAGTTAACATGCCTTAAATATGTTGTGATATCAGTAGGATACCTTCCATTATGCCCAAAACGAGTTAAACCTATAATTAAGCCCCGTAGGGGTATTTTGGTCATTTTAAAGATTATAAAAGGGATTAATTAAGCTTCTGTGATTCGGGTCTGAATTAATCAGTAAAATGACTTATTTTAACAGGTCATATCAGTTGGTGTTAAGTCCTTTGTGACAAAATGGTTTTAAACCCTTACTATGCGTTTAATACGCTTATAAAGTCGTTTTAAGCGATTTACGGGTTAAAATAGGAATCTGAGTTTCCAGGTTAGTTCATAAGGTTCAAAACACTTCATTTATTATTTAAAATTAGTAGCAATTGGATTGGTAGCAAAAGGACTTGTAAAACTCATTTTATGGCCGAAAAGGGTATAATCGGTATCTACAGAATCAAGGCACTAATCCAAGCTTATGATCAGTTTAAAAATAATTAAAAATCTTCAAAAATCCCAAAATATTATATTACATCAGTGGGTAAAAGGTTTGGTGTCAAAAATTGGGTTTAGATAGGCTTTATGCTAATGACGCCTTTTAAATTAATAAAAAGCTTTCTAATTACGTCATTGAGCATAACTCCTAATCTAGACCTCCAATTGACGTGAAAGTTTACGGACACGCATTTTAATCAGTAGTAAAGATTATTGTTCTTTCACATTTCCAAAATTCTCGTTTTATGGTCATAAGGGCATTATGGTCCATATTTTAAGCAATTAACGGAAACGTCGGACAATTAAGGATTCAAGTGGTATAAACGCAGAGGGTTATACAATCATGTAACTAGGTCCTAATGGAACTTTAAGGCATGTCTAAACCTATCAAAATTGGGTCAGAACCGAAGTCAAGGCAAAAGTCAAACTATGCGCCTTTCGGTTCCGAATCGATCCTAAACTGAAAAATTATCGGATCAAACATGTTTAGACACGTTCTTACATTGATTACTAAGTTATATTAATGATAAAACAGGTTACACACCTCTCACATTGCTAATTGTGTATTAAATCACAAATTACATTTCTGTTGACTTTTTATCATCATTTTTGACCCGACAAACGACCTAGTTAGGACGGGAATCAGAGGGTGCCCTTTTAAGGGTTTAAAGCCCACATAATTACCAACTTATAACTACCTTCAATTCGACTAAACACTGACCCATTCATGATCAATCATTAAGTCAACCGTTAATTACGACGGTTTGACTTTTAAGCTATATACTAAGCAAAACTTAATTAAAGAAGGTCAAGCATACTTACAAGTGTCTAATGTATGATTAGGGATGAGTTGGAAATGCACTTGAGCTCCAGAATTGATCAGGTGATGAGTGCAAGAATGTTTGCAACTTAGGAGCTTTATATAGTGATTTAAACTCCTTAGATTGTTGACATCTAAGGCTACAACTGACCATAACTTACCCACAAGTGTCCCTAGTGCCCTAGGAACTTTTTAGGGGTCGCCCATGGCTGTGGAAATATCAACAAAGTCGGTTAAAACATTCAAAACAGGCTACTGCCGGTTTTCTGGTCGATGGGCAACCCTTGCGCACCGTATGGGTATGGCTTGCGGTGCACAAGCCTTCTGCAGCAGTCAAAAATCCTTGGCTTTTCAAGCATTCGAAGGGGCAACCATGTATTACGAATTTTTGGCTTCTATTATTTAGAATGGGGCCTCATGAACATGCCTTGAACAGTTTAGATCCCTTTAATGTTGTACATTTGTCTTGGACATTATCAAAAAGTCATAAACGATGGGTTGTCATGCATTTCTTCATAGGATTTCCATTCTTGCAACTTGAATCAATTATTGTGGGTATTTACCGGATTATATCAGATGTTTATAATAAATATTAGGGTCTTGGGATTTATATGAGGTCGTTCAGAGGTATAAATCAACATGACGACATTTTTAAATCCTGCCATACATCTATAATTGGATCCGGGTTTATAATACTTTTGTCTTACATGACACGTGTCGTTATTTTATTGAACACGAATTTTCGAGGTGTTACAAGTGATGTGACGGTTACTCGTTTTGTTAGTTATTTCTTTTAAATACTCCCCCTAATTTCCTGAATCTTCCCTCAACTTCCATCATAACCCCCCCTTTTTCTCTACTCTCTTTACACTTCTCCGATCACCATTTTCTCCGATTATGAGCCGTACAGGCCGATCGATGATTCGTTCCATTTTAACAGCGAAGGACTTGGAGTCCTTTGTCGATACTTACAAGATACCTAGGCGTTTCTCTCCAACGTTGCCAGGTCCTGACGAATCGGCTGAATGTACACCAGATCGGATTGTCCTTTATACTCTAGTGTTTTCTTCCTGTGGAGTCCGATATCCCATGTCACCTTTCAAGATTGCCTTACTGCGTCACTTTGGAGTTCATTTTTCTCAGTTGCATCCCCTAGGGTTTATGAGAGTGGTGCACTTTGAGTTGTCTTGTGCGGCCGTTTTCGGCGAGCCATCTGTCCCCTTATTCTGCATGTTTTATAAACTGATCTCTGATGGAGATTGGTTCACCTTTGCTAAGCAGCATAATAGTGTGTCGAAACCCTATTATACCTTTATGCCAACCTCTACTTACCCGAAGGAATGGAAAAGTAGGTTCATCTTTTTTTCTGCCGCCATGATACCAGAGTCCCCACCGCCAAGAGATGTTGAGGCCGCTATTGAAGACAGTGTTCCCACCTTGTCTGCTAATGAGACCGTTCAGTGGAAGCGTATGTATGAAAACCCGACGAGGGCTTTTACTTTTTCTGAGGGAATCTCGGCCATGGGGGGATTGAGCCCTTCCTACTCAGTTCGTCCCAAGGCTTTTTTCCGCAAAAAAGTATCTCCTTGCCCTAGATTTGCTGTTTATCTGTTTTCACTCCTTGGTATCTGTGCAGTCATCTTTAGTATTTTTTCTCATGCAGAGTTGACTTTGTGGAGACTGCTTCAAGGGAATTCTAAGGATGTTAAGTTTGTAGTTGGTGATGAGGTGGATCCGGGTTTGAACCGGAGCGTAGGGATGCAGGTTACCGGAGGGTCTGCCCAGGCTAGGGGCTCCGTTGCTGTGGGAGGAAGTGAGGGGACCTCCTCTGATGGGGAGGAGAGTTCCCCTGATCCCCCTCCCGTTAAGCATTCTGGTCAGAGTGATGATGAGGATCTGGAGGTCCGTTTGGTTCGTAAGAGGAAAACTGTAAGTCCTAAACCAGCCCCTGCTCCTCGTGACATCCGGCAGAGGCTCCAGAGTGCTAGCGGACAGAAATCCCCTCCTTCAACAAAGGCGGCTTCCGAACTTCCCCCTGCTGGGGTTAAGGGTTCTTTGTCTAAGCACCTGCGGTCCTCCAGCCTTGTGAGTGCACCTTTGTTGGTGAGCTTGTTTTTCCTTTTACCTATTTGCCTTATATTCATTTTGTTCTGGGGAGATTTTTGATGCTCTTTTTTCTCTTTTGTCTAAGTAGGGAAGTTCTCATGATCCAATAGAGATCCCTACTGGTCCCTCATCTTCCTGTGTTCGGGACAAGACTCCGGAAGTAAGCATTGCTCGTGTTGCCTCAGCCTTTGAGGTCTCTCCTCACCATGCTACTGGGACCAGCAAACCTTCTCAATTTGAGCGTTTTGCTCATCAGTCCCCTTTGGCTCCCCTGTTTGCTGATGCCATCCCTTTCACCTATGTCCTCAAGTGGAAAATAACTCACTCTTCGGTGATAGGGACCCCTGAAACTGCCAGGGATTTTTTGAGTCATGCTGTTCCTCCCTCCTATAGATTCATATATTCTGCATTGAGGGATGACCTTTTTGAGGATCAGTACAACATGTCACTCTGTGAGAGCTTTTTCAGGGGTGCCGCCATGTTGCAGCGGGTTGATGATTTGAGGAAGGTGAATGAAGAACTCAAGGGTGAACTCAAGACTTCCCAGTCTGTTGCTGCTGAACTTAAATGTCGAGTGGTTGAGGCTGAGCAAAAATTGCAAGAGGAGAAGGTACATAGCTTTTCTCCTCCTTTGTTTTTATTTTCCAACTGCTTTTGGATTCTTTATGATGTTTTTTGCCCAGGGGGCTGGAGCTATGTTGGAGCTGAGGGAGCGAGCTTGGGAGAGGGATATGGTGGTGTTGGTAGAGGAGAAGGAAGAGTTAGCCGCTGAGCTGAAGCATCTGAAGGAGGTTGGCTTCGTTTCTCAGGAGCAGCTGAATACTATGTATGCAGAATATGGGATAACTTCTGATGATAACCAGCGGCTGGCTAAGGAGAAGCATTGGCTAATCACCGAGGGTTTCGGAGCCTTCCTTACTACTGTCTCTCAGTCAGAGGAGTTTAAAAGTGGCCTGGAGGAGGTGTATAGGGCGTACCGGGATGTTGGCTACCAGGCTGGGTATATTTACTCCGCTCAGGGTCTGGGCAGGAAAGAGACTCCGCTTTACAACTCCAAAGCTAAGAAGCGGCTGTCTAAGCTAGACGAGGAGTTTGGGGGTAAGACCCCGGCCATTCTCAAGAAGATCCTGGAGCATCCCTTGATATCAATAGATGAATTGAAAGCCCTGTTTTCCTCCGTTGGTCCCTCGTCTCCGAAGTCTTTGTCTGAGGGTGGTCCCCAGTGATTTCTGAACATTAACCTCTTTCGATATGGTTGTAATCCGGATAATTGCTTACCCTAGGATACTTTAAACTTTTTTGGTGTTTGGAAGGAGGACCTTTGTGTAGGGGTTCTCCTAAGTACTTAATCATATAACTTATGACTGTATGTTGCTATCTTGTCTTTTGCTTGTTTTCTGTTGTGCTTTTTCATGTTGCAGGGGCTTTTGCCAGGGATCAAGTCGGCACTTTCCTGAAGACCTTTGGGCTGTTTGCAAGAAGCTGTGCTTTGGTCTTGTTTGTTATGTTTGTTGGCTTGTATGTTAGTTGTTTTTGCCAAAGTCAGTAAGGCTTCCCTTTGTACATTTATTTTGCAAATAAATAAATAAAGACTTCTTTTTGTAGTTCGTTTACAGAAGTGTGTTGTGTTTATGGTTTATTTGATAAACCAGGATTGTCTGTTCAAGGCCAATCACTGGACAAGTTTATAATGTGAGATTATGTTTTTGGTTTGTTTGTCCGTTTATTCTTGGTTAGCTAGACCCTATTCTGCCCCACAGCCGGGCGATTGGTATGTTTGATATACCTTGTGCACATGTGTTTGTTTGTTATTAGGCTTACAGTTCTACTAGGCACGTCTGCCTTGATATAACACCTGTCATTCTGTCAAAAGGGGGCAAGTGAATTGCCTGTTTGTCATTCATTTCCTGGGGATCAAGTTTCCCCAGTACAAGTTTTTACAAAAAGTTTTATCCTGGGGTATGACCTAGACTAACAGTTAATTGTTACAAAAGTGGCTCCCTGGCCGTTTTTTCTGGGGGATAAACCCCTCATATGTGGTACTTCCTGAGTTGCATGAGGTTCCATCTCCTAGGGACCTCCTTGCCTTGGAGCGTTTCCAGCTTACAACTTCCTTTGCCGTTTGCCCATGTAACACGGTAAGGCCCTTCCCAATTGGGCGCTAGCTTTCTGGTGCTCTCCTGTACGCGGGCTTCGTTTGCTCTTAGGACCAAATCCACCGGGACGAGGTTAAGTTTTTTCATCTTGGCATTGTAATAGCTTTCAAGCTGCTTTTTGTACTTAGCCTCCCCGACTGCCACGACTTCCCTTCTTTCTTCAAGCAGATTCAGGTTCATCCGGAGGTCTTGCTCGTTTTCGGCCTCCCTGAGCTTCATTCTGGCAGTCGGGGATCCTATTTCAGCCGGGATGACAGCCTCTGTCCCGTAAGTTAAGCTGAAAGGAGTCTCCCCGTTGCAATCCTTAGGGGTGGTTCTATATGCCCATAACACAAATGGCAATTCCTCCAGCCATCCTTTTTGTTTTCTTCCGAGTCTCCCTTTCATCCCTTTGATAACGCTTTGATTTGCTCTTTCTACTAGCCCGTTGCTCTGGGCATGGGTGACGGAAGTGAACACTTGGTGTATGTGCATTTGCTCACACCATGGTCTGAATGGTTTTCCAGTAAATTGTACGCCATTGTCACTCAGGAGCTCCTTCGGGACGCCGTATCTGCAGATAATGTTGTCTAACACAAACCGTCTTATCTGCTCCCCGGTTATTTTTGCCAAGGGTCTTGCTTCTATCCACTTGGTAAAATAATCGATGGCAACCACCACGTATTTGACCCCTCCTGGACCCTCTGGGAATGGTCCGATAATGTCGATGGCCCATTTTTGGAAAGGCCAAGACATTGAAACAGGTATCAAGGGGTGTTTGTGGCGATGCGTCATAGGTGCTTGAACCTGGAAATTGTCACATCTCTTGATCTCTTCGGATGCTGTTTCGTACATTCGAGGCTAATAGAATCCCGCATTCATTGCCTTTGCTACTACCGTCCTTGGCCCCGAATGCATTCCACAAATCGCCTCGTGTATTTCCCTGATTACATATTTAGCTTCTTCAATGTCAACACACTTCAGGGATGGGCCCAGGTATGATCTTCGGTACAGTTCTTCATCAACCAACTCATATTGTAAGGCTTTGACTCTCACCTTCCTGGCTGCCCAGTCTCTCTCAGGTAGCGTTTCTTCCTTGAGGAACATTACAATTCGTGTCATCCATGTCTTTTGTGTATTCTCGACTGTAGCTACTTCTTCTGTGCCGAGGGAGGGGGAGCTCAGGACTTCCACTTTGACTTCCCTTGCTAGATGGGCCAATGCCACGGAGGCCAGCTTGCTGAGGGCATCGGATTTTCTGTTTCTCCCACGGGGGATGTATTCTAGCTTAAAGGTCTTGAACGCTTCGGCTGTCTCTTTTACCTTTGCCACGTACCAATCCATGGTGTTGTCTTTAGCCTCATACTCTCCTTGGTATTGTTTGACCACCAGCTGTGAGTCAGTGCTAGCTTCCACATGCTTTGCTTTCATCTTTTTGGCTAGCCTCATCCCTGCTAAAAGGGCTTCATATTCTACGGTGTTGTTGGTGTTTTCAAAGTCCAGTCTGATGGCATAGGTTAGCTCAACCCCCTCAGGACTGATTAGTGTAATGCCTGCCCCGCTACCTTCTTCGTTGGAGGCCCCGTCTGTGAGCAACTTCCACACTGCCTCATCTTTCTTCTCTTTTTCTTCCTTTTCTAAAGCTTCCCACTTTAAAAGTTCCCTTTCTTCATCCTCAGGGACCTATGCTAAGAAGTCGGCCAGTATTTGCCCTTTCATGGCAGTTCTAGCTTTGAATTCCAAGGAGTGTTCTCCTAATTCGAGTGCCTACTTAGCCAGTCGTCCCGACAACTCCGGCCTTCTTAGCACTTTCTGGAGGGGTTGATCTATCATTAGGGTAACCTTGTGTCCCTGGAAGTACCTCCTGAGTCTCCGGGACGCGAAAACGAGAGCTAAAGCTAACTTCTCCAGGGGCATATAGCGTTCCTCAGGACCCTTGAGGGTCCTGCTGATGAAGTATATTGGTATCTGCTTCCCCTCCCGTTCTACCATCATAACCGCACTTACGGTTGTCTTTGAAGCAGACAAATACAGAAGCAGATCTTCCCCGGGTACTGGAGTGGCTAGAGTTGGGAGCGTACAAATATAATCCTTCATTTCTCGAAAAGCGGTTTCTGCCTCAGAGGTCCATCTAAACCTATCTGTTTGGAGGCAGTCCTTCAGTACCTTCATGAAGGGAAGGGTCCTTTCAGCTATCTTTGACAAAAAACAGTTCATGGCGATTAACCTTCCATTCAGCTGTTGAATGTCTTTTAGGGACCTGGGGGATCGCATTTCGGCTACTGCTTGAGTTTTCTCCGGGTTGGCTTTGATTCCTCTCCTAGTGACTACTACTCCCAGGAATTTTCCTTCTTCTACCCCGAAGTAGCATTTCCCAGGGTTCAACTTCATATTCACATCTTGCATGGTTCGAATGGTCTCGGCTATGTCATCTATCATGGCCATTTCGGTCAAGATTTTGATAACAATGTCATCAACATATACCTCCAGGTTTCATCCCCGTTGTTCCCTGAAAAGGGCATTCATGAACCTTTGATAGGTGGCACCAGCATTTTTGAGTCCGAAGGGCATTTTGGTATAGCAAAATGTCCCTTCGTCTGTGATGAAGGCGGTCTTTTCCTCGTCTTCCATTGACATTTGTATCTGATGGTATCCTTTGTAGGCATCCAAGATTCACCTCAGGGGGTACTGGGATAAGGATTCCACTTGGACGTCTATCACTAGGAGGGGGTAGCAGTCCTTGGGACATGCTTTGTTCAAATCTTGAAAGTCAATGCACATCCTCCACCGTCCGTCTTTCTTCTGGACCATAACCGGGTTGGCAACCCAGGACAGGTACTTCACTTCCCTTACTATTCCGGCTCTAAGCAGCTTCCTGGTTTCTTCACAGGCGGCCCTCCTCTTACTGGGACCCATGCTCCGTTTTTTCTGTTTTACTGGCTTTGCCCAGGTGTATCTATTGAGTCGGTGTTCGGTCAAGCTTCTTGGGATTCCTGTCATATCCCCATGTTGAAATGCAAACACATCTATGTTGAGAAGGAGCAGTTCCTTGAGAGCACTCTTGCACTTGTGACTCAGGTGACTTCCTACTTTGACCGTCTGCTCCGGGAATCTGTCGCAAAGCACCCACTCTTCGACCCCATCTTTTTGGGGTTTCTCAGATGCTTCTCCCTCGGACACGGAGGAAATTACTTCATATGCAGATTTTACCCAAGCCAAGCCCTTTGGCGTTTGGAACACTAGGGCTCCGTGCGGGGTTGATGCCAGTGCTTGCAGATCTCCGATCCCAGGTCTTCCCAGGATTGCATTGTATTTTGAGGGTGCCCGGACCACCGTGAAGGTTAGGTTTATAGTTCGGACTCGATCCCCTACCCCGACTGTAAATGGGAGTCTGATCTTTCCCAGGGGGTGTGACACACTGTTATTGAAACCTACTAGGGGGATAGAGTCCTCCTCAAGTCTATCTCTTACGTCCCTGTCAAATCTGAGGAAACAGTGTTCATAGATTACTTCTACCCCGGATCCCCCATCCACATGTATTCTGGCCACCTTGTGGCCAGCTATTATGGCTGAGATGTTAAGGGGGAGTCGCTGTACTTCGTTTTCCTCCAGGTGTGGCATCAAGATGGGAGCTTTCATGCGGTCCGGGGAGCCCAGAATTCTGGCCTTTACACTTCTGGTGTTATCAAATTCATTCCTCCTTCGAATCATATCTACATCTGCCCTTCCAGGCTCCCTCGCATCTTTCCCTTTGCGGTCCCCCCTCCTTCCTTAATTTCTTTAACCAAATGGGCCAGTTTACCCGTTTTTACCGCGGCCTCTATTTCCCTTTTTAGATACATGCAATCATCAGTTTTATGACCAAATCCTTTTTGGAAATCACAATATACATTCGGTTGTGCCTTTGGCCCGGGTTTTATGGGTGGCGGTCTTGGGAAGGAGTGCTTCACCCTCTTAGTGGCCAGTTTTCACTTGGGGTTTTGGTGAGAGGGGTGAAGCTGTCAGAGTAGGGGTATGAGCCTCTCCCCCGAGGCCTGTATGGGGAATACGAGGGCCTCGTTCTATCATGCGACATTCTATCAAAAGCTGGTTTTCTTGAGTAAGGTGTACCTTTTTTAGGAGGTTTTGTAGCTGGGTTGACCCTTCGGGATGGGGTGTCCATCTCGTTAGCTTTGCTAACTGTGTCTTTGCCTCTAACAAAGGCTCTGACTCTGTCCATGAGGTTGTCAAATGAGTGTGGGAACTCCTCCCCTAGCTTCTCACATAATTGTGCATGTTTCAGCCCGTTGATGAAACTGCTGATCTTAATGACCTCCGGGACGTCCTTGATGTTCATGCTTTCCTTGACAAACCTTTCCATGTATTGATCTATTCGCTCATTGTCCCTCTGTCTTATGTGTAGGATTTCGTTTGGGTTCTTGACCACTTTCCTTTGCTGACCAAAGTTTCTGAGGAATTTTTCACTTAGCTCTTCATAGCTGGCGATCCCTCCGGGGGGGAAGACTGTCAAACCAGAGCTTGGCTCCCTCCGTTAGGGTCTGCATGAACATGTGGCACCAAACCGGCATGGGCCACCGTCCCAACTGCCCTGCACCCCTGAAGGCATGGAGATGATCCTCAGGATCTTTAGTCCCGTCATACCTGTCAAAGTTTGGAGGTAGCTTTGTTTGGGGGGCATGAGATCTTCCCTCTCTTCCGAGGACATCTGCCTAAGGGCCGTCATGAAAGTCTCTAGTGGGTCATTTCCACTACTCTTATTTTGTGGGTCCACCCCTTCCTGGTTGGAAGGTGTGTCGAAGGAGAGTCTAGCCCTGAGGCTGTCAAGCTTTTCTTGTCTTTCTAAATCCCCGAGACACTTTTTTAGTTTCTCCTTGTGCATGGCAACGAAATCTGGAGTGATGGCCTCCTCCCTTTCCAGAATTTCCACTTGATTCTCGTTTTCTTCTTCATGAGTTATATCTTCCACTGTGACCTTATCATGGTCGTTCTGTACCGTCTGGATGGTACGGGAGCTGGGTGGAGTAGTCATGTTGCTTCTTGTAAAGCGGGTTATCTCGACGCCAAAGTTTCAGTGTGGGAACACTAGTCAGACTTGGGTCTCACGGATGGCGCCAATGTCAAATACCCAAATCCCAGCTGACGTTCAAGGGGTCTTCGCTGACGTCAAGATATCCCGGCCTTCGTAGCTATAAAAAAGTAAACCGTTAGCCTCGCCACGGGGGACCCCGGGAGGGGGATCCGTGACCAAGCTCCGACGTGAGAATAAGTAAACTTGCCGGAGAACTGGAGGAGCTTATTCCGATGAGTGTGATCACCGGAATGTTTCCTCTAAGGTGTGAATCTAATAAATGTGTGTGTATTTAATGTACGAGGATGTTAGTCGGAATAAATGAGAGAAGAGTAAATGAGAGAGCTTTTAATGTGATACCTTCCGAGAGCCTGCCTTATGATCACTCCTTTCTTTCCTTATATAATCTCTAGCCCTTATCTTCCATGTGAGATATTTCAACGAGGTGATCCGACGGGTTCTAAGGGTCTTTGGGGGGCTCAGACACGTGTCTGACCCCCAACGGTAAGATGGCAGCCGCATTAAATGCTTCCGGCTAGGAAGTACGATTTCCAGCCAAAGATCCCTTTCTAATCGGACATTAAATGTAGTCTGCATCCTCTGATCCTAGTTTCCCGCTTGTTTTGTAAAAGGAGAGCCTTAGTGGGCAAGGTAAGCCATTGTTGGGCTTATGTCCTGTTGGGCCCGCATGAAGACAGCCCAAAGCGGGTAAAATGGGATTTTCCATTGGCCCGTCGTCACATACTATGCGTGGGTAAAAACCTATTATATGTTTATATATGTCTTTACCTACACATAATTAAGTGTCGTGATGTGTAGAATCACGACTGTAGATATAGATCATCACCCACACAACAATTATGTGTATGTATATAACACGCTATACCTACACATATATGTGTGGCTAAAAGTAATTTATACGTGTGGTTACAAGTATAGCGATTTGTTGGATGTCAGCTAACATGGCATATGATGTGTCGGCTGATACAGCAGATGATATGGACTAGAGTGGTGACACATGTCAAAAAATGTGTAGGTAAAAGTAATATTATATGTAGGTAAAAGTGGTAGATGTGTAGAAATAAATATAGATGTGTTAGTAAATATATATGTATGTGTGGACAATAACTACAATATATGTAGGTAATAATCTTCAAATACATAAAAGGCGAATAAAAACATATTTGACCAAATTACCATTCTTAATCAAAAATGTTGAAACATCATCGTTCAAACCCCAAAATGAAAGTACTAGTTACAAATATTGAAATACTTAAACTAATCAAACAAAAACTATTCTTACGTCACTAACAAGTTTATAAAAAATACTAAAACTACTTCACCAATCGATATTTTCTCCTCTATGATGTATCACCTGGAGACGATCCTGATGTGCTTGGTGGATGAGACATGATATTACTCGCAACAGCTTTGTCCAAGTACATTCTCATTAATCGACTTGTCGCTCATTGATTCAGCAGAATGGTGGTTTCTCAACTTCATCATATCTTCATTTTGTTCCTGTGATACCATTCCCAATTTCTTGCATTGGTTCTTAAGATTGCTTTGCATTAATAACTAGGTTTGTTGGAGATATGTCTATTTACAAAAGAGCTATTTACTAATTAACCGGCATACAATAGTAACTCAAGAAGTTGAGTAATTAAGAAGCTAATGAACATATAATGAAAAAAGTTCAAATGAAAGCTAGTAAACAGAGACTGAAGAGACGATATCAGGTTGATGGCTTAAGAGGGAAGGGATTGGATATGTTGCATGCATTGGCGTAGGTTAGAAGGGGCCGCCGGGGGGGGGGGGGACCCTGAACTTTTCACTCAGTAGTGTAATATATGTGGTTTTCGTATAGAAATTTTTGGGTATATACGTTTTCAACCCCATGGTTCTATAGAAAGTTTTGGGTGTATACAATTTCGACCCCCCGTCGGAAATCTCAAGCTTCGCCACTGTTGCATTTAACGTCCCTAAATTTGGGCATAAAAATTAGTGTCCCCAATAAGAATAAGCAAGCCTTCACAGGCACACACAATTACATACCTTCAGAAAAAAAATATTTTCAATTTCCATGCCCCTGATCTCATTTACCCTAGACCCACACCCATATCTAAAGTAAATTTATTAAGGTATTTTACAAGAGCTCGTTACAGCAACCTGTTGACCCATATGACCTTGAGCAACCAAGTAGCAGCAATACTCTTACCACACTCAGCAGCCTTTGAGGTCAATTGAATGTGTTAATACCATACCCATAACCATTGCCGAGATTAAGATAACTGCGATATAACAATACTAGTTGAATTCAAATCCATGACCCTTGTGATATTAGGAATTAAATTTCCTGCAAAAGAACAAAAGACTCCATCAGCAGATCAATTTTGAAGCAACCTCAACCACCCCTTTGTGCTTGTAAACATATCCCGCCCAATCTATTAATACTATTTAAGGCTTTTAGTGATTTATGATTTTTCACAGGCGCTGCTCACGCATGGTTTGATAGCCTTCCGCCTGGAAAAATCATGTCATGGGTCGACTTCAGAACCCAATTTGTAAACCATTTCAGCCAGCAAAGACGTTATCAGCGCGATCGTCTGAAGTAACAGATATCTGGCGCAGAGAAAACGGAGGTTTAGAAGACTTCATCACTCACTTCAATAAGGAGTGTTTGGAAATCAGTGGTGTAAGCGAACAGCTCATGCGCGCTCACTTCAAGAAAGCTATTCGATGTGATAGTCTCATCAGAACTATCACAGGAAAAGACGGTATGCCCAAGGAATGGGACAAGCTTATGGAAGCCGCAAAGATAGTAGCGCAAACTGAAGAGTCGCTAGCTGGAGCCAAAAACTCCTACACCGAAGACCATTTTTCCAAGAGAAGCTCGCTCGACTATGGCAAGCGCAACAAGAACAGAAATCATGAATGGAAGACTGGGCAATCCAGCAGTTATGAGGAAAAGCCGCGTTACAAAGAAGACGATCGAGAAACAATCGACAGAATCGGATATCGAAAGGCAGTCAGGAACGAGAATCGAGAAAAACACTGAACTCCGCTCATTAAGACACTGAAAGAGGTGCTCACGACAGAAAACCATGATTTAAAGGCTCTGAATCCTATGACAAACAAGAAGGGGCAAGACCCGAACCTGTACTGTGATTTTCACAAGGATACAGGTCATTTGACGAATGACTGTATCAGCCTAAGACAAGAAATCGAGAGAGCGTTGGAAAGCGGAAAGTTAAGCCATCTGGTCAAGAATGTGCGCAAGGAGACGCGCCAGATCCAGCGCAATGATGATGGAAACCAGAAGAAGGTCAGGCGCAATGGACCAAGATACAGCGCGAGAGACAAAGGCAAGCGCCCATTCGAACCTGCATGGCAAGAACAACAAGTTATCTTCCCGGTAGTGCGCGGGGGTCCACGCGCCACGCTCCCCGTCGTCATTACCGGTATTATCGGTCATTATGAAACAAAATACATCTTCATCGATCCGGGAAGTACAGCTGATATCATTTATGAACAATGCTTCAATCAGTTCGATGATGAAGATAAAACGCGCCTTGAACCTGTTGATTATCCTCTGTCGGGATTCTGCAATGAAATGGTCTTCCCACTAGGCCAAATGAGTTTCCCCGTCACACTATCTGACGGGAAACATTTAAGAACTACAAATGTCAACTTCATGGTAATACCAGTCAAATCAAGGCATGATGTTTTAATTGGGAGAGAAACCCAAGGAGAATTGAACATGGTAACCTCCACACCCCACTCAGCCATTGGATTCCCAACTGAGACGGGGGTGGCGATTATCTATGCAAAGAAAGAGGTGATGTCAGCAGAAGTGTTAGTGCATTTATGTCTATAGCCTTCGTCAATCCGAGCCGTAGCAAGAAACAGAAGAAAACGAGTCGTTATATTAGTGATAGCTAGACAAAAAGGCAAGGTGGCATAATTGTAATAATGAGAAATCTCATTAAATGCCTTGGACTATAAATAGGAGATTATGTCATAGATTAGGTACTTTTGCTACATTTTTCATTTGGAGCTTTCTAGATCTAGAGAGAGAATCTAGAGAGAGAAAGTGATTCAAGGTGCTGTACGATTTCAGATTTCTAATAGAATCACGTTAATATTACGTCACGTGTGTTAGGTCGCGTTCGTGTACGGATTCCGCACGTTATACGTTCGTTTCGCAATCGTTTCGGAGTCAAAACCGGTCCTACAAGTGGTATCAGAGCAGGAGCTCGATTGCACTGATCTATCACACATTTACGCACAGAATATTATCAGATTCAGATCCGAATTTCATCTACTTCTTCATCTTTTTCATATTTTTCACGTTTTTCACTGAAAATCATCAAATTGAACAGGTTTTTACGGTCCGAATCAATTGATTTTTTGATATGTTGTGCGAGAACACTTGATTTACAACCCTACCAAGTTTCAGATCCTAATTCCTAGCCGTTTAGGAGAAATCTGAGTTTTTGTGTCCGACATCGTTTGAAAATTGGCGTGACCGTTTGAACAAGCATGTGACCGTTTGAACAAGCATCTGACTGTTTGAACAAGCGCATGACCGTTTGAAATTTGCCTCTGACCGTTTGAAAACTGGACTGTCCGTTTGAAATTGACGCATGACCGTTTGAAATCTTGAGTGACCGTTTGAAAATGCATGTGACAGTTTGAGGGTGTGACCGTTTGAAGGTGTGAACGTTTGAGGGAGTGACCGGTTGAAAGTATCATAAAGATGACATGATCGTTTGAAACACGTCTGTGTCCGCTTGAAATTGACTTTGAATTGTGTGAAACTTATCGGTTGTTCTGTCATTACATGTGACCAGTCTTTAATTGCTACTCAATCAAGTAAATTTGTTTCTAAACAATCACGTGGATTCGTGTGAGAATTAATTGATTTGGTTTGAACGGTCCAATTAGATAGTTGTTGTATAGTAGGTTGTCGACCATAATACAAAGTTTTAACAGTCTGATAGTCCTTGTAAAACCGAAGCAATTGATTAGTGCATGTGATTCATTGATTGTTATGTGCATCAGTGCATGTGATAGATAACAGGTTGTCGGCTCATTAATCAATTTGTTAAAGTCATCGGTAACCACAATTTGGATTTAATAAGTTTGTCGGCCATTTTCAATCAAAGTTTTGCATAAAGTTGTCAGCCCACGTGAATGTTTTAAGTGCATCGGCCCACTAGTTATTTGAGGTCCAATTAAAATTTGTTTAAAAAAAAAATTCGAATGTGATTCCTTGTCGACTCATTACATCATCAGCCCATGTGATCATCTAGACCCAATCAGTAATTGTGTAAGATCAAGTTTGTTGGCCCAATAAGAGTAATACCAAGGTTTGTCAGTTTGCACATGATAGAGATTTGTATTGTGTGTCAAAGCCAAATAAATCGGTGTGACAAAGGCCCAAGTCTCATAGTTTGATTATTCAAAGGTCCAGTTCGTTTGAACCTTGTCAGATCGTTTGGAGTAGGGTCAGGTTGTTGATTTTGATCCGGGTCATAGTAGTTCGTACGGTTTGACAA
This sequence comes from Helianthus tuberosus, assembly GCA_030545235.1. Lineage (NCBI taxonomy): Eukaryota > Viridiplantae > Streptophyta > Magnoliopsida > Asterales > Asteraceae > Helianthus > Helianthus tuberosus. The sequence continues at coordinate 28,198,980 of CM060432.1, forward strand.
CTTAAATCTCAGTTCGCATCAAACTCAGTCCGCACAAAATATTCACCAGTCCAAGTATCAGTTTGATTCATTTGTTTGATATTGATTAAACTCATTGTGTTTGTTTGTTCGTGAATCAAGGTGATTAAAGATTTACAAGGGGCGAATATCAAGAAGAAGATTTAAAATGTCAGGAGAAAGTGCTCATGATAGATGGTGGAGAAGAGACAGTGCGAGATGGGAGATTGGCAAATTATATGAACCATTTAAGGAAGCACAAAGAGCCAAGAGATGGAATGAAGAATTAGAGTGTTACATGGATCCACAGGGTAATCCAGTAGTTGATCCATCAAAAGTGGATTTTGATGCTGTAACCAATGTGTTTCCAAGTGAGGGCACTTTCAACACAAGAAGGCTTTCTGATAAAAGCTATTTGCCAAATTTGATGAACAAGTTAAAAGAAGTTTTTGAAGCAAGTTTACCGAAGGTGGTAGAGATGAAAAAGAGAAAAGAAGAAGAATTGAAGAAGATGATTGAGGAAGTGAAAACTGTCGCGAAGCTTGCTGTTGAAGAAGAACAGAAGATAGAAGATGTACAGAAAGAAGAAAAAGAGGAGAACAAAGAGCAAGATCAGAAAGCTGAAACAGAAGAATCGGTGCTGAAAGAGACCGAGGTAAATGAATCTTCTGACTTGTCAAATGTTGAAATTGTTGATGAAAAAGAAAACAAATGCAGGAATTGCATAGAAATGTGCAAAGCCTGTACTGAAAAAGATGACATCATAAAAATAAAAGACAATGACATAGTTAAACTTGAAAATGTTTTCACAACAAAATGTAAAGATATGATTAAAAAAGAAGAAATTTTGAAACTAAAAGTTGAAAAATTGACACAGAAATGTCAAGGTCTTGAAAAGGATAATGATGTTTATAGACAACTGTGTTCAGCAAAATGTGTTGATTGTGTTGAAAAAGAATCTAAATTTCAAGATTTACAAAAACAGTATGATTCTTTAAAATGGTCGAGTCAGAGAGTACAAGAAGCTTATGATACTTTGAAAAGCCAAGTCAAAAGTTTTGATCAAAGATTGTCTGAAACTTTAGTCACTAAAGAAATGTATGAAAGAAAGTTTAAAGAAAAGCAAATTGAATTGAACAAGTGTGTTGATGAAATTGCTAATCTTAAACAAGTCTTGGCTGAAAAAGAAAAGATTGTTACAAAACTTCAAAGTTATCATAACTCTTCGTACATTCTTGAACGCATTTTCAACATCACACCAGATGACAAAGATACTAAAAATTGCAAAAAAGGTATTGGTTCAGAATTTCATCAGGTACCACCACCATTGAGAAACAATTATACTTTTTATGATGAGGAAAAGGTGGCAAAGGGTTTGAACATAGCTGACCAGTTACCTGAAAGTATCGATGTGACTTACTCCAAATCTGATGATGCTAATGATTCAGAGGTGGTAAGTAAGGTTGTTGAAAGTGTTTTGAAAGATGAGTCAACAAAAGGTAAGTCTGAATCACAGGATGAAGATGAAGGAAATCTTTATGATGGTTATCTGAAAAACACAAAATCCGAGAAAAATTTGAATGATGATTCAAAAGGATTGGTTTATACCATGATTGGATCGGACAAATTATTCTTAGATGTTGTATTCCCGATTTAGAATGTGATTTCAGAGAAGGTCGATAAAGTTTTCAAAATGGTTGAGATTGAGAAGTCTGAGATTCCAAAGTTTGCTGGTAAAGGTCATAAATCTTTTTATAACAAATCTGGTTTTAAGAAGAAAAACATGAAGGTTGGTTTGGGTTATAAAAAGAAACGGAATTGGAATCAAAGTAAAAATTCAAATTTGCAACAAAAGATGAATTTTGTTCAAGGGAAAAGCTTGAAAGAAGAGGAAAAACTCAAATTTGGACAACAGTCTAATGAGGAGTTTGATGCTATGAAAAAGAAACAACAACAGGCCAAGGATGTTTCAAAGAAAGTGTGTTTTAAATGTGATCAGATTGGACATGTTGCACGAAAGTGTCCAAATCCAAAGCCTGTTGATGTTGAAAAACAAAAATCTGAGGGTGTGAAACAAAGGTCAGCCAGATTTGATTCAAAACAAACTTGGAGGTACAACATAAACAAGTTTGCTTCAAATCAAATTTGGAAACCAAAATAGACTAGGTCTGATTCTAGACAAACACAGATTTTTCACACACCCAAATTGAGAACAACTCAAAGTTGGAAAACAACTGTTGATATGACAAAACCCAAAGAGTTTTGGAAACCAAAAGTTTTTCAAAAACAAAATGTTCAAAAGGAATCAAATTTTTACAAAAGAGGTACTCCGAAAGGTCAAATGTGGAGTGCTAAGAAACAAGTAACGATGGAAAAAGATGAGAAAGTTGAAGTCAATGCTGAAAAAGTTTTAAATGACAAAGAGTTTCCGAAATTAAATGAACATTATTGTGTTGAAATGCCTAAGGTCCAACAGACCTGGGCTAAATTGTTCAAATGATTGATAAAGTTTGAATGTGCAGGTGCTCAACGAAGCTAAAGATTGTGAGAATGGTAGTTGGAGCAGCCTGGCACAGGAAGAGTTTGCAGAACCCTGGTTTGGTTGAACAGGGAGTTTAGTTTGATTGTTTTCTGTACATAAATAAACAATATTTCAAAAACCCTAAAAATTGAAAATTTTGAAAAACCAAAAATATGTTTTTGTTTTTGTCAAATATATTCAAAAATGCAAAAATATGTTGCTTGAATACGCCGAAACCCTCACGGCTGAACAAACATGATTACTTTCATCAGATTGAAAAACGGTTTTCAAACTGTTAAGATCAATGGGTTGTAAATCATGGGGGTAATTACTGCTTTTAGTGTAATCCAGTTCACAAGATGCAGAAAATGGATGGCGAGACAAAGCTATCAGTGTTGGTTGTCAAATTTTCTTTAAATGGTTTTGCATTTTAGGGGGAGTATTGTTGTTAGAAAATACAAAAACATTTGAAAATTTGAAAAAGTCAAAAACATGATAAAATTCAAAAATTTGAGTTTTGCGTAAAAAGAGGAAATGATAGTACATCAGTAGACAGTTACAGTATACTAAAGAATTGTAATGATTAAATAGCGTTAAACAGTCTCACTGATGATATGCCGATAGGTTTTTATACACTTAGTAAACTTTTTCGGGATATAAACCTAAATTCAAACACTTGCTTATTTCGTGGGGAACACTACTTGGATATATAGGTAATCCCTGAAATCTCGTTTGAAAGGTTCCTTTTTCTGATATACTAGGTCTTTATACTCAGTGATATCTGGGGTATTATTCCGGGACTTCTGCTGAATGGAAGTTCTGACCTAGTCATCGAATAATACTTTCTGCAATGCTTGAAACATAGCATCACCCTCAGCATATATGATAAGACAATAAAATTGCTTAGCAATGCTGTTGTAAAAAAGATCCTCTAAAGGGGACACACCCAAAGGTTGAGTCATGATCTCTCTGCTGAACGGTAGATCTGACCTGAGCTCTCATGATTCTTCATAATTTATTAACCCTTTACAGATATCATATGAGGTATACTTACCTGTAAGACTGAATATTGGGATCTGGATACGGGAGTATATTCAAGAGGTGGGACACATGAATGAGTTTAAGTTCTTAATTCATCTAATTCGTATCCTGAATCAGTTGAAATTTGTATGAAAATTTAAGTGGACAAGTATATCGACAATCTAAATGAATTGTTTAATTCTTAATGTGTAACTAAGCTCAACGGTACTTGTGATTTGTCAAAAACTGATATGATCCTCTGACACATACTCAAACAAAAATATTGTCTGTAAATATGTTTGTACATATTACTTTACTGCTTTATGTTTTCAAAAAATACAAAAAGATTTTTGATTCTGCTTTATTTTCGACAACCAATGTCTGAGATGCTGAGTTTCAAAATCTAAGTAAGTTGATTGTGTTTCTGAGAATAAAACAAGTTCATTAATTTGAAACTTGTATTAAAAACAAAAATTCAAAAACAGCTTGTGATATCTCCAAGGTCATTAAGTTGGACTTGGATGATTAACTGTGGGGGAGTTGGATGCTTATACTGTTATAGAGCTAGTTTCTGATTCGATTCGATGAAACTGCCAAATTCATGTAAATTGTTTGTTTAAAATGTTTGAGTGAGCCAGGTTACAATTTCTGGATAGCTGAAATTTGAAATGCTATTACTTATAAATGGTTGAGTGATTGCAGATGAGATTCCAGACTACGATCCCGGAAGCTGAGTCTAAGGGGGAGTCTGAAGACGAGCTCAAAGCAAGGGGGAGCTTGTAATTGAAAAGCAAGGTGTCGATCCCAAAGCACGGAAGCTTGACGAAAGGGGGAGCCTGATGAAGAAAAGAGTCTACAAAAAGGAGAAGCTGAAGCTGAAGACAGATCCACCGGGATTCTGTTCGAGAAGATTCAAAGAGAGAGAGAAAAAGAAGACGCTACGAGTTTGACTCAATGATCGAGATTGACTACGGCTATATCCAAGGGGGAGTCTGTTAGTGCATTTATGTCTATAGCCTTCGTCAATCCGAGCCGTAGCAAGAAACAGAAGAAAACGAGTCGTTATATTAGTGATAGCTAGACAAAAAGGCAAGGTGGCATAATTGTAATAATGAGAAATCTCATTAAATGCCTTGGACTATAAATAGGAGATTATGTCATAGATTAGGTACTTTTGCTACATTTTTCATTTGGAGCTTTCTAGATCTAGAGAGAGAATCTAGAGAGAGAAAGTGATTCAAGGTGCTGTACGATTTCAGATTTCTAATAGAATCACGTTAATATTACGTCACGTGTGTTAGGTCGCGTTCGTGTACGGATTCCGCACGTTATACGTTCGTTTCGCAATCGTTTCGGAGTCAAAACCGGTCCTACAAGAAGACGCGCGCCCAGTCAAGGTGGCAAAAATTTCAACGACTGAACCAGAAAAATGGGTTTTGAACCGCAAATACCCAGAACAGACGGTGACGATAGGCCACACAATCTCACCAAACATCAGAATGTACCTCAAGCAACTACTGTTCAGGAACATGGACATATTCGCCTGGACTCTGGCCGACATGACCGGTGTCCCGCACGACGTCACTAAATACTCTTTGAACACTTATCCTTCCGTCGAGCCGAAAGTACAAAAATGGCGCAACCTAGGAGCGGATAAGACTAAAGCCATGAATGAGCAAGTATGTGAACTACTAAAGGCAGGTATATTGAGGGAGGTGCACTATCAAAGTTGGGTTGCAAACCCTGTTATGGCCAAGAAGTCTACGGGGGGATGGCGAATGTGTGTCGATTACACTGATCACAACAAGGCATGCCTCAAAGATTGTTATTCATTGCCTGAGATTGACAAGAAAATAGACTCTCTCGCGCCATACAGGTGGAAATGTTTTTTAGACTGTTACAAAGGGTATCATCAAGTCCAAATGGCACTGGAAGATGAAGACAAGATAGCTTTTCGTACCGACATCGGAATCTTCTGTTACACAAAGATGCCATTCGGGCTCAAGAATGCTGGCGCGACCTACCAGCGACTGATGGATACGATATTTGCTGACGACATCGGAAAATATATCGAAGTGCACACTGACGATCTTGTGATTAAAAGTCCCGAGGAGGACCAGATGTTAAAGGACATAGAGAAGACGTTTAATTCTCTAAGAAGCGTGAACATGATGCTGAACCCAGCGAAGTGTTCCTTTGGTATGGAGGAAGGCAAGTTTTTAGGCTTCGTGGTTACAAACGGCGGTTTTAAGGTTAACCCTGAGAAAGTTCAAGCCATCGAGCGGATGCCGTCACCGCGCACGATCAAAGAAATGCAAAGGTTGGTCGGCCGCCTAGCCGCGCTTAATCGATTTTTATCAAACCACGTGGCAAAATCTTACCCTTTTATCAGTACTCTGCGCAACTGCGTGAAAAAGCAAGAGTTCAAATGGACGCCAAAAGCAGAAGCAGCCTTCTAACAAATGAAGGAATGTTTGATCAAGCTCCCTACACTAACCGCGCCATTCGAGAAGGAACCACTCATTCTGTACTTGTCTTCTTCGGACAAGGCAGTTGGGTTGGTATTGTTGGTAGAAAGAGATGGAGTTCAGACTCCAATCTACTATGTTAGTAGGGTGCTCATGGATCCAGAAACATGATATTCAACAATGGAAAAGTTAGTGCTCGCGCTGCTACACGCCTCCAGGAGGATGCGCAGGTATTTTACTGGGCATGTAATCACTGTACTCATAAACTTCCATATTGGCACAATCCTGCGAAAACCAGAGACGTCAGGACGCTTAGCAAAATGGGCAATCGAACTGGGGGGCCACAACATTCTGTACAGGCCGCGCCCAGCCATTAAAGGCTAAGTGTTAGCGGACTTCATCACAGAAGTTCTAGAAGACAAGATCAAAGATTGTGAAATTGTCGATACTCCCATCAAAGACACATCAGATGGGTTATGGTTGTTATACACTGACGGAGCCTCGAACGAAGACGGCGCAAGAGCTGGATTGCGCCTTGTTAGCCCAAAGAAGCATGAGTTCACCTATGCCATCAAGTTGGATTTCAAAAATACCAACAACAAGGAAGAATATGAAGCGTTTTTGGCAGGCTTGTGCCTAGCCCTCAAGATGGGAGCTCAAAACTTACAAGCGCATGTCGACTCTATCCTGATCGCGAGTCAAATTAATGGGTTGTATGATGCAAAAGGTGAAGTTATGGCCTTGTATTTAGAGCAAGCGAAAGAGTTGATTCAACAGTTCAAGTCATACAAGGTAGTTCGTATCAACCGGTCAGAGAACAAACCAGCAGACGCTTTAAGCAAGCTCGCTTCAACAGCCTTCCAACATCTCGCCAAAGATGTAAGAATCGAAGTCTTAAAAAACCCGTCAGTTTTATTGCGCCAAGTGAATGTGATTGAGATAGGGCCACCGTCTTGGATGACCCCTATCATCCAGTATCTGCAAGAAGGAATTATCCCTGAAAACAAAGCAGAGGCAAGGAAGATACAGAACAAAGCATTGTTTTATGAGATGAATGGTGGAATTTTGTATAGAAGATCCTACTTAGGGCCACTACTGCGCTGTGTGGACCCTTAAGATGCGACTTACCTGATCAGGGAGATTCATGAAGGCATCCGCGACATTCATGCGGGACCGCGCATGGTCGTAGCAAAGATAATGAACGCTGGTTACTATTGGCCAGGGATGCACGTTGACGCTCTAAAAGAGTTGCGCAATGCGACTCCTGTCAAATGCACACCCCAAAAACCCTGCGCCCAAAGAATGATCTTATCCCTGTGTCCACTGCCTGGCCTTTCCAGCTGTGGGGGATTGATATGGTGGGACCTTTCCCTGAAGCTCCTGGAGTCGTGAAGTTCATAATTGTTGCCATTGATTATTTCACCAAATGGGTGGAGGCCAAAGCTCTCGCTTCAACTACTGCAATGATGGTGCGCAAATTCATATGGGAACACATCATTTGCAGATTTGGTCTCCCACTCAAGATTGTAACCGATAATGGCACCAATTTTGCTTCTGAAGACCTTCAAGAATGGATGAAAGAGATGAACATCGAGCACACTTTCTCTTCCGTTGCGCATCCTCAGGGCAACGGACAAGTAGAAAGTGTCAATAAAAGTATCGTCGAAGGGATAAAGGCCCGACTGGGCACTAAGAAAAGAGGCTGGGTAGATGAGCTCCCGAGCATCCTATGGGCTCATCGAACCATGCCAAAAACAAGCACTGGGGAAACCCCTTTTAGCCTGGTCTACGGCTCAGAGGCGGTTATCCTAGCTAAGATGCCTCCCCTCGCCGCGCTTGACAGCGGTCAACAAAATTGATAACGAGGCAGAACGTCGTCTAGACTTGGACTTGCTCGAAGAGAGGCGCGAAATAGCGCGGATCAAAGAGGCCAAGTACAAGACACTGTTGGAGAGGTACTATAATGCAAGAGTGCGCATTTGTACCTACACTCCAGGAGAATACGTCTTTAGAGACAATGAAGCCTCAAATGCTGAACGCCCCGGAAAACTAGCACCTAAGTGAGAAGGCCCATACTTAATACATGAGGTGCTAGGAAAAGGGGCATACAAGCTGCGCACTCTGGATGGACACATCATCCCGCGCACATGGAACATGCAACAATTACGCAAATGTTACATGTGAAAACCCTTGGCCGTGCGCTATTTCACTTAGTCATGTGGTCGTGCGCCTTTTATCTACTTATGTTGGCTACACGCCTTTTTAATTACTTATGTCGGCTACACGCCTCTTTTTATTTCAATGATGTATGATTGGCTCAGCGCCTGCTTTCAAGATATTTAATGCAAGCATTGACTGTGCCTTGTTATTGATCATCATGAGACTATGTTACAAATGCATGTTAAACTTTTGATTAGCACAAAAACACTTCAGTAAATTACGAGCTCTCGAGTTAAGCCTCCATGGTCCTCCGCGAACATAGCGCGAGACCGGGCAGTTATACTCTTACACGAGCCACACTTACATTTATTCGCGCTAACTTAACCAAAGTTTCTAACAACAATGCAATAATTGTAACTTGATATAAAATAACGTAAATGTTACATTCCAAAAAGCGCGTCTGCGCAATGATCACATAAAAAGTAGCAAAACGTCATCAGTTTGATTGAAAAAGCACGACCGCTCGTCGAGTTACATTTAACATCTGAAAACAAAATTACAAGGCACAAAGCCTATCAACACTATGATCTACTGATAACCATCACCATCATCTCCGTCATCATTCCCATCGCCAACGCCATCGCCATCACCATCATCACCAGCTGTTTCTTCCTCATCAGATAACTCCACAGACTGTGGAGGGTCTAGGATAGTCTTTAGCTGCGAACACCAGTCGTCATGCTTTAAGGCCTCAGTAACCAAATCCATCACAGGCAACGATAGATGGTCATAAACTCCTTCAGCGCGGGTTAACGCAGCATCAGCCTGATGGGTCACCGAGCAATGACTGGTATCAACCTCTTGTCCAAATGATGAGTACATTCTAGATAACCTCCACAATGCCCAGCTGCATGTGAAGCATCTATAAGCGCGGCAACAGCCGCATCCAGCTCAGAAGCATTCAGAATAGAATTAGCAATCAGCAAACAAGGCATCAGATGAGAGCAGGACAACAAAAAAATAAAGCATAAGTTAAGAAAAGGGGAACCTTACCATAACTACTCATCTACTACGCAACCATTTGGAGTCGGAAACTAGAGTATTCACGATTGCTTGAGCTTCGGCATAATTGTTTTGGGCTACATTTAGGGCATAAGTGCTAATATCTCGCGTCTCGTCGGCCCTCTGTTTGGCCTCCTCAGCGGTAGCAGCCTTCACACTTTCCGCCTCAAGATCAATCTCCAAGGATTCATTCTTGTCAGTTTGCTCATTCAATCGGCGCTTTGACTCTGCAATCTCCGCATCCTTGGCACATAAGTCCTTGTCCTTGGTGGCCACCTGCGCCTTGAACTCAGCCTATGAAGAATGAAAACAAGGACTTAAAGCAATATTTTTATAAGTACAAAACAACATAATCAGAAAAGGATTAAGTTTGTCGAACCTCAACATGCTCTTTGTCCGCTCCAACATCCTCAACCTTCTTTGTTAATGTGGTGATCTGAGCCTCAAGGTCGGTAATCTTGGAGCGAGCGGCGTACATGCGCTGATTATCTTTCTTACACACCTCCTTCCATTCCGCACGCTCCTTCGACAGGAGCTCCTTAGCAGCACGAAGCTTACTCCTTAAGCCCTCGCGGCCCCACTCTTCAGATTTTTTCTTAGAGTCAAACTTGGCCTTCTCCTCAGTAAAGGCAGCTTTCAACTTTTCAAAATCCTTAACCTGCCTCAACAAGCGCTCACGATACTTCTCCCAGTCCCCTCGCTCTTTAACCATTGTACGCCACTCGCGCACAATTTGGTGGTTAGCAGTGCGGGTATTGGCCTCACCGACAATATAGGCATGATACAACCCATCATGGGTTCGCGCCCTTTGCCGGTTAACCTCACTGGGAGGGAAAGAATTCAAAAACCAATCACGGCATGGACTAAACTCCAAGAAAGTGTCTTTCTGCTTTAAACCCCAGGGAGGATGGTGTGGAGCATCACCGCGAGCCTCCTCGGTATAAGTCATGTAATAGATATCCCCTAAGGTATCCTTAGGACCTATCGGAGGATGAGGCATTGAGCTTTGGCTCCCTGCACCAGCTTGTCCAGCCGCAAAAGCGCTCGAACGCACATTACCACCAGCACTCGCACCACCTGTAGTGGTGGTAGTCTCTTTATGCGCAGCAGCAACAGATCCCCCAGCAGCAGAAGTCACTTGCACAGTTTAGGTGGGGGCATCAACCTACGCAGGCTCGGTTGGCTTAGCAACCTCGGGTCCCTTTCCCCGGGTAGCTTCTTTCTCTTATTCATGAAGGGGCTAGTCAAGCCCCATAATATGCACGACCTCCGGACCCTGCGTTTTCTCCTGCGCGGCAATAGCAGCCGCCTCAGTCTCTTTTGCTCTATCACCCACAAGATTTTCAACCGCCTTCTTCTTTTCTTTCTCCTTCCCCTTTTCCTTCTCTTTCTCGGTCTCCAACCCAGCAGACTGAAGAGGCTTGATTACAAACTTGGGTTTCTTTGGCGCTGGCTCCTTCGGTTCTTGGGGGTCCTTAAACTCAACACCCTTCTTTTCAGGGGTTTTCTTCTTGGCCTCTGCAGAAACTAAGTGTTAAAAAGAAACTTACTAAGGAACACATGAAGGGTGTCATAACACTAACCTGTAAAGAACTTGTAAAGAGAACGCAGACTGCTCTGCTTGCCTATTACTGGGGCCTCCCCAGTCTTCTACACCACCTTAACACTCGCAACATTCTCCTCCCTGCTCCTTTTCCTACTTATCAACTTGACAGCAGGTTCTTCTTCTTCTTCTTCATCCAGCGCGATAGACGAGGGAGTGACGCCAGCATCTGGGTTCCTCGACCCCGCGCTCCCTGAGCTTTTCGAACCAGCAGCGTCGGTTTTCTTCTCACCTATACGGGACAAACCCTCAAGTGAGTCACTTGCAACAACGTAATCGTCTAGGTTACTCTGCTGGAATCGGTGAGTACCTTTATCAGAAACACCACCAGTTGCGCGGCTACTCCCGCCTTTCTTGCTGGTTGGTTCAGCATCGATGGTAATCACCTTCTTCTTCTTCTTGTTTGGCTTCTTCTTCTTCTTCTCCTCTTGATCAATCCCAAGGTCGCGCAACATACCTGCAAAGATGTTAGACCAGGAACTTAGCTCCCCATTTGAGGACCCTAAAGACTCCTCGCTGGAAAGATAAAGAATCTCTTTCCCAGCGGAAGTCACAGCACGCAAGGGCCTGGGGTTGGGTAGATGCGCACCTTCGGTTGCAGTGGGAGGATTGGCAAAAGCTCTAGCAGGAGGAAAAAGAAAATGGCTCTTGATGCGCTCGTACTAATAAGGTTCTTCTGATTCCAGCGGGCGCACGCCCATAGATCCACCAAAGGTGGGGAAAACAGCCTGGTAAAGATGCGCTTATGCAAGGAAATCAAACACTTAAGCGCAAATTAGGAAAAAGGAAAGGGGAATAATCAAAGAAATGACAAACCTCTATCTTGAAACTTCAGAACAGGCACTTCGTTGCTGTCTTCTGGCCACTTGTCACTTATCTGCATCGCGACCAAGACGTTCTCACCAAAAACTCGTTTAGGTGTGGCAGTGAGCTTCAAGTACCAGTCTTCTTTCTTAGGAATCGCCAGTTCCTCCTTCTCAATTGTGTCCGACGCGCGGAAAATCATCGCGATCGGAATAACCTCCTCTCTAGTGCAGAAAAACTTATGTTTCCAGTCATGGAAACTCTTTGGAGGGTTTAGAAGAATCTTCTTGGCAGATCCCCGGTTGCCAAAAGAATAAAACCCCATGTTTCTAATCAGCTGGTAGAATACCCTAAATCTCTCCACTGTAGGCTCTACGTCGTGGGATCGGCACAAAAACTCGAAATGTCGCACCCTCACCATACCGGGTGGACTCATATGGGATATATGAAACCCATAGTAATGAAGAATATGGGCCATAAACTCCGTCGCCGGCAACCGGAAGTTGCCTTGTAAAAAGAAATCTTCAAAGAGGGTAATATACCCCGGCAGTGCGTCGGCGGCTGTCTGGTTCTGACCGGGATACTGTGCGTCCCATTCCGGTGAAAACCGAAAGCCCTTGGTTATTTGCTCGAAAAGTCCCTGATCCCATTTGGGAACTGTTGGTGCACTTGTGTCTGTACTTTGTCTGTATTTTGTTATGATATAAAACGATGTCTTTTGTTAGTCTTGTTTACGTCTTAGGTGTGTTAATATGTGTGTTTAATGTAAGTTTGACCAAGTCAACCATCCTCCTGGTTTGACTTGGTCAAACAGTTAGAACAAGTTTGTAAGTCGTGTGTGTCGAAGGATGAGTCATCGAAGGATTGTTTATATCCTTCGATGAGCTCGAAGGATAACCTTCGATGGATATAGATGGACCTCGAAGGATATCATCCTTCGAGGTATATGTGGATCCTTCGATAGGTTTTATCTCGATAGATGATCTTTCGATCAGTCTATCTGATCCTTCGACCAGACGACCTGTGATGGATATATATACTCATGTCATGTGTTCACTTTAGAGTGTGAGTGAACTTAGTCTTGTAGAGAGCGTATTTTTAGTTTGGTCAAGGGCTGTAACCGTGTCCACTGAAATACAAGAGAAAACTTTGATATCTCGTGTGTCTACCTTTCTCTTTGTAGCTTGTGTTCTCATATAAACTACCGGTTTGCATTCTAGCTTGGATTCCGCACTTGCTAGTGTGTTAGACATAACAAGGATAAGGTTTAACCTCAACCTCCGAGGGACCTACAAGTGGTATCAGAGCCGTGGCTCTTTTTCCTTGTTAAAAACCGAGTTTATACAAGACTTTGGAGTGTTTGGACAAAAACTCACATGGTTTAGCATCTGTTTTTAGTGTTTTTCTCACAGTTCTAGACGTAAAAACGTGTTCTAAACTAACCGGGTGTGTTAAAGAACGGGTTGGGTAACTTAAAAACTTGTTTTTAAGAAGTTTGGTAATTTCCGGCCAAATTCCGGCTTACTCCGGTGACCGGTTTCTGGATAAGAACCTTCTTTTTAGGCAATATTTTATTGGTCAAATCTGGGTTGGCAGAAAGTATGGTCTGAACATACCTTCTGCCGAAAGTTTTTACCAACCAATCACCTTTTCACCAACCTGTCAACTTTTGTCAACTGTGTCAGTGTAGATCGAAGGATATCCTTCGAAGTCGAAAGATCATCTTTCGATCAAAGGAGGTTCGATAGATAATCATCTTTCGAACATCCTTCGAAGTCTGTGACTTATCTTTCGATCCAAGGAATCTTTTCGAAGGATATATCTGTCGATCTACAGGTCTTATTCGAAAGACAAGGATCCTTCGATTGGAGAGTCTTTCGAAATCATTGTTCGAAACTCAACAGTGATCTTTCGAACACTGTTGATCCTTCGAACAAGTTCTGTTCCTTCGATCCTAGTCTGTTTAAGTTTAACAAGTTTGTATTTTTCAGGTCTTTCGATCAAGGATCCTTCGACTGGTTGTTATCATTCGAGATTTTAAGATAGTTTGTGAAAATTAAATTTTTAAAAAAAAAAAAAGGAAAAACTTGTTTTCAAATTTTAAAATCAATTTTCACTTAATATATTAATTTTCTTCACAAAATGGGAACAAACGGTCAGTGGGATCCAACTGCGTGGACTCAAACAACTTTGACTCCACAATCATCAGCTACGCAATCATCAGCTACGCCGCAATCTACGTCAGATTTCAACAAAACTGCATGGATGCAGGCTATTGCCCCACCTCAAGCTGCAATGATAACTGCAAATCAATGGGCATTGGTCACAAATCAAAGCAGCAGCATTCAAGCTATGATGCAGAACGACAGTGAAACTGGTACAAGCACAAAACCGCCAAAGCTAAATCACATCAATGATTGGGGATGGTGGAAAGAAAGGCTGAGAACTTATGTTCAGGGGCAAGGTCAAGATCTATGGATGTGCTTCTTCACCGCATTTGACAATGATTTGGAAGTTGCAGGATCTAATCCACAAACTTACAGCACTATGTCTGAAGATGATAAGAAGAAATTTGAGTTAGAAAAGAAAGCATTCATGATTCTCACACAAGCTCTTCACAGAGACATTTACCACCAGTTTGTTTACTGCACGACTACTAAAAGCTTGTGGGATATGCTCACGTTACGATGTGAAGGAAATGCTCAATCTAGAAAGATTAAGCAAGAATTACTGAAGAAAGAGTTTGAAGGTTTCACGTGTATGGAGAATGAGACTTTGGCAGAGTTATCTACAAGGTTCCATCACTTGTTGAGCGAGATGTTTGCTTTTAGAGTCACTGCCACTCCACAAGAAATGGTGAAGAGATTCGCTGATAGCTTACCAGCAAAGTGGAGCAGTTATCTTGAAATTCTCAAAGAAAATGGTGTTCTAGACACAATCACCGTTTATGAGTTAATTCAAAAATTGGAGAACAAGGATGTAGAAGAAAAGCTTAAGGCAAAAAGAACACTAACTCCTCAAAATCCAGAGATGTACTATGGGATTGCAGGAGGTATCAGTGGAGAAAAACCAGTCTCTCAACATGCGAAGCTTCAAACAGCCTTCATCTCAAACACCGGGCCATCCACAACAAATCAGTTTGATCCTTCAGCATACACGATGTTTTCAAGACCAGATTCTTCTTCTCTACGACAGGATGTGCAACCGACAGCTCAGCAATTCACACCACCGCCTTTCTTAGACCCAAGCAGAGCTCAGCAGCAACAACCGCAACAGCAAGGGTTTTATGGAAGCTCTTCAAACTTACAAGCCACTTCCAATCCGAACACAGTCAGATTAGACACTTCCAACTTTTCCAAAGTCAGTGTCGAAATAGCCAAGGAGCATATGGAGATGTTGAACACCTTGGTTAGTGCTTATTGTGGATTGGTCGCAGGTCAGATTGGGAATATCAATCTAACCAATGAAGATTATCAGCAAGTGGATAGAGAAGAGTTTGAAATGATGGATATCAAATGGGCTCTTGCTAGTGCAATTCGAAGAGCAAAGGAGTTTATGGAAAGGACGGGGAGAACCAACTTGAATAGCAACAACAACACCAAGTATGGTTTTGATAAGAATGCTGTCACTTGCTTCAATTGTGGTGAAAAGGGTCACTTCAAGCGGGAGTGTCAGAAGCCACCTAAGCAAGGAAATCAGAATCCCTTCAGGAATCAAGGACAGCCACAACAGCAACCGAACAACAATTCTGACAGATCATTAGTTCCCGTTGGAGGAAATGCATCTGGATCCACAAACACTAATTCCCACAGAGGATTGGTTGTTCAAGCTGATGAAATCTGCAATTGGAACCTTCAGCTTGGAGAAGGAGGAAATGGTGGAACAGCATGTTATGCTAAAGTGATTGAGAAGGTAGTAGAACCCGTGTCTGCTGGTGAATCTTCAGAAGATGAAGATAGTTCGGGTTATAGTGGGAGCATGGATGGGGAATCACTTGATGCTGGTGATTTATCAAGTGATGCTTTAGATTTGGAAGTTGATGAGCTTTTGGCTGAAGCTGAAGCATTATGCAAGAGGAGATCTATTCTTTGCCAGAAATCTGCTGGAACTTCCGAGAAACTTGCTCAGTTCTTCTCTGAAGATGGATCTTTTTCTTTCCATTCAGCCTTTATGGCTAATGTCGACAGTTCATCAAGTCAGGTATGTGTCGATAAACCCACTGTAGTTAGTTGTGAAAATTGTGATAATTTAAATGTTAAATATGCTGAAAAGGAAAGTCAGTTTGAAATCACATACAAACACAATCAAGAATTGATTGTAGATCTTTCTAAAGCAACTGAAGCTAACTTGTTTTTAACCAGAAATGAAAAGGAATTTAAGGCAACAATTGCGTCATTGAGACATGATGTTTCAGAATTACAAAAGGCTGTTTTGCGAAAACAACATGCTAACAATAATCTTATTGACACAATTGAAAAGCAAATGGTAGAGTTGGCAACGGCTCGATGTGAATGTGAGACAATTAAGCAGAAACTGGAAAGCTATTCCAATTCCCGCTATGTATTAGATCACATCATTGACGTTCAAAAGAAAAAGGGGGATAAAATATGTATTGGATTCAAATCATGTCCTCCCCCAATGAATCACAATTACTCCAAATTGCCTGATGACGAGGATATGCCCCGTTTTGAACCTACTGTGCCACTCGATCTAGATGACTTTGCAGCAGGCCTCGGGTTCACAACTGGTGCATCATCCTCGGGTCAATCAGAATCTGAGAATGTGACAGATTCATCGTGTGTTAAGGAACAGAGTCCTCCCATTATTGAGGATGCTGATTCTTCGGATGATGAATATGAAGAAATTGTGAAACAACAGTCTAACTCGGTTACAACAGATATTCCAATCGAGAATCACATCCTGTGTGATCCACCAATGAAACCGAGTAAGACTGACATGTCAAAAGCAATGGAGTCCCTTGTATCTAGCCGTGAAGAGAATAACTTGTTGTACACGCTCAAAGGAGATAGCAAAATCTACTCTAACAAAGATTTTCCACTTAAAAATGTAAATCAAGATTTAATTGAGCAAATTTTTGAAGGATGCACTGATAAGTTTTTGGGGAACAAAAGTGGCAAAGTTACCGTCACTCAATGTGATCCAATTCCGTGTGAACAAATTAGAAAACAATACGGAAACCAAAAACTACCCATTGAGCGAAAACAACAAGTCAACTCCGGAAAGGGTAAGGTACAGGGAAAGAAGTCTCAGAACAAGAATGTTCAAGCACCTAAAGTTCAGCAGCCTAAGACTGAACAACCAAAGGTTCAACAACCTTAAGTTGAACAGTCTAAGGCTACTCAACCTAAGGCTGCACAACCTAAAATTCAACAATCAAAGGTTGAGCAACCTAAGGTTCAACAACAAAAGGTGCAAAACAAAAGAGCTCCTGTTAAGAAACGAGGACCGAAAATGAACTTTGTTGGATCCACGGGTTCAGACAAACTTGAAACATTTCAGGATAAATCTAACCTTGAGTTTATAAAACAATTTAGAATTTTAAAACGAAATGATCAGAATAATTACACCCAACACACCAACGGATGTGATTTAGGTCCAAGCACGTCTAGATCACAAAGTTCATTGTCTGGTTCTCCGTCTGGTCATCAACATGTTTCTCCGAAGTTTGTAGAGCGGAGAACATGTTTTGAATGTGGGACAGTTGGGCATATTGTAAGATATTGCCCACACGTGCAAAAGCTGAAGTCAACAACGAGTGCTCCCCAAGAAATCGATTACCGAAAACGATCAGTTTCCCCGAAACAAGACCCACGTGTCTTGAAAGAAAGGGAAAAAAAGTTAAAGCAAAAGAATCAAAAGGTAATTGAAAAGGCCTTAAAATCAGAGGTCAAGGAAGGAAAACCTGTACAAGCAAAATCTGAAACTGTAAAACCAGTAAATGCTAAAACAATAAATTCAAATACTGGTAAAGGACAAACAGCTTGGAAGCAAAAACAGGTAATTCAATCAGGGGGAGCACCACAGGTTCTTTTTCCTAATCATCAAGTGATTGAAATCACTTTCCTTGATGATCAAGGACGACCCAAGTCCACAAAGGCTTGGGTCCCCCTCTCAAACTGATAAGTTAATTGCATGTGCAGGCGGCTCCAGGAGGAACTATTAATAGTCATTGGATTGTTGATAGTGGGGCTTCCAGGCATATGACGGGCGACTATCGTCTGCTTTTCGATGTGCGAAGTATAAGAGGAGGATATGTTGCGTTTGCTGGAGACAAAGGAGGGTATATCACCGGCGAGGGAATGATCTCAAATGGAGTTGTGAGTTTCGACAAAATCAATTATGTGCAACAGTTGGATCACAATCTCCTGAGTGTTTCTCAGATCTGCGACAAGAAGTTCACCGTGCATTTTGATGATGCCGGTTGTTATGTGCTGAAGCCAGGATTCAAGATTCCCGAAGAATGGATTCTCTTATCAGCACCAAGAGTTAATGATTTGTATGTCCTCGATATGAGCCAAGCAATAACCAAGTCCAAACAAGTTACTTGTTTTATTTCAAAAGCCACTGAAAAGGAGACGATCTCTTGGCACAGACGGATGGGTCATATTCACCTCAGAAAAATGAATCACCTTGTCAAAAACAATCTGGTGAGAGGTGTCAATGTGAAGAATTTTCAACTTCAAGATGTCTGTGTGCCGTGGCAGAAAGGGAAGCAGATCAAGAAATCACATCCATTGAAGAAGGTTAACACTGTAAACATGCCACTCGAACGTCTGCATATGGACCTTTTCGGCCCAGTCAAACACAAGAGTGTGCACGGGGAAGTTTTCTGCTTGGTAGTCACTGATGACTATTCAAGATTTTCATGGGTTGATTTCATGGTTCACAAGAGTGAGACTCCAGAAATTCTAAAGAATTTGATTACCTTGTTGGAAAATCTTTATAATCTAAAGGTGAGGCGAATTCGAAGCGACAACGGAACCGAGTTCAAAAACAGGGTTATGGATGAATTTTGCACTGCAAAAGGAATCCTTCATGAATACAGCTCTCGGTACACGCCACAACAAAACGGAGTCGCTGAAAGAAAGAACAGAACCTTAATTGAGACTGCAAGAACCATGTTGGTTGAGTCTCAGCTTCCAGTTCGATTCTGGACTGAAGCTGTTGCCTCGGCTTGCTACACGTTAAACAGGGTTCTCACAGTGAAAAGACATGGCAAAACGTGCTTCGAACTTCTACACAAGAACACTCCTGACTTAGAATATCTAGAACCTTTTGGTGCACCATGTACCATGATTGAGCCTGACGGGAAGTTTGGTACCAAAGCTATCGAAGGTTACTTCCTTGGGTATGCTACTCCTAATCTGCGAGTATGGAACCTGACTACCAAGAGGATTGAAGAGTGGGGTGAAGTAAGAGTTCAAAGATTTTCTAATCCACCGAAACCTTCTGGAGATCCATGGATGTTCGATTATGATGGTCTTTTCAACTCATTCAATCTGCCGACATTTGATGATGACAATGCAATTGCTCAAATGTTGTCTGAAAGCGAGAATGCGACTGGCTCTCAGTTAGCTCGCCCAATCATTGTTGACTCACAAGCATCTTCTTCTGTCAACAATCTCATTTCAAATGAGGTGTTCAATGATGCTGTCGACTACAATTTGTCATCGGAAGATGAGGAGTATGTTGATGCAAATGATGGTGAAGCACGGGGTCCGGTTCAAGGTACTTCAGAAGCAACGGATCCAATGTCTGCGCCAATTGTCCAAGAAGAAAATGCATCATCTTCTACAACTCAACAGCTTCAGAATGATATCGGGAATTTAAATATCAATAACTTGAGGACCAATGTTGACATTCCTCTAGTTCCTGAAACCCGAATTCATAACATTCATCCTCAGCAGAATATTATAGGTGATGTTCTCAGTGGTGTAAGGACAAGGAATCAAATCAGAAATAACGAAAATGCTGGCTTGTATGCTGAGATACGAGAATCGGGACAACAAAATGATTGGTCTTTCGCCTGCTATGTTAGCCAAGAAGAGCCTAGATCTTGGAAGGAGGCATTGAAAGATGATTCCTGGGTGGAAGCCATGCAAGAAGAACTTCAGCAGTTCGAGAAGTTGGGCGTATGGAAATTGGTTGATAGGCCCGATCACTACAAGAAGATCGGAACTCGTTGGGTGTTTAAGTGCAAGAAGGACGACCGTGGGATTGTTGTCCGAAACAAAGCAAGGTTAGTTGTTCAAGGCTTCAGTCAGATAGAAGGTATTGACTACAATGAAGTGTATGCACCTGTTGCACGTCTGGAGGCTATTAGAATCTTTCTAGCCTACGCATCCTTCAAGAAATTCAAGGTGTACCAGATGGATGTTAAAAGTGCATTTCTTCACGGAGTAGTCGAAGAGGAAGTATATGTCGAGCAACCACCGGGGTTTGAAGATCCATTACATCCTGACAGAGTTTTAATACTTAACAAAGCGTTATATGGTCTTCATCAAGCACCTCGAGCCTGGTATGAGACACTGTCTACCTACCTGCTGAACAACGGTTTTAGACGGGGTTTGATCGATTGTACCCTCTTCATCAAAGAAAAAGGTGAAGATCTTCTGTTGGTACAGGTATACGTCGATGACATTATCTTTGGTTCTACCGATGATAATTTATGCAAGGAATTAGAGAAGGTGATGCAAGATCGATTCGAAATGAGTGCGATGGGTGAAATGACGTTCTTTTTGGGTTTGCAAGTTAATCAGTCCGAATCTGGAATTTTTATCCATCAAACCAAGTACGTCGGAGACATCTTGAGCCGGTTCCAGATGTCCGATTCGAAGCCAATTTCTACTCCTCTTCCGCAGAATCACGGGATTACTCCGGATGAAAAGGGGGATGCTGTGGACTCTTCACTTTATCGTGCTATGATTGGATCTTTAATGTATCTCACCGCATCAAGACCCGACATTATGTATCCAACGTGCCTTCTCGCCAGATACCAAGAAAATCCGAAGGTCTCTCACTATGCTGCTGTCAAAAGGATTTTTCGTTATCTGAAGGGTTGCCCTGACACCGGGTTATGGTACCCTAAGGATGATAACTTCGATCTCAAGGCTTTCAGTGATTCTGATTTCGGCGGCTGCAAGAAAGATGGCAAATCAACTACAGCAGGATGTCAGTTCTTAGGCAATCGCCTAGTCACTTGGCAGTGCAAGAAGCAGACATGTGTGGCTACGTCTACACGTGAAGCGGAATACATTGCTGCGTCTAGTTGCTGCTCCCAGGTTCTATGGATCCAACAACAGATGCGGGACTATGGTTTTGAATTTCTAACTACTCCTATTTATGTTGATAATGAAGCTGCTCTACAGATCACTAGAAATCCTGTACAGCACTCAAAAACGAAGCACATCGATATTAAATATCACTTCATACGTGATTGCTTTGAAAAGAAACTTATCGATGTGGTTCACATTCATACCGATCACCAACGTGCCGACCTTTTTACCAAAGCATTTGATAAATCAAGATTCGATTATTTACTTTTGGTAAACGGCATAAAGGTGAAGCAAGAGTAACCGACATCGGAAAATCGTTTTTGTAAATATTTTTCTCTAAAAAAAAAAAAAAAAAAAAATCCAAAAATATGTTTTTACTTAATTTTATTTTTGAATTTTAGGGGGAGAAAGTTTCAAGGAAAATACAAAAACATTGAAAAACAAAAATGAGTTTCTTGGTAATATAAGAGAAAATGATATTACATCAGAGGTCGGTCGAAACATGTTTCTAGAAATCAAAAGAAAAGAAAAAGATAAGTAGCTCTACTAATGATGTACCGGTAGACTCACGATCATTTTAAAGTATGCAGGAGATATAAACATAACGAACTGAAAACCGCGTGGGAACCGCTCATTGGCATATGGTCTTGGTACCGAAATTTCGTTTGATAGATTGCCGAGGTTCTGAGATATTCGGGGTTTATGCTGTTTATCATCTGGGTATCATGGTTGTATCTTTTACCGAAAATAAATAAATAAATAAATAACGGGGACGCAAGTCTAGATCTTCCATGATACTATTCATACGTGTACATATTGCATTCGACCTCAATAAGTGATCAACAATCACATGTCCAATCAAATAAGTGATAAAATATCACATTCATCCGGGAGTCAAGTTCGTCTCTCTGCTGTACGGAAGTACTGACCTGTTCACGGACTTGCTCCTGTGCCCTCATGCATATGAAAATCAAGTTCCTCATCAATAAGTGATTCTATCACATAGGGCTTGTTTTCAAATCAAATAAGTGACTTGTTCACATTTTATATACGTTAAAAACGGATGATAAATGGTATACTCCCCAGTAAGATGAACTCTCGTGCATACCTTGATACGGGAATGTGTCGTGAGTGGATGAACACCGGTCGGTAAGTATAAATCATACCTTAAATGTATCTCAATGTATTATGATTACACTTGATCGCTGAGTTTAAGTGGATAACAATATCGGTAATTGTGGTAGAATACTTATCCACTTCTGTAAAAGAATATTAAAAGAAAATGTGTTTTGACAAAAGACCGCAAACTGATATGATTCTCTTCGCCAGAACCTCGCAAAAATATTGTTGTGTTTGTACATATTTATTTACTGCTTAATTTTACTGTTTAACCTTTATTGTCTTATTTTAAACAGTTTTGTCGTTTGGTGCATATCAGCACGACATTAGCGGTGATGTCGTTTGATAACATTCAAAGGATATTAAAATTGTTGTCTTTTATTTTATCAAAATCCAAAAACATTTTCAATTTAATCTTATTTTTGATTAACCGATGTTGATACTCGATCAGATACCTGGCAAGCCGAGATACTTCATAAAACTGACCTTTGCAGAACTTCATAACGGACAATTTTTCCAAACGGTCGTTTCTGAAAACTTTTAAGAATTTGAAGGGTTTGAATTGCAATTTCCCAAAATCCAAAGTGTTGGTGAAAATCTGATCCTTCGAGGAAGCAATGGCCCTTGAAAGATCAGATGGTCAATGAAAGTCAATCTTGATGCTCGAAAGATTTGACCAAGTGGATCCTTCGAGCTGATCAGACTTTTCGAAAGATGGATCAGGTCGAAAGATATCCTTCGAGGATCGTCTTTCGAGGTTGTTGAGGGTTCCACAAATATCTGGCATCTTTCGATCCAGATCTGGATCCTTCGACCCAAAATTCCATCTTTCGAAGCACCTTTCCATCTTTCGAAAGGTAGAGGATCCTTCGAGGCGGTTCGTATTTCGAGGTCAGGGTATAAAAGGGGTCTTCTTCTTCATTTCAACATAACTGTTTAACTTCACTATTTCAAAAAAAAAAAAAAAAAACCTCTGATCCTACCGAAACTCTGCCAAAATTGAAACAAAAAGTTAGGGTATCAGGATTTTATCTACAATCTCGGTAGGATAATCCTAATACACTTCACAAACAACAACTTGAACACTTCATCTGATCATGTGTTTTTATGTAATGTGAATGTGTTGTAAGCATGTTAGTGGTAGATTTTGATGATCATAAGTTTTTGTCTTGTCTGATGCTCTGTGTTACAGTGTTTTATGCTAAATTTTAATGGTCTGAAAGTTGTTTTGTGTGTTCTTGGGTTAATCTGTTCATGTGTGTGTATTGGTATTCGGGTTTGGATTAGTGTCCGGGGTTGGTTTTGATGTTGTTGTTTCTGTTTTAAGTGTCTTGATGTTGATGTTTTAAGTGGTGTAATGTTGATCCTTTAAATGGTTTGAAACATACGTAAATCACACTTAAAACTGTCACCGGAAAAACGCCGATGTACAGTGTCACCGGAGAACATCCTTCGATCTCGAAAGATGATGTCTTAACCTCGAAGGATGGACTGCAAAGGATGGACTTCAAAATACCCTTCGAACTGAGGCTCGAAGGATACTAAGTCTTTCGAAGGATCATCCTTCGGTTGATCAGATCTTTCGATTGATCAAAATATCTTTCAAAATTTATGATCTTTCGTAAGTTGATCTTTCGATAAGACCTGTCATCTTTCGAGGAATATAACATCTTTCGATCAAATTGTCATCCTTCGATGTCTAAATAGAATCTTTCGAGAAAGAACACTTAGAAAATTTTCAAGAAACTGAAATCTTTCTAAGTGTGAAATCCTTGTTGACTGTTATGACTGTTTTCTCATTACGTGTTCCTGTTTTCATGAACAGAAATGGCACCGAAAGAGAAGAAAGAACGGGCAAAACCAACTAAGAAAGAAAAGTCGGAAGTTGAATCTATGTCGGAGCCAAGACACAACATGGCCGCGTATCTGCAACCGGAAGACAAAGTTAGTCCGGAATTCAATGGGATAATGCAGTATCTTCACCGGACACGAATCAACTATGCCATTACTACACAACACACCGCTTACCAGTCCCAGATCAAGGAATTCTGGAATTCTGCTGTGGTCGATACAGTGAATAACCAAGAAGTGATTAGAGGATTCGTTACTGAGAAACCCGTGGTGATCACCGAGAACACCATCAGAGCGCGTTTGCAATTGGGAGATCAACCAGAAGATCCGACTTCTATTGATTTACAGTGTCAGCGTGGTTTATTGATGAGGCTACGTTACAGCGATAATGTGCTAGCAAATCAGATAAGCAAGGGGTTCATGCCGTTACGATACAAGTTTTTGTTGCATATTCTTATTCATTGTTTGAGCAACAAACGGTCTGGATACGATTTGTCACCTATTGAGTTGACGGGATTGTTTACGGCTTTAATTCTGAACAAGCCGTTCAACATATCTCGTTACATCTTTGACAATCTGAAAGAGAATGCCCGCAGGCCACTTCCGTCAGCAAATCAACGGACGTCAACCAAGTTTTGGTTATATCCAAGATTCTTGCAAATGATGATAGATGATCAGATTCCGAATCTTCCCAAGGTTGAAGCAGATGTCCTTCCAGTCAATCCGATGAACGAGCGTACATTGCTGATCTTCAAATCTATGTCTAAGTATAAGGAATCCGATCCAGTCAGAAAGCTTATTGGTCACCTCGATGATCTAGCCTACGAGGCACCACAGAACCACAAGTGGCGTCGAGATGGAAGTGATTCTGATGACGAAGAGCCCAGATTAATCGCGTTGGCCAACACACAACTCGGGGCTAAGCACGGAATTAAAGCATCGAGCAAGAAGTCTGCTGGCAGTTCCAGTGTTGCAGCACATGTTGAAGTTGATGTGAATGTTGCTGCAGAAGAAGTTCAAGGAGTGTTCATCGAATCAGATGTCCGTGGTAATGTTGTTGGACCTGCAAGTCGGTCAGGCGATGACGCGACAGACAAAGGTAAAAGTAAGGTGGACGAGCCGAGGAGGTTGGCGGATGAAAGCAATTCGTCTTCTGATGTTGAAGGAGGTTCTGGTAATGATGATTCGTCTTCAGAGGATGATAATCCTCCTCCACCAGGGATGCGAAAGGCTTATGATCAGCGCGGGAATTTTCGAGGTTTTGAACGTATTGAGAAACCGGTTAGTGCCGCAGAATCTGACAAAGATGATGATTATATTCCTGCTGCTCCTGGTTTACTTAGAAGGAAGAGGCAAGCAAGAAGAGAGGGTACTCGTACTTCAAAGAAATCAAAGGGCGGATCAAGGTCAACAGGTGAAACTGCTGGTGATGTCATTATACCTGATTCGATTCAGCATTCAACGCCTCCGGAGCATCAGCTACCACCTGTCAGTGATCAGTTAACTACATCAGAGATGCTGGAGCTGGTCTTATCCCCACAGACGTCCTCTGGGGCACGCACGGCGACTGTTGATCAACAGCCGCCTGCAACCCCTGTCTCAGGTACTCACACACGTCCTCCTCTTGTTATTTCTGGTCCAACAGGTACTTCTGGTCCATCTGGCCAGTCTGGTTTCTCAGGACCTGAGCCCTCACGGCCGACCTTAGCAGAAACATTGTCTGGGTTGTCTGATGCTGAGAAAATTCACTTCCTGATCGAACAAGTCAGTGAATTGGGTACCTTAGTCGGTCGGAATACTAGAAAGATTGAAGAATACCGTGTACAGCGAACACAGGATGCTGAGGCACACAACAAGCTGGTCTCACTTGTTAGTGCACAGAATCGCAAGATAAGAGAACAAGCTCAAGAGATTGAAAGACTGAAAGAAGCAAACAAGGCTCGTGATAGAGAAGTTGAGATAATGAAGGGGCATAGTACTGTGTTAGAGAATGAGGCAAAAGCGTTAAAGCAGAAACATACAGAGCTGTCGGATCGCTATAAAAATCGTGATGATCGATTAATAGAAGCCTTCAAGCCTATTCAATCAAACTTCAAGAAATTTGATCACAAAGTAGTTACGCTTTGGAATGAAAGGTGCAAAGCATTGGGCATCGTTCCCTCAAAGCGTGGAGACGACAAGGACGATGATGCAGCAAATCCTGATCAACCAGCTGCCACAGGTTCCGGTGCAACTGCATCCGGTGCTGCAGGTGGGTCTGGTACATCTCAAGATGCTCCTACTGCTCCTCCAACAGCTACTACTGGTCCTTCTGAGCAGACTGAAACGTTGGAAGCTTCGGCAGGGTTTGAAAATGTTAGTCTTGAACCGGAAACGTTTACCGATCTCCCTGAATCCTCAATTGTTCAACAGTATCATCCAGTCACGGGTGAACTATTAGAAGAGGGAGAACACGTTACAAAGATGTCTGATGAATGTGTATTAGCTCTGACGGAAATGGATGAAGTTGATTTGACAACGATCGATGCTACTCCGTTAGTTCCGGACGAAACCGATTTCTCTACGATTGAAGAAATCTTCATCGGTTCGGATCCGGAACGTCCTGTTTACGTTAGTCAAGATAATGTGGAGTTTAATACGCTTAATGATGAGTTTGTGGGGGCAAAGACAGCAGAATTTACTAATCCTTCTTCAGATTCTCCTACAGCTCAAGAAAGCCGTGAGAAGACCGTGAACGAATGGCGAGCGGATTTCCTAGCAAGGAATCCTCATCCGCTCCCTCCGTTGGATCAGGCCAATTACATGATTCTGGAAAGGAATCAGGCTAGGGGTCGTATTATCAGCTGGATGTTCATCAAGGAGCTTCACTGCATGGTTGTGAAGCGAGAATGCGGCCTTCAGTACTTCAGGACTCTTCTCAGCATTCTTTCACTTCCTTATTATGATGTTGCGGTTTTGGCTCAGCTGGAGGTTATTAATCGAGTCGAAGACAAGATGGTGGATTTGTTCGCCAAGAAGATCAGGTTGGAACGAAGAAGAGGTTGGAAGGATCCGCTATACAAGCCACAGTTTCCTCGATACGAGCAGATCAGGTTCACGCTTGATCCAGAGACAAATATTGCTCGTTATCAATTGGTTTATGATCCTCCGAAGTTGATGAATAGAATACCGTTGTTGAAAATGAAGACAGATTTTCTGGGTAACTTTCGTTGCTGGGTTTATGATGCAGATACTGGAGAAGCAGTGATCTTATTCAAAGACAGTCAGGAGAACTTTCGAATGATAGATCCAATGTGGATTACTAACATGTCCAGGTCGGATATTATTATTCTTAAGGATCACGAGATCAACTACTTGGTTAGAGATCGTGCACAAGCAATGAAGTTTCAGAAGATGGCCTTGTATTGCTTCAACCTACTTGTGAATGCAGGAAGTGCATGGTCATCGCATCACTTAACGGTTGAAAGGACGTCAGAGACTTGAAGACACGAAGATCGAGACAAAGCTACAGCCAAGGGGGAGTTTGTTGGTGCACTTGTGTCTGTACTTTGTCTGTATTTTGTTATGATATAAAACGATGTCTTTTGTTAGTCTTGTTTACGTCTTAGGTGTGTTAATATGTGTGTTTAATGTAAGTTTGACCAAGTCAACCATCCTCCTGGTTTGACTTGGTCAAACAGTTAGAACAAGTTTGTAAGTCGTGTGTGTCGAAGGATGAGTCATCGAAGGATTGTTTATATCCTTCGATGAGCTCGAAGGATAACCTTCGATGGATATAGATGGACCTCGAAGGATATCATCCTTCGAGGTATATGTGGATCCTTCGATAGGTTTTATCTCGATAGATGATCTTTCGATCAGTCTATCTGATCCTTCGACCAGACGACCTGTGATGGATATATATACTCATGTCATGTGTTCACTTTAGAGTGTGAGTGAACTTAGTCTTGTAGAGAGCGTATTTTCAGTTTGGTCAAGGGCTGTAACCGTGTCCACTGAAATACAAGAGAAAACTTTGATATCTCGTGTGTCTACCTTTCTCTTTGTAGCTTGTGTTCTCATATAAACTACCGGTTTGCATTCTAGCTTGGATTCCGCACTTGCTAGTGTGTTAGACATAACAAGGATAAGGTTTAACCTCAACCTCCGAGGGACCTACAGGAACAGAGAGAGGACCTTCTTCAAGATGAGTTTCCTCTTCAGCCATTTAATCAAAGAACAGAAATAAGAGGAAAAGGTTTATGAACTCCTGGAAAACTTGAAGATCTGCTGGTATTTCTTTAAAGATTTGAAGATTCAAAGAAGAATAGAGAGAAAAGAGAGAAACAGAAGAAAGGTTTGTGATCTCCTCTCTCCTCTCGTCGACTATATATACTCATCGCATTTAATGCGATGAGTAGACGTGCCGGATTCACCGCGCGCGTATCCAATCAGCAGCTGCCACGTACGTCGGAATTCTCGGAGTGACGGTTACCACGCGCACGTGGGCTTCACTCGACTGACGGAAAGCCAAACCGTCAGTGACAACCTGATGATGGCCGTGTCAGCAGTCAACTCAAACGTCGCCGTCAGCGACATTTTGCACCAACCTGTCAGAATTCAAATTTTGAGGTTTTTCCCGCCCAAAGTTACTACAAACTTCCTGCAGAAGTTACCAAGGTCGCGCAACATTCATAATTACCCAATGAACCTGCGCGCTTAAACTCGAAAGCAGAGAATTATCAACAGACAAATCTGATAGTCGCGCCGTAATAACAGCCAAGCGATTATACGCGCGCCGCCTACCAGAATCAAGCACTCTTTTTTCTAAGTCCAGAGCTCCAACCATTTACTTCGCGCGTGGAGCAACACTGGACTGGGGGGACTTGAAGGGGTATGGTCCCAAAAAGCCGCGCAGACCAATCAGGCCACGCGCTGGACCATACTCCTTACTCAGCAAAGCTGATCAATCTCTCCAACCCGCGCGGGCTACTCAAGCAGAATAAGACCTCGCGCGAGGTCCAAGCAAGAGACGACATCAGTTTTCACACTTAGCGTTCTGAATAAGAGCCTTCAGCCCTGCAACCCTGCGCGGGCTACTTACGTGCTCAACAAAGGTCGCGCAGGAGTCAAAGCGCAAGGCCACTTCAGAAAATACAAAAGGTATAAGTGGCAGAAGAATAAGCCAATCAGCGTCCTCCAGGCTGTGCTCTATCGTGCTCCACGATCGTCTGACGTGCAGGAGACAGAAAGTACACAAGGACGCCTACGTGGCACCTGCCCCATGATCTCTACTTACCTGCTGATGGCAGAGGGACAACAAGGCCGACAACTGGGATATGTGGCTCTAATCACGGTGCGCCAGCACCGGAGATCTTTTAGAAGGCACTAATGGTCGATATCAGTGAGACAAAGAGGATATTCTTTGGTTGTCGCCTTCCGGCCCAAGGCTCATCAGCCCACCTCCTCTTACACCTCTCCGGCTATAAATAGAGACCTCCATGCACATGTTAAACGTTCCATTCCCTCTACTCTCACTCTTAACACACACTTATTTCCTCAAAGCAGATACTTATTCTCACGCCGGAGCCTGGTTAGGAGGGAAACCCCCATATTCCCCTCTTAACGAGCTAACGGTGTTCTGTTTTGCAGGAAGATCGGATCAAATCAGAGCTCAGGAAAGTTTAAGAAGATTAACCCTCATGTTTAAAACATAAACCAAACTAATTAACTCTAAAATTAGTTCCGTGTTTCTTCACCAGCCAAGTCATCCTATAACTCAAGATTTCAAATCCC
Organism: Helianthus tuberosus; assembly: GCA_030545235.1. Taxonomy (NCBI): domain Eukaryota; kingdom Viridiplantae; phylum Streptophyta; class Magnoliopsida; order Asterales; family Asteraceae; genus Helianthus; species Helianthus tuberosus. Next base: position 28,228,656 of record CM060432.1, read on the forward strand.
TATGATCCCGGTTGTTTGTTGGTGTGGCCAAAGGAAAGTACATCAGAAATTCTTGTGAAAATCAACTGGGAAGATTTGATCGGTTGATTCAATCCAAAAAAGTATGTCAATCACTCCTTTAAATCTAGTTAAAATCTTTTCAAACTCTTTAGAAAATCTTTTTTTTTTAATCTTCGAGATTTAATAGTTCATTCATGTATTTAGGGAACAATTTTTTGTATCCTTTCCATTTATCTTTCTCTTTCCACCAAAATAAGTACAACACACCAAAATATGTGCAATTTGTATCCTTGCCATTTATCTCTCTTTTCACTCATTTATCTACTTGCCTTTTTTCACTCGTAAACATCTATTTTGTTACATAACAATACAAAATCAATTAACTTAACTTTTTACGCCGTCGCATCGCCGAACGGGTAAAATTCTAGTTAACTCTAATCTTAATCTTTATTAGAATATTTTAATAGTCACAACCCGCCCAGTGATAAATTGTTCTCTTTTCTTAGTATTGTCTGAACCCACCTCGCCCCCACCCCCTAACTAGTCAAACAAAACATGCAAATTACCATAACAGTGTCAAAATTAAAAAAACTAAACAATTAAAATATTTGCTTTCGAAAATTGTAAAATATAAAAGAAAGTTTTTAAGTTAATTAAAAATCTATCAGGTGAAAACGTTAATACTAGAGTATCAGTTGATTAATCATATCTAGTTATCAACAGTTAAGTTGTTTAGTTGACTGTCCGATCTAAAAATTTAACATGAACCCAATTACCATATTAACTAGTTACACAACATGAAAAGAAAAAAAAAGCTGATTTTAGTTAGAAAAAGTTCAGTGGTTACTTAACATAATGTATGGCTTTTGAATGGTTGTAATGTATGCAGCTCTGTGGTGTCTTTGGCGAAACAGGAATGATCAGGTATTCAAATCCAATGAATGTGAATGAATGTGGGTGGGTTACCTGGTGGGCTGGATGCTTTTTGTTCTATTTTCTTTCTTTGGTTTGGATTTGGGTGGCCATTGGCTTTGTTTGGGGGGTTTTTGCTAGTTCCCGGCTAGCTTCTTTGATATAATATATCATTGTTGCTGTACAAAAAAAAAAAACATAACCCCTACCACACGTGATAATTAATGCATGTAGATTAGAACTGAATAAGAGAGTCAAATATTTATATACTTAGAATATGCAAGTCAATGTAAAAGGATTTGCATGAATATGATTGTAACAAAGCAAAACACCACCTTGCAAAAGATTGTGTTGTTTGTGACCAAGTTAAAAGATTCATAAAGGCAACATTTGACACGAACACCTTACAAAAGAAACACTACTTAATCGTCTCACTGCTTGGCCTTTTTCACCATCTTTTTGATGTCATCCTTGGACAAATCTCCACTCTTATCAATTGTGATACTTCTTTTATTACCGGTGGATACCACCTCAGCTGATACATTCAGAATACCATTAGCATCTAAGTTAAAGCAAACCTTGATCTTTTCTACACCTTTAGGGGCTGGTGGAATACCAGGAAGAATAAACTTGTCAAGAAAAATGTTTTCTCTGACACACTTGCTCTCGCCCTGATATACTTCCTCTTTAACAGATACTTGGTTGTCAGAGAGTGTATGATAAACCCTCTCCTTGGTGGTCGGTATGGGTGTGTTCCTGGGGATCACAACACCCATTTCATCATCATAAATCGTGACACCAAGAGACAGAGGGGTCACATCAAATAGTATGAAATCCTGCACCTTTTTGTTTCCATACCCACTTAAGTTTGCAGCCAACACCGCAGCACCGTAAGCTACAGCTTCATCTGCGTTAATGCTCTTGCAAAGTGGTTTCCCATCAAAAAACTCCATCAGCATTTTTTGCACCTTTGGAATCCTTGTCGACCCACCGACAATAACCACGTCATCAACATCGCTCTTTTGCATATGTCCATCTCTTAAACAATTCTCCACGTGCTTAATGCACATGCTGAAGAAACCAGCATTAATCTCCTCGAATTTTGCCCTGCTGAATTTAGTTGAGAAATCAATTCCCTCGTACAAGCAATCGATTTCAATTGGTGTTTGTATTGTTGATGACAAATCTCTCTTCGCTTTCTCACAAGCGATTTTCAACCTCACCTTTGCTCTTGCATTCTCACTCACGTCCTTTTTTTCTTTCTTTTTAAAGACTTCGACACAATGATTCACCATCAACTGCTCAAAGTTTTCACCACCCAAGTGAGTATCACCACCCACTGCTTTAACAGTAATGGTACCAGACTTGCTGATCTTAAGAAGAGACACATCAAAGGTTCCTCCACCCATATCAAATATCAATACGTTTTTCTCTTCAGGGCAGTTTACATCAGCACTCTTGTCTAGACCATATGCGATAGCTGCTGATGTTGGCTCATTAATCAACCGCATAACATTAAGTCCTGCCAACACACCAGCATCCATGGTCGCCTGGCGTTGCTTGTCATTAAAATATGCAGGAACCGTTATCACCGCATCGGTAACTGTTGTTCCAAGAAATTCTTCAGCAGCCTCTTTCAAGTTTCTTAGAATCATTGAGGATATTTCTTCTGGTGAAAACTTCTGTTCTAGCGACTCGTGTTCAAATACAATGGTTGTTTTCTCTCCAGACCCTTCAATTACCTTAAAAGGTTTACTTTCTATGTCTTTCTGCACTACACCATCACTGAATCTAGCTCCCATTAAGCGTTTAACATCTGCACGTTATTTTAGAAATAAAACGCAAAGCTTCAAAATAACATCAAATAAATATGAGACGGGATACAAAATAAAGGGAATAACTATAGTTTTACATATTGCTCAGGGCCGGCTCCATAGGCTTGGCAACCTAGGCACGGGCCTAGGGCCACCAAAAATTTAGGGCCTCTAATTTTTTAGAAAGTTTTTATATTTAGTATATGTACTAGGCCAAATAAATACGTTTATTTCAAAACTAAACAGGTTTTTCATAGAAGGAGTCTAAAATAAATATTGTTTGGCAAAAAAAAGCTAAGTTTCAAAGCCCATTTTGTCTTAATTTCCAGTTATTACAACGAATGTTCATCAAATATATATATATATATATATATATATAAGATTTGATACTAAATGAAGGGAATGACTGCTTCTAAAAAAATATATAAAAAAAAAACTATGAAGGGATTGACTATGGCTAGTATACGGAAGTTCATCCAATTTAAGATTGGACAGTAAATGAGGGAAAGTACTTGGTCTCATATATATCAAGAAGAAGAAAATTCACAAAAATAAAAGATGGAATACTAAACGAATGAAATGGCTAGAATATGAAAGTTGTTGATCAAAGTAACTTACCATAAACAGTGTTCTTAGGGTTCCTGGTTATTTGATTTTTTGCAGCCTCACCTACTAGCATTTGCATTCCATCCCAAGCAACGCATGAAGGAGTGATTTTGTTACCTTGTTGATTAGGAATGATCTCAACACGGTTGTGCTTATCAAACCAGGCGGCCACACAAGAATATGTTGTTCCAAGATCAATTCCAATTGCTGTTCTTTCACCCCTCTCGGCCATCTTCAATCAAACACACAGGAATATGTTATTTGAGAACCAATGTATGTTGAGAACTACTAGGACCACGTTAACCCCTTCTACTCTTTATTATATTCGTTGAACATATGGATTTCATTATGAGATTTATTTAAAAAAAATAGTATTGATAAATATTATTTTTTTTTCTAAATGCACACATGCATATATGATATATATGCAGTTGCTGTTAAAAAGAGATGTAGGCTGATCGATGTGCAGTTGCAGTAAAAAAGTGTTACCTTATTTGCAGAGCGAGGAGCAACTGAACGGGATATGTGCAGGGTTTACAACAGTGAAAGCCAGCTAGGCAAATTGATTTTAATACATAGGATAATGGAAGAGGGATTTCAAATCCCTGTGATCCCGGTGGTTTGTTGGTGTAGCCAAAGGAAAGTATATCAGAAATTCTTGTGAAAATCAACTGGGAAGATTTGATCGGTTGATTCAAGCCAAAAAAAGTATGTTAATTGCTCCTTTATATCCACTTAAAATCTTTTCAAATTCTTTAGAAAATCTTTTTTTTTAAATATGCGAGATTTAATAGCACTACATGACACGGGCACCTTTAGCGGCGTCAGGTGTCGCCGCTATTTCCCTATTTTGTCGCCACTATTAACCTTTAGCGGCGACATGTGGCCGCTAAAGGGTCGCCGATATAGATGGGCCGCTATTGCCCTTTTTGACGCTGCTAATGATATCGTCTCCGCTAATGCTCTTGCCGGAGAATTCGCAGGAAAGATCGTCTGAGATAGATTGCCGGAGATTACATAACATGTGGAACTAATAAATCGTTTATCAAAAACTTGTCGGAACTAATAAATTTAAAGATTAAATAACTTTTCATTCAAATTCTCATCTCAAAAAATGGATTCTTGAGCTTGTCGATATAACTATAAATTTTCTATAGATTTTTATACAAAACTTTACATAACTATACATTTTCTAAACAATAAAACGAGGTTGTCGGCGTACGGTTCAACGGAGCTTGACGTAGCTTTTGTCGGCGTACGGTTCAACGGAGCTTGTGTGACAACCGGGGATTTACGGCTCTTAATTACGTGATTAACAAACGATTAACGCAACAATAACTAATGTTTACGACGCAAATTAACTTAATTAGGCCTTTGGAGTGCCTAGAAACGTCTATACGACTTTACAGTGCGCGAACGGTGGTTTACGGAAAAATCTGCTGAATATTACGCGACAACGAACTGATACCGTACAAGATACTGAATACGCCAACAAATATTAGATTTTTACGATATATTCTAGCTTCGTAATTAAATTTTAGCAATCGTAGTTGAAATCAGCTCGAAAAACGGATTAAAGACGGCGACAATGTAATTTTTCGCGATTATTACCGTTATCAACGCACGAACGCGACTACGACGGATACCGACATTATTTTTTTTACACGTTTCTAGTTTTACTAGGCTACGATGGTTTCGGTTTTCAAAACGTGTCTCGTAGAAATTACGGGCCACTTACACATGAAATGGGCTTGTGGGCCCTGGGCACAAGCCCAAAACTCACAAGCCTAAACCAGTACATAATATATTAGGTCTCTATAAAATCCTATAAAATCTTGCTAAATCTTACCAAAATCTATGCAAAATCTTTTGTAAAGATTGTTGTCTCCAAAATTAGAACACAAGATTTTTTTTGGTACACACAAGATCTTTTATACTCTATAAAGACCCAACCCCCCTTCACAATTCAAAACCCAAACACTCTCTCGATAACTTACACCAGCAAACAGGCCCTATACTTTCCCCTCTCAAAACCTCTCTCTCTCTGCAAATCTATATACACACACCAAAAGTTCTACCCTCATTCTTGTTGAAATCATAGACATAAAACAAACAAATCAACCACAGGTCTTGAAGCCCTTTTCTCCTTCATCAAGCTTTCAAAGCCAAACACCCATACCCCCCTCTCGGTTCCCTCGTAACCCAACAACAAGAAGCAGAGCCGGTGGCTCCGATCACCCATAATACTCCCCCCTGCTACTTTCTGCTCTGGCGAATCAAGGCAGCGGCACCGCTGAGAGTGGCGGCGGCGGTCGTGTTATTGCAGCAGGTAAGCCGACAACCCCCCCCCCTTCTTCTCCGCTGATGTGCAACCGGGGACGACAACAACCACCACCACCGTCTGGTGGTGGTGCGGCGACGACACACAGGGGCGGAGAGAGAGAAAGACAGACGTAGAGGAGAGAGAGGACGACGGAGATGGAGTCGACGTCGGAGGACGGCAGCGGCCGACGGTGGTGCCGGTGACGGTGATGGTGGGGATGTTTGACTCGGGTTTCGGGTCTTGGGTTTGGTTACTTGGTGATACTCGGTCCGGGTCAAAATCACGTTTAGTTTCGGTCAACCGGTCAGATTCAGTTTTGATGCTTCGGGTTCCACTCGGGTCAAGTTCGGGTCACGACTCGGTCCAGATTTAAGAAGATTCGGGTTATGTTTTGGTGCGGTTTATTACGGGTCAGATTATAGTTTCGGGTTTAAGCGGGTCTTGGATCGGCTTGGGTCGCGGTTCGCGGTTCAGGTCGACTCGGTCAAAACCGAGTCGACTCGGTCAAACTCAGGTCAACAGTGAGTTGACTCGGTCAACTCAGCTCAGTCGACGTATCGGCACGCGAAGATTGGTAAAGATTTTACGGCGCAATTTATTTCGTATTTTCAAAAGTTTTATATATAACGTGACAAACGAGCTCGAACCAACTTGAATATAGTTTACATCTTGATATATTAGACAAAGTAAATATATTATGTTTGAATCTTGATTGAATTTTGACAAAATAACGACACTTCAGTTGTCGGGGCCGTCCAAAAACAGAGGAAACTCTGTCCGTTTTTCGAGAAAATCATAAAATTAACGGGTTTTATTAGAAAACGAAACCTTACGGATTCAAACGATTTTATAAACATAGATGCAAACGCGTATTTGATTTGACGACGCCTTTTAACCTACACAAAATAAGCCGATAACTTTCCGATGAACATGTTTACTAAATAACGGAATTCGGTATTCTTTTATAAATTAAATATAACTATTTATGTTTGGTTTAAACATCGAACTCGGAAACGCTTTTATAAAAATAAATAAATATAATTATATATTTATTTCGAACATCAAACAAAACGACGATTCTTTTATAAACTTAAATATAGTTTATATGTTATTTCGAATATCAACGACACGAATTCGTTTTATGAAAATAAATATAGATTTATATTTATTTCAAATACCGTACCACACGAATTCCTTTACAAAAATAGATATAATTTATCTATTTATTTCAAACATTCAACAACTCGATGATACTTTTGTAAAATAAATATAACTTTTTATATTTATTTCAAACACCGAAACGACATATACGTATATTTTGGCAAATATATACAAGACGCAATATATGTAATACAAGTTTATTATATATTACTTTCATATGAATATTCCTATATACACAAACGATTTCTCGAGACGACAAGCTACCTTAACAATATATTTATATGTTTTGATATAAATATTTATTTACTTCTAATATCTCGAGAATCAAGTCTTTTCAAGGCTTATTGGTTATTATCGACAATAAATGATACTTATCAAATATGACCTAATCATTTCCGATAAGTTAACTACTTACCGTTGAATCGTTCGACTAACGATTCGATAGAGCTCGGTGACACGTAGAAATGCACGCTAGCGAGTCTCGTCTTGGAAACGACATCACAAAGTCGTAATTAGCTCGCTTTACACAAGGCAATTCAGGTGAGTTCATAACCCCACATTTTTACGGTTTTACTTTCTATAAGTGTTTTCGGGGTGGAAAGACATGCACGTTTTTGCAGAAAACACATAAAGTTTTCGATGAACAAAGACCACATATTTTAGACAAAGCACGTTTTGCAGGAACATACAAAGCTTTTGAACGAACGAAAACTCATATTTCTAAATCATATTACGAATGGATTCGAGGAACTCAAATGGTTTACGAATGGATTATACTAAATATACCGGTTTTTACAAAACAAATGCGTATTATCGAAATGTGAATTATTTTCATGACTAGGGATGGATCGTCTGGTGATAATATAGAGAGACTAGGGAGTTAGACTTAGAGGCTGGGGAGGTTCAGCCTTAGAGGTTGGGGAGGTTCAGCCTTAGAGGCTGGGGTAAAATACATGTTACAATTATACAAACATTTTTATACATGGTATGGTTAGCCTAAGGAGGGTTTACTACTAGATCATGTGAGGGGTGGGTCCAACACTTAAGGCCATTAATCCTCGTCGTAGGACCGAGAGACATGAGTGATAGATCTATTTGGGTGTAGCGAGCCCACACCCATGAGGCCGGGACGGCCCATAGAGGTGACTATGTCTTCCAGCCGGAAGCCCGGTACAAATTTGCTAGGTTTGAGTTCTTCCTGCACCTTTTCAAACATACCATTGGCTTTGCAACCCATTGGTGATCTCTTTTTCCTTATTGCTACATACCAGGGACATACATACTTACAGAAATACTTGATTTTTACAAATTATATACCATGTTTTATACAAAATTCAAAGCATGGAGTCAAAGTCAGGGTAGGCGTTGACGGTTTTACGAACATTACAAATACGAGAGTTTACAAATGCATGGTTTTACGAACATAATGCGTTACAAATACAAAGTTTCCATATAACTTGGCAAGAAAATGATTTCTAAATTCGTTTTCTCAATATTATTTCACAAACCGGTTATTCAAAAGATTTATTTCAAATCTTTTACAAACAAACTATGAACTCGCTCAACTTTATGTTGATTTTTTCGCATGTTTCTTTCTTATGTCGCATTATAAAATTATGGCATGGTTGGAATAGGAGAACCATTGGGGACTCGAGTACTTAGTGGGCGTTCAATTTCTAGAATTCTTAGCTTTAACTGCTTCCGCTGTGCAATGAAGATACCAGTCCAGTCACGCCAATGCTCTGATATTTCGGGGTGTGACAGATTGGTATCAGAGCTATAGGTTATAGCGAATAGGGTTTTCTGTAGAGATACCTAGGCTCTAACCTCACCTTTATCTGGGACTCAGACTATTAAGACTTTGAGTACACACAGAACGCCTAAGACTCGAATATGGTCTCCAACCGTTGCCGAAAAGCAAACAGTCAAAATTTTGTTTTCAAAAATACGCTAAAGTGGTGTTTTACACACGGTACACAAAACAATTACATACAGTACACAAAACTTTGAGAGTTTAGGAAACATGCATATGAAACCTTTGGAAACTCATGTTGAAGTTCATTAAAGGTCATCACGTAGGAACCGCGAATATTAACTCGGGCACACATTATTATTCATATTGTCTTTGATATTTTAACTTCCCGAGCAGGCAGCCTATGCATAACGAAACGCTAGTGCACGAGGATACATGAAACTCAAATTTTACGTCAACGGATGTCGGAGTACATCACATTCTACGCGGAACGTAACGCTAGTGCACAGGTATACGTGAAACTTAAGCTATATATCAACAGAGGTTGAAGTACGACACATACGTCTATCGAGGCGAGTCCTTTGAAAAGACACGATGGCGCAATTCAACGACGACGCTAGATTCCTGTCAGCAGGAGAACTATCGATCAGGAAGCGACGGCTTGGAACGCGATCCTGCAACGACACGAGTCATGCTAAGGAGAAGACGCATGCCTTCGTATTTCCCCTATCTTATTAACGACGAATACGCTATGTTCGACATTCCATGGTAATGTCAACTAACAACCGGTCATCACATGAAACCCCAGGTAAAGTCCTTAAATTTCTTTTATTGAAATTCTGACTTTTGCATCTAGTGAGAAGATTTTCACACCTCTACTCCTCTTAATGGTCATTGAATCACGATCGTTTCTTTCATTATAGCGAATACTTATTTGGTCCACTTCTTTAAAATTTATATGTTACGCATGCATCGTTTGTTACGCATGTGGTTTCGTTTTGAATAAGCGTTTCATCAAAGTTCAAACATTGTTTTGCTAAACCTAATTATTGATTTGTGATTCGAATGACCCGCATTATCGTGATTGTTGGCTCCGTTGTTATCAAGTCAACACACGTTCTTGAAATTTCTTTTCTTTTCAAGTTACATACATGGTTTTTCGTTGTGACCATGCCGAAAGTTTTCTTGTCGATACATGTATTTATTGTCGCCTTGCGCCGAAACCAAGTTCAATTGTTTGAACTTGTCCATTACACATATTCAATCAAAGACACCATATGATGTATTGAACAAATCATATTCAAATTCGTTTTAACAAGTGTTTCATTTGTTCCGAGTCGAAGTAAACTTGTTTGCCATTCGACTCCATTAAATTGTTTGTTGATTTCGACACCTCGTGGTGGTATTTTCACTTATTTGAAGCTTGCGCTAAACTCGTTTACATATCTCATGCATGGATTTAATTATTTATTTATTGATTTAGATTAAATCCGCTTTGATTTATCACATTACAACAGTCTTAACACAATCGTGTGATTAGACAAGGGTACACAAAATTCATTTCATATTCCAGTGTACCTCCTAACGGTCCTTTCAACATCGATCGAATGTTTTGCGATATTCATTGCTTCTTCGTCTTCGATCGAAAACATTATTTCTTTGATGTCAAATTTCAATTGAAAATCCTATGATGTTGTTAGAAACAAATTTTCATATTTACTTCATTGCGCTTTCAATTGACTGCAAAACACAGGTGATACTTGTTCGATCACCCCTATTATTGAATTGTTTCATTCATTGCGACACCTTGTGGTGTCGGTATAACTTACAGCTTGTGCTGATCACGATCGAGCGTTTCATGCAAACTAGTACATTTGAGATTGTTGATTCTAAGTTCATCCAGTGGATGTTATTGCTTCTATAACTCATTTACTTATTGTGAACGTTCATATGAAATTCGATTGGTCGAAGTTCCTGTTCATTGTTGGATCCCTGTTAACTTAATCACACTAGTGACTGTGTATTTACGTCTTGTTTCCTTTGACATCAATTTCTGAAACACATTCCTGTTAACCGTTGGGTTCTTATTGTTGAGGTATGTCCTTTAATTCACATAACTCGAATGAGTCTTGATTTGATTTCGTGGTCATCCACTTTGATACTATTCATATTTATCTACGCATAACGTAACTCTAAGGAGTTAATGTAGTCTAAATTTTGAGGACGAAATTTCATTAACAGGGGGAGAATGTGACAACCGGGGATTTACGGCTTTTAATTACGTGATTAACAAGCGATTAACGTGACAATAACTAATGTTTACGATGCAAATTAACTTAATTAGGCCTTTGGAGTGCCTAGGAACGTCTATACGACTTTACAGTGCGCGAACGGTGGTTTACGAAAAAATCTGCTGAATATTACGCTACAACGAACTGATACCGTACAAGATACTGACAACGCCGACAAATATTAGATTTTTACGATATATTCTAGCTTCGTAATTAAATTTTAGCAATCGTAGTTGAAATCAGCTCGAAAAACGGATTAAAGACGACGACAATGTAATTTTTCGCGATTATTACCGTTATCAACGCAAGAACGCGACTACGACGGATACCGACATTATTTTTTTTACACGTTTCTAATTTTACTAGGCTACGATGGTTTCGGTTTTAAAAACGTGTCTCGTAGAAATTATGGGCCACTTACACATGAGATGGGCTTGTGGGCCCTGGGCCCAAGCCCAAAACTCACAAGCCTAAACCAGTACATAATATATTAGGTCTCTATAAAATCCTATAAAATCTTGCTAAATCTTACCAAAATCTATGTAAAATCTTTTGTAAAGATTGTTGTCTCAAAAATTAGAACACAAGATTTTTTTTGGTACACACAAGATCTTTTATATCTCTATAAAGACCCAACCCCCCTTCACAATTCAAAACTCAAACACTCTCTTGATAACTTACACCAGCAAACAAGCCTTATACTTTCCCCTCTCAAAACCTCTCTCTCTGCAAATCTATATACACACACCAAAAGTTCTACCCTTATTCTTGTTGAAATCACAGACATAAAACAAACAAATCAACCACAGGTCTTGAAGCCCTTTTCTCCTTCATCAAGCTTTCAAAGCCAAACACCCATACCCCCTCTCGATTCCCTCGTAACCCAACAACAAGAAGCAGAGCCGGTGGCTCCGACCACCCATAATACTCCCCCCTGCTCATTTCTGCTCCGGCGAATCAAGGCAGCGGCGCCGTTGAGATTGGCGGCGACGGTCGTGTTATTGCACCAGGTAAGCCGACAACCCCCCCTCTTCTTCTTCTCCGCTGATGTGCAACCGGGGATGACAACAACCACCACCACCGTCTGGTGGTGGTGCGGCGACGACACACAGGGGCGGAGAGAGAGAAAGACAGACGTAGAGGAGAGAGAGGACGACGGAGATGGAGTCGACGTCGGAGGACGGCAGCGGCCGACGGTGGTGCCGGTGACTGTGATGGTGGGGATGTTTGACTCGGGTTTCGGGTCTTGGGTTTGGTTACTTGGTGATACTCGGTACGGGTCAAAATCACGTTCAGTTTCGGTCAACCGGTCAGATTCAATTTTGATGCTTCGTGTTCTCCTCGGGTCAAGTTCGGGTCACGACTCGGTCCAGATTTAAGAAGATTCGGGTTATGTTTTGGTGCTGTTTATTACGGGTCAGATTATAGTTTCGGGTTTAAGCGGGTCTTGGATCGGCTTGGGTCGCGGTTCGCGGTTCAGGTCGACTCGGTCAAAACCGAGTCGACTCAGTCAAACTCAGGTCAACAGTGAGTTGACTCGGTCAACTCAGCTCAGTCGACGTATCGGCACGCGAAGATTGGTGAAGATTTTACGGCGCAGTTTATTTCGTATTTTCAAAAGTTTTATATATAACGTGACAAACGAGCTCGAACCAACTTGAATATAGTTTACATCTTGATATATTAGACAACGTAAATATATTATGTTTGAATCTTGATTGAATTTTGACAAAATAACGACACTTCAGTTGTCGGGGCCGTCCAAAAACAGAGGAAACTCTGCCCGTTTTTCGAGAAAATCCATAAAATTAACGTGTTTTATTAGAAAACAAAACCTTACGGATTCAAACGATTTTATAAACATAGATACAAACGCGTATTTGATTTGACGACGCCTTTTAACCTAAACAAAATAAGCCGATAACTTTCCGATGAACATGTTTACAAAATAACAGAATTCGGTATTCTTTTATAAATTAAATATAACTATTTATGTTTGGTTTAAATATCGAAACTCGGAAACGCTTTATAAAAATAAATAAATATAATTATAAACTTAAATATAGTTTATATGTTATTTCGAATATCAACGACACGAATTCGTTTTATGAAAATAAATATAGTTTTATATTTATTTCAAATACCGTACCACACGAATTCCTTTACAAAAGGAAAGGTTTCCATAGTTTGTTCATTAAAAACCCAAAGTAACAAATTACAAACAAGTGGTAGGTAAATCTATTTATTTACAAAATAGATATAATTTATCTATTTATTTCAAACATTCAACAACTCAATGATACTTTTGTAAAATAAATATAACTATTTATATTTATTTCAAACACCAAAACGGCATATACGTATATTTTGGCAAATATGTACAAGACGCAATATATGTAATACAAGTTTATTATATATTACTTTCATACGAATATTCCTATATACACAAACGATTTTCTCGAGACGACAAGCGACCTTAACAATATATTTATATGTTTTGATATAAATATTTATTTATTTCTAATATCTCGGGAATCAAGTCTTTTCGAGGCTTATTGGTTATTATCGACAATAAATGATACTTATCAAATATGACCTAATCATTTCCGATAAGTTAACTACTTACCGTTGAATCGTTCGACTAACGATTCGGTAGAGCTCGGTGACACGTAGACTAGTTACCGCTTTTATTTAGAAACTTATAAGATATTCCGTGTTAGGAATATTGTAGAAATGCACGCTAGCGAGTCTCGTCTTGGAAACGACATCACAAAGTCGTAATTAGCTCGCTTTGCACAAGGCAATTCAGGTGAGTTCATAACCCCACATTTTTACGGTTTTACTTTCTATAAGTGTTTTCGGGGTGGAAAGACATGCACGTTTTGCAGAATACACACAAAGTTTCCGATGAACAAAGACCGCATATTTAAGACAAAGCACGTTTTGCAGGAACATACAAAGCTTTTGAACGAACGAAAACTCATATTTCTATATCATATTACGAATGGATTTCGAGGAACTCGAATGGTTTACGAATGGATTATACTATATATACCGGTTTTTACAAAACAAATGCGTATTATCGAAATGTGAATGATTTTCATGACAAGGGATGGATCGTCTGGTGATAATATAGAGAGACTGGGGAGTTAGCCTTAAAGGTTGGGGAGGTTCAGCCTTAGAGGCTGGGGAGGTTCAGCCTTAGAGGCTGGGGTAAAATACATGTTACAATTATACATACATTTTTATACAATGTATGGTTAGCCTAAGGAGGGTTTACTACTAGATCATGTGAGGGGTGGGTACAACACTTAAGGCCATTAATCCTCGTCGTAGGACCGAGGGACATGAGTGATAGATCTATTTGGGTGTAGCGAGCCCACACGCATGAGGCCGGGGCGGCCCATAGAGGTGACTATGTCTTCCAGCCGGAAGCCCGGTACAAATTTGCTAGGTTTGAGTTCTTCCTGCACCTTTTCACACATACCATTGGCTTTGCAACCCATTGGTGATCTCTTTTTCCTTATTGCTACATACCAGGGACATACATACTTACAGAAATACTTGATTTTTACAAATTATATACCATGTTTTATACAAAATTCAAAGCGTAGGATTATGCGGGCATGGAGTCAAAGTCAGGGTAGGCATTGACGGTTTTACGAACATTACAAATACGAGAGTTTACAAATGCATGGTTTTACGAACATAATGCGTTACAAATACAAAGTTTCCATATAACTTGGCAAGAAAATGATTTCTAAATTCTTTTTCTCAATATTATTTCACAAACCGGTTATTCAAAAGATTTATTTCAAATCTTTTACAAACAAACTATGAACTCGCTCAACTTTATGTTGACTTTTTCGCATGTTTCTTTCTCAGGTCGCATTTTAAAATTATGGCACGGTTGGAATAGGAAAACCATTGGGGACTCGAGTTGTTGGTGCACTGATGTCTGTTAACTTCGTCTTTATTGAGTCTTGTATTGTATCTAATAGATCAGGGTACGGAATATGAGAAAACAGGTTGTAGGGTAATTTCGCATGAAATGATATAAATGTCATTTCAAGCGAAATTAGTTGTTTCATACGGAATCACATAATTCCGCACGGAATTAATGATTTCGCGTGAACAAGTAATTTCGCTTCAGTCAGTTTCATGCGGAATTACTACCACTATAAATACCTGTTGCCACTTATTCATTTGATACGGAATTAGAGTTGGAGAGCTGAGGTGCTGCCAAATTTTTGTCAGAATTGTTTGTAAAAAGCTTAGGAAATCAATAATAGAAGACAATTAGAAAGGAACAAGTTGTTTTACGTCATTTACATTGATTCCGCCTTTGTATTTGATGAACTACTCAGATTGACTCGTTAGGGTCACACGACGATCCAATAAGTGGTATCAGAGCACAGGACGAGGAGTTCATATCAATTCAGCTTGATTTTACCGGATTCTCTCACTTCTACTCATTCTTTTCTGATTTGAACAAGATTGAATGGTTGAAATGGCCTGATTTTGACGTATATCAAGCGAAACATACTTTTAACTAATCCTTGAAAGTATTGAACTAAAATTCAATCAAAATTGGACAAAAAACTTGTAATTTCGCTTGAAAACAGATTCGAATATGCTGACATCATCATAATCTCGTTTGAACCAGACTTTAATTCCACACGATATAACCTAATTTCGTTTCAAAGCACTTAATTTCGCTTGAAAGTGTTCTAATTCCGCACGGAATTAGATATTAACTGGTAATTTCATTTGAACCAAGTAATCCCGTTTGAAGGGTAATCTAGTTTGAAGTTCACAATTTCGTGTGAACTGATTCCGTTTGAAACTCATTTTTCAAAAATTTCAAAAATTTTTCTAAGTGTTTGTTGATCGTTTCAGGTACGTGAAAGATGGATGATTTGTTCATGAATCCTTTCAGTGATATGTTTGCTTTTACTGGTGGTTCTGGAGATGCTACATTAAACAATACGAATGAAACTATACCAACACCAAGTGCAAAGAAAATTCTCAATGATGCTTTGAGTGTAGACAGTGCGTATGGAACATACAACAAGCCGCCCACGTTGATGGCGATTGAAGATTACAACAGGTGGGCTACAAGATTTGAGGAATGGCTTAAAGCTTTTGCTTATCAGAGTTGGAGAAGTTTGAAAAATGGATTTGATTTGGGGAGAGATGATTATGAAATCTTGGAAGAAAATCAAATTGTAAGATACGTTGCTGAACAAAAGTGTATTGCTCTGCTTCACCAATCTGTTCGAGATGACATTATCGCACTGATTGAGTACAAAGATTCAAGAGACCTTTGGGAAAAATAAAAAATAAAATGTATTGGTAGTGCTGAAATAGTTAAGAACAAAAAGAAACTGTTACGTAAAGAGTTTGATTTGTTTTGTTGTTTAAAGAACGAGTCTGTTTCCAAGATGATTGAGAGATTTGGGCATCTGAAGATGGAGCTTGCTAGACATGACATCATTTACACTCAAGAAGAGCTGGTAGACAAATTGTTTGACGCTCTACCGAATGAACAAGATTGGCAGTATTTTGCATTGATGCTGAAGAATACGATAAAGCCGACAGATTTGAAGGTTGATCTGCTTATTGAAAGACTGGAAAGCCATGAATTGGAGATCAAAAAATCCAACAAAGTCAATAACACATCTTATCAGCAGAATGTGGAGTTGTATTATAGAGGCAGTATGATCCCAAAGATTGCATCTCCTAAGACAGCTTTTTCAGCAGAAAGTTCAAACACAATGAATCAAGAAACTCCTAGCAGTGGCTATCATGGTGGTTCATCGTCAAATAATTCAAACCAATCTGCACCAAAGAATCTATTTCAATGCAACATTGCTGTGGATCTGAAGAATGGTCAGAATTTCAGTGAAGAATCTGCCAAACAACAGATGGTGTTCTTAGCCTCTGTGTTAGAATCGTACGAAAGTCTCGTTGCAGGAAAGATAGGCAACACCAACCTAACAAAGGAAGACTACGATCAAATCGATCCTGACGAGATGAAATTGATCGATATAAGGTGGTGTATGGCTAGTGCAGTGAGAAGAGCGCAGCGTTTCATGGAGATTACTGGAAGACAGTCTATTGGTGGACCTTCTACCAAGTTAGGCTTTAACAAGTCAAAAGTGACGTGCTTCAAATGTAAACAGAAAGGTCACTTTAAGCGTGAGTGCAGAAATGCTTACACTGATGATACTGCATATCCTTTTCGAGAGGATTATTACAAAAAGGCAATTTATCATTAGAATAAATCAGAACCTCCCAGGATGAAGCAGATAGAGGAGGTACCCAAAGAGAAATCCAGGGCACTTGCAGTTTTTCATGACGATGAAGGTTATGATTGGAGTGATGTTTTGCCTGAGGAAGACACAGTTGGTTATGCCTTTACAGCAGCAAAGATTGTTCCGTTCAAAGATAACAGATCTGAGAAAGTGAAGTATGTGAACAGGAGGGAAACAGCTCAAGTCATGAAAAGAAAAATCTATCGTACCTGGATGGAAGCAAAGAAAGCATGGCGATGGGATCCTGATAGAGAATGTTATCTTTATCCTAATGGGAATATAGCTGTGGATCCAGATACCGTTGATATTGAAGTTCTCACCAAACAACTTGCTGATGAAGAGGAAGCCAGACAAAGAGAATAATGTGGAGGAGGAGAATCTGATGAGAAAGAGAAAGAAACAGCAAAAGAACCGCAGCCAAAGAAAGTGGATGATGGAATTATTGATACATCATAGGATTTCACCACTGAAAACCTGACAAAGATGGCTGACAAAGTTCTAGCTGCAAAAGAACTAGAGGTAGTTTCTGGTCCTGGAACTGAGTCCAAAAACAAGGTCAGTTCAAACAATACATATGAGTCAGGTAAGAATGGTAAATCTGAGAACAACTGCAAAAATTGCATGAAAGAGTGCAAAGTTTGTAGTACAAATACTTACCTCAGTGGTAAGAAAGTTGAAGATTTGACTAGTAGAGTCAGAAGTGTTGAAGATCAGATCTTAAACCGTGATAAGTTGTTAAAAGCTTCAAACGACAAATTAAAAGAATTAACTGAGAAAATTGAAAACGATAAAATTGACGTAGAAAGAATTAGGAAAGAAAATGAAAAACTGATTCTTGAAAATCGTCAAATCTTAGAAAATTTTGAGAAGCTTAAACGAACGGTTAAAGATTCTGATGAAAGAAATGGTAAGACGGACAAAGAAAATCTTCAGCTGACAGGTGTTCTTAGAGTGAAAGAGGAGTTAATTAATCAACAGTTGGATGAAATTGCTAAGTTGAAGCTTCAATTCCAAGAAGCTAAAATTGAAAATGAACGTATCCAGCTGAAATTAACCAGTTACAACTCCGCAAGCTTTGTTTTACAACACATTGTTCCTAAACCCATCGGGAAAAACAAAGCAGGCGAAGATGTCTTTTCGGATGGAACAGGGGTGGGGTATCATCAAGTTCCACCACCAGTTTTAAACAATTATTCAAAGAAAAAGTCCAGGTTGGTTAATGATGAAGATGAAACAAATGAAATAAAACTTCCAGAGTCAATTGATGTGACATTTTCTTCATCATCATCTGATGATAGTGTTCAAACTGAGATTGTTAAAGGCATGGCTGAAAGTGTTTTGAATAGTGATTCAGCTGAGGATGAAGAGTGTTTTTTGAACAATTACATTCCGAAACCAAAATCCAAAAACAACTTAAATGAAGAACCTACTCTTGTCATGTACAAGATGTCGGGATTGGATAAGTTGTATTCGGATTCTGAGTTTCCACTGGAGAATGTTAATGTTGCTAAATTGACAAATGTGTTCAAATTGGTTGAAATTGATATGTCTGAAGTAGAAGGTTTAAATCAGACAAAGAGGCAAATGAATTTTGAAAAGGATAAAGCTTACTACAAGAAGCCCGTTGTACAGCCGCGTTTTTATAACAACAATCGAAACAGATGGTCGGGTGGTTATCAGGGTGGTAAGACTTATCAGAAAAAGAATGTTCAAAACAAGAAGTTTGCTAAGAAAAAGGTGTTTGTGAACAGTTCAAGTTCACTTTCTGATGAAGAATCTGAGATTTTTTCAAAAACAAACAAAGAGTTCTTTGAGAAGAAAGCATCGCAGCCTCAGTCTGAAGGCACAAGTCGGGTAGTTGACACCCGAACATGCTTCAAATGCAATCAAGTTGGGCATATTGCACGAAAGTGTACCAACTTGAAGCCTAAGACTGAAGTTGTGATGAATTCAAGAAAGAAAGATGATGTGAAGGGAAAAGCTCCATTGGTTGTTGAGAAAAAGGTTTTGAAAAATGACAAAACCAAGATCAAAACTGAACCTGTTAAGAATATGGTCACTAAAAATGATAAGTTTTACAAACGGGTTGCATCGTCTCAACAAACATGGAAGCCAAAAGTGGTTGAAAAGAAATCAAGTGTTACAAAACCAAAGGTTTCTGAGACTGAAAAATAATCATCTTCTACCACATCGGTAAAGATGAATGTTCCTTTGGATCATTATGAAAAACTTGATTTACAAGAGGTTAATACTTCTAAAAAGAAGAATGTACCAAAGAAAGACCAATCATCTGGTCAACCTTCTCAAAATGATTTCTTTTTATACAAAAAGGTTGAGATTGGGTCTGAGGAGAGCTTAAAGATGAATGACAAGAATTTTCCGTCACTTTACACTACTAAATCTCACATAAATGTCAAGTTACCCGAGTCAAAAGAGGCTTGGGTGGCATCAACATCTCACTTAGTGTTTGTGATATGTGCAGGAGCTTCCAAGATCCGTTTCACGATGGATTATAGATAGTGGAGCTTCTCGGCACATGACGGGGAAAACAGCCCTGCTGTACGATGTTAGAAATTTCAATGGAGGTTATGTAGGTTTTGCAGGCAATCAAGGTGGTAGAATAGTCGGTGAAGGAACTTTATCGAATGGAATTGTAACGTTTGAAAGAGTAAACTACATCGCCGAGCTTGAAAACAATCTTCTAAGCATATCTCAGATTTGTGATCGAATGTATACAACGCACTTTACAGACAAAGAATGTTTGATCTTGAAACCAGGATTTGTTGTTCTCGAAGAATGGGTTATCATGAGAGCGCCCAGAGTCAATGATCTGTACGTGTTGGACATGAGTGTAGCAACTACTACCACGGGTCAGGCTCATTGTTTTGTGTCAAGAGCAACTGAGAAGGAATCGAAATTG
Source organism: Helianthus tuberosus (assembly GCA_030545235.1). NCBI lineage: Eukaryota > Viridiplantae > Streptophyta > Magnoliopsida > Asterales > Asteraceae > Helianthus > Helianthus tuberosus. The sequence goes on from CM060432.1 coordinate 28,248,753, forward strand.
TGGCACCGGAAGATGGGTCATATACATCTTAGAAAAATGAATCACTTGGTGCACAATGACTTGGTTACTGGTGTTCATGTGAAAGGTTTTCATTTGGAAGGAGAATGCATTAGCTGCATCAAAGGCAAGCAAAAGAAGAAATCACATCCTCAAAAGAAAGTCAATTCAGTCTCAAGACCGTTAGAGAGACTTCATATGGATCTTTTTGGTCCAGTCAATGTCAAAAGCATAACTGGAGATCTCTACTGTCTAGTAGTAACAGATGACTACTCAAGGTTTTCATGGGTATCATTTTTGAAGACAAAAGATGAGACGTTTGAAAGCTTGATGGCGTTGTTCAGAAAAATTGAAAATTTGTACCAAACTCGAATCAGAAGAATCAGGTGTGATAACGGTACAGAGTTCAAGAACAACAAGATGGAAGAGTATTGTAATGAGAGAGGTATATTGCAAGAATTTAGTGCTCCTTACACTCCACAGCAAAATGGAGTAGCTGAACGAAAGAACAGGACGCTAATTGAAACGGCTAGGACAATGCTTGCTGATTCTAAATTACCTGTAAATTTTTGGGCAGAAGCAGTGTCAGCCGCCTGCTATACTCTCAATCGGGTTCTCACTGTTAAAAAATTCAATAAGACGTGTTTCGAGCTGATCAACAATCGCAAGCCGAACCTGAAGTATTTAGAACCGTTTGGATCTCCCTGCACAGTTCTAGAGCCTTTTGGTAAATTTGGTCCAAAGAGCATCGAAGGAATTTTCGTGGGTTACTCAAGCCCATTGAAATGAGTCTTTGTTCCAAGCTTGAAGCGGATTATTGAAGCACACAATGTTGAATGCCAAGGTCACACAATGCCACCGCAGAACCCAGGTGACTCATGGCGTTTTAACTACGATACTTTGTGGGATTCGTTTGACATAGAAGAATAAAAGGAAGAAGAAGAAGATTTCTTTGACGAGTTGGATATTTTGAGAGAGTATGAAGAATCACAGGAAAGGTTCCCAGCTGAGTATTCAAGACGACCGCAACAAACTTCAAATGATAATGAAGCAGGTCTGAGTAATGCTGGAGAACATGATGATATTCAACAAAATGAAGTTGCTCCTGATAATCAGACGACAGACAATGATAATCAAGAATCTGATAACATGCCAGTATTTGATCGTGGTGATTCAGATTCTGAGGGGGAGCAGATCCAGATTTCAAGTCAAATAGTTCCAGTCAGTGAACAAGGTGCAAATCAGAATGTTACTAATCTGGAAGGCGAGGTAGATGTTCCAGGTGAGGTGATGCCGAGAACTCTTTCATACCATCCAGAAGAGTTGATTATTGGAGAATTACAATCAGGCGTTCGCACTAGACGTCAAATTGACCAAGGCCTTACATGTTTTTATTCTACAGTTGCTCCTTTACAAACTGAGTTTTCACTAAGTTGTTTTATTTCGCAGATCGAACCGCGACCATACAAAGAGGCGCTAACTGAAGATTCTTGGGTCAATGCCATGCAAGAAGAATTGAGTCAGTTTGAGAAGTTAGGTGTGTGGAAGTTAGTAGACTTGCCTGATGGTCAAAGGAAGATAAACACCAAGTGGGTGTTCAAGTGCAAGAGGGATGATCGTGGGGTTGTTGTTCGTAACAAAGCTCGAATCGTAGCCCAGGGTTTCAGTCAGTAGGAGGGTATAGATTTCATAGAAGTGTATGCTCCAGTGGCTCGACTAGAAGCGATCAGAATCTTCCTGGCATTTGCATCTTGGAAAAATTTCAAAGTTTACCAGTTAGATGTAAAATCGGCGTTTCTATACGGGAAGGTAAAAGAGGAGGTATATGTCGGACAGCCACCGGGCTTTACCGACCCAATCCACAAAGACAAGGTCTACTTGCTAGACAAAGCGCTGTATGGTTTACACCAGGCACCGAGAGTTTGGTATGAGACATTGTCTCAACACCTGCTAGCCAACAGCTTCATTCGTGGAAAAGTGGATGCGACTCTCTTCACCAAAGAGGTCGACGGACATCTTCTGATCGTTCAGATATACGTGGACGGCATCATATTTGGGTCTATAAATGAGAATCTGTGCAAAGATTTCGAAAGAGTTATGAAGCAAAAATTTGAAATGTCATCGATGGGTGAGATGAAATTCTTCTTGGGACTTCAGGTTGATCAACTGCCTAACGGAATTTTCATACATCAAACGAAGTATGTTCATGATATCTTGGAGAAATTTGGGATGTCAGGTTCTACTCCAGCTTCCACCCCATTAGCGACGAACCATGGGATAAACCCTGATCTCACCGGAGAGAAGGTAGATGAAACGTTGTATCGTTCCATGATCGGATCGCTGATGTATTTGACAACTTCAAGGCCCGATATTATGTATCCAACCTGCCTCGCAGCAAGATTTCAATCTAACCCAAGAGCTTCGCATATGGTGATTGTGAAACGGATATTACGCTACCTGAAAGAAACTCCATCATTGGGGTTGTGGTATTCAAGAAAAGGCGATTTCACGCTCGAAGGGTATTCCGATTCCGATTTCGAATGCTGCAAAGTTAACGCTAAATCAACAACAGCGGGGTGCCAGTTCTTTGGATCAAGATTGGTTACCTGGCAATGCAAAAAGCAGACCTCTGTGGCTTTATCCACATGTGAAGCTGAGTATGTATCTGCTAGCAGTTGCTGCTCTCAGATCTTGTGGATCCAGCAACAAATGCGTGACTACGGTTTGCAATTTCTAAACACCCCTATCTTTGTTGATAATGAGGCAGCGATTAACATTACTAAAAATCTTGTTCATCAAGCTAAAACGAAACACATTGAAATTCGTCATCACTTCATTCGCGATTGTTTCGAGAAGAAGTTGATACGAATTGAGAAAATCCACACTGACGAACAAAAAGCTGATTTACATACCAAAGCTTTTGACAAAACTCGTTTTCAATACTTGTTAAAATTGAACGGTATGAAGCTTTTATCGGTGTTGGAGGAGATTCTTGGCGTTGTTGAAGGAGACATTGTAGATGATGTTGAGAAGCAATCTGCAATGGTTTGTCGATTTTTTACTTGTTTTGGTATTTAGGGGGAGAGTATAGGGTAATATTTTTCAGAAAATACAAAAACAGTAAAAAATTTCAAATATCCAAAAACATGAGATATTTTCAAAATCCAAAAACAATAGAAAATCAGAAAAGAGCTTGTGTAAAAAGGGAAAATGATAGTACATCGGCTTGACAGTTACGGTATGCTAAAGATATGGAAAGTTTAAAAGTTTTAAACAGTCTCGCTGATGATGTGCCGATAGGTTTTTACACATTTAGTAGGTTTGTTCGGGATATAAACCTAAAATCCTTACGTCCTTATTTCGTGGGGAACACTACTTGGATATATAGGTAACCCCTGAAATCTTGTTTGAAGGATCCCTCTTTCTGAGATACTAGGTCTTTATACTCAGTGATATCTGGGGTATTATCCCGGGACTTCTGATTTTGCGGAAGCAATGGCCTAGTCCCCGGAGAATACTTTACTGCTTGCTTGAAACATAGCACCGCCCTCAGCATAAAAAAATGATAAAACATTGAAAAATGCAAATCATGTGCTGTTGTAAAAAAGATCCTCTAATGGGGACACACCAAAAGTCGAAGCCGTCATCTCTCTGCTGAACGGAAGTTCTGACCTGAGCTCTCACGGTTCTTCGCAATTTAATCCCTTACAGATATCATCTGTGGTATACTCACATGTAAGACTGAATATTGGGATTTGGATACGGGAGTATATTCAAGAGGTGGGACACATGAATGAGTTTAAGTTCCTAAAACACTAAATCCGTATCCTGGACAGATTGAAAATTGTGTGAAAATTTAAGTGGATCAGTATATCGACAATCTAAGCAAATTGTTTAATTCTGAGTATGAAATTAAAGCTTAACGGTACTAGTGACTTGTCAAATAGCTGATATGATTCCCTATCACGCTCACCAAAAATATGTTTGTATATAGTTTACTTTCATTGTATTCTATTTCTGCATTTTATTTCTGTCTTAGTTTTCTAGTTTAGAAACTTTATTATAAAATTCAAAAAGATTTTACATTTCTGCTTTATTTTTCGACAAACCAAAGTGGAGAGTTGATCTTCAGATTCGATTTGAAGCATATGCAGGAAGTTTCTGAGTTGGAAGATGAGTTTGGAGCTTATCATGTTAAAACTTGAGAAATGGAAAGTCAGAACAAGTTCATTAATTTGAAACTTGTAAATTTTAGAAAATTGTTTGAAATAATTTGTACAAAATATCAGTGTGAATTGTCTCAGGTCATCCAAGGTCATTAAGTTGGACTTGGTAGACAAATTGAGTAATCAGGGTCATTAATTTGGACCTGAATACTTAAGTGGATTTCTAATTCTGACAAAACCAACAAATGAAGTCAAATGGTAAGTTTGGATTGAAACTGTTATTGTCATATATCTTATAGTTAGGTAGAGAGTGTGCAGGAAACAGGAGTCAAGATCCCCATGGCAAAGAAAATGTCAAAGTTTGAACCAGAATCTAAGTCCTAGCTTATCGTAAGGGGAAGTCTGTGAAAGGGGGAGTCAAGATTCTGGATCAACATTCAAAGGGGAGATTGTAGATTAAAGTTTGAAGATAGAAGATTGGAGGGAGCTTTACAATGTCAAAACAATTTGGAGCAAGAGAACGATCAATCAAGACTAAAGACTGAAGACAGGATGCTAAAGACTTCGTCAACATCCAAGGGGGAGTCTGTTGGTGCACTGATGTCTGTTAACTTCGTCTTTATTGAGTCTTGTATTGCATCTAATAGATCAGGGCACGAAATATGAGAAAACAGGTTGTAGGGTAATTTCGCATGAAATGATATAAATGTCATTTCAAGCGAAATTAGTTGTTTCATACGGAATCACATAATTCCGCACGGAATTAATGATTTCGCGTGAACAAGTAATTTCGCTTCAGTCAGTTTCATGCGGAATTACTACCACTATAAATACCTGCTGCTACTGATTCATTTGATACGGAATTAGAGTTGGAGAGCTGAGGTGCTGCCAAATTTTTGTCAGAATTGTTTGTAAAAAGCTCAGGAAATCAATAATAGAAGATAATTAGAAAGGAACAAGCTGTTTTACGTCATTTACATTGATTCTGCCTTTGTATTTGATGATGAACTACTCAGATTGACTCGTTAGGGTCACATGACGATCCAATACTAGTACTTAGTGGGCGTTCAATTTCTAGAAGTCTTAGCTTTAACTGCTTCCGCTGTGCAATGAAGATACCAGTCCAGTCACGCCAATGCTCTGATATTTCGGGGTGTGACAGCTTGACGGTGGTGGTGGTGCAGCTTGATAATGGCGGTGGTGGAGTTTTATAATGGTGGTGGTGGAGCTTGATGATGGCGGTTCAACGGTGGTTGACGGAGCTTGACGGTGGTGGTGGTAGCTTCACGGTGGTGGCGATCCGGTGGTGGTGGTAGCTTCTTGGAGGTGGTCGTTGAGGTTGTTGTTGGTGAAGATGGAGTGTGTGGTATGAGAAAGTGAGTGTAATATGAAAATTGTGTTTGTTTAAGGGAAAGAAAGCAGGAAGGAGCCCAAACCGTTGGATCATTCTCTCATCAAGGGCAAAGATCAGCTCTTTTCAATCTTCACACGGATTGACTATTAGCGACGACACTAACAGCGACGACTCAGGGCAATAGCGACGACTTCTTTTCTTGTCGCCGCTATTGCTCCTTGTCGTCGCTATTAATGTCGTCGCTAATAGTAGGTATTTCTTGTAGTGTAGTTCATTCATGTATTTAGGGAATTATTTTTTTATCCTTGCCATTTATTTTTCTTTTTTCACCAAAATATGTGCAATTTGTATCCTTGCCATTTATCTTTCTCTTTTCTCCAAAATATAAATCGGTTTCTAATTCGAAAAAAAACATCGGTTTGTAATTCGACTCGTATCCTCATTCTGATCAAAAGCCCTAAAACATCTTTTTGTAATTCGGAAAAAAAAACTTAACTCCGTTAAGCTATTTTAACGGCGGACTGTTTTACAAAAAAAAAAATTGACCAGTTCGGATTATTATCGGCCAATAACTGACTTGGGATTATTATCGGCCAAATTGAGTTAGATGGGATTATTTATTTCCAATTTTTTTTAAATGCATGATTGGTTAAAAAAAGAGTAGAGCCACCATTACCCATCTCCCTCCTCTTCCCCGCATGTAGCAACTCTTCCCCGCAAAAAAACCTTCACCGCACGGCAAATTAGGGATGGCGGCAGAATCTCCTCGCGACAAAATATCATTCCCCGCATGCCTCCCCGCTTCCACCCCTTCACCCTATGAGTAAATAAACCACTAAAATAACACAATAAAAATGTAAATGTGATAGTCAATTAAAAATGTTATTACTTTATAAAAAAAGTAGAAAATTTGTTTTTTTTTTTTGTTTTTTTTTTTTTGATGACGCAAGGTAGGTAAAAAAACTATGATCATTTCAAAGAATTTTTATGGTTGGATGAGATTAGAAATTATTACTTGTTTTTTTTTAATTGAATGTTGACGTTTTAAGTGAAAAATTACAGCATTAATGTGTCAAGCCAAAGCCAAGGTCAACTAAACTCAGAATGAATTAGATAAGGTCTTGGACTACACCTCTAAATTAAACTCATCTATCCCGATTGAGATGTCTTCAGGCGTGTGAAAAACGATAGTGGGCCTTGACATGTTGGGCATCGAGTTTTTCATGAGAGCATGGCCGATGAATTATCCACAGATAACAAAATCGCTTGAATTTTCTTGTCAAATAATTCATCGATCAGTTCTTTTAGCCAAACCGTCTGACACGTGGGGACACTAGCTGCCATGTACTCCGCCTTGCAATATGATAAAGTAATTGTACTTGGGTTTTAAGAACACCAAGTATTTGGGGAACACCCAAAATAAAACACATATTTCATAGTACTTCTTCCATCATCTTGATATTTGTTGTGACTACTATTATCACTGTAACCTACCAACATATTTTCCTTTCGAGTATAGGTAATGTGATAACTAAAACTACCTTATAAATAACGAAGAATTTGCTTTATAAGAACTGCATGAGATTACTTCGGGCATTGCATGTACCAACTTGTTACTCCGACAAAAAAGGCCAAATCTGGTTGAGTCTATGAGAAAATTAGTAGGATTGCAGTTAATTATATCGGCTTCGGTAAAATACTTAATTTTTATCGCACCATTCCTCTATGAAACTTCAATTCCTATATAATAGGCAAGTTTTCTCAAATCAAACATTTCAAAGTTTTTAACCATCTCATGCTTAAACTCCATAATAAGTTTCAAATTGGAACCCATCAGAATTAAATCGTCCACCTACACGATGATTAATAACACATCAGTTTAAACGGTTCTTCAGTATACGGCTTGTTGTTGCGAGCACTTGTGAAATTTCATATTTAACAACATATTGTTTAATTTCATATTCCATGCACATGGAGCTTGCCTCAATCCGTGTAACGCCTTTGATAATTTACAAACTTTATGCTCCTTGCCTTTGTTAACGAACCTTTCTGGTTGAACAATATAAACTATTTTTAATTCGCCATATAGGAATGCAGATTTAACATCAAGGTGATGTAATTGCCATCCTTCATTCGCTGCAAGTGATAAAAGTAACAAAATTGTTTGAAGTTGAGCAACGGGAATGAAAACTTCCTCAAAATCGACTTTGGGTTGCTGAACATAACCCTTTTCACGAGTCTGACATTGTGTTTATTTAGTGAGCCATCCTCTTTTCGCTTAACCTTGAAATCCCACTCCAATCCAATCGATTTTGCACCACACGGTAAGTTGGTTAGATTCAACCTAAAATTTTTACTAATTGAATCAATTTCGGTACACATTATTTTCGTCCACTCCGGTTTAGATTTCGCATCATCAAACTAAGCTGGTTCATCATCCTCGAGCAATAAATAATCTTCATCAATAGTGTATAAATTGAATACGTAATCATTAAAATGTACCATTGTAACCGTTGCACGATTACATCTCTGAACAACCAACTCAGCAGAAATAAAATTATTTAAACCTGAATTATGTTTCCACACGTGCTACTATTGTTGTTGCATGCCAAATTATTGTTGTTCAACTAGGCCATGTCACACCCAGATGCCCCTTGCTGATGTGGGCTCTTGGACTTGATGCATTCTTCATCTCGATCTGGGCCTAATGCCTTTGAACCTCGCATAAAGGCTGCTGTTACATCTTGGCTTAGGCCTGTTGAGCCCAAAATACTTCTGGTGGCAAGGATATTAATTGGCGTATAATTCTACTCAGTTTGTGCACCTGATTGCATGAGGTCACGCAAACCTAATCCAATTCTTTGGCTATTCGCGACTGAATTATTCACATGTGGGCCATTAGAATTTACTATAAGAACATTATCATAACCACTTGGGCCTTCGGTAGTGTGACTAATAATTGACCTAATAGAATCTGACTTGGTTTGAACTTGTGATCCACTAATAGATTCTTTGGATTCCATAATACCCGACCCATCCCCCATGTCAATAACGCCATCAAAATCCACCTAAAATGTGACACTTCGGGTTTTCCCGAGCGACCTCATTGTGTATTACCGTTACATATATGATATTAAATAAAAACCTATTATTTATTCTGTGCATTATATGATTTTTTTGATGTGTTATGTGAGGTACAAATATATGTGTGTAATATGTATACATTGTTATGAACCGAAACCATGGTTCCGACTCGAGACCGCCTGGTCTCGACTCGGGATCTGCTTTGTTACAGTGGGTTGCGCACCCACATAACTTGGCCCAAACCAAGAAGCCCACTAGAGTCCATTAGGGGGATGCGACGCATTGGAGGGATATAAAACCCTCATGACCAGCCGGCATGCTCCTATTTTTGCCAACAAATCCATTTCACACAATTCCCTAAAAACATCCCCTCATCCACTCTTCTCTCTCTAACCCACTCTCTAGAAAACCCTAAAGTTCCACCAAAAATCCTCCTCTTCTCTTCTCGGATCCAATCGGCAGCAGCTAGGGCACTCGAATCAGCTTGTGTTCATTACTCGGAGGCTTCTTTTCATAAATCTTATACACCTTCGCATTTCTGATTCCAAACCGGTTAGTACAATATTGTTTGTAAAGATTTTTGTGTGATCATAAATGCATGATAAAGGTACATACATATTTCCCGCTATTGTACTCGGAGAAATTGGACCGCATAAGTCTCCATGAATAAGTTCGAAGGCACATATTACCCTGAAAGACGTTGTCTTTGGAAAAGGTTGTCTGTTTGCTTCCCGACTATGCACGGATCATAGATTTCATCTTCATTATTGATTGTTGGCATTCCCACGATCATATCTTTATTCACCATTTGTTTCATGACCTCGCAATTTAGGTGACCCAGTCTCGCGTGCCATAACCAATTCTCATTATCAATCCGAGCTTTCAAACAAACGGGTTTTCTAACTGTTAATTTAATTGTAAAAAGATGATTTTTAGACCGAGTTACATTCATTGATACCTTGCCTTGAGTGTCACACATTAATAAATAATCCTCTTTCATACGAATATCACATCCACACTTCGTTGCTTAACCGAGACTAATTATATTACTATGTAAACTAGGGATATAAGAAATATCGATCATTAATCTTTGATCCCCCATATTACCCAATAGTAATATAGACCCTTTCCTACATATTTCAACTTAAGACCCATCCATGATCTTTACTTTGCCGCCGACACACTTATATAATACAGAGAAAAAAGATAAATAATCCTACACATCATATGGTTGCTCACGCCATTATCCAGATACCACTAGTATCTTTCTTCTGTACTGTTCGCGTATTTTATTGGAATGATTTTTCTTCATTCAAGTAAACAATTTCTTGAACATTTTGCACCATAAACAAAGGCGGGTCAATTTCTTTCGCATCGATCAATTTTGCTTGTTTGTCTTTCTTTCGATCTGGACACCTCGAACAAAGTGATTAAACTTGTCACACCAAAAACATTAAACCTTGAAATAATCACCTTTTCTTTTCTGTTTATCCTCTTTGTTGGTCTCAATCTCATGACCCACAATTTTGATCATATTGGTCTGGATCGTGTCCACCGCCACCACGTCCATGGTTTGAGCCTTTTCCGCGCCCCTTACTTGATTTGCGTGAATTCTATCTAGAACCTGAAGAGGTATTATAATTATTAAACATAAGTTTCGTTTATGTACCTTGATTATCCGTTTGGGATTTTTCATCTTTTATGCATATCTCATAAGCCTTCATTGGACCAACAATATTATCGAATGGAACCGCCTTGGTAAACTGTTGAGAAACTTTTTCATGGTCATTTGTTCCTCGATTATGGAACCGAGAGATGCAGCTTTTGAAGACATTCCAGATAACTTGCTTGTAAATTCATCAATTGTACTTGAATTCTTCATCTTTATTGCCTCAAATTCTAACATGAGTGTATAAAGTCTTGTTTCACGTACCTGTTCGGCTCCCAGATGACGAGATTTCAGTGCATCTTACATCTCTTTCGTCGTCATCAGATTACCCATATACAAGATTTATTCTTCAGCTATAGTCTGAAACAACAAGGCGATTGCCGTGTTGTTTTTCTTCACACCTATTTCCATTTCAGTTTCGATGGCCTCACACACGCCATGAACATTTAAAACTGTGTGAATACGCATCTCCCAAATCATGCAGTTAACCGAATTCAACATCGAGCACTGAATAGATGTTGTTTTGGCAACCATTTCAGGGTTCTCGAACCGCCACCGCTTTCACTGTCAACCATCTTCTTCTTTCTTCGACTGTACACAAGATTAGACGAACCTAATGTAACTAGTTCAATTTGTTCCCGAGTTCCACTTCGAACACAAACCCGAAAATACTATAAAAGAATTTTTTTTTTTTGGAAAAAATAAAACTGTCTCTTGTTGTCTGCTTTTCTCGAAAACAACGCCACAATGAGGCACTATATTGACCTTAGGCTGATTTGGCCTTTTTATGACTGACTCAAAACAACACTTTAAATCCAATTAAAAACCATATTGTGACTTCGCCATTCTTCCTAAAATTGAAAACATAAACAGTGAACCCAACAACCTAACATGTTGATGCTACTTCTGTTTTGATCTTCAGTTCCAATTAACTCCTTGATTTAGATTGAAATCAGCATGCTTTTGTACTGACTTCACTTCTCAAACGTCATCAGTAATTGATGTTTGATTCCCAGGTACGCTCTGATACCAATTCAAGCAGAATCGTTATCAAAACAGAACCTGATATCGGAAAACAAATGGAATTACTTGGCTAAGCCCCACAATTTTATTGATTCAAGGAAACTTAAACAAAAACTTTAACTTACAATTCTTAATCATTGGCTCGATTATTTATAGCCTAACCTATCACATTTGAATATAATTAGGATTGCTAATAAACCATTGTTACATGTACATGATAATTATCACTAAACAATTAAACCTAAATCACGTTTAATACTCAAATAAATATCCACTCCATGATTCCTTTCCTTGCACGCAAAGAAATCTATTTAATTCGAAATTTCCAACAACCGATGGTGTTGGAAAGATGAGGAGGAACTGGGTTTCTCAGTCAAGAGAGTGAGGTATGATTTTGGGAGACAAATATACGTGAACATGCGATCAAGTGAATTCTCATCGAACATCACAACACCATCACAACACCGAAAGTGAATATGTTTGTATGGAAAGCCTTGGACGGTAAATTCCTAGAGCAACAACTCTAGAAGGGAAAGGGATGCCAATTCAATCTAAAACATGCAAATTATGTGAAGCAGTGGACGAGACATCAGAACATATTCTGATTCATTGCGCAATTGTAGTCTCCGTTTTGAAACAAATATACACATGGCCTAACCTTCGGATCGGGAGCCAATACACCTTGGTTGGTGAACTAGTATGAGGTATAAATGGCTTAGGACTTCCAAAAAAAAAAAAGAACATGATACAAGTGGTACTCTTATTAACCCTTTGGAGTTTTTGGCAGGCAAGGAACGAGAAAGTTTTTAACTGTAGAGAAATTCATCAAGGCACAAGATGGTAGAGTAAAATGTAGTGGGGTATTGTGGGGTGATTGGCGTAATGGGAATGTCTCAATGTAGTCGGTCTTTGTCGTACTTGGTGTAATGTGGTCATGGTAGAACCTTGCTAAGAAGCCCAATTTGTTGTCTAATAAAGTATTCCGTTTTTTCATTCATGTATTTAGGGAACTATTTTTTGTATCCTTGCCATTTATCTTTCTGTTTTCACCAAAATCTATCTCTTTTATTATAGAAAAATAACTTTGACCAATTGACCATAATGTGGCATTGCTATTTAGCCAGAGAAATAGGTTTTGAGCGGGAATTTCCTTTTCCTCAATTCTCCTTCACTTTCACGAGCGGCAAAAGGCTTTTCTCCATTCTCTTTTTGAAACCGCCTACATTTGTTCTTCAATTTAGAAACCCTAATCAATTCTCAATCTTACCAAAATTATGAAATCATTTACTTCTTCAATTTTATTTCAAATCAAGAACTCTAGATGTTACACAATCATCCACATTCTCTAATATTGCTATTCGGATTCCTCTCGGCGTGCGTAGATTATGGAATTTCTTCATAAATCGGTAACTTTTTCAATTGAATTTGTATGTCGTATCTTTGATTTCTTTGTGTATGTTGTAACAACCAGATTTTTTGGATCATTATTTGTCACCGTTGTTTCATTCGTAACCGCTTGTATTCCTGAGATTTTGATTAATGGGTTAAAGTATGTTTTAAACGCATTTCATTACTAAACGCTTATTACAACACTTATTCAAAACGCAGTTATCACATTTAAACGCTACCTATAACGTTTACTATTTGACTGCATTTTATCGCATGTTACATCGCTTGTTAGACTAAACGCTGTCGCAACGCAAACTCAACGTAGACTCGAAACGCGGATTATTTATGTTATGTGTTATGTGTGATTATTTGTTTAAATGTTACGTGGTTATCAATGCAATGCTTATACGCTCAAACACTTACTCGCAACTCGATTAAACGCAACGCTTATACGCTCAAACACTTACTCGCAACTCGATTAAACGCAACGCAACGCTTAACTAACGAAACAAAGTCAGAAAACTAACTCGCGCGCACACAGCCGATCGAATGGCATACCGTTCGAATGGGCATCCGACCGGATGACCATCCGCTCGGATGACCACCGAACCGGATGGCCATCCAACCGAACACCACTTCACGCACCGACTTAAACCCTCGCATCCCCCCTATAAATACCGTCGTACACTCTCCTTTCTCTGATTTGACACCTCCATCCGATCCCACGCACTCAAGTCGCTCTCAGGCACTTTTAATCGTGATTCAAGGCTATTTCATAAGTATTTCTCATCAAATCTTGTACAATCTTCTTCTCTGATCTCTTCTACATCATCTTTTTCATCAAAATCACACACAAACACAAGCTTTCTCACTAAAATCACTGATTTGGACCTCTTGAAGGTGTTCTCCACTCGTGTTGCTTATGCAATCTGTTGTGGAACATCATTTAATCAAGAATCGGTTCCAGATCTAAAGGATTTCACACATTTTCAACCAAGTTTTGAAAGATTTTAACACTTTTCATCTATTTTCAACTTTTCTTCAAACTTTCACACTAAACCGATGGAATCTGGACTCATTCAGACTCTCTACTCGTTTCTTAGTCGAGAGCCGGTTTGAAAATGGATTTCCACCGGAGAGATGGACCGATTAACGGGTCAAACATGAAATTTCACCGAGAATAGTCGTCTGTCTGAAGTGGTGGTTCCCATCCGATCGAATGAACTAAATCCAGTATGTTTCCGTTGTTTGACACGTCGTCACGCCGTCTCCGTTAACACAAAACTTGTTACTTAGAAAATTTTATCAAACTTCAAACAACAGACCATTTGATCGAATGGCCATCCGTTCGGATGACCATCCGACCGGATGGCCTGTCCCCTTTATAAAAACGTCTAAGCATTGACTTTTAACGAAACGTCGAATTTTCAACGATTTACAAACACCACACACACTCATTCGAATGGCCATCCGTTCGAATGGTCATCCGCCCGGATGACCATCCGTCTGGATGACCATCCGCTCGGATGGGCATACCCATTCGCTCGGATCACCTTTCGAACACTTAACTCTCCGACATTCTGTTTACACGCTGTTCAACTACTTATGCTTCTGTACACATGCTAACTCAACGCGCTCCCTTCAATCCAATCAAGGCTGTGTTTACTAGTTAAACACGCACTCTGAGTATACTTGAACCCTTTTCGCTTAACGCACTTTTGGGTGTTACATACGTTCTCTATCAAAACACAACGCACACAATACTAAACGCTTTACAAACGCTAACCGCTCTCGCATGTTATACGTGATTCGATGAATACTTGTATGTTATGTTTACACAGTGATTACTGCTTGCCACCCTTAGCAACGATAGTACTATAGTTTGGACTCAGCACCTGTTTATTCAGGGGTTGTTAAGGTTATTACTTCACGTGTTCATAGTGGTGGACATGTTTCGCGCATTCTACAACTCGCAGTTATGTTGGTATTGCTCGTATCATTGTCGATAACTTACTTGATTCACATCTTTACGTGTTACATGCTGGTTATGCGTAAACGCTTTCTATACTATTATACTACGAAAACTTGTGTACTCACCTTTACATTTTATGTATTGACTTTATTTTAACGTATGTGACAGGTTGATAGGATGCTATGCTGTGATGAATCAAGTTATGAAGTCCAGAAACCCACAATAAATCTGAGTTGTCGGAATAGACTTGTTTTTTAGACTTATTATCTATAATGACTGTTTTTGCCTTATCTGTTAGTAGTATGGGATATTAACATTAAAGATTGTTAGTGCAATATGTGTCTATCGCCTCCGTCAATCAGAACCGTAGCAGAAAATGAAAAATACTAGACTTTATGATGTAATAGTTAGTAAAAAAGGGCAAGGTGGCGTTATTGTAAATAAGGAAAACCTCCTTATAACATTGTGCCTATAAATAGAGCATTAGACTTAAGAATTAGGACTTGTGCCTATAAATATCGCGTTCGTGTACGGATTCCGCACGTTATACGTTCGTTTCGCAATCGTTTCGGAGTCAAAACCGGTCCAACAAGTGGTATCAGAGCTAGGAGCTCGATTGCACGGATCAAACACACTGAATCGCACAGGATATCATCAAAATCAGATTCGATTTCATCCTATTTTTCATCTTCTTCACATTCTGTCACGTTTTTCAAAATCTAACGAAATTTTCTGGTTAAAAATGGTTTGAACTTGAAGAATATTGTGCGAAAATGTTTTTTGAATAATCTGTGAAAATTTTAAATCATAAAACAGATTATAACTCAATCAATTTGTTCAAAAACTGACAAGTTCGTTTGTACGTATGAACCAGAACTTTGAACTCAGATCTACGGCATTTTAGTGGACGATATTGAACAAATTATACTTCATTGCAATCGGAATTCAGTATAGAACAAGCCTTGAAAGTTTCATATCAAAATTCGGCTTGAAAATGGGTTGAAACTTAGGTCCGCTTATCCGAACGTTACAGGTCCGCTTATCCGAACATTACCAGGTCCGCTTATCCGGACTTTATCTGGTCCGCTTATCCGAACATTACCAGGTCCGCTTATCCGGACATTATCTGGTCCGCTTGTGATATCAGGTAGATCCGCTCTAAGAGGTCCGCTCATAGTGACATTAAGAGGTCCGCTCATTGTGCAGGTCCGCTCATAGGTGTAAGATTAGGTTCGCTCATTTGGTCTGTGACGGTTTTCGCTTATTAGTCAAGTTTGAGATATATCAGACTTAACATGTTGTCAGTTGTTGAGAAAAGAGAGCATGTGAATATGCATTGGAACTGATAATTTGCAGACTTGTGAATTCTTTGCTAATTGATTTGAACTTGTCGGACATATATTGACAAAAGAAAGTTGATCAAATAGGAATTAAGAACTAAATTGATATTGTCGGCTTAGTGATTTTGAAGGTCCAATCAGATTCATAAAAGATAAAAGCTGATTTACAAATCTCGGTTCAATCAATTGTTGTTGGACATTTTAAAAGGTGCATGTGAGCATGTGATGTGTTGTTCGAGATATTAAATTGTGTCAAGCTCAAGACAATACTCGGTACAATAGGAGTATGATGTGTTTTAAAATTGTCTGCCACTAAAAAATTCGATTTACATTGAAAATTGTTCGATTCATGTGAAGTTCATCGGCCAAAGAGTCAAAGTTCATAGCCAAATCTCTATACAACAATTAATTGTTTGTCGGCCATATTGCATGTGATAAAAGTTTGTTGGCCATTAATTACATGTGATTTTGTCAGCCAATCTTAATTGAAGATGACCGATTGCATGTGAGAATTTTTTGAAAGATAGCAATTCACTGTTTGAGGTCAAAGAGTCAAAGTGCCAATTGATCAACTCAAGTTTTGTCGTTTAGTAAAGTGGTTTGTGTCAAAGAGTCGGATTATTTTCAGTCACACGGATTCTCATCCATTCGAGACATCTCACCCGAACGAACAGCGTTGTCATGAGATTATTTTCACTGATTTTTGTTGACTCACTCATTCAAGTACCCGTCCGATTCATTTGTTTGATATTGATTAAACTCACTGAGTTTGTTTGTTTGTTTGTTTCTAGGTGATTGAAGATGTCAAGCAACGGTGAAGAATTCTTCAACACATTTTACAACGCATTCACTTCCGAATCGACGGATAGAAGATCCGAGATGAGAGAATATTCGAAGGAAATTTCGGAGAATTTGAAATTCGAGAACATGTACGGAAGCCAACAGAAGCCACCAAAGCTAATGAAAGTTGAAGATTATAATTGGTGGAAAAACAGATTTGAGGGTTGGGTAAAAGCTTTCGCTACTGAAAGCTGGTTAAAACTGACACATGAATATGTTGCACCAGTAAAAGAGGGAGGAGAGTTAATAGATCCAAAAGATTTTACAGAAAAAGATATAAAAAATGTTGTGGCTGAACATAGAATGATAACATTGATCAAACAGTCAGTAAGAGAGGATATTATTTCATTGCTCGAACAAGAAAAGACTTCAAAGAGTTTGTGGGAAGCGTTAGAGAGAAAATGTGTAGGAAGTAATGAAATTGTTAAAAACAAAAAGAAATTGTTGCGTAAAGAGTTTGATTTATTCAACTGTATGAAAAATGAGTCTGTTTGTAAAATGATTGAGAGATTCGGATATCTGAAAATGGAGTTGACCAGACATGAAATCTTACCTTCTGAAGAGGAGCTGGTGGATAAATTGTTTGATTCATTGCCAAATGATCAAGAGTGGCAATACTTTGCTCTAATGTTGAAAAATACAATCAAGCCTGAAGATTTGAAAGTAGATTTGCTGATTGAAAGGCTTGAAAGCCATGAGTTGGAGATAAAGAGATTTAAAGTCAACAATCCAGCTTATCAGCAAAATGTGGAGCTTTACTACAGAGGAAATGCACCACAGGCTGGTTCTCCAAGAACAGCATTTTCTGCAGAAAGTTCAAGTTCAGTGAACAATGAAAGTCTTCACAGTGGTTTTCACAGTGGATCTTCTTCAAACACCTCAAGTCAATCTGCTTCCAAGAATTTGTTTCAGTGTAATATCGCGGTGGATCTGAAGAATGGGCAGAATTTCAGCGAAGAGTCGGCAAAACAACAGATGGTTTTCTTGGCATCTGTACTTGAATCGTATGAAAGCCTCGTTGCAGGGAAGATTGGCAATACCAACTTGACAAAAGAAGATTATGATCAATTAGACCCCGAGGAGATGGAACTAATGGATATAAGATGGTGCATGGCCAGTGCGGTTCGTCGGGCACAGCGGTTCATGGAGATCACGGGGAGAAAGTCAATTGGTGGACCATCTACCAAATTGGGATTTGATAAATCCAAGGTGACATGTTTCAAATGTAAACAAAAAGGTCACTTTAAGCGCGAGTGCAGAAATGCGTATGCTGCTGATGATTCTGAAAATCCATTCAACGAAGATTATTACAAGAAAGCGATTTACCATCAGAACAAGTCTGAGCCACCAAGATTAAAGCAACCAGAAGAAAGATCAAGGGCTCTTGCAGTTATATATGATGATGAAGGTTACGATTGGAGTCAAGTTTGCCCTGAAGAAGATGCAGTTGGTTATGCATTTGTTGCAAATGATGATCATGATAGATGGTGGAGAAGAGACAGTGCGAGATGGGAGATTGGCAAATTGTATGAACCATTTAAGGAAGCACAAAGAGCCAAGAGATGGAATGAAGAACTAGAGTGTTACATGGATCCACAGGGTAATCCAGTAGTTGATCCATCAAAAGTGGATTTTGATGCTGTAACTAATGTGTTTCCAAGTGAGGGTACTTTCAACACAAGAAGGCTTTCTGATAAAAGCTATTTGCCAAATTTGATGAACAAGTTAAAAGAAGTTTTTGAAGCAAGTTTACCGAAGGTGGTAGAACTTAAGAAAAGAAAAGAAGAAGAATTGAAGAAAATGATTGAAGAAGTGAAGACTGTTGCAAAGCTTGCTGGAGAGGAACAGAGAGCTGAAGAAACGCAGAAGAATGAAGAAGCTCAGAAAGAAGAAAAGGAGGAAGATCAGAAAACTGAGTCAGAAGAACCGGTGCTGAAAGAAACTGAGGTTAGAAAATCTTCTGATTTATCGAATGTTGAATTGGTTGATGAAAAAGAAAACAAGTGCAGGAATTGCATAGAAATGTGCAAAGCCTGTACTGAAAAAGATGATATCATAAAAACAAAAGATATTGAAACAAATAAACTTGAAAATGTTTTCAAAATAAAATGTAAAGAAATGATTGAAAAAGAAGAAATTTTGAAACTAAAAGTTGAAAATTTGACACAGAAATGTCAAGGTCTTGAAAAGGATAATGATGTTTATAGACAACAGTGTTCTACAAAGTGTGTCGATTGTGTTGAAAAAGAATCGAAATTTCAAGATTTACAAAAACAGTATGATTCTTTAAAGTGGTCGAGTCAGAGAGTACAAGAAGCTTATGATACTTTGAAGAGCCAAGTCAAAAGTTTTGATCAAAGATTGTCTGAAACTTTAACAACCAAAGAAATGTATGAGAGACAGTTTAAAGAAAAGCAAATTGAATTAAACAAATGTGTTGATGAAATTGCAAATCTTAAACAAGTCTTGGCTGAAAAAGAAAAGGTTGTTACAAAACTTCAAAGTTATCATAACTCTTCGTACATTCTCGAACGCATTTTCAACATCACACCAGATGACAAAGATACTAAAAATTGCAAAAAGGGTATTGGTTCAGAATTTCATCAGGTACCACCACCATTGAGAAACAATTATACTTTTTATGATGAGGAAAAGGTGGCAAAGGGTTTGAATATAGCTGACCAGTTACCTGAAAGTATTGATGTGACTTACTCCAAATCTGATGATGCTAATGATTCAGAGGTGGTAAGTAAGGTTGTTGAAAGCGTTTTGAAAGATGAGTCTACAAAAGGTAAGTCTGAATCACAGGATGAAAATGAAGGAAATCTTTATGATGGTTATCTGAAAAACACAAAATCCGAGAAAAATTTGGATGATGATTCAAAGGGATTGGTCTATACCATGATTGGATCAGACAAATTATTCTTAGATGTTGTATTCCCGATTCAGAATGTGATTTCAGAGAAGGTCGATCAAGTTTTTAAAATGGTTGAGATTGAGAAATCTGAAATTTCAAAATTTGCTGGTAAAGGTCATAAATCTTTTTATAACAAACCTGGTTTTAAGAAGAAAAACATGAAGGCTGGTTTGGGTTATAAAAAGAAACGGAATTGGAATCAAAGTAAAAAACCAAATTTGCAACAAAAGATGAATTTTGTTCAAGGGAAAAGTTTGAAAGAAGAGGAAAAACTCAAATTTGGACAACAGTCTAATGAGGAGTTTGATGCTATGAAAAAGAAACAACAACAGGCCAAGGATGTTTCAAAGAAAGTATGTTTTAAATGTGATCAAATTGGACATGTTGCACGAAAGTGTCCAAATCCAAAGCCTGTTGATGTTGAAAAATAGAAATCTGACGATATGAAACCGAGGTCAACCAGATTTGATTCGAAACAAACTTGGAGGTACAATACAAACAAGTTTGCTTCAAATCAAAATTGGAAATCAAACCCGAACAGGTTCGATTCAAGACAGACCTGGAATTCTCACACACCCAGATTTAGAACAACACAGAGTTGGAAAACGTCTGTTGATATGACAAAACCTCAAGAGTTTTGGAAACCTAAAAATGTTATTCAAAAACAAAGTGTTCAAAAAGAGACAAATTTTTACAAAAGAGGTACTCCGGAAGGTAAAATGTGGAGTGCTAAGAAACAAGTGACGTTGGAAAAAGATGAGAAAGTTGAAGTCAATGCTGAAAAAGTTTTAAATGATAAAGAGTTTCCGAAATTAAATGAACATTATTGTGTTGAAATGCCTAAGGTCCAACAGACCTGGGCTAAATTGTTCAAATAATTGATAAAGTTTGAATGTGCAGGTGCTCAATGAAGCTGAAGATTGTAAGAATGGTAGTTGGAGCAACCTGGCACAGGAAGAGGTTGCAGGACCCTGGTTTGGTTGAACAGGGAGTTTAGTTTGAGTGATGTTTGTACATAAATAAACAATATTTTCAAAATCCTAAAAAAATGAAAAATTTAAAACCAAAAATATGTTTTTAGTTTGGTAAAATTTGAAAAACCAAAAATATGTTGTTTTTTATATTGTTTTGAATGTATGTTGATTGAATACTCCGAAACCCTCACGGCTGAACAAACATGATTACTTTCACCAGATTGAAAAACGGTTTTCAAACTGTAAAAATCAATGTGTTGTAAATCATGGGGGTATGTTATATTTTCTGCAAAACAGAGCATGAGATGCAGAAAATGGATGGCGAGACAAAGCTATCAGTGTTGGTTGTCAAATTTTCTTTAAATGGTTTTGCATTTTAGGGGGAGAAATATTGTTAGAAAATCCAAAAACATTTGAAATTTTGAAAATGACAAAAACATGATAAAATTAAAAAATTTTGAGTTTTGTGTAAAAAATAGGAAATGATAGTACATCAGTAGACAGTTACAGTATGCTAAAGAAATGGAAAGTTTAAATGTGTTAAACGATCTTACCGTGGATGTGTCGGTAGATTTTTATACATTTAGTAAACTTTTTCGGGATATAAACCTAAATTTCACACTTGCTTATTTTGTGGGGAACACTACTTGGATATATAGGTAACCCCTGAAATCTCGTTTGAAAGGTCTCTTAATCTGATATACTAGGTCTTTATACTCAATGATGTCTGGGGTATTATTCCGGGACTTCTGCTGAACGGTAGTTCTGACCTAGTCCTTGGCTAATACTTGATGCAATGCTTGAAACACAGCATTAAACCCTCAGCATGCTGAAACAATAAAATTGATAAATGCTGCTGTTGTAAGCAAAAAGATCCTCTATAGGGGACATTCCGAAAAGTCGAAGCTGATATCTCTCTGCGTATACGGAAGTATCGACCTGAGATCCCTCGGCCCTCGCATACCTAATTTATATACATATATCATTGTAGTATTCTCACCTGTAAGACTGATTATTGGGATTCTGGATACGGGAGTATATTCAAGAGGTGGGACACATGAATGAGTTTAAGTTCTTAAAATACCTAATTCATATCCTGAATCAGTTGAAGTTTGTATGAAAATTTAAGTGGATCAGTATATCGACAATCTAAGTGAATTGTTTAATACTTACTGTGTAACTAAGCTCAACGGTACTTGTGATTTGTCAAAAACTGATATGATCCTCTGACGCATACTCAAACAAAAATATTGTCTGTAAATATGTTTGTACATATTTCTTTACTGCTTTATATTTTCAGAAAATACAAAAAGATTTTGATTTCTGCTTTATTTTCGACAACTGATGTCTGAGTGCTGAGTTTCAAAATCTAAGTAAGCTGATCGTGTTTCTGAAAATAAAACAAGTTCATTAATTTGAAACTTGAAGTTTTTTTAAAAATCAAAAATTCAAAAACAGTTTGTGATATCTCCAAGGTCATTAATTTGGACTTGGATGATTAACTGTGGGGGATTTGGATGCTTATATTGTTATAAGAGCTAGTTTCCGATACGATTCGATGAAACTGCCAAATTCATGAATAGTGATTTCTAGAAAGATTGAATTGTCAGATTACGATATCTGGAAGATTAAAATGTTGTTACTTATAGTTGTATGAGTGATTGCAGGTAATCCAGACTACGATCCCGAGAGCCGAGTCTAAGGGGGAGTCTAAAGACAAGCTGAAAGTTAGTAGGAGCTTGTAGATGGAAAGCTAGGTGTCGATCCCTAAAAGCACGGAAGCTTGACGAAAGGGGGAGCCTGAAGGAAGAGTCTATCGAGAGAGAGAGCAACGAAAACCTGAAGACAGATCCACGGGGATTCTGTTCGAGAAAGAGGGAGTCTGTGGTTGCTGATAATATCACATTTTCAAGAAGACTTGGAGGGAGAAAGAAAAGATAAAACGCTACGAGATTGACTACGGCAATATCCAAGGGGGAGTCTGTTAGTGCAATATGTGTCTATCGCCTCCGTCAATCAGAACCGTAGCAGAAAATGAAAAATACTAGACTTTATGATGTAATAGTTAGTAAAAAAGGGCAAGGTGGCGTTATTGTAAATAAGGAAAACCTCCTTATAACCTTGTGCCTATAAATAGAGCATTAGACTTAAGAATTAGGACTTTTGCCATTTAGAGCATTTGGAGAGCTAGAGATCTAGAGAGAGATTCTAGAGAGAAAGCTTGTCCACGTGATTCAGGTTCTTGTACGCTATCAAATCTATTAAAGAATCACAGTTTATTTTACTGTTCGTGTGTTCGGTCTCACTCGTGCACGGATTCCGCACGTCGTACGAGTCGGTTCGCAATCGAAACGGAGTCAAACCGGTCCTAACAAAGATATTGTCATTTAACAGTTGTTGTGGATTCTCTTGAACAATCTGTTTCGCTCAACGCCACGCCCCGATGATTCCGCTATCGGTTGGGGTGTGACAGATTGGTATCTAAGCCATAACTATAGGGAATTAGGTTGAGTCGTAGGATTGACCTACTCTATAGTCTAAGTACCAACAGACCAGCTATGTGCGAACCCAGTAGGGGTGTTGTACGAGCCTACTTCTGATACTCTTGTTCGAACTCGCAAAAACTACCTCTTCGTGCGAACCCGCATACTACAGCTTCGCGTGAAGGAGACCTTTCCTAAGGTTGAAAACTATACTGGATTTCCTAAGGCTGGCACAATATACACACGTTTTCGAAAACATCCGTATAACACAAACGAGTGATTGTGTCGAGAATAGGTGTGAAAACCAAGAACTCTCGATGAGATCACTCCCCCGCGTATTATACTCTCAGCACGAGGACTTTCGTTGAGTTAGGAGTGACATCCGCATCTCAACGGGAACCTCTCCCTCTCTCTCTATCTATTGGAACTCTCAAATCCAACTGGTAAAGGAGTGTCTTGGGGCAAGTTGTTAAGTTATGGGTGAAACCCGCGCCTTAATGACACGTTCCACTTTCTATTTTGATTTTACAAAAACTCACACCGAAGTCTCGACTGTCCCAATAACTCGAGTCACGTAGTAACTGGAAGGAAGAGTACCGTTCACCGTGATTCGGCGAGAGCATAGTCTATTAGGCCAAATCGTGTACTCGAGGTCATTGTGAATAGTTGAATCACTTTGGGTAGTCGATGTCTAACACACAGGACACTCTGTTATGATTTTGAGCCCGCAGCCGCTGATTTTATGAGTTATCGGTTTTGTGTGTTATATGTTTATATGATTCGATTTTGGAAGATTCACGCTTTTCGCCCTTCCCGCTCTGCAAAACGTGCACAACTCGCACAGCTTTCGTAACCTCAAACGCTAACTAATCGCAAACTAAACTATGAACTCTCGTACGCTACACTCGACGCTTATACTACTCACTACGCTACTCGCTCACCTACTCGCTACGCTATTCGCTACTCGCAATCGCTCGCAACTCTCGAACACGTTTCGCGATTTTTAAAGATAGGTGAATATGTGCAAAATATGTAGGTGAATACGTGCAAAATATGTGCTTACATGGATTATGTGCTCCTAAGTGCCTTTGTGCTTATGTGTATACGTGCCTATATGGAATATGTGCTTACGTGCCTATGTGTTTATGTGCCGACGTGTTCCTGATGCTTTACTTAATAATAATAATAATGATAATAATAATAATAATAATAATAATAATAATAATAATAATAATAATAAGTATGGTGGTTAAACTGTCACACCCCGACCGCGTAAAACAACAAATCGCGGCGGAATCGTCGGGGAGTGTTGTAACAGAATCATTGTTTCAAAACACACGGAAGTTTAAAGTTTCGTTTTATTTAAACATTAAATATTTACATCGTCTGTAAATCTAAATAAACAAGTTAAACACAGTCTATCATTGTTATTAAGTCACTAAGGCCTCGTCCAGTCCTATGTGAGCATGCATCCTAGCAATCAACATCATTCAACAACACCTGAAACATATGTGAAAACAAAGTCAGCAAAGAAATGCTGGCGAGTACATAGGTTTTTGAGAGTGTCGGATTCATGGCTAGTTTACATGTTGCAATACTTAATTAAAAACCTTGTTTTGAAAAGTGTAGTATTGCGACATAATTAACCAACCCAAATCAAGTTGGTTATAATTTATAAAATCTCGTAGCCATGATTCTTAACTCGAAAACATTTTGTTTTAGAAAACCAATTTGTAAAACATCTCGTATTAAATCGTTAATAAAACTCGTTAATAAATCTCGTTAATAAAACTCGTATGGTTTATATCATTTCGAAAACCTCGTTTGTGTGACATCGTTTCAAAATCGTTTACCCAAGTGAACTAAATAACGCCACGGTATGTAATACAATGAAATCACTTATATATAGGAAGTACCAGCGGCGTATCCACCATGCTTTCATCACATTACACCCGTCCCGTTATCTAAACACTAACCAAAAACCAATCGTTTACCCAAATCGTTTAATTCGTTAAAAATCGCTTTAGTCTTTTAAATCATTCTCGTCTTAAATCACGAAAACTACTTTTGATTGTCTCGCTAATAACATCCAAACTTTCGTGACCCGACTATCTCGCCTATCGCTTCTCGCATTAATAAACCACAAAAGGGTAAATTAACAATCACATATTCAGTCGTTACCGACGTAACCCACACATAACCATGGGTGCAGTCTGATAACGGGATTTGTCAGATCCTATGGTACCATAACCTAATACTGGTCGGTTCGGCCAAAACTAATGGATATTATTCGTTATGTAAATACAACCAACAAGTTTGTTTAATATATCAAAATCGTTATTATTTTAATATAAACCATTTTAATCGTTTTTGAAACCATTGTTATAATATCGAAAATTGTTTTGAAAACCATTGTTAAAACCTTGAAAACATTTAGCACATATGAATCACCCCAAAACAATTGAAAACAGTAAAATAGGGGAACTATGTACTCACCTGAGAATGCTTAGAGGTCTTGAACAACAACCAAGCAAAGCTAGAGGAAGCACGGAATCAATCGGCAACCTAATAACTATATAAATAACCCGGACCTAAGTCGGAAGATCGGATAGGATGAGGTTTTGTAAACCAAATGAGTATTGGAACTCATATGACATGGTTTAACAAAGTCTACATTCTAAATCGAAACCTAACCTAAGTGCTTTCGACCCATTGTGACCCATTAAGGTAACTTAAGCTACTTTAACGTGTTGTTCGCGCAAAAGCGCGTTCGAGACGTCTAACTAGTCCTATGACAAGTATTATATGCCTAAACATGTTGTATAATCGATTAAGTGACAAAATTTTATGTTACATATGCTTAATTACCAATTATGCATGAAAAGGGCATTTTGGTCATTTACATAAGGCATATAAACTACCTATCATACAACTAATTAAACCTAAGTGACCATAAGGTATAACCTCGGAAGGTTATTCCCTATGCAACTATGGTCACTAAACATGCTTGGTCGGATCCTAATGATCGACCAAACGGGTCTAGTTCGAAAGTCTAAGCGGGTGTTTAGTCCGCTTTGACTTACGACTCTACACAAGCACTAAACTAAAAGTGACGAGCTAAACATGCTAAAACATGTTTAGTTAAGTTAGAAAACAGGTTTGGTATCAAAACAAACGGTTTTGATACCCAAAAGTAGTTTGGTTACAAAATACGCAAGAATACGCATTTTGGCCGAAACTACGACTCGTCACTACACCTAGATAACGTGGTAATCAGTAGGTATAGTCACTAGGGACTATAACCATCGTGATTACGCTCACGTTATGATGTTCAAACGAACTTCGCATTGACCATAAACTGGTCAAGGCAGAAAGTCAAACGCAGTTTGACTTTCAGACTCGAAAAGCAATAAAAGAACGAAAGAATACTTACAAAAGGTCCCCGCAAGCTATGATCCGATTTACTCTCAGGTATGAAGCATAAACTTCAACTTAGAGAGCCAAAATCAGATCATTGTGGGTTTTTCAAGTGAAATGAGATGGGTATATATAGGAAAACTAGAACCGTTAGGATCGTTCATCGTAAAACGAGCTTCGATCTCATCCGTACACATGTGCCCATGGTTTTGTGAAACCATGGGAGCCCATAGTTTCATTAAAACCATGTGAAAATGAGGGGAACATCTGGAACAAGCTGGAATCTAGATTTTTCATTTTGGTCCCTTCCTAAGATAACTATGACAGAATGACAATTTTGGTCCCTAAACTTCAGAATCTTGCATTTCGGCTTATTTTTGACACGTTTAAGCCCCGTTAACCTCATTTCAAGGCTCTAAAATGAAGTTAAAGTATAGGGAACTCAAAACATGCTCAAAAATATCTCGGATCTTGGTTCGTTTGGTCGTACGGTTGCGTTGTTCGGTTAATTACGACGGAAGTCGTAATGAACGCAAAAACGATCCAAATTACGTGACGAATGGAATTTTATCATGCCAATCACTAAAATAAAATATTTTAATGATTACATAAAGTTTTGGATGGCCGGATGTATTCAGAACGTCAGATATGCGCGAAAATGCAAACTTATGCACTTTTGACACTTTTAGTCCCTGAATGACCAAAAAGTTTATTTTAGCACACCGAACCCCTCAAAGCCTATTTCTAAGCTATGTAAAGGATATTTAGGGTATGTTTAACTTATGGTCATGTTCCAGAATGTTCGTTACAGTACAAATCGGCATACTTTCGCAGTTTGTCGATATTAGTCCCTGTAAGCGAATAAACTTGATTTCGACACACCAAACCCTCCAAAACTTATTTCTAAGTTATGTAAAGGTTATTTAAGGTATGTTAAGACTATGTCATTATCCCGGAGTGTTTGTTGCATTAAACTGGTTATATTTACGCATCAGTGCGCGTATAACCTTCCAGAAAGCGATTTAGAGCCCGAAATCGAACAAGATTTGATATGTGCAAATGATACACATATTTATACAAATCCCAAGTATGAAACACAACATTTCATTGATTTGGTATTTGTTTGATGGCCGTGGAGGCACATATGTCACAGTCTCCCCTGCTTCAGGAAATTTCGTCCCGAAATTTAATTACAGGAAACTTGTGAGAGCTCAAAACATGAAGTCGAAAAGATAAAACAACACTGGTTAGGGTTCTGAACTTCTAGTAACTTTAAATAACATTATGCTTGCAATGTAAGAGGGACACTTATATACAAGTATATGAAGCGCCATTGGTGCGTCCACCGTACCTCCATTTCATTGTTCACGTTTCGTTATTGTTGTCACTATCGGTTCTTACACATGATAAATCTTACTGGGGTTCGTGTGTACTGAATTTCATAATTATGTACGCGTCCATAATTACGTAATTCCTTGCATAGTCCACACAGTGCATTTGATAATGTGTAGGGGAAAACCAAATGAATGAACATGTGATGAGTGTGACTGGACCACCATAGGGTCCTTTCAGCTGTATCATCACATGCCATTCTTAACCAGATTCTGAATCAATCTTTAACTAGACCACTCAAGGGTCTCTTTTCGAATCATGGAATGGTACTATATAACCCAAGGGTCTTAACTACCACGTAGAAGCCCATTAAGGATTTAAGGTAGTACCTTTTGAATATCCTACTATGAATCCCACATATGAAGATATGGAAGATTCTATGAGGATTTGTATAACGAAAATCGGCTCACACAAAAACATAGAGGAGAACACATAAACACATAATCACATAATTGTTTAATTTGACCTTTAATTTTTTATTTTTGGACACGGGTATTTAAAGCATACCAGGAATCCAATCCGTGGATTTCATTTGGCACTTTAAATATTTTCAAGAATCTAAGTATGAAGATAGGAAGATCTTAATAGGAATTCGGTTTGTCCTTATTGAGTTGTAATGTACATATTAAGGTGTACAAGGAATCCAATCAGGGCTCCGATTTGGGCGATAATCATCCACAAGGATTCTTAAAATAGAGCAACCCATCGCCCCTTTCGTTTCGAGTTTAAGCTCGAGTTGAAGTGGTAGCTCATATTTCAATAAGCCTTCGTTTACACAAGATCGTTGTGCTTGAAGGACAAAAGATTTGAATATCAGATAGAGTTTGAACATAATGAAGCTTGACTCGTTCCTTTCGACTAAGCGCATCGGCTACGATATTCGCCTTACCAGGAAGGTAGCGAATCGCGCAATCGTAATCGTTCAAGAGTTCAACCCATTGTCGTTGCCTCATGTTCAGCTCCTTTTGATTAAGAATGAGTTGGAGACTTTTGTGGTCTTGTGAAAACCACACACTTCGTTCCATAGAGGTAGTGTCTCCAGATTTTGAGAGCAAATGCCACAACACCTAAATCAAGATCATGAGTTGTGTAGTTCTTTTCGTGAACTTTCAACTGTCTTGACGTATATGCTATGACTTTACCTCATTGCATAAGACCATAACCAAGGCCTAGATTCGACGCGTCATAAAAGACAACGAAATCATCGTTTCCATTGGGCAAGGACAAAACAGGAGCATCACATAGCTTCCGTTTCAGCGTTTGGAACGCTTCTTCTTGCTTATATCCCCACTCCAAAGGCTTATTCTTCTGAGTCAAAGTAGTGAGTGGCACCGCGATCTTCGAGAAGTTTGAAATAAAATGACGATAATAACCAGCGAGACCAAGAAAAGAACGAATTTCTGTAGGTGTCGTTGGTGTATTCTAATCCTTAATTGCAGCAATTTGGATGGATCCACATGAATACCCTGCTTGTTGACTACATGACCCAAAAACTGAACTTCTTTAAGCCAAAATTCACACTTGGAGAATTTAGCGAAAAGTTTGTTCCTTCTTTAGGAGTTCCAATGTCAAACGAAGGTGTTTCTCGTGATCGGCTCGAGACTTTGAATAATTGAGAATATCGTCGATGAACACAATGATGAACTTGTCTAAATAAGGTTTACAGACCCTATTCATTAAGTCCATGAAAATAGCTGGGGCATTCGTCAAACCAAAAGGCATGACAGTGAACTCGTAATGCCCATATCTTGTGCGGAAGGCAGTTTTGGGAATATCTCCTTCGAGAATACGAAGTTGGTGATACCCAGAATGCAGATCGATCTTGGAAAAAACAGGTAGCACCTTGCAGCTGATCAAAGAGATCATCGATTCGAGGTAGGGGATATCGATTCTTGATGGTAAGCTTATTAAGCTTACGATAATCGATACACATTCGAAAAGATCTGTAACACCCCGAAAAATATAAGACATTATATCGGAATTATAAAACATAAATAAATGGGAGTTTACTAACTAAGAATTTTAACCTAGTTAGTTAACTAGTCTAGAAATAGCTTATAGAGTGATTAAAAGCTATCAAACTATATCTTGAACAAAATAGAGGGACCATAGTTGTTAACTCTAAAACTTAATTAAAATGGGACAAATAAAATAAACCAAACACCCCAAACATGGGTGTTGGTCGACCAGAAAGAGGCAGGGGGCGACACCCCCAATCCAAGAACCCTAAATCTCACAAAACTCTTAAATTGAAGATGAAATTCTAATCCAAAACGAAATCCGAGTTTAGATTATCGATCCACATCACAAGAGGATCATAAGGCAAAGAGTCCGGATCATCAAGCGGACAAGCCGAAGGGAATTCACGGGGGAAAGGCGTGCTCTAAAGGTACGAATTTATTATTTCGTTGCATCATAAATTAATTAATAGTTTTATGTTGTATCTTCGAAAACATGGTGAACAAGATAGTTCAATATAACACGGAAGGGACCTTTGTCTTAATCAAGTGAGACGGGTCAAAACAATTGTTAGAAATTCGATGTACGTATTACATTGTTGATGATTAACTCTTGGTATCTAAACGGGTCAATTAATCGAGTGAAACATAATTTATACTCTGGAATATGACGGACTATACTATGATTATTAGTTAATATCTGTCACATCATTAGAAATATTAGAATTGATGTAATGGGTCGATTTGATGTAATTTACAAGATTTGGGATGAATGAGATGAACCAAAAAAAATCAAGACATTTGATTTCCAGGTTCCACCGTAAATTACGGTAGTACCGTAATTTACGGTGAGGGTCAAACTTGTTTACGGCGAAGGTCTACTGATTTACGGTGACCAAATAGTTCCAGGTCTCACCGTAAATTACGGTGATACCGTAATTTACGGTGGACTTTATATTTTTTTTATTATTTGCTTTCCAAAGTTTAAATGTTAGATCTTGTGTTTAAAATGTTATATAATGATGTCAAAACTAATGTTTAACGGTTTTGACCCTAGGTAACTAGATGGACCTTACGGATGGTGATCAAGCAACGTCGAAGAACCGAACACGTCTTATGAAGCTTCCGCTATTATATGAATCTTTTGTTGCTCTTGTATATGGGTTGTAAACTCTTGTTAAACAATTTTTGAAACGTTTTAACTTAGTCATTAGTTGACTAAGGTTTTAATTACATATGATCTTTGTTAAAGAATGACGTGTATTTAAACTATATTTTGTTTAAATTTAAGGGTAAAATTTTAGGGTGTTACAAGTTGGTAATCAGAGCTCATGGTTGTCAATAAGTGTTCGGTTCAAGCTTGATCGATCGTCCGGTAAGAATTAACTTGTTTTAGTAATAAATTATGCACTATGTATAGAATGAGAAATGAACAATATGCATGAAAAGAGTGTGTAAGCCCACTCGAAAACAAGAAATGAATCGAAACAAGAATGATCAAATCAAGTTACGGACTTGATTGAATAGAAACAAGAATGATCAAATCAAGTTACGGACTTGATTGAATAGAAACAAGAATGATCGAATCAAGCTATGGACTTGATTGAATAGAAACAAGAATGATTAAATCAAGTTATAAACTTGATTAAATCAAAACAAGTAAAGCAGGTATTATAAATGGAATGTTTAACAATCTATGTAAACATTTCAGAAATCGAGATGGCTGATGGAGACAATGATAATGCGGTGCCAAGAGTCACCGAACAAGTGAGGGAAGTGATTGCCGAAGAGGTTGGAAAGGAGATCGAAAACAGTTTGTCGGGCTTTATTGATAAAATCCAAAACACGGTTTTATCAATAGTGGAAGATAGAATCAAGAAACTAGAAGAAGATTCGAATATAGCAAAGGAAAAGCGTGGAGGACGAAAGCCTTGTTCATACAAGGAATTCATGGCTTGTAAGCCACCAACATATAATGGGGAGGTTGACCCAATAGTGTGCCAATGATGGCTAAGTGACATAGAAGGGGTATTCGAGAGAACCCATTGTGACGAAGAAGACTACGTAGCCTTTGGTACGGGTCAACTAAGGAATCAAGCGAAAGATTGGTGGGACAACAAAAAGAAGGAGATTGGAAGTGAAGCGGCTAAGGCCATGACTTGGGAGGAATTTAAGACGCCGTTTCTTAAACACCATAGTCCCAAAGCGGTCATAAACAAGATCAAGGAAGAGTTCATGCAACTCAGACACAAGGGTGAATCCATAGACAAGATCACGGGGATGTTTATGGACAAGATGAAGTTCTGTGACGATTTGATAACGAATGAAGAGCAAAAGGTCTATTATTATCATAACATGCTAAGCGCGGAGTATAGAGAATTCATAACCCCTTCAAAGTATGAGACCCTTACCGAGATTGTCAATGCTGCTCGGGAAAGGGAGATTGAATTGAAGAAGAGTATAGAACGGGGTGAACGAAGGGCACAAGATGTGAATCCAAGCCCTGCCAAGAAAGCAAGAACGAATGAATCAGCAAAGAAATCAGAGGCTAAAGGTAGTACATCAGGTTGCAAGATTTGTGGGAAGAATCATAAGGGCGAATGTCGTTACAAGGATAAGCCTTGTCCCATATGCAAGAAAACGGGACATATGGCTATGTCATGCCCGGAGAAAGTGACGGTTTGTTACAACTGTTATCGAACGGGTCACAAGAAGTCGGAATGCCCAGAACTGGTTGGAAAGAAGGATGGGCAAGAACCGAAGGGTGAAGCCCCGAAAGCAAAGGCAAGATCTTTCCAACTAACTGCTGCAGAAGCGAAAATGGAACCTGACGTGGTCTCAGGTATATTTGCTGTAAATTCAATTCCCGCACACGTGTTATTTGATACGGGTGCGAATAAATCCTTTGTTTCATATGGGTTTATTCGGCATCCTTCATTTATTCTAACAAAATTACCTGTGCCTTTAGAAGTAGAGATAGGTAATAACAAAAGCTTTATTGTTTGTGATGTATGTGAAAATTGTAAACTGAGCATCGATGATGAAGAATATTTGATAAATCTAATCCCGATGTCGATGGGAGAATTCCAAGTAGTCGTGGGGATGGATTGGCTATCTCAATACCATGCAAAGGTCGTGTGTTTTCGCAAAGAGATAAAACTAACATCTCCGAGCGGAAAACACGTCACCATTTATGGCGAAAAACGAGGCAACCCCATAGTATGTTCGATGTTGAAAGCTCACAAGCTCATGAAGCGAGGATGCAAGGCATTCATAATTTATGCAAATGAGACCGAGAAAGAATCACGGAAGATAGGAGATGTACCAGTAGTACGAGATTATGAAGATGTTTTTCCGGAAGATTTACCGGGGATACCGCCTGAACGGGAAGTAGAGTTCGGGATCGAATTGATTCCGGGCGCGAAACCGGTGGCAAAAGCCCCGTACCGACTTGCACCGTCGGAATTACAAGAGCTAATGTCCCAAATTCAAGATTTGCTTGACAAGGGATTTATAAGGCCGAGTGTGTCTCCTTGGGGCGCGCCGGTGTTGTTTGTAAGAAAGAAGGACGGGAGCATGCGCATGTGTATCGATTATCGGGAGTTAAACAAACTCACGGTAAAGAACCGATACCCGCTTCCGAGGATAGATGACTTATTTGATCAACTACAAGGCGCGAGTTGGTTTTCAAAAATTGACCTTAGGTCGGGGTATCACCAACTAAAGGTCAAAGAAGAAGATGTGCCGAAGACGGCTTTTCGCACAAGATACGGGCGTTACGAATTTCTTGTGATGTCATTTGGGCTGACAAATGCGCCCGCGGCTTTCATGGACCTCATGAACCGGGTTTGCAAGCCAATGTTAGATAAGTCGGTCATCGTGTTTATCGATGATATCTTGGTGTACTCGAAAAGTGAAGCTGAACACGCCCATCATTTACAAGAAGTGTTAGTGACACTGAGGCGGGAGAAGTTATATGCAAAATTCTCTAAATGTGCCTTTTGGTTACGAGAGGTTCAATTTTTAGGTCATGTCATAAATGCCGACGGAGTATTGGTGGATCCGTCAAAGATAGAAGCAGTGTCAAAATGGAATTCCCCGAAGAACCCTTCTGAAATTAGAAGCTTTTTGGGGCTTGCTGGATATTATAGGAGATTCATTCAAGATTTCTCCAAGATCGCATCGCCGCTAACAAAGCTAACCCAAAAGAAAGCGAAGTTTGTTTGGGGAGTCGATCAAGAAAAAGCGTTTCGGACGCTAAAAGAAAGGTTAACTCAAGCTCCGGTACTGACATTGCCGGACGGAGTTGAAGACATGGTGGTTTATTCGGATGCTTCATTATCGGGGCTCGGTTGCGTGTTGATGCAACGGGGCAAGGTAATAGCCTATGCCTCGAGATAATTGAAAATACACGAGAAGAAATACCCCACGCACGATCTTGAGCTGGCAGCGGTAGTGTTTGCATTAAAAATATGGAGGCATTATTTGTATGGAGTAAAATGCACCATATTCACCGACCACACGAGCTTAAAATACTTCTTCGATCAGAAGGAGTTAAATATGCGACAAAGGCGATGGTTGGAAACGGTGAAAGACTATGATTGTGAGATACATTATCACCCCGGAAAGGCAAATGTGGTAGCGGACGCCCTAAGCCGAAAAGCGGACTATGTCCCAATACGAGTGAGATCGATGCAACTCGTGGTAACCTCGGGTAT
The DNA here is from genome assembly GCA_030545235.1 of Helianthus tuberosus. NCBI lineage: Eukaryota > Viridiplantae > Streptophyta > Magnoliopsida > Asterales > Asteraceae > Helianthus > Helianthus tuberosus. The sequence continues at coordinate 28,283,446 of CM060432.1, forward strand.
ACTTGAACGTATTCGAGAGGCGCAATTAGAAGCAGTAAAAGAAGAGAATTGGAAGAAGGAAAGAATAATTGGTCAGTTGAAAGACTTGTCGGATGGGAATCTGGGGTTAAAGACTCGATCCGGAAGGATATGGGTCCCACACACCTGTGGAGTAAAGGCGCTTCTACTTGATGAAGCTCATAAATCCCGTTATTCAGTTCATCCGGGTGCAACCAAGATGTACAATGATTTGAAACAAAATTATTGGTGGCCCGGAATGAAGAGGGACGTGGCGAAATATGTGGAAAAATGCTTGACATGTTTACAAGTCAAGGCGGAGCACCAGAAACCATACGGTAAGCTCCTACCGTTAGAAATTCCGGTTTGGAAATGGGAACATATTACAATGGACCTGTTAACCAAGCTGCCTAAGACGAATCGTGGTTTTGACGCCGTATGGGTAGTGGTGGATAGATTGACGAAAAGTGCTCACTTCATTCCGATTCGTGAGACATACACGTCAGAAAAGATGTCAGAAGTCTATACCAATGAAATCATAGCACGTCATGGAGTGCCGGTGTCCATCGTGTCCGATAGGGATACCCGGTTTACTTCAAATTTCTGGCGTGATTTCCAAGAACAAATGGGGACCAAATTGTTCATAAGCACTGCGTACCATCCTCAAACGGATGGACAAAGTGAAAGAACGATACAAATATTGGGAGACATGCTACGGGCATGTATAATCGACTTTGGAGGCAGTTGGGATGTTCACCTACCGTTAGTCGAGTTTTCGTATAACAACAGTTACCAATCTAGTATTAAAATGGCACCATACAAACTGCTTTACGGTAGGAAATGTCGAACCCCGGTTTGTTGGGGTGAAGTGGGTCCACGTGAACTCGCCCATCAAGACATAGTCCGAGCCACGAACGAAAAGATCGATAAAGTTCGGGCACACTTGAAAGCGGCTCAAGACAGGCAAAAGGCGTACGTTGATAAAAGGAAAAGACCAATTGAATTTCAAGTAGGTGACATGGTCATGCTAAAAGTGTCCCCATGGAAAGGTGTTATTAGATTTAGAAAGAAGGGGAAGTTAAGCCCAAGGTTTATCGGGCCATTTAAAATTATCAGAAGAGTTGGCAAGGTAGCTTACCGTCTTGAACTACCGGAGGAGCTGAGTGGGATCCATGGCACGTTTCATGTATCGCAATTAAGAAAGTGCCTAGCAGACGAAACAACATATATCCATTACGACGATATCGAAGTGGATAATAGTCTAAATTATGTGGTGAGACCGGTTGAAATTTTAGACAGAAAGGTCAAACGTTTACGAAATAAACAAATTGACCAAGTCAAAGTCAAATGGGAGCATAGGAAAGGTTCGGACACTACATGGGAGTCCGAAGAGGAGATGCGACGTCTTCATCCTACACTATTTGGTACGTACCTTGGTTTCGGGGACGAAACCCTTTTTAAGAGGGGTGGACTTGTAACACCCCGAAAAATATAAGACATTATATCGGAATTATAAAACATAAATAAATGGGAGTTTACTAACTAAGAATTTTAACCTAGTTAGTTAACTAGTCTAGAAATAGCTTATAGAGTGATTAAAAGCTATCAAACTATATCTTGAACAAAATAGAGGGACCATAGTTGTTAACTCTAAAACTTAATTAAAATGGGACAAATAAAATAAACCAAACACCCCAAACATGGGTGTTGGTCGACCAGAAAGAGGCAGGGGGCGACACCCCCAATCCAAGAACCCTAAATCTCACAAAACTCTTAAATTGAAGATGAAATTCTAATCCAAAACGAAATCCGAGTTTAGATTATCGATCCACATCACAAGAGGATCATAAGGCAAAGAGTCCGGATCATCAAGCGGACAAGCCGAAGGGAATTCACGGGGGAAAGGCGTGCTCTAAAGGTACGAATTTATTATTTCGTTGCATCATAAATTAATTAATAGTTTTATGTTGTATCTTCGAAAACATGGTGAACAAGATAGTTCAATATAACACGGAAGGGACCTTTGTCTTAATCAAGTGAGACGGGTCAAAACAATTGTTAGAAATTCGATGTACGTATTACATTGTTGATGATTAACTCTTGGTATCTAAACGGGTCAATTAATCGAGTGAAACATAATTTATACTCCGGAATATGACGGACTATACTATGATTATTAGTTAATATCTGTCACATCATTAGAAATATTAGAATTGATGTAATGGGTCGATTTGATGTAATTTACAAGATTTGGGATGAATGAGATGAACCAAAAAAAATCAAGACATTTGATTTCCAGGTTCCACCGTAAATTACGGTAGTACCGTAATTTACGGTGAGGGTCAAACTTGTTTACGGCGAAGGTCTACTGATTTACGGTGACCAAATAGTTCCAGGTCTCACCGTAAATTACGGTGATACCGTAATTTACGGTGGACTTTATATTTTTTTTATTATTTGCTTTCCAAAGTTTAAATGTTAGATCTTGTGTTTAAAATGTTATATAATGATGTCAAAACTAATGTTTAACGGTTTTGACCCTAGGTAACTAGATGGACCTTACGGATGGTGATCAAGCAACGTCGAAGAACCGAACACGTCTTATGAAGCTTCCGCTATTATATGAATCTTTTGTAGCTCTTGTATATGGGTTGTAAACTCTTGTTAAACAATTTTTGAAACGTTTTAACTTAGTCATTAGTTGACTAAGGTTTTAATTACATATGATCTTTGTTAAAGAATGACGTGTATTTAAACTATATTTTGTTTAAATTTAAGGGTAAAATTTTAGGGTGTTACAAGATCCATCTTTCTTCTTCACAAAAAGGACAGGAGCTCCCCTAAGGTGAATAATTTGATCGGATGAATCCTTTATCAGATAACTCTTGAAGCTGTTTCGATTATTCTTGCATCTCAGACGGTGCAAGACGATAAGGTGCTTTCGCAATTGGTTTGGCATTGGGTACAAGGTCAATATGAAACTCAACTTGACGAACTGGAGGCAAACCAGGCAGTTCATCAGGAAACACCTCTGGATAATCCCGAACAATCGGAATATCCTGAATACTCTTTCTCTTGCCTTTCTCCTAGGTGACATGTGCCAGGAAACCAACATATCCTTTTTGTAAATAACTTTGGGCCTTCGTACACGACATGAGCTTCAATCCACCAGAAGGTTTCTTGCCACGAACTTCCAGAACATCGCCAGACGAAAGAGGAATGCGAACTATCTTATCGAAACAAATCACCTCAGCATGATGTTTAGCTAACCAATCCATCCCTATGATAATGTCGAAACTCCCAAGTTGCATCGGCGTGAGGTCAATAGGAAAAAAAGTGACTATCAAAGTTAAATTGACAGTCGCAAATAACAGAATTGAGTACAAGAGGTTTACCAAGAGCAACTTTGACAGATAAGGGTTTCCTTCGTTATCTAACCAAGGAATTAAAGTGATTACTCAAATTGTCACTTCGTTTCTTAGAATGAAGCGAGCACTTAGAATTTTTGAGGAATTCATGAGCGATCATATGAACGAGAGAACTACAAATACGGTTCTTTGGTGTAGGTATCGTAGAGGTATGCAATACACACATGCAACTATATTTGTACATTAGAATTGCAAATAAAGATTTATTTATAAACAAAATCGATTGTTTCCGAGTTCAAAGGAAAACACTAGAAACATAAACATAAGATTCGGATTATTCAAAGCAGCAGCTTCTTCTAATCGGCCAAATGCTCATCCGTGGGTCGGATTTGCATTGAAAATCTTTGGGTATCTGTCCCTGACATAACCCGTCTCGCCATAGGTGTAGCAAATACCAGGAGGAAAATGAGCCTGTGCTGGATCTGCTTGAAATTGAACGGGGTTCTGAAAAGCTTGGTTTAGCACAGTGACTGAACGACAGTCTCGTGCCAAATGACCAATGAGTCCACAGTTGAAACATTTCCGACATTTGACACTGGCATAGTGGTGGAGGTTACACTGATTGCACAAAGGAGCAGTTCCTAAGTACGGCTTCTTGGCTGGTGGTGCTGCCACCTGGCTAGGTTTTGCTTCATTTGGTGTAACGGCTACGGGACCCTTTGGAGCTTTACGCTTCTTTGACTTTTTCGAAGGCTCGGCTTTTGCTTCTTTCGATGATTCTTGGGTGGCTTCATTATTGAGACGAGACATGGCGATACCTAAATCCACAGTCTTCAGGATTACTTCGCCTATTCGTTGGGCAAATTTGGCGGTTTGCTCGGACATTTGAGTGTCGTTGCGATGAAGAGACATTCTAGAGGAAATGAAAGACATAGGAGAACACAAATGAAATGTTATCGGATAATTAAAACAGAACGACAATGCATAGAAATTGCGATCATTTGTTTGTTAACTAAGGCAAACAAATGAGACGGTGATTAATCAAAGTAAACGGGTCATATTAATGTATCGCTGAAGACATGCTCGCCTATAAGTGAACACTCACCCCAAGAGTTCCCAAGTAAGAGTGACTGGTCTGATAGTGCGGATTTGTACGAAGACTCTAGCCTTAGACAGAAAACTTAGAGTAAAGGCATTCACTCTTCCAGTTTGCACGTGTTTACATTATAAGACCCAAACTTTGACGAGATTTTGAAAACTTAAAGGGTTCAAAACCTTAAAATAGAGGTTTCAAAACCTAGTAATCAATCATCCTAGAACAGATGATTGGTTTTCAAGCCGGATTCGAATTTTGTGTTCTCATTGTGGTTATCACCTAAGGATAGGTGACGGTATTGTTTTATGACTAAACGCAAGTAAACTCGCGTTAGGGTCCTAGGAAGGTTATAGACTAGGTCAAAGCATTACTAATAACCTAATTCCCTATAACCATGAGCGCTGATACCAAATTTTCTGTCACATCCCGACCGCGTAAAACAACAAATCGCGGCGGAATCATCGGGGTGTGTTGTAACAGAATCATTGTTTCAAAACACACAGAAGTTTGAAGTTTCGTTTTATTTAAACATTAAATATTTACATCGTCTGTAAATCTAAATAAACAAGTTAAACATAGTCTATCATTGTTATTAGGTCACTAAGGCCTCGTCCAGTCCTATGTGAGCATGCATCCTAGCAATCAACATCATTCAACAACACCTGAAACATATGTGAAAACAAAGTCAGCAAAGAAATGCTGGCGAGTACATAGGTTTTTGAGAGTGTCGGATTCATGGCTAGTTTACATGTTGTAATACTTAATTAAAAACCTTGTTTTGAAAAGTGTAGTATTGCGACATAATTAACCAACTCAAATCAAGTTGGTTATAATTTATAAAATCTCGTAGCCATGATTCTTAACTCGAAAACATTTTGTTTTAGAAAACCAATTTGTAAAACATCTCGTATTAAATTGTTAATAAAACTCGTTAATAAAACTCGTATGGTTTATATCATTTCGAAAACCTCGTTTGTGTGACATCGTTTCAAAATCGTTTACCCAAGTGAAGTAAATAACGCCACGATATGTAATACGATGAACACACTTATATATAGGAAGTACCAGCGGCGTATCCACCATGCTTTCATCACATTACACCCGTCCCGTTATCTAAACACTAACCAAAAACCAATCGTTTACCCAAATCGTTTAATTCGTTAAAAATCGCTTTAGTCTTTTAAATCATTCTCGTCTTAAATCGTGAAAACTACTTTTGATTGTCTCGCTAATAACATCCAAACCGTCGTGACCCGACTATCTCGCCTATCGCTTCTCGCATTAATAGACCACCAAAGGGTAAATTAACAATCACAGATTCAGTCGTTACCCACCTAACCCACACATAACCATGGGTGCAGTCTGATAACGGGATTTGTCAGATCCTATGGTACCATAACCTAATACTGGTCGGTTCGGCCAAAACTAATGGATATTATTCGTTATGTAAATACAACCAACAAGTTTGTTTACTATATCGAAATCGTTATTAATTTAATATTAAACCATTTTAATCGTTTTTGAAACCATTGTTATAATATCAAAAATTGTTTTGATAACCATCATTAAAACCTTGAAAACATTTAGCACATATGAATCACCCCAAAACAATTGAAAACAGTAAAATAGGGGAACTATATACTCACCTGAGAATGCTTAGAGGTCTTGAACAACAACCAAGCAAAGCTAGAGGGAGCACAGAATCAATCGGCAACCTAATAACTATATAAATAACCCGGACCTAAGTCGGAAGATCGGATAGGATGAGGTTTTGTAAACCAAATGAGTATTGGAACTCATATGACATGGTTTAACAAAGTCTACATTCTAAATCGAAACCTAACCTAAGTGCTTTCGACCCATTGTGACCCATTAAGGTAGCTTAAGCTACTTTAACGTGTCATTCGCGCAAAAGCGCGTTCGAGATGTCTAACTAGTCCTATGACAAGTATTATATGCCTAAACATGTTGCATAATCGATTAAGTGACAAAAGTTTATGTTACATATGCTTAATTACCAATTATGCATGAAAAGGGCATTTTGGTCATTTACCTAAGACATATAAACTACTTATCATACAACTAATTAAACGTAAGTGACCATTAGGTATAACCTCGGAAGGTTATTCCCTATGCAACTATGGTCACTAAACATGCTTGGTCGGATCCTAATGATCGACCAAACGGGTCTAGTTCGAAAGTCTAAGCGGGTGTTTAGTCCGCTTTGACTTACGACTCTACACAAGCACTAAACTAAAAGTGACGAGATAAACATGCTAAAACATGTTTGGTTAAGTTAGAAAACAGGTTTGGTATCAAAACAAACGGTTTTGATACCAAAAAGTAGTTTGGTTACAAAATACGCAAGAATACGCATTTTGGCCGAAACTACGACTCGTCACTACACCAAGATAACGTGGTAATCCGTAGGTATAGTCACTAGGGACTATAACCATCGTGATTAAGCTCACGTTATGAAGTTCAAACGAACTTCGCATTGACCATAAACTGGTCAAGGCAGAAAGTGAAACGCAGTTTGACTTTCAGACTCGAAAAGCAATAAAAGAACGAAAGAATACTTACAAAAGGTCCCCACAAGCTATGATCCGATTTACTCTCAGGTATGAAGCATAAACTTCAACTTAGAGAGCCAAAATCAGATCATTGTGGGTTTTTCAAGTGAAAGGAGATGGGTATATATAGGAAAACTAGAACTGTTAGGATCGTTCATCGTAAAACGAGCTTCGATCCCATCCGTACAAATGTGCCCATGGTTTTGTGAAACCATGGGAGCCCATAGTTTCATTAAAACCATGTGAAAAATGAGGGGAACAGCTGGAATTTAGATTTTTCATTTTGGTCCCTTCCTAAGATAACTATGGCAGAATGACAATTTTGGTCCCTGAACTTCAGAATCTTGCATTTCGGCTCATTTTTGACACGTTTAAGCCCCGTTAACCTCATTTCAAGGCTCTAAAATGATGTTAAAGTATAGGGAACTCAAAACATGCTCAAAAATATCTCGGATCTTGGTTCGTTTGGTCGTACGGTTGCGTTGTTCGGTTAATTACGACGGAAGTCGTAATGAACGCAAAAACGATCCAAATTACGCGACGAATGGAATTTTATCATGCCAATCACTAAAATAAAATATTTTAAAGATTAAATAAAGTTTTGGATGTCTGGATGTACTCAGAACGTAAGATATGCGCGAAAATACAAACTTATGCACTTTTGACACTTTTAGTCCCTGAATGACCAAAAAGTTTATTTTAGCACACCGAACCCCTCAAAGCTTATTTCTAAGCTATTTAAAGGATATTTAGGGTATGTTTAACTTATGTTCATGTTCCGGAATGTTCGTTACAGTACAAATCGGCATACTTTCGCAGTTTGTCGAAATTAGTCCCTGTAAGCGAATAAACTTGATTTCGACACACCAAACCCTCCAAAACTTATTTCTAAGTTATGTAAAGGTTATTTAAGGTATGTTAAGCCTATGTCATTGTCCTGGAGTGTTTGTTGCATTAAACTAGTTATATTTACGCATCAGTGCACGTATAACCTTCCAGAAAGCGATTTAGAGCCCGAAATCGAACAAGAGTTGATATGTGCAAATGATACTCATATTTATACAAATCCCAAGTATGAAACACAACATTTCATTGATTGGGTACTTGTTCAATGGCTGTGGAGGCACAGATGTCATAGTCTCCCCTACTTCAGGAAATTTCGTCCCGAAATTTAATTAGAGGAAACTTGTGAGAGCTCAAAACATGAAGTCGAAAAGATAAAACAACACTGGTTATGGTTATGAACTTCTAGTAACTTTAAATAACATTATGGTTGCAATGTAAGAGGGACACTTATATACAAGTATATGAAGCGCCATTGGTGCTTCCACCGTACCTCCATTACATTGCTCACGTTTCGTTATTGTTGTCACTATCGGTTCTTACACATGATAAATCTTACTGGGGTTCATGTGTACTGAATTTCATAATTATATACGCGTCCATAATTATGTAATTCCTTGCATAGTCCACACAGTGCATTTGATAATGTGTAGGGGAAAACCAAATGAATGAACCTGTGATGAGTGTGACTGGACCACCATAGGGTTCTTTCAGCTGTATCATCACATGCCATTCTTAACCAGATTCTGAATCAATCTTTAACTAGACCACTCAAGGGTCTCTTTTCGAATCATGGAATGGTACTATATAACCCAAGGGTCTTCACTACCACGTAGAAGCCCATTAAGGATTTAAGGTAGTACCTTTTGAATATCCTACTATGAATCCCTCATATGAAGATATGGAAGATTCTATGAGGATTTGAATAACGAAAATCGGATCACAAGGGTCTTAACCCAAGGGTCTCCACGACTATATAGCTGACTTTGTTCAGGCAGCTAAACCTACTACTATCGAGGAAACCTACCAACTCGCCGCTGAAATCAATGATAAGCAAGTTCAAGCTGGAGTTTTCAAAACTACAACCAAGAGTATCCATCAAGCAACTGCCACTCCAGACTCTCAAGCTTCTAAGTCTAGTCGCCGTGATCGCAAGAGGAGAAACAACAGCAAGAACAATGCCGTGGTTACCACACCGTCCAACTCTCAGCCTCAACAGGCTACTGCTCCCAACGCACCGCCGTCCAAGCGTGTGCATGCTGGTACTCACCCTCTGTGCCCTACGTGCACCTACCATCATCCTGTTGGGATTTCTTGTCGTTTCTGTGTTCACTGCAATCTCTATGGACACTTCACATCAAACTGTCTGGCCCTGTAAGGCCCTATAATGGTGTAGGTTTACGCCTATCTTTATCAAACACAAATATAGGCTATTGGGTTTAGCCTTGTAGTGGGTTAGATAGTAATGAAATAAGCCATGTGGGCTAATTAGTGATTTGGGCTTGTTTGGTTAGTAATATTGTGCATGTGGGCCTGGCCCAGTCTGTAACTAGGTCACCCTATGTAACTATAAATAGGGTGAACCTAGTTCATTATTAGGTTAGACATTTTTTGAGAGTTTCTTCTTGTCATCTTCGAATTCTCTGTTGGTGTACCAGACGGTTCTCTAGAAACCGTGTGCACCTTGGTTGTTATAATCGATTGTTTGTTCTTGTTCTTCTACACTTTTCTCAGTATTCCGTGCTTTGATTAGTGTTTGATATCCGATTGTAGTGTTACTGGACTTACAGGCCCTTGCCAGCAAGCTCTTCAAACTCCCGTACCACCACCCGCTCAACCCCGCGCTCCTCAAGTTAATCAAGCCCTTCCTGCACCAGTTGCAAATGCACGTGCTTGCTATGCATGTGGTGATCCTAACCACTTTTCTAATGTCTGACCGAATCGCGTTGTGAAACAAGAGTAGTAACAACAGCAAGCACCGCAGCAGCAACCACCGCAGCAGTAACAACAATAACAGCAGCAGCAACCACAACCACCAGCAGCCCGCGAAAGAACCTTCAATATCAACGTTTGGCAGGCTCAGAATGACAATAACGTTGTCAATGGTACGTTCCTTGTTAAAGGTATTTATTCTTCGTGTTTGTTTGATACTGGAGCCGATAACTGTTTTGTGTCGTTTGAATTCGAAAAGCTCCAGAAACGTAAATGCGCTAATCTCCCAACGACTATCGACATAGAGGTTGCCACCGGAAGAACCGTCATCGTTAGTTCTGTTCTCCGTGATTGTACTCTTGAACTAAACAATCACATTTTTTCGATCGATCTCATTACTATGCAACTTGGTAGTTTTGAAGTCATAGTAGGCATGGATTTTCTTCCCAAGAATCATGCTGAAGTCGTTTGTTTCGAAAAGATGATCCGTTTCTCTCTTTCAAACGGTGATCAATTACGTGTTTATGGCGAAGTATCCTCGAAGGAACTGAAGTTGATGTCCTGTATTCAAGCAAACAAGTATCTCCGCAAGGAATACTTGGCGTTCTTAGCTCACATCGTAGTAGAGGAAGAGGAAAAGAAGCCAATGGAAAAGGTACTTGTGGTTCGTGATTTTTCTAATGTCTTTCCTGACGATTTACCTGGTCTACCCCCTACCCGTAATATCAACTTTCGTATCGACATCATTCCTGGAGCTAACCCAGTCGCTAAAGCTCCTTATCGCCTCGCACCCTCCGAAATGCGTGAACTTTCTAGCCAACTCCAGGAATTACTTGATAAAGGCTTCATACGCCCTAGCACATTTCCATGGGGCGCACCTGTCCTTTTCGTGAAAAAGAAGGATGGATCGTTTCGAATGTGCATCGATTATAGGGAACTCAATAAGCTTACTATCAAGAATCACTACCCTCTACCCCGAATCGACGACCTATTTGATCAACTTCAAGGCGCTACGTATTTCTCTAAGATCGATTTACGTTCTAGTTATCATCAACTGCGAATTCAGGAGGAAGACATTCCTAAAACCGCTTTCCGTACCCGTTATGGTCATTTTGAATTCGTGGTTATGCCCTTTGGTCTCACAAACGCACCCGTAGTCTTCATGGATTTGATGAACCGTGTGTGTCAACCTTTCCTTGATCGCTTCGTTATTGTGCTTATCGACGATGTCCTTTTCTACTCTAAGACGAAAGCTGAACATGCGCAGCATCTTCGTTTAGTTCTCGAACTTCTCCAAGGGAATCGCCTCTACGCCAAGTTCTCTAAGTGTGAATTTTGGCTTGAGAAGGTTCAATTCCTCGGTCACATTGTTAATGGTCAAGGAATTCATGTCGACCCCGCGTAGATTGAAGCAGTTAAAAGTTGGATTACGCCGAAAACCCCGTCTGAAGTTCGTTCTTTTCTCGGATTGGCAGGTTATTATCGCCGTTTTATTGCTGATTTCTCTAAAATCGTTGTTCCTCTCACCTCTCTAACGCATAAAGACAAGCCTTTCGTTTAGGGAACAGAACAAGAGGATACCTTTTAAACTCTAAATCATATGCTTTGCAATGCTCCCATACTCGCGCTACCCAATGGAAACGACGATTTTGTTGTTTATTGCGATGCCTCTAACTTAGGTCTTGGTTGTGTTCTTATGCAACGAGACAAGGTTATCGCGTACGCATCTCGACAACTCAAGGTCCATGAGAAGAAATACATAACCCATGATCTCGAACTCGGTGCAGTTGTTTTTGCGTTAAAGATATTGCAACACTACCTTTATGGTACCAAGTGTACGGTCTTCACCGACATAAGAGCCTACAACACATCTTGAACCAGAAAGAGCTAAACATGCGCCAACACAGATGGGTTGAACTTCTCAACGACTACGATTGTGAGATGCGCTAACATCCAGACAAAGCAAACGTCGTTGCTGATGCCCTTAGTCGACGAAGCTATGTGTATAGCGGTCACGACATGCAAGCTCAACACGACCTCGAAGCCCTCATTTGTGACGCTCAACACGCTTATTTTACCGAGAACACTTTAAAGGAGGAAAGAATACTTGGAACCGAAAACCAACTAGTGAATAAGCCGGATGGCATTTTTCACTACCTCTATCGCGTTTGGATACCTAGTCGCAATAATCTCCGAGAGATTTTGCTGACTGAAGCCCACAAATCCTGATATTCCATTAATCCCGGTGCCGACAAGATGTACCAGGACCTCCGTGCCAGGTATTGGTGGCCAGGAATGAAGAAGGATATCGCTCTCTATGTTTCGAAGTGCCTAACTTGCTCGAAGGTTAAGGCCAAACATCAACGACCCTCTGGCTTACTCGAACAACCCGAAATCCCGATGTGGAAATGGTTGAGTATAGCTATGGATTTTGTTACGAAACTCCCTCGCACACCTTCTGGTCACAATGGCATTTGGGTTATCGTTGATCGACTTACGAAATCCGCTCACTTCTTACCGATACGAGAAGACTTCAAGGTAGAACGATTAGCACGAATCTATACCGACGAAGTCATTTGTTGACATGGGATACCTTGTGACATCATCTCTGACCGTGATTGTCGATTTACCTCGCGTCTCTGGGAGACATTCAAATCCGCTCTCGGTAGTACTATTAATCTAAGTACCGCATTTCATCCCCAGACCGACGGTCAGACTTATGCATGATTCGCACCCTTGAAGACATTCTTAGTTTGTGCATTATAGATTTTGGTGGTAATTTGGATACGCATTTACCTTTAGTAGAATTATCGTACAATAACAGTTATCATACTAGTATTCAGATGGCACCCTTTGAGGCATTATATGGAAGAAAATGTTGATCGCTTATTGTATGGCATGAGATCGGAGACGCACAAATCACCGGTCCTGAGTTATTACAAGAAACGACTGACAAGATCCTCCAGATACGAGACAATCTCTTGAAAGCTCGAAGTCGTCAAAAGAGCTACGCCGACAAACGCCGCAAGCCCCTTGAGTTCGAAGTTGGTGATCACGTACTCCTAAAGGTTTCACCTTGAGAGGGAGTGATCCAGTTTGGCAAGAAAGGAAAGCTAGTGCCACGATACGTGGGCCCCTTTAAGATTCTGGAAAGAATTGGTAAAGTGGCCTACCGACTCGAATTACCGGAAGAACTCAACAACGTACATCCGACCTTCCACGTCTCAAACCTCAAGAAGTGTCTAGCTGAAGAAAATCTTCACGTGCCTCTCGAAGATTTGAAAATAAACGAAACTCTACACTTTGTGGAAAAGCCAGTAGAAATCATGGATTGAGAGACCAAGAAACTTCGACGCTCTCGCATTCCCATAGTGAAGAGTTCCCTGGGAAGGAAAACGCGGCGCCGAGTTCACTTAGGAACTCAAAAGTGATATGAAAGCTAAATATCCGCAACTCTTTGTTACGCCTGCACCTTAATTTCGGGAAGAAATTCCTTAAAGTAAGGGAGGCTGCAACAACCCGATTTTTCGGATCGTTATTTGTCACCGTTGTTTCATTCGTAACCGCTTGTATACCTGAGATTTCGATTATCACAATGGGTTAAACTATGTTTTAAGCACATTTCATTACGAAACGCTTATTACAACACTTATTCAAAACACAGTTATCACATTTAAATGCTACTTACAACGCTTAGTATTTGAACGCATTTTATCGCATGTTACATCGCTTGTTAGACTAAACGCTATTGCAACACAAACTCAACGTAGACTCGAAACGCGAATTATTTATATTATGTGTTATGTGTGTTATTTGTTTAAATGTTACGTGGTTATCAACGCAACGCTTATACGCCCAAACGCTCACTCGCAACGGGATTAAACGCAATGCAACGCTTAACAAACGAAACGAAGTAAAAAAACTAACTCGCGCGCACATAGCCGATCGAATGGCGTACCGTTCGAATGGGCATCCGACCGGATAACCATCCGCTCGGATGACCATCCGATCGAGTGGCCATCCCACCGAACACCACTTCGTGCACCAACTTAAACCCACGCACCCCCCTATAAATACCGCCGTACACTCTCCTTTCTCTGATTTAACACCTCCATCCGATCACACACACTCAAGTCGCTCTCACGCACTTTTAATCATGATTCAAGGCTATTTCGTATGTATTTCTCCTCAAATCTTGTACAATCTTCATCTCTAATCTCTTCTACACCATCTTCGTCATCAAAATCACACACAAACATAAGCTTTCTCACTGAAATCACTGATTTGGACCTCTTAAAGGTGTTCTCCACTCGTGTTGCTTATGCAATCTGTTGTGGAACATCATTTAATCAAGAATCGATTCCAGATCTAAAGGATTTCACACATTTTCAACCAAGTTTTGAAAGATTTCAACACTTCCATCTATTTTCAACTTTTCTTCAAACTTTCACGCTAAACCGATGGAATCTGGACTCATTCAAACTCTCTACTTGTTTCTTAGTCAACATCCGGTTTGAAAACGGATTGCCACTGGAGAGATGGACCGACTAACGGGTCAAACATGAAATTTCACCGAGAATAGTCGTCTGTCCGAAGGGGTGGTTCCCATCTGACTGAATGAACTAAATCCGGTATGTTTTCGTTGTTTGACACGTCGTCACGCCGTCTCCGTTAACGCAAAACTTGTTACTTAGAAAATTTTATCAAACTTTAAACAACAGGCCATCTGATCGAATGGCCATCTGTTCGGATGACCATCCGACCGGATGGCCCGTCCCATTTATAAAAACGTCTAAACATTGACTTTTAACGAAACTTTGAATTTTCAATGTTTTACAAACACCACACACGCTAATTCGAATGGCCATCCATTCGAATGGTCATCCACCCGGATGACCATCCCGTCCGGATGACCCTCCGCTCGGATGGGCATACCCATTCGCTCAGATCACCTTTCAAACACTTAACTCTCCGACATTCTATTTACACGTTGTTCAATGACTTATGCTTCTGTACACAGGCTAACTCAACGCGCCCCCTTCAATCCAATCAAGGCTGTGTTTACTAGTTAAACATGCACTGTGAGTATACTCGAACCCTTTTTCGCTTAACGCACTTTTGGGTGTTACATACGTTCTCTATCAAAACACAACGCACACAATACTAAACGCTTTACAAACGCTAACCGCTCTCGCATGTTATACGTGATTCGATGAATACTTGTATGCTATGTTTACACAGTGATTACTGCTCGCCACCCTTACCAACGATAGTACTATAGTTTGGATTCAGCACCTGTTTATTCTTGGGTTGTTAAGGTTATTACTTTACGTGTTCACAGTGGTGGACATGTGTCGCGCATTCTACAACTCGCAGTCATGTTGGTATTGCTCGTATCATTGTCGATAACTTATTTGATTCACATCTCTACGTGTTACATGCTGGTTATGCGTAAACGCTTTCTATACTATTATACTACGCAAACTTGTGTACTCACCTTTACATTTTATGTATTGACTTTATTTTAACGTATGTGACAGGTTGATAGGATGCTATGCTGTGACGAATCAAGTTAGGAAGTCTAGAAACCCACAATAAATATGAGTTGTCGGAATAGACTTGTTTTTTAGACTTATTATCTATAATGACTGTTTTTGCCTTATCTGTTAGTAGCATGGGATATTAACATTAAAGATATTGTCATTTAATAGTTGTTGTGGATTCTCTTGAACAATCTATTTCGCTCAGTGCCACGCCCCAATGATTCTGACATCGGTTGGGGTGTGACATGTGTTATCTGTTAATCGGCGACAAGTCTTGATGATTGTCAGAAGAAGAACGATGGCAGCATACCACTCTCTTCGGCTATGAAATTGACGATTGAAAAGGGATCCTTCAATATCTACCTCAGGTAATCTTCTTTAAAGTTGTGCTTTCAGCCCGATTTTCTCCAGTGTTTTGGTCTGATCTTTTAATTTTTTGGTTTCAGGATTTCATGTATGGATTGTTTAGATTTCAAATGAAAACAAAGTAGTTATTTCAAGGGGGTTTTCTTTATTCGTTTTGAAATTAATTCGACCTGATCAATGTGTATATTGATTGTTTTTGATGGGTTAATTGCCAATTAGGGTTATGTTATTTTTGGCTATTGATGTTGAGATCAAGCTTTTCTATATGCAATGGATGAGCAATACAAGCCATTGAAAGAATTTGGTGCCTGGGATTTTGTAGTAGCAAGCCTGGTTATAGATAAGAAGATGAAAGAACTATTTGCTATCAAATACAATGAATGAGGGAAACATGTATAATCATTATTTTCTGAATTGTGAGAAGAAATAACCTTCAATAGCGATTTTGAAACCCATCAAATTTCTTTATCATTATATGTGGTTTACTTCACTTTCTAAAAGAAATCATTATTTTTCTTTTTTAGTGAGTAAATATATGTTATAATTTAGGGATTATGTCGAGTATGATTTCCTTGGAAAGACAATTCTCCTGAAACTGTTTGTTAATCTCGAGTGGCGATTTGAAATGTTTACTTATGAATAGATCGATAAATGTTGTATGTTATTTCAAATGGGTAACAAAATTAGTTTTTGCAAATGTTTTATATATGCTTTGTGTCTGAATTTCATAACTTTTGTGGCTTTTTTGAATCTTATAGTAGTATCTGTGGATTAACTTTATTGTTAATCCGTGTTATCCTTTGCCGTTAATTATTCACATGATTCTTACCATGCGTCTGAAAATTTTTCTGGAGTTCCTAAAGGCTTTCTACATTCTCCCGTTCACATGGATTTGGGAAGCCTGATATCTGGGATTAACATGAGGATGGAATATGGAAACCACCAAAGATACCATATCCGGCATACAAAGGTACGAGTTTGGTGTGGAAAATGATACAATGAAACTAATTTTGTGATAGTTTTGTTCTGTGACAGTTGTACTGCAAAACATTTTGTCGTTACTCTGATGTGCGAATTCATGTTGTGGAAGTTATTGCAAATTTGGCGAGTGAAGGTATGCATATGTTTAATGTGGTGTTTTGTTGATGGTTCTCTAACTGACTGTGTTGCTAAATAATCAGAATCAGATAACAAACTGTAAATAACCATGGAAGATACAGGTTATGATGGTCTCTAATTCTTAAAACTTTAAAATTCTATTATCGTAATTTGAATGTGTTTTATAAAGAATCGATAGATGAACTGAATAAACACGATGTTTTTGTAATAAAAAGTTGTATTTTTTTTTTTTTTTGTGAAATGGGGATAAAAGTCTCATAATTTGCTTACAGTTAATGGGTAGGTAAAATCTATAATGCGATTTACATAGGGGTGTTGGTGTCTTGGGGATAGATATTGCAAAAGATAAAGGTCATTCCGACAATTAACTTGTGAAATGGGTTTGGTTTGACACGAGTAAGTTATTAGTATTGACTGTTGTCGGTCTTCCTTTACAACTTGTGATATATGCTTCGTTATCTTCACTTTGCTTGTGAATTTATTGTAGGTGGCTGCTTTTAGGGGTGAGCAAACTGGTCGGAACCACTAGAATTGGATCAAACTAACCCAGAACTGAGAACCGAATGGGGTGTATTTCAAGAACCGGAACCGAACCTTATAATACATAAACGGGTCAGGTTTTTAAACGGTTTCAAGTTTCAGTTCCAATGGTTTTCACGGAACCTTCCAACAATGATTTGGGCTTCATACATACAACAGTTTTTCAAAGTTTTGTTTTTGGACCCAATCACTCTTGAAAATCTGTATTTTTTTACTTCATTTGTTGGAAGGTGCATGATGTGTGTAAAATGCAATATATAAATTACATCAAATGAGGCATAAAACTAACATTTTTTTAGTACTAATGTTGGAAAAAGTGTGCTTTTGTCTTCCTTTTGTATTTTCAGGAACAATTGAGCTTAAATGAACAAAAGGAACAAATATGCAGCAAAATCTAACATAAATACAAAGAAAAGGAATTAACGTGGCATGCCCGACCCCTCGCCAGCATCTTCCCAAGCATAAACAAGAGAACAGAAGGCTGACCATGGCCCCGTCCCCAGCGAACATGAAAATCTTTTTGGATTTTTGTAAAGAAATGAAATGCAATAAAGAAATATTTACATACAATATTTTTGTGAGTTTGTGTAAGAGGATCATATCAGTTTTTGAGACAAATCACCAACACCGTTAAGCTTTAATCATTTTAAGTTCTAAACGATTCACTTAGATTGTCAGTATACTGATCTACTTAAATTCTCACACAAAGTTCAATTGTTTCGAGATACGAGATTAATGTCTTAAGCACTTAAACTTAATCGCGTGTCCCACCTCAGAATATACTCCCGTATCCAGATCCCAATATTCAGTCTTACAGGTGAGTATACCACAGATGATATCTGTAAGGGGTTAAATTGCGAAGAACCGTGAGAGCTCAGGTCAGAACTTCCGTTCAGCAGAGAGATGACGGCTCGACTTTAGGTGGGTCCCCTTTAGAGGATCTTTTTTTTACAGCAACAATGATTATCAATTTTATTGTATCATCATTTTTGCTGAGGGCAGCGCTATATTTCAAGAAAGCAGTAAAGTATTCTCCGGAGACTAGGCCATTGCTTCCGCATTATCAGAAGTCCCGGGATAATACCCCAGATATCACTAAGTATAAAGACCTAGTATCTCAGAAAAAGGGACCTCTCAAACAAGATTTCGGGGGTTACCCATATATCCGAGAGATGTTACCCACGATATAAGCAAGTTTGAATTTAGGTTTATATCTCGTCACAATCTACTAAATGTGCAAAAACCTACTGGCATATCATCAGTGAGACCGTTTATCACTATTTAACTTTCCATTTCTTTAGCATGCTGTGATAGTCCACTGATGTACTATCATTTCCTCTTTTATACAACAAAACTCATTTTTGAATTTTATCATGTTTTTGTCTTTTTCAAATTTTCTAATGTTTTTGGATTTTCTGAAAATTTTTACTCCCCCTAAAATGCAAACACATTCAAGGAAATTTGAAAACAAACTGTACAATAAAGCAACAAATGATATCAAATCACTTCAAATCGCCATCCTCTTGGCATAAACAATTAGAACTCCCCCTCACAACAAACTATTTTCCCATTGTGATTTCAAAACACTTAAGTTTGTTTTAATCAAATGGTTTTTCCGAAAAATTAGTTTTGTTGATTTTCAAACCACTTGTAGGTTAGGGGATAAAATCATCATTTTGTTCTCCAAACTACCACTTGTAAGTATGGTCCAATCAAGTTCAACTTAATGACCTTGATTAACCATTTGAAGATGAAAATCTTCTTCAACCACTTGCAGGTTCACTTATCAACCAAAATCACTTGTACATCAAAGTATAACAATATAAAGATATCACCTGTAATTTTACCAACCAAACCTTTTAAGAATGATGCCGATTCCTGCTCCACTCTTACCAACCTGGGAGCTCCGGCAAGTCAGATTTTCAGTTAGGAAAAACTTTCCCCCAAGCCTGACCAGTCTTGGGAGATTCTGGTACACACCTATCCCACCAACATTTTGATTTGTAAAATTCCTTAGCATCCTTCACTTTCCTGTCAACCATCTTTCCAAAAATATGTTTAACATTTCCATTAAACACCTTTTTAGCATCAAATTCTTTCTTATCAGCAAAGAATTGACCTGATATCTCAAATCTACCTTTTGATTTCAAATTATCTTTCGACAATGGCGGAAAATTTTCCTCGTTCAACTCAGGAACGGAATTATCAACCTTTTTCTCAACACATGACTCCTCTGATTTTATGGAATCAGATTCATTGTCAGAACTTCTTTCAGATTTTACAACCCATTTTTGTTTGTTTAAATCAACTCTTCTTTTGTAAAAACATTTTGAACTTTCACCTTCTTCGGAAATTGAATTTTCAAACACTTTCGATTTCTCAGTTGATTGTTTCTTCTCAAAGACAAATTTTTCTTTCAGTTTTGAGTTAGAAGTAACTCCCTGTTTTGTGTTGTTGGACTGTTGGCAATTCCAAGCAATATGTCCAACTTTTTGGCACTTAAAGCAAGTTCTTCTGTCAACTCTTTGATCAAATTTCTTCACATTCCTCTTTACCTCAGCAAGAAACTCTTGATTTGATTGTTTCCAGAATGGTTTCTTCTGCTCATCTTCAGAACTTCCTCCTGAAACAAATTTTGTTTTTGGTTTATAATTTTTCTCATTTTTATAATTTTCTGAAGAACTAAAACCAAGACCTCTTTTTGAAATTACTGTTATGGTTTGGTTTCTTTTGAGAACCATAACCAGAACTTTAACCCTTTTTCTTGTTCAATCTCTGTTGAACTCTTGAAGTGTACTTTTTAGGTTTTTCATGAAGATTTAAATCTTTTATTTCAGAAATATTAATTTCTGTTAATTTGAAAACCTGTTTGATCATTTCAGTTTTGACACTTCTTATTGGAAATTCCTCATCGGAATATAATTTGTCTGAATCATTCAAAGTATAAGCCACTTTGATTGGTTCGTCACTCAAATTAGATTTTGATAACAGGAATTCTTTATTGTAAACCCTTTTAACCGGTGAACTCGGACTCTTTTCTGACGAACTCGAACTTTCAGATTTAGACTCCGGTTTTGAGTCTTCATCCATATCCAACACCTGATCGACCACTTTCTTTAATAACTCAGATTCATGATCAGTGTCAGACGCTGTGAATGTGACATCAATGTTATCTGGTAACTCATCAATGGTTTCAGACTTTAACTTGATGTTAAGAGCCTTATTTAACCGTTCCTCATTTGGCTTTCTGGGAGAATAACTTTCATGGATCGGGGGCGGACATCTGTTATACTTGACACTTTGTTTCTTACCAGTATCAGTATCTTCAGTCTTTTTCTCCATGAATGGTTCAATACCTGCAACAGTAGGATAAACACGATCAATCAAATAATCACAAGTAGTGTAACTCAACAGTAATCGTTTAATCCTTTCACTCTCAATCTTCTCAAGTTCCACTTCTTTCTTCAACTTAGCACAATCTTCGATGTACTCATTGATGACGCTCTGCTTTGTCATTAATGTTGCACTCATTTTTTCCATTGCATTTTCGATTTCTGAATTCGTTCTTTTCAGACTATCAACTGTTTTGTTCAACACATCATACAATTCCTTCACATACTTCACATCAGACAACAAATCTTCTTTTATCTTTTCCAAATCAGCAATCTTCTCGTCTTTCTCCTCACAAACTTGGCAAGATTCTAAACACTTCAAACATGGTTTTTCAACTTCAACCACTTTTTCAATTATCTTCTCAACTTCGACAATCTTTTCAATCTCAACCATCTTTTCAACTTCAACAAGTTTCTCAACTTCGATTATTTTTTCGACTTCAACTATTTTCTCTACCACTTTTTCTTCTTCAACGATTTTCTCTATAATCTTTTCAACCACTGGTTCTTCAGATTCTATTTCAGCTTTCTGTCCCTCAGTTTCCTTTGTTGAACTTTCTTCAACTTCTGCTTTCTCAGCTTCTATTTTTGTTTTATCTTCTGCAGCTTTTCTTGTTTCTGTTTCTTCCCATTCTCTTTCCAATTCATGCGCTTCAATTTTCTAAATAAACTGTGCCAAATTCATATTCTCAGACTTCCTCATGTGTTTTACAATCATCAAATAATTTTCCCATTTCTGTTGCGGTAATGCATCAGCAAGTTTATCCACCCATTCCTCATCATCTTTCTTTATATCCAATCTCCCCATTTCCAAAACCAGGTGACAATATCTGTCAATAGTCTGCTTCGTTGTTTCGTGATCGAAAGCTACAAACATATCAAATAATTTCTTCAGCAACGCCTTTCTGTTCTTGATCATATCTGCACTTCCT
This sequence comes from Helianthus tuberosus, assembly GCA_030545235.1. Lineage (NCBI taxonomy): Eukaryota > Viridiplantae > Streptophyta > Magnoliopsida > Asterales > Asteraceae > Helianthus > Helianthus tuberosus. The sequence continues at coordinate 28,305,147 of CM060432.1, forward strand.
TTAAACTTTTGAATCAATGCATTCCAAATCGATCTAGCAGTACCCTCATGCTGAAGTAAAACAAAGACGTCTTCTTTAATTGCCTGTTGAAGAATACTGATCATCATTTTCTCACTTGTATATTTCAACTTATCAATCTCTGTAAAGTCACTAAAACCCTTTTCAAGCCCACGTTCGTTTTTCGGTTTCTCGTAGTCTTTCTCCAACGCACACCATGCATCAAACTTTTAAGCTTGCACCCAGTTCTCAAATCGATTCTGCCATCCTTTAAAATCTTCAATGTACATAAGTTTTGGAGGTTTTTGATGAGTTCCCGTCTCATTTTCACTGTACAATGTTTCAGCAGTTGTAACCGGTGCGACTGGCGTAGCAAACGCATTGTAGAATTCCTCTTCCATGTTTCAAAGTCAAAATTTCACACACACAAACTTTCTTGTTTCAAAAAATACTGGTCTCAAACGAGCTGGATCACCTCGTAAAATACCTACAAGCAAACAAACAAACAAACGATCAGTTTAAACGGACTGAATACGTAACAATGTGTGTTGATGAAATCAATCTAAGCCTCGCGTCGAAGATTTGCGGACTCGTTTCAATATTGTGAATGAATGGGCTTGATCGGATGTGCCAAGTAATATGGGCTTCAAATGGTTTGAACTTTATACTCCAACTTTAAATGGGCCAAAGATTTCGAGATACTATATTGGGCCGATGAACTTCAAGTATGTCCGTTCAATTAAAAGACTGATATATTCTCGTAATCACGTGATGATTTTTCATGATGAATGCACCAACATCACTTGGTGAAGCAAGCATTTAATGTAATACTTTTGATTTTTAATCTTTTTGCACTTTTTATTTGGTTTTGTATTAATGACTTTAATAACTAGTTTCTTATGTTGAAGGTGAAACTTCCTTATCATTTGTCCGTGGTGTCTTGGCATTATTTTACTGTCTATATAAAATAAAAGATTTTCACCATTCATATCTCTACGGTCTATATAGAGATATGTTGGCTACCTGGTCGGGGGTTAAGGGAATGGTTTGGTAAGGTTCTTGCCTTGTTCAGTGTATAGATCCTGCAAGGATCTGGGTCAAGCTTACTAGGACCTCCTTCAATACCCACTTGTATTGGATGGCGGGGGTGTGAATGGCTTGATCCCCTCATATGTAAACTACTATTAATACATTAACCCGGCTACTTGGGATTGTATCCCTATTGACTCAAACCACTTAGCCGAGGGTAACGTAGCCTTCAAAAGAGGGGCCTACCACATTACACATTAATAACTTAATTAATTATCTTTCAATATTCCTACCCTTTGGGATTGTATCCTTGCTGACTCAAACCACTGGCTTGAGGGTAACGTCACCTTCAAAAGAGGGGCCTACTACTATAACTAAGATAATCTCTTAAAAAGTGCAAAAGTGTAGAAATCATCAAAGGTTACATTAAAGGCGAGTCGGATCCAAGTGATTCATCTTGTCTATCTGTTTTTATTTTTATTTTATTTTTCAGCATTTTAGTTTTTTTAGTTTTCATGTTTAAAACCTTTTCTAAAACTTTTGATTTGATTAGACGTTGAGGATAAACCGGTACTAAAAGCTCTTGTGTCCTTGGACGACCTCGGTATCTTACCAACGCTATACTACGCTCACGATGGGTGCACTTGCCCATATGTGTGTTTAGTGTTAGTAGAATATCGTGTTTTATAAATTTAAAACTTGACTAATGTGTTAAAAAGGGCTTAAAATATAAACAAAAACATAACACACTCGACACGCATCAAGTTTTTGGCGCCGTTGGTGGGGACACAAGCATTTTAAGAAAGTTAGGAATCAACAGCCTAATCGTTTTTCTTATTTTTCTATTTTTTTTGGATTTTTTCTAAATTTTTCAGCTTCTGCAGAGCTCAGCACGGGGCCGTGCCCGCTGAACATGCCCCCGTGCCCAATCTTTGGTACTGGCAATCCTGTTTTAAGTCAGACAGTAGCTGAACACGGGGCCGTGCCCACTAAACACGCCCCCGTGCCCAAGCTTCAGATACTGAAAACAGAACCGTAAGATCCCGACGATTGGTAATTTCTGATACAAACATGAGTGATACTTTCACTCCTCTTATGGTGTGTGGTGTCAAATATGTGGCGGATCTCATGAAGATTTAAAATGTTATTTTTTAAATTACACTCCCCACTATATAGACCCATCGTTTTCCTGTAGCTTTAAGATGGGCGAAAGTAAAAGCAATCCCTATCTCTCCCTCGAATGCTCTCAATCATCTCTTATAAATGAAATGATTCTTGAAGAATAATTTCAAATGGAAGAAGTAATTCTCCAATTGATAAAAGAACTTGAAATGGAAATAACTAATTCATCTCAAGACGACGATCAAGGAGAGTTATTGAGATCGCATTCGGAATATAACAACATCGTTGCTCCCGAAAGCACCTCCAACTCTTGTGAGGACTTGAGCGATAGTCGTCCCTGTGTCGATTGTGCCATGAAGGACTCCCCATCGGTTTCCACCGATGCATACATAGACCTGAGCGATTCGACATACACCTTCTTTAACGAGAGCTCGGATAAGGGAAATAAAGGTTGGTCTTGCCCACCGATATTTAGCTTAGGATTCACCCTTTCCGATAACCTCTTGCATTCTTGTCTAAAACTAGGGCAATTAAGGTACCTCAGGCACTTCAGTGTTGTTCCATCCAGTAAGGAACCACCCGATCCGGATAAATTCCTTAAAATAAGACATAACTTCATAAAAATCTCTAGCCACGGGGCTGTGTCCAGGTCAACACGCCCCCGTGTCCGCCTGAAGATTCTCGTCTGATTTTAGGTCAGAATACGGACAAAAAAGTGTCAGAATCTTGTCTGCACACGGGGCCGTGTCCAGCCGACACAGGGCCGTGTCCAGCATGCTGTCATTTTCTATAAATGCAGCAAGATTCCTGCACCCTTGGACCCATTCCAAAGACAATGATCTGGTGGGATCTTCACATATACCCTACAAGGTATATTCTAAAGAAGGTTCTTAACAACCATCTTGTCTTTTCTACTTTTGTCTATTGCTTTCTTCTTCATCTTCTCCTCACAACCTCCATTAAAACTTGAAATCTCCATGTTTTCAAGCTTTATTGTGATATTTGTTAGGTTTTTATTCAAGGAATCTTATGAAGAATAAGTTTTATAACACTGTTTTAAGTTATTTCTGCTTAAAAATGTTTCAAAAGTCAGAAAAACAATTTAAAACTTTAAGATTCCTTGTTTCAAAAACCTGCAGATAGGTAGCCACGGGGCCGTGCTCAGCGAGCACGGGGCCGTGGCCGGAGTACTGTTTCATTCATTTGAAATTTTTCGGCTTGTTTTCCTAGAATGTCGAGCAGGAATAGCGGAACATCATCAGCACACTCATGGAACGACCGACGAGGAAGAAGATCATCAGTGGAATACTCTCTAGTCAACTACGTTTATGCCTTGAGAGAGGCCTTTGATGAGATGACAGGAGTAGAGGAAGCCTTGGTTGACCGTATAAATCACTTAACAGTGGGATTAGAGGGGTGCCTTCGAGAAGTCAACCTTTTGCATCAAAGGTTGAATATTCTTGCTTCTCCTCCTATGGTGCCAATCATTTCACAAAGGGAGTGGAATGTTGTACCGGAAGTAATTTTTCCGGCCGAGTAGTATGTCATACCCCCGGAACCCCCTCTCGACATATTACACGGGGTCCCAGTAGCCGTCGCACCTCCTCCATAAGACATTGAGGAGAATGAGCCAGCCTTCTTTCTCCTTAAGGAGATAGAGGAATTGCAGACAAATTGAAATTAATGAAGAAAGAGAAAGAAGATGGCCACGAGGCCGTGTCCAGCGGACACGGGGCCGTGTCCGGGCCTCTGTGCAGGCTATAAATAGGGGTGCTTGGCACACTTCAAAGGCATCCCTTGGCAAACCACCTCTCTCCCACTTCACCCACACTCCACCTGTTAGACCCTAATTCGTATTTGACTAAAATCGCAGCGGAAATTCGTACCATAAAAATTTCTTTCGTTACAAACACCTTGACGCACTTAAAATCATTTCTAAGGTTAATCCTTTTACAATAAATACGTTTATTATACTCATTTACAATAAGAAAACTTAACCTAGCTTCACTCAGTTACGTACTCAACACTCCCGTACAATCTATCTTGTGACTCAACCTCTGATCGCTCCTTCTTCATAAGATAATCTAGCTCGAACAACCTGCACTCACCAACACATACAAGTCATTAGTATGTTAGCAATAATAACGATACTTATCCTTGAATTATTTACATCCCATTCTTCCTTTACATTAAACATTTCTTCCCGCGTACCTCACCTCTGGTGAGTCTTCGATACTGTACCTGCATTACACCTAAAACTACAGGTACACGAATAACAACGTAAAACTTAATCATACTGAATAACTTACATACGTGCCTAAACTTCATACATATTATTTCCATGCATACTTACGTACACATGCGCATACACACCTACTTGCATACATACACACACATTCCTGCCAACCCACATGCATACCTACATATAACCACATCTTTATCATTATATACGTATCTACATCCACACATACCTACATCATTACGTACACCCATGATATTATACCTATATACATACATAATCCCCAATTGCAACAAACCGAACTCATACACGCCTACTCTCAAACATACCCTCATATATCCACGTATACTTTCTTACGTACTTATAAACATACACACATACCTATCAAGTATGGGCATACACTTAAATTCATAAAAACGTAAGTTAAACTAGTCGTACGTAACTTAAAACGCGTTTAAACGAGTTCCCAAGACAAAACGAGGCACGAAAACGATTTTCGGAAAAACTTACCCCGTCGCGCGACGCGACGGGCCGTCGCGCTACGCGACCCCCCTAAATCAACAGAATCTCGCAGCTGGTTGCTGCATATTCTCAGCGCGATCCGGTTTTACGGAAACGAGCATAACTCCCTCGTTTTTGATCCGTTTTACCCGATCCTTTTTCCTACGTGATCGTAATTTAATTCTCCATCACATGAAGTAAAAGTCCCATATTTGGATTACCGAAATTTATGACTATTAAGCCTTCGACTCGTTACCCTTTTTCCAAATCTTGACCCGTTCATGCATTTATCAACATAACTTGTTTGCTTGACCTTAACTTCATATGAACCTAATAATTGCAAGGTCATCTATCATAAAAGATTCGTTCTCGACTACCTTACACCTTATTTCACCGATCTTCGCTCAAAAGCTTATTTTGACCCGTTAAGGGTAATTGCGCATTAAATGGTTTATGACTAACAAAACCATACTCCCCACTTTCATACTCGACCAAAACATTACACTAATCAAATAACTTGTTTCTAAAACTACTTTTAAGATCATTTGCCCAAAATACCCATCAAGGGCATTTTGGTCAACTTTAATCCCATCATTTACGACGAAAGACTACGACACATATTTGACCTCAACCATCATATTTAGTTACTTAAAACACCATATTACTTAATCAAACTAAGAAGTGATTACAGAAATCACTTACCTTATGCGTCCGTGCTCGTATCCGATTCCTCGCCTCTTCTTGACCCGTTAACACCTCATGCTTGAGCCCGTCTCGACGTGATTCCTATACTTCCATTTCATCGAAATCACGCTCTTATTAGCACACTCATTTGTACATGTTAACAATCATATTAACCGCACATTTCACACTTAACTTTCATTAGTCATTTCTAACAAACATAACTCATATAACAATATCCATATACGTTTAAATTCATGTAACTCATCATGTCATTACATTTAACGTGGATTGCCATAACATGTATCATACGACATCCTATAATCCTACCTTTACGACAACGAGTCAAATCATGTTTATTATGCTTAGTTGACTTTTGAAAGTCAACTATTAACCATATTTAACTATCGATTTATCATCATATACTAGTAACATCATAATCGACTATACGGACGACACTAAATACATTTTATCACACACTTGATGTGCGTACCACCTTTTAAGCATAACGTACAACTAATTCATACATACATCTTCTAAATTCATACATAACCCATCAAAACCTACTACTAATCATCATGTATCATTCACAATTAAACATCGAACATATCATCATCATATTTCCCCTAATCCATCTAACCAGAATTCATCATACCCACATAATACATCAATCTTTAAACAAAACTTTGACATAGGTGGTGATTCTAGTCATTATCTTTACCCTAACTAACGGGTTTCACCTCTAATCATCAAATTAACACAAACCATACATACCCCGTGTTCTATACGATGATTCTAACCCTTGTACATGATTAATTTCATATTAACTCACGGATTTGAACATAACCCACTTCACCCATGATCACCAATCTTAGATATAAGACATACCTTATGATCCCCTCGTGTTGGTGATCATTAATCCATGCTCGGTTATGGATTTAAGCTTCATCTTGCCTTCCGATTTGATGATCTTCATGATTAGGGTTTGTGGAGCTCTCATGGAGCTCCTGAACACACACGATGTGTGTGTTTATTTGTGTGTTAATTTCTTTTATTAGTAAATCAACTTTCATCTTATCCACTTTTACCCGTCGAGTTTACTTCTAACACATATTTGGCACTACTTTCCCCTTTTGATAGTTTTTAACTCGGTTAAACATTCTAGTTATTTATTTCATAATATAACGCCTAAGGACATATATCAAATATATAACATTTGGATTTTGGGGCGTTACAAGTCTACCCACCTTAAATGAGGTTTCGTCCCCGAAACCTTTCTTACCTTTATTTAACACCAATTAATTCTTCTCTACGTCCCATTAACTCTACCGCTAGCCCATCACAACGACTATCTTCTTTCTTAAAGAACCCGTTCCGGAGTTCTTATTAGTGTCGCTTTCACTAATGACACTAATTCCTAACAGCCTTCATAGCTAATGGTTCAATCATCATTCTATTACTCATATATCATATGCATCATATATTTTTTGTTTACTTGAAACCACTACAACATCCCATTACTAACATTCCCATTTGTTTATTTCAATATTCATAATGTTTTTCATCGACTATACGATCTTGCATCGTAATTTGCATATACTCAGATATGTTTAACTCTAACTAATACATCATAGTAATGGGTAACTATACATTCTCGATTCATAAACTATTCATATAATTGGCTTCTTCCTAATAAGTTCATGCCTTCCATACCATAACTTCACACATCATTCTTATTTCCTTGACCGGTTAATAACGGGTCAATACACATACTCCTTCAACCTTTAATATGATCTACTCTTAACGGATCTAATATCTCCATCTCATCTCAAAAAAAAAATTTACATTCTCTACAGGCTTTGTATAACATTTAACTTTTGTTTTGTTACCATAACAAAACTACTATTTTATAGTCACACCTACGTACTTAACTCTATCGTTAATCTTATTCTACGTTTTCTACAGTTACTTATACATTGCATACCTTCTCGTTACCTTTAAATTATTTCAATCATCTCACATTACTATTGCTTTCACCTCATACATTACTTAATTTACATATATAAATGTGTCGTACTAGTTCATATCTCTCCAACATGAGTTAAACATTTTACTAACCTCTTTTCATTTCCCAAACCAACGACCCGCAACTCAGATCGCTCATCTCCTCCTCGAGTACTAGCCATAAACAGACCAGGTTTCATTCATCCGTGTAATGAGCTTCTGCTCGTGCATATCCTTTTCACCAATACGATTGGTTTCGTCACATCAATAATTCTAACATTATCATCAACAAACTTTGTGGTTAGCATATTTCATTTAAACATTCATTTATACTAGGAGTTTACCCACTTATAATCCTTCTACAATTTCCTACGTCCAGACTATAACATATCACACATTCTATTTCTTACATGCAATCCTTTCATTCTATTAATCATTTCAACAACTGAAGTAACACGCTCGTACTCCTTCCCACTCATGCTTACTTGCAAAGACCTTATTACATTGTTCCGTATTTCTTACCAAACTTACCATTCCCGCCCATACTCAAGTTATTGTCCGGGTCACCGCCCGTCATCATTCTGACTTCTAAGAGTCAATCACTAACACATCTAACACGTAGCTTATACCAAACTTCATCTATTTTTACTATCACTTTTTCCTTTATACTTTATTTCTATGACCCGTTTCGACTCAATCATGGTCGAACTGTCGACATCTTCTTATGCGGATTAATTTCATCTTTTTTATATTTTTGAAATCCGTCTCACGGATTCAGACGCATCATTCATGCTTTTTCATTTATTGAATCCGCCTTACGGATTCAAACATTTCTTCATTTTGAATCCGCCTTGCAGATTCAAACATTACTTTCATGCCTTTCATTACTTCTGTGTTTTGAATCCTTCTCGCGGATTCAAACATATCATCCATGCCTTTCATCCTTGAATCCGTCGTACGGATTCAAACATTGCATTCATTCCTTTCATTCCCTGAATCCGTCTCCCGGATTCAAACATATTATTCATATCTTGTCGATCCGTAATTTAGTACGGATTCAACATTCTTCATTCTTATTAGGCATGCTTTTCATTCTTACATAGTACTCTCAGTTTCCCGAGAGTCTTACTTCCCATTTCACCCACACGCCCGCCTGCTACCCAACTCTACCGGACATACCTGTAACAATTATCATGATCTCACGAACGTCATACGTTTCTCGTGTACTGGCCAGGTACACAATCCACATAGTAGTTTCGTGCCTTCATGTAATAGTCACCTTATGTCCGTAGACTTAGGTTTCGGCGCGTGTATCACTTTCAGTACTTCATTACCATACTATCATTATCCTTCATTTAGAATTTTCCTTCCCTTAATGAGTTTTACTATTACATATACCCACATATCGAATCTACATACCTGGATTCAAATTTGTCTTATTACCTCTTTGCCTGCCTTAGTATTCATCCTAGTCTGCATTCACTGATCATCCTCTCCCAACTCTTATGCTTACCTTGCACATACAAAACCGTCAGTTTCTTTATACGTATACATAAGTACATACATACATTAACCTTTACCTTTGGATCTTGATCGAGTCTTAGATTGTACGGGTTTCTTATGTCAAGAGCACACAAGTTTGAGTTCAAGTACTTACCTTCTCGTACTTGATTCCCTCAAACCAGGGCTCTGATACCAACTTGTTAGACCCTAATTCGTATTTGACTAAAATCGCAGCGGAAATTCGTACCATAAAAATTTCTTTCGTTACAAACACCTTGACGCACTTAAAATCATTTCTAAGGTTAATCCTTTTACAATAAATACGTTTATTATACTCATTTACAATAAGAAAACTTAACCTAGCTTCACTCAGTTACGTACTCAACACTCCCGTACAATCTATCTTGTGACTCAACCTCTGATCGCTCCTTCTTCATAAGATAATCTGGCTCGAACAACCTGCACTCACCAACACATACAAGTCATTAGTATGTTAGCAATAATAACGATACTTATCCTTGAATTATTTACATCCCATTCTTCCTTTACATTAAACATTTCTTCCCGCGTACCTCACCTCTGGTGAGTCTTCGATACTGTACCTGCATTACATCTAAAACTACAGGTACACGAATAACAACGTAAAACTTAATCATACTGAATAACTTACATACGTGCCTAAACTTCATACATATTATTTCCATGCATACTTACGTACACATGCGCATACACACCTACTTGCATACATACACACACATTCCTGCCAACCCACATGCATACCTACATATAACCACATCTTTATCATTATATACGTATCTACATCCACACATACCTACATCATTACGTACACCCATGATATTATACCTATATACATACATAATCCCCAATTGCAACAAACCGAACTCATACACGCCTACTCTCAAACATACCCTCATATATCCACGTATACTTTCTTACGTACTTATAAACATACACACATACCTATCAAGTATGGGCATACACTTAAATTCATAAAAACGTAAGTTAAACTAGTCGTACGTAACTTAAAACGCGTTTAAACGAGTTCCCAAGACAAAACGAGGCACGAAAACGATTTTCGGAAAAACTTACCCCGTCGCGCGACGCGACGGGCCGTCGCGCTACGCGACCCCCCCTAAATCAACAGAATCTCGCAGCTGGTTGCTGCATATTCTCAGCGCGATCCGGTTTTACGGAAACGAGCATAACTCCCTCGTTTTTGATCCGTTTTACCCGATCCTTTTTCCTACGTGATCGTAATTTAATTCTCCATCACATGAAGTAAAAGTCCCATATTTGGATTACCGAAATTTATGACTATTAAGCCTTCGACTCGTTACCCTTTTTCCAAATCTTGACCCGTTCATGCATTTATCAACATAACTTGTTTGCTTGACCTTAACTTCATATGAACCTAATAATTGCAAGGTCATCTATCATAAAAGATTCGTTCTCGACTACCTTACACCTTATTTCACCGATCTTCGCTCAAAAGCTTATTTTGACCCGTTAAGGGTAATTGCGCATTAAATGGTTTATGACTAACAAAACCATACTCCCCACTTTCATACTCGACCAAAACATTACACTAATCAAATAACTTGTTTCTAAAACTACTTTTAAGATCATTTGCCCAAAATACCCATCAAGGGCATTTTGGTCAACATTAATCCCATCATTTACGACGAAAGACTACGACACATATTTGACCTCAACCATCATATTTAGTTACTTAAAACACCATATTACTTAATCGAACTAAGAAGTGATTACAGAAATCACTTACCTTATGCGTCCGTGCTCGTATCCGATTCCTCGCCTCTTCTTGACCCGTTAACACCTCATGCTTGAGCCCGTCTCGACGTGATTCCTATACTTCCATTTCATCGAAATCACGCTCTTATTAGCACACTCATTTGTACATGTTAACAATCATATTAACCGCACATTTCACACTTAACTTTCATTAGTCATTTCTAACAAACATAACTCATATAACAATATCCATATACGTTTAAATTCATGTAACTCATCATGTCATTACATTTAACGTGGATTGCCATAACATGTATCATACGACATCCTATAATCCTACCTTTACGACAACGAGTCAAATCATGTTTATTATGCTTAGTTGACTTTTGAAAGTCAACTATTAACCATATTTAACTATCGATTTATCATCATATACTAGTAACAACATAATCGACTATACGGACGACACTAAATACATTTTATCACACACTTGATGTGCATACCACCTTTTAAGCATAACGTACAACTAATTCATACATACATCTTCTAAATTCATACATAACCCATCAAAACCTACTACTAATCATCATGTATCATTCACAATTAAACATCGAACATATCATCATCATATTTCCCCTAATCCATCTAACCAGAATTCATCATACCCACATAATACATCAATCTTTAAACAAAACTTTGACATAGGTGGTGATTCTAGTCATTATCTTTACCCTAACTAACGGGTTTCACCTCTAATCATCAAATTAACACAAACCATACATACCCCGTGATCTATACGATGATTCTAACCCTTGTACATGATTAATTTCATATTAACTCACGGATTTGAACATAACCCACTTCACCCATGATCACCAATCTTAGATATAAGACATACCTTATGATCCCCTCGTGTTGGTGATCATTAATCCATGCTCGGTTATGGATTTAAGCTTCATCTTGCCTTCCGATTTGATGATCTTCATGATTAGGGTTTGTGGAGCTCTCATGGAGCTCCTGGTTCCTTCTCGAACACACACGATGTGTGTGTTTATTTGTGTGTTAATTTCTTTTATTAGTAAATCAACTTTCATCTTATCCACTTTTACCCGTCGAGTTTACTTCTAACACATATTTGGCACTACTTTCCCCTTTTGATAGTTTTAACTCGGTTAAACATTCTAGTTATTTATTTCATAATATAACGCCTAAGGACATATATCAAATATATAACATTTGGATTTTGGGGCGTTACAAGTCTACCCACCTTAAATGAGGTTTCGTCCCCGAAACCTTTCTTACCTTTATTTAACACCAATTAATTCTTCTCTACGTCCCATTAACTCTACCGCTAGCCCATCACAACGACTATCTTCTTTCTTAAAGAACCCGTTCCGGAGTTCTTATTAGTGTCGCTTTCACTAATGACACTAATTCCTAACAGCCTTCATAGCTAATGGTTCAATCATCATTCTATTACTCATATATCATATGCATCATATATTTTTTGTTTACTTGAAACCACTACAACATCCCATTACTAACATTCCCATTTGTTTATTTCAATATTCATAATGTTTTCATCGACTATACGATCTTGCATCGTAATTTGCATATACTCAGATATGTTTAACTCTAACTAATACATCATAGTAATGGGTAACTATACATTCTCGATTCATAAACTATTCATATAATTGGCTTCTTCCTAATAAGTTCATGCCTTCCATACCATAACTTCACACATCATTCTTATTTCCTTGACCGGTTAATAACGGGTCAATACACATACTCCTTCAACCTTTAATATGATCTACTCTTAACGGATCTAATATCTCCATCTCATCTCAAAAAAAAATTTACATTCTCTACAGGCTTTGTATAACATTTAACTTTTGTTTTGTTACCATAACAAAACTACTATTTTATAGTCACACCTACGTACTTAACTCTATCGTTAATCTTATTCTACGTTTTCTACAGTTACTTATACATTGCATACCTTCTCGTTACCTTTAAATTATTTCAATCATCTCACATTACTATTGCTTTCACCTCATACATTACTTAATTTACATATATAAATGTGTCGTACTAGTTCATATCTCTCCAACATGAGTTAAACATTTTACTAACCTCTTTTCATTTCCCAAACCAACGACCCGCAACTCAGATCGCTCATCTCCTCCTCGAGTACTAGCCATAACAGACCAGGTTTCATTCATCCGTGTAATGAGCTTCTGCTCGTGCATATCCTTTCACCAATACGATTGGTTTCGTCACATCAATAATTCTAACATTATCATCAACAAACTTTGTGGTTAGCATATTTCATTTAAACATTCATTATACTAGGAGTTTACCCACTTATAATCCTTCTACAATTTCCTACGTCCAGACTATAACATATCACACATTCTATTTCTTACATGCAATCCTTTCATTCTATTAATCATTTCAACAACTGAAGTACACGCTCGTACTTCCTTCCACTCATGCTTACTTGCAAAGACCTTATTACATTGTTCCGTATTTCTTACCAAACTTACCATTCCCGCCCATACTCAAGTTATTGTCCGGGTCACCGCCCGTCATCATTCTGACTTCTAAGAGTCAATCACTAACACATCTAACACGTAGCTTATACCAAACTTCATCTATTTTACTATCACTTTTTCCTTTATACTTATTTCTATGACCCGTTCGACTCAATCATGGTCGAACTGTCGACATCTTCTTATGCGGATTAATTTCATCTTTTTATATTTTTGAAATCCGTCTCACGGATTCAGACGCATCATTCATGCTTTTTCATTTATTGAATCCGCCTTACGGATTCAAACATTTCTTCATTTTGAATCCGCCTTGCAGATTCAAACATTACTTTCATGCCTTTCATTACTTCTGTGTTTTGAATCCTTCTCGCGGATTCAAACATATCATCCATGCCTTTCATCCTTGAATCCGTCGTACGGATTCAAACATTGCATTCATTCCTTTCATTCCCTGAATCCGTCTCCCGGATTCAAACATATTATTCATATCTTGTCGATCCGTAATTTAGTACGGATTCAACATTCTTCATTCTTATTAGGCATGCTTTTCATTCTTACATAGTACTCTCAGTTTCCCGAGAGTCTTACTTCCCATTTCACCCACACGCCCGCCTGCTACCCAACTCTACCGGACATACCTGTAACAATTATCATGATCTCACGAACGTCATACGTTTCTCGTGTACTGGCCAGGTACACAATCCACATAGTAGTTTCGTGCCTTCATGTAATAGTCACCTTATGTCCGTAGACTTAGGTTTCGGCGCGTGTATCACTTTCAGTACTTCATTACCATACTATCATTATCCTTCATTTAGAATTTTCCTTCCCTTAATGAGTTTTACTATTACATATACCCACATATCGAATCTACATACCTGGATTCAAATTTGTCTTATTACCTCTTTGCCTGCCTTAGTATTCATCCTAGTCTGCATTCACTGATCATCCTCTCCCAACTCTTATGCTTACCTTGCACATACAAAACCGTCAGTTTCTTTATACGTATACATAAGTACATACATACATTAACCTTTACCTTTGGATCTTGATCGAGTCTTAGATTGTACGGGTTTCTTATGTCAAGAGCACACAAGTTTGAGTTCAAGTACTTACCTTCTCGTACTTGACTCCCTCAAACCAGGGCTCTGATACCAACTTGTTAGACCCTAATTCGTATTTGACTAAAATCGCAGCGGAAATTCGTACCATAAAAATTTCTTTCGTTACAAACACCTTGACGCACTTAAAATCATTTCTAAGGTTAATCCTTTTACAATAAATACGTTTATTATACTCATTTACAATAAGAAAACTTAACCTAGCTTCACTCAGTTACGTACTCAACACTCCCGTACAATCTATCTTGTGACCCAACCTCTGATCGCTCCTTCTTCATAAGATAATCTGGCTCGAACAACCTGCACTCACCAACACATACAAGTCATTAGTATGTTAGCAATAATAACGATACTTATCCTTGAATTATTTACATCCCATTCTTCCTTTACATTAAACATTTCTTCCCGCGTACCTCACCTCTGGTGAGTCTTCGATACTGTACCTGCAATACACCTAAAACTACAGGTACACGAATAACAACGTAAAACTTAATCATACTGAATAACTTACATACGTGCCTAAACTTCATACATATTATTTCCATGCATACTTACGTACACATGCGCATACACACCTACTTGCATACATACACACACATTCCTGCCAACCCACATGCATACCTACATATAACCACATCTTTATCATTATATACGTATCTACATCCACACATACCTACATCATTACGTACACCCATGATATTATACCTATATACATACATAATCCCCAATTGCAACAAACCGAACTCATACACGCCTACTCTCAAACATATCCTCATATATCCACGTATACTTTCTTACGTACTTATAAACATACACACATACCTATCAAGTATGGGCATACACTTAAATTCATAAAAAAACGTAAGTTAAACTAGTCGTACGTAACTTAAAACGCGTTTAAACGAGTTCCCAAGACAAAACGAGGCACGAAAACGATTTTCGGAAAAACTTACCCCGTCGCGCGACGCGACGGGCCGTCGCGCTACGCGACCCCCCTAAATCAACAGAATCTCGCAGCTGGTTGCTGCATATTCTCAGCGCGATCCGGTTTTACGGAAACGAGCATAACTCCCTCGTTTTTGATCCGTTTTACCCGATCCTTTTTCCTACGTGATCGTAATTTAATTCTCCATCACATGAAGTAAAAGTCCCATATTTGGATTACCGAAATTTATGACTATTAAGCCTTCGACTCGTTACCCTTTTTCCAAATCTTGACCCGTTCATGCATTTATCAACATAACTTGTTTGCTTGACCTTAACTTCATATGAACCTAATAATTGCAAGGTCATCTATCATAAAAGATTCGTTCTCGACTACCTTACACCTTATTTCACCCATCGTCGCTCAAAAGCTTATTTTGACCCGTTAAGGGTAATTGCGCATTAAATGGTTTATGACTAACAAAACCATACTCCCCACTTTCATACTCGACCAAAACATTACACTAATCAAATAACTTGTTTCTAAAACTACTTTTAAGATCATTTGCCCAAAATACCCATCAAGGGCATTTTGGTCAACTTTAATCCCATCATTTACGACGAAAGACTACGACACATGTTTGACCTCAACCATCATATTTAGTTACTTAAAACACCATATTACTTAATCGAACTAAGAAGTGATTACAGAAATCACTTACCTTATGCGTCCGTGCTCGTATCCGATTCCTCGCCTCTTCTTGACCCGTTAACACCTCATGCTTGAGCCCGTCTCGACGTGATTCCTATACTTCCATTTCATCGAAATCACGCTCTTATTAGCACACTCATTTGTACATGTTAACAATCATATTAACCGCACATTTCACACTTAACTTTCATTAGTCATTTCTAACAAACATAACTCATATAACAATATCCATATACGTTTAAATTCATGTAACTCATCATGTCATTACATTTAACGTGGATTGCCATAACATGTATCATACGACATCCTATAATCCTACCTTTACGACAACGAGTCAAATCATGTTTATTATGCTTAGTTGACTTTTGAAAGTCAACTATTAACCATATTTAACTATCGATTTATCATCATATACTAGTAACATCATAATCGACTATACGGACGACACTAAATACATTTTATCACACACTTGATGTGCGTACCACCTTTTAAGCATAACGTAGAACTAATTCATACATACATCTTCTAAATTCATACATAACCCATCAAAACCTACTACTAATCATCATGTATCATTCACAATTAAACATCGAACATATCATCATCATATTTCCCCTAATCCATCTAACCAGAATTCATCATACCCACATAATACATCAATCTTTAAACAAAACTTTGACATAGGTGGTGATTCTAGTCATTATCTTTACCCTAACTAACGGGTTTCACCTCTAATCATCAAATTAACACAAACCATACATACCCCGTGTACTATACGATGATTCTAACCCTTGTACATGATTAATTTCATATTAACTCACGGATTTGAACATAACCCACTTCACCCATGATCACCAATCTTAGATATAAGACATACCTTATGATCCCCTCGTGTTGGTGATCATTAATCCATGCTCGGTTATGGATTTAAGCTTCATCTTGCCTTCCGATTTGATGATCTTCATGATTAGGGTTTGTGGAGCTCTCATGGAGCTCCTGGTTCCTTCTCGAACACACACGATGTGTGTGTTTATTTGTGTGTTAATTTCTTTTATTAGTAAATCAACTTTCATCTTATCCACTTTTACCCCTCGAGTTTACTTCTAACACATATTTGGCACTACTTTCCCCTTTTGATAGTTTTAACTCGGTTAAACATTCTAGTTATTTATTTCATAATATAACGCCTAAGGACATATATCAAATATATAACATTTGGATTTTGGGGCGTTACAAGTCTACCCACCTTAAATGAGGTTTCGTCCCCGAAACCTTTCTTACCTTTATTTAACACCAATTAATTCTTCTCTACGTCCCATTAACTCTACCGCTAGCCCATCACAACGACTATCTTCTTTCTTAAAGAACCCGTTCCGGAGTTCTTATTAGTGTCGCTTTCACTAATGACGCTAATTCCTAACAGCCTTCATAGCTAATGGTTCAATCATCATTCTATTACTCATATATCATATGCATCATATATTTTTTGTTTACTTGAAACCACTACAACATCCCATTACTAACATTCCCATTTGTTTATTTCAATATTCATAATGTTTTCATCGACTATACGATCTTGCATCGTAATTTGCATATACTCAGATATGTTTAACTCTAACTAATACATCATAGTAATGGGTAACTATACATTTTCGATTCATAAACTATTCATATAATTGGCTTCTTCCTAATAAGTTCATGCCTTCCATACCATAACTTCACACATCATTCTTATTTCCTTGACCGGTTAATAACGGGTCAATACACATACTCCTTCAACCTTTAATATGATCTACTCTTAACAGATCTAATATCTCCATCTCATCTCAAAAAAAATTTTACATTCTCTACAGGCTTTGTATAACATTTAACTTTTGTTTTGTTACCATAACAAAACTACTATTTTATAGTCACACCTACGTACTTAACTCTATCGTTAATCTTATTCTACGTTTTCTACAGTTACTTATACATTGCATACCTTCTCGTTACCTTTAAATTATTTCAATCATCTCACATTACTATTGCTTTCACCTCATACATTACTTAATTTACATATATAAATGTGTCGTACTAGTTCATATCTCTCCAACATGAGTTAAACATTTTACTAACCTCTTTTCATTTCCCAAACCAACGACCCGCAACTCAGATCGCTCATCTCCTCCTCGAGTACTAGCCATAACAGACCAGGTTTCATTCATCCGTGTAATGAGCTTCTGCTCGTGCATGTCCTTTCACCAATACGATTGGTTTTGTCACATCAATAATTCTAACATTATCATCAACAAACTTTGTGGTTAGCATATTTCATTTAAACATTCATTATACTAGGAGTTTACCCACTTATAATCCTTCTACAATTTCCTACGTCCAGACTATAACATATCACACATTCTATTTCTTACATGCAATCCTTTCATTCTATTAATCATTTCAACAACTGAAGTACACGCTCGTACTTCCTTCCACTCATGCTTACTTGCAAAGACCTTATTACATTGTTCCGTATTTCTTACCAAACTTACCATTCCCCCCCATACTCAAGTTATTGTCCGGGTCACCGCCCGTCATCATTCTGACTTCTAAGAGTCAATCACTAACACATCTAACACGTAGCTTATACCAAACTTCATCTATTTTACTATCACTTTTTCCTTTATACTTATTTCTATGACCCGTTCGACTCAATCATGGTCGAACTGTCGACATCTTCTTATGCGGATTAATTTCATCTTTTTATATTTTTGAAATCCGTCACACGGATTCAGACGCATCATTCATGCTTTTTCATTTATTGAATCCGCCTTACGGATTCAAACATTTCTTCATTTTGAATCCGCCTTGCAGATTCAACCATTACTTTCATGCCTTTCATTACTTCTGTGTTTTGAATCCTTCTCGCGGATACAAACATATCATCCATGCCTTTCATCCTTGAATCCGTCTTACGGATTCAAACATTGCATTCATTCCTTTCATTCCCTGAATCCGTCTCCCGGATTCAAACGTATTATTCATATCTTGTCGATCCGTAATTTAGTACGGATTCAACATTCTTCATTCTTATTAGGCATGCTTTTCATTCTTACATAGTACTCTCAGTTTCCCGAGAGTCTTACTTCCCATTTCACCCACACGCCCGCCTGCTACCCAACACTACCGGACATACCTGTAACAATTATCATGATCTCACGAACGTCATACGTTTCTCGTGTACTGGCCAGGTACACAATCCACATAGTAGTTTCGTGCCTTCATGTAATAGTCACCTTATGTCCGTAGACTTAGGTTTCGGCGCGTGTATCACTTTCAGTACTTCATTACCATACTATCATTATCCTTCATTTAGAATTTTCCTTCCCTTAATGAGTTTTACTATTACATATACCCACATATCGAATCTACGTACCTGGATTCAAATTTGTCTTATTACCTCTTTGCCTGCCTTAGTATTCATCCTAGTCTGCATTCACTGATCATCCTCTCCCAACTCTTATGCTTACCTTGCACATACAAAACCGTCAGTTTCTTTATACGTATACATAAGTACATACATACATTAACCTTTACCTTTGGATCTTGATCGAGTCTTAGATTGTACGGGTTTCTTATGTCAAGAGCACACAAGTTTGATGTAACACCTGTGTCATTTCAACCATCAAACAAATGCCCAACCAGTGAAATATTGTATTTCATACTTGGGATTTGTAAAAATAGGTGTATCGTTTACACATATCAATTCTTGTTCGATTTCAAACACTATATCGCTTTCTGGAAGGTTATACGCGCACTAATGCGTAAATATAACCAGTTTAATGCAACAAACACTCCGGAATAGTGAAATAGGCTTAACATACCTTAAATAAACTTTACATAACTTAGATATAAGTTTTGGAAGGTTTGGTGTGGTGAAATCAAAGTTTAATCGCTTACAGGGACTAAAGTTGACAAACTGCGAAAGTATGCCAATTTGAACTGTAACAGACATTCCGGAACATGACCATAAGTTAAACATACCATAAATATCCTTTACATAGCTTAGAAATAGGCTTTGAGGGGTTCGGTATGCTAAAATAAACTTTTGGGTCATTCAGGGACTAAAAGTGTCAAAAAGTGCACAAGTTTGCATTTTCGCGCATAACTTACGTTCTGAATACATCTGGACATCCAAAAATTTATGTAAGCATGACTACATTATATTTTAGTGTTCGCCTTAAGAAAAATCCATTCGTCGCGTCATTTGGATCGTTTTTCGCGCTTGTGCGCATTCCGTCGTAATTAAGCGAACATCGCGTTCGTACGACCAAACGAACCATCATCCGACATATTTTTGAACATGTTTCATGTCCACAATGTTTAGGCAACATTTTAGGGCCTTAAAGTTGGCTTTACGGGCCTTGGAAGTGTCGGAAATGCCTTGAAACACGTGCAGGGACCAAACATGTAACTTTTGAAACTTTCTGGATCAGGTGAGGCAGTCGCGTAGCGCGAGCCCTAGGGCTCTATCCGTCGCGCTACGCGAGTGAGTGATCTGGGCCAGATTCAATGTTTAAACACAAGTTGCAACCAAATCAATTCTTAACCACATGTTTAGAGATGATGTGTCATTAAGTTATGGAGCATTTGTGGCACCATAACATTCCGACAAGTGTACGGCCTTGATCGTTGCCTCCTTCTCCAAGAAACGATCCTAGCGGTGGACCATTTCCTATAAATACCCAACCCCCCTTCCATTCAAAAACCCACCAAATCTGATCAAGAAAGCTCTAAGTTGGAACCTTCGTTTCATACCTGAGCTATTTCGATCCGGGTTAGCATTCGGGGACCCTGGGTGCCGTTTGATATTCCGCGATCTCTAGCACTGTTTGGTGGTTATCTTTAGACAACTGAGCAATCTCAGGTGAGTACATAGACCCCTCTTTTACTGTTTTCCAAACTGTTTTGGGGTGGAACACATGTGCCTACTTGTTACTTTCCTGCTTTCCTGTTTTCACATCATATACTGCTATGTTCTTTAGTACATTATAGTACATGATTTCATTACATTTCATGCTATGTATGCCCAAATTGTGTGCGTACTTAGTACATTGTTTTACATTGCTTTTCTGTTGCATATGCTTTTCTAGCATATGAATACATTATACTACATATTGAACCGTTGTAATCATTTGACTGTGATCCGTTGATATCTGTGAACCGTTGTATCTGTGAACCGTGTGAACCGTATTTGACATAGACATTTCGGCATAGACATTTTAACATGATTGACATTTGATCATGCATTTTCCCACAAAACATAACTTTGATTTAAACCAAGTTTTACTTTAATACTTTGTTTTTGTGTATATGGTTTAGTTGAGACATTTCACTTGCCATACATGATATTTCGACATAGACATTTGACATGGATATTTGACTTAGACATTTGACATGGATATTTGACATAGACATTTGACATGGATATTTGACATAGACATTTTGACATTTGTTTGGTTTGATTAAGTGATTAAGTAACGATGCGTGTGTAATATGATACAAGCATGGTGGATACGCCGCTGGTACTTCCTATATATAAGTGTTTGTATGGTATTACATATTGTAGCGTTATTTGAATCATTTCAGTTTGATACATATAACATTTTATACAAATAACATACTTTTCACAAGACATAGTTTTACAAACAACTTATCTTATACAAATCCGTTTTACTATGGTTATTCATTTAACCATACATTATTTACTTATTTATACATATCATCTGATCTTATCGATTTTCAAATGATTTACAAAACAAAGCAAATTACAAGGTTCATGACTAAACTTTTTCTCAAACATAAGTCATGGAACCTATTTTCACAAAACCTATGTATCTCACAGGCATTTTTATGCTGACGTACCTATTTTCACATGTGTTTTTCAGGAACTGTTGCATAAGATGATCAAGATACATATAGGCAGACTTGGGCTTTAGTGACAATAAAAGATGCAAGACTAGTTAATTATGTTGTATTTCCTAGTTTGATAAGACATTGTAACACTTTAATCAATAAAACGAAACTTCAATTGCCATGGATTTGAAACAATTAATTCTGTTACAACACTCCCCGACATTTCCGCCACGTTTTGTATGTTCTACGTGGTCGGGGTGTGACAGAAAAGATGGTATCAGAGCCAATGGTTATAGGGAATTAGGTTATTAGTAATGCTTTGACCTAGTCTATAACTTTCTTAGGACCCTAACGCGAGTTTACTTGCGTTTAGTCATAAAACAATACCGTCACCTATCCTTAGGCGACTACCACAACAAGAACATAAATTTCAAAACCGCTTTGAAAATTAATCATCTGTTCTAGGATGATTTATTACAAGGTTTTGAACCCTTTGTTATAAGGTTTTGAACCCTTTGTTATAAGGTTTTGAACCCCTTTTAATTTTCAAAAAAAAATCTCGTCAAGGTTTTGGGTTTTAAATAATGTGAACACGTGCAAACTGGAAGGGTGAATGCCTGTATTCTGAGTTTTCTGTCTAGGCAAGCACCTCGTATACATCTCAACCAGACGCGAGACCAGTTGTGCTTACCTGGGAATTCTTGGGATGAGTGTTCACTTATAGGCGAGCATGTCTTCGCGATACATTATTTTTGACCTATTTACTTTGATTATTCACCGAGATCGGTTGTTGCTTTGTAGTAACAAACAGATGACCACTATCCATTGCGTTCATCAAATTTGTTTCATCTCATTCTTTTCGTCTAATTCTCTCACTCGTTTCCTTTCATGTTTTCTCTTTTAGAATGCCTCCTCGACGCGAAAACCAGATAGAGACTGCCGAGTTGGCAGAAATCATTGCGCAGCAAATGGCTGCTCAATTCCCAAACCTCCTTGCTCTATGGAATCAAGCCAACAACAACAACAATGGTCCATGCAATTTCAAGAGTTTTAACTCGGCGAAACCACTCAAGTTTAGTGGTTCTGAGGGAGCGACGGGGCTTCTCCAATGGTTCGAGAGCATTGAAAATACTTTCCGCCACGTGCAGTGTCCTGACAATCGCAAGGTCGAGTTTGCTTCGAGTGTGTTCCAGAAGAGAGCCCTTACGTGGTGGAATGGGATTATGAGGGATCGTGGTGCAGAAGTTGCTCTAGCACAGACATGGGCTGAACTTAGGGCCCTTATGATGAAGGAATTCTGTCCTCGACACGAGATCAGGGCTTTGGAAAGGGAATTCGACAATCTTGAGCAAGACAGCGGTGAGCATCGAGCCTACACGGACCGTTATGAAGAGTTAAGTCTGTTATGCCCAAACATGGTCACGCCTTTGGATAAGGCAATCGAAAAGTACATTGATGGCCTCCCTGACTCAATACAAGACATTTTGACTGGTAGCAACCCTACTACAGTTAGACAGGCCATTGAGCTATCTGCAACCTTGACTGAATCGAAGATCAGGAAAGGTAAACTTTTCCGAAAAGGTGACAAGAAGCCGGTCGAAGAATCAGAACCAATCGAGGAATCAAAGATCATGGATGAACAGACTGGATCCCCTAAGAGGTCAAAGAAGCGAAAGGCTTCTCAGAACTACGCTGTGGTCGCTCACAATGATCAAGCCGTCCTCAATCAACCAGCTCAACCCCCTGCCAGGAAACCCTACAATGGAACTGCACCCTTGTGCAACCAATGTGGCCTACATCATCATGCTGCTGTGAAGTGCCGCAAATGCCAAACTTGCGGACTCATAGGCCATACAGCAAGAGTCTGCCCAGCTGCAGCTGCACCAAATCAAGTTAACAACAATACCGCTCAGGGTCGTTTTCTACCAGGTTCTTGCTTCAACTGTGGCGAGATGGGTCATTTCCGAAGAAATTGCCCAAAGCTTGCTAATGCAAATCCAGCACAGGGATGAGCATCTGACCGAATGGAAGACAACGCTGTTTAGAAATAATCAATCCTTATGTATTATTTTCTTTAGTTGTCAAGGTCCGAGAAACAGTTGTGATCATTGTTTATAAATAAACCTTTTATTTACATTGCAATGTAATTATGTGGTTGTATGTATAGACAACATATCTCTTACAATACCGACAATCAAGGAACCGTATTCCTTGAAGGACAAACTACCCCCAAAATTCTTCCATTTTACAATCTCTTGCGTTTTCCACAAAGATCCTAAGTACCCGTCTCTTGCAAAGAAACGAAGTACAAGATAAAAGATATAATTCTGTACGAATACCTCAAGTACCACTATAAATTCTTAATAGGGTACCCAAAGGTATTTCCGTATATCTTAAATTGTTGTGTTCCTTAATTCGACTATTAGGTTTCTTTGAAAACAAAATCGAATTTTTGAGAGATCTTCCTATCTCTTCAGATAGATCCCAGAGGACATCGAAGTCCATTGACTGGTTTCCATATCCGTTCTCAATCGATAACAAATTAATAACAAATTAATAACCAAGTTAAACAACTATGTGATTATGTGCTTATGAACATTACAAGACAAACTGTGCGGACTATGCAAGGAATTACGTAATTATGGATGCATACATAATTATGGAATTTAGTGCACAGAAACCACAGTAAGCTTTGTAATGTGCCTAGGAGTTAACTCCGTTCATTTCCGTTTCTGAGGAAACAACCGTAGAAAATGACTCCGTTTGTTCATTTTCGTTTCTGAAGATTTTCCGTTAAGGAAATGAATATCCGTTTGTCCATCCATTCATTTCCGTTTCTGAGGAAACAACCGTAGAAAATGACTCCGTTTGTTCATTTTCGTTTCTGAAGATTTTCCGTTAAGGAAATGAATATCCGTTTGTCCATCCATTCATTTCCGTTTCTGAGGAAACAACCGTAGAAAATGACTCCGTTTGTTCATTTTCGTTTCTGAAGATTTTCCGTTAAGGAAATGAATATCCGTTTGTCCATCCTTTTCATTTCCGTTTCTGAGGAAGCAACCGTAGAAAATGACTCCGTTTGTTCATTTTCGTTTCTGAAGATTTTCCGTTAAGGAAATGAATATCCGTTTGTCCATCCTTTTCATTTCCGTTTCTGAGGAAGCAACCGTAGAAAATGACTCCGTTTGTTCATTTTCGTTTCTGAAGATTTTCCGTTAAGGAAATGAATATCCGTTTGTCCATCCTTTTCATTTCCATTTCTGAGGAAGCAACCGTAGAAAATGACTCCGTTTGTTCATTTTCGTTTCTGAAGATTTTCCGTTAAGGAAATGAATATCCGTTTGTCCATCCTTTTCATTTCCGTTTCTGAGGAAGCAACCGTAGAAAATGACTCCGTTTGATCATTTTCGTTTCTGAAGATTTTCCGTTAAGGAAGTGAATCCCCGTTTGTTTATTCCTTCATTTCCGCCTCTGAAGAATACTCGTTGAGGAAAATGACTCCGTTTGTTCATTTTCATTCTGAAGAATGTCCGTTAAGGAAATGACAGGATTATGCTTCACATACCTCTGGTGGTTATCTGACACAACGTCACAAATAGACTCCTACGAATTAATTTCGGGACGAAATTTCCTAAAGTAGGGGAGACTGTAACACCTGTGTCATTTCAACCATCAAACAAATGCCCAACCAGTGAAATATTGTATTTCATACTTGGGATTTGTAAAAATAGGTGTATCGTTTACACATATCAATTCTTGTTCGATTTCAAACACTATATCGCTTTCTGGAAGGTTATACGCGCACTAATGCGTAAATATAACCAGTTTAATGCAACAAACACTCCGGAATAGTGAAATAGGCTTAACATACCTTAAATAAACTTTACATAACTTAGATATAAGTTTTGGAAGGTTTGGTGTGGTGAAATCAAAGTTTAATCGCTTACAGGGACTAAAGTTGACAAACTGCGAAAGTATGCCAATTTGAACTGTAACAGACATTCCGGAACATGACCATAAGTTAAACATACCATAAATATCCTTTACATAGCTTAGAAATAGGCTTTGAGGGGTTCGGTATGCTAAAATAAACTTTTGGGTCATTCAGGGACTAAAAGTGTCAAAAAGTGCACAAGTTTGCATTTTCGCGCATAACTTACGTTCTGAATACATCTGGACATCCAAAAATTTATGTAAGCATGACTACATTATATTTTAGTGTTCGCCTTAAGAAAAATCCATTCGTCGCGTCATTTGGATCGTTTTTCGCGCTTGTGCGCATTCCGTCGTAATTAAGCGAACATCGCGTTCGTACGACCAAACGAACCATCATCCGACATATTTTTGAACATGTTTCATGTCCACAATGTTTAGGCAACATTTTAGGGCCTTAAAGTTGGCTTTACGGGCCTTGGAAGTGTCGGAAATGCCTTGAAACACGTGCAGGGACCAAACATGTAACTTTTGAAACTTTCTGGATCAGGTGAGGCAGTCGCGTAGCGCGAGCCCTAGGGCTCTATCCGTCGCGCTACGCGAGTGAGTGATCTGGGCCAGATTCAATGTTTAAACACAAGTTGCAACCAAATCAATTCTTAACCACATGTTTAGAGATGATGTGTCATTAAGTTATGGAGCATTTGTGGCACCATAACATTCCGACAAGTGTACGGCCTTGATCGTTGCCTCCTTCTCCAAGAAACGATCCTAGCGGTGGACCATTTCCTATAAATACCCAACCCCCCTTCCATTCAAAAACCCACCAAATCTGATCAAGAAAGCTCTAAGTTGGAACCTTCGTTTCATACCTGAGCTATTTCGATCCGGGTTAGCATTCGGGGACCCTGGGTGCCGTTTGATATTCCGCGATCTCTAGCACTGTTTGGTGGTTATCTTTAGACAACTGAGCAATCTCAGGTGAGTACATAGACCCCTCTTTTACTGTTTTCCAAACTGTTTTGGGGTGGAACACATGTGCCTACTTGTTACTTTCCTGCTTTCCTGTTTTCACATCATATACTGCTATGTTCTTTAGTACATTATAGTACATGATTTCATTACATTTCATGCTATGTATGCCCAAATTGTGTGCGTACTTAGTACATTGTTTTACATTGCTTTTCTGTTGCATATGCTTTTCTAGCATATGAATACATTATACTACATATTGAACCGTTGTAATCATTTGACTGTGATCCGTTGATATCTGTGAACCGTTGTATCTGTGAACCGTGTGAACCGTATTTGACATAGACATTTCGGCATAGACATTTTAACATGATTGACATTTGATCATGCATTTTCCCACAAAACATAACTTTGATTTAAACCAAGTTTTACTTTAATACTTTGTTTTTGTGTATATGGTTTAGTTGAGACATTTCACTTGCCATACATGATATTTCGACATAGACATTTGACATGGATATTTGACTTAGACATTTGACATGGATATTTGACATAGACATTTGACATGGATATTTGACATAGACATTTTGACATTTGTTTGGTTTGATTAAGTGATTAAGTAACGATGCGTGTGTAATATGATACAAGCATGGTGGATACGCCGCTGGTACTTCCTATATATAAGTGTTTGTATGGTATTACATATTGTAGCGTTATTTGAATCATTTCAGTTTGATACATATAACATTTTATACAAATAACATACTTTTCACAAGACATAGTTTTACAAACAACTTATCTTATACAAATCCGTTTTACTATGGTTATTCATTTAACCATACATTATTTACTTATTTATACATATCATCTGATCTTATCGATTTTCAAATGATTTACAAAACAAAGCAAATTACAAGGTTCATGACTAAACTTTTTCTCAAACATAAGTCATGGAACCTATTTTCACAAAACCTATGTATCTCACAGGCATTTTTATGCTGACGTACCTATTTTCACATGTGTTTTTCAGGAACTGTTGCATAAGATGATCAAGATACATATAGGCAGACTTGGGCTTTAGTGACAATAAAAGATGCAAGACTAGTTAATTATGTTGTATTTCCTAGTTTGATAAGACATTGTAACACTTTAATCAATAAAACGAAACTTCAATTGCCATGGATTTGAAACAATTAATTCTGTTACAACACTCCCCGACATTTCCGCCACGTTTTGTATGTTCTACGTGGTCGGGGTGTGACATTTGAGTTCAAGTACTTACCTTCTCGTACTTGATTCCCTCAAACCAGGGCTCTGATACCAACTTGTTAGACCCTAATTCGTATTTGACTAAAATCGCAGCGGAAATTCATACCTTAAAAATTTCTTTCGTTACAAACACCTTGACGCACTTAAAATCATTTCTAAGGTTAATCCTTTTACAATAAATACGTTTATTATACTCATTTACAATAAGAAAACTTAACCTAGCTTCACTCAGTTACGTACTCAACACTCCCGTACAATCTATCTTGTGACTCAACCTCTGATCGCTCCTTCTTCATAAGATAATCTGGCTCGAACAACCTGCACTCACCAACACATACAAGTCATTAGTATGTTCGCAATAATAACGATACTTATCCTTGAATTATTTACATCCCATTCTTCCTTTACATTAAACATTTCTTCCCGCGTACCTCACCTCTGGTGAGTCTTCGATACTGTACCTGCATTACACCTAAAACTACAGGTACACGAATAACAACGTAAAACTTAATCATACTGAATAACTTACATACGTGCCTAAACTTCATACATATTATTTCCATGCATACTTACGTACACATGCGCATACACACCTACTTGCATACATACACACACATTCCTGCCAACCCACATGCATACCTACATATAACCACATCTTTATCATTATATACGTATCTACATCCACACATACCTACATCATTACGTACACCCATGATATTATACCTATATACATACATAATCCCCAATTGCAACAAACCGAACTCATACACGCCTACTCTCAAACATACCCTCATATATCCACGTATACTTTCTTACGTACTTATAAACATACACACATACCTATCAAGTATGGGCATACACTTAAATTCATAAAAACGTAAGTTAAACTAGTCGTACGTAACTTAAAACGCGTTTAAACGAGTTCCCAAGACAAAACGAGGCACGAAAACGATTTTTCGGAAAAACTTACCCCGTCGCGCGACGCGACGGGCCGTCGCGCTACGCGACCCCCCTAAATCAACAGAATCTCGCAGCTGGTTGCTGCATATTCTCAGCGCGATCCGGTTTTACGGAAACGAGTATAACTCCCTCGTTTTTGATCCGTTTTACCCGATCCTTTTTCCTACGTGATCG
Organism: Helianthus tuberosus; assembly: GCA_030545235.1. Classification (NCBI taxonomy): domain Eukaryota; kingdom Viridiplantae; phylum Streptophyta; class Magnoliopsida; order Asterales; family Asteraceae; genus Helianthus; species Helianthus tuberosus. The sequence continues at coordinate 28,334,508 of CM060432.1, forward strand.
TAATTTAATTCTCCATCACATGAAGTAAAAGTCCCATATTTGGATTACCGAAATTTATGACTATTAAGCCTTCGACTCGTTACCCTTTTTCTAAATCTTGACCCGTTCATGCATTTATCAACATAACTTGTTTGCTTGACCTTAACTTCATATGAACCTAATAATTGCAAGGTCATCTATCATAAAAGATTCGTTCTCGACTACCTTACACCTTATTTCACCGATCTTCGCTCAAAAGCTTATTTTGACCCGTTAAGGGTAATTGCGCATTAAATGGTTTATGACTAACAAAACCATACTCCCCACTTTCATACTCGACCAAAACATTACACTAATCAAATAACTTGTTTCTAAAACTACTTTTAAGATCATTTGCCCAAAATACCCATCAAGGGCATTTTGGTCAACTTTAATCCCATCATTTACGACGAAAGACTACGACATATATTTGACCTCAACCATCATATTTAGTTACTTAAAACACCATATTACTTAATCGAACTAAGAAGTGATTACAGAAATCACTTACCTTATGCGTCCGTGCTCGTATCCGATTCCTCGCCTCTTCTTGACCCGTTAACACCTCATGCTTGAGCCCGTCTCGACGTGATTCCTATACTTCCATTTCATCGAAATCACGCTCTTATTAGCACACTCATTTGTACATGTTAACAATCATATTAACCGCACATTTCACACTTAACTTTCATTAGTCATTTCTAACAAACATAACTCATATAACAATATCCATATACGTTTAAATTCATGTAACTCATCATGTCATTACATTTAACGTGGATTGCCATAACATGTATCATACGACATCCTATAATCCTACCTTTACGACAACGAGTCAAATCATGTTTATTATGCTTAGTTGACTTTTGAAAGTCAACTATTAACCATATTTAACTATCGATTTATCATCATATACTAGTAACATCATAATCGACTATACGGACGACACTAAATACATTTTATCACACACTTGATGTGCGTACCACCTTTTAAGCATAACGTACAACTAATTCATACATACATCTTCTAAATTCATACATAACCCATCAAAACCTACTACTAATCATCATGTATCATTCACAATTAAACATCGAACATATCATCATCATATTTCCCCTAATCCATCTAACCAGAATTCATCATACCCACATAATACATCAATCTTTAAACAAAACTTTGACATAGGTGGTGATTCTAGTCATTATCTTTACCCTAACTAACGGGTTTCACCTCTAATCATCAAATTAACACAAACCATACATACCCCGTGTTCTATACGATGATTCTAACCCTTGTACATGATTAATTTCATATTAACTCACGGATTTGAACATAACCCACTACACCCATGATCACCAATCTTAGATATAAGACATACCTTATGATCCCCTCGTGTTGGTGATCATTAATCCATGCTCGGTTATGGATTTAAGCTTCATCTTGCCTTCCGATTTGATGATCTTCATGATTAGGGTTTGTGGAGCTCTCATGGAGCTCCTGGTTCCTTCTCGAACACACACGATGTGTGTGTTTATTTGTGTGTTAATTTCTTTTATTAGTAAATCAACTTTCATCTTATCCACTTTTACCCCTCGAGTTTACTTCTAACACATATTTGGCACTACTTTCCCCTTTTGATAGTTTTAACTCGGTTAAACATTCTAGTTATTTATTTCATAATATAACGCCTAAGGACATATATCAAATATATAACATTTGGATTTTGGGGCGTTACACTCCACCACCATCATAACACCCACATCCACCACCATCATCCATCATCCACCCTAGAGTGTGTGTAGTAGTCTCGGGATGCAAGATTGATCGTAAGAGTTCTTGACAATCAAAGGCCATTATTTTTTATTTTTTATCTTTTCGCACTTTTTATTTGGTTTTGTATTAATGACTTTAATAACTAGTTTCTTATGTTGAAGGTGAAACTTCCTTATCATTTGTCTGTGGTGTCTTGGCATTATTTTACTGTCTATATAAAATAAAAGATTTTCATCATTCATATCTCTACGGTCTATATAGAGATATGTTGGCTACCTGGTTGGGGGTTAAGGGAATGGTTTGGTAAGGTTCTTGCCTTATTCAGTGTATAGATCCTGCAAGGACCTGGGTCAAGCTTACTAGGACCTTCTTCAATACCCACTTGTATTGTATGGCGGGAGTGTGAATGGCTTGATCCCTTCATATGTAAACTACTATTAATACATTAACCCGGCTACTTGGGATTGTATCCCTGCTGACTCAAACCACTTAGCCGAGGGTAACGTCGCCTTCAAAAGAGGGGCCTACCACATTACGCATTAATAACTTAATTAATTATCTTTCAATATTCTGACACTTTGGGATTGTATCCTTGCTGACTCAAACCACTGGGTTGAGGGTAACGTCAGCTTCAAAAGAGGGGCCTACTACTATAACTAAGATAATCTCTTAAAAAGTGTAAAAGTGCGGAAATCAACAAAGGTTACATTAAAGGCGAGTCGGGTCGAAGTGATTCATCTTGTCTATCTGTTTTTTTTTTCAGCATTTTAGTTTTTTTTAGTTTTCATGTTTAAAACATTTTCTAAAACTTTTGATTTGATTAGACGTTGAGGATAAACCGGTACTAAAAGCTCTTGTGTCCTTGGACGACCTCGGTATCTTACCAACGCTATACTACGCTCACGATGGGTGCACTTGCCCATATGTGTGTTTAGTGTTAGTAGAATATCATGTTTTATAAATTTAAAACTTGACTAATGTGTTAAAAAGGGCTTAAAATATAAACAAAAACATAACACACTCAACACGCATCAGTGAGTTTCGATGGTCTGGCATTCGATAATCTGAACCCTTGAGTCCATGCTAATAGTTGTCAAAATCTTGATAGCATGTATTATTTACATATTGTTGTTCTTTTAGTTGTAATAGGACGATTTGTTGTTGCTGCTACTACAGCTTTTTCAGTCAAAGGAGTCTTGCCAGCTATCTTATTTTGGGTGTGATCATTCTGGAAACTCATCAAGCATATGGATTGCTGGTGCATTTGCTCTCCCAGCTGTAGGTTTTCACCTTTTTAAATCTTTTATCATCTGACCAAGTTACCCGGTGCATCAGGATTTAACTACTAAAACTATTTTTGAAAGCTGTTAATTTCTTAAAAGCATACGTGCTTCAAGACCAAGAGGCACATGCAACACAAGTATCACATTATTTTATAGTTTTTATGATTGAAAATCGCTAAGCAGGACAGTCTTCTTTTGATATATCTTTGAAGCATGATGGATCTCTTATATTTCTTGTGCAGATGGAGTCATACTTTCATGGATATCAAGCCAGATGGTGTGCGAAGAGGACTGGATATCAAGCCAGATTGTGTGCGAAGAGGTGGATAACTTGCCACCATTATTTATATGCATCTTAGATACTCTTTCTTTTAGTAGCTTATCACTTTATTATAACAACAACTAAGAATAAAGCTCAATTATGTGTCTTCTCTATATTTCAAACAGTTTCTTATCAACTAAAACTAATTTTGCCAAATTTCAGAGATTATAGCTCAATTTGAACGTAAAGGCTCATTTTTTAAGATTCAATCTTTAATGTCGAAACATTTTAATTTGTCATTCAGGTTGTGCTAAAAGGCCATGTTTTGGTTCAAGGTGGCATTTATGATGAATTTCTCTCCACATATTTGCCTCCATCAATGGGATGGTAAGCATGCATTTTTCATAAGTCTCTTTTAGTTTTGTGATTTATTTCATTTAAATTTTTTTGGCATATGACTTATGTTAATTAAGACTTAGTTTATCTTTAACAGCTCATTCGGACATAATGAAAGAAAGCCTGTCGTGACGCCTTCAACCACTTATGGTATGTATCTTATCTCAGATTTAGTTGTAGATTGATTTCAAATCACCAACGAAGATGTATTTAAACCTATATATATTATCAGAGTGAGGTTTGTTCTGTCACACCCCGACCGCGTAAAACAACAAATCACGGCGGAATCATCGGGGAGTGTTGTAACAGAATCATTGTTTCAAAACACACGGAAATTTGAAGTTTCGTTTTATTAAACATTAAACATTTACATCATCTTGAAATCTAAACAAACAAGTTAAACATAGTCAATCATTGTTATTAAGTCAGTAAGGCGTCGTCCAGTCCTATGTGAGCATGCATCCTAGCAATTATTCAACATCACCTGAAACATATGTAAAAACAAAGTCAACAAAGAAATGCTGGCGAGCACATAGGTTTATGAGAGTGTCGGATTCATGGCTAGTTTACATGTTGCAATACCTAATTAAAAACCCTGTTTTGAAAAAGTGTATAGTACTGCAAGGAAACACATACGCATTTAATCACTAGAGGCAGTCAGAAAACATAAACCTATTATTCAAGGTCCGTGATTGTTTGAGAATAGCGTAGTATAAGCTGTTAGTGCATTTATGTCTATCGCCTCTCATTTAATTCTAGGCTTTATGTTGTATCTAGTTAGTGGAAGGCAAGGTGGCATTATTGGAGAGTTGAAGAGCTCTAGGTCTAGAGAGAGAAACTAGAGAGAGAAAGTGACATCGTGATTCAGGTGCTTTGTACGATTTCAGTTATGTCAATAGAATCACTGATTATATTACGTTCTCGTGTGTTCGGTCACGTTCGTGTACGGATTCCACACGTCACGTGTTCGGTTCGCAATCATTTCAGAGCAAAAAAAATAAGCACATAAATGGGTAATAGCACATAAAACACATAAAATCGACAAATTATCAGAGTCAGCTTCGAAATTCATAAAAAAATCGAGAGATAGATCGTCCGTGGCAAGTAGACTTCGACTACCCAAAGTGGGTCGACTATTCACAAGGACCCGTTACGCACATTTAACCTTCAGTACTGTGCCTTTGCCTTGATTCTTGGGCATTTGGCACGCATCCCGTTAGTCATTTCGTGGGTTCAGGTCGTTGGAGTCCGTCGGGACTTTGGTGAGAGTTTTGTAAAATGTGCGGAACAAGTCGTCAAGGTTAGGGTTTCACCCCTGGCTTAACAACTTCATCCCTGTCATGACAAAATAGAGGAGATTATTCATCAAAATATGGGTTTCACCCCTAATTTGGTATAATTCCCCCGCTGAACAGTATCGATTAAGCAATTTAGTCGGGAGTTTGTGGTTTTCACACCTAATCTCGACTTTATCGCCCTTTCATAGTTGAAAATTCGAGTGTAGTGATAGTGTGGTATAAGTGAGTTTAGTGAGGAATAAGCTCGTACGTAATCCCTACTGGATGTACTCGAGTCGGTCTGTTGGTTCTTAGCTATAGTCTAGGTATCTAAGACTTCGACCCAGACTAGGTCGAGTCTTGCCTAATTCCCTATAGTTATGGCTCTGATACCAATCTGTCACACCCCAACCGATGGCGGAATCATCGGGGCATGGCACTGAGCGAAACAGATTGTCCAGAAGTTTCCATAACAATTATCAATACTATTCAATTTAAATAATACGTCCCATACCGTATCTCAAACAGCAAAATAATTATTACAGACATAAATTCCAGGCAAATATTCTGTTCCGACAACTCAGATTTAAATAGACAGCAATTGTTTATCTGCTTCTAGAGACCCTTGATTCGTTATCTACAGACAACTATTTGTTGGGCTCTAAAGCTTTATTCTAGCTTCAAATTCCTACCACATGTGCATCCTAAGCACCTGTCACATACGTTAAAATAAAGTCAATACATATAATGTAAAGGTGAGCATACAAGTTTGATAATAGCATATAGAGTTCGAATTCGTTTACGCATAACCAGCACGTACACATAGTGAAATGAAGCACGTTAGTTATCGACATAGATCCATCGATACCAATAACTGTGGGTTGACTGCCTGAGGCAGTTGGCAATACATGACTACCACCGTAATCCATGCAAGTAATGATCCTTAACAACCCCCGTGTGAACGGGTGCTGAGTCCAAACTATAGTACTATCGTTGCTAAGGCAGGTAGACAGTCTTCCATGTGTAAACATAACAAACAAGCATTCATAAGCCAAGTATAACATGCATTAACGGTTAGCGTTCAAACAGTATTGAGTAGTGTGATTGTTGTAGTTTGAATATTCGTAACGTATGTAACACCCAAATGTGCTTAAAGCAAAAAGGGATCGAGTATACTCACAGCGGTTAATGGATTGAAGGGAGCGCTTAGCGAGTATGGTTAGCCTGAATGGATTCGATAGCAGAACGTTAAGTGATACGTAAAACGTTACAAAGTGTGAATGGATCCGATGGTAGTTCGTTCGGATGGTAATCCGAGCGGACAGCAATCCGTGTGGATGACAATCCGTTCGGATGGTCATCCGGTCGGACAGTGGTCCGGTCAGATGACGATTCGAGTGGATTGTTTCTTCCTATAAGAAGTATGTGTTTGTGTATGATGGCTTAACTTTTGAAGTTTTCGTTGTAGCATTTTGAAAACATTGAAGTATTTCTACCCATTAAGTCGGTCGATCGGATGGTTAGTCATGCGGATGACAATCCGTTCGGATGGTCATCCGGTCGGACGGTGGTCCGGTCGGACAGCAACTTAGTGATAAGATTACTTAGTGATGTCAAGCTCTTAAACAGAAGTGTCACTCGATCGGATGCCCGTCCGATCGGATGGCAACCCTGTTAATGAACATGTTGAAAATTGTTTAAGTCTTTGAAGTCTTAGTATCTCATGATCTGAAGAGTAATCCAGTCAGATGGTCGTCCGATCGGATTGCAATTCGCTCGATACTCCAACTTCAATTAAGGTTGTTTAAAGGTGGGACCCAAGTGTGATCCGTTCGGATGGCAATCCGTTCGGATGACCTATCCGATCGAACAGCAATCCAGTCTGGTAGCAATCCATTACAGTTGTTCCGTTCGTCCTACACTTGGTCGTTTTGATGGTTTATCGTTATGTCGAGACACTTTGACAACGTGTTAGCCAACAGAACCCCTAGTTCGACCCATATGACCAACCCGACCAGGAATCACCCTAGTCCGGCCGGTTACCGGCTCGAGACGGTTGTTCTTGACTAACCCGAAATCGGTAGTCTCGTGGGTAGAATCCGGATCTTGAGCTATAAAAACACTATGATAGAGTAGAAGACTAGATCAGGGTCGGATCCTATCGGTTTTGAGTACCTTGAGTGCAAAAGAGTTGAAAGAAAGTTTAGAACCATCTTTCAATCCTTTTTCACACACTTGTATCGAGATCTTTACAAGATCTTTGTGGAAATCGGTTAGATCTAAGTCGTTCTTGGTGGATTGAGGCCACAACGTGAAGTTCTTGAAGAACATATGATGACATCATCCTAGAACACCCAAAATCTAGTGATTTCACGTTTAAAAGTTAAGATTTAAAAGATAGAAAGGTGTAGGAGTGCGTGTAGATCAAGAAAGTACTAGATTTAGGACGATATCTTACCTTGATCGAGGGAAATCGAAGGAAAAGGGGGGAGCATGAATAGTTCGGACAGAGGGTTTCCAGAAATGGAAAGAATGACAATGACAGGGGTATTTATAGGATTCCAAAAGAGGAAAGGGTGATCCGATCGGATGACACTCCGCCCGGATGACGATCGGGTCGGATGACATCCTGGTCGGATGACGTAGTGGCTATCCGGTCGGATGGCTATCCGGCCGGATGGCACTTGGCTCGGATGTTAGACGCGACGATTTTTGGCGTTTCGATTCCGATTGCGAGCGGTTCGATACGATAGGGTTTCCTAGTCAAATTACTTTTAGTCCCAAACACTCATATCTCGCATAATCTCTTCTCCACCAATTATCATAGTTCGTTTACGATTCGAGTTCGATTGCATTTCGAGTTAGATTTCGAGTTTCGATTGAGTTCGCTTGATTATCACAACACAACATAAATAAACATGCACAGGTAACACGTAAGGCACACACACACGTATAATAACAAGTAAAAATACGTAGCTCGAGTTGCGATTTGATGTCGATTCGATTAGCATAGCTTGATTATTGATTAGTTAGCTTTTTCGCATTGTTACTTCCTATAATTCACAGTCGTAGATAGATTGAATAGCGATTAACATACGTCGATTATTGCATTTATAGACACTTACTCCACATAATAGCTACAATAAAAGAAATCTACTACAAGTCAAGTTGCGTGAAATAGGTCGTTGACTTTGACCTTGACTTTGACTTTGACTTCTCGAAAACACGGGGTGTTACAGCCTCCCCTTGTTTAGGGAATTTCGTCCCGAAATTAAGCTGAGAGCTGTTCAACGCCGTGAATCACTTTTGAGAACTCTCTTTAAACAACTGCGGGTACTTAGCCTTCATGTCGCTTTCGAGTTCCCAAGTGAACTATGCGCCTCGTTTGCCTTCCCATCAAACTTTCACGATAGGAATGCGAGAGCGTCTGAGTTGCTTGGTTTGGCGATCCATGATTTCGACAGGCTTTTCCACGAAGTGTAATGTTTCGTTCACTTGTAGATCATCTAGAGAAACGTGTAAGTCGTGGTTGGCTAGGCACTTTCGGAGGTTTGACACATGGAAAGTCGGGTGGTCATTACTAAGTTCCTCCGGCAGTTCGAGTCTGTAGGCGACTTTTCCGATCCTTTCCAGAATCTTAAAAGGTCCAACATATCGAGGCGCGAGCTTCCCCTTCTTGCCGGATCGGACCACACCCTTCCAAGGTGATACCTTTAGGAGTACGTAGTCACCAACGTCAAATTCACGGGGCTTGCGTTTCTTATCGGCGTAACTTTTCTGTCGATCCCGAGATTTCACCAGGTTGTCTCGAATTTGGAAAATTTTGTCTGTCGTTTCTTGTAATAGCTCAGGACCGGTTAATTGCGAATGACCGATCTCGTGCCAGACAATAGGCGATCGACATCTTCTTCCGTATAAGGCCTCGAATGGTGCCATTTGGATGCTAGAATGGTAGCTGTTGTTATACGAGAATTCGACTAACGGCAGGTATTTATCCCAATTACCTTCGAAGTCTAAGACACACGAACGGAGCATGTCTTCAAGAGTACGAATCGTTCTTTCAGTCTGACCGTCGGTTTAAGGGTGGAAAGCGGTACTTAGATTAAGCGTTGTACCGAGTGCCGTTTGAAACGTTTCCCATAGTCGTGAGGTAAACCGAGCATCACGATCAGAGATGACGTCGCGAGGCGTCCCATGATTACAAATGATCTCGTCGGTGTAGATTCGGGCTAATCATTCTACCTTGTAGTCTTCTCGTATCGGCAAAAAGTGAGCTGATTTAGTCAAACGGTCGACCACAACCCAAATGCTATCGTGACCTGATGACGTGTTCGGTAGCTTGGTTATAAAGTCCATGGCTATACTCTCCTACTTCCACATGGGAATTGGTGGTTGTTCGAGTAAGCCAGAGGGTCTTTGATGTTCAGCCTTGACTCTAGCACAAGTTAGGCATTTTCCGACGTAGAGAGCGATATCTCTTTTCATACCCGGCCACCAGTACTTATAACGAAGGTCCTGGTACATTTTATCAGCACCGGGATGAACAGAATATCGGGATTTGTGGGCTTCGTCCATTAAGATCTATCGCAAATTGGTTCGTTTGGGAATCCAAATTCGGTCTAAAAAGTGAAATATTCCGTTTGATTTGCTCACAAGCTGGGCTCCGTCGTGGTAGATTCTCTCTTTCTTCAGGGTGCATTCGTTAAAGCATGCATGTTGAGCGTCGTGGATGAGGGTTTCGAGATCATGCTGGGCTTGAACATTACGAGTGCTAAGCAGGTAGCTCCGTCTGCTAAGTGCGTTGGCAACAACATTCGCCTTGCCTGGGTGATAACGGATCTCACAGTCGTAATCGTTGAGAAGTTCTACCCATCGGCGTTGACGCATATTAAGTTCCTTCTAATTAAAGATATGTTGCAGGATCCTATGATCGGTGAAGACCGTACACTTGGTACCATACAGGTAGTGTCGCCAAATCTTTAACGCAAAAACAACTGCGCCTAGCTCGAGATCATGGGTTGTATAGTTTTTCTCATGGATTTTGAGCTGACGAGATGCGTAAGCTATGACCTTGTCTCGTTGCATGAGAACACAACCAAGACCAAGGTTGGAAGCATCACAGTAGACAATGAAATCATTGTTTCCGTCAGGGAATGTGAGAACAGGTGCATTGCAAAGCATGTGCTTGAGGGTTTGAAAGGCAGACTCTTGTTCGGTTTTCCAAACGAAAGGCTTGTCTTTATGTGTGAGAGAGGTAAGCGGTACAGCGATCTTTGAGAATCCCTCGATAAATCGTCGATAATAGCCCGCTAGTCCGAGAAAAGAGCGGACTTCAGACGGGTTCTTAGGTGTAACCCAACTCTTGACTGCTTCAATCTTCGCAGGATCGACGTGAATGCCTTGACTATTAACAATGTGACCCAGAAACTGAACTTCCTCCAACCAGAATTCACACTTGGAGAACTTGGCATAGAGTTGGTTCCCCTGGAGTAATTCGAGAACCAAACGTAGATGTTGTGCGTGTTCGGTTTTCGACTTGGAATAGATCAAGACATCATCGATAAATACGATGACGAAACGGTCGAGATACGGTTTACACACGCGATTCATCACATCCATGAAAACCGCTGGTGCGTTGGTTAGACCAAAAGGCATGACTATGAATTCATAGTGGCCGTAACGAGTGCGAAACGCGGTTTTTGGTATATCCTCCTCTTGAATACGTAGCTGGTGATAGCCTGAGCGTAGGTCGATCTTTGAGAAACACGTAGCGCCTTGTAGTTGATCAAACAGATCATCGATGTGAGGTAGGGGATAGCGGTTCTTGATAGTTAACTTATTCAATTCCCGATAGTCGATGCACATCCTGAACGACACGTCCTTCTTTTTGACGAAAAGGACTGGCGCGCCCCAAGGAGAGGTGCTTGGGTGAATGAAGCCTTTCTCAAGTAATTCCTGGAGTTGGGTTGAGAGTTCGCGCATTTCGAACGGCGCGAGTCGCTAGGGAGCTTTGGCAATAGGGTTGGCTCCAGGAATGAGGTCGATACGAAAGTCGATATCACGACTGGGCGGTAGTCCGGGAAGATCCTCTGGAAAAACATTAGGAAATTCTCGAACCACAGGAACGTCTTTCACTTCCTTCTTCTCTTTCTTTTCCTTCTCCGCTACTACAATGTTAGCCAGGAAAGCCCTGTATTCCTTGCGGAGATACTTGCTAGCTTGCACGCATGACATAAGCTTGAGACCCTTTGAAGTAGTATCACCGTATACACGCAATAAGTCACCATTCGCGAGCGAGAATCGAATCATCTTGTCGAAGCACACAACTTCAGCATGGTTTTCTCGAAGAAAGTCCATGCCTACTATGACGTCAAAACTTCCGAGTTGCATTGGAATAAGGTCGATTGGGAAGATGTGATTGTTGAGCTCAAGAGTACAATCACGGAGAACAGAATTGACAGCGACGGTTCTTCTGGTAGCGACTTCAACATCGAATGTCGAGGAGAGTTGGGAGCGTTTACGACTAAGGAGTTTCTCGAATTCGAACGACACAAAGCAATTATCGGCTCCAGTATCCAACAAACATGAAGCATAAATACCATTCATAAGGAACGTACCATTGACCACGTTGTTGTTGGCCTGGGCTTGACGCACGTTGAGGTTGAAAGTTCTGGCGCGTGCGGCCTGTTGTTGCTGCTGCTGTTGCTGAGGCTCTTGTTTCACAACCCTGTTTGGGCACATGTTGGCGAAATGGTTCGGGTCGCCACATGCGAAGCAGGCTCTGGCTCTGACTACGGGTGCCGGAGGAGCTTGTTGACCTGAGGGGCAGTGAGTAGAGCTTGATGAGCAGGAGCTTTTCGAATACGGAAATTGGCAGTAAAATGGCCGTATACATTGCAATGAGCACAAAAACGGCAAGCAATGGCAGTTGGGTGGTGGTAGGTGCAAGTAGGGCAGAGCGGGTGTGGCCCAGTGTATGCACGCTTTGCAGGCGGTGCATTGACCACAGGCGCCGCTACTTGACGCTGTTGGACTGGTACAGCTTAAATCGGTGCAGCAGTGATCGCATAGTTCTTGTTGCTGGAGCTGTTCTTTCTCTTGTTCTTCCTCTTGTTGCTCGATGAGGTGGGTTCAGCAGTTGGTGCGGTGGCGGTAGCTTGATGAAGGTGCTTTGAAGTTTTATCCCAGACACCAGCCTTGACCCTTTTGTCGTTGATTTCGGCGGCCAGTAGGTAAGTTTCTTCGATCGTCGTAGTCTTAGCCGCTTGCACGAAATCTGCGACGCAGTCGGGCAAAGCTCGGATGTATTTCTTGATTGTGATTTCCGGAGTCTTGACTTGATCGGGACAGATGATGCTGAGCTGTTTGAAACGAGCAGTGAGAGCAGCGTTGTCACCCTCATGCTGGTGTATGTGCCAAAATTCATCTTCAAGCTTTTGACGTTCGTGAGGAGGGCAGAATTCCTCTAGCATAACTTCCTTGAGCTCGTCCCACGACAGACCGTAGGCTGCATCGTTCCCTCGCTTGTTCCTCTCGGCCGTCCACCAGTCTACTGCACGGGACTGGAAAACGCCGGTAGCATTCAGAGTTCGAAGGTAATCAGGGCAACCACTCTGTCGCAGAGTGACCTCAATGGAATCAAACCATTGGAATAGTGCAGTCGGACCTCCTTCGCCGGTGAATTCTTTTGGCCCACACGACTTGAATTGCTTGAAACTGAAGGGCCTTGCGGCAGCTTTAGGAGCGTCGGTCCTTGATTCCTCAGATGACTTGCTGACATTCTCGTAAACATCACTTACGGGCTTTGCCACACTTTTAGCGATGATGGAAGCAAGGCGTTTGTCCCTCTTTTCTTGACGAGAAAGTGCATGACGGGATCCAGACGACATCGTCTGCAACAGACATCATCACAGGACTCAACACATTGTATTCGAATCTCACCTCACACGTCTACTACTTACTAAAGCTCAGGAGCACGCATAAACACATAACATGTAGAGCATAAAATCACATAAGCATGTAGAGCACATAATCACGTAACACCTAAGCATGTAAAGCACAGAAGCAAGGAAACACATACGCATTTAATCACTAGAGGCAGTCAGAAAACAGAAACCTATTATTCAAGGTCCGCGATTGTTTGAGAATAGCGTAGTATAAGCTGTTAGTGCATTTATGTCTATCGCCTCTCATTTAATTCTAGGCTTTATGTTGTATCTAGTTAGTGGAAGGCAAGGTGGCATTATTGGAGAGTTGAAGAGCTCTAGGTCTAGAGAGAGAAAGTGACATCGTGATTCAGGTGCTTTGTACGATTTCAGTTCTGTCAATAGAATCACTGATTATATTACGTTCTCGTGTGTTCGGTCACGTTCGTGTACGGATTCCACGCGTCACGTGTTCAGTTCGCAATCGTTTCAGAGCGAAAAAAAATAAGCACATAAACGGGTAATAGCACATAAAACACATAAAATCGACAAATTATCAGAGTCAGCTTCGAAATTCATAAAAAAATCGAGAGATAGATCGTCCGTGGCTAGTAGACTTCGACTACCCAAAGTGGGTCGACTATTCACAAGGACCCGTTGCGCACATTTAACCTTCAGGACTGTGCCTTTGCCTCGATTCTTGGGCATTTGGCACGCATCCCGTTAGTCATATCGTGGGTTCAGGTCGTTGGAGTCCGTCGGGACTTTGGTGAGAGTTTTGTAAAATGTGCGGAACAAGTCGTCAAGGTTAGGGTTTCACCGCTGGCTTAACAACTTCGTCCCTATCTTGACAAAATAGAGGAGATTATTCATCAAAATATGGGTTTCACCCCTAATTTGGTATAATTCCCCCGCTGAACAGTATCAATTAAGCAATTTAGTCGGGAGTTTGTGGTTTTCACACCTAATCTCGACTTTATCGCCTTTTCATAGTTGAAAATTCGAGTGTAGTGATAGTGTGGTATAAGTGAGTTTAGTGAGGAATAAGCTCGTACGTAATCCCTACTGGATGTACTCGAGTCGGACTGTTGGTTCTTAGCTATAGTCTAGGTATCTAAGACTTCGACCCGGACTAGGTCGAGTCTTGCCTAATTCCCTATAGTTATGGCTCTGATACCAATCTGTCACACCCCAACCGATGGCGGAATCATCGGGGCATGGCACTGAGCGAAACAAATTGTCCAGAAGTTTCCATAACAATTATCAATACTATTCAATTTAAATAATACGTCCCATACCGTATCTCAAACAGCAAAATAATTATTACAGACATAAATTCCAGGCAAATATTCTGTTCCGACAACTCAGATTTAAATAGACAGCAATTGTTTATCTGCTTCTAGAGACCCTTGATTCGTTATCTACAGACAACTATTTGTTGGGCTCTAAAGCTTTATTCTAGCTTCAAATTCCTACCACATGTGCATCCTAAGCACCTGTCACATACGTTAAAATAAAGTCAATACATATAATGTAAAGGTGAGCATACAAGTTTGATAATAGCATATAGAGTTCGAATTCGTTTACGCATAACCAGCACGTACACATAGTGAAATGAAGCACGTTAGTTATCGACATAGATCCATCGATACCAATGACTGCGGGTTGACTGCCTGAGGCAGTTCGCAATACATGATTACCACCGTAATCCATGCAAGTAATGATCCTTAACAACCCCCGTGTGAACGGGTGCTGAGTCCAAACTATAGTACTATCGTTGCTAAGGCAGGTAGACAGTCTTCCATGTGTAAACATAACAAACAAGCATTCATAAGCCAAGTATAACATGCATTAACGGTTAGCGTTCAAACAGTATTGAGTAGTGTGATTGTTGTAGTTTGAATATTCATAACGTATGTAACACCCAAATGTGCTTAAAGCAAAAAGGGATCGAGTATACTCACAGCGGTTAATGGATTGAAGGGAGCGCTTAGCGAGTATGGTTAGCCTGAATGGATTCGATAGCATAACGTTAAGTGATACGTAAAACGTTACAAAGTGTGAATGGATCCGATGGTAGTTCGTTCGGATGGTAATCCGAGCGGACAGCAAAACGTGTGGATGGTCATCCGGTCGGACGGTGGTCCGGTCGGACAGCAACTTAGTGATGAGATTACTTAGTGAAGTCAAGCTCTTAAACAGAAGTGTCACTCGATCGGATGCCCGTCCGATCGGATGGCAACCCTGTTAATGAACATGTTGAAAATTGTTTAAGTCTTTGAAGTCTTAGTATCTCATGATCCGAAGAGTAATCCAGTTAGATGGTCGTCCGATCGGATTGCAATTCGCTCGATACTCCAACTTCAATTAAGGTTGTTTAAAGGTGGGACCCAAGTGTGATCCGTTCGGATGGCAATCCGTTCGGATGACCTATCCGATCGGACAGCAATCCGGTCGGGTAGCAATCCGTTACAGTTGTTCCGTTCGTCCTACACTTGGTCGTTTTGATGGTTTGTCGTTATGTCGAGACACTTTGACAACGTGTTAGCCAACAGAACCCCTAGTTCGACCCATATGACCAACCCGACCAGGAATCACCCTAGTCCGGCCGGTTACCGGCTCGAGACGGTTGTTCTTGACTAACCCGAAATCGGTAGTCTCGTGGGTAGAATCCGGATCTTGAGCTAGTACAACACTATGATAGAGTAGAAGAGTAGATCAGGGTCGGATCCTATCGGTTTTGAGTACCTTGAGTGCAAAAGAGTTGAAAGAAAGTTTAGAACCATCTTTCAATCCTTTTTCACACACTTGTATCGAGATCTTTACAAGATCTTTGTGGAAATCGGTTAGATCTAAGTCGTTCTTGGTGGATTGAGGCCACAACGTGAAGTTCTTGAAGAGCAAATGATGACATCATCCTAGAACACCCAAAATCTAGTGATTTCACGGTTAAAAGTTAAGATTTAAAAGATAGAAAGGTGTAGGAGTGCATGTAAATCAAGAAAGTACAAGATTTCGGACGATATCTTACCTTGATGGAGGGAAATCGAAGGAAAAGTGGGGAGCACGAACAGTTCGGACAGAGGGTTTCCAGAAATGGAAAGAATGACAATGACAGGGGTATTTATAGGATTCCAAAAGAGGAAAGGGTGATCCGATCGGATGACACTCCGCCCGGATGACGATCCGGTCGGATGACGTAGTGGCTATCCGGTCGGATGGCTATCCGGCTGGATGGCACTTGGCTCGGATGTTAGACGCGACGATTTTTAGCGTTTCGATTCCAATTACGAGCGGTTCGATACGATAGGGTTTCCTAGTAAAATTACTTTTAGTCCCAAACAATCATATCTCGCATAATCACTTCTCCACCAATTATCATAGTTCGTTTACGATTCGAGTTCGATTGCATTTCGAGTTAGATTTCGAGTTTCGATTGAGTTCGCTTGATTATCACAACACAACATAAATAAACATGCACAGGTAACACGTAAGGCACACACACACGTATAATAACAAGTAAAAATACGTAGCTCGAGTTGCAATTTGATGTTGATTCGATTAGCATAGCTTGATTATTGATTAGTTAGCTTTATCGCATTGTTACTTCCTATAATTCACAGTCGTAGATCGATTGAATAGCGATTAACATACGTCGATTATTGCATTTATAGACACTTACTCCACATAATAGCTACAATAAAAGAAATCTACTACAAGTCAAGTTGCGCGAAATAGGTCGTTGACTTTGACCTTGACTTTGACTTTGACTTCTCGAAAACACGGGGTGTTACAGTTCACTTTATCGAAAATCGTTATTGATTTAATATAAACCATTTTAATCATTTTTGAAACCATCGTTAAAACCATCGAAATCATTTAACACATATGAATCACCCCAAAACAATCAAAAACAGTAAAATAGGGGAACTATGTACTCACTTGAGAATGCTTAGAAGTCTTGAACAACAACCAAGCAAAGCTAGAGGGAGCACGGAAATCAATTGGCACCTAATATAAGTAACTATGTAAATAAACCGGACCTAAATCGGAAGATCGGATAGGATGAGGTTTCATAAACCAAATGAGTATTGGAACTCATATGACATGGTTTAACAAAGCCTACATACTAAATCGAAACCTAACCTAAGTGCTTACGACCCATTACGATCCGTTTAGGTAGCTTACGCTACTTTAACGCGTCGTTCGCTTAAAACGCGTTCGGGCTGCCTAACTAGTCCTATGACAAGTATTATATGCCTTAATATGTCTAATAATGTTACCTAATTAGTTTAGATATAAAAATATAGGTTACATATGCTTAAAATGAATTTATGCGTAAAAAGGGCATTTTGGTCATTTTCTTAAGGCATATAAATTACCTATCATACAACTAACTAAACGAAGTGACCATAAGGTATAACCTCGGAAAGGTTATTCCCTATAAAACTATGGCCACAAAACATGTTCGGTCGGATCCTAACGATCGACCAAACGGGTCGGGTTCGAAAGTCTAAGCGGTTGTTTAAACCGCTTATCTTACGACCCTATATAAGCACTAATATAAAAGTGATGAGGTAAACATGTTAAAACATGTTTAACGAAGTTAGAAAACAAGTTTGATATCAAAACAAAAGGTTTTGATACCCAAGAATAGTTTGGTTGCAAAATACGCATGAATACGCATTTTGACCGAAACTATGACTCGTCACTACACCTAATCAACGTGGTAATCAGTAGGTATAGTCACAAGGGACTATAACCATCGTGATTATTCTCACGTTGCGAAGTTCAAACGAACTTCATGTTGACCAAAGACTGGTCAAAGTAGAAAGTCAAACACAGTTTGACTTTCGTGCTTAAAAACGCATAAAAGCATGAAAGAAACTTACAACGGGTCCAAGCTAGGAAGAACTTGATCTAAATACTCAGGTATGAAGCATAAATCTTCAACGTAGAGCATAAAATTAGATCAAGGTGTGAGGAAAATGGAATGAGAGCTTGGGTATTTATAGATTTCGGAGAACCGTTAGGATCGTTTCTCGCATTTCGTGCCTTGATCTTGGCCCTCCACTTGGGCACATGGTTTTCAAAACCATGGGAATTACTTAAAACCATCAAATTCCAGCCCATAGAGTGCAAAACCTTGGGTTAAAACCATCAAAACCTCAAAAATAGACAAAGTTCAATGTATCTGCCAGAAATTTAAAAAATGGTCCCTGCACTTGTAAAACTTGATTTTTTGGCACTTTTAAGCCCCGTTAACCCCATTTCAAGGCTCGAAAATGAAGTTAAAGTATAGGGAACTTGAAATGTGCTCAAAAATATCTCGGATGTCGGTTCGTTTGGTCGTACGGTTGCGTTGTTCGGTTAATTACGACGGAAATCGTAAAGAACGCAAAAACGATCCAAATTACGCGACGAATGGAATTTTATCATGCCAATCACTAAAATAAAATATTTTAATGATTACATAAATTTTTGAATGTCCGGATATATTCAGAACGTAAGATATGCGCGAAAATGCAAACTTATGCATTTTTTGACGGTTTTAGTCCCTATTGATCAATAAAGTTTATTTTTAGCATACTGAACCCTTCAAAAACTATTTCTAAGCTATGTAAAGTATATTTAGGGTATCTTTAACTTATGATAAAGTTCTGGAATGTTCGTTACTATACAAATCGGTATAGTTTCGCAGTTTGACACAAATAGTCCCTGTGATCGAACAAACTTGATTTCGACACAGCAAACCATCCAAAACTTATTTCTAAGTTATGTAAAGGTTATTTAAGGTATGTTGAGCCTATTTCACTATCCCGGAGTGTTTTTCACATTAAACTGATTACGTTTACGCATCAGTTTGCGTATAACTTTCTAGAAAGCGATTTAGAGCTCGAAATCGAACAAGAATTGATATGTGCAAATGATACACATATTTAAACAAATCCCAAGTATGAAACACAATATTTCATTAGTTAGGCATTTGTTTGATGGCCGTGGAGGCACAGATGTCACAGTCTCCCCTACTTCAGGAAATTTCGTCCCGAAATTTATTTAGAGGAAACTTGTGAGAGCTCGAAACATGAAGTCGAAAAGATAAAACAATACTGGTTAGGGTTCTGAACTTCTAGTAACTTTAAATAACATCATGCTTGCAATGTAAGAGGGACACTTATATACAAGTATATGAAGCGCCATTGGTGCGTCCACCATACCTCCATTACATTGTTCACGTTTCGTTATTGTTGCCACTATAGGTTCTTACACATGATAAATCTTATTGGGGTTCCTGTGAACTGAATTTCATAATTATGTACGCGTCCATAATTACGTAATTCCTTGCATAGTCCGTACAGTGCATTTTATAATGTGTAGAGGGAAACCAAATGAACGAACCTGTGATGAGTGTGACTAGACCACCCTAGGGTCCTTTTAATTAAATCAACAATCGATCTCTTTAAATAGACCACCAAGGAGTCTTTTCAGCTATATCATCACATGACATTCTCAACCAGATTTTGAATCAATCTTTTTAACTAGACCACTCAAGGGGTCTCTTTCGAATCATGGAATGGTACTATATAATCCAAGGGTCTTAACCATTACGTAGAAGCCCGTTAAGGATTTAAGGTAGTACCTTTGGATATCCTACTATGAATCCCTCATATGAAGATATGGAAGATTCTACGAGGATTTGGATAACGAAAAATCGGATCACACAAAAACATAAAAGAAAACACATAGTCACATAATCACATAATCGTTTAACTTGACCTTTAATTTGTTATCTTTGGACACGGGTATTTAAAGCACACCAGGAATCCAATCCGTGGATTTCTTTTGGCACTTTAAATATTTTCAAGAATCTAACTATGAAGATAGGAAGATCTAAATAGGAATTTGGCTTGTCCTTATTGAATGGTAATGTACGTATTAAGGCGTACAAGGAATTCAATCAAGGGCTCCAATTTGAGCGATAATCATCCACAAGGATCTAATTGTAAAGATAAGAAGATCTTATATGGATTTTGGAATTTGAAAAGTGGGAGATGCTTCGAAACCTTGCACTAGACGTGCTTAAGTCGATACACGAGGCAGAATGCTCATGAAGTTGAGGTGCTAGATATGCCAAGGCGACATATGAAGCAGAATTTGAAGGTTGGGTAATACATGCAGAATGCTTTTCGAAAACTATGCATGGGGTTCTTTTAGAAATCTTACATAATACTTTTGAAATCATATGGTAGATGTATTAGGTAAATATGTTTATAAAAATCATGTAGGATGAATTTTGAAATTATGTATAAGATTTTTGAAAACATGGATGATGCTTTTGAAATCATGCACTTGATATATTAAGTAAATATACTGTGTTAAAAATCGTTTTCAAACTATATGAAATATCTTGAATTCATGAGGTTGTGTTTTGAAAAACATATACTATGTATGTTGTTATGAAAACCAGAATGTAATGATATGGGTATGAGATTGAAGAAAATATCCTTAGTTATCTAACCAAGGATTTAAAAGTGATTACTCAAAATGTCACTTATTTTCTGTACTTCGTTTCTTAGAATGAAGCGAGTACTTAGAATCTTCGAGAAAATCATAAGCAACACATAAATGGGAGAACTACAAGAGTAGTTTGTTTAAAGAACATAGTTCTTTGATGTAGGTATCATAGAGAAATGCCATACACACATGTAACTACACTTGTATATCAGAATTGCAAACAATGATTTATTTATAAACTAAACACATTGTTTCAGAGTTCAACAAAAGAAACAAAAGCATAAGAAAACTAGTTCAAAGCAGCAACGTCTTCTAATCAGCCAGATGTTCATTCATGGGTTGGATTTGCATTGAAAATCTCTGGGTATTTGTCCCTGACATAACACGTCTCGCCATAGGTGTAGCAAGTACCAGGAGGATAATGAGCTCGTGCTGGGTCTGCTTGTGCAGCAGTAGGATCTGCAACAGTTTTGCTTTGGATAGCAAAACAACATACATTAACCAGATGTCCCCATCGTCCACAGTGGGTACATTTGAAGCAGGGTATGTGATTCGGATGATGACGGTTGCATCGATTGCACCATGGGGCAGTTCGGCAAACCCTAGCCGTATGACCTATAAGTCCACAAATTAGGCATTTGCGGCACTTCACACTGGCATGATGGTGGAGGTTACACTGATTGCACAAAGGAGCAGCTCCCAAGTACGGCTTCTTGGCTGGTGGTGCTGCCACCTGGCTAGGTTCTGCTTGATTTGGTGCCACGGCTGCGGGGTCCTTTGAAGCTTTACGTTTCTTCGATTTTGGCGAAGGCCTGGCTTCTGCTTCCTATGGTGATTCTTGGGTAGCTTCGTCCTGGAGACGAGACATGCCAATAGCTAATTCAACAGTTTTCTGGATTACTTCGCCTATTCGCTCGGCAAATTTGGAAGCCTACTCGTACATCTGAGCGTCTTTGTGATGAAGAGACATTCTGGAGGAAATGAAAGACATAGGAGGGAGCAAGTGAAATGTTATCGGATAATGACAAGGCATAAAAATTGCGATCGTTTGTTTGTTACCTAAGGCAAACAAATGAGACGGTGACTAATCAAAGTAAGCGGGTCATATTAATGTATCGTGAAGACATGCTTTAGCCTATAAGTGGACACTCACCCCAAGAGTTCCCAGGTAAGAGTGACTGGTCCGATTATGTGGATTTGTACGAACACTCTAGCCTTAGACAAAAAACTCGGAGTACAGGCATCCACCCTTCCAGATTGAACGTGTTCACATTATAAGACCCAAACTTTGACAAAATTTTGAAAACTTTGAGGGTTCAAAACCTTATAATAAACCATCCTAGAACAGATGATTGGTTTTCAAAGCAGATTTGAAATTTGTGTTCATGTTGTGGTTGTCACCTAAGGATAAGTGACGGCATTGTTTTAAGATCTAAACACAAGGATCTTGTGTTAGGGTCCTAGGAAGGTTATAGACTAGGTCAAAGCATTACTAATAACCTAATTCCCTATAACCATGAGCTCTGATACCAACTTTTCTGTCACACCCCGACCGCGTAAAAAAACAAATCGCGGCGAAATCGTCGGGGAGTGTTGTAACAGAATCATTGTTTCAAAACACACGGAAATTTGAAGTTTCGTTTTATTAAACATTTACATCATGTTGAAATCTAAACAAACAAGTTAAACATAGTCTATCATTGTTAATAAGTCACTAAGGCCTCGTCCAGTCCTATGTGAGCATGCATCCTAGCAATTATTCAACATCACCTGAAACATATGTAAAAACAAAGTCAGCAAAGAAATGCTGGCGAGCACATAGGTTTATGAGAGTGTCGGATTCATGGCTAGTTTACATGTTGCAATACCTAATTAAAACCCCTGTTTTGAAAAAGTGTATAGTACTGCAACATAATTAACCAACTCAAATCAAGTTGGTTTTAATTTGTAAAATCTCGTAGCCATGCTTCTTAACCACAAAACATTTGTTTAATTAAATCAAATTGTAAAAAATCTCGTAAAAGCTCGTTAATAAAACTCGTATGGTTTATATTATTAAGAAAACATCGTGGTGTGACCTCGTTTCAAAATCGTTTACCCAAATGAACTAAATAACGCCATGATATGTAATATGATGAAAACACTTATATATAAGAAGTACCAGCGGCGTATCTATCATTTTTTCATCACATTAAACCCGTCCCGTTACCTAAACACTAACCAAAACCCAATTGTTTACCCAAATCGTTTAACTCGTTAAAATCACTTCAGTCGTTTAAATCATTCTCGTTTTAATTGTGAAAACTATTTTTGGTCGTCTCACTAATAACATCCAAACCTTCGCAACTCGTCTATCTCGAAACTCGCATTAATAAACCACCAAAGGGTAAATTAACAATCACAGATTCAGTCGTTACCCACCTAACCCACACATAACCATAGGCGCAGTCTGATAACGGGATTTGCAGATCCTATGGTACCATAACCTAATACTGGTCGGTTCGGCCAAAATTAATGAATGTTATTCGTTATGTAATTACAACCAACAAGTTTGTTCACTTTATCGAAATCATTATTAATTTAATATAAACCATTTTAATCATTTTCGAAACAATCGTTAAAAACATCGAAATCATTTAACACATATGAATCACCCCAAAACAATCGAAAAAAGTAAAATAGGGGAACTATGTACTCACTTGAGAATGCTTAGAATTCTTGAACAACAACCAAGCAAAGCTAGAGGGAGCACAGAAATCAATCGGCACCTAATATAAGTAACTATGTAAATAAACCGGACCTAAATCGGAAGATCGGATAGGATGAGGTTTCGTAAACCAAATGAGTATTGGAACTCATATGACATGGTTTAACAAAGCCTACATACTAAATCGAAACCTAACCTAAGTGCTTACGACCCATTACGATCCGTTTAGGTAGCTTACGCTACTTTAACGCGTCGTTCACGTAAAACGCGTTCGGACAGCCTAACTAGTCCTATGACAAGTATTATATGCCTTAATATGTCTAATAATGTTACCTAATTAGTTTAGATATAAAAATTTAGGTTACATATGCTTAAAATGAATTTATGCGTAAAAAGAGCATTTTGGTCATTTTCCTAAGGCATATAAATTACCTATCATACAACTAACTAAACGAAGTGACCATAAGGTATAACCTCGGAAAGGTTATTCCCTATACAAGTATGGTCACAAAACATGTTCGGTCGGATCCTAACGATCGACCAAACAGGTCGGGTTGGAAAGTCTAAGCGGTTGTTTAGACCGCTTATCTTACGACCCTATATAAGCACTAATCTAAAAGTGACGAGTTAAACATGTTAAAACATGTTTAACGAAGTTAGAAAACAAGTTTGATATCAAAACAAAAGGTTTTGATACCCAAGAATAGTTTGGTTGCAAAATACGCATGAATACGCATTTTGACCGAAACTATGACTCATCACTACACCTAATCAACGTGGTAATCAGTAGGTATAGTCACAAGGGACTATAACCATCATGATTACGCTCACGTTGCGAAGTTCAAACGAACTTCTTGTTGACCAAAGACTGGTCAAAGCAGAAAGTCAAACACAGTTTGACTTTCGTGCTTAAAAACGCATAAAAGCATGAAAGAAACTTACAACGGGTCCAAGCTAGGAAGAACTTGATCTAAATACTCGGGTATGAAGCATAAAGCTTCAACTTAGAGCATAAAATTAGATCAAGGTGTGAGGAAAATGGAATGGGAGCTTGGGTATTTATAGATTTCGGAGAACCGTTAGGATCGTTTCTCGCATTTCGTGCCTTGATCTTGGCCCTCCACTTAGGCACATGGTTTTCAAAACCATGGGAATTACTTAAAACCATCAAATTACAGCCCATAGAGTGCAAAACCTTGGGTTAAAACCATCAAAACCTCAAAAATGGACCAAGTTCAATGTATCTGCCAGAAATTTCAAAAATGGTCCCTGCTCTTGTAAAACTTGATTTTTTGGCACTTTTAAGCCCCGTTAACCCCATTTCAAGGCTCTAAAATGAAGTTAAAGTATAGGGAACTTGAAATGTGCTAAAAAATATCTCGGATGTCGGTTCGTTTGGTCGTACGGTTGCGTTGTTCGGTTAATTACGACGGAAATCGTAACGAACGCAAAAACGATCCAAATTACGCGACGAATGGAATTTTATCATGACAATCACTAAAATAAAATATTTTATGATTACATAAATTTTTGGATGTCCGGATATATTAAGAACGTAAGATATGAGCGAAAATGCAAACTTATGCATTTTTTGACGCTTTTTGTCCCTATTGATCAATAAAGTTTATTTTTAGCATACTGAACCCTTCAAAGCCTATTTCTAAGATATGTAAAGGATATTTAGGGTATGTTTAACTTATGATAAAGTTCCAGAATGTTTGTTACTATACAAATCGGTATAGTTTCGCAGTTTGACACAAATAGTCCCTGCGATCGAACAAACTTGATTTCGACACACCAAACCATCCAAAACTTATTTCTAAGTTATGTAAAGGTTATTTAAGGTATGTTGAGCCTATGTCACTATCCCAGAGTGTTTGTCGCATTAAACTGGTTACGTTTACGCATCAGTTTGTGTATAACTTTCTAGAAAGCGATTTAGAGCAAGAAATCGAACAAGAATTAATATGTGCAAATGATACACATATTTAAACAAATCCCAAGTATGAAACACAATATTTCATTGGTTAGGCATTTGTTTGATGGCCGTGGAGGCACAGATGTCACATGTTCCCTTTCTCAACTCTACATTTGTTATGTGCCGATAATATTTGTTAAATTCAGGTGAGTTACCCTTAACATTCATTAGTTAGTCCGGTTGGGGTTTGTTTAAGATCTTATGCAGTTGTATATCATAAATAATTTGACAATAAATTGCATACTCAATCAGTGATCTAATGAATTTCAATGAGCATTTATATTTCCATATGAGATTGAATTAACATCTTAATTTTAGTGAATTATGATTTCCATCACCACAGGTCCTTTACCAATTCTGCAACATTAGCTTTGGTCCTTTTGTTTTCTTTTCACAAACTTTTGCAAAGAAATGGTGGGAGTTCCATATAAACAGAGGTGCAAAAGATCAAATGGCAAAGGGTGGTTGTGTCGGCTGCCAATGACGGTGGTAAAATGGTATTTTGAAACCCATAATCAGCAAAGTGTTATGTAGCAGAAAAGGAAACCTATGTCTTGGGGATATATATTGCAAAAATAAAAGTCATTCCGACAATTAACTTGTGAAATGGGTTTGGCTTGACACGAGAAAGTTATTAGTATTGATGTAAACACATCGTTTTTTAGTAAATGTCTAAATAGGCCAAGTGGTTTGGGTAGTATGTTGACTGTTGTTGGTCTTGCTTTACAACTTGTGATATATGCTTCGTTATCTTCACTTTGCTTGTGAATTTATTGTAGGTGGCTACTTTTAGGGGTGAGCAAACCTATGCCAGAGTACTTGAAGCTAGAGAAAACTCAAATTGTCCCAACATTGGAGCCGAAATTTGATGTGCCAATCCTTTTATGAAACCATGAACCTGATCTAAATGTTTTAGTGAAGGTTGTTTCTTATTTACTAAAATTTTCTATGCATTTTCGAAGTGATATTGAAGAATTAGAATCGGACCATGACGTGTAATAAATTAGTTATAGGAGATAATGTATGGATGTACCTTTGTTGTTTGAAGTTTTAATAATGATTACTTAACTCATAAACTGTAATCAGAAGTAGATATGTTTAGTCATAATATTTTTTTAGAATACATTTTTCACCTTTAGTTAAGTTGAATAAGCTACATGAATACCTTGGTGTGAGATTAGCTATGAACAATGCATATTTAGAAGGGTCCATTCATATGTGGTTAACTCAACCTTTTGAATATTTTGATTTACATGTTTCTATGGTAATTAAATAGTTTCTTGAGCTTTGGTTTCATCTTTGTCACTTAACTTCTCATTATGAAAAAAAGGTTTTCAAAAAATTACTTCATGCTACGTTTTTACCAAGTAAAAGTAATATCAAACTTCAATGTACCTTGAATTATTTCAAGGCTATGTTTTTAATGAGTAAATTTGTGGAAGGTTGCCATAAATTCAATATTTTGATTCTCTGCTTACAAAAATTTTATGTGAACCAATTATCTATTTGATGACAGTGATTTTTGAAACCAATGTTTTAAAAGCCGGTTTTTTTAAGCATAGCGGATTGGGCTAAAAAATGGTTCAACCGGTTGAACCGGGTTGTACCGAGTGGTTCAACCGAGTTAACCAATGTTTCCAGTTTCATAGTCTCTCAAGATCCATTGGGTTTATGTATCATGTTTTTATGGTATTTTTATTGCTAATTGCCATTTGTTTTACACAATCTACTTCATAAAGATTTCAACAATTTATTATATATATTTATATGGTACTTAATTGTAGTATCAAACTCTCTATACATAGAACCTTTGTACCAGTATCATCAAATCAAAAAAATTCAAATTATTGAATATGTGTTGTTCTAAACATCTTATATATAATGGTAATATCAATGGGCCGGGTAATATGTCAAAACATAAACATGTAACTATTACCGTGAGTCAAAACAAGTTGGGTCGAGTCAGTCTGCAAATATTTTTATCTTTTCATTTGAAAAAGTATTAGCGTGTTATATATGACCAAAAGGCATGAAAAGATCATGAAGTGTTTAGTTGACAAAAAGTTAATTTGTAAAAGAGATGAGCGAGATGTACTATCCGGATGTGCTCAACGGTCTCAAAATATTAGGCTTACCAAATCATAGGTTAACGCTTGAAGTTGGTGTTCCAGTAACGCTATTACGAAACATTGACCAGCTGAATGGTTTGTGCAACGGTACAAGGCTACAAGTAAGAAAGCTCTACAACCGTGTAATAGAAGCAGAGATAATATCTGGTGCAAATATTGGTAGTCGCGCATATATACCTAGAATTAATTTGATCCCTTCTAATAAAAAGATTCCTTTTGCTTTTCAAATGAGGCAATTTCCACTGGTCGTATGCTTTGCAATGACAATCAACAAAAGTCAAGGCCAGCCACTTTCTAGAGTTTGTTTGTACTTGAAACAACACCTCTTCTCTCATGGTCAATTGTATGTTGGTTTATCAATTGTGAAAACAAGAAATGAGGTCAAACTACTAATACTTGACAACGACGGGAAATCTATAGATAAAATAACTAATGTGTTTTTATGCTACGTTTAGAATGTTTTATGTGTTTAGTTGGTGTTAAGCCACCAGCGAAACTCGCGGGTTCTTAGACTAGTAAGTATAATACACCAAAATATGTGCAATTTGTATCCTTGCCATTTATCTCTCTTTTCACTCATTTATCTACTTGCCTTTTTTCACTCGTAAACATCTGCTTTGTTATATAACCATACATTTAGCAATTAATCAATTAACTTAACATTTTACGCCGCCGCTAAAGGTGCAAATGAGTCGAGCCGAGCCCGAGCTCAACCAGGCTCAAGCTCGAGCTCGATTAACTTATGAGAGCTCGGCTCGATTCGAGCTTTGTTCTCAAAGCTCGAGCTCGGCTCGTTTGTATTTTCTCAAGCTCGAGCTCGGCTCGGGGCTCGGCTCGTTTATTATCTATTAATTAACATATTAAATAAAAAGTAATATAAATAATAAACTATTTAGGCTCGCGAGCTCGATAAATGAAGCTCGGGCTCAACCTCGTTTACTAAATAAGCTTATTTTTAGGTTCGAGGTCGGCTTGTAAACAAGTTTAAATAAGCTCGGCTCGACTCGACTAGTTTACACTAAGGCTCGATAACGCTCGACGAGCCTAACGAGCTTCACATGCGAGGCTCAAGCTCGGGCTCGATAAACAAACCAGCTTTATTTTTGGCTCAAGCTCGGCTCGGGCTTGATAAGGCTTGGCTCATTTCGAGCATTTTCTCGAGCCGATCTCGAGTAGCTTGCGAGCCGCTCAGCTCGTTTGCACCCCTAGCCGCCGCAACACCCAATGGGTAAAATTATAGTTAACTCTAATCTTAATCTTTATTAGAATACTAGATGTAAAACCCATGTGCAAACACGGGTGGTTTTTAGAAAACCATGCATTTGTTATTTTTATAAATAATGAATGATTTTACATTTTTTTAAGGTTTACATAAAAATGGATTATGTATGTATGATTATACATAAAGAGAGTAATTGCTACCAGTACGGTTAGTAGCGTAAGTTATGTGAATCTTGCTAGCAGAAAACAAAGATGATATAACATCACCAAAAGGAAATTTAAAATACTGTAAAATTATGATAACAGCAAACACCATTCCCCCAAAGTGTATGCTGAAATTCCCAATATATGCTGAAATCCATGGCCCATTTGTATATAACTTGTTCTCCAAGCAAACCGACGCTCAAGAATTCTCCTAAGATAGAAATATTATCTAGTTTAAGCCATCTAGCTACAAAATGATATAGCCAGGAATGCGTTAAATACATACAATAACAAAAATAATATACTGAAGAACATATATGAAAGCTTAATCTAGAATCATAATTCAAAGTTTAACATTAATCGAGCAGCACTAATAATCGTTCGCTTATTTAATCATCTGCAAATAAAAAGAAAATCAAGCCGCACGAACTACTTCCGATCCATTTTAATCACAACCAGGGTAATCAACGCTGCAGACATCGAACTATTTATGGATTCTGCACTTTTGGAGTAGTAATATATGAAGAACATATCAATTTTGGATTGAAAGCAATTGCAACAGATGGTGATTAATAAATTATAAACTTAGCTAATCTGAGGATCAAAATTTAAGCAATACAACTGAAACTAAACTATCAGTGACTAATTTACCTTATAATTAATTGTAACACCTCGAAAATTCACGTCCTATAATGTGTTGACACGTGTCATATGTTTGAACGTGTGAAAGAAAGTTATAGAAGGATTAAAGTTGACAATCATGGAAAGTATGTGAATATACGAGTTCTAAATGTCAACAGTGAATAAATATATTGTACATTAACCCTACATGATGCTCATACCTTCAAACGAATAAATCATGGATCATACGAAGCTAATTGTGAATGAAAGTGAGATTACAAACTACAGGGGTTAAATGTGTCAACATGTTTAAGTTATACCTCTGAGTGACCTTTTGACAAACCCGAAGCTTTGTAACGGTTAATTATGCTCACTAGAATGCACGATATAAATTTCATAAAGTTTCGTTATCGTATGAGAAAGTTATGATCAAATTCGTGTACAAGGGGTTAAAGCGTCAACGTTGAAGTTTATGACTTTTCGAATAACAATAAAGTTAACCGAGGACTAAACAAAGTGGGTAAATGTCTTAAAGCCCTTATAAGTCAATTTAGAGGGCTCATTGTGCAAAACAAGACGTGAAAGCGACCTTTAGAAGGACCGGGGACCAAAACTGCAAATAATGGAAAATTGATTTGGCAGATCATCACATGCTCGCGTAGCGCGAGCCCTAGCCATTATGCCGTCGCGCTACGCGACGGCCTTACCTGAACAGAATTCTTTTTTTCTTGGATTCTTGTCTGCCATAGCCCTTGTAACCACCTTTAACTCGATTTTCCTCATCTTGCTTGACCCCTAAACGACCCCTAGACACTTAGGGACATCTGGAAGTGATCCATGGCCCTTGGTAGTCTTGTGTGTCAATGATCCATGAAGTTTTGAGCACTATATAAAGGGCCAAGGTTGCAACCAATTCTTCACACCTTCCATCTGCACTTTGGAACATTTCTGGAGCTCAAGACTTCTCTCTAAGCTTCACAAATCGTGCATTGGACTTCAGTAAGTTTGCTTAACCTTCCTTAGTTAAGTTTTTTGCTTAGTTTTAGCTTAAAAGTCAAACCGTCGTAATTAACGGTTGACTTAGCGATTAATCATTGATGGTTCAGTGATTAGTCGAATTGAAAGTAGTTATAAGTTGGTAATTATGTGGGCATTAAACCCTTAAAAGGGTTCCCTCTGATTCTCACTCTAACTAGGTCAAATGTCGGGTCAAACTTGTTATTAAAAAGTCAACAGAATGCTTATTTTCTAATTTATGCATAATTAGCAATGTAGAACACATACAACCTGTTTGATCATTAATATAACTTGGTAATTAGTGTAAGAACATGTCTAAGCATGTTCAACCCGACAATTTTATGTTTAGACCCGGTTCGGAACCGAAAGTCGCAAAGCTTTGACTTTTGCTTTGACTTCAGTTCTGACCCGTTTTGGTATGTTTTAGAAATGCCTTAGAGCTTTAATTGGACTAGGTTACATGCTAGTATAACCCTCTGTGATTATACACCACGGATCATTAGTTATCCAATTAATATGCATGATTCCGTTAATTGCTCATATGTTGACCATTATGCCCTTTTCACCTTAAAACATGATTTTTTGAAAATGTAAAAGAGTAGAAACCTTAATTACTGATATATAAACTTGTAACCAAAATTTGACATCAGTTTGAGGTCTAGATTAAGAGTTATGCTCATTAGCGTAAATTGAAAGCTTTATGTTAATTAAACGACATAATTAGCATATAGCCTATTTAAACCCACTTTTTGATATCAAACTTATTACCCACTGATGTAATATATTATTTTGGGATTTTTGAAGATTTTTAATTAATTTTAGGCTAAGCATAACTTATAGTCATAGGCTTAATCCGGTAATTGTCGGTTTTGCCCTTACGGGCTATAAAATGAGTTTTACATATTTAATCGACTCCAAACCTTTTGCTACTGATTAGATATGATAAATAAATTATTTTAAGCCTTCTGGAATAATAAAAATATCAGCTTTATGTATAGAACCCGGAAATGGCTTCTAATCGCCTTTTTAAGCGTTTTTAACGCATAGTATGTACTAGAACTATTTTAAACATACAAGGGTTGATACCTACTGATATTTTAGGTAAATTATAATATTTTAACAGTAAGCAAAAGTTGTTAAACTCAGACTTCAGTTTTGAGCTTTTCGGCTTATGTGAAATTACCAAAATGCCCCTACGGTGCATAGTTTGGTTATAATTGGTAAATTTCACATATATACTTTACCCTACTGTTATAACTTAGTAAAATAAGTATTTTTGCTGATTATAGCAGACCTGTAACTCAGGTTAATACTTAAACTCGTTTATAACCTTGTAAATGACCAAACTACCCCTACGGGGCATACTTTGTGTTTAAATTCGTTTCGGGCATAATAGAAGACATCTTACTGATGTCACAACATATTTGAAGCATATTAACTTAGGAAACCTGTATATGGCTCTTACGGATACCCGTTACGCTGATTACGCGATCGGTTCGGTTTATGTAACTAGTTTACATAAATTAGCCGAAACGGGTCAAACCTAATCGGTTTTATCTCAAAATCCAGAATATGTATGAAATACCCATATTAAGAAAGTCTTCAAACTTGTCGGGTCTAAATCACATTCTATTCTGGTCTTCGCTTAATCGTGCGTACGAACCGTATCTTTGAAACTAACCGGTCTAAGCTTAAGCTTAATTAAAGACCCGTTAGGATTCTAATAGGTTATTATAAACCTTCGTTCCAGAATAGGAGGACCAGTAAAAGCTACTTTCATTTGCTTATTGTTGGATCGTTGTTTGACCCGACTGAGTCGTTCAGAAGAGTTTTACATCCAGTTTAAAGGCGGAATCAGTAAACCGGACACTAAAACAGCTTGTAATCTTTAATCTGTTGCTTGTATTGATAATAACAATGTTTACAACCTGACAGAAAACCGGCAGCACTTCGTTACACTTTCGAAAGTCGCGTACCAAATGAAATGACATGTGCACTATATATAGAGTTGAAGATTTCGCTTGAAGGTGACCAGAACAAGTTGAAGCGAAATCTATTGTGTCAATTTCGCTTGAACTTGTCACAAGTCCATTTCAAGCGAAATCATCTCTATAAACTTCATTTCTCAGTTTCTCGAACCTCGTGCACTAGATATCCTATCCTATCTCATGATACAAGACGAAGTCAATAGACGTAATGCACTAACAGACTCCCCCTCGGATATTGACGAAGTCTTCAGTGACTATTCTCTGTTATGACACCTTCTTCAGTCTTGATCATTCTGCCTTTTCACTCGGCTTGTAACATTGTACGAATCCATCACTTCTCTTTTCCTATCAGCTTCAGGCTCCCCCTTTCGTTAAGCTTCCGTGCTTTGGGATCGACACCTATCTTTCCAGATACAAGCTTTTCCATGCTTCAAGCTTGTCTTCAGACTCCCCCTTAGACTCTGCTTTTGGGATCGTAGTCTGGACTATCTGCAATTTCTCAAACATTTATAAGTAACAGCATTTTGAATTTTCAATCAATCTCTCTAATCCACTCCCCCTATCAACAAACTATATAGATTTAGCAGTATTAAAGAATCCAACTCCCTCACAGTTTATCATCCAAGTTCAAGTTAATGACCTTGGAGATATTACAAACTGTTTTTGAAATTTTTGATTTTAAATCAAGTATCAAATTAATGAACTTGTTTTATTTTTAGAAACACAATCAGCTTACTTAGATTTTGAAACTCAGCAATTCAGATATCAGTTGTCGAAAATAAAGCAGAAATCAAAATCTTTTTGTATTTTCTGAAAATATAAAGCAGTAACGAAATATGTACAAACAATATTTTTGTTTTGAGTATGCGTTAGAGGATCATATCAGTTTCTGACAAATCACACGTACCGTTGAGCTTAAAATCACATTATGCATTAAACAATTCACTTAGATTGTCGATATACTGATCCACTTAAATTTTCATACAAATTTTAACTGATTCAGGATACGAATTAAGTATTTTAAGAACTTAAACTCATTCATGTGTCCCACCTCTTGAATATACTCCCGTATCCAGAATTCCAATAATCAGTCTTACAGGTGAGTATACTACAATGATATCTGTATATAAATTAGGTATGCGAGGGCCGAGGGATCTCAGGTCGATACTTCCGTATACGCAGAGAGATATCAGCTTCGACTTTACGGTGTGTCCCCTTTAGAGGATCTTTTTGCTTACAACAGCAGCGACTATCAATTTTATTGTTTCATCGGCATGCTGAGGGTTTAATGCTATGTTTCAAGCATTGCAGAAAGTATTATCCAAGGACTAGGTCAGAACTACCGTTCAGCAGAAGTCCCGGAATAATACCCCAGACATCATTGGGTATAAAGACCTAGTATATCAGATTATGAGACCTTTCAAACGAGATTTCAGGGGTTACCTATATATCCAAGTAGTGTTCCCCACGAAATAAGCAAGTTTGAATTTAGGTTTATATCCCGAAAAAGTTTACTAAATGTATAAAAACCTACCGACACATCCACGGTGAGATCGTTTAACACATTTAAACTTTCCATTTCTTTAGCGTACTGTAACAGTCTACTGATGTACTATCATTTCCTCTTTTTACGCAAAAACTCAATTTTTGAATTTTATCATGTTTTTGGCTTTTTCAATTTTTTTTTTTTTTTCAAATGTTTTTGTATTTTCTAACAATATTACTCCCCCTAAAATGCAAAATCATATAAAGAAAATTTGACAACCAACACTGATAGCTTTGTCTCGCCATCCATTTTCTGCTTCAAGTGCTCTGATTTGCAGAAAATATACATACCCCCATGATATACAACCCATTGATCTTAACAGTTTGAAAACCGTTTTTCAATCTGATGAAAATAATCATGTTTGTTCAGCCGTGAGGGTTTCGGCATATTCAATCAAAACATATTTTTTTTTTTAATTTTCAAATTTTAACAAACTAAAATCATATTTTTGGTTTTTAATTTTTCAATTTTTAGAATTTTGAAAATATTGTTTATTTATTTACAGAAAAACATATAAACTTCCTGTTTCAACCAACACAGGATCCAGCAGCCTCCTCTCGATGTGCCAGGCTGCTCCAATCTCCAATTTCACAATCTTTGAATTCCATGAGCACCTGCACAAACAAACTACTCAATTACTTGAACAATTTAGCCCAGGCCTGTTGAACCTTAGGCATTTCAACACAATAATTTTCATTCAATGCTGGAAATTCTTTATCATTTTTCACAAAAACTTTCTCAATTTTAACTTCAACTTTCTCATCTTTTACCAAATCAACATGTTTCTTAACACTCCATGTTTGACCTTTTGGTGTTCCTCGTTTGTAAAAATGTGAAACTTTTTGAACATTTTGATTTTGAACAACAACTTTTGGTTTCCAAAACTCTTGGGGTTTTGTCATATCAACTGTTTTTTTCCAACTTTGAGTTGTTCTGACTCTGGGTGTGTGAGAATTCCAAGTCTGTCTAGAATCAAACCTATTCAGGTCTGATTTCCAGTTTTGATTCGAAGCAAACTTGTTTGTATTGTACCTCCAAGTTTGTTTTGATTCAAATCTGGTTGACCTTTGTCTCACATTCTCAGATTTTTGTTTCTCAGCATCAAACTTCTTTTTGTCAACATCCACAGGTTTTAGATTAGGACACTTGCGTGCAAGATGTCCTTTTTGATCACATTTGAAACATATTCTCATGGACACATCTTTAACCTGTGGTTGTTGCTTTTGCTTTTTAGCAAAGAATTCATCATTAGACTGTTTCATTTTGAATTCTTTTTCTTTTTCTAAACTGCCTCCTTGAACAAAACTCATTTTTGCTTGAAAATTCGGCTTCTCATTTTTGTTCCAATGTTGTTTCTTCTTATAACCCAACCCAGCCTTCATGTTCTTCTTTTTGAAACCATGTTTGTTATACGAACCTCTATGACTCTTACCAACAAACTTTGAAATTTCAGACTTCTCAATCTCAACCATTTTGAAAACTTTGTCAATCTTTTCTGAAATCACATTCTGAATCGGGAATACAACATCTAAGAACAATTTGTCCGATCCAATCATGGTATAAACCAATCCCTTTGAATCATCATTCAAACTTTTCTCGGATTTTGTGTTTTTCAGATATCCATCATGAATATTTCCTTCATCTTCATCCTGTGATTCAGATTTACCTGTATCAACCGACTCTTCTTTCAACACACTTTCAACAACTTTACCTACCACCTCTGAATCATGAGAATCATCAGATTTGGAATAGGTTATGTCAATGTTGTCTGGCAATTTGTCTACCATGTTGAAAGCTTTTTCGACCTTTTCTTCATCATAAAATGCAAATTTTCCCGGTGGTGGAACTTGATGAAACTCTGAACCAATACCTTTCTTGTTTTGCTCAGACTCACCATCACCCGGTTTTATATTGAAAATTCGTTCAAGCACATATGACGACACGTGATAACTCTTTAACTTGTTGTTATCCTGTTCTAAATCAGCAATCTGTCGCTTTAACTTAGCAACATCCTCTATATAGGAATTAACAACATCTTGTTTTATAGAATACATTCGTTTAAGCTCTTTGGTTGTTTCAGACATATAATTCATTCTTGATTGAGCATATTTCATTTCATCTTTTACTTTATCATATGACTCTTTCATAATGTGATATGATAATTTCATTGAGTCATATTCCTTTTTCATTTCTTGACAAGCAATTTCTTTTTGTTCACACTCATTTGTCATTTTCAAAACATTTTCTTTCAAAACTTCATTTTCTTTCTCTAATTTGTTACATTTTTCTGAAAGTTTTTCATCATTTTCTTTAAAACCCTTTTCTTTTTCTAGCATTTCTTTGCATTTTTCTTTGAAAATATTTTCAATTTTTGTGAACTCAAGATCTCTTGTTCTAAATTGCTCATCTTTTTCAGTACAAGCTCTGCACGGTTCCATGCATTTCTTGCACTGATCAATCAATTTCAAGTTTTCAGAATTAGAATTTACCTCAGTGATTGGCACTTCGGTGTTTTCAGCAACCTCTGTCTGCTCAGCAACATTCTGCTTTTCTTCAACACCGACTTCATCACCAACATTATCAGCTTCCTCATTCTCATTCTTTTCTTCTTTTTCTTCTTTCTTCACCTCTTCTTCAATCTGCTGTTCTTCAGTAACAGCTTCCTCTTTAACCTCTTCAGCAGTTTTCTTCAGATTGTTCACCATTTCTTCAACATTCTTCTTCATTCTCTCTTCATCCCTTTTTCTTAGACATGATAACATGGCATATCTGATATCCTTTTCATATCTCTTAGCGTATGTGTCATCTTTCAATACTCTTCTATAGTATTCAGCTCTTAACGGGACTGCAAGAAGAACATCATCGAAGATTATGTCTTTCTTGGGAACAACCGGTTCTCCTTCTCTGTTATAGTAGCATTCTCTCTTTTTATCCCATCTTTTGCTACCGACAGCCATCTCATACTCCTCCTGCATATCATCCATTATGTTGTAAACCACATTTCTTTCTCTGTAAGTCTTCTCACTTAAGATCTCTTCCCGAGTTTTCTCTTTAATCTCAACTTTTTCTTCATGGACTTCAGCAATGTCTTTGTCTTTGTTTTCATCTTGAATCTCAGCAACAAGAGCATAATATTTATTTAATTCTTCCTGTTTGGCTTCAGCTTTGAACCGTTCATCAACAATGTCTTCTATTGGAAGAACCTTACTCCAATCATATCCTTCATCCTCGTAAATTACAGCATAAGCTCTTGATTTTTCTTTCGGTTTATCTTCAATCAACTTTGGCTCTTCTCTGCTTCTATGGTAGATCGCCTTTCGATAATAATCATCGTTGAAAGGACGTTCATTTCTTTCACCAACTTCAGAATTTCTGCATTCTCTCTTGAAATGACCTTTCTGCTTGCATTTGAAACAGGTCACTTTGGATTTGTCGAATCCAAGCTTTGTTGAAGCACCTCCAAGCGATTGTTTTCCAGTAATCTCCATATACCTCTGAGCTCTTCGAATACAACTAGCTAAACACCAACGGATGTCAATGAGCTCCATCTCTTCCGGATCAATCTGGTCGTAGTCTTCTTTGGTCAATTCAGAATTTCCAATTTTTCCAGCTACAAGACCTTCATATGACTCCAGAACAGATGCAAGGAAACTCATTTGCTGCTTCGCTGCATTGATGCTCATTGCAGGAGAATTCTTCAGTTTAAGAGCAATGTTGCACAGAATTTCTTCAGAA
The DNA here is from genome assembly GCA_030545235.1 of Helianthus tuberosus. Classification (NCBI taxonomy): domain Eukaryota; kingdom Viridiplantae; phylum Streptophyta; class Magnoliopsida; order Asterales; family Asteraceae; genus Helianthus; species Helianthus tuberosus. The sequence continues at coordinate 28,372,103 of CM060432.1, forward strand.
TCATCAGAATTTGTCTTTGAAGATGAATGATATCCAGAATGATGACTTGTTGACATTGTTGGTGGTTCTTTCATCTTTTCACCACTAAATGCTGTTTTTGGTGAACCAACGCCTTTATCAGAAAACACACTGCTTTTGTAGTACAAGCCAACGTTCTGTTGATGTGAAGAATCAGTCATCTTGTTTTGCTTTTGTAGTTCCAGATCATGACTTTCAATCTTTTCAAACAAAGCATCAAGAGTAATATTATCATACACAGCATCATTTTTCAAAATAAAAACAAACGTTTGCCACTGATCAGCTCGTGGTAACGCTTCAATCACTTTGTCTATCAATTCCTCTCTTGTTTTATTTATCTGTAATCTTTCCAATTCAATTTTAAGATGACAAAATCTCTCAATCATTTGTCTCACTGATTCTCCTTTTATGTTATCAAACAGATCAAATTCTTTCTTTAATAAAGCAATTTTGTTCTTTTTAATCTGTTTACCCCCCTCAGCTTTAACACGTAAAGCTTCCCAGACAGACTTAGATGTCCCATCATGAATTAATAAAGCAAAAATATCGTTTCTGATTGCAGACTGGATCAATGCTATCATTCTCTGTTCAGCTCCAAATTCAGCTTTATCTTCTCTAGTAAATTTCTTGAATACAAGATCTTCGCCTTTATCGTCTTTTGGTTTTTCATACCCATACTCCAAGCAAAACCAACTTTCATGAGCATACGCCTTTGCCCAGTTGATAAAGCGTTCTTTCCACCAGGTATAATCCTCAATGCTATCAAGAGCTGGTGGCTTTGAATGAGTTCCGTAAAAGTTATCATTCTTGATATTTTCATTTAGCACTTTAGAAATGGTTTTTGGTGTAATATTTGAAGCCTCAGACGATTCGGTTGCGAATGCGTTGTAAAACGTATTGAAGAATTCCTCAGCCATAATGCAAACCTGACAGAATGATCAAATAAACCCAATCAGTACAATCAAATATCAAATAAACTGAAAATGACTGACACTTGATCGTCGTGAAATGATCCGACACAAAATTCCACTTTTCAATCGAACTAGGAAACTCAAGCGAAATCTCAAGTTGAAACAGAATGAGACTTCAAGCGAAATCTGTCTTAAGTGTTTCAAGCGAAATTCCAGCACTTCAAGTTCGCTTCAAGATGATTAGATCCTTCAAGCGAAATCCCAAATGATCTATTTCGCTTCAACAATACAAGTTCCAATCAAATCAGCTTCAAGCGAAAACAACTATTTCGCTTCAGTTGTATTCAAGCGAAATCCAGCAAAGTCAATTTCGCTTCAGAAGTTTCAAGCGAAATAGTCCAATAAGTCTGATTTGAAGCGAAATCAACCCATTATCTACGAACTCTTTCAAGCGAAATCTAATTTCTGTCCAGTTTTTGTCATTTTTACTTTGAATTTTGCCGTGAAACTTTCAAGGATTTGTTAGAATACTGTTTCACACGTTCGGTGAAAAACTCAGACCATTTTGACCGTGAAATCTCGTCCAGATTGAAAAAGAAGGTGTAGAAGTCAGAAAATAGATGATATCAAGCTAAACTCTTCTTCCTGAGCTCTGATACCACTTGTTGGATCGTTGTTTGACCCGACTGAGTCGTTCAGAAGAGTTTTACATCCAGTTTAAAGGCGGAATCAGTAAACCGGACACTAAAACAGCTTGTAATCTTTAATCTGTTGCTTGTATTGATAATAACAATGTTTACAACCTGACAGAAAACCGGCAGCACTTCGTTACACTTTCGGAAGTCGCGTACCAAATGAAATGACATGTGCACTATATATAGAGTTGAAGATTTCGCTTGAAGGTGACCAGAACAAGTTGAAGCGAAATCTATTGTGTCAATTTCGCTTGAACTTGTCACAAGTCCATTTCAAGCGAAATCATCTCTATAAACTTCATTTCTCAGTTTCTCGAACCTCGTGCACTAGATATCCTATCCTATCTCATGATACAAGACGAAGTCAATAGACGTAATGCACTAACACTTATTGTGATTATTACTTTGCTCAGGTAAATACTTTTAACTTATTTTCCCTTATAAGGGCTTGGGTTACGGTATATAAATTACCGCTTGGTCGGGCGTTAAATCTTCCATCGCTTGGTGGTTAATTGAATAATTTGATCAGCCCGTTTAAATCGTATTGTTTACTTAAAGCCTTTGGGGGGTTAATGACCATGTCCCGGATATCCTTGGCATCATTTTACGAAATGGCCACGACCTAAGCGCGGAGTGTAGGCGTACACTCGTCAGTGCATAAATAGATTATGTGGTGTGTCTATTGATCTTTAACCCGGCACGATCCGGGCTACTGAACGCATAAGGAACATGTAATTCTTTTACAAGATTATATATTTAAATAATTATCCCAAGTTATAAAATGTTTATGCCACGTGCATCCAAATAAATTTTTAATCATTTTTAAAATGAGTCAGTTGATTGTATTTACCAGTGTAAACTGACGTATTTTCCCAAAAAGATTAAATGCAGGTACTAAGCGTAATAGGTTGGATACTCTCCTTAGCATCAATAAAGAGTCTCGCAAGCTTAAGATGCCTATCGTCTGTTGAACTACTGATTCCTATTTATTTCGATCCTTATGTGGTAAACTTTCAACTGTTTGTGATACACGATATTACAATATTTTATTCAGTTAAAATATATCTTTCAATTGCTTCCGCTGTGCATTTAAATGTTGTGTTGTTTGACTATTATGTTGCCAACCACGTCACGATACTCCCCACCGGGCCCACCGGTGACACGTGGAATCCGGGGTGTGACATTAATGTATAAACAGCACCTGTAATTGATAAAGCTTCCTGAATAAGAAGATTATAAACAGAGACTAAGGGGCTATTTGGTAGCCTCTGAATGGTCATTAAGAGGCTACCTCTTAACGGAACTATTAAGAATTTTACCAATGAGAAGGTAGAAGAATGTGACATGTGATGATTTACCATTCAGAGGTTACCTCTTAACCATTCAAACTTGAGGTTACCTCTTATTCATTCAGAGGTTTTAAACCATTAAGAGGTAGCATCTGAATGGTCATTAAGAGGCTACCAAACAGCCCCTAAGAAAATCATATACAGAACAAGATAACTTACAGCTTAATCTAGAATTATAACTCAAAAGTCACCAGTAATAAAGCTTAACTGACAGTAATATGTGGCTACCATAGCCTTGGCTTCGGGAATCTTCTCGTTCACCTGCAAAATCATAACATAATCTGCTTGTACAATCATCCGAATAACAAAAAAATTAGCACGAGATATATATGGATACTACACTTTTTGAGCACAGATTGACTTCAACAACACAACTATTTTCATCAAAAGCAATAGCAACTGACCAAATGGATACAAATTTAATATATTATAAACCTTAGCTAATCTAAGAATCAAATGTGATTGTCTAATCCTACAAACCAATCAGAAAACAACGTTAAAATGTGAAATGACCAGAATGCCCTTATTGGTTGAAATCAGTTACTACCCACTAACCAGACATTAAAATCAATAAAACTCAGATGTTTGACATTTCAGAATCAGACTCATGGTCAGATTCATCCACCTCGATGATCTCATATTCTAGCCAGGTAACACTCTTTTAGTGGTTCAAAAGTCTGTTTGATCAAAGTCAAACCAGTGTTTTAACCCAACAGTGGTTTGAAACATCTGTTTTCTCCACAAAACACTGTTTTAACCCAACAGTGGTTTCAAACTAGTGTTTTAGTGGTTCAAAATTATGTTTGACCAAAGTCAAACCAGTGTTTTAACCCAACACTGGTTGGAAACATCTGTTTTCTCCACAAAACACTTTTTTAACCCAACAGTGGTTTCAAGCCACCGTTTAAACCCAACAGCGGTTTCAACCATTGTTTTCTCAACAAAACGTTGTTTTAACCCAACAGTGGTTTCAAACAGTTGTTTTCATCCATCTGTTGACCAAACAGTTGTTTCAAAAGTGAGGGTCTCTTGATAGTAAAACTTACCAAATTCTTCGTTTAGCTTCCTTTATGGTGACTGTTCAAGAATATCATTCCTTCATGAAGAGGTTGCGGTACCTACGATACAGAATAAACATTTAAACATGAACAAATCTTGCATTTAAAAACATCATATTAATACAAAGATGTGATATTAAACTTACATAATCAATTATGATGTCATCAGGGAAACCAAATTCATTCCAATAAAGTCTCATATACTCAACCAGCTTCGGAACATCTTCACAGCGAAAAATGTCCTAAATTGCTCCTGGTTGGCTCTTTGTAAACGTCCCCTTACTAATTGTGCTTAAATCTTCACATTTAAGAGCTTTCTCATTATTGGTATCACTAATGCATACAACCTCCTAAATTACTTTATGAAAAAAAACTTATAACTGTTACTTGAAGGAACATAAGATATTTATAATGATAAATTACTTAATAGTCCTTGTATGTATGATTACATCAGAATAGTACAATATCATTAGCTCCATCATATGTACTCGATGTCTAAATAGTGGCTTGTAATGACCATCCAACTTGTTCATCTGGCAGCCACTAATGGTATGAAGCTATTGAAGCTGTCATTAACTCTATTTTATAGTTCAGCCATGGTTTGTTAGTATAATAGATTATATGTTTATAGATGTAATCTTACACTTATGTGACTCTAGAAAGACAAAATAAATGTATTCAACTGTTTTTATAGATAGACCCAAATTTAGAAGGTTTTATCCGTATGTGTGTGTGTGTATATAAGATTATAAATTTAAAAAGATAAATATGTATAATTGTAATTCGAATCAAATGGAATTGAAAATCATAAAGTCGTATGCGATTCGAATTCAATTACTTGACTCGAACTCGAATCGAATCAAACTTGAATATTTGAAAACCAAATTCGAAGCTTGATAATCGAAATCAAATTGAGTCGAATTTCAAATCCGAATCGAATACTGAACACCCCTAAGTTAAAGGCCACCCATGTATCGATTTGGTTTCATTGATCCCAATTTATGTCATAAGATCTTGCCTAAAAGACTGTATAATGGAAAATATATCCCTCAAGTCTCAATTTACTCAAACAAATCAACTCAAGATAGATTTTCAAAACATTTTTAGAAAAGATTCAGGGGTACTTTTGTCAATTTACAACTCAGGTAGACTATGGGCATTTTGTAATATTACAATCTTCCAACAAATATCTTGCTGGGCTAGAAATTGATACATGGGTGGCCTCTAAAGTAGTTTTATACTTGGGTTACCTAAGTGAAAACTTTTGAATACATCGGTGGTCCATCTATATAAGATCACTGATTGGTATTTAACTGCAGTTTAAATTTGTATTTAACTTACCTCTCTTTGACGTAATGTTGCCTCTTTCATGTAGAAACATATATTGTATCATCTTCTAAATGTTACGCATAAAAAACTGATGACATGGTCGCAAATCAAATTTTATTACCTGCTCAGCAATTTGGCCTCTAAAGATACTCCTTCTCCTAGAGAAGCGACCTATATGATACAAGTTTTGTAGAAGAACATAATTATGTGTATAATCAAAATTGTTAAAGACCCAACTTATACAACAATGTGAATAACGTTGACTGTATACCTGTTTCTCCAACTCTCAGGCCTGGGCCTCTGCTTCTTCACGTTTTTCTTTTACATGGCGAAACTGAAATAGAAATATAACTAATTTGTCACATAGTTACCTATATGTATATGATATAACCAATAAATAAATCAGATAGATGGACTCGCCTTATCTATAACAATGTCATGTTTTTCTTGTAACATATCAAGCTGCAATTAAGTGTCAATTTAAATCAGCTAACACTTGTAAAATTCGTGTGAATGTAAGCTTAACACTTACATCCTCATCAATATGACAATATGTCCATTAATTATCATAACACTCAATAACAAATTCATTTTATAATTTTGAAAAGACATTCATACTTCATCGCGAAGTGCAGATGCCTCATATTGATCTCCCATATCTTTGTCGCGTCCACTGTCTGGTGTAAACCTACAAAATTACAATCAATAAATAAATAAATACTCCCTTAATTATTTTAGCAAGTATAAAACGAATCTCTTAAGCTCACTTTCATTTATGTATAGGTTATGGAACTGCCCTGCTTTCTGGCTTGCAGTTCATAAATCAACTTGCAGCCTCCATTCCATCTTATGCAACTGGTTTATACAACTTTTTCACCATTTTCCTGTATTCCGCATACATCATATCAATTTTATCATCACATGCAAGGAAAGGAAAACTTTCAATCAATGATGTGTGATGTACCCACCTTCTTGATCACTCCAAAGAATGTGTCTTCACTTTAGTATTGTCCTCAAAAGAGTATGGTTATGTAACGAAACAAAGGATTCATTATTTATCAAGCAATTGGAAGACCTCAAAAGAGTATGATTATGTAATGAAACGAAGGATAAAATGATTACCTGGTTCTCTATTCTTGAAGCTTGATAATAAGAATCAATGGTCCGTTGAGAGTGAATTCTAACTATTCGAAATCTCATAAAACTTTCAAAATGCACATCAAAACACCCTCCAAATCAGTAATGCCTTAATCTTGCAGTTGATTTATATGTACATATATATAAACATAAAAACTCATTTAATGGACTTGTACTTTTAACCTCAAAGTATGGGCAAACACAAAATCATTTAAACTGCAGAATCAAAGAACCTGATTTTATTACTAAACTGCACATTTAAACTGCAGAATCATAAAGACTCGCCTAGATGAAGAACCCTAATTGATGAACAACATAAGTCATAAATAAAGTATAACATACATTGACCATAAAGAATCGGATAGGTCTAATTTTCCAATCTGAAAACACTGTTTGATAATAAACCTAACAATTAACCTCAAATCACCGCACGAAGATTGAGATGGAATCTACCTTTGGCGTTGCAGAGTATGGAGACACATGCTTAGAAACCCTCAATACTCACTGATTCTCAATTCACTTTCATGTTTCTGAATCCTCTCTTCATCTACACGAGCCTATTTGCATCTTTTGTACAATTTAATCGATCATCTTTACTGAAACCCTAAAATCTCAAATTGTATGTGTGTGTAAGAGAGAGAGAGTAATTGATTGAAGAGAGGTTATGAATAATCAGATCAAATTCGAGAAATTATGCCATAGAAACATATATTAAACGAACCTGTAATGAAGAACGTTGAACTGTGAGCTGAATCGATACATGAATTAGCAAATTTGATGAATCGTCTGAAGAAGGGATTTGAGGGAGCTCTGGATTTGAGAATCGTCTGAAGGTCATCTGCCTCTAGGGTTTCTATATGGATGAGAATTGTTGTGATTCAACCACAACTGAAAGAATCCGTTCATACAAATGTCGAGTATTGAGAAGAGGGGATTTGAGGGAGCTCTGGACTTGAGGGAGAGGTGTGGTTTGAATTTTGAATGTGGAGACTGAATGATGTATCTTATATATGTAGAGCCAAAATTTCGAATTTTGAATGTGACAGAGGTTTAATGTGGGGAAGAGTTTTGAAATTTATATGTGGGCAGAGGTTTGCCCTTTTGTTTATGGGCAGAGCTTTGAAATTTGAATGTGGATCAGACCTTCGAAATTTAAATGTAGGGCAAAACTTTGAAATTTAAAGTGATTTTATATATTAAGACTTATGATGCAATAATGACATAAGAAATACATTATTGGACAGTCTCTATGGCTGCCACATCAGCTTTTCTTATGTCATCCAGTTTTCTCCTTTTATAGAAAGTATAGATTGTTAATAATCACAACCCTCCCAATGGTAAAATTGTTTTGTTTTTATAGTATTATCTGAAACCACCTCGCCCCCACCCCTTAACAATCAAAATATTTGCTTTCGAAAATTGTAAAATATAGAAGAAAGTTTCTAAGTTAATTAAAAATCTATAAGGTGAAAACGTTAATAATAGAGTATCAGTTGATTAATCATATCTGGTTATCAACAGTTAAGGTGGTGTTTGTTTTTTTAGAAAAACCTTTTCTAGCCTCTTGTTTTTGCGTTGCGCAGACCCCGCGCAGACGTTTAGCTCTGCAGACCGTTTGTTTTTTAGAACACATTTCATTAAAAAATGTCTTCAAACCTCTACGCGTCCTCTTCCCCATGCAGACCTGGTCCAATGTCTTCCCACCTCTTCTAACCTCTTCCAACCCCTCTAACCTCTTCTTCTTTCTTAATCTCAAAACATAGGCATCTTTTATCAAAACCCTAGCACCTCTCCTCCACCCCTCTCCTCCTCCCAGCCGTCACCTCCACCTCCTCGGCCACCACCTCCACCTCCTCCGACAACCACCTGCTGCCTAGTCGCCCAGCCGACACCACCATCACATCTTCGTCACCTCCACCTCCTCCGTCGCTCCCACACAACAACCACCTCTGTTCTTCACCCCAGCCGCCGGCGTCGGTTGTTGGGTTCTAGTGTCGGTGATGGGTATTGCAGATCTAGGGGCGCCGACACCACCATCACATCTTCGTCACCTCCACCTCCTTCGTCGCACCCACACAACAACCACCTCCCTTCTCCACCCCAGCCGCCGGTGTCGGTTGTTGGGTTCCAGTGTCGGTGATGGGTATTGCAGATCTAGGGGCGGGTAATTTCTTCAAATATGCAAATTCTCATTTCTTTTTTGTTTAAACAATCGTTTTGTATGCTCGACCAGTGTCAATTTACATAATTTGTAATGTTTTAATTTTTTATAGTTTCTTAATGTTGAATTGAAGTCAATCTTTTTTTGTTCATAATCCCCAATTTAGTTATGGTTTATTTGACTAATTTTAGGTAGGTGGGTTGTTGTTGATTGTTGGAAAGGTCCCGTCGACATTGGCGGTGTGCGGTTGCAGATGAGGTGGTTGTGTTGGCTAGGAGGTGGTTGTGGTGGTGTATGATGGTTATAGTGGTGGTTGTTTTTAGAGAGAGAGAGAGGTGTTGTTTGCTTGTAGAAGTTAAAAAACAAACAGTCTTTTTGTTGTAGATTACAGATGTTTGGTCCATCTCTTCTGCTACGCATGTTTGCAGATGTGGTCAGCAGACTAGTTACCATATTAACTAGTTACACCACACGAAAAGAAAAAGAAAGCTGATTTTAGTTGGAAAAAGCTCAGTGGTTACTTAACATAAGTACATAACCCCTACCACACATGATAATCGATGCATGTAGATTAAAACTGAATAAGAGAGTCAAATATTTTTATACTTAGAAATATGATCATATATAATATCAATATACTATTGGATTTCGGTTCAATGTAATAGGACTGAAGACTATGCAAGTCAATGTAAAAGGATTTGCTTGAATATTGGTTGTAACAAAGCAAAACACCACCTTGCAAAAGATTGTATTGTTTGTGACCAAGTTAAAAGATTCATAAAGGCAACATTTGGCAGGAAACACCTTACAAAAGAAACACTACTTAATCGTCTCACTGCTTGGCCTTTTTCACCATCTTCTTGATGTCATCCTTGGACAAATCTCCACTCTTAGCAATTGTGATACTTCTTTTATTACCAGTGGATATCGTCTCAGCTGAAACATTAAGAATACCATTTGCATCTATGTTAAAGCAAACCTTAAACCGTTGTACACCTCTAGGGGCTGCTGGAACACCATGAAGGCTAAAAGTGTCAAGAAAGATGTTTTCTTTGGTATACTTGCCCTCGCCCTGATATACATCAAATGGCACAGATACTTGGTTGTCCAAGGATGTATGATAGATCCCCTCTTTGATGGTGGGTATGGGTGTGTTCTTGGGGATCAGAACACTCATGTCAATCTCATTACTAACCCTGATGCCAAGAGAAAGAGGGGTCACATCTAATAGCACAAAATCCTTCACCTTTTGGTTCCCATAACCACTTAAGTTTGCAGCCAACACCGCAGCACCATAAGCCACAGCTTCATCCGCGTTAATGCTCTTGCAAATTGGTTTTCCATCAAAGAACTCTGTCAGCATTTGTTGCACTTTGGGAATCCTTGTTGACCCACCGACAATAACCACATCATCAACATCGTTCTTTTGCATATTTCCATCTGTCAGACAGTTCATCACATGCTTAATGCACATGTTAAAGAAACCAGCATTAATCTCCTCGAATTTTGCCCTGCTGAATTTAGTTGAGAAATCAATTCCCTCGTATAAGCAATCGATTTCAATTGGTGTTTGTGTTGTTGATGACAAATCTCTCTTTGCTTTCTCACAGGCAACTTTTAACCTCATCTTTGCTCTTGCATTCTCACTCACATCTTTTTTTTCTTTCTTCAAAAAGATTTCAGCACAATGATTCACCATCAACTTGTCAAAATTTTCCCCACCCAAGTGAGTATCACCACCCACTGCTTTAACAGTAATTGTACCAGCCTTGTTGATCTTGAGAAGAGACACATCAAAGGTTCCACCACCCAAATCAAATATAAACACATTTTTCTCTCCAGGACAGTTTGCCTCAACATTCTTGTCTAGACCGTATGCAATTGCTGCTGATGTTGGCTCATTAATCAGGCGCATGACATTAAGTCCCGCCAACACACCAGCATCCATAGTCGCCTGACGTTGCTTGTCATTAAAATACGCAGGAACGGTTATCACGGCATCAGTAACTGTTGTTCCAAGAAATGCTTCAGCAGCCTCTTTCAAGTTTCTTAGAATCATTGAAGATATTTCTTCTGGTGAAAACTTCTTTTCGTTTGACTCATGTTCAAATACAATGATTAGCTTATCTCCAGAGCCTTCAATCACCTTAAAAGGTCTAGTTTCAATGTCTTTCTGCACTACACCATCACTGAATCTAGCTCCCATCAAACGTTTAACATCTGCAAATTATTTAAAAAAAAAAATACAAAGCTTCAAAATGTCATCAAATATAAAGATAGACGTTATGTGAGGGAGTGACTAGGGTTTTATATAATGCACCTAGAAAACGAAATTTCATCAAATATCAGATTTCATAGTAAAAACACAAAGCTTCAAAATGTCATCAAATATAAGATTTATATAAGATGAATGACAAGGGTTTTATATAATGCACCTAGAATACGAAATTTCATTAAATATAAGATTTCATAGTAAAAACACAAAGCTTCAAAATGTCATCAAATATAAGATTTATATAAGACGAATGACAAGGGTTTTATATTGCACCTAGAATATGAAAGTTCATCGAATATAAGATTTCATAGTAAAAACACAAAGCTACAAAGTGTCATCAAATATAAGATTAGATACTAATAGAATACTAAAGTACTTCAAATATGAGATTGGACATTAAATGAATGAAATGGCTAGAATATTGAAGTTCATCAATAGGAAAGTTCACCAAAATGCTAGAATACTGAAGTTCATCAATAGGAAAGTTCACCAAAATGAATGAAATGGCTATAATATGAAAGTTGTTGATTAAAGAAACTTACCAAAAACAGTGTTTTTAGGGTTCCTGGTGATTTGATTTTTTGCAGCTTCACCTACTAACATTTGCATACCATCCCAAGCAACACATGAAGGAGTAATTTTGTTACCTTGTTGATTAGGAATGATCTCAACACGATTGTGCTTATCAAACCAGGCTGCCACACAAGAGTATGTTGTTCCAAGATCAATTCCAATTGCAGGTTTTTCAACTCTCCCGGCCATCTTCAAACAAGTGAAAGGTGCACGAAGGGCATGTTTGGCTAAGCTTATTATAGTTAAAAAGGACTTTTGGAAAAGGACTTTTGGGAAAAGGACTTTTTGAAAAGGAGTTTTTAAAAAAAGTGTTTGGATTAGCTTATTGATGTAAAAAGATTAAAATGGACATTCTTTTAGATATAAGGGGGTAAAGAAGGGGTATATTGGTAATTTGTAGTTTGAAAAGTTAAAAGCTGGTCAAGAAGTCACAATATTGTGACTTCTTGAAACCTCTTTTTTCTTCTTTGCAAAAAGCCATTTCTAAAAGGACTTTTGGCTTAGCCAAACACAAAAACAACTTATTGGCTTTTTGATAAGTCAATAAGCCAATAAGTTGTTTTGAAAAGCTTAGCCAAACATGCCCGAAATATTTGATGGATGTGCCGATTGCAGAGAAATGATCAATGTGTTATGCGTAAAGGAAACTAAAATAGTGAAATGAAGATCACTTCAAATTTCAAATCCATGGGACGCCTTGATAAATTAAAAAAGCTACTCAAAAAGCAGACAAATGATCAATGTGTTTTTTTTTTTTTTTTGAAAGGGTAACTTTCTATGTACTGACCAGTAATAGGTCACTGAAAGCTTGTCGATGACAAGCTCCCATCAGCCCCGCTTACCGAACGTGATGTTCTATCGGGCCCCGGCCGGCGCGCTAGCTGACCTTCGCCCGGAAACCAAACTGCCCCACGCGTGAGACTCGCTAGGGTAATAGCTGGATGAAAACCGGGTGTTGATACATGTATGTGGACGCGACTCGACTCGACGAGACTTGGTCCGGTTCGACCCGGTTAGGTTCGGCTCAAGCCCGACGTCACGACATTCCTCCGTCGTGCGTCCCAGAGTTCGACACGCGAAGCACGGAGAGCCGAGAACATTTCCCGCTTGACACATCATCATGACATCATCATGATGATGTCATGATGATGTCATCTTGACTAAACTTCACAATTTGCATATTTGAAGTTACAGAATGTACGTGCATGCATATTATGGCCAATCAACTACTTTGGGCCAGAAAACTTCACTGCTGGGCCAAAGCCCAAAGATGGCGAAACAGGAATCATGTCGACGAAACAGCTCAGTTTCGTCGACCTTGAATGTGATTCGTTGACTGCCTCAGTTTCGCCAATGATGTTGTGATTCGCCAAGGTCTGATTCGCCAAAGATCTGTTTCGTGGTACTGGTGCTATAAATAGACAGTCTCAAGTCTGAAAATGCAAGACACAAGAACAGAGCACACACACACACGAGAGTTAGAGAGAGTTTGCAGAATAGATTTGTAAACCTTGTGCTTGTAACCGAACCCTTCATTCGTATTAATACAGTGGTGTTAAACGGTGAACTTTGTGTGTCGTGTATTTTTCGTGTTCTATCTCGGTTTGCATCTCCGGTTGGATTCCGCACAACCGGGTGTGTTTGACAACAAGGATTAGGCGACTAGATCCTCCCCTAGCCGGACCTACAAGTGGTATCAGAGCCTTGGCTCTTCTCCTTGTTAAAACCGAGTGTTTTCGGGTGTTTGAAGTTTTTACTTTTCTTGAAAAATCTGGTCAAATCTTCAAACATCTTGTGTTTTTGCTTGGTGTTTTGTTAAAAACCTTGTTTGTTTATCATGTTCTCATGTTAGTTGTTGGTTTTTATTAAACATTTTAGCAAAATCGCGTGTTCGGAAAGTTTCGGGTCACCGGAAAACTCATAGTCTCACCGGAAACTTCATCGAGTTCATAGTGTTCTTCACTATCTTCAAGTGTTCTTCATAAAAATACACTTTTTGATCCTTGAAAATTAATTGAGAAACTTGTTTGTGAATTGGAAACTGTAATCGATTAAAATATTGTAGAGACAAGAAGTTTGACATGCTAGTGGTTTGAAAAGGTGTGTTGAGTGTCAGAAGAGTTTTTAACTCTTTGAAAATTAAATATTAAGTGTTAGTGTATTGGAAGTTGAAAAGGATTATAATATTGCAAACCTTGCTTGTTTGGTGAAACAAGCCGAAAGTAAGGTCTGCTTTGTGTCAGGAAGATAAAGTCAAACAGTTCACCAACCCCTGACATCTTTTTGACGAATCAGACTTTTGACGAAAGTGGTCTGATTCGCCAAAAGGGAATCGACGAAACAGAAAAATCCTATTCTTCAATTTAAGTTGACGAAACACTTTGGGCCTCCTAGTTGCATTTCGTCAAAGCCCAAAGCCCAAGTTCATCTCTTTGTTTCGTCAAAAGTGGAAGACCAAAAAGGCCCATCTGTTTCGTAATCTTTTAAGCCCAAAACAAAGTGACAAATCTGTTTCGCCATTTCATTTGAGTCAAAATTGTAAGGCCTGTTTCGCCAAACAATTAACTGGGCCAGTTTCGTCTTTTATAAAACCCAGTTTAACAAACCTGTTTCGTCTAGGAGCTCAGTTTAAAATCTGAAATCTGTTTCGTAAAAGATAACAAAACAGTTTCAGTTTCGTGGAAACGTGTTTCGTCAAAGTTGTAATTTTTAAACAGAAGGTTTGCACTAGTTGTTTAACAGTTTGTGTTTTTCAGGTCTTTCGATCAAGGATCCTTCGGCTGGTTGTTATCATTCGACATTTTAATATAGTTTGTGAAAATTAATTTAAAAAAAAAAAAAAAAAAAAAAAAAAAATCAATTTTCACTTAATATATTAATTTTTATAAAATGGGAACAAACGGTCAGTGGGATCCAACTGCGTGGACTAAAATAACTTCGACACCACAATCATCAGCTACACAACCTGAGCCAGAGTTTGACAAAAATGCATTCTTGCGAGCTATTGCCCCAACTCAAGCCCAATTTGATGTAAATGTCTATCTTCCGAAACCTCAAGTTGCCACACCTCAACCCAAATTTGATCCAACTGCCTATTTTTGGAAACCACCTCAAGCCCAACCTCAACAAGGCAACCAAAATCCTTTCATAAATCAAACAAGTACATCCACGTCCAGCTCAAATAAAGCCGATGATGGGTGTGACTGGTCTGTACAATGTGGAGGTGGAAATCAAGGAGGAACTGCGTTTTATGCTGAAATTGTCAAGAATGTCAATGATGGTGAATCTTCAGGAAAAGATGACAGTTCAGGATGTAGTGGCACTGATGAAGATAGCTCAGGTGTGAGTGATTACAGTTCAGAATCGGACGTGAAGGAGGGAGTGGATTCTGAAGCTGATAGTTTATCGAATGGTGCCAAGGAGATGAAATGTCAAAATTCTGACTTGGTCAAGAAAGCTGATGCTACATCAAAAGCAATGGAGAAGATTCTCACTGAAGATGGATCTTTCTCTTCTCAGACTGCCTTTACGGCTAATGTTGACAGTTCATCAGGTCAGGTAAGTGTCGATGAACCCACTGTAGTTAGTTGTGAAAATTGTGATAGTTTAAAGGTTAAATATGCTGAACAGGAAAAGCAGTTTGAAATCACACACAAACACAATCAAGAATTGATTGTAGATCTTGCTAAAGCAACCGAAGCTAACTTGTTTTTAACCAGAAATGAAAAGGAATTTAAAGCAACAATTGCGTCATTAAGATACGATGTTTCAGAATTACAAAAAGCTGTTTTGCGAAAACAACACGCTAACAATAATCTTATTGACACAATTGAAAAGCAAATGGTAGAGTTAGCAACTGCTCGATGTGAATGTGAGACAATTAAGCAGAAATTGGAAAGCTATTCCAATTCCCGCTATGTTTTGGATCACATTATTGATGTTCAAAAGAAAAAGGGGGATAGGAAGTGTAATGGATTCAAATCATGTCCTCCCCCAATGAATCACAATTACTCCAAGTTGCCTGATGACGAGGATATGCCCCGTTTTGAACCTACAGTGCCACTCTGTCTTGATGACTTTGCAGTAGGCCTCGGGTTCACAACTGGTACATCATCCTCGGGGCAATCTGAGTCTGAGAAAGTGAAAGACTCATCGTGTGTTAAGGAACAGAGTCCTCCCATTGTTGAGGATGCTGATTCTTCGGACGATGAATCTGAAGGAATTGTGAACCAACAGTCTAACTCGGTTACAACAGATATTCCAATCGAGAATCACATCTTGTGTGATCCACCAGTGGAACCGAGTAAGACTGAAATGTCAAAACCAATGGAGTCCCTTATATCTATCAGTGAAGGGAATAACTTGTTGTACACGCTCAAAGGAGATGACAAAATCTACTCTAACAAAGATTTTCCAATTAAAAATGTAAATCAAGATTTAATTGAGCAAATTTTTGAAGGATGTATTGATAAGTTTTTGGGGAACAAAAGTGGCAAAGTTACCGTCACTCAATGTGATCCAATTCCGTCTGAACAAATTAGAAAACAATACGGAAACCAAAAACAACCAATTGAGCGAAAACAACAAGTGAACTCCGGAAAAGGTAAGGTACAGGGAAAGAAGGCTCAGAACAAGAATGTTCAAGCACCTAAAGTTCAGCAGCAAAAGGTGCAAAACAAAAGAGTTCCTGTTAAGAAAAGAGAACAGAAAGTGAACTTTGTTGGATCCAAGGGTACAGATAAACTGGAAACATTTCAGGATAAATCTAACATTGATTTTGTAAAACAAGTTAGAATTTTAAAACGAAATGATCAGAATAATTACACCCAACACACCAAAGGATGTGATTTAGGTCCAAGTACATCTAGATCACAAAGTTCATTGTCTGGTTCTCCGTCTGGTCATCAACATGTTTCTCCGAGGTTTGTAGAGCGGAGAATGTGTTTTGAGTGTGGCACAATTGGGCATATTGTAAGATACTGCCCATACCTGCAAAAGTTGAAGGCTCCCCAAGAAACCAATTACCAAAAACGATCAGTTTCCCCGAAACAAGACCCGCGTGTCTTGAAAGAAAGGGAAAAGAAGTTGAAACAAAAGAATCAAAAGGTAATTGAGAAGGCCTTAAAAACAGAGGTCAAAGAAGATAAACCTGTTCAAGCAAAACCTAAAACGGTAAAACCAGTAAACGTTAATACAAATACTGGTAAAGGACAAACAGCTTGGAAACCAAAACAGGTAATTCAATCAGGGGGAGCACCGCAGGTTCTTTTTCCTAATCATCAGGAGATTGAAATCACCTTCCTTGATGATCAAGGACGACCCAAGTCCACAAAGGCTTGGGTCCCCCTCTCCGTCTAATCTTTGAATGAGTGTGTAGGATATTCCAGGAGGAACTTTCGATGGTCGTAAGATTGTTGATAGTGGAGTGTCCCTGCACAAAATAGGCGACAGAAGAAATTGTTGCCTTTGATGGAGAGGAAGAGAAAAGGGAAAAAGAAATGTCTGATGAAAGAAATTGGAAGCTTCGACAAAATGAAAATCATTTCAAAATGTGAATGTTAAAGGCTGTGATCGGGTTCCCCAGGGTAGATTCAAATCAAAATGTACGCACCTGCAGCACGTTTGAAGTTCAAAATCAACAAGATGAACGTGCAGTGTACATTTCTTCGCGGTGTGATTGAAGAAAATGTGTTTGTTGAACAAACTTACCGGGTGTGCGGATGCCTTGGCATGGATTGAACAACCGCACACTACTTCTCAAGAGAAAGACAAAAACCTTCGCTGGTGAAATGTTGAAGACCAGCCGGACCCAAAGGTTTATGATCTTGTTGCTGTCAAGAGACTTCTCAGTAGCTACAAAGAATCGACTTTGAAATCCACACCGGGTGGATATCCAGTCTGGGAGAAGCACTCAGATTCCTTGCAATGCACGAAGCAGTTGCAGGATACGGTTTTAAAATTCTAATCTCTCCTTTACTTGTCGATATTTAAGCTGCTTTATGAATTATTATTATCTCGTACAGCACTTTTTGGCCAGACAATGTTGTCATGGTCCGCACCGCTTACCGACATGCCAACTGATTTTTCCAAAATTTGATAAATCTTTTCAGATTAAAAATTAATTTTGGTAAACGGCATTGAGGTAAAACATGAGTTAACCAACATCGGAAAGTCATTTTTGTAAATACCCTTGTGTTTTTAAATTTTGTCTTAGTTTGTTGTTTTTAGGGGGAGTAAATCCATATTTGAAAAATCCAAAAACATCGAAAAATTTAAAAAAAAAAGGCACAAAAACAATAGAAAATCAAAAATGAGTTTCCTGGCGAGCAAAAGAGAAAATGATAGTACATCAGTGGTCTGTCTAAACCTCTTTAAACTTAAAATGAAAAATGTTAAGCAGCTCTATATAAGATGTATCGGTAGGCTCACAATCATTTTAAAGTGTGCAGGGTGATATAAACTTAAATCCGACTGAAGACCAGGTGGGAACCATTCATTGGCATATGGTCTTAGTACCGAAATTTCGTTTGAGAGATTGCCGAGGTTCTGAGATATTCGGTCTTTATGCTGCTTATCATCTGGGTATCATGGTTATATCTTTTACCGAAATATAACGGGGACGCAAGTCTAGATCTTCCATGATACCATACATACGTGTACATATTGCATTCGACCTCAATAAGTGATCAACAATCACATGTCCCTCAAATAAGTGATAAAATATCACATTTATCCGGGAGTCAAGTTCGTCTCTCTGCTGTACGAAAGTACTGACCTGTTCACGGACTTGCTCCTGTGCCCTCATGCATATGAAAATCAAGTTCCTCATCAATAAGTGATTCTATCACATAGGGCTTGTTTTCAATCAAAATAAGTGAGAATCTCACATCATATACGGTCAAACAGATGATAATCGGTATACTCACCGGTAAGATGAACCCTCGTGCATACCTTGATACGGGAATGTGTCGTGATGTGGATGAACACCGGTCGGTAAGTATAAATCATACCTTAACGTATCCCCTCGCCATGATTACAAATGATAAGTTGAGCTTATGTGGACAACAATACCGATAATCGTTATAGGATGCTTATCTTAATGTTAACTAAAAGAACAACAAGAGCGTTTTGACTTGACCGTACACTGATATGATTCTCTTACCCTCGAAACTCGCAAAAAGAATGTCTGTAGATATTTATTTACTGTTTTCAGTTTATGCATCTTTGTATATATTTATTTATTGCTTTCCGTCTTTACATTTGAAAAATGAAAAATTTCAAAAAGATTTTAGGTGTGTTTTAATATAAACTTTATAAAATCCAAAAAGATTTTCTTCTAGTTTATTTTTGATTGACCGATGTTGGAACTCGAGTCCATCCTACCCAAAATCCTGATCGTAAGCCGGAAAACAATTGCATCTTCATAAATGGTCGAAGTTAACACATTTTGAAAGTTAAAGAATTAAAATTGAATATTTTTCTAAACTTTCAGAATATTGTCGGACGGTGTTTGATTAAATGATAGTCACACGTGTGTCGTTTGTTTATGTTTACTATATTCCAAGCGGTTGTTCTCATTATGCGTTTAGCTTTCTTGCATGTGCAGATGCTAAAGGCGAGGAGAACATGGTCGATGACAAGCTTCGGAATGAAGACACGAAGTGGAGGCACTCAAAGGATAAAATGATCGAGTTGCCGCTGACCATCATCAACACCACAAGGATCTCAAGTACTGAAGATCAAGTCATTCACGAGCATAACTCAAGGGGGAGCTTATGTTAAGGGGGAGTTTGTCAACACACTTCTTACATGAAACGGGGAGTTTGTTGATACACTTTCTGCTTTCAAGACGTGAAGACTTTGAAGATCCTCCGACATAGAAGACATGAAAGGCGAATCTCGCGAGTAGCGTCCAAGGGGGAGTTTGTTGATACATGTATGTGGACGCGACTCGACTCGACGAGACTTGGTCCGGTTCGACCCGGTTAGGTTCGGCTCAAGCCCGACGTCACGACATTCCTCCGTCGTGCGTCCCAGAGTTCGACACGCGAAGCACGGAGAGCCGAGAACATTTCCCGCTTGACACATCATCATGACATCATCATGATGATGTCATGATGATGTCATCTTGACTAAACTTCACAATTTGCATATTTGAAGTTACAGAATGTACGTGCATGCATATTATGGCCAATCAACTACTTTGGGCCAGAAAACTTCACTGCTGGGCCAAAGCCCAAAGATGGCGAAACAGGAATCATGTCGACGAAACAGCTCAGTTTCGTCGACCTTGAATGTGATTCGTTGACTGCCTCAGTTTCGCCAATGATGTTGTGATTCGCCAAGGTCTGATTCGCCAAAGATCTGTTTCGTGGTACTGGTGCTATAAATAGACAGTCTCAAGTCTGAAAATGCAAGACACAAGAACAGAGCACACACACACACGAGAGTTAGAGAGAGTTTGCAGAATAGATTTGTAAACCTTGTGCTTGTAACCGAACCCTTCATTCGTATTAATACAGTGGTGTTAAACGGTGAACTTTGTGTGTCGTGTATTTTTCGTGTTCTATCTCGGTTTGCATCTCCGGTTGGATTCCGCACAACCGGGTGTGTTTGACAACAAGGATTAGGCGACTAGATCCTCCCCTAGCCGGACCTACACCGGGTTGCCCTAAGGACCGCATCATGCCTCGGTAAGTAACGATCCATCATTGGGACGTCCCGCACCATAAGCCACAAGTTGGAGTCGAACCGGCGACCTCCCAAAGGGAAGAAGCCGGCCTAACCAATTGGGCTATGGTGGGGGATATAAATGATCAATGTGTATACGAAACTAAAACAGTGAAATGAAGATCACTTCAAATATCAAATCCATGGGAACTTGCAAAAAGTTACTCAAAAAGTTTTATTATGGGAACTTGCAATAAAACAATGGTTTACACAATAATGAAATTCTGTTTTTTGTTTTGAAAAAAAAAAAAAAACTAAATACAAATTCTTATTTTGCGTTGTTAAACTCTAAACTAGTGCGACTTTATTATTTTTTTTTTATTATAGTTATAAACTTATTCTAAATTTTTCTAAGGTTTCATATAATATACTTTTACATTTCACATTGTTAAGACAGTTAAAAAATTAAGCTGTGAGTTATGTGTTGTTAAAAAAGTATTTATGTTAGCTTCTGAGATATTAAGCAGCGAGTTATATGTTGTTAAAAAAAAACTATGCTAGCTTCTTTTTTTTTTTTTTAAAGGCATGTTAGCTTCTTAGCTAGCTAAGATAATAGGTAATGATTATACAGAGTGATATGAATGTACTTGGGTTGGGCTGAAGAGTCATCGCCTCATCATTGATTAGACATTTCATATTGTTGAATTGTAAGACCAAAGGGTATGGGGCCGGCTAGGCCCGGCTAGGACCGGCGCCGGTCCCCCACACTGCCCCCCTGAGGGTCGGCTCGGCCCAAACGGCTCCCCACAGCCGGTTTAGACGGGGCCCCACTTGAATTTTCTAGCCGTTGCAAACGGCTCTTTTATATTAAAAAAATTCCTTTTTCAATTTAAATACCCTATATCTCATCCATTTTTATACAATTTTATCCCATTTTACTCCCATTCTTCTCCAATTCTCTTCCTTTTTTATAAAAAACATCCACATTTTTTATACCATTTTCTCTAATCATGAATCCTTTCAACCCAAACAACCCCAACCCGAATAATCACAACCCGAACCAACCTAACTTTTTTTCGACTCCCGCTTACACTCCGAATATGGATCATTCGTGGGGGGCTCCGCAATTTCCTTTTTCGGGTTTCCAACAAACACCCAACGCATTCTCACAAATGTCTCAAGTTCAACAACTCCAACAATACCAAGCACTACAACAAATCATGCAACGCAGCTTCTTTTGAACAACTCCAATTGCGGCCGAAAAATACACTCACAAGAAAACCGTGTCGGCCGACTATGCTCGAGCGGAGGATTTTAGGATTATGAGGTTGGATCTCGACTCGGTTCCGGAGGATGAACGCGAGGTTTATCGGAGGATGAAAGAAGAGGTGAAGAAAAAATGGACGTCGTAGGTTGTTTAGTTTTTTAATCGTATCGTAATTTTTTTTTTGTTTTTTATGTTTTTAGGAAATGTAATTTTTTTTTTCGGAAATGTTTTTTTTATTTTTAGGAAATGTAATTTTTTTTATGTTATGAAATGACTTTATTTATGTTGTTTTATGTTGTATTTTTTAACTTTTATAAATTTAATATTAAGTTAATAAAAAAAACACTTAGAAAATTATAAAATAATGACGTGGGGTAGGCTCATCCTCCATCCCCCTCAAAAAGCATGGAGGCCATCCCCCATGAGCCGCCTACGTGGAGGCTCATCCCCGTGGGGATGAGCCTCACCATACCCTTTAGTCTAACTTGAAATAGTGAATCTCTACTCAATCTAGTTAGTCCGAGCCAAGCAAATGAAGTCTAGCTCAAGTGGTAGGAGAAATTAAGTTCTTTTTAAAGACCAAGTTCAATTCTCATTTGATGCAAAGTGTGAGATATTGGTGGGTAGTGATAGGAGACACAGGGAAACCTATGTTCAATCCTTGATCCAAAGAGTTTTACCGGTAATTTTACCGTAGTGCCTATGGACGAGTGGGTTATCGGGTTGCGAGGCGCTAAGCCGAATATTTTTTAGTTTCATAACATGTACGCATATATTTTGATTACTTGTACATACTACTTATAACACAATCTAAAAAATATATCGAGTCAACCAATTAAACCAAAAGACTATCATAGTTTTGTTAAAAAAAAACTAAAACGATGACAAGCCTATAATTTTGAGCTGGTGGCCAAAATAGCAATTTGTCAGGACCAATGAGCGAATGCTAGACAGCTGTCACACCCCCAAAATCCACCATGCGGAGTATCACCGCTTGGAGGCGTGACATGACCAGGATCGAGCCACCAATCATATTGAACAACTCAATTAAGTAAATAAAACCAAACACAATACGATTGGTGACCAAAAGGAAGTAAACCAACTTTAGGTTAACAGCGGAAGCATAAAACGTAAGTTCAAAACATAAGTTCATAGTTCATAAGTTTAAAGTCCAAAACGTAGGTTTAATAAGTTCATAAGGTTTAGAAGTTTAGTACGGGACATAACAATCCGTATTCCACAACAACCTCCTCCTCGTGCAAGCTCCATAAGCATCTAGCGACCTGTAAGGCATGTAACAACGAGTCAACAACAAAGTTGAGTGAGTTCACGGTTGGTTGATAGGTTTTAAGTTGTTTCTGAAAACGTGGTTTGACTTTCGTTGGCTTATTTGCCGTGGGGGTTACCCCGTAGTGTAAAGTATGTTTAACCAGTTCCTTTTCTTTACCCAAACGATATCCATAATCAGTGGGGGCTTCCACATGTGAACTACTAGACGGTATGATATCGACTACTAACGAAAGTAAGTTGTGCCCTAAGTCAATGTCTATCAGCATTGACCCTTTGCCTTAGTCCATTAGTACACGCCCGTTCGAACGACACGGTGTGAGGTTTGTTAAACCTAATAGCGCTATTAACTAATGACCCACTCGCCATCGGCCTCGGCGATTAAGTCGATATAAAATGAGGGACTTATGATAGAGTTTTGTCTATTAAGTTTTAAGGTTGTTGTCCTACCCAAGGAGGACGAACGTACGTAGTTCTCCCAAAGAGAATACGCAGGATTAATATTGGCATCCTACCCAAGGAGGATGGCCGTACATATCCTACCTAAGTAAGATATGTAGATTTCGTTTTAATTCTTTAACCCATTCCTAAACCACCGGGAATCCCATGCCTTAGAAAGTGTGTGAACTCACCTCGGTTGCTCGGTTTGACTCTCAAAAATAGCTAACAGTCAAGGTCGGTCAATCACGTCCTAATATGATTACCCGTTAGTCATTTAGTGATTTTCAAATAGAGCACAAAGTTCCTACACGTATCTAACACATAACATGCATTACTTTAACGGTTTATGCCCATATAAACTTCCCATCTATTCCCGTTCATAAATAAACATACGATATTGCACATAACACTTTTATTGACACATAACATGTTAGATCATTCACAGATAACATACTCGACATTTAGACACGCAAATTACAACTTATGTCATTTCAGCTTTAATATTCAAAACCGGGCTGTTTTCGGACATTTTAATAAAATAGTTCCCTTGTTCCAAAAATTCCCAAATTTTTACAGAATGTCTTAAACGATCCAAATATTATTGTGTAAAAATATTGGGGTCCAGTTCGTTACCAATATTTTGTAAAAAATCATTTTCCGGACTGCACTCAGATTTATCTTTTTCTAACTGCAGTCCATGGAATAATTTATTTAAAATTCACCGAGAGTCCAATTTACGAAATTCCAGTGAGAAAATTACAAATACATTGGTGGTCATCTACAGTACAAATTGCGTGATCTAACTCTACACAGAATTCAAGTTATGGCAGAAAACAGAACGCATATTTTCAGCAGCAAAAATGCAGCTTCAGCTGCTGTTACAAAATGACACTTTAAAAATAGTAAACGGAGTCCAAAAATTATGATTCCAGTGCCATTAGAACCGTATTTCATAATGCATAAATCTAGACTTCAGAAAATACATTTTTCATTAAGTTACGGTCCTGTTACAGCCAACTGAAGTTGGCTGTAATCACCAAACAGCCTACTGTTTCAGCTTTTAACTTTCTAACTTGTGTTCGATTGATTCCGTTAACATGTTTAGTGATCACAACAACATCAAACATCAATATTAACCAGCAAATCATCAGGAAATCAACAAGAATCATAACAACATCATATTAACATCACTTCATCGCTAGACTAGTTTATGTTCAAGACTTGTTTAAGGTTCTTTAGAGTTTCTTATCATTTTAATCACTACACATCTTTAACCACCTAAACATGATGTAAGAAGCAAAGATCTAAGTTCTTGCCACTAGTTCAAGACTAGGGAAGTTCAAGTGAAGAAATGTGGTGGTTAATAGCGCTTGCAAGAGGTCCTTCAACTTCCGAGAACACCGAGCTTCGTTGTATACCTTGTAGCACCTTTATATACTCTTGAAAAGGTTGAAGGTGGTTGAATGATGATGATGGTGGTGTGCCTTTGGTTCAGCCGAGAGCACAAAGGATGGGAGGAGAGTGTTTTGTGTTGAAGTTGTGAAGATGATAAGAATGTATGTCTAGTGGATTTATAAAACAAACTTCCAACACTCCATTATCCTCTAGTCCATATGTCCACCAAAGTACTAACATATCCATTAAACAATTAAGGAAAATCAAGGGGTGTCCCCCTTGTTTCATAACCGGTTATGGGGGGGGGGGGTATAGGGTTGGGTTTCAATGGGTGGTTACTAGTTTAGTTACATTTCAAATGGTATAGTTAGTGTGTTATGGTGGGTTATATAATATATAGTGTGTTAGGGTGTTCGGGGACCCTAACTAGCTCAGAAAAATAGGAACAATGCTTCTAGCATTATTTTAGTGTTCCGGGTAAAGTCCGATTGTTCGGTTCGGTGTTGTTCCGTTAAAGTGCTTAATTAATCCGTAAAGCGTCCTATATATATATTTTTGTAACATTTTTAATTCTCAACACTCAGGAAAGCATACCGGACTATTTAGTAACTTTTGTGCACACTACTAGTATGTTACAAGCACATGTAAGTATAACACAGAAATCAGAAAGCAGTTAAATGATTCCGCACAGTCATCAAGCACTTTATTTATCATTAATAAATTGTACGGATACAAGGAATTATGAGGGTTGTCACATTCTCCCCCTGTTAAGAGAATTTCGTCCTGAAATTTAGTGCGTGGTTACTGAGGAAGCTAGTTAAGTTGCGTTGGTTTCCTGGTTTTCCTGGGGTGTCACATCATCCCCCCGTTGATTTGGAATTTCGTCCCGAAATTCTGCAGTAGCTTCAGCCTCAGTAGTGGTTGCGTTTTTCTTAAACAGCTGGGGATACTTGAGTTTCATTTGATCTTCTCGTTCCCAGGTATACTCTGGGCCACGACGGGAATCTCAACGAACTCGGACGAGGGGTATCCTGGTGCGTTTGAGAATCTTAACATCTCGATCAGTGATTTCAACTGGTTCCTCGACGAATCACAACTGGTCGTCGATTTTGAGCTCCTTTAAGGGAACTATGAGGGTCTCGTCTGACAGACACTTCTTCAGATTTGACACGTGGAATACGTTGTGAACTCCGCTGAGTTCTGTCGGTAGATTCAGCCTGTAGGCGACCTTGCCAATTTTCTCAATGATTTCGAACGGTCCGACATAACGCGGATTGAGCTTGCCTCATTTGCCAAAATGAACTACGCCTTTCCAAGGCGAGACTTTGAGTAGCACTCGATCCCCAACCTGGAATTCGAGTGGTTTTCTTCCCTTATCAGCATAGCTTTTCTGACGGTCACGAGCTGCCGCCATTCGTTGCCTTATCTGGGCAATCTTCTCGGTGGTATCTACCACAAGTTCTGGGCCAGTAATTTGGCTGTCACCAACTTCTGCCCAACAGAGAGGTGATCGGAATTTGCGTCCGTACAATGCCTCGAATGGAGCGGCTTGGATGCTGGTGTGGTAGCTGTTGTTATACGAAAACTCCACTAGCGGGAGGTGCTTTTCCCAGCCATTACCAAAATCGATTACACATGCCCTAAGCATGTCTTCAAGGGTTTGGATGGTGCGTTCAGATTGCCCATCCGTCTGTGGGTGATAAGCGGTGCTCATATCTAAACGTGAGCCAAAAGACTTGTGCATTGCTTGCCACAGTTCAGAAGTAAAACGCGCGTCACGATCAGAAATTATGGAGGTTGGCACTCCTTGCCTTGATACCACTTCCTTTAGGTAGATGTCTGCTAAAGTAGAAAACTTATCCGTTTCCTTGATTGCCAGAAAATGTGCAGACTTGGTCAGTCGATCCACGATCACCCAAATGGTATCATTTCCACATTGAGATCTGGGCAGGCCAGTAACAAAATCCATGGAAGTTTGCTCCCATTTCCATTTAGGTATCTCTGGTTGTTGAAGTAGGCCTGATGGTTTCTGATATTCAGTATTGACTCTCGCACAAGTCAAGCACTTACTGACGTAGGTTGCTATGTGGGCTTTCATGCCAGGCCACCAATACGTAGTCTTGAGGTCGTGGTACATTTTATCCGAACCAGGATGTACCGAATAACAAGACTTGTGTGCCTCATCCATCACAAGCTCGCGTAGGTCTCCATACAGTGGAACCCAGATGCGTCCGTTAACATAGTAGGCGCCGTTTTCCTTTTGTTCCAGCCGTTGCCTCGATCCTCGTAGGGACTCAGCCCTGATGTTTTCTGCTTTCAATGCTTCAACCTGAGCATCGCGAATCTAAGCGGGAAGGTTAGATCGGATGGTAAGCTGTAAAGCACGTACACGCTTAGGTATAGTATCCTTTCGACTGAGGGCGTCGGCCACAACATTGGCCTTACCCGGATGGTATTTGATAGCGCATTCATAATCATTCAAGAGTTCGACCCATCGACGTTGTCGCATGTTCAACTCCTTTTGCTTGAAGATATGCTCGAGACTCCTGTGATCGGTGTAAATGGTGCACTTGGTACCGTACAGGTAATGTCTCCATATCTTAAGCGCGAAAACAACTGCTCCTAATTCCAAGTCGTGTGTAGTGTAGTTCCTTTCGTGAACCTTAAGTTGGCGCGATGCGTAGGCAATGACCTTATCACGTTGCATTAACACACAACCAAGTCCTTGGATGGAAGCGTCGCAGTAAACCACAAAATCATATGTGCCTTCAGGCAATGAGAGGATAGGCGCGCTACAAAGTCTATCTTTTAAGTGCTGAAAGGCGGATTCTTGTGCATCACCCCAATGATAGGTGACACCTTTCTGAGTCAGTGAAGTGAGAGGTTGCGCAATCTTTGAGAAATATTTGATAAACCTTCTGTAGTATCCTGCCAAACACAAGAATTGGCGGATTTCTGTTGGTGTGCGGGGTGCAGGCCAGTTCTTGATCGAGTCAACCTTAGATGGATCCACATGGATTCCATCCTTGTTTACCACATGGCCTAGAAAGTGGACTTCGCGAAGCCAGAAGTCACATTTAGAAAATTTAGCATACAGTTGCTCTGCTCGAAGAAGTTCCAGCATAAGTCGCAGATGTTGCTCGTGTTCCTCCTGACTCTTAGAATAGATCAGGATGTCGTCGATGAAAACAATAACGAACTTATCCAGGTAAGGCTTGCGCACTCGGTTCATGAGATCCATGAAGACCGCTGGTGCATTCGTCAATCCGAAAGGTATAACCAGAAACTCGTAATGGCCGTAGCGAGTTCTGAATGCTGTTTTGGAGACGTCCTCATCTCGGACTCTCAGCTAATGGTATCCCGATCTCAAATCAATCTTAGAGTAATAACTCGATCCTTGCAGCTGGTTGAACAAGTCGTCTATACGTGGAAGAGGATAACGATTCTTCACGGTCACCTTATTAAGTTCGAGATAGTCAATACACATTCTGAAAGTACCGTCTTTCTTCTTCACAAACAAGACTGGAGCTCCCCAGGACGAAGAGCTAGGACGTATGAAACCCTTTTCCAAGAGTTCTTGTAATTGCGTGGACAGTTCTTCAAGTTCTGATGGAGGTAGACGATAAGGTGCTCGAGCTATGGGCGTTGCTCCAGGAGCTAGCTCGATTTGAAACTCAACTTGGCGATGATGCGGAAGACCAGGTAATTCCTCAGGAAATACCTCGGGAAAATCGCGCACAATTGGAATGTCTTATATCTTCCTTTCTTTCGAGGATGTATCAGAGACGAGGGCTAGAATAGCAGCGTGGCCTTTTCGCAAACACTTCTGGGCCTTAAGGAAAGAGATGATGCCCACAACAGCACCACTCTTGTCACCATGAATCATGAGAGGTTCCTCACCAGAAAGAGGGATGCGGACAATCTTCTCGTTGCAAAGAATTTCCGTTTGCTGATGGGATAACCAATCCATCCCAATAACAACGTCGAAACTACCAAGTACGATAGGAATAAGATCGATGGAGAAGGTCTGACCAGCTAAGATGAGGTTACAACCTTTGACTACATGTGTGGCTTCAAGACTTTTACCATTAGCTAGTTCTACCGTGTGTTTGGTGTTCAGGAGTGTTGGAGTGCGCTTAAGCATTTGGCTAACTTTTAAGGACACATAACTAGTATCGGCTCCTGAATAAAATAAAACAGTAACGAAGAAGTCGTCCAGAAGAAACTTACCCATCACAACGTTGGGATCGTTCCTTGCATCACCCTGACCCAGCACGAAAACACGTCCCCTGCCACCATTGCCATTATTGTTACCCCCGTTGTTGCCTCCATTGTTGCCTCCATTGTTGTTCCCATTGTGGTTCCCGTTTCCTTGGTTGTTGTTGTTCTGATTCTGGTTCAGCTGAGGACAGTTCCTCTTAAAGTGGCCCTCAGCGCCACACTGAAAGCATCCTTTATTGCCCTGCTGTTGTTGCTGCTGGTGGTTCTGTGGAGCTTGTTGCTGTTGGTGATTCTGATTCGCAGGACGCGGGCTCCTGCAATCCTTAGCTTCATGACCTAGCTTGTGACATCTCTGACAACGACCTTTGTTGCACTACCCGCTGTGATGCTTGTTGCATCGGTTGCACTTGGGGTGGTTCCCTCGGTATCCACCCTGTCCTTGATTACCGGAAGATTGCTGACTGGGACTCTGGTAGTCATCAGTCTTTCGCTGCTGAGACTGAACTGAAGTTGAACCCTTACTGGAATTCCCATCCCATTTTCGCTTGTTTTCAGTGGGAGCGTCGGTAGTAGCAGCACCAATACGCTTGGGCAGTTTGTTTTGTTCCACTGCCTGGTCGGTGAGACGGTGAGCCAACTTGATGATTTGCTGAATGGTACCCAAGTTAGCTGAAGTCACGTGACTTTGAATCTCTGGTACAAGGCCCTTTAGGTACAGCTCAATACGTTTGATGGGAGGGTCCACCATAGTTGGACACAAGATGGCCAGCTCGTTTGACCTCTTAGTATACGCCTCAATCTCAGACCCCGTCATCTTCAGATTGAAAAATTCCACCTCTAGCTTGTGGATGTCGTCCCGACTGCAGTACTCTTCTTTGATCAGTTCTTTGAAACCATTCCATGGGGTGGCGTTAGCAACCGCCAACCCAAGCAGTTGAACCTGCGCTTTCCACCAGGTTAACGCAGCACCTTCAAGTGTTCCGGTAGCATATTTCACCCTACTGTCTTCAGGGCATTCGCACATCTCGAAAACTGATTCAAGCTTCTCGAACCAGTGTATAAGGCCTACAGCTCCTTCTGTGCCACTGAAAGTAGTAGGTCGGCAGTCCATGAACGTTTTGAACGTACATACAGGAGGCTGAGCATGTTGACCTGTTGCACGAGAATAAAAGACAAGGTTAAGCACTAGGGTTGGTTTGCATAGGTAGGATCTAAACGTCCTAAGATGGGTTGATATGGCAGGTTATACATCCTGCTGGATTTGCCGCGAGTGCCTCAGTAACTCGTTCGCTGATCAAAGCCGTCAACTGGGCTTGAGTAAGGTTGATACGTCCTCTGCGTCCGCTCATGATCTCCACAATTAAGTAACGTAAGTGAGAAAAGTGTCGCGAAAGTGTGTAAGTGTGGGACGATAGTAGAGAGTAAGCACACAAGGTTCAAATTGCAATTATCACGTTAATTAACGCGCAGTGTGAACTATCTAACTGACAATATAACATAACTCATACCACCTATTGTGTCGAGTCTTGCACGTGGAGCGAAGCGTTGTTGTGGATCGTTGAGCACTGTACAGGTTATAGTCTGGTTTTATCAAAAGCTTTTCCTCTTTTTAAAACCAAGTTCACTATAACCAATGGCTCTGATACCAATCTGTCACACCCCCAAAATCCACCATGCGGAGTATCACCGCTTGGAGGCGTGACATGACCAGGATCGAGCCACCAATCATATTGAACAACTCAATTACGTAAATAAAACCAAACACAATATGATTGGTGACCAAAAGGAAGTAAATCAACTTTAGGTTAACAGCGGAAGCATAAAACGTAAGTTCAAAACATAAGTTCATAGTTCATAAGTTTAAAGTCCAAAACGTAGGTTTAATTAGTTCATAAGGTTTAGAAGTTTAGTACGGGACATAACAATCCGTATTCTACAACAACCTCCTCCTCGTGCAAGCTCCATAAGCATCTAGCGACCTGTAAGGCATGTAACAACGAGTCAACAACAAAGTTGAGTGAGTTCACGGTTGGTTGATAGGTTTTAAGTTGTTTCTGAAAACGTGGTTTGACTTTCGTTGGCTTATTTGCCGTGGGGGTTACCCCGTAGTTGAAAGTATGTTTAACCAGTTCCTTTTCTTTACCCAAACCATATCCATAATCAGTGGGGGCTTCCCCATGTGAACTACTAGACGGTATGATATCGACTACTAACGAAAGTAAGTTGTGCCCTAAGTCAATGTCTATCAGCATTGACCCTTTGCCTTAGTCCATTAGTACACGCCCATTCGAACGACACGGTGTGAGGTTTGTTAAACCTAATAGCGCTATTAACTAATGACCCGCTCGCCATCGGCCTCGGCGATTAAGTCGATATAAAATGAGGGACTTATGATAGAGTTTTGTCTAGTAAGTTTTAAGGTTGTTGTCCTACCCAAGGAGGACGAACGTACGTAGTTCTCCCAAAGAGAATACGCAGGATTAATATTGGCATCCTACCCAAGGAGGATGGCCGTACATATCCTACCTAAGTAAGATATGTAGATTCCGTTTTAATTCTTTAACCCATTCCCAAACCACCGGGAATCCCATGCCTTAGAAAGTGTGTGAACTCACCTTGGTTGCTCGGTTTGACTCTCAAAAATAGCTAACAGTCAAGGTCGGTTAATCACATCCTAATATGATTACCCGTTAGTCATTTAGTGATTTTCAAGTAGAGCACAAAGTTCCTACACGTATCTAACACATAACATGCATTACTTTAACGGTTTATGCCCATATAAACTTCCCATCTATTCCCGTTCATAAATAAACATACGATATTGCACATAACACTTTTATTGACACATAACATGTTAGATCATTCACAGATAACATACTCGACATTTAGACACGCAAATTACAACTTATGTCAGCTTTAATATTCAAAACTGGGCTGTTTTCGGACATTTTAATAAAATAGTTACCTTGTTCCAAAAATTCCCAAATTTTTACAGAATGTCTTAAACGATCCAAATATTATTGTGTAAAAATATCGGGGTCCAGTTCATTACCAATATTTTGTAAAAAATCATTTTCCGGACTGCACTCAGATTTATCTTTTTCTGACTGCAGTCCACGGAATGTGACAACCCTCATAATTCCTTGTATCCGTACAATTTATTAATGATAAATAAAGTGCTTGATGACTGTGCGGAATCATTTAACTGCTTTCTGATTTCTGTGTTATACTTACATGTGCTTGTAACATACTAGTAGTGTGCAGAAAAGTTACTAAATAGTCCGGTATGCTTTCCTGAGTGTTGAGAATTAAAAATGTTACAAAAATATATATATAGGACGCTTTACGGATTAATTAAGCACTTTAATAGAACAACACCGAACCGAACAATCGGACTTTACCCGGAACACTAAAATAATGCTAGAAGCATTGTATCTATTTTTCTGAGCTAGTTAGGGTCCCCGAACACCCTAACACACTATATATTATATAACCCACCATAACACACTAACTCTACCATTTGAAATGTAACTAAACTAGTAACCACCCATTGAAACCCAACCCTATACCCCCCCCCCATAACCGGTTATGAAACAAGGGGGACACCCCTTGATTTTCCTTAATTGTTTAATGGACATGTTAGTACTTTGGTGGACATATGGACTAGAGGATAATGGAGTGTTGGAAGTTTGTTTTATAAATCCACTAGACATACATTCTTATCATCTTCACAACTTCAACACAAAACACTCTCCTCCCCTCCTTTGTGCTCTCGGCTGAACCAAAGGCACACCACCATCATCATCATTCAACGACCTTCAACCTTTTTAAGAGTATACAAAGGTGCAACAAGGTATACAACGAAGCTCGGTGTTCTCGGAAGTTGAAGGACCTCTTGCAAGCGCTATTAACCACCACATTTCTTCACTTGAACTTCCCTAGTCTTGAACTAGTGGCAAGAACTTAGATCTTTGCTTCTTACATCATGTTTAGGTGGTTAAAGATGTGTAGTGATCAAAATGATAAGAAACTCTAAAGAACCTTAAACAAGTCTTGAACATAAACTAGTCTAGCGATGAAGTGATGTTAATATGATGTTATTATGATTCTTGTTGATTTCCTAATGATTTGCTGGTTAATATTGATGTTTGATGTTGTTGTGATCACTAAACATGTTAACAGAATCAATCGAACACAAGTTAGAAAGTTAAAAACTGAAACAGTAGGCTGTTTGGTGATTACAGCCAACTTCAGTTGGCTGTAACAGGACCGTAACTTAACGAAAAATGTATTTTCTGAAGTCTAGGTTTATGTATTATGAAATACGGTTCTAATGGCACTGGAATCATAATTTTTGGACTCCGTTTACTATTTTTAAAGTGTCATTTTGTAACAGCAGCTGAAGCTGCATTTTTGCTGCTGAAAATATGCGTTCTATTTTCCGCCATAACTTGAATTCTGTGTAGAGTTAGATCACGTAATTTGTACTGTAGATGACCACCGATGTATTTGTAATTCTCTCACTGGAATTTCGTAAATCGGACTCTCGATGAATTTTAAATAAATTATTCCGTGGACTGCAATTAGAAAAAGATAAATCTGAGTGCAGTCCGGAAAATGATTTTTTACAAAATATTGGTAACGAACTGGACCCTGATATTTTTACACAATAATATTTGGATCGTTTAAGACATTCTGTAAAAATTTGGGAATTTTTGGAACAAGGGAACTATTTTATTAAAATGTCCGAAAACAGCCCGGTTTTGAATATTAAAGCTGAAATGACATAAGTTGTAATTTGCGTGTCTAAATGTCGAGTATGTTATCTGTGAATGATCTAACATGTTATGTGTCAATAAAAGTGTTATGTGCAATATCGTATGTTTATTTATGAATGGGAATAGATGGGAAGTTTATATGGGCATAAACCGTTAAAGTAATGCATGTTATGTGTTAGATACGTGTAGGAACTTTGTGCTCTACTTGAAAATCACTAAATGACTAACGGGTAATCATATTAGGACGTGATTGACCGACCTTGACTGTTAGCTATTTTTGAGAGTCAAACCGAGCAACCAAGGTGAGTTCACACACTTTCTAAGGCATGGGATTCCCGGTGGTTTGGGAATGGGTTAAAGAATTAAAACGGAATCTACGTATCTTACTTAGGTAGGATATGTACGGCCATCATCCTTGGGTAGGATGCCAATATTAATCCTGCGTATTCTCTTTGGGAGAACTACGTATGTTCGTCCTCCTTGGGTAGGACAACAACCTTAAAACTTACTAGACAAAACTCTATCATAAGTCCCTCATTTTATATCGACTTAATCGCCGAGGCCGATGGCGAGCGGGTCATTAGTTAATAGCGCTATTAGGTTTAACAAACCTCACACCGTGTCGTTCGAACGGGCGTGTACTAATGGACCAAGGTAAAGGGTCAATGCTGATAGACATTGACTTAGGGCACAACTTACTTTCGTTAGTAGTCGATATCATACCGTCTAGTAGTTCACATGGGGAAGCCCCCACTGATTATGGATATGGTTTGGGTAAAGAAAAGGAACTGGTTAAACATACTTTCAACTACAGGGTAACCCCCACGGCAAATAAGCCAACGAAAGTCAAACCACGTTTTCAGAAACAACTTAAAACCTATCAACCAACCGTGAACTCACTCAACTTTGTTGTTGACTCGTTGTTACATGCCTTACAGGTCGCTAGATGCTTATGGAGCTTGCACGAGGAGGAGGTTGTTGTGGAATACGGATTGTTATGTCCCGTACTAAACTTCTAAACCTTATGAACTTATTAAACCTACGTTTTGGACTTTAAACTTATGAACTATGAACTTATGTTTTGAACTTACGTTTTATGCTTCCGTTGTTAACCTAAAGTTGGTTTACTTCCTTTTGGTCACCAATCGTATTATGTTTGGTTTTATTTACTTAATTGAGTTGTTCAATATGATTGGTGGCTCGATCCTGGTCATGTCACGACTCCAAGCGGTGATACTCCGCATGGTGGATTTTGGGGATGTGACAACAGCTGCTTGACACGGAGTTACATTGAGTCAATCAAATAAAATAAAACACTAATATAGTTTTGAAAAAAATAAAAGCTAAAAACTGTGGCCAATATCGTAATTTTTGAAATGGGGGCAAAATCGTAATTTTAAACTGAGGGCAAATTTGTAAATTTTTAGCTGAGGGCAAAACAATAATTTTGTTTTGAACTGGGAGCAAAATCATAATTTTGAGCTGAGTGCAAAAGCATAATTTTATTTTGAACATGGAGCAAAAATGTAAATTTGAACTAATGGCGAAATCGTAAATTTTGAAATGAGGGCAAAATCATATTTTTGAACTGAGGGCAAATTCATGATTTTAAGCCAGGGGAAGAACATAATTTTATTTTTAAATTAGGGTAAAACGTAATTTTAAACTGAAGTGGCGAAATGGTAATTTCAAATTGCGGATAAAATCAAAATTAAAAGGACCAATGAGGAAGTTTCAGGTATGTATAATAAATTTAAACATATAATTATTGAAGTCGAAAAAAAAAAGGCTGGTTGCCCAAACCCTGCAGTACTATTGCCCCTCATGGGGTTTGTAGATATTGAAGATGTTGACGTTTTAATTGAAAAATTAGAGCAGTAATGTGTCAAACCGAAGCCAAGGTCGACTAAACTCAAAATGAATTAGATAAGGTCTTGGACTACACCTTTAAATTAAACCCATCTACCCCGGTTGAGATGTCTTCATGCGTGTGGAAAACGACAGTGGGCATTGACAAGTTGGGCATCGAGTTTTTCATGAGAGCATGGCCGATGAATTATCCACACATAACAAAATCGATTGAATTTTCTTGTCAAATAATTCATTGATCAGTTCTCTTAGTCAAACCGTCCGACACGTGGGGACACTAGCCGCCATGTACTCTGCCTTGCAATATGATAAAGTAATTGTATTTCCCATCAACATCTATCTGTTTGACCACTTCCTGACTAAGAACAACACTAGAAGAGGAACTTACTTAATTGACAGGTTTCAATCTCTTTGCTACACCAGAATTAGGTAGCTGTGAGTCATGCATTGTTTCCACACAAGCTTCGTTGTCGTTGTTATCCATTGCCATGTTTTGGTGGTAGGAGAAAGGAGGTAAACGTTTCTTACCTCGGTGATCCATTTCCACACTAGAATGGTATTCCACTACCAAAATATCAAACACATTTGTATTTATAGAACATAATTTGAAAAGTTACGGTTTCATTACATAAATTAGCCATGGGTAAACATACAAAATTGCTTTAGTAAGTTAAACAAATAGTATATTGCAGACATTTCACCACATGACTACACAGATCGGAAACAACAACCAAGAAACACATAACATAAACTCGAGTCTTCGAGCTTCAACCTCATCAAATCTGAATTCTCCTTATTTGACCTCATTAGGGATGAAAGAATCCTCTCACATCTGGGGCATGAAACCGGAGGTTCAATCCACCGAAGCAAACCACAGCCATCGGTCTGGAATGTGATAAGAAAACATAACCCACTATTATCATAAATAAAAGTCACTGAAATCAATGATCAACAAACAAATAAACCCTTACACAGCAAAGAAAACGTCTCCCGTGATTAGCTTCAGTCCAGGATGTTCTAATGCAAGTCGCAACACCACATGAGCATACTGCATTTGAGCGAATTTAGCATTGCTTGTCCACGATGAAGCTGATGACATTTTTAGGTTAACTTGGCTTGTTTTAACAGTGGTGAACATAGTTGCAGACTTTATAGAGAAGACAACATCATAACATGAGTTGCAATTTCAGTCCCTGAGGGGCATTCTAGTCATTTAACACAAAACATAACGGCAGACTAACGAAATATTGGAGCAGGGACCTGATTGAACACAATCAAAAACCCCAGGGACTGCATTGTTGCATTTTTTTTTAAAATGAGGGCTGGTACTGCGTTTTGGTGTAAACACCAGGGACATAGATTAACATTTACTCAAAAAATAGGAAAAATAGATTACAAAAAATTGTTAAATAATTTGTATCAAATATCATTTTACTTATGCATACAACTAAATTAAGATATGAGGTTTTACCTCCATTAAATATAAACTATTAAGCTTATCATTTGTGTATGATAAGGGGAAGTTACACTAATTTCCTTTTATACAAATGACCACAAATGAAAATTTTAATTTAGCATGTAAGTTAACTCTATTCTGGGCATAGAGATATCAAAATGAGTAAACTGGACAGATTTTTAGTCAATGATTTGTTTATGAGTCTATGGCCGAACGCTAGGTTGACTGTGCATGTAACACCCTTATTATTATTTAACGATTTTTGTATAAATTACGAAAATAAACGGGTAATTAGAATTTCAAATACATTGAAAATACGGGTTTCATTAAACTTTATTTACAGAATTAAAACTATTCAACATAACATGTGTGAGTTCGTCATTTAACATAACAACGATACATAGTGCGGAAGCTTATTTCTTGATCGTGTTCGGTTCTTCGTTGTGCTTGATCGTCCTCCGGTGCTAAAATTATACCTGAAACTCATAAAACATGAGTTAGATTAGTCACACGTAACTTAGAACGTATCTAAACGAGTCCGGGAAGCGAAACTGATTAAAATAAATTTTTTTCGCTAAAATAGTGCTCTTTCGCGCCACGCGAAGGCACCCAGTTGCTCCCTCGCGCCACGCGAGGGAGACCGTTTTCCAGCAGCTCTGGAGCTGGGTCCTGCATTTTTCAGCAATACCGGTTTTTACGGAAACGGCCATAACTTCTTCGTTATTGATCCGTTTTACGCGGTTCTTTTTCCTACGCGTCCGTAATTTAATTCTCCATCAAATGGAGTTAAAATCCAACATCCAACATAATAATTTTTTTGACTTCTAAGCCTGCGACTCATTACCTTTTTACCGAATTTTAACCCGTTTATGCATTTTATCAAACAAACGTATTTGTTTGATCCTTATTTCACATACACTTCTTCAAATTAATGTTATCTACCATTTAGGGTTCTAATCACAGGTTTATTACACAATTTAAACCCGTTTACGCTCGTATGCTTATTTTGACCCGTTAAGGGTATTTAAACACTTTGAAGCTTGAAATCGCTTTAATTCATTTCTAGTATCTTATTCCAACATTTCTTATCAAGTAATCTTCCACCACAACTATATGTGCGTTGGATTTAATGTGGATATCTATATGTTCCGAGTTTTACCCCTCGGATTATTATTTTACGGCAAAACTCAAATAGAGCCATTTGACTAACATATTACATCTTTCAACTTCTATACTTATTCTAAGTATTTATCTAATCATGAAATTCGTTTCCAAACAACCTTTAAGGGTTGTTTGTTCAATTTAGCCTACAAGGGCGTTTTGGTCGATTTTGGTCCTTCTTTTACGACGAAGGACTCTCACCAATTATTCGACCAAAATAGCACTTTTAACTACAACATAATTATGCGTACCTGGCTCGGATCAACATATTGACCCGTTTTAATACCTTGTCTTGACTTATTTTCTATTTCATAGCTTCGCTAATTCACGAGCCGTTCATCCTGCGAGTATGAGACTCGACATACACTTATTAGTCGTTAATTGTCAAATGGTATCAATATTACCCTTTGATCCCTTTTTACTCTTTTTACTAGTTTTGGCTTACTTATAAAGTAGCCGTTCGAAAACTCATTTTATCTTATTCTTTTCTTGACTAATTTACCGTTCCACCCCGTTTTACCATTACTATGGTTTCTAACATTTGTTTCTGATTCCGACCCAAATCATTTCGTGTCGGAAACCATATTTCGAATATTATCTCCATTGTATTTATAACTTATAGAATAGATATGTATTCTACAAAAAGGTGTAAGTTTCACTTACCTCGCATCCAAGCCACTCGTTCCTCTTCATGCTTGATTTGTTTGACCCGCTTCTTCCCCAAGCTTCACCTAGCTTGTTAAGCTTCAAACTAGCATAATAATTCGCAAGATGGTTAGTTTAGTCATTGTTAATCATGACTATTCCACCTCATGTATTTTCTATCAAAATTATCATTCGATCTTGTTAATGGTCAGTTTGACTTTTCAAAAGTCAACTGTCCCTTTTTAATGTATGAAATGCACAATTGAGTTCAACGAACCCACTTAAGCATTTCTTCGACTATTCGGTCGTAGCTATTTTTAGGCAACTAATTTAACTACATTCATCAACATAGTTTATGTACATCATAAAATCATCTAATTATATAAAACTCGTTCTTTCATTAGGCAAATTCTACGGGTTCCATCTATAAGTGAAACCCGTTTCATCATGTCATTAGGTATTCATTCGGCTACCTATTCAAATCAAGTTCTATATTCAACTAATTAATATCATGGTTTCAAACATCCATATTCATGAATAATTTACCAATTTCATTACAACATTCTAAGAACCCATCTTAATTATGTATGATTAAATACTCAAACTTGCAAATTGTTTAAGTATCTCGCATCAACTATCGATTATGATGATTTCTAGCACAAACATATCATCATCTTTATTATTTAGTCAAAACCCACTTAGCACATACAAAAGTAATCATCAAATCCCTAGTTTCTAACACCAATTCTTCAAGTTTTCAACTAGGGTTTGTTTCTAAACATGAATTCAACACATATATCACTCATACATTCAACATTCATCCCCGAA
Organism: Helianthus tuberosus; assembly: GCA_030545235.1. NCBI lineage: Eukaryota > Viridiplantae > Streptophyta > Magnoliopsida > Asterales > Asteraceae > Helianthus > Helianthus tuberosus. The sequence goes on from CM060432.1 coordinate 28,411,627, forward strand.
TTTTGATTATGAGTGTTCATCATAATTTCTAGACATCACCAAATTACAAAATTTGACATACCTTACGATCCCCTTGACTTGGTGATCATTTATATGTGTTCATGCATTGATTTGGGGTTGATTTGAGCTCCAATTTGGTGAATTTGTGATGAACTAGGGTTTGCTCCATGGGAGCTCTCTCTCCTGGTCGATCTCCACACACACACACCATGTGTGTGTTGTGTGTTTTTTTTTATAATTATTAAGTTTCCTTTGTTACAATCTTGGCCCCTCAAGTTTAGTTTTAATTGTTTGTTATTAAGTAGGCTATAACCAACTTATTTCTAGTAACATTCCCTCTTATTAACTAGGTTAATTATTCCTAGTTAACTTAATGGGTTCGGGAAGTCATAACCCGTTTTATTTTAAGTCCCGTTAACTCGGGCCTTTTACATACCTTGTTTTTCTCAAAGTATTTATCCTCCTTTTAATTAATATCAAGTTTATTTATTTAAATCCTAATTTTTATCGGGTTAATTTTTACCACTAACGGTATTTTTACTCATTTTCACTATTAACGTGGTTTGATTTCCAAACCCGTTTTTAGGGTGTTACAAGTCTACCCCCCTTAAAGAGGTTTCGTCCCCGAAACCTTATTTACGTAGTTCATTGGTTTAATCAAACGAACCTAGTTTCGTTTTCAAGGCTCCCGTTTCCTTTGGTCAAAAGTTTTCATGTATACTGACGCGTACGTCTTTCATGTGTAAGGCCTCGCGGGCCGTTACTTATAGCTTATAACCCTTTATCTTTATTGACTGAGTTGTCACTTGACCACTTAGTCTCGTTAGTCTTTTAAAATGTCTATCCCGCGCTTGTGTTATATTAACAAGCGCTTGTATTTGTTATGACGCTTTCTTAACTTTGAATAGTTTTACCGGCTAGACTAATTAGTCACCGTCACTTCATACCCCGTAACTCACGTTACATCGTGATCATTTTCTATATTTCTTTTCTTGTCCGTGAGCGTGTCACGTCACGTTTAAGTTTAATTCAACGTTTCTTTATCATACTTCTTCTTTTCGAATGTTTCGTCTCGCACCTATCGATGTTAAGACCCATACTCTTTGATATTTATTATTTCCGAATTCGTCTTATAGTATTCATATTTGTTAAAACGTTATTTCTTACTAAAACTGAATTTTAGTTTAACGTTTTTCTCTTTAACTATGTCAATTACTTATATCAAGGAAATTGACAACCCATAATTTATTGCTTTCCGTTCTCGTTTTACGCGGGGAATCGTAACAAGTTCCCTCACCTTACACTATTGACCCGTAGGTTCCTTCACTTAACCTCGTAGGCTATATCCTTAAGCTTTCACCTCTTTAAGGCGAGGCCCTTATGATCCCTTTGCTTCAATTCATGACCCGTGGGTCATTTTGGCCCCGTAGACCTTTACAATAATTAATATCCCGTAGGTTATGACGATCCCGTAGATCATCTTTTATTCTAGTCTTTATTCAAATGTGTATATGTTTATATACGCATATGGCGTTAAGGCACCCCTTTTTATGTTTAGAATTATTCACCTTTACTTTTTTTTTTTGGAATTCGTTTGACCTTGACCGTAGTCTAAGGCTACATTGTTTTCTTTCGAATTATCTTTCCGACGTCTTGACTTCTAACGTCAATTACACGTCGGTTTGCCCTACACTTACCGTTACCCGGTTCTTACCTATACTTCTTTACGTCCCATTACCCGGGTTCTTTTATTTTAATGTTTTTAACGCCTATAACTCCTTTACATAGGTTTATTAATATTTCACACTTTTATTTATTCGATTCGCGCTTACTTACTTTAGCAAGTGTCATCCTTTATTAAATTTGTTTGACTTGTTCGTGTGAAAATTCATCACTTATGAATGTCAAACTTCAGTCTTTGTTCGACCCGTTCAGCTTTGAAATAGTTGAACGTAATTTATCAAAATTTCTAATTGCAGTATCTTATCGTCCTTTAGTCATGACCTAAAACCCGAGTCTTTTTTACTTTCCATACGCGTTCTTGTTTCTCAGTCTACGCATGCGTTTAATTCCTTACCCATCAACCGGGTGTTTTACCGAAATCGTTATCATTGCACCCCTTCCGGTATGCATTAAGACTTCATTGCGATTTACTTGGTCATCTTAGCGAAATCCGTCGCTTTTATTCGACCATGTCTTTTATTCTTTACGTGACTACCATTGGCGGCCTTATTAATTATGAGTAACGATTATCATCGTTATCCTTGCTTTACTACGACTAAAGTTAACAACCTTGATTATCTTTTTCGTGTGGGCAACACCTTTGTTTTTATGACCCGGCGGATCATCTATACTTTGGTTTTACTTGCCCATTTTGTTCACCATGGCCCTTTCGTCCAAGATGACTTATTTTCGTGAATTTTCTTTTGATCATTCATTTATATCATCATTTACATTAATCCTTGTCCCTTCTCTCGAGCTTATTATCCTAATGTAATACGCTTCCGTCACCCGGCTGTGCGTTTACATTATTATCAACTATTTTGTTCATTTGTTTCATTTGGGTACTTTTTAATTTGTCCCATTCACCCCGTCCTTACTACATCGGATGTAAATGTGTCCGCTATAAGAAGTTCATGGTATCATATGCCACTACTTACTTGGCCAGAGTAAGCGATTAACACATGACACGCATGACCTTTTTATAGTTTTCACATCACGCTCTATGTAAGTAATGCCTCTATTTGTTTCTCTTGGAAACAATATCCCGAATACATTTTCTATTCGAGTTTTTCCAAGTTTTTAATCTACATATGCAACTTTCAATTTCTACATATTTGTTGCATATTACTATTTGTGCAATTAAATTTAAAATGTGCACCTGGTAATGCTTGCCCTAACGGGCTTCTCTTGCCATTAGCCTTGTTCGCGACCGTTATGCGATTTAGGTCCTTGATGAGCATACTCTTTGGACCGTTCCTCTGTCAAATCTGTGATTTGTTAAACTCTCGCTATCTTCATATGCGAGTGTCCTTCAACTAAAACATATACAACAGTTAGTAATTTTGACATTAAAGGATGCCCGTATTATAATACAAGGCTTGTCTACTATACGCATCAACGCGTGTAATTTCGTTGACAAAAACTATTCTATATCGTTTTTATTGATGTAACGTGTATTACACGATAACCATATGTGTTGTTCTCAACATTTTAATCATACTAAACCATTGATATACATGTAGTTACCGGATTTGCGATCAAGCCTCGAACCGAACACACTTTATTCTTTAACCATGAGCTCTGATACCAACTTGTAACACCCTTATTATTATTTAACGATTTTTGTATAAATTACGAAAATAAACGGGTAATTAGAATTTCAAATACATTGAAAATACGGGTTTCATTAAACTTTATTTACAGAATTAAAACTATTCAACATAACATGTGTGAGTTCGTCATTTAACATAACAACGATACATAGTGTGGAAGCTTATTTCTTGATCGTGTTCGGTTCTTCGTTGTGCTTGATCGTCCTCCGGTGCTAAAATTATACCTGAAACTCATAAAACATGAGTTAGATTAGTCATACGTAACTTAGAACGTATCTAAACGAGTCCGGGAAGCGAAACTGATTAAAATAAATTTTTTTCGCTAAAACAGTGCTCTTTCGCGCCACGCGAAGGCACCCAGTTGCTCCCTCGCGCCACGCGAGGGAGACCGTTTTCCAGCAGCTCTGGAGCTGGGTCCTGCATTTTTCAGCAATACCGGTTTTTACGGAAACGGCCATAACTTCTTCGTTATTGATCCGTTTTACGCGATTCTTTTTCCTACGCGTCCGTATTAATTCTCCATCAAATGGAGTTAAAATCCAACATCCAACATAATAATGTTTTTGACTTCTAAGCCTGCGACTCATTACCTTTTTACCGAATTTTAACCCGTTTATGCATTTTATCAAACAAACGTATTTGTTTGATCCTTATTTCACATACACTTCTTCAAATTAATGTTATCTACCATTTAGGGTTCTAATCACAGGTTTATTACACAATTTAAACCCGTTTACGCTCGTATGCTTATTTTGACCCGTTAAGGGTATTTAAACACTTTGAAGCTTGAAATCGCTTTCATTCATTTCTAGTATCTTATTCCTACATTTCTTATCAAGTAATCTTCCACCACAACTATATGTGCGTTGGATTTAATGTGGATATCTATATGTTCCGAGTTTTACCCCTCGGATTATTATTTTACGGCAAAACTCAAATAGAGCCATTTGACTAACATATTACATCTTTCAACTTCTATACTTATTCTAAGTATTTATCTAATCATGAAATTCTTTTCCAAACAACCTTTAAGGGTTGTTTGTTCAATTTAGCCTACAAGGGCGTTTTGGTCGATTTTGGTCCTTCTTTTACGACGAAGGACTCTCACCAATTATTCGACCAAAATAGCACTTTTAACTACAACATAATTATGCGTACCTGGCTCGGATCAACATATTGACCCGTTTTAATATCTTGTCTTGACTTATTTGCTATTTCATAGCTTCGCTAATTCAAGAGCCGTTCATCCTGCGAGCATGAGACTCGACATACACTTATTAGTCGTTAATTGTCAAATGGTATCAATATTACCATTTGATCCCTTTTTACTCTTTTTACTAGTTTTGGCTTACTTATAAAGTAGCCGTTCGAAAACTCATTTTATCTTATTCTTTTCTTGACTAATTTACCGTTCCACCCCGTTTTACCATTACTATGGTTTCTAACATTTGTTTCTGATTCCGACCCAAATCATTTCGTGTCGGAAACCATATTTCGAATATTATCTCCATTGTATTTATAACTTATAGAATAGATATGTATTCTACAAAAAAGGTGTAAGTTTCACTTACCTCGCATCCAAGCCACTCGTTCCTCTTCATGCTTGATTTGTTTGACCCGCTTCTTCCCCAAGCTTCACCTAGCTTGTTAAGCTTCAAACTAGCATAATAATTCGCAAGATGGTTAGTTTAGTCATTGCTAATCACGACTATTCCACCTCACGTATTTTCTATCAAAATTATCATTCGATCTTGTTAATGGTCAGTTTGACTTTTCAAAAGTCAACTGTCCCTTTTTAATGTATGAAATGCACAATTGAGTTCAACGAACCCACTTAAGCATTTCTTCGACTATTCGGTCGTAGCTATTTTTAGGCAACTAATTTTACTACATTCATCAACATAGTTTATGTACATCATAAAATCATCTAATTATATAAAACTCATTCTTTCATTAGGTAAATTCTACGGGTTCCATCTATAAGTGAAACCCGTTTCATCATGTCATTAGGTATTCATTCGGCTACCTATTCAAATCAAGTTCTATATTCAACTAATTAATATCATGGTTTCAAACATCCATATTCATGAATAATTTACCAATTCATTACAACATTCTAAGAACCCATCTCAATTATGTATGATTAAATACTCAAACTTGCAAATTGTTTAAGTATCTCGCATCAACTATCGATTATGACGATTTCTAGCACAAACATATCATCATCTTTATTATTTAGTCAAAACCCACTTAGCACATACAAAAGTAATCATCAAATCCCTAGTTTCTAACACCAATTCTTCAAGTTTTCAACTAGGGTTTGTTTCTAAACATGAATTCAACACATATATCACTCATACATTCAACATTCATCCCCGAATTTTGATTATGAGTGTTCATCATAATTTCTAGACATCACCAAATTACAAAATTTGACATACCTTACGATCCCCTTGACTTGGTGATCATTTATATGTGTTCATGCATTGATTTGGGGTTGATTTGAGCTCCAATTTGGTGAATTTGAGATGAACTAGGGTTTGCTCCATGGGAGCTCTCTCTCCTGGTCGATCTCCACACACACACCATGTGTGTGTTGTGTGTTTTTTTTTATAATTATTAAGTTTCCTTTGTTACAATCTTAGCCCCTCAAGTTTAGTTTTAATTGTTTGTTATTAAGTAGGCTATAACCAACTTATTTCTAGTAACATTCCCTCTTATTAACTAGGTTAATTATTCCTAGTTAACTTAATGGGTTCGGGAAGTCATAACCCGTTTTATTTTAAGTCCCGTTAACTCGGGCCTTTTACATACTTTGTTTTTCTCAAAGTATTTATCCTCCTTTTAATTAATATCAAGTTTATTTATTTAAATCCTAATTTTTATCGGGTTAATTTTTACCACTAACGGTATTTTTACTCATTTTCACTATTAACGTGGTTTGATTTCCAAACCCGTTTTTGGGGTGTTACAGTGCATAGAGGGAGTTTTTCTGATCACTGCCCGATCTCCCTGTCCTGCGCGGCTACGGACTTCGGTCCCACTCCATTTAAATTTTTTAATTCATGGGTTGGGGAACAGAGATTAGCCGAGATTGTTGAGAAAGTGTTGTCTTCGGGAATCGGCAGTGGTATTCTAGGTACTTTTGGGGGGAATCGGGGAGTTGATTTAGCTGGGGCCCTTAAACATTTAAAGCTGGATATCAAGGAATGGCGAAAAGAAATTAACAAAGTTGAATCTAAGGACTTAACGGATATGAAAGCAGTAATGGAGAATATTGAAAATATTGCTAGCGTCGGCCCGATATCCGAGGTTGATAAGCAATTTAGATTGGAGCTTCGAGTCAAGATTAACAAAATGGAGTTGGCTAAAGCTAAAGATTATCAACAAAAGGCTCGAGCGAATTGGGTGAAACACGGGGACGAAAATAGCGCGTATTTTCACAAAGTCATTGCAGTCAATTTGGCCCGAAACAGAATTAACGATTTGTTTTTTCAGGGCAGATTTATCTCTGATCCTCCGGAGTTAAAAAACGAAATCAGAAGATGGTTTAAGAAGTTGTTCTCGGAACCAATTAGACGCAGACCGACTTTTCTTAGTCACGACCTGCCCAGTGTCTCGAACCACAGCAGATCCCTCCTTTGTGAGAGATTCACGGAAAATGAAATTTGGCTGGCAATCAAAAGCTGTGATGGGGGCAAAGCCCCGGGCCCCGACGGTTTCTCGATGAAGTTTTTTAAGTCTTTTTGGGACAAACTGAAACATCTTATTATCGGGTTCATGAACGCCTTTTATATGAAGGGCAGTTTAGAACACGGGTGTAATTCCTCCTTTATCGCTCTTATCCCAAAATCGAAGGACCCTCAAAATCTCTCTAACTTCCGGCCGATATCGCTCGTGGGATCGATGTATAAGATACTTGCTAAGGTCTTGGCGAATAGGCTCAAGTTAGTCATTAATGAGGTGTCCTCTCCGGTTCAATCGGCTTTCGTCGGAGGTCGTAACATCTTGGACAGCCCCCTTATTGTTAGCGAGACGGTTGCTTGGGCTAAGAAATCTAAAACTAAGCTGGCTGTTTTCAAAGTTGATTTCGAAAAAGCTTACGACTCATTAAATTGGAAATTTCTTTTTAGCATGTTGGAAAATATGTCCTTCCCGTAAAAGTGGGTCTCTTGGATTAAAGGATGTCTTACTTCCGGTAGGGGATCGGTCTTGATTAATGGATCGCCAACCAAAGAATTCAACTTCAAAAGAGGCCTAAGGCAAGGTGACCCCCTTTCTCCTTTTTTGTTCATTATTGCTATGGAGATTGTGAGCATGATTACGAAAAGGGCGTGTAATGCGGGGCTTTTTCAAGGCTGCCAACTACCCAATAATGGTCCTTATATTTCCCATCTTTGCTACGCGGACGATGTGATTTTTATCGGAGCCTGGTCGGAACAAAACATTATCGCGCTAAACTGTATTTTGAGGTGGCTAAATCTAGTCTCCGGTCTCAAAATAAACCGTCATAAGAGTAAGTTGTTCGGGGTTGGCGTTAGTGAAGATGAGGTGGCTCGGATGGCAAGCTTGGTTAGGTGCAAGGTTGGCTCTCTCCCGTTCCTCTATTTGGGTATTCCTATCGATGGAAACATGAAAAGGGCGAAATATTGGAAGCCGATCCTAGACAAATTTTCTTCCAAGTTGTCCAAATGGAAAGCAAAATATCTCTCGTTTGCGGGGCGTATGACCCTTGCTAAGTCGGTCCTCGGTAGCCTTCCGACTTATTACTTATCTTTGTTTGCCGCTCCTAAGTGTATCATTAACAAACTCGAGAAGATAAGGAGAGATTTTTTATGGGGTAAGTCCAATTCGGGCCACAAATTAAGATGGTTACGGTGGGAGTTTATTCAAAAATCGAAGAAGAAAGGTGGCATGGGCCTCGGGGGCATACACGGGTTCAATCAAGCAATGTTGTCCAAGTGGTGGTGGCGCTTCAAAGCGAATCCAAACCATCTTTGGGCCGAAGTGGTGGCAGCAACTCATCATGGTAATGGGGCTGTCAACACTACCCCGTTTGTTCCTTAAAAAAAACGATTACAGGAGTTTGGAAAGATATAACTTCGGTGGAATCAGGTTTGGCGAAAATTGGGATAAACTTAAAAGAGATGCTGGTAAAAGAGGGAGAGAATTGGAAGTGGCGGAACGATCCGTCTGGGTCCTTTACGGTAAAGCAGGTTCGTCAGGATATAGAAAATGTCACTCTTGCGGCTGATTCGATTGAAGATGTTTTTGCTTGGAATAATTGGGCTCCCCCGAAGTCAAATTATTTGCTTTGGAGGGCGACTTTGGGCAGAATTGCTGCAAAAACAGAGCTGATCAAAAGGGGTGTTAACCTTGGAGATAGCTTGTGTCCTCGGTGCGGCATTACTGACGAAAACCCAGACCATATTTTCGTCACTTGCTTATGGTCCCAGTGTGTGTGGTGGAATGTTATGGTTTGGATTCGGGTCACCTTCCCATTGAACATTAACAGTTTAAAAGATATGATCGGTTTTCTTAAACAATGCCAAGGTGGAGCCACATGGAAAAAGATAGTCTATCTGATAGCGATCGGAACGGTGTGGAGACTTTGGAATGCTCGAAATGTGATGGCGTTCGAAGGTAAGTTCATCCCTGTTGCAACTATATTGGAACAAATTAAAGAAGACACGTTCCTTTGGATTAGCAATAGAACGAAGCTGAAGTCGCCGGCGTGGGAGAAGTGGAGATCTTTTGAGATTCTGGAATTATTGTAATCTGTTTTTTCGAGTTCTTGTTTTGTTTTTTGTATGTTCTCTCAGCCGCTTTCTGACTCTTTATATTTATATATAAAGTGAGTTGCCGTTAAAAAAAAAGCATGTAAGTTAACAATTTGACGATTGTCAAGTTGCAGCAAGCGTCCGATGCCATCACCAGTGACAGAAGGATATGCATCATCCATGTACATGTCATCATTAATCCAAAATTGTAGGGTCAACTATACCTATAATGAACCGTATTTGTACTAAAAGATAATAAAGAACTCGTAATATTGCCCGCGCGCGTTGCGGCGCGGGTACATTGCACATTTCGAATATCGTAAACATCGAATGAATTAGTTCAAATGTTATGTGTTGCGTGAACCACACAAAAATGTGTGTTTCGACGTATCCGATTAAACTTAATGTAACCCACATAAGCATTGCGATTGGATAAAAATGTAAAGTCAAGTAAAATAAATCGAATGTACACCGTACAATTATAACGTATTATAGGTGACTCGACTCATACATAGAAAACATAGCGGGTATAGAGGAAAAACATATACGTGTAACAAAAAGATATTAATTAGAGCTTTTAAAAAAGGAAAAAACCACAATTAAATTTCACTCGATTAAGAACAAAATTTACGAAGCAATTAACAATCATAAAATAAGTATAAAAACATATTATATTTTACGTGACTTGTTTTCCAAAAAAATTACGCCGAAATGTAGAATAACTCGAATTTAGATCGACATGAACGTAAAAATACGCACGTAAAATGATTTTTTAACGGAAAGGTATTATATTTAACCCCACTCGATTTTTATTAAAAATGTTTACGTCAAAACGTAGAAAACTCAAATTTATACCAAGATGTACGTTAAAATAGTTTTTTTACCGTAAAGGAACGATACGTAATATAGTTTAAAGAAAGTAGTTTAACATAAAAATTTATAATGAAATTCAAAAAGAAAAAAAAATTATTTGCAAACAACATGGATCGAACATAGATCCTTCCAACACTCAACCAAAGCAAACAACCAACTATTATAAATGTAAAACTATATTACTTAGTGGTGGGCGGTGGAAAAAAAAAGAAAAAAGAAAATTATTTGCAAACAACATGGATCGAACATAGGTCATTCCAACACTCAACCAAAGCACACAACCAACTATTATAGGAATACATTTGAGTGTGTAACAGAAATGTAAATTATATAACTTAGTAGTGGTCGGTGGCTTTTGCCACTGACTTTCTATTTTAAGAGAGTACAAGGCAAGCAGGACCACTAACTACAGATAAAACATTAAAAATCCTGTGTTAAAATGCACCACAAAGAAGTACTCATCAACTCCTACAGTACAGCATGTTTCTCCAAATCTGATAATGTTGACACTAAGGTGCTGTTTGTTTTTTCTGCGGGAAAAGGTCTGCAGTCTGCGGACCACATATGCAGCCATCTGCAGGAGAAGATGTGGACCAAATGTCTGCAGTCTGCAAGGAGAAAAGGGTTTGTTTTTTTTTCACCTACAAAACCACTTCTCTCTACAATCTGCACAAGACACTTCTCTGCCTCAACTCTCTCTCTCTACTCTCTCTCTACAATCTGCCATCACACCACCTCCGCCCATAGCACCACCACCACCGCACCACCTCCGCCAAGAAAAACCACACCCACCCACCCCGTCTGCCTTCATCTACCACCGCCTTCTTCATTCAACCACCACCACCGCCTTCTTCGTTCAACCCACCCCGTCTGCCTTCGTCGTTCAACCACCACCACCGCCTTCTTCATTCAACCACTACCACCGCCTTCTTCATTCAACCACTACCACCGCCTTCTTCGTTCAACCCACCCCGAAACCCTAATTTCGATTTGGGGGTTTCTGGAGAGAGAGAGAGAGAGAGATCGAGGGAGGAGAGAGATCCAGAGAGAGAGAGTACGAGGATGATGATGATCGATGATGATGATAACAGATGATGACAGCGGTGGTCGTGGTTCCTGTGCCAACGAAGAAACCCTAATTTCGATTTGTCGTCTGCCTTCTCTACGGTCTCTCTCTCTACGATGGTGGCAGGGATGTGGTGGTGATGTATCAGGTGGCGGTGGTGGCAGGGATGTGGTGGTGGAGGTGGTGGCAGGATGTGGGGGTGGAGGTGTGGAAGAAGAGACAAGAAGAGGTTTGTGTCTGTGTGGTGAAGACATGGGAACATGTCTGTGTGGTGAAGAGGTCTCGCAGACCTTTTTTAATGAAAGGTCTGCGAGAAAACAAACAATCTGCAGCATCCAAACGTCTGCCCGCGTCTGCGCGGCGCAGACATTAGTGGCCAGAAGTACTTCTGGCCAAAAAACAAACAGAACCTAAATAACTTGAAAACCTTAATCGTAATCATAAACAGTCATCATGTTTTTGTTATCTATGCTCCTCTAACTCAAAAATTCCCTAATAAACCAAACCATTGAACCCATAGAAAACCACATTATACCAAGAAACAAAAACCAGAAGTTACAATTCCCTATTTGTGTGAAAAGATCCAATCTTTTCCTTCTCCAAAAACCAAAACTAATTCTGCAAAAAGATAAAAATCTTTTTTTTTTCTCCAAAGTCACCAAAACAATGCATATTCAAATAATGAATTTCATGCATAAACTTTCATCTAGTTTGCAATAAACAAAAAACTTCAATTCTAAAAACACCATAACCACCTTAAGCAGAGGAATATGAATTTCACCCAACGTATTATTCGGCGTAATTAACGCAGTCTCAAGCTCTTCAACCGAAAACTCAGCTTTAATATTCAACAAAGGCCTAAATACCTGCACCACAAAACACCACATTATCATTTTAACAACAAACACATTTCCAAAAAATAACATTTTTCAACTTAAACCTCAAACACTCACATTCAAAAAGTTCAAAATTGAAGCCAACTCCCACATAGACCTAATATTCCACCGTGGCAACTGCGAGGGTTCCGGTTCACCAACCAACGGCGTCACAACGCCGTTGTATGGGTTCGGCGGAGACGGCGGCGGCTCCTCCTCTTCCTCCTCCTCCTCCTCCACTTCCCGGCGAGCCCTCCGCCGTGGCTTGTGCCTCCGTACAACCGCCACCGCCGCTTCCGCTACCGCAGCTTCGTAGATTCGAGCGGCGGATCGTGCAGTACACGCTCGTGACGGCCGTTCTCTCCTCGCCACCACGTTGCCGCCGTTCGCGTTGTTGTTGTCTCCGGCGAGTTGGATCAGATTATTATCGTGTTCGTCGGACATGATTGGGGGATCTTGAAGTAGGTAGGTTGAAGAGTGTTGTTATGTACACATTAACGATCAATTGTTTGTTTCTGATGCTGATTTGTGATGTGATTTTGAGTGTGGGAACATTAGGGTTTTGAAAATGGGGAAATTGATTGAAATTAGTTGAAATTGAGGTGATTTTGGGTGTCGAATTTGTGTTTAAGAGAGAGAAAGTGACGAGATTGAAGTGAATCGGAGTGAGAAATTGGGGGAATTTGTTTGAAATTCGAGGGTTTGATGAAGATTAGGGCAAAAGAGTGAGTACGGGGAACAAATTGAACAGAGAAACGACGACGTTGTAATGAGTTGAGGCTTGTTTACTTCGGAATTATAGGACAAAATGGTAATTTCAAGTGCTTTGTCGGTGGCCGTAGCCACCGACTTTGTACTTTAAGACTATAGGTAAATATATACATCACTCGAGCTCCGAACCAATTTACTAGATCAATAACAATCAAAACCCCATGAATCACTTGGGATAACTTGTATATATATTTTCTTTTGCTTCACTTATGTGTTCTTAAGTTCCATGTATATTTTGGTATACCAGTAAATATATAGTAAAAAATTTATTCGCATTTATAATTTTTTAAGTGGTTGTCCAGGGTTGTAAGTGTATTTATCCTTAAATACACTATAATTCCTAATGGTTTAATAAATTGAAGATTTTTTTTTCAAGGTGAGCTAGAAAATTCTTAAGTGTAACTTTCGTTGTTACAACTTCCATCTCCTTTATTTGGATTTAGGACCGGCAACATGAAATTTTTTTCTTCAAACAAGACCATCTTGTCATGTATTGTATGATTAGCGTAGTCATATAATTGTTTCAATAATATGGATAATCATCTTATAAAAAAGTTTCAAATAGCATTTGTGAAATCCAAAACTTTAAGGGATTATTATATATGGGGAGGGTTCAATTAAGGGCATGTTTGGCTAAGCTTTTTGAAACAACTTATTGACTTATTGGCTTTTAGTGACTTATTGACTTATTGGATTTTTCTCCTCACATACACTCTCATTGCCAAACATCATTTTAGAACTTATGACTTTTCAAAAAGCCAATAAGTCAATAAGTTGTTTCAAAAAGCTTAGCTAAACATGCCCTAAAAACCACTAGTTAAGGTGAAAATCCGAAAACTAACTGAAAAAACCTAAAAAACATACCAATTTTTTATTTGTTTTTTACAAATTTTCGCTAGTTTTGGTATATATAAAAAAACTTGTACTGCACATGTGCAATATATGTGTACTACACATGTGTATTATTACACATGTGCACTACAATTTTTTTTTTTTTTAGGAGTGTTCACCTGAACTTTCCCCTATTATATATATCACCCTATTAAAAACCTTAGTTACATATTTACCCAACCCAAAAATTAAATTACATATTTTCCATTTTTACTAAAAAAATTGACAAAGATACCTTTTAAACATAAAAAAAAAACCCCAAGACTTTTCATTGCCTACGCACATCCCAGACTTAGGGCATGTTTGGCTAAGCTTATTAGAGTTAAAAAGGACTTTTGGGAAAATGACTTTTGGGAAAAGGACTTTTTGAAAAGGAGTTTTTAAAAAAAGTGTTTGGATTAGCTTATTGGTGTAAAATGACTAAAATGGGCATTCTTTTAAATATAAGGGGGTAAAGAAGGGGTAATTTAGTAAATTCATTTTTGAAAAGTCACTTTTGGATCCAAAAGTCATGAAATCTTGGCTTTTCAAAATCTGATTTTCCTTCTTTGCAAAAAGCTATTTCCAAAAGTCCTTTTAGTCTATCCAAACACAAAAACAACTTATTGGCTTCTTGATAAGTCAATAAGCCAATAAGTTGTTTTGAGAAGCCCATCCAAACATGCCCTTACTCTCCGACCTTTCATCCTCCCTGCAACGACAAGTTATCCTCGTCCTCCACCGGCCATCGGCCTCCAATCCTTACGCGCGAAGATAACCTTCTCCGACTTTTCATCTTCCCTGCGACGATCGTATTAAAAAACTAACCGACGACAACCAGGTTAGAGATTGCCGACGATAACCAGTTTACATAGTGCCGACTTATCAAGTTTCTTTGCTATTCTCCAACCCTAAATAACAGTGTCAACTTGATGTCATGGTAGATGTAGATATATGAGTGTTGATAACTCATGTGGCTTAGATTTCTTGAAATAAAGATGATGACGTGAATGAATTAGATTCTTGGAGATGTGAAATTCACGACTTCATAAACAGTAGCTATGTTCTTATACGAGTTTATTATGGGGGTGTTTGGGTTAGGTTATTTTGAAGCAACTTATAACTTATTGACTTATAAAAGTTAATAAGTTGTTTTTTTGAGTGTTTGGGTTAGCTTATTTTAAAGGGTTTTGTGTGTTTGAGAAGTCATTTTTGAGAAGTCAAAATTTCTGACTTCTCATTTATGACTTATCTATCTCTTATATTAAAGCAAAATGTCTTTGACCATTTGCCCATGAGGTGGCATTTGTCTTTGGCCAGAGAATTGTGTGTGTGAGCGGCAAAATGGATTTCATCTATTCTCCTTCACTTTTGTGAGCGGCAAAAGGTTTTCCTCCATTCTCCTTCGTTCATTTGTGAAACAGCTGTGTTCTTCATATGGAAACTCTAATTAATCATCAATCACTTCAAAATCTTTTACAAAATTATGAATACGTTTCCATTTCTTTTCCCTTTATTACCTTCAGTTTCTTCCATACCTATGAAAACCCTAATTGACAGCCGTATTCAATCAAAATTGTAGTTTCTCATACCTATCAAAACCCTAATTGAAACATCAACCATGATAGAAGCAGCGAAACCAGACAGTGGTTGTGTCTAGCGGCGGTAGTGGTGGTCTAATGTTGATGGTAGAGGAATCGCGACATCAGTGGTTTTGTGGTACTTGAATCTTCGTCTCAATCATTCCCTACGCCATCTAATGTTTTACAAGTTCGATTCGATTTTTTTGAATTGGGTTTGAATTCGAATTGGATAATGAGTTTTACTGATTTTGATTTGTGGGTTCTGTATATCTTAATAATTAGGGTTATTTATTGGATGATTTTGATATGTATAACAGAGATGTTGAAAGAAGATGCAAATAGTGGAAAAGTGTCGTCTGATGTACCTGCTGCACTCAAAGAATTGAATGAAAATGTTGATGATTTTACCTTAGCAGATTCCTCAGGTTATTTTCGATTTGTATGGTATGCTTTTTATGTGTTAAGAAGATGATTATGTCTTTAAATTAAAAGATAAAGGAGTGATACAATTGAATTAGTTTGATCTATAATTTGAGAAGAGGTTTGTAAGAATTTATTAGGAATGAGATACATCATTTGCTTTTGAATATGTATTGGTTTATATGAAATTTGGGTTTATATAACAGTGAGTTTGATTGACAAAGGTAATAAACCAGAAGTAGAATTTTTTAAGTTTAGTGTTTTTTTTTTTTTTTTTGAAGCTACTATGAATTTTAAGTAGATTATTTCGTGATTTATTTTGTAATGTTTATTGTTTTTATAAATGATATAGGTTGCAAAGGAGGGTGATGAGAAATGGAAGCCAATGACTGATGAAGCCCCTCTAATAAGGGTTCATGTTGTTCAAAACTTCAAATCCAATTGAGACAATCCATGAACCATTAGAAGCTGGGCTGAAACTTGCTCGATAAGAGGTTTGCTTTCTCTAGGTGCTTAATAATAATTGAATCAGTTCTTGATTTCAGTTCGTTTTGTAATTATTGAATCGGTTTCTTTATGAATTTACAAATCGAATTAAATTACAACATGTTTTATTTATATATCTGTTCTAAGTGATGAAGTTTTCATCTCATTTGAATGATTTAATACTGTTTTGTGTAAATCATCTTCCTTAGATGGAGAAGAAGAATTATGTTTTTTGTGTTGTTCTTCCGTTTATTGTTTAAGGTAAACTGCATATTCTGTTCATGAATGCATAATCTTTAGTAAATGGAATGCTTTGGGGATTGTTCACAATGATGGTGAGTTTTGATTTCAGTTTAGGTAACTATTACATGTTTTTATTTTTCTTGGGCTTTAGGGTTTTGGTGGATTCACTACATCTGAGAGGACCAACAAGCAGTTCCAGGTATACCTTCTTCCCTCTCCTTCCCGATTAGTTTTTAATATTTCACTTTATGGGGGATTGATCAAATGCAGACTCATCTATAACTGACATGGTTTGATTGGAAGTAACAAGTTACATATGTTACTTGGTGGTCTGTCATCGTTTGCTTCGGTATGGCTCTCTTAAGCTTGAATTCTATTTAGAATATGGCATACATACTCCTTATATATGTGTGATTTTGCAGCAACAAGATCCGATTGGTATCAAGCTTTCAGTTTGATTACATCAGCCATTAAGCGAAACTCCTAATAGATTTAATCTAACTAAATGCAGTTGCTCACTAAATCCAGTCCAAGCCTTTTCGGCTTCTGATGTCAAGAATGTTGCACTTGCCTTATCAAGGTAAACATTATATAATTAATAGCACTGGAAGTATTTAAAAAAGTGGTAGCTTACCTGCTTAATGATTATGTTAAAACTTTTTGCAATGGTTCGCAATGTAAATCTATTATACTGAAGCTACTTCCAGCAGTGGGCATTGTTTTGTTTGCTGGTAGAATCAAATTAAACTATGAATTTTTTAATGTTCATTCTTATTGTTTTAGTAGATGCTATGGAACTCAGCAAGTTTAATTATTTTCTCAAGAAATATCTGATCATAAAAGTTGTTAGCCATCTATTAAACCTGCGAGGAGTGTTGCTCCATCCATACAACACCAGTGCAGTGCTCGCTCTATCCCGCTGTCTCCACATCTCCTTATTTGTCTTCATCACCCAGCAGTACCACTCTCCCGCTGGAAGTAACTAATTAGAGAATTTGATATGAATGTAAGGAAAATTTCAAGTCGTTTCCATTTTGAATAAATCTTTTAAGTTACTTATTTGACCTGTCATGATGAATTGGTCGAAAATGCCACTTTTACCTTTGAGGCATGCTTTCTGAAGATGAATTTCATTCTATGTGGCAGGTTTGCGTTGCAACATGCTTTGAACCCAATATTTTGGATGATCTTCATTCAAACTAAGGAAATTTGTTGAAACTAAAGCCTACTTTAGCTGCTAGAACTTATAGGTGAGGTACATGCCCTTTAGTAAATCTAAATAGTTTACTTTTAGTTGCAACATTTTTAGTAGACTGCATTATCATCTAAATCATTATATTCAAGGTTAATTTATTATTGCGGTTGCTGGTCATCCACATTATATAACTTCCAGTCAGAGCTTATATTATGTCGATTCATCAAGGTATGTATATACACACATACATATAAATATATATCCCCTTCCAATGACGAATGAGCTCCGTAAAAATTTCTGACATTTTCCCTGTTTAATTGTTTATAATTTAAAAACAAAGACAAAAAAAGGTTAGAAAGAGTGCCAACTTGACCCGAACCTTGAGTCTCCTCAAAGTTTTGAATCGTTACCCAATCTATATGACCAGCCTGTTTTGCCACACATACTAATAAGGTTTTATATGATGGGCTACATGTCATGCTAGGCAACTTAGTGGCCTTTCTTCTTCAGAGATTCGGGAAGCGGTTGACAAACGTCTTTCTATGCATGATATGACCTCAAAAGGTTTGCGTCCCTTTTTAGAAATACATACTTGATGTTTACCCTCATTGTTATGTATTTATTAGTTTATTTTTCTAACATTCAAAGATTATTTGAAGATGTATGCTCATGCTAAGTACTATGATGAAGCAAAACCTTGGAATGCAACTTAGGACACGTGTCCAACTTCGCGTTTTCTCTGTTATTACAAAAAATATTTGTCGAGCCATGTTATAGTTATGCCATCCCTTCCAAATTAATAAAAAAATTTAATAATTTCAACTTGACCTACAATCATTGTTTGCCATTCTGTACGTGCTTTAAGTTTCTGCATACCTCCCATGGCTGACAACTGCCAACCTGAGTAGGATACCAGTTGAGTTAGTATCTCAAGTATTATAAATGTTTCCTTTATAGATTTGTTAAGGAGATCTATATCGATTTATTTAACTACTCTTAAGAATGAAACGTTTGTCTGACAATCATCTAGAATACTTATAGATGATAAATAGATCTTGTGGATCTTAATTTTCCCTCATTTTATTTCTAATGCTGATTAGGACAAATTGGTGTTTTTTAGTTCATGTATTTGGTCAATCAATGCATTTCATTTGAATACAGGAGCTGGAGATAAATACACATGAGTTTATGAAGATCACTAACACAATTTACTACAAGGCATCCCTGTGGACATCTTCAGGTGAAAAAAGGTTAGTTAAAAATAAAACCTCTAATATGGGTTGAGGCTCATATTGAAAAAGATACGAGAAGTAAGCGAGAAACCAATTTAGAGAGCAAAGGTACCACTTGTAACATGAAATTAAAAATCCATGATTTTGCATAAGATTAACCATTATTTTTTTAACAAGTCAATGGTTAATTTTCATTGAACGGGTCAAATGGGTAATAAGTGACCATCAAAATGGGTAATTTTTATTGCATGGGCCAAATAGGTAAGTTCTATTAAACGGCTCAAACGGGTCAAATGACCTTTAAAATGATTGCTCGAAACAGGTTCTGGTTGGATTAGCCTAGCGTCGATCACCTTTTCCAAAGTTTTAAAAATAATTAGCTTGTCAAGTAGATTAAAGGAAATGACCTTATTGTATTTAGGAATATTTATTTGGTCAAAACGGCTTCGGGTCGGGTTAGGCTGGCCCCAATCACCTTTTCGTTTCCAAAGTTTTAAAAAATAACAGTTACCGACGCTTAAAGGTCTGCAAAAAAGGAATGTGCATTATGGTTTGATATTATGCAGGTTGTGTAGTGAGATGGAGGAAGATACGGATCACCTGCTCGTGTCATGCTACATCGCTTTGGGGGTTAGAAAGAAGGTAAGTCTTTGGTTCCGCATCCCTTATTTTTCAGGTTCAAAGGTGAGGGGGCAGTTCAAATTTTATTAAGCAGAAGGCATATTGGAAAATAAAAGAAAGTTGGTGCAATGATTGTTATTGTGTCAACTTGGGAGATTTGAAAAGCACGAAACAAATTGATATTCTCAGGCAAGCGGGTATTAGTTGATCGGATATTCGCGTAAAATCAGGCGATGTCGTTCATGTGACTGAAACATCGAGCGAACCGACCAGGGTTAGAGTGGGCGAAGTGGCTAAAGTTTGATGTTTTAGGTTGATATGTAATTGGAGTATGGGGTGAGTTATGTACTGGGTATGGTATGGGTTTAATGGGTACTAGCGATTTACTGGTACATGCCCTTGTAACGTATATAAATTTGGTGTGGAATATTGTTTGCCATCCAAAATAAAAGTAGTTTCTTTTCTTTAATTTTTTTGTTGCTTTGGAAAAGTAGTTCTGATGTTGCATATAAAATTCAAAGTTTGGGCCTATTTAGTGCGTCATCCTAAGGTATTTGGGTCTTTTTTTAATCACTAACACTAATACATTATAACAAATGATTATATTACAAGTAACATTACAAAGATATAGTTGTTTCCTTCGTCCAAAATAGCTTCCTCAAGATCAGTATGTAGTTTCATATTATTTTAAATATGATGTTTATATTTTTTCATATTTATTGTTAATTAGTAATTACATTGTCATATTACCAAGGATGGGCTCGGGATCGTACCGTATCGGTACCCGTACTAAAAATACTGATTCCAAGTGAGTATGGAGTATCCGTTCGTTGCCAGTATGGTATCGGTGCCGATTTTGTAAAACTTTACCACTTTTATATAGGTTTTTGTGTTTTCACTATTTTTACCTAATTTTCTTTATCGTCCGATAAGAACTATATTATTAATTAGTTGGATTTTTCATGCTAATATAAAACAAAATTGAGATCTATGATTCATAACACGTTACCATAGTATATATATATAGGGAGAAGATCATGCGAGAATCACCTCTTATTGCGAGAACCGCGAGAACCAATGTGAACACAGCAAAAATGCCTAAAAATAGCTAAAAATCACACAAAATTTTTTTTTTAATATTTTTTATATAAAAATCGCTACTTTTCGAAGGCAAAAAAAAAACATTTAAAATTTAAAAAAAAAAAAAAATTTGGCCACTAAAAGTAGCGATTTTAGCATAAAAAATATTAAAAAAAAAAATTTAGATTTTTTTTTTGATTTTTTTAGATTTTTTATAGATTTTTTTAGGTTTTTTTGGGGTTTAGTTTTTAGCATTTTAGCTTGGGGGTGGGGGGGTGGGGGAGGGGGGTTTAGGTTTTTTTTTTTTTGGGGGGGGGGGGGGTTGGGTTTTTTTTTTTAGGTTTTTTGGGGGTTTTAGTTTTTAGCATTTAGCTTGGGGGGGGTTAGGTTTTTTTTTTTTTGGGGGGGTGGGTGGGGGGTGGGGGTTAGGTTTTTTTTAGCTATTTTAGCTTGTGTTCACATTGGTTCTCGCAATAAGGGTGGTTCTCGGATGATCTCCTCCCTATATATATTAAGAAATTTAGTTGGTTACTATTAAAATCAAATTAGGTGAAAAGTAAAAACTAATAACAAAAATGAATACTGCAATCAAATAATTCATATTAATGCATTAATATTTATAGTTTATAACATTCTATTAATAGTCACTTACTTTTCACATTTGTCGTAGGAAAACTTTCATGAATATGTCAAAAGTCAAACTCCTATACTAAGCGCTAGCAATGATGATGCTAATACCAGTTGTGGTAACAATAAAATAAACAAGCGTAAATTGGTTGACGTCTACAACTCTTCAACTCCAATTAGCGTGAAGGATTCGGAGAAAGTTAGCAAGAAAGAGACCGAGCTTCCTATCTCTAAGAATTGAAAGTAGTTTTTATGTTTTTTACGTCTTAAACATTGTTTTTTTTATTATCTGTGTTTGTTGACGTGATTGTTTGATCTTTATCTGCTTTTGATAACTCTATCATTTTTAAAGCAAATTATTTGTGTTTTTTTAACTTAATCAACCTGACATTTGACATTTAAGGCTTTGATCACCATGATCAAAGTACTCTGTTTAACAATTTTGGAAGCAACCTCTCTATTCCTATGGAGTAGAGGTAAGGTTGTCTACATTTTACCCTCCTTAGACCCTACCTTAACTTTGCTATTGTTGGGACTTACTAAATATGATGGTGATGATTATGATGAAATTTTATCGTAAATGAAGTTGTAACAAATATAATATATTTTTCAATTTTATAACAATTTATATAGTGAAAAACAGATTATCTGTTCATATATCTTTTGATACAGTATAAACTATTAACAAAACTATAGTAATATTGTGGAGCCTTTTGTAAAATTTTGAATGGTTCAAATATTCATTGGCATTCCATAATGGAGTTTGGTTAATGATACCTAGATCAACTACTAGGGATGAACTCGGTATCGGTACGGGTACCGATACCGGTAGCATAAAGTGTCAATATGGGTACCGGTACCGAAAAAGTTCGGTACGGTACCGATACCGGTATTTGTGTGTAAAATTCGGTAAAATACAGGTATCGTACCAAAAATACCGATACTGAAAATGTCTAAACATAAGAACCGAACGGTACCGAAAAAAATAGTTACCGAAAATTCGGTACCGGCACCAAGTACCAAATACTCATCCCTATAAAGTACTATATCATGCTCTATACGTATTTAGTTGTAGTGACATTTTACAAATTAAATATTTTCTGGATAAAGTTGTGATAACATACATATATACACTTTTAATACATGAAATGATCGGTTATTAACAAATTTATAATATTAGTTACGTGTTTATTTTCTTAAAAATAACCTACGTATAGATTCATACGCATGAAGATCCTTACTTACTTTTGCTATGAGTTATAGTTACATGTTTATTTTGTTAAAAATAACCTACATATATATTTATACACATGAAGATCCTTACTTTGGCTATTCGTTATATTACCAAATGGATTTAACTATTTAACAAGTTTAGTATACGGATATTAACAATTATAGTGTTGGTGTTTATGTACTTGAGTCTATGATATTAATCAAACTTCGAGTAAAGTGTGTGGGTGTGTGGGATGGTTTATGTGTGTCTTATCTAATTTAAAAAAAAAATCACATATTTGTTTTATGGTTTTCTGTTGACTTTGTTTCATGCATTTAAGTTTGTTTTACGTGGTGTTTGATCTTTATATGCTTTTTTTACATATATGAATAAATCTATCCACTAGTGCTCTAGTGGTGGCCACGGGTATTTAAGTTCCACTTATGGTGGGCCCGGTTGAGTTTTCCCCTCAAGGTCTCAAGTTCGAGTCTTGGTGATAGGGGTTTCTCATTGAGGGGTTTAAATTGGGGATCTATTGTGCGAGGGGGCTCTCTAGCGCGGTCCCGGTTAAGACAACGTATGCTAGACCTCCCGACATTCGCGAATAATTCACACCTTTAAAAAAAAAACAGTAAACTAATAATCTTATCTCATAATTTGTATAGGATATTCTGTTAATGTCCTCACAAATTTAAAAAAATAAGCCCTTATAGTTAAAAAATATTCATGATTAATAACTAATAAAATAAAACAACACTGTTAAATAATTTAATTTATTGTGAGGCCACCCGTGTAACACACGGGTACTTAGACTAATATAAGTTAATAAGTCATTTTGAGAAGAAATCCCAAACACCCTCTATATTGTGATTCTGGTTACTACAACTTCTTAGTAGGTTTGTTCAGGTTTTAATTCAAATGGCAGGTAGGTTTGTATGTAATTTTTGTGATTTTAAAAGAAAAAAAGGGGTAAAAGAGTCATTTTCTAATTTATTTTTAATGATATGAGTATATTTGATATTTTTATGTTTTAGGAAGGGGGAAATATGTAATTTAATTTTTGACCTCAGTAAATATGTTATTTATTAACTTTGTAGTGGGGTATATGTAATTGTCGCTAACTTTAATTGATGAAAGGAATAAATAAATATGTATATTCAAAATCTAACTAGTTTAATACCCGTCCGTTGGACGGGTTACGCTAAGGTAACAGACAAAGACAATGTATATTGATGGTGTTTCGGTTTGCTTCTCCTTTTCCTCTTTTCCATCTCCTATTTGAAAATACTACAACCATCGAACTTTTTTTTTTCTTTTCAAACCAGTGAAACGCATTCTGAAAACACATTATCCAAACACTACAAAAATGACATATTAACTTTTAGGGTCTGTTTGGTATGGGGTAATGGAATGGACGAAGGAATGGAATGGATGAGGTAATAGAATGGACGAGGGAATGCAATGGATCATTACCATTCTATGTCTTGTTTGCTTACCATGTGAATGGAATGAATTATTATTGTGTATTGTTCGGTAGGCAAGAAAAACAGAGTAATAAAATTAGCGGTGAGTGGTGGTGGTGGTCGGTGGTAGTGATTGTGGGTGGTTATAGGTGGCGATGGTGGGTGTCGGCGGCAGCGATGGGTGGTGGTGGTGGCGGCGAGTGGTGGTGCCGCGGTGTCGACGAGTGGTGGTGGCGACAAGGTGGCCGTTGGTGGTGGGTGGCAGCAAAGGTGGCGGTAAGTGGCGGCGGCGGTTGGTGGTGGCGCTGGTGGTGGCGTCGACGATGGTGGTGGGCGGCGGCGAGTGGCGTTGGCGGTTGGTCGCAGTTGTGGGTGATAACGGTGGCGAGTTGGTGGTGGCGGCGGCGGTGGCTGTCGGGGTGAGGTGGTGGCGGGTGGCGGCGATGGCGTCGGTGGTGGGTGGTGGTGGTGGTGGGTTGTGGCGAAGGTCGTGGGTTGTGGTGTTGTTGATGAATGGTGCAAGAGGGGATGGAATGAAAAAAAAACATGGGGGGTGGAAGGAATGATTTTGAGGGAATGGAATGCCTTTTGGAATAGGTGATTCCATTCCATTGACCAACCAAACGCTCTTTTCTTCATTCCCTCGTAATCACTCATTCCATTCCACCTCTCATTCCTGCATACCAAACACTACCTTAAGAAGTCAAAAACTTAAAAGCAGCTCAAAATAAACAATCCCAAACACCCACATTAATTGAACACAAAACTAAAGTAGGGATGAGCGAATACCGATCCCGTCCCGATACCGATAATCCCGATCCCGAAATTTCATGAATACTTGATACCGATACCGAAACATGTCGGTTCGGTACGGTATCGGTATTTTGAGGGAAAAGTCGGTATTTTACCGATACCATACCGTACCGATACCGAAAAAACCAAAATGTGGATACCGTTTCCGATACCGAAACATGTCGGGATCGGGATTATCGGTATCGGGATCGGGATGGGATCGGTATTTTATACCATTTTCTCATGCCTAGTCTAAAGAACATTATAAACAAAATCACGATTTTTAATTTATAGAGAAAAATGCAATTTACCCTTATTGATAAACATCAACCTCAGCCACTAAAATTATTTATAGCACCCACCCACCACCTCCTCATCTGTAATCAGTCGATACACATCAACAGGCACCGCCATTAGTCTCCCTCAACCCATCAGATCAAAACAGAGAGAGAGAGAGTGACGAGACATAGAAATTACGATAGAGAGGAGCCGACGAACTTCCGATCGGCGACACCACTCCGGCAAGTGCACATCTTCAACTGCTAAAGTGAGGAAAGCTGCAAAGGTCAGATTCGTATATGGCATAATTAGGGTTTCGTTGTTGGGTTGTGATCAGAAAAAACAATGGACCTTCATTTAATTTTGTTTTTGTTGATCTGGGTTCTTGAATACACAAAGAGAAACTTGTTTGTTGGGGTTTCTTTCTTTTTTCCTTTTTATGTTTATTATTACTATTATTTTGTGTATGTAGATCTCAGTTTAAAGTTAACACTCAGTTTCATATTATTGCAACAGTAACACAGTTGAACATTAAAGATAAAAAAAGATTCATAATACTTTAAATGACCATAAACGAATAGATAACACAGAGAGATTTTAACATACCTGTTGATTAGCAGGAATAAAACCGTAGATTGAATTGCTGAACTCAATTAATTGTCTCTTAAGAGAGTTAAACCTAAGGATTAGATAATAATTGATCAACGAAGTGGTTAACAATGGTAAAACACAATTATGAAAACACTAAACAATACATACCTTTTGAATGCAGCAGTTGGGATAGATCAAATATTTTTTGTGAAAAGACATATTATATGAAGGAAAGTTTTTTATTAACAAAAATTAGGTAATAATGGGGAGTGGAATCATAAATATAGAAGTTATTTAAATGTTTGAATTACCAAATTTAAAAAAAAAATACTAATCCCTGTTTTGTAACTTCTTAAGTTGCATTGGAGAAGTTATGCTAAATGACCTTCAAGAATTGGGCCTGGACCTTTGATACGGCTGGTTGGTTTTGCAATGAGGAGCTTTAAACGACAAGAGCCTTGCTCAGCTATAATGTAAGTATACGAAAACCACATATTTTATCAAATGGACTGCATATTCTATTTAGGTATCATTGTGGCCAGGTTAGGGGGACCGGCATTGAATTTTAACTGTTATTTCTGAATGGGTTTCTACTTTTAACAATTGAATTAAATAGAGGTTAGAGTTTATTATAAAATATTATGACTGTTAGGTATTCACATTGTAAATCTTCACAGCAGGTAAAAACAATGTGATTTTATAATGGGGAAAGTAAATACGGTGATGTTAGACGCCGAAACTTAAAACAAAAATAATCCAAAAATACGTCGTTTTGATTAAAAATTCCTTAATTAGCTAAATTGTTTTAGAATTAAAAATATGTAACAATAAATTTCGAGTCTTTATTGAAAGAAGACTTTCGGTATGATTTTACACCTTATTAAACTATTTTTTAATTCACAGTAAATGTGTTTAAGAAAAGTCATAGACAGAATTGTTAGTGCACTACGTCTATTGACTTCGTCTTGTATTACGTATTAGGATAGGTTTATCAGTGCACAAGGTTTGAGAAATTGTAAATTGAGGTTTAGATGAAGATTTCGCTTGAAGTGAACTGGTGACAAGTTCAAGCGAAATCACACACATTAGATTTCGCTTCAACCAGATCTGGTTACCTTCAAGCGAAATCATTACCTCTATATATAGGTGCACTTGTTATTCATTTGGTATGTGACTTCCGAAAGTGTAACGAAGTGCTGCCGGTTTTCTGTCAGGTTGTAAACAGTGTTAAAAGCAATATAATTGACAGATTAAAGATTAACAAGCTGTGTTCATGTCTAGTTCTCTGATTCCGCCTTTGAACTGGACTTAAACTCTTCTGATAGACTCAATCGGGTCATACAACGATCCAACAAGTGGTATCAGAGCTCAGGAAGAAGAGTTTAGCTTGATATCATCTATTTTCTGACTTCTACACCTTCTTTTTCAATCTGGACGAGATTTATCGGTCAAAATGGTCTGAGTTTTTCACCGAATGTATAAAACAGTAGTCTAACAAAGCCTTGAAAGTTTGAGACCGAAATTCAAAGTAAAAATGACAAAAACTTGATTTCGCTTGAAAGTGTTCGAAGGATAATGTTGATTTCGCTTCAGATCTGAATTTTTGGACTATTTCGCTTGAAAAACTGCTGAAGCGAAATAGATTGTGTTGGATTTCGCTTGAAGACTTCCTGAAGCGAAATAGTTATTTTTGCTTGAACTGGTTCGCTTCAAGACAAACAACTGTGGGATTTCGCTTCAAGACTTAATAGTAGATTTCACTTCAAGTCTATCAACAGTTGATTTCGCTTCAAGTTATCAATAGTTGATTTCGCTTCAGCTGATTAAACAAAGTTGATTTCGATTGAAGAATCAACTTGTGTTTCCGATTGAATTTCCTAGTTCGATTGAAAAGTGAAATTTCGTATTGAGATTATTTCACGTCAACAGGGTATCAATCTATTTCAGGATATTATTGTGTATACTGATTGTTTGTTTGTTTGTTTGCAGGTGATTTACATGGCACAAATATCAAGAATTCAAAATGTTTGATGAACTGGAAAACACTAAATTTGAAAGAATGAACAATTGGACTTGTTGTTCTTCTTCTGAGAAAAAGGAGATTTTAGTTGAAAGATTTGAATATTTCATGTGTCGAAAGGATGAAACATTGGATGAGTTGGAAATACGGTTTAAAAATTTAATGGACAGTTTGAGAAACAAGGATATTAGAATATCAAATTATGAACAGATATCGAAATTGGCAAATGCATTACCTGCTAAATGGGATAAATTTTTAGCTGAGTTAAAAAGGGAAGATTTTTTTCAAGAACTTTATCCAAAACAGTTCTTTAATGAGGTTAATGGAGAGTTTCGTAATGAAAATAGGAAAAAGAAGGAAATTTTGACCAAAATGGAAAAGAATTTACAAAAATTGGAATTGGATGTTATTACTGAAATTGATAAAAGAATTAGTGTGTGTCTTGAAACAAAGAGTATTTTAAAATATGATATTAAAAGGAAATGTTATATTGATGAAAGTATGAATCCTTTTGATTTTGTTAAACTCTTTTGTGCAGGAACATATAAGATGGAAACAAAGGATATTCCAAAGAACGAAGAATCTTTGATGTTTGGATCTTCAAGTTCAGAATCAGTGTGCTCTAAATGTGACAACTTTAAGGCTGAAAATGACAAACTTTTGAAGGATGCAGAAAGTTTGACATCAGAAGTCGAGAAGTTGAGAGATGAGAAGCAAACTGATGATAACCAGATTCTTATGTTGCAGGGAATTTGTGAAAATTTGAAGTCTGAAAATATCAAACTGCTTAGTGATTTGAACAGTTTGACATCAGAAAACAAGATTTTGAAAGAAAAAGAAAAAGAGTTTGAAAATGAAAAATTAAAATTTGAAAATGATTTCAAAAGTCAGTTAAAGATTTTAGAAGATGAAAGAGATGTTTTTGGTAAAGATAATCTTGAAAAACAAATTGAAATCAATTCTCATCTTGCTAAAATCATTCAGCTTGAAAAAGAAGCTGAAAAAGCTCGGACTAAAATCAAAGAGCTTGAAGTTAAATTGAAAGGTTTTGTAACTTCTACATCACATGTTTGTCCAAAACCAATCAATTTCAACATTGAAAATGTCAAAGTTGAAGATTGTGATGAGATATCTGATGATGAAAAAGAAAAGAAAAGAAAAATATCTTTAGATTTACAAGAAAAATTTCAAAATACTGTTCTGCAATCTACTGAAATAGGTGAATGTTCTAAACAAAAACCTGTTAAGAAGAATGCAGAACAGAAACAAAAAGATAGAAATTTGAAAAATTCTAAATTTGAAATTAAAAGCTCATCAGATAAATCATCCAATCATTATCAAAAATCACAAAAAGTTAAAAATGAAAACTCACAAAATGTTGGTAATAAGTGGTGCAGGTTTGATCACAGTGCTCAAAAGACAAATCCAGCATTGAAGAGGAGAAATGATTATAACCAAGCCAAACAATGTTATGATCTGAAGGTTTGGACTGACAGAAGTGGATGGTACGATAACAGAGTGTGCTACACCTGTGGTGTTAGAGGACACATTGCTGTTAATTGCCAGAATTGGAATTATGAAACAAGAAGATGCTATAACTGCCAGATCAAAGGTCACATTGCAAGAGATTGCCCAATGAAATCGATGGGAAGATCGAGGGTTGAATCTCAAAGAACGGTAAAGAAGCCAGTCAAAGTCAAGCCCCATGAACAGAAGGTTCTAAAACCTAAAGTTCAGGATCAGACAATTCAAGAAAAGAAAGTTAAACTTTCACAGGGGCAGAAAGACAGACTACGAAAGAAAAGGAAGAAGGCGAGAGAATATTTGGAGAAGATTTTGTCTTCGGGTTCATCGGTTGGTTCGAATAAGAGTTTTGATGAATCGATTAACTCGACTGCAAAGCCAAGTAAATCGAATTCTTCAGATACAAATCTGAGGACAAAAGAGAAAAAGGAAAAGAAGAAAATGGTCGGCGATGAATCTGATGTTTCAAAATCAGACAAGCCACCATCAGGCGATGAATCTGACTTATCTAAGTCAGAAAAGCCAAGTTCGGGCAATGAATCTGATTCCACAAAATCAGAGGAGCCACAAGTTGAGGTAAAGAAGGAAGAAACTGTTCTTTTGATGAATGATGAAAAATTTCCTCCATTACAAGCCACAAACACAAAATCAAAAGATGTTGATGCTGGAAAAATGTTTAATAGCAATGTTAAACATATTTTTAGTAAGATGGTTGATGGTAAGGAAAAAGGAGTGAAAGAGTTTTATGAAGAAAAGAGAAAAGCTCAAAATACACCCAAGGACAGTCAGGCTTGGGTGAAACTTTTCAAATAGAAAAATCTGACTTGCCGGAGCTTCCAGGTTGGTAAGTGTGAAGCAGGTATCGGCATCATTCTTGAGAAATTCACAGGATGGGAACTGTGATATTTCGTCTTACTAGTGGTCAATCAAGGACATTAAGTTGTACTTGATTTTCTACAAGTGATTATGGTGGTTGTTCTTATATTGTTAAAGTTTTTTTTTTCAAAAAGGTTTTCAAGAGAACAAGGTGATGTGATAACCCCGAACTCACAAGTGATGGGTAAACAAACTAATTTTTCCGGAAAAACCATTCTGATTAAAACAAACTTAAGTGTTTTGAAATCATTATGGGAAAATAGTTTGTTGTAAGGGGTTGCGTTGATTGTAAACGCCGAAACCCTCACGGCTGAACAAACATGATTACTTTCATCAGATTGAAAAACGGTTTTCAAACTGTTAAGATCAATGGGTTGTAAATCATGGGGGTATGTTATATTTTCTGCAAAACAGAACATGAGATGCAGAAAATGGATGGCGAAACAAAGCTATCAGTATTGGTTGTCAAATTTTCTTTATATGATTTTGCATTTTAGGGGGAGTAATGTTTGTTAGAAAATACAAAAACATTTGAAAATTTGAAAAAGTCAAAAAAATGATAAAATTCAAAATTGAGTTTTTGCGTAAAAAGAGGAAATGATAGTACATCAGTAGACAGTTACAGTATGCTAAAGAAATGGAAAGTTTAAATGTGTTAAACGATCTCACCGTGGATGTGTCGGTAGGTTTTTATACATTTAGTAAACTTTTTCGGGATATAAACCTAAATTCAAACACTTGCTTATTTTGTGGGGAACACTACTTGAATATATAGGTAACCCCTGAAATCTCGTTTGAAAGGTCTCTTAATCTGATATACTAGGTCTTTATACTCTATGATGTCTGGGGTATTATTCCGGGACTTCTGCTGAATGGTAGTTCTGACCTAGTCCCTGGCTAATACTTGCTGCAATGCTTGAAACACAGCATTAAACCCTCAGCATGCTGAAACAATTAAATTGATATATGCTGCTGTTGTAAGCAAAAAGATCCTCTAAAGGGGACATACCAAAAAGTCGAAGCTGATATCTCTCTGCGTATACGGAAGTATCGATCTGAGATCCCTTGGCCCTCGCATACCTAATTTATATACAGATATCATTGTAGTATTCTCACCTGTAAGACTGATTATTGGGATTCTGGATACGGGAGTATATTCAAGAGGTGGGACACATGAATGGGTTTAAGTTCCTAAAATACCTAATTCGTATCCTGAATCAGTTGAAGTTTGTATGAAAATTTAAGTGGACAAATATATCGACAATCTAAGTGAATTGTTTAATGCATAAAGTGAAATTAAGCTCAACGGTACTTGTGACTTGTCATAAACTGATATGATCCTCTAAAGCATACTCAAACAAAAATATTGTCTGTAAATATGTTTGTACATATTTCTTTACTGCTTTATATTTTCAGAAAATACAAAAAGATTTTGATTTTTGCTTTATTTTCGATGACCGATATCTGAGTGCTGAGTTTCAAAATCTAAGTAAGCTGATTGTGTTTCTGAAAGTAAAACAAGTTCATTAATTTGAAACTTGAATTAAAATCAAAATTTCAAAAACAGTTTGTGATATCTCCAAGGTCATTAACTTGAACTTGGATGATTAACTGTGAGGGAGTTGGATTCTTTAATATTGCTAAATCTATAAAGTTTGTTGATAGGAGGAGTGGATTAGAGAATTTGATTGGAATTGCCAGGTTACGATTCCTGGATAGTCTAAAATGTTGTTACTTATAAACGTATGAGTGATTGCAGATAGTCCAGACTACAATCCCGAAAGCAGAGACTAAGGGGGAGTCTGAAGACAAACTAAAAGTTAGGAGCTTATATCTGGAAAGCTAGGTGTCGATCCCAAAGCACGGAAGCTTGATGAAAGGGGGAGCCTGAAGCTGATAGAAGAAGAGATAGTTGGATGCTTACAATGTTACAATCTAAATGAGGATGCAGAATGATCAAGACTGAAGATGTGTCATATTGAAGAATAGTCACTGAAGACTGCGTCAATATCCGAGGGGGAGTCTGTTAGTGCACTACGTCTATTGACTTCGTCTTGTATTACGTATTAGGATAGGTTTATCAGTGCACAAGGTTTGAGAAATTGTAAATTGAGGTTTAGATGAAGATTTCGCTTGAAGTGAACTGGTGACAAGTTCAAGCGAAATCACACACATTAGATTTCGCTTCAACCAGATCTGGTTACCTTCAAGCGAAATCATTACCTCTATATATAGGTGCACTTGTTATTCATTTGGTATGTGACTTCCGAAAGTGTAACGAAGTGCTGCCGGTTTTCTGTCAGGTTGTAAACAGTGTTAAAAGCAATATAATTGACAGATTAAAGATTAACAAGCTGTGTTCATGTCTAGTTCTCTGATTCCGCCTTTGAACTGGACTTAAACTCTTCTAATAGACTCAATCGGGTCATACAACGATCCAACAAGAATGTTTACTGTGATATGTTTAAAAAGACGACGAAGATGGAAGTTCAAAAGTAATTTTGTAAATTGAATAGCAGACTAACAACACTAAAGGGATGAGATCTTTTAAATATGTATATCAGTATCGAAGTGTTTTTTATTGGATTAAAAGGCATTTTTAATCAAAACAACGTACTTTTGATTGGGTTTTCGTGTAAGGTTACACGTCTACCATCACCGTATTCAGTTCCCCCTTTTATAATATCATAAACATCAATGATTTTTGTATACTAAAATAAACACACACAAATATCGCAACACAACGTAATATAAATCCAAAGGAAAATTAATACCATAATTTACATAGAAGACGAAAACACGCAATACGAAAATCAAGTACCCTAACGTTACTAAACTCTATTGAGAAACAGAGTCCAAAAGAAATAAAAACATAAGGTAAATGAAAAACCTAATAATAATTGCTTCTAAAAAGACGGTAGCACTCGCCACAAAACGGCATCATTAGAGGCAAATTAACATAAATTTGGCACCCCATACAGGCTTGACCAGCACCACCAGCACCGGCATCACCCTGACCGTGACCCCATCATTGTTTAAAGCCCCGACATTTTCTTCAGGCCCGACATTCTCTACAACCCCAACATTCTCTTCAGCCCCAACATTCTCTACACCCCCACCATTCTCTACAGCCCCCACATAATCTTCAGCCCCCACATTCTCTTCAGAGCCGACATTCTCTTCAGCCCCGACATTCTCTTCAGCTGCAACATGCTCTTCAACCGCGACATGCTCTTCAGTAATCTCATTAACATCACTTTCACCTTCCATGATATCATCCCTTGCCCCTTGCACCATCATCGTTGCATGCTTCTTCCCTCTCAAATGAGCGTTAAGTTGCATAGAACTTGTAAAAAAAATGTTGCACAAACCACAATGAAGATCGATGAAAGGAAAAGTAGCTTTGTCTACCTGTCGCATCAAAATATGAATGAAACGTTAAATTATGTACGAATGAAATATAAAATGAAAGATTTTTCAAGTAGATGTACCCTATCAAGATGTTTGCGTGAAGATACATGGACATTGTATTGCTGCATGTCAAGGCATATTATATTACAAAGAGGGCAACCTACGAGTTCTTCCTTTTTGGTGCCATTTGCTAGTAAATTGTGTAGCTTGTTATACATTGACATTGAGATGGAAATTTTTTAGATGATGAAAGAGATATAAAACAATAGAATAGGGTATAGTTAATAACTGTAGGTTATGAAGAGAGATTGTGGGAAGGTGGGTAGGTTGTGATAAGAGGTTGTGGGGAGGTGGGTAGGTTATGAGGAGGAGATTATGGGAGGTGGGTAGGTTAGGAGGAGAGATTATGGGCAAGTGGGTATTCTTGATAGAGAAGAAGGTATAAAAATTTTGAAATCTAAAACTTTTGAAAATCGATAAAATAAAAAGTGGGATAGGGTAGTTACTGATAGCAGTGGGTTAGGGGCAAAGAAAACGCGTATACAGCAAAATCTGATCAATTGGGGCTCCATAAACTAACCCATGTTGGCTCAAAACACCTAGGTAGCATCACCACATTTTAAATTCCACTAATTTATAATTTTAATTTTTATATTTACAAACTAACCACTATTTTTAATTTTCGAACATTGGAAAAATAATGGTTTGTTTTTTGTTCCACATGTTCGGATAATATATAGTGTTTCAAATTGATCGTGCCTGTGTGTATTCGTCTAGAATTAAGCCATATAATATAGGCCAAAACTCTTAAAAACTAAAAGTATGAGAAGAATTGTTAACAATTTATCAAGGGTAACCAATAACTTAGATTAGATGGATTGTCACGTGGCTGAAACATTAATGAACCCTATCATCTACTCAATCGTGTTGATATTACTTTTAGTTTGAAAACTTATATGAGTCGTATATGAACTGTGTCACTCTACATAAATCTAAATCTTATTGAAATCAAGGGCATCGATAGGCTTGACATGAAATTGAATGGAGAAACTCTGTATTTTTATATCGAGCATGACAACACCAAGTATATCAGTAGTAATTGAATCGGGTTGTTTATACCATTATCTTCATTTTGTTACATCCATCATAACTCCACACATGACCTTATTTGGTGTGTTTGGGAACTGAAGCTAAATAGACATAATCCAAAACTTATAAATAGACATAATCCAAAAATTATAATGAAAGAGAACACACTAAAGATGCACAGACAACATAGTAAACAAAACACGAAAAAA
Organism: Helianthus tuberosus; assembly: GCA_030545235.1. Lineage (NCBI taxonomy): Eukaryota > Viridiplantae > Streptophyta > Magnoliopsida > Asterales > Asteraceae > Helianthus > Helianthus tuberosus. The sequence goes on from CM060432.1 coordinate 28,446,151, forward strand.
CAAAAAAAAAGTAAATTCAAAGACGAACAACCCGAGAGAGACTGTGAATTTTAACTGTTGGAATCTTCAGATTCTTATTAAAAGTTTCTAGCGAATCAGCAGTATCATCAAATTCACCTTCAGGCTCAGCATACTCATCATCATACGGTGTGGAAACCTCATTCCCGTCAACATTGCTAGTCATATCAAAAAACTCAATTTCTTCTTTAGAGTTGCTGATTTCTACAACGTCATCCCATTTCCAATCTAGCAAGTTTCTACTTCGTTTTTGCTGCTTCTCAAACTCTCGCATCTGAATAACCGAAATAAGTTGAATGTAGCCGTGCTAATACTCTAACAGGAGAAATAAAACTAAAAATAATTATGTATTTATCATGTATTACCTCGGCACTGAACTGACGAGCTAAATGTGATTTGTAAGGACTAAATGGGCCGAATGAAATAATCTCTACACTGTCACTACATGACTGAAACTAAGTAGAAAGAAATAATAAATTAATTTGAGGATAATAAGTAAAAACTGATAAGATGATTGAAATAAACCTTTGCTTGTTCATTTGGCTGGGAGATCAACATCTGTTGCAGGTCCTCAACGGCAGAGTTAGTTTTCACAACCTAAAAGAAAGAATTAGAAATAGTAGACCCAAATTATTTCATGTAAATAGACGACACAAACATTAATGTAAAAGCAAGATAAGTATTAGATGCATATTACATTGACAGAGCGATCACTTGTTTTATTTGTGTTTTCGTCCATACTTTTAATCGTATGTATTATTATTTTTTGGGGTTGTGAAGGGGGTCCCTATTATATAGGCTGAAAGACAAACTACTTGTGAGAAATTGCAATCAAAACATCTCTTGTGTTGTAAACTACCCTGTAGTTAGTGGAGTCATGGGATTAGTGGAGTGATGGGTTGGTTTATCGGTTATCTTTAAGAAAATAACTGCTTGTAGGAAACATTAATCAAAACATGACTTAGGATATAAACTACCATGTAGTTAGCGAAGTCATGGGGTTAGTGGAGTGATGGGTTGGTTAGTCGGTTATCTTACATGAAAATAACAATGTGCATTAGTTCTTCAAAACCGAAGTGGGTATGAAAACACAGCCTCTAAACAACGTTTACCAGGTGTATTACCCCTAAATATGAATACATCAATCATAAAACTTGTGAAATTAGCCAAGAATAAAGTACTTGCAACAACTAATCTATATACATTATATGTGCATACCGCAAGCGGGACGTAAAATTATCTATGGTCAGCCACCTCTAAATTCAAGTCTGATCCTCCACTAAATCAAGAAATTTGCAAAAATCGGTTACACATGCGTACCTACGTGTTTCTTAGATTACCCATTTTGACCCCCCAAATTTAAATGTTTACCAAAACAGCCCATGACTTTCTTTGTAAAGACCATGTCAACCCAAAAGAAGCTGATGTGAATGGTGTTACATTATCTTAATTATAATCTTGTATATTACTATTTAGGCAAACCAATGACGGGATAAAATCACTTTTATATAATACTAAAACTACTGGTCTCAATCATAGATGATCTGTCACATAAAAACAGTTTCAAGCATAGGTGATCTGTCACATAAAATTACTTTTATCTAATAATAATAATAATAATAATAATAATAATAATATAATAATAATAATAATAATAATAATAATAATAATAATAATAATAAAAGGATTGACAAAGTGCATGCAGGAAAGAGAGACGAAACCTGCCATCCTTATTCGACTGTTGCTCCAGATAAAGCTTTAATATTTCATCCACATTTGGAAAACATGTTATAATCCTGAATATTACATATGTTGAACAATAAAAACTGTTTTTTTTTGTTATAAATCTAATACAAAAAATGGATGGAAGACACATCATATTCATGTAAGTATCAGCCAATAAAACCGTAAATGGTTTAAACATCAAAACAAAGCCATTTCATTCAATATAATAAAAGATACAACCACATGGTCCAGCCTAGCAAAGGAAAAACACAAAAATTACAACCTACAATTTCTAACACCACTACAAGACCCCTTAAAAACATTTCCGTTTCTACCCAACAACATTTGATTCAACAACATAAGCATGCTTAACTCTTTTTATCACAGGTGAAGCATCCTCTTCTTCATCTTCGGTTTCACTATCAATTTGTATGACTTCATCCCACTTCCAAGTCTTTAAAGCATTTGTCCTTCTGTTGATTCTCTTAAACTTGCAAACCTAAAAATACATGTAAGTCATGAGAAGAATAGTTATATTAATACGTGTACAAAATTAAATTTAGTAAAACGACTATACTTTTGCCAATTCATAGAAAGATACAGAGATGATTGCTTGCTGGCTATCCACGAGCCTGGATGGAATGTCTTTGTGAGCACCATTCAATGCCTCAAACTCCACGTCATCAATTTCCTGTTTTTTACACAATAATAAATGAGAACATGATAACTTATAACAATAAAATCATAGGTATAAAAAAGATATTAAATTGATTATAAAGGTCCTACTTACCTTATCCGATTCATATGTAGGTTTACACACGATTAGGCGAAGGAAGGAATTGTCCATTGATGCAACCTGAAAGAAAAAAAAAGGTGGAGTTTACAACCAGCCGCAATAAACAGGTATGTATGAAGCTTACTATAACATCTTTATCCATTGTTGCATCTTCAATCTGCTGCTTCATTGTTGCAGCTTCAATCTGCTGCTCCATTGTTGCATCTTCAATCTGTTGTTCCATGTTCAGCGACATAATCTCCTCAATTATATCTAATCTAAATGATAATTGACGGAAGGTAAAGAAATAAAGCAGGATGTACTATTTTACGGTCAGGTTTCAGTATTTATAAACTCTTAAAATAACTGCAAGTGAACTAAAATATAGGAAGGTGGAGAACATGGCCTTTTTTTAGGAAAAATAAAAACTGAATAAAAACCATTTATAAGAGAGATTCGGAGGTAACTTCCAGCTAAAAATACATTTCAGATTTGCTGCTGAAAATAACTTCCACATTTATCGTGGCTTTTGTTATTTTGAAAAACCTCCACATTTATCGGTTGCAGGTAGATAATGGGGTAGAAATAATGGAGCAAAACCACCAGATCATGGGGCAGAAATGTATGGAACCAAACCATCACCGGAAACTACCAGGTAACTTCTCTGAACCGCCGCTGGTAGCGGTTATGTTTGCTAGTTTAAACGGTCAGGATTTAATCTCAGCAAGATCTAAGGGCCAGGAATGATTTGAAAAGCGGTTAGACTTAATGGGTTTAATATATATATATATAATAACATTGAATTAACTAACTGAGTTGTTATAATTATTAATTTGGGCCTTTTTCAAGGATGGCAGCTTCCAAACGATGGTCCAAACATCTCCCATTTATGTTATGCGGACGATGTTCTTTTTTTTTTTTTTTTGGCACTTGGTCGGAACACAACATCGTGGCTCTAAACCGAATTTTGAGGTCGATTAGCCTTGTTACGTGCCTTAGAGTTAACCGTAGCAAAAGTAAACTCTTTGGTATTGGGGTAGCCGAATCCGAAGTCGTCTCTTTAGCGCGTATGGCTAACTGTGAAGCGGGTTCTTTTCCCTTTACGCATCTGGGCATCCCTATTGGAGTAAATATGAAAAGAGCGACTTTTTGGAAACCCGTGTTGGATAAATTTTCGGCTAAACTTTCAAAATGGAAAGCGAGACACCTTTCTTTTGCGGGTCGCTTGCAACTTGCAAAGACGGTGCTTGGTAGTCTTCCTTCCTATTTTCTTTCTCTGTTTGCCGCCCCCAGGTGTGTTCTTAGCAAAATGGAAAAGATTAGAAGGGAGTTCATATGGGGAAAGAAAAACTCAGGACACAAATTGAGGTGGATTCGATGGGAGTTTCTTATAAAGTCAAAAAGAAAAGGGGGTATGGGGCTCGGTGATATCAAAGCTTTTAACCACGCCATGCTAGCCAAATGGTAGTGGAGATTCAAAGAACATCCTAACCAGTTGTGGTCCGAGGTGGTGAATGCAATTCAAAAAGGAAACAAAGCCTCTATTCATCAGCCGATTATTCCTTTGAAAAAATCGGTGCCGGGTGTTTGGAAGGACATCGCCTCTGTGGAGAAAGATATGGCTAAAATCGGTTTAAATATGAGTGAAAATATCGTTGCGGACGGGGGATCATGGAAGTGGCGTTCGGATCCGAACGGATCTTTTTCGGCCAAGCAGGTCCATTTGGACCTTAAATCGGCGGCCGAGGGTCATTTTGCTGAGGATTTCATTTTCAGGTGGAATAGCTGGGCCCCCCCCGAAGATTAATTATCTTCACTGGAGAGCTATCATCGGAAAAGTTGCGTCCAAAGCAGGTTTGATTCGTAGAGGTATTCAGATTGCTGATTGTTCCTGTCCAAGATGCGGTATCGGTATTGAGGACCCATAACACATTTTCGTTTCCTGTCTTTGGTCAAGATGCATTTGGTGGAACAATTTCGTTTGGCTACGGAGGTCTTTCCCAGCCAATATCAGCAACTTAAAGGATTTGTCCGTGTTTTTGTCTAGTCAGCCGGGGAGTAAAAATTGGAAACGGATCGTCTACACTTCGTCAATCGCAACCGTGTGGAGGATTTGGAAAGCCAGAAACGAGAAGGTGTTTGAAGGGCATTTTATTTCTATAGCTAAAACGGTGGAGCAGATAAAAGAAGACGCTTTTTTGTGGATTAACAACCGGTCCAACCTCGGTTCGATTAGCTAGGAGAAATGGAAGTGTTTCGATCTTATTGACTTGATGTAATTCGTTTTTTTTTTGTCGTCTGTTCTCTGTTGTTTTCCTTTCCTGTTTGTTTTCCCAGCTCCTTGCTGACTCTTTATATATATATATATATATATATAAAGTGTGTTTGCCGTTCAAAAAAAATCTATACATATAATAAAAGAAACCACTTTGAGGACACTTGTCATCATATTAGGCCATGTTTTATGGATAATGATAATTTTAATTTAGTCTCTTCTAATTAATTATAGATAATCCTCATACTAAATATTATTTAGTTTAATTATTACTTTCATATTTATCTATTTACTTCAAATTCAAACTTAGTTATCTAATTTGATATTAGAGTAAATTATGATTTTGGCCCATGTGATTATATCACTTTTACCCTTTTAGCCCAAATTTTTTTTTTTAACATCTGAGCGCTCAACGTCTTTTTTTCTAACCTTTTTGGACCGCAACGTCTTTTTTTCTAACCCTTTTGGTAGGGGCCAAACCAAAAGGGTTAGAAAAAAAGACGTTGCGGGCTCAGATGTTAAAAGATTCGTTTTTTGGCTAAAAGGATAAAAGTGATACCACCACATGGGCCAAAATCGTAATTTACTCTTGATATTAACTATATATTTGAACGTTTTGTTTAGTTTGATATCAAATAGATTTTACTTTTTTTTATTATTTGGTATATAAAATTACATTTATTCAACCCATGTAATAAATGATGTTTCTTAAAGATGTATTATTTTATTATTTGTTAAACAATATTACATTTATTCAACTCGTGTAAAACAAGTGGTTTTAAAGATATAACTTTTTTATTTGATATATAAAATTATATTTATTCAACCCGTATAATATGGTTCTTATAGATATAACTTTTTATTATTTAATATATAAAATTATATTTATTCAACCCGTGCAATAAAAGAGGTTTTTAAAGATATATTGTTTTATTATTTAGTATATAAAATTCATTTATTCGACCCGTGTAATACACGGGGTTATAACCTAGTAATAATATATACATTAATGTTATAATATAAAATCACATAAAATAATATGTAAAGTTGGTTCAAAATAAAAAAAAGTATTGATGATAAATAAAAATAAATTAAATTAATAAACTAGTACGAATTGCTTAAAAAGAGTAAAGAAATTTCAGTAAAAATAGAGAAAGGAAAAAAATAAATATTTTTTTTGAAAAGTAAACTTCATTAAAACACGCCAAAACCTCAAACCGAGGCGGCCACAAAGAACAAACAACAACAGAAATTACATATTGACAAATTTACACCAATCTTCCTAGTTAATCTTTATAGATTTCGATCTACGGTTAAGCCACAAGAATTCTACCGTCTTTATCTCACGAATGATCCCTTCTATTTTAACCGCCTTGTTGAACATAGCCTCATTCCTCGCTCTCCAAATGCTCCAGCATCCAATCCTGATAACCCCTTGGACAACCTCTTTTTTGTGACCGTTTATCCCACATAAAAGAGGTTGTCCAAGGGGTTATCAGGATTGGATGCTGGAGCATTTGGAGAGCGAGGAATGAGGCTAGGTTCAACAACAAGGCGGTTAAAATAGAAGGGATCATTCGTCTATGTATAATCATTAAATGGTAGCCCCAAAAATTCGGTGGCCCTAAGAGAGAGCCTAGGTTCTTTATTCACTTGGGCCGGCCCTGCTTGCTGTGTATAGTGTCTCGTCCTGACATGCTGGAATTTTGTTGTACGCTTTTAAAAATTCCAGCATCTGTAATTCAGATTCTACAGTATAGGAGCTTCTAAAGCATAATTCTGCAATCTGTCGCATTGACATTTTTCCATGTTGGAGCAACTTATCATCAACTATATCGAGCTCCGTTTTATTGAAGACGCGTCTCCCTCTTACCACCTCAGAAAAGATCACTGTGAAACCTGATAGATCCATTCGAAGGAATTCTCCTTCTAACAAAGTGACTTCATTCAGATGTGTCCAAACTATATATGACAAATATTATATCGTATGTATGTGTAGGACTGTAGGGGGTGGTGGTTATTTTGTTTTAATAATGGGACTGTTATATAACCTGGTGTTTTTATTTCAAGATGTGAAAATGGTTCTCTTCTTTTAAAGTTTTACAAATGTGAACAAGATATTCTTCTGAATTTACTGTAAAAAAAGAAGACTTAAACTTGGATCAACAATTATGGAGTGACTGTGGGAATTCATTGTTTGATACAAGTTTGAATGAAGTTGCTGGTCGCTATAATTTATCTAAGGCTAGTTTAGAGTCGCCTTCATTTCGTGAATTGTAATGGAATTGGAATTCGCACCAGAATTAAAAATTTGATTTAGAATTTTGGTGTGTTTGTTTCACAAAATATAATGGAGTCTACATAGAATTGGGATGTAGATTTCATTTTTATGTTATTGTTCAATTCTAATTCATTCTATTGTTGAAATGAACAATATAAGAAATGAAATCTACATTCCAATTTCATTCGGATTTCATTTCATTTCCGTTTCATTCTGTGAAACGAACACCAAGTGAGCTGAGCTGTAATGTTTATCTAGAGCTCTTAGGCCTTTGGGTATACTTTAACCTAACTTAACTCCACCTAAGTGACACATCAACTTTTTTTCTCATTTCACTGTCTCACTCTAAGGAAATGCTTTAACATATTAACACATAACTCATTTAAAGCACTTTAACATTGGTTTTTGTCTAAAAAGAAAATAATAATTAGTTTAATCTCTTAACATTGGGTTAACATGTTAACACATAACTCATTTAATACACTTTAACACAAGGATGAAGTGGTTTGCAATGTTAATTAATATGTCATGTTATTGTTAACACTCTAAATGTTAGAGTACACTCCATGACCTTAGTGTTAATAAAAATGATCCCTAGGATTCTAAATAGCGCCCTCTTTTTTTAAAATATATATTTTCTACTTTTTTTCACATGGTGATCCACATACAGTAGAAACTCGATAAATTAATACTCGATTATTTAATAAACTCTCTAAGATAATATTTTTTGCCGGTCCCGACTCGGGGATAGGGTGCTAAATTAATAATTCGCTAAAATTATAAGATAATACATTTTTGATAATTTCTTTAGACCCCATATAAAATATAAATTAATAATTCCTTATATATAGCATATTACATGAATGTTTTATGAATGTTTCTTGAAAAATGACTGAATTGTCTTTTGTTTTTTGTTGAAATCAATTTCCCCTTGAATCTCGTCTCTAATTTTCCTTAGCATGGTAAGAACTTCTGGTGTTGTTTTCTCTCTTCGAATCTCGTCTGTCATTGTTGTTTTTTTCACACCTTTAAGATGGGAAGCCATGTTGTGTGTATGATTTGTTTGTGTTAACCTATTTTGATCTTGTATTTATATAGAAAATATTTTTAATGTCCATAAAGTGATACATTGAACACAAGAAGCATAATAAGGTGGGAGATTGAAGGTTTCTTTCAAATTGGGCCGTTCATTTGATATACATGCATTGTATACAATAATTAAGTGGAAGCTTGAAATGTGTTTGTAAACTAAGTATTCTATTATAAATTAATAAAATACTAATTAATATATAAATTAATAATTATTAATTTATCGATTAATTAATAACTCTTTTAATTAATAAATTTTGGTGATCCTACGTGTATTATTTTATAGAGTTTCTACTGTAATTTGATTACATACTAAATATAAAGAGGGATATTAATTTGCTATGACTGTAGTCTGTATAAAACGGCGTAACACAAACATAATTAAATTGATAAGAACTAGTAGTTAGTCGGTAAACAAAAATCACATACTACTAATATTTGATAATAATACTGATGCGGGCCCAAGTGTGGAAGAGCGGACCATCTTGTATTTGCAGGTCCAAGATCGTGTAACAAAAGGGGCTTCACTAAAATGACTCTAACTTGGGCTACGGGGTCCGTTTTGGGCGTGCGACCAGGCGAAACGAACATGAGAATAGGCTCCATCTTGCTGCAAACCGCCTACGTCCGGGCCAAAAAACGCTTATTTCTATTAGTTATTTACGTTTTTATGTTTTTTGAAGTGTTTTGGGCATTTTGTTTTTGGGTTTGTGTTTGGCCCATTGTCTTTTTGAGGCCCATTTCGAATTTTTGTTCCTATTTATATGTGTCTCTAGTAATGTGAAAGATCAGACTTAAATTTTGAATTAACTCATTTTCACTTCAAATTCTGTGACCTTTGGGTTGAATTTTGGGGGTTGGGGAAGAACTACACGGGTATTCGCAGAATCAACGTGTTTGATCTTCGTTTTCGTAACACACGCTACATCAAAGACTCTTTGCGTACTTAATGATAGATGAGTAGAAAACTATTAAAATTACATATTTCCAAATTTTTAGGTATATAAAATAAGACACAAGATATTTCATCAAGTGGTGGCCTTATTAATTAATTAAAAACTTTGAAATTGGGATTTGCAAAGATGAAAACTCATTCTACTTGAGCAAATAAATTGTATTTAGTTAAGATTATTAATGAATATTTTTTTTTCCAAAACATTGTTTTATACCTTCCTAGAGAATGGTCAAGGGATAGGCATCAAAAGAGGTTGAAGGGAACTTACTGGGTGAAGAACTATAATCACCATGATAATCACTTCTTTTTTCTTTGAACGGAAAATTTCTTTTATTTCCTACTGTCTGTGGTACTTGATCACAAGAGCTCCCCATCCCAAGGTGTTTAAATACTTTGGCTTTCCCAACGGACCACCACCCCATTGGTTGATAATCACTTCTACCAGGGGAATCAGGTTGCGCTGGCTCCTCGATAGCATTATAATATAAAAGCTTTGCCGTAAAATCCTGCAAATTCATATTTGGTTTACGTGGGTGGTATTAACATTATTACCATGTGTGTTGCTACAAGAATTAACAAAGATGCGTAAATGAGTGATATCTAACATATTCTATAGTGTTAGGCCGTTAGCTACAAATACAGCACCACCAGGGTGTTGTTGAAGATAATTCGTTGAAGATAATTCAAAGATTCAAAGTTTAAATTTAGTATTTCTTTTTATTACTAGTTTAGAGTTACAATTAGAATTAAATTATATGTATTCCACGACTTCAATTAATAAAACTTTGGTTTTAATTTGTAATTTTAAATATATGTAACAAAACAACAGTGAGTTGAAATTGTATGATAAAGGTAAAATTTAAATAATAAAAACGTGTGAGGTTGATGCAAACGTAATAAAAAAATGTATTATAGTGTAATATTGAAAAGGAAATTAGGTAAATTCGAAATGAGTAAGAACTTGCAAGCATGAATTATATGGGTATACGGTTTAGGCGGAAAAAAAATTAAGGTTGCCTAAATTATGACATGTGATACCTAACATTTTTTATTTATTAGGGACAAAGAAGAGAGATATAGATAGAGAAAAGATAAGGATAAAGAAGTGATAGGGATAGAGATAGAGATTATATCAAGATTTAAGGAAGAAGGTTATGGTTTATGGCAAATCAGAATGAAAACAATCTCAATCTCATATGATCTTTGGGAACTTGTTGAGACATTCTACATCCAACGCCGACAATGATCACCCACGCCTAAGAGAAAATAAGAAGAAAGATGCAAGAGCGTCGCCAATTATACAAAATAGGGATGGGCATTTGTCGAAACCGAACGTAGTACCAAACCGGTACCACATTTCCCATACCAAATGTTATTTGGTATCAATTCGGTACCCACGTTTTGGCGTTTTCGAGATTGGTACTTTTGGTTCGGTACCGGTATGTTACAAATTTGTACCTTCAAATACTGTACCTTACCGGTACCTAATTTTGGCGATTTTCGGGACTAGTACCAAGCTTATCCCTAATATGAAAAGGGCTATAAAATGAAGTACCAAGCTCATCCTTGTTAGTGCATGTTATGTATGTCCGCCACTATGCGAATAGACTAGATAGAGCGTGTGTTGAATATTGTATAGATGAGATACGAACACATGACATTGGAGAGGACGAGAGAGGTTCGTACGGATGTAACACATGCGTACGGATGTAACTCATTCGTGTGGATGTAACTACATCTGCACGGACAAGCTCATTCGCAGGGAAGTGCTAGTCCGTTCCAACCTCAGGTATATATATAGTGTCGTGTTCGTTAGTTGTTAAGTTTTAGGAGTTTGGCTAGAGAGATTGTTGATGCTCTCTCTAGCCGGCCAATGATGTATGCTCTTTCAGTATTAATGTAAGCTTTTTACTTATGACTATTCTTACGAGATTCTATCGAATTAGCTTTATCTTATCCAAACTTCCGTCTAAACCCGCCCGATCTGAAACTTTCAATCCTTAGTATGAAAAGGGGTATAAAATGAAGTGTTTTCACAAACATCTAAATAAGCAGGGAAGCTTTTGCTAAAACAAGCATGGAAGCTTTTGCTAAAACAAGCATGGAAGCTTTTGCTAAATGAGTAATAGGGTGATACCAAAGTGAAGGCAATTAGTCTGCAAAGTTTGAGACGCGAATTCAAGATCGTTAACCAACAATGGGGTTATGGTGAAAATGTATCGGATCAGAAGTTCGTGGAAAAGGTAACTAGAAGCCTACTAGTTCGTTGGGACCATGTAGTAGTTGCCATTGAAGATTTGAAGAGTCAAGAGATCTCTCTGTGATGAAATACGAATGTAAGGGTTAAATTAGTGACTAATGATAATCCAATGCGACTACTTGAGTATTTGGTAATTTATGAATACTTAGAAGGATTTGCAAGAACTTCATAATTCTCACAAATGATAAAAGTTTGCTCAAATGAAGTTCATCAAAAGGAAGCTTTAAGAGAGCTTTGGTTATTCGAGAGTACTTGGTGTTTGGGAGTACGTTATGTGTGAGCTCCAAACCTACGGGAGGTCACTTTAACTTGGAAGGGGCTTAATTGTTATATGTATGTGTGTATGGAAGATGTAATTCCTGGCGATATAAACATACAATTTCTACCAATTTATTTTTGTTTTTATTCCATTTAATCTTACAACACATCAGTCTCTATCCAAACTGATTTAAGAGTCATTTTCTTGAAGCTGGTCCGGACCTACAAATAGTATCAGAACAAGTCCAACAATTGTGTTTAACAACCAATTAGTTTACTATTGTTCTTAAATCAAGTTCCAAATCTGAAACTCCTCTACAAGAGACATAAATATTGGTGAAATTGTAGATTTCTTATTTTTTTTGGTTGGTGTTATGAGGCCAGGAAGAAATAATGTTAATGTTTTCGTTCAAATTCTCAAATAAGAAGGTTCATGTTAAACAAAATTTCAAATTCGTTGCAAATAAATATGGAGAACGCTTAACACCATAAATTAAGATCAATTCAATGATCGACAAAATTTGGGGATTCAAAGTAGATAGTTCAAGAAGCAAGTCAAATGCAAATCTGTGATTCAACATCAAATCAGTGAATAATGTAACATAATATAATACTTTATTGCATTTTAATCTAATTGTTATATAAACTCGTCTCCTCATTGTTAGAGGTCACATTTAAATACTATAATATCGTATCAAACTTTTAGTTGCTCTCCCTAGCCATCACTCTTCACTTTCCCTTCTCTTCTCCTACTCACAAACGTTCATCAAAGTCACTTTTTTTGTTCCATTCCGTGACAAATTCTTCCTCTACGAATGGAACCAATTCACTTAATAATCTCGTCCATTTATACTCGATCAAAGTATCCTCTTCAAACTACTTAACATGGAAAAAATTAATAATACGCATCTTAACCTTTTAGAATCTCATCGACTATATCAATGGGTCTTCCGCATCCCCTCTTGCAACCATCATTCAAAATGACAAAATCGTAGACAATCCACAAGCTGATCAAAAAATTGTCACCATCTTGCATGGCTTCCTTTAAAGGAACTAAAAATGGGTCCATACTATAGGAGACTAGCTTCGTTTCACAGTTGAAGGAACCAAAACTGTTGCTGACTTAATTTTTGGACCCTTCACTGATCATCTATACCTTCTATTGTGATAGGGGAAGGCTCGACAACTTTAGAGGCGATTATTGGGGTAGGTAAATGGTTAGGCCAGGTTATTGGGCCCTAAAAGTGTGAAACTGATACATTAAATATACGCAACAAGCTATGGTTACGAAATGGGTTTTACCGAGTTAGTTCATATTAATATTTGGACCTTTATAGGTTATTTAGGTCATGCCTAAGGCCATGTGAGCCAGGAAGGCCTAAGGGGAGCCCATGTAGGGCATGGGCCACCTAGAGTATTTAAACATGTTTTGTTTTATTTCTAGGGTTTAAGCCTCATAATTACAATGAATTCTAGAGAGAAATAGTGAGAGGCGATTTGGAGTTTGTGAGCTTGTACCAGACAACTTTGCTAATTGATAGCAATAAAAGCGTGTGCAAGTTTGAAAGTGATTTTGGTGTTCTTCGTATTCATTCTTGAATAACATCAAGTTAGGATCCCACACGAACTTGGTGTTGTTTGATATCACTGTTAGATCTCTTCTTTGGACATACAATTGGTATCAGAGCCTTTAGAACCTCTTTCTAGGCTCGGCTTTGATATCAAGGATTCCAGATCTTCAAAGAAAAGTGTCCGGATCATTGTTTTTGCAGGTTTTGGATCATGTTTTTATGGCTTTACCACTCGAAAAACTAAAAAATTCTTCATCGGGTTCTTCAGGTTTTTGGGTTGATGCTCATAAAAAATCAAGGAAAATGCTATATTTTGATGCGTTGATCTGATCAAATTTGTTCAAAGAGATAAATCAAATTTCTAATGTTTTTTAAAAGATTTGAAAATTCAATAAATCCCAACCTTTTAGCAAATATTGTTTTCCAATTTTAAAAAGGTACTTTATTTAAAAAAAAATGTAAAAAGGTTTTTCAGAAAACGTACAAGGAATTCTTTAGGGTGCTACTATACAAACCCCCTATTACTTTCTACACCCCCCTCCTCTGACATACTTACAGGTGGGGCCTGCGTGGGACCGACAGTTTTCCTCTCACAAGAGGGGTGTAGAAAGTAATAGAGGGGGGGTGCGTATAGAATGAGCCATTCTGTACTTCCCATTTTCTAGGGAATCTTAAATTGAAATTGAATAAACAAAAGTTTTCGAATAGTGTTATCAACCAAACCTGAAAACCCACTGCAAGTTTTCGATATTCACATGTTTTTCGAGATTCTACAAGTTTCGACAAGAAGTCTTGAGTCTTCGATTCGAGTTGCAAGCAACCACCTTCAAATAACCACACAGCACCGTCATCGTACAACACCACCGACGAAGCGGAAGCTGTTTTCGAGTTGGCCTGTGTTTTCGAGTCTCTTAATGTTTTAGAGATTGCAGAAGTTTTCGAGTTCTAACTTCCACTTTTGCAAGTTTCCGGGTTTCAAGTTTTCGAGTTTCGTTTCTTTCCAGGATTTCGAGCTTGTTTTAAGTTCACCAGAGCACATCCAACTCAGGCAAACCACCGGAATCACAATCTCTTAGCACATCGATATAACATCATCCTCCTATCACTGGTATCACTCATTTCGACAAAAAGAGTCTTCACAAGTTTTTGAGTAAAACCACTCATTTCGACAAAAAGAGTCTTCAAATCAAGTTTTTGAGAACACAAGTTTTCGAGTTAAACGGAGTTAATCAAACGAGTTTTCGAGCTACAAAGTTCAGCACCGTTTTCAAGTTTGATCGAGTTCTCAAGGAGATACTTCTCGAGTTTGTTCTAGATAAGAGTTCTCGAGATAACTGAGTTAGATAGTTTTCGTGCACCGCCTTGAACCACCATTGAATTCTTCACCACCGTTCATCCACCACACATCACCAAGCCACACCACTTTCCTTCGCCATCAAACACTATTCACCATCCCTCACCACTACACCGACACCCCAAGATCTTAACGGCAATTTAACACCACTCGCCATCGTAACCGTGATAACTAACACCTGACATCAAGCACCATCTTGACACCTCTATCACCATTTATGTTCGAACTCTGTCACCACCATCATGGTTGCAAAAGTCGCTAGGCGCTCCCTAGTCGGTTGACCGGGCAGTTGAGAGTACTCGGCCTAGGCAGAGAATACTCGGGGAGTACTCGGATATGTTAAACTATATGTTAAACTACTGCTACCCCTACCACCACCACCACCTCCACCACCACTACTACTACTACTAAACAATCAGCAAGTCGTTAATTCTCGGTCTTTGATTCAAAGATGATGTTTCAACAATATGACCCTCAACGTGATTTGGTCGTGAGAAACTTCGAAATGTTTGATCACATCGTTGGTTAAACCGTAGAAGCCCTAATCAGTAGGTTTACCAAGCTACTCTCTAAAATGAAAAGGTCAAATTTGAAAGATCAAGTGGTGATGTGAACAAGAAACTTATAGATGCTCTGCCACGGACCAAGAGCTGGGATAAAAATGTCGATATTATCAAGAAAACAAAAGAATATTTTCTAATGGAGCTGACTGATTTTATTTCCATCATTAAGTCATATGATCAGAATGACAAGTAGAGCACTCAAAATCATTCAAGCACATTATTTTCCTCATCCAATTATGTTTATAGCACTGCTGCCCAACTTGCTGCTCCCATTCGTACCTATTATACTTCTAAATACAAATTGTTTAACCCGACCCATTTTGTTCCAACTTGTTTGACTCTAGCAATTTTTGCACCCCCTCATATAGGTTAAAGTGGTTGGTGATAGAAGTGTGTTTATATATTACGAATTTAAGAAAAAAAACATTTTTTTTAATAATTAGAGTCGTTTGTAACGTCTCTTTATTTGAAAAATCCACAAATTCAATCGGTAAACACAAGGGTCAAAGACCCCACGCCCATGGAACCGGGCAAGGGCAACGGCCCACATCGAGTGGGAGGGGGGGGGGGGGGTGTTTGGGGCGTAAAAGGGCTCCCCCCTACCCCCAAACGCCTGAACACCGTCCAGTCTAATAACCTGGAAGATTGTCCATCCTCAGACATTTAGGAGCCATATAGACTTTTTTGCATGTGTTTACATAGCATGAAGATTGTCTTGAGCATTTATTATCATTTATCCATGATATTGTTACTTGTTTGACAAATGAAACTGGATAAAAAATGGAGGATGAAGTTGATCTCTATACAAGACTGAAATATGGGTTCTAAACAGTAAACACATAATGTATGTAATTTTATATACGCTACGTTCATATGGAAACAACTACCATCCTAAATGGTGGAGCTAATCTTTAATGCTTAAAAGCAAAAAAGCTTAAAATGTACCTTATCCAGCATTATGTCACGTCGCTCAAAAACTGGACCATAAGAATCTTTTCGAAAACGGCAGCCAAGCTTGTTACAGTAAAGAATCCCTCGAGCAACTCCGAATGCTATTTTCACTTTGTTAATCAACGGAAGTGTTGCTACAACTCCTAGATTCAAATAAGTAAATTAATTTATCTTGTGGATGTTACTTAAATATCTCTTAGATTTATGTATAGCCAGAGTTTTTTTTTTTTTTTGTGATGTTTACCCCTACAAAGGAGATCCTCGAAGTTTCCGTTATGCATAGATTCATACACAATGAAGCATTGTTTACCTTCGATACAATATCCTATGGGACCAAAAAGGTTGGGATGAGAACATTCTCTCAACGGTCTCAACTTAATCTGCATTCAAAGGTGATCAAGTTCATAAGTACGTATTCTTTCATCAAAAAATAGTAGAAATAGTAAAACAATAGATACGTACATCATCCTGGAGATAATATCTCTCGACTTCAATGGGCATACCAGAACTTTGGCTACAAGGAGCATATGTCAATTTATCCACCCAGCCTTTGTAAACCTCTCCATTAATCCTCTTTTCCGAGCATGTTTCTTGAAAGTTCCCCGTAGCATAGTTTAATTCATCATATGTGAACACATTTATACGTCTACTAGCAACCCTCTGATGATGAATCCATTCATCATGAAAACTACCACGCCACTTTGTTGGGGAACTTGTGCTACTTTGGTCTTAAAATAGACAAAAAAAAAAAAATACATTAAAAGATACTGTATATATGATTCTAGACGTGGTTGTATAATAAAGTGGACACAAATATGCACATACATACTCAAGAAAAGTTAAGTCTATACCTGAATTTTGTTTAGTCACTACAGGAAGATACTTATGAATCTTCCATATTAAACTCATTTTGCCAGATGACATGGCAGAGCTCTCAGATTTCAGCTGTAGTTCCAGTATATCCTGAAGTGAGGTTGCTACCTCAATGATGGTAGGGCGTACTTTTGGAATACTACGCACACAACCATATGCAATTTGAGTGAAACGTATTAAACATTTGGGAAAAATTGTTCCCTTGATTTTAGAATCAACCATTTGATCTAATTTTTTCTCTTTTACACACTTTTTAGCCCATTTCACCAAACTACATTCTTCCTCCCCATAGCGATCGTCTACAGCACGTCTTCCGGTTAGCAGTTCAAATAAAACAACCCCAAATGCATACACATCTGTTTTCCTTGATAATTTTTTAGTATAAAAATATTCCGGATCAAGATACCCAAATGTTCCTTTAACGCTCGCATCAACCCACGATGATGATTGGTTAGTTGGGTTTATTTTGGACAACCCAAAATCTGAAATCATAGCTGTCATGTTCTCATCTAAAAGTATGTTGGTACTCTTCACATCACGGTGTATGATTCTGTGTTCGCTGCTGACACCTGTGTGAAGATAATCTAATCCAAGCGCAGCCCCTATTCCAATCTTGATTCTCTGATACCAATTTAATGTGATCTCAGCTTGGTGTAGATGATGATAGAGTGTTCCGTTAGGCATATACTCATAAACAAGGATCATCTCCTTGTTATCATCACAATAACCAATAAGAGACACCAAGTGACGGTGACGCAGCTTAGAAAGGGTCTCGATTTCAGCTCTGAACTCATGTTCCCCCTGGTTGGACATAGGATTTAATCGTTTGATCGCCACAACATGACCATCTTCTTCACTGGATAATTGGCCTTTGTATACTTTTCCGAATCCTCCCTCCCCAATAACCATATCATCATCAAAGTCTTTGGTTGAAGATTGAATCTCTCCTAGAGAAAAACGTTGACATGGCGGTACTGAAGTAGGTGATGACACTAAGTCACCCGCACCAGCTGCAGAGTTCATGATCGTGGTTCGTTATTGAGATCCGCACTATAACCTTAGAGAAAATGTTAGATGATCAATAGGAGAAATCAGAATAATGAATAAAAACTTAATAAACTCAAAACCGAGTAAACTAGAGCTAATGACTACAAAAGTATCATTGCAATTTACAAGACTAACTAATTATAAACATCTCTTACTAGGAATGACTCATGGTTTTCTTATCATTGATGGAATTTACAATGTATGATTCTCATAGGAAAAAACTACATTTACTATTGTCGTTTCATACAAATTCATATAATACCATTTGACAAAACATACGACAATAACACATTATTAATATTTAGAGTAAAATGCACGGATAGTCCCTGTGGTTTTGCAAAGTTTCAGCTATAGTCCCCAGATTTTGGAAATTACACTCATAGTCCCTGTGGTTTGACAGTTTGTTACGCGGATAGTCCCTGGAGTGGATGGGGGTTAGTTTTCTCAGTTAAGTCCATCTGAAATTACTTATTTACCCCTCTCTTAAAAAAAAAAAAAAAAAAAACAAATAACCCCAAACTTAATAACTTAATACCCATCATCATCATCATCATCATCATCATCATCTTTAATACCCAGTCACCACTGTCAAGAACTTCATAACTATACCCATCATCATCTTTAATACTCATCATCATCATTACACACCCCAAACTCCACCGCCAACACCTGCAAAGATGATGTTTGCTGTTAAAAAAAAAAAAGATTCTTCGGCTCTTCAATTTCTCCATACAGATAAACCTCCTCTGCATGTATATATATACATACAGAATCTGTATCTACACACCATTCCTCTGTTTCAGATACAGAGCCATTGAAACAACTAAACGGCTAGAATTCGAAAACCCAAAGTTATTATGGAAGAATTCAGTGTTTTGTTTCGTTTAATTCATGGGTTTCTATCTGGGTTTCTGCTAATCTAAACAGAGGATTAAACCCCTGAATTTGGGGTTTTTGAATCTTGATTTTTTTTTATGTTGATTTGAGCTGTGATTCTTCTTCGATTGGTGAATTTAGTGTTCGTGATGGCTGATGTTTATTCTACTTACAAGAAGCGAGATGATATCTGTGACGATGTTTGTGGTCAGGTATGTAATTTATCCAATTAGGGTTTTATAGTGTTCATAACAATTTTCGTTTCATTTTGGGAATTTTGATGAATTGATGAGAATGCGCTTCGATTTGGTGCTAAAATCGAAACACCTTTAATCCTAGAACCGTTTTGATTCACCAAGTTTGTTAATTTTGCCCCAATTTTGCATTTTTCCGTACCTCTGTTTTCTAGGGTTTTAAGAATTTTTCCCCAAATTTGGGATTTTGCAGGTGTTGGCGGTTGAAGTTTATGAATTAGGGTTTAGATTTGCAGGTGTTGGCGGTGGAGTTTGGGGTGTGTAATGATGATGATGAGTATTAAAGATGAAGATGGGAAATAGTTACGAAGTTCTTGACAGTGGTGACTGGGTATTAAAGATGATGATGATGATGATGATGATGGGTATTAAGTTATTAAGTTTGGGGTTATTTGTTTTTTTAATTTTTTTTTTTTTGAAGAGAGGGGTAAATAAGTAATTTCAGATAGACTTAACTGAGAAAACTAACCCCCATTCACTCCAGGGACTATCCGCGTAACAAACTGTCAAACCACAGGGACTATGAGTGTAATTTCCAAAATCTGGGGACTATAGCTGAAACTTTGCAAAACCACAGGGACTATCCGTGCATTTTACTCTAATATTTACGTAAATGACACAAATGATCATTTTGTTAGGGATTACACACATAATAACTCCTTTTTTAGGGATTACACATAATAACTCCTTTGTTCAACAAAATGTAACATGTTTGGTGATTATATATCACTATGCGGCGCTACAGGTTAAAAATGAAACCTTTGGACTAAACTGGCAAAATGGCCCAAACCACAGGGACTAAAATGGCATTTAACTCCTTAAAAAATATTCAAAGCATCATGTAGAAAAGATTTTTATTGTGACATGATTAGAACCAAAATTTTAATTTTTGGTTCGAAATTTTGCACTTACTTTCGACCACAAGTTCTTGCTTTAATACGATAGCATTCTCTTACTGCAACCATCAAGTGGAATCTGATATAAAGAAAAAAAAATTGAAATAAGATCTTAATATAGTATTCCGTAAAAATCACTTTCATAGAGATGACATATGTGTATTTATCATATCCAACACTTTTAAACCTTAGGGGTTGAAATGTGTCGGTATCAAGGTGTAGAAATGTGTCTCTTCTTATGTGGTTGAGGATTCAAGTGCTATAGTAAACCAATTTGTATTTTATTTATTTATTTTGAAAATAAACTTTCATTAACAAAAACGCCACTTAGCTAATACTATCTCCAAGGCGGAGATAGCAAGGCCAAACAACCAAAACATTACATGAAATCGAAATTACACCATTTTTTCCACTCTACTGTACCCGCATTGAATCTATTTCCATACATTTCACATCCGCTACAACCTCCACCACCGTATTAGATTTATTGGAGAAAATCTTCTTATTTCGAGCCTTCCATAACCGCCAACATGTAATAATAACTATGTCTTGAAAAATATTCTTCTTTATAGCCGAACCTGGGATCCTTTTATATAATTCTATCAAGTCATGAATGTTGAAGGAAAAAAAAATACTAGGAACATTACACCACTCCGAAATACCTAGCCACACGTCGGTAGAGAAAGCGCATGCCGTAAAAAGATGCTCCGTCGTTTCTTCTGTTTCGTCACAAAAAACACAATAATCACTATCAACATGAATGTTCCTTCTCTTTAACGCAATTTTTCTCGAGATCCTATCCAATTCCGCTCACCACCAAAAAATGTTACACTTACTCGGGATCCAACTACACCATTCAAAAATGTACCAATTATCTCTCATGACACCACTATCTGACCACAGTTTAACATCCGCAACTGAGAATAACTTCTCCTTGTTGGCCTTCCAATACCATAAATCCCTTTTTTTTGTTCGACACCCGACAACCAGCTATCAACTCACAACACTCCCCCAATTCCTTAACCTCCTAAGCCGATTCAGGAAACTTCGACCAATCCCATAACCATTCACCTGTATGCTCCACACTACCCAATATATCCGCCACTGTGCATCCCTTTCTTCTTTCCAACTGAAACAATAGAGGAAATTTGTCTTTCAAAGATTCTTGGCCACAACAATGATCAATCCAAAACTGGGTAGAAACTCCATCACCTAACTCACATTGCACTATATTTGAGCATTTTGTTTTCCTAGCTTTGTGTAACTTATCAATTAAAATAGGCTGAAACTATTGCCACACCTTGGTTGGCTATCTGCACACTTAGGGTTTACCTATGTTGCATATAGGGTTACCCTTCTACGCTGCGTATAGACCTATACGCATCGTAGGTAAGGGGTAGGTACACGCCTAGACAACATCGTATCAATGTTAAATCTGTCTGACATACGATGCGTATAGATCTATACGAAGCGTGTGTACAAAAGGTATATGCTGCATATAGACCTATACGCAGCGTATGTCAGACAGATTTGACATTGATACGATGTTGTCTAGGCACGTGAATAAAGCTATACGCAGAGTATAGAGCTATACGAGGCTGATAATTGTGAATTCAAAAGTGTATTTAGACATCCATCTCTGCCTACGAATTCAAACACCATATCAAACACTTTCTACATTTCCTCTGTATACACTCACTTCCTCTATATCAAACACCATATTGTTAGAATGTCATCATCATCATCATTTTGGGACGGGAATTATTTCTTTAATCACTATTCTAACTACACATAGGGAGTAAATGATGCTAATGAGGAGGAGAAGGTTGTGTCTGGCATCCCTGTTGATAAAAAAATACAGTTGCCAGACTTGAACGAGACTCTGACTCCACCTGTTGATGAACCCTATTACCCGGAATATCAAGTGTATCCGGATTACAGATACGGGTATGAATCTCCGTACGTGCAACAAGGTAATCTGGATGGATACGTAGGATACGGTGCTGAGAATGCCCCTGTTGATGAACCATATTACCCGACGCAGCAATCGTATCCGGGTTACGAATACGGGGGTGAAGTTTCTTACGTGCAACATGATAGTTCGGATAGATACAGAGGATACGGTGGATACGGCTATGAGCCTCGTAACACACCACTGTATGATGATTATCAACCATCTACCCGGGCAATCTGTTTCAAATACAGGAGGTATCACATTAATATTTGTATTATTCTTATAATAATTTTATTATTGTTAAAATTATATTGTTATTGTTATTGTTATTATTAATATTTGTATTGTTGTTATAATTCTTAATATTATAATAATAATTATTTTTGTTAAAATTATTATAGTTATTATTATTGTTAAAATTATGTAACTATTGTCAATATTATAATTATTATAATTATTATTATTGTTAAAATTATATAACTATTGTCAATATTATAATTATTATTATTATTGTTAAAATTATAACTATTATTATTATTGTTAAAATTATATTGTTATTGTTAATATTATAATTATTATAATTAGAGTAAATTGAAGTTTTACCCCCTGGGGTTAGATGCGATTGGCAACCTTACCCCCTAATACAGAAATCTTGCGGTCTTACCTCTCAACTATTGAAAAACACTACAATATTACCCCCGGTGTTAAAATTTGTTTAAAGTCAACTTCACTTATTAACGGTCAAAGGGTGATATAGTCTTTTCCACTTGTGTTTGATTGCTTCCTCAACACAACACCCTATATTATAACTTTCACTTCGACCTTACCCCCCCCCCCCCCAAGTATTCCCCCAACTCTTTTCTTCTCTCCGTCGACATCTCAGGCGAACACGCCACCGGCGACAACTCATAGAAATGCCGATTTGGACGATGATCAGAGAAATTTTGAGCCACATGTCAGGTATGATTCACACTATGAACTAGATCGATAGATGTTGAAGATCTGTTTGAGGTAAACGTCTGGTGAATCATGGTAACACATTATTAGTATGTTTATGCGGTTTATGATTATGTGAATGTGCTTATAATCGAACAAGGGTTTACTGTTCATTTTGATTTTGATATGAATGATTGAAACAGGGGTTAATTGAATGTGCTTGTGGATTCTTGATTGTTCTCCGCATATCACTGTGGATTCTTGTTGTTTGGGGAATTACAGTGGATTTTGGATGTTTGGGGAATCACAGTGGATTATTGTTGTTCGATGAATCAAAGTGGATTATTGTTGTTCGATGAATCACATTGGATTCTTGTTGTTTGATGATTATAGTGGATTCTAGTCATTTGATTAGAATCACATTAGCTTATTACAGTTGTATTTTTTTAATCTGTGTTTGCAGTTGATTTGAGGATGGAGGTCACGGTAAGAACGATTGTATTCCACATCGTGGTCAAAATGCATGGCCTCCTTTTCCTGCACTTCCAATTTCCCCCTCAGCATGAAATGGTTGCCTAGTTTGATGTTGAATATGTTTTGATATTATGTTATACTAGTAGGGTGCCCGCGCGATGCGGCGGGGGCGACACTTTGGATTGCGGCACTCGTTGCTGGTAGTTTTCTTATTTGTATATGATAACATTATTGTGGTGGATATATGTCATAAGTGTTACACATGGGAGCCTAACACCTATAATGTCTTGCAATGTTCGATCAACTGCCTCTATCGCCTGACGTTTCGCCATCGATGCCTCATCCCATATAATTAACTTGGAGGACCTAATTAGTTGACTTATAATTCCTAAATTTTTGGGACATAGTTTACTATTTATCTACTAAATATCGTAAATTAGTATAAAATAATTCCTAAAATTTTGGGATATAGTTTACTATCTATCTACTAATATCGTAAATTAGTATTAAATAAATATCGTAAATTAGTATTAAATAATTCCTAAAATTTTGGGATATAGTTTACTATCTATCTACTAATATCGTAAATTAGTTTTAAATAATTCCTAAAATTTGGAACATAGTTTATCTTCTATCTACTAAATATCAAAGTTTTGTTTTGTTATAAAAATTAATAATAAATAAAGTATAGAAAAACTGTTTTAAACATGTAAAGATTCGTTTGTTAATAAAAAATACTAAACAAATGACAAAAGTATATTAGTTCAATCGAGATGTAAATTATAAGTGCAATAAAATAACACAAAACATAAACTTCAAATATAAAATAAACTTTATTATTCATGGGATAGTCTAGATCAAACAAAAACAACTGAAAATAAAAAAAAAAAAACATAAAAACACTTGATATATTTCATCTAATTTCTCTTCTTTTTTGATCCGTTTTTCTTGTTTGTGCTCGAATCAGCAGTATCATCTAATTCATCTTCTTTCTCATCGTCCTCAGAATCATCTAAATTTATAACCTCGACTCATTTTCATTCAGAGAGTCTCTTAGATTTTTTCTTTTGATTCTCATACTTCCGATCCTTAAAAAACAAAAATTTAATAAAAAAGTTAAAAAATGATTAAATAAATTTTATAAAAAAAACAAATATTGAATAAAAAAATTAAAAAAGATTAAATAAATTTTAAAATTACTTCTTTACTAAATTGACATTGAAGATTAGACTTGTATGGACTGAACATTGCACCATAAGAAATAATTTCAACACTATTATCACCATCATCCTACAATAAAACACCAAATAATAACATAACGAACTTGTTAATATGAAAGATTATAAGCGAAAATATTACTTAAAAACTAACAAAAGCTTGTTCGACAACTGGGGTGTTTAAATTGATGTGTTGGATCTGAAAAATCAAATAAGTTAGTATTCACATAAAAGTAAATAAAAGAAAACAATTATTCATTATTGTGATATAACAAAACTTATCATAGAACCCGACCTTAGATTTTTCAATATCGCATGCTTGTTTTTTCGCATCAAGTGAATTCAGAACTGGCTCCATATTTTAAATCTGTTTAGCAATAGAAATGTAGAATTATGAGTGTTTGCTATGTATTTATAGTAGTCCATTAGGGTTTCGTTTTGGATTGGTCATCCATTTATTTAGGAAGTTTGTTGTGAGTTTTAAGTTTTTAAAATAAGATGCACATATCCTGTTTAGTTTGTTGTGGCATGTTTAATAGGAAGTTTGTTGTGAGTTTTATCTATACTATATTAAACATGCCACAACAAACTGACTCTGTACAAGTAAAATTAGGGAATATTTTAGTTTATTAATGCCGTTCAAAACAAAAAACTTGGGTAAAAAACAAATGTTAATGCACGGTAGCTAGGTAATGGTCAAAGCTGGCTTGGGTAAAAAACAAATGTTGGCTTTAATCAATTGTACATTTACGCATCGGCTATTTGTACTTTATGAACGCACGGCGAAACTAAAAAAGACAACTATCGAAACGTTTAAAAAAATGTGCCGATCGTCATGGTACCTTCGGATTTTTTTAAAACATTACGGGTTGTAAGATATCGCAGGAATACATTAAAGAATTAAAGAGGGGGGAAAGTGTAACTAATTACCCATAATTATATTAAATGTAAAGGATTTAAATGTAATAGATTGAGGGACTAAAAAATAATTATGGTTTAAAAGACCACTTTACCCTCATTCTAGGGGTTTATTTATAAATAATGGGGGAAGAAGTTCTTAACTTTTGGGAATCCTTCCCTCATGTATTATAATATAGTATAGATATATGTGCATTATAAATGTAGGATGGACTCTAATCTGTAATGTATTTATGTAGGCTAACTTCCAAACGTATGAAATGATCTAATGTTATATATCTTTTTGTTTGATGGTGTGAGTTAGATTAGGATGTGCCGTTAGGATTATGATTAGGATGTGCAGTTAGGATTAGAGGTTCATGCCCTTGTGGATTCTTGATTGTTTGACAGTGGATTATAGTTGATTGTGATTTCTGATTATGTTTGAAATTGTTAACTAGAGAATCAGAGGTTCCTGTTAGTTATTTAGGGCATGCAACTATGTACATTTAGAATGTGTGTCTATATTTACTCCAACTAGTTATGTTGTTCCTGCTAGGTTTGGTTGATTGTGATTTCTGATTTAGTTTGAAATTGTTAACGACTCAGACGTTCCTGTGAGTAATTTAGGGCATGCATTTAGGTACATTAAGAATATATGTCCTGTGAGTAATTTTTGGCATGCAATTAAAAGTTTTGGAATTAGGATTAGGAATTGGATTCTTGATTGTTTGAAGAATCACAGTGGATTAGAGGTTCATTTTCTTGATGATGGTTCATTTGCTTCATTCACAGTGGAATTAGGATTAGGATTAGATGTTTATTTGTTTGAAGAATCACAGAAGTATCACAGTGGATTAGAAATCAATATGTGCAGGCTTTGACTTTGCCTGGTCAAACAATTTAGGCGGGAATGGATACGTTTTCTGCAAGGGGTAAGGAAGCAAAGAAATATTTAACACCGGGGGGTAATACGTTTTCTTACAACAAAGCATATGGGGTAATAAGAAAGGATAATGTAGTCATTTAACACCGGGGGGGGGGGGGTAATACGTTTTCTAACAACAAAGCATAGGGGGTAATAAGAAAGGGTAATATAGTCATTTAACATCCCAGTTAACAGAATTGTTAAGTTTTTTTAACATCGGGGTTAATATTGTAGCGTTTTTTAATAGTTGAAGGGTAAGACAACAGGATTTTCGTATTAGGGGGTAAGGTTGCCAATCACATCTAACCCCAGGGGGTAAAACTGCAGTTTACTCTTATTATTATTGTTGTTGTTGTTGTTGTTGTTGCTGTTGTTGTTAAAATTATATTGTTACTGTAATATTATAATATAATAATAATAATAATAATAATAATAATTATTATTATTGTTAAAATTTTATAACTATTGTCAATATTAAAACTATTATTGTTAAAATTATTATAATTATTATTATTGTTAAAATTATATAACTATTGTCAATTTTATAATTAGTATTATTATTATTATTATTATTATTATTATTATTATTATTATTATTATTATTATTATTATTATTATTATTATTATTATTATTATTATTATGTAGTCGATGTCGTCCGTAACGCGTGTAGGTTCGTAACGTTAGTCGAAACTAAAATCGTCGTTAAAATATATATAAGTTTTATTATTTAGTCGAAGTCGAACCGTAAGACGTGTTGGTCCCTAACGTTAGTCGAAACTAAGATCGTCGTTAAAATATAAAGTTATTATATTTTAACGACGATCTTAGTTTCGACGCTCGTTAGGGACCTACGCGCCTTACGATTCAACTTGGATTAAATAATAAAAAAAATATATTTTAACGACGATCTTAGTTTCGACGCTCGTTGGAGACGTACGCGGTAGAAATCCGTAACGAGTCAAAAATATATAATCTTTTTATTATTTAGTCGACGTCGTCCGTTACGATCGTAGGTCCGTTACGCGCGTCGAAATCCGTAACGAGTCAAAAATATATTGTTTTTTTTATTATTTAGTCGATGTCATCTGATTATTATTTACTGATTGGTTTCCTTTTGTGCAGGTATCTTCACAAGATGATATCCACTTCCATCACCACTCGAAACAAGAGCCGGGAGTGGTGTACGAGCGGTGACCAGTTTTTCCTATATTGCCTCTTGTACAAGAGGTCGTGCGCTCTCGCACACGGGTTGGCGCAGTACTTCGCCTCCGCACATCATCGACAGGAGCGCAGATTATTATACGGCGACGCCTACGTCACTGTGATAGCCCTTTCGTTGGGCTATCACCCGGAGACTGACCTGCATGTAGGCAAGGCGATACAACCGAAGCCGATGGGGATAAACATGATATCGGGAATGCACGTTACCACAAATTTCCCATGAGGGAAGCGGTTTAAGGGTGCAGACAGCCAGCCTTACGCGCCTATGCAGGTGTCGGCACAGTTCGAGCTGGTATATCCCCGCGCGATCCGGATGTGCCGGAGCATGAGCCGGACATATACATTCCGGAGCCATCATAGCCTCGTGGACCACCCGGGGCGCCTCAGTTCCCACGACATGTTGGGCCCTGTCCTGCCCCATCATATCAGCGGCTATGTCGCGACGTTAACAGGCTGACGTATGTGGTGGAGTTGATTGTTGTAGAGCTGCAGAGGCTTTCACAGTGTGAGTGGTTACCTCCACGACACTTCGTTCCGCCTGCGGAATGGCATCAGCAGCAGGAGCAGCAGGATCCGCTGCCATAGTATTTTATCTTTTGTTATGTATTTAGTATTGGCACCGTATAAACGTCTATCAAACTTATGCTTATATTATAACTTTTGTTTGTATGTATAAACTTATGCTTATATTGTATATCTTTTTTGACATGACTACCCTTAGTATTTAGCCATATTATAACTTTTGTTTGTATGTACAAACTTATGCTTATATTGTATATATTATATTCAGTCCTATTATATCTTTTGTTTGCATGTACAAACTTATAATATTATTGGTATAATGTTAACAATATAATATATTCGAACCGTATATACATCTATCAAAAAAAATTTAACGATATATAATATTATCGGTATAACGTTAACGGTTATATATTTTAAGCGATTTAACGTTGGAACCAGGTGAGAATTTATACCACAAATACACCAAATGACCAAACAAAATTCTGAAATGTTATATACGCTGCGTATAGCTCTATACGTAGCGTACGTATACCACAAATACACCAAAATGACCCAAAAAAATATGATCGTATAGCTCTATGAGTGTAGATAAACCCTTGTTTTCTGTGCAATGATTGCTGATAAAGCTCTGAAATCCATGGTTTATATACGCCGCGTATAGAGCTATACGTAGCGTATAGAGGTAACCTTATACGCTGCGTATAGCTCTATACGCAGCGTACGTCTTAAAGGTAGGGTTTGTTAGGGTTTGGTGTGCAAATAGGCAACATGGTGTGCCCATATGCATACCCTTAAAATATCATATTTCACCACCAAATCCTTTTTTTTAACAAAGTGATTACTTATCAATAAATAACCCATCTTAAATTCATTAGTTAGCATTATATTTCTATGAGGTTATTTATAACATACACATCAAATGATCACATCATGTTCTTTGAATTAAAATTTTGTGATGACTTACCTTTTGTGACCCTATTTCTTTTTTTGTTTTTTAAGTATTATCCGCAAACAAATTCTCCCGACAACTAATTAGATTTGAATCTTTTCTCTAGCAAAGTTTTTTGTTTTCTGTAAGACTAGTAACCCGAATGATACTAAAGTTGAATTCCTCTACAATATTCATAAAACTTTAACCACTTTACACAACGTATGGGATTTGGGGGAGTAGGCTACACATCACAAACCAGTCCTTTTGACCTTTTATTTCCTTTTAAAAGAAACCATCTTCCAATTGCCTTATGCAACTTTTTATCCTTCTTTTGACATTTTTTATTTAACCTAAACTTGACTATTTTTTTAGTTTCCATATCACTTATCTTGCTGCACATGCAAGTTGTAATATAAGAAATCACCCTTCTTTTAAGTGATGATATCAAATAGATCTTAATATAGTTTTTTTGTAGAATTAAACAATCTTTTTTAGCTATTTAGTGTTGAAATATGATTCAAACCCCTAAATTATTATGCACGTGGGTATTTGGTTTGGTCATCCAAAGTTCAAGGCTTATCTACTAGTTGTTTTGTTTACGTTAGTGTTTTGTTGAATAAGTTTGTGAGATCCACTTTTTTAGGTTTTCAGTTTTATTCCGTTGTAATGCTGCATATATATTGCAGCCGCTGTGCTTGTTATTTTCATTCACAATTGCATAATAAAAAGCCTTGAGTTTGATCAAAGTGAGCGATTATCTTTGTACGTTAAATAAGTTTTGATATCAACAGTGGTATCAGAGCTTGAGTGTGATCCAGTTCTCCATTCATGTTCTTCTCTCATTCAATGGCCGATCAAACAAGTAATTTGCCCACTGCTCCTACTCTGATTCCTGTCTTTAAGGGAGAAGGGTATGAACATTGGAGCATACGAATGAAAACCATTTTAAAGTCAAGAGATCTCTGGGATCTGGTGGAGCAAGGTGTCAACAATCAAGAATCCGATGCAAACAAACTCAAGGCTACCAAGAAAAGAGATGCTCATGCTATGGCCATTATTCAACAGGCTGTTCATGATCATTTATTTTCTCGAATTGCTGCTACTGAATCATCTAAAGAAAGTTGGGATATTCTGAAGATGGAGTATCAAGGAGATACCCAGGTGAAAGCGATAAAATTGCAAGGATTGAGAAGAGAGTTTGAGAATCTCTCTATGAAAGACAATGAAACAGTTGGAGAATACTTCTCTAGAGTTATGGGGAATGTGAGTCAGAAGAGAGCTTATGGGGAGATCGTTTCTGATCAAACCATCGTTGAGAAAATACTTCGAAGTTTATCTCCGAAGTTTGATCACATTGTTCCATCTATTGAAGTATCCTTTGATCTGTCTAAACTCACTCCTGTGAGGCTGATGGGTTCCTTGCAATCACAAGAAGAAAGAATAAATAGCAGATCTCATGAGAAAATGGAAAAGTTTGAAGAACATGCCCTGCAGGTTATGCAAGAAGGAAACCGGTCATCAAATGCACGTGGCAGAGGGCGTGGAGGTTACAGAGGCCGGGGTAGAGGAAGATCATTTGATAGAAGTAAGGTACCGCAATGTTATACTTGCAAAAAATATGGCCATTTATCCAAGGATTGTTGGTATAATGAAGATGCTCAGGTCAATATAGCTGCTGAATCTGTGGAACCAAAAGAAAACAATAACAATAGTGAGGACCAGTACTTATTTATGGCGGTTATACATGAACAAGAAGCCAACAATTTGTGGTTTCTTGATTCAGGATGTTCAAACCATATGACAGGATCCAAGGTTAGTTTTGTTGAACTTGATGAAACCTTCAAGATGAATGTTCAATTAGGAAATAAAAAGATACTTGTAGTTGAAGGAAAAGGTGTTGTTCGAATTTATACTGGCCCAAACTCATATAAATTGCTTAGCGATGTATATTATGCTCCAACTTTGGAGTATAATCTGTTGAGTGTGGGTCAGCTCATGAGGAAAGGATATTCGTTGTTGTTTGAAGGCCATGACTGCATCATTAAGAATCAAGGAACTGAATTGATGAAAATTCCTGTTGCTACAAATAACATGTTTGTGGTGGATGCTTCAAAGGCAGAAACCAGCACTCCCAACAAGCCTTCGTTGCTTCAAGTATGGCATAAAAGATATGGGCACTTAAACTGGGATAGTTTAAAGCTGTTGCATGAGAAAGCTATGGTTTGTGGTTTACCTCAGATTAAAGGCACAAGTGTATGTGAAGGGTGTATTCTAGGCAAGCAGATCCGGTTACCCTTCAAATCCTCTTCCTGGAGAGCTACAAAGAAATTGGAACTTGTGCATGCTGATCTATGTGGTCCAATGCAGGTACCCAGTCTTGGTCACAGCCTTTATTACCTTCTCCTGATAGATGATGTGTCTAGGATGTGTTGGGTATATCTTTTGTCAAAAAAATCTGATGCATTTGAAAGATTTAAAGTTTTTAAAGCCCTGGTTGAAAAGCAAAGTGAATGTAGTCTGAAGGTTTTGAGAACGGATAGAGGTGGAGAATTTTGCAGCAATGAGTTTAATTCCTTCTGTGAAGTGAATGGTATTAGAAGGGAGCTGAGTGAACCTCACACACCACAACACAATGGTGTTGTGGAAAGAAAAAATAGAACTGTAATGGGCATGGCTAGAAGCATGTTAAAGGAGAGAAACTTGCCGAATCACTTTTGGGCAGAAGCTGTTGCCACAGCAGTGTACGCCATTAACAGAGCTCCAACCTCAGCTGTTCAAGACAAGACTCCTCATCAGGTATGGTTTGATGTTAAACCAGATGTTTCTAATATGAAGATTTTTGGGTGTGTTGCATATGGCCATAAGTATGTTCAGGGGAGGAGGAAGCTTGATGATAGATCAAACAAAATGATCTTCATTGGGTATTCATCCAATGGAACAGGATATAGGCTTTATAATCCTGTTACAAAGAAGATCGAAACCAGGAGCTTCAATGACACTACAATTTTGGAAGACAACTCATGGGACTGGCAGGAATTGCACAAGTCAGAAAAACAATTGTATGAAAGAATGTATTCGGATCCGTTCCCTGAAGAGTATGCTGAACGAGCTACAGTTGATAACACCAATGATACTGAACCATCTGATTTGGAAGGAGCAGCAGCATCTGGTGGTACAACTCCCCAAGGCAGTACTCAGCAATCGCACACAACCGAGAGTTCAGGTTCCAGCTCTTCAGCTCCTCTGAGAGTTATAACCATGGCTGATCTTTATGCTACTACTCAAGAAGTTAATGAGGCCTCGTCAAATCATTTGAATTGTCAATTTGCTCTTAATATAGCTGATCCTATGAATTATTCAGAAGCCGCTAAAAAGATAGAATGGCAGGAGGCTATGCAAGCTGAAATGGATGCTATCACTAAAAACCAGACGTGGATGTTGGTGGATCTGCCAAATGAAAGAAATGTTGTGGGCTTGAAGTGGTTGTATAAGACCAAAGTGGGTCCTGACGGGAAGATAATCAAACACAAAGCCAGATTGGTTGCTAAGGGTTATTCTCAAAAATATGGGATAGATTATGAAGAAACTTTTGCTCCGGTGGCTAGATTTGAAACCATCAGAATCGTTATAGCAGTTGCAGCTCTTAAAGGATGGTTATTGCACCAATTGGATGTAAAGTCAGCTTTTTTGAATGGTGATCTGGATGAAGAAATTTATGTTGAACAACCAGAAGGTTTTGAGGTGAAAGGGCAACAAGACAAAGTTTATAAACTGCACAAAGCCCTTTACAGATTGAAGCAAGCACCCAGGTCATGGTATTCTAAAATTGATGGGTATTTCAGTGATAATGGATATATTAAGAGCTTGAATGAGCCAACTCTTTATGTGAAGAATTGTTCAACTGATGTCATCTATGTGTGTTTATATGTGGACGACATCATTTGTACAAGTTCTAGTGAAGTTCTCATAGAAGAGTTTAAAGCTGGGATGAAGCGAATGTTTGAGATGACTGATTTGGGGCAGCTGCGCTACTTTCTTGGATTAGAAGTGAACCAGACTCAGGATGGGGTTTTTATTTCACAAGAGAAATATGCTCAAAGTCTTTTAAACAAGTTTGGTATGAAAGAATGCAATGGTGAAGATATTCCTATGAGCTCTTATGAAAAGTATCAGACAGATGATGGTGAAGACAAGGTTGATGAAACGAAGTATCGAAGCTTAGTTGGTGGTTTAATCTATCCTACACACACACGGCCAGACCTAGCTTTTGCAGTTGGAGTTTTATCCAGATTCATGCAGTCTCCATCTAAAGTCCATGCTGGTGCAGCCAAGAAAATTCTAAGATATGCTGCTTCTACATCCGAGTATGGTATATGGTATTTGCTTCTACATCTAAAGTCCATGCTGGTGCAGCCAATAAACTCAAGCTTATTGGATATTCAGACAGTGATTGGGCAGCTTGTGTTGATGATAGAAAGAGTGTCGGTGCCTATGTCTTTGCTGTTGGTAGTGGTGCAGTTTCTTGGAGTTCAAAGAAACAGAATACAGTGGCCCTCTCTAGCACTGAAGCTGAGTATATCTCAGCCACTAGTGCAACTTGTCAAGGTATCTGGATCAGAAGGATTTTAGAAGATTTGGGGCACGTTCAGAATCATGCTACAGTAATCTGGTGTGATAGTCAATCTGCAATCAACTTATCAAGAAATCATGTGCTACATGGTCGAGCTAAGCATATAGAGTTGAAGTATCATTTCATTAGAGACATGGTCAGACAAGAAAAGGTGGTCCTACAGTTTTGCAGTTCAAGAGATCAAGTTGCTGATTGTTTAACCAAGGCTTTGCCAAAGGAAAAGTTCGTTTTTCTTCGTCATCGGCTGGGAGTGCAGAAGTTTGAATCAAGGGGGGGTGTTGAAATATGATTCAAACCCCTAAATTATTATGCACGTGGGTATTTGGTTTGGTCATCCAAAGTTCAAGGCTTATCTACTAGCTGTTTTGTTTACGTTAGTGTTTTGTTGAATAAGTTTGTGAGATCCACTTTTTTAGGTTTTCAGTTTTATTCCGTTGTAATGCTGCATATATATTGCAGCCGCTGTGCTTGTTATTTTCATTCACAATTGCATAATAAAAAAGCCTTGAGTTTGATCAAAGTGAGCGATTATCTTTGTACGTTAAATAAGTTTTGATATCAACATTTAGACGGTGAAATTAGATCTTAACTGTTATCAAAATGTGTAATCCAATTCACTGTATTCGATTTCACATTTTTGCAAGGTTTTTTCATTCTTTCTTTCTTTTTTTTTTTCTTTTTTTTCAAATGGAAGCATCTAAAGCATCTCTCAACTTTCTATAAAATGGAGACAAGGAATCTTTTTCATTTTAAAAATGAAAAAGGGAAATATTTAATAAATAAAAAGAAGATTATCCATAGATATTACATAACACTTTACACGACACATAACATGTCAAAGGATGATAGCGGTTGTCTCATAACCGCCCTGAACTTTAGAGATGGTAAAAGAAATCCCAAGCCCTACAGGAAAATCCGAACTCGATAGAATAATCCGAAAAATACAAAATAATTGGGATGGATACTAGTAGCTAGATAACAATTCTGCTATAACATTGATGAAGAACCTAGTCTTTCTTGGCAGAAATATACATATTGATACCAAGCTTCTTTTATTCATGGATGCATTGAGAGGGAGCAAGTGATCGTGAAACATTTAGAGTTTAGGGTTTGGTGTTTAGAAACCGGGTTTAAAATAATTTTTAGTTTAGTCCATTTAATGAAAATGGATTGTTTAACAGCAAAATGTAGTGGTGTTAGTCTCATGACTACAGACATGAAATGGAAACCAATAGTGTTGTAGGAAAAACCTCTAGAGACTGAAACCAAGATTTTCGGCGAATCACAGTAACAAAAACCATAACTAAGTAACTAACTCTGTATATAATTTATTTGTCGATTTTTTAGAGTATTCTGGTATTGTTCAGTAACTGCTAACTCCATTGAGTCAATGGTCAGTTAGTGAAGATATTTCATCCAAGATAACAAAATAAAATGCATATTATCTTAAAAAAAAAAAAAGGTGCATGATAGAGAAATGAAAAGACAAAATTCGTCATATGGGTTCTTTCACAAGCACAAAATAACTATGATAGACATACAAGCTATAGCTATCTTTAGTTTGGGACATCAGCTGTCATTCTCCCTTTGCACGTCAGCTACGCATTAAAATCAAAAAAATTGCCCCACTTTTGATTTCCAAGTCTCCTATGGTCAAGTAGTCAACTACCATCGATTCAACCAATTTAACTAACACTGTACAACATTTTTCTTCAATCTTATCCTTACATAAAGTAGGTTACTATTTTCTTTTTCTGGAAATTCCAGTGTATACATGTTAATTGTAAAGTTCTTTCGTTACCAAACATGGTTATATGTACGTGGACAGCATTATTCCAGCCAAAAATATATGCGATCCTGATCATTGCGTTGTGTTCTTTTCTCAACTGCTGATTTGATTAGTATTTGTTGAAACAAAAGCAAGATATGGAGAGAGAACATTTATATGGTAATTACTATACTTTTTTTTAAATCGATAAAAACACCTTAAATCGATAAAAAAACACATTACTGCTATACTATGCTTTTCTTAAAACGATAAAACACACCTTATTATCACACTATGTCCCTTAAAGGACGATAATTACTATACGCATTAAATCTCATGGTGAGTTACCACTCACAAGGACAATTTTCATGGCGTCAACTGAAAAATTAAAAGTGCCTGAAGCATCGAGTACAAATGTTATAAGCGTACTTGTTTCTAAGTTATTAACCTTTACATTCTAAAGTTTTACCATTTTCTTAACTAACCATCTTATTATTACATGTGGTTCTCTCATACTTTTTTTCTATTTTATAACTTTAAACTATGATATTGTATAAATTTTTAGATATATCTTTACGACGTGTTTTTTTATCTACGTTTTTGTGTAAACTTTTTATTAAAACCCGAGTTGTACGTGATAATCTAAAAGTTATCAAAGTACATATGTATTAGTCGTCAAAGCTCCTTCAATGTTTTTTTTTTTTTTGTTTTTACTCTTTGCTTTTTCGTTCCTCATACGACTTTTAAAATATGATGTTCTATAAAATTTTGGCTTTGCTGTTGCAACGTGATTATTTTTATCTATGTATCCACATGTTTTTTTTCATGCATGGTGAATACATTACATAAATAGGTGAAATCGAATCTTGCAATTTTTAAAACCCTCGCCACACCATAAATCTATTTTCTTTAAATGTACCGAAAGTATACTAACACCGTTAGACTATAGGGTGTGGAGGAGCGCTGATGGTCCTTTATCTAAGTTGTCACTTCATTAGGGGTCATTCTCACAGCTTAAGGATGGGTCTAGAGTATGGAGGATGAACCTCCTTTTTTTTTCAAAATTACATAACTTAATAATTAAAACAATACATGACTTAAAAAAAACATTAGATAACTTAAAAAAAAACATTGATAATTAAAAACATAGG
Source organism: Helianthus tuberosus (assembly GCA_030545235.1). NCBI lineage: Eukaryota > Viridiplantae > Streptophyta > Magnoliopsida > Asterales > Asteraceae > Helianthus > Helianthus tuberosus. The sequence goes on from CM060432.1 coordinate 28,482,805, forward strand.
ATAATTTAAAAAAAAAAACTAGATTGCTTAGATTTAAAAAAACTACGAACTCCATTTTTTATCTTTTATTTCATTTTTCTCAAATGCCGCGGCCTTCTTCCAATTTCGTGTTGATATCGGTTGTCATGAGCTTCCAATCCTCTCTTTCTACTGCCTCTTCCTTCAACCTAAGCCTTTCGTCGACTTCACGTTTCTTCACTTTTATCTTTTCAGTTGTGACCTCGGTGTACGCTTTGAAATGGGCCATCCAATCGTCCATTTTCGAACTGCCCCCTGATAAGACTTTTTTTTTGCAGCCGCGGCCTTTTTGGCTTTGTCCCATCCTATAGGATGTTACTCCTCCCGAACTTCATTCACATCCTTGTCAAATTCAGGCTCGTCGTTTATGTTTATTTGACAACTGTTGTTCGAGCCTCCCACACTGTAACTTCCAGACTCTGATGTTTTAGATCGTTTAGTGTTTGCAGCCCCATTTGGAACCGACACCCACTTGTTAGCTTTCCTCGTAACTTTCCACGCCCGAACGTGTTGGAAAGGATGCTTAAACTTATCTTCGTATCTACGCAACACCTCTTTGTAGGCCTCCTCGTCGTTCCACCCAATTGGACGATTAATATATAAATTGTTATAATACCCACAAAAATGTTGAACCGCGGTATTCATCTTATGCCACTTGAAGGAGACAGAATCGACCTCTCGATACGCACCTTGCTCCATAATCGAATGAAATTTTGCTACTATTTCCTTCCAAAAACCGTATGCGGTTTGGTTGTTGCCTACATTTTGAAAATATATAAATAATTATCAAGTACAATTTATATATATATATATATATATATATATATATATAGGGGGCCACTAGAATGAGAACCACCCCGAGTTATGAGAACCGCGAGAACCACACCATCCGGGCCGCCGTTGACCAAAATTTTTTTTTACAACTAGATGTGTGTATTATAAACACATTCATAAAAAAAATTTAAAAAGAGGCCGAGGGGGTAGTTTTTTACACCACAAGTTTGGTGTAAAAAAAACAAAAAAAAAATAAAAACACCAAACTTGTGGTGTAAAAAACTACCCCTCGGCCTTTTTTTTTAAATTGTTTTTTTTTACGAATGTGTTTATAATACACACATCTAGTTGTAAAAAAAAAAATTTGGTCAACGGCGCCCCGGATGGTGTGGTTCTCGCGGTTCTCATAACTCGGGGTGGTTCTCATTCTAGCGGCTCCATATATATATATATATATAGGGAGAAGATCATGCGAGAACCACCTCTTATTGCGAGAACCGCGAGAACCAATGTGAACACAACCAAAAATGTCTAAAAATAGCTAAAAATCACAAAAAAAAATTATTTTTTTTAATATTTTTTATGTTAAAATCGCTACTTTTCGAAGCCAAAAAATAAAAAAAAAATTTAATTTTTTTTTAAAAATTTTTTTTTTTGGATTCGAAAAGTAGCGATTTTAAAATAAAAAATATTAAAAAAATCAAAAAAAAATTTTAGATTTTTTTTTTGAATTTTTTAGATTTTTTTTAGATTTTTTTAAGTTTTTTGGGGGTTTAGTTTTTAGCATTTTAGCTTGGGGGGGTTAGGTTTTTTTTTGGGGGGGGGGGGGGAGGGGGTGGGGGGGGGGTTTAGGTTTTTTTTGGGGGGGGGGGGGGGGGTGGGGGTTAGGTTTTTTAAGCTATTTTAGGTTGTGTTCACATTGGTTCTCATGATTCTCACAATAAATGGAGTTCTCGCATGAGCCCCTCCCTATATATATATATATATATATATATATATATATATATATATATATATATAATATACACATAAAAAGTGTAATAAATTCAGTTACAACAATTTAATAATGCATACCAATAATTGGGCATTTTGACATACTAACCCACGTTTTGGCTAATGCCTCCTCCTCGATTTTTTATCAAGGTTGTGACTTCGGTTTCAAACCTTGGGTCGCACTTCCACGCACTGGTTGCTTATTTTTTTTTTTGGAAGTTTGGGTTGCGTTTCGGCCACAAATTCTTCAACATCGTCTTTTACCAGCTAAGATGATCCAACCGGTGATGGTGATGATTGTGGTTGCGTTTGAAATTGCGGGTTAAACTGGCTTTGCGTTACCATTTGTTGCGTTTGTTGCAATTGGTTCATTTGGTTGAAAGCATTGGGGATTGTTGGAAACCCGCAAAAGAAAGTTGGGATGCCGACCAATTCAGCTCGAGAGTTGGAGTGTAAGTGGGTACCAAGAAAAGGTTTAGATTCAGGTTCGATTTGTGGTTGGATTCGGGTTGTTTTGGTTGTAGGGATCCATTGCTTTATAAAAATGGAGAGGGTTTTAAAAAATATTGGAGATTGTATAAAGCTGAGAGAGAATTGGGTTGAGATTGTGTGAAGAAAGGGTGTGGATTAGTTTATTTATATAGAAAATAATTGATTTTTTTATTAATCATATCATTGCCTTGGTTTATTATATATAAAATAATTGATTTTTTTATTAATCATGCCATTGCCTAACGACTATATTTCAAACTTTGAGCCCGTTGAGAACGGCGAGGGGAGGACGTGGGAGACGGGAAGAGCCAAGTGGGGGGGGGGGGGTAGTGTGGACGGGGCTCGACGTCCCTCCGCTGTTCCCAACACCCGGTAGTCTTATAGATTATCGTGTAAAAAGAATTTTGACATTATTATGACAAATCACGAATCGTCTCTAATAAGAGGTTTACCGCAAGGACCTATACTACACAAATTAGTATTATCGACAAGAATTAATTGAACGATCATCGACCAAAACGAATTAAAACCCAAAATAATAGAAAAGGGAAGTTTAAAAATCGTTAATGATCCATCACTAACTACCGACCGCTACCCTAATCCAAGAAAAACGACTACCACCGACAGATGACTGACGAACACCTTACTTAAGTAAGTCTAGATTTGGTCATTTTTTGCAAACCTCTTTGCTAATAGAAGGTCTATCGGCAGAGAATATTTTGATCCGGGGGTTAGTGTCCGTTTTGTAGTGGAATGCTCCAGTCGGCAGAGAATATTTTGATCTCTTGTCAACAGATAAATATTGTTTGGCATTTGGTGAGTAAAATTGTTGCATTATAAGTATTTGGTCAATGTTAAGCAGTTCTTACATTCATGATTGAAACTAGTTGAGAAGAAAGGAGTTTAGATGACTTTCACTTCATATTGAGAAATTTCTTAATGTATTTCCAAAAGATAAAATAAGTTGAATTTTGAATTGATCTTATTAGTCGTGTTTAACTATGTTTCAAAACACCCTATGGTATTTCATCCATCTAGATTCATTAATTGATGGCACAACTATAACATCTTCTTGATAAATGTTTCATCCACCCTAGTATTTCACCTTGACGTGATCAATATTATTCGAGAATTGATTACCATGAGCTAAACAAGGTTACCATCAAATGGAGGTACCACTACCTAGACTTGATGAAATATAAGATTACCACTTGAAGGCTTCTACATATGTAATGGCTATTATTAGTTTTTTGTCATGTATTTCAGGTTAGGATCTACCTATTTTGATTCTATTTAAGATCATGACCCAAACCTTGCATAACACCAACAATACAATTTGTGTTACTAATTGGTAGTGTTTACTTCAACCACCAAACTATAAATCAGAAAGTAAAATTTCTCTTACCTCAATTGGTTAACCATAATATCAAGTCTATTCACTTTTGTGTATTTTGCAGTCTGCATACATAATTTGCTGAGCCTCCTTATCATTTCCCCTTTGCTTTTAAAAGAAGTATCTTTTCAGCCTATTTGATTTTCAGTTTAGGTACTCTTGTACGTTTTAGGCTTTTGATATCTTTTAAGGGATGGAAGGGTATGTTGGCTGATGTCAGTTGTGGAGTTGAAAGATAGTATCTCTTTTGATACATTTTCTAACTCCAGTGGGTTAAGTATGGTGGCAGGTAGTTTTGTAGGTGGAGTTGTGATGGTGAGTGATGTTATTGTTGTAGTGGATGGTTGAGATGTGATAGATGAGGTTGTGGTGGTTGTGGTTTTGATAGGTAATGCATCGGGAGTTTCTTCATCATCATCTTTGAAAATGAATTTAGTTCTCCTGATTCTGGTTTGAATTGTTTGTGTTTTTTAAAGTGGATGTGGAAGTTTTGTTGTTGGTTTTCTTTTGTGGATGAGAAGTCCTTTAGGGTACTTGTGTGTTAGTGGTGGTGGTAGTGTAGTTGTAACATCTGTTGTCACTTTTGTAGTGCCAAAAGATGTTTGGACAATGGGAGCAGTGGTCTGAATGATGGGTGTTTGGATGGACGTGACAGTGGTTTGGATAGTTGTTGCAACATTGCTTTCTGGAACCTCTGTTGAAGAACATTCGTTATCTTGAATTTTCTTTATTTTCAATGATCTCCTGCACTGTTATCTACATATTATCTTCCCTTGTATGTTTCCTCTTTTCTTTCTCTACTGCCTTCGCAATCTCTTCTTTCCTTGCCTTTTTAATTACAGAAGTGTCAGGCCTTTTTCAGCCTTTTTGACCAGAGGTGGGAGCTTTCTCATGCATTCTTCCTCCCCCTTTTTGGCATCATCTTGATATCTTAGGAGAGTGAGAGTTTTACCAGTGTTTTCAAGGATAAAGTATTTGATAGGTTTAACCTCTGCGTGAGTATCTTTGTACTTGGCATCCGCCATTTGTCTTATCAACTATACATGCTTGCTTTTTTTTTCTTTTACAGCTTGCTTTTGAAGGTGAAGATATGGTTGAACAGGTTCCCACATTTCTTTTGCAATGTCTACATTTGTTGGTGGTGGTCTTGAGTTTTGTACCTAAGTTTTCATCATTTATTTTCTTTCTTCAACTGATGATTCCAACTTGGTGACTCTCTCCATCAATTCTGGACAGTTTAATCCATCACCTAAGTTAATAGGATCATCTGAATTCCCACCAGAGGTAGTGGTACCTAGTTTTGAACTAGGTGGCCCTTTTTCTTGGTACTGGGGACTTCCAACTGGTGAAGAGACTATTATCTCAACAGTTGTTTCCTTCAAGGGGATCTTGGTCTTAATGATGTAACCAGTGCCCAACTGTGAGACTGTTGTCTCTACAATTGTAGTAGCTGCCCCACTTGAAATACTTGCTAGTGTCTCTTGAGACACAAGAGGTGTTGCCTCCTCTGCTTGTGGGATAACAATGATTTCAGAGCTTGACTGTGACACCTGTCACTTCAACCATCAAAAAAATGCCAAACCAATGAAATATTGTATTTCATACTTGGGATTTGTAAAAATATGTGTATCGTTTGCACATATCAACTCTTGTTCGATTTTAAGCTTTAAATCGTTTTCTGGAGGGTTATACGCGCTCTGATGCGTAAATATAACCAGTTTAATCCAAAGAACACTCCGGAATAGTGAAATAGGCTTAACATACCTTAAATAACCTTTACATAACTTAGAAATAAGTTTTAAAGGCTTTGGTATGGCAAAAACAAGTTAATTCGCTTACAGGGACTAAACTTGACAAACTACGAAAGTATGCCAATTTGAACTGTAACAGACATTCTGGAACATGACCATAAGTTAAACACACCTTAAATATCCTTTATATAGCTTAGAAATAGGCTTTGAGGGGTTCGGTGTGCTAAAATAAACTTTTGGGTCATTCAGGGACTAAAAGTGTCAAAAAAGTGCATAAGTTTGCATTTTCGCGCATAACTTACGTTCTGAATACATCCGGACATCCAAAAATTTATGTAAGCACTAAAATATTTTATTTTAGTGTTTGGCATAAGAAAAATCCATTCGTCACGCCATTTGGATCGTTTTTCGCGCTTATGCACATTCCGTCGTAATTAACCGAACAACGCAATCGTACGGCCAAACAAACCGACATCCGAGATATTTTTGAGCACATTTTAAGTTCCCTATACTTTAACATCATTGTGGAGCTTGAAATTGGGTTTGACGGGTGTTAGAAATGCCAAAACACGACGATACGCGCATAGGGGCCTGTTCTGCCATTTTTGAAAGTTTCAGACCTGCAAGGTCCTTACGGACCTCAACATTATTAGTGTTGAGGTCCGTAAGCAGGGGTCAGATGCAGAAACTTGTTTTTAACAGCCTGTTTCCAGCCTTTAAACCCTCCAAAGGCCAATGCCACTTGTCAAACTCTTGTGGTGGGGGCAAAATGAGTTACCACAACATTCCAACAAGTGTACGGACGAGATCAAGGCACGTTATCCAAGAAACGATCCTAACGGTGAACCGAAATCTATAAATACCCACCTCAACTTCACTCATTCCTCACAAGAATCTGATTTGAGAAGCTCTAAGTTGAAACCTTTGTTTCATACCTGAGCTACTTGAATCAAGATTAGCATTCGGGGACCCTTTATAAGTGTTCCTTCGTTCTTTTATTGCTTTTCCAGTCTGAAAGTCAAAATTTGTTTGACTTTCTGCATTGACCAGTTTATGGTCAATGCGAAGTTCGTTTGAACTTCGCAACGTGAGCGTAATCACGATGGTTATAGTCCCTTGTGACTATGCCTACTGATTACCACGTTGTCTAGGGTCGTAAGGGTAAGCGATCTGATAAATTGCTTATACCTTCGAACCCGACCCATTTGGTCGATCATTAGGATCCGACCAAACACATTAGGTGACCATAGTATATAGGGGATAACCTTCCGAGGTTATACCTTATGGTCACTTCGTTTAAGTAGTTGTATGATAGGTAGTTTATATGCCTTAGGTAAATTACCAAAATGCCCTTTTAACGCCAAAATTCATTTTAAGCATATGTAACATAACTTTTGGTATCTAAACTGATTTAGTAACAATATTAAACATGTTAAGGCATATTTTACTTGTCATAGGACTAGTTAGGCGGTCCGAACGCGTTTCACGCGAACGACGCGTTAAAGTAGCATAAGCTACCTAAACGGGTCGTAATGGGTCTTAAGCACTTAGGTTAGGTTTCATTTAGTATGTAGGCTTTGTTAAACCATATGATACGAGTCTCCATACTCTTTTGGTTTACGAACCCTCATTCTATCTAAATCCTCCGATTTAGGTCCGGTATATTAATATAGTTACCTATATTAGGTGCCGTTTGATTTCCGGGATCTCTAGCGTTGCTTGGTGGTTATCCTAGGACTTTTAAGCAATCTCAAGTGAGTACATAGTCCCCTCTTTTACTGTTTTCAATGTTTGGGGTGAAGCATGTGTACCTATCTGTTATTTTCATGTTTCCAAAAGTATAATTGATTATACATATTCGTACTTATCTTTTTACAAACTGAATGATTATTTATGGTTTAAACACTGATTTTCAAAGATTATGAAATAAATGTTTGGAATAGTACTTATTTTGTTCACCGGACCGGTTGGTAGTATGATATAGCGCTATAGGATTTGACACCACATTCCTGTTGTCATGGAATGTCTGAAACCAATTTGTTTCTCCATCCAAATAGGGATTTCCTTTGTGGTATCCCTATAGTCTCAAAGGTGTATTTTGATGCACTAGGTCTGAATGAATTCTTAAATCACATTATTTTTGTATATTTAGTTATACTCCCAAAAGTATAGTTTGATATGCTCCCATTTGTGATATTGTACAAAACCAACATATATTTTATTTATCACATCCAAAGCATATTTTGATATGTTATTTATAAAACCAAAACATAGTTTAATATGTTATTTATAAATCCGAAGTATACTTGTAATATACTACTTAAAACTATTATTTTAAACAACGAAGGTATATTTAATGTACTATCTATCTATCGATTGGGTTTTGGTTAGTGTTTAGATAACGGGACGGGTGTAATGTGATGAAAACATGGTAGATACGCCGCTGGTACTTCTTATATATAAGTGTTTTCATTGCATTACATACCGTGGCGTTATTTAGTACACTTGGGTTAACGATATTGGAACTGAAATATACTTTAATATATTACTCATTCGATTCTCTTAAAATCCAAAGTATATTTTCAAATATACTATAAGCCTTTTTTTATCAAAATATTGTTTTACGAGCAACTTATCTTATACAAACTCATTTTACATGGTTATTCATTTAACCTTACATTTATTTATACATATCATCTGATCTTATTGTTTTTCAAACGATTTACAAAACAAATCAATTTACAAGGTTCATGACTGACTTTTACTAAACAACTTTTTCTTAAACTTACAAGTCATGAATCCTATTTTCACAAAACTTATGTATCTCACAGGCATTTTTATGCTGACGTACCTATTTTTACACATGTTTCAGGTACTGCTTTGCAATGATTTGTTGATACATGCTACAATTAGGATGGACTCGTGCCTTAGCAACTTTAAAACTTGGAAGATCATAGTTGTACTTATTTGATTGTATTAAAACAATGAGTTCATTTATTCAATAAAACAGAATTTATCTAACCACACTTTTGACCTCCCACTTAATCTTAGATAAGTCCTATTAGTCCTTTTGTAGAAATAATTTGCTCTTAGACTTAGTAGTGCCACTTGATGTAATATATCTATTTCCTCTAGGTCAATTGGGTCTATGTGTCACACCCTGACTTTTGCGGAAGCGTGATTATGTGTGACTTGCTTATAATATCTTTGCATTCAACCATAACAAACAACTATATGATAAAACTAAAGATAATCATCCATTGAATAAGTTTAAAAACATAACAACATTGTTTTAGACATAGACTTCAAATTCAAATTACAACCCATACGAATTTTTTAGAGTTCCATAAGAACTCAACAAAAGACTTTAAATAAAACCAGGCTTTGGAAGATGTGTCTTGTCCAGGATAAGACACACTGACCAAACCCTAAGACCATGGATGACATCTTTTATCCATAAAAACGTAGCAGCCAATTACATGTAAGTACTGTAGACCCCCTTCATTAATGTATGTAACCCCCTTCATTAATGTATGTATAGTTAATGTATGTATAGTTAATTAATTAATTAATTAATAATTAATTAAATCTCCTCTAACTATGATTACAATTATTTATAGGAAGCAAACTAACAATAACGGTTATCAACTAACCTCTAACAACTGTTAACTAATCTCTAACAACTGTTTACACTAAGACCCTTTATCTTTCACAATATTACATTTCAGTCCCTGACTCATTATTATCCTAACAACTTATAAGCCATTATTAATTAATTAATTAGTTAATTAATTATTAATTAATTAATTAATTAACTATACATACATTAATGAAGGGGGTCTACAGTACTTACATGTAATTGGCTGCTACGTTTTTATGGAGGTGTTATATAGAATTTCTTTTATCACATGTATGCTAAGTTGAATGGGTGAAGTGGTTTAATACTTGTTTCAGTTTTTTGAAGGCCTGGTTACGAGTTTTCATTTGGACGATTCTATTTTTTTTTTCTTATGGCTTCCTTAGCACTTAATTTTGTGGTTCAGTCACTCCTTTTACCGCGGACATTGAAGAGCCTAGTGTTGTTCTCATTAATATTAACTAACGCCTGATTATCCGGTTAAACCATACTTGTTTGAAATTGTAAATACTATTATACATATTAAAACGAATAGGCCATGAATAGTGTTTTTGACTTTTTTCTAGTAATATTTTATTTACAATAAAAATTGTATATATAGGTATGTATATATATAATTAAAACAAAGTTTTCATAGATAATGGTTTTGATTTTTTAAATAACTATTTCAACTTTTTAATAATATTTTATTTATCGTATGTTTTGATTATTTTTCTAACTTGCGTTCTATTTTTATTTTTTCAATATTGCGATATAAATTTATTAAAAACGGATAATGTGCTACTATCGTACTAAACCGAACTGAAACCTATTGTTTTTTTTCAACATTGCAGTATAAATTTTATTGAAAACGAATATTGTCCCTCCATCGTACCAAAAAAGAACCGAAACTGAGCGAATATTATATGTATCGATACCGGTATTTATTTATATTGTTTTTGATAAAACGAGATTTATTTATATTGTTTTTGTTTTCAATAAACTAACATCGTATCACTAATATATATATTGTGCAAACAATATCGTTATTTGTACATGTACTCATTTGTATAGTTTCTGTTTGGTAATGAATTTTGTGCTGCTATCGTAAGTAGCAAAACCGAAACCGACCGAACATCGGTATCAGTACCGCTACTTATTTTCTTTGTTGAGCTTTTGATAAACTGATGTATCCTATCAAATAACATTGGTATATGTACCTGTGTTCATTTTTATGGTTTTCAATTTCGACCATTTTCATTTATACAACTCTATCTGTGATGATATCATTACCACTACCGTGACGATCTGAACAGATCGACACTGTTCGGACAACATCGTTATCGGTACGGGTGTTCGTTTTTTTCGTTTCGGTCCATGTAAAACATGTGTTGATTTCTAAATCGAGTACATGTATCATACAAGTGCTATAACGAACCTAATCGACACTGATTGAATGTCTGAGATAACGTATCGCCGCAACGCGCGGAAAAACAACCTAGTTGATACTAAATGAATGTAATGACTGCTTCTCAAAAAAAATATGTGAAGGGATTGACTATGGTTTTATATATTGCTCTCAAACATAAGATTGGATACTAAATGAATGAAATGGCTAGTATACGGAAGTTCATCCAGTTTAAGATTGGACAATGAAGGACTAAAGTTGCGGCATGTTTATGTGAAGAAATTAGACCGAAACGCTAAATATGGAAATTAATACTAAGCCGATCTAGGACCCGCACGTTATGTCGAACTTGTCAAACGGGGAAATAATAGACGATGTAAAAACGTTGAACCATACACGCACGTTGCGTCGTGTTAACTCGCAAACTTTAGAACGAAACGTAAAAACGTCGTTACATCACGCACGCACGTTGCGATGTGTTAACCCACAAAATTTAGAACGAAGTATAAAGCGAAAAATTTGAGAAAAATGAAAACTATAAAGGACTAAAGTTGAAGGTAAAAAAAAGTTGTGAGGGTAGATAGTAAAAGATAAAAAGTTTTGGGTTAAAAGTAAAAAAAACAAATAGTGTTGGGTTAAAAGTAATTTACCAAATACTTTTGGTTGAAAAGTTAAAAAATCAATTTCTTTTTGAAAATCTCCCAAAGCATTGGGCGCAGCTTGTTGCTCGCCTACCTGCGATTTTGATGTAAAGTCTTTGTTAGAAATGGTTATTTATAGTAAAAAAAATCTTCTTAGTTAAAAAAAAAAAAAAATTTAATGAGCTAGTTACACATAGAAAATAAATTAGAGTAAACTTCCGTTTTGCTCCCTGTGGTTTAGTTGTTTTAACAGTTTTGCCCAAATCCTTTAAAAATAGCCATTTTACTCCCTGTTGTTTTGGTTTTGTTGCCAGTTTGCTCCACAGCCTTAACTCTATCCATATTGTATGTTAACTGAAATTGTATTTTGGTAATTTCAAATATAAAATAAGGGTACTTTGGTAATTTACATTTTACATAACCATTTAACTATTTATTATAATATAAAAAAAATTGATTATTTATATATTAACACATCACACCGTCACCACTCCCACATACATTCGGCTGCTGCTAATCGACCACCATTACCATCCAGCCGCCACCACCTGCCATCACCACCATCCTACGCCACTTAATTTTCTGTTTCTTATTAACCCAAATATTCGTCTTTATCTACCTAATATCCACTCCTTCCTACCCACAAACCACCTCCACACCACCACGAAATCGACGCTAGAACCATTACACAAAACCGTCGGCCGCCACAAATTAACTGGCGCCACCACACATCGACCACGTCGTGAGTTATTTCATTATTCATTAACCGACTAAAGTCAAAATTAAAAAAAAAGGGTGGTCAAAATTACGTTAGGTCAAAATATGAAAATCAATGACTAACCGCATCAGCAGTGGAATTATCAGCATCCATATCACCCCGGACCTTCACATAAAGCTCGGGGCTCCAGTACACCGATCCAACCGCCATGGACCGTTAAATTGCACCAGAAACTACGTCGAATTGCATGGTCCCGGAGTAAAACACCATACCGGAAAAGTAGAGAAGCGGTACAAATAACAAGACGCCCAGACGGTGAACGAGAAGGGAGAGTAAGATCCAGGCGAACCGGTGAAGGAATGATTGGTGGGTGAAGCGGGCGGAGGTTTTGGAGAGTGAGTGGTAGATGCGGGGAGATGCAGGAGTGAAGGGTTGTGGTTGTTGAGGCGGGTTTTGATGGGGTGCATTTGCTTGGTGGATTGATTACATGATAAGATTGGGGGATTTGAGCTTTGTGGATTGAGATTAAAGAAGGTAATGTGGGTTTGTTTTGGGTGGGATTGGGGGAGGTGAAGGGAGGATTACAGAGGATACTTATATGAACAAATGGATTTTAAAAATCAATTTAAATTCATATTTATAGAATTAACATAATACCTTTATCTTTAATAAACATTTTAGACATAGTTAGGGGCGGGGAGTGAAATGAAGATAGGTTAAATAGATCAAGGAGTTAAATAACTATTTTTAAAGGATTGGGGCAATACCGTTGAAACGACCATACCATGGGGAGCAAAACGAAAGTTTACTCAAGAAAATAAAAGCGGTTTTGGTTAAAAATGGTTTGATACCTTTTTTGACACCATTGCGCACAACACATGATATGAATCAACGCATGTAGATTTTATTTGAATCAACACCGCGTTTTGAAGATATGGCCATAAATGTTCAAAACTTTTGGGAAACGATTCTAGAATGTCAAATATTTTTTTTGGAATATGATTATAAGTAGTAATAGGATGAAGAGACCTATAAATATAACTGTATGCAAGCCAGAAAACAAATTTACAACAAAGCAAAATAAACCTTGCAAAATATTGGATTGTAGTTCATAAAGGCAACATACATTTTAGCTTCCAGTTGATAGGAAATACCGTGCAAAAGAAACACCATTGATGATTCGATTTTGTTTCTCATTTCTTAATATTTTTCACCATCTTCTTGGCAATTGTGATGCTTCGTTTATTACCAGTGGATATCACCTCAGCTGAAACATTGAGAATCCCATTAGCATCTATGTTAAAGCAAACCTTGAACTTTTGTTCCCTAGCAGGGGCTGGTGGAACTCCGTCAAGAGTAAACGTGTCAAGAAAGACGTTTTCCTTCGTATATTTGCCCTCGCCCTGATATACATCAAATTTGCAAGACACTTGGTTGTCCTTAGATGTATGATAAACCTCCTCCTTGACGGTGGGTATGGGTGTGTTCCTGGGAATCCTTGTCGACCCACCGACAACCAAGTCATCAACATCGCTCTTTTGCATATTTCCATCTCTTAAACAATTCTCCACGTGCTTAATGCACATGTTAAAGAAACCAACATTAATCTCCTCGAATTTTGCCCTGCTGAATTTAGTTGAGAAATCAATTCCCTCGTACAAGCAATCGATTTCAATTGGTGTTTGAATTATTGATGACAAATCTCTCTTTGCTTTCTCACAAGCGATTTTCAACCTCATCTTTGCTCTTGCATTCTCACTCACGTCCTTTTTTTCTTTCTTTTTAAAGACTTCGACACAATGATTCACCATCAACTGCTCAAAGTTTTCACCACCCAAGTGAGTATCACCACCCACTGCTTTAACAGTAATGGTACCAGACTTGCTGATCTTAAGAAGAGACACATCAAAGGTTCCTCCACCCATATCAAATATCAATACGTTTTTCTCTTCAGGGCAGTTTACATCAGCACTCTTGTCTAGACCATATGCGATAGCTGCTGATGTTGGCTCATTAATCAACCGCATAACATTAAGTCCCGCCAACACACCAGCATCCATGGTCGCCTGGCGTTGCTTGTCATTAAAATATGCAGGAACCGTTATCACCGCATCGGTAACTGTTGTTCCAAGAAATTCTTCAGCAGCCTCTTTCAAGTTTCTTAGAATCATTGAGGATATTTCTTCTGGTGAAAACTTCTATTCTAACGACTCGTGTTCAAATACAATGGTTGTTTTCTCTCCAGACCCTTCAATTACCTTAAAAGGTTTACTTTCTATGTCTTTCTGCACTACACGATCACTGAATCTAGCTCCCATCAAACGTTTAACATCTGCAAATTATTTTAAAAAAAAATACAAAGCTTCAAAATGTCATAAAAATATAAAGATAGACGCTATGTGAGGGAGTGACTAGGGTTTTATATAATGCACCTAGAAAACGAAATTTCATCAAATATAAGATTTCATAGTAAAAACACAAAGCTTCAAAATGTCATCAAATATAAGATTTATATAAGATGAATGACAAGGGTTTTATATATTGCACCTAGAATATGAAAGTTCATCAAATATAAGAGTTATCACTACAAGAAATAACCACTTTTAGCGGCGACACCATTAGCGGCGACAAGCCAAATGTCGCCGCTATTGGTCGATCCGCATCCCTGAGTCTGAAACATAACCCCAGCCGTTGATCCTTATCCTGATCTAAGATTTCATAGTAAAAACACAAAGCTTCAAAATGTCATGATGACAAGGGTTTTCATTAAAGGAGTCTAAAATAAATATTGTTTGGCAAAAAAAAAGCCAAGTTTCAAAGGCCCTAAATATAGCCGCAATCATCGTTCCCACCGAAAAAAGTAAGGGTAATCACTCATGGCGTCAAGAAGGTACATAGGTCATATATCAAGAATAAGAAAATTCACAAAAATAAAAGATGGAATACTAAACGAATGAAATGGCTAGAATATGAAAGTTGTTGATCAAAGTAACTTACCATAAACAGTGTTCTTAGGGTTCCTGGTTATTTGATTTTTTGCAGCCTCACCTACTAGCATTTGCATTCCATCCCAAGCAACGCATGAAGGAGTGATTTTGTTACCTTGTTGATTAGGAATGATCTCGACACGGTTGTGCTTATCAAACCAGGCTGCCACACAAGAATATGTTGTTCCAAGATCAATACCGATAGCAGTTCTTTCGACTCTCCCAGCCATCTTCAATCATACACACAAGAATATGTTATTTGAGAACCAATGTAAGTTGAGAACTACTAGGACCACGTTAACCCCTTCTACTCTTTATAATATTAATTGAATAGAACGCATATGGATTTCATTATTTATTTAAAAAAAAAACAGTATTGATAAAAATTAATTTTGTCTAAATGCACACATGCATATACGATACATTGCTGTTAAAAAGAGATGTAGGCTGATCGATGTGAAGTGTTACCTTATTTGCAGAGCGAGGAGCAACTGAACCGGATATGTGCAGGGTTTACAACAGTGAAAGCCAGCTAGGCAAATTGATTTTAATACAAAAGGATGATGGGAGAGGGATTTCAAATCCCTGTGATCCCGGTGGTTTGTTGGTGTAGCCAAAGGAAAGTATATCAGAAATTCTTGTGAAAATCAACTGGGAAGATTTGATCGGTTGATTTAATCCAAAAAAGTATGTCATACACATTGATTTAATTGCTCCTTTAAATCCATTTAAAATCTTTTCAAATTCTTTAAAATATCTTTTTTTTCTTTTTTTAAATCTTTGAGATTTAGTAGTTCATTCATGTGTTTAGGGAACTACTTTTTGTATCCTTGCCATTTATCTTTCTCTTTTCACCAAAATAAGTATATTACACCAAAATATGTGCAATTTGAATCCTTGCCATTCATCTTTCTTTTCACTCATTTATCTACTTGCCTCGTAAACATCTGTTTTGTATATAACCATACATTTGGGTCTTATGTCTGCACCACGCAGACCACGCGCAGACGTTTGAGTCTGCAGCGTGTTTGTTTTTTCGAAGAGCTTTCACTAAAAAACCTCTTCTATAGAGATCTTCCCCGCGCAGATGTGGTCTTGCCTCTTCAAAACTCTTCAAGCTCCACTTCTCCACTTCTCAACCTGCACATCTTCAAACCTCATAACCCTACCCCATCTCCACTTCTCCAGCCGAGACCTCACCTCCTTCGCTCCCCCCTCTCCACCTCCGCCACACCTCTGCCTCCGTTACACCCTCTCCAAACCCTAGCATACTTCTCCTAGCCACACCTCACCTCCTCCGCCACCACCACATCTCCGCCACCACCTCCACTTACTCCGCCTCCGACACCACCTCCGCATCCGATCTGCTGCGTCATCGACCTGCTGCCTCCGACCTCCGCCTCCGACCTGCTGCCTCCGACCTCCGCCTCCGACCT
This sequence comes from Helianthus tuberosus, assembly GCA_030545235.1. NCBI lineage: Eukaryota > Viridiplantae > Streptophyta > Magnoliopsida > Asterales > Asteraceae > Helianthus > Helianthus tuberosus. The sequence goes on from CM060432.1 coordinate 28,499,032, forward strand.
CCGACCTGCTGCCTCCCCCTCTGACCTGCTGCCTCCACCTCCGACCTGGTATATTCATTTTTGTTAATGGTTTGTTTTTTTTATGTTAAATGCTTGAAAAAAAAAAGATGCTATTTGCTCAGATATCTTGGGCTTTTTTCAAGATTTGTGATCTGTAAGTTCAAATTCAAGATACCCATTTGTTTGTTGTGCAAAAATTACGATTGTTCTTTTTATTGTTTAGATTTTGTTTAAGCATTGTTCTTTTTTGTTGGTTCAATTCTCAGTTATTGTTTAATGTTAGTTCAGAATTGTTATTTTGGTTAATGTTAGTGCATAAGTTAATTGTTGGTGTTTATATTCTGATTTCGTTTATGATTATGTTAATTTTTTGTGTTTGTTATGGAATATAGATGTTCATCTTGATGAATTGTTTGAATAAAGATTTTGTTTGTTTGATTACAATTGTTGTTCATGTTGATAGATTGTTTGATCAGAGTTGTTGTGTTTGTTATGGATTAATCAGTTTATTTATATTTTTGTTTATTTCAGTTTGCAGAAGTAAAAACAAACAGTCTTCTTCTTGCAGACTGCAGATGTTTGCAGATGTGGTCCGCAGACTGCAGACGTTTTACCTCAGAAAAAACAAACAGCACCTTAGCTATTAATGAATTAACTTAACTTTTTATGCCGCCGCAAAGCCCAACGGGTAAATTATAGTTAACTCTAATCTTAATCTTTATTAGAATATTCCCAATGGTAAAATTGTTTTCCTTTGTTAGTATTATCTGAACCCACCTCGCCCCACCCCCTAACTAGTCAAACAAAAGATGCAAATTTCCATAACCACTCAAAATTAAAAAAAAACTAAACAATCAAAGTATTTGCTTTCAAAAAATGTAAAATATAGAAGAAAGTTTTCAAGTTAATTAAATATCTGTGAGTGAAAGATTTACTGATGTGGTTTTTCGACAGGAGTGTGGCATTACATCTCGATGTGGTGTCGTATTCCGAATATTTTTGCTTTCTTAGTGAAAGATTTGCTAGAGCTTCATAAAAGAACTGGAGGATCAAAAGTTAAGAAGACTGTGCTTCAGGGGATTGTCATTATTACGTGGTGGAAGATTTGAAAGATGAGGAACAAGGTTATTTTTAAAAGTAAGAGATGTAATGTTATAGAGGTAGTGTCCGATGCCAAAGTGTTGGGTTTTTTAAGGTACAGACATCGTTTTAAAAAAGGTTCGGCGGGTTGGGATGAGTGGTGTAAATTCTTCATCGCTAAAGGTTTCAAACTTTGTATTTAGTAGAATTGGTTTTTCTATTCAAAAGGGGGTGGCGGCGCAACTTGTTGCCCGACTACCTGCCATTGCTTTGTAATTTTGATATTTTTCTATCATTGTTTGGATTTAGTCCTTGGTTATGGTTGCTTCATGTTTTAGACTGCTTGTTTCAAGGTCTTTTTTAGCAATTCTTATTTTAAAATCTCTTTTCAATTTTTCAGGAATTGTTTCACTGATTTGAACCTTTTCTCTCAGGTTTTCATTGACCTATTTGATATTAGCAAATGCTATGATACATTTATCATAACATAACTCTTTGAGAGTTTGAGGTGATTTCTTAGAGTGGCCATTTCAACTTAATCCACACTGATGCAATCATTGGAACTTTTTAGATAGTTTTCATCCATCCTTCCTGCATGCTCCTGGTCATCAACAGATGTTTGACATGGGCTTTCGGTAGTTTCACCAACAATTCCTTCACTACTAGTTGTTTGAACTTGATCTTCTTCACCTAAGATATGTTCAAGTGCCATGAAACAGAAATTTGCATGTTCATCACAATCATTTGCCAATAAAGCAAAATTATCATCAGTTAAGTTTTCAGGTAAGCTACTCCAATCAACATCGCCTTGAGTAAAAAAAGTTTTGTTGATTAGGCCCTGTAGGTGCAGGAGCAGGAATAGCTTGCGGTTCTTGAAGATATGCCACAAGCATTTGAACATACTGGACCTGAGGAACTTGTGGTGCTTGAACATAATGCACTTGCACAGGATTCATGTTTTGTGCAAAGTGGGCTGAATTTTGCATCTTTGGTCCTAGGGTATTTTGGGGATAAAAGTGTTGTTGTGTATTAGATTGGGGTCTTTGATTAGGATATGTGATCATTGGTGCGAAGTTGTTTGATTGACTCTTGCACTCTTATGCAAAGTGACCTAATCTATTACACTTGAAACATTTGATTTTAGATTTATCTAACCACACTTTTGACCTCCCACTTAATCCTAGATAAGTCCTATTAGTCCTTTTGTAGAAATAATTTGCTCTTAGACTTAGTAGTGCCACTTGATGTAATATATCTATTTCCTCTAGGTCAATTGGGTCTATGTGTCACACCCTGACTTTTGCGGAAGCGTGATTATGTGTGACTTGCTTATAATATCATTGCATTCAACCATAACAAACAACTATATGATAAAACTAAAGATAATCATCCATTGAATAAGTTTAAAAACATAACAACATTGTTTTAGACATAGACTTCAAATTCAAATTACAACCCATACGAATTTTTTAGAGTTCCATAAGAACTCAACAAAAGACTTTAAATAAAACCAGGCTTTGGAAGATGTGTCTTGTCCAGGATAAAGACACACTGACCAAACCCTAAGACCATGGATGACATCTTTTATCCATAAAAACGTAGCAGCCAATTACATGTAAGTACTGTAGACCCCTTCATTAATGTATGTATAGTTAATGTATGTATAGTTAATTAATTAATTAATTAATAATTAATTAATTAATTAATAATTAATTAAATCTCCTCTAACTATGATTACAATTATTTATAGGCAGCTAACTAACAATAACGGTTATCAACTAACCTCTAACAACTGTTAACTAATCTCTAACAACTGTTTACACTAAGACCCTTTATCTTTCACAATATTACATTTCAGTCCCTGACTCATTATTATCCTAACAACTTATAAGCCATTATTAATTAATTAATTAGTTAATTATTAATTAATTAATTAATTAATTAATTAATTAACTATACATACATTAATTAACTATACATACATTAATGAAGGGGGTCTACAGTACTTACATGTAATTGGCTGCTACATTTTTATGGAGGTGTTATATAGAATTTCTTTTATCACGTGTATGCTAAGTTGAATGGGTGAAGTGGTTTAATACTTGTTTCAGTTTTTTGAAGGCCTGGTTACGAGTTTTCATATGGACGATTCTATTTTTTTTTCTTATGGCTTCCTTAGCACTTAATTTTGTGGTTCAGTCACTCCTTTTACCGCGGACATTGAAGAGCCTAGTGTTGTTCTCATTAATATTAACTAACGCCTGATTATCCGGTTAAACCATACTTGTTTGAAATTGTAAATACTATTGATACTAAATGAATGTAATGACTGCTTCTCAAAAAAAATATGTGAAGGGATTGACTATGGTTTTATATATTGCTCTCAAACATAAGATTGGATACTAAATGAATGAAATGGCTAGTATACGGAAGTTCATCCAGTTTAAGATTGGACAATGAAGGACTAAAGTTGCGGCATGTTTATGTGAAGAAATTAGACCGAAACGCTAAATATGGAAATTAATACTAAGCCGATCTAGGACCCGCACGTTATGTCGAACTTGTCAAACGGGGAAATAATAGACGATGTAAAAACGTTGAACCATACACGCACGTTGCGTCGTGTTAACTCGCAAATTTAGAACGAAACGTAAAAACGTCGTTACATCACGCACGCACGTTGCGATGTGTTAACCCACAAAATTTAGAACGAAGTATAAAGCGAAAAATTTGAGAAAAATGAAAACTATAAAGGACTAAAGTTGAAGGTAAAAAAAAGTTGTGAGGGTAGATAGTAAAAGATAAAAAGTTTTGGGTTAAAAGTAAAAAAAACAAATAGTGTTGGGTTAAAAGTAATTTACCAAATACTTTTGGTTGAAAAGTTAAAAAATCAATTTCTTTTTGAAAATCTCCCAAAGCATTGGGCGCAGCTTGTTGCTCGCCTACCTGCGATTTTGATGTAAAGTCTTTGTTAGAAATGGTTATTTATAGTAAAAAAAATCTTCTTAGTTAAAAAAAAAAAAAAATTTAATGAGCTAGTTACACATAGAAAATAAATTAGAGTAAACTTCCGTTTTGCTCCCTGTGGTTTAGTTGTTTTAACAGTTTTGCCCAAATCCTTTAAAAATAGCCATTTTACTCCCTGTTGTTTTGGTTTTGTTGCCAGTTTGCTCCACAGCCTTAACTCTATCCATATTGTATGTTAACTGAAATTGTATTTTGGTAATTTCAAATATAAAATAAGGGTACTTTGGTAATTTACATTTTACATAACCATTTAACTATTTATTATAATATAAAAAAAATTGATTATTTATATATTAACACATCACACCGTCACCACTCCCACATACATTCGGCTGCTGCTAATCGACCACCATTACCATCCAGCCGCCACCACCTGCCATCACCACCATCCTACGCCACTTAATTTTCTGTTTCTTATTAACCCAAATATTCGTCTTTATCTACCTAATATCCACTCCTTCCTACCCACAAACCACCTCCACACCACCACGAAATCGACGCTAGAACCATTACACAAAACCGTCGGCCGCCACAAATTAACTGGCGCCACCACACATCGACCACGTCGTGAGTTATTTCATTATTCATTAACCGACTAAAGTCAAAATTAAAAAAAAAGGGTGGTCAAAATTACGTTAGGTCAAAATATGAAAATCAATGACTAACCGCATCAGCAGTGGAATTATCAGCATCCATATCACCCCGGACCTTCACATAAAGCTCGGGGCTCCAGTACACCGATCCAACCGCCATGGACCGTTAAATTGCACCAGAAACTACGTCGAATTGCATGGTCCCGGAGTAAAACACCATACCGGAAAAGTAGAGAAGCGGTACAAATAACAAGACGCCCAGACGGTGAACGAGAAGGGAGAGTAAGATCCAGGCGAACCGGTGAAGGAATGATTGGTGGGTGAAGCGGGCGGAGGTTTTGGAGAGTGAGTGGTAGATGCGGGGAGATGCAGGAGTGAAGGGTTGTGGTTGTTGAGGCGGGTTTTGATGGGGTGCATTTGCTTGGTGGATTGATTACATGATAAGATTGGGGGATTTGAGCTTTGTGGATTGAGATTAAAGAAGGTAATGTGGGTTTGTTTTGGGTGGGATTGGGGGAGGTGAAGGGAGGATTACAGAGGATACTTATATGAACAAATGGATTTTAAAAATCAATTTAAATTCATATTTATAGAATTAACATAATACCTTTATCTTTAATAAACATTTTAGACATAGTTAGGGGCGGGGAGTGAAATGAAGATAGGTTAAATAGATCAAGGAGTTAAATAACTATTTTTAAAGGATTGGGGCAATACCGTTGAAACGACCATACCATGGGGAGCAAAACGAAAGTTTACTCAAGAAAATAAAAGCGGTTTTGGTTAAAAATGGTTTGATACCTTTTTTGACACCATTGCGCACAACACATGATATGAATCAACGCATGTAGATTTTATTTGAATCAACACCGCGTTTTGAAGATATGGCCATAAATGTTCAAAACTTTTGGGAAACGATTCTAGAATGTCAAATATTTTTTTTGGAATATGATTATAAGTAGTAATAGGATGAAGAGACCTATAAATATAACTGTATGCAAGCCAGAAAACAAATTTACAACAAAGCAAAATAAACCTTGCAAAATATTGGATTGTAGTTCATAAAGGCAACATACATTTTAGCTTCCAGTTGATAGGAAATACCGTGCAAAAGAAACACCATTGATGATTCGATTTTGTTTCTCATTTCTTAATATTTTTCACCATCTTCTTGGCAATTGTGATGCTTCGTTTATTACCAGTGGATATCACCTCAGCTGAAACATTGAGAATCCCATTAGCATCTATGTTAAAGCAAACCTTGAACTTTTGTTCCCTAGCAGGGGCTGGTGGAACTCCGTCAAGAGTAAACGTGTCAAGAAAGACGTTTTCCTTCGTATATTTGCCCTCGCCCTGATATACATCAAATTTGCAAGACACTTGGTTGTCCTTAGATGTATGATAAACCTCCTCCTTGACGGTGGGTATGGGTGTGTTCCTGGGAATCCTTGTCGACCCACCGACAACCAAGTCATCAACATCGCTCTTTTGCATATTTCCATCTCTTAAACAATTCTCCACGTGCTTAATGCACATGTTAAAGAAACCAACATTAATCTCCTCGAATTTTGCCCTGCTGAATTTAGTTGAGAAATCAATTCCCTCGTACAAGCAATCGATTTCAATTGGTGTTTGAATTATTGATGACAAATCTCTCTTTGCTTTCTCACAAGCGATTTTCAACCTCATCTTTGCTCTTGCATTCTCACTCACGTCCTTTTTTTCTTTCTTTTTAAAGACTTCGACACAATGATTCACCATCAACTGCTCAAAGTTTTCACCACCCAAGTGAGTATCACCACCCACTGCTTTAACAGTAATGGTACCAGACTTGCTGATCTTAAGAAGAGACACATCAAAGGTTCCTCCACCCATATCAAATATCAATACGTTTTTCTCTTCAGGGCAGTTTACATCAGCACTCTTGTCTAGACCATATGCGATAGCTGCTGATGTTGGCTCATTAATCAACCGCATAACATTAAGTCCCGCCAACACACCAGCATCCATGGTCGCCTGGCGTTGCTTGTCATTAAAATATGCAGGAACCGTTATCACCGCATCGGTAACTGTTGTTCCAAGAAATTCTTCAGCAGCCTCTTTCAAGTTTCTTAGAATCATTGAGGATATTTCTTCTGGTGAAAACTTCTATTCTAACGACTCGTGTTCAAATACAATGGTTGTTTTCTCTCCAGACCCTTCAATTACCTTAAAAGGTTTACTTTCTATGTCTTTCTGCACTACACGATCACTGAATCTAGCTCCCATCAAACGTTTAACATCTGCAAATTATTTAAAAAAAAAATACAAAGCTTCAAAATGTCATAAAAATATAAAGATAGACGCTATGTGAGGGAGTGACTAGGGTTTTATATAATGCACCTAGAAAACGAAATTTCATCAAATATAAGATTTCATAGTAAAAACACAAAGCTTCAAAATGTCATCAAATATAAGATTTATATAAGATGAATGACAAGGGTTTTATATATTGCACCTAGAATATGAAAGTTCATCAAATATAAGAGTTATCACTACAAGAAATAACCACTTTTAGCGGCGACACCATTAGCGGCGACAAGCCAAATGTCGCCGCTATTGGTCGATCCGCATCCCTGAGTCTGAAACATAACCCCAGCCGTTGATCCTTATCCTGATCTAAGATTTCATAGTAAAAACACAAAGCTTCAAAATGTCATGATGACAAGGGTTTTCATTAAAGGAGTCTAAAATAAATATTGTTTGGCAAAAAAAAAGCCAAGTTTCAAAGGCCCTAAATATAGCCGCAATCATCGTTCCCACCGAAAAAAGTAAGGGTAATCACTCATGGCGTCAAGAAGGTACATAGGTCATATATCAAGAATAAGAAAATTCACAAAAATAAAAGATGGAATACTAAACGAATGAAATGGCTAGAATATGAAAGTTGTTGATCAAAGTAACTTACCATAAACAGTGTTCTTAGGGTTCCTGGTTATTTGATTTTTTGCAGCCTCCCCTACTAGCATTTGCATTCCATCCCAAGCAACGCATGAAGGAGTGATTTTGTTACCCTGTTGATTAGGAATGATCTCAACACGGTTGTGCTTATAAAACCAGGCGGCCACACAAGAGTATGTTGTTCCAAGATCAATACCGATAGCAGTTCTTTCGACTCTCCCAGCCATCTTCAATCATAAACACAAGAATATGTTATTTGAGAACCAATGTAAGTTGAGAACTACTAGGACCACGTTAACCCCTTCTACTCTTTATTATATTAATTGAATAGAACGCATATGGATTTCATTATTTATTTAAGAAAAAAAAAAAAAAGTATTGATAAATATTAATTTTGTCTAAATGCACACATGCATATATGATACATGCAGTTGCTGTTAAAAAGAGATGTAGGCTGATCGATGTGAAGTGTTACCTTATTTGCAGAGCGAGGAGCAACTGAACCGGATATGTGCAGGGTTTACAACAGTGAAAGCCAGCTAGGCAAATTGATTTTGGGTGCTACTATACACAACCCCCCCTATTACTTTCTACACCCCCTCCTCTCACATACTTATAGGTGGGGCCTGCGTGGGACCGACAGTTTTCTCTCACAAGGGGGTGTAGAAAGTAATAGGGGGGAGGGGGGGGGGGGTTGCGTATAAAATAAGCCTTGATTTTAATACATAGGATGATGGAAGAGGGATTTCAAATCCCTGTGATCCCGGTGGTTTGTTGGTGTAGCCAAAGGAAAGTATATCAGAAATTCTTGTCAAAAAAGTATGTCATACACATTGATTTAATTGCTCCTTTAAATCCAGTTAAAATCTTTTCAATTTTTTTTTTTAAATCTTCAGGATTTAAAATAACTATAATACACCAAAATATGTGCAATTAGTATCCTTGCCATTTACCTCTCTTTCACTATATATCTACTTGCCTTTTTTCACTCGTAAACATCTATTTTGTTACATAACCATACAAAATCAATTAACTTAACTCTAATCTTAATCTTTATTAGAATATTGTTAATAATCACAACCCTCCCAATGGTAAAATTGTTTTGTTTTTTTAGTATTATCTGAAACCACCTCGCCCCCACCCCCTAACTAGTCAAACAAAACATGCAAATTTCCATAACCAGTCAAAATTAAAAAAACTAAACAATCAAAATATTTGCTTACGAAAATAAATATAGAAGAAAGTTTTTAAGTTAATGAAAAATCTATCAGGTGAAAACGTTAATACTCGAGTATCAGTTGATTAATCATATCTAGTTATCAACAGTTAAGTTATTTAGTTGACTGTCCATTCTAAAAATTTAACATGACCCCAATTACCATATTAACTAGTTACACAACATGAAAAGAAAAAAAAAGCTGATTTTAGTTGGAAAAAGTTAATGGTTACTTAACCACACATTAGATTTCGGTCCAGTGATGCCGATGGAACAAGACATTCTCGCGAACATGGCTCTTTGGTGTTATGATTCAGATACGCACGAGGCAGTCATCGTCTTCAGAAACGACAAGGAAAACTTTCGTATTCTCGATCCGATGTGGATTGTCAACATGTTGGCTGCCGATATCGACAGGTTGTTTCGTCATGACATTACAAGGTGGTTACGCGAGTCAAGGATAAACGAGGCAATTACTCATCAGACACCGGTATATAAGACACTAGTGAAAGAATTCTGGGATTCAGTGAATGTGATAGAGGTTGACGGAAAGGAGATCATTCGCGGGCAAGTAAAGCAAAGGGATGTGGATGTGTCTGCTGATATTCTCAACACAGTTTTGCAACTCAATGACAATCCAGAAGCTCTATATTCTATCCCAATTATGTGTCAGCATGGTTGTTTGCTACGAATGAAGTGTACAGATGACATTTTTGGAGGGCAAATCAACAAAATAACATTGCCGATGCGTTACAAGTTCTTACTGCACATCCTCATTCAATGTTTGAGCAATCGACGAAGCAATTACGATATGGCGAGCAACGATTTGATTGGCTTGATGGTCGCTTTGATATTGAACAAACCGTTCAATATTTCAAAGTATCTGTTCTCGAACATTAAGGAGAATCTGAGGAGAACTGGTGCTAGTGGTCACAAATTTTGGATGTATCTAAGATTTCTACAAATGATTATGATCGTGCAACATCCTGATCTACCAAAGGAGGCAAATGATGTTCTGAAGATTGATGTGATGATAGAGCACTCATTGAAGATTTTCAAAGGTGTAGCTGCTAAACGTTACCCTAAAGAAAATCCTAGGAAGATGTTTGGGGCACTAGGAGATAAGAATTATGTGGCACCAGCAAACGACAAATGGCGTCATGATGAAAGCCAAACTGACAATGAGGAACCGAGGTTAAAGAAGATGATGGAAGATAAGTTTGGACGAAAGAAGTTGGATATTTTCGGTGATACGATTTCCGGAGATGATGGTGATGGAGGTGATGACGAAGGTGGTGAAGGTGGTGATGGTGGAAATGTAGGTGCAAGTGCAGCGAGTGCTCGTGGTGGTGATAATACTGATTCTGATTTAGACGACAATCCGCCTGAACCAGGTTATGAACATTATATAGACGAGCATGGGATTCGACAAGTGCGTAGGATCCGTACCGATCAAGATCAGGATGAAGACTACGTGCCTTCTGACACAGAGGCAACGCTTTGGAAAAGAAACAGACTGCTATTCGAAGAAAGAAGAAGATGGAGAAGACTGCTAGTACATCTTCATCAGCGCCTGCCTCTATACAACAGGAAACTGTTGCTGAACCTGTTCACGAAGCAGAAGTCAATCCTCAGTTTGCCTTTACTGCGGAGGAAACTACAGAAATGATGAACTCACCTTCTGCAACATCTCAACCACCTCCAACAGCTACAACTGCTCCCGAGACTCCTGTTGTGACTCCACCAACTGAACAGCAACCTGGAACTTCTTCTAGTCAGCATCAAAGATCTGCAGTTCATCAGCGAAGCGCAGAACGATGTGGCAGAATGTTCTCGAAAATGGGATCGGATGAAAAGGTAAACTTTCTATTCTCTCAATTACAAGCTGCTGCAGAACAGATCAATCAGCATTCGTGTAACACTCGATTTATTTTGTAATAAAAGATACTAAAATTTAGATAATTTGTACCTTGGTTTAACATAAGTACAAAATAAAAGTTTTAAAGTAACACCTACTAGTCAACTACCGACTAGTTTAAACATTCATAACTTGATTAACAAATCCTTTACATCAAAAACATTATCCAGGCGAAGTCATCCCAAAAATATTGTTTAAACATAAACTAAGTTAACGCGGAAGTTTAAACATAAACTGTGTTCGGTTCTTCAAAAACTTGCTCGATCGCCATTCGGATAGTTCCCTTTATTACCTATGGTCAAAACCACTTAAAATGTTAGTTCTGACATTTATATGAAGTATATAAACAAGTCCCAAGCGTTGAGGCATGCAAAAATAAAAAAAATAAAATTTTAACCTGTCGAGTGGCGCGGGGGAGCTGGTTTTCCAGCAGGTCCAGTTTTGTGACCTGCACTTGCTGCCAGTTCCGGAAATTCAGATTTTCAGCTTAAAATGACCATAACTTTTCGCTCGGTTGTCCGTTTTAGATGATTCTTTTTCCTATACGTCTGTAAATTCATTACCGATGTGCCTATTACAATTATCATACCAAAAATTTGGTTTACGGGCCGAACGACTATAAATCACTTAAGCATTGTTCGACCCATTCAAGTTACACTCATTTTACTACCTTTTTAATAGTAAACATAAGGCGCTTTTTACCCAACTTCCGGGGATTATTATCACCGGCATTTTATTACCAATCTTATGGTTTCATGCCCGTATGATTGTAACCGCCTTTGCTAACTATTATTAACTCTAACGCTACTATTACACCAATATTTTACCCATTTGGCTCATCTTCGGAAATCCTCCATTATGATGACTACCAAACGAATCCTAACCGATTCTTAACCTATTATTTAAATTAACGAACATTGTCGTTAAATCAACACAACCTTTATTCTACAACACAACTAAACATGCTCTAGTTATCAAAATTACTTAATGTAACGAGTCAAGTTACATACCTTCAGTGCACGCCCTTCAAACGCAAATCGCCACCGGCTTGTCCACTTGATGCTCCGGTATCTTTTCCTATAGAGTTCAATCATGACGCGTTTAGAACTCTTTTCAATCACATATCGCATAAACACTTAAGGAATTTCTACAAACACTTAAAGGGCAGGATTTTATATGTTTTATATTCAAGTTCATGGCTTTTCGCTTAGCCAAAATTAACATCAATCAATCTATCACATATAGAATCAAACATCAAATTTTTCAGAAATCAGTTTCTATGAATCAAATTACACTAGAATAATCTTCTAAACCCTAGTGTTCATCAACTTCTCACAAAACCCATGAATCACCTTCAATGTGTTCATGAAATTTTCAGAAATTATTCATGATTTCACATATCGTTGTCTAGGGTTTACTCCTAAACACTATATCATTCCCATTATATCCATAAAACAAACATGCATTATCAGATTTCGAATTCTCTAAATTCATGAGAATTTCAAGTAGAGAATTCTTGTTAAATTTTACATACCTTAGGATCTCCTTGCAATGGGGATCACTAATCTATGTTCGATTTTTCGTTTTGGACTTGATTTGAACCTTCAATCTTTGAGATTTGTGGAGTTTTGGGTTTGAAGAACCCTGGTCGCCCCTCCCCTTGCCTGGTTCGATCTCCACACACGCCCACAATGTGTTTTTGGGTTTTAATTTTTGTTTTAATAATATTAGTTTCAATTTAAACACTTTTAGCCCCTCAATTATCATTTGGTTCTAATTTTTAGTGTTTTAACCCATTGTAAGTCACTACAAGGCTTTTACCTAACTAGGTTATTTTAATCCTAGTTAGTTCACTAGTTTATTTAACAACATTATATCTAAAATAAATGATTTGCAAATTTTCGGGGTGTTACAATTCGGAGTTCATGTCTGCAAACAGAAATACAGTGCTCAAACAACAGAAGGAGATAAACACGTTAAAGGAAACTGTGAGCAAGCAACAAGCTGAAATTGCATAACTCCGAGCTGAGAATGAAAGTTTGAAAGATGCCGATGATGAACGTGCAAGGCAGTTATTACAAATGCGAGCTGCTGACAACGCTCGTGGTATTGAGCCAGACCGAGTGAAAGAGCAAAGCATTGCCGTGAAACAATCTGTTGATCATCTGGCTGAAAGGCATGACTTTATGAAGAATTGGTATGATAGCAGGAATACCACTCTGGTGGATAGTTTCAAGTCTATCAAGGATGCCTTCGAGATAAGCAGAAAAAGGGTGAACATCATGTGGTCTGATCGATGCAAAGCACAAGAAGTTCAGCGAACGCGTGACCACGATAGCGAAGACCAAGGCAACCCTGATGCATCAGCCTCTTCTGAGCTACAAGGGGCATCTGCTTCAACTCATATCATTGTTTATCAACCTTAGCAGACTGAAACAACTCAAGGCATGTCAGGTGGTTCAAAGGATGATGTTGAACAGCTGGAAAGTGGTATTGCTTTGCAAGAGTGTCCTCCCGAAAGTTCAACGGCTGATGCGAATATAGCGTCAAGCTCAGTTGATGTTGACTTGCAAACATGCCCTACTGTTAATCGAGAAGACTTAGAAGATGGGGAGTTTATCTCTGACATGACAGATGAACATATTTTAAGGTTAACAAATATGAAGGTAGTCGATTATACTACAATTGACGAGACTCCAAGTGAACCCGATGCAACAAACTTGGATGGTCTTGATGAAATAGTGTTCGAAGGCGATGTCGAGAAGTCGAAGTACGTTAGAGAAGACGGTACTGAGTTCAATCCATTCGATGAAGACTGGTTGAAAGATAACATGGATGAAATCGACGAAAGATTGAAGAATCGTGATTCGTCTGATGTTCCAGCTGATTTGTTTGAAGAATGGAGAAAGAACTTCCTTTCAAAGACTGCGAAACCAGCCCCTCCCGTCGCATAAGTTGATTACATGAAGTATGAAAAGAATTGTCCTCAGGGAAAAATACTCAGCTGGATGTTCGTCAAAGAAATTCATTGTGTTGCTGTGAAGCGAGAACATGGAATTCAGTATTTCAAATCGCTTCTGAGTATTCTTACTTTACCGTTCTACGATGTGGTAGCGTTAGCAAGACTGTAGCTGATTAATCGATCAAACTTTGAAGGTGCGAAGCTGTTTGCTCGGAAATTGAGGATTGAACGACGAAAGGGTTGGAAGGATGAATTATACAAGCCACAGTTCCCGATGTATGAGCAGATCAAGTTCACGTTGGATCCAACAACCAACACGGCTCGATACAGGCTCGTGTACAAGCCGGTGAAGGTTCTGGATAAGATTCCACTGATGCCGATGGAACAAGACATTCTCGCGAACATGGCTCTTTGGTGTTATGATTCAGATACGCATGGGGCAGTCTTCGTATTCAGAAACGACAAGGAAAACTTTCGTATTCTCGATCCGATGTGGATTGTCAACATGTCGGCTGCCGATATCGATAGGTTGTTTCATCATGACATTTTCTACGAAGATAAGGAGGCAAGTCAGGCTCTACGCTTTCAACGCGTCGCCTGTTATTGTTACTATCGGGGAATACATGGTGGAAGCTCGTGGTCGGAAGCAGCTCATTAAGACAGAAGACCGAAGACCAAGCAACAGCCAAGGGGGATAATGCATGCTATTGTTACTATCGGGGAATACATGCACTTTTTGTGTCTGTCGCTTGTTCTTATTTTGTTTGCGTTGTAATGTAATGAAACGGTCTTTTCGTATTATCGAGTCTGTATGTTTTGGTCGAGTCGACCAAGTCAAGATATCCTCCTATCTTGACTTGGTACGACAGTTGTATAGTTTTGATGTGTTATGGTTGTAATGCAGTTGCTTACATGCAAGTCTGCAAGTGTTGTTTGTTATCTTAACTGTTCTGCAGTTTGTGTCTGTTTTGTGTGCTATTTGCAACCTCCCACGAAGAACCCATTCTTCGTGGGATAGGGTCTACACGAAGAACATTCTTCGTGCTTAGTTTAGTTCCTCGTGGATCTGATCAACGAAGAACATAGTTCTTTGTGGGCTCATGGTTCTTCTTAGGCCCAGTAACATTCTTCGTGATGTTACTGGGCTGGGGATCTATAAATAGCAGTCATGTTATGCAAAACAGGCAAGAGAGCTTGGTGAGTCTATAAACACTTTGTGTATGTGTTTGTATGTGTTCTCTTCCATTTAATCAAGATTAGTGAATCTTTGGTTACGTGTGTGCTTTATACTTTGCTTTGGCTGCATATTTACAAGGATTCCGCACTTGTATTAGTATTCTAACAACAAGAAAATAGGTTTCTTGATCCTCCGAGTGGACCTACAATGGTGGTCACGAGGGTCATGATCACACCCTATTGTTTTCTTTTTTTAGTATTATCTCAACCCACCTCGCACCCACCCCCTAACTAGTCAAACAAAACATGCAAATTTCCATAACCAGTCAAAAAAAAAAAAAAAACTAAAGAGTAAACTGTCATTTTGGTCCCTAAGGTTTGGTCACTTTTACCATTTTAGTCCAAAACTCAAACCTTTTAAATCTGGGTCCTTGAGGTTTCACTTTTATTGCCATTTTGGTTCAAAAATCAAATCACATGTTATTTGGTTATTAAAATCTGGTTATTATGTCTTTTTCTTCAAGGGCAAAATAGTCCGTCTCTATTTATTATAACATATTAATAATTAAATTAATTATATTAAATCTCTAACAGTTGAAGTTATCAACAGTTAAGTTGTTTAGTTGACTGTCCGATCTAAAAATTTAATATGACCCCAATTACCATATTAACTAGTTAGAACTTAGAAAAAAAAAAAAAGCTGATTTTAGTTAGAACTTAGAAAAAGTTCAGTGGTTACTTAAAATACGTACATAACCCCTACAACACATGATAATCGATGCATGTAGATTAGATCTGAATAAGAGAGTCAAATATTTATATACATAGAAATATGATTATATATAATATATGGTTGTCAAAAATATTAGATTTCGGTTCAGTGTAATAGGACTGAAGAGTATGCAAGTCAATGTGACCGTGTCAAAAGGATTTGCTTGAATATGGTTGTAACAAAGCAAAACAACACCTTGCAAAAGATTCATAAAGGCAACATCTGACAGGAAACACCTTACAAAAGAAACACTACTTAATCGTCTCATTGCTTAGCCTTTTTCACCATCTTCTTGATGTCATCCTTGGGCAAATCTCCACTCTTAGCAATTGTGATACTTCTTTTATTACCAGTGGATATCGTCTCAGCTGAAACATTAAGAATACCATTTGCATCCATGTTAAAACAAACCTTAAACCCTTGTACACCTTTAGGGGCTGCTGGAATGCCATGAAGGATTAATCTGTCAAGAAAGATGTTTTCTTTGGTATACTTGCCCTCGCCCTGATATACATCAAATGCACAAGATACTTGGTCGTCGGAGGATGTACTATAGAACCCCTCCTTGATGGTGGGTATGGGTGTGTTCTTGGGGATCAGAACACTCATGTCAATCTCACGAGTAATCTTGATGCCAAGAGAAAGAGGGGTCACATCTAATAGCACAAAATCCTTCACCTTTTGGTTCCCATAACCACTTAAGTTTGCAGCCAACACCGCAGCATATGCCACAGCTTCATCTGCGTTAATGCTCTTGCAAAGTGGTTTCCCATCAAAAAACTCCATCAGCATTTTTTGCACCTTTGGAATCCTTGTCGACCCACCGACAATAACCACGTCATCAACATCGCTCTTTTGCATATTTCCATCTCTCAGACAGTTCACCACATGCTTAATGCACATGTTAAAGAAACCAGCATTAATCTCCTCGAATTTTGCCCTGCTGAATTTAGTTGAGAAGTCAATTCCCTCGTACAAGCAATCTATTTCAATTGGTGTTTGTATTGTTGATGACAAATCTCTCTTCGCTTTCTCACAGGCAACTTTTAACCTCATCTTTGCTCTTGCATTCTCACTCACATCTTTTTTTTCTTTCTTCATAAAGATTTCAACACAATGATTCACCATCAACTTGTCAAAATTTTCCCCACCCAAGTGAGTATCACCACCCACTGCTTTAACAGTAATTGTACCAGCCTTGTTGATCTTGAGAAGAGACACATCAAAGGTTCCTCCACCCAAATCAAATATAAACACATTTTTCTCTCCAGGAGTGTCTGCCTCAACATTCTTGTCTAGACCGTATGCGATTGCTGCTGATGTTGGCTCATTAATCAAGCGCATGACATTAAGGCCCGCCAACACACCAGCATCCATAGTCGCCTGACGTTGCTTGTCATTAAAATACGCAGGAACGGTTATTACGGCATCAGTAACTGTTGTTCCAAGAAATGCTTCAGCAGCCTCTTTCAAGTTTCTTAGAATCATCGAAGATATTTCTTCTGGTGAAAACTTCTTTTCGTTTGACTCATGTTCAAATACGATGATTAGTTTATCTCCAGAGCCTTCAATCACCTTAAAAGGTCTAGTTTTAATGTCTTTCTGCACTACAGCATCACTGAATCTAGCTCCCATCAAACGTTTAACATCTGCAAATTATTTAAAAAAGTACAAAGCTTCAAAATGTCATCAAATACGTTATGTGAGGGAGTGACAAGGGTTTATCCAGGTTTTATTTCATATAATGCACCTAGAATACGAAATTTCATCAAATATAAGATTTCATAGTAAAAACACAAAGGTTCAAAATGTCATCAAATATAAGATTTATATAAGATGAATGACAAGGGTTTTATATATTGCATCAAGAATATGAAAGTAAATCAAATATAAGATGAATGACAAGGGTTTTTTATATTGTACCTAGAATACTAAAGTTCATCAAATATAAGATGAATGACAAGGGTTTTATATATTGCATCAAGAATATGATAGTAAATCAAATATAAGATGAATGACAAGGGTTTTTTATATTGTACCTAGAATACTAAAGTTCATCAAATATAAGAGTTATATAAGATGAATGACGTACGGATAGAATATGGAAGTAAATCAAATATAAGATGAATGACAAGGGTTTTTTATATTGTACCTAGAATACTAAAGTTCATCAAATATAAGATGAATGACAAGGGTTTTATATATTGCATCAAGAATATGATAGTAAATCAAATTTAAGATGAATGACAAGGGTTTTTATATATTGCATCAAGAATATGATAGTAAATCAAATTTAAGATGAATGACAAGGGTTTTTTATATTGTACCTAGAATACTAAAGTTCATCAAATATAAGAGTTATATAAGATGAATGACGTACGGATAGAATATGGAAGTAAATCAAATATAAGATTTCATAGTAGAAACACAAAGCTTCAAAATGCCATCAATTATAAGATTAGATACTAAATGCAGGGAGTGACAAGGGTTTTAACAGAATACTAAAGTTCATCAAATATGATGAGATTGGACATTAAATGAATGAAATGGCTAGAGTATTGAAGTTCATCAATAGGAAAGTTCACCAAAATGAATGAAATGGCTATAATATGAAAGTTGTTGATTAAAGAAACTTACCAAAAACAGTGTTTTTAGGGTTCCTGGTGATTTGATTTTTTGCAGCTTCACCTACTAACATTTGCATACCATCCCAAGCAACACATGAAGGAGTAATTTTGTTACCTTGTTGATTAGGAATGATCTCAACACGGTTGTGCTTATCAAACCAGGCTGCCACACAAGAGTATGTTGTTCCAAGATCTATTCCAATTGCTGTTCTTTCACCTCTCTCGGCCATCTTCAAACAAGTGAAAGGTGCACAAAGTATTTGATGGATGTGCCGATTGTTGCAGAGAAATGATCAATTTGTATACGAAACTAAAACAGTAAAATGAAGATCACTTCAAATATCAAATCCATGGACAGAGAAATGATCAATGTGTATACGAAACTAAAACAGTGACCACTTCAAATATCAAATCCATGGGTCGCCTTGATAAGCTAAAAAAGCTACTCAAAAAGTTTTATTATGGGAACTTGCAATAAAACAATGGTTTACACACAATAATGAAATTCTGTTTTTTGTTTTGAAACTAAACTAAATACAAATTCTTATTTTGCGTTGTTAAACTCTAAATTAGTGCGACCTTATTTTGTTATTAGACCACCCGTAGTGGGGTGGTATTTAAAAAAAAAAATTTGAAAAAAAAACGCCTCAAAACGCCCCCACCTCCATTACACCCGGCGTTATTAGGCGTTATTTTTGAAAAAATTGGATCTTGGCGTTTTAATTAAAAAGCTGAAAGTGGTCAAATGGTTTATTGAAGTGGCCAATGGGAGTGGAGGAGAGTTTGACTAGCCAATGACCAACTAGTTTTTTTTTTTTTTTTTTTGTTTAATGATTGGAAAGGTCATTATTAGGCATTATTCTCACTACGCCACTTTTGCAATAACGCCCCATGCTGACTTGATTGCCACGTGTCGGATAATGCCCCATGGTGGGGGCATTATTTTTCTTCACCACTACACATGGTCTTATAGTTATATACTTATTCTAAAGTTTTTTCTAAGGTTTTATATAATATACTTTTACATTTCACGTTGTTAAGACAGTTAAAAAAATTAAACTGTGAGTTATGTGTTGTTAAAAAAAGTATTTATGTTAGCTTCTGAGATAGCTATGTATTATAATTTTACATTTAAGATTGTTAAAGCAGATATAAAATTAAGCAGCAAGTTATATGTTGTTAAAAAAAACTATGTTAGCTTCTTTTTTTTTGAAAGGCATGTTAGCTTCTTAGCTAGCTAAAATAATAGGTAATGATTATACCGAGTGATATGAATGTACTTGGGTTGGGCTGAAGAGTCATCGCCTCATCATTGATTAGACATTTCATATTGTTGAATTGCAACTTGAAATAGTGAATCTCTACTTCATCTAGTTAGACCATGAGTGGTGAAACAAAATAATGCCCCCATCATGGGGCATTATTCGACACGTGTCATCCTAGTTTGTATGGGGGCATATTCCAAAAGTGGCGTAGTGGGGCATTATTCCAATAACGCCCAAGCAATCAATAAATAATTATTATTTTTTTATAGAGAAAAGGATTAAAAAAAAAAAACTAAACTATGTCAGTTAGTCAAACTTACTTGGCACAATCCCATTGGTCTCCCATTGGTCACATGCAAACACTTCAGCGTTTTTTTTTAAAAACGCCCGCATGCATTATTTTCAAATATAACGCCCGATAACGCCGGCTGTAATGGGGGTGGGGGCGTTTTGGGGCTTTTTTTCAAAAAAATTTTAAAATACCGCCCCACTACGGGTGGTCTTAGTCTGAGCCAAGCAAATGAAGTCTAGCTCAAGTGGTAGTGGTAGGAGAACTTAAGTTCTTTTTTAAATACTCAAGTTCAATTCTCATTTGTGCAAAGTGTGAGACATTGGTGGGTAGTGATAGGAGGCACAGGGAAACCTGTGTTCAATCCTTGATCCAAAGAGTTTTACCGGTAATTTTACCGTAGTGCCTATTGACGAGTGGGTTATCGGGTTGCGAGGCGCTAAGCCGAATATTTTTTAGTTTCATAACATGTACGCATATATTTTGATTACTTGTACATACTACTTATAACACGATCTAAAAAAAATATATCGAGTCAACCAACTAAACGAAAAGACTATCATAGTTTTGTTAAAAAAAAAACTAAAACGATGACAAGCCTATAATTTTGAGCTAGTGGCCAAAATAGCAATTTGTCAGGACCAACGAGCGAATGCTAGACAGCTGCTTGACACAGAGTTACATTGAGTCAATCAAATAAAATAAAACATTAATATAGTTTTGAAAAAAAAAAAAAAAAGCTAAAAATTGTGGCCTAAATCGTAATTTTTGAAATGGGGGCAAAATCGTAATTTTAAACTGAGGGTAAATTTGTAAATTTTTAGTTGAGGGCAAAACAATAATTTTGTTTTGAACCGGGACCAAAATCATAATTTTGAGCTGAGGGCAAAAGCATAATTTTATTTTGAACATGGAGCAAAAACGTAAATTTGAACTAATGGCGAAATCGTAATTTTTGAAATGAGGGCAAAATCATATTTTTGAACTGAGGGCAAATTCATGATTTTAAGCCAGGGGAAGAACATAATTTTATTTTTAAATTAGGGTAAAAATGTAATTTTAAACTGAAGGAGCGAAATGGTAATTTTAAACTGCGGATAAAATCGAAATTAAAAGGACCAATGAGGAAGTTTCGGGTATGTATAATAAATGTAAACATATAATTATTGAAATAAAAAAAAGCTAAAAAAAAAAAAAGGCTGGTCCCCCAAACCCTGCAGTACCATTGCCCCTCATGGGGTTTGTAAATATTGAAGATGTTGACGTTTTAAATGAAAAATTAGAGCAGTAACGTGTCAAACCGAAGCCAAGGTCGACTAAAATCAAAATGAATTAGATAAGGTCTTGGACTTCACCTTTAAATTAAACCCATCTATCCCGGTTGAGATGTCTGCATGCGTGTGGAAAACGATAATGGGCATCGATTTTTTTCATGAGAGCATGTCCGATGAATTATCCACACATAACAAAATCGATTGAATTTTCTGGTCAAATAATTCATTGATCAGTTCTCTTAGTCAAACCGTTCGACACGTGGGGACACAAGCCGCCATGTACTCCGCCTTGCAATATGATAAAGTAATTGTATTTCCCATCAACATCTATCTGTTTGACCACTTACTGACTAAGAACAACACTAGAAGAGGAACTTACTTCATTGACAGGTTTCAATCTCTTTGCTACACCAGAATTAGGTAGTTGTGAGTCATGCACTGTTTCCACACAAGCTTCGTTGTCGTTATTATCCATTGCCATGTTTTGGTGGTAGGAGAAAGGAGGTAAACGTTTCTTACCTCGGTGATCCATTTCCATACTAGAATGGTATTCCACTACCAAAATATCAAACACATTTGTATTTATAGAACATAATTTGAAAAGTTACGGTTTCATTACATAAATTAGCCGTTGGTAAACATACAAAATTACTTTAGTAAGTTAGACAAATAGTATATTGCAGACATTTAACCACATGACTACACAGATAAGAAACAACAACCAAGAAACACGTAACACAAACTCGAGTCTTCGAGCTTCAACCTAATCAAATCTGAATTCTCCTTATTTGACCTCATCAGGGATGAAAGAATCCTCTCACATCTGGGGCATGAAACTGGAGGTTCAATCCACCGAAGCAAACCACAGCCATCGGTCTGGAATGTGATAAGAAAACATAACACGCTACTTATCATACATAAAAGTCACTGAAATCGATGATCAACAAACAAATAAACCCTTACACAGCAAAGAAAACGTCTCCCGTGATTAGCTTCAGTCCAGGATGTTCTAATGCAAGTCGCAACACCACATGAGCATACTGCATTTGAGCGAATTTAGCATTGCTTGTCCACGATGAAGCTGATGACATTTTTAGATTACCTTGGCTTGTTTGACAATGGTGAACATAGTTGCAGACTTTATAGAGAAGACAACATCATAACATGAGTTGCAATTTCAGTCCCTGATGGGCATTCTAGTCATTTAACACAAAAGGTAACGGCAGACTAACGAAATATTGGAGCAGGGACCTGATTGAACGCAATCGGCAACCCCGGGGACTGGATTGTTGCGTTTTTTTTAAATGAGGGCTAGTACTGCGTTTTGGTGTAAACAACAGGGACATAGATTAACATTTACTCAAAAAAAAAATAGGAAAAATAGATAGCAAAAAATTGTTAAATAATTTGTATCAAATATCAGTTTACATATGCATACAACTAAATTAAGATATGAGATTTTACCTCCATTAAATATAAACTATTAAGCTTATCATTTGTGTATGATAATGGGGAAGTTACACTAATTTCCCTTTAGACCAAAGGGTATGGGGGCCGGCTAGGCCCGGCGCCGGTCCCCCACACCGCCCCCCCGAGGAACGGCTCGGCCCAAACGGCTCCCCACAGCCGGTTTAGACGGGGCCCCACTTTTTGTTTATAGCCGTTTGGAAACGGCTCTTTTATATAAAAAAAAATTCAACTTTTCAATTTAAATACCTTATATCTCATCCATTTTTATACAATTCTATCCCAATCTACTCCCATTCTTCTCCAATTCTCTTCCTTTTTTATAAAAAATACTCCATATTTTTTATACCATTTTCTCTAATCATGAATCCTTTCAACCCAAACAACCCCAACCCGAATAATAACAACCCGAACCAACCTAACTTTTTTTCGACTCCCGCTTACACTCCGAATATGGATCATTCGTGGGGGGCTCCGCAATTTCCTTTTTCGGGTTTCCAACAAACACCCAACGCATTCTCACAAATGTTTCAAGTTCAACAACTCCAACAATACCAAGCACTACAACAAATCATGCAACGCAACTCGTTTGAACAACTCCAATCGCAATCGCAACCGCCAACTTCCCAACCGGTTCAACTTGACGATGATGATGATGAAGAAGTCGTCCCCGAATCGCCACCGCAAGAGCTCAACCGAAAAAAAAACAAGGGGAAGGGGAAGAAGGTTGAAACCGTACCCGAAACCGCGTCAAATAGCGGTTCGAGAGCAAAGGGGAGACCTTGGACGAAAGTAGAGGAGGAGGCGCTAGCAATGGCGTTTGCTAAGTCCTCTACTTGCCCGATAGTCGGTATGAACCAAAGTTTATATTTTTAATTTAAATTTTAAAAGTTTTTATTTTTTATCGGAGGATGAAAGAAGAGGTGAAGAAAAAATGGACGTCGTAGGTTGTTTAGTTTTTTAATCGTATCGTAATTTTTTTTTTGTTTTTTATGTTTTTAGGAAATGTAATTTTTTTATTTTATTTTTCGGAAATGTTTTTTTATTTTTAGGAAATGTAATTTTTTTTATGTTATGAAATGACTTTATTTATGTTGTATTTTTTAACTTTTATAAATTTAATATTAAGTTAATAAAAAAACACTTAGAAAATTATAAAATAATGACGTGGGGTAGGCTCATCCTCCATCCCCCACAAAAAGCATGGAGGCTCATCCCCATGAGCCGCCTACGTGGCGCTACGGGGATGAGTCTCACCATACCCTTTAGTCTTATACAAACGACCACAAATGAAAATTTTAATTTAGCATGTAAGTTAACAATTTGACGATTGTCAAGTTGCAGCAAGCGTCCCATGCCATCTCCAGTGACAGAAGGATCTGCATCATTCATGTACATGTCATCATTAAAATTGTAGGGTCAACTATACCTATAGTGAACCGTATTTGTACTAAAAGATAATAAAGAATATATACATCACTCGAGCTCTGAACCAATTTACTAGATCAATAACAATCAAAACCCCATGAATCACTTGGCCTAACTTGTATATATATTTTCTTTTGCTTAACTTTTGTGCTCTTAAGTTCCATGTATATTTTGGTATACCAGTAAATATATAGTAAAAATTTTATTCGCATTTATAATTTTTTAAGTGGTTGTCTAGGGTTGTAAGAGTATTTATCCTTAAATACACTATAATTCCTAATGGTTTAATAAACTGATGATTTTTTTTTTCAAGGTGAGCTAGAAAAGTCTTAAGTGTATTATGGAGGTTTTTGAAATTGTTTTAGTTTCTAGGGACTCCGTTTTTAGTCGAAGGAACAAACTCTCTTTTTGAGTTTTGCCATGTTGAAGTGAACTCCCTAAGTTCCAAAACAATTCCAAAAACTTCCTACAAACACTTATCATCAATGTTGTAAGAATCGCTAGGCGCTAGTCGGGCGGTGGGGTACCGACTAGCGATTAATCAGGATTAATAGGGATTAATCGGAATTAATCGGATCGAGAGTTTTATATGTAATTTTTAGTTATATATATACACATACATTTTTATATGTAGTTTTCTAAAGTAGACATGTTTTAACCCCTTATTAACCTATTTTTTAAGTAACTGGAAGGAATTTATAAGGTTTGGTCGAAATTTGGCCGAAGTCTCACCAAAATTTGGCCAGAATAGGACCGACATTGACCGCCTAGCAATTAATCGGCCAATAATCGGTGAACCACCGATTAGTGATTAATCGGTGACTAATCGGAGCCTAGTCGGGATTTTTACAACCATGCTTATCATTTATCGTTTGTATAAACATTCGTTCACTAGATTCGTCTAGTGCATATAATTGTTTCCTATACATAGAGACGCGCATTCAAGAAAAGTCGATCAATTACATAGCAGATGCTTACCATGAACAGCTTTCGTAAGATGTTGAGAATGTCTCTTCCTCACACTCCTCCAAAGTTTCTGTGTAAAATGTGTCATCTTCACACTGCTTCAATGTTGCTGTGTAGAATATATCATCATCACAATCCTCTAATGTAGCTGTGTACAAGGCCGGTCCTATCATTTAGGAGGCCCTAAGCGAATTAAAATCTGAGGCCTTTTGTAAGTTTCGTTGTTACAACTTCCATCTCCTTTATTTGGATTTAGGACCGGCAACAGGAAATTTTTTTTCTTCAAACAAGACCATCTTGTTATGTATGATTAGTGTAGTCATATAATTGTTTCAATAATTTAGGATTAATATGGATAATCATCTTATAAAAAAGTTTCAAATAGCATTTGTGAAATCCAAAACTTTAAGGGATTATTATATATGGGGAGGTTTCAATTAAAAACCACTAGTTAAGGTGAAAATCCGAAAATTAACTGAAAAAGCCTAAAAACCATACCAAATTTTTTTTTACAAATTTTCGCTAGTTTTTGTATATAAAAAAAACTTTTTTTTCAAAAAAAAAAAAAATTTTGTACTGCACATGTGCATTACAATTTTTTTTTTTTTGAAAAAAAAGTTTTTTTATATATATAAAAAATAGCGATTTCTAATAAAGAAATTGTAAAAAACAATTTGGTATGTTTTTTTAGTCTTTTTTAGTTAGTTTTCGAGTTTTCGCGATAAAAATAGTTTTCACTTGAACCCTCCCCTATTATATATATCCCCGTATTAAAAACCCTAGTTACATATTTACCCAACCCAAAAATTAAATTACCTGTTTTCCATTTTTACTAAAAAAAATGACAAAGATACCCTTTAAACATAAAAAAAACCCCCTAAGACTTTTCATTGCCTATGCACATCCCAGACTTCCTCTCCGACCTTTCATCCTCCCTGCAACGACAAGTTATCCTCGTCCTCCACTGGCCATCGGCCTCCAATCCTTACGCGCGAAAATAACCTTCTCCGACTTTTCATCTTCCCTGCGACGATCGTATTAAAAAACTAACCGACGACAACCAGGTTAGAGATTGCCGACTTATCAAGTTTGTTTGCTATTCTCCAACCCTAAATAACAGTGTCGACTTGATGTCATGGTAGATGTAGATATATGAGTGTTGATAACTCATGTGGCTTAGATTTCTTGAAATAAAGATGATGAAGTGAATGAATTAGATTCTTGGAGATGTGAAATTCACGACTTCATAAACAGTAGCTGTGTTCTTATACGAGTTTATATATTGTGATTCTGGTTTCTACAACTTCTTAGTAGGTTTGTTCAGGTTTTGATTCAACTAGGATTTTGCCCGCCGCCGTTTGCGGCGGCGCGCAACTGGTGGAAACATATAGTAAAACAAAACACGATTCGTAAAACGCAATGCGTAAAAGAGAATTACAAAAAAAGCGTAAATCACAATGGTAGACACAAAGTATACAACACAATGCCAAAGACATTTCGAAAAACACAATGCATTGGCATTTGCAAAAGTAGGAGTTGTAGTCTAGGGGTTACAATTGCAAATTTTTTAAAATTTGGCGGGTGTAAAAATGAAAGCGCATTTCTTGACGTATTCAGTTCAACTCAATGTATAGTTGAATCAAAACGTTTAGTTTTTTTTAAAAAGAAATTAGCGAACGAAAATAGTTAAAGAAAGCAATAAGCTAAAAATGTATAGATGTACGGCACAACGATAAAGTTGAAACATTATAAACTTTTGAGATTAAACCTCAATGGTCTAATATTGCAATGTAATTGAAGTTTAACTTGGAAAGGAAATGGACTCAAAACTAAAAGCAAAAAGCCAAAATGTATTTTAGTCAAAGTATGGGTGAAAAATTGAAGTTTAACTTGGAAAACAAAGAGAGTGAAAACGCAATTTAACAAAACTAAAAGCAAGGGGTCAAAATGTATTTTACTCAAAGTATGGGTGAAAAGAGGAAATGTCAAAATGGACTCAAAACGCAATTTAACAAAACTAAAAGCAATGGGCCAAAATATACTTTACTCAAAGTATTGTGTGAAAAAAGGAAATGTCACATGCATGTCGGTGGCCTTTGCCACCAACTTTGTGCTAACGAAAATAATTAAAGAAAGCAATAAGCTAAAAATGTATAGATATACGGTACAACGATAAAGTTGAAACATTATAAATTTTTGAGATTAAACCTCAATGGTCTAATATTGCAAAGTAATTGAAGTTTAACTTGGAAAGGAAATGGACTCAAAACTAAAAGCAAAAGGCCAAAATGTATTTTAGTCAAAGTATGGGTGAAAAATTGAAGTTTAACTTGGAAAGGAAAGAGACTGAAAACGCAATTTAACAAAACTAAAAGCAAGGGGTCAAAATGTATTTTACTCAAAGTATGGGTGAAAAGAGGAAATGTCAAAATGGACTCAAAACGCAATTTAACAAAACTAAAAGCAAGGGGTCAAAATATACTTTACTCAAAGTATTGTGTGAAAAAAGGAAATGTCACATGCATGTAGGTGGCCTTTGCCACCAACTTTGTGCTAACGAAAATAATTAAATAAAGCAATAAGCTAAAAATGTATAGATATACGGTACAACGATAAAGTTGAAACATTATAAACTTTTGAGATTAAACCTCAATGGTCTAATATTGCAATGTAATTGAAGTTTAACTTGGAAAGGAAATGGACTTAAAACTAAAAGCAAAAGGCCAAAATGTATTTTAGTCAAAGTATGAGTGAAAAATTGAAGTTTAACTTGGAAAGGAAAGAGACTGAAAACGCAATTTAACAAAACTAAAAGCAAGGGGTCAAAATGTATTTTACTCAAAGTATGGGCGAAAAAAGGAAATATCGAAATTGACTCAAAACGCAATTTAACAACACTAAAAGCAAGGGGCCAAAAAATGTATTTTACTCTAGGGATGAGCAAAATGGACCCGGTACCGGTACCGGTTGTACCGAATTTACCGAACCGGGTACCTTTTCGGTACCGATTCGGTACCCACTTTTGACATTTTCGGTGACATTTTCGGTACCGGTCCGGTACGGTACCGGTTCGGTACCGGTATTTTGCTCGTTTTTACCCTCAAATACCGGTACCGAACCGGGTATATTCGGTACCGGTACCGGTACCAACTTTTGAGGATTTTCGGTACCGGTACCGAACCGGACCGAGCTCATCCCTATTTTACTCAAAGTATGGTGTGAAAAAAGGAAATGGCACATGTATGTCGGTGGCCTATGACACAGACTTTCTGGTTTAAGTAAGTTTTTATATATATATATATATATATATATATATATATATTATAATATAATAATAGACCAATAGTATTATTACTTTTGCACATGCATGTCGGTGGCCTATGCCACCGACTTTGTGCTTTAAGTAAATAGATAATATGGCAGGTAGGTTTGTATGTAATTTTTGTGGTTTTAAAAGAAAAAAAAAGGTAAAAGAGTCATTTTCTAATTTATTTTTAATGATCTGGGTATATTTGATATTTTTAAGTTTTAGGAAGGGGGAAATATGTAATTTATTTTTTGACCTGGGTAAATATGTAATTTATTAACTTTGTAGTGGGGTATATGTAATTGTCGCTAAAGAGAATAATATATACATTCCTGTTAGGGGACTGGGGGCGGGAGCCTTGTTCTCCGTGATAGTTTTCTATAATGCGTGGAAGATGGCAAAACTCCACCGCCACCATCATTTTATAACGCGTGGAACATGGCAAGACTTTGTAACGCGTGAAAAAATCAACGCATGATGATTTGATTCTTGTGAGAGAAATTGTTGGTTGGGGGGGGGGGGGGGGGAGGGAATTGTTGGGTGTGGTGGTGAGTGATGACCATTGCCACTAAAAAAGGTTGTGAATGATGAAAAAATAGTTGATGACATGGCGGAACTTGATTGGGTGTTGTGAGTGATGAGTGATGACCATCCCCACACCCCTTATAATATAAAGTCACATAAAATAATATGTAAAGTTGGTTCAAAATAAAAAAAAAAAGTCTTGATGATAAATAAAAATAAATTAAATTAATAAACTAGTACGAATTGCTTAAAAAGAGTAAATAAATTTGAGTAAAAATAGAAAAAGGAAAAAAATAAAATTTTTTTTTTGAAAAGTAAACTTTATTAAAACACGCCAAAACCTCAAACCGAGGCGGCCACAAAGAACAAACAACAACAGAAATTACATATTGACAAATTTACACCAATCTTTCCGGTTAATCTTTATAGATTTCGATCTACTGTTAAGCCACAAGAATTCTACCGTCTTTATCTCACGAATGATCCCTTCTATTTTAACCGCCTTGTTGAACCTACCTCATTCCTCGCTCTCTAAATGCTCCAGCATCCAATGCTGATAACCCCTTGGACAACCTCATTTTTGTGACCGTTTATCCCACAAAAAAGAGGTTGTCCAAGGTGTTATCAGGATTGGATGCTGGAGCATTTGGAGAGTAAGGAATGAGGCTAGGTTCAACAACAAGGCGGTTAAGATAGAAGGGATCATTCGTGTATGTATAATCATTAAATGGTGGCCCCAAATATTCGGTAGCCTTAAGCGAGAGCCTAGGTTCTTTATTCACTTGGGCCGGCCCTGCTTGCTGTGTATAGTGTCTCGTCCTGACATGCTGGAATTTTGTTGTTCGCTTTTAAAAATTCCAGCATCTGTAATTCAGATTCTACAGTATAGGAGCTTCTAAAGCATAATTCTGCAATCTGTCGCATTGACATTTTTCCATGTTCGAGCAACTTATCATCAACTATATCAAGCTCCGTTTTATTGAAGACGCGTCTCCCTCTTACCACCTCAGCAAAGATCACTGTGAAACCTGATAGATCCATTCGAAGGAATTCCCCTTCTAACAAAGTGACTTCATTCAGATGTGTCCAAACTATATATGACAAATATTATATCGTATGTGTAGGACTGTAGGGGGTGGTGGTTATTTTGTTTTAATAATGGGACTGTTATATATATATATATATATTTTTGAATGGTGACTTTCTATGTACAGGACCTATTGGTCACCGGGTTCATGTCGAAGACAATCCCCCGTCAGCCCCGCTCTTCCGGACTATAACCTGGTGTTTTTATTTCAAGATGTGAAAATGGTTTTCTCTTCTTTTAAAGTTTTATAAATGTGAACAAGATATTCTTCTGAATTTACTGTAAAAAAAGAAGACTTAAACTTGGATCAACAATTATGGAGTGACTGTGGGAATTGATTGTTTGAAACAAGTTTGAATGAAGTTGCTGGTCGATATAATTTATCTAAGGTTAGTTTAGAGTCGCCTTCATTTCGTGAATTGTAATGGAATTGGAATTCGCACCAGAATTAAAAATTTGATTTAGAATTTTGGTGTGTTTGTTTCACAAAATATAATGAAGTCTACATAGAATTGGAATGTAGATTTCATTTTTATGTTATTGTTCAATTCTAATTCATTCTATTGTTGAAATGAACAATATAAGAAATGAAATCTACATTCCAATTTCATTCGGATTTCATTTCATTTCCGTTTCATTCTGTGAAACGAACACCAAGTGAGCTGTAATGTTTATCTAGAGCTCTTAGGCCTTTGAGTATACTTTAACCTAACTTAACTCCACCTAAGTGACACATCAACTTTTTTTTTTCTCATTTCACTTTGTCTCACTCTAAGGAAACATGTTAACACATAACTCATTTAATGCACTTTAACATTGGTTTTTGTCTAAAAAGAAAATAATAATTAGTTTAATCTCTTAACATTAGGTTAATATGTTAACACATAACTCATTTAATGCACTTTAACACAAGGATGAAGTGGTTTGCAATGTTAATTAATATGTCATATCATTGTTAACACTCTAAATGTTAGAGTACACCCCATGGCCTTAGTGTTAATAAAAATGATCCCTAGGATTCTAAATAGAGCCCTCTTTTTTTAAAATATATATTTTCTACTTTTTTTCACCTGGTGATCCACATAATTTGATTACATACTAAATATAAAGAGGGGTATTAATTTGCTATGACTGTAGTCTGTATAAAACGGCGTAACACAAACATAATTAAATAGATAAGAACTAGTAGTTAGTCGGTAAACAAAAATCACATATTACTAATATTTGATAATAATACTGATGCGGGCCCAAGTGTGGTAGAGCGGGCCATCTTGTATTTGGAGGTCCAAGATTGTGTAACAAAAGAGGCTTCACTAAAATGGCTCTCACTTGGGCTACGGGGGTCCGTTTTGGGCGTGCGACCAGGCGAAACGAACGTGAGAACAGGCTCCATCTTGCTGCAAACCGCCTACGTCCGGGCCAAAGAACACTTATTTCTATTAGTTATTTACGTTTTTATGTTTTTTGAAGTGTTTTGGGCATTTTGTTTTTGGGTTTGTGTTTGGCCCATTGTCTTTTTGAGGCCCATTTCGAATTTTTGTTCCTATTTATATGTGTCTCTAGTAATGTGAAAGATCAGACTTGAATTTTGAATTAACTCATTTTCACTTCAAATTCTGTGACCTTTGGGTTGAATTTTGGGGGTTGGGGAAGAACTACACGGGTATTCGCAGAATCAACATGTTTGATCTTCGTTTTCGTAACACACGCTACATCAAAGACTCTTTGCGTACTTAATGATAGATGAGTAGAAAACTATTAAAATTACGTATTTCCAAATTTTTAGGTATATAAAATAAGACACAAGATATTTCATCAAGTGGTGGCCTTATTAATTAATTAAAAACTTTGAAATTGGGATTTGCAAAGATGAAAACTCATTCTACTTGAGCAAATAAATTGTATTTAGTTAAGATTATTAATGAATATTTTTTTCCAAAACATTGTTTTATACCTTCCTAGAGAATGGTCAAGGGATAGGCATCAAAAGAGGTTGAAGGGAACTTACTGGGTGAAGAACTATAATCACCATGATAATCACTTCTTTTTTCTTTGAACGGAAAATTTCTTTTATTTCCTACTGTCTGTGGTACTTGATCACAAGAGCTCCCCATCCCAAAGTGTTTAAATACTTTGGCTTTTCCAACGGACCACCACCCCATTGGCTGATAATCACTTCTACCAGGGGAATCAGGTTGCGCTGGCTCCTCGATAGCATTATAATATAAAAGCTTTGCCGTAAAATCCTGCAAATTCATATTTGGTTTACGTGGGTGGTATTAACATTATTACCATGTGTGTTGCTACAAGAATTAACAAAGATGCGTAAATGAGTGATATCTAACATATTCTATAGTGTTAGGCCGTTAGCTACAAATACAGCACCACCAGGGTGTTGTTGAAGATAATTCGTTGAAGATAATTCGTTGAAGATAATTCAAAAATTCAAAGTTTAAATTTAGTATTTCTTTTTGTTACTAGTTTAGAGTTACAATTAGAATTAAATTATATGTATTCCACGACTTCAATTAATAAAACTTTGGTTTTAATTTGTAATTTTAAATATATGTAACAAAACAACAGTGAGTTGAAATTCTATGATAAAGGTAAAATTTAAATAATAAAAACGTGTGAGGTTGATGCAAACATAATAAAAAATGTATTATAGTGTAATATTGAAAAGGAAATTAGGTAAATTCGAAATGAGTAAGAACTTGCAAGCATGTTATATGGGTATATGGTTTAGGCGGAAAAAAAATTAAGGTTGCCTAAATTATGACATGTGATGCCTAACATTTTTTATTTATTAGGGACAAAGAAGAGAGATATAGATAGAGAAAAGATAAGGATAAAGAAGTGATAGGGATAGAGATTGAGATTATATCAAGATTTAAGGAAGAAGGTTATGGTTTATGGCAAATCAGAATGAAAACAATCTCAATCTCATATGATCTTTGGGAACTTGTTGAGACATTCTACATCCAACGCCGACAATGATCACCCATGCCTAAGAGAAAATAAGAAGAAAGATGCAAGAGCGTCGCCAATTATACAAAATAGGGATGGGCATTTGTCGAAACCGAACTAGTACCAAACCGGTACCACATTTCCCATACCAAATGTTATTTGGTATCAATTCGGTACCCACGCTTTGGCGTTTTCGAGATTGGTACTTTTGGTTCGGTACCGGTATGTTACAAATTTGTACCTTCAAATACTGTACCTTACCGGTACCTAATTTTGGCGATTTTCGGGACTAGTACCAAGCTTATCCCTAATATGAAAAGGGCTATAAAATGAAGTACCAAGCTCATCCTTGTTAGTGCATGTTATGTATGTCTGCCACTATGCGAATAGACTAGATAGAGCGTGTGTTGAATATTGTATAGATGAGATACGAACACATGACATTGGAGAGGACGAGAGAGGTTCGTACGGATGTAACACATTCGTACGGATGTAACTCATTCGTGTGGATGTAACTACATCTGCACGGACAAGCTCATTCGCAGGGAAGTGGTAGTCCGTTCCAACCTCAGGTATATATATAGTGTCGTGTTCGTTAGTTGTTAAGTTTTAGGAGTTTGGCTAGAGAGATTGTTGATGCTCTCTCTAGCCGGCCAACGATGTATGGTCTTTCAGTATTAATGTAAGCTTTTCACTTATGACTATTCTTACGAGATTCTATCGAATTAGCTTTATCTTATCCAAACTTCCGTCTAAACCCGCCCGATCCGAAACTTTCAATCCTTAGTATGAAAAGGGGTATAAAATGAAGTGTTTTCACAAATATCTAAATAAGCAGGGAAGCTTTTGCTAAAACAAGCATGGAAGATTTTGCTAAATGAGTAATAGGGTGATACCAAAGTGAAGGCAATTAGTCTGCAAAGTTTGAGACGCGAATTCAAGATCGTTAACCAACAATGGGGTTATGGTGAAAATGTATCGGATCAGAAGTTCGTGGAAAAGGTAACTAGAAGCCTACTAGTTCGTTGGGACCATGTAGTAGTTGCCATTGAAGATTTGAAGAGTCAAGAGATCTCTCTGTGATGAAATACGAATGTAAGGGTTAAATTAGTGACTAATGATAATCCAATGCGACTACTTGAGTATTTGGTAATTTATGAATACTTAGAAGGATTTGCAAGAACTTCATAATTCTCACAAATGATAAAAGTTTGCTCAAATGAAGTTCATCAAAAGGAAGCTTTAAGAGAGCTTTGGTTATTCGAGAGTACTTGGTGTTTGGGAGTACGTTATGTGTGAGCTCCAAACCTACGGGAGGTCACTTTGACTTAGAAGGGGCTTAATTGTTGTATGTATGTGTGTATGGAAGATGTAATTCCTAGCGATATAAACATACAATTTCTACCAATTTATTTTTGTTTTTATTCCATTTAATCTTACAACACATCAGTCTCTATCCAAACTTATTTAAGAGTCATTTTCTTGAAGCTGGTTCGGACCTACAAATAGTATCAGAACAAGTCCAACAATTGTGTTTAACAACCAATTAGTTCACTATTGTTCTTAAATCAAGTTCCAAATCTGAAACTCCTCTACAAGAGACATAAATATTGGTGAAATTGTAGATTTCTTATTTTTTTTTTGGTTGGTGTTATGAGGCCAGGAAGAAATAATGTTAATGTTTTCGTTCAAATTCTCAAATAAGAAGGTACATGTTAAACAAAATTTCAAATTCGTTGCAAATAAATATGGAGAACGCTTAACACCATAAATTAAGATCAATTCAATGATCGACATAATTTGGGGATTCAAAGTAGATAGTTCAAGAAGCAAGTCAAATGCAAATCT
This sequence comes from Helianthus tuberosus, assembly GCA_030545235.1. Taxonomy (NCBI): domain Eukaryota; kingdom Viridiplantae; phylum Streptophyta; class Magnoliopsida; order Asterales; family Asteraceae; genus Helianthus; species Helianthus tuberosus. The sequence continues at coordinate 28,533,766 of CM060432.1, forward strand.
GTGATTCAACATCAAATTAGTGAATAATGTAACATAATATAATACTTTATTGCATTTTAATCTAATTGTTATATAAACTCGTCTCCTCATTGTTAGAGGTCACATTTAAATACTATAATATCGTATCAAACTTTTAGTTGCTCTCCCTAGCCATCACTCTTCACTTTCCCTTCTCTTCTCCTACTCACAAACGTTCATCAAAGTCACTTTTTTTGTTCCATTTCGTGACAAATTCTTCCTCTACGAATGGAACCAATTCACTTAATAATCTCGTCCATTTATACTCGATCAAAGTATCCTCTTCAAACTACTTAACATGGAAAAAAATTAATAATACGCATCTTAACCTCTTAGAATCTCATCGACTATATCAATGGGTCTTCCACATCCCCTCTTGCAACCATCATTCAAAATGACAAAATCGTAGACAATCCACAAGCTGATCAAAAAACTGTCACCATCTTGCATGGCTTCCTTTAAAGGAACCAAAAATGGGTCCATACTAAAGGAGACTAGCTTCGTTTCATAGTTGAAGGAACCAAAACTGTTGCTGACTTAATTTTTGGACCCTTCACTGATCATCTATACCTTCTATTGTGATAGGGGAAGGCTCGACAACTTTAGAGGCGATTATTGGGGTAGGTAAATGGTTAGGCCAGGTTATTGGGCCCTAAAAGTGTGAAACTGATACATTAAATATACGTAACGGGCTATGGTTACGAAATGGGTTTTACCGAGTTAGTTCATATTAATATTTGGACCTTTATAGGTTATTTAGGTCATGCCTAAGGCCATGTGAGCCAGGAAGGCCTAAGGGGAGCCCATGTGGGGCATGGGCCACCTAGAGTATTTAAACATGTTTTGTTTTATTTCTAGGGTTTAAGCCTCATAATTACAAAGAATTCTAGAGAGAAATAGTGAGAGGCGATTTGGAGTTTGTGAGCTTGTACCAGACAACTTTGCTAATTGATAGCAATAAAAGCGTGTGCAAGTTTGAAAGTGATTTTGGTGTTCTTGGTATTCATTCTTGAATAACATCAAGTTTGGATCCCATACGAACTTGGTGTTGTTTGATATCATTGTTAGATCTGTTCTTTGGACATGCAATTGGTATCAGAGCCTTTAGAACCTCTTTCTAGGCTCGGCTTTGATATCAAGGATTCCAGATCTTCAAAGAAAAGTGTCCGGATCATTGTTTTTGCAGGTTTTGGATCATGTTTTTATGGCTTTACCACTCGAAAAACTAAAAAATTCTTCATCGGGTTCATCGTGTTCTTCAGGTTTTTGGGTTGATGCTCATAAAAAATCAAGGAAATTGCTAGATTTTGATGCGTTTATCTGATCAAATTTTTTCAAAGAGATAAATCAAATTTCTAATGTTTTTGAAAAGATTTGAAAATTCAATAAATCCCAACCTTTTAGCAAATATTGTTTTCCAATTTTAAAAAGGTACTTTATTTAAAAAAGAGTAAACTGCCATTTTGGTCCCTGTGGTTTGGGCACTTTTGCCATTTTAGTCCAAATCTCAAACTTTTTAAATCTGGGTCCCTGTGGTTTCACTTTTATTGCCATTTTAGTCCAAAATTCAAAAACTCTCTTTTTGACTGTTGCAATCTGTCTATTTTGTCTTTTTGTGCAGGGGTATTTTTGTCCAACTAATTTTCATTTAACATATTCTTAATTAAAAAACTACATTAAATACATTTAATTCCTATTAACACTCAGATCATCTATATCACCACCTGTACATACAAATCCACATATCTATATCACCACCGTTCATCACACACACTCTCTTCATCCCTTTCACAAACCACCTTCAACCACCAAAAATCAACAAAATTCCACAAAATCAATGGGCGTCGATTACTACAACATCCTGAAAGTTAATCGAACTGTAACCGATGAAGATCTGAAGAAATCATACAAAAAACTCGCGATTAAATGGCATCCAGACAAGAACATCGCATCATCAACCGATGATAAAGTCGCTGAATCGAAGTTTAAACAGTGGTACGAATAAGAGTAGATCTGGTGCGAGGTTTAGGTTTGATCCGAGAGATGCAGATGAGATATTTGCGGAGTTTTTTTACGGATCGGAAGGTAGGGTTTCAGGTGTTGTCTGATCTTCGTCCCAACAGTGGTTCTGTGATGGTGGTTGTGGTGGTGCAGTGGTGGTGTTAATGGAGGGGGGAGGAGGTGGCGGTGGTGAGATGGGGGGAGAGATAGAGAAGAGAGAGAAAGGGGTGTGGTGTTTTACCGGCGCTGATGGTGGTTGTGGTGTTTTACCGGCGTCTCCGGCACCGTCTTACCAGCACCAGTGGGATAGTGATGGTAGGGATGATGTGGTGGTGGGGGTGGTGGTGGTGGTGGTGTGGTGGTAGTTCAGAGAGAGAGAGAGTAGAGTCTGTATGTGCAATCAAGCTTTAAGTTGGGGATACAGACAAAATGAGTTATATTATATATAGATAATTGAGTTATAATAATTTCAAAATGACTAAAATACCCCTGAGGATAAAGACAAAATATCAGGTTTTAAGTTGGGGAATATGGCCAAATTTCACTTTTGGACCAAAATGGCAACAAAATTGAAACCACAGGGACCCAGATTTAAAAAGTTTGAAATTTAGACTAAAATGTCAAAAATGCCCAAACCACAGGGACCAAAATGGCAGTTTACTCTTAAAAAAATGTAAAAAGGTTTTTCAGAAAACGTACAAGGAATTCTTTACTTCCCATTTTCTAGGGAATCTTAAATTGAAAATGAATAAACAAAAGTTTTCGAATAGTGTTATCAACCAAACCTGAAAACCCACTGCAAGTTTTCGATATTCACATGTTTTTCGAGATTCTACAAGTTTCGACAAGAAGTCTTGAGTCTTCGATTTGAGTTTTCGAGTTGCAAGCAACCACCTTGTTGTGGTTCCAACCGAGAATCGATTGGCCAAAGAAATAAGACGGAAACCGGATAGAAATTAGAGAGAAACTTAGATCAATATTTTTCATTCATACCCATAAACATCAAATGCCTTACACTATAAATACTTAAAAGATAAAAAACTACCCACTAACCAACTATCTTGACCCACTATCTATAATTCAAAACATGCTTAATTAATAAATAAACTACATACTAAAATAAAACTTGACAACTACTGGAACATGGAATGAGTTAGTGGGCACATAACACACCTTCAAATAACCACACAGCAACGTCATCGTACAACACCACCGACGAAGCGGAAGCTGTTTTCGAGTTGGCCTGTGTTTTTTAGTCTCTTAATGTTTTAGAGATTGCAGAAGTTTTCGAGTTCTAACTTCCACTTTTGCAAGTTTCCGGGTTTCAAGTTTTCGAGTTTCGTTTCTTTCCAGGATTTCGAGCTTGTTTTAAGTTCACCAGAGCACATCCAACTCAGGCAAACCACCGGAATCACAATCTCTTAGCACATCGATATAACATCATCTTCCTATCACTGGTTGTAAGATTAAATATATTACGTATTAATATTTAATCTGTAGCCATTATAATCATTTACATTATATAGATCAAAATATATAACAATCCTATTAAATAATTAGTTGGTAATTGTTGATGGACCATATTACCCTTATTAACTAATTAGGGTTTCCTCCTGGGTGCTTATATAAGGAGAATTATGTGGAGGTTAAGGGGTTAGACAGTTATACATTAGAAACAACCCTAATAACACATAACATCATAATTTCGACCTCCATCTCCATACCGATTCCCTTATCGGTTTTTCTAAGCCACCATCATCAGTCAGCACCCTAAGGAGGAACCAGATCAAGATGAAAATCATGTCAACCCTTAATGGATTCTCTGCTAACCTGTGCTGATGCAACCAAAGGTATGTTTTTCATGTTTTCCTTTATGTTCAAAACAGAACTGAACCAACATGTGGTATCAGAGCATATGTTGATTAGTCGGTTCTGTTTTTGTATCCATTATTCTGGGATCAAAAATCTGGAAAACGAAAGTTTTAAAGCCTTAAAAAGTTCATCGAAATCAAAAACTGTTTTCGAGTTTAATGAGCCGAAATCCCTGTTTTCGGAAGTTAATGTATTAATGTTTTGACTCGAAATCATAATGGACAAACCTAATATTCGAAATCTGTTAACAAAATTCTTAAAATTTAGATTTCGGAACCCAGAATTATGTTTTTATTTTTTAGGGTTCATAATGTTCTTATGTTCTTATGAGAAATTCGAATTTTTCCTTTATGATTTGGAATGTGATTTGAATTGTTAGATGTTTCCCTAATTTTGATCTAATCTTGTCCATCAAGTTTTTTCGAAATCTGTTAAATGATAAACATATATGATTTCGAAATTTAGTGATAAAAATAGATCAATGTTAATAATTGGAAACTATATCTCAATTCATAATTTTCGAATTTTCTGTTATGTTATCACAATAAACAATAAACAGCTATAACAGTAGGTTTCGAAATCTTTAATGTTCAAATCGCACAAGTCCCTTAACAGTCGCACAAGATCAGATCAAAAGAAAAAAAAAAAAATTGATCTGATCGCACAAGACTGATCACACAAGGGAAATCGCACAAGACCCTTAAGATTCGCACAAGATCAGATCGGAAAAAAAAAAAAAGGGATTTGATCGCACAAGGCATAATGGATCGCACAAGGCATTATGGATCGCACAAGTTTACTTGGGCCTTATGGATCGCACAAGTTTACTTGGGCCTTATGGATCGCACAAGCTTATTTGGGCCTTATGGATCGCACAAGTCTACTTGGGCCTTATGGATCGCACAAGTCTACTTGGGCCTTATTAATCGCATAAGACTTGTGCATTACTGATCGCACAAGTTCGATCCGCGCTAACAGGTGGTTTGCCATTAAATAATTGGTTTTGTAATTACTTAGCTAATTAATAAGAATCAAATAATGTTTTACAAAACCAAAATAGCTTAACTTGAATGAGCTTCTGATATATCATTTCTGGCCAAAGCTGACTTGATACATCTACTTATCATTCAAGTATTACGAAAGCTATGTTGTGTATGCATCATAAGTATGAATGTCTTAATTTCTGGCCAAAGCTGATTTAATTCATTCATAGATGGCATACTCAACAAGTGCATAACTAAAGTGATTGTTTCAATTCTGGCCAAAGCTGATTTGTTACAACTACTTTGCACATATGCTTAAATGATTACACTTCTGGCCAAAGCTGTTTTGTCTTCGTTTAAGTAGAATTTTTTAGCTAAGTCTATTATTTTGATGTTAGTAATAGACATATCACAATCTCTTCACATAATGATCCTTAGATTAATGATCCTTAATTAAGTTTTTATGATCATTTCGTCTGCCTTATTCTTAGTACCCATTATGTTACTCACTATAATTTTCTTCTATATATATCTAATCCACTCTAATTGTTTAAACCTAAAATGTTTGCTTTATTTAAAGTTTCTATTAGAATTAGCTCTTAAATTAAATCCTTGATTATTTCTTAAGACACGATAATCCTATTGCTCTCTTCTGATAAAGATTATAAAGAAGAAAATTAGAGCATGATGAATAGGACAAATCGACCATGATGTCTATTATGATAATCAAGAACTCTCTAACGTAAATGCTATCACTAAAGTTATTCCAGATTAAGTCTTTCCTAAGACTAATCTATAATTATGGAATAATCACTAGAACTCCTAAGATGCATGCCTTAATTTGAAACTCTAAACTATAAAGTTAAGTGGTATATGTGAATACATTATAATGTACAAAACCATGACCCATAAAGTTAAGGGCTTACGCATGGAAATAAGTACATTTTTTCCAGTACATTACATACTAAGATTTTCACTTGTACAAATTTGATGCATTACAAATCAACTACAACACTCAAAAATACCAAAGTATAACGAGTGTGTTGATAAGCAACATATGTACAAAGAAATAAATGTTTAAAGCTGGAAAATAAGTTGTTATTCACCTTACAACCACTTAAAACGTTTAAAGAGGATTGTTCTAAGGTCCATAGACAAATTACAAGTGCTAATTCCAACTTTAAGGTTCTTCAAAGGAAAATCTCACTGCATAACTATGTCATTAGGCTAGACATAAGCAACGAGACTATCCATTATTCTAAAGAACAGTTGGGTAAATTAATTCGATAGTCACTTATTAATGATATTTAAGTCTGGTAACTTCAATATTCCAATTAACACATGATTAGTTGAATCTAGTTCCATACGTTTCCTTCCCAGAACTTGACAAATAACTAATATGAGAGTTAGTGACAAAATTAATTGTTAACGCTATAAGAACCATAATAAGCAGTCTTCTAACAAAGCTTTTCGATACATTACATGTTCTGATTATTAATCAGAGTACAGTATCATTACTTAGGCTATGTCATGAAGGTTGTGAGGTTTGCATAGTCAACATAAAGTCACACTTATCTTAAACTCTCATCTTATTTGTTCTAAATATCTGGATAGAAACATTATTAAAATGAAACTAGATGATACCTTACATTTTCACAACTTTTGTCATCATGAAAATGAGAATTTGACAAAAGGAAAATGAGACTTATAAATTTCATCCATTATAACCGAAATTCATGAGAAATTATGACATGGTTAATGAGGATGATTATTCATCTAATCTCATTCTAAGTGATTTCAAATCATGACGTTATAGCCCTAAATATTATTTGGCTTAAGGAATAAGTATGGGTCCATCATAAGTCATTCATTGACATTCGTGGAACTTATTCAAAATGGAATATTCAGACATAATTCATTTATCATTTAAAAGACTATCAACTTGTAGCTAACTTTTGTCGCATATGGCCCACAGTCTTAGAAGAAATCTATTCATATGTTTACTTTTTGGATTTCTATTACATATGTCCTTAAGTTTCTTATGACATTTGGACTTTAAAGAAATCAAATAAAGTCTAACGTATATATGATAGGTTCCCACGTAACGTACCTCATTGAAACTTCTCTTGTAGCATTTCTAGAGATATCAAAGATCAGTGGGAGCATTAAATGTCTTAATAATAACTTGCAATAGTTGCAAGAGGTGGGGGAGTGAAAATTTCACATTACCTAAAATTGCACCTCTTGTACAAGACACCGCTCCATCACGACACTGTTCTATCAAACCTTATCTCCTTAAAATCTAATGCTACTCTTACAAAAGTTTCATTGCTGCTTAATTGTGGGCACACTTAGATTTCTTACCTAAACTAACATAATTCTCAACAAGAGAAACTACAACGACTAACGTCATTAATTTGTGTTTCTCTATTAGAATTTGTTGGTCGTTACATATTGACCCTAAGCATGCTGAGTTCCTAAAGATTTCTAAGGTCGGTGGGAGCAGTCAAAGTCCTTATCATGATTTGCAAGGAATACAAGAGGCGGGGGGAAGAGTGTCATTAAATTTCACTCTAAATTTAACTCCGATTACACCTCTTGTACACCATACTGCACCAACTCTTATAAACTTAGAATGAAAATGATAGCAACCTAACCAAGAGCTAATCCATAAAACTGAAACTTCTAATGAACCCAATAATCAACTCAGGAGGTCATCTAGGTTTAAAAGCCTACTAATTTTGATGATTACATAACCTCCCTAACTGAAGTTGAAATGGTTTTTTGGAAATGTTTACTGATCCTATCTCTTCAAATTAAGCCATTAGTGTCAATCAATATTCTTAATGGAATAAAACAGTTTTCTAGTAAAACTGATTTTATGTGTTCATATAACGTTTGAGATTTGATTGAATTACCTAAGAGTGTTCATAACTAAATCAAATCCTAATATAAACGTTAAGACACTAAGAAGCATGTTTGATGGTCAAAGGTTATACTCAGGAAGAGATAAATTATGAAAGAGTCTTTCTTACCTATCTTACACAAGATTTCTTTAAGGATCATCACTGTTCTAGTAGCTTATAATAGTTTAAAGCTACATTAGATAAACATTAAAAACAACTTCCCTAACAAATGGCTGACACATTTACATGTTCATTAGATAACAACCTAAAGTTTCAAACTGAAGGTTAAAGAACACTTTATTTGTAAGCCAATAAAATCCATGTATGGGTTAATGCAAATATCATAATGTGATGAAAAGCTAACGTAATCATTTTCATCAAGAATCAAGTGGATTAATGTACCTACCTCAAAATGAGTGGGAGCAACTAAGATAAACTTGTCTATATAGATGATATTCTTTTGACAAGTATATGTTACATAAGTCAAAGCATTGTTAACACAAACTTTGATATAATAGATCTCAGAGATATCTCTTACGTGATTGATATCATAACATACTGAGATAGACCCAATGGGACATTAGTTCCGTTCCATAAGCTTAACATTAAATGGGTCCTTACATATGTAACAAACAACACTGCTCTCCTTTAGAGGATAATAGGATAAATGAGATTAATTTTTTACGCTTCATTAATTGGAAGCCTTATGTAAGTTCAAGTCTATACTCGTTTAGATATTACTCACATTGCAACACACTAGATATGTCTAGATTATTGTGAAGCATCTAATGGAGTATTACAATATCTTTAAAAGAAATGAGAGGCTATTATTTGAAGAAGAAGTGAGAATTAAAACCGGTTTATTATTATAACTTTGTGATATTCAAAGATGATAAAATGTAATTTTGGGTATATCTTTATGTCAGCAGACAAAACATATCTCATGGAGGAGTCATAATGCACTGATATTAACAACCTAAGTTATAACGACATAATATCGTCACTAAATGTTGTTGGAAGTTTATCAGTGGACTCATAAGTTTATTAACTCCATATAATGTTTTGAAGACTTAGTGTGATAAAGTCAGCTACCATGACTCCTTGAACAGTAACAGTTCAAGAGGTGCTGCATTAAATTTCGATACACAATTAGATATTCGTTTATGAACGAATTGAGGAAACTAAGTTTGTATCGAATTCATTCATGATATGTTTAAGGATCCTATAACTGAATGGCTATTACCCATAAGTCTTATTAAGAGAGCTCAGAGACGGGTATTAATTGACGGTCATGCGCAACTGCATATCGTACTATGAATGACTAAGTATTAGTTAATTTTTCCTCATCAGTTTGATTTTGTACGTCTCTAAGAATATGTCAAGTCGACATAATGGCATATAAGACAAATAAAGTTACAAATCAAACAAAGGGCTTACGCGTATTTTGATCATGACGATTAGGTTTTAAATTAAGGCTATAGTATGATTAATGGGGGTCCTGAGTCGCATAATGATTCAACGGCTGTATTTCTCTGCTATAGTACTTGTTTAAGGCTAAAATGAGTGTTAACTCCTGATCAGGCTTATCTAATACTCATAGTAAATGATTACTCGGCTAAGTGGGAGAATGTAAGATTAAATATATTACGTATTAATATTTAATCTGTAGCCATTATAATCATTTACATTATATAGATCAAAATATATAACAATCCTATTAAATAATTAGTTGGTAATTGTTGATGGACCATATTACCCTTATTAACTAATTAGGGTTTCCTCCTGGGTGCTTATATAAGGAGAATTATGTGGAGGTTAAGGGGTTAGACAGTTATACATTAGAAACAACCCTAATAACACATAACATCATAATTTCGACCTCCATCTCCATACCGATTCCCTTATCGGTTTTTCTAAGCCACCATCATCAGTCAGCACCCTAAGGAGGAACCAGATCAAGATGACAATCATGTCAACCCTTAATGGATTCTCTGCTAACCTGTGCTGATGCAACCAAAGGTATGTTTTTCATGTTTTCCTTTATGTTCAAAACAGAACTGAACCAACACTGGTATCACTCATTTCGACAAAAAGAGTCTTCACAAGTTTTTGAGTAAAACCACTCATTTCGACAAAAAGAGTCTTCAAATCAAGTTTTTGAGAACACAAGTTTTCGAGTTACACCAACGTGCAAACGGAGTTAATCAAACGAGTTTTCGAGCTACAAAGTTCAGCACCGTTTTCAAGTTTGATCGAGTTCTCAAGGAGATACTTCTCGAGTTTGTTCTAGATAAGAGTTCTCGAGATAACTGAGTTAGATAGTTTTCGTGCACCGCCTTGAACCACCATTGAATTCTTCACCACCGTTCATCCACCACACATCACCAAGCCACACCACTTTCCTTCGCCATCAAACACTATTCACCATCCCTCACCACTACACCGACACCCCAAGATCTTAACGGCAATTTAACACCACTCGCCATCGTAACCGTGATAACTAACACCTGACATCAAGCACCATCTTGACACCTCTATCACCATTTATGTTCGAACTCTGTCACCACCATCATGGTTGCAAAAGTCGCTAGGCGCTCCCTAGTCAGTTGACAGGGCAGTTGAGAGTACTCGGCCTAGGCAGAGAATACTCGGGGAGTACTCGGATATGTTAAACTATATGTTAAACTACTGCTACCCCTACCACCACCACCACCTCCACCACCACTACTACTACTACTAAACAATCAGCAAGTCGTTAATTCTCGGTCTTTGATTCAAAGATGATGTTTCAACAATATGACCCTCAACGTGATTTGGTCGTGAGAAACTTGGAAATGTTTGATCACATCGTTGGTTAAACCGTAGAAGCCCTAATCAGTAGGTTTACCAAGCTACTCTCTAAAATGAAAAGGTCAAATTTGAAAGATCAAGTGGTGATGTGAACAAGAAACTTATAGATGCTCTGCCACGGACCAAGAGCTGGGATAAAAATGTCGATATTATCAAGAAAACAAAAGAATATTTTCTAATGGAGCTGACTGATTTTATTTCCATCATTAAGTCATATGATCAGAATGACAAGTAGAGCACTCAAAATCATTCAAGCACATTATTTTCCTCATCCAATTATGTTTATAGCACTGCTGCCCAACTTGCTGCTCCCATTCGTACCTATTATACTTCTAAATACAAATTGTTTAACCCGACCCATTTTGTTCCAACTTGTTTGACTCTAGCAATTTTTGCACCCCCTCATATAGGTTAAAGTGGTTGGTGATAGAAGTGTGTTTATATATTACGAATTTAAGAAAAAAAACATTTTTTTAATAGTTAGAGTCGTTTGTAACGTCTCTTTATTTGAAAAATCCACAAATTCAATCGGTCAACACAAGGGTCAAAGACCCCACGCCCATGGAAAAATTGCCTCCGGGCAAGGGCAACGGCCCACATCGAGTGGGAGGGGGGGGGGGTGTTTGGGGCGTAAAAGGGCTCCCCCACCCCCAAACGCCTGAACACCGTCCAGTCTAATAACCTGGAAGATTGTCCATCCTCAGACATTTAGGAGCCATATAGACTTTTTTGCATGTGTTTACATAGCATGAAGATTGTCTTGAGCATTTATTATCATTTATCCATGATATTGTTACTTGTTTGACAAATGAAACTGGATAAAAAATGGAGGATGAAGTTGATCTCTATACAAGACTGAAATATGGGTTCTAAACAGTAAACACATAATGTATGTAATTTTATATACGCTAAGTTCATATGGAAACAACTACCATCCTAAATGGTGGAGCTAATCTTTAATGCTTAAAAGCAAAAAAGCTTAAAATGTACCTTATCCAGCATTATGTCACGTCGCTCAAAAACTGCACCATAAGAATCTTTTCGAAAATGGCAGCCAAGCTTGTTACAGTAAATTAAGAATCCCTCGAGCAACTCCGACTGCTATTTTCACTTTGTTAATCAACGGAAGTGTTGCTACAACTCCTAGATTCAAATAAGTAAATTAATTTATCTTGTGGATGTTACTTAAATATCTCTTAGATTTATGTATAGCCAGAGTTTTTTTTTTTTTTTTTTTTTTTTTTTTTTTTTTTTTTTTTTTGTGTTGTTTACCCCTACAAAGGAGATCCTCGAAGTTTCCGTTATGCATAGATTCATACACAATGAAGCATTGTTTACCTTCGATACAATATCCTATGGGACCAAAAAGGTTGGGATGAGAACATTCTCTCAACGGTCTCAACTTATTCTGCATTCAAAGGTGATCAAGTTCATAAGTACGTATTCTTTCATCAAAAAATAGTAGAAATAGTAAAACAATAGATACGTACATCATCCTGGAGATAATATCTCTCGACTTCAATGGGCATACCAGAACTTTGGCTACAAGGAGCATATGTCAATTTATCCACCCAGCCTTTGTAAACCTCTCCATTAATCCTCTTTTCCGAGCATGTTTCTTGAAAGTTCCCCGTAGCATAGTTTAATTCATCATATGTGAACACATTTATACGTCTACTAGCAACCCTCTGATGATGAATCCATTCATCATGAAAACTACCACGCCACTTTGTAGGGGAACTTGTGCTACTTTGGTCTTAAAATAGACAAAAAAAAAAAAAAAAATACATTAAAAGATATATATGATTCTAGACGTGGTTGTATAATAAAGTGGACACAAATATGCACATACATACTCAAGAAATGTACATACATACTCAAGAAAAGTTAAGTCTATACCTGAATTTTGTTTAGTCACTACAGGAAGATACTTATGAATCTTCCATATTAAACTCATTTTGCCAGATGACATGGCAGAGCTCTCAGATTTCAGCTGTAGTTCCAATATAGCCTGAAGTGAGGTTACTACCTCAATCATGGTAGGGCGTACTTTTGGAATACTACGCACACAACCATATGCAATTTGAGTGAAACGTATTAAACATTTGGGAAAAATTGTTCCCTTGATATTAGAATCAACCATTTGATCTAATTTTTTCTCTTTTACACACTTTTTAGCCCATCTCACCAAACTACATTCTTCCTCCCCATAGCGATCGTCTACAGCACGTCTTCCGGTTAGCAGTTCAAATAAAACAACCCCAAATGCATACACATCTGTTTTCCTTGATAATTTTTTAGTATAAAAATATTCCGGATCAAGATACCCGAATGTTCCTTTAACGCTCGCATCAACCCACGATGATGATTGGTTAGTTGGGTTTATTTTGGACAACCCAAAATCTGAAATCATAGCTGTCATGTTCTCATCTAAAAGTATATTGGAACTCTTCACATCACCGTGTATGATTCCGTGTTCGCTGCTGACACCTGTGTGAAGATAATCTAATCCAAGCGCAGCCCCTATTCCAATCTTGATTCTCTGATACCAATTTAATGTGATATCAGCTTGGTGTAGATGATGATAGAGTGTTCCGTTAGGCATATACTCATAAACAAGGATCATTTCCTTGTTATCATCACAATAACCAATAAGAGACACCAAGTGACGGTGACGCAGCTTAGAAAGGGTCTCGATTTCAGCTCTGAACTCATGTTCCCCCTGGTTGGACATAGGATTTAATCGTTTGATCGCCACAACATGACCATCTTCTTCACTGGATAATTGACCTTTGTATACTTTTCCGAATCCTCCCTCCCCAATAACCATATCATCATCAAAGTCTTTGGTTGAAGATTGAATCTCTTCTAGAGAAAAACGTTGACATGGCGGTACTGAAGAAGGCGATGACACTAAGTCACCCGCACCAGCTGCAGAGTTCATGATCGTGGTTGGTTATTGAGATCCGCACTATAACCTTAGAGAAAAATGTTAGATGATTAATTTTTTTTTTTTTGAACGGCAAACTCACTTTATATATATATATAAAGAGCCAGCAAGAAACTGGGAACACAAAACAAAAAACAAAAGCGAAACAAAAGCGGAACAAACAAACAGTAGATTACATCAAATCTGAAATGTCAAAGTTCCTCCATTTTTCCCAGCTTGACCCCTTAAGCGAAGAGCGGTTGCTTATCCAAATAAAAGCGTCTTCTTTAATTTGCTCCACTGATCTGCAGACCGGAATGAACTTGCCTTCAAAAATCTTCTCGTTTCTAGCTTTCCAAATCCTCCAAACTGTTGCCGAAACAATAGAGTATACGATCCTTTTCCACACTTTACTGCCTGGCTGCGTTTTCACATACTCCAGCAAATCTGGAAGATTTCCGATGTCAGCCGGGAAGGGAATCCGCATCCACACTATGATGTTCCACCATATGGACCGGGCCCAAAGGCAGCCCACAAAAATATGGCTCGTGTCCTCGTCGGATAAGCCGCACCGCGGACAAATGCAGTCCCCAATCGGAATTCCCCTTTGAATTAAACCAGCTTTAGACGCAACTTTTCCAATAAGGGCACGCCAAAGCAGATAATTAACCTTGGAGGGGACCCAGCTATTCCACTTGAAAACTAAGCCTTCATTCGAAACTGATCCAGTAGCCGAATCGATATCATAACGAACCTGCTTAACCGAGAAAGATCCATCTGTGTCAGTTCTCCATTTCCATCTTTCCCCGACCGCGATGATGTTATCTTGAATAATAATGCCGACTTTGGCCAAGGATGCCTCCACCGAGCCGATGTCCTTCCAGATCCCTGTAATCGTCTTTTTTAATGGAAAAAAAAGCATTGTCAGCGGTACCATTTTTTCTGTGGATAGCACTAACAACCGTCGCCCAAAGCTGATTAGGATTCTCTTTATATCGCCACCACCATTTTGCGAGCATAGCATAATTGAAGCTTTGTATTCCTCCAAGACCCATCCCTCCTAACTTTTTATTTTTGATAATAAGCTCCCAACGAACCCATCTCAACTTATGACCCGCAACCGACTTTCCCCATATAAATTCTCTCCTGATTTTTTCGAGCTTTTGAACGACGCATTTAGGGGCAGCAAAAAGGGAAAGAAAGTACGACGGGAGGCTCCCGAGAACCGATTTAGCAAGGGTCATCCGGCCCGCGAAAGAGAGATGTCTCGCCTTCCATTTGGAAAGCTTGGCTGTGAATTTGTGTACTACCGGTTTCCAAAATTTAGCTTTCTTCATGTTTACTCCAATCGGAATTCCCAAATACACAAACGGAAAAGACCCCGCTTCACATTTAATTAACCGAGCAAAAGAGTTAACTTCGGGCGCAGAGACTCCGACTCCATACACTTTACTTTTGGAACGGTTGATCTTTAGACCCGTAACAAGACTCAACCATCTCAGAAGCCGATTTAAAGCTGTGATATTATGTTCTGTCCAAGTCCCTACAAACAAGACATCATCCGCGTAGCAGAGATGAGATATAAGCGGGCCCCCATTAGGGAGTTGGCACCCATTGAAAATACCCAAATTGCACGCCCTATTCATTAGCATACTCACGAATTCCATAGCGATAACAAAAAGGAAAGGAGAAAGAGGGTCACCTTGTCTAAGGCCCCTCTTGTATTTGAACTCTTTGGTGGGCGATCCGTTGACCAAGACCGAGCCCATACCCTAGCTCAGGCAACCTTTTATCCACAAAATCCATTGAGGCGGAAAATTCATCTTTTCCATCATCCGAAAGAGGAATTTCCAATTCAACGTATCGTACGCCTTCTCGAAGTCCACTTTGAGAATGAGGACCTTCGTTCTCGATTTTTTTGCCCATGCCACCGTTTCGCTGATGATGAGGGGGCTATCTAGGATGTTTCGACCTCCCACAAAAGCCGAATGATTTGGGGAAGAGATATTATTGACAACCCTTTTAAGTCGATTAGCTAGAACTTTGGCTATGATCTTGTATATCGAGCCGACCAGCGATATCGGGCGAAAATTAATAAGTTCTTGAGGGTCACTACCTTTGGGGATGAGAGCCACAAATGATGGATTACAACCTTTGCTTATTATACCCGAACAATGAAATTCGTTCATCATAGCCAAAATCCAAAATTTTAATTTTTCCCAAAACAATTTGAAAAATTTAAGCGAAAACCCATCCGGGCCCGGAGCTCTACTGCCATCACAGCTTTTTACTGCCATAAAGACTTCCTTCTCCGTGAATAAATCACAAAGACCCTGCCCCAACTGTTCCGAAACGACGGGAAGCCCACCACTGTCAAAATCCGGCCTCCTCCTCATGGGCTCCGAGAACTGCTTTTTGAACCAGTTCCAAATTTCATTTTTAAGCATCTCCGGGTCCGCAACCATCGTACCATTGAACATCAGGCTATTTATCCTGTTTCTAGCTAGATTCAGCGTTACAACTTTATGAAAATATCTACTGTTTTCATCACTGAATTTCAGCCACTTTACCCTCGCCTTCTGCTGGATATCTTTGTATTTAGCCATTTCCAAATCATTCACTTTAACCCGCAACCGAATTCTATCTTTTTTATCTTCAGCCGTAATAAGCCGAAGAGCCGCTTTTCTCTCAATGTTTTCTATTTGTTTCAGCATCTCGTCCAACTCCAAATTATCAGATTTCCTTTTATCCGCTCTCCATTTTTTGATACTCGATTTGATCCGTTTAAGAATCCCTGCCAGAGCAGAATCCCATCTCTCCGCAACCAAAAAATGACTACACTCTTTCTCAACAATATTAAAAAGGCATTTATCTCCCAGCCAAGAATTAAAAAACTTAAATGGGATTGGACCAAAGTCAAGAGCAGAGCAAGTAAGGGAAATGGGGCAATGGTCCGAAAAGCCTTTTTTATGCACCTCTACGATAGCATTCGGCCACTTAGACATAAACTGAACGTTAACAAAAAACCTGTCCAGTTTACTTAGTTTGACTTCATCATGACCTGAGATGAAAGTAAACTTACCACCCCTCATCGAATATTCCAGGAGCCTGGTGTGATAGAGAAAGCCATTAAAAGCTTCTGAGAGACCCCGATCGAATCTGGAATTAACACGCTCCTCTTCTGATCTAACCTCGTTAAAGTCGCCCAAGAGCACCCAAAAATCTTCTGCATTTAGATATCCAGCAAGCACTCCCCATAAATCTTTTCTTAGAGACGAGTCATTCGGAGCATGAAGATTTAAGACGTTAATCTTCCCTTCAACGCCCGAAATATGGCCAGAGACAATAAGAAAGCGTTGATTTTTTATCACCTGCTCTGCTTTAAAAAATTCCGGATTCCACACCGAAACAATACCCCCAGATCTCCCAATAGCCTCCACTGCAGCAAACTCCATCTTGGTCTTGTCCCAAAACTGACGAACAGAAGCTTCGGTTAACGACTCCGAATGGGTCTCCTGGATCCCTAGAAAATCCGCTTTCACTTTCTCTTTCAGATTCCGAATCCAGAAACCTTTGCGAGGATCGGAAATCCCGTTGATATTTATGGACAGCAGATTCATTTGGAACTGGATAGAGCCATTTTCCACTAACAATCTTCTTAATTTGGTTTTCGAAGCCCTCCACTTCAATTCCCAACTTTTCTCCACAATCCATTGTTTTCTGAACCTCCAACTCGAACAATAGCTGGCTGTGCTCCTTCGATTGACGGGCCGCCGTAACATCCGGAACTACATTAGCAGCACCTTCTCTTTCAAGACGAAAGATTTCTTCTAAGTTAAAGGGATCAGACCCCAGTGGGATATTAGTATCAAGATTTAGATCTGGAATTACCCCTTCCTGCGTTGATTTTTCTAGAATCTCCCCTTCCTGGACTGACTTATCTGGGTTCAAGTCATCATGGTCCAAGTCTATTGGGTTCTTCATACGTTTGGGCCTAGTTGTAATGAAGCTGGGCCTGGCATTATCTCCTGGGCTAACAGACATACCAGCTACACACCGGTCATTAATGCCCTGTCCCACCCATTCTCTCTCCTCGTGCATCCTGTCAGACGGCTCTTGGTGGTCTCCAGGCATCTCTTTTTCCCTCACAACTTCCTCGGGAGAATGAGACATCATACCCTTCGAGTTTCCCATGCATGCACGTGAAGAGTCGCTTACACTTTCTCTGGAAGCTGGACGGTCCCCTGTGAGAGACTCGCGAAATTCCGATGAAAACACCGACGACTCCTCCTCCTCCATATGATCATCACTCAAAAAGCCTGGGCTCCATTGGCCAGAGATTTCTTCAACCCAAACCTGCAGGGAGTGCTCTTTCCATGTTAAATTGAATTCTGTTGAGACCCTCTTACCGGAATGGACCAGAATAGCTAGTCGGTCTTCCGCTAAATTCCCGTTATTAACTTCCGCATCGGACCTAACCAGAATTCTTCCGCATCTTTCCGCAATTTTGTTAAAAACGTGCCGATCCCAAAGGCTTACGGGAACACCCATAATTTTT
The DNA here is from genome assembly GCA_030545235.1 of Helianthus tuberosus. Taxonomy (NCBI): domain Eukaryota; kingdom Viridiplantae; phylum Streptophyta; class Magnoliopsida; order Asterales; family Asteraceae; genus Helianthus; species Helianthus tuberosus. The sequence goes on from CM060432.1 coordinate 28,551,883, forward strand.
ATCCATGCCACTCTTTCGAAGATCGGTGGAATCCCTTCCCATAGATAGAGCCTTGAAAACCACTGTTCCCACCGGTTCACCATATTACTACGGAACTCTTCAGCCTCTGTGTTGGAATTAAAACAAAGCAAGACCTTAAGCCCACCCAGATACTTTAGTTTAAGGCCTGTTTCGGTTAGCCCTGATAGAAGAACTTTTAAGTCGTTGAGGGTGTCTATATCTTTAGCCTCCCCAACCAATGATTTAAATTCCAGGGTCTTTTTTGTCTCTGTGTTCATCGGAGGGAGGGCAATACTACCGCCATTTGGTTTAGTGATCTGAGGGTTTACAACCGAGCTAAACGATTTAGAACCAAAAGGGACCTTGGGAGAATTGCGTTGAGCCGCAGCGGGCACATTGGTATGTTTCGGCCAATGTATTCGAGAAAACACAGACTTACGGTTGTCAATAACATTAGCCCCGATTTTGGATCCATACCTATCAAACTTGGCAATGTTAACACCTATAACGGCCCCAAGGATTCGAGTCTCCTTGAGATGATCTATCCACCAAACAGGGTCCGATACGTTGGACAGCTTAATAAACCCGAATTTGTTACCAGCTCTATCCTTCTTCTGAGGTACAAAAACATCCTCTAGGTTGTCCAGATGTTCGAAAGCTTGCCACATCACCGACTTATCGCAAGCATCTGGAAGGTTTGAAATGAAAAAAGACGTAGCATTCCGCAGTCTAGCTTCTCTATTCTGAAAAATCTTCTCCCTCCTATAATCCTTTCTGTTAATGATAGTGTTCCAGTTATTGGAGTTATTTATCCACACTCTCTTTCCCATATCAACCACAGCGAACCAACAGTCCAAAAGAAAACAGCACAGCCCTTGTGTCCACGAACACCTTTAAAAGGTTAATAGGATTCGAACCGGGTCTAGCTAAACTTTACTCAGAAAGCCGCGACCGGTATCAGACCTACTAAGCAATCAAGAATATCCGGGATACGATAAGGGGGCACAGAAAAGAGAAGGAAAAAGACAGCTAACACAACGGAGGTATCGTCCCGGGAGGCGAATGGGGGAGTCAAACAGCACAAGATAGGAAGAAAGGTAATCGGTGGCCTCAATACCCCCAGGGGAGTCCCTGAAACCTTGCTCGCTATTTTGGCTGAATATCCCCGTCGAGCACTTTCCGGCGACGATTCGAGAGGAAAAGAAAATCTCTTGTTCTTGGTAGTTGTTCTTGCAATGTTAGATGATTAATAGGAGAAATCAGAATAATGAATAAAAACTTAACAAACTCAAAACCGAGTAAACTAGAGCTAATGATTACAAAAGTATCATTGCATTTTACAAGACTAACTAATTATAAACATCTCTTACGAGGAATGACTCATGGTTTTCTTATCATTGATGGAATTTACAATGTATGATTCTCATAGGAAATAACTACATTTACTATTGTCGTTTCATACAATAACACATTATTAATATTTACGTAAATGACACAAATGATAATTTTGTTAGTGATTACACATAATAACTCCTTTTTAAGGATTACACATAATAACTCCTTTGTTCAACAAAATGTAACATGTTTGGTGATTATATATGTGACACCCCAGGAAAACCAGTAAACCACGCAACTTAACTAGCTTCCTCAGTAACCGCATGCTAAATTTCGGGACGAAATTTCTTTCAAGTTGGGGATAATGTGACAACTCGAGTTTTCAAGATTCCGTCTTCAGGCTAATTGTACGTTAATTGTTTAGTTGTTTGCTTACACGACTTGTTTGCATTGTAACTGTACACGTTTGATACATGAGGAGATGTTATGTGACTTTTGTGTCGATACGTTTGGTGATATGATATGTAATATATATGAATAAGTTAAAACCTTAAACTAATTCACCTTATATAAGCTCGACGAAACCCAGGATTTCGCCATAAACCACTTTGACGAAACAGGGAGGGTTTCGCCATCTACATTCTACACTCCGACGAAACGGAGGGTTTCACCGGCCAAAAATCACGCCGAAGCCCAGTAAGGGCCCATTACGCTAACTTGGGTATAATTTCGTGAAAAGACTTCATGTCTCACATGGTTAGCAAGAATCGAAACCCTAGACTCTCCTAAACCTTCGACGGCAGTTCTCTTCCCTGCAACCTCTACTCTTTTGCTAAACCTATTCTAGGTGGTTCAACCATCCGATCTTACGGTTAGTGTATCCTTTTTATGATTAGATCGTTGCTAGGGTTTAACTTAATTGTTGGTACACTTGATTTCCATGATGTTATGGTTAGTCGTTTGATCTCGTTTACTTGTTGACCGATGATCATGGATGTCGAATTTTATATTGTATGATTTAGATGATGTTCGTAGATGGTGACTCGGATAAACTTATTATGATACGATTAAATAAAGTATTAAGATATAGTAAGAAACTAGTGTTCCATAGTTAACCTATGAAACTGAATCTGATGCTTGTGATTGTATACGAGTGGGTTCGTTGTTCATGTTGGTCGGATGTTAAGTATGGTAACCGTGTATAATGATTGAATGCTTGATTCTGATAGTATGATTCTGTATAATGATTGATGATTACGGTGCTATATGATAACTGGTTGTTTGATGATAATATGAAACGACTGTTAGTCATGACTAGGGTTTATAAGATTGAATGCTAAACTGTTACAGTATCGGTGAAAGTCTCACCCGACGAAACATTGTTGATGACGAAACGTGTGGATTTTCGCCGGAAGGAAGGCCGACGAAACTTAATGAGTTTCGTCGCATAGGGTTTCACCGAGTATGAGTTTCGTCAATGGACTTCATCTGAACAGTAGGTTGTGATGTCTTCGCTGATTTCATGTATTGTGACTGAATGAGCTACTTTGGTCTGCTATGAACTGTTACTGTTTGTTGTGGCCTACGCATGGGTGATATGAACTTGATTGACTGTTAGGATGTTTGAGTGCACTATGATTGTATGTCATGCGTGAAACATGTGAATACCAAATGATTTCGCATGTATAAATATTATAGGCTTGGATTAAATTAATTGTGAGCGAGTAATAATCTTACCGAGCAAACCGAGGTGAGTTCACACTTTCTACAAGGTATGAGATTCCCGGTGGTTTGGGAATGGGTTAATAAACTAAAACGGAACCTACATATCCTCCTTGGGTCGGATATGTACGGCCATCCTCCTTGGGTAGGATGCCACTATAAATCCTGCGTATTCTCCTTGGGTAGAACTACGTACGTTCGTCCTCCTTGGGTAGGACAACAACCTTAAACTTACTAGACAAAAACTCTATCATGAAGTCCCTCACTTTATATCGACTTAATCACCGAGGCCGATGGCGAGCGGGTCAATAGTTAATAGCGCTATTAGGTTTGACAAACCTCATACCGTGTCGTTCGAACGGGCGTGTACTAATGGACTATGGCAAACTGTCAGTGATGATAGACACTGATGTAGGGCACAACTTATTTTCGTTAGTAGTCGATATGGTACGGTCTAGTGGTTCACATGGGAAGCCCCCCACTGATTATGGTTATGGTTTGGGAAACAAAAGTACTGGTTATCTTGTGGTTTACGAAAACAACTTATGATTTCAAAATAAACTGGTAAAACTAAACAACCAACTGTGAACTCGCTCAACTTTGTTGTTGACTCGTTATTACATGCCTTGCAGGTCGTTAGGTACTTCTGGAGGTTGCACGGGGAGGTGTGATCGTTGTGGGATATGGACTGTTGTGTCCTACACTTAACATTTGAACGTTAAACTATGTTTTGGTTATTTATTCATTACTATGCTTCCGTTGATTTCTTAAACATGTTTGGTTTTTTTTGAAACACCAATTATATTGGGTTTGGTTTTTATTTACTTATTGGTATTGTTCAATATGATTGGTGGCTTGATCCGGGTCAGTCACGCCTCCAAGCGGTGATACTCCGCATGTGGATTTTGGGGGTGTGACAGATTGGTATCAGAGCCATTGGTTATAGTGAACTTGGTTTTAAAAAGGGAAAAAGTTTTTGTTAAAACCAGACTATAACCTGTACAGTGCTCAACGATCCACAACGACGCTTCGCTCCACGTGCAAGGTTCAACACTATAGGTGATACGATTTGTGTTTATATTGCCTACTTTCTAATTACATAGAACTTTGCTTATGGTATGCTTAGATGAACGTAACAACTGTTGTTTAAAAAACACATGTGTGCTTACTCTCTTCTGTCATCACACTTTCGCGACACCTTTCTCACCCATGTTTCCTTTGATATGAAGATCATGAGTGGACGCGTTAACCTAACTCAAGCCCTGCTAACGGCTCTAATCAATGAACAAGTTACTGCAGCACTCGCAGCTGCCCAGGCAGGAGGTATAACCTGCCATCACAACTTACTCTAGGATATTTAGATCCTACTCTCGTAAACCAACACTTGAGCTTAATTTTGTCTATTCTCACACACGACAGGTCAACACGCTCAGCCTCCTGTGTGTACTTTCACAACTTTTATGGACTGCCGACCTACTACTTTCAACGGCACTGAAGGAGCTGTAGGCCTCCTCCACTGGTTTGAGAAGCTCGAGTCTGTCTTCGAGATGTGTGAATGCCCTGAGGCACGTATGGTGAAATATGCTACTGGTACCCTTGAGGGTATAGCGCTCACGTGGTGGAACGCTCAGGTTCAAATGCTGGGGATAGTTGTTGCTAATGCCACCCCATGGAACGATTTCAAGGAACTGATCAAGGAAGAGTACTATAATCGTGATGATATTCACAAGTTGGAAGTCGAGTTCTTCAACTTAAAGATGACAGGGTCAGAAATCGAAGCGTATACGAAAAGATCAAACGAGCTGGCAATCTTGTGTCCTACTATGGTAGATCCTCCTATCAAGCGCATCGAGCTGTACCTTAAAGGTTTAGTGCCTGAGATCCAGAGTCATGTGACCGTAGCAAACCCCGCCACTATCTAGCAAACTATTCGTGTGGCTCATCGTATCACTGATCAGGCAGTCGAGCAAAACAAACTACCCAAGCGTATTGGTACTACTGCTACAACTACTACTACTTCTGATGCCCCCAGCGACAACAAGCGCAAATGGGATGGAGTCTCAAGCAAGGGTTCGACATCAGCTCAGTCTCAGTCTCAGCAGCGAAAGACTGATGACTACCAGAGTCCTGGTCAGCAATCTTCTGGTAGTCAAGGGCAGGGTGGATACAAGGGAAACCACCCCAAGTGCAACCGATGCAACAGGCATCATAGTGGGCAGTGCAACAAGGGTCGTTGTCTGAGGTGTAACAAGTTTGGTCATGAAGCAAAGGATTGCAGGGGCGCACGACCCATGAATCAGAATCGTCAACAGCAACAGCAACAGCAGGCTCCACAGAATCAGCCACAGCAACAGCAGGGTAACAGGGGATGCTTTCAGTGTGTTGCTGAAGGTCACTTTAAGAGAAACTGCCCCCAGTTGAACCAGGATCAGAATAACAACAACAATCAGGGAAACGGAAACAACAATGGGGGTAACAACGGGGGAAACAATGGAGACAATGGCGCCCGGGGCCGTGTGTTCGTGATTGGTCAGGGTGATGCTAGGAATGACCCCAACGTCGTGATGGGTAAGTTTCTACTGGATGACTTTTATGTTAATGTTTTATTTGATTCGGGTGCCGATACCAGTTATGTGTCTTTAAAAGTTAGTCAAATGTTAAAGCGTGTCCCAACACTTTTGAACACCAAGCACATGGTAGAGCTAGCAAACGGTAAAAGTTTAGAGGCCACACACATAGTTAAGGGTTGTAATCTCGTCTTAGCTGGTCAGACCTTCTCTATCGACCTCATTCCTATTGTTTTGGGTAGTTTCAACATTGTTATTGGTATGGATTGGTTATCGCAACATCGAGCAGAGATCCTTTGCAAGGAGAAGATCGTCCGCATTCCTCGTTCTGGTGAAGAACCTTTAGTGATTCATGGTGAAAAGAGTGGTGCAATTGTAGGTATCATCTCTTTCCTTAAGGCCCAGAAGTGTTAATGAAAGGGCCATACATCTATTTTAGCCCTCGTTACAGACATATCGATGAAGGAGAAGAAGATTGAAGATATTCCGATTGTGCGTAACTTTCCTGAGGTATTTCCTGAGGAATTACCTGGTCTTCCGCCTCACCGTCAGGTTGAATTTCAGATCGAGCTAGCTCCTGGAGCAGCGCCCATAGCTCGTGCACCTTATCGTTTAGCTCCATCAAAACTTGAAGAATTGTCCACGCAACTACACGAACTCTTGGATAAGGGTTTTATTCGTCCTAGCTCTTCGCCTTGGGGGGCTCTAGTATTATTTGTGAAGAAGAAAGACGGTACCTTCAGGATGTGTATCGATTACCGCGAACTCAACAAGGTGACCGTAAAGAATCGTTATCCACTTCCACGCATTGATGACTTGTTCGATCAGCTGCAAGGGTCGAGCTACTATTCGAAGATTGACCTGAGGTCAGGCTACCATCAACTGAGAGTCCGAGACGAGGATATCTCTAAGACAGCGTTCAGGACTCGTTATGGGCATTACGAGTTCCTGGTTATGCCTTTTGGATTGACAAACGCACCTGCAGTCTTCATGGATCTTATGAACAGAGTGTGCAAGCCCTTCCTGGATAAGTTTGTTATTGTATACATCGACGACATCCTGATCTATTATAAGAGTCAGGAGGAACACGAGCATCATCTACGGCTTATTCTAGAACTTCTTCGAGCAGAGCAGCTGTATGCCAAATTTTTGAAATGTGACTTCTGGCTTCGCGAAGTCCATTTTCTAGGCCACGTAGTAAATAAGGATGGGATTTATGTTGATCCATCCAAGGTAGACTCGATCAAGAACTGGCCTACACCCCGTACACAAACAGAAATCCGCCAATTCTTGGGTTTGACGGGTTACTACAGAAGGTTCATCAAGGATTTCTCCAAAATTGCGCAACCTCTCACCTCACTAACTCAGAAAGGCGTCACCTATCGTTGGGGCGATGCCCAGGAATCCGCATTTCAGTATTTAAAGGAAAGACTATGCACCGCACCTATTCTTTCATTGCCAGAGGGCACAAACGATTTCGTGGTCTATTGTGACGCGTCAATTAAGGGTCTTGGATGTGTGTTGATGCAACGGGATAAAGTCATTGCTTATGCCTCGCGCCAACTTAAGATTCACGAAAGGAACTACACTACACACGATTTGGAGCTGGGAGCAGTTGTTTTCGCACTTAAGATATGGAGACATTACCTGTACGGTACCAAGTGCACCATTTACACCGATCACAGGAGTCTCGAGCATATCTTCAAGCAAAAGGAGTTGAACATGCGACAACGTCGATGGGTAGAGCTCTTGAATGACTATGAATGCATGATCAAGTACCATCCGGGCAAAGCCAATGTGGTGGCCGACGCCCTTAGTCGAAAGGATACAACACCCAAACGCGTGCGTGCGTTACAACTCACCATCCAATCTAATCTTCCTACTCAGATACGAGATGCTCAGGTTGAAGCATTAAAAGCAGAAAATGTCAGGGCGGAGTCCCTACGTGGATCAAGGAAACAATTAGAACAAAAGGAAGACGGCGCTTACTACGTTACAGGGCGCATTTGGGTCCCACTTTATGGAAACTTACGCGAGCTGGAGATGGATGAAGCACATAAGTCACGTTATTCGGTACATCCTGGTTCGGATAAGATGTACCACGACATAAAGACTACATACTGGTGGCCTAGCATGAAAGCCCACATAGCAACCTACGTTGGCAAATGTTTGACTTATGCGAGAGTCAAGACTGAATATCAGAAACCATCGGGCCTACTCCAACAACCAGAGATACCACAATGGAAATGGGAGCAAATTTCCATGGATTTTGTTACTGGCCTGCCTAAATCTCAACGCGGAAATGACACTATTTGGGTGATAGTGGATCGATTGACTAAGTCCGCACACTTTTTGGCTATCAAAGAAACAGACAAGTTCTCTACCTTGGCAGAAGTTTACTTAAAGGAAGTGGTTTCGAGGCACGGGGTGCCAACCTCCATTATTTCTGATCGTGTTGCACGTTTTACTTCTGAACTGTGGCAAGCAATGCACAAGTCCTTTGGCTCACGTTTAGACATGAGCACCGCTTATCATCCACAAACGGATGGGCAGTCTGAGCGCACCATCCAAACCCTTGAAGACATGCTTAGGGCATGTGTGATCGATTTTGGCAAAGGCTGGGAAAAACATCTGCCGTTAGTGGAATTCTTGTATAATAACAGCTACCACACCAGTATTCAGGCCGCTCCATTTGAGGCATTGTACGGGCGTAAATTCCGATCACCTCTTTGCTGGGCAGAAGTTGGTGACAGCCAAATCACAGGTCCAGAACTTGTAGTAGACACAACGGAAAGGATTGCAAAGATACGACAACGAATGGCGGCAGCTCGTGACCGTCAGAAAAGCTACGCTGATAAGCGCAGGAAACCACTCGAGTTCCAGGTTGGGGATCGAGTGCTACTCAAAGTCTCACCGTGGAAAGGTGTAGTTCATTTTGGCAAACGAGGCAAACTCAATCCGCGTTATGTCGTGTAACACCTCGAAAATTCACGTCCTATAATGTGTTGACACGTGTCATAAGCTTGGAACGTGTAAAGTATACTCTAGAGGGACTAAAGTTGACAAACATGGAAAGTATGTGAAAATAAGGGTTCAAAATGTCAACAAGGGATAAATATACTTTACAGTAACCCTACATGATGTTTATAACCTTAAACGAATAAATCATGGATCGTACGAAGCTAATTGTGAAAGAAAGTGAGAGATTACAAACTACAGGGGTTAAATGTGTCGACATGTTTAAAGTATACCTCTGAGTGACCTTTTAGCAAACCCGAAGATTTGTAACGATTAATTATGCTCACTAGAATGCGTGATAAAAATTTCACCAAGTTTCGTTAAAGTATGAGAAAGTTATGGCGATATTCGTATACGAGGGGTTAAAAGCGTCAACGTTAAAATTTAAGACTTTTCGGTGATCGTATGAATAACCGGGGACTAAACAAAGTTGGTTTATGACTTGGGGTCCTTAAAAGTCAAGTTTGGGGGTTACAAGTGCAAGAAACCATATTAAAAATCAAGTTTGGAAGTGCGGGGGCCAAAACTGTCAAAAATGAAAATGTGCATGTGCTGACCAGGTCCTTGCGCACCGTAACACCAGGACCCTTACGGTGCGCAAGCAGTTGCTAGCAACAGAAACTTCACAGCTGCCTGTTTTCAGCCGGTTGCACCGCCTCATTCAGCCATTTTCCGATTTTAGGGTCTTGTTTAATGATTTAGGGGGGCTTAGGGACACTTGGGATGATCCCATAACAATTGTAGACTTGTTTGTAATGATCTAAAGGCATCTAAACCCACTATATAAGAACCCACTTTGTGCAAACTTTTGATCATTCATTCTCAATCATCTTCTGGTCATTTCTGGAGCACAAGGACCATCCTCAAGCATTCCAAATCGTTCATAGGACTTGTGTAAGTATCCTCAACCTTCCTTGTTTTAGTTTTGATTAGTTTATAGCCTAGAAGTCAAACCGTCGTAATTACGGTTTGAATTAACGATTAATCGCTAACGGTCCAGCGATTAGGCAAACTTAAGATAGTTATAAGTTGGTATTTATGTGGGCTTTAAACCCTTAAAAGGGCACCCACTGATACCCGTTCTAACTAGGTCGTTTGTCGAGTCAAAGAAGATTAGAAAAAGTCAACATAATTGTAAACTTGGATTTAACGCATAATTAGCGATGTAAAAGGCGTATAATCTATTTTATCATTCATATAACCTGTTAATAAGTATAAGAACTTGTCTAAGCTTGTTTGATTCGACAACTTTCTGTTTTGAACCGATTCGGAACCGAAAGACGCAAAAGTTTGACTTTTGCTTTGACCTCAGTTCTAACCCGGTTTAGATAGGTTTAGACATGCCTTAAAGTTCCATTAGGACCTAGTTACATGTTGGTACAACCCTCTGCGTTTATACCACTTGGAACCTCGATTGTCCGACGTTTCCGTTAATTGCTTAATAGTGACCATAATGCCCTTATGACCATACAACGAGAATTTTGGAAATGTGAAAGTACAATAATCTTTGTTACTGATTATAAAACATGTCCCTAAATTTTCACATCAGTCGGAGGTCTAGGTTAGGAGTTATGCTTAATGACGTAATTATAACGCTTCTTAGTAATTAATCGGCGTCATTAGCGTAAAGCCTATCTAAACCACATTTTTGACGCCAAACCTTTTATCCACTGATGTAATATAATATTTTGGGATTTTTGAAGATTTTTAATTATTTTTAAACTGATCATAAGCTAGGATTAGTACCTTGATTCGGTAAATACCGATTATACCCTTTTCGGCCATAAAATGAGTTTTACAAGTCCTTTTGCTACCAATCCAATTGCTACTGATTTTAAATAATAAATGAAGTGTTTTGAACCTTGTAAACTGACCTGGAAACTCATAATACTATTTTAACCCGTAAATCGCTTAAAATGGCGTTATACGCGTATTAAGCGCATAGTAAGGGTTTAAAACCATTTTGCCACATAGGACTTAACACCAAATGATATACCAAGTTAAAATAAACTATTTTACTGATTTATTTAGACCCGGATCACAGAAACTTAATTGATGCCTTTTATAATCTTTAAAATGACCAAAATACCCCTAAGGGGCTTATTATGAGATTAAACTCGTTTTGGGCATAATGGAAGGTATCCTACTGATATCACAACATATTTAAGGCATGTTAACTTAGGAAACCTATTTAGGACTCTTAAGGTTACCCGTTACGCTTCATGCGCGTTCGGTTCAGTTTATGTAACTAGTTTGCATAAATTAGCCGAAACGGGTCAAACCTTATCGTTATTATCTCAAAATCCAGAATGTGTTTAGATTACCCATATTATACAAGTCTTCAAACTTGTCGGGTCTAAATCACATTCTATTCCGGTCTTCGCTTTATCATGCGTTTGAACCGTATACTTCCTTAAAACTAACCGGTCTAAGTTTAGGCTTAATTAAAGACCCGTTAGTATTCTAATTGGTTATTTACACCATCATTTCCAGACTAGAGCCTTCCGGTAAATTGTACCTACGCTTACTTAAGTGAATACGGCTGAGTTATTATAATTCTTGCTATTTAAGACAGGAGCTAGCTCAGGTAAATACTCTTAACTTATTTTCCCTATTACGGGCTTGGGATACGGTAATATAAATACCGCATGGTCAGGTATGGGATTCGAAGACCAATGAGTCAGGAAATCCAAATAACCTGTTTTTAATTCGTATTGCTTGACTGAAACATTGGGGGTTAATGCGACCGTGTCCTGGATATCCTTGACTCATTAATTGCAATGGCCACGACTTAAGCACGGGGTGTAGGCATATACCTGACAGATGCTATATGCTTATTAATTAATTATACCCAATAAGGGATTCCCAATAAGGGAATAGTGGTGTGTCGGTTAATCTTGAACCGGCATAGAACCGGGCCCCGTATGTAGAGCAAGTTATGTAAAACTGATAACATGAGATATAGTTTGTCCCAAGTATAAAAGATTAACATCGCCTTGTGCATTTTAATCATTGTATCAAAATATTTTATGCCTTGTGCACCAAAACAAATTTTCTTATACTCTTTTCAAATGAGTCAGTTGAGTGTATTTACCAGTGAAAACTGACGTATTTTCCAAAGTCTAAGTGACAGGTACAAGTACGTAATAGGCTGGCAGCTGCTCAGGACTAGTTAGTTGAGGACTTTGCAACTCCTTCACATAAGCCATTAGTCTGATAACTTATTTTGTTGTTTTAAGATCCGCCTGTGGATCCTTTACGTTCCGTTTGTAATACTTGGATATTACTTTATATTCGGATTGTAATATATTTATCTCTTGCTTCCGCGGTGCATTTATATATTGTGTTGTTTGACTATGATGTTGCCAACCACGTCACGATACTCCCCACCGGGCCCACCGGTGACACGTGGAAAGTCAGGGTGTGACAGGTTGGTATCAGAGCCAACATTGAGTGAATTAAACACTATCTTTTTGTGTTTAATCTCAATGACACATTAGCACATTCCTTGACCTTCTGAGTCTAGACTTAACATAGGAATATTCTCAATCCTTATCTGGAAATTTTGCTTCCAATTTTTATATATCGGATACGTCGCCAAGCGAAGAAGCCGTAATAGGAATTCTCCACACCCGGAGCCTTAAATTGCTGACCTTCATACAACGGCTAGGATGAAACGTGCAGCCAAGGAAAAAGCATTCAGAAATAAAATAAAGAAGAAACTCCTCTTGCTAAAGATCGTTTCCTTAAAAGTCCTTATAACGATATTTATCTTTTAGTCCCTTCGAGGACAACATTATTCCTTTGAAGTCCCGTTTAGGGCAACCCTATACTTGTTTAAGTTTTAAAGGAATGATTATGTTTAAAATATCATTCCTATATTATAAGATCTACCATTATTTAGTAAAAATGGCAAAATCTAAAAAGAACAAGACCTAGCCACGCATTATTTTGAGACAGGGCCAAAATTGTAGTTCCTCAATTAGATTCAGATCCTTATTAATATTTCGATTTAGAAATTGTTCTGCGTTAGTTATTAAAAAGAATCTTAAAGGTAAACCTAGCCTATATTACAAGGCCAAGATGGTAGAACCTATTTAAGAGATTCAAACCCCTGTTAAAACCTGCAACATGTGAACATTCCTGGCAGATGTGGTTTGATAAAACCGCATGAGTCATCCTTAAATTGGATTACTCCACTTTTCCTTATTAAAATAATCATCCCTTAAGAGGGAAGTGCCCACGGGCTATAATTAACGTCCTCTGAGACTAAAAACAGTGGTAGCCTACAACTCCCTGTCAAGAAAAAGTAATGAACTTTGATTCACACCTCAATGCCACGATTCTCTGAAATCATGGCTTATAAATTAAACTTGTCTACGCGACTAGGCCATTTGTGCTATTATTAACTTGTAAATCAGGATTTATGATAGAAATCCAGAATAAAAATAAATATCATTCCTTTCCTGCCAGTATAATTATTAAAAGAGAATCTTAAAAGGATTGACCTAGCTTGAATGTCATTGAAGACCTAGCTAAGATGGTAAAATCTATTTAAAAAGAGATTCAGATCCTTGTAACATTGTAAATATGTTAACACTCCTGGCAACAGTGATGCGATAAAATCACACTTGTCATCTTTATATTAGGATTCTCCAAACCCCTTATTTTTAGCATAAATGATCAAGAGGAATCATGGCTAATAAACGTTGAACATGATGAACGCATCAAAACATCCATTGGGATGTATACCTGCGGGCAAAGATGTATACATAAAAAGATAGTTTTATTTCATAACTTCTTGTCAAGACAATGAATTGTGAAATTTTCCGATTCAAAGGAATCATTGGTTATGTTTTAAAATTTCCCTAGTGACAAGGCCTCTGTGCCATCAAAAAGTCCTTGGAACAAGCCCTTATGCTATATAAAATGTGGGTACGACATTGACAGTCGTGACCTATGTCCGATGTCTAATAAATATGAAGGATTATATTCCGTTTAAACGCCAAAGATGGTTTATCTAAAAACCTAGGCCAAGCATAATCAAATAAATTTAATACTATCTATTGGTCCATATGGTTGGGTTACACCATGGCTATTTAATCATCAAGTTCGACAATTCGCTATATAATTAAACAAATTTTTACTACTTGGATAGTAGCCTTTAAAGCTTCACCACGGCTGACTCCTCTGAAGTTCATAATCATCCAGTTAGTCGGAATGATGTCCATTGACCAGCCTTGGTGGCAAAATAAATTATCTTCCAAAAAGATGACGGCTGTAGTCTTTGACTCTCTGTCCAAAGGTGAAGAACTATGTTCGAACCTTAAGATCTCTAATCCAATAAGATTGTGGCTTATATATTCATGCCTTAAGTGCCATATCTTATATGTCCTTTGTGACAAGGCCTTCGTGCCTATGATTATTAATGTCCTTCGAGACAAGCCTTCCAACTATCTAAAGATTTTCGTTGTGACAAAGACAATTGTGACATTTTGATTCCCTGTCAAAAGGTAATGGATTTGGTCCAAACCTTAAACACAATTGATGGTCTTTTTTGACCTAGGCTAAATATAATTGACATACTTTCTAGTAGCAAACAATAAGGGAGTTATAAACCTAACAACCATTATGATTTAATAATACCATGGCTTATAAATCATCCAGTACGATGATTCCTTACTAGTTTGTATCTAAGCATATGTTATTTTTGGTGTTTAGTACCAAAGCTCCGGAATGGAGGTTTCCGACGAGGCACACAGCAGTACTGCGGCTAAAAACAAGGATGCAAATATAATTATAAATGTTAATGGCACTACTCTTCAGGCCTTGATTAGCGCAGAAATTAGTGAAGTTGTGGATAAGATCCTTGAGAACAAAAAGGAACCGAGTGTCACTCACTCAAAGGTCCATACGGAAACACATACATCAGCTCGTAAGGAGAGCTCCGTTCACTCTTCAGATGAAAAGAGCGAACCTCAGGAGTTAGTACTCTATGATAAGCCCCGTTCAATTGAAGGCGGGTGCACCTACAAATATTTCGTCTCATGCAAACCTAGAGATTTCAATGGCGAAAAAGGAGCAATTGATGCTATGGAATGGCTTGAGGAAATGGAAACGGTTGTGGACATCAGCGATTGTGCTGATAAGGACGTAGTAAAATTTGTTTCACAATCTTTCAAGAGAGAGGCTCTTGTATGGTGGAGGGCCATGATGCAGTCCACGGGGAAAATTCCCCTATACCATATGGGATGGTCCAAGTTTGTGGACCTTATCAAAGAGAACTACTGTCCACAACACGAAGTGGAAAAGGTGGAGACATATTTTTTGACTCTCACAATGAAAAACCTAAATTGTCAGCAATATGTTACTGATGCGCGTTTAAGTGTCGTATATATTAGGTGTATATTTTAAGCCCTTTTTAACACTTATTTTAGCCAAGTTTTAAATTTATAAAACACGATATTTCACTAACACTAAACACACATATGGGCAAGTGCACCCATCGTTGAGTGTAGTATAGCGTTGGTAAGATACCGAGGTCGTCCAAGGACACAAGAGCTTTTAGTACCAGTTTATCCTCAACGTCTAACCAAAATAAAAAGTTTAGAAAAATGTTTAAGCTAAGAAAAATAAAAACTAACTAAAATGCTGAAAATAAAAATAAAAGAAAAACAGATAGACAAGATGAATCACTTGGTTCCGACTCGTATCTAGTATAACCTTTGATTATTTCCGCACTTTTGCACATAATTAAGAGATTATCTTAGTTATTGTAGTAGGCCCCTCTTTTGAAGGTGACGTTACCCTCACCCCAGTAGTTTGAGTCAGCAAGGATACAATCCTAAAAGGGTGGATTATTGGAAGATAATGAATTAAGTTATTAATGCAGTATTGTGGTAGGCCCCGCTTTTGGCGGTGACGTTACCCTCGGCTAAGTAGTCTGAGTCAGCAGGGATACAGTCCTAAATAGCCGGGTTATAGTATTAATAGTAGTTAACTTATGAGGGGATCAAAGAGTTTGGACCCCCGCCATCCAATACCGTGAAGTATTGAAGGAGGTCCTACTAAATTTGACCCAGGTTCATTGCAGGACCTCTAAACGCTGAACAATGGCAAGACCTTTACCAAACCGTTCCCTTAACCCCCTACCAGGTAGCCAACATATCTCCATATAGACCGTGGAGATATGAATGGTGAAAATCCTTTATTTTATATAGACAGTAAAATAATGCCAAGACACCACGGACAAACGATAAGGAAAGATCACCTTCAACATAAGTAACTAGTTATTAAAGTCATTAATACAAAACCAAATAAAAAGTGCAAAAGATTAGAAATAAAAAGTATTATACTAGACACTTTGTCTTCACCATGTAAGAGACTTAGGCAAACATGGCCTTGATTGTCAAGAACTCTTACGATCAATCTTGGATCCCGAGACGACTCACACACTCTACGATAGACAATGGATGATGGTGGTGGATGATGGTGTTGTGATGGTGGTGGGTGGTGGATGAAGTGTGAGAGAGGTGGTGTGCCAAGGGATGAGATGAAATGAATCTAAGCACTCCTATTTATAGGCTGAACAGAGAGCTGGACACGGCCCCGTGTCCGCTGGGCACGGCCCCGTGTCCGTCTGACAATCTCTCTCCTCATTAATTGTAATTCGCAATTACAATAAATGCGCCTGCTGTACTTTCGACACGCCCCCGTGTCCGCTGAGCACGGCCCCGTGATGGGCAATAGAAGCTTCTATAGATTTGTCTTTTCTGCTGCTTCTTGGGCACGGCCCCGTGCTGGCTGAGCACGGGGCGTGTTCAGTCTTCTGATTTCTCTACTTTGCTTTGGAAGGTGCCGTTGAGGGTTCGGGCAGTCCACTAATATTCCTTTTCTTGTATTTATGTTGGATTTAGCTGTCTTTTTGCTTCTTTTGCGTTTTTTAGCTCATTTAATCCTGAAAATACAAAAGGAAGACAAAAACACTCTTTTTCCAATATTAGTACTTAAAAAGGGTTAGTTTTATGCCTCAATTGATGTAATTTATATGTTGCATTTTACATACATCAAATACCCCCACACTTGAACTTTTGCTTGTCCTCAAGCAAAACTCTTTAATATGTGGCTTACACTCCCAAATGGAATAGGTAGAAGAGAAGGTTTTGGGCTTGTCGTAGAGTGTCGGGATTTCCAAGATCTTTTTGGGTTTTATTTTTATTTATTTACATTCCTATTCGTAATGATTTATTTAGAACTTTTCATAAAAGAGATTACTTATTTGGGCATAACATGCCTTTTTAAAATTCTATTTATATACAAGTTCACATACCTCATGGGGAAATCACTCACACTCGGCCGAAGGTGTATTTTTAGTGAATCACTCGAGAGCGGCATGGAACTTATTCCTACCATAGGCTTGCCAAGAAATCAATCCTCCTCCTTTTTAACTTTTATACCTTTGTAGATATCAAGAGGACTTTTGTGGGTTAAGGGTTAGGCTAGGGTTAAAGGTAGGTGGTTGGGTTAGTGGTTAGTAGAAAAAGGGCTAAAAGCGTAACAAGTGTCGGTTTTCGTATTTTTGCAACTTTTTAATTTGATGAAGCTTTTATTCAAACTAAGTTATTTTTGATTAACTTGTTTGTTTATTTTCTTTTTTGCTTCATCATTATCACACATTTTTTTTTTCACAAAGAACCGAACTTGTTACTAAAATAAAGGGTTAAAAATGAAAAAGGTTTTGGTGGGTAAAAGGGTTTTTGTTTGGGTGATGAAACGAAAAGGTTTAGGCTCAAAGGGGCTAACTAGGGGGATTTTTTGGTAGGTGGTAAAAGAAAAAGAAAAATAATGGTGTAGAAATAAAAAGGGTTAGTCCTAATGCCTCCATCATTTACTTACTCGGGTTTAAGTTGATAAGGACCGAGAATGTATTGTCATGGCAAGTTCTAGAGTCGTAAGAACCAAGCGGCTATTCACACAAGAAACGAAAAATGAGCATTTAGTCAAATGATATGTAATTGTGTGCTCAATAAAGGCTTAAAACTCACTTTTGTGGGAATGGGTTTTTATGTGATCAAGTATATATAATCAAATTTTAAATAAGTTTGCTATGCCTTTTCATAATTTTCTTATGTTGGTTCTTTTTATCACTACGCTATCGGTTGTAAATTTGTAAAAATATAACCTTTTTTGAGAACTTGAATTTCCCGAGTTAAACCTAGACAAGTAAAAAAAATGAAATTTTTGAAAAAATTTGGGGTGATTAGCGGTTCCAATAGAGTTTTGTGTAAGGCTTGTATTTAGGACTTGCAAAATTCAAGGTTTTAGCATCCCCCCCACACTTAAATTACACATTGTCCTCAATGTGTCCCAAAAATAAATTTTTAGGTTGATTAGATGTGTAAAATAATGTTTAAAAAGCAAAAATTTGTGTTACTGGGCACTGAACACGGCCCCGTGTTATCCGGGCACGGCCCCGTGTTCAAGTGCCAGTAACAAAATTAAAATAAGAGAAACAGAAGTCTGGACACGGGGGCGTGTTGGGTGAGCACGGCCCGTGTCCAGGTACCTGTACTGGGCGTTTTTCTGCAGGTGGTTCGGCACGGGGCCGTGTTGGTTGGGCACGGCCCGTGTTGAACCTTCTGGAATGGAGAGAATTGTCGGGTTGCCTTGTTCTTGTGCATGGGATCATTTTTCTCGTTCCCTTTTTCATCCTTTACCAAGATGAGTGTGTTTTATTCCTGAAAATTAAAACTAACTAGAAAACATAAAAATTAACCTAAATTAAACTAAGGATAGTTCCGTGGAATGCCTCCATGGTGCGCCACGTTTATAAGGGTCCTTGGCTAGACCCAAAGCCTGGTCATATGTTACCCAATTGGGATGTGTTGCATCCCATGTTACACCGTCGGAGAGCGCCATCCAAGCTTGAGTCTATGACCTTCATGTAGTTGACCGGATCTTCTTCCTCTACTCGCTTTCCACATTCAAATATCACTTCCTCATCCCCAAACTTCAATGTTAGAGTTCCGTCATTCATATCCACCAATGCTTGGGCGGTGGCTAGAAATGGCCTCCCGAGGATGAGAGGGACATCGGTGTCTTCTTCCATGTCTAGGATGACGAAGTCGGTTGGAAAGACGAATTTTTCAACCTTGACTAGCAGATTTTCGGCGACACCTTGTGGGAATTTGACGGACCTGTCGGCGAGTTGTATGCTCATCTTTGTAGGGCTTGTTGTTCCTAGGCCGAGTCGCTTGAACATTGATGTGGGCATGAGGTTGATGCTAGCCCCAAGATCGGCTAAAGCATTTCGGACGGGGGACTTCCCAATCGAACAAGGGATTGTGAAACTCCCGGGGTCGATTTTCTTTTGTGGAAGTTTGTTGAGTACTAAAGCTGAACATTCTTCGCCTAAGTTAACTAATTGCAATGATTCAATTTTCCTTTTGTGAGTGAGGAAATCCCTCATGAATTTTGCATATTTAGGCATTTGGGTTAGGACCTCAATAAAAGGAATATTAACATGCAATTGTTTTAGTAAACTTTCGAACTTTGCGAATTGCTCATCGGTCTTTTGACGATTTAACCTACCAGGGTACGGAATTGGAGGAGTCTTGGTGGGCTCTTGATTTGGTGTAGAAGCCTTTTCTGGCGCAGGAGGAGTTATAGTCTGGCTAGAATGGCTTCTTTCATTTGGCGGCAATGGAGCATCCTCGGGACCCACGGTTCGATTTCTTAATGTGATGAGATGCACTTGTGCCTTCGGGTTCATTTCGGTATTACTAGGTAACGCGCCTTGTGGTCTCTCGGAGAAATTTTGAGCTAGTTGATTTAATTGTTTTTCAACGTTTTGAATGCTAGCTTGTTGATTTCTGAAATTCGATTCCAATTGTTGAAATCGATCCGAGTTTTTCTTTTCAGTGTCAGAGATGAGGCGAGATACAGTATCTTCAAGCCTTTCTCTTCCACCTTGTTGTTGAGAAAAATTTTGCGGTTGTTGAAAATTAGTTCGTTGGTTTTGTTGGTTACTACTATTGCCGGGATCTCTCCAACCAAGATTTGGGTGGTTACGCCATCCTTGGTTGTAGGTACCCGTTGGAGGACCCGACGGCCTAGGTCTATTATCCATGTAGTTTACCGTTTCAGTTTGTTCATCTAATTCTTTCATACAACTCCAATTTTCATGTGACCCACCACACCCTTCACAAGCCATAACCGAGGCCGTTTTTGTCATTTCTAGCTTTTTGATTTTTGAAGAGAGGGCCTCGATTTGGGCTTGTAAAGAGGTGCTTTCATCAACCTTATGGGCGCCCGGGGCAATAGATTTATTACCTCGGGGAGTGTGCCATTGAAAATTGGTGTGAGCAATTTCTTCAATTTGGTTATATATTTCATTTGGGCGACGATTACCTAAGAGTCCCCCGGAGCTTGAGTCAAGTGTTTGTCTTGTGTGTGGCAACAACCCATTGTAGAAAGTGGATACTTGTTGCCACACCGCTAGACCGTGATGAGGACACTTTCTTAGAAGCTCCTTGAATCTTTCCCAAGTTTCATATAAGGATTCCCCATCCTCTTGTGAGTATGTATTAATTTCAGTCATTAATTTAGCCGTTTTAGCAGGAGGGAAATACTTATATAAAAACTTTTGGGCAAGTTCATCCCAAGTGTTTACCGATCCAACTGGGAGGGTGTTAAGCCAAGCCTTAGCTCGGTCTTTTAGTGAAAATGGAAACATTCGAAGGCGGATGGCGTCATTTGATGCTCCATTGATCCGAAAGGTATCACATATTTCTAAGAAGTTAGTAATATGTAGATGGGGATCCTCGTCCGCAAGCCCATGGAAAGTTGCGGAGTTTTGGAGCATTTGTATCAAATGCGGCCGGAGTTCGAAGTTGTTGGCCTCGACATTCGGTGCATTGATAGCGACGCCAAGATTGCCTACGGTAGGCCATAGGTAATCCATGAGGGTACGTTGGTCCGCCATTGGAAGTGGGTCCCCCGAAGCTTTCTCTTGATTTTTAGCTTTAAGTCTTTTTCTGAGAAAGCGCTCGGGTTCTTCTAGGGGTTCTTTTATGTCTCTACTAGAACTGGAGCTCATGCACTACGTAGGAGGTTCAAATGTGGCGCCTGGGTTCCACGTCCTGCAACAAAAACAGAAAAGAACGTTGGTCAGAATGTTCACCACGGCCACGTGCTCAGTGAACACGGCCCGTGGTCAGAAGTACAGTAATCGTTTTCTGTATCCCAGTTACTGGGAGTTGGACACGACCCCGTGTTGCACCAACACGGCCCCGTGTTCAGCTCTCTGTAACTCAGAAAATAAAAACTGCCAGTGATGATGCTGGACACGGCCCGTGTCTGACCGAGCACGGCCCGTGCTGAGCTCTGCAAAAGCTGAAAAACTAAGAAAATCCTAAAAATATAAAAAGGAAAAATAAAAGATGATTAGGCCGTTGATTCCTTACTTTCTTAAAATCCTTGTTTCCCCGGCAACGGCGCCAAAAACTTGATGCGCGTTTAAGTGTCGTATATATTAGGTGTATATTTTAAGCCCTTTTTAACACTTATTTTAGCCAAGTTTTAAATTTATAAAACACGATATTTCACTAACACTAAACACACATATGGGCAAGTGCACCCATCGTTGAGTGTAGTATAGCGTTGGTAAGATACCGAGGTCGTCCAAGGACACAAGAGCTTTTAGTACCGGTTTATCCTCAACGTCTAACCAAAATAAAAAGTTTAGAAAAATGTTTAAGCTAAGAAAAATAAAAACTAACTAAAATGCTGAAAATAAAAATAAAAGAAAAACAGATAGACAAGATGAATCACTTGGTTCCGACTCGTATCTAGTATAACCTTTGATTATTTCCGCACTTTTGCACATAATTAAGAGATTATCTTAGTTATTGTAGTAGGCCCCTCTTTTGAAGGTGACGTTACCCTCACCCCAGTAGTTTGAGTCAGCAAGGATACAATCCTAAAAGGGTGGATTATTGGAAGATAATGAATTAAGTTATTAATGCAGTATTGTGGTAGGCCCCGCTTTTGGCGGTGACGTTACCCTCGGCTAAGTAGTCTGAGTCAGCAGGGATACAATCCTAAATAGCCGGGTTATAGTATTAATAGTAGTTAACTTATGAGGGGATCAAAGAGTTTGGACCCCCGCCATCCAATACCGTGAAGTATTGAAGGAGGTCCTACTAAATTTGACCCAGGTTCATTGCAGGACCTCTAAACGCTGAACAATGGCAAGACCTTTACCAAACCGTTCCCTTAACCCCCTACCAGGTAGCCAACATATCTCCATATAGACCGTGGAGATATGAATGGTGAAAATCCTTTATTTTATATAGACAGTAAAATAATGCCAGGACACCATGGACAAACGATAAGGAAAGATCACCTTCAACATAAGTAACTAGTTATTAAAGTCATTAATACAAAACCAAATAAAAAGTGCAAAAGATTAGAAATAAAAAGTATTATACTAGACACTTTGTCTTCACCAAGTGATGTAAGAGACTTAGGCAAACATGGCCTTGATTGTCAAGAATTCTTACGATCAATCTTGGATCCCGAGACGACTCACACACTCTACGATGGACAATGGATGATGGTGGTGGATGATGGTGTTGTGATGGTGGTGGGTGGTGGATGAAGTGTGAGAGAGGTGGTGTGCCAAGGGATGAGATGAAATGAATCCAAGCACTCCTATTTATAGGCTGAACAGAGAGCTGGACACGGCCCCGTGTCCGCTGGGCACGGCCCCGTGTCCGTCTGACAATCTCTCTCCTCATTAATTGTAATTCGCAATTACAATAAATGCGCCTGCTGTACTTTCGACACGCCCCCGTGTCCGCTGAGCACGGCCCCGTGATGGGCAATAGAAGCTTCTATAGATTTGTCTTTTCTGCTGCTTCTTGGGCACGGCCCCGTGCTGGCTGAGCACGGGGCGTGTTCAGTCTTCTGATTTCTCTACTTTGCTTTGGAAGGTGCCGTTGAGGGTTCGGGCAGTCCACTAATATTCCTTTTCTTGTATTTATGTTGGATTTAGCTGTCTTTTTGCTTCTTTTGCGTTTTTGAGCTCATTTAATCCTGAAAATACAAAAAGAAGACAAAAACACTCTTTTTCCAATATTAGTACTTAAAAAGGGTTAGTTTTATGTCTCAATTGATGTAATTTATATGTTGCATTTTACATACATCATTACCGACTTCAACTCCCTATCTAGACTGGTACCCTATTTAATTTCCCCAGAACCAAAACGCATTGCGCGTTTCATCGGTGGTTTGGCACCAGAAATAAAAGGGAATGTTAAGGCTTCAAGGCCAATCAACTACAGATCAGCTGTAGATCTATCATTGTCTCTCACTCTAGATATAGTGAGACAAAAGTCGTTCAAGAATGAAACTAATGACAAAAGACAAAGGGAGGAGGATAACTCTCAAAATCCTAAGAAGAGCAAATCCGAGTTCAACAATAACCAACAGGATTCCAACAAAAAGCCTACATGCAAAACCTGCAAAAGAAGACATTGGGGACAGTGTCGATTAAACCAAAAGATAAAGCAATGTGGCATCTGTAAAAGAGCTGGCCACCAGTCCCACGAATGTAGGGACATAAAAGATGCAAACTGTTTCAGTTGTGGCGAAAAGGGGCACATCAGTACTAATTGCCCTAAGGCTGCCAAGAGAGGAGCAGCTAAGTCTGGAAAGGATAAGAAAGGAAACGTCTGGGCTACCGGTTGAATGCCAGAGACAGTGCACATCGATAATAGCATTAGGTACGTCCCTTACCATTTAGCTTTGATAGTGTCTGCTAAGTATTTTATATTAATGCAAGGGATAATAAACCTTTAGCAAACAATAAGCTTAGCACACTCTTGATTTCATTCATAAGAACTCCAGATATTAAATGTAAGTTATAACTTACCAATGGAATCTATAATGACCATCCCTCCCATCCTCGAAGATAATCCGTTCATGAGAATCTGGAGTACTCTTCCCCAAGAAGAGTACGACAATATATATTATTTTTTTTTATTTTCTCATTGTTTTCTATCTCCTGCGAATGCCTAACTATAATTGATAAAAGTGCCATATGAGGATTGGCGTATCTTAGTGTGTCCCATAGATTGCTCCCATGCCTGATCAGTATGGAGGTTTAATGCATGGAACCCCTGAGATATCCCAATGGTCATATTATACTAAAGTCAGCTAATGGTATTCAAAGAAGATATCCATAATAGAATTGTCCAAATAAATATTCCCTGGTAAAGGAATACGTGGACTCATAACATAAATGTGTCACTTATTAGACACAAGCGTGATTAGTGAACTGGAGCCTGAGATATGGAAGTCTCTGTAACCTCCTTGTACCTTGATTATCTTCTCCTATTATTACCCTGTTTACCCCTGAGAGGCAGGTAGAGTTAAGGTTTAAATTCCGTTTAAGGCTGTGTTATTATAAAATCTCCAAGACGGCTAGTACCATCATTGGAAGAATCGAAACCCTGATTAAGTAATTCTTATAGCCTAACTAAATATCTTGAGAATCCGGTATAGTTAATTATGAAAGACGGTTCATTTTGCTTATGCATTATCACCGCAACCCTAATTAGGCAACGATTAAGAATTTGCCATCAGCTGCCCAGGATCGTCGAATTGTTCGACTAGCGGCAAGGATTAGCTATTCCTTAATATTAGTTTTGAGCAGTGGTTGGAATAACCATCTCACCTTAAAATAAGCTTTTCTATAATAATTGATATGTAAGTATTAAGGCTACTCCTTTAGAGACCTTTTATAGATGGAATGTTAAATATCTATTGTTAGATAGAGAATTGGTAAGTCCAATTATCAAGATCTGAAAGTTGTCTGGGAGACAACAAATAAGATCACACAAATCCATAATCGATTGTAGGTTGCCAGTATACGGCAGGAAATCAAGGAGTTATGAAAATAGCAAACTTCCTAAGTTCTTGTTAAGGAATATGGTTTAACAAAAGATATCACCCAGGAAGGGTGTACCAAATTTGTTAAATTATCAGACTAGTTAAGCCTTGAATATATGGAAATCATTCGAAGGAAATCGAATGTATCAAGATCAAGTAGCTTGTAAGCTAAAACCTATTCAAGGAGTTTGACGGAGCTCGCAATACATTACACACTAGTGACTGGAGGACGTGTTCTGCCAATAAGTCAAGAAGCACTATCACATAATGATATACAGAATTATGATGTGATGAGCATCCTGTATCGATTGAGGATCGACAGGTCAAGAAGCTTCAAAAGGATACATACGCCTAATATAAGAGTCACTTTGGGAGCTTGGAAAGACTCCAAATATGTCATAGAAGTTAAGTCCATTATACTTCCATCATTTTAACAAATCTCGAGGTCGAGATTTCTTTTAAGGGGGTGAGGACGTAACACCTCGAAAATTCACGTCCTATAATGTGTTGACACGTGTCATAAGCTTGGAACGTGTAAAGTATACTCTAGAGGGACTAAAGTTGACAAACATGGAAAGTATGTGAAAATAAGGGTTCAAAATGTCAACAAGGGATAAATATACTTTACAGTAACCCTACATGATGTTTATAACCTTAAACGAATAAATCATGGATCGTACGAAGCTAATTGTGAAAGAAAGTGAGAGATTACAAACTACAGGGGTTAAATGTGTCGACATGTTTAAAGTATACCTCTGAGTGACCTTTTAGCAAACCCGAAGATTTGTAACGATTAATTATGCTCACTAGAATGCGTGATAAAAATTTCACCAAGTTTCGTTAAAGTATGAGAAAGTTATGGCGATATTCGTATACGAGGGGTTAAAAGCGTCAACGTTAAAATTTAAGACTTTTCGGTGATCGTATGAATAACCGGGGACTAAACAAAGTTGGTTTATGACTTGGGGTCCTTAAAAGTCAAGTTTGGGGGTTACAAGTGCAAGAAACCATATTAAAAATCAAGTTTGGAAGTGCGGGGGCCAAAACTGTCAAAAATGAAAATGTGCATGTGCTGACCAGGTCCTTGCGCACCGTAACACCAGGACCCTTACGGTGCGCAAGCAGTTGCTAGCAACAGAAACTTCACAGCTGCCTGTTTTCAGCCGGTTGCACCGCCTCATTCAGCCATTTTCCGATTTTAGGGTCTTGTTTAATGATTTAGGGGGGCTTAGGGACACTTGGGATGATCCCATAACAATTGTAGACTTGTTTGTAATGATCTAAAGGCATCTAAACCCACTATATAAGAACCCACTTTGTGCAAACTTTTGATCATTCATTCTCAATCATCTTCTGGTCATTTCTGGAGCACAAGGACCATCCTCAAGCATTCCAAATCGTTCATAGGACTTGTGTAAGTATCCTCAACCTTCCTTGTTTTAGTTTTGATTAGTTTATAGCCTAGAAGTCAAACCGTCGTAATTACGGTTTGACTTAACGATTAATCGCTAACGGTCCAGCGATTAGGCAAACTTAAGATAGTTATAAGTTGGTATTTATGTGGGCTTTAAACCCTTAAAAGGGCACCCACTGATACCCGTTCTAACTAGGTCGTTTGTCGAGTCAAAGAAGATTAGAAAAAGTCAACAGAATTGTAAACTTGGATTTAACGCATAATTAGCGATGTAAAAGGCGTATAATCTATTTTATCATTCATATAACCTGTTAATAAGTATAAGAACTTGTCTAAGCTTGTTTGATTCGACAACTTTCTGTTTTGAACCGATTCGGAACCGAAAGACGCAAAAGTTTGACTTTTGCTTTGACCTCAGTTCTAACCCGGTTTAGATAGGTTTAGACATGCCTTAAAGTTCCATTAGGACCTAGTTACATGTTGGTACAACCCTCTGCGTTTATACCACTTGGAACCTCGATTGTCCGACGTTTCCGTTAATTGCTTAATAGTGACCATAATGCCCTTATGACCATACAACGAGAATTTTGGAAATGTGAAAGTACAATAATCTTTGTTACTGATTATAAAACATGTCCCTAAATTTTCACATCAGTCGGAGGTCTAGGTTAGGAGTTATGCTTAATGACGTAATTATAACGCTTCTTAGTAATTAATCGGCGTCATTAGCGTAAAGCCTATCTAAACCCCATTTTTGACGCCAAACCTTTTACCCACTGATGTAATATAATATTTTGGGATTTTTGAAGATTTTTAATTATTTTTAAACTGATCATAAGCTAGGATTAGTACCTTGATTCGGTAAATACCGATTATACCCTTTTCGGCCATAAAATGAGTTTTACAAGTCCTTTTGCTACCAATCCAATTGCTACTGATTTTAAATAATAAATGAAGTGTTTTGAACCTTGTAAACTGACCTGGAAACTCAGAATACTATTTTAACCCGTAAATCGCTTAAAATGGCGTTATACGCGTATTAAGCGCATAGTAAGGGTTTAAAACCATTTTGCCACATAGGACTTAACACCAACTGATATACCAAGTTAAAATAAACTATTTTACTGATTTATTTAGACTCGGATCACAGAAGCTTAATTGATCCCTTTTATAATCTTTAAAATGACCAAAATACCCCTAAAGGGCTTATTATGAGATTAAACTCGTTTTGGGCATAATGGAAGGTATCCTACTGATATCACAACATATTTAAGGCATGTTAACTTAGGAAACCTATTTAGGACTCTTAAGGTTACCCGTTACGCTTCATGCGCGTTCGGTTCGGTTTATGTAACTAGTTTGCATAAATTAGCCGAAACGGGTCAAACCTTATCGTTATTATCTCAAAATCCAGAATGTGTTTAGATTACCCATATTATACAAGTCTTCAAACTTGTCGGGTCTAAATCACATTCTATTCCGGTCTTCGCTTTATCATGCGTTTGAACTGTATACTTCCTTAAAACTAACCGGTCTAAGTTTAGGCTTAATTAAAGACCCGTTAGTATTCTAATTGGTTATTTACACCATCATTTCCAGACTAGAGCCTTCCGGTAAATTGTACCTACGCTTACTTAAGTGAATACGGCTGAGTTATTATAATTCTTGCTATTTAAGACAGGAGCTAGCTCAGGTAAATACTCTTAACTTATTTTCCCTATTACGGGCTTGGGATACGGTAATATAAATACCGCATGGTCAGGTATGGGATTCGAAGACCAATGAGTCGGGAAATCCAAATAACCTGTTTTTAATTCGTATTGCTTGACTGAAACATTGGGGGTTAATGCGACCGTGTCCTGGATATCCTTGACTCATTAATTGCAATGGCCACGACTTAAGCACGGGGTGTAGGCATACACCTGACAGATGCTATATGCTTATTAATTAATTATACCCAATAAGGGAATAGTGGTGTGTCGGTTAATCTTGAACCGGCATAGAACCGGGCCCCGTATGTAGAGCAAGTTATGTAAAACTGATAACATGAGATATAGTTTGTCCCAAGTATAAAAGATTAATATCGCCTTGTGCATTTTAATCATTGTATCAAAATATTTTATGCCTTGTGCACCAAAACAAATTTTCTTAAACTCTTTTCAAATGAGTCAGTTGAGTGTATTTACCAGTGAAAACTGACGTATTTTCCAAAGTCCAAGTGACAGGTACAAGTACGTAATGAGTCAGTTGACTTTGCAACTCCTTCACATAAGCCATTAGTCTGATAACTTATTTTGTTGTTTTAAGATCCGCCTGTGGATCCTTTACGTTCCGTTTGTAATACTTGGATATTACTTTATATTCGGATTGTAATATATTTATCTCTTGCTTCCGCGGTGCATTTATATATTGTGTTGTTTGACTATGATGTTGCCAACCACGTCACGATACTCCCCACCGGGCCCACCGGTGACACGTGGAAAGTCGGGGTGTGACATGTTGGACCGTTCGAAATCATAGAGAAAATAGGCAAGGTGGCCTACAAGCTAAACCTACCCGCAGAACTCAGTGGAGTTCACAACGTATTTCACGTGTCAAATCTGAAGAAATGTCTGTCGGATGAGACCCTCATAGTTCCTTTTAAGGAGCTCACTATAGACGACCAGTTGCGATTCGTCGAGGAACCAGTTGAAATCACAGACCGAGACGTTAAGGTCCTCAAGCACACCAGAATACCTCTTGTTCGAGTTCGTTGGAACTCCCGTCGTGGCCCAGAGTTCACCTGGGAACGAGAAGACCAAATCAAACTCAAGTATCCCCAGTTGTTCAAGAACAGTGCAACCACTACTGAGGCTGAAGCTACTACGGAATTTCGGGACGAAATTCCAAATCAACGGGGGGATGATGTGACACCCCAGGAAAACCAGTAAACCACGCAACTTAACTAGCTTCCTCAGTAACCGCATGTTAAATTTCGGGACGAAATTTCTTTCAAGTTGGGGATAATGTGACAACTTGAGTTTTCAAGATTCCGTCTTCACGCTAATTGTACGTTAATTGTTTAGTTGTTTGCTTACACGACTTGTTTGCATTGTAACTGTACACGTTTGATACATGAGGACATGTTATGTGACTTTTGTGTCGATACGTTTGGTGATATGATATGTAATATATATGAATAAGTTAAAACCTTAAACTAATTCACCTTATATATGTGACAACCCTCACCAAACCAGGTATCCGTATGAATTAATTAATATTTAATTACTGCTTAATTACTGTGCTTGCTTACAGTTGTGATTAAACTGCTACTTGAATTCTGATTTATACATGTTCATGCATCATACTTTATTACTGTCACTCTATTATTTATACACAAACCTTAGTGACAACCTTGATACACAAAAGCACAGTGAGCACACTATACGGGATACCCAGTAAACATGCTGACATAGCCAGCATCAGACAGTTACTGTCTCTGAGGCTAGTATGAGCTGGGAATAGATTACTACACTAGTAGAGAGTGTAGGGACGTGAGGATTGTAGAACTGCGTTACTAGGTGATAATTATAGTGACCGGATGTGCCTAAAACGTACTTTGAGTACAAAATTCTGCACTTTAAATAAAAATTCAGCATTAAGCTAACTAGTAAAGTGCCAAAACATGAGAAAAATATTACTAGACACTTTCCAAAGTGTCGGGAATAAATTGTGTCACTAAAAATAATATTAACGACACTTTAAAACTTTGTTTGACACTTTAACGGGTTAATATCCAACCGAACGACCGGACTTTACCCGGAACATAAAATATTGACATGACATTGTTTTTCTTTTTCTGAGCTAGTTAGGGTCCCCGAATACCCTAACACCCGTCACAAAACACTACATACTTGTAACTAGTTAATCACCTAATTAAGCTTAACTAATACTCTAACTATTTAGTTAGAATCCAATTGGATACCCCCACCCCTTGAACCGAACGGTTCCCTTGGGGGAACACACACCACTTTTGCATGATTATTTTAATCTAATGTGCTCAATATCATGGCTACACATAATCCCTTGGGTAATTAAGTTAAGTGGTTTATAAATAAAACCATTAGACCACCTTTTTTTTCATTTCAAACACACCAAAAAGAAATTGCACTTATCTTTCCCTTCTCTTGATTCTCGGCCGACCACCAAGCCCCACCCACATCCATTTTTCCATTTTGATCAAGCTATTCTACATACATACAAGTGTGAAGGATCTCATACAAGGAAGCTCGGTGCACTCGGGAACACAAGGACCTCTTCACATCGCTATTAACCACCCATTTTTCGTCTAGTTTCTTTCCTAGCCTCGAGCTAGTAGTAAGTGACTCTAAACACCCTATTGTTCATATCTAAAGTGGTTAATAAGAGATTTGTCGGATAAAAATCATGAACTTATAAGATCAAAGTTTAAAGTCTACTAAAATTAATAAACATGGTTAATGAATGAATGTTAGTGTAAAACTTTTGAAACTAGTTTTGTTATGATTAGTTATTGTTGTTGATTGCTAGTGTTGGAATGGATCGTCATCAAACCACGCTAGATCATGTTCATGGAACATGAACTAGCCTTATGTTAAGTCGTAAAGTTATTAGATGACGAACCCTTTCAAACATAAACATGAACTTGTGTAAAAACAATTTTTCTTATGAAATGGAGTTCTAAACTAGTAGATATAAAGATCTACAAGTGGTATTTTCGAAGAACCAACTGTAAGACGAAACCATGTTTTAAAACCGGATCTTTCCTAAACTAAAGGTGTTTTTGTGAACAAACAAGTGTGTAGACACTTGTGGAACGAAAGGTTTTAACAAAGAATTATTTTTGAGATTTTTTACAAGAAGTTGTAAACTTACACTTTCTTTAAAAATAAGATTTTTAAGAAACCGATTTCATTTATAAAAATAGAAAGATCTACTAAAAACACCGGAAGGTTACTACACACTTTTACATAACCCAGAAGTTCATGTGTTTGCGACTTACGTATATTCTTGACTAGTTTAGTGTTGAAATATTGTTTGTTGATGTTGGGAACATTGTTGGTTGAATTTATAAAAGAAAATGATACGCTTGAAAGCGTGGCCACCTCCAGTTACAGAGGAAACTCTGGCGAAATTTTTCCCGAAATATAACACTTGGAAAATATTTTTACGACAAGTGTTATGAACATATTTTTAACTTGATTTTCCAAACAAATTTCGCCATGATTTTTATTACCGAATAACCAAGTGTCGGAGGTGGGATTTTCACAAATAAAACTTGTTAAATATATATTTAGAATATATATTTTTCATAATAGCACTTGTGTGAATTTTTATGATTATTTTGTGAACTATACAAATATTATTTTTAGGGTAAAAATAATATTACAAGAATACACTGAATATTCACGGCTCCAAAATAATGCGAACGCCTTCACAATAAATATTTAAGTTACACCAGTATTATTTATTACCACCCAAACCTTACAACGTAACTTACGTATTTTCAGAAAATACTCATAAGCGTGTATTTTGACAAAGTATTATTTTGGGAAAATTATATGGAATAAAATATAATATTTTTGGGAAAAATATTTATATTTTGGGAGTAAAGTATTTTGGACAAATGAAATAAAATATATTACATTAAGTGAGACTTAATAATATATTTCGAAGTTATACGAACGCACATGTATTAAAACCCCCATCCTTGGGAAGGAATATATTTACAAAATAATTACGAAGTGTAATTACGAAATAGTCGCCTAACTATTTCCCGAAGACATTAAACCTTAAGCTAAGGCACGACCGTCCGTCTAATAGAAGTTAGTACGTGTAGGTCGTCGCACAGCAGGTTGACCGGGAGATTCCTTGTTAGAGACGCATTTCGGTGAGTTCATGTCCCCCTTTTCTCTTAACTGTTTTCAGTTTCTAAACCGCGGGGGTGAAATACATGTTACTATGATTATGAGTACTTTTACACATGGTATGATTAGCGTAAGGAGGGTTACTACTTAGATCATGTGAGTGGGTAGGCGGGAACTGAAGGCCATTAATCCTCAGTGTAGGACCGAGGGACAGTAGCGGTAGATCTATCTGGGTGTAGCGAGCCCAGCCCCACGCCCAACAGTACGGACCTCGGGGTGACTTTGTGCCCGACGCATAAATCTGCTAGGTTTGAGTCTTCCTACTGGACATCACACATACCAATGGCCTTGCAAACCATTAGTGATCTCTTTATTTCCTTATTTGCTACATACCACGGATTTTATACTTACAAAGGTTTACATACTCACTTACACATGAACTCGCTCAACATTTTTGTTGATTTTTCCAACTTACATGTATTTCAGGGAACTAAGGATCTGGCACGGTATGCTACGTTTTCACGATGCGTAGAGTTATGGGATCATCCGAGTTTAGGGGTTGTGGCTTTTACCTGGACGAGTCACAGTTCTTAAACTACCCCTATCTTAAGTTTGTGGTTGTGTCTTTCAAACAATGTTTTTATGTTATTAGGTTGTAATCTCCGTTGCATGTGTCAACGCCTTAAGACAATGTTGTGGTATTTTTTACTTTTCAAACTTAAATCAATGGATGATCTGCATGGTTTTATTTTCATATAGCTTTGTTGTGATTAAGCTATGGTATTAAGAAGTCACACCAAATTAACCCACGCTTCCGCAGAGCCAGGGTGTGACAATATAAGCTCGACGAAACCCAGGATTTCGCCATAAACCACTTCGACGAAACAGGGAGGGTTTCGCCATCTACACTCCGACGAAACGGAGGGTTTCACCGGCCCAAAATCACGCCGAAGCCCAGTAAGGGCCCATTACGCTAACTTGGGTATAATTTCGTGAAAAGACTTCATGTCTCACACGGTTAACAAGAATCGAAACCCTAGACTCTCCTAAACCTTCGATGGCAGTTCTCTTCCCTGCAACCTCTACTCTTTTGCTAAACCTATTCTAGGTGGTTCAACCATCCGATCTTACGGTTAGTGTACCCTTTTTATGATTAGATCGTTGCTAGGGTTTAACTTAATTGTTGGTACACTTGATTTCCATGATGTTATGGTTAGTCGTTTGATCTCGTTTACCTGTTGACTGATGATCATGTATGTCGAATTTTATATTGTATGATTTAGATGATATTCGTAGATGGTGACTCGGATAAACTTATTATGATACGATTAAATAAAGTATTAAGATATAGTAAGAAACTAGTGTTCCATTGTTAACCTATAAAACTGAATCTGATGCTTGTGATTGTATGCGAGTGGGTTCGTTGTTCATGTCGGTCGGATGTTAAGTATGGTAACCGTGTATAATGATTGAATGCTTGATTCTGATAGTATGATTCTGTATAATGATTGATGATTATGGCGCTATATGATAACTGGTTGTTTGATGATAATGTGAAACGACTGTTAGTCATGACTAGGGTTTATAAGATTGAATGCTAAACTGTTACAGTATCGGAGAAAGTCTCACCCGAAGAAACATTGTTGATGACGAAACGTGTGGAGTTTTGCCGCAAGGAAGGCCGACGAAACTTAATGAGTTTCGTCGC
Source organism: Helianthus tuberosus (assembly GCA_030545235.1). Lineage (NCBI taxonomy): Eukaryota > Viridiplantae > Streptophyta > Magnoliopsida > Asterales > Asteraceae > Helianthus > Helianthus tuberosus. The sequence continues at coordinate 28,585,486 of CM060432.1, forward strand.
ATAGGGTTTCGCCGAGTAAGTGTTTCGTCAATGGACTTCATCTGAACAGTAGGTTGTGATGTCTTCGCTGATTTCATGTATTGTGACTGAATGAGCTACTTTGGTCTGCTATGAACTGTTACTGTTTGTTGTGGCCTACGCATGGGTGATATGAACTTGATTGACTGTTAGGATGTTTGAGTGCACTATGATTGTATGTCATGCGTGAAACATGTGAATACCAACTGATTTCGCATGCATAAATATTATAGGCTTGGATTGAATTAATTGTGAGCGAGTAATAATCTTACCGAGCAAACCGAGGTGAGTTCACACTTTCTACAAGGCATGAGATTCCCGGTGGTTTGGGAATGGGTTAATAAACTAAAACGGAACCTACATATCCTCCTTGGGTAGGATATGTACGGCCATCCTCCTTGGGTAGGATGCCACTATAAATTCTGCGTATTCTCCTTGGGTAGAACTACGTACGTTCGTCCTCCTTGGGTAGGACAACAACCTTAAACTTACTAGACAAAAACTCTATCATGAAGTCCCTCACTTTATATCGACTTAATCGCCGAGGCCGATGGCGAGCGGGTCATTAGTTAATAGCGCTATTAGGTTTGACAAACCTCACACCGTGTCGTTCGAACGGGCGTGTACTAATGGACTATGGCAAACTGTCAGTGATGATAGACACTGATGTAGGGCACAACTTATTTTCGTTAGTAGTCGATATGGTACGGTCTAGTGGTTCACATGGGAAGCCCCCCACTGATTATGGTTATGGTTTGGGAAACAAAAGTACTGGTTATCTTGTGGTTTACGAAAACAACTTATGATTTCAAAACAAACTGGTAAAACTAAACAACCAACTGTGAACTCGCTCAACTTTGTTGTTGACTCGTTGTTACATGCCTTGCAGGTCGTTAGGTACTTCTGGAGGTTGCACGGGGAGGCGTGATCATTGTGGGATATGGACTGTTGTGTCCTACACTTAACATTTGAACGTTAAACTATGTTTTGGTTATTTATTCATTACTATGCTTCCGCTGATTTCTTAAACATGTTTGGTTTATTTTGAAACACCAATTATATTGGGTTTGGTTTTTATTTACTTATTGGTATTGTTCAATATGATTGGTGGCTTGATCCTGGTCAGTCACGCCTTCAAGCGGTGATACTCCGCATGTGGATTTTGGGGGTGTGACAATATATCACTATGCGGCGCTACAAAGTATTTTAAATTTATGTGAAAGAACTACCATAATGTGATCTATACACTCCAGAGACAGACGCTGGAACTTTTTAGAAATAGGGCCTGGTTGTAAGAGAGTGAATGCATTGAGGTACCTCACCATGATTTAGAAATAGGGGTTTTCGCCATATACCTCTCCATGATTTATTCATTTTGATTTTTCTTATTCTGTTTTCTCTTAACATTTACTTTTGTTTCTCTCTAATAACATGTAATATCTGATACTTTTTAAAAAATCTAAATACATAGATATGTTTTAGTGTTTTCCTACGTTTGGATATAATTAATATCTATTAATAGGAGAAGTTAAATGAACAGTGATTAAGGGCTTTTCAGGGATTTAACCTAAACACGTGGGTGTCTCCCCAACCTCCACCGCTTCCCATCCCATTTATTTACACGGTATCAAATATCAGGAGATATACAGAGAGAGACACAGATTTGAGAGAGCGGTGATGGAGGATCCGACCGTCGCCTCCGGCCGGCCACCCTTGGGTTAAACCGGTGGTGATGGTCTGGTGGTTTTGACGCATCAAACAATGATGGTAGTTGACAGCGACCGTGACCGCTGTAGATTCTAGGGTTCCGAGGGAAGAATGGTAGTTGACAGCGACCGTGACCGCTGTAGATTCTAGTGTTCTGAGGGAAGAAAGTGAGAAAGGGAAAGCTGATGGGGTTGTGGCGGCGCCATGGCGGCCCTACGGCGCGTCACCTCCTCCTCTGTTTCTTTACCTTTTAGTTTACAAGAACCACCGGTGTTCTACGACTTTTGTGAACGACGTTAATGGCGCTTAATGGTGGCGATGGTCGTTGCCTACTTGCAAGGTATGTGAAACGCTCTTTGCAGGCTTTGTTGCCTTCCTTTTTCATTATTTGTCGGTATTCTTTGCGTTTCGAATTCTTCAATTGCATTTGATAATTTGGTGTTGTGTATACTAATTTGTTGACTGATTAATTATTTGTCATGTTGTAGGGTTGATATTGTTGTTCTGTTGCTGCTTCAAGTTCGAATATGAGTTTTTTTTCCACTCTATGAAGTTGATTCAGGTGATTTAAAAATTTTAGGCATTTAGGTTTATGTTGTTTTTGGTGTCGTTTTGTTGTTTTAGGTTTTGTATTTTTTGAAGGCGTGTTGATTATTGTTTATCTGATGTTTGATTTTTCGTTTTTGTTTCTGATTTGTGTGTTTGGTTAGCAGATGATGTCTAATAAACTATGGTTTCGGGTACAATAATGATGATTTTGTTGTTGTCGTTGTTTTCAGGCGTTGTAGAGGATATTTTAGGTAGTGATTCAAGTTGACATTTAGTTAGCGAGTAGTCCGACAAGTCATACTCTCCATTGAATCCATAGTTGCTACGTACAATGTAATTAATCAGGCGTTGCTTGGCGAGATCCAAAGAGTATCCTCGAGGGAAGGTAGGGCTGCCATTAAACTTCATTGATAATGATAATGGGTTTTTCAACAGTAAGTTCATTAGTTTCAATGAAATTATATATTTATATGTGTATAGGATGTTTTGTACAGTTGTGTTTCTAGGTGTAGTGTATGGTCGTAAATATGTAACTATGGGTATAGACTGTTTGTGTTGTCATATTTGTTCTGTTCTACCATGCACTATTTTGCAACTCATACTACATTGGTAGCTTCATACACATATACACACACACACCCCATGCTCTATTTATTTCTTTCCTGGGTGTTTTGGAGCCGAGGGTCTCTCTGGAAGCAGCCTCTCTATCCCTAGGGGTAGAGGTAAGGTGTGCCTACATCCCACCCTCCCCAGACCCTACAAATAGCTTTGCTCTTTGTGGGATTTTACTGGGTATGATTGATTGATTGATATGTGTATTTCTTGAGATTGTGTTTGCTTTATTGGATATTTTGACTTTGTTCAGGCGCATGACATCAGATTATGATGCAATATCCATCATATTTGATGTTCATAAATACGCCAAAACACCAGAAGAAGATGCAGTTGCAGAAGTGCTTAAGTGTCTATGTCTTATTTACTACTTTTTATTATTTAGGTAACAAGAACATCCGCCCAGTGATTCAGAGGCTGCTATTGTACTGGCTGGGATAAGTGGACGTGGTAGCTTCACTATGCATGCCGACAAGTTTTTTAAGGTTGATGCTTCTGTTTCTAATACATTACCAGTAACGTAGTAAATTTATCCGCCTTTACTTGCGAATGGGTCATATTTAGTTTGTGCTTTATCTCAAACGGGTTAATAAAATTTGTTGTATACTTTTGTACAAACCCATTTAGTTAAACGTGTTTCCAAGTTTCACCCGAACTTGTATAGACTAAACCCAAATCCATAAGACAATGGGGTGTGGAGGAGCTTGGGTTGGGGGCATTGCTCGACACGTGGCAGATGTGGGCTCCACCAGTCCACACCCAAAAAAGTGGGGTGTGGTCGCGGCGTGGCCAGGCCGGCGTGGTTGCCATGTTTTTTTAATAAAATTGAAAGCTAAAGCCGTTTTATCCTCCTCCCCCCACCCCCCCCCCCTGCGGCCAGCGGGGCAACGCCATGGCCAACGCTAGCCCGGTGTGGTCTAGCCAGCGTTGCTTGGCAACCGCCGTCCCAACCCACACCCCACGGTCTAAAGTCAAGCTCATAATAAGTTTCTTCAATTATAAATTTAATTTTAACAAAATGAATAATGCATATGTGGTGGTATACTATAGGAAGTTGCAATCTTTTTATCTGGAGTTATCACCAGCAAAGAGAGTACTAAAGTATAAGCAACCTATGGAAAATGCAGTTGAAAAGTCAGAAATGCTAAAACGTCATGACAAAGAAGGTAAAACCCAACTATGTGTTGAGACCATCAATTTTTTTATCAGAATGATTAGCCAGTTTCAACCATAAGTTAGGTGTGTTGCTGCTATTAATATTATTCCTAAAAATTAAAGCTTAATATTTTTTTTTAGGTTTTAAAGGCACCAAGGCTATTTGGTTTCTACACCTGAGTAAGAAAGCCGAAGATTAGTAAATAATGCCAGGCAGCTCAAATACCAAACCCACCCATACTATTGAGCACATATTTGATAAATTACAATTATACAAGTGGGGCCCTTGACCTTAACATGCCGAACTCACAGTTAGAAGTCACGAGAATCAGTTGGTGATTCAACACCAGAATTCTACAATGTCATCCTCTTCTTTGGTGTTATCGACATATTACAAGATTATATCAGCAAAAAAGCTTGAGCACGCCTATAAGGCATTATAATACGACTCGGCTTCCATTTCGCTCACATGCATACAAAAACTTTGGATGACAATTAAGCACTCTACTACAGATGAAGAAAGCAGCAAACACCACAAAGGGAAATCGCCTTGAAGGGTCAACGCAAAAGTCCTTTCGCTTCTAGGTATGTATGTGGACATGTAATCTTTTGGGTCCACTTCCTTAATATGTAATTTTTTGGTTCAACTGAAACATTTTCTCCAATTCAACACAGATTGTGTGTATGTACATTGTATAAAGTCCAATTCACACATGTTAGAGAGTCGAATACATCATATACGGAACACGGCAAAAAACATATTGTAAAACGCGCAACGCGCGATGATGAATAACACTAGTTTAATTAAAAACCGAGTTGTACCCAAAATAACATTTTTTATTTTATGATATCAGGAGACCAAAAATACATTACTTTGGATACAATTAAGGGAAAACTACCAAAATGTTGGTTGACCAATGGTGTTTTCAAATTTGTCACCCTCCTGCGTCCTTGGAAGGACTACTCAGCCTCGGAAGCGTCCGCCTTTCACGTTGAAGCGTCCGCCTTTCACGTTGAAGCGTCCGTTTCCTTTCAAGCGACACGTGTCCGATGTTGAAGCGTCCGCCTCAGTTGCTAACGCGTCCGTGAAGCTTCGGAAGCGTCGGCCAAAGACGCTGTTTTGTATCTTTGTCAATTTTTTTTTTATAACTTATAAACATTTCTAAAATGGGATACGGTTAAGATGTATGTTAACGGAGCAAATTTTAAACGATATAAAACATGTTATTTTTTAGTCAAAAATTTTTATATTAAACACTAATTAAACATCAAAACATAACATAATATAAATAAAAAAAAACCAAACAACACATAATATTATATCTAAAACCATATCCTAATAGCCTCCCACTCCAAGACATGTTTGAAATCATGTCTCTCTTCATGACGGTAGTTGATGAGGGCCACCTCCTTCTGATCGTCCTCACCAAGGTCCGGCATTTCTGTCTCCACTTTCTTGAAATATCGGTCAAATCTCTCACATTCCAACCGCACGACACGGAACCTGGAGGATAGTGCGTCAACGGTCCGGTTGTGGTCCGGACCACGTAGTTGGGCGAAATTCTGTTGAACACGGACCCAGAGCTCACCGTGTCCTCGACGTGGAGGATCGATCATGGCCTGCTCCCATGCTTCGCACAGAGCAATGTCTTCAACGTCAGTCCAGGAGGTGGCCATTGTCGGGTCGTTGACGGCGTCGGGGTTATAGTGAAAATGGCTGATTTTGTTTGCAAAATTTTTGAAAACGGCGGGTGTTTGATAAGTGATAAGTGAACGGGTTATATAGTGGGGTAAATGTGTGCAACGGTAAAAGTTAAACGGCTTTTGAGTTTCCAATTTTTTTTTCGCGTAAGCGTCGGGAAGCGTCGGTCAAGCCTCGGGGGAGCGTCGGTCAAGCCTTGGGAAACATCGGCCAAACCTCGGGGAGCGTCGGTCAAGCCTAGGGAAGCGTCGGGTCAAGCCTCGGAAGCGTCGGCAAGCCTCGGAAGCGTCGGCCAAGGCCTCGGAAGCGTCCGCCAGGCCTTGGAACGTACACAGGGACGCATTAAAAAAATTATGGTTATGAAGCGTCGGTGACTGCCGCAATTTCGTAACGGAACGGACGCTTCAACGTGGTGGACACATGTCGCTTGAAAGGAAACGGACGCTTTAACGTGACAGGCGGACGCTTCCGAGGCTGAGTAGTCCTTCCAAGGACGCAGGAGGGTGACAAATTTGAAAACACCCTTGATCAACCAACATTTTGGTAATTTTCCCTACAATTAATATTCATAATAAAATTTATATTATAACGTACAGAAATAAAATAGTGAATCCCGTCATGTCGATGGTTTTAGCTCAAAAATGGAGGACTAGTGAATCTAGCCCATTTATCATGTTTGTGGTTCTAGGCTAGAACCACAAAAGTTAGTGAATCTAGCCCAATTGTCTCAAAGCTTGAAGACTTCCTTGGTTGTTTAGCTCTGCCACCTCTGTCAGATTTAGTCATATCATTCATGCTTATCAGCTTCGGTATTTTTGGCTATATTAGACTTTAATTAGTGTCTTTAGTTCATTTGTTAAATAGAAACTTATTTCTTTTAGAAACTGCATCAAAATTAATCTAATTGGTTAAATAGATACTTTGTTGGACACTAGAAGTTAGAAGTGATATGATTAAAGATCCAAAATTGTAAGTTTCCAAAATCTGCACTCAAATCTATATTGGTGACCTGTATGAACATTTGAATTGAAAGAAGTGTTAGATACTAGACTAGAATTAGAAGTATAAAGCAATGTGGTAAGATACTAGACTACAGCCCAGTAATATATAAGAGTGTACCTCAAAAGACTTAAAAAATATTCAAAACATCATGTAGAAAAGATTTTTATTGTGACATGATTAGAACCAAAATTTTATTTTTTGGTTCGAAATTTTGCGCTTACTTTCGACCACAATTTCTTGATTTAATGGCTTCATAGCCTAGTGGCATCTGGGGGTGGGATAAGTCTTTGGGACCAATGGGTCCTGGGTTCGATTCCCACAAAGGGGGTTTTTCCATATTTATTGGGTTTCCTCCTGAATTGGTGTATAGGCATTATGCCTAGTGGAGATGGATATGATCGGGTGATTCCACTGGTGGCACGATGATACTCCAGTGGTCCGTCAGTGATCCAAATTTGCCGTTCAAAAAAAAATACCATAGCATTCTCTTACTGCAACCATCAAGTGGAATCTGATATGAACAGTGAAGAGAAAAAAATGAAATAAGATCTTAACATAGTACTCCGTAAAAATCACTTTCATAGAGATGACATATGTGTATTTATCATATCCAACACTTTTAAACCTAAGGTGTTGAAATGTGTCGGTATCAAGGTGTAGAAATGTGTCTATTCTCATGTGTAGTGGTGTTCAGAATTCGTTTCGAATTCGAAAAATTCGAAATTCGTTTAAATTCGATTCGATTATCAACAATTCGTTTCGATTAAAAGAATTTGAATTTGAATTTGAATTTGAATTCGATTCAATTCAATTCGAGTCAACTAAATCGAACACGAATCGAATACAAATTTATAATTTCAAATTTGATTCGATTCGAATAAAAATTATACATTTTTATTTATTATTTTTTATATAATATATACATATATAAATTTTATTAAGCTATACTATAAATTATTTTCAAATTTTTTTCCAAGTATTAAAATTACCCATTACCAAACCCACTACATGGCCCATAGCTAAAATCTAAGTAACAAATCTATTAATAGATTTATAACCCTAAAAATATTAACTTGTAATGTGGAGTGGTTATTCCCGACTTCTCGTTTTGAATTTTTGACTTATGGTACTTTATTTGTAACTTTTTTATGTGATATAGTGTTTTATGGTTGCTTTAAAATTTATGTTTTATTTTGATAGTTTTTTTACATGTTTTTAAAGAATCTGAATTAAATCGAATTTATTCGAATTCGAATTTTTAATCGAATACGAATTGGGTTTTTTATTCGAATACGAATTCAAATCGAATTCGGTAAGTTTTAATCGAATTCGAATCGAATACGAATTCAAGGGAAAATAAAAATTATTCGAATAATTCGAAAATTCGATATTCGATTCGATGAACACTCCTACTCATGTGGTTGAGGATTAAAGTGCTATAATAAACCAATTTTTTTATTTTTTTGAAAATCAACTTTGATTAACAAAAACGCCACTTAGCTAATACTATCTCCAAGGCGAAGATAGCAAGGCCAAACAACCAAAACATTACATGAAATCGAAATTACACCATTTTTTCCACTCTTCCGTACCGGCGTTGAATCTATTCCTATATCACATAAAACCCAAAATTTTCACATCCGCTACAACCTCCACCACCGCATTAAATTTATTGGAGAATATCTTCTCATTCGAGCCTTCCATAACCGCCAACATGTAATAATAACTTGCCTTGAAAAATATTCTTTTTTATGGCTGAACATGTGATCCTTTTATATAATTCTATCAAGTCATGAATGTTGAAGGCAAAAATGCTAGGAACATTACACCACTCCGAAATACCTTGCCTCACGTTGGTAGAGAAAGCGCATGCCGTAAAAAGATTCCTTCTCTTTAATGCAATTTTTGTCGGGATCCTATCTAACTCCGCTCTCCACCAAAAAATGTTACACTTACTCAGGATCCAACTACACCATTCAAAAGTGTACCAATTATCTCTCGCGACACCACTATCTAACCACAGTTTAACATCCGCAACTGAGAATGACTCCTCCTTGTTGGCCTTCCAATACCATAAATCCCTTTTGTTCGACACCCGACAACCAGCTATCAACTCGCAACACTCCCCCAATTCCTTAACCTCCTGAGCCTATTCAGGAAACTTCGACCAATCCCATAACCATTCAACTGTATGCTCCACACTACCTAATCTGTCCGCCACTATGCATCCCTTCTTCTTTCCAACCGAAACAATAGAGGAAATTTGTCTTTCAAAGATTCTTGGCCACACCAATGATCAATCCACAACGGGGCAGAAACTCCGTCACCTAACTCACATTGCACTATATTTGAGCATTTTGTTTTCCTAGCTTTGTGTAACTTATCAATTAAAATATCATATTTCACCACCAAATCCTTTTTTTTAACAATGTGCTTACTTATCAATAAATAACCCATCTTAAATTCATTAGTTAGCATTATATTTCTAGGAGTAGGATCAAATACAAACCACATTTCATATATAAACTGTAAGAACCATTTAAAAAGTGTCATGTGTCATCCAACCAATTATAGAGAAATGGTAAAATGATAACCTAAATAATATAAATTATCTTGAATTCCTTATAATTATGCCAACAAGCAATTAATTTTTTATTTGGATCTTCCTTTTGTTTTCAATATGCTGATAAAGAAAAGTGTTGATATCATTTCACAAATGTGCTAATATCAATTATCTTGATTAATTTTCATTTGCTAATATAATTCAAAAGTGTTACTTTTATGTATGTATTGTTTTAGTATGTGTTAATTTAACTTTTTTTAAGTGATAGGAGTTGTTCTTACGTTTTGTACGATAAATATGGTTTGTACCAGAACCAACCCCCTTATATGAGGTTATTTATAACATACACATCAAATGATCAAATCATGTTCCTTGAATTAAAATTTTGTGATGACTTACCTTTTGTGACCCTATTTCTTTTTTTTTGTTTTTAAGTATTATCCGCAAACAAATTCTCCCGACAACTAATTAGATTTGAATCTTTTCTCTAGCAAAGTTTTTTGTTTTCTGTAAGACTAGTAACCCGAATGATACTAAAGTTGAATTCCTCTACAATATTCATAAAACTTTAACCACTTTACACAACGTATGGGATTTGGGGGAGTAGGCTACACATCACAAACCAGTCCTTTTGACCTTTTATTTCCTTTTAAAAGAAACCATCTTCCAATTGCCTTATGCACGTTCTAAACAGCTTATGCAACTTTTTATCCCTTCTTTTGACATTTTTTATTTAACCTAAACTTGACCATTTTTTTTTAATTTCCATATCACTTATCTTGCTGCACATGCAAGTTGTAATATAAGAAATCACCCTTCTTTTAAGTGATGATATCAAATAGATTATAATATAGTTTTTTTGTTCTTTTTGTACAATTAAACACCCTTTTTTCAGTTATTTAGATGGTGAAATTAGATCTTAACTGTTATCAAAATGTGTAATCCAATACGCTGTATTCGATTTCACATTTTTGTAAGGTTTTTTCATTCTTTTTTTTTTCAAATGGAAGCATCTAAAGCATTTCTCAACTTTCTATAAAATGGAGACAAGAAATCTTTTTCATTTTCAAAATGGAAAAGGGAAATATTTAATAAATAAAAAGAAGATTATCCATAGATATTACATAACTCTTTACACGACATATAACATGTCAAAGGATGATAGCGGTTGTCTCATAACCGCGGAGATTACCCTGAACTTTAGAGATTGTAAAAGAAATCCCAAGCCCTACAGGAAAATCCGAACTCCATAGAATAATCTGAAAAATACAAAATAATTGGGATGGATACTAGTAGCTAGATAACAATTCTGCTATAACACTGATGAAGAACCTAGTCTTTCTCGGCAGAAATATACATATTGATACAAAGTTTCTTTTAGGGTCCTAATAAATCCACATGGTATCATCTTATTCTAACATGGTTGATACGGGCCGTATAACCTTATACGGCCCTTATCAATCATGTTAGAATAAGATTATACTGTGGTCGTATATATATTATAGGACGATGTTATACGGCTCGTATATATCTATACGACCCGTATACAATGATTTTCGTTTATTTTATTGTTTTATTACTATTTGACAGCGACGTATTATTACTCGATTCACTTGTGATTAGACGTAAGATTCTCCGATTCGATGTTATATTCCTCCAATCTCGTGTGAGTTATGTGATTAGACGTTAGATTCCTCGATATTCGTGCGAGTTATTTGATTCGACGTTAGATTCCTCGATTCGCGTGTTAATCATTTGAAACGATGTAATATTCCGTAAAATTCTCTATATAAACGACACTAATTTCATTCATTTTCATTCAACTTCTATTCGTTTCTTCTATTTTTCTCTGTATTCAAATTATTTACGCTATAATGTCGGGTTGGGTGACTTTTTTAACGTGTTTGGTAACGAGGCGAATCAGGGGAGTTATGATAACAATGAAGATAACAAAGCGGGCATGTTTGATCTGAATGCTCCGTTCGATCCCATTCTTGCGTCTGATTCAGGTCAGGATACTTGGGGTTTGGATGTCATTCAGCCTAATTATGCTGGTTATTATCCATCGCAACACCCGGTTAATTTTGAAGCCCCTCCCGTTAGTGTTGGACCGCCGACTGATAGTTCTCATTCTCCTCCCATAAGTTGTGGACCGCCTGACGGTCCAAATGCTGAACTGGAACGTAGTGAGTTTCAAAACAAGGAGCTATAACATTTAATTATACGTTTATTTGTTGTACGTTAACTATTTTAGTGTTTTTACGTTTGATGTTGTTTTTATTAAAATCTTAGATTAGGGTTGCTCAACGGGTCGTGTTCGCGGGTTGGTGGGTTCAACCCGACCTGAACCTGAATATTTTACACAAACCCGAACCCGACCCGAACCCGAAAATCGTATCATACATAAGAACCCGAACACGACCCGAAGTTTCATGGGTTGACCCGAACACGACCCATTAAACCCGAATTTTTTTTATTTTTTTTCTGAAATTAATATATTAAAGTTAAAATTTACTTAAAAAACACAAATATATATATAATAATATCATATTTAAGTTATAAAATCTATGTTAATTTCTCTTTTTAACTTATAATCATGACATAAAAATACGCACCCCATTTAATTTATATATATTGTAAAAAAAATATAATATAGTATAAATGTGTAACGGGTCAACCCGCCATCCCGACCATGTTGACCCGAACCCGACCCGTTAACCCAAACGGGTTCGCAGGTTCAACCTGAAACTGACCCGAACCCATTTATACTAAAACTAAACCGATGGGTTAATCATTTGAGTTAATCATTAATTGACACATATAAGTGTTTCCGTTAGAAATTCGCTAGCATGGATGAATTGGTAGAGTGGTGTAGAGACGTCGGACGCGTAAACGGCTACGCCCTCGTCACCAAACGCACCATCTACGATAAACCCCATAGCGGTCAGCCGGTAAAAAATTGGCTTACGTGCGATTGTGCCGGCAAGTACAAATCAACAGCCACGGTCAGACGCAGCGGGACTCGGAAAACCGGTTGCAAGTTCCAACTGGTCGGGACATACAGAAAGAGGTTAGGTTACTGGGATCTAAGGGTTGAGGAAGCTAAACATAACCACGAACCATTTCTGTATCCAGAGGGTCATCCGTCCCTAATGAGGCTGACTCCATCGGAAGAGAGGACGGTGGAGCCAATGACGCATCAGAACATAAAACCACGAGACATTCTTGCTGCCATTAAAGAACAGAACCCCCATAATGTCTCAACAAAAACACCATATACAACGCTCGAGCCAAATTGGGTGGAATGGAACAAGTCGGCGAGACTCCAATGCAGATACTTTTCGACTGGTTGGAGAAGGTTGGGTTTGTTTTTTACCATAGAACATCTCAAAACGGCGAACGGGTCGAGGATGTTTTCTTCATCCACCCGGAGTCGAACATGTTGTGGCGCGCCTTCCCGCATGTGTTGCTTATAGACTCCACCTACAAGACGAATTGGTACAAAATGCCGCTAGTCCAGATTATCGGTGTTACATCCATGTTGATGTCGTTTTGCATTGCTCATGTGTTCGTAAGCAACGAGAAACAGGAAAACTTCACATGGGTTCTACAGAGGTTGAAACACTCATTAGACAGTGTTATGGAACCCCGTGTAATAGTAACGGATAGAGATCGCGCCCTAATGAACGCATGTGCAACCGTGTTTCCCAGGACTAGACATTCATTGTGTAGGTGGCACATACATCAAAACATCTTCAAACATTGCAGGAAAAGCTTTAAAACCGAGGATAAATGGGACAAGTTTCTTTACAAGTGGGGCGAGCTAATTAACTCAACGACCGATCTTGACTACAACTACTGGTACGAGCGAATACGATCAAAGTTGCCACGCAAAAAAACCGACGGTAAGTTTTATATAATTTTTGTTTAATAATCTTATTTATTTGACTTGTCTTAATTGCACTTGACTTTGATTACAGAGATTATGAACTATTTGGATTCAATCCGGTTACAACCATATAGAGACCGGTTTATTTCGTTATGGAGCGATCAACATCTGAACTTCGGTCAACGTACAACGAACAGGGCAGAGGGTCAACATGCCCTTTTGAAGCAGTACCTAGGCGACTCTAATTACACCCTGGAGAAAGTGGTACCACTTATCGATAAGCTCATAAGAAACCAGGTGACAAAAATCAAAGGCAACATTGAAACAAGCAGGAGCCGAACATTGGGTCATTATAACAAACCAATATTTAATCTCCTACTAAAGAAGGTTTCACATGCCTGCCTAGAGTTGATATCAGACGAAGTAAATGAAATAGTAATCTCCTACTAAAGAAGGTTTCACATGCCTGCCTAGAGTTGATATCAGACGAAGTAAATGAAATAGAAAAATTAAAGTTATATAACGGTACATGCGCGTGCCGTTTGTATACAAGCTGTGGGTTGCCGTGCGCGTGTCGGTTGGAACCGTATACAACGAATGGTAATACATTATTCGACCAACCACATTTTATAATCATAGCATTTCATCACGCAAAATCTTATCGACGTTTTATGTTGTTTGTTGATATGTTTCTTAGGTCAAATGATCCCGTTGGAGTTGATAGACCCTTTTTGGAGAAAGTTAAATTTGGACTCCATAGTGGAACCGAGCGAGGTGGACGCTTTCGACTTAGACGGCGAACTTGCGCTTCTCAAACAACATTTAAGTGCTCAGCCGAGAGAACTCAAGAAAAACCTGTTTCAAAAGATGAAGGAGTTGGTACAACTCAATAAGACGAAGCTCAAACAACCAGTTGTGCAAAAAAACACACGGGGTCGTCCAACTTTAAAAGCTCAGCAACAAAGGAAGGATGATTTGTTTACGGAGCCTTCAAGACACAGCTTTTTTACAACGCAGGACCAGTATAGTGATTCACCCGATGGGTTTGGCACACAAGAGTCAAAGATCGAACCTACCAGGCTCAGCTCGTTTATCGAGTCACAAAGTTATTGTGCTGAAACACTTATGTTCTTCGGCGAGATTGCGAAAGGCGCTAAGAATTCGAAAACGAAAAAGAAGGTCGCAAAATCAAAGGAAGAGCAACCAGACTTACCTTTGCTGCCTGTCGGACAAGTTAATATGTTCATGCACTTCTAAAAGTTCATTCCACCTTGCTTCTATCCACACCTCAGTCACATACAAAATGTGCAGGGTGATGGTAATTGTGGGTTTCGATCTATAGCGGTCGGCTTATCGCTTAAAGAGTAGCAGTGGCCGTTCATACGGGAGCAGCTTCATGATAAGTGCAACCGGTTCCACGAATTATGGAAAAAGATAAATGGACCTCAGTATCAACAAGTTCTGGAGTCATTAGTTTGGTCCAACCGTATAGACGGAGCACCTGAACATAAGTGGCTACAAATGCCATTCACGGGGCTTCTGATAGCAAACCGGTGGAATGTTGTAACAACCCTCGGTAAAAATCAAGGTTCTCATAATATTTCCGACCCTCTAATATATTATAAAATACCCTTATATGTTTTATATTATGCCCCGTATGTAAAACCGAGCCGAAATACATTATAGATTATAAAATAAATCAGAAATCTGAAAATAGTAAGTTGAGGCGGGCCGCGTAAGACCTCACCTCAACTTTACGCGGGCCGCGACAGAGCATCACATGCGATTACACCAGAGGCCGACACGTGTCAACATCGTGGCGGACCTACTAGCAGACCCAGCTAAGCTACTGAGTTGACTGATGTTGACGCGGGCCGCGTAAAGGTCCCTTGTCTTTTACGCGGGCCGCGACAGGACTGAAATCAGCAACTATAAATAGATAGCATCAGATTACAATTTCCGTCGCTCATTTCTTTTTCTCAATCTCGAAATCTGAAAGTTATAAGCATTATAGTTGGGTACTATACCCCTAATTAGCGAGGTTCTGCTCCATTGTAAGTATTATAACCCCAGTTTCGTAATAGTTACGCTGCCCGATTGATTTAGGGTTCCGTAACAACTGTCGTGGTTCTGCCCGACGTAGTTGTTGGAATGCCGTCTCGGGGAGGATATCATTAATAATTTCAAAGGGTTATGATACTAACCAATGTACATTTGTATAAATTATAGATTATATCCAGGAAACCCTTACACAAGAAGCCTAAGATAGCAATGTGAGTTGATCCACTTTTTGTAAACCTTTTTGTGAACTATTTTACAAAACCTTACATATCTTTCCATGCGAATAACCATATTGAGTATTTGTTAGAATACAATTATAGTGGGTATGTTGGGGTTTTGTATACAAAATTTGTTACCACCTGGTCAAGGAGTAACATTTCCACAAGTTGAGTATGACAGTACCACTGATGTTAATTGATATATCTTGGAAACAAATGTAATTGCGGATGTGCTCTCAATATTGTTCACTATGACTTTTGATTTAAATTTGATTAAACTGGGATTCACTCACCAGTATTTCCCACTGACAAAATATTTTTAAAACATGTTTCAGGTAACCCAATGTGACAGCCAATTAATAAAAAGCCAGCTGGAGAGCACTGAAGGCTTGAGATAATGTGGCTATAAAAGTTACCAAATAAACAGTGTTTTAAATTTAAATAATATAGGGTTCATCCCTATAAATGTATTGTAATAAGAAACTTAGATTTTTCCCATGTTATTATTAATATCAAATATGGTGGTTTTACTCTGATAAACATTTCCTAACTACGATCCTGATGTAAATTCCGCTGCAAGATTAAACAACCTGATACCACCACTATCTGAGCTCGCGTCCGCCCGTTCCCGGGGATCAGGGATCGGGGGTTGCGACAAATGTCATTTGTCTCTTATTAAGTGACCTTGGTTGTGCTTCATTTTTTCCCATGTTCAGAACAGCCGAAGAAAGTATTCCGCATCGAACAGTCGCGCTTGTACATGTACACAGGAACCATTTTATTCACGTCAGATTAGAAGGGGAATATCTAATGCCAACCCCATCAGGATACTGGCGACAACCGACACGGAATACGCCAGCAGAAAGTTGGTATCACTATTACAAGGAACGTATTGACCAATATAATACGATCGTTGATGAATACAGGACCAGGGATTACGTGGATTTAGGTGCCCTATGAATATAAAATGTTATTTGCATGTTTTGACAATTTGTAATGATCAACATACACGTTATATAAATGTTTTGGAAACTTGTTGAAATTGAACTTGAAAAAACGTTTAAACGAATCAATTTGCATGTTTTGACAATTTGTAATGATAAACATACACGTTATATAAATGTTTTGGCAACTTGTTGAAATTGAACTTGAAAAAACGTTTAAACGAATCAACGTTAACGCATACCGACGGTATCTTCGTCAGTTCCACATATAGTAATTGAAAAAAAATGAAAAATACTGAATTGTATATGGGCCGTATAAAAGTATACGCCTCGTATACCCTGATCGTATATTAAGTATACGACTGAATTAAAAAAATTAAATTATTGTATACGGGTCGTATACTATTATACGGCCCGTAAACAAAGGAAAAAGATCGTATAAGTTTTATACGACCTAATTTCCACCATACGGCCTCAACATTCCACCAAAAATTCTCTCGGTTTTCTCTCGGATCGTTCTTGGATAGTGTTCTTCGGCGTTTTTGGCATTTTCTTCTCGTTCTTCCTATACGGTACGTTTTCGTATAGTAAACTTTCAAATTCCGTAACATGTTAGATTATGGTCTTGTATAGTAAAGCGTAGATAGGCGTAACAATTACGATTGTATAATTCAATTTGAAAAAAAAATTGAAACAAAAAATTGTAACTGATTATTCAAGTGTATACGGTCGTATACAATTTATACGATCGTATACGCTTGAATATTCTAAGGTTATACGATCGTATACACTATATACCATCATATACACTTGAATATTCAAAGGTTATACGATCGTATACATTATATACGCTCGTATAATGTTTGAATATTCAAACTGTATACGATCGTATACTAATTGAATATTCAAACATTATATGAGGGTATATGATATGTACAATACGTTCGTATACAAGAACAGTATTCGTATAATACGTTAACGATAATCGTATAGTGATTGCTAAGTTGTAATTGTTATTTTTACAGACGATATGGTTTAGTCATCAGCAGCTGGTGCGGCCCGTAGAGGTCGAGGTCAGGGTCAGGGTCGGGGCCGTGGACGTGGACGCGGACGAGGACGTGGACAGGAGGAGGAGACTGTGCCCGATTTTACTGAGACGGGGCGGTTTACTAGAGATATCCCCCGAGGTACGGCTGCCTATAGGGTTTTGGGCAAATTACGGGAGATGGTGCTGGATGCGCCTCGAACCATAGATATTCAGTTTTTGACCGATATTGGAGCGATCAGTCGGGTCCGGGAGCTCATGCCAGCTAACTCCCCGTGGGACCTCTTATTTGATGCCACCGCAGAGCGGGCCCATAGGGAGATTACTTTAGAGTTTTTATCTACTTTTTCATTTACAGACACCCGGGGTGGGCGTTTTCAGCATTTTTTGACGACACACGCCGTAGCTTTTACTATTTGCGGCAAGCCTCAGAGGATGACACTTCCTCAGTTCGTCGTTGCCTTGGGTCTGTACTCACCGGAGTACTCAAGGTCCCGCGCATTTTTTGATGCGCCAGTTAGGACGTCCACTAACGTGTTGTGGCCGTATTGGCGCACTATTGGGTTCGGGGAGTTCTCGAAACCGAGACAACGATCCCCTAAGGCACAGGCGACTGATCTTTACGACCCGTTACACCGATACCTACATTGGTGTATCGCCGTGACGATCGCCGGTCGTCATGATAGCAGGGAATGGGTCACCTAAAGTGACCTATTCTTCTTGGACGACTTACTTACCGGCGGGAGGGCCAACTTGGCGTACAAGTTGGCCGCATATCTCGCCGAGTACGCTTTTAAGCGTACCTCTTCCCACATCAGCTGTGGGGCCTTCGTCACCCGTCTGGCGAAGGGTTTATTTCGCCTCTTGTCCCCGCAGGTGGCAAGTGATATGACCCTGACACTCCAGCTTAACAGGGTTGGGAGGGACACAGCCCTATCGATGAGTTTGGCTCGCGAGGTCGAGGGAGGGCAGCTGGTTTGGGCTTATGGTGTGGGTGAGGGACCCCGTGGAGAGGGAGGTGATGGGGAGGGAGAGGAGGGAGAGGAGGGAGAGGGAGGTGAGGGCGAGGGAGGCGAGGGAGAGGGAGGCGACAGAGAGGGAAGCGGGGTAGGTGAGGGGGTCGCTCATACTGTCGATTGATCACAGGTAGCTGCGGAGGATTTACGGGGTGATCGCCCGTACGTTCGACGCAACGTGAGACAGCGTGTGATGCCTCCACCGGGGGTGGAGGAAAGACTCGTTCAGGTCGAGTCGGATGTAGCTGCAGTCAGAGGGGATTTAGCTGCAGTGAGAGAGGATGTACAGTGGATGGTCGAGGCGATTGTGGCTATGCATTCTAGCGCGCCCCTACCTCCACGAGCTGGCGCTGCACCACCACCACCACCACCGCCGTAGCTGCTTATTGTATTTTTTTTTTTTTTTGTTATTTTACGTTTGAAACTTTGTAAAAGTTTATCTTTTTTTTTTTTTGTTTTAGATGTAAAACATTATAAATATTAATCTTATGTTTAGATGTTAAGTTGTTTGTTTAATAATTGTTGTCGTAGTTTATCATAATCATATCACATATTTATCATTTTACATAGTGGAAACTTACTAAACATTATAAATACGTTTAACTACAAACTCGTAACATAATCCGATATATACAATACTATTTAAAATTTACAAAACTTATTAAACGGTTTCCTGATTGCAACAAAAAATTAACTTTTCTATACATACATATTTATCGTTTTACAAAGTGGAAACTTATTAAAAATAATAAATACGTTTAAATACAAACTCGTAACATAATCCGATATATACAACACTATTTTAAAATTTACAAAACTTATTAAACGGTTCCCCGATTGCAACAAAAAATTAACTTTTCTATACATATTTATCGTTTTACAAAGAGGAAACTTATTAAACATAATAAATACGTTTAACTACAAACTCGTAACATAATCCGATATATACAACACTATTTTAAATTACAAAATTTATTAAACGGTTTCCTGATTGCAACAAAAAGTTAACTTTTCTATACGGGCTATACGGGCCGTATAACATTATACGACCCGTATACAGTTTTCAAAACTAATAACCCTTGGCAAACCTTTGAAACAAAATTATCCAAATATGTATACGGCCAGTATATAACTATACGTCCCGTATACATATAAAAAAAAACATTCCACCGCATTAAATTATGCGCATAAATATTCTATACGGCCCGTATCAGTTTATACGGCCCGTATAGATATATGGATGTGAAAATAAGATTATAGGGGTGTGGAAATAGAACAACCCTTCTTTTATTCATGGACAGTGGTGAAGCTTGACCATGAAAACGGCGGGGGGGGGGGGGGGTCGAAAACGTATATGCCCAAAATTTCTATTGAACCGGGGGGTCGAAAACGTATATACCCAAAAATTTCTATACGAAAACTACATATACAACACTACTGAGCGAACAATTCGGGGGGTCGGACGCCCCTCCCAGCTCCACGCTGACGTCAAAGTTTGGCTAACGACGTTCCCCGAGAAACCATACCACCCACTGCCAGTGGCAGGGGCTTGCGCCACCACAAGAGAGAATCTCTTCTACGTAACGCACAGTGGACTAAAACCCGGGGTGACTCGAGCTAGAACTCTTGACCTAGGGTCTGAGAGAATTAGCCTTCATTGCCTTTATCCACTAAAATATGGCACTAATGGGGATTGAACTTAGGTCTCCAAGAAAAACCTAAGTCTTTCCAAACACTAGAACAGATACTAAGTAACTAACTCTATATATAATTTATTTGTCGATTTTTTAGAGTATTCTGGTATTGTTCACTAATTACTAACTTCATTGAGTCGTTGCTGATGTTTAGTAAGTTATAGTCAATGGTCAGTTAGTGAAGATATTTCATCGAAGATAACAAAATAAAATGCTTATTATGTTAAATAAAAGTGCATGATAGAGAAATGAAAAAACAAAATTTCGTCATATGGGTTCTTTCACAAACACAATAACTATGATAGACATACAAGCTAGTTGTCATTCTACCTTTGCACGTCAGCTACGCATTAAAATAAAAAAAAAAATTGCCCCACTTTTGTTGTCCAAGTTTCCTATGGTCAAGTAGTCAACTACCATCGATTCAACCAATTTAACTAATACTGTACAACATTTTTCTTCAATCTTATCCTTACATAAAGTAGGTTACTATTTTCTTTTTTAGGAAATTCCAGTGTATACATGTTAATTGTAAAGTTCTTTCGTTACCAAACATGGTTATATGTACGTGGACAGCATTATACCAGCCAAAAATGTATGTGATCCTGATCATTGCGTTGTGTTCTTTTCTCAACTGCTGATTTGATTAGGATTTGTTGAAACAAAAAGCAAGATATGGAGAGAGAACATTTATGTGGTAATTACTATACTTTTTTTTAAATCCATAAAAAACACCTTACTACCATCCTATGCTTTTCTTAAAGCGATAAAACACACCTTGTACTACTCGGTGTGGAAAGAGCAAGTCCTTGGAGATACCCCTCCACCTCAGCACGTCAACATCCAAGGAGGATGTCCCTCTAAGGATGAACCAGGGAAAATAAAGAATGGGCCTAAATATATATATATATATATACCCCTCCACCTCAGCACGTCAACATCCAAGGAGGATGTCCCTCCAAGGATGAACCAGGGAAAATAAAGAATGGGCCTAAATATATATATATATATATAGGGAGCCGCTATATTGAGAACCACCCCGAGTTATGAGAACCGCGAGAACCACACCATCCGGGGCGCCGTTGACCAAGATTTTTTTTTACAACTAGGTGTGTGTATTATAAACACATTCGTAAAAAAAAAAAAATTAAACGGCGCGGCCGAGTGGGTAGTTTTTTACACCACAAGTTTGGTGTAAAAAAAAAAACAAAAAATAAAAATAAAAACACCAAACTTGTGGTGTAAAAAACTACCCCCTCGGCCGCGCCGTTTAATTTTTTTTTTTTTTACGAATGTGTTTATAATACACACATCTAGTTTTAAAAAAAAATCTTGGTCAACGGCGCCCCGGATGGTGTGGTTCTCACGGTTCTCATAACTCGGGGTGGTTCTCATTCTAGCGGTCCCCTATATATATATATATATAGAGAGAGAGAGAGAGAGAGAGAGAGGAAGGTTCAAATGAAAACCACTATTTATTGTGAAAGCTCGAAAACGAATTTAAAAAACCAAAAAATCATACCAAAAAAGTTTTTTTTTTGTATACCAATTTTCGCAGTTTTTTATATATAAAAAAAAATTAAAAAAAAAATTGTACTGCACATGTGTATGTGTACTACACATGTGTATTATTACACATGTGTACTACAAATTTTTTTTTTGAAATTTTTTTTTTTATATAAAAAAACATGCGATTTTTATAAAAAAAAAAATTGAAATTTTTTTTTTTTTGTGTTTTTAGGCTTTTTTTTAGTTAGTTTTCGAGTTTTAACAATAAAAGTGGTTTTCATTTGAACCATCCCCTATATATATATGTGTGTGTGTGTTGTATGTATATGTGTGTGTGAGTAGCGGGAGGCCCGGCCTCAACGTCTTGTGGAGGACGATCTCGCGGCTGTGGAAATAGTGTACAGGGGCTGCGCCGGGGCTCGACGTGCCTAGGACGCCCCCACGCCGAGTAGCCTTATTATCACACTATGTCCAATAGGGGACGGTAATTACTATACTCATTAAATCTCATGGTGAGTTACCACTCACAAGGACAATTTTCATGGCGTTAACTAAAAATTAAAAGTTCCTGAAGCATCGAGTACAAATGTTATAAGCCTACTTGTTTCTAAGTTATTAACCTTTACATTCTAAAAAGTTTTGCCATTTTCTTAACCAACCATGTTATTACATGTGGTTCACTCATACTTTTTTCTATTTTATAACTTTAAAATATGGTATTGTATAAATTTCTAAATATATCTTTACGACGTGTTTATTTTTATCTACGTTTTTGTGTAAACTTTTTATTAAAACCCGAGTTGTACTTGATGATCTAAAAGTTATGGAAGTACATATGTATTAGTCGTCAAAGCTCCTTCAGCGTTTTTTTTTTTGTTTTTACTCTTTGCTTTTTCGTTCCTCTTATGACTTTTAAAATATGATGCTCTATAAAATGTTGGCTTTGCTGTTGTAACGTGATTATTTTTATCAATGTATCCACATGTTTTTTTTTTCATGCGCGGTGAATACATTACATAAATTGGTGAAATCGAATCTTACAATTTTTAAAACCCTCGCCACACCATAAATCTATTTTCTTTAAACCATGTTATATTTAAGCGACACAATATTTACTATATTATAATAATGTGAATACCAACACCGTTAGACTATAGGGTGTGGAGCACATCGGTTCCACCACAATTAAATGTACCGAAAGTATACCAACACCGTTAGACTATAGGGTGTGGAGGAGCTCCGATAGTCCTCTATGTAAGTTGTCACTTCATCAGAGGGTCATTCTCACAGCTTAAGGATAGGTCTAGGGTGTGGAGGATGAACCTCCTTTTTTTCAAAATTACATAACTTAATAACTAAATCAATACATGACTTAAAAAAAACATTAGATAACTAAAAAACATTACATTACTTGATAATTAAAAACATAAGATAATTAAAAAAAAAAACTAGATTGCATAGATTTAATAAAACTACAAACTCCATTTTCTTATCTTTTATTTCATTTTTCTCAAAATGTCGTGGCCTTCTTCCAATTACATGTTGATATCGGTTGTCATGAGCTTCCAATCTTCTCTTTCTACTGCCTCTTCCTTCAACCTAAGCCTTTCGTCGACTTCACGTTTCTTCACTTTTATCTTTTCAGTTGTGACCTCGGTGTATGCTTTGAAATGGGCCATCAAATCGTCCATTTTCGAACTACCCCCTGATGAGGCTTGTTTTTTGCAGCCGCTGCCCTTTTGGCTTTATCCCTTCCTATGGGACGTTACTCCTCTCGAACTTCATTCACATCCTCGTCAAATTCAGGCTCGTTGTTTATGTTTATTTGACAACTGTCGTCCGAGCCTCCCACACTGTAACTTCCAAACTCTAAGGTTTTAGATCGTTTAGTGTTTGCAACCTCATTTGGAACCAGCGCCCACTTGTTAGCTTTTCTCATAACTTTCCACGCCCGAACATGTTGGAAAGGATGCTTAAACTTATCTTCGTATCTACGCGACACCTCTTTGCAGACCTCCTCGTCGTTCCACCCACTTGGACGATTAATATATAATTGTTATAATACCCACAAAAATGTTGAACCGCGGTGTTCATCTTATGCCACTTGAAAGAGACAGAATCAACCTCTCGATACGCACCTTGCTCCATGATCGAATGAAATTTTGCTACTATTTCCTTCCAAAAACCGTCTACGGTTTGGTTGTTGTCTACATTTTAGAACTATAAAAATAATTATCAAGTACAATTTAATATATATATATATATATATATATATATATATATATATATATATATATATATATATATATATATAGGGAGGGGCTCATGCGAGAACTCCATTTATTGCGAGAACCGCGATAACCAATGTGAACACAACCTAAAATAGCTAAAAAAACCTAAAAAAAAACCTAACCCCCCCCCCCCTAAATCCTAAACCCCCCCACCCCCCCCCCCCCAAAAAAAAAACCTAACCCCCCCACCAAAGCTAAATGCTAAAAACTAAAACCCCAAAAAACCCTAAAAAAAACCTTGTAGGTCCCTCGGAGGTTGAGGTTTAACCTATTCCTTGTTATATCTAACACACTAGCGAGTGCGGAATCCAAGCTAGCATGCAAACCGAGAAAGTACAAGCATAAACACAACACACCATATTCAACGATTAACACCACTTGTATTAATGCGTATGAAAGGTCCGGTTACAATGCAATGTTTACAAATCAGCTTTGCAAACTCTCTCAGTGTGTGTGTTCTGAACAGAATGCTCTCACTTCTGTATGTGTCTAACTTGTCTCTCCTTATCTCCCCTGAAGTGAACACACAACATGGGTATTTATACCCAACACAGAATGTCTGGTCGAAGGATCAGATAGATGATCGAAAGATCATCTATCGATCTGAAGCAGCTCGAATGATCCATATGTACCACGAAGGATGATATCCTTCGTGGTCCATCTATCGAATGCTCATCTATCGCATGCTTATCTTTCGAGCTCATCGAAGGATCTAAACAATCCTTCGATGACACATCCTTCGACACAGCCATATTACAACCATTGTTCGAACTGTTTGGCCAAGTCAAACCGGAGGATGGTTGACTTGGTCAAACTTACATCAAAGACATCGTTTTGTATCAAGACGAAATACAGACAAAGTACAGACACAAGTGCACCAACAAACTCCCCCTTGGCTGTAGCTTTGTCTGGCTATAGCTTTGTCTCGATCTTTGTGTCTTCAAGTCTTTGACGTCTCTTCACGTCTTCAATGTCGGAGGATCTTTAAAGTCTTCACGTCTTGAAGGCAGAAAGTGTATCAACAAACTCCTCGTTTCATGTAGGAAGTGTGTTGACAAACTCCCCCTTAACATAAGCTCCCCCTTGAGTCATGCTCGTGAAATACTTGTTCGTTATGAATTGAGATCCTTGTGGTGTTGATGATGGTCAGCGGCAACTCGATTATCTTCATCACTTGAGTGCCTTCACGTCGTGTCTTCATTCCGAAGCTTGTCATCGACCATGTTCTCCTTGCCTTTAGAATCTGCACATGCAAGAAATCTAAACGCGTAATGAGAACAACTGCCTGGAATATCATAAGTAAACGACACACATGTGACCATTGTTCAATCAAACACCGTCCGACAGTTTGAAAGTTTTAACAAATTTTATCAATTTCAAATTTTAACTTTCAACACTTGCAAATTTTGACCGTTTATGAAGATTCAGTCGTTTCGGTTTTCAATCAGGTTTCAGGTAACGAAGACTCGAGATCCAACATCGTACGATCGAAAATAAGATAGAAATAAAATCTTTTTGGCTTTTATAAAGTTTATATTAAAACACACCTAAAATCTTTTTGGTATTTTTGAATATTTCAAATGTAAAGACTGAAAGCAGTAAATAAATATATACAAAGATGCATACACGAAAGCATTAAATAAATATTTACAGACATTCTTTTTGCGAGTTTCGAGGGTAAGAGAATCATATCAGTGTACGGTCATGCCAAAACGCTCTTGTTGTTCTTTTAGATAACATTAAGATAAGCATCCTATAACAATTATCGGTATTGTTGTCCACTTAAGCTCAACTTATCAGATGTAATCATGGCGAGGGGATACGTTAAGGTATGATTTATACTTACCGACCGGTGTTCATCCACATCACGACACATTCCCGTATCAAGGTATGCACGAGGGTTTATCTTACCGGTGAGTATACCGATTATCATCTGTTTGACCGTATATGATGTGAGATTCTCACTTATTTTGATTTGAAAACAAGCCCTATGTGATAGAATCACTTATTGATGAGGAACTTGATTTTCATATGCATGAGGGCACAGGAGCAAGTCCGTGAACAGGTCAGTACTTTCGTACAGCAGAGAGACGAACTTGACTCCCGCAAAGAATCTGTGATATTTTATCACTTATTTTGTTTGGACATGTGATTGTTGATCACTTATTGAGGTCGAATGCAATATGTACACGTATGTATAGTATCATGGAAGATCTAGACTTGCGTCCCCGTTATTTTTCGGTAAAAGATACAACCATGATACCCAGATGATAAGCAGCATAAAGACCGAATATCTCAGAACCTCGGCAATCTCTCAAACGAAATTTCGGTACTAAGACCATATGCCAATGAATGGTTCCCACCTGGTCTTCAGTCGATTTAAGTTTATATCACCCTGCACACTTTAAAATGATTGTGAGCCTACCGATACATCTTATATAGAGCTGCTTATCGTTTTTCATTTAAGGTTTAAAGAGGTTTAGACAGACCACTGATGTACTATCATTTTCTCTTTTGCTCGCCAGGAAACTCATTTTTGCTTTTCTATTGTTTTTGAGTTTTTGAAATTTTTTAATGTTTTTGGATTTTCAAATTTTGGATTTACTCCCCCTAAAATCAATAAACTAAGACAAATTTAAAACACAAAAGATATTTACAAAAATGATTTTCCGATGTTGGTATTACTCTTGCTTGACCTTAATGCCGTTTACCAATAATAAATAGTCAAATCTTGATTTGTCAAATGCTTTGGTAAAAAGGTCGGCACGTTGGTCATCGGTGTGGACGTAAGCAACATCGATTAGCCTTTTCTCAAAGCAATCACGTATGAAGTGATACTTAATTTCGATGTGCTTAGTCTTTGAGTGCTGCACAGGATTTCTAGTGATCTGTAAGGCAGCAGAATTATCAACGTAAATAGGAGTAGTTAGGAATTCAAAACCGTAGTCACGCATTTGTTGTTGGATCCATAGGACTTGGGAGCAACAACTTGAGGCAGCATTGTATTCAGCTTCGCATGTTGATGTAGCGACGCACGTCTGCTTCTTGCACTGCCATGTGACTAGGCGATTTCCCAAAAACTGACATCCAGCCGTTGTGGATTTGCCGTCGATTTTGCATCCGCCAAAATCAGAATCACTGAATGCGATCAAGTCAAAGTTATTATCCCTAGGGTACCATAGACCGGTGTCAGGGCAACCCTTCAAATAACGAAAAATCCTTTTTACAGCTGCAAGATGTGAGGCCTTCGGGTTGACTTGATATCTGGCAAGAAGGCACGTTGGGTACATTATATCTGGTCTTGATGCTGTGAGGTACATAAGAGATCCGATCATCGCGCGGTAGTACGAGGGGCTAACAGCTTCACCCTTCAAGTCTGGAGTAATTCCGTGATTTTGCGGCAATGGGGTACCGATGGGCGTTGCATCAGACATCTGGAACCGGCTCAAGATGTCACCAACATATTTAGTCTGATGGATGAATATCCCAGACTCGGTTTGTTGTACTTGTAGGCCCAAAAAGAAAGTCATTTCCCCCATAGCACTCATCTCGAATTTATCCTGCATTACACGCTCGAAATCCCTACACAAAACATCATTAGTAGAACCAAATATAATATCATCAACGTATACCTGTACCAGTAGAAGATCTCCATCTTGTTCTTTGATGAAAAGAGTACAATCGATAAGACCTCTCCGAAATCCATTCTCCAGCAGATAATTAGATAAGGTTGCGTACCAAGCTCGCGGTGCTTGATGAAGACCATAGAGAGCTTTGTTGAGCAACCAAACCCGATCGGGATGGATAGGATCTTCAAAACCTGGAGGCTGTTCGACGTACACCTCTTCTTCCACCACACCATGTAAGAATGCACTTTTCACGTCCATCTGGTATACCTTGAAACCTTTGAATGAGGCATAAGCTAGAAAGATCCGAATTGCTTCTAGACGTGCAACAGGTGCATACACTTCGTTGTAGTCGATCCCTTCTATCTGACGAAAACCTTGAACGACTAGCCTTGCTTTGTTTCGAATAACGATTCCACGGTCATCCTTTTTGCATTTAAACACCCAACGGGTACCAATCTTCTTGTAACCAGCAGGTTTCTCTACGAGTTTCCAGACACCAAGCTTCTGGAATTGTTGCAGTTCTTCCTGCATTGCTTCAACCCATGAGTTATCTTTCAAAGCTTCTTTCCAAGTTCTTGGTTCTTCCTGTGAGACATAACACGCGAAAGACCAATCATTTTGTTGACCAGATTCTCTGATATCTGCATACAAGCCTGCATTGTTGTTGTTTCGCAACATGTTTCTTGTTTGAACGCCACTTTGTACATTTCCGATGATGTTTTGTTGAGGATGGGTATTGTGAATCCTTGTTTCTGGATTATCTTGAACTGGAATATTTGTACCCAGATTGTTGAGATTGAGATCAACAATTAATTTAAGTCCCGGAATTGACGAAGAGGATGATGCAGTAGCTTCAGCTGTTCGAGGGACATCCACTGGAGGTGTACCTTCTGAAGTACCATGTACTGCTGTTGTTGGAGCTTCTTGATCTGCATCTAGAAATTCATCATCCTCTGAAGATTCGTTCAATTCGGTAGCATCGTGAAAATCCTCATTATCGAGAGCATTATTGTTCACCGAAGAAGGTTCTTGATTGACAATAATGGGACGAACCAACGGTGAATCTGAAGCATTGTCACTCTCGAAAAACATCCTTGCCGCAGCATTTTCTTCAACGGCTTCAACATTGATCGAATTGAAAAAGTCATCGTACTCAAACATCCAAGGCTGACCAGGATTTCTGACTGGTAAAGTGTGCCTTTGTACTCTGACTTCAGACCATTCCTCGACCCTTTTAGTCTCTAGATTCCAGACTCTTAAGTTAGGGGTGGAATACCCAAGAAAGTATCCATCAATTGCTCTTGCCCCAAACTTTCCATTAGGATCGATTATTGTGCACGGAGCTCCAAACGGTTCAAGATATGACAAATCTGGTTTCCGTTTGTTAATAAGCTCAAAACAGGTCTTGTTGTGCCTTTTGACTGTGAGGACTCGGTTCAACGTGTAGCATGCAGAGGACACAGCTTCAGTCCAGAAGGGAATCGGCAACTGTGACTCTACCAACATTGTCCTAGCAGTCTCGATCAATGTGCGGTTCTTACGTTCAGCGACGCCATTCTGTTGAGGAGTGTAAGCTGCACTAAATTCGTGAAGAATACCTTTTGAAGTGCAAAACTCCGCCATGGCATAATTTTTGAATTCGGTACCATTGTCGCTACGTATCCGCCTAACCTTCAAGTTATAAAGATTCTCAATCTGAATGATCAAGTTTTTGATAATACCGAAGGTTTCACTCTTATGTGCCATGAACGCCACCCAAGAAAATCTTGAATAATCATCAGTTATCACGAGGCAATATTGATCATTCCTAATGCTTTTGTGCTTGACAGGACCGAACAAATCCATGTGCAAACGTTCAAGAGGAACAGCCACCGTGTTGACTTTCTTTGTAGGGTGTCGCTTCTTCGTTTGTTTTCCTTTCTGGCACGAGACACAGACGTCTTGAAGATGGAAGTTTTTAAGAGGAACACCATTCACCAATTCATTTGACACCAAATGATTCATTTTGCGTAAGTGAATGTGACCCATTCGTCTGTGCCAAGAGATTGTGTCTTTTTCTGTGGCTTTGGAAACGAAACAAGTTGCTTGTGCAGACGTTGTGATAGCTTGGCTCATATCAAGGACATACAAATCATTTATCCTTGGAGCCGACAAGAGAATCCATTCTTTTGGAATTTTGAAGCCGGGTTTCAGCACATAACATCCATTTGCATCAAAGTGTACTGAGAACTGCTTATCACAAATTTGAGAAACACTAAGAAGATTGTGATCAAGTTGTTGTACGAAGTTGATCTTATCAAAGCTAACAACCTCGTTGGAAATCATTCCTTCACCCGTAATATATCCGCCTTTATCTCCAGCAAAAGCAACATAACCTCCTCTAATAGATTTGACGTCGTAGAGAAGCTTCATGTCGCCTGTCATGTGCCTGGATGCCCCACTATCAACAATCCAATGACTACTGATAGTTCCTCCTGGAACACCCTGCACATGAACTCAGATTATTAGTTGGAGATGGGGACCCAAGCCATTGTGGTCTTGGGTCTTCCATTTTCATCAACAACAATAACTTCTATTCTTTGATGATTTGAAAATTGTGATGGTCCCCCTGAATTTGTGGTTATTTTAGGTTTCCATGTCTGTTGAAATTTACCAGTTTGATTGTTTGCAAATCTAACTTCGTGATTGTTTGAAGTTTTTGAAAATTTCGAACTATCTGGTTTAACTGGAACCGATTGTTTTTGAACCACTTCATTTTTAAGAGCCTTTTCAACCACCTTGACTTGTTTGCGTTTCTGTTTCTTTTCCCTTTCTTTTACAAGTCGAGGATCTTGTTTTACAGAAACAGATCGCTTTTGGTGATTGCGTTCACGGGGATCATCTTCTTTGGCTTTTAATTTATGAAGATACGGGCAATTTCTGACAATGTGCCCAATTGTACCACATTCAAAACATGATCTTCGTTCAACAAACCCCGAAGTATCATGTGATCGTCTTGCCGATGATGAACTTTGTGATCCCGAGGTACTAGGTTGTGAACTACTTGGTTCATTCCTTTTCATTACAGTTGCCTTTTTGACAAAATCTAAGTTAGATTGATTATCAAATGTTGCGATTTTGTCCGTTCCCTTGGATTTCACAAAGTTCACATTCTTTTTCTTCTTCTGATTCGGCTTCCTTTGACCTTGAGTCGGTGTTTTACCTTTTGGTTTGGCATGATTTTGCTGTTTTTGTACTGTTGGTAATTTCTGATTGCCAAATTGTTTTCTAACTTCAGCCTTAGGGATAGGAGGGCACTGTGTTACCGTAACACGTGATCCTGTCTTTCCCAAAAACTTACTTGTTGAATTTTCAAAGACTTTACTGATTAATGATTGATTAACATTCTTAATAGGAAAATCTTTGTCAGAATAAATTTTATCATCACCAACAAGAGTGTACAGCAAATCCACACTCTCCGACCCTTTTTCAGACGAGGACTCGATTGCAACAGTCTTAGCGGGTTTTGCAGGAGGATCACACAGAATATGATTCTCAAGAGGTATGTCCTCTTCGTTTATCACCGCATCAGACTTTGCTGAATCAGTATCATCAGACTCATCATCAGAAGAATCAGCATCCTCAATCACAACTGGAGGATCCTGATTCTGTTCAGCAGTTACAAATGTATCTGCTGACGCATCTGAATCTGATGATACCTCTTTCTTGTATCCAAGTCCTGCTGCAAATTCATTAACATCTAGAGGAACAGATGGTTCAAAGAAAGTTCTATCTTCCTCATCAGGCATGGCATCATAATTGTTTCTCACGGGTGGTGGACATTTCTTGTAACCTATGCATGTGACATCCCGTTTCTCTTTCTGAACGTCAATGATGTGATCCAACACATAGCTAGAGCTCAAATAACTGTCTAACTTGAGTCGGATCGCCTCACTTTCAGTTTTAACACAAGCCATTTCCTTTTGCATTACTTCCAGACGAGTTATATACAAATTAATGTCAGTTTGTTTTCTGGAAACCATTTTAGTTAACTCGGTTTTATCTTTCTTTAACTTATCAATTACCGATTTAAACTCCTTTTCATGGTTTTCATAAAACATGTTGGCTTCAGTGCACTTGGAAAGATCCACGGTCAACTTCTGGTTGTGAATGAACGTCACATCATATTTCTCTTGCAAAGCCTTGTGTTCGCTTTGCAACTCACACCACTTATCACTCAAAGACACATGTTTGTCTTGCAAGTCAAACAAACTAGCTTGTAAAGCATCATGTTTGCCTTGCAACTCAGACATGTTTGCATCCAAATCAGCACATCTAACATGCAATCTATCACAATTATCACAAATAGCAGCAGTGGGTTCATCGACACATACCTGACTTGATGAACTGTCGACATTAGCCATAAAGGCTGAATGGAGAGAAGACGAAGAATAAGCAGCTTGATCCACCAAGATAGATCTTCTTTCAGTTCTTGCTGCAGCTTCTTCCAAAAGTTCATCAATATCTGCATTAACTGACGCAGTTGATGTGTCATCCACATGATCATTGCCTGAAGTGGAAGATTCTTCATCTGAGCTTCCACTGTAACCAGAACTGTCTTCATCTTCAGAAGATTCATCACCATTGGTGGAAGATTCTCCACCACTGGCGTGTTTAAGATCATTAACCACTTCAGCAAAACAAGCTGTTCCATCTGGAGCATCATTTCCCAACTGGATTGACCAATCACAACCTTCATCTACTTGAACCACAAGTGCCTGGTTGGCATTAGATGGTCCCGCTTGACTCTGGTTGTTGACAGGTACCAACGTACGAACATTGTTCCTGTTCTGGTTCTGCTGGTTGCCTTGATTTCTGAAGGGATTCTGGTTTCCGTGCTGAGATGGTCTTGTACATTCCCTTTTAAAATGACCACGTTCACCACAATTGAAACACTTAACCGCCTGCTTATCAAACCCATACTTGGTGTCTTTCTTGCTTTCCAAGCTGGTTCTGCCTGTTCTTTCCATGAAGTCCTTTGCTCGCCTAACAGCACTGGCAAAGGCCCACTTGATGTCCATCATCTCCATCTCCTCTTTATCTATCTGCTGATAGTCTTCTTGTGTCAGATTAATATTACCAATCTGACCTTCCACTAATCCACAGTATGCGCTCACCACAGTGTTTAGCAGCTCCATGTGTTCCTTTGCTACTTCCACACTGACTTTAGAAAAGCTTGAGGTGTCGAGCCGTACTGTATTTTGCTTTGATTGTTGACCAGCAGATGATGTGCTTCCATAACATGCTTGCTGTTGTGGTACTGGTTGTGGTACTGGTTGAGGGACTGGATTAAGCGGATTTCCATACATGTCTGTTGTTGGAGGAGGAGTGCCATACAAGCTAGTGCTAGACACAAATGCTGTTTGAATTGGAGCGTGTGAAGAAGGTTTTGTAGAAGTGCTAGAAGTTCCATAATAAATTTCAGGATTCTGTGGCACTGGAACTCTTTTTGCCTTGAGAGTTTCTTCCTGATTCTTGTTTTCCAGGAGTTGAGCAAAGTCACTGAAGCTTGTTGTATCCAAGGTGCCATTGTACTTCATGATTTCTAAGAAATTATTCCATTGAGGTGGCAGTGCATCTGCAAACTTCTTCACTATCTCTGCTGAAGTTGTTACAACCCCAATATTTGCCAATTCAGTCAGCAAATGAGTAAATCGACTTGTCAAATCTCCTAAAGATTCATTCTGCATACAAGTAAAACCATCAAACTCTTTCTTTAGCAGATCTTTTCTCAATTGACGTGTCGCTTCATTTCCTACGCCCCTTATCTTCAATGCGTCCCACAACTGCTTCGTTGTCTTGAAACTGACAAATTGATGATAAATATCTTTGCTTAACGCCTGAGTAAGAATGGCATAAGCTTTCTTTTCTAAGTCATAGACCTTCTTCTGATCTTCCGTAAGATCGGCAAACGTAACAGCAGATGAAGCGGCAACCTCTATTGTTTGATCAAAATCTGTGATGAAGCGCAACCACAATTCTGTATTTTGACCAAGGACGTATGTATGAAATCTATCAAACCATCCCGGATATTCACTTAAGTGCATCAACTTTGGAGGCCTATTCAGACTTCCCGTTTCACTTTCACTTAGCAAAATGCTTTGAACACTTGGAGCTTGATTTGATACGAATGCCCATTGACCGGTAGATGTAGCATTAGCTTGCGAACCCGAATCCGGAGCCGGAGTACCAAAATACATCTCTGCATTTACCGGAACACCCCACATCGAATTCATTTTTGATCAAGAATAATAATACCTGAAAATCACAGACTTGTTAAACAATAACAGACTAAGTTCGAAAGATCAACACTTGTTCGAAGGATCAACAGTGTCGAAAGATTACTGTTGAGTTTCGAGCAATTGTTTTCGAAAGACTCCCCAATCGAAGGATCCTGGCCTTTCGAAAAGGAACTGAAGACCGAAAGATGTATGCTTCGAAGTGATTCCTTGGTTCGAAGGA
The DNA here is from genome assembly GCA_030545235.1 of Helianthus tuberosus. Lineage (NCBI taxonomy): Eukaryota > Viridiplantae > Streptophyta > Magnoliopsida > Asterales > Asteraceae > Helianthus > Helianthus tuberosus. The sequence goes on from CM060432.1 coordinate 28,619,591, forward strand.
TGATGATCTATCGAACCTCCACTGATCGAAAGATGATCTTTCGAGTTCGAAGGATATCTTTCGAACTGCTCTGACACAGTTGACAAAGAGGTGACAGGTTGGTGAAAAAGGTGATGGGTTGGTGAAATCTTTCGGCAGAGGTATGGTCAGACCATGATTTTCTGCCAAAATCAGATTTTGAACAATAAAATAATATTATTCCTTATCCAGAAACCGGTCATCGGAGTAAGCCGGAATATGGCCGGAAATGAACAAACAACTTAAAAGCAAGTTTTCAAGTTACCCAACCCGTCTTTTAACACACCCGGTAAGTTTAGACACGTTTTTACGACAAGAAATACGAGAAAATCAGTAAAAACGGATGCTAAAAACAGTGAGTTTTATCCAAACACTCCAAAGTCTTGTAAAAACCCGGTTTTTAACAAGGAAAAGAGCCACGGCTCTGATACCACTTGTAGGTCCCTCGGAGGTTGAGGTTTAACCTATTCCTTGTTATATCTAACACACTAGCGAGTGCGGAATCCAAGCTAGCATGCAAACCGAGAAAGTACAAGCATAAACACAACACACCATATTCAACGATTAACACCACTTGTATTAATGCGTATGAAAGGTCCGGTTACAATGCAATGTTTACAAATCAGCTTTGCAAACTCTCTCAGTGTGTGTGTTCTGAACAGAATGCTCTCACTTCTGTATGTGTCTAACTTGTCTCTCCTTATCTCCCCTGAAGTGAACACACAACATGGGTATTTATACCCAACACAGAATGTCTGGTCGAAGGATCAGATAGATGATCGAAAGATCATCTATCGATCTGAAGCAGCTCGAATGATCCATATGTACCACGAAGGATGATATCCTTCGTGGTCCATCTATCGAATGCTCATCTATCGCATGCTTATCTTTCGAGCTCATCGAAGGATCTAAACAATCCTTCGATGACACATCCTTCGACACAGCCATATTACAACCATTGTTCGAACTGTTTGGCCAAGTCAAACCGGAGGATGGTTGACTTGGTCAAACTTACATCAAAGACATCGTTTTGTATCAAGACGAAATACAGACAAAGTACAGACACAAGTGCACCAACAAACCTAACCCCCCCCCCAAGCCTAAACCACCTTCCCCATCCCCCCCCCAAAAAAAAACCTAAACCCCCCTCCCCCCCCCCCCCCCACCCCAAGCTAAAATGCTAAAAACTAAACCCCCAAAAAACCTAAAAAAATCTAAAAAAATAAAAAAAAAATCTAATTTTTTTTTTTAATATTTTTTATGCTCAAATCGCTACTTTTAGTGGCAAAAAAAAAAATTTTTTTGTTTCGAAAAGTAGCGATTTTTATATAAAAAATTTTAAAAAAAAGTTTGTGTGATTTTTAGCTACTTTTAGGCATTTTTGGTTGTGTTCACATTGGTTCTCGCGGTTCTCACAATAAGAGGTGGTTCTCGCATAATCTTCTCCCTATATATATATATATATATATATATATATATATATATATATTTAACATCCATAAAACTTAATAAAAAATAGCTACAACAACATATATATAATTTTTTTAACATATAAAAGATTTAGTAAAAACTAGCAACAACAATATATATATATATATATATATATATATATATATATATATATATATATATATATATATATATATATAATATACCCATAAAAAAGTGTAATAAATTTAGTGACAACAATTTAATAATACATACCAATAATTGGGCATTTTGACATACTAACCCATGTTTTAGCTAATACGACCTCCTTGATTTTTGATCAAGGTTGTGACTTCGGTTTCAAACCTTGGGCCGCACTTCCACGCACTGGTTGCTTATTTTTTTCCGTTTGGAAGTTTGGGTTACATTTCAGGCAAATTCTTCAACATCGTCTTTTACCAGCTAAGACGATCCGACCGATGATGGTGATGATTGTGGTTGCGTTTGAAATTGCGGGTTAAACTGGTTTCGCGTTACCATTTGTTGCCTTTGGTGAATTTGTTGCGTTTGTTGCATTTGGTTTATTTGGGTGAAAGCATTGGGGGATTGTTGGAAACCCGCAAAAGAAAGTTAGGATGCCGACCAATTCAGCTAGAGAGTTGGAGTGTAGGTGGGTACCAAGAAAAGGTTTAGATTCAGGTTCGATTTGTGGTTGGATTCGGGTTGTTTTGGTTTTAGGGATCCATGGCTTTATAAAAATGGAGAGGGTTTTAAAAAATATTGGAGATTGTGTAAAACTAAGAGAGAAATGCGTTGAGATTGTGTGAAAAAAGGGTATGGATTGATTTATTTATATAGAAAATAATTGATATTTTTTAATAATCATACCATTTCCTTGGTTTATTTATATGTAAAATAATTTATTTTTTTTATTAATCATGCCATTGCCTAACGACTATATTTCAAACTTTGAGCCTGTTGAGAGCGGCGAGGGGAGGACGTGGGTGTCACACCCTCAAAATCCACATGCGGAGTATTATCGCGAGGCGTGTGACTGACCAGGACCATGCCACCAATCATATTGAACAATAAGTAAAGGTAAATAAAGTCCATCGCAATCAACACGATTAGTGTTTACGAAAACAAATTTCCAAAACCAAATTTTTAAGTGTCAGCGGAAGCATAATGTTTAGAACCCAAATCATAAGTTTAAAAGTTCATAAGGTTTCATAAGAACCCAATAATGGTTCTTTTCCCACAACGACTAGTCCTCCGTGCAAGCTCCAGTAAGTACCTAACGACCTTCAAAGCATGTAGTAACGTATCAACAAAAATGTTGGCGAGTTCACAGTTTTTAGTGTTGTTTCGAAAACGGAGTCTTTGTTAAATTACTCTGTTCTTTAGAAAACATGTCATGGGGAGCTACCCCATTGTTTTAAACTATTAGACTCGTACCATACCGACTACTGGTTGTAGTTATGTTTAGTGCCCCGAGTCAATGTCTATCGTCATTGACTAAGTGCCCAAGTATATTAGTCCACGCCCGTCCTCTGCGGCACGGTGTGAAGCTTGTCAAACCTAATAGCGCAATTTAACTAATAACCCGTTCGCCATTAGCCCAGCGATTAATCGGTATAAAATGTGTGGGGACTTTCAGATAGAGTTTCTGTCTAGTCCGTTTAAGACATGTTAAATAAATAGTAAATTAACGGTTTCCGTCCCTCATAAGGGGACGAGGTTGCCCGTATTCTACCCAAGGAGAATACGTAGGTTGCATCCAACCTAAGGGGGATGGTTATTGTTTGCTCCATTCCCAAACCACCGGGAAGTACATGCTTTTTAGAAAAGTGTGAACTCACCTTAGATTAGCTCGGCAGATTAGATTAAGTGTATGTAATCTAGAGCGACCGACCACGCCCTATAATAGTTACCATGGTATATTAAACTTTATTTAGACATTCCACGAAAGTCCTACACATGTCTAGCAACTAGCACACAAACAAGCAATCACATAGCACGTCTATCATATGGTTCCCTAACCATGTTCATAACCTTTCTACGGTATTAAATATGCTATCTATACAATTATCAAACAAGCATGGATACTAAAAGTAGCAAGTTTGGTCGTTATGCATTCATGCTTTACTGCATAGAAAATCACTGAAAATAGGTTGTTTTGGGTAACCCATTAAACCTGTTTACAAGTCTTCAACAATTATGATTTTTTTATGTGACGTACCTCTCAGAGGGCTAGGCCTTGTGTTAAAATTTCAAGGTCTAACTCTTCACCAATAATTCATAAAAATTCATTTACTAAGCTACAATCAGATTTGTCACTTCTGACTGCAGCTTATGGAAAAATTCATTTAAAATTCCTCATTTATCCGATTGACGAAATTGCAGTTGGAGTTTTTTGGAATCACCTGGAAGTACTTACATTAAAAATTTCAGATCATAACTCAATTCCTATATTGAGTTATGACATTCGTAATGGGCTGCAAATTCTGACAGAAAACACAGCCTGGACCTTTGTTACGAAATAATTCAGTTAAACTATCAAACGGCGTCGAAAAAATGCAAGTCCAGTGGGGTTTGAAACATATTTCCTGGAACTACATTATAAAATCAAGAAACACTGATTTTCATTCAATTTTGACCCTGTTACAGTCGACACAAGTCGGCTGTAACTTTCTGGACAGAATCAGTTTCGTTACCCAGCTTCCTAAAACGACTTTTATGATTTTAATCACATCCCTAGCAACCAAGAACAACATGTATTCATCATTTACAGCAGGTTATCATTATATATCATCTAATTCATCAATCATGACTAACAATATTCAAAACAAGATCATACCACATAAAACCCTAGTAATAATACGAACCCTTACGTGATTATAACACCAATAAATCATGCATTCTAGCAACCCTAGACTACAAGTAGTATCACAAACATCAAGAACATCAAGAACCAGAAAATGCAGCCATGAATACATGAAACATCGCACACCGAAAGATACCAAGAACACTAACCTTGAGAAGAGATGGAAGAACTAGAGAGAAAGAGAGATGAGGGATCGAATTAGGGGGGGCTGCTTGCTACTGCCGTCGCACACCACAGGGAACAATTTAGGGTTTTTGGTTTCTTTTCCTTCTCATGCACATATAACTTACGTAATGTTATAAAACAAGGGTGGGGGTGGGGCGATTTGGTTATTGGGTCGCAAGGGTTGGGCCGAATTGGGGATGGGTGGCGGGTTGGGCTAGGGGTTTGGGTTTCAGGTTCGGTTTAATCGCAGAACTAGCGTAGTGGTTTAAGTTACAATTTTCCTGTATCGCTTTTTATATGATATAACTTTCTGCATACAAATAAGACTAATAATTTCCGTAGCACAAAATTTAATTATAGTTGTAACACATAATTCAAAAAAAATTATAGCGTGATTAGTAACGGGTGCTAACCTTGATCGTAAAAGTTCGGGTTGTCACATTGGGAGACGGGAAGAGCCAAGTGGGGGGCAGTGTGGACGAGGCTCGACGTGCCTTGACGTCCCTCCACTGTTCCCAACAACTGGTAGTCTTATAGATTATCGTGTAAAAAGAATTTTGACATTATGACAGATCATGAATCGTCTTTAATAAGAGGTTTACCACTAGGACCTATACTACACAAATTAGTATTATCGACAAGAATTAATTGAACGATCATCGACCAAAACGAATTAAAACCCAAAATAATAGAAAAGGGAAGTTTAAAAATCGTTAGTGATCCATCAATTACTACCAACCGCTACCATAATCCAGGAAAAACGACTACCACCGACAGATGACTAACGCACACCTTACTTAAGTAAGTCTAGATTTGGTCATTTTTTACAAGCCTCTTTGCTAATAGAAGGTCTATCGAATTCCCATGTTGGATGCTTTTGCTAGAAGAAACATCATTACATTCGGGGGTTAGTGTCCGTTCTGTAGTGGAATGCTCCAATCGGCAGAGAATATTTTGATCTCTTGTCAATAGATAAATATTGTTTGGCATTTGGTAAGTAAAATTGTTGCATTATAAATATTTGGTCAAGGTTAAGTAGTTCTTACATTCATGATTGAAACTAGTTGGGAAGAAAGGAGTTTAGATGACTTTCACTTCATACTGAGAAATTTCTTAATGTATTTCCAAATGATAAAATAAGTTGAATTTTGAATTGATCTTATTAATCGTGTTTAACCATGTTTCAAACCACCCTATGGTCTTTCATCCATCTAGATTCATTAATTGATGGCATAACTACAACATCTTCTTGATAAATGTTTCATCCACCCTAGTATTTCACCTTGACGTGCTCAATATTATTCGAGAATTGATTACCATGAGCTAAACAAGGTTACCATCAAATGGAGGTACCACTACCTAGACTTGATGAAATTTAAGATTACCACTTGAAGGCTTCTACATATGTAATGGCTATTATTAGTTTTGTGTCATGTATTTCTGGTTAGGATCTACCTATTTTGATTCTATTTAATATCATGACCAAAACCTTGCATAAACCCAACAATACAATTTGTGTTACTAATTCGTAGTGTTTACTTCAACCACCAAACTATATATCAGAAAGTAAAATTTCTCTTACCTCAATTGGTTAACCATAATATCAAGTCTATTAACTTTTATGTATTCTGCAGACATGATTTGCTGAGCCTCCTTATCATTTTCCCTTTGCTTTTAAAAGCAGCTATCTTTTCAGCCTATTTGATTTTCAGTTCAGGTACTCTTGTACGTTTTAGGCTTTTGATATCTTTTAAGGGATGGAAGGGTAAGTTGGCTGATTTCCGTTGTGGAGTTGAAAGATTGTATCTCTTTTGATACATTTTCTAACTCCATTGGGTTAAGTATGGTGGCAGGTAGTTTTGTAGGTGGAGTTGTGATAGTGAGTGATGTTGTTGTTGTAGTGGATGGTTGATATGTGATAGATGAGGTTGTGGTGGTTGTGGTTTTGATAGGTGATGCATCAGGAGTTTCTTCATCATCATCCTAGAAAATGAATTTAGTTCTCCTGATTCTGGTTTGAATTGTTTTTGTTTTTATAGTGGATGTGGAAGTTGTGTTGTTGGTTTTCTTTTGTGGATGAGAAGTCCTTTAGGGGACTTGTGTGTTGGTGGTGGTGGTGGTAGTGTAGTTGTAACATCTGTTGTCACTTTTGTAGTGTCAAAAGATGTTTGGACAATGGGAGTAGTGGTTTGAATGGTGGGTGTTTGGATGGATGTGACAGTGGTTTGGATAGTTGTTGCAATAGTGTTTTCTAGAACCTCTATTGAAGAACCTTGGTTATCTTGAATTTTCTTTATTTCAATGATCTCCTGCACTGTTATCTGCATATTAGCTTCCCTTGTATGTTTCCTCTTTTCTTTCTCTACTGCCTTAGCAATCTCTTCTTTCCTTGCCATTTTAAGTACATAAGTGTCAGGCCTTTTTCCAGCCTTTTTGACCAGAGGTGGGAGCTTTCTCATGCATTCCTCCTCCCCCTTTTTGGCATCATCTTGATATCTTAGGAGAGTGAGAGTTTTACCAGTCTTTTCAAGGATAAAGTCTTTGATAGGTTTACCTTCTGTAGGATCATTTTACCGACCAAAATGAGTCGTTCAGAGGTGTTCTACTCAATATGAAAGGCGGAAACAGACATATCGAGTTCAATTCAGCTAGATATTCACTTTAAATGTCTTTCTGATTGATTTGACAAAGTTTTACAGTGAAACGACACTTCGGCAGCACTTCGGCTCCGGAATCACACATACAAGAATGACCCAAACGAAATTACATGACCCCTATTTATAGCCCAGCTAATTTCGCATGAACCAGTACAAACGAAATCACTTTCACATGAAATTACAATTTCGTGCGAAATTACCTGATGATTTCGTGCGAAATTACCTTCAATCCTATTTTTGACAATTTCCTCGAATATTGTGCCCTGATCTATCTACAAACATACAAGACTCGATACAAGACGAAGTCGACAGACGTATGCACCAACAGACTCCCCCTCGGATGTTGACGAGTCTTCAGTGTCGAGTATTCAACGTCTTCAGTCTTTATCAGTCTGTTTGCACTCTCTGAATTATCTGACAGTGTAAAACTTTCTCAGTCTTCTCTCTTCTCTTTTCATCAGCTCCAACAAATAACCTCCTCTTGGATGCTGATCTATTCTTCAATCTTCACAGGTTCAGAATCACAACCTGGCTCTCTAACACTCAGAATCAGGATCTGAAACCGGACTAACCTGCGCATTCTCTACCTCACAATGAATTTCACAAATTTAACATTTGACAAATTTATAATTCATTTGCAGGTATTCATCACACAATAAATGATTTTACAATGTTAATATCTGATGAACCACTTGTAGGCAAACATATATTTTTTTATTCATTATAAACAGACTCCCCCTCACGAAATGTTCATCATGTTCAGCACTTGGAATTTTGAAAATCAGCTCTTCAACATCAGTTGTCGAAAATCTTTTTGGATTTTTCAAAATTTATGCTAAAAACACACTTAAAATCTTTTTGGATTTTGGATTTAGAAACGAAATTCAGTAAAGAAATATATACAGACAATATTTTTGTGAGTTTGTGTAAGAGGATCATATCAGTTTCTGAGACAAATCACCAACACCTTTAAGCTTTAAACATTTTAAATTCTAAATGATTCACTTAGATTGTCAGTATACTGATCCACTTAAATTTTCACACAAAGTTCAACTGTTTCGAGATACGAGATTAATGTTTTAAGCACTTAAACTTATTCGCGTGTCCCACCTCAGAATATACTCCCGTATCCAGATCCCAATATTCAGTCTTACAGGTGAGTATACCTAGATGATATCTGTAAGGGGTTAAATGCGAGGGCCGTGAGAGCTTAGGCTATTGCTTCCGCAAAATCAGAGAGATGACGGCTTCGACTTTTGGTGGGTTCCCTTTAGAGAATCTTTTCTTCAACAGCACATGATTAGCATTTTGCAATGTTTCATCATTTTTTATGCTGAGGGCAGGCTTTTATTTCAAGCAAATGTAAAGTATTCTCCGGGGACTAGGCCATTGCTTCCGCAAAATCAGAAGTCCCGGGATAATACCCCAGATATCACTAAGCATAAAGACCTAGTGTCTCAGAAAGAGGGACATTTCAAACAAGATTTCGGGGGTTACCCATATATCCGAGAGATGTTCCCCACGAGATAAGTAAGTTTGAAATTTAGGTTTATATCTCGTCACAATCTACTAAATGTGCAAAAACCTACTGGCACATCATCAGTGAGACCGTTTATCACTATTAAACTTTCCAATTCTTTAGCATGCTGTGATTGTCCACTGATGTACTATCATTTCCTCTTTTTCACAACAAAACTCATTTTGAATTTTATCATGTTTTTGCCTTTTTCAAATTTTCAAATGTTTTTGGATTTTCTGAAATTTCTTACTCCCCCTAAAATTCAAAATCATTTAAAAGAAATTTGAAAACAAACTATACAAATAAAATGACAACTGTTGTGAATTGCTTCAATTCGCCATCCACTTGACTTAACAATCAGAACTCCCCCTTACAACAAACTATTTTCCCATTTAGATTTCAAAACACTTAAGTTTGTTTTAATCAAAAAATGGTTTTTCCGGAAAATAAGTTTTGTTGATTTTACCACTTGTAGATTAGGAGTTTGGTTCATCACACTGTTTTCTCAACCATTTAATGAAAATTAAGTCAAGTTCAACTTAATGACCTTGATTAATCACTTGTACGTTCAACTTTACCAGATGTAAAATGACATATGACAATTTTAAGAACAACTACCACTTCCAAACTGAAATACCACTTGTAAGAAAAATGCCGATTCCTACTCCACACTTACCAACCTGGAAGTTCCGGCAATTTCACCACCTGTAGAATTTAACAATTTTAGAAGTAAATTTTTTTTAAGAATGATGCCGATTCATGCTCCACGATTACCAACTTGGGAGCTCCGGCAAATCAGGTTTTTCAAGTAAAAAACACAGACACCCAAGCCTGGCCAGCCTTGGGTGTAACCACATCATCTTCAGTTGGGGTGTAAGTTGCCTTCTTAGATTTATAAACATCTTTAACCCCTTTTACCTTCCCCTCGACCATTTTACCAAAAATCTTTTTAATATTTCCATTAAATGCTTTCTCGACATCAAATTCTTTCTTTTCATAATAGAATTGATTCGAGATTTCAACTTTTCCAACCTTTTGTTTATAATTTTCAGTCCTCAATGGTTGAAAGTTCTTATCATCCATTTGAGGAACTGATTTCTCATCACTTACCTCAACTTTTGGCTCCTCTGATTTTGTGGAATCAGATTCATTGCCAGATTTTACCTCAGAATTCTTAACAACCCACATTTGGTTGTCAAGATTCACCCTTCTCTTGTAAAATCTTTTTGAACACTCACCAACCTCATATGTAGAGTTTTTAAACACTTTAAAATTTTCAATTTGTGGTTCAGCTTTATCAACAATTTTTTCTTTGAGTTTTTCCGAGACTCCCTGTTTTGTGTTGGTTGCCTTTGGACAGTTCCAGGCGATGTGACCAACTTCTTGACATCTGTAACAGGTTCTTATCTCTTTTCTCTGATGAACTTCGTTCTTTACAATCTTCTGTTTTTCAGCAAAAAAAATCTTTGTTTGATTGTCTCCCGAAAGAGCTCTTCTTTTCGTCCTCAGCAGAAGTACCTGAAACAAATTTTGTATTTGTTTTAAAATTTTTCTCATTTTTATGATTTTCTGGTGGAATAAAACCAAGACCTTTCTTTTTGAACTTACCGTTATGGTTTGGTTTCTTTTGATAACCTGAACCAGAACTGTAACCCTTTTTCTTGTTTAAACGTTGTTGAACTCTTGAGGTGTAAGGATTAGATTTTGCAAAAAGATGTTCATCTTTTATTTTAGAAATGTTAATTTCTGTTAATTTGAAAACCTTTTTTATTATTTTTGTTTTAACACCTCTTATTGGAAATTCTTTATCAGAATCAATCAAAGTATATGCAACTTTAACTGTTTCATCATTCAAATTATATTTTGATAACAAAAATTCTTTACTATAAACCCGTTTTCCCGACAACTTTGAACTCTTGACAGACGAACTCGAACTTCCGGACTCGGACTTTGACTCTGACTCCTCATCCTTATCCAACACCTGATCGATCACTTTCTTTATTAATTCAGACTCATGATCTGTGTCGGACGCTGTGAATGTAATGTCAATATTGTCTGGTAACTCATCGGTTATCTCGGACTCTAACTTTATATTAACTGCCTTTTTTACTTGTTCCTCATTTGGTTTTCTAGGCGAATACCCTTCCCAAATCGGAGGCGGACACTTTTTATAACTGACACTCTGTTTCTTACCAGTATCCTTCTTTTCAGGCTTCTTGTCCTGAAACACTTCAAAACCTGCAACAGTTGGATAAATTCTGTCAATCAAATAATCAGAACTTGAATAACTTTGCAGTAATCGTCTGATTCTTTCATTTTCAGCTTTTTCAATTTCCAACTCCTGCTTCAACTTAGCACATTCTTCAATGTAGTAATTGATCTCTTTCTGCTTAGACATCATTGTTGCATTCATCATGGTCAAAGCATCTTCTCTTTCTGAGTTTGTCTTCTGCAAACTATTCACGGTTCTGTTCAACACATCGTATGATTCTTTTACATTCTTGACATCAAACAATAACTTCTCTTTCATCTTTTCAAGCTCACTAAACCTTTCATCTTTATCTTCACATTGTTTGCAAGGTTCCAAGCACTTTAGACAAGGCTTTGAGATTTCAACAATCTTTTCAATTTCCACAATTTTTTCAACTTCCACAATCTTCTCGACTTCAACTACCTTCTCTACTTCAACAATTTTTTTAACAACTTCAACTTCTTTCTTTTCTCCTGCAGCTCTTCTCTCTTTTAGTTTCTTCAATTTATCTGCAAAATAAAATTTGAAACTGTCAGAAGATAAATGAGTTTTTCCAATGTTTATCTGTTCAATTTCTTCATCATTATCACTACTGTCTGTTGAACTATTTTCTGAAGAAACAGATTCTTCATCTTGACTTTTCTCTTCATCAGCTAACACTGCTATCCATTCTTTCATCAATTCTGTTTTTTGAACAATTTGTGCAATGAAAGCTTTAAACTCCATATTCTTTGTCACATACTTATCCCAGCTAAAGCCTTCTGCCATTTTTTCATCATCTTGATTCACTAGATAGGCTTTCTTCTTTCCATCTTCAATCTGTCTAGCATGAGCAGTTTGCGTTTGTTGTTGATGCGGCTGTTGAGCAACTTGATGATAAATTGACTTCCGATAGTAATCATTGTTACCAAAGGGATTCTGAGCTCCACCTGCTTCTCGATCGGTACATTCTCTCTTGAAATGTCCTTTTTCCTGCATCGAAAACAAGTAACTTTAGATTTATCAAAACCCAAAGTAGAAACATTTGCATCACGGAAGTCATCTCTTCCAGTGATCTGCTTAAATTTTTCAGCTCTCCTAATATCCATCAATTCTATTTCTTCACTATCGATCTGGTCATAATCCTCCTTTGTCAACATAGGATTACTGATCTTCCCAGCAACCAAACTTTCATATGATTCCAAAACGGTAACAAGCAATGCCATGTGACCCTTAGCAACTTCTTCAGAGTAATTCTGACCATTCTGAAGATGAAACGCAATATTGCAGTGTAGCACATGATCGTCACCATTTCTTGAACTTTGAACACTTGGATTGACAGTCGGATATGAAGAAAATCCACTGGACTTGAATGAACTTTGATTAACTGATCCTGATCCTGATGAGTTTTCTGCACTGAAAGCAGTTTGGATCTTTGGACTAGCTTCAACAGTTTGAATATTTCCTTTATAGTACAGTTTGATGTCTTGTTGATTGCTTGAGCTATTCATTCTGGCAATCTTTTGCTGTTCAAGATCTTGTCCCTCAAGTTTTTCAATAAACTGTCCAATAGACAATCTAATAAACTCTCCAGAATTCTTTAAAATCATGAGATATGTACCCCATTCTTTCTGTGGTAATGCATCAGCTAACTTCTCAACCCATTCATCTGGAGCTTTAGTAATTTTCAACTGAGACATTGAACGCACAAGATGACAATATCTCTCAATGAGAGTCTTTGTAGTTTCTCCTGGTACACTCGTAAACAACTCAAATTCTTTTTTCAATAAAGATTTTTTACTCTTGATCATTTCTGCACTTCCTTCAAACTTCTTCTTAAGTGCTTCCCAAATCGAATAAGCACTACCATCATGCTGAAGCAAAAAAAATATCCTCTTTGACAGCTTGTTGTAGAAGACTAATCATTATTTTTTCTCCTTTATAACTATCTCTCTCTTTATCTGAAAATTCTGAAATAATCTTATCAACATTCAAACTGGTCTGTGGTCTAACATACTTGGTTTCAATACTTTCCTAAGATCTTAGATGATTTGCTTGAACCCAGTTCTCAAACCTTTCTTTCCAACTATGATATTCTTCAATACCCATTAGCTTCGGGGGTTTTTGCAAAGTTCCTGTCTCATTTTCCATGTTCATGCTCTGAACGGCAGTAACAGTAGTACTAGGACCAGTAGCAAATGCGTTATAGAATTCGTCTTCCATGATTCGGTAACAAGTTTCAAAATCAGTCACTTTCAAACAAAATTATCTCTTTCAAACGAAATCCCTCAAGCGAAATACCTCTTCAAGCGAAATAACCTGTAACAAACTTTCAAACGAAATAACAACTCAAACGAAATCAGAAACTTTCACACGAAATAGTGTTTTCAAACGAAATTTAATTTCGTGCGAAATTATACGCAGATTCAAACGAAATCAAACTAGTTTGGAACGAAATTTAATTTCGCTTGATGTACTCAAACGAAATAACTAATTTCGTGCGAAATTAACAACAATTTCAAACGAAATTAATCAAAAGATGTAATTTCGGGCGAAATTAAGTATCTATTTCAAACGAAATTATGTTGATGTCATCATTTCGGTCAAACTTTTGTCAAATTGATCAGGTTTTAGCTTGATTTTAGGTCTAATTCTCTCAAGGCTTTGTTAAAACACAATTTCGCATGTAATGAGTGAAATTAAAACCATTTTAACTGTGAAATTTCATTTAATTTTGAAAAGAAGGTGTAGAAGTTAGAAAATCTGATGAAATAAAGCTGAATACGGTAGAACTCGTCCTCCTGAGCTCTGATACCACATGTAGGATCGTTTTACCGACCAAAATGAGTCGTTCAGAGGTGTTCTACTCAATATGAAAGGCGGAAACAGACATATCGAGTTCAATTCAGCTAGATATTCACTTTAAATGTCTTTCTGATGGATTTGACAAAGTTTTACACTTCGGCAGCACTTCGGCTCCGGAATCACACATACAAGAATGACCCAAACGAAATTACATGACCCCTATTTATAGCCCAACTAATTTCGCATGAACCAGTACAAACGAAATCACTTTCACACGAAATTACAATTTCGTGCGAAATTACCTTCAATCCTATTTTTGACAATTTCCTCGAATATCGTGCCCTGATCTATCTATCTACAAACATACAAGACTCGATACAAGACGAAGTCGACAGACGTATGCACCAACACCTTATGCATGAGTATCTTTGTACTTGGCATCCACCATTTGTCTTATCAACTATACATGCTTGTTTTTTTTCATCTGCAGCTTGCTTTTGAAGGTGAAGATATGGTTGAACATGTTCCCACATTTCTTTTGTAATTTCTACATTTGTTGGTGGTGGTCTTGAGTTTTGTACCTAAGTTTTCATCATTTCTTTGCTTTCTTTAACTGGTGATTCTAACTTGGTGACTCTCTCCATTAATTATGGATAGTTTAATCCATCACCTAAGTTAATAAGATCATCTGAATTCCCACCAGAGGTGGTTATACCAAGTTTTGAACTAGGTGCCCCTTTTTCTTGGTACTGGGGACTTCCAACTGTTGAAGAGACTATTATCTCAACAGTTGTTGCCATCAAGGGGATCTTGGTCTTAATGATGTAACCACTGTCCAACTATGAGACTGTTGTCTCTATAGTTGTAGTAGTTGCCCCACTTGAAATACTTGCTAGCATCTCTCGAGACACAAGAGGTGTTGCCTCCTCTGCTTGTGGGATAATAATGATTTCAGAGCTTGCCCTAGTCACTTGTTGAAGTGTACTCTCTATGATTTTTTGTTGAGGGGAACTAGGTATGTGCAAGTCAGTTGTATCAATTGCATCAAGCAATTTTTGGAATGATGATGGGATTGTTTTAGCAGGTGGTGGAGTAAAAAGAGAAGCACCCCTAGGAGAGGGTTTGAGAAGAGATATTCAAGTGAATCATCTCCCTCTTGATTTGGTTCCCCTGTGCTTACAACACTCTCCTTTTGTGAGGATGAGTGAGGAGTTTGGATAGGTGGAGATGATTGCATCTCTTGTGAGGAAGTAACAACAGATGTTTGTTATATTTGTGTTACAGCAGGTACCTCTAGTATCTCAACACCTAGAGATACCTTGTATTTGGTTTTTCTTTTGGATTTGGGGATGGGAATGGAAATGGTTTTTGTGGAAATTTCTTGTGTGTTCCATAGTGCTGGGTTGTGCACTGTGGTCACCATGAGCAGTGGGCTCAACAATAGATTTTGCAACATTTGTTGCTTGGTTTTGCAAAATGTGTTCTTCTCTCACATTTTCTTGACTTTTAGTTATCATGCGGGTAAAAGCTTTGTTAGAAAGACTGTTAATTTCAAGAGCTTCACCATGTTCAAAACTTTCTTGTCTTAAAACATTTTCCAGATAAAACCTTAACAATCTTGGGTATAATAGAAAAGGATTGCCAATTCCCCTCCTGGTTGCTTTTATATTTGCTACCAAATCTATAAACAGTTTCAGGGATAGCTTATAATCTAAATTCTAAAGATAGAAAACCCCAGATACTGAGTTTTTAGAGGAATTTTATTAAAAGTTCTGGTCTTCGCAGACATGCAAACCATGAGTGTATGGAAAAAGAATTTCATTTATGGTGGGAACTTTGGTTTAAACAGTGTTGCTCCCACCATTTGAGCTTCATAACCCATTTCTATGAACTCAAGTTGTAAGTCATTTTTGGGGAAATTTTCCATACCTGCCAAATCCTGTAGTCTGAATATGTTGGAAATGGATTCTAGAGTTATCTCAACATGTTTATTGATGGTAAAGGATATGATGTAGGGCTTTTTGTTTTGGATTGAAAATTTTGTATTTCCCAATGATGGTATTTTGATGAAGTGATGGTGTCAATGATGGTGTGAAAATCCGTGTTCTTGTTGTGTTTTACAAGATACAACAAGTAATTGTGGGAAGATTTCAATTCGAGAGCCGTGGTTGGTCAAACATTTTAAAAATATTTTAACAAATAATCTTTGATTGAGCACAAAGTTTGTTGAAAGCAAAATCAGAGTTTTTCTCTTTTGAAATGCTTTGAAATTGATAAGTATAGATGATGGATGTAAACTCTGTTTGTCAAGGGTTTTTATACGGTTTGAGGAACAGGGATAACAACATGGCCAATGGTTACCTGTTTGGTCTACGTGGCCAGTTGTTATTCATTGTGGCAAACCACTGTTAAGAACGTGGGTCCTTTTGAGGAAAGCCTTTGAAGAAGGAAGATAAGGTATGTTTTCAAAATATATGTTTGAAACCTCTGTTGTGCTGAATCAGATGTTTGAGTGACCAAATCAGCGGTTTGAACAACTTACCAATAGAGGTTCCCTGCAGACAATTATGAATGGGTTAATTTTGAAGATGATCCAAAGCATTATCTGCTTTGGATTTGGTGGTCTCTACCACAACATTAGCTCCTTGGGATTGGTCATTTGCCACAAGAAGTTTTTGTACTATCTCTAACAGTTGTTTCTGACCCTCTGCAAGTGCTTTCACACTTGGATCAACTGTTGGTTGACCATTCCCAATGAGGTGATTGTAACCATGAGGGTGTATATTAACTCTTGGCTTCTATGGCATGTGCACAGGTTCTTCATACCTATAAGGTACCCTGGTGCATGGTGGTTGCCCATAGCCTCTTGGAGGTATGTTGTGTGGTGCAACAAATACTTGGACATCCCTATGTGCAGGGTATTGGTTCAAGTTTTGTGTGATAGGTGGTTGACTGGACTCAACTCTTTTGGGAAATGATTGTGGATCGTTATTGACATGGTTATTATCCCTTTTGAAACTCATTTTCCTTCTTAACATAATTTGATTGATATCATAGGGTTTAAGAAAAGAGCATTGTTGGGTCAAATGATTGAGTTTTCGACAAATGGTGCACCCAGGTGTGGACTCACAGATGTTTCCTCTGTTTATATCATAAGCTCTTACCTTGAAACACTCTTTTGTCAAATGATTTTTCTTTCCACAAAACTCACACAACAGATCTGGAGTTTTAACTTTCCTCGTACCTTTATCTCCCTTTTCAGCAAACAATTTTTATCTTGGGTGGCTTAAGACCAAATGGGTTGGTGAAATCAACTGGTTTGAAGTTTTCAAGAACATCACATTCATCTAACCAAGTTGGTTTAAATTCATACTTTTGTTTTTAAGCTTGAATGGAACCTTGTGGCTTTTCTGGAATGATTTTCTTACCACTAGGTTTAGTGATCTTGATTTCTTCACCAGTTGATGTGGTTGGTATAATTTCAACCATTTTTGTGTTAATGGAAGTGTTGGCAAGTTGTTCTTGGTCATATTTTCTGAATCCAACACCAAACTTCACATTGTTTTTTTTTTGTTTTTTCCAAAATCATTTCATAACCATTACATGATTCCACCCATCTTTCACAGGTGATATGTGTGGATTCCGAATCTTTTTTACAATTTTGATATTTTTCTATCATTGTTTGGATTTGGTCCTTAGTTATGGTTGCTTCATGTTTTAGACTGCTTGTTTCAAGGCAGTGGCGGACCCATGAATTTTTGCATGGGGGTGCGGAATATTTTTAACTATTTTAAGCCCCTAGCTATATAAAAAAAATCCGGTTCACAAATATGGGTAGGTCCGCCCTTGTTTCAATGTCTTTTTCAGCAATTCTTATTTTAAAATCTCTTTTCGATTTTTCAGGAATTATTTCACTGATTTGCACCTTTTCTCTTAGGTTTTCATTCAACTCTTTGATATTAGCAAATGCTATGATACATTTATCAGAACATAACTCTTTGAGAGTTTGATGTGATACCTTAGAGGCAGTCATTTCATCTTGATCCACACTGATGCAATAAGTGGAACTTTTTAGATAGTTTTCATCCATCCTTCCTGGATGCTTTTGGTCATCAATAGATGTTTGACATGGGCTTTCAATAGTTTCACCAGCAATTCCTTCACTATTAGTTGTTTGAACTTGATCTTCTTCACCTGAGATATGTTCTAGTGCCATGAAACAAAATTTTGCATGTTCATCACAATCATTTGCCAATAAAGCAAAATTATCATCAGTTAAGTTTTCAGGTAAGCTACTCAAATCAACATTGCCTTGAGTAAAAAAAAGCTTTGTTGATTAGGCCCTGTAGGTGCAGGAGCAGGAATAGCTTGTGGTGCTTAAAGATGTGCCACAAGCATCTGAACATACTGAACCTGAGGAACTTGTGGTGCTTGAACATAATGCACTGGCATAGGATTCATGTTTTCTGCAAAGTGGGCTGAATTTTGCATATTTGGTCATGGGGTATTTTGGGGATAAAACTGTTGTTGTGTATTAGATTGGGGTCTTTGATTAGGATATGTGATCAATGGTGCAAAGTTGTTTGATTGACTCTTGCACTCTCTTGCAAAGTGACCTAATCTATTACACTTGAAACATTTGATTTTAGTTTAACTAACCCCACTTTTGACCTCCCACTTAATCCTGGATACATCCTACTAGTCCTTTTGTAGAAATAATTTACTCTTAGACTTAGTAGTGTCACTTGATGTAATATATCTATTTCCCCTAGGTCAATTGGGTCTATGTGCTTAAGATCATCAAGTCCAAACGAAAGACTATCAGAACCATGAGTATCATCGTTTATTGTAAATGCATAACTTGTGGAATGTTGATCAGAGTTGATTCATGTTGATATATCAATAAAATGGTCAAAACTCTGATCATTTCCCATTCCAGCGGATGATCCCTCCTGACTCAGAAGTGCCATGTTACCAAAAACATAACTGTTAGATACTTTTTCGGTTTCCTGGAGCTTTTTTTTTCTAGACAATCTCCCTTTTAAATGTTATGAGCTTTACATGAAGCTGGGTTAGGCTCATGTCCTTGAAATATAGGGATGTTCTCATCACTTTAGAAATAGTGTCCCATTTCTCAGGCAAAGATCTTAAAAATTGGTTACTCAAAATTGTTTTAGTAAATTCTTTATTAACTAACTTTAGTTCATTGATTAGTCATGAACAACATTCAAACTGCTAAGTCAGGGTCTCTCCCTTGACATGAGTGAAGGTTTCATATTGCTGGTTAACGAGTTCTCGAGTGTTCTCGATAACATCCTCCTTTCCACCGAATTGTTCTTTCAATGCACCCCACACCTCTTTGGTGCTGTTACGATGCAACATGCCAGCATATATATCATTCGGCAGAGCCATTGCCACAATACTAAAAGCCTTAACATCTAGCTCGACTTTTTGATAATCTTGCTCAGAGTAATTCTCCGGCTTCATTGGCTCAAACACATTTGGGTTCTCGGCACTTGGTACCATTGGAATATGCAATACGAATACAATGGACTTCCAACACCCTGTATTTTGTTGAGCTAGTATATGAACCATCCTACTTTGCCAGATGTTAAATTCGGTTCTAATAAGTATAAGGGGTTTATTACTGAAGCTGGTATTGTGGGGGTCATTTTGTGCCATTTTCTTTTGTTCTTTTAGAGAAAAACAGAGTATGTGAAAGACACTTTTTAGTTCTTAACTTTTCAATTCTGAGCTATGAAGAATATTGGATCTTTGTTGAGCTGATCTTTGTATGTTAAACTGATTGTGAAATCAAGTTTAACATGAGCAAGCTCTGATACCAATTGTTAAGTCTGAGTTTACAAGGTTTGTGAAAAACTAACAATTAAGCTCAAAACAATTTTACATTGTTATAAAGATAAGTAACCACAAACGAGAAGTCATCATCAACAATTGTTTTTCATTGATTCAAATGTTATACAGAAAGTTAATTCTACAGAGTCCCCCTCAGACTGATCACTATAACAAATATTGTTTGTACAAAAGAAAAGGTGATGTATAGTGATGAATAGATCTCTAACAGGTGAGATCTATTTATACTAAGTACGAAAGCTCTGTTTGTGATTGGCTGACATCACTCTGATAGTGACATCTAACATTTATAACAGAAAAGATTCCACAGATGTTGCAAACATCTGTGCAAATCTAACATTTGATCTAACTAAGCTAAACACCAATATAAACAAGTACTGCTACATTGGGAAACATCTGTTTAGTCTATCCTCTGTTGCTTTAATCCAAACAACTATTTGGCCAGACAGATGTCTGGTCTTCTTCATCAGACCTTTGCTCCAATAGACTTTAGGCTTTAACAGACTTTGTTTCTTTATGAACAACGGTTCCAAGGCTTTAATCAGATGTTTGCTAGTCTTCAACAGATGCTCTGATTTATGTGTTCAAGATTCACAATCTTTGTGGAGAATCTGATTCAAGATTGTGTTTATTTCTTGATCACTTAATCATGTTTTGGCTTTTTAATATAATCTGTTTTTTAGGTCTAACATATTACAGTCCTGATTAGCCAAACATGTGACTTGAATGGGAAGTTGACTAGAACTAACCAGAACAAGTAGCTATTGGCTCAGCATATAGTTTTTATATTACTCAAAATCTGGTTTTCACTCCTTTAAGGTCCAACCTTAAAGAAAGATCATAAAAACTAAACGATGACATAGTGCAGTCTTTAGTCTTGTATAATAGTAGGTGAACGGAGAAATGAAAGATATGTTAACACGTCTCTGATAGGTCCATTTCCATTAGAGAATAAAGGAAGAATAAAGGAAAAGATCTATTGTCGATACATGTTCGATGGATACACTCCAAATCATTTATCTTTTCTGGATAATATAAAGTATTGTTTAGTCTTTTTCTACAACATGAAATGTTTGACTACAAAAATCACATTTCACATGGTGTTGTAAATGAAAGTGGGGAACATATGAGTATATAAAGCATGATCACAAGCGTTTGTTTAAAAGCAAAACCGTAATGATAAACCGATAATTAATTTGTATTTCTTTTTTAACTTTTTGTATTTTTTTTAACGACAAATTTCTCTTATTCCTGTTGTCTGTAGGACTTGAACCCAAGACCTCCACCTCTCAAGGTGTTTAAAGGTTTTGTCTTTGCCAATGTATTTGTATTAGTTTGAGGTTTGGCAATGTGTTTAAAAGCAAAACCGTAGTAATAAACCGATAATTAATTTGTATTTCTTTTTAACTTTTTGTATTAGTTTGAGGTTTGGCAATGAGAATGGGTTACACGGCAGCATAGAGATATCGTGGACCATGCCAAGTTAAAAAGCCTATTTTGGCCGTTCAAAAAAAAAAGCCTATTTTGATTCAACTGTAATGATCGGCATATCTTATTACTAACGACAAATTTTATATTTAATTTTCTCTAGGGATAATAAAGTTTTATGTCTGTTAGTTTATGGTATGAATGAATATCTTGGCAGGGTTTAATTAGAGGAACAAGTATGTCGGGTCGAAGTATAGTAATTAATGAGCAAAATTATCATATGTTTATTTTTGTTTAGACACTAGAATTTTGACCCGTGTCACGCGTTGCGGCGGCAACATCGCGTTTGTGACTTCGTTACACGCGTAATTATGATGACATTAACGTGTGGTGCCCGCATATACAGTTACGCATTTTGGACTTTGTCACACATTACGTTCGTGATATTAATGTCATTAAACATAGATAAAAAAAAAGTATAACGTCTCGGATGTTGCGGTGTAAAAGCCCCATGTCCCCCTATCCTTTACTTGTAATTTTTTAATTGAACTTACAGAGCAACAACCTGACTTATCTCCCAGCCAAATCCAAGCATCTTTCGCCCTAGAAAGCAACGTACTAGCTGCAAGATCTTGGCATTCCTTCCATTCGAGCAACTCTTTGGCCGAATCCGGGTTTCTAGACCATTGCCAACTAACATTACCCTGCCTCACCCTATCCGCCACTTTACATAATTTGTTTGATTCAATCTCAAAAAGTCTCGGCCACTTGTCTTTAAGCGCCAAACATTCTTATTGGTTGAAATCTTTTCTACAAATAATTTTTCCTTATTTGAACCCTCCACTACACTTTATACCCTATATCCCTAATATGATCCTTGTAACTTGCTTATTAAACGGGTTAAACAGGTTAAAGGTTAAAATGAGTCGCTAAGTTACAATCAAGTTAATATTAATATGATGTAAATAAATTGTAATACTAATCATGTTGTAGACGTCTTAAGTGGATTATTAACGGGTTAGCAGGTTATGAATGATCAGCAGCAGGTTGTGTAAATGGCTTGCAAACGTGTTGGAGAGTTGAATATATAAATAAATTATTATTTTATTTTATTCTATTTCTAAACTTGATGATGATCGAGCTTTCTAATTAGCTACTACTCAAACATGTCACGTTTGATAAATATGGTAAAAAGTCAACTTGATTCAACTATTTATTAGATAAGCTAAGGCTAAACATTTTTAAAAAGAAAAAAAAGCTCTTTTCTATACACGTTCGTCACCTTATTTAAATAGAGATTAACGAATAAAAGGAAAAGAAAAGACCGCGATTTCTTTTTTCATCCTCTTTTAAAAAGGTTTAAAGTTTAAATACTAGTAATAAAATTCTTATGATTGGTAGATTTTTATTACCTTTTAGAAATTTTGAAACATGGGTCTACAATTTTAAAAGGTCACGTTCATACGATCACTTAAAGTAAACTGATCAATGTTCATATATGTCCACATCTTGTATTCAATGAAAGAAATCTATTAAAACATCCCACACTTTTATGAAGTTTCTAACAAAGAGTGTTAACTTCATATAAAAAGTTTTTTTTATTAAACATTCCGATCAACAAAACCGATAGGTATAATTACATCTTTTTACGACAAAAGGTAACTCATTGATACAATCTGTATTTGTCACTTCTTATTTGAAATATACCTAAAATAATACTTAAACAAAAGTTATATGCAAATAAAGTCCGGAGTAAAATTCCAAAAACGTTCATTAATATATATGTTTCACTAAAGACATTTTAATTTAATAAAAAAACAAATAGCCAAAATCGTTCTTAAGGTTTGGACACCTTTACAAGATCCATCCAAAAAGTTTTTTTCTTAATTGGATCGCTGAGGTTTCAAAATCATTGCCAAATCCATCCAATTTACAAACCTTGTTAAAAACTAACGTTAACTTGGGGGGTATTTTAGTCATTCTCTTTATTTAAATTAGAGTAATTGCCAAAATCGTCCCATAGGTTTGGACACTTTTGTCAGTTTTTTTTCTCAATTTTGACCATGGGTTTTTTCTCTAAACTTTTAAAATTGACACTTACACCCCTCAACTTTTAAAACCCTTTGTAAAATGGTATCTTGAACCTCTTGAGTTCCTAAAGTTTTAAGTTTAACACCTTAAAAAACATTATATTCTTTTTTTTGAACGACTAAATATTTGCACACACCCCGAGTATTGAACTCATGACCTCCTCCTTTTCAAACACATAGAGGGTTTTCCCTCTACCACTAGGCTAAAGTCTCAATGGCAAAAAAAACACTATATTCTTACATGTTTATTTTTATGTGCGTGTCTATATAGACTCAAGTTGGTTAAACCTGAAAATATAGTATGTTTTCATTTGACGTTGTAAATTCATGTTACTGTACGATTATACGTCATCATAGTGCGCGACGTGTACTATTACTAGTTGTATCTACATGTATGTCAAGCCGAATTTATAAGTATTCAAGCGAAAAGAACAAAGGCATCATTTATGAGGAAACGAACAGCAAATTTGTGCTCCCGGGTTCGCCACCGTTGATGTTTGCATGGACACTTAAAACTATGGCATTAAAGATGCCATGCTGATATCAACAGTAGTGGATCTAGAAGCTGATATTTTTAGGTGTCGTTTGTCTATTACTGTAGAATAATTTTTTTCGGTCCTGTTCCAGACGGCCGTATTATGGATCGTACATGGACGGTAGTTGGACTCGGCAACTCTCCTAGGGTTCCCTTATCGGGGATCCTTGGGGAAGAGGATCAAGTTTGCCCTTGCGAACAGCTTGATGCACTGTCTCCCTTCAACCCTTTGAGCGAAATACGACAAAAGTAAGGAAAATCCATGGACCTGCCCCATCATCTCCACCTCGTAGGAACTACGAGAATACCCCAAGGACGTCTTCGGCATCCAGGGTGTCACACCCCAAAAACGTTGCAGCGGAAATACAAACGTGGCGGTGACGGAGGTTGGTACCCATAAGTGTCTTAGTGGACGATGCAATATAAATTTTTGGACATACAACTTAACTAAAACATAAGTTTAAAGTTTATAGTTTTAAACGCAACCACAACCATGACATAGTTATTTGACCCTTATGGATCTTAGTACACTTGGTCACAAATAGTTTTAAAAGTTGTCCAAAGCATTATTTAATAAACCATTGCATCAAACAACCACAAGACAAAGCAAGCCAAAATCCTAAAGCCGAACTCATGTACCTGAAAAACACGTAAAAATAAGTTGTGTCAACACAAAGGAAGGTGAGTTCACATATTCCGATTCGTAATAATTTGTTTAATGAAAACTTTCTTACTATAGATTTTTAAGGATAAAACATCCATATAAAGTTAAGAACGTAATTTTTTTTCCTTATAAAGGTTTGAAGATCCGCTATCATGAGCGTTTTTCTGAAAACCTCCGATACTAATTATTTTCCATAAATATTGTATTAAATTCCAGTCCGTCTTTCGGATTCGCAAGACATTACGAGCTATATAGTACATTGAGGTTTTAATCAAGCTAGACACAATAAGGATATGAATTCGTCGCTTAATGTGCGGAGCTACCGGTCACGACGGGGTTGTCAACCTGATAGATCTTTCAACAATTCCACGCATACATGATTTAATGATTAAAATACGGCATGAATGCATATATGCGCCCACAATCAATTGTATTGTATATATACCTACTAGATAGATAATTTATTTTGCAGTGTATAAGTTCCTAGCAGTCCCTATCAAGACGTAAGCTAACTTCCGATACTTACTCTCGTGAGAGTCAAGGAAAGTCACACTTAGATTTAAATCATTTTTAAATCTATACGGTCATTTTACCCCAAACACCGTAATTCTTCCTGTTTCTCCCCGAAACGTATTTATATTTAATCAAAGCCATGTTTTCCTCGAAAACATAACATTTGGTTTCCAAATTATATTTTTCCACGGAAATATATTAATAATTTATTTAAAGGCATGTTTTATACAAAAACATATAATTATCCATTTAAATGCGTGTTCTTCCTCCAAAACAGTGTATAAAACAGTAAGAGATGGGTTTAGGGACACTTACCATTGTGTGTGTTTATAATATCGCAATCCCTCAAATTGATCTACACGTACTAATTTAAATAGGAACGATTTAATATCAACTATTTTACAAACAACTAAGTTTCTCAAATACTTAGAATTTTCGCATAACTTTGAGATTTTCTCGAAAAGTCTTTGTTTTGATTATGTTGGCGTATTTATATATATATGTGTTCACAAAAACACACACATATACATATATATGTATTTTAAGATTTTTGCGACTTGAACGATTTTAGTGTTGACCTCAACATGTTATATCCGTTCTCACGTCCATTTATATGCAATTAATCTACGATTTGCGCTTCGTAATATATTTACATAACCGTCAATATATTCAACGTATATCGTATTTCGCGTATTTTATCAACTTATACATTTTTATCATTTTTAAAACATTTAAACACAAAATAACTCATTAAGTTAACCTATGTATTTTTCATCCTCGATACATAAGTTGTACA
The DNA here is from genome assembly GCA_030545235.1 of Helianthus tuberosus. Lineage (NCBI taxonomy): Eukaryota > Viridiplantae > Streptophyta > Magnoliopsida > Asterales > Asteraceae > Helianthus > Helianthus tuberosus. Next base: position 28,645,197 of record CM060432.1, read on the forward strand.
CATAACGTGATTTTTAACATGGTTTATCGCTTTAACCGTACAAACGCGCATGCATAGTATAAACTCTAAACTCTTACTATCATGTCAACACTTAATATATCACATTACACATACTCAAATTCACATATCACATTGTAAGACATAAAGTTCACCCTTGAACAACCCGTTTTCACGTACGTTGAAACAAGCATATTTTAACGTTTTCGGTAACGTTTTCGGGCGTTGGAAGTCATGTATGACTAGCCAAACACCAAAGATACTTAATATAAGTTAAAATACTTATATTTATCATAAAAACATCAGTTTATATTCTGATTTAAAACAATTTTGCAAAAATCACTTTGAAAGCGGATTTTTACCGTTTTTAACGCATAGTTTCGTACCGAATCGTACTATAACCATCCCAATTCGTCACGACTTCATATTTTAACACAATACATGTTATTACTGAATATAGAGGTGCTAATAATTATATTAGTGCAGATTTCATATAAGTCACATAAATCATGCGATTTCACCCATTCACTACTTTTCAAGCTTCATGTACAACATGCAAAGCTACCAAACTTATGACATAACTTTTACACTATCAAAACACATTATTTAACATCATTTTATCATGTTTATAATCTTATTTAATTCATTTTTCTCATATCATTTCATTTCATTTCATTTCATTTCAAGGGTGGGTTTACACGTGAAAAGCAGTTAGCCGTTCAAACAAAAGTATAATCATGAATTCAATCATCAAGACTTTAATGCACATAACATCCATACATTAATGATCAAAACTCAAGTATATGCATACATATATACATATATACGACACATGCATATATACATATCATTCAAGAATCATCTTTCATCTTTTCAACTTTAATCATACTAACTTTTACATAATCCCTTTTTGATCATACACACAATCAACTTTCAAGAATCATTTTAATCAAAACTTCAACTCAAAATCAAAACACAATCACTAACACACCATACATACACTCACGGCTACATACACCCACACATATACTTCCATTTTTTTTTATTTTTTTTAAAATCATTTGTTGTTTTGAGTTCAAGTGTTATGAAGAATCCATGTGTTTGAGAAACCTTCTTTCATCATCATCATCATCATCATCAAGAAATAAGAACATGAATTTGAAAATAAGTTTATACCTTTCAAAAATGTAAGTGGGTTTTGATGAGATTTATGATGATGATTTGCTTGTTCCTCATTGAAATCACTTTGGAAACACCTTTGGATCTTCAAACTAACTTGAAAGCTACATGGAATTGACTTGAATCGTCACTAATGTGTTTAAAAATTTGAAAGCAATGGTGTTGGTGGTGGGTTTGGCCGAACAAGAGAGAGAAGGAGAAGTGAAAGGTTTGATTGTTGGAAAGTGGTAATATGCTAGTTTCTTGTAAAATAAATGATTATGTTTGTTCTATGGTTCTTACACTTGGCAAAATATAGGCAACCAAGAAAAGGCGGGCACCCATATGGGCCGCCACCTACACATGCACACACATACACCTTATATACATATACATACACATATATAATATATATTAGGCCAAACCAGGTATTTAACTGACTACCGGGTCTTTTATCTTGCGTTTTATCGCGTTTTAAAGCATTTTAAAAATTATTTTATCAACTTATAAAAATTAACTCATCAAAATATTGTTGAATAATATTTTATTTGCCTAGACTGGCTGCGTTGTCTGTATTTTGCAGTATACGCGCAGTATTGTGCAGTGTGCGTATAAATTCGAAAAATAGAGATTTTAAACATTTTAATTAATTTTTCTTCACGAATATGATTAAAAATAGAATTTTAATCATAACGGAATATTTTTAGGATGTTAACATTAATCAGGCGGTCACCGACGTTCGTTTCGCATTTTATCCGTTACGCGATAAGCTTTTATCTTATTATTGCCAACATAATTTTTAACAAAGTTTGGATTTACCAACACTCTAAATACTATATATTAACACCATATTTAATAAAGTATTGCCTTTATTTATTTGTAACACGTGTCACGCTTATACGGTACAAGCTTAAAATAGCCGGGTGTCACATAGGGGTCACGAACCGACCATAGAACCTTGTTCAATATGTGGAACCATTAGCTGTCCGCTCTCAGTTTGGGCAGTAAGGGTCAGAGAAGGGCAATCACTCATTCTTAAAACCAGTGTTTTTAAGGCCAAAGAGTCGGCGAATAAGGGGGAAAACTCTCCGTTCCTGGTTCTCCTGTAGCTGGATCCTCCAGAACCACAAAAATCCTTAGTTAGAATTAGAATGTGATTCCAACTCGACACCTTTTGAGTGAGATTTTGAGAAGAGTTTTTCTTTGGAGAGCCCATGCGACACCCGACTATTTTGAGCCAGTACCGTACTAGTGTCACATGTGTTATGAATTAATATAGGTAGTATTTTATTAAATGTGGCGTTATTATGTGGTATTTGTTGTGTTGGAAAATCCAAACTTTGTTAAAAGTTATGTTGGCACTAATAAGAAAAACGCTTATCGCGTAACGAACAAAATGCGAAACGAACGTCAGTAACCGCCGATTAATGTTAAAATCCTAAAAATACTCCGTTATGATTAAAATTCTGTTTTTAATCTTATTCGTGAAGAAAATTAATTAAAATGCTCAAAATCTCTATTTTGCGAATTTAAGCGCATACTACGCATACTGCACAATACCACGTGTATATTGCAAGATACAGACAATGCAGCCAGTCAAGACAAATAAAATATTGTTTGGCAATATGATGGTGAGATAAATTTTATAGAACGATAAAAATAATTTTAAACGCCTTAAAACGTGATAAAAACGCGAGATAAAATACCTGGTAATCAGTTAAATACCTGTATAACACAAGTATTTAGCCTATAATTATTTAATAAGCAAATTTTAAAAATAAAATATGCATATGGGGGTGTAGGTGGTGGCTAACCCAACTCTCAAACATATGCATGATGCACCACTTGTGCAAAGAGTCTTCAAGTTATGACACACTCCAACACATATCATTCATGCACCAAATTTTTGAAAGAATTCATTCAGTCTTTCCTTCATGAAGCCGTATACCACCACCACCATTTCCATTCTTTCATTTTTATTCAAGTGATCAAAATTATGTTCTAAAATACCCAAGTTTGGTGAAGTCTTTTTGGTAAATTTGAAGCATCATGGTGGAATTTCAAGCACACTCGGAAGATTTACCCAAGAAACACCCATCAAAACCTTTCATTATTTCTTATGTTCATCAAGGGTATAAACCTTTATCTTTCTTGATCTTGATTTTGTTTGTAAATTTTGATTTACAAAAGATTGTTTCTCAAAAAGCTTGGATTCTTCACATACTTGAATTTTAAACAAGGAAAGCGTTTATAAACAAAATGAAAATGGAAGTGTATGGGTGTGTATATAGGGCCGTAGGTATGCATGTATATGTGTTAGAGATTGTGTTTTGTTTAAAAGTTGATACTTGATTGTGATTATTCTTGAAGATGATTGCATTCATGATCAAAAAGGATTTTTATAAAATTCATAAGATTAAAGATGAATATATGAGAAGTTGATTTTTTTTGAAACTATGTATATGTATATATGTGTGTCGTGTATATGTATATATGTATGCATGCATATGATATTTGTTGGTTAGTTCATAAAAGCATAAGAATATTATATGCATTAGTGTTATGAATGATTTGATGATCATTAGATGAATATGATTTCTTGGATTTATTTGAAAGTTATAATAAACTATGGTTTATACATTTAAAAATATTGGATGATGATGATGATGTGATAAACATGCAATAGATACTTGTACATAAGTATGTATGATGATCAGATGATCATAAGTTGGTGAACTTGAAATGTTATGATAAAAATTGATTAAATCAGAATATAAACATACTAAAATGATGTTATATGATGTGTTATGATAATATGAAGTTATGTCATAAGTTTAGTAGCTTTGCATGTTGTACATGAAGGTTAAAAAATAGTAAATGGGTGAAATTGCATGATTTATGTGACATGCATGAAATCTGCACTATCATGAGTATAACCACCATTTTAATGAGTAAATAACACGTGTTATGTTAAAATATCAAATCGTGACGATTTGGGATGGTTATAGTAAAGTTCGGTACAAGACTATGCGTTAAAAACGGTAAAAATCGGCTTTTAAAGTGATTGTTGCAAAAATATCTTAAATCAGATTGTAAACTGATATTTTTATAATAAATATAAGTATTTTAACTCATATTAAGTATTCTTGGTGTTTGGCTAGTCATGCGTGACTTCCGATGCCTGAAAACGTTACCGAAAATGTTAAAATACATATATTTCAACGTACGCGGAAACAGGATGTTCAAGGGTGAACTTTATGTGTTACAATGTGATATGTGAATATGAGTATGTGTAATGTGATATATTAAGTGTTGACGTGATATTAGGAGTTAAGACAACGCATGTACGTTTGTACGGTTAAAACGGTAATATCGTTAAATATCACGTTAAATATATAACTTATTTATCGAGCATGAAAATAACACATAGGTTAACTAGATGAGTTATTTTCTGTATAAATGTTTAAAAATGATAAAATGTATAAGTTGATGAAATACGTGAATTACGATATATGTCGAATATGTCCATATTTATGTAAATATATTACTAAGCACAAATCTTAGATATATTGTATATAAATTGTAACACGCCAGGAAAACCAGGAAAACACGCAACCTAACTAGCTTCCTCAGTAACCACGTGCTAAATTTCGGGACGAAATTTCTTTCAAGTTGGGGATAATGTGACAACTCGAGTTTTCAAGGTCTTTCCTCGACACGCTACTTGTTTCACATTTGTGTTGCATAACTTGTTTGCCTTGTAATTGTGCACGTTTGTTATATGTTTGAGATGTTTGTTTGGGATCCTGTGTTAGTGTTTAGTATACGATTTATGTGTTTGAGGTGTTTAATTATATAAACTTGTGAACTGCTTAAGAGTTAGGAACTATCTCGACGAAACCTAGGAGTTTCGCCACAATCCATCTCGGCGAAACATTGGAGTTTCACCACACCTCACCCGACGAAACCTAGGAGTTTCGTCATGGCCATCACGAAGAAACATGGAGTTTCGTCGACCCAGGTTACTCCGAAGCCCAGTAAGGGCCCAACACTTTCTACGCACATATATAACGAGGTAGGGTTACACGATGTCACATAATTGATCGATTTGTAACCCTAGGCTCTCCTCCCCAATCTCGCACGTGACGGTAATCACCAACCTCCTCTCGAATCTTTGCTAGTTCGTCTCAAAATCGGTTAGTGTGCAATTACCTGATTAGACTTATTCGTTTACTGTTTGATTGTTGGTGTGAAGATAGAGGGCCACTGTGAATTAGGATCTTGTTAGAGATTGTACCTTTATGTGTTGTCAATTAGGGTTGATGTTCCGTTGTTAGTTCGTTGGATTAGAACTTACAGATCTAGACCTGTATGATTTGTATTCGTTCATGATTTATTGAGTTGATGTTCCTGTTTGATGTTGATATTGTATGTTATCAGTTGTTTTGTAGAGTTAATGGATCGATGATATGGATGTGCGCATTATGATAATCTGGTAATCTAGGGTTCATGTCTTAGGTTGCTTGTTTGATCTGCTTTGGAGAAATTGGGAAGTGTTTACGGGTTTTACGGGAGTAGTTTAAACAAATGATTGAAACTGTTAACATGTTCGACAAAACCTGAGGGTTTCGCCAAACATATTGTCGACGAAACTCTTGGGGGTTTCGCCACTTGCTCTGTCGACGAAACTCCAGGGAGTTTCGCCATCCTCATGACGACGAAACATCTTGGTGTTTCGTCACCCAACTGATCGACGAAAGGCCTTGAGGTTTCGTCGCTCTGAATGTCACCACATCAGCAGACTGTGGTCTAGTATATGCATGGTAATGTATGACTCTGTTACTGATTATTACCGTCCGTTAGTTGAATGTGAAAGCTGAGTTGATTTGAATAGCACACTTAACTACTGATTTCTATTGTGAATCATGCACGAGAATAGTGGAGTCTTATGAACTGGAATAACTGCTAGGATGTTCGAATGCACATTGTGATAGTATGTTATACGTGAACTTTGTGAATGTAAACTGATTTCATATGTATGCATACTATAGGCTTTGACTGATTAACTGTGAACAAGTAGATTTACAAACCGAGCAAACCAAGGTGAGTTCACACTTTTCATAAGGCATGGGATTCCCTGTGGTTTGGGAATGGGTTAAGAAGCTAAAACGAAACCTACATATTCACCTTTAACATAATATGTACCTCCATCCTCGTTGAGAAGGATGACAACATTAACCTGCGTAGTCTCCTTGGATAGATTACGTACCTCCGTACTCAGTTGGAAGGACGACAACCTATAACTTACTAGACAAAACTCTATCATTAAGTCCCTCATTTTTATATCGACTTAATCGTCGGGCCAATGGCGAGCGGGTCATTAGTTAATAGCACTATTAGGGTTGACAAGCCTCACACCGTGCCGGGAGGACGGGCGTGTACTAATGGATCTGGGCACTTAGTCAATGATTATATACATTGACGTAGGGCACAACTTTCTCACTCAGTTGTCGATATAGTAATGGTCTAGTGGTTAACATGGGGTAGCCCCCCACTGGTTAAGGTTTGGGAAACAATGGACTGGATAACTTATGGTTTTGAAATAACTCGTGGTTTTTGGAACAACTATAAAACGGACAACCAACTATGAACTCGCTCAAATTTGTTGTTGACTCGTTGTTACATGCCTTGCAGGTCGTTAGATGTTAGCTGGAGCTTGCAGGGGAGCGGAAGTCGTTGTGATACATGGACTGCTGAGTTCCATGTTAAACATTAAACTTTTAAACTTAAGCTTTGGGTTTTGGTTTTAAACTTTATTGCTTCCGCTAATAACTTGAATTGGATTGACTTGTTTGAATACCAATTATATTGTGTCGTTGGACTTTTATTTATTTATTTAAATTACATTGTTCAATATGATTGGTGGCTGGATCCTGGTCAGTCACGCCTCCTGCGGTGATACTCCGCTTGTGGATTTTGGGGTGTGACATAAATGGATGTGATAACGGATATAACATATTGATGGTCACCAATAAAATTGTTCAAGTCGCGAAAATCTTAATACATATACATAAATATTCCAACATAATCAAAACAAAGACTTTTCAAGAAAATCGCAAAGTTATGTGAAAATTCTAAGTACTGGAGAAACTTAGATGTTAATAGAATAATTGGTTGTTTAATCGTTCCTACTTAATTTAGGACTTGTAGACCAATTTGAGGGATTGTGATAATATAAAAACGCACCCAAAGGTGAGTGTCACTAACCCCTCTTTTACTGTTTTATATTACATTTTGGGGGAAGAACACACCTTAAAAAGGATCATTATATGTTTTTTTATAAAACATGCCTTTAAATAAATTATAAATATATCTTCATGGAAAATATAGTTTGGAATGATATAAATATGTTTTCTAGGAAAACATGGTTTTTAAATTGTGATTGATTATAAATATGGTTTCGGGGAGAAACGGGGAAAATTATAGTGTTTAGCTTAAATCTCAAGATAGTAAGGGGGTGTTTGGCCTAGCTTTTATTTTTTTGGCTTATGCTTATATTTTAAAGTAGCTTATGCTTATTTTCTTTCATTTGATAAGCTTTTTTTTTAAGTGTTTGGATTAGCTTATATTCTACAAGTTGATAAGATCTTTTTAAGTGTTTGTGTTAGCTTTTTTTATTTAACTTAAGTTAGTAAAATGACCAAAAGGGGCATGGTTACATATTATCACATAACTTATATTTTATTTGTATCTACATTGTTTTTATGAGTTGGCTGCAGTTTTCACGAGAGAAGTTGGCTGCAGTTTTTAGTAGAATGAAGTTATGCTATACATGTTTAATATAAAGCCATGTGAGGTAGTTGCAATATAAATGCAAAACAGTGGTGAAAGGACACCCGTTAAATGCAAAACAATGGCTACAGCTAAATTCACTCATATTCCTTTTATTTGAAAAAAAAAATCACTCAAGTTGACAAACTAAATTTAAGCATCGGTGGGTTACAAAACCCTGTTGACCATGTGATTATGTCATTGAGTCAAAATAATTAATAATTAAATATTTAGTTGTTTACAAAATAATGCACTTATATCACATAACCATTGTGTGTATCAGATTTAAATGAGTTAATCCACCATTTGAGGGCAAATGAGTAAAAAACCATCTTCTTCAAATAAGCTTCTTCAAAATAAGTTAAATAACCATCTTCCCATAAGCTTCTTCAAATTAGCTTATTTAAGCTAATAAGCATAAGCTTAAAAAGCTAAACCAAACACCTAGTTAAGCTTATTTTATAAAAAAAAAAGCTAAAAAAGCTATAAGCTTGGTTAAAAAAGCTAGGCCAAACACCCCCTAAGTGTCGGAAATTGGCTTACATTTCGGTGAGGATTTCGGGGAATTCGTACAACACAAAATAATAAATTTGTCTTCTAGTAGGTATATATATGGATCAATTGAGGAGGGCACTCAGATGCATCCTTTCCATTTTTAATCATTAAATACTATGCGTGGAATTGTTGATAGATCTATCGGGTTGACTGTGACATCCCGCAACTTTAGGTTACTACTTTAACCTAACCACAATTAATTTAATCATACATTCATAGCCCTGCATTTAACTAGGCTAGTTAAATGACTCTACGTTGGTAATTCGGGGAAATACCGGAACACACACATGACAACTCTTGAACATTAGCGACTAGCGCGAATAATACTTATAAACGGATGGTTTATACGAAACTTATATGTTGCATGATAAATACGTGAATTATATGCTTTAGGTGTGAATTACAAGATGGTATGTGTTTTTTATGTGAAAAATAATAATTAAGGGTGTATCATGACTCTTAGGGAAAGTTATAATATAATAACACAAACCCTAGCCACTCCCCATCTTTTCACTTGTTGAAACCTCCTCTTCAATCATTTGGGCATCACATAAATTCTACACAATCATTTGTGTTTCTGATCCTTCTATTCATCAATCTCTCATGCTAGTTGCCTGGGAGGCAACAAGGTATTAGTTGATAGTGCTATTAGGCTTGACAAACCTCACACCGTACCTGCGAGGACGGCCGTGAACTAATGACCTTAAACATTTGATCAATGATGATAGGCATTGATGACGGCACCAAAAACGAACAGTCAATCGGTACATAGTTTATTATTCGTAACATGTCTTTAAACTAAACACTTTTTCTGATACACTTTTTCGTTAAACAAAACTGTGAACTCGCCAGCTTTATGCTGATACACTTTTTCTGCATGCTCGCAGGTCGTTAGATGCATCACGGAATAGAACTTGTAGTCTGGGAAGCCGGTGTTGTCATGGGTCGTGTCGTTTGCGAAGACATTTAATATTTTCTTACATTTTCTAAACAAAATGATATGGATTGGTTAAACGATAATTTATGCTTCCGCTGAATGTATACTGGTTTTGTTCAGATATTTGAAATGCACTTTTCACGTTGAATGAGATTTCGAGTCTATTATTTTAGTGTTAGTTCAATGTGGTTAGTGGCTAGATCCTGATACGTCACACTCCTTGCGGTAGATTTCGCATGTGGTATTTTGGTGGTGTGACAGTGACAACCCCGTCGTAACCGGTAGCTCCGTGTCTATATAGCCGCGAATTTTTATTCTGAATATTGTCTAGCTTGATTAGAACCTTATTGGTAGTATATAGCTTGTAATGTCTTGCAAACTTACGAAACTGAACGATTAGATCTAAATTTAATACATAAACCTTGGGAAGATGATCTATCGGAGGGTTTTCTATGAACCGCTCGCAATGATTAACCCTCGGATTTTTATAAAGGATATAAAATTAACTTTCTTAACTCTATATGGATGTTTTACCATTAAAGGTCTATAGAAAGAAAGTTTTCCTTAAACAAATTGTTATGAATTTAAATATGTGAACTCACCTTCCTTTGTGTTGACACTTGATATTTACGTGTTCTTCAGGTACATGAGTTCGGCTTCGGGATTTTGGCTTTTTTTGCCTTATGGTTGTTTAATGCAATGGTTAAATAAATAACGTTTGGATAACTTTTAAAACTACTTTGGGACCGTTTGTACTAAGATCCATAAGGATCAAACAACTATGTTGTGGTTGTGGTTTGTGTTTGAACTTTAAACTTTATGTTTTAATTAAGCTAAATGTCCAAAATAAATATTGCATTGACCACCAAGATATTTATGGGTGCCAACCTCCGTCACTGCCATGTTTGTATTTCCGATGCGACGTTTTTGGGGTGTGATAGATATCAGAGCCAATGGTTGTCAGCGAACTAGATGTTTTCCTAGAAAACTATAGACTACAACCAAAGAGTTTTGAGATTTAATTCCAAAATTCACAAAGCCAATTACCTAAAATAAACATGGATTTTAATCATGTATGAAAACTATAAAGAGTTTATGCGAATACGTGTTAATCTGTTTGTCTATGCCTTATGTGTTATTTTTCATTTTGAACACATACTTATTTAGTACGGTTACATTGTGTCACAAATGTCGCACTCATATGAGATTATTGATATTCACGACTCCGAGAGCGAGCATGAATTCGAGACCTCTCCGAGTTCAGTTCTACCAGAGTTACCATGCACTACCCCATAGTTTGTTGACACAGCCGGCATACCTCGTAATTTTATGTCGGCCCCACTGCTCTTGCCAGCCAGGTTGACCCACGTTACGCCCATACAAGTAATGGTTAGATTGACAATGATGATTCGATTGTTCATCCCTCAGCCTTTGAGATTGGACAATCATCCTGTCACACCCCAACCAATAGCGGAATCATCGGGGCGCAGCACTGAGCGAAACAGATTGTCCAGGAGAAATCCATAACAACTAATATTACCAAATATTTTTAAGTTACGTCTCATACCATAACATATCCAGTAAAATAATTATTACAGACAAGCATCTCAAAGACAAATAAAAGTTGTTCCGACAACTCATAAATTAATTGTTTTGTTTCTAGACTCCCCTAGACTTGATTCCATCACAGCAAGCAATCTTAGCATCTTAAACACCTGTCACATACGTTAAAATAGAGCTCAATACACATAGTGTAAAGGTGAGCATACAAGTTTAATAATATAATAGATAGCGAAAGAATAGATAGCGAAAGCGGTTTACGCATAACCAACATGAAACATGTTGAAAAGTGAAGCTAGCAGGTTATCGACAATGAAATATGCACAGACGTGACTGCGAGTTGTAGAATGCGCAACACATATCACCACTGTGACATGTGAAGTAAAGCCCATAACAACCCTTATCCACGACAGGTGCTGAGTCCAAACTATAGTACTATTGTTGCTAACGTGTCAGGCAACAATCACTGTGTAAACATAACATACAAGCATTCATTGAGTAACACATATAACATGCAATAATGGTTAGCGTGTAAAAGTGTTTGCGTTATGTGTCGATTGTGATTGAAATAGGTAACGTATGTAACACCCAAAAGTGCGTAAAGCAAGAAGGGTTCGAGTATACTCACAGATCATGTTTAATGAATAAACACAGTCTTAGATTGGATTGAAGGGAGCACTGGAAAGTTAGAAAGAATGGCGAGAAATCGTGAGAAAATAGGTCAAGAGCGTGCTGGTCGAACGAGAGAGCTGTCACATCATGAACAGTGATGTGACAGGTGCTATTTACAGGTGAGAGGAGAGAAGAGGCGGTGTAGTGCTGCGATTGGAGGGCAATCCGATCGGATGGTTCGAGTGAGTTAGGTTTCGACTTTTCATTTCGTGCGTTGAGCATTGCGAAGCGTTTAAGCGAGTGTCGAATAAGCGATGCGATATATTTAAATAATAGTTACACAATTAACATAACTAACATATAACAACATAATTTAACTTGCGTTTCCAACTCGCGATGAGATTGCGTTGCGATAGAGTTGCGATTGCGTCTTCGATTAACACCACAAACATATAATAAACATGCACAAGTAACACATAATAACACACACGTAAAACAATATCCAAACATACAATCCAAGTTGCGATGCGATAGCGATGAGATTAGTGATAAATAGATTAGCGATTAAACTACGATTAATTAGCATTTACTCCATATAATACAACTAAAGTAACACAAACTAGAATATCGATTAACAAGTCAAAGAGTACAATCAATAATTAACCAAGGAATGACAGATCGAATTAGCAATCTTTTCTTCCTTTGACTTTGACTTTGACTTTGACTTGTACTTTGACTTCAAAATGCGGGTTATTACAGCCTCCCCTACTTTACGGAATTTCGTCCCGAAATTAGGCCGCATGCGTAACAAATAACTGTGGATACTTAGCCTTCATGTTACTTTCGAGTTCCCAGGTGAACTCGGCGCCGCGTTTGCCTTCCCAGCGAACCTTCACAATGGGAATGCGTGAGCGTCTGAGCTTCTTGGTTTCTCGATCCATGATCTCGACAGGATTTTCCACGAAGTGTAATGTTTCGTCCACTTGTAGATCCTCAAGTGGTATGTGTAAATTTTGCTCAGCCAGACACTTTTTGAGGTTTGAAACATGGAAAGTCGGGTGGACGTTGCTAAGTTCCTCCGGTAGTTCGAGTCTATAGGCCACCTTACCAATCCTTTCCAGAATTTTGAAGGGTCCAACATATCAAGGCGCGAGCTTTCCTTTCTTGCCGAATCTGATCACCCCCTTCCAAGGTGAAACCTTTAGGAGTACGTGATCGGCAACGTCGAATTCAAGGGGCTTGCGGCGTCTATCGACGTAACTTTTCTGACGACTCCGAGCTTTAAGCAGATTGTCTCGAATTTGGAGGATTTTGTCAGTAGTTTCTTGCAGCAGCTCAGGACCGGTGATTTGAGCATTTTCGATCTCGTGCCATACAATAGGCGATCGACATTTTCTTCCGTATAGTGCCTCAAATGGTGCCATTTGAATGCTAGAATGATAACTGTTATTGTACGAGAATTCGACCAAGGGTAAGTGTGCGTCCCGATTACCACCGAAATCTATAACACACGAGCGAAGCATGTCTTCAAGGGTACGAATCGTTCTTTCAGTCTGACCGTCGGTTTGGGGATGGAAAGCGGTACTTAGATTAAGAGTAGTATCGAGAGCAGATTGAAACGTTTCCCAAAGACGCGAGGTAAACCGACCATCGCGGTCAGAGATGATGTCATGAGGCGTACTGTGTCGACAGATGATTTCGTTGGTGTAGATCCGTGCTAATCGTTCTACCTTGAAGTCTTCTCGTATCGGCAGAAAATGAGCAGATTTAGTAAGTCGGTCAACGATAACCCAGATGCTATCGTGACCTGATGGCGTGCGCGGAAGTTTCGTTATAAAGTCCCTGGCTATACTCTCCCATTTCCACATCGGGGTCTCGGGTTGCACGAGTAAGCCAGAGGGTCTTTGTTGCTCGGCCTTGACTTTCGGACAAATCACGCACTTCGAAACATAGATTGCGATATCCTTCTTCATTCCAGGCCACCAGTACCGTAGACGAAGGTCATGGTACATCTTGTCAGCACCAGGATGAACGGAATATCGAGACTTGTGCGTTTCAGTCAACAATATATCTCAAAGGTTATTGCGACTTGGAATCCAGATGTGTCGCAACCCCCGTCCCCTATTTACCCAGGAACGGGCGGCCGCGGCCAATTTCAGTGGTATCGGTGTTTATCAGTTTGGCAGCGGAAATTTCATCAGGACCGTAGTTAGGAAATATTTTATCAGAGTAAAATACCACACTTTTATAATATTAAACACGTGGGAAATTCCCAAGTTTCCAGTACACACATTTTCATAGGGATAAACCCTATTTTATTTAGATAAAAATATCTCTTTATTTAGGTAACTTTTATAGCCACTTTTCCAAGCCTTCAGTGCTGTCCAGCTGACTTCTATATGGCTTTCACATTTTGTTACCAGAAACGCGTTTAAAAACATTTTGTCAGTGGGAAATACTGGTGAGTGAATCCCAGTGTAATCAAGACAAGTAAAACCGTTTACAGCATTGAGGGCGGTCGCGCAATTACATTTGTTTATTTTCTACTTTAATTACCACCCACGGTACTGTCAACCCGACTTGTGGTCATGTTACTACTCACAGTGTAGTAACAAATTTTGTATACAAAACTCCAACATACTGACGATAATTGTTGAATACAAATACTCAATCACAGTTTAATATAATGTTAATCATTTGAGGTTTGTAAAAACAATTTGCAAAAAAGGAGATTACTCACATTGCTATCTTAGGGTTTTCCTTTGTGATTTCCTGGTGATTATCTATTAATTACACAATGCGCACGCGTTAGTATAATAACCCAATATTTACATTAGTAATACCGTCCCCGAGACAGAATTCCAACGACTACGTTAGGCAGAACTTCGACAGCCGTTACGGAACCCTAGATCAATCGGGCAGCGTATCTAATATGCAACCGGGGGTTATGATACTTACAACGACGCAGAACTTCATTAATTAGGGGGTATAATGCCCGATACTACTTTGAATATTCAGAATTTGTAGAGAGAATACAAAAGTTTTGAACGATTTCAACTGAAACCGATCGACCCTATTTATAGTTCTGATACAGCACTTCCTCGCGCCCCGCGATGGACGAAGACGGGGTCTTCGCAGCCCGCGACGTAGGTCGGGTAGGCCCTAGCCTTGTCTTGTCACATGCATAGGCTCGACACGATGCTGCCACGTGGCAGCTCAGGGTGCTGCCTCGTCGATTAGCGCTCGCGACCCGCGTAAGCCTCTGAAGGCTCTGTCGCGGCCTGCCAGGGACCATTAAAATTTGTTTTTATTAAATTTTTAATTATATAAGAGTATTCGGGACCAGTTTTCATGTTCGTAGTGTATTTTAGGACATATAGGGATGTTCTAAAAATATTAGGGGTGTCGGAAATAATTTTGGAGGGTTGTTATATCCTCCCCACCTTGTTTTAGAACTCGTCCTCGAGGTCTACTGAAATAAGTGTGGATATTTCTTCTGCATTTCTGATTCAAGCTCCCAAGTGCATTATGGTCCTCTCTTGGAGTCCCATTTCACTTTGTCCAGAACTAATCTCTTGTGTTTAAGATTCTTGACCTTTCTATCTTCAATTTGTAGAGACCTTTCTACAAACTTAAGTTTTTCATTTACCTCTATATCTTTAAGAGGCATTACTAATGATTCATCGACTAAGCATTTCTTGAGATTAGATACATGAAATACATCATGTATGCCTGCCATTTCCTCTGGCAGTTGTAGCTGATAAGCTACTGGTCTTATTCTCCTGATAATCTCAAAAGGTCCAACATACCTAGGGCTTAGCTTTCCCCTTTTAATGAATCTTACCACTCCTTTCCAAGGAGAAACTTTTAATAACACCTTGTCTCCTACTTGAAATTCCAACGGCTTTCGCCTATTATTAGCATAACTCTTTTGTCGACCACGTGCTGCTTTCAGTCTTTCCTTGACTTGAACAATCTTGTCGGTGGTTTCGTGTACTATTTCTGGCCCAGATAGTTGCTTTTCCCCAATTTCTGCCCAACAGACTGGAGTTCGGCACTTTCGTCCATAAAGTGCTTCGAATGGTGCAGCATTGATACTGGTATGATAGCTGTTATTGTAAGAAAATTCTATTAAGGGCAGATGATCGTCTCAATTACCTCCGAAATCAATTACACAAGCTCTAAGCATATCTTCCATTGTCTGAATTGTCCTTTCGCTTTGCCCATCCGTTTGAGGATGATAAGCGGTGCTTAGACTAAGCTAGGTTCCCATTGCTTTTTGGAAACTTGTCCAAAAATGAGAGGTAAAACGGTTATCTCTATCAGAAACAATTGATAAAGTAATTCCATGTAATGAAACTATTTCATTTACATACAACTTGGCTAACTATTCCATACTGAAGGTTTCCTTCATCGGTAAGAAATGACCTGACTTAGTTAGCCTGTCTATAATCACTCAGATTGTATCATTACATTTTCTTGTCTTGGGCAATTTGGTAACAAAATCCATTGTTATCAATTCCCATTTCCAAACTGGCATCTCTAACTGCTGTAATAAGCCTGAGGGTTTCTGATGTTCAGCTTTAACTTGTGAACAGGTTAAACACTTAGAAACATAAGTTGCTATATCCTTTTTCATTCCTATCCACCAGAAATTCTTTCTTAAGTCTTGATACATCTTATCACTTCCTGGATGCATTGTATACTTAGACTTATGGGCTTCTTCTAACATACGGTGGCGTAGGTTTCCTAATTTAGGTATCCACATTCTTTTCTTATGGAATCTCCATATTCCATCTGTTCCTTGTTCTAATTCCTTAATCATTCCTTTTAATTTCTCAGTATCATCCTTGATTACTGATTCTTGTGCTTCTCTAATATGTTCATTTAAATCTATCTGCAGATTTAATGTAACACCCGAAAATTTTAAAACATAAAAAGTAACAACTCTTATGATTTATAGTCCAATAGGAAACCCTAATTAAGACACCCAAGTAATTCTGTACAAACCCTAAGATTTTCAGAATTTTTAGAATCAGGATTAGGGCCCCTAAAACTCAGAGGGGGTATTCCCTACTTGACGATTATCCGAATTACTTGCTCTCCAAGTTGAAAATTCGAATTCTGTCGAGTCACCTAGCCTAGTCCCACACGTGGCAACAATATAAGCCTTAAGTGTACCTTACGGACCGTAAAGTTATCAAGCTTACGGTCCGTAAGCAGCCATACGGACCTCAACCTTCTCAAGCTTACGGTCCGTAAGCTTCTCAAATTTCGTGTATAAATAGCAGGCCTTGGCACTTGAATCTGGGCACAAAATCGACGAAGAAACTCCAAAATTACGCTGAGATTTCGTCCGATTACTCTCCAAACACACACGAAACACAAATTAAGCATAGCAGGGTGCTGCAGAACAGGGTATTAACTCAATCGCTGCTACGATTCATTGTCCGATTGATTCAAATATCTAATGAATGTTTAAGTGCCGCCCACATTAGGGTTATACTTTATCGTTCGTCATTAATTTGACGGATTGTCATTAATTCGATAGGTAAAGTATTATACTTTATCATTCGTCATTAATTTGACGGATTGTCGTTAATTCGATAGGTAAAGTATTATACCTTGTCATTCGTTGTTAAGTCAACGGATCATCGTTCATTCGATGGACAAAGTATTGCATTTTGACATTCATTGTGAGAATTTGATATCGTGAGTTATCGTAAAGGCTGTATTAAGTTAATTACCTAGTTTGTGAGCAAATTAGGTTAAGAAAATAATCAGTAGGCTAAACTCTGCCCGTATAAATCTACAATTGAAAACAAGGTAGCATCACCTGGAGAATTTAAGGTACGGATAGCTTCTTTTTCTGTCGATTTATGTCGTTTTGATATAAGTATATCATTTCTGATTTTAAGTTCCGTATTAAGATCTAAGTATAAGTTATAAATTCAGTACGGATAGCTTCTTTTCTTTCGATTTATGTCCTTTTTGATATAAGTTCAGTACGGATAGCTTCTTTTCTTTCGATTTATGTCCTTTTTGATATAAGTTATCAGTTCAGTACGGATAGCTTCTTTTCTTTCGATTTATGTCCTTTTTGATATAAGTTATCAGTTCAGTACGGATAGCCTCCTTTCTTTCGATTTACGTCATATCATTCTTGATTTTAAATTCCGTATTAAGATTTAGTTAAGAAATAAGTTATAAGTTCCGTACGTATAGAATCCTTTCAATTTATGTCCGTTGGGTACGGATAGACTCTTGTCTTTTGATTTGTGTCATTTGATATAAGTATAAGTTATAAGTTATAAGTTCAGTAAGGATAGACTCCTTTCTTTCGATTTGCGTCATATCATTCTGATTTTAAAATCCGTATTAAGATCTAAGTTATAAGTTATAAGTTCAGTAAGGATAGACTCCTTTCTTTCGATTTGCGTCATATCATTCTGATTTTAAAGTCCGTATTAAGATCTAAGTTATAAGTTTAGTACGAATAGGTTCCTTTCTTTCAATTTACTTCATTTGATACAAGTATATCAATTCTGATTTTAAAGTCCGTATTAAGATCTAAGTATAAGTTATAAATTCCGTACGGGTAGATTCCTTTCTTTCGATTTCTGTCAATTCTGATATATCGTACGGATAGATTTCTTTCTTTCGATTTTTGTCAATTCTGATATATCGTACGGGTTCCTTTCTTTCGATTTCTGTCAATTCTGATATATCGTACAGGTAGATTCCTTTCGTTCGATTTCTGTCAATTCTGATATGTCATACGGGTAGATTCCTTTCATTCGATTTCTGTCAATTCTGAATTCCGTATTAAGATTAAGTAAGTTATACATTCCTTACGCATAGAATCCTTTCTGTCAATTTATGTCCGTTAAGTACGGATAAAATCCTTTGCTTCGATTTATGTCATTTTGATCCGAGTATATCATTTCTGACTTTAAATTCCGTATTAAGATTAAGTCATGATTCTAAGTTTCGTATTAAGATCAAGTTATGAATTTCGTACGAGTAGAATCCTTCTTTCGATTTAGGTACGTTATTCCTAATTTTAAGTTCCGTATTAAGATTAAGTTATAAGTTCCGTACGAATAGAATTTCTTTCGATTTATGTCAGTTAGGTACATATAGAATCCTTTCGATTTATGTCCGTTGGATAGAATCCTTTAGTTCGGTTTATGTCATTTTGATCCAAGTATATTATTCCTGATTTTAGATTTCCGTATTAAGATTTAGTTCTGAAATAAGTTATAAGTTTCATACGAATAGATCCGTATTAAGATTAAGTTATAAGTTTCGTACAAATAGATTCCGTATTAAGATTAAGTTATGAAATCAGTTATAAGTTCTGTACAGATATACTCCTTTCTCTCGATTTATGTCCATTGGGTACGGATAGAATTCCGTATTAAGATTAAGATAAGTTATAAGTTCAGTACGGATAGAATTCCTTTCTTTAGATTTATGTCCGTTGAGTACGGATAGAATCCTTTCTTTTGATTTATGTCAATTGAATACAAGTTCCGTATTAAGATTAAGTTAGGAAATAAGTGTTAGAAGTTCCAAACATTCTGAAAAGGTTTTGTTTTACTTTATACGAGTTTCATTTTCAACTCTAGTGGTTCCTTATTAACGAGTCAAGGTTTTATCTTGTTCGTTTAATAAACCACATTTTGGGGACGAAATTGTCAAGATAGGATTGATAACCATACCTTGATGACTGGTTCCACTCTTTGATTTTAAAACTCCTCACGTCTTTGATTATTGATTCATTTGACAGTCCGTTGAATTCCTTGATTTTAGTTTTCATGTCATGCGATAGTTTTTCTGTTAAGTTGTACTCATTATCGCATGTTCCAATATATGTTCCGTTCTGTTCTGAATATAAGTTTATAAGTTCTGTTCTGTTATGAAAATAAGTTCTGTTCTGTTCTGAAAATAAGTTTTATAAGTTATGTGAATAAGACCATTTGTACTCTGTTACCCTGAGTATCGCTTCTCGTGGAGTGTCCCACGAGCATGTTGTTGTGGCATCAACAGCATGTGCTCCATCTGTGACGGAGAGATTAGTTCACAGCGTCCCTAGGTACAAGTGTGGTACAAAGCTACTAGGAGGCGTATGGATCGATCCTAGGATTTTAAGTTATAAGGAAATGGATAGAGGGTATGCCAACTCACCATTTCATGTGATAAGTATGCAGGAGTAGCTACCTGTGTATTGTCACGTTTTCAGTTTGCTCATGGGTATATCCGTAAGATATGATTATGATTATGTTTATGCATCGTAACGTTTTCACAAATAAACTTTTATCTTCCGTTATCCGCACACTGGGCAAAACTTTTCAAAATTTTGCTCAGACGTACGTTTTTCTTTGTTGTGTTTTCTTCTTTACGTCAGGTTAACAGGACAATCTGGGACAGGGGATATGGAAGAGTGCTCGAGTGTTTGAACAAGACCATAGAAATAATTGTAATAGATTAGATATCCTTCATTAAGCTGTAAAGCCTTGTAATACATTTAAGTATAAATGGAATTATGTTTTTGATCTCTGACCTCCGTTATTGTGACACGCCGTTCCTTCCGGGACGGGGTGTTACAGCTATGGTATCAGAGCAAAGGCTCTTTCCTGTAGAAAACTTAAACATAAGATAAGACCTGTGAGGTAATGGGTAGACATTGGGTTAGGATTTCGACTTTTCTTTTCACTTCATGGTAGTCTCGAACATAAGTATTTCGTCATCTTCATTGTCTTTACTCTAACTTTATTTCAAGTATGACTATTGATCATAGTGGGTCGAGTTCAAGTATAATTATTAATATAAATATATGTATGCAATAATTTCGAGGACGAAATTTTTTTTTTAAGAGGGGTAGATTTGTAACACCCGAAAATTTTAAAACATAAAAAGTAACAACTCTTATGATTTATAGTCCAATAGGAAACCCTAATTAAGACACCCAAGTAATTCTGTACAAACCCTAAGATTTTCAGAATTTTTAGAATCAGGATTAGGGCCCCTAAAACTCAGAGGGGGTATTCCCTACTTGACGATTATCCGAATTACTTGCTCTCCAAGTTGAAAATTCGAATTCTGTCGAGTCACCTAGCCTAGTCCCACACGTGGCAACAATATAAGCCTTAAGTGTACCTTACGGACCGTAAAGTTATCAAGCTTACGGTCCGTAAGCAGCCATACGGACCTCAACCTTCTCAAGCTTACGGTCCGTAAGCTTCTCAAATTTCGTGTATAAATAGCAGGCCTTGGCACTTGAATCTGGGCACAAAATCGACGAAGAAACTCCAAAATTACGCTGAGATTTCGTCCGATTACTCTCCAAACACACACGAAACACAAATTAAGCATAGCAGGGTGCTGCAGAACAGGGTATTAACTCAATCGCTGCTACGATTCATTGTCCGATTGATTCAAATATCTAATGAATGTTTAAGTGCCGCCCACATTAGGGTTATACTTTATCGTTCGTCATTAATTTGACGGATTGTCATTAATTCGATAGGTAAAGTATTATACTTTATCATTCGTCATTAATTTGACGGATTGTCGTTAATTCGATAGGTAAAGTATTATACCTTGTCATTCGTTGTTAAGTCAACGGATCATCGTTCATTCGATGGACAAAGTATTGCATTTTGACATTCATTGTGAGAATTTGATATCGTGAGTTATCGTAAAGGCTGTATTAAGTTAATTACCTAGTTTGTGAGCAAATTAGGTTAAGAAAATAATCAGTAGGCTAAACTCTGCCCGTATAAATCTACAATTGAAAACAAGGTAGCATCACCTGGAGAATTTAAGGTACGGATAGCTTCTTTTTCTGTCGATTTATGTCGTTTTGATATAAGTATATCATTTCTGATTTTAAGTTCCGTATTAAGATCTAAGTATAAGTTATAAATTCAGTACGGATAGCTTCTTTTCTTTCGATTTATGTCCTTTTTGATATAAGTTCAGTACGGATAGCTTCTTTTCTTTCGATTTATGTCCTTTTTGATATAAGTTATCAGTTCAGTACGGATAGCTTCTTTTCTTTCGATTTATGTCCTTTTTGATATAAGTTATCAGTTCAGTACGGATAGCCTCCTTTCTTTCGATTTACGTCATATCATTCTTGATTTTAAATTCCGTATTAAGATTTAGTTAAGAAATAAGTTATAAGTTCCGTACGTATAGAATCCTTTCAATTTATGTCCGTTGGGTACGGATAGACTCTTGTCTTTTGATTTGTGTCATTTGATATAAGTATAAGTTATAAGTTATAAGTTCAGTAAGGATAGACTCCTTTCTTTCGATTTGCGTCATATCATTCTGATTTTAAAATCCGTATTAAGATCTAAGTTATAAGTTATAAGTTCAGTAAGGATAGACTCCTTTCTTTCGATTTGCGTCATATCATTCTGATTTTAAAGTCCGTATTAAGATCTAAGTTATAAGTTTAGTACGAATAGGTTCCTTTCTTTCAATTTACTTCATTTGATACAAGTATATCAATTCTGATTTTAAAGTCCGTATTAAGATCTAAGTATAAGTTATAAATTCCGTACGGGTAGATTCCTTTCTTTCGATTTCTGTCAATTCTGATATATCGTACGGATAGATTTCTTTCTTTCGATTTTTGTCAATTCTGATATATCGTACGGGTTCCTTTCTTTCGATTTCTGTCAATTCTGATATATCGTACAGGTAGATTCCTTTCGTTCGATTTCTGTCAATTCTGATATGTCATACGGGTAGATTCCTTTCATTCGATTTCTGTCAATTCTGAATTCCGTATTAAGATTAAGTAAGTTATACATTCCTTACGCATAGAATCCTTTCTGTCAATTTATGTCCGTTAAGTACGGATAAAATCCTTTGCTTCGATTTATGTCATTTTGATCCGAGTATATCATTTCTGACTTTAAATTCCGTATTAAGATTAAGTCATGATTCTAAGTTTCGTATTAAGATCAAGTTATGAATTTCGTACGAGTAGAATCCTTCTTTCGATTTAGGTACGTTATTCCTAATTTTAAGTTCCGTATTAAGATTAAGTTATAAGTTCCGTACGAATAGAATTTCTTTCGATTTATGTCAGTTAGGTACATATAGAATCCTTTCGATTTATGTCCGTTGGATAGAATCCTTTAGTTCGGTTTATGTCATTTTGATCCAAGTATATTATTCCTGATTTTAGATTTCCGTATTAAGATTTAGTTCTGAAATAAGTTATAAGTTTCATACGAATAGATCCGTATTAAGATTAAGTTATAAGTTTCGTACAAATAGATTCCGTATTAAGATTAAGTTATGAAATCAGTTATAAGTTCTGTACAGATATACTCCTTTCTCTCGATTTATGTCCATTGGGTACGGATAGAATTCCGTATTAAGATTAAGATAAGTTATAAGTTCAGTACGGATAGAATTCCTTTCTTTAGATTTATGTCCGTTGAGTACGGATAGAATCCTTTCTTTTGATTTATGTCAATTGAATACAAGTTCCGTATTAAGATTAAGTTAGGAAATAAGTGTTAGAAGTTCCAAACATTCTGAAAAGGTTTTGTTTTACTTTATACGAGTTTCATTTTCAACTCTAGTGGTTCCTTATTAACGAGTCAAGGTTTTATCTTGTTCGTTTAATAAACCACATTTTGGGGACGAAATTGTCAAGATAGGATTGATAACCATACCTTGATGACTGGTTCCACTCTTTGATTTTAAAACTCCTCACGTCTTTGATTATTGATTCATTTGACAGTCCGTTGAATTCCTTGATTTTAGTTTTCATGTCATGCGATAGTTTTTCTGTTAAGTTGTACTCATTATCGCATGTTCCAATATATGTTCCGTTCTGTTCTGAATATAAGTTTATAAGTTCTGTTCTGTTATGAAAATAAGTTCTGTTCTGTTCTGAAAATAAGTTTTATAAGTTATGTGAATAAGACCATTTGTACTCTGTTACCCTGAGTATCGCTTCTCGTGGAGTGTCCCACGAGCATGTTGTTGTGGCATCAACAGCATGTGCTCCATCTGTGACGGAGAGATTAGTTCACAGCGTCCCTAGGTACAAGTGTGGTACAAAGCTACTAGGAGGCGTATGGATCGATCCTAGGATTTTAAGTTATAAGGAAATGGATAGAGGGTATGCCAACTCACCATTTCATGTGATAAGTATGCAGGAGTAGCTACCTGTGTATTGTCACGTTTTCAGTTTGCTCATGGGTATATCCGTAAGATATGATTATGATTATGTTTATGCATCGTAACGTTTTCACAAATAAACTTTTATCTTCCGTTATCCGCACACTGGGCAAAACTTTTCAAAATTTTGCTCAGACGTACGTTTTTCTTTGTTGTGTTTTCTTCTTTACGTCAGGTTAACAGGACAATCTGGGACAGGGGATATGGAAGAGTGCTCGAGTGTTTGAACAAGACCATAGAAATAATTGTAATAGATTAGATATCCTTCATTAAGCTGTAAAGCCTTGTAATACATTTAAGTATAAATGGAATTATGTTTTTGATCTCTGACCTCCGTTATTGTGACACGCCGTTCCTTCCGGGACGGGGTGTTACATTTAATTTAAGAGAGCGCACTCTTGTTGGCGTTTCATGATACTTTCGACTTAACGCATCGGCTACTACATTAGCCTTTCCTGCATGATACTAGATATTACAATCATAATCACTAAGTATCTCCATCCAGCGTCTCTGTCTCATTTTTAACTCCTTTTGTCCGAAAACATACCTTAAACTCTTATGATCGGTGAAAATGGTAAACTTACTACCATAAAGGTAATGTCTCCAAATCTTAAGGGCAAAAATTATGGCTCCTAATTCCAAATAATGGGTTGAATAATTCTATTCATGATTCTTAGGTTGTCTAGAGGCATAGGCTATAACCTTTTGATGTTGCATCAACACACATCAATAACCTAATTTAGAAGCGTCACAATAGACTTCAAAGTATTCAGTTCCTTCTAGTAACGCGAGTATGGGTGCGTTGGTTAATCTTTGCTTAAGAATTCTAAAGGCTTCTTTTTGTTTTGGTCCCCATTCAAACTTAACAGATTTATAGGTTAGCTTAGTTAAGGGAATGGCTATTCTAGAAAAATCTTGAATAAATCTTCTATAATAACCGGCCAATCCTAGGAAACTTCTAACCTCGGTTAGTGACTCAGGGGTTTTCCAATTGGTAATCGCCTCAATCTTTGTGGGATCCACATGAATTCCTTCATGATTGACTAAATGCCCAAGAAACTGTACTTCTTCTAACCAAAATTCACACTTCGAAAACTTTGCATAAATCTTTTCTTTTCTTAATAAACTTAGAAGTGCATTCAAATGCTTCGCATGTTCCTCTTTGCTCTTGGAGTATATGAGAATATCATCTTTAAAGACAATTATGAATTTATCCAAATATGGCTTACATATTCGGTTCATCATGTCCATAAATGCAGCCGGGGCATTGGTTAAACCAAATGGCATGGCAGTAAATTCATAATGGCCATACCTTGTTCTAAAAGCGGTCTTAGGGATGTCCTCTTCCTGTAACTTTAATTGATGATATCCTGAGCGTAAATCAATCTTAAAGAAAAATCGAGCTCCTTGCAATTGATCAAATAAATCATCGATCCTCGGTAATGGGTACCGATTTTTAATTGTGACTTTGTTCAATTCACGGTAATCAATGCACCTTCGCATTGACCCGTCCTTCTTCTTAACGAATAAGATTGGTGCTCCCGATGGCGATGAGCTTGGTTGTATGAATCCTTTTTCCAACAATTCGTCTAACTGTTTCTTCAACTCTTGCTTTTCTGCAGGTGCCAAACGATAGGGTGCTTTGGCAATTGGTGCTGTTCCTGGTAGCAGATGGATTCTGAATTCAACTTCTCTGTCCGGCAGTAGTCCTGGTAATTCTTCTGGAAACACATCTGGAAATTGTGATACTACTGGAATATCTTTCAGTTTTTTTCCTTTAGTGTTAATCATTATGGAAATCAAATACACTAATGATCCTTTTCTTACATAACTGGCTGTTTTCATTACAGAGGTGAATTTTGTAGATCTAGATGGCTTATCTCCTTTAATTGTGATCTTTTCACCCTTTGGTGAATTTACTTGGATTGACTTTTGATTACATAGAATACTGGCTTTATTGGCTATTAACCAATCCATTCCTAATACAACATCAAATCCTGCCAGATTCATTGGGTAAAGGTTTGCAATAAACTTTTGATTTAAAAATTCTATTCTTGCGCCCTGCAAGATTTCAGTGAACTTAATGGTTTCTCCATTTGCTGTTTCTGCTAAACATTCTTGTGGGAGTTTAGTTAATGGTTGATTGAGAAGTTTGCAAAATGAAGTATTTATAAAACTTTGGTTTGCACCAGAGTCAAATAATACTTTAGCAAAAACATCATTAACTAAAAACGTACCGGCGATCACATCCGGGATCATCTTTGCTTCTTCTGCAGTCAGAACAAATGCTCTAGCATTTTTAGTATTCTTGTTGTTCATGGTTGGAGCTAGTTTCGGACAGTGTGGCTTGATGTGCCCTTTTTCTCCACAGTTGAAGCACACTCCATTACTAGGTTTCTTCCTACAATCTTCTTCCTTGTGTCCTGGTATCTTGCAGAAGTTGCAGTAAGTGGAGCATCTTCCTGAATGCTTCTTCTTGGAGGCCTTACAGTAAGGTGCAGAGGTAGAACCTACATGTTTCCCACGGTTGGAATTTCTATAACGAAATTCCTGTGTAAGCCTTTGAGCTAGGTTCCTCCTCTGGTCCTCTTCTCGTGTATGCACTAATTCATCAGTCAATGTATTTTCTAATTCTACAGCTACTTCTATAGTTTAAGCTCTAGCTGCCTTAACTACATGCCTTATCTCACCGATTAATCCCCAGATGTAATGGGAGATTAATACAGGTTCGGGTGATGCAAGGGTTGGTACTATTCTTGCATATTCAAAGAATGTAGTAGTGTAACCCTTACTATCTACTCCAGTCATTCTAAGGTTTAAGAACTTATTTGCTATCTGTTCCTTTTCATTGGGAGGGCAGAATTTCCTTTCCACCATGTTCTTAAATTCTTCCAATTCCATATTGTAAACCCTGTCACTTCCCCTAGACTGGAGGATAGTGTTCCACCATTCTAAGGCTGAGTTCTTAAACAGATTGGAAGCAAACATTATCCTATCCTCTTCCGCTTATTTGCTTATTTTTAAGACTTCCACAGTCTTTTCTATCCAGCGTAGAGTTGCAATGGGTCCTTCATTGCCCGAGAATTCTATTGGTTTACAGGACCAGAATTCTTTATAAGAACAACCATAAGACATGGTTCTTCTTCTTTTAGGAATGGGCACTTGAAGTATTGGTCCATTGTTTACGCTGTGTTCTGGTTCAGTAGGTGGCTTACTGCCATTATTACTTTTATTATCCGCTTCCTTAACCGTTTTGATAATATATGGCATCGCATCTATAATTCCTTGTGCCACTATGTATTGGATGGCACCGTTATCCACTTGGTTTCCATTATTATTGTTATTCTTGTTATCGTTATTCTGGTTTTCCTGGTTCACTTTGTTGTCCATCTGAATTTTAAACATTTACCAAATATTAATATCACGAGATAATATTTAATGCAAACAATCACACAACAAGCACATTGATCAAAATCGTCGAACATTGCGACCTTTACTCTATTTTATATTATGCATCTATATCTATTACAAATACAACTGGAATTGAAAATACAATACTAGTATGCATCCGTAACGGTTATCTAGATATTTCATATATATTTTTTTTCAAACATACACACACACACACACACACACACACACATATATATATATATATATATATATATATTATTACTATTACTACTAATGATAGGGGTTCATCCAAAAGTCCATATTACGCTCGTAATATTTCCAGACGAGTCGTTCCCCTATCTGTCTCATCCTCTCACTTCCTTCTAAAATCTCCCCACCAAAGGTGTGACAACTGCCACTTTCGGGTAATTTACTTACATTTAAAACAGTGATTTACATTATACAAGCATGTGTTTTGAATATTCTGACTGCATGATTACATGGTATACATCTTAGAAAACTCATGGAATATTCATTGGTTATTACACATGATTCATCTTTATTGGGTACATTTGAAATAGTGCAAACAATTCACCGAAACAACTAGAGTAGTGCCTAGTGAACTAGAGTGCTGACGAAAACTACGGATTCGCAGAAAACATTAAAAATGACATCTTTAGGACTCGGATGAGAGTCCAACATCAATTATATATTAAACCCTATATGGGAATACAAGAGTTTGGTTAATATTTTACCAATGCTCGGTAGCACTAAAAACTGTCCGAAACGCGCTAAAAGTGACAATTTCATTCTTCTTCCGCAAAATTCAGCAATTGTAATTTTATTACAAGATGCAAAATTGATGTTTAGGCACCAATTTCATATGAAAATATTTATGGAATATCAATTTCACACATAACGGAAATTTTTCTTACAACTTCCTTAAGTGTACCTTTCGACTATTTACTAGCGAAACGAGCGTTAAACATCTAACCGAACTAAATTTTGGCACTTGTAGCGAACTAGTTAATATTATTTTTGGTCTTGCAAAGCTAGTTTATGGTTATTACAAGTCACGAAACATCTCGGATTATTGCAAACCCTAAACACCACAATACTTACATCTTTTTATTCTTGTGAAATCTAAAAAAATAACTAACACATTTTACCACATAAGACCCCCCCCCCCCATCTCATGACCGTGAACAAGGGGTCCCACCCCCTTGTTTATTATGGTAAAATATCTAGCTAATTACTTTGTGTTACAAGTGGATGAGTTTGGTGATTTATTTCAACACTTAGCCATTAAGTCTTTAACCTCATTACTTCACATTTTCATCTAACACCAACCAAGAACACTCCCATCATCTTCATCTTTTTCACAAGAACACCTCCAAAAACCCAATAATTTTTATCATCTCCTTCATGATCAACATGGATTTCTTTGGAACATAAGGTGATCTAAGGCTCTTGGAAGTGAAAGGAAGGATTTTTATCCATACAAAAGTGTTCTAACATCAAGATCATCATCTTCTTAGTTCTTAATAATCTCTAAGATCATCCCTAGCCTTGTGCTAGAAGTAAGCTTCTTTATTTTTTTTTATACATATTATGTTTATGATTGTTATTATAACTAATAATAACTATATAATCATACATAATGAACAAGAAAAATACAATGAAGCAAAGATAAAAATCATGATATAATTATGTTTGTTTATATTGTGATCTTAGACTTGTTATATGCATATTAGATCTTGTTATGATGATTATGCTACAAATAAAGTGTTAGAAGATGTTGAAAGATATGATCTAAAAATTATACATGTTTATGTTAAAGGGTTTTAACATAAAGGATTAAAGGGATGATCATATCTAGTGATCTTGTGAAAGTATTTAGGGTTTTTAATTAAAAAACAAGACTTTTACAAGATTATAAAAAGTAACATACAACTAGAGATTTTTTATAAAAGTTGTTAAAACTAAAATGTAACTTGGTTTTTGAACTTGTTAGCATATGAAATGATCATGGTTAAAACCCTACATGATTTGGATATCATTTTGATAATTTCATGTTATAAAAGTCTCATATGTTTAGTTATGATGTTGGGTAAATTGTTGTTGATTTGATTAAGAAAATTATATGTTTATAAAACATGGTTAGAATAAAATACAAAGGTTATATAGCCAGTTTTCATAAAAACTTTATTTTATAAAGTAACAACATTTTTGGTAAAATAAAAGACAAGAAAAATATATATATTTTTTTTAGAAAATATATATTTGGTTACTTTAACAATTTTTGTGTTATATATTACTTGGAGTATTAGTTAAATATATCATTGTAGGAACTTGAATCTCATGTCACCTTTAAACTCAAAACACGTTATAACAAAAGTCCTACGAGACTTCACATAATTACGCCTTAAAACGAGTTGCGGACGATTAGAATAATCGGACACCAATTATGGTCAAAATGAACGACGGACGACTACATAAGGGAATTGCCAATCCGGGGAGTTACTACGACGTGTAGACGATCTTTCGACACGAAATATAAATATGTCATCGATAACAAATTTCGGATGTTTAGAAACTTATAAAAACTAGTATGTTTTTATTTACTAACATCTATACTTAGTAAATTTTTATAAAAAGGATTTTTATAAAAATGAAAGGCTTACATAAACTAGTGGGCTATTTTTCTACAAATGGGCTTATTATACTTAATGGGCTATTTTTATAACAAATGGGCTAGTTTAAGTAATGGGCTATTGTTTTACAAATGGGCTTATTTTTCATAATGGGCTTAACATAAATTAGTGGGTTAAGCCCAACACTATTCAAGCCCAACACTATTTAAGCCCAACACTATTCAAGCCCAACACTATTCAAGCCCAACACTATTTGAGGCCCAACACTATTTGAGGCCCAACACTATTTGAGGCCCAACACTATTTAAGGCCCAACACTATTTGAGGCCCAACACTATTCAGGCCCAGCACTATTTAAGCCCAATAACTTGAAAACATGGGCTTGGCCCAATGATACTATTATTGGAAACACAACTATACAAGTGATACATACAAGACACGAGATTCAGCGGACGAGATCCGACTATACAACTCATTCATCGAATACACAGTTAACGAACAGTAAAGACATACAAGTCTTACATATACTCAAGACACAAGACTTGTACTCAAGTTCTTTTCAAAGACCGAAGTGTCTAACAAAAATAAGAACGTTTGTAGGTCGCCACGCTATTCAGGACGACCGCACGTGAGATCTTATTTACATCTATTTTCAGGACGCAATACAGTGAGTTCATGTTCCCCTATTCATTTAAATGTTTTACAACTTTACAACTATCGGGGAAGATACATGTTCAGAGTATGTTAAAGTTAGGTAATGAAACACCATAGATCATGTGCGAATTAGGGCCATACTATAAGCACCATTAATCCAGTTTGGACCAAGGAACAAAGGACTAGATCTATTGGGTTTTGACGAGCCCCACTCTTGGTCGTGGACCCATACAGAAGAGTGCGTTTGTGTCCCAGTCGATAGGAATCGGCATAAAATCGTCTAGGGTTGGTTTGCTTCCTATTTCGTCACACATATTAATGTCCTTGCAAAACATTAATGATCAACGATTTCATTGACGCTTTACATACTACAACTCACATTTTTCATACATCGTTTACAACTAAATTGCATGAATTCACCAACTTTTGTTGATGTTTTCCAAACCTAACATGTATTTCAGGGAATTAAAGGACCATGTCGGATTTTCCAGTCAAGATAACAAGTACAGTGTCACACCCCGACCGCGTAAAACAACAAACCGCGGCGGAAACATCGGGGCGTGTCGCGACAGAATTAATTGTTTCATAACCATGGCACACAAGGTGTATTTTATTTATTTAACAAGGGTGTTACATTGTCTCAAAACAGTAAATTAAGAGTTCAGAACATAATTAAACATAGTCTATATTCTTTTAAAGTCTCTAAGGCACAGGTCCGCCCTAGTATCATGATCAACATCCTATGGAAAAGCACCTGAAAACACATGTGAAAATAGGTACGTCAGCATAAAAATGCCTGTGAGATACATAGGTTTTGCGAAAATAAGATTCATGACTTATGTTTGAGAAAATGTTTAGTCATGAACCTTGTTATTTGCTTTGTCTTGTAAATCATTTGAAAACAATAAGATCAGATGATATGTATAAGTAATTGTCAGTTAAATAAATGACCATGTAAAAAGATGTGTTTGTATAAGATAAGTTGTTTTGTAAATCAATGTCTTGTGAAAAGTATGTTATTTGTATAAAATGTTCTATGTCTCAAACTGAAATGATTCAAATAACGTTACGCCATGTAATACCATACAAACATTTATATATAGGAAGTACCAGCGGCGTATCCACCATGCTTGTATCATATTACACACGCATCGTTACTTAACCACTTAATCAAACCAAACCAATTGTCAAATGTATTGAAAAATATGTCAAAGTGTTTATGTCAAGATGTAAATCATGTCAAATGTCTATGTCAAATATCCATGTCAAATGTCTATGTCAAATATCCATGTCAAATGTCTATGTCAAAATGTCATGTATGGCAAGTGAAATGTCTCAACTAAACCATAGGCACGAAAACAAAGTATTGAAGTAAAACTTGGTTTAAATCAAAGCTATGTCTTGTGTAAATGCATGCAACTATTTAATATGAACATTTATGCGGTATTGTGAATATGCATACATCCAAGCCTGGCGACTGTGGTGATAACCCTTTAAACAAATTAAAGGTCTATCTGTCTTAATGTCAACGAATTCGGTCATTCCTTTCTGTCCCCTTACCCTGGGATGTCCGGAACGGGAGTTGTCAATTCCTATGGTACCACTACCTACTAACGAACGGCGTAGCTAGTGTTAATGGATATATTGTCCCATGTAAACAAACCAAATGTCATAACAAAATGTGAGCATGTGAAAACGATGCACTAAGTATGTAATCAAATGAACATACGTAGCGTGAAATGTCATGTAAAACGATGTACTAAGTAATGCACACAATGGGCATACCTAGCATGAAATGTCATATAAAACGATGTACTAAGTAATGCACACAATGGGCATAACTAGCATGAAATGTCATATAAAACGATGTACTAAGTAATGCACGCAATGGGCATACCTAGCATGAAATGTAATGTAAAACAATGTACCAAGTAATGCACACAATGGGCACACCTAGCATAAGATGTAATGAAATCATGTACTATAATGTACTAACGAACATAGCATGTATATGATGTGAAAACAGGAAAGCATGAAAGTAACAAGTAGGCACATGTGTTCCACCCCAAAACAGTTTGGAAAACAGTAAAAGAGGGGTCTATGTACTCACTTGAGATTGCTCAGTTGTCTAAAGATAACCACCAAGCAATGTAAGAGATCTCGGAATCAAACGGCACCTAGTATAGGTAACTATGTTAATAAACCGGACCTATCTCGGAAGACTGGGTAGCATTAGGGTTTGTAAACCAAATGAGTGTCGGAACTCACGTGATATGGTTTAACAAAGCCTACATGCTAAATGAAACTTAACATAATTGTTTACGACCCATTACGACCCGTTTAGGAAGCTTATGCTACTTTAACGTGTCGTGCGCGTGAAACGCGTTCGGACCGCCTAACTAGTCCTATGACAAGTATTATATGCCTAAACATGTTACATAATCAGTTACGTGACAAAAGTTTAGGTTACATATGCTAAATTACCAATTATGTATGAAAAGGGTATTCTGGTAATTTACCTAAGGCA
Source organism: Helianthus tuberosus (assembly GCA_030545235.1). Classification (NCBI taxonomy): domain Eukaryota; kingdom Viridiplantae; phylum Streptophyta; class Magnoliopsida; order Asterales; family Asteraceae; genus Helianthus; species Helianthus tuberosus. The sequence continues at coordinate 28,678,291 of CM060432.1, forward strand.
TATAAACTACCTATCATACAACTACTTAAACGTCGTGACCATAAGGTATAACCTCGGAAGGTTATTCCCTACACTATGGTCACCTAATGTATTTGGTCGGATCCTAATGATCGACCAAACTGGGTCGGGTTCGAAGGTATAGGCGATTTATTAGATCGCCTACCCTACGACCCTAGACAACGTGGTAATCAGTAGGCATAGTCCCAAGGGACTATGACCATCGTGATTACAATCACGTTGCGAAGTTCTAACGAACTTCGCATTGACCATTACTGGTCAACGCTGAAAGTCAAACAAAGTTTGACTTTCTGACTCGAAAAGCAGTAAAAATAAGGAAAAGAACGAAAGAATACTTACGAAGGGTCCCCGAATGCTAACCCAGATCAAAATAGCCCAGGTATGAAACGAAGGTTCCAACTTAGAGCTTTCTTAATCAGATTTGTGGGTTTTGAACAAATGGGGGGTGGGTATTTATAGTATTCGGTCCACCGTTAGGATCGTTTGTCGATTATCGTGCCTTAATCTCATGCGTACACTTGTCGGAAGCTTATGGTGGCTCATTTGGCCACTCACCACAAGAGATCAACAGGTGGAAAGGTGATTGGAAGTGCACGACAGCTGGAAACAGGCTGTTCGGAAGGTTCTGAGGTTCTGCAGACTCCTTACGGACCGTAAGGTAAGGCTTACGGTCCGTAAGCCTTCAAGTTTGGCAGATGTGCAGTTTTGGTCCCTGTTGTGTATTCAGCCCATTTCCGGCACTTCTAAGGCCCGTCAAGCCAACTTTAAGGCCCTAAAATGATGCCTAAACATTGTGGACATGAAACATGTTCAAAAATATGCCGGATGATGGTTCGTTTGGTCGTACGAACGCGATGTTCGCTTAATTACGACGGAATGCGCATAAGCGTGAAAAATGATCCAAATGACGCGACGAATGGATTTTTCTTAAGGCGAACACTAAAATATAATGTAGTCATGCTTTCATAAATTTTTGGATGTCCAGATGTATTCAGAACGTAAGTTATGCGCGAAAATGCAAACTTGTGCACTTTTTGACACTTTTAGTCCCTGAATGTTCCAAAAGTTTATTTTAGCACACCAAACCCCTCAAAGCCTATTTCTAAGCTATGTAAAGGATATTTAAGGTGTGTTTAACTTATGGTCATGTTCCGGAATGTTCGTTACAGTTCAAATTGACATACTTTCGCAGTTTGTCATATTTAGTCCCTGTAAGCGAATTAACTTGTTTTTGCCATACCAAAGCCTTCGAAACTTATTTCTAAGTTATGTAAAGGTTATTTAAGGTATGTTGAGTATATGTTGATGTTCCGGAGTATTTGTCGCATTAAACTGAGTACGTTTACGCACTAGTTTGCGTATAACTCTCCAGAAAGCGATGTAGAGTTTGAAATTACATAAAAGTCAAAACATGAAAAATGTAAAACATAACAAAACAAACATTGTGATCAAATAACATTGTTTTATTGATAACAGAACTGTTCATAGTGATTACAAGCACAGTTGTTACAGTCTCCCCTACTTGTGGAAATTTCGTCCCGAAATTTATTTAGAGGAAACTCGTGGAAAAAGATGTGGATATTTCGCCTTCATTTGATCTTCGCGTTCCCAAGTAAACTCAGGTCCACGTTTAGCTTCCCAGCGAACTTTGACCAAAGGAATGCGCTTGCGTTTGAGCCACTTGACTTCACGTTCCATGATTTCCACTGGTTTCTCAACAAATTTCAGTGTTCTGCCAACACGAATTTCGTCAAGCGGTATGGAGTAGTTCTCATCAGCTGTACACTTCTTGAGATTGGACACGTGAAAAGTTGGATGAACATTTCCAAGTTCAGGAGGTAACTCAAGTCTGTAGGCTACCTTTCCGATTCTTTCGACGATCTTGAATGGTCCAACGTATCTAGGTGCAAGTTTTCCTTTCTTTCCAAATCTGATCACACCTTTCCAAGGTGAGACCTTAAGTAATACTCGATCACCGACTTGAAATTCAAAGGCTTTGCGTTTTGGGTCCGCGTAAATCTTCTGACGGTTTCTAGCTGCCTGAAGGTTATCGCGAACTTTCTTGACCTTGTCAGTTGTCTCTAAAATGAGGGCAGGTCCAGTAAGTTGAGCCTCGCCAATCTCATTCCAGCAGACTGGTGAACGACATTTTCGACCATAGAGAGCTTCGAAAGGAGCCATTCCGATGCTAGTGTGATAACTGTTGTTGTAGGAGAATTCAATCAATTTAAGATGTGAATCCCAGCTACCACCAAAATCGATCACACAAGCTCTTAGCATATCCTCCAGAGTCTGGATTGTTCTCTCAGATTGACCATCCGTTTGCGGATGATAAGCTGTGCTCAGATTAAGTTGGGTCCCCATGGCAGATTGCATGGTTCTCCAAAAATGAGAAGTGAATCGAGCATCTCTGTCAGAAATGATGTTCAAAGGAACACCATGTCGAGCCACAATTTCATCTACATAGATTTGAGCAAGTCTGTCAGTAGGAAAATCCTCGCGGATTGGCAAGAAATGTGCTGACTTTGTAAGACGATCAACGACTACCCAGATGGCATCATGACCTTTCTTTGTGCGCGGGAGTTTGGTAACAAGATCTATAGTAATGTTTTCCCATTTCCAAACTGGGATCTCTGGTTGCTCCAATAAACCAGAAGGACGCTGATGTTCAGCCTTAACCTTAAGACAAGTAAGGCATTTTGATACGTATAAGGCAATGTCTTTCTTCATACCAGGCCACCAATAATGAATACGAAGATCCTTATACATCTTATCTGAGCCCGGATGAATAGAATAACGAGACTTATGGGCTTCATCCATAAGCAAGGTACGAAGATCATCTAGGCTTGGGACCCACAAACGATCCATGAAGTAATATGATCCATTGTCCTTCAGTTCCAAAGCAGGCGTTATGTGATAGGGAAATTCCTTATCCATTAAACCTTGTGAAACACAAGATTGTTGAGCCTGAGAAATGCGTGCTTGAATATCGGATCGAGCTTGAATAACAGATTGAACACGTACACAATGAAGCTTAGTACGTTCCTTACGACTCAATGCATCAGCTACGACATTCGCCTTACCAGGATGGTAACGAATTTCGCAGTCATAGTCGTTTAAAAGCTCAACCCAACGTCACTATCTCATGTTGAGTTCTTTCTGGTTGAAGATATGCTGAAGACTTTTGTGGTCAGTGAAAACCACACATTTTGTACCGTACAAATAGTGTCTCCAGATTTTGAGAGCAAAGACGACTGCACCCAACTCAAGATCATGAGTGGTGTAGTTCTTCTCATGTATCTTCAATTGTCTTGATGCATAGGCTATGACTTTGTTCCTTTGCATAAGAACACAGCCAAGACCCAATTTCGATGCATCGCAATACACGACAAAATCATCATCACCCTCGGGCAATGATAGAACAGGCGCATCGCAAAGCTTCTGCTTCAGGTGTTGAAAAGCTTCCTCTTGTTTGAATCCCCAATAAAAGGGCATTTTCTTCTGAGTTAGAGCAGTTAGAGGAACTGCAATCTTAGAGAAGTTTTCAATGAAGCGGCGATAATAACCCGCTAGACCAAGAAAAGAACGAACTTCAGTAGGAGTAGAAGGTGTATCCCAATCCTTAATCGCACTGATCTTGGAGGGATCTACATGAACACCTCGTTCGTTGATAATGTGTCCCAAAAATTGAACTTCTTTAAGCCAAAATTCGCACTTGGAGAATTTGGCGAAAAGTTGCTCTTTCTTCAGGAGTTCCAGAGTAAGACGAAGATGCTGCTCGTGATCAGCTCGCGTCTTAGAGTAAATCAAGATGTCGTCAATAAAAACAATGACGAACTGATCCAAATAAGGTTTGCAGACCCTATTCATTAAGTCCATGAAAACAGCAGGAGCATTAGTCAAACCGAATGGCATGACTGTGAACTCGTAATGTCCATAACGAGTACGGAATGCTGTCTTCGGAATGTCTTCTTCTTGCACCCGAAGTTGATGATACCCGGAACGCAGATCGATCTTCGAAAAATAAGAAGCGCCTTGTAACTGATCAAAGAGGTCGTCTATGCGAGGTAGAGGATATCGATTTTTGATGGTAAGCTTGTTAAGCTCACGATAATCGATACACATCCTAAAGGATCCATCCTTCTTCTTGACAAAAAGAACGGGAGCACCCCACGGTGAAAAACTGGGACGGATAAAACCTTTGTCAGAGAGCTCCTGAAGCTGTTTAGACAACTCTTGCATCTCAGACGGTGCAAGACGATATGGAGCTCTGGCAATGGGATTTGCACCAGGTACGAGATCAATGCGGAACTCGACTTGGCGTGCTGGAGGTAGACCAGGTAAGTCTTCAGGGAATACTTCAGAATAATCCCGAACGACAGGAATATCTGAAATAGTCTTACCCTTGCCTTTATCTTCTGTAACATGTGCTAAGAAAGCCACATAGTTCTTCTGCAGATACTTCCGAGCTTTAAAACAAGACATGAGTCTGAGACCACCGATAGGCTTCTCACCTTGAACCTGCAGGATCTCGCCTGTCGAAAGTGGCACACGAACAATCTTCTTAGAACAAACTATCTCTGCGTGATGCTTGGATAACCAATCCATTCCCACAATAACGTCGAAGCTTCCAAGTTGCATAGGCGCGAGGTCAATAGGAAAAAGATGGTCGTTAAGATTCAACTGGCAGTTGCGAAGAACAGAATCAAGAATAATGGGTTCACCACTAGCAACCTCTACTGTCAAAGATTTGCCTAGTTTCGTTCTAGACACGCGAAGCATTTGCTCAAAAGACAAAGACACGAAACTTTTGTCGGCACCGGAATCGAAAAGAACAGATGCAGGCTGATTATTAATAAAGAACGTACCGTTCACCACATTATCGTCAGCCTGTGCCTCTTGGGCATTCATGTTAAAAACTCGGCCTCGAGCCGGAGCCTGATTCTGGTTCTGGTTCTGGTTGGCTAGCCTTGGGCACCGATTTCTATAGTGGGTCAGATCCCCACAATTGTAACAAGCACCTGGTGGGTATTGTGGTCTTGCTGCTTGACCCTGTTGCGGAGCAGGAGGCTGAGCAACTTGTTGAGCCGGGTTCTGAACCGCGGGATTCTGAGCAGATCGACAAACATTGGCTAGATGGCCTGATTTCCCACAGTTAGTACAGAAACGGCATGGAAGTTGCGGCTGGTGGTGACTGTTGCATTTATTGCACAAAGGTGCATTCCCTGTATAGGGTTTCTTTGCTGGAAGCTGTGCGGGTTGGTTGGGAGCTGCCTGGTTAGCTTGGGCAGTGATAGCATAATTTTGGGAAGCCTTACGCTTCTTTGACCTCTTCGAAGAACCAGAGTTCTTTCCATTCCCGTTTTGATCTTTCTTGCTATCTTCCTTGTCAGCCGACTGCTTCTTTCCCTTGTCACCCTTCCTGTGTAACTTGTTCTTCCGGATCTGCGACTCAGTCAATGTCGCAGATAACTCGATCGCCTGACGAAGTGTGGCAGGGTTACTACCAGTGAGAATGTCTTGTACCGAGTCAGGTAGACCATCGATGTATCTCTCGATAGCCTTGTTGAGTGGGGTGACCATTGTTGGGCAAAGCAGACTCAACTCTTCAAACCGATCAGTATAAGCCCTGTGCTCACCACTGTCTTGCTTCAAAACATCAAACTCTTTCTCCAACGCTCGCTGCTCATGACGAGGACAGAATTCCCTCATCATAAGGGCTCTAAGTTCAGCCCATGTCTGTGCGAGAGCAACTTCTGCACCCTGGTCTCTCATAACCCCGTTCCACCATGTCAAAGCCCTCTTCTGAAATACGCTCGAGGAGAACTCGACCTTGCGATTATCCGGACACTGCACATGGCGAAAAGTATTCTCTATGCTCTCAAACCACTGAAGAAGCCCGGTCGCTCCCTCAGAACCACTAAACTTGAGTGGTTTAGCCTGGCTAAAATCCTTGTATTTGCATGGAACATTGTTGTTGTTGTTGGCCTGGTTCCATTGAGCAAAGAGATTTGGAAACTGAGCAGCCATCTGCTGCGCAATAATTTCTGCCAGCTCGGCAGTTGCTATCTGATTTTCGCGTCGAGGAGGCATTCTAAAAAGAGGAAAACATGAAAGGAAACGAGTGAGATGATTGGATGAAAAGAATGAGATGATAAAAACAAGAATTGCAAACAGCAAAGATGGTGATCATTCGTCCGTATCACAAAGCAAACAAACGACACACAGTGACTAATCAAAGTAAATGGATCAAAAATAATGTATAATGAAGACATGCTCGCCTATAAGTGAACACTCATCCCCAGAATTCCCAGGTAAGCACAACTGGTCTCTGCGTCTGGTTGAGATGTATACGAAGTGCTTGCCTAGACAGAAAACTCAGAATACAGGCATTCACCCTTCCAGTTTGCACACGTTCACATTATTTAAAACCCAAAACGTTTGACGGGATTTTTGAAAATTAGAAGGCACAAGGCCAAAAACCAATACTGAAAAGGGTTCAAAACATGTAACAGAGGGTTCAAAACCTTACAATTGAGGGTTCAAAACCTTGTAAAAATTTATTCAAAAACAGATGATTGTTTTTCAAAAAATCGTTTCGGAAAAATTTTGATTCCTTGTTTTGTTAATCACCTAAGGATAGGTGATGTACATGTTTTAAGATCTAAACACAAGATAGCTTGTGTTAGGTTCCTAGAAAAGTTATAGTCTAGGTCAAAGCATTACTAATAACCTAATTCCCTATAACCATTGGCTCTGATACCAACTCTTCTGTCACACCCCGACCGCGTAAAACAACAAACCGCGGCGGAAACATCGGGGCGTGTCGCGACAGAATTAATTTTTTCATAACCATGGCACACAAAGTGTATTTTATTTATTTAACAAGGGTGTTACATTGTCTCAAAACAGTAAATTAAGAGTTCAGAACATAATTAAACATAGTCTATATTCTTTTAAAGTCTCTAAGGCACAGGTCCGCCCTAGTATCATGATCAACATCCTATGGAAAAGCACCTGAAAACACATGTGAAAATAGGTACGTCAGCATAAAAATGCCTGTGAGATACATAGGTTTTGCGAAAATAAGATTCATGACTTATGTTTGAGAAAATGTTTAGTCATGAACCTTGTTATTTGCTTTGTCTTGTAAATCATTTGAAAACAATAAGATCAGATGATATGTATAAGTAATTGTCAGTTAAATAAATGACCATGTAAAAAGATGTGTTTGTATAAGATAAGTTGTTTTGTAAATCAATGTCTTGTGAAAAGTATGTTATTTGTATAAAATGTTCTATGTCTCAAACTGAAATGATTCAAATAACGTTACGCCATGTAATACCATACAAACATTTATATATAGGAAGTACCAGCGGCGTATCCACCATGCTTGTATCATATTACACACGCATCGTTACTTAACCACTTAATCAAACCAAACCAATTGTCAAATGTATTGAAAAATATGTCAAAGTGTTTATGTCAAGATGTAAATCATGTCAAATGTCTATGTCAAATATCCATGTCAAATGTCTATGTCAAATATCCATGTCAAATGTCTATGTCAAAATGTCATGTATGGCAAGTGAAATGTCTCAACTAAACCATAGGCACGAAAACAAAGTATTGAAGTAAAACTTAGTTTAAATCAAAGCTATGTCTTGTGTAAATGCATGCAACTATTTAATATGAACATTTATGCGGTATTGTGAATATGCATACATCCAAGCCTGGCGACTGTGGTGATAACCCTTTAAACAAATTAAAGGTCTATCTGTCTTAATGTCAACGAATTCGGTCATTCCTTTCTGTCCCCTTACCCTGGGATGTCCGGAACGGGAGTTGTCAATTCCTATGGTACCACTACCTACTAACGAACGGCGTAGCTAGTGTTAATGGATATATTGTCCCATGTAAACAAACCAAATGTCATAACAAAATGTGAGCATGTGAAAACGATGCACTAAGTATGTAATCAAATGAACATACGTAGCGTGAAATGTCATGTAAAACGATGTACTAAGTAATGCACACAATGGGCATACCTAGCATGAAATGTCATATAAAACGATGTACTAAGTAATGCACACAATGGGCATAACTAGCATGAAATGTCATATAAAACGATGTACTAAGTAATGCACGCAATGGGCATACCTAGCATGAAATGTAATGTAAAACAATGTACCAAGTAATGCACACAATGGGCACACCTAGCATAAGATGTAATGAAATCATGTACTATAATGTACTAACGAACATAGCATGTATATGATGTGAAAACAGGAAAGCATGAAAGTAACAAGTAGGCACATGTGTTCCACCCCAAAACAGTTTGGAAAACAGTAAAAGAGGGGTCTATGTACTCACTTGAGATTGCTCAGTTGTCTAAAGATAACCACCAAGCAATGTAAGAGATCTCGGAATCAAACGGCACCTAGTATAGGTAACTATGTTAATAAACCGGACCTATCTCGGAAGACTGGGTAGCATTAGGGTTTGTAAACCAAATGAGTGTCGGAACTCACGTGATATGGTTTAACAAAGCCTACATGCTAAATGAAACTTAACATAATTGTTTACGACCCATTACGACCCGTTTAGGAAGCTTATGCTACTTTAACGTGTCGTGCGCGTGAAACGCGTTCGGACCGCCTAACTAGTCCTATGACAAGTATTATATGCCTAAACATGTTACATAATCAGTTACGTGACAAAAGTTTAGGTTACATATGCTAAATTACCAATTATGTATGAAAAGGGTATTCTGGTAATTTACCTAAGGCATATAAACTACCTATCATACAACTACTTAAATGTCGTGACCATAAGGTATAACCTCGGAAGGTTATTCCCTACACTATGGTCACCTAATGTATTTGGTCGGATCCTAATGATCGACCAAACTGGGTCGGGTTCGAAGGTATAGGCGATTTATTAGATCGCCTACCCTACGACCCTAGACAACGTGGTAATCAGTAGGCATAGTCCCAAGGGACTATGACCATCGTGATTACAATCACGTTGCGAAGTTCTAACGAACTTCGCATTGACCATTACTGGTCAACGCTGAAAGTCAAACAAAGTTTGACTTTCTGACTCGAAAAGCAGTAAAAATAAGGAAAAGAACGAAAGAATACTTACGAAGGGTCCCCGAATGCTAACCCAGATCAAAATAGCCCAGGTATGAAACGAAGGTTCCAACTTAGAGCTTTCTTAATCAGATTTGTGGGTTTTGAACAAATGGGGGGTGGGTATTTATAGTATTCGGTCCACCGTTAGGATCGTTTGTCGATTATCATGCCTTAATCTCATGCGTACACTTGTCGGAAGCTTATGGTGGCTCATTTGGCCACTCACCACAAGAGATCAACAGGTGGAAAGGTGATTGGAAGTGCACGACAGCTGGAAACAGGCTGTTCGGAAGGTTCTGAGGTTCTGCAGACTCCTTACGGACCGTAAGGTAAGGCTTACGGTCCGTAAGCCTTCAAGTTTGGCAGATGTGCAGTTTTGGTCCCTGTTGTGTATTCAGCCCATTTCCGGCACTTCTAAGGCCCGTCAAGCCAACTTTAAGGCCCTAAAATGATGCCTAAACATTGTGGACATGAAACATGTTCAAAAATATGCCGGATGATGGTTCGTTTGGTCGTACGAACGCGATGTTCGCTTAATTACGACGGAATGCGCATAAGCGTGAAAAATGATCCAAATGACGCGACGAATGGATTTTTCTTAAGGCGAACACTAAAATATAATGTAGTCATGCTTTCATAAATTTTTGGATGTCCAGATGTATTCAGAACGTAAGTTATGCGCGAAAATGCAAACTTGTGCACTTTTTGACACTTTTAGTCCCTGAATGTTCCAAAAGTTTATTTTAGCACACCAAACCCCTCAAAGCCTATTTCTAAGCTATGTAAAGGATATTTAAGGTGTGTTTAACTTATGGTCATGTTCCGGAATGTTCGTTACAGTTCAAATTGACATACTTTCGCAGTTTGTCATATTTAGTCCCTGTAAGCGAATTAACTTGTTTTTGCCATACCAAAGCCTTCGAAACTTATTTCTAAGTTATGTAAAGGTTATTTAAGGTATGTTGAGTATATGTTGATGTTCCGGAGTATTTGTCGCATTAAACTGAGTACGTTTACGCACTAGTTTGCGTATAACTCTCCAGAAAGCGATGTAGAGTTTGAAATTACATAAAAGTCAAAACATGAAAAATGTAAAACATAACAAAACAAACATTGTGATCAAATAACATTGTTTTATTGATAACAGAACTGTTCATAGTGATTACAAGCACAGTTGTTACATACAGGAACTCCATGCCATCTTTTGAAGGGTTTAACTATTATATTCCGCCTCTTTGCGGAAATATGATGGTTTAAACCTTTGTAGTTTATTTCAAGTTAATGTATGAAACAATAACGCTTTATTTTCATGTTAATGGTTTGTAACCGACACACTAAACTTATGTTGTAATCTTTTGAAACACTATGTAATGGCAATGGAGTATGTTTTATTCATATAGTTTGTTCATGTACATCGATATTTATGCAATGAAAACCAGACAGATCACACCTTGCGTTTCCGCTATGAGCGGGTATGACAGCTTGGTATCAGAGCATCGATTGTAGTGAACCAGGATTCTTTACCGAGTCTAAGTCTACAATCACTAGGGATCTCTCATGAAAACCATTTAAACACAAACACATGTTTTCATTTGCATAAACATTTTTCATGGTCCACTTTCAACAAGAATTCATCTCATACAAATCAAGCAAGGACATTAGTGTCTTAGTCATCTAAATGGTAGACATGCAACTTTAAGTTAATCCACACAACTCAAGTAGGATAACTTAAAATGAACTCTATGTGAAAAATACATTTTGTGTATATATGTAAAATAACAAATACTCATACGTGTCGAACAACTTATTTCTCAGGATATCATGTCTTCCTCCGAAGGAAGTAACATTTACGACGATGTAGACCCCATGGAGATTGTGTCTGACGATGACGTTGTGCCGGAGGTACAGGTCATCTTATCTGATAGCGACTCTACTTCTGACAGCGACATGGATGATTTCCAGCCGTTCGCACATCTGGGCGACATTATCGATGATGATGTGGTAGCTATCCCACCTATACTCAACGAGATGGTTATTCTAGGTCACCCAGCGGGTGAACATGTGATAGAGGTTATACCCTTGGATGTTCTTCCTCTTGCCATTATGCCTTTTATTGGCGACTTCGACGAGGATGACGATGCTGTAGTTCCTGTGATTCCAGTGGAGCATTTGGGTGATGAGTTGGGAGACGGGGATGTTCATGACTTGGTTATTCTAGAGGTTGCCGCACCGGTGGTTCCGATTATTATTATCTCTTCTGATTCCGATACTGATACAGATGCTTCTTCTTATGCATCTGTTACTTCCTCTGCACTGCAGGCCATTGGCCTACAGCGCAATGCAGACATTGAGCTGGATGATGTCATAGCTGATGAGCCAGTTGTCCCTGCACATGATCATGTTGCTCCTATTCTACCACATATAGACCATACTGACGAGGCAGGACCCTCTGGACATGCTCATGTACCACCCGGAGACATGGACCTATACCCACATGATATGCCCATCACAGACCCATACCACCCATTGCATTACCTAGTTGCTACTACCGAGTTACCAGCTCGTGTGCTCACACTTGAGCATCAGATAGACTTTATTATCCGTCGAGTTAGTGAACTCGAGGATGAGCTTACCCACCTGCTTGGTTTGGTACTTCAGGCTCCACCACCACCAGCCCATTCACCACCCCAGGATCCACCACCACCACCAGGGTCACCACCATTACCCCCACTACCACCTCAGATGCCACCAGCGGATCTACCGCCAGTGGATTTACCTACTCGGGTACTGACGCTCGAGCAGCAGATTGTATTCCTGAACCGTCTGGTTCTAGATTTGGAGGGTAGGGTTTCTGATGTCCACAGATTGTTGTTCCCGATTCCACCACCAGTTTTTCCCCCACCATAGACTATGGTTACCGGTAGTATACTTTTGGGACGGGTAATTATAGTCGTTTTGTGTACATATTTGATGCTCCACCAAGTTTGAAGACAGCCGACATACAGCGGATCACGCAGTTGGAAGGAAGATTTTGTTATCTCTTTTGTTGTGCTAGACTAGTATGACCGGGTTATGTAGCCCGAGTCTATTTTTGTTCCTTTCAAACGATTATGTAACCGGTTGACTATATATATGAAGAACTTGGTGTTATCTATTAAATGCAATTGAGAGGTCTGGTTGGACATCTCTTATTGTTTATGTTAACTTATTTACTCGCATTATATATTTGGTGGTGATATTGTTGTTAATGTTATGAATATTTCTTTTTGAACAAACAAAATCAACGTCTAATCTTTATCCTATTTCTCCTTTGGAAGAATCATGCCACCAAGGAGAGGCTTACGTTCACGAACTGATCCACCCCCACCCCCACAAATGCCTACGACCGAGGCGGAACTGAATGCACTTATAGAACAGAGAATCGCTCAAGCTATCGCACTGTATGAGGCATCCCGTGTCGAACAAAGTGGTGGCACCGGCGGATTGGGAGGCCAGGGTCCAAGCGGTCCTTCAGGTGGAACAAATACTCCGGGTAACGTTTATTCGTTTTTATTACAACACATCAAATTTCTTTCTAAATCTATTCGTGCGATTCATTATTTGCTCATTCAAAATCCGTTGTCCAATTTCAGGGTGCACATTCAAGCAGTTTCTGGACTGCAAGCCACTTAACTACGATGGCACAGGCGGTGCTGTGGCTTATGTGAGATGGACTGAGAAAACGGATTCCACTATCAGAATGAGCAGATGTTCTGCTAATCAGCAAGTCACTTTCGTTACTGGCTTGTTTCTCAACGAGGCCCTTACCTGGTGGAACCTACAAGTGCAAACTTTGGGTGATAACGCTGCTTATGCGTTGACTTGGGAGGAACTGAAGGAACGTATGAGGGATAAGTACTGTTCTCGTGCTGAACTCCAGAAGTTGGAGAACGAGTTTTGGAACCTTACTATGGTCGGAGCTGATATCACGGGATATACGCAAAGATTTCACGATCTGTCCCGCGTGATTCCTTATCTTGTAACACCAGAATACAAGCGTATCGAACGCTATATCTGGGGACTTTCTGACAAGATTCGAAGTCTAGTTACTGCAGCTAAACCCACGACTATTACTCAGGCTGTGACTATAGCCGTGAGTCTTACTGAAGACGGGGTCAGGATGAAGATATTCACTGAGAAAGGTGATGACAAGAAGGAAACACATGTTGAGTCTTCCAACCGTGGGAAGAGGAGTTACTCGAATTTCAAGAAGGGAACCCGCGGTAATAACAACAACCACAGTAACAACAATCACAACAACAATAACAATAACCCCAACAACAACAACAACAACAACAACAACAACAACAACAACAGGCGACAGAATAACCCGCAACAGGATGCAAGGGCGTTTGTAGCCACAAACGACACTGGTTCTAAGAAGTACGCTGGTACTTTACCTAAGTGCGAGCGATGCAAATTTCATCACGTGGGTGATTGTCGGGTTGTCAAGTGTGATAAGTGTGGCAAGCTTGGCCACCGTGCCGAGTCATGTTGGGGAACGAGAAATAATACTGGATCAGGAAGTGGTTTTGGTAACAAGAATGGGAACGGGAATGGTCGTAATCAAGGATGTTTTGGATGCGGAAGCAAAGATCACTACAAGAAAGACTGTCCTAAAGAAATTCAAGCTCATGGTCGATCTTTTGTGATTGGGGCCAAGGATGCGCGCCAAGACCCTAATGTGGTCACTGGTACGTTTCTCCTCAATGATCATTTCGCATCCATATTATTTGATACCGGAGCCGATTTTAGTTTTATTTCTATAGAATTTAAAAATATTCTGGGCTTGGAACCTAGTAAACTAGATGTTCCATATTCTATAGAATTGGCTAACGGCAGACTAATAGAGATGGGAGAAGTTGTTAAGGAGTGTACCTTAGAACTTGGCGAACAAAAATTCAATATCGATCTCTTACCCGTTGAATTGGGTAGTTTCGACGTAGTGGTTGGCATGGATTGGCTATCCAACAATCGAGCCGAAGTCGTTTGCCACGAGAAGATCATTCGCCTACCACTACCGAACGAAGAGACACTTGTTATACATGGAGAGAAGCGTGACACCCCATTGCGGATCATCAATTGCATGAAAGCACAGAAATACTTACGGAAAGGTTACATTGCCTTTCTAGCGCATGTTGTAGACAAGAAGGCCGATGGGCCGAAGTTGACCGATATTCTGGTAGTAAAAGAATTTCCTGAAGTCTTTCCGGAAGACTTGCCAGGACTACCGCCTTATCGACAAGTCGAATTTCACATCGACTTGGTACCAGGAGCCGCACCCGTAGCTAAATCTCCATATCGATTAGCACCTTCTGAAATGCAGGAATTGTCAACACAACTTCAAGAGTTGTTGGATAAGGGATTCATCAGACCGAGTTTCTCGCCTTGGGGAGCTCCAGTTCTTTTTGTGAAAAAGAAGGACGGGACATTCAGAATGTGTATCGACTACAGAGAGTTGAATAAACTCACCATCAAGAATCGGTATCCACTACCGAGGATTGACGACTTATTCGATCAACTTCAAGGGTCGAGTTTTTATTCAAAGATAGACTTACGATCGGGGTATCATCAGTTACGGATTCAAGAAGAAAGCATACCGAAAACGGCTTTTCGGACTCGTTACGGTCATTACGAGTTTCTCGTTATGCCTTTTGGTTTAACGAACGCACCGGCGGTCTTCATGGATTTAATGAACCGCGTGTGCAAGCCGTATCTCGACAAATTCGTCATAGTGTTCATTGACGACATCTTGATATACTCACGATCGGCAGACGAGCATGAACAACATTTGAGAACCATCTTAGAACTACTCAAGGAGGAGAAACTATACGCGAAGTTCTCCAAATGTGAGTTTTGGATTCGTGAAGTACAATTTCTCGGGCATATAGTGAACGAGAAAGGTATTCAAGTAGACCCGTCGAAGATTGAATCGATTAAGAATTGGGAAGCGCCCAAGACTCCTACTGAAGTGCGACAATTTTTGGGCTTAGCGGGATATTATCGGAGATTCATTGAGAATTTTTCAAAGATTGCTCAACCGCTAACTTCTCTTACACAGAAAGACAGGAAATTCCATTGGGGAGAGAAACAAGAAGCAGCATTTCAACATCTTAAAGACAAGTTGTGCATTGCACCAATCTTATCATTACCCGACGATACCGATGACTTTGTGGTATACTGTGATGCTTCGCATCAAGGGTTGGGTTGTGTACTCATGCAACGTAAAAAGGTTATCGCGTACGCGTCCCGCCAACTGAAAGTTCACGAGAAGAACTATACCACACACGACCTAGAGCTAGGCGCGGTGGTATTTGCTTTAAAAATTTAGCGGCATTACTTATATGGTACACAGTGCACTATTTTCACAGATCATAGGAGTTTACAACACATATTCAACCAAAAAGAATTAAATATGCGTCAGCGACGTTGGGTTGAATTATTAAACGACTATGATTGTGAAATCAAGTACCATCCGGGCAAGGCGAACGTTGTAGCAGACGCCTTGAGCCGCAAGGAACGAGTTAAAACACTAAGAGTGCGAGCACTAGAGATGACGATTCACACAGATCTTACCGCACGAATTCAAAATGCACAACAAGAAGCGCTCAAGGAAGAACATATTCTAGAAGAATCACTTCGGGGCATGGAAAAACAGTTAGCACCAAAGGAGGATGGAACTTTGTACCTTGCGGGTAGAATTTGGGTTCCATTCTTTGGAGGTCTCCGAGATCTCATTTTTGAGGAAGCACATAGGTCAAAGTACTCGATCCATCCTGGATCAGATAAGATGTACCACGACTTAAAAGAGTACTATTGGTGGCCTAACCTCAAAAAGGATATTGCTAGCTATGTTGGAAAATGCTTGACCTGCGCGAAGGTCAAGGCAGAGTATCAGAAACCATCTGGGTTATTACAACAACCCGAGATTCCCGCTTGGAAATGGGAACAAATATCGATGGACTTCATTACGAAGTTACCCAGGACCTCGAAAGGTCATGACATGATATGGGTAATCGTCGATAGATTGAAAAAGTCCGCACACTTCTTACCGATTCGGGAAAAGGATAGTACTGAGAAACTAGCGGAAATATATCTCAAAGAAATAGTGGCTCGTCATGGAGTGCCTATTTCAATCATTTCGGACCGAGACGGTCGTTTTGTTTCAAGAATATGGAAATCATTTCAACAGGCCTTTGGATCTCAATTGAATCTAAGTACGGCCTTTCATCCACAAACTAACGGCCAGAGCGAACGGACAATCCAAACACTCGAAGATATGCTTCGTGCATGTGTTATGGATTTAGGTGGCAATTGGGATAATCATCTACCACTAGTTGAGTTTTCCTACAATAACAACTACCATACAAGTATACGAGCTGCACCGTTCGAAGCTCTTTATGGTCGAAAGTGTCGCTCTCCGCTATGTTGGGCGGAAACGGGCGATAGTCAATTAATTGGTCCGGAACTAGTCCAAGATACTACGGATAAAATTTTTCAGATCCGAGACCGTATCAAGGCGGCTCGCGATCGACAAAAGTTCTACGCTGATGGAAAACGAAAACAAGCATCTTTTGAGGTTGGAGAGAAAGTTTTATTGAAAGTCTCACCTTGGAAAGGCGTAGTGAGGTTCGGTAAACGTGGAAAGCTTAACCCGCGTTACATTGGACCATTTGAAATCTTAGAAAAGATTGGCACTGTTGCCTACAAGTTGAAGTTACCAGATGAACTTAGCAGTGTACACCACACGTTTCATGTGACGAATCTTAAAAAGAGTCCAATACAAGTAACCGTTACCATCCCTATGGATGAAATTCACATTGACGACAAACTCCATTTCACTGAAGAACCTGTTGAGGTCACGGACTGGAAGGTCAATAAAACACGGAGAAGTCGTATCAAGTTAGTAAAGGTTCGTTGGAACTCTCGTCACGGACCCGAGTATACTTGGGAACGTGAAGACCGAATGAAGGAAAAATATCCCCACCTATTTCCGAAAACTCCTGCAAAGAATAACAAAGCTAGAATTTCGGGACGAAATTCTAAATAACAAGGGGAGAATGTGACAACTGCCACTTTCGGGTAATTTACTTACATTTAAAACAGTGATTTACATTATACAAGCATGTGTTTTGAATATTCTGACTGCATGATTACATGGTATACATCTTAGAAAACTCATGGAATATTCATTGGTTATTACACATGATTCATCTTTATTGGGTACATTTGAAATAGTGCAAACAATTCACCGAAACAACTAGAGTAGTGCCTAGTGAACTAGAGTGCTGACGAAAACTCCGGATTCGCAGAAAACATTAAAAATGACATCTTTAGGACTCGGATGAGAGTCCAACATCAATTATATATTAAACCCTATATGGGAATACAAGAGTTTGGTTAATATTTTACCAATGCTCGGTAGCACTAAAAACTGTCCGAAACGCGCTAAAAGTGACCATTTCATTCTTCTTCCGCAAAATTCAGCAATTGTAATTTTATTACAAGATGCAAAATTGATGTTTAGGCACCAATTTCATATGAAAATATTTATGGAATATCAATTTCACACATAACGGAAATTTTTCTTACAACTTCCTTAAGTGTACCTTTCGACTATTTACTAGCGAAACGAGCGTTAAACATCTAACCGAACTAAATTTTGGCACTTGTAGCGAACTAGTTAATATTATTTTTGGTCTTACAAAGCTAGTTTATGGTTATTACAAGTCACGAAACATCTCGGATTATTGCAAACCCTAAACACCACAATACTTACATCTTTTTATTCTTGTGAAATCTAAAAAAATAACTAACACATTTTACCACATAAGACCCCCCCCCCCCATCTCATGACCGTGAACAAGGGGTCCCACCCCCTTGTTTATTATGGTAAAATATCTAGCTAATTACTTTGTGTTACAAGTGGATGAGTTTGGTGATTTATTTCAACACTTAGCCATTAAGTCTTTAACCTCATTACTTCACATTTTCATCTAACACCAACCAAGAACACTCCCATCATCTTCATCTTTTTCACAAGAACACCTCCAAAAACCCAATAATTTTTATCATCTCCTTCATGATCAACATGGATTTCTTTGGAACATAAGGTGATCTAAGGCTCTTGGAAGTGAAAGGAAGGATTTTTATCCATACAAAAGTGTTCTAACATCAAGATCATCATCTTCTTAGTTCTTAATAATCTCTAAGATCATCCCTAGCCTTGTGCTAGAAGTAAGCTTCTTTATTTTTTTTATACATATTATGTTTATGATTGTTATTATAACTAATAATAACTATATAATCATACATAATGAACAAGAAAGATACAATGAAGCAAAGATAAAAATCATGATATAATTATGTTTGTTTATATTGTGATCTTAGACTTGTTATATGCATATTAGATCTTGTTATGATGATTATGCTACAAATAAAGTGTTAGAAGATGTTGAAAGATATGATCTAAAAATTATACATGTTTATGTTAAAGGGTTTTAACATAAAGGATTAAAGGGATGATCATATCTAGTGATCTTGTGAAAGTATTTAGGGTTTTTAATTAAAAAACAAGACTTTTACAAGATTATAAAAAGTAACATACAACTAGAGATTTTTTATAAAAGTTGTTAAAACTAAAATGTAACTTGGTTTTTGAACTTGTTAGCATATGAAATGATCATGGTTAAAACCCTACATGATTTGGATATCATTTTGATAATTTCATGTTATAAAAGTCTCATATGTTTAGTTATGATGTTGGGTAAATTGTTGTTGATTTGATTAAGAAAATGATATGTTTATAAAACATGGTTAGAATAAAATACAAAGGTTATATAGCCATTTTTCATAAAAACTTTATTTTATAAAGTAACAACATTTTTGGTAAAATAAAAGACAAGAAAAATATATATATATTTTTTTTAGAAAATATATATTTGGTTACTTTAACAATTTTTGTGTTATATATTACTTGGAGTATTAGTTAAATATATCATTGTAGGAACTTGAATCTCATGTCACCTTTAAACTCAAAACACGTTATAACAAAAGTCCTACGAGACTTCACATAATTACGCCTTAAAACGAGTTGCGGACGATTAGAATAATCTGACACCAATTATGGTCAAAATGAACGACGGACGACTACATAAGGGAATTGCCAATCCGGGGAGTTACTACGACGTGTAGACGATCTTTCGACACGAAATATAAATATGTCATCGATAACAAATTTCGGATGTTTAGAAACTTATAAAAACTAGTATGTTTTTATTTACTAACATCTATACTTAGTAAATTTTTATAAAAATGATTTTTATAAAAATGAAAGGCTTACATAAACTAGTGGGCTATTTTTCTACAAATGGGCTTATTATACTTAATGGGCTATTTTTATAACAAATGGGCTAGTTTAAGTAATGGGCTATTGTTTTACAAATGGGCTTATTTTTCATAATGGGCTTAACATAAATTAGTGGGTTAAGCCCAACACTATTCAAGCCCAACACTATTTAAGCCCAACACTATTCAAGCCCAACACTATTCAAGCCCAACACTATTTGAGGCCCAACACTATTTGAGGCCCAACACTATTTGAGGCCCAACACTATTCAAGCCCAACACTATTTGAGGCCCAACACTATTTGAGGCCCAACACTATTTGAGGCCCAACACTATTCAGGCCCAGCACTATTTAAGCCCAATAACTTGAAAACATGGGCTTGGCCCAATGATACTATTATTGGAAACACAACTATACAAGTGATACATACAAGACACGAGATTCAGCGGACGAGATCCGACTATACAACTCATTCATCGAATACACAGTTAACGAACAGTAAAGACATACAAGTCTTACATATACTCAAGACACAAGACTTGTACTCAAGTTCTTTTCAAAGACCGAAGTGTCTAACAAAAATAAGAACGTTTGTAGGTCGCCACGCTATTCAGGACGACCGCACGTGAGATCTTATTTACATCTATTTTCAGGACGCAATACAGTGAGTTCATGTTCCCCTATTCATTTAAATGTTTTACAACTTTACAACTATCGGGGAAGATACATGTTCAGAGTATGTTAAAGTTAGGTAATGAAACACCATAGATCATGTGCGAATTAGGGCCATACTATAAGCACCATTAATCCAGTTTGGACCAAGGAACAAAGGACTAGATCTATTGGGTTTTGACGAGCCCCACTCTTGGTCGTGGACCCATACAGAAGAGTGCGTTTGTGTCCCAGTCGATAGGAATCGGCATAAAATCGTCTAGGGTTGGTTTGCTTCCTATTTCGTCACACATATTAATGTCCTTGCAAAACATTAATGATCAACGATTTCATTGACGCTTTACATACTACAACTCACATTTTTCATACATCGTTTACAACTAAATTGCATGAATTCACCAACTTTTGTTGATGTTTTCCAAACTTAACATGTATTTCAGGGAATTAAAGGACCATGTCGGATTTTCCAGTCAAGATAACAAGTACAGGAACTCCATGCCATCTTTTGAAGGGTTTAACTATTATATTCCGCCTCTTTGCGGAAATATGATGGTTTAAACCTTTGTAGTTTATTTCAAGTTAATGTATGAAACAATAACGCTTTATTTTCATGTTAATGGTTTGTAACCGACACACTAAACTTATGTTGTAATCTTTTGAAACACTATGTAATGGCAATGGAGTATGTTTTATTCATATAGTTTGTTCATGTACATCGATATTTATGCAATGAAAACCAGACAGATCACACCTTGCGTTTCCGCTATGAGCGGGTGTGACAAAAGGTTCGGAGTTGTTGCACATTCTCAGTGCTCATGGGTGGTGCGGGTGCTAGTATTGGGTTTGGGAACTGGGGCATGGGTTCCTCAGGTGGGTAAGGGTTCTCTAGGCTTTCCCTGATGAATTGGTCGTTATCATAATATGGGTCCAGGGGGTCCAGGTTTGGGTAGGCTGCTAGGTTTGGCATGGGTTCGTCTGGTATTGGGTAGCGTTGTTCATAATCCCTATGGTCGTCAAACCATGGGTCATAGTCTGGGGGATGGGGTGCTGGTACTCTAGGTATTTCTGCTGGGTCAAAATCATGCATTGGAATTTGGTCTACAGGGTTTGGTTCCAAATCCATAGGTTGGGTGGGAAATAGTGGTAACGGTTGGGGTGCTATGAGTTGTTCCAGATAAGGGTTTGCAGCTGTAGTTGCTAAGATATGAAAATTTTCTAGACTCCTATTGAGCATATCCTGAGTGTGAGCATTTGTTTCTCTATTCGCGGCTGCTAAAGCACGTTGCTGCTGAAGTTTTCTCATCCTTTTCCTACGTTCATGGGCTCCTCTGCTGAACCATCCTCTCTTCTTAGGAGGGAATGGCTCTTCAGATTGGGCTTTGAACACGAAAACTCCATCTTCAGTGTCAGCCGAATACCCTGAGAGGGTAGGCTGTGAAGAGGTACCTTCGTCCCTAGGTGAGTTGGACAACTGACGGTAAGCGTCTGAAGGTCCTTGGTCGCTCATAATGTAAACTAACAAATAGTCAAATAACACAAAATAATAAAATATGCACGTAGTTCCGTTAATAATTTCCTAACATATTGAACAATATCTTGTTGTCAGCAGAACACTTATGTGGCTGAATCAGTGGCTGTAGCTCTGATACCACCTTCTGTCGCAACCCTCGTCCCCTATTTACCTGGGAACGGGCGGTCGCGGCCAGTTTCAGTGGTATCGGTGTTTATCAGTTTGGCAGCGAAAATTTCATCAGGACCGTAGTTAGGAAATATTTTATCAGAGTAAAATACCACACTTTTATAATATTAAACACGTGGGAAATTCACAAGTTTCCAGTACACACATTTTCTTAGGGATAAACCCTATTTTATTTAGATAAAAACATCTCTTTATTTAGGTAACTTTTATAGCTACTTTTCCAAGCCTTCAGTGCTGTCCAGCTGGCTTCTATTTGGCTTTCACATTTTGTTACCTGAAACGCGTTTAAAAACATTTTGTCAGTGGGAAATACTGGTAAGTGAATCCCAGTTTAATCAAGACAAGTAAAACCATTTACAGCATTGAGGGCGGTCGCGCAATTACATTTGTTTATTTCCTACTTTAATTACCACACACGGTACTGTCAACCCGACTTGTGGTCATGTTACTACTTGTCACACCCCGACCACGTAAAACAACAAATCATGGCGGAAACGTCGGGGAGTGTCGTAATAGAATCATTGTTTCACAACCATGGATCCATATAATTTCGTTTTATTGAATTATTGAACTCAATGTTCTATTACAAATCAGATTAATACAAATAATTGTATCTCAAATTTTAAAGTCGCTAAGGCACAAGTCCGTCCTATGTGTCGCATGCATCAGCAATCATCACGTAGTAGCACCTGAAACATATGTGAAAATAGGTACGTCAGCATAAAAATGCCTGTGAGTAACATAGGATTTGTGTATTAGATTCATGGCTTTGGATAACACAAGAAAAGGTTTTATGTTTTCAAAAATAGCCATGAGTCCTTGTGAAAGTTTTGTTTCTAAAATGCGTCGTTTTGGTAAAATGTTTATAGTATATACAAAAGTATACTTTGGTTTTGAGATAAGCGGATGAGTAGTATATCATATATATATAGGGAGGTTCATTTGAGAACAAAATTTAGTTGAGAAAAAAAAGAACAAAGGGTACAATTGTAAAATATTAAGTAGTTATTCTTTAATCTCATTTATTACAATCTTTAAGTAATTAATTACTCATAAAGACTATTATTGTCTACACTAATTTTCATTGCCTACACATATAAAAAGTTATCCTACACATTTCGAAAATTATCCTACACATGCTCAAATTTATCCTACACAACTCGTAATTTATCCTACACACCTAGTAATTTATCCTACACTCTAAATTTTTTTTTTAATTTTTGAAAAAATATATATTTTTTGAAAATAAGTTACAAATTTAATGTAGTTAGCTATTAAAAAGGAAGACTAGATATTAATGATCTATGTAACTTTACAAATATACCCTTACATTAAAATTAAATGAAAATATTAAATGAAGTAAAATGAAACATTCTTATTGGTTGAAACTTATTCTTTTTTTCTTCTTACAAAAAAATTCTTCTCATTTGAACCTTCCACTATATATATATATACTTTAGTTTTGAAATAATAGATTTGGTAGTACATCACAAATATACTTTGGTTTAATGAATGAAAAACATCGGTAGTATAATACATTATACTTTGGTTTTGTAAATAACTTATCAACTTATGCTTTGGATTTGAAAATAGCACATCAACTATGCTTTGGTAGTATATCAACACATACTTTGGTTTATGAAATAACAATGTCGGTAGTATATCAACTATACTTTAGTAAATAATATCATGTTGGTAGTATGTCGGAACATACCTAAAATCGTGGTTTGGTAATATATCAAACTATATTTTAGTAAACAGTAGCATATCAAATTATGCTTCAGCAAACGGTATCACGTTGGTAGTATATCGAAATATACCATAAATCGCGATTTAGCAATACATTCAAACCTTAGTGCATCAAACTACACTTTAGAGACTATAGAAATACCACAAAGGCAAATTCTATTTGGTTAAAATTTGGTTTCTGACATTCCATACAACAGGAATGGGGTGTCTAGTCCTATAGCGCTATATCGTACTACCAATCGGCTTGATCATTGTTAATGAATGTATAAGTAAACATATGAATAAATAAATGGTCGTAACGAACTTTGGAAATCAGTGTTTAAATCATGGATAATAGTTCAATTCGTCAAAAGATAGTACAATGCACGTATAATCATATAGTCGAAATCATGAAAATAGCGTATCAGCACATATGTATCACCCCAAAACATTTGAAAACGTAAAAGAGGGGACTATGTACTCACTTGAGATTGTAAGTATCCTCGATTAAGTGTCCTAAGAAAGCTCGGAAATCAAGGAATCAAGTGGTACCTAGTAATCGGATCACTAGTTAAACAATCGGCACCTAAATCGGAAGGTTGGGTAAAATGAGGTCTCGTAAACCAAATGAGTATCGAAACTCGTGTGATATGGTTTAACGAAGCCTACATTCTAAATCGGAACCTATCCTAAGTGCTTACGACTCGTTACGACCCATTAAGGTAGCTTACGCTACTTTAACGCATCGTTCGCGCGAATACTCGTTCGAGACGCCTAACTAGTCCTATGACAAGTATTATATGCCCTAACATGTTTAAATATGTTACATAATCAGTTTAGGTGAAAAAAGTTAAGTTACATATGCTTAATTACCAATTATGCATGAAAAGGGCATTTTTGTCATTTACCTAAGGCATATAAACTACCTATCATACAACTAATTAAACTAAGTGACCATAAGGTATAACCTCGGAAGGTTATTCCCTATACAACTATGGTTACATAATATGCTTGGTCGGATCCTAATGATCGACCAAACGGGTCGGGTTTGAAAGTCTAAGCAGTTGTCAAGACCGCTTATCTTACGACCCTATACAAGCACTAGACTAAAAGTGACGAGCTAAACATGTTAAAACATGGTTAACTAAGTTTGAAAACAGGTTTTGATATCAAAACAAAGTGTTTTGATACCCGAAAATAGCTTCGATGCAAAATACACATAAACACGTATTTTGACCGAAACTTTGACTCGTCACTTCGACTAATCAACGTGGTAATCAGTAGGTATAGTCACAAGGGACTATAACCATCGTGATTACGCTCACGTTGCAAAGTTCAAACGAACTTCGTGTTGACCAAAGACTGGTTAAAGCAGAAAAGTCAAACACTGTTTGACTTTCATGCTTGAAATACATAGAAAGCATGAAAGAAACTTACAAAGGGTCCAAGCAATGAAGGTTTGAACTCAAAAATTCTTAGGTATGAAGCTTCACAAGGAGAGCTTCAACTTAGAGAAGGAAATTGAGATCAAATGTGAAGAACCCAAATGAGAAACCATGCTATTTATATGAATATTGGATCATCAAGATCATTACATGTGTTAGGAAGGTGTAATCTAGGCCCTACACTTGTGCACATGGTATTACAATACAATGGGGACCCAAAACCAGCTCCAGGTATTGAGAATTTTGCATAAATAACCCTGGAATTGAAGCTGGTTGCTGAAATTAAGTTGCTGATTTTGGTCCTCTGTCACGTGGCACGCCAGGGACTCCTTGGGCTGGCGCGTGGCTCGGGGGAGCTCAGTTCCAAGTTTCCAGAATTGTCAAAACAGGTCCCTGCATGCTCAAAACTTGATTTTCGGCACTTTTAAGCCCCGTTAACCCCATTTCAAGGATCTAAAATGAAGTTAAAGTATAGGGAACTTAAAATATGCTTGAAAACATCTCGGATGTCGGTTCGTTTGGTCGTACGGTTGCATTGTTCGGTTAATTACGACGAAAACTCGAACGGACGCGAAAACGATCCAAATTGCGCGACGAATGGTATTTTTGCATTCCAATCACTAAAATAAAATATTTTAATGATTACAAAAATTTTTGGATGTCCGGATATGTTCAGAATGTAAGATATGCGCGAAAATGCAAACTTATGCACTTTTTGACGCTTTTAGTCCCTGATTGACCAATAAGTTTATTTTCGCATACCGAACTCCTCAAAGACTATTTATAACCTATGTAAAGGATATTTAAGGTATGGTTAACTTGTGATCAAGTTCCGGAATGTTCGTTACTGTACAAATCGGCATAGTTTCGCAGTTTGTCACAAATAGTCCCTGCGATCGAATAAACTTGTTTTCGACACACCAAACCATCCAAAACTTATTTCTAAGTTATGTAAGGGTTATTTAAGGTATGTTAAGCCTAAGTCACTGTTCCGGAGTGTTTGTTGCATTAAATTGATTACATTTACGCATCAGTTCGTGTAAAACCTTCCAGAAAGCGATTTAAAGCTCGAAATTGAACAAGAATTGATATGTGCAAATGATACACATATTTATACAAATACTAAGTATGAAACACAATATTTCATTGGTTTTGTATTTGTATGATGGTCGTAGTGACACAGGTGTCACACTACTCATAGTGTAGTAACAAATTTTGTATACAAAACCCCAACATAACGACGATAATTGTAGAATACAAATACTCAATCACTGTTTAATATAATGTTAATCATTTGAGGTTTTGTAAAAACAGTTTGCAAAAAAGGAGATTACTCACATTGCTATCTTAGGGTTTTCCTTTGTGATTTCCTGGTGATGATCTATTAATTACACAATGCACACGCGTTAGTATAATTACCCAATATTTACATTAGTAATACCATCCCCGAGACAGAATTCCAATGACTACGTCGGGCAGAACCTCGACAGCCGTTACGGAACCCTAGATCAATCGGGCAGTGTATCTAATATGTAACCGGGGGTTATGATACTTACAACGAGGCAGAACTTCGTTAATTAGGGGGGTATAATGCCAGATACTACTTTGAATATTCAGAATTTGTAGAGAGAATACGAAAGTTTTGAACGATTTCAACTGAAACCGATCGACCCTATTTATAGTGCTGATACATCACTTCCTCGCGCCCCGCGACGAACGAAGACGGGGTCTTCACGGCCCGCGACATAGGTCGGGTAGGCCCTACCCTTGTCTGGTCACACGCATAGGCTCGACACGAGGCTACCACTTGGCAGCTCAGGGTGCCGCCTCGTTGATGAGCGCTCGCGGCCCGCGTAAGCCTCTGAAGGCTCTGTCGCGGCCCGCTAGGGACCATTAAAATTTGTTTTTATTAAATTTTTAATTATATAAGAGTATTCGGGACCGGTTTTCATGTAAGAAGTGTATTTTAGGACATATAGGGATGTTCTAAAAGTATTAGGGGTGTCGGAAATAATTTTAGATGGTTGTTATAAGATGCGATCGAGATAGTAATAGATACCCTTTGATTTGGTGACAAAGTGCGATTCATCACCACACTTTTTCATTTCCTCTCGCAAGGTATTCTCAATGAAGCAGGCGTGCTAAGCGTCATGAATCAAGGCTTTGAGGTCGTGTTGGGCGTGAGTATTACGAACGGTATGCAAATAGCTTCGTTGACTTAGGGCATCGGCCACAACATTTGCTTTGCCAGGGTGGTAACGAATCTCACAGTCGTAATCGTTGAGAAGTTCTACCATCGGCGTTGGCGCATATTCAGTTCCTTTTGGTTCAAGATATGTTGCAGACTCTTATGGTCGGTGAAGACCGTACACTTGGTACCATAAAGGTAGTGTCGCCAAATCTTCAACTACAAAACAACTGCACCAAGTTCGAGATCGTGGGTTGTATAGTTCTTCTCGTGGATCTTGAGCTGATGAGAGGCGTACGCGATAACCTTGTCCCGTTGCATGAGAACACAACCGAGACCAAGGTTCGAGGCATCGCAGTAGACAATGAATTCATCGTTTCCATCGAGTAGAGCGAGGATAGGAGCATTGCATAGCATATGCTTCAGGGTTTGAAAGGCTTGCTCTTGTTCGGTTCCCCAAACAAAAGACTTGTCTTTATGCGTCAGAGAAGTAAGCGGAACGACGATTTTCAAGAAGTCAGCAATGAATCGACGGTAATAGCCCGCCAATCCGAGGAACGGACGAACATCGGATGGTGATTTTGGTGTAACCCAACTCTTAACAGCTTCGATCTTCGCGGGGTCGACGTGTATACCTTGACTATTGAAAATGTGACCGAGGAATTGAACCTCCTCTAGCTAGAATTCACACTTGGAGAACTTGGCATAGAGTCGATTCCCTTGGAGTAGTTCAAGAACCAAACGTAGATGTCGCACGTGTTCGGCTTTCGACTTCGAATAGATAGGATGTCGTCGATGAAAACGATGATGAAACGGTCAAGAAATGGTTCACACACGCGATTCATCAAATCCATGAAAACCGCGGGTGCATTGGTTAAACCAAAGGGCATTACGACGAGTTCATAATGGCCGTATCGGGTTCGGAAAGCGGTTTTGGGTATATCTTCCTCCTGGATTCGTAACTGGTGATAGCCTGAGCGTAAATCGATCTTTGAGAAACACGTAGCACCTTGTAACTGATCAAACAAATCATCGATTCGGGGCAGGGGATAGCGATTCTTGATAGTCAGCTTATTCAACTCCCTATAATCGATGCATATCCAGAACGTCCCGTCTTTCTTTTTGACGAAAAGAACTGGCACGCCCCAAGGAGAGGTGTTAGGGCGAATGAAGCCTTTGTCGAGCAATTCTTGGAGTTGACTCGAGAGTTCGCGCATTTCAGACGGAGCGAGGCGATAAGGAGATTTAGCAACAGGATTAGCTCCAGGAATGAGGTCAATACGAAAATCAATATCACGACTCGGGGGTAAACCAGGTAAATCATCAGGAAAGACGTTAGGAAATCACGAACCAGAGGCACCTTATCCATTACGTTCTTTTCCTTTTCCTCCGCTACTACTATGTGTGCTAAGAAAGCTTTGTATTCCTTTCGGAGATACTTGCTCGCTTGTATGCACGACATGAGTTTGAGATTCTTCGATGCGACTTCACCATAGACACAAAGTTTATCACCATTAGCGAGCGAGAAACGAATCATTTTCTCAAAGCAAACGACTTCTGCATGATTTTCATGAAGAAAATCCATGCCTACTATGATATCAAAACTACCAAGCTGCATCGGGATAAGATCGATAGGAAAGACGTGATTGTTGAGTTCAAGCGTACAATCACGTAGAACAGAACGAACAGTGACGGTTCTTCCAGTGGCAACTTCAACGTCGAACGTCGTAGGGAGATGGGCGTTCTTACGATTTATGAGCTTTTTGAATTCTAACGACACAAAACAGTTATCGGCTCTAGTATCAAATAAACACGAAGCATATATACCATTCACAAGAAACGTACCATTAACCACGTTGTTATCTGCTTGAGCCTGGCGGGCGTTGATGTTGAAGGTACGTCCGCAGGCTGCTGGTTGCTGTTGCTGCTGCTGTTGATGTTGTTGCGGCTATTGATGTGGCTCTTGCTTCACCACTCTGTTTGAGCAGACATTTGCAAAGTGGTTGGGATCACCACATGCAAAGCAAACTCTTGTGTGAGCAGCGGATGCAGGAGCTGCTTGTTGGCCCTGGGGAGCGGGGAGAAGAGCTGGTGGTGCAGGAGCTTGAATTGGGGCTTGAGGTTGGCGGGGACCAGTACGGCAGTTGGCAGTAAAGTGGCCGTACATGTTGCAATGAACACAAAACCTGCATGCAATCCCGACAGGATGATGATAGGTACAGGTAGGGCACAGTGGGTGAGGACCAGTATATGCACGCTTGGCCGGCGGTGCATTGGTCACTGGTGCCGCTACTTGGCGGTTCTGAGGTTGCGGTTGAGCAGGGACAGCTTGGAGCGGAGTGGCGCTGTGACAGTGCAATTCTTGTTGGCATTCTTGCGTTTGCGGCGAGAAGACTTGGAGGCTTGCGGAGCGGCGACGGTTTCAGCTGTGGGAGAAGCGGTAGCTTGATGAAGACTCTTGGTGGTATTCTTGAAATAACCAGCCAACACTCGCTTGTCATTAATCTCTGCAGCGAGTAGGTAGTTCTCTTCGATTGTTGTTGTCTTCGCGGCTTGCACGAAGTCAGCAACACAGTCTGGTAAAGCATGGATATACTTCTTGATCGTCATGTCAGGTGTTGCCACCTGGCTTGGACAAATGATACTCAGCTGTTTGAAGCGGGCAGTTAGACCGACGTTATCGCCACCATCCTGCTTGATGTTCCTGAACTCGTTCTCCAGCTTCTGGAGCTCGTGGGGTGGGCAGAATTCCTTCATCATGAGTTGTTTCAACTCATCCCAAGTGAGCCCATAGGCTGCGTCGTTCCCACGTTAGTTCCCTTCGGCAATCCACCAATCCAGAGCCCTGGATTGGAAAACGCCAGTTGCGTTAACTGTTCATAGGTGGTCGGGACATCCGCTCTGGCGTAGCGTGACTTCGATTGAGTCGAACCATTGAAACATAGCGCTTGGTCCGTCTTCGCCTGTGAAGTGTTTTGGGCCACAGGCCTTAAACTGCTTAAAGCTGAAAGTACCCTTTGGAGAGTCGGTCCTTAATTCCTCAGAGAACTTACTGGTATTCTCATTAAGCTCACTGACAATTTGCAGGATAACTTTAGCCATCTGCTTAGTGACGATGGAAGCGATTCGCTTGTCAGCATGATTTCGGCGAGCAGCACGGGAGTGATGCGAATCGAATGACGACATTGCCTGCAACAGACATCGCCATAGGACTCAAGCACTATATAATCGAATCTCACCTCACACGCACTACTACTAAATAAAGCTCAGGAACACATCGGTATATAAAACATAGTCACACAATCACGTAGGCACATAATCCACATAGGCATGTAAACATATAAGCACGTAAGCACATATAACACATAGCTCACAGAAACCATGCTAAACACTATATTTTGCACGCATTCACCTACATATATTGCACGTATTCACCTATCATTCAAGTCTGCGAAGCGCGTTCGAGAGTAGCGATTGCGAGTAGCGAGTACACAGCGAGTAGCATAGCGTAAGCGAATAACATAGCATGCGATTTGTTAACGTTTTCAGGTGATTGTGCAGTGCGAGTTGTGCGAGTTGTGCATGTTGATCAAAGAGAACAGAGAAAAGCGTATAATTGATCAAAACGAACAACGAAAAGCATATAAATCAAAAATCGAAACATATAAACACACAAAACACATAAAATTTCCACATAAAAGCAATAAATCGCACAGTCAGCGGTTGCGGGCTCAGGATCAAAACACATAAAAAAATCAGCGATTGCGGGTTTGAAATCGAAAATAGATTGTCTCGGGTGTTAGACATTGACTACCCAAAGTGATTCGACTATTCTCAAGTACTTTGAGTACACGTTTTGGCCTAATAGACTGTGCTCTATCACCGGCATACGGTGAATGGCACGCATCCCTCCGGCTATTCACGCAACTCGAGTCGTTGGAATCCATCAAGACTTTGGCGAGAGTTTTGTAAAACCAAAATAACGAATGGAACAAGTCAACAAGATTCGGGTTTCTCCCCTAGCTTAACGACCTTATTCCTGTTTGTGTGATAGAATCACGAGATAGGGAGGGAGATTTGCGTCGAAGTACGGAGTTTACTCCTGATCCAACGCAAATTCTAATGTTTATAGTAAAAATGCGCGTCGAACAAGCGATCTAATTGAGAGTTTGCGGTTTTCACACCTAGTCTCGATCAAACCACTCGTTCATTTTCTAAAATAGTGTGCGTGTCGTGCCTGCCTTAGGAAAGGCAAAGTGATAGTATTCCATCCTTAGGAAAGGCGGATAGAGTATATTATGTTCGCGAGTCGATCGAGTAACAGAAATAGGCTCGTGCGGAACCCCTACCGGGTTCGCACAAGGCGGTCTGTTGGTACTTAGACTATAGACTAGGTCGTTTCTATGACATCGACCCGGACTAGGTCGAGTCTTGCCTAATTCCCTATAGTTATGGCTCTGATACCAATTTGTCACACCCTAACCGATGGCGGAATCATCGGGGCGCAGCACTGAGCAAAACAGATTGTCCAGGAGAAATCCGTAACAAACAATATTACCAAATATTTTTAAGTTACGTCCCATACCATAACATATCCAGTAAAATAATTATTACGACAAGCATCTCAAAGACAAATAAAAGTTGTTCCGCCAACTCATAAATTAATTGTTTTGTTTCTAGACTCCCCTAGACTTGATTCCATGACACAAAGAAATCCTAGCATCTTAAACACCTGTCACATACGTTAAAATAGAGGTCAATACACATAGTGTAAAGGTGAGCATACAAGTTTAATAATATAATAGATAGCGAAAACGGTTTACGCATAACCAGCATGAAACATGTTGAAAAGTGAAGCTAGCAGGTTATCGACAATGAAATATGCACAGACGTGCCTGCGAGTTGTAGAATGCGCAACACATATCACCACTGTGACATGTGAAGTAAAGCCCTTAACAACCCCTGTGCATGACAGGTGCTGAGTCCAAACTATAGTACCATTGTCGCTAAGGTGTCAGGCAACAATCACTGTGTAAACATAACATACAAGCATTCATCGAGTAACACGTATAACATGCAATAATGGTTAGCGTGTAAAAGTGTTTGCGTTGTGTGTCGATTGTGATTGGAATATGTAACGTATGTAACACCCAAAAGTGCGTAAAGCAAGAAGGGCTCGAGTATACTCACAGATCGTGTTTAATGAATAAACACAGTCTTGGATTGGATTGAAGGGAGCGCTGGAAAGTTAGCAAGAATGGCGAGAAATCGAGAGAAAATAGGCCAAGAGCGTGCTGGTCGAACGGGAGAGCTGTCACATCATGAACAGTGATGTGACAGGTGCTATTTATAGGTGAGAGGAGAGAAGAGGCGGTGTAGTGGTACGATCGGATGGTCATCCGGACGGATGACCATTCGATCGAATGGTCCTTCGATCGGATGATTCGAGTGAGTTAGGTTTCGACTTTTCGTTTCGTCCGTTGAGCGTTGCGATGCGTTTAAGCGAGTGTCGAATAAGCGATGCGATATATTTAAATAATAGTTACACAATTAACATAGCTAACATATAATAACATAATTAAACTTACGTTTCCAACTCGCGATGAGATTGCGTTGCGATAGAGTTGCGATTGCGTCTTCGATTAACACCACAAACATATAATAAACATACACAAGTAACACATAATAACACACACGTAAAACAATGTCCAGACATGCGATCCAAGTTGCGATGCGATAGAGATGAGATTAGCGATAAATAGATTAGTGATTAAACTGCGATTAATTAGCATTTACTCCACATAATACAACTAAAGTAACACAAACTAGAATATCGATTAACAAGTCAAAGAGTACAATCAATAATTAAGCAAGGAATGACATATCGAATTAGCAATCTTTTCTTCCTTTGACTTTCACTTTGACTTGTACTTTGACTTCAAAACGCGGGTTGTTACACATCCGGTATTATGCCTGTTGTCGATGAGCTGGATGGAGGTATACTTATGATTGGAGAATCTTTTAGAGTAGCACTAGAGGTGAACGACACTTTTTCATGAATCGTCCTATAGAGCCATTGATAGTTCCACCCACCGCTATTGTCGAGCCTGCACCTGAGATCCCTCTGCCAGTCATATCAGAATCGTCAGTTCCACAATCTGAGTCACGAGCCTCTAATACACCTATACTGGTTTATACCCATCGTAGGAAGAGATCTCGACCCGCTGGAAACATCACATCGACTTTCAAAGCCGCTACGGAGTCTGTTCCGAAGAAGCTGAAAGAAATCTGGATGGATCGATGCTCTCATTGTGATTGTCAGATCGCTACCATACGCGGAGACCTTGAGGCGACCAAGGACATGGTGAAGGATCTCAAGGTCCAGATGGATTAGCAAGATGAGATTCAGGATTAGATAACAGTGCCATGGATCAGATGCACTGGAGGATAGTAGAGCTCGAGTAGTTAGTTAGGAAGCTGATAGAGTTTCTGGTTTTATGTGTTAGATGTCTGTTTTGTTTATTTTGTCTCCTTTAGTAACCCTATTTAGGCTTGCATGCTAACTAGATATTTTAGGAGGAAATTCAGCGAAACTTGTCAGTGGTGTTTGATTTTATTCACACCATGTTTTGTTAGTCCTTTATGAACTACAAACAAGTAATGTAATTTCGATAATAAAATATCAATTTAATGGGTTTTTGGTTAAATTTTTCTAATTTTATGTGACTGTGATTACATGCGTATTGTTTAATCCACTCGCATTTAATGATTGAATTATTTAAAATATTGTCTTATGTTGTAATTGTTGTTAGCGAGACAAATTTCTGGGATTTAACTATGGAAGGCTTGGATGTCAGAGCTTATACGACTCGATTCAACGATCTAACCAAGTTGGTTCCTCGAATGGTCACTCCTGATTATGTTAAGGTTGAAAGGTATATTCGAGGATAGGCGCCACAGATTCACAGTCTGGCCACGTCAACAAAACCCACTACCTATCTGGAAGCTACTTCACTAGCAAAGTCACTGACCGACGATGTTGTTCGCAAAAGTAGCCTTAACAAGAAGGGTGCGACCAGGAAGTTGTCAGCAAGGGTTATTTCAGACAAGAAATTCGATCGTCAGGAGCGCTCTGAACTTAGATCTGGGGTTTATAAGAAGCGAAAGTTTGAGAGTTCAAGGAAGGACTCTGATGAGAAGCATGAGAAGAAACGCAGTCCTGGTAAATCATTTGTGGCTAGCACCCGTGGTTCAAGGAAGGATGTGAATAGGCAAGGGTGGCTCAGTGAGGAGGACTCAAGGAGAAGAGCAGAGGAAATGCAGCAGATGCGGTTGACCAGGACATGAGAGCCGTGAATGCTACGCTAAAAGCACATTGGATGGACTCAAGCTTGAGGGATACTTTGAATGTGGAGAGCAGGGACATATCAAGCGGGACTGTCCTAAGAGGAAAGGTCAGAATGCTAGAGGTAGAGCATTTGAGCTGAATGCAAGGAAATCTCGTGATGATCATGTAGTTTACCTGTACGTTTTTAATCAATAACCATTTTGTGTTCGTGCAATTTGATACTAGAGCTAACATGAGTTTTGTCTCGAAAAACTTTGAACCGTTTATGTGTTCTCAAGCAAGTAAGCTAGATAAAAAGTATTCAATAGAATTAGCAAATGGTAAATTGATAAAGACCAGTGAAGTCATTCGTGGTATTAGTATTCGATTATGCGATTTTAGTTTTAGTATCGATTTGTTACCAATGGGGCTTGGTAGTTTCGATGTAGTTGTTGGGATGGATTGGCTATCCAAGAATAAAGCTGAGATTATTTGTTCGCAGAAACTAGTGCGAATACCCCGCCCTGGTGGTGAAGCAATATTAATTCACGAAGATCGAACAAGTCGGAAATTGAGAGACTTTATCGTTATGAAGATGCACAAAATGTTGCGAAAAGGTTATCCTGCATTCTTAGTCAACATGGTCGATATGAAGATCAAAAGAAGGAAGATTGAAGAGATCCCTCTAATTCGTGAGTATCCAGAAGTTTTCCCTGAAGACTTACCTGGAATACACCCCCCCCCCCCCCTTGCAAGATAGATAAAGTTTTGGAATTGATCTTGTTCCTGGTGCAGCACCAATTGTAAAATCTCCTTATAGATTAGCGCCATTGGAAATGAAAGAACTATCGAATCAACTTCAAGAGCTACTAGACAAACGTTTTATTTGACTAAGCTTTTCGCCTTGGAAAGCACCTGTTCTGTTTATGAAGAAGAAGGATGGTTTCTTTAGGATGTGTAGATTATTGGGAACTGAACAAACTAGCTATCAAGAATCGGTACCCACTACCAAGAATTGATGACTTGTTTGATCAATTGCAAGGATCCAGCTACTACACGAAGATTGATTTGCGTTCAGGCTATCACCAGTTGAAGATTGCTGAAGAAGATGTCCCAAAGATTGCTTTTAGAACACGTTATGGCCATTAGGAGTTTTTAGTCATGCCTTTTCGCTTAACTAATGCACCTGCAGCGTTCATGGATCTCATGAATAGGGTATGCAAACTCTACTTGGATGAATTCGTGATAGTATTCATTAACGATATACTTTATTATTCACAAACCAAAGAATATCATGAGCAACATCTGAGACTAATTTTGGAGCTGCTGAAGAACGCGAAGTTGTATGCCAAATCCTCCAAATGGGAGTTTTGGATTCGAGAAGTTCATTTTCTCGGACACGTCATAAATGAGAAAGGCATACATGTGGATCTGTCGAAGATTGAAGCGATTAAGAATTGGGAAGCACCAAGGACTCCCTCAGAGGTGTGACAATTCTTAGGACTTGCTGGGTACTATCGGAGATTCATAGAGAATTTCTCCAGATTAGCGCAACCATTGATGCTATTGACCCAAAAGGATTAGAAGTTTGATTGGACAGACAAGCAGGAGAAAGCTTTTCGGTTGTTGAAGGAAAGGTTGTGTAGTGCACCTATTATATCCCTGCCTGAGGGAAATGATGGTTTCGTTGTATATTGTGATGCGTCACGTTTGGGCCTTAGATGCGTGCTTATGTAAAAGGACAAAGTGACAGCCTATGCGTCCAGACAATTGAAAGTGCATGAGAAGAACTACACAACTCACGACTTAGAGTTAGGATTTGTTGTGTTTGCTTTGAAGATTTGCAGACACCATCTGTGTGGCACGAAGGATATGATTTACACTGACCATAAGAGCCTCAATATCTTTGATCAGAAGGAATTCAACATGAGATGACGACCTTGGGTAGAATTACGAGTGTGATATTATTTATCACCTAGGTAAAGCCTCTTCGTGTTCGTGCTTTGGGTTTAACCATACAGATGAGATTGGCCGTTCAAATTTGCAATGCACAGCGAGAGAACAATTCAACTTTGGATGATATGTTGCGAGCGTGTGCGATAGATTTCGGTGGAAGTTGGGATACTCATCTGCCATTAGATGAGTTTTCCTACAACAATAGTTATCACGCGAGTATTAAAGCCGCTCCTTTTGGAACCTTAAACGGAAGGAAGTGTCGATCGCCCCTCTGTTGGGCTTAAGTTGGCGAAAAACAACTAACCGAACCCGAGATCATACAGGAAACCACCGATAAGGTTGCCCAGATTAAGGGAAGGTTGAAAGGCGCTGCCAATCGATAGAATAGCTATGCAAACAATCGAAGGAAACCGTTGCAGTTTCAGGTCGGTGGTTGTGTTTTGTTGAAGGTGTCACCTTTCTAAGGGTATACATTGCAATCCGCTATAAACATAAAGGACGAAAAATGTAATTTACCCTTACTTTTAAAATATGATGTTTTATAAAACTCTTAATATACCATTGCGACATTCTTCTTTTTATTACGTGTGTGTAATTTTAATTTGAAACCGAGTTTGTGTGATAATGTACAAATCGTCAAAACACAAACGTACAAGCCACCTTGTTTACTTCAAGATTTTTGTTTTTTACTTATTTTTTTTTTTACTCTTACAACCTTTAAGATATGATGTGTTACAAAATTCAAATTTAGCTATTGGAACGTGCTTATTTTTGTTAGCATTTCAACATTAATTTTTTTTTCAAAGGGTTAATACTAAAGTGCAATCGTTGAAATCGAGCGTTACAATTCTATACCCCCGCTGGGCGGTATGAAGGGTTTCATTTTTTTTCATTTTTTAAGTTTCAATTTCATAGTTTATTTTCGTTTTTATGAATTTCGATTGATATAAAACATGTTTTAATATCATTTTGAGCACAATACGACTTTTTTTCAAGTTTTCGATCTCTTTCGGTAAATGTAGCAAGTTCTGGTACCTACTGACCAAACCAATACTAACTGAATTCTCATTGCTTCCCCCACCGCAACAAACTAATTTCATCCATTAGTTAATATGTAAACTTCAAGGGAAATACGAGGTAATTATATTATATATATTATTAATTGCCAACTTTGCAATGCATCAAGGGTTGAATATTATATATATTATTAATTGTACCATGATGCATTGCAAAGTGGTCTTTTATATCTTTAAATTTTGTACAATATTTTTTCATCTTTTACAATATAACTCCTACACTTTTTCACTTTCAAGTTTAGTCATCTATATATTTTTATCTTTTGCAAATCTTTTGTTTTTCGTTTCGATCTAAATTTTTGAGTTAACATGCCACAACGTGGGTGTGTGGTTCCACATTTTTACGCCTATTTTTTTTAGTTTCACGGCCCATTGTAACGTGTATGTGTGGTTCAACATTTTTATTATTGTTTTTTATCTTTTACGTTTAGCATACGTGGTTCAACTTTTCTTTTGGTTTTATTTTTTTTTTCCCGTTTTTACATGAATTTTTTGGTGTTGGTGATTGTTAGCAATGGTGTGAAACTGAAACTATTTGGCATGGTTTTACGCCTTCGCCACAACGCGAGGATTAGTATATAGTAGTT
The DNA here is from genome assembly GCA_030545235.1 of Helianthus tuberosus. NCBI lineage: Eukaryota > Viridiplantae > Streptophyta > Magnoliopsida > Asterales > Asteraceae > Helianthus > Helianthus tuberosus. The sequence goes on from CM060432.1 coordinate 28,716,511, forward strand.
ATATATTAATCTCCATCTTACACTAACATATATAAAAACACTCCATCCACCTAATTAAAGTGACATCGAGACAAGTAACCAACTTTACATTGTTAACCTCACCTTTACACATCGTCTTGAATCACTATCCTTATACTCTCTTTTCCCCACGATAATATATCCATACACAGTTGTGTCTATATAAATACACGCAAATATAATACTTAATTCTCACTCTTGTGCATTGAGCCACCCTATAAATCTTGAGTCCTTCAATCTCATAAGTTCCCCCTTCTTCAATTCATCATCTACCGCTCTCTTTTAAAGCTTACCAAAATCTCCATTGTCAAAGCTTCAAGTTTTAAGGGTTGTCAAGATACAATCAAACCCTATTTCTATACTACCAACAATCAAAGATAGTTTACATAAATGGCAACACATTCATTTGTTTCTTGTTCTTCCATTGTAGCCCTGGTTTTCTTGTTGATTTCTAAAGGTAAATTATAGTTTCCATCTTTCCCATTTTGAAACTAAGGTGTATGGAAACCTTCAAGGGTGGTGTATTGGTAAACACATGATTCATCTATGGTAAATGTGTCATGTTCGAATCTTGTTTCCACCAGTTTCCTACCATAACCTCTTGAAGGGCGCCTACCAGTGTAAAACTGTGATTTACCTGACCCCACTCGTTAGCAACCGTATGGAGGGGTGTATGGATCTTGAATCAAAATTTAAAATATATACATATATATTGGGGTTTTCAAATTTTGGTGATCGCATATATATTGTTAAAAAAAATCTCCATTGTTATAGCTTGTTTATCTTTAACTAAAAGTTTCAATAAATTTTTAGGGATGGATCAGTTGACGGTCAGCACAAGCTTCCATCCTCTGATTCATTCACTATCAGATTCTCCAAGTCTTGATTAAGGTGCAGTGGAATATACTTTTTTAAGCCTTTGGATTATTTAATTAATTAATATTATTGTACCGTATAAAAAAAAATATTTTTTAAACATCTGTATACATAAAAAAAGAGTTAAATGCCATTTTAGTCCCTGTGGTTTGGGCTATTTTGCCAGTTTAGTCCAAAGGTTTCATTTTTAACCTGTGGGTCCAAAAAGGTTTCACAGTTGCCATTTTAGTCCACTGGGTTAACTTCATCCATTTTTTCGGTTAACCAGAAGGCCATTTCGGTCATTTTATATGGCTGAATTGTCCTTTTAGTTAACAGAATTACATACAAAATGACCGAAATGGCCTTCTGGTTAACAGAAAAAATGGATGAAGTTAACCCAGTGGACTAAAATGGCAACTGTGAAACCTTTTTGGACCCACAGGTTAAAAATGAAACCTTTGGACTAAACTGGCAAAATGGCCCAAACCACAGGGACTAAAATGGCAGTTAACTCCATAAAAAAATATATGGATTAAAGTGTATGTTTACAAGTGAAGTTTTATAATTTTGATTTACCTTTTTTATTTTAAAAAAAAATTCAGGAATATGTGGGAGTACATTCACTTTCAAAAACAGATGTGATCACATGGTGTGGCCCGGGATATTATCAAGTGCCGCTAGCACCCCATTGGACAGCACTGGGTTCGAACTCAGCCCAGGCGAGTCACGATCCTTCCAAGCCTCGCCCGGCTGGTCAGGTCGATTTTGGGGTCGAACCGGTTGCACCTTCGATGAAAATGGTCAAGGAAGTTGTGCAACAGGAGACTGTGGGTCCAACCAAATGTCATGCAATGGGGCTGGTGCGACCCCACCCGCAACTCTAGCCGAGTTTACCATTGGGTCCGCATCAGGGTCAAACTCGCTGGATTTCTACGATGTGAGCCTAGTAGACGGGTACAATTTGCCAATGGCAGTTGAAGCCAGTGGCGGAACAGGTGCATGTGGTACAACGGGATGTGTGACCGATTTGAACCGAATGTGTCCAGCAGAGTTACGAGCAGGAGATGGTCAAGCGTGCAAAAGCGCGTGTGAGGCTTTTGGAAATCCAGAATATTGTTGTAGTGGATCATTTGGATCTCCCGATACTTGTCACCCATCGGTTTATTCGGAAATGTTTAAATCGGCTTGCCCGAGATCATATAGTTACGCTTACGACGATGCTACGAGTACATTTACCTGCACTGGTGCAGATTATACCATCATATTTTGCCCCGGATCAACAAGGTAATTTCTGTCACTTTATGTTAGTTAATTGATATAAATATCACTTATGTTAGTGAATTTATTTGAAATACATCTAAAAAAAAGTTAAGTTTTAATAATCTACATTATACCTCATTACCATATAATAATCATACTGAAAATTTTGAATAATGACATTTTTAACTTTTACTTTCATTATTAACTAACAATACGATATGTATAATCATGATAGATTGAATTCAATATACACTTTATTTCCATTTGATTTTGCTCACATAGAATGTACGTTTCCCCATTCGCACATAATCATCAATATGAGCGAAATCGAGCAGAAATCAAGTGTTAATCTATCAAGAATATGTAAATGGCGTTGTCTTTGACAACGACAGTGAAAGTAAAGATCGTCACTGGTCAACTTGTCAATAAAGAATGATATAAGCCAATGGGTTATAACTTAAGTTAGTATAAACCAATTTCTCACATATTTATCGTAATCGTGAAAATGTGTTATTAATATATCTTTTTGTTGTTTTAGCCAAAAATCATCAACAGATGCATCTGGAACAACTGCAAATGGTTCATCGGTGATTCCTAAAGCACCGAAACCTGAAGATGATCCCAACGGATCATCATGGCTGCCAAGTTTTACCATTGGAGGATCGTCGAGAAGAATTTCCAACAATGCCCTCACATTGACATTAATTTCATTTATTGTCTTTTACTTTTTACAATTATAAAGAATTAGATATGTTTAAGAAACGAGAATGTAATTATGAGCAATTTTGTATAGGTATGTTTAAGAATTGCTTAAGAACATTTAGAGAAACATAAATTAATTTATTTTTCAGAAAATTGTATTTCTTGTCCGACTTATTAATTTGATGTGTGTTTATTTTCTGTTTTCGTTTATACCTGGTCTTGCATTGTAGCGATTCTTGCACTATGGCTCTTGATGTTATAAGTTAATTGAGTGGTTATAAGTTCTTGCGATCTAAATAATACAACAATGTTTCGTTTTGGGTTATCTATGCAAAGTTTTAAAACGTAGTTGTATATTTTATAGGAACCGTTCGCGTATAAAATAAATAAAACAATTTTATTGCAGGATTAGAATACAAAAATTAAAGAAATAGGTAAATTACAAGTATCTTTGCAACTGAAATAAACGAAAAATACAAGAAATGTAGATGAAACAGAATATGTAAAAGGCTGAGGGTTGTGTTTGACACAGGCCACCTACAACTCTCGGGTTTGGGGTCGCATGACGAGTGTTGTCAAGCATTCATACGTTTAACCCCAACTATGCCCACTTGAAACTCTGTCAAGCGATATTTACCCTTCATATGATAACGTGCAAAATCAAGGCTTCACGTCTCACCAAAACCGTAGGCCCAATGTAGGGTAATCATTAACAGGGGGTGGATAGATTTGTTCGAGTGTTACTAATTTAGGGTGGTGCGGTAATATAGATTTTACGTATGGAATTTTACTTTAATATTTTTACCGTGACATGTCAAAATATTTTGTAGAACTTTTAGCATGAGGAAAGTCATTCAGTTTTAGTAAAATCCAACTTTATGTATGTTCGTGATAAGTTGCAAATTCTTTCAACTCTTGACTTGATTTATTAAAAATACACTATTTAAAACTACGTTGCTTTGTTTATAAGGAACTTGATTTTAATTAATTAACTCTTTTATTAATTACGGTATTAAAGTAAACCACTTTAATTTAAAACCGAAGCCGTGGTGTCGATTACATCCTATCTTTGTGTTCTCGTTTGTCGACCTTCTGGAAATCCATAAATCCAGTCAGATCCAAGCAGGAGTGAGAGACGTTGTTAAAGGCATCATCTTTGTGTCTTGTTGGTGCCTTTGGTTAGCCCGAAACAAAGCCGTTTTTTCAAACTATCAAGTCAAGGTTGAGCATATTTTTTGGGAAGTGAAATCTTTAGGTTTTTTTTGTGGTTTAAGCATAGAGTCAAAGGTAACCCCATTTCGTGATCGGATTGTTGTAATTTTGTAAATATGTAATTATGTAATGTTTGGTTGCCCTGTTCGGTCTTCGAGCTTGGGTGTGCTTTAATGAAGTTCTCCTTAAAAAAAAAAAAAAAACCGTTTTATCATTTAGTAAAACAATTCTTTATTAAATTATATTTTCGAGTTGACCTAAAATACCATTTAATTATCTCTTCCTTTAATGATTGTGAAAATTTTATTTTAGTGGTACAATTATTACATGAATTAACATATCCAACCATGTATAAATAAATTAATAACAACTCAAGCCTCTAGTAATTTGTTTGGCTTTGGTTGAGCCAAAGAACACTAACCAAACCAATCTAAATGGACACAAAATAACTCTTTATCATGTTAGCTCCCACATAGTCTAAGATCTATATCTTCTCGTCTGGTTTGCCTTCGTCTTCGGTCTTCAACATCTAATCTTTGTTTGGTTTACAATTTTTTTAATAAAACAACTTTTACATTGGGTTCTAAATAACCCATAAAAAAGAACATATTGAATTGAATGACAACTAAAACAACAAATCAAACATAAACATCACACAGTTCTAGGGCTCCATTTATTATACATCAAAATCATCATCATTAATGATAAAGGCTCCATCTTTTGTAAATTAAAAGTTTTGACAAATAAAATATAAACCAATTTAAAATAATAACATTTAAATGAATGTAAAAGTGGCTCTGATACCATTGTTAGGAATTAGTGTACAATTTCAAATTTTAACAAAATCTGATTTGATGATTTGTTAATATCACATATTCGAGTAGCGGAAGCGTGTACACAGAATATTAAATCAGATTTAAATCTCATTAGTGCTCCAATTACACTTCGTTTAAACATTTATATAATTCAATCATTTAGGTTTATTATACCTTAGACGAAAAACCGAAGAACACACACAATGGATCCGACAAAAGTGACGCTAGTTGACAACTTCAAGAACCCGCAAATCACCCAAATCAACTCTTGATACGGAAATCGAAAACTGGACAACACGTGGAACGTGTTACTGACGATGGGGCCAACGGCGGCTTGCGACGGTGGCAGCGCCGATGCAAACTTGGGCAACGCGGACCAACGCGGCATGGAGCGGGTGGCCAAAACGTCACGTTAGTTACAACTTAAGGAACCCGCAAATAACTCGAACCAACTCATGACACAGAAATCGAAACTGGACAGCGCGTGGAACATGTGACCGAATACGGGGCCAACAACGGCTTTGCGGCGGTGGCAGCGTCGATGCAAACCGGGGCAACGCGGACCAGGGCGGAATAGAGCCAGTGGCCGATAGACAGTAAGTGGTCAGCGTTACTAGTGGGTCGGCGCTTAGTGGCTTTGTTGACAGGAGGTGTGTAACGCTTCGCATTTCGTACTTTCCTTATTTAGAAAGTGTAATCCTATTTTTATTTATGGAAACTTGTATTCGTATCATGTTCATATTCCACTTTCAGTTTTGTAATTCGAGACTTTGATCGTAATGAAATTCATATTTTATACATACTTGTTATTCGTTCAATCGATCGTTTAAATACTTGTTTACATACAAACCGACACTTGTTATACGTACAATTATTCACACATACTTTCACGATACTTGAATTATACTTACATACGCGTTTCATACTTAAAAACATGTCAAAAACCAAATTATTGCATAAAATAATGAAGGAATCAAAGTTCAGGGGCTAAAATGCAATAAATCAAACTTGGGGCAGATGAAATGGGACGCCACGGGGCATGATACCCTAAGCCCTATCTGTCGCGGCCCATCAAACCCCTTGATCCGCATATTATTGTTTCTTGTCCATGGATTGGCCACCTTTTTACTCCCAAATCATCTTTAATCTTCATTAAACACTAAACACTAAACTCTAACCAACCACTATATAAGCAAGCTCCTTATCACTCATTTTCAGTTTCCCAACACATCTAGACTCTCAAATCTCTCTCAAATCAGTTGCAAACATCAGAAAAAGGCAGATTATTCTAAGTGCAAAAGTAAGCACTTTCCTCACTTTTCTTCATTTTTCCTCCATTTCAAGGCTTGGAACACCTCTAGGAGTGTATACACAAGTTTACCATGGTAAACTAAGGTGGAACATCACCATTTTGAGGTCCAAACTTTCTGCTTTGGAAGATTATCTTGATAACATTTATAAAACTTATGATTTCTTATGCAATCTTATACCTACCTTGCTTCTAATCAAGTCTATGGTTAGTAAGCTTGTGTATCATTGATTCTTATTTTCGTTAGACGCTTTACCACTGATAATTCAGTTTCAGTTGAATTTGACCCGTTTGGTTTTCTTGTGAAGGACTACAAGACCCGGATCCCTATCCTACGATGCAACAGCAGCGGTGACCTATACCCGTTATTGCTCGGACCGGGAAGCACAACCAATCTCTCCACTTTTGCAGCTATTTCCTCTCAACTATGGCACCATCGTCTCGGCCACCCGGGACAACCTACTATGCAGTCTTTAAAACGTTCTTGTTCTATTAATTTCAGTACTTTAAACACTAACATTTGTCAATCTTGTGTTTTTGGAAAGAGTGTTCGTTTACCTTTTGTTACTTCTCATACTCATATATGATACAAGTTATATAATTATATAATAAATATTTTAACTTAAATTATATTTATTAAATTTTTGGAATAATAGTTAAAACAATATATATTTTAACTTAATACTCTTCAAGTATCTATACTTGTATATCCTTCCCAAGGATGGGTGTATTTGTATTTGTATTCTTACACTTGTATATTTTTGCCATGTATTAGGATTGTATTCCGGTGTGTATTTATACGTATGAGAATACGTATTTTTTTATTGTATTCATTAAGTATTCTTATACTTAATTTCGTATTAATTTTCCGGAATATTATCTTTAATAAAAAGTCCACTAATATGTTGGTGCATACGTCTGTCGACTTCGTCTTGTATCGAGTCTTGTAATAGAATTGTTAGATCAGGGCACGTTGTACGAGGAAAATAGGGATTGTGTGTGGATGGTTGATTTCGCACCAAATAGCAAGAAGCTATTTCGTACGAAATGACATTTACTCATTTCGCACGAAATGACTCTTGGCTATTTCGTACGAAATACCCACTACTATATATAGCTGATGTGCTGATTCATTTGTAAGGTTCATGTTTCCGGTACCGAAATGCTGCCGACATGTCATTTGATCTGTAAACGTGTTATATCAATAAAACAAGACAATTAAGAGTGAATCAAGCTGTTACAAAGTCTAATCAATGAATTCCGCCTCTGATTAGACCGAGAACTCTTCTGATATACTCGTTTCGATCGTCTCACGATCCTACATGTGGTATCAGAGCTCAGGAGGAAGAGTTCTTACCAATTTCAGCTTGTTTTCTTCAAAAATCTGACTTCTACACCTTCTTTTCAAAATTAAGCAAGATTTAACGGTCAAAATGACTTGAATTTCACATATTATATGCGAAACAATGTTTTAATGAATCCTTGAAAGAATTGGACTTAAATTCGATCTAAAAGTGGTAAAATTGGTCATTTCGTTTGAAAATGTTTTCGGATTAAGTGACGTCAGCACTATTTCGTACGAAATAGACTTTGGTTTCGCACGAAATCACCTATTTGATCCTTATTTCACACGAAATCAACCATCAGGACCTTATTTCGTACGAAATCATCTTATTTCGCACGAAACCAATAGTCTTTTCGCTTGAACGGTTCGTTTCGCTTGAAAGTGGTATTCCGCACCAAAAGGCATTTCGTTTGAGTTTTGATTTCGTGTGAATCTGTATTTCGCTTGAAAACTGTGATTTTGAGAAGTTGTGAAAGATTGAATATCTAAACATAGAAGAAGAATTTTACAATGCGTTTGCAACACCGGTTGCTCCTGTTACAGCTGCTGAAACTGTTTACAGTGAGAATGAGATGGGAACTTATCAAAAACCGCTGAAGCTTATGTACATTGAAGATTTTAGAGGATGGCAAAATCAGTTTGAAAATTGGGTGCAAGCTTATAAGTTTGACGCATGGTGTTCGTTAGAGGTAGATTACGAGAAACCGAAAAATGAACGTGGGCTTGAAAAGGCGTTTAGTGACTATTCAGATGTTGAAAAATTGAAATATACGAGTGAAAAAAATGATGATTAGTATTCTCCAACAAGCAGTTAAAGAAGATATCTTTGTTTTGCTCCAACGTGCGGGTACTGCTAGATCAATATGGACGGCATTGATTAACAAGTTTAAGGGAAGTGCTGATATGATAAAGAACAAAAAGGCTTTATTAAAGAAATCATTTGATATGTTTGTAGCTTTTGAAAGTGAAACAAAAAAAATGACCATTGATAGATATTGTCATCTGGTTTTGGAAATGGGAAGATTGGACATAAAGAAAGACGACGATGAATGGGTTGATAAGCTAGCCGATGCATTACCTCAGAATAAATGGGGAACATATTTGTTGATCTTAAAGCATATGAGGAAATCAGAAAGTATGAATCTGGCAAAGTTCATTCAGAAGATTAAAGAACATGAATTGGACATTCAGAAAACGGCTATCATGAGTAATCCAAATGCGCAACAAGATGTCAGTTTATACTATAGAGGAAATAAATTTGAAACAACTCCGAGTCCAAAGATTAAGACTGCTTTCAGTGCTGATAGTTCTTCTGAAACGAAGGGTAGTACTGTAACTCAGAGTGGTGGACATTCATCTTCGTATTCAAGCTTTGATCCAAATTATACAACACCAAGTCCTCAATGACAGAATTCAATGAATTTGCAATGTAATGTTACATTGAACATTCAAAATGGTCAAAATCTTACTCCAGAAATAGCTAAGCAACACATGGCATCACTTGTGGCTATGTTAGAATCGTATGAAAGCTTAGTTGCTGGAAGAATCGGAAATCCGATGCTCACAAAAGAGGATTATGATCAGATTGATGCTGTAGAACTTGAGTTGATGGATATCAAATGGTGTTTAGTGAGTGCTGTTAGAAGGGCAGAAAAATTCTAACAAATTACCGGTAGAGATGAGTTTCGAGAAATGGGTGCATCTCCAATAGGGTTTGACAAATCAAAGGTTACATGTTTTCGTTGCAAAGAAAAGGGACATTTTAAACGAGAATGTAAAAATAAAGAAGCAACAGGAAGACAAGATGGAAAGAATGATTATTATCAAAAGTCAATTTTTCATCAGCTAGCTCAACAACCATCATCATCCCGTGCCATTGAAGTTGAGAAGAAGAAAGCTTATCTTGTTAATCAAGATGATGAAAAGGTTGCAGAGGGTTTTAGCTGGGACAAAAACATTCCACCCGGTTCAGGTCTTGTTGCTAGAATTCTGGAAGAAGAAGAAGTCAAATCTAGTCCGAAAAGAATACCAATTTTTCCAGAATTAGGAAGTGATATAGATACCGATGATGAAGAAGAATATATTAATAAAGCTAGAAAAGGTTTAGATCCTGATAGTTTTAATTTTTTCTTTGCAGATAAGGTTGAGATGCTGAATGAGAAGAAGGCTGCCAGATTGAAGAGAGAGTTGGAAATGAAAAGAATTGCTAAAGAAAAGGCAAAATTGGTAGCTGAAGAAGCAAAAGTTGAAGAAAATTCCACAGAAAATGTCGTAAACGAAGAATGTGAAATAAAAGTGGAATTTGATGAAAAACCAATGTTTGAGAAGGAAGTGGAGAAAATAGTGGAGAAAATTGTTGAAAAGATCGTTGAAGTTGAAAAAATTGTTGAAGTTGAAAAAATTGTCGAAGTTGAAAAAATTGTTGAAATTGAGAAGGTTGTCGAGGTTGAAAAGATAGTTGAGGTCATAAAACCTTGTTCGAAATGTCTGGAATCATGCAAAGATTGTGAGGAAAAAGATAAGAAGATTTGTGAACTTGAAGAATTAAAAGAAAAACTATTGTTTGATGTGAAGTATGTGAAAGAATCATATGATGTGCTGAACAAGACGGTTGATGGTTTGAACAAGACAAATTTGGAAGTTGATGCTGCTATGACAATGATGAGTTCAACATTAATGACAAAGCAGAAGGTCATCAATGAGTATATTGAAGATTGTGCAAAATTGAAGCAGGATTTGGAACTTGAAAAGATTGAAAGTGAAAGAATCAAACGATTACTGTTGAGTTACACAACTTGTGATTATTTGATTGATCGAGTTTATCCTACTGTTGCAGGTCTTGAAGCCTTTCAAGATAAAAAGATGGAAGAGGATACTGGTAAGAAACAAAGTGTCAAGTATAACAAGTGTCCGCCTCCAATCTATGAAAGTTATGCTCCAAGAAAACCGAATGAGGAACGATTAAAAAATGCACTCAACATAAAGTTAAAGTCTGAAACCATTGATGAGTTACCAGACAACATTGATGTCACATTCACAGCGTCTGACACTGATCATGAGTCTGAGTTGTTAAAGAAGGTGGTCGATTAGGTGTTGGATATGGATGAAGAGTCAAAGTCGGAGTCTAAATCTGAAAGTTCGAGTTCATCAGAAAAGAGTCCGAGTTTACCAGTCAAGCGGGTTTACAATAAAGAATTCATGTTATCAAAATCTAATTTGAATGACGAACCAATCAAAGTAGCATATACTTTGAATGATTCAGACAAATTATATTCTGATGAGGAATTTCCAATAAGAAGTGTCAGATCTGATATGATCAAACAGGTTTTGAAATTAACAAAAATTAATATTTCTGAAATAAAGATTTAAATCTTCATGAAAAACCTAAAAAGTACACTTCAAGAGTTCAACAGAGATTGAACAAGAAAAAGGGTTACAGTTCTGGTTCAGGTTATCGAAAGAAACCAAACCATAACGGTAATTTCAAAAAGCAAGGATTAGGTTTCATTCCCCCGGAAAATCATAAAAATGAGAAAACTTATAAAACAAAAATTAAATTTGTTTCAGGTGCAAGTTCAGTAGAAGAAGAGAAGAAACAATTCTGTAGACAGACAAACAAAGAGTTTCTTGCTGAAAGAAAGAAGAATATGTTGAAAGAATCTGAATGAAGGGTTGAAAGAAGAACCTGTTTCAAATGCCAAGAAGTTGGACATATCGCTTGGAATTGCTCAAAGTCCACTTATACAAAACAGGGAGTTACTTCTAACTCAAAGTCGAACAAGAAATGTGTTGATGAAAAGAAACAACTAATTGAGAAATCTAAGATGTTTGAAAATTCAACTTTCGAAACTAGTGATGTTTCAAAACGTTTTTACAAAAAAAAAAAAAAAAAGTTGATTTGAACAAACAAAGATAGGTTGTAAAATCTGAGAATAGTTCTGACAATGAATCTGATTCCATAAAATCAGAGGAGTCATCTGTTGAGAAAAAGAATGAGAATTCTGTTCCAGAGTGTTGAATGATGAAAACTTTCCGCCATTGTCGAAAGAAAAATGGAGATTAAAAATTGGAAAGATTGAGATTTCAGATCAATTCTTCCCTGGTAAAGAAGAATTTGATGCTGAAAAGGCTTTCAATGGGAAAGTCAAACATATATTTGGGAAGATGGTAGATGGGAAAGTGAAAAGTGCAAAATATTTTTATCAATCGAAAGGAGGTTGGGACAGAGTTAATTCAAAATCACCCAAGGCTGGTCAGGCTTGGGTGACAGGATTTTCAAACTGAAATCCTGACTTGCCGGAGCTCCCAAGTAATCGTGGAGCATGAATCAGCATCATTCTTAAAAAATTGTTTTTGTGAAACATTTAAAAATTGTTAAAATTCTACAGGTTGTGGACTTGCCAGAACTTCCAGGTTGGTAAGTGTGAAGTAGGAATCGGCATTTTACTGCAAGTGGTATTTCAGTTTACAAGTGGTAGTTGTTCTTTAAATTGTCATACTTTGTTTTACAACTGGTAGAATTGAACCTACAAGTGGTTGAAAACAAGGTTTTCACCTACAAGTGGTTAATCAAGGTCATTTAGTTGAACTTGATTTAACTTTCATTCATGTGGTGGTATCAGCTGTTGATAGAACAAAATGATGAACTAAACCCATTTTTACAAGTGGTAAAATCAACAAAACTTATTTTCTCGGAAAAAACCATTTGATTAAAACAAACTTAAGTGTTTTGAAATCTTAATGGGAAAATAGTTTGTTGTCAGGGGGAGTTCTGATTGTTTATGCCTAGTGAATGGCGTTATGAAGCAATTCGCAACAGTTGTCACTTTATTTGTACAGTTTGTTTTCAAATTTCCTTTAAATGATTTTGAATTTTAGGGGGAGTAAGAAATTTCGGAAAATCCAAAAACATTAGAAAATTTGAAAAAGTCAAAAACATGATAAAATTCAAAAACGAGTTTTGTTGTGAAAAAGAGGAAATGATAGTACATCAGTAGACTATCACAGCACGCTAAAGAATTGGAAAGTTATAATGTGATAAATGGTCTCACTGATGATATGCCAGTAGGTTTTTGCACATTTAGTAGATTGTGACTAGATATAAACCTAAATTTCAAACTTGCTTATTTCGTGGGGAACATGTGACACTCTAGGTTTTCCCGAACAAATATCTTGTATTAGCATTATGTGTATATACGTTATTAAATGATAGTGCGTATTATCTCGATGATTTTATGTGATCCTTGTGCTAAGTGTGATGAATGTATGTATATTATATATATGTATGTGTGTTATATGAGTGGGCCGAGACCCCAAAGGACCCGATTGGGCCATGCAACCTAGAAGCCCACCCACTCGAGATATATAACCGGCCAACCCTCACAACTTTTACCATTTTTGCAACATCATTCTCACACTCTCTCATCTCACACACTCTCCCTCCCTCTCCCTAAAAACCCCAAAACCCTAAGGTTCTAACATCAAACTCACCTCCTCTCCTCTCCCTCTCTCGAATCAAACCGGCGACAACAAAAGGGGCTCTCGGATCATCTCGGATCATCTCGGATTAGCTTGTGATCATCACTCGGAACTTGGTTCATCAATCTCTTGTACTCCTCCATCTAACCGGTTAGTGTATTATAGTTGTTTGACTTAAAAGGATGGTTCATGATGCACAAACTATTTGATTAGTTGGATGTTTGATTGATTATGTGCTTGTTAGGTAATAGAATTGTTATCAAATTCAAATGAACAATGTGTTGCTTATGAGCCAAATGAATGACTTGAAATAACTAAAAGATATGAGCAAGCTAGTGTGCCTTGAACAAGTGATTCATGCTAGAAAATGAAGGGAAATGTTGCTTTGGTATCTAGTCTATGTGCTATGATTTTTGCCCGAAAAATAAAAGGTTGTGTAGGATGAGGATATGATGATTATGTGTTAAATATGCATGAATATTTGATGAACGATTTGAAGGCTGATATGAATATTCAAATATGCTTGTTTTGATCTGATTTTGTTATGATTTAGACAATAAAACATGTTGGTGCAATGTTATTGGTTAGTACAAAATTACATGAAATCAAAATGCTATTGGATAGTACAGTTGGAACAGGTTCTAGAAGGACTTCTTGTGCACGTATCCGAGGTTGCGACTCGAGACTACGTGATTGCGACTCGAAACCTCTGGTTACGATTTAGACAATAAAACATGTTGGTGCAATGTTATTGGTTAGTACAAAATTACATGAAATCAAAATGCTATTGGATAGTACAGTTGGAACAGGTTCTAGAAGGACTTCTTGTGCACGTATCCGAGGTTGCGACTCGAGACTACGTGATTGCGACTCGAAACCTCTGGTTACGACTCGCAACCAAAACATGACAACTCGAGACTACGGCGGTTGCGACTCGCAACCAAGACATGACAAGTCGAGACACCGGTTGCGACTCGCAACCAAAAACATGACAAGTCGAAACACCGGTTGCGACTCGCAACCAAGACACGATAAGTCGAAACCTCCGGTTGCGACTCGAAACTGTGTGTTCTCGAGTCGAGACCTCCTGGTCTCGACTGGACTGCTTGTCTCCGTTATTGGGCCCAAAATGCGTGGACTGTGCATACCGTTCTATTTGGTTTCTGTGATGCTGATAACCGTTAATGTGATCTGATAGGCCCAATGACACTTATGATTTGTATGATAGTTGCTGATGTTCACTGTTTAACTGCTTCGTATCAGAATAGGCCCGATAACTTGCTGGATGATCATGTGTTATGTATGATATGTGCTAGTTATGTGTAGATTATACGTGAATACTTGTACCCCAACTTGACCTATATTGGTAACCATGCTAGGACGTGGTGACCAACGTGATCGACCGGGTAATTAATCTACCGAGCAACCCAAGGTGAGTTCACAACCTAAAGCATGTATTCCCGGTGGTTTGGGAAACGGAACTAAAAACAACACTATCCCCTTATGAGGGATACAACTTACTTTTCTTCCCTTGTTATTGGGAACCTTTTAGTTAATTACTGTTTATACGGATTGCAACAAACGGCACTAAACGAAACTCTATCACTTAAAGTCCCTACTACATAATACCGATTAGTCGCCGGGGCCAGGCGAACGGGTTATTAGTTGATAGCGCTATTTAGGTCTTACCAACCTCACACCGTGCCAAGGTATGGGATCGGTCGCGAACTAATGTACTCAGGCATCCGTCAATGATGATAGAACATTGACATCGGGGCACTCTGCGGATACGCAACGGTCACCTAGTGTTCGGTATTGGAAAAACAGTTTAGTCGCTAACTTTTGGGGTAGCTCCCCATGGCATGTATAAACGGATAAATTAACTGGTGAAACAAGTTTTTGGTAATTAAAACTGGACAACTAGTGAACTCACTCAGCATTATTGTTGACCCCTTACTGCATGCTTTGCAGGTAACCAGTGACTCAGGAGCTTGCAGCTTGGGAAGTGTAGTGGTCGTCTAAACCCGCGTGTTGGGTTCTAAATAATTTGGACTATGAACTTTGTTTAAACTATTTTGCCTATGCTTCCGCTATTTACTTAAACTGTTATTTGAACCTAACTTTCGAACTTTAAACTATGATGCTTACGAACTATTAAGGTTGGTGATCATCTTTATTATTATCCAAATACTCAGTATAATTGGTGGCTGGATCCTGGTCAGTCACGCCTCCAAGCGGTAGTACTCCGCATGTGGATTTTGGGGGTGTGACAGATTGGTATCAGAGCCATTGGTTATAGTGAACTTGGTTTTAAAAAGGAAAGTCTTTTTGAGAAAAACCAGACTATAACCCGTGACTCGTGACGACACTACACTCCAAGGGCAAGACTCGACATACTAGACTTCGTAGCTCGGACTTGTGTTTACTTGCTTGTTTATCTTATATTGACTGCTCTACTATACATACTAGTGTGCCTAATTAGATAGATACACATTTCTCTTCTACCTCATTCTCGCTACGTTACAACATTACCCTCATACTGTGTTTTCTGGCTATGAAGACAATGAGTGGACGCGGAAGAGGAAGCGTTAACATGACTCAGGCTCAATTCGCTAACTTGCTCAACACGGTGGCTGCAGCTTTCGCAGCTCACCCTGGAGGTCAGCCTGCGCCTGCGCAACCACGTGTTTGTACTTTCAAAACCTTCATGGATGGCAAGCCTCTCCCTTTCAACGGCACTGAGGGTGCCATAGGCCTTCTGCATTGGATTGAAAAGGCCGAAGCTGTCTTTGCCGTCTGCGAGTGTCCCCCTGCTAACTGGGTTAAGTACGCAACTGGTACACTTGAAGGAAACGCGCTTTCATGGTGGAAAGCACAGATTCAGATGCTTGGTCTGGAAACTGCTAATGCTACGGCATGGGAAGATTTCAAGGACATGATCAAAGAGGAGTACTGTCACAGGGATGACATCCACAAACTCGAGAACGAGTACTATGCGCTCAAGATGGTCGGATCAGAGATTGAGACCTACACTAAGCGGTCCAACGACTATGCTGCACTTTGCCCAAACATGTCCCAACCTATGTATCGAAGGGTCGAATTGTACATCAAAGGCTTGGTCCCAGAAATCCGGAGCCATGTGACCTCGGCCAACCTCAACACCATACAGCCCGTGGTTCGTCTTGCTCACAAACTCACCAATCAGGCTGTGGAAGAGGGCAAGCTGCCCAAGAGGATCGGTGCTACTGCTGGAACTTCTGGCGATAACAAGCGAAAGTGGGATGGAAGTCAGGGAAAGGATGCTAACCCCACTCAGGCCCCAGTTCAACAAAGAAAGACTGAAAGCAACAAGGGCCCTCAGCAACAGGGTGGCTATCGAGGAAACCACCCTAAGTGTAACAAATGTAACCGACATCACAGTGGGCCATGTGGAAAAGGTCAATGTCAGCGATGCAACAAGATGGGGCATGAAGCCAAAGACTGCCGAAGCCAGTTCCCAGCTAGACAGAATCAGCAACAACCACAGCAACAACAGCAACAAGGGAACAACCGTGGATGCTTCAAGTGTGGAGCAACGGGGCACATGCGAAAGGATTGCCCTGAACTGAATCAAAACAACAACAATCAAGGTGCTGGGAACAATAACAACAATGCTGGAAATGGTGCTAGAGGAAAAGCTTTTGTGATTGGAGCTGGGGAAGCAAGGAATGACCCCAACGTTGTGGCGGGTAAGTTCCTACTTAATGATCGTTATGTTTCCATGCTTTTTGATTCCGGAGCAGATGCTAGTTATGTATCCCTACGTATTAGAAAGAAACTTAAGCTCACTCTTACGCCGCTAAGCTCTAAGCACACCGTTGAAATAGCTAATGGTAGAAACCTCGAGGCCTCACACATAATTCGTAACTGCAAATTAGAGTTGTCTGGTCAGACCTTCCGTATCGATCTTTTCCCCATCATTCTTGGAAGCTTCGACGTCATTATTGGTATGGATTGGTTATCCAAACATCGAGCTGAAATCCTCTGCCAGGAGAAAGCTATTCGTATTCCCCGTCCCCCTGGCAAACCTCTTATAGTTCAAGGCGACAAGAGCGGAGAAGTCACAGGCATCATTTCATTCTTAAAGGCCCAGAAGTATCTACGAAAAGGGCGCACCGCTATCTTAGCACTCATTACCGACACACAGAAAAGGGAAAACAGGATTGGAGATTTTCCAGTCGTACGCGACTATCCTGAGGTATTCCCGGAGGAACTACCTGGACTCCCTCCTCACCGTCAGGTCGAATTTCAAATCGAGCTAGCTCCCGGAGCAGCGCCTATAGCTCGTGCACCTTATCGATTAGCCCCCGCAGAGCTCAAGAAGCTTTCTACTCAACTACAAGAACTTTTGGACAAAGGTTTTATCCGTCCTAGTTCATCACCCTGGGGAGCCCCAGTGGTCTTCGTCAAAAAGAAAGATGGCTCATTCCGAATGTGCATTGACTTCCGCGAACTTAACAAGGTTACCATCAAGAATCGTTATCCACTTCCCCGTATCGACGACCTGTTCGACCAGCTGCAAGGGTCGAGCTATTATTCCAAGATCGATCTGCGATCGGGTTATCACCAGCTGAGAGTCCGCGATGAGGACATCTCTAAGACTGCTTTCAGAACCCGCTATGGTCACTACGAATTCCTTGTTATGCCTTTCGGAATGACCAACGCACCTGCGATCTTCATGGATCTCATGAACCGAGTATGCAAACCCTACCTCGACAAGTTCGTAATCGTGTTTATCGACGACATCCTAATCTACTCGAAGAGCCAAGAGGAGCATGAACAACACCTACGTCTTATTCTCGAACTTCTTCGCAATGAACAACTGTACGCCAAGTTCTCGAAATGTGATTTCTGGCTTAGAGAAGTCCATTTCCTTGGACACATCGTCAATCAGGAAGGGATTCATGTTGACCCTGCTAAGATTGAGTCCATTAAGAATTGGCCTGTGCCTAAGACTCCGACCGAAGTTCGCCAATTCTTGGGATTGGCGGGATACTATCGAAGATTTATCAAGGGATTCTCTAAGATCGCTCAACCACTTACGACACTCACTCAGAAGGGTGTTGCTTACAAATGG
Source organism: Helianthus tuberosus (assembly GCA_030545235.1). NCBI lineage: Eukaryota > Viridiplantae > Streptophyta > Magnoliopsida > Asterales > Asteraceae > Helianthus > Helianthus tuberosus. Next base: position 28,734,624 of record CM060432.1, read on the forward strand.
AGTGATGCTCAGGAATCTTCCTTCCAAGAACTAAAGAAGAACCTTTGTAGTGCTCCTATCCTCTCCTTACCCGAAGGTACCGACGACTTCGTCGTTTACTGCGACGCTTCTATTCAAGGACTTGGCTGCGTATTGATGCAACGCGAGAAAGTTATCGCTTACGCCTCGCGACAACTCAAGGTCCACGAACGGAACTATACGACGCATGACTTAGAATTTGGAGCTGTGGTCTTCGCGCTCAAGCTTTGGAGACACTACTTGTACGGCACCAAGTGCACGATTTACACTGATCACAAGAGTCTCCAGCACATAATGGGATAAAAGGAGTTGAATATGCGGCAACGCCGATGGGTCGAACTCCTAAATGACTACGAGTGTGCAATCAAGTATCACCCGGGCAAGGCTAATGTGGTAGCCGATGCCCTCAGCAGAAAGGAGACCAAACCCAAGCGTGTTCGTGCCTTACAGCTCACTATCCACTCGAACCTCCCTAACCAAATTCGAAATGCTCAGGTTGAAGCATTGAAAGCCGAGAACATCAGGGCCGAGTCCCTACGAGGATCGAGACAACGATTGGAACAAAAAGAAGACGGTGCTTACTACGTGGCCGGACGCATATGGGTTCCGTTTTATGGGAATTTACGTGACCTGGTGATGGATGAAGCCCACAAGTCCCGTTACTCAGTACATCCGGGTTCAGATAAGATGTACCACGACTTGAGGGCTACCTATTGGTGGCCTGGCATGAAAGCCCACATAGCAACCTATGTCAAGAAATGTTTGACTTGTGCAAGGGTCAAGGCTGAGTATCAGAAACCATCAGGCCTACTCCAACAGCCAGAGATTCCGCAATGGAAATGGGAGCAGATTTCCATGGATTTTGTTACTGGCCTGCCTAGGTCTCAGCGCGGAAATGACACCATTTGGGTGATAGTGGATCGCTTAACTAAGTCTGCACACTTCTTGGCTATTAAAGAAACAGACAAGTTCTCTACCCTAGCAGAGGTATACTTAAAAGAAGTGGTCTCGAAGCACGGAGTGCCTACCTCTATTATTTCTGATCGAGATGCACGTTTTACTTCTGAGTTGTGGCAAGCTATGCACAAATCTTTTGGCTCACGTTTAGACATGAGCACCGCTTACCACCCACAAACGGATGGGCAATCTGAACGCACCATCCAAACCCTCGAAGACATGCTTAGGGCATGTGTGATCGATTTTGGCAAGAATTGGGAGAAGCACCTACCGTTGGTGGAATTCTCCTACAACAACAGCTACCACACCAGCATTCAGGCAGCACCCTTTGAGGCATTGTACGGCCGTAAATGTCGATCGCCTCTCTGCTGGGCTGAGGTTGGTGACAGCCAGATCACAGGCCCGGAACATGTAGTCGACACCACAGAAAAGATTGCCCAGATTAGGCAACGCATGGCGGCAGCTCGTGACCGTCAAAAGTATTACGCTGATAAAGATAGGAAACCGCAAGAGTTCCAGGTTGGTGAACGGGCTCTACTTAAGGTCTCACCCTGGAAGGGTGTGGTTCGTTTTGGAAAACGGGGCAAGCTTAATCCAAGATATGTCGGACCCTTTGAAGTTACCGAAAAGATCGGTACAGCCGCTTACAGGTTGAATCTGCCTGAAGAACTGAGTGCTGTGCACAACGTCTTCCACGTGTCTAATCTGAAGAAGTGCCTGTCAGATGAAACACTCGTCATTCCTTACAAGGAACTTACTATTGACGAACGGCTACACTTTATTGAGGAACCGATTGAGATCACGGACCGTGAAATCAAAACCCTCAAACGTAGCCAGATACCTCTCGTACGAGTTCGTTGGAACTCACGCCGTGGCCCAGAGTTTACCTGGGAGCGGGAAGACCAGATGAAGCGCAAGTATCCCCAACTGTTCCCAAATGAAACTCCCAGCACTGAAGCTACGACCGAATTTCGGGACGAAATTCCAAATTAACGGGGGGATGATGTGACACCCCGTTGAAATGTTCGCATTTGCACTAGCTTGTCAGTGGCTGCCTTAACTTTCGGGACGAAAGTTCTTAAAACTTGGGGATAATGTGACACTCTAGGTTTTCCCGAACAAATATCTTGTATTAGCATTATGTGTATATACGTTATTAAATGATAGTGCGTATTATCTCGATGATTTTATGTGATCCTTGTGCTAAGTGTGATGAATGTATGTATATTATATATATGTATGTGTGTTATATGAGTGGGCCGAGACCCCAAAGGACCCGATTGGGCCATGCAACCTAGAAGCCCACCCACTCGAGATATATAACCGGCCAACCCTCACAACTTTTACCATTTTTGCAACATCATTCTCACACTCTCTCATCTCACACACTCTCCCTCCCTCTCCCTAAAAACCCCAAAACCCTAAGGTTCTAACATCAAACTCACCTCCTCTCCTCTCCCTCTCTCGAATCAAACCGGCGACAACAAAAGGGGCTCTCGGATCATCTCGGATTAGCTTGTGATCATCACTCGGAACTTGGTTCATCAATCTCTTGTACTCCTCCATCTAACCGGTTAGTGTATTATAGTTGTTTGACTTAAAAGGATGGTTCATGATGCACAAACTATTTGATTAGTTGGATGTTTGATTGATTATGTGCTTGTTAGGTAATAGAATTGTTATCAAATTCAAATGAACAATGTGTTGCTTATGAGCCAAATGAATGACTTGAAATAACTAAAAGATATGAGCAAGCTAGTGTGCCTTGAACAAGTGATTCATGCTAGAAAATGAAGGGAAATGTTGCTTTGGTATCTAGTCTATGTGCTATGATTTTTGCCCGAAAAATAAAAGGTTGTGTAGGATGAGGATATGATGATTATGTGTTAAATATGCATGAATATTTGATGAACGATTTGAAGGCTGATATGAATATTCAAATATGCTTGTTTTGATCTGATTTTGTTATGATTTAGACAATAAAACATGTTGGTGCAATGTTATTGGTTAGTACAAAATTACATGAAATCAAAATGCTATTGGATAGTACAGTTGGAACAGGTTCTAGAAGGACTTCTTGTGCACGTATCCGAGGTTGCGACTCGAGACTACGTGATTGCGACTCGAAACCTCTGGTTACGACTCGCAACCAAAACATGACAACTCGAGACTACGGCGGTTGCGACTCGCAACCAAGACATGACAAGTCGAGACACCGGTTGCGACTCGCAACCAAAAACATGACAAGTCGAAACACCGGTTGCGACTCGCAACCAAGACACGACAAGTCGAAACCTCCGGTTGCGACTCGAAACTGTGTGTTCTCGAGTCGAGACCTCCTGTTCTCGAGTCGAGACCTCCTGGTCTCGACTGGGCTGCTTGTCTCCGTTATTGGGCCCAAAATGCGTGGACTGTGCATACCGTTCTATTTGGTTTCTGTGATGCTGATAACCGTTAATGTGATCTGATAGGCCCAATGACACTTATGATTTGTATGATAGTTGCTGATGTTCACTGTTTAACTGCTTCGTATCAGAATAGGCCCGATAACTTGCTGGATGATCATGTGTTATGTATGATATGTGCTAGTTATGTGTAGATTATACGTGAATACTTGTACCCCAACTTGACCTATATTGGTAACCATGCTAGGACGTGGTGACCAACGTGATCGTCCGGGTAATTAATCTACCGAGCAACCCAAGGTGAGTTCACAACCTAAAGCATGTATTCCCGGTGGTTTGGGAAACGGAACTAAAAACAACACTATCCCCTTATGAGGGATACAACTTACTTTTCTTCCCTTGTTATTGGGAACCTTTTAGTTAATTACTGTTTATACGGATTGCAACAAACGGCACTAAACGAAACTCTATCACTTAAAGTCCCTACTACATAATACCGATTAGTCGCCGGGGCCAGGCGAACGGGTTATTAGTTGATAGCGCTATTTAGGTCTTACCAACCTCACACCGTGCCAAGGTATGGGATCGGTCGTGAACTAATGTACTCAGGCATCCGTCAATGATGATAGAACATTGACATCGGGGCACTCTGCGGATACGCAACGGTCACCTAGTGTTCGGTATTGGAAAAACAGTTTAGTCGCTAACTTTTGGGGTAGCTCCCCATGGCATGTATAAACGGATAAATTAACTGGTGAAACAAGTTTTTGGTAATTAAAACTGGACAACTAGTGAACTCACTCAGCATTATTGTTGACCCCTTACTGCATGCTTTGCAGGTAACCAGTGACTCAGGAGCTTGCAGCTTGGGAAGTGTAGTGGTCGTCTAAACCCGCGTGTTGGGTTCTAAATAATTTGGACTATGAACTTTGTTTAAACTATTTTGCCTATGCTTCCGCTATTTACTTAAACTGTTATTTGAACCTAACTTTCGAACTTTAAACTATGATGCTTACGAACTATTAAGGTTGGTGATCATCTTTATTATTATCCAAATACTCAGTATAATTGGTGGCTGGATCCTGGTCAGTCACGCCTCCAAGCGGTAGTACTCCGCATGTGGATTTTGGGGGTGTGACAGAACATCTCTCGGATATATGGGTAACCCCCGAAATCTTGTTTGAAAGACCCCTCTTTCTGAGATACTAGGTCTTTATGCTTAGTGATATCTGGGGTATTATCCCGTGACTTCTGATTTTGCAGAAGCAATGGCCTAGTCCTCGTATAATACTTTTCGCTTGCTTGAAATATAGCACCCCCCTCAGCATAAAAAATGATGAAACATTGCAAAATGCTAATCATGTGCGGTTGAAGAAAAGATTCTCTAAAGGGAACACACCTAAAGTCGAAGCCATCATCTCTCTGATTTTGCGGAAGCAATAGCCTGAGCTCTCATGGCCCTCGCAATTAACCCTTTAGAGATATCATCTAGGTATACTCACCTGTAAGACTGAATATTGGGATCTGGATATGGGAGTATATTCTGAGGTGGGACACGCGAATACGTTTAAGTCTCTAAAACATTAATCTCGTATCTCGAAACAGTTGAAATTTGTGTGAAAATTTAGGTGGATCAGTATACTAACAATCTAAGTTAATCGTTTAGAACTTAAAATGTTTAAAGCTTAACGGTGTTGGTGATTTGTCTCAAAAACTGATATGATCCTCTTACACAAACTCACAAAAAAAATATTGTCTGTAAATATTTCTTTACTGGATTTCTTTAATATCAAAAATCCAAAAAGATTTTCGTAGTGTTTTAACATAAATTTTGAAAAATTCAAAAGGATTTTAGACAACTGATGTTGAAAAGTTGATTTTCAAAATTCAAAGTGCTAAACATGATGAACAACAGGGTTGGGAGAGTTTGTTGAAATGAAAAAATGTTTTTGAAATAATTAAATGGTTCATTTAGTTGAAATCAAATTTGAATGTGTCATATACAAGTGGTTAAGAGAATTTGTGAAATGTTATATTATTACTAGATGATGTTTTGAATTTAATTATACAAGTGGTAAGCAGAAAGTTTAAATTTGTAAAATTTTAAATTTGTGAAATTTACTTTGAGGTAGAGAATGTGCAGGTTATGGCTATGAGAGAGCCAGGTTGTGATTCTATAATCTGTGAAAGACAGACTACGATCCCAAGCATTCTTTAAAGGGGAGTTTGATGATGAAGAACTTAAGGAATCAAGAAATCTGATCAAGAGAATGTGAAGAGATAGATTGAAATTCAAAAGTGTTAGAGATGAAGGGTGCTTACACTGTTAGATACTTTGAAAAAGCCCGAAGATTGATCAAGGCTGAAGACTGTGAAGACTCGACACCGAAGACAGCGTCAACATCCGAGGGGGAGTCTGTTGGTGCATACGTCTGTCGACTTCGTCTTGTATCGAGTCTTGTAATAGAATTATTAGATTAGGACATGTTGTACGAGGAAAATAGGGATTGTGTGTAGATGGTTGATTTTGCACGAAATAGCAAGAAGCTATTTCGTACGAAATGACATTTAGTCATTTCGCACGAAATGACTCTTGGCTATTTCGTACGAAATACCCACTACTATATATAGCTGATGTGCTGATTCATTTGTAAGGTTCATGTTTCCGGTACCGAAGTGCTGCCGACGTGTCATTTGATCTGTAAACGTGTTATATCAATAAAACAAGACAATTAAGAGTGAATCAAGCTATTACAAAGTCTAATCAATGAATTCCGCCTCTGATTAGACCGAGAACTCTTCTGATAGACTCGTTTCGATCATCTCACGATCCTACATAATATATATTTCCAAAACATATATTGTAATGAATATTATTTAGAAATATTATTTATAATTTTTCTTTTGGCAAAAATATTTGTATTTTCTCATAAGTTCCAAAAATTAATATATTTTTCAAGTCCAACTTGGAAAATATATAAACTCATTTTTCTCCAACAATGACATACTTCATATTTATTTGAGAAAATATATCTTTCACTCCATAAGTATTGTATTTCATGTTTGTGTAAGAAAATAATATATTTTCTAAAATTTCCAAGAAAGATATATGTTCATTCTTGCCAAAAATAATATATTTTTCCTTTATCAAAATATGACATCTTCTTGTAGTAATTGTGAAAATCATATTCTTATTTCCTTGGTGTCCAAAATATTATTTACCAAAATATACTTTGTGAATAAATTCCGGAATATTTTTGTAAGTCTTATTCCATAGTTCGGTTTTCACCAATATTTTTGTGTAAAAGTGTACATTCATTCTTTGGAATTTTGGTAATATTTTGGATTGTAATTCTTGGTATTTTGATGTGTTATATTATTTCATGTCTTAAAATAATATAACTAATACACAAAATATACAAATAATCACACACATGGTCTCTTTTAAATATATATTTTGTAAATACATATTTAGTCACTTTTATTTATGAAAACCAACCTCCAAATTTTGTATTTTTGTAACCAAAAATTATGGCAAAGTTTTTGTAACAATTTATGGCTTACAATACACTTGTAAGTGTAGGTTAATAAATATTTTTCTAAGTGTTTAGACTTTTAGAAAATTTTGCCATAGTTTCCCCTAAAAATGGAGGTTTCCAAGCTTTCAAGCATATCATTTTCTTTTGTAAAAATCATCACAAACACTTCACAAACAATAATAATCAACCTTTACTTACCAATTTTGCCAAAATCATGCATAATCTACTACTTCATGAACTTGAATATTTGTAAAAATTTGTATAAACTTACTAGTGTTATTAGTAAGCCTTGTTTTGGATCGTTGTGCGACCTGTACGAGTCGATCAGAAGAGTTTTAATCCATATCAAAGGCGGAATCAATGATACGAACTTGATTACAGCTTGATTCTCCTTAATTATCTTGTTTTTATTGATTTCAAAGCAATACATATCACTTGACAGTTCGGCAGCACCTCGGCTCTGAAATCCGGATTGTTACAAATGAAATGGCAGCTCGACTATATATAGACACGGCATTTCGTACGAAATGGTTAAGTGTCATTTCGTGCGAAATGGACAATGTCCATTTCGTGCGAAATGAACTCTTCCATTTCGTGCGAAATGATCCATTATACCCAATACCCTCTAAACTAGCCTATCGAGCTCCATTCTATCTAAACTAGACATAAGACTCAATACAAGACGAAGTTAACAGACATTTATGAACCAACAGACTCCCCCTTGGATATTGACGAAGTCTTCGGCGTTGAGTCTTCAGTCTTGATCAGTCTTTTGGCTCTTTCCAAACTGTTTGACACTGTAAGCATCCTTCAATCTCTTTCTCTTCAATCTCTAATCATCATCAGCAGCTAGCACTCGAACTTGACTTTGAAATTTTTCAAACTTCCCCTTGAATGTTGATCCAGAAACTTTTAGACTCCCCCTTTCGTTAAGCTGGGATCATATTCTGGTTCAAGCTTTGTTCAGATTTAGCCATGGGGATCTTGCTTTGCTGCTTTCACAGGTTCAAACCTGTTCCCTGCTTCTCAGAAATTTGACATTACAATCTATTCTCTATTTGACTTCTATTGTTGTTTTTATCAGATTTTAATAATCCACTTAAGTATCTAGGTCCAAGTTAATGACCCTAGTCATTTAATTTGTCTACCAAGTCCAACTTAATGACCTTGGTTGACTTGAGACAAAACAAAACTGACTTTTGTTCAACATTTTTCAAAGTATTTTACTGAAAAATTACAAGTTTCAACTTAATGAACTTGTTTTGACTTTTCATTTTCACAGGTATAACATAATAAGCTCCCAACTCTTCTGTCCAGCTCAGAAACTTCCTGCATCTACTTCAAACTGCGAGTCTGAAGATCAGCTTTCCACTTTGGTTTGTCGGAAAATAAAGCAGAAATGTAAAACTTTTTGGATTTTGAATAAAGTTTCTAGACTAGAATGCTAAACAGAAATGAAATGCAGTAAATGTAAACTATTTACAAACATATTTTTGGTGAGCGTGTTAGGGAATCATATCAGTTGTCGACAAGTTACAAGTACCGTTAAGCTTTGATTTCATACTCAGAATTAAACAATTCGCTTAGATTGTCGATATACTGATCCTCTTAAATTCTCACACAATTTTCAATTTGTTCAGGATACGAATTTAGTGTTTTAGAGACTTAGCTTATACACGTGTACCACCTCAGAATATACTCCCGTATCCAGACCACTATATTCAGTCTTACAGGTGAGTGCACACTAGTAATATCTGTAAGGGGTTAAGTGTTGAGGCCATGAGAGCTCAGGCTATTGCTTCCGCAAAATCAGAGAGATGATGGCTCAACTATAGGTGGGTCCCCTTTGGGGATCTTCTTTTACAACAGCACATGATTAGCATTTTTCAATGTTTCATCATTTTTTATGCTGAGGGCGGGCTTTATGATTAAAGTTGTGCAAAGTATTATACGAGGACTAGGCTATTGCTCCCGCAAAATCAGAAGTCCAGGTATAATACCCCAGATATTACCACGTACAAAGACCTAGTATGTCTGAAATAGAGCCTTCAAACAAGATTTTGGGGGTTACCTATATATCCGAGAGATGTTCCCCACGTAAAAAGCAAGTAATGATTTAGGTTTATATCCCGAACAAACCTACTAAATGTGTAAAAACCTATCGGCATATCATCAGCGAGACTGTTTAACACTTTTAAACTCTACATATCTTTAGCATACTGCAACTGTCAAGCTGATGTACTATCATATTCCCTTTTTTACACAAGCTTTTTTTCAGTTTTCTATTGTTTTTGGATTTTGAAAATATCTCATGTTTTTGGGTTTTTGAAATTTTTTTACTGTTTTTGTATTTTCTAAAAATATAACCTACCTCCCCCTAAATACCAAAACAAGTAAAAAATCGACAAACCATTGCAGATTGCTTTTCAACATCATCTACAGTGGTAAATTCATCTACGCCAAGAATCTCCACCGACACCGATAAAAGCTTCATACCGTTCAATTTTAAAAGATATTGAAAACGAGTTTTATCAAACGCTTTGGTATGTAAATCAGCTTTTTGTTCGTCAGTGTGGATTTTCTCAATTCGTATCAACTTCTTCTCGAAACAGTCTCGGATGAAGTGATGACAAATTTCAATGTGTTTCGTTTTAGCGTGATGAACAGGGTTTTTTGTAATGTTTATCGCTGCCTCATTATCAACAAAGATAGGGGTGTTAAGAAATTACAAACTGTAGTCTCGCATCTGTTGCTGGATCCACAAGATCTGAGAGCAGCAACTGCTAGCAGATACATACTCGGCTTCACATGTGGATAAAGCAACAGAGGTCTGCTTCTTGCATTGCCAGGTGACCAATCGTGGTCTGAAAAACTAGCACCCCGCTGTTGTTGACTTAGCGTTAACTTTGCAGCATCCGAAATCGGAATCAGAATACCCTTCGAGCGTGAAATCTCCTTCTCTTGGATACCACAACCCCAGTGATGGAGTTCCTTTCAGGTAGCGTAATATCCGTTTCACAATCACCATATGCGAAGCTCTGGGACTCGATTGAAACCGCGCTGCAAGGCAGGTTGGATACATAATATCGGGTCTTGAAGCTGTCAAATACATCAGCGATCCGATCATGGAATGATACATCGTTTCATCTACCTTCTCTCCGGTGAGATCAGGGTTTATCCCATGGTTCGTCGCTAATGGGGTGGAAGCTGGAGTAGTCCCGGACATCCCAAATTTCTCTAAGATATCATGAACATACTTCGTCTAATGTATGAATATTCCCTCGGGCAGTTGATCAACCTGAAGTCCCAAGAAGAATTTAATCTCACCCATCGATGACATTTCAAATTTTTGCTTCATAACTTTTTCAAAATCTTTGCACAGATTTTCATTTGTTGACCCAAATATGATGTCGTCCACGTATATCTGAACTATCAGAAGATGTCCGTCGACTTCTTTGGTGAAGACAGTGGCATCCACTTTTCCACGGATGAAGCTGTTGGCAAGCAGATGTTGAGACAATGTCTCATACCAGGCTCTCGGGGCCTGGTGTAAACCATACAGCGCTTTATCCAGTAAATAGACCTTGTCTTTGTGGATTGGGTCGGTGAAGCCCGGTGGCTGTCCGACATATACCTCCTCTTTTACCTTCCCGTAGAGAAAAGCCAATTTAACATCTAGCTGAAAAACTTTAAAACCTTTCCAAGATGCAAATGCTAGGAAGATTCTGATCGCTTCAAGTCTAGCAACCGGAGCATACACTTCAGTGAAATCTATACCCTCCTGCTGACTAAAGCCCTGGACTACGAGTCAAGCTTTGTTGCGAATAATAACCCCTCGATCATCCCTCTAGCATTTGAACACCCACTTGGTGTTTATCTTCCTATGACCATCAGGCAAGTCTACCAATTTCCACACTCCTAACTTCTCAAACTGACTCAGCTCCTCTTGCATCGCGTTGACCCAAGAATCTTCAGTTAGTGCTTCCTTATATGTTCGCGGCTCAATCTGCAAAATAAAACAACTAAGTGAAAACTCTGTTTGTAATAGAGCAACTGTAGAAGAAAAACAAGTAAGGTCTTGGTCAATTTGACGTCTAGTGCGAACGCCTGATTGTAATTCTCCAATAATCAGCTCTTTTGGATGGTACGAAAGATTTCTCAGCATCACCTCGCCTGGAACATCTATCTCGCCTTCCAAATTTGTGACATTCTGATTTGCACCTTGTTCACTGACTGGAATTGTTTGACTTGAAATCTGGATCCGCTCCCCCTCAGAATCTGAATCACCATGATCGAATATTGGTCTATCATCAGATTCTAGATTATCGTTGACTGTCGTCTGATTGTCAAGAGTTTACTGAATATCATCATGTTCACCAGCATTACTAGGACCAGCTTCATCGTCATTTGAAGCTTGATATTGAATTCTAGATAACTCAGCTGGGAATCTTTCTTGTGATGCTTCATATTCTCTCAGAATATCCAACTCGTAAAAGAAATCTGGTTCTTCTTCTATGTCGAGTGAATCCCACATAGTATCGTAATTAAAATGCCATGAGTCGCTGGGATTCTGAGGTGGCATGGTATAACTTTGACACTCAACATTATGTGCTTCGATGATCCGCTTTAGGCTTGGAACAAAGACTCTTTTCAATGGACTTGCATAACCCACAAAAATTCCTTCAATACTCTTTGGACCAAATTTACCATAAGGTTCTAGAACTGTACAGGGAGACCCAAACGGTTCCAGATACTTTAGGTTAGGTTTGCGGTTGTTGATCAGCTCGAAACATGTCTTGTTGAATTTCTTCACTGTAAGAACCCGGTTGAGTGTATAGCAAGCGGCTGACACTGCTTCTGCCCAAAAGTTGACTGGTAATTTTGAATCAGCAAGCATCGTCCTGGCCATTTCAATTAGCGTCCTATTCTTTCTTTCAGCTACTCCATTTTGTTGTGGAGTGTAAGGAGCACTAAATTCTTGCAATATATATCTCTCATCACAATACTCTTCCATTTTGTTGTTCTTAAACTTAGTACCGTTGTCACTCCTGATTCTTCTGATACGGGTTTGGTACAAGTTTTCAATTTTTCTGAACAACGTCATCAAACTTTCGAATGTCTCATCCTTTGTCTTTAGAAATGATACCCACGAAAATCTCGAGTAGTCGTCTGTTACTACTAGACAGTAGAGATCACCAGTTATGCTTTTGACGTTCACTGGACCAAAAAGATCCATATGAAGTCTCTCTAATGGTCTCGAGACTGAGTTAACCTTCTTTTGAGGATGTGATTTCTTCTTTTGCTTGCCTTTGATGCAACTAATGCACTCCCCCTCAAGATGAAAACCTTTCACATGAACACCAGTTACTAATTCGTTATACACCAGATGATTCATTTTTCGTAGGTGAATGTGGCCCATATTTCGATGCCACATTTGTGATTCTTTTTCTGTTGCTCTTGACATAAAGCAGTGAGCCTGACCCGTGGTTGTAGTGGCTACGCTCATATCCAACACGTACTGATCATTGACTCTAGGAGCGCTCATGATAACCCACTCTTCGGGAACAACAAATCCTGGTTTCAATATCAAACATTCCTTATCCGTAAAGTACGTTGTATACATACGATCACAGATCTGAGAAATGCTCAGAAGATTGTTTTCAAGCTCGGCGATGTAGTTTACTCTTTCAAACGTGACAATACCATTTGATAAAGTTCCTTCACCAACTATTCGACCACCTTGATTGCCTGCAAATCCCACATATCCTCCATTAAACCCTCGAACATCGTACAACAGGGTCTTCTTCCCCGTCATGTGCCGAGAAGCTCCACTATCCATAATCTAACGTGAAACGGATCTTGGAAGCTCCTGCACATATAAAAAACGCTTAGTTAGATTTTGATGCCACCCAAGCCTCTTTTGACTCAGGTAGCTTGACATTGAGGTGAGTTTTTGCAATGTAAAGTGGCGGAAAATTTTTGTCATTCATCTTTAAGCTCTCTTCAGACCCAATCTCAACCTCTTTGTATCAAAAGATATCATTTTCAAGAGGTTGACCAGATGATTGGTCTTTCTTTGGTACATACTTCTTTTCAGAAGCAGTAAACTTTTGTTTCTCAAGTTTCTCATAGTAATCCACAGGAACATTCATCTTTACCGGAGTGGTAGAGGATGATTGTTTTTCCATCTCAGAAACCTTTGGTTTTGGAGAACTTGGTTTCTTTTCAACTGATTTTGGCTTCCATGCTTGTTGAGGCGAAGCAACCCGTTTGTAAAATTTATCAGTTTTAGTTACCACATTCTTTACGGGTTCAGTTTTGATTTTGATGTTATCATTTTTCAAAACTTTCTTCTCAACAATCATTGGAGCTTTGCCTTTTGCATCAACTTTCCTTTTCTGACTCTCAACAACTTTAGACTTAGGCTTTAAATTGGTGCACTTTCGTGCAATGTGACCAACTTTGTTGCACTTAAAGCATGTACGGGTATCAACTACCTGACTTGTGCCTTCGGTCTGAGGCTGTGAGGCCTTCTTTTCAAAAAACTCTTCATTTGATTTTGAAAAAAATTCAGATTCTTGCTCTGAATGAGAACTCGAGCTTTTTACAAATACCTTTTTCTCAACAAACTTTTTGTTTTGAAAATTCCTTCTTTGATAATTCCTACCACCCTGATATCCACCCAACCATTTGTTTTGATTGTTTTTAGAAAAACATGGCGGTACAACAGGTTTTTTGTAGTAAGCTCTATCTTTTTCAAAGTTTAATTGCCTTTTGGAATGTTTCAAACCTTCGATTCCAGACACATCAATCTCAACCAACTTGAACACATTTTTCAATTTGTCAACATTCACATTTTCCAAAGGAAATTCAAGATCCGAATACAACTTATCTGATCCCGACATCTTGTACATCACAAGATTAGGTTCTTCATTTAAGTTGTTTTTGGATGTTGATTTCGGAATATATTTGTCCAAAAAGCATTCTTCATCCTCAGTTGAGTCACTTTCAGATTTCAAAACATTTTCAACCATACTTTTAACAACTTCGGACTGAACACTGTCTTCATTGGATGATGAAGTGAATGTGACGTCAATTGATTCTGGAAGTTTAACCTCATTTGTTTCATTATCGTTAACCAACCCAGACTTTTTCTTTGAAAAATTATTTAATACTGGTGGTGGAACCTGATGATACCCAACCCCAGTTCCGTCTGAATAAACATCTTCGCCGGTTTGTTTTTCCCGATTGGTTTAGGAACAATATGTTGAAGAACAAAACTTGCGGAGTTGTAACTGTTGAGTTTCAGATTTATGCGTTCATTTTCAATATTAGCTTCCTGAACCTGAAGCTTCAGATTAGCAATCTCAACCAACTGTTGGTTGATTTGCCTCTCTTTTGACTGAAGTACTCCTGTCAGTTGGAGATTTTCTTTGACTGTTTTATCATTTCTTTCATTAGAATCTTTTGTCGTCCTTTTTAGCTTCTCATAATTTTCCGAAATTTGACGGTTTTCATGAACTAATTTCTCATTTTCTTTCCTGATTCGTTCTACGTCAATTTTATCATTTTCAAGTTTATCAGTTAATTCTTTTATTCGATCATTTGAAGCTTTTACCAATTTGTCATGACTTAAGATCTGATTTTCAACTTCTCTCACTCTTTCTGTCAGTTCTTCAGTCTTTTTACCACTGAGGTAAGCATGTATACTACAAACCTTGCAGTCTTTCATGCAATTTTTGCAGTCACTTTCACTTTTGGCTTTATCAGTCTTACCTGACTCATTTTTCGAATCATTAGAACTGACCTTGCTCTTTGACTCAGTTCTGGACTTGGTATCTACCTCTAACTCTTTTGCTGCAAGAACTTTATCAGCCATTTTCTTCAAATTTTCTGCTGTGAATTCTTTCGTCGTGTCGATTATCCCATCATCGATCTTTTTCGACTGTAGCTCCTTATCTTTCTCTTCTTCATCACTTCCCCACCACAATCTTTGATTTGCTTATTCTTCTTCTGCTATTTGCTCGATCAGAGTCTCAACTAGAAGTGTTGATGGTTCCACAAGTATATTTCCCTTAGGATCCAAATAGCATTCTCTGTCAGCTTCCCATCTCTTCGCGCTTTTTGCCTCTTTCCATGCACGAAAATGTCTGTTTTTCATTGTTAGGGCTAAATTCTTTCTTTCTGCTGAAATATTTTACCTCTTCTGATCGGGTATCTTTCCAGGGAATAATTTTTACCGTGAAGGCATATCCCACTACGTCTTCTTCTGGTAACACATCACTCCAATCATAGCCTTCATCATCATGGATAACAGCAAATGCTCTCGACTTATCTTTGGGAGTATCTTCTATCTGCTTCATTCTGGGAGATTCTGCTTTGTTTTGATGGTAGATGGCCCTTTTGTAATAATCTTCACGGAATGGATTAGCTGTTTCATCAGCAGCTGCATTTCGACATTCACGTTTAAAGTGCCCTTTTTGTTTACATTTAAAGCATGTGACCTTCGATTTATCAAAACCTAGCTTTGTAGAAGGTCCGCCAATGGAGTGTCTGCCTGTTATCTCCATAAATCTCTGAGCCCTTCTGACCGCACTCGCCATACACCATCTAATATCAATCAACTCCATCTCCTCAGGGTCGATTTGATCATAATCTTCCTTGGTGAGGTTTGTGTTTCTGATCTTTCCAGCAATAAGACTCTCATAAGATTCTAAGACAGATGCCAAAAACACCATTTGCTGCTTGGCGGATTCTTCGCTGAAGTTTTGTGCATTTTTAAGGTCTACAGCAATATTGCACCGAAACATGTTTTTCGGAATTGATTGTTGTTGTTGTCTTGGAGCAGTTGACGATGATCCTCCATGATAACCACTGCTTGGACTTTCTTGATTTGACATGTTTGAATTTTCTGCTGAGAAAGCAGTCTTCAGGGACACAGTTTTCGGGATCATACTTCCTCGATAATATAAGTCAACATTTTGCTGATACGAGGAATTATTGACTTTGTTCGTTTTTCTGATCTCCAATTCATGACTCTTCAACCTTTCGATTAGTAAATCAACTGTCAGATCAGTCGACTTCACTGTGTTCTTTATCATTAAAGCAAAGTACTACCAGTCTTTCTCATCAGGCAGTGAGTTAAACAGCTTATCAACCAATTCTTCCTGAGAATACACAATATCATATCTTGCAAGCTCCAGCTTTAAGTGACCAAATCTTTCTATCATCTTTGACACACTCTCATTTTTCAAACACCCAAACAAATAGAATTCTTTTCTTAACAACTTCTTTTTGTTTTTAACAATTTCGGCACCACCCACACATTTCATTTTCAGTTTCTCCCATAGATCTCTGGAATCTTTGTATTCAATCAATGATATAATATCATCTCTCACTGATTGATGAAGTAAAGCGATGCATTTCTGTTCTGCAATGAAATTCTCTTGTGGAGTATCAATTAAGTTCTCGTAGTCAGTTCTTCCAATGTTAAAACCAGTTTTCATACTCTTCCAAGTTTGATATGCAAATGCCTGTAGCCATTCTTCAAATCTGCTAGCCCATCTGTTGTAATCCTTTATGGCCATTAGCTTGGGCGGTTTGTTGTAGGTGTCGTAGGCATTATCAACACTCAAAGTATCAGCAATGGTTTTCTCCGGACTCGGATTTGTTGGTGCATTTTCATTTGTGTTGTTTGTTGTATCATCTCCTGTGCTTCTAGTGTAAGCAAAACCATCACTAAATGGATTCAGAAAATCATCCATCTTTAAGTACCTGAAACAATCAACAAACACTTAGAAAATTTTTTGTGATTTTAGAAACAATTTCAAACGAAATGAATCTCAAGCGAAATGGATCAATCTTCAAGCGGAATGACTTCAAGCGAAATGATCGTGGTTTTCACACGAAATGCAGGTTTTAAGCGAAATGATCTTCACACGAAATGGTCTTCAAACGAAATGCACTTTGGTACGAAACGGATGACTATTTCATATGAAATGGAGTCTACAAGGTTGATTCCGTGCGAAATGACGATCAGAATGTTGATTCCGGGCGAAATGAAGATCAAAATGTTGATTCCGTGCGAAATGAAGATCAAGATGTTGATTCCGTGCGAAATGAAGTCTTTTCAAGCGAAATGAGGTCTATTCCGTGCGAAATGAAAGATGATGTCACCCAATCGAACACATTTTTGTCAAATTGATCTGGTTTTAGGTCGATTTTAGGTCCAATTCTTTCAAGGATTGATTAATACTGTATTTCGCGTGTAATGTAAGAAAATTAGTCCATTTTAACCGTAAAAACTCCGTTAATTTTGAAAAACGTGAAGAAAAATGAGTAGAAGATAGAAATTACGGTGAAAACAAGCTGAATCGGTATGAACTCTTCTTCCTGAGCTCTGATACCAGTTGTTGGATCGTTGTGCGACCTGTACGAGTCGATCAGAAGAGTTTTAATCCATATCAAAGGCGGAATCAATGATACGAACTTGATTACAGCTTGATTCTCCTTAATTATCTTGTTTTATTGATTTCAAAGCAATACAGATCACTTGACAGTTCGGCAGCACCTCGGCTCTGAAATCCGGATCGTTACAAATGAAATGGCAGCTCGACTATATATAGACACGGCATTTTGTACGAAATGGTTAAGTGTCATTTCGTGCGAAATGAACTCTTCCATTTCGTGCGGAATGATCCATTATACCCAATACCCTTTAAACTAGCCTATCGAGCTCCATTCTATCTAAACCAGACATAAGACTCAATACAAGACGAAGTTAACAGAGATTTATGCACCAACACCTTGTTATCCTTTAAAGTGTGATTAGTTCTTTAAAAACTTCACTTTTAAAGAATATAGATGTTTACAACTTCAAATCATGTTTTCTAAAAATATTTCTTTATGCATTCTTCTTGTTACACAAGTGTTTCTACACTTGTTTAACCACTAAAAATAAGATTTGTTTATGTAAGAACCAAGATTAAATGAAACTTATATTTTTAACTTGGTTTCTTTAGAAATCACCCATGAAATCTTTAGATCTACATGGTTAACAACTTACTTGATCATTATTTTCCAAGAAAACATTATGTTCTTTCAAGTTCATGATCCTTGTGTGGATGGCCTATCATCCTACAATATTTCTTCTTTCTCGTCTTGCTAGATTATGTTTTAATCATGATCTAGCAAGATCATATGATGATCTACTTCATATATATGAACAATCAACAAGCAAATAATCATATAAACAACTTAGTTTCATCATTAAACATGCTTATGTTCAAGTTTCATTCTTATGATCTTTAGTGTTCTTTAAGATTATGATTATGATTCTTCTTTAACCACTAAAAATGGAAGTAAACTAGCAAGATCAAGACTCTTACCACTAGCACAAGGCTAGGGATGATCAAGAGAAGTTATGAGATGGATAAAAGAAAATAAGAGAGGTCCTTCCACTTCCACAAGCTCCTAGCTTCTTTGTATGATCTCTAGCACCCTTGTATATACTTGGAATATATGAGAATGGATGAATGAAGGTGGTGATGGTGGTGCTTGGGGTCGGCCAAGAACAAGAGAGAAGAGGGGAGGAGATGTGTGTTTTCTAGTGTGTGTGAAAATGTGATCAAGTTCCTTTCATGTCTTACTTATAACCATTTTAACCTTCTAACTCTTGGTTTTTATGTCACAAAAAGCATCAACAAGATCTATTTAAAAATGAAAACAAATCCCCTTGTGGGACCCTTGTTGGAGCCGTGAATAGGTGGGGGGTAGTAGGATAGGCTTAAACTAGATTAGTTACATTCTAGTTGAAATCCAAGTATTAGTTACGTGTTTTAGTTATTAGATATTTGTATGGGGTGTTATGATGTTCGGGGATCATAACTAGCTTGGTAATGTTAAAACAGTGCTTCTAGTGAAATTTTGGTGTTTCGGGTAGTGTCCGGTTGGTCGGTTGGTTACCGGTTTGTTAAAGTGCTAAACTATGCAGTTTAGTGTTCTTTATGTACCCTTTTGTGACACTTTTGATTCCCGACACTTAGGAAAGCATTCAGGACCATTTAACCATGTTTCTGCATAATATTAGTGTGTAAAGATGCTGATTTTTGCTGAATTCAGCACTTTGGGTGAGTTTTAGTCACTTTCCGACACTTAAACTATCACTAGAAAGGCAGTTTTGTGATCCTTACTTTCATACACACTATACTAGTGTAGTACTTAGTTTCTGGCTCATTCTGTGTCTCAATGCAGTGTCTGTCTATGTGCTGAGTTCTGTCAGCATTTTCCTGATTTATCAGATAACTGTGTTAACTGTACTTAATGCATCAATTGAGGCAATATGGCTTTTATGCAATATTGGTATGACATTAAACAATGTATGATGCACATGTATGTATATGGAAGTAATCAGCAAGCAGTTAATTGTAATTCAACACAGTCATTAGGCACTAATCATGGTTAATTAATTGTACGGATACCTGAATTTTTGACAGTTGTCACATTCTCCCCCTGTTAAGAAAATTTTGTCCCGAAATTTTAAGCTCTACTACTAGCTGCAGGGGTGTTAGGGAATAAATGCGGATATTTAGCCTTCATACGGTCCTCACGCTCCCAAGTAAACTCTGGGTCGTGACGTGCGTTCCATCTAACCTTAACAAGCTTAACACTACTCCTCCGAGTTTTGTCAACTTTAACGGGTTCTTCGGTAAAGTGGAGTGTGTCGTCAATATGAACTTCGTCAGCAGGTATAACCACTGTTTCTTGTGTTGGACTCTTCTTTAGATTGGATACATGAAATGTATCATGAACACCATTAAGTTCCGCAGGTAGTTCCAACTTGTATGCCACAGGACCAATCCTCTCTAGGATCTTGAACGGTCCAATGAATCGTGGTTTTAACTTACCACGCTTTCCAAAGCGTGCCACACCTTTCCAAGGTGAGACTTTCAACAATACCATATCTCCCACTTCAAATTCCAAAGGTTTCCTTCTTTGGTCCGCATAGCTCTTTTGTCGATCGCGAGCCGCCTTAATGCGCTCTCGGATCTGTATGATCTTATATGTCGTCTCTTGAACCAATTCGGGACCAACCAGCTGTCTATCACCTGTATTTTCCCAGCATAACGGTGATCGACACTTTCTTCCGTAGAGAGCTTCAAACGGTGCAACTTGAATGCTTGTATGGTAGCTGTTGTTATAGGAAAACTCTACCAAAGGCAGGTGAGTGTCCCAACTTCCACCCAAGTCCATTACGCAAGCTCGTAACATATCTTCAAGCATCTGAATCGTTCTCTCACTTTGGCCGTCCATTTGTGGATGAAATGCGGTGCTCAAATTTGTCACACCCCGAATGCGTAAAACAACAAATCGCGGCGGAATCGTCGGGGAGTGTTGTAACAGAATCATTGTTTCAAAACACACGGAAATTTGAAGTTTCGTTTTATTAAACATTTAATATTTACATCGTCTGGAAATCTAAATAAACAAGTTAAACATAGTCTATCATTGTTATTAAGTCACTAAGGCCTCGTCCAGTCTTATGTGAACATGCATCCTAGCAATCAACATCATTCAACAACACCTGAAACATATGCGAAAAACAAAGTCAGCAAAGAAATGCTGGCGAGTACGTAGGTTTTTGAGAGTGTCGGATTCATGGCTAGTTTACATGTTGCAATACTTAATTAAAAACCTTGTTTTGAAAAGTATTGTATTGCAACATAATTAACCAACTCAAATCAAGTTGGTTATAATTTATAAAATCTCGTAGCCATGATTCTTAACCCAAAACATTTATTTAATAAAATCAAATTGTAAAACATCTCGTAAAAAAACTTGTTAATAAATCTCGTTAATAAAATTCGTATGGTTTATATCATTTGGCTTATCGCTTCTCGACTAACTCGCCTATCGCTTCTCGCATTAATAAACCACCAAAGGGTAAATTAACAATCACAGATTCAGTCGTTACCCACCTAACCCACACATACCCATGGGCGCAGTCTGATAACGGGATTTGTCAGATCCTATGGTACCATAACCTAATACTGGTCGGTTCGGCCAAAACTAATGGTTATTATTCGTTATGTAAATACAACCAACAAGTTTGTTTACTTTATCGAAATCGTTATTAATTTAATATAAACCATTTTAATCGTTTTGAAAACCATCGTTAAAACCTCGAAAACATTTAGCACATATGAATCACCCCAAAACAATTGAAAACAGTAAAATAGGGGAACTATGTACTCACCTGAGAATGCTTAGAAGTCTTGAACAACAACCAAGCAAAGCTAGAGGGAGCACAGAATCAATCGGCAACCTAATAACTATATAAATAAACCGGACCTAAGTCGGAAGATCGGATAGGATGAGGTTTTGTAAACCAAATGAGTATTGGAACTCATGTGACATGGTTTAACAAAGCCTACATTCTAAATCGAAACCTAACCTAAGTGCTTTCGACCCATTGCGACCCATTAAGGTAGCTTATGCTACTTTAACGTGTCGTTCGCGCAAAGTGCGTTCGAGACGTCTAACTAGTCCTATGACAAGTATTATATGCCTAAACATGTTGCATAATCGATTAAGTGACAAAAGTTTATGTTACATATGCTTAATTACCAATTATGTATGAAAAGGGCATTTTGGTCATTTACCTAAGGCATATAAACTACCTATCATACAACTAATTAAACTAGGTGACCATAAGGTATAACCTCGGAAGGTTATTCCCTATGCAACTATGGTCACTAAACATGTTTGGTCGGATCCTAATGATCGACCAAACGGTTCGTGTTCGAAAGTCTAAGCGGGTGTTTAGTCCGCTTGACTTACGACTCTACACAAGCACTAAACTAAAAAGTGACGAGCTAAACATACTAAAACATGTTTAGTTAAGTTAAAAAAACAGGTTTGGTATCAAAACAAACGGTTTTGATACCTAAAAGCAGTTTGGTTACAAAATACGCGAGAAAACGCATTTTGGCCGAAACTACGACTCGTCACTACACCTAGATAACGTGGTAATCAGTAGGTATAGTCACTAGGGACTATAACCATCGTGATTACTCTCACGATATGAAGTTCAAATGAACTTCGCATTGACCATAAACTGGTCAATGCAGAAATTCAAACGCAGTTTGACTTTCAGACTCGAAAAGCGATAAAAGAACGAAAGAATACTTACAAAAGGTCCCCGCAAGCTTTGATCCGATTTACTCTCAGGTATGAAGCATAAACTTCAACTTAGAGAGCCAAAATCAGATCAATGTGGGTTTTGCAAATGAAAGGGGATAGCTATTTATAGGAAAACTAGAACCGTTAGGATCGTTCATCGTAAAACGAGCTTCGATCTCATCCGTACACATGTGCCCATGGTTTTGTGAAACCATGGGAGCCCATTGTTTCATTAAAACCATGTGCAAATGAGGGGAACAGCTGGAACAAGCTGTAATTTAGATTTTTCATTTTGGTCCCTTCCTAAGATAACTATGGCAGAATGACAATTTTGGTCCATGAACTTCAGAATCTTGCATTTCGGCTCATTTTTGACACGTTTAAGCCCCGTTAACCTCATTTCAAGGCTCTAAAATGAAGTTAAAGTATAGGGAACTCAAAACATGCTCAAAAATATCTCGGATGTCGGTTCGTTTGGTCGTACGGTTGCGTTGTTCGGTTAATTACGACGGAAGTCGTAACGAACGCAAAAACGATCCAAATTACGCGACGAATGGAATTTTATCATGCCAATCACTAAAATAAAATATTTTAATGATTACATAAAGTTTTGGATGTCTGGATGTATTCAGAACGTAAGATATGCGCAAAAATGCAAACTTATGCACTTTTGACGCTTTTAGTCCCTGAATGACCAAAAAGTTTATTTTAGCACACCGAACCCCTACAAGCCTATTTATTAGCTATGTAAAGGTTATTTAGGGTATTTTTAACTTATGGTCATGTTCCGGAATGTTCTTTACAGTACAAATTGGCATACTTTCGCAGTTTGTCGAAATTAGTCCCTATAAGCGAATAAACTTGATTTCGCCACACCAAACCCTCCAAAACTTATTTCTAAGTTATGTAAAGGTTATTTAAGGTATGTTAAGCCTATGTCACTGTCCCGGAGTGTTTGTTGCATTAAACTGGTTATATTTACGCATCAGTGCGCGTATAACCTTCCAGAAAGCGATTTAGAGCCCGAAATCGAACAAGAGTTGATATGTGCAAATGATACACATATTTATACAAATCCTAAGTATGAAACACAACATTTCATTGATTTGGTATTTGTTCGATGGCCGTGGAGGCACAGATGTCACAGTCTCCCCTACTTCAGGGAATTTCGTCCCGAAATTTAATTAGAGGAAACTTGTGAGAGCTCGAAACATGAAGTCGAAAAGATAAAACAACACTGGTTAGGGTTCTGAACTTCTAGTAACTTTAAATAACATTATGCTTGCAATGTAAGAGGGAAACTTATATACAAGTATATGAAGCGCCATTGGTGTGTCCACCGTACCTCCATTACATTGTTCACGTTTCGTTATTGTTTTCACTATTGGTTCTTACACATGATAAATCTTACTGTGGTTTCCGTGCACTGAATTTTCATAATTATGTACGCGTCCATAATTACGTAATTCCTTGCATAGTCCACACAGTGCATTTGATAATGTGTAGAGGGAAACCAAATGAATGAACCTGTGATGAGTGTGACTGGACCACCATAGGGTCCTTTCAGCTGTATCATCACATGCCACTCTTAACCAGATTCTGAATCAATCTTTAACTAGACCACTCAAGGGTCTCTTTTCGAATCATGGAATGGTACTATATAACCCAAGGGTCTTAACTACCACGTAGAAGCCCATTAAGGATTTAAGGTAGTACCTTTTGAATATCCTACTATGAATCCCTCATATGAAGATATGGAAGATTCTATGAGGATTTTGATAACGAAAATCAGATCACACACAAACATAGAGGAGAACACATAAACACATAATCGCATAATTGTTTAATTTGACCTTTAACTTGTTATCTTTGGACACGGGTATTTAAAGCATACAAGGAATCCAATCCGTGGATTTCATTTCGCACTTTAAATATTTTCAAGAATCTAACTATGAAGATAGGAAGATCTTAATAGGAATTCGGTTTGTCATTATTGAGTTGTAATGTATATATTAAGGTGTACAAGGAATCCAATCAGGGCTCCGATTTGGGCGATAATCATCCACAAGGATTCTTAAAATAGAGCAACCCATCGCCCCTTTCGTTTCGAGTTTAAGCTCAAGTTGAAGTGGTAGCTCATATTTCAATAAGCCTTCGTTTACACAAGATCGTTGTGCTTGAAGGACAAAAGATTTGAATATCAGATAGAGTTTGAACATAATGAAGCTTGACTCGTTCCTTTCGACTAAGCGCATCGGCTACGATATTCGCCTTACCAGGAAGGTAGCGAATCGCGCAATCGTAATCGTTCAAGAGTTCAACCCATTGTCGTTGCCTCATGTTCAGCTCCTTTTGATTAAGAATGAGCTGGTGACTTTTGTGGTCTTTTGAAAACCACACACTTCGTTCCATAGAGGTAGTGTCTCCAGATTTTGAGAGCAAATGCCACAACACCTAACTCAAGATCATGAGTTGTGTAGTTCTTTTCGTGAACTTTCAACTGTCGTGACGTATATGCTATGACTTTACCTCATTGCATAAGAACATAACCAAGGCCTAGATTCGACGTGTCATAAAAGACAACAAAATCATCGTTTCCATTGGGCAAGGATAAAACAGGAGCATCACATAGCTTCCGTTTCAGCGTTTGGAACGCTTCTTCTTGCTTATATCCCCACTCCAAAGGCTTATTCTTCTGAGTCAAAGCAGTGAGTGGCACCGCGATCTTCGAGAAGTTTGAAATAAAACGACGATAATAACCAGCGAGACCAAGAAAAGAACGAATTTCTGTAGGTGTCGTTGGTGTATTCCAATCCTTAATTGCAGCAATTTGGATGGATCCACATGAATACCCTGCTTGTTGACTACATGACCCAAAAACTGAACTTCTTTAAGCCAAAATTCACACTTGGAAAATTTAGCGAAAAGTTTGTTCCTTCTTTAGGAGTTCCAATGTCAAACGAAGGTGTTGCTCGTGATCGGCTCGAGACTTTGAATAAATGAGAATATCGTCGATGAACACAATGATGAACTTGTCTAAATAAGGTTTACAGACCCTATTCATTAAGTCCATGAAGATAGCTGGGGCATTCATCAAACCAAAAGGCATGACAGTGAACTCGTAATGCCCATATCTTGTGCGGAAGGCAGTTTTGGGAATATCTCCTTCGAGAACACGAAGTTGGTGATACCCAGAACGCAGATCGATCTTGGAAAAACAGGTAGCACCTTGCAGCTGATCAAAGAGATCATCGATTCGAGGTAGGGGATATCGATTCTTGATGGTAAGCTTATTAAGCTTACGATAATCGATACACATTCGAAAAGATCCATATTTCTTCTTCACAAAGAGGACAGGAGCTCCCCTAAGGTGAATAATTTGATCGGATGAATCCTTTATCAGATAACTCTTGAAGCTGTTTCGATAATTCTTGCATCTCAGACGGTGCAAGACGATAAAGTGCTTTCGCAATTGGGTTGGCATTGGGTACAAGGTCAATATGAAACTCAACTTGACGAACTGGAGGCAAACCAGGCAGTTCATCAGGAAATACCTCTGGATAATCCCGAACAATCGGAATATCCTGAATACTCTTGCTCTTGCCTTTCTCCTCGGTGACATGTGCCAGAAAAGCAACATATCCTTTTTGTAAATAACTTTGGGCCTTCGTACACGACATGAGCTTCAATCCACCAGAAGGTTTCTTGCCACGAACTTCCAGAACAACGCCAGACGAAAGAGGAATGCGAACTATCTCATCGAAACAAATCACCTCAGCATGATGTTTAGCTAACCAATCCATCCCTATGATAATGTCGAAACTCCCAAGTTGCATCGGCGTGAGGTCAAATAGGAAAAAAAATGATTATCAAAGTTAAATTGATAGTCGCAAATAACAGAATTGAGTACAAGAGGTTTACCAAGAGCAACTTTGACAGATAAGGGTTTCCTTAGTTATCTAACCAAGGAATTAAAGTGATTACTCAAATTGTCACGTCGTTTCTTAGAATGAAGCGAGCACTTAGAATTTTCGAGGAATTCATGAGCGATCATATGAACGAGAGAACTACAAATACGGTTCTTTGGTGTAGGTATCGTAGGGGTATGCCATACACACATGCAACTATATTTGTACATTAGAATTGCAAATAAAGATTTATTTATAAACAAAATCGATTGTTTCCGAGTTCAAAGGAAAACACTAGAAACATAAACATAAACTTCGGATTATTCAAAGCAGCAGCTTCTTCTAATCGGCCAAATGCTCATCCGTGGGTCGGATTTGCATTGAAAATCTTTGGGTATCTGTCCCTGACATAACCCGTCTCGGCATAGGTGTAGAAAATACCAGGAGGAAAACGAGCCTATGCTGGATCTGCTTGAAATTGAACGGGGTTCTGAAAAGCTTGGTTTAGCACAGTGACTGAACGACAGTCTCGTGCCAAATGACCAATGAGTCCACAGTTGAAACATTTCCGACATTTGACACTGGCATAGTGGTGGAGGTTACACTGATTGCACAGAGGAGCAGTTCCTAAGTACGGCTTCTTGGCTGGTGGTGCTGCCACCTGGCTAGGTTTTGCTTGATTTGGTGTAACGGCTACGGGACCCTTTGGAGCTTTACGCTTATTTGACTTTTTCGAAGGCTCGGATTCTGCTTCTTTCGATGCTTCTTGGGTGGCTTCATTATTGAGACGAGACATGGCGATACCTAAATCCACAGTCTTCAGGATTACTTCGCCCATTCGCTGGGCAAATTTGGCAGTTTGCTCGGACATTTGAGTGTCGTTGCGATGAAGAGACATTCTAGAGGAATGAAAGACATAGGAGAAAACAAGTGAAATGTTATCGGATAATTAAAACAGAACAACAACGCATAGAAATTGCGATCATTTGTTTGTTACCTAAGGCAAACAAATGAGACGGTGATTAATCAAAGTAAACGGGTCATATTAATGTATCACTGAAGACATGCTCGCCTATAAGTGAATACTCACCCCAAGAGTTCCCAAGTAAGAGTGACTGGTCCGATGCTGCGGATTTGTACGAACACTCTAGCCTTAGACAGAAAACTCAGGGTACAGGCATTCACCCTTCCAGTTCGCACGTGTTCACATTATAAGACCCAAACTTTGACGAGATTTTGAAAACTTAGAGGGTTCAAAACCTTATAATAAATCATCCTAGAACAGATGATTGGTTTTCAAAGCGGATTCGGAATTTGTGTTCTTGTTGTGGTTGTCACCTAAGGATAACTGACGGTATTGTTTTAAGATTTAAACACAAGAATCTTGTGTTAGGGTCCTAGGAAGGTTATAGACTAGGTCAAAGCATTACTAATAACCTAATTCCCTATAACCATGAGCTCTGATACCAACTTTTCTGTCACACCCCGAATGCGTAAAACAACAAATCGCGGCGGAATCGTCGGGGAGTGTTGTAACAGAATCATTGTTTCAAAACACACGGAAATTTGAAGTTTCGTTTTATTAAACATTAAATATTTACATCGTCTGGAAATCTAAATAAACAAGTTAAACATAGTCTATCGTTGTTATTAAGTCACTAAGGCCTCGTCCAGTCTTATGTGAACATGCATCCTAGCAATCAACATCATTCAACAACACCTGAAACATATGTGAAAAACAAAGTCAGCAAAGAAATGCTGGCGAGTACGTAGGTTTTTGAGAGTGTCGGATTCATGGCTAGTTTACATGTTGCAATACTTAATTAAAAACCTTGTTTTGAAAAGTATTGTATTGCAACATAATTAACCAACTCAAATCAAGTTGGTTATAATTTATAAAATCTCGTAGCCATGATTCTTAACCCAAAACATTTATTTAATAAAATCATATTGTAAAACATCTCGTAAAAAAAACTTGTTAATAAATCTCGTTAATAAAACTCGTTAATAGAACTCGTTAATAAAATTCGTATGGTTTATATCATTTCAAAAACCTTGTTTGTGGGACATCGTTTCAAAATCGTTTACCCAAGTGAACTAAATAACGCCATGGTATGTAATACGATGAAAACATTTATATATAGGAAGTACCAGCGGCGTATCCACCATGCTTTCATCACATTACACCCGTCCCGTTATCTAAACACTAACCAAAAACCAATCGTTTACCCAAATCGTTTAATTCGTTAAAAATCGCTTTAGTCGTTTAAATCATTCTCGTTTTTAATCGTGAAAACTACTTTTGATTGTCTCGCTAATAACATCCAAACCTTCGTGACTCGACTAACTCGCCTATCGCTTCTCGCATTAATAAACCACCAAAGGGTAAATTAACAATCACAAATTCAGTCGTTACCCACCTAACCCACACATAACCATGGGCGCAGTCTGATAACGGGATTTGTCAGATCCTATGGTACCATAACCTAATACTGGTTGGTTCGGGCAAAACTAATGGATATTATTCGTTATGTAATTACAACCAACAAGTTTGTTTACTTTATCGAAATCGTTATTAATTTAATATAAACCATTTTAATCGTTTTGAAAACCATCATTAAAACCTCAAAAACATTTAGCACATATGAATCACCCAAAAACAATTGAAAACAGTAAAATAGGGGAACTATGTACTCACCTGAGAATGCTTAGAAGTCTTGAACAACAACCAAGCAAAGCTAGAGGGAGCACAGAATCAATCGGCAACCTAATAACTATATAAATAAACCGGACCTAAGTCGGAAGATCGGATAGGATGAGGTTTTGTAAACCAAATGAGTATTGGAACTCATGTGACATGGTTTAACAAAGCCTACATTCTAAATCGAAACCTAACCTAAGTGCTTTCGACCCATTGCGACCCATTAAGGTAGCTTATGCTACTTTAACGTGTCGTTCGCGCAAAGCGCGTTCGAGACGTCTAACTAGTCCTATGACAAGTATTATATTCCTAAACTTATTGCATAATCGATTAAGTGACAAAAGTTTATGTTACATATGCTTAATTACCAATTATGTATGAAAAGGGCATTTTGGTCATTTACCTAAGGCATATAAACTACCTATCATACAACTAATTAAACTAGGTGACCATAAGGTATAACCTCGGAAGGTTATTCCCTATGCAACTATGGTCACTAAACATGTTTGGTCGGATCCTAATGATCGACCAAACGGGTCGTGTTCGAAAGTCTAAGCGGGTGTTTAGTCCGCTTGACTTACGACTCTACACAAGCACTAAACTAAAAAGTGACGAGCTAAACATGCTAAAACATGTTTAGTTAAGTTAAAAAACAGGTTTGGTATCAAAACAAACGGTTTTGATACCTAAAAGTAGTTTGGTTACAAAATACGCGAGAAAACGCATTTTGGCCGAAACTACGACTCGTCACTACACCTAGATAACGTGGTAATCAGTAGGTATAGTCACTAGGGACTATAACCATCGTGATTACTCTCACGTTATGAAGTTCAAATGAACTTCGCATTGACCATAAACTGGTCAATGCAGAAAGTCAAACGCAGTTTGACTTTCAGACTCGAAAAGCGATAAAAGAACGAAAGAATACTTACAAAAGGTCCCCGCAAGCTTTGATCCGATTTACTCTCAGGTATGAAGCATAAACTTCAACTTAGAGAGCCAAAATCAGATCAATGTGGGTTTTTCAAGTGAAAGGGGATAGCTATTTATAGGAAAACTAGAACCGTTAGGATCGTTCATCGTAAAACGAGCTTCGATCTCATCCGTACACATGCGCCCATGGTTTTGTGAAACCATGGGAGCCCATTGTTTCATTAAAACCATGTGCAAATGAGGGGAACAGCTGGAACAAGCTGGAATTTAGATTTTTCATTTTGGTCCCTTCCTAAGATAACTATGGCAGAATGACAATTTTGGTCCCTGAACTTCAGAATCTTGCATTTCGGCTCGTTTTTGACACGTTTAAGCCCCGTTAACCTCAATTCAAGGCTCGAAAATGAAGTTAAAGTATAGGGAACTCAAAACATGCTCAAAAATATCTCGGATGTCGGTTCGTTTGGTCGTACGGTTGTGTTGTTCGGTTAATTACGACGGAAGTCGTAACGAACGCAAAAACGATCCAAATTACGCGACGAATGGAATTTTATCATGCCAATCACTAAAATAAAATATTTTAATTATTACATAAAGTTTTGGATGTCCGGATGTATTCAGAACGTAAGATATGCGCGAAAATGCAAACTTATGCACTTTTGACGCTTTTAGTCCCTGAATGACCAAAAAGTTTATTTTAGCACACCGAACCCCTCAAAGCCTATTTCTAAGAAATGTAAAGGATATTTAGGGTATTTTTAACTTATGGTCATGTTCCTGAATGTTCGTTACAGTACAAATCGGCATACTTTCGCAGTTTGTCAAAATTTGTCCCTGTAAGCGAATAAATTTGATTTCGCCACACCAAACCCTCCAAAACTTATTTCTAAGTTATGTAAAGGTTATTTAAGGTATGTTAAGCCTATGTCACTATCCTGGAGTGTTTGTTGCATTAAACTGGTTATATTTACGCATCAGTGCGCGTATAACCTTCCAGAAAGCGATTTAGAGCCCGAAATCGTACAAGAGTTGATATGTGCAAATGATACACATATTTATACAAATCCCAAGTATGAAACACAACATTTCATTGATTTGGTATTTGTTCGATGGCCGTGGAGGCACAGATGTCACAAAATTCAACTGTGAACCAAACGCTTCTTGGAAAGATTGCCAAATCCTTGACACAAATCTCCCATCTCTATCAGATATAATCGAGATAGGAACTCTATGACGTGAAACTATCTCCCGTAGGTACAGCTTAGCTAGCTTACTGGTGTTATCCTTCTCTCTGATTGGCAAAAAGTTCGCAGACTTTGTCAGGCACTCTACGATTACCCAAATCGTATCATGACCTCTGGGTGTCTTGGGCAACTTTGTTATGAAGTCCATCGAGATCTGCTCCCACTTCCACATGGGTATCTCGGGTTGCTGCAGAAGACCTGAAGGCTTCTGATACTCGGCCTTCACCTTGGCGCAAGTCAAACATTTTCCAACATAAGTTGCAACATCACCTTTCAATCTCGGCCACCAATAGAAATCTTTCAAATCTTGGTACATCTTATCCGATCCTAGGTGGATCGAGTACCTTGATTTATGAGCTTCATCAAAGATCACATCTCTAAGGCCTACAAAGAGGGGAACCCAAATTCATCCCATGAAACACAAGATTCCTTCCTCGTTGGGTACCAACTTCTTCTCCATCCCACGGAGATATTCATCCTTAAGATTCTCCTTCTTAAGGGATTCTCTTTGTGCAGCACGAATGTGCAATGAGAGGTCTGTCTGAATGATCATCTCCAAAGCCCTAACCCTTATGGGCTTAATCCTCTCCTTTCGACTCAAGGCGTCTGCCACCACATTCGCCTTTCCTGGGTGATATTTGATTTCACAATCATAATTGTTTAACAACTCCACCCATCGTCGCTGTCTCATATTAAGCTCTTCCTGATCGAATATGTGTTGGAGGCTCTTATGATCTGTAAAGATCGTGCATCGGGTACCATACAAATAATGTCACCAAATCTTCAATGCGAACACCACTGCGCCTAATTCCAAATCGTGTGTGGTGTAGTTCTTCTCATGAACTTTCAACTGGCGCGAAGCATAAGCGATAACCTTATGTCGCTGCATCAGCACACAACCCAACCCCTGACGCGAGGCGTCACAGTAT
Organism: Helianthus tuberosus; assembly: GCA_030545235.1. Classification (NCBI taxonomy): domain Eukaryota; kingdom Viridiplantae; phylum Streptophyta; class Magnoliopsida; order Asterales; family Asteraceae; genus Helianthus; species Helianthus tuberosus. Next base: position 28,766,438 of record CM060432.1, read on the forward strand.
ACCACGAAGTCGTCGGTGCCTTCGGGTAGGGATAGAATAGGTGCATCGCAAAGCTTGTTCTTAAGCAGCTGAAAAGCTTCTTCTTGTTTGTCTCCCCATTCATACTTCTTGTCCTTTTGAGTAAGGGAGGTCAGCGGTTGAGCGATTTTTGAAAAATCCTCAATGAATCTGCGATAATACCCACCTAAACCTAAAAACTGACGGATCTCGGTTGGCATATTCGGAGTTTCCCAATTCTTAATCGCCTCGATCTTGGTGGGATCCACATGGATTCCATCTTCGTTCACTACATGACCGAGGAATTGTACCTCACGCAACCAGAACTCACATTTCGAGAACTTGGCGTACAGTTTCTCCTTCTTGAGCAGCTCTAAGATGGCTCTAATGTGTTGCTCGTGCTCTTCCTTCGTCCGCAAATAAATCAAAATATCATCGATAAATACAATCAAGAATTTATCGAGATATGGCTTGCAAACTCGGTTCATCAGATCCAAAAACACTGCCAGCGCGTTTGTCAAACCAAACGGCATTACTAGAAACTCGTAATGTCCATAATGAGTCCTGAAGGCAGTCTTCGGTATACTCTATTCTTGAATCCGCATCTGGTGATAACCAGATCGAAGATCGATCATGGAGTACTAACTCGAACCTTGAAGTTGATCGAAGAGGTCATCAATCCTCGGCAAGGGATACCGATTCTTGATGGTCAACTTGTTCAGTTCTCGGTAGTCAATGCACATACGAAAACTACCGTCCTTCTTCTTGAAAAATAGAACTGGAGCTCCCCAAGGCGAGAAGCTTGGTCGAATAAATCCCTTGTCCAAAAGCTCTTGAAGCTGCGTCGACAATTCTTGCATCTCGGAAGGCGCAAGTCGATAAGGTGCCTTGGCTACAGGCGCGGCGCCTGGAACCAAGTCAATGTGGAACTTGACTTGTCGTTGCGGCGGTAATTCTGGCAAGTCTTCGGGGAAGACTTCAGGATATTCCCTTACCACAAGGATATCTTCCAGCTTCGGCTCTTCGGCTTCCTTGTCAACAATGTGAGCCAAGAAGGCAACACATCCTTTCTGCAAAAACTTTCGGGCCTTCAAACAACTGAGAATTCTTAGAGACGTATCATGCTTTTCTCCATGCACTACAATCGTCTCTCCATTCGCCATCGGGATGCGAATGATCTTCTCGTGGCATATGATCTCAGCTCGGTTGCTCGACAACCAATCCATCCCAACTACCACATCAAAGCTTCCCAACTCGACTGGCAGATGTAAGTACCTTAGTCCATTTCATACGATTATCATATAAATTTCGATTATAATAGTGTATTTAAGATTAAACATACACTTAAAAATGCGAGTTTGTTAAAACATTTCAACATTTTGTAATTTCATTCTGTTGGATCTGAGTTTGGTTTTGATTGTATTTTACGTTTGAAATTAAGATGGAAATGAATGAGTTGTGCAGCGGAATTAAGATGGAAACAAACTTTGCATACAATCAAACGAGAGTATTGCTTTAATCAAAACACTTTTCACTATGAACCGAAAGATTGAATTTAGTTTCAATAACGATTACAAAGAAATGTTTGATACAAACTCCCCCTCAGCCAGAGCTCAGTGTTTGTTCGTGCAGAGAAGACGATTGTTGCCAAGAGCTGATAGAACAGTACAGAGCACTGTTCTATTTATAGGCACTAGCAAACCACTGAGCATCTTAGCTGACGTCACCATGAAAGTGACATCTAACCTCCTAACAAACTCTAACCTCTGATCTATACAAACACTGCTATACTAACTACTGCTATTACATTTCATTACATAAAAGACACTTAAATAACTGTTGCATCCTTCCACTGCTGTGAACCCGGCAGTGCTTGTCCGGATCAGCAGTACTTGACTCAAGGCAGTAGATTGAGCAGCAGAGCTTTAGTCTTCCATCAGGCCTTTACTTGAGCAGCAGATTGACGGTCAGTAGCTTGTATGATCAGTAGATAGGAGGTCAGCAGATGTTGAAACCACTTTCAAGTGGAGAGACTTGTATGAAACATCTGCTTATTCTGGATCCACTGCTCTGACCCAGTTTTGGCTTTAATTATTTGTTCCTCTGATAGGGTTCAATCCCAACAATCTCCCCCTGGAACAGATAATGCCAAAACTCTTCATTATTGTGGAAAAAATGTTTATCTGACCTTTAAATTGTAGTTCAAAGTCTAGGGCATCTGTGTCATCATCATCCCTGCTAAGTGGAAGATCAAGGAGATCCTGCAAATCTTCAAGACTCAGGCCAAGAGCTTGTTCCCTTGATATTTTCTTCACTTCTCCACCAGACCTGAGCAAAGTCAATACGTAGGTCTGTTTGTCAGTTTCCCACTTTTGTATTTTTGAGCCTGGTGGGTTTCTTGGGAGATTTTTATTTGCAGAGGTGTTTGGTGAGGCTGGCCTATTCATGCCTGACTGAGCAGTACTTGCAGATTGTTCCAGTTCAAGATCTTCTTGCATCATTACTTTAATGCCCTCTTTTACAATAGCATTTCCAGCTTTTAGATCTTCAACTGTTTCAGCCCCTGACTGGTTTTGGCTCCTTCTTTTGTAGATGGCAGCACCAGCTGGAGCAGTGGCTCTTTTGATTTGCAGCTTTGGTGGTCTTTTTGAGGCCTCTGCTTTGGAAGAGTTAGGCTTTTGTGGAACTGTTGGATCTTTCTTTCTAAGTTCCTCTAACCTTTTGTAGGTAGCCCTGACCCTATCTTCTCCCCACTTTGTCACTGAATTCTTTGACCCATAATCAGCTGCTATCAGCTCCTCTTTCATTCTTTTCAACTCTAATGCCTTATCAGCTTCAAACTGTTTGAACTTTTCAGGAGGAGTCTGCTTGACCTTATTTTTTATCATTTCTTGAATCCTAGCTGCCTCTTTTTCAAGCTCAGGAATGGTCCGGTTTTTGTACATGTGTTTCTCCCCATTGTATTTCTTGTAGGTCATAATGTTCTCAATGTAGTCTTTTCTCAAGGACTCATCTGCCCTTTCTGAGATTTGCTGACATACATTTTTGGCAAATTGCTCCATTGCTCTGACCTGTGTGAGTAGAAACTGATAGTTTTGCTGAAATTCCCTATCAGATTTCCCTTGTTTATTTTTTATTGCGATATCCTCTGCTTGCTTGGCCTTGAGTTTCAAGTATTCTTCAATATTGTTTGGCCTGGGATATCCTTCAACTGATGGCAAACTCCTTTTAGCTGGGTCATCCTCATAGTAAAAGGATTTGATTTCTTCCCTAACTGCAATGAGTTCCAGAGGAAATGAAACACCAGCAGGAGGTAATGGCTTTAGAATTTGAGCTGAAGAGAGAGACATGGGTTTTGGAATAGTGACAAGTGACAGGGATTTTGAAGATGTTGGTGGTGGTAAATGATCATCATCTTTGAGGATTAGCCTTATCCTTTTTGTTTGAGGAGAGACTGATGATGTTTTGGATGGAACAGTGGTGGTAGATTGGGTGGCAGTGGTTTGTGAGTGACTAACAGTTGTTGAAACAACTGGTGTTTCAACCACTGTTGTCATTACAGCAGATGTTGTAACATCTGTTGTCTTCTGCTTTTTGGCAGGTTAAAGTGATGGTGAGATTGTTTTTGGTGGTGATGGTGGTGGTGGTAAAACAGTGGTTGTGGTGTGTGTTGAAGTGATAACAGATGTTGAAACCTCTGAAGTACAAGCAGTAGTTGATACAACAGGAGTTACAACAGCTGTTTGGGTGGAGGTTTAATGCTGATGGCTTTTGGATAGTGGTTTTGGAATGTGCTTTGGAATTCTGGATGGGATGGACTTAGGTTTTCTTTTTGTCTTAGGATTTTTAGAATCCTTTGACCCAGAACAACCCTGCGCATACAGTTCCATGAAAGCTCTTTTCTCCTCATTCCATCTTGAAATATCCTTTGCCATTCTATCTCTTTTTACACTTGCTACTCCTTCATCAAGTGCTTCTTGAGTAGCATCAACCTTTTTACTACCATCTGGCACAGGAATTTTTCTGGTCATAGCATCCCTTTCAGGTTCAATGTACAGACCATCATCTATTCCCTTTTTCTTCCACTCCTGAATTTTCTCCCCCTTTTTGGCATTATCTTCTGGAAGTTGATCAATGAAGAGTATTGTTGGAGGAGCAGTGCCAGTGGTTTCCAATAACTGGGCCTTGATTGCCATAATATCTGCTTGAGTGTTCTTGTACCTAGACTCCATTATGTTTCTTAGCTCTTTGACATGTAGTTCATGTTGCTGATCAGCCATTTCTTTTTGTTGTTGGAGAAAAGGTTGGAAGAGGTTCCAGAGCTCATTTGTAGCAGATGCTTGTGGTGGAGCAGGTGCATGAGGTGGAACAACAGTGGATTGCATCTTTTGTGTTTTCAACACCTGTTGTAGCATGTTTTTAAGATCTGCAACAGATGTATCCAATTTTTCAATTCGTTCCGTCAAATCCTGATATTTTAAATCATCACCCAATTTAATGGGATCATCTGATTTCCCACTAATAGTGGTTTTATCAGTGGTTGAGGTAGGGAGTGTACTCCAAACACTAACCACTGATGCCCCTTTTTCTTGGTACTAGGGTCTTCTTCCTTCAACACTTGACAACCTTTTAATGTTGCCAGTGGGAAAAATAAATCCACTGGTGGTTGGCAGAGGTGCTATGTAAGGAATTGCCTCCAAGGAAGTCTTATTAATGTAACCACTGTCCAACTGTAAACCAGTGGGTTCAACAGTTGTAGTGGCTGCTTCACTAGGATTACCACCAATAGTTACTTGTAACTCAAGGGGTGTAACCTCCTCAGGTTGTGTTGGTGGGTTAGCAAGGATTGATACATCAGACCCAGTCATTTGTTGAGGTATATTCTCATTAATAGGTGATTGAGAAGGACTGGTTAGTACCTGGTTCAAATCAATTGCATCCAACAGAAGTTTAGTGGGTGTGGGAATTGTGGATGTGATGTTTGGTGTAGAAAGAGGATTTGCCCCGGGAATTGAGCTGTGGATGATGGAAACGAGTGTTTCCAGAGCATCATGATGTGGAGACCCTATTTGTACAACCTGTTCTTTTTGTGAAGAAGCAGGGGGGTTTCGGCTATGGGTTGAGATATTTGTACCAACTGCTGTGAGGAAGTAGCAGCAGTGGTTTCTTATGACTTTTGTGTTGTCACTGGCAGTAACTCTGGTATCTCATCCTCCAGAGATGCCTTTTTGATGGGTTTGGGGGGTTTTTGATTTTTCTTTTTCTGTGGCTTTTTGGTGATTTTAGGTGTGGGTTTCAAAGTAGTTGTGCTGCTACTTTGATCACCTTGAGCAGTGGGCTCAGCAGCAGATACCTGAGGAGCAGTGGTAGCTGCTAAATTCTGCTCAGGTACCTCTGCTTGTGTTTTACAAGGTGTTAACATTCTAGTAAAAGTTTCAGCAGTTAAGCTGTTTATTTGAAAACATTCACCTTGGTTTATTGCAGCAATATCATCCTTACTGAATTTCTTTTCAAAATAATAGCTTAAAAACCTTGGAAACAGTAAGAATGATTTTGTTTCAACATTGTTAACCAAATCATTAAAGATTTCCCGAGAAAAACTAAAATTTTCTTCTTAAAGAATAGCATATCCCAGATTTTGAATCTTTAATGGTATTTCATTAAAAGAAGTGGTTTTGTTTGCAACACACATTAGGAGGGTATGGAATAAAAACCTTGTTGCAGAAGGAAAAAAAAACCTTTTTGTAAGGTAGCTTTCTTCATCATTGTGTGTGCATACCCTCTCTCAATGAAGTCAATTTTTAACTCGTTTTTAGGGAAAGAAGTTTTACCTTGCTGATCCTCGAGTTGAAAGACTTCTGATATCGATTGTGGTGTGATTTTAACAGCTTTACCCTTTAAAGAGGAGTTAATGGCTACCACAGTTTCACCTTGTTTGTCAAGGATTGCGTTTTTCCAAAACTCTTGTTGGGTTGCTAAGTAAATTGGTGCATCGGCGGTTAACAAAGTTTTGTACTTTGATTTAGCCATTTTGGCGAGGATGGAGTCAAAAGCATCTGTGGTGCCGGGTTTTGTGAGAAGACCCAGAAGATTGTGAGATGGTTTGTGTGGGATTTCAGTGGTATTGACCATTTGAGAGGCCGCTTTCGACGATGATTTGGAAGTGGGTTTTGCAGATGGCTTCGATTTTGTCATTTTGGAGATGATGATCGAAGAAATTTTTGAAGGAATGTGGAGAAAAACTGCTTTGAGAAAAGAATTTTTGAGAATTCAATTCGACAGTAAAACCCTGTTTTTGGTGTGAAGTGGGGGTTTTATAGAGGAAAAAGTTAAGGCTGACGTGGCAGCGGTTACAAAAGTACTGACCACTATGTACTGCCCACATGCCAAACTCTGAAGAAATGAAGGACAGTACTTTTATAAAAGTTACTGATGAAGGCAGTGGTTACAACGGTATAATGAAAGCAGTGGATGATTTTCACTATCAGTGGATAGCATATCAGTGGATAAGACACTGCTTTTGAACAACAGAGTTTATCAAGGTAATAAGTGGACAGAGGATGGCTTTCAGTAGTGGACAGACTTTGAAGTAGAGCAGACTTTTGAACAATCAGTGGTTATGGCAGACTTTTAAGGATTTTAATGAGAATTTCATTTTTAGCTATTTTTAAGGATGGATTTTTGATTTTCTAGAAACATTTTAATGCTTTTATTCATAGAAAAACAAGATTTTGCTTGTTATTCCACGTTTAGCATGCCAATTCTAGAGACCAAGCTTTCAAAGGTGGCAGTGTCTAATGCTTTTGTGGGCACATCTGCCAGCTGGTCTTTAGTTGGAACATGATGCAGAGAAATCAAACCTTTTTCATAGCAATCCCTCACAAAGTGATGTCTGATGTCGATATGTTTGGTGGTTGAATGGGAAACTGGATTTTTGATGATATTTTCTGCTGCCTGGCTATCCAACATAAGTGGTGTCTTTAAGGCAGCGATACCAAAATCCAGCAACTGATTTTGAAGCCACAGGAGTTGGGTTGTACAGCTTGCAGCAGCAATATATTCAGCTTCAGCAGTGGATGTTGAAACAGCTGCTTGCTTTTTGCTTTGCCATGAAACTAAGCAATCGCCTAGAAACTGGCACCCTCCTGATGTGGACTTCCTTGTGGTGTTACATCCAGCAAAGTCACTGTCTGAAAATCCTGAAAGCTTGATATTCCCATTAGCTGGATACCAGATACCAAGTGTGGGAGCACTTTTTATGTATCTGAATATCCTTTTTACAGCAATAAGATTGGATTTTCTAGGGGCTGATTGACTTCTTGCACAAACACATGTTGCAAACATAATGTCTGGCCTAGATGCAGTTAGGTACAAAAGAGACCCAATCATGCTTCTATAAAGAGTTTGGTCAATCAGCTCATCCTTTTCATCAGACATGACCAGCTTATTTGTTGCCATGGGTGTGCTGCATGGTTTACAATCATTCATATCAAATTTGTTTAAAAGTTCTTTTGCATATTTGCTTTGATGAATGAAAGTTCCATTTTGCATTTGCTGAACTTGGAGACCAAGAAAGCATTGCAGCTCACCCATTGCACTCATTTCAAACTCAGCTGTCATGAGTTCCCTAAACTCTTCACACATTGCATTACATGTGCTTCCAAAAATAATGTCATCCACATAAATTTGGACAATCATTAAATCCTTTCCTCTCCATTTTAAAAACAGTGTTTTATCAATGGTACCTCTTTTGAAACCATTTGAGAGTAGAAAGGTGGAAAGAGTTTCATACCAGGCCCTTGGTGCTTGTTTCAGGCCATACAGAGCTTTGTTCAGCCTGTAGACATGATCTGGATAAAATGGATCCTCAAAACCTGGAGGTTGACAGACATACACCTCTTCTTGAATTGTACCATAGAGGAAAGCACTTTTGATATCCATTTGAAACACCTTCATGTTGTGGTTGACAGCAAAGGCCAGGAACAGTCTAATGGCTTCCAATCTTGCAACAGGGGAGAATGTTTCATCATAATCAATCCCCTCTTCCTGTCTGTAAACTTGAACCACAAGCCTAGCTTTATTCTTGACAACAATACCCCTTTCATCAGTTTTGTTCTTGAAGACCCACTTTGTGCTAATGGGACTAACCTCTTCTGGCAGTGGTACAAGCTCCCATACTTGTTGTCTTTTAAACTGTTGGAGCTCCTCTTGCATGGCTTCTACCCAGCTGTTATCTTTCAGTGCCTTTTGGTACTTGACTGGCTGATGGAATGATAGAAAACCAGCAAAAAGACAAATGTTTTGGGTTTGGCTTCTTGTGAGCACCCCTTCATTGATGTTGCCAATGATTTGATCAGGTGGATAAGATCTCAAGAAGATTAAATCTCCTTGGTATGGTATGATGGCATTTGTTGGTGAAGGCTGCAAATGTGTATCATCTGAGCTAACCACTGCTGGGGACTTTGATGATCCAGCAGTGGCTTCAAAAGGTGGTGGAATGGGAGGTAATGAAGTGGACACATGCTGACTTTTATCCACTGTTTGGGGACTTTTGTCAGCAGTATTTGAGGATGTGGAAGCAGTGGTTGATGGGCTACTTTGGTCAACACCTGTTGAGGTAGCAGTGGTTGAGCTTTGACAGCTGTTTTGAACATCTGATGCTCTTCCCATTTTGACAGACCTTTGAGGGATGATGATTTCATACCCATAGTCTGGTGTTGAATCCTCTGATGGACCTGCACTGTTAGTCTTGACAGTAGTATTTTCAAAAGTGAATTTATTAAGATCAAACAGATCTGCAGGATTTGCTGGGATTTTCATTGATGAAAGTTCATTGAACTTTACATTCAAAGTCTCCTCCACTGCCTTGGTCCGTGTATTAAACACTTTGTAGGCCTTGGCAGTGGTTGAGTATCCTAGATGATAACCACAATCAATTTTGGCTGCAAATTTTGAAATGGAATCTTTTAAGTTCAAAATAAAGCATGGGCAGCCAAACACCTTGAAATATGAGATAAGTGGTTTGATTTTATACAGAATTTCATAAGCAGTCTTTTTGTGCCCGGGGTTTATTAAAACTCTGTTCTGGACATAGCAAGCAGTGTTTACTGCCTCTGCCCAGAAAGTTAATGGCAAACCTGAATTAGCAAGCATGGTTCTGGCAGCCTCAATCAAAGTTCTGTTCTTTCTTTCAACTACCCCATTTTGCTCTGGTGTTCTAGGGATGTTGTACTGCCTTACAATCCCTTTCTTCACACAGAAGGCATCCAACTCCTTATTTCTAAATTATGTGCCATTGTCACTCCTGAAGCTTTTCACTGGAAGGTCAAATTGCTTTTCAACCTGTGTCACAAAGTCTTGCAAAATGCCTGCAGTCTCATCTTTTGAGTGTAAAAAGAAAGTCCATGTAAACCTAGAAAAGTCATCAACAATAACCAAACAATATATTTTCTTTTTGAGGCTCATGACTTGAACTGGGCCAAACAAATCCATGTGTAGCATTTGCAAACACTGGGTTGTTTTGGACTCTTCAATGGACTTATAAGAACTTTTATGCTGTTTTCCTTTTAAACAGGAAATGCAATGTTCAGGACATGAAAACAATTTTTGTGGTAGGCCTCTTACCAAACCATTTTTTGAAATTTCAGTGATTGTCTTAAGATTTGTGTGCCCCAGCCTTCTGTGCCAAAGTTCTGTCTCTTTGTTAGAGGCAGCTGAGAACAGACCGGCATCAGCTCTGGGACACTCTTTTGACATATCAACAACATAAACACTGCCACTTCTTTGAGCAACAAGTTTTGTTTGACCAGTTTTTATTATTGCTTCAATCTTTTTGACCATTTCTGGTCCAACAATCCTACAACACTCCTTTGTGAAGAATGACCCATATCCCTTGTCACTCATTTGTGAAACACTCAGGAGGTTGAATTTCAGACTGTCTATCAGATTGACATTTTCAAATTTTACATTTCCAGATTGTACTGTACCAGACCCCAGAACTTTCCCTTTACTGTTAGTCCTAAAGGATATATCACCCCCTCCATGAATTTTGAAATCTTTGAGTAGGGCTTTACATCCAGTCATGTGCCTGGAGCCTCCACTATCAACATACCAAAGGCTATCTAAACAGGCAGAAGCTCCCTGCACATGAAGTAAAAAAGATTAGTTCATTAGGGTTTCCAAAGCCAATAAGGCTTTGGATGGGGTCTCAACAGTGTCTGGGATGGATGCACATTGATGGACAGTGGTTAGGTTAGGGGTTTGGACAGTTTTAGTACTGTTTCTTGCTAACCACTATTGGGGGTCTTGACCAATCACCTGTTGGTACCCAAAAAGGATGCCTGTTCACTTTAGGTTTAGAGGGCCTTTTGTAGACCTCATAAACGTGTGGAATCCTTTGGTAAGACTGTTTTTCCTTTCCTTTTCTGAACTGATTGGCAGGGGGTGCATCAGTAACCTGAACATCTCTTTTGACAGATGTTTGGTTCAGCTGTTTTGTGACAGCTGTTTGAACTGGCACAAACAGTGGTTGGTTCTTGGTGAATTTGACAGATGATGTTGATGGACTCAAGGATGTTTTAGCAGTGTACTCATTCTTTTTCACATCAAAGTTTTTGAGATACACACATGCTTGAGTTTTGTGGTTTGTTTTACAACAGACAATGCAGCTTTTAGCTGGAACAATGACACTTGTTTTGTTCAAATCATAAGCTTTTAAATGGAAACAGTCTTTTGTTAGATGATTCCTTTTCTCAAAGAATTCACAAAATAGGTTATTGATCTTTTCTTTCTTCTTTCTCTTTTCGGACTCCTTTGCAGCAGAGGTTTTAACCTCTGTTGGGATGTCCTTGAGAGGAATGACTTTAGCTTTTGGAGCTTTAACACCATCAGTTGATGTAAAGTCCATGGGCTTGAAATTTTCAAGAATATCACACTCATCAGACCATTTTGGTTTAAACTGATAATTTTCAAGCTCCTCAAAAGTAGAGGATCCCATTGGTCTGTCAAGTGTGATTTTGTTACCAAGTTTATCAGTGATTTTCACTTCTTGGCCTTTCTTGTTTGTGGGGATGAACTCAGTTGATACATCAGTGGTTTGAACAGATTTTTCAAAAGCAGTGTTTTCATCATCATGTTTTCTATAACCAACACCAAATTTTACATTGCTTTTAATCTGTTTTTCAAGCATAACCTCATACCCTTTGCATGATTCTACCCATTTTTCACAGGTGATCTGGGTGGACTCCACCTCCTTTTTGCAAACTTGGTTTTTTTCTACCATAGTTTGGAGTTGAGTTTTGGTTATGCTTTGCTCTTCTTTAAGACTGTTGATCTCTTTCTCTTTTTCAGTCAAATTGTTTTTAAGTTCTTTTAAAGAACTTTCAAATTTGACCTCATCAGTTAAGATTTTATTCCGAAGGTTTTCATTTACCTCTTTGATGTTAGCAAAAGCAATAATGCAATTGTCAGAACACAGTTTTTCAAGAACTTGAGGAGATACATTGGCAGCAGCCATCATTGCACAATCACATTGATGATTTTCTTCATCATCAGCTCTTACTTCCTTCTCACCTGCTCTCTTTTCTTCCTCTTCTTATTTGTCCTCTTTGGACCATGGGTCTGTTAGTGGTTCAATCAGGGTTTCTGAATTTTCTCCCAGCAGCAATTCACCAGCAACTGCATTAACAACTGCTTCAGTTACCTCATCCACTGTTTCATCACTTAGCTGTTCACCTTCAATTTCAATCCCCTCTGGTATTGAATCTAATGCCATCAAACAAAATTCATCATTAGAAGGTTCATTAGAAGCATAGAGTGCAAAATTTTCATCACTAAGCTCATCAGGCATGCTGCTCCAGTCAACAAAGCCTTGAGTGAAAAAGCTTTGCTGATCTGGTTGTACCACTACTGGAGCAGCTGTTTGAGGTGCAACAGGTTGCACTTGTGCCTGGGGGACAGGGGTTTGAACATATTGAATTGGTGGAACAGTGGTTTGGACATAATGCACAGGCACAGGGGCAGCAGCATAATGAGCAGTGCTAACATGAGCTGCAGGGGTATATTGGGTATAGTGCACAGTGCTTTGATTTTGAGGTCTAGGGTTTGAGCTAGGATGAGTGATTATAGGACCAGTAGTTTGACTCCTGCATTCCCTAGCGAAATGACCTAGCCTATTGCACTTGTAACACTTGATTTTTGATTTATCCAACCCAACCCTTAGATTCCCATGTAGCCCTGGGAACTTTCTCCCTGTTCTTTTGTAGAATTTGCTTGTTCTCACACTAAGCAAAGCCAGCTGATGCAAAATGTCCATCTCCTCTAAGTCAGTGGGATCAAAATGTTGCAAATCATTGAGTTCAAAGCACAAATTATCTGACATCTGGTTTTCAGTGTTTGCAGTGAAAGCATAATTTGCAGAGTGAGGATGAGGGTTGGTAAAGTTACCACCAGCTGTTATGTCACACCCCGACCGCGTAAAACAACAAATCGCGGCGGAAACATCGGGGCGTGTTGCAACAGAATTAATGTTTCATAACCATGGATACCAAAAGTGTTTCATTTTATTAAACATTGAATAATTACATCGTCTGGAAATCTAAATACACAATTTAAACATAATCTATCATTGTTATTGAGTCACTAGGGCCTTGTCCAGTCCTATGTGAGCATGCATCTTATCAATCGATATCTTTCAACAATACCTGAAACATATGTGAAAACGAGGTCAGCAAAGAAATGCTGGCGAGTACATAGGTTTTGTGAAAATAAGATTCATGACTTCTGTTTAAGAAAATGTTTAGTCATGAACCTTGTAATTTGCTTTGTCTTTGTAAATCATTTGAAAAATAATAAGTTCAGGTGATATGTATAAATAGGAGAATAATGCATGATTAAATGAATAACCATGTAAAATGAGTTTGTATAAGATAAGTTGTTTGTAAATAAATGTCTTGTGAAAAGTATGTTACTTGTATAAAATGTTCTATGTCTCAAACTGAAATGATTCAAATAACGCTACAATATGTAATACCATACAAACACTTATATATAGGAAGTACCAGCGGCGTATCCACCGTGCTTGTATCATATTCCACACGCATTGTTACTTAATCACTTAGTCAAACCAAACCACCAAAGTAATGTTCATGCCCAATGTAAATCATGTAATATGTATAACCAAAACCCAATCGTATATCGCTTTGAAGCCAATCGATTACCCAATCGTTAAAACATCGTGTGAAAACCAATTGTTTACCCAATCGTTAAATTCGTTTTAGGTCGTGAAACTACTTAAATGGTCGTCTCGCTAGTAACATTCAAACCTTCTTGACTCGCATTAATAAACCCTTACCAAAGGATAGATTAACAATTCGCATTAATAAACCCTTACCAAAGGATAGATTAACAACTCGCATTAATAAACCCTTACCAAAGGATAGATTAACAATTCGCATTAATAAACCCTTACCAAAGAGTAAATTAACAATTACAGATTCAGTCGCTACCCACAACACCCACACATAACTACGGGTGTAGTAAATAACGGGACTTGTCAGATCCTATGGTACCATAACCTAATACTGGTCGGCTTGATCATTGCTAATGAATGTCATTTGTTATGTAACCCAACCAACAAGTTTGTTCACTTTATTGAAATCGTTATTAGTTTTGTATAAATCGTCTTAATCGTTTTTGAAACCATCGTTATAACATCGAAAATCGTTTTGTTATCATCGTTAAAGCCTTGAAAACATTTAGCACATATGAGTCACCCCAAAACAATTGAAATCAGTAAAATAGGGGAATAATGTACTCGCCTGAGAATGCTTAGAGGTCTTGAAAAACAACCAAACAAAGCTTGAGGGAGCACGGAATCAGTCGGCAATCTAAAACTATATAAATAAACCGGACTTAAATCGGGAGATCGGATAGAATGAGGCTTGGTAAACCAAATGAGTATTGGAACTCATATGATATGGTTTAACAAGGCCTACATACTACAATGAAACCAAACCTAAGTGCTTTCGACCCATCGCGACCCATTAAGGTAGCTTATGCTACTTTAACGCGTCGTGTGCGTGAAACGCGTTCGGACCGCCTAACTAGTCCTATGACAAGTAGAATATGCCTAAACATGTTACATAATCAGTTATGTGACAAAGGTTTAGGTTACATATGCTTAATTACCAATTATACATGAAAAGGGTATTCTGGTAATTTACCTAAGGCATATAAACTACCTATCATACAACTACTCAAACGATGTGACCATAGGGTATAACCTCGGAAGGTTATTCCCTACCTACTATGGTCACCTAATGTATTTGGTCGGATCCTAATGATCGACCAAATGGGTCGGGTTCGAGGTATAAGCGATTTATTAGATCGCTTACCCTACGACCCTAGACAACGTGGTAATCAGTAGGCATAGTCCCAAGGGACTATAACCAACGTGATTACACTCACGTTGCGAAGTTCAAACGAACTTCGCATTGACCATAACTGGTCAATGTAGAAAGTCAAACAAAGTTTGACTTTCAGACTCGAAAGACTCGAAAAGCAATAAAAGAACGAAAGAATACTTACGAAGGGTCCCCGAATGCTAATTTCGATCCGAGAATCTCAGGTATGAAACAATGGTTTCAACTTAGAGTTTCTAAGATCAAAATTCTAGTGATTATGAAGCATGGGGGGTGGGGTATTTATAGTAAAAGGTCCACCGTTAAGATCGTTTCTTGGAAACCGTGCTTTGATCTTGGCCTTACACCTCAAGATAATGGTTTTACAAAACCATGTGAGCCCATGGTATTTCCCAAAACCATGTGCACATCAAAACAACCCCTAGTATTGCCCAAAACCATGTGCAAAGGTGGTATGGACCAGATTCAATGTTTCTTCACAGAAAGTTTCAAAAATGGCAGATTTGGTCCCTGTAGTGTAATAAGGCCTTTTCCGACGCGTTTAAGGCCCGTTAACCCCATTTCAAAGCTCTAAAATGAAGTTAAAGTAAAGGGAACTTAAAATGTTCTCAAAAATATCTCGGATGTCTGTTCGTTTAGCCGTACAGTTGCGTTGTTCGGCTAATTACGACGAAATGCGCATAATCGCGAAAAACGATCCAAATGACGCGACGAATGGATTTTTCTTATGGCGAACATTAAAATATAATGTAGTCATGCTTACATAAATTTTTGGATGTCCGGATGTATTCAGAACGTAAGTTATGCGCGAAAATGCAAACTTGTGCACTTTTTGACACTTTTAGTCCCTGAATGACACAAAAGTTTATTTTAGCATACCGAACACCTCAAAGCCTATTTCTAAGCTATGTGAAGGGTATTTATGGTATGTTTAACTTATGGTCATGCTTCGGAATGTCTGTTACAGTTCGAATTGGCATACTTTCGTAGTTTGTCAAGTTTAGTCCCTGTAAGCGATTTAACTTGATTTTGCCATACCAAAGCCTTCAAAACTTATTTCTAAGTTATGTAAAGGTTATTTAAGGTATGTTAAGCCTATGTCACTATTCCGGAGTGTTTGTTGCATTAAACTGGTTATATTTACGCATCGGTGCGCGTATAACCTTCCAGAAAGCGATTTAGAGTTTGAAATTGAATAAGAATTGATATGTGCAAATGATACACATATTTTTACAAATCCCAAGTATGAAATATAATATTTCATTGGTTCGGTATTTGTTTGATGGCCGTGGAGGCACAGGTGTTACAGTCTCCCCTACTTTAGGAAATTTCGTCCCGAAATTTATTTAGAGGAAACTTGTGAGAGTTTAAAACATGAAGTTGAAAAGACCGAACAACATTGGTTAGGGTTCTGAACTTCTAGTAACTTTAATAACATCATGCTTGTAATGTAAGAGGGATACTTATATACAAGTATATGAAGCATCATTGGTGCGTCCACCGTGCCTCCATTACATTGTTATCATTTTATTATTGTTGTCACTATCGGTTCTTACACATAGTAAACCTTACTGGGTTTCTGTGAACTAAATTTCATAATTATGTACTCGTCCATAATTAGACAATTCCTTGCACAGTTTACACAGTCTATTTTATAATGTGTAGGGTAAAACCAAATGAACAATCCTATGATGAGTGTGATTGAACCACCATAGGGTCCTTTCAGCTGTATCATCACATGCCATTCTTAACCAGGTCTTGAATCAATCTTTAACTAGACCACTCAAGGGTCTCTCATCGAATCATGGAATGGTACTATATAACCCAAGGGTCTTAACTACCACGTAGAAGCCCATAAGGATTTAAGGTAGTACCTTTTGAATATCCTACTATGAATCCCTCATATGAAGATATGAAAGATTCTATGAGGATTTGAAAATCGTATCACACAAAAACATAGAGGAGAACACCTAAACACATATCACATAATCGCATAATCGTATACTCGCATAATTGTTTAATTTGACCTTTAAATTTGTTATCTTTGGACACGGGTATTTAAAGCATACTAGGAATCAAATCCTTAATTGCAGCAATTTGGATGGATCCATATGAATACCCTGCTTGTTGACTACATGACCCAAAAACTGAACTTCTTTAAGCTAAAATTTCCTCTTGGAGGATTTAGCGAAAAGTTTGTTCCTTCTTTAAGGGTTCCAGTGTCAATGAAGGTGTTGATCGTGATCGGCTCGGGACATGAATAGATCAAGATGTCATTAATAACAACAATGACTAACTGATCCAAATAAGGCTTGCAGACTCTATTTATTAAGTCCATGTAGATGGCTGGAGCATTTGTCAACCCAAAAGGCATGACTATAAACTCGTAATGGCCATACTTCGTGCAGAAAGCCGTTTTGATCATTCCTGCATCTCGAACGGTGCAAGATGATAAGGTGCTTTCGCAATTGGCTTGGCATTGGGTACAAGGTCGAAAATGAAACTCGACTTGACGAACTGGAGGCAAACCAGGCAGTTCATCAGGAAACACCTCTGGATAATCCCGAACAATCGGAAGATCCTGAATACTCTTGCTCTTGCCTTTCTCCTCGGTGACATGTGCTAGAAAAGCAACATATCCTTTTCGTAAATAACTTTGGGATTTTGATTTAAAAGAAATAAGTGTTTAAGGTTCTTGGGGAGGTCACAAGTGATCATAAAAAAGAAATGACAGAACCACACGAGTAGTTTGTCTTTGTGTTGACATCATAAGGTTGGATCAAACATTCATACAATTGCATTATTGTTGTTGTTGTTGCCTTTGTTGCATATCTCGTGGACTTGGGTTACAACACCGGGAAGTACAGCAGCCTCTTGCTGAGAGACCAGGGTTGCGAGTTCTTCAATAGTAAAAGTTCGAGCATCGGTTCGAGCATCGCGTCGAGGAGGCATTGTCCAACAAGGAAAACAAGGGAGTCGAGTGAGGTTTGAAAATTTGGAAAAACAAAAGAGGTATCGACAAAACACAAGGAAGGAGATCATTTGTTTGTTACCTCGAACAAACAAACGACACGAAGTGACTAATCAAAGTAAATAGATCAAAAATAATGTATCGCGAAGACATGCTCGCCTATAAGTGAACACTCATCCCAAGAATTCCCAGGTAAGCACAACTGGTCTCGCGTCTGATGAGATATATACGAAGTGCTTGCCTAGACAGAAAACCCAGAATACAGGCATTCACCCTTCCAGTTTGCACGTGTTCACATTATTTAAAACCCAAAACCTTGACGAGATTTTAAAAACTCAAAGGGGTTCAAAACCTTATAACAGAGGGTTCAAAACCTAGTAATAAATCATCCTAGAACAGATGATTAGTTTTCAAAGCGGTTTTGAAATTTATGTTCTTGTTGTGGTCGTCGCCTAAGGATAGGTGACGGTATTGTTTTATGACTAAACGCAAGTAAACTCGCGTTAGGGTCCTAAGAAGGTTATAGACTAGGTCAAAGCATTACTAATAACCTAATTCCCTATAACCATTGGCTCTGATACCATCTTTCTGTCACACCCCGACCGCGTAAAACAACAAATCGCGGCGGAAACATCGGGGCGTGTTGCAACAGAATTAATGTTTCATAACCATGGATACCAAAAGTGTTTCGTTTTATTAAACATTGAATAATTACATCGTCTGGAAATCTAAATACACAATTTAAACATAATCTATCATTGTTATTGAGTCACTAGGGCCTTGTCCAGTCCTATGTGAGCATGCATCTTATCAATCGATATCTTTCAACAATACCTGAAACATATGTGAAAACGAGGTCAGCAAAGAAATGCTGGCGAGTACATAGGTTTTGTGAAAATAAGATTCATGACTTCTGTTTAAGAAAATGTTTAGTCATGAACCTTGTAATTTGCTTTGTCTTTGTAAATCATTTGAAAAATAATAAGTTCAGGTGATATGTATAAATAGGAGAATAATGCATGATTAAATGAATAACCATGTAAAATGAGTTTGTATAAGATAAGTTGTTTGTAAATAAATGTCTTGTGAAAAGTATGTTACTTGTATAAAATGTTCTATGTCTCAAACTGAAATGATTCAAATAACGCTACAATATGTAATACCATACAAACACTTATATATAGGAAGTACCAGCGGCGTATCCACCGTGCTTGTATCATATTCCACACGCATTGTTACTTAATCACTTAGTCAAACCAAACCACCAAAGTAATGTTCATGCCCAATGTAAATCATGTAATATGTATAACCAAAACCCAATCGTATATCGCTTTGAAGCCAATCGATTACCCAATCGTTAAAACATCGTGTGAAAACCAATTGTTTACCCAATCGTTAAATTCGTTTTAGGTCGTGAAACTACTTAAATGGTCGTCTCGCTAGTAACATTCAAACCTTCTTGACTCGCATTAATAAACCCTTACCAAAGGATAGATTAACAATTCGCATTAATAAACCCTTACCAAAGGATAGATTAACAACTCGCATTAATAAACCCTTACCAAAGGATAGATTAACAATTCGCATTAATAAACCCTTACCAAAGAGTAAATTAACAATTACAGATTCAGTCGCTACCCACAACACCCACACATAACTACGGGTGTAGTAAATAACGGGACTTGTCAGATCCTATGGTACCATAACCTAATACTGGTCGGCTTGATCATTGCTAATGAATGTCATTTGTTATGTAACCCAACCAACAAGTTTGTTCACTTTATTGAAATCGTTATTAGTTTTGTATAAATCGTCTTAATCGTTTTTGAAACCATCGTTATAACATCGAAAATCGTTTTGTTATCATCGTTAAAGCCTTGAAAACATTTAGCACATATGAGTCACCCCAAAACAATTGAAAGCAGTAAAATAGGGGAATAATGTACTCGCCTGAGAATGCTTAGAGGTCTTGAAAAACAACCAAACAAAGCTTGAGGGAGCACGGAATCAGTCGGCAATCTAAAACTATATAAATAAACCGGACTTAAATCGGGAGATCGGATAGAATGAGGCTTGGTAAACCAAATGAGTATTGGAACTCATATGATATGGTTTAACAAGGCCTACATACTACAATGAAACCAAACCTAAGTGCTTTCGACCCATCGCGACCCATTAAGGTAGCTTATGCTACTTTAACGCGTCGTGTGCGTGAAACGCGTTCGGACCGCCTAACTAGTCCTATGACAAGTAGAATATGCCTAAACATGTTACATAATCAGTTATGTGACAAAGGTTTAGGTTACATATGCTTAATTACCAATTATACATGAAAAGGGTATTCTGGTAATTTACCTAAGGCATATAAACTACCTATCATACAACTACTCAAACGATGTGACCATAGGGTATAACCTCGGAAGGTTATTCCCTACCTACTATGGTCACCTAATGTATTTGGTCGGATCCTAATGATCGACCAAATGGGTCGGGTTCGAGGTATAAGCGATTTATTAGATCGCTTACCCTACGACCCTAGACAACGTGGTAATCAGTAGGCATAGTCCCAAGGGACTATAACCAACGTGATTACACTCACGTTGCGAAGTTCAAACGAACTTCGCATTGACCATAACTGGTCAATGTAGAAAGTCAAACAAAGTTTGACTTTCAGACTCGAAAGACTCGAAAAGCAATAAAAGAACGAAAGAATACTTACGAAGGGTCCCCGAATGCTAATTTCGATCCGAGAATCTCAGGTATGAAACAATGGTTTCAACTTAGAGTTTCTAAGATCAAAATTCTAGTGATTATGAAGCATGGGGGGTGGGGTATTTATAGTAAAAGGTCCACCGTTAAGATCGTTTCTTGGAAACCGTGCTTTGATCTTGGCCTTACACCTCAAGATAATGGTTTTACAAAACCATGTGAGCCCATGGTATTTCCCAAAACCATGTGCACATCAAAACAACCCCTAGTATTGCCCAAAACCATGTGCAAAGGTGGTATGGACCAGATTCAATGTTTCTTCACAGAAAGTTTCAAAAATGGCAGATTTGGTCCCTGTAGTGTAATAAGGCCTTTTCCGACGCGTTTAAGGCCCGTTAACCCCATTTCAAAGCTCTAAAATGAAGTTAAAGTAAAGGGAACTTAAAATGTTCTCAAAAATATCTCGGATGTCGGTTCGTTTAGCCGTACAGTTGCGTTGTTCGGCTAATTACGACGAAATGCGCATAATCGCGAAAAACGATCCAAATGACGCGACGAATGGATTTTTCTTATGGCGAACATTAAAATATAATGTAGTCATGCTTACATAAATTTTTGGATGTCCGGATGTATTCAGAACGTAAGTTATGCGCGAAAATGCAAACTTGTGCACTTTTTGACACTTTTAGTCCCTGAATGACACAAAAGTTTATTTTAGCATACCGAACACCTCAAAGCCTATTTCTAAGCTATGTGAATGGTATTTATGGTATGTTTAACTTATGGTCATGCTCCGGAATGTCTGTTACAGTTCGAATTGGCATACTTTCGTAGTTTGTCAAGTTTAGTCCCTGTAAGCGATTTAACTTGATTTTGCCATACCAAAGCCTTCAAAACTTATTTCTAAGTTATGTAAAGGTTATTTAAGGTATGTTAAGCCTATGTCACTATTCTGGAGTGTTTGTTGCATTAAACTGGTTATATTTACGCATCGGTGCGCGTATAACCTTCCAGAAAGCGATTTAGAGTTTGAAATTGAACAAGAATTGATATGTGCAAATGATACACATATTTTTACAAATCCCAAGTATGAAATATAATATTTCATTGGTTCGGTATTTGTTTGATGGCCGTGGAGGCACAGGTGTTACATGTTATATCAATGAAACGATCATAACCTTGTTCCTTACTACTGCTACCAAATTCTTCCTGACCCAGAAGAGCTGTGCTACCAAATGAGTAATCATCAGTAGCTTTTCCAGACTCTTGCAACTTCTTTTTCTGGTTCAACTCCCTTTCATAGGTCAGGAGTCTACCATGAAGTTGGGTCAGGGTCAGATCTTTGAACTCAACAGAGTTTCTAGTCACAAATGCAATTGTGTCCCATTTATCAGGTAGCAATCTAAGGAACCTGCTATTTTGAGTTGATTTTGGAAATTCAACCTTAACAAGCCTTAGCTCACTGATGAGACAACTAAAACGTTCAAATTGTTGGGTCAATGTTTCACCCTTAATGTGACAGAAGGTTTCATACTACTGATTCAGAATTTCCCTATTGTTTTCAATAACTTCTTCGGTTCCCCCAAACTGTTCCTTCAATGCATCCCATAGCTCTTTGGCACTGTTACAATGTAACAGTCCAACATATATCTCATTTGGTAATGCAGATGCTATGATGCTAAATGCTTTGGCATCGAGTTCGAACTTCTGAAAATCAGTTTCAGTATGGTTTTCATAAGGTTTTGGTACGAACTTCTTTGGATCCTCAGCACTTGGCACCATAGGAACATGGGGACCAAAAACAACAGACCTCCAACAGCCAGTATTCTGTTGAGCAAGGATGTGTCCCATCCTTCGCTCCCAGATGTTGTATTCATTTCTTTTAAGCATAGGTGGTTTAAAAAGTGAGCCAACATTATTCTTATCATCTAGTGATTGTGACGTCATCCTGGTTGTTTTACAGACACTGATTAATCAACTTTAATGGTGATTAAACCTTGCTCTGTTTTTCAACAAAAACGAACAAACTATCGATATCAATGATTTTGAGCTGAACTATTTATGTCAAAATGATTGTTAAATCAAATTTAAGCGCAGTCAAAATATGGTTTTTGGGGATGGAATTTGTGGCGTCAACCTATAGGGTTTCTAGTTTTTCTAATTTCTTCCCTAGCCGAGTGTGAACGATTACCTTTTGATTTACCAGAAGCAGAAGAAGAACTGTCCTAGCTCTGATACCAATTGTTGGATCTGAGTTTGGTTTTGATTGTATTTTACGTTTGAAATTAAGATGGAAATGAATGAGTTATGCAGCGGAATTAAGATGGAAACAAACTTTGCATACAATCAAATGAGAGTATTGCTTTAATCAAAACACTTTTCACTATGAACCGAAAGATTGAATTTAGTTTCAATAAAGATTACAAAGCAATGTTTGATACAAACTCCCCCTCAGCCAGAGCTCAGTGTTTGTTCGTGCAGAGAAGACGATTGTTGCCAAGAGCTGATAGAACAGTACAGAGCACTGTTCTATTTATAGGCACTAGCAAACCACTGAGCATCTTAGCTGACGTCACCATGAAAGTGACATCTAACCTCCTAACAAACTCTAACCTCTGATCTATACAAACACTGCTATACTAACTACTGCTATTACATTTCATTACATAAAAGACACTTAAATAACTGCTGCATCCTTCCACTGCTGTGAACCCGGCAGTGCTTGTCCGGATCAGCAGTACTTGACTCAAGGTAGTAGATTGAGCAGCAGAGCTTTAGTCTTCCATCAGGCCTTTACTTCAGCAGTAGATTGACTGTCAGTAGCTTGTATGATCAGTAGATAGGAGGTCAGCAGATGTTGAAACCACTTTCAAGGGGAGAGACTTGCATGAAACATCTGCTTATTCTGGAACCACTGCTCTGACCCAGTTTTGGCTTTAATTATCTGTTCCTCTGATAGGGTTCAATCCCAACACATTCGCCGTTTAAAATGTGACGACGAAACTTTTCGCGGAAGCTTGAATCTTGATCGTGTTCGGTTCATCGTTGAGCTTGATCCTCATCCTAAATACTCCAATTATTACCTACATATCATAAATCATGATATACGTTAGTTATATGAAATCTATAACTAATCTAGCTAAGCCCGAAAGCTCAATACGATGACCAGGTAACTCGTATGGGTTGTGGCAACGGATAGCCCAGATGAGTAGATAACTTGTCTGGGTTATGGCAACTGATAACCCAGATGACCAAATAACTTGTCTGGGTTATGGCAACTGATAACCCATATATATATTTAACACGAAAACGGACATAACTTTCTCGTTTTTGATCCGTTTCGCGTCACGTTTCTTCCTACGTGACCGTAATTTAATTCTCCATCATATGGAGTTAACATCCGACATCCTAATTAACAAAATTTTAAACTTTGAAGCCTTCGGCTTAAAATGTAATTATGAACTTTTGACCCGTTCGTTTATTAATCAAACAAACATGTTTGTTTGATCTCAATTTCTCATAAACTTTATAAAGTCAATGTTATCTATCGTACTAGATTCAAATCCCGGGTTTATATACATTCTTAAACCCGTTTTTACTTAAATGCTTATTTTGACCCGTTAAGGGATTTTAAGCATATTCTATACATGAATCGCTTTCATTCGTTTCTTGCATTTTATTACCACATTTCTTATCAAAAAAACTTCCTACACAACTATATTTGTGTCGGATTTAATGTGAAAATTTATAAATTTCGAGTTTTACCCCTCGGATCATTATTTTACGGCAAAGACTCTTATAGAGTCAATTGACCAAAGATTTACATCATTCACTTTTGATACTTATTCTAAGTATTTATTTAATCATAAAACTCGTTTCCAAACAAGCTTTAAAGGTCGTTTGCTCATTTTTTTCTTACAAGGGCGTTTTGGTCCATTTTAGCCTTTCATTTACGATGAAGGACTTTTGAAAGCATGTTTGACCCAAAATCACTCTTTTTAACTATGATTTTGTTTGAAAAGCCATTATGTTTCAATCACAATGACCATCACTTCAATCATTCGGTTTACTCATTAAAGTAATCAAATGTCTATTTTTACTTTATTTAACTCTTAATGAACCTTTCGTTCTAAATGAGTAGTTAACCTATTACACATACCTGGCTCGGATCAATATATTGACCCGTTTCGATATATTGCCTTAGTAGACGCTAAGTAATAGCGATGTAAATATCCATTCGATATTTATTCCTATAATCATACAACTCCACAAACCATTAGTCGATATTGTCAAAGGGTGATATTTTCACCGTTTGACACGTTTGGTCTAAATGACCATGTATCTTTGCGAGACGGATTTATTATCATCTCATCTACATGACTCGCTCCGGTTCACACCATGCGGTCCTTTTTCTTATAATTCATTTCTTTATTCTTTTGACCCCTTTATGTCTTACGTCATAAAGTGTCCTTCAAAAACTAACGGTTATCATCAACGAGTGACCGAATTACCGTTTTACCCTTATTATTTGTATTGGTCTACCTTATAAGGTAATCATTCAAAACTCGATATTTATTAGTCATTACATGACTATATAATCATATTAGCTCTTTTTAACCATTCAACATGGTTTAATATCATTGTCTTTTGTTCCGAACCGCATATGTCGTGTCGGAACATTCTAATTCAAAGATGAATTTTATTATTCATATCCAATAAAACCAATAGGTATTTAATAAAAGGTGTAAGCTTTGACTTACCTAGCATCCAGATTATGCTTTTCCTTCATTCTTGGTTCGTTTGACCCGCTTCCTTCCCAAGCTTTCACCTAGATTGTCAAGCGTCAAACTATCATTGTAAGTTGTAAGATGGTTAGGCTAGTCATAGTCATTCACGACTATTCCATCCTACGATCTTTATGTCGATATTATCATTCGATCATATAAAAGGTCATTTTAACTTTAAAAAGTCAAACTTCCTATTGACAAAAGTAATTACACGATGTAGCTTAATTACTTGTTTTATTACTTTGCTACTATACGGTAAGCATCCTTCTTATGCTACCATTTTAACTACTTATGAAATCAAGTTGATTATATTATAATCAACTTCATTTGATTAACACATGATGATATCAAACATCATTTTGATCATAATATATCATCATTTTCATTTTATCATACAAACCCATTTCCTAGCAAGTATGAACATGTACTTAAACACTCAATTTATTCAAGTATTTCCTGATTATTATTAGATATGATGATTCTAATCATAATTATATCCTCAATTTCATCATAAGATTAATACCCACTTATCCTAGTGTGGTAAATCATCAAATCATTCCAATTACAGCATCATATATATAATTTTCACTTAGGGTTTTGTTCTTAAGCTAAAATACATCACTAATTCAGTCATAGCTTCAATAATTCATTTATAATTCGCGATTATGATGATTATTCAATTTTCACAACTTCACAAATCATCAAAATTTGACATACCTTATGATCCCCTAGTTTGGGTGATCATTAATTCACATTCAATTGTGAATTTGAGCTTCGTTTAAGCCTTTAATTTGATGATTTTTAAAGAGATTAGGGTTTTGGCTCCTGGGGAACCTCCTGGGTTCGAACAGAACATTCTCAAACACACTCTATGTGTGTTTTAGTTTTGTTTAGCCTATTTTATATTACAACTTTCAAGTTATCCAAATGTGGCCCCTCATGTTTGGTTAGTTTATTAAGTAGGCTACAACCCACTTAATTCCAATATCATTCCCACTAATTAACTAGGTTAAATATTCCTAGTTAACTTAGTGGGTTCGGGGAAATTTATGACTTAGTTTATTTTAAGTCTCGTTAGCTCGGGCCTTCTATAAACTTAATTTCTTAAAAGCCTTTATACAACTTTTATTTAATATTAGGTTTATATATTTAAAATCCTAATATTCATCGGGTTACTTTTACCACTAACGGTACTTTACCCGTCTTTTAATATTAACGTGGTTTGATTACCAAACCCGTTTTCGGGGTGTTACAAGTCTACCCCCCTTAATGACGTTTTGTCCTCGAAACCTTTATTGCATAGTTCATTGAGTTTAAACTCAATGCACTTGATTTTGATATCAATTGAGCATTGCTCATATTTTAACCAATTGTTATCATTACCATAAAAATATGGTAATATCTTTTTGGTTACTAAGCATATATGCATTTCATACGAAATAATGCAACTCGAAATAACATAATCTAGTTATTTCCACTTGTTTAGTTAATTTAGCGAAGTCCATCGCTTTTATACTTTCGGACTCTTCATGAATTCGTTATTTTAACCTGTTTAAAGGTCTTTAGTGAAATTTTTCACTTTTAACAAACAAACTCTTTTGTTTAAATTGACTTCCCGACACTTCGCTTGGGTTGTATCATGATCCCTCAAAATAGTTGATCAGTATTTTCTGTTATTAAGGTCTCATGGGCCTTTGTCGTTTACTTGATCGAGTCGCCAATTTGGCCACTTGATCATGTAAATTTATTGATTTTGTTTATTCCACGCTATTATCATGATAAATAGCGTATTATCGAAATTCTCAATTTAAATTTCGACCTTAACCGGTCTCACTAACTAGACTTATTAGTCCAGTTACCTTATACCCATCGCTTGGGCTATAATGTGATTATACTTCACATTACTTTTCTTGACCGTGATCACGTCACGTCATGTTTAAGTTTATTTCAACCTTTCATTATCGAAAATATTTCTTTTCGAATGTATCGTCTTGCGCTTATCGGTGTCAAGACCTGTATCTTTTAATATTTACTATTTCAATTCCTCTCAGAATATTCATATTTGTGAAAACGTTATTTCTTACTAAAACTGAATTTTAGTCTAACGTTTTTTTTTAACTTATGTCATTCATAAAATACATCTTTGGTGTCAAGGCACCCTGTTTATGTTTGAAAATCATTTAGGTTCAAGTTTAAGATCCGTTAACCTTGACTGTAGTTCGTGACTACAATCGTTTTCTTTCAGATAATGCTTTCGACATTATATTGTATTCAACCCGTTTGACTTATTAATGTGAAATCCATCACTTATAAACAATCAAACTTTATTCTTTATTCAACTCGTTCAACCTCAAAATAGTTGAACATTATTATCACAAATTCCTATTTGCGAAATTTTATAGTCTTTTAGTCATAACTCATAATCCGAGTCCTTTGACTTTCAATCCGCGTTCCCGTCTCTCGGTTTATGCATGTGTTTACTTTCCTACCCATCAACCGGGTGATTTACCGAAGTCATTATTAATGCAACCATTTAGGTATGCATTAAGACTTCGTTTTGACTTGTTTGGTTGTCTTAGCGAAATCCATCGCTTTATTTAACCAAACATTTATTCTTTATGTGACCATGCTTGATGGTCTTTTAAATTCTGAATGACGGTTTTTTTTTTGGTAATACCTTCGTTTCTATGACCTCGCGGGTCATTTATCCTTTGGTTTTACATGCCCCTTTTTGTCAACCATGGCTCTTTCGTCCATTATGACTTATTTCACTATTCACTTGGGTTATCTATTTCTATGCGCGCCATATATCGTTTTTATGGTTCCCTCGAAAACCATTTATACGAGTATGCCCATAAGATTTCTTGACCCCAAGGTTCTTTTAACTTTTTATTCGTTTAGACCTTACCACATCGGACATAACTGTGCTCATTATAATAAGCTCATGGTATCATGTGTTCGCTACTTACTTGGCCAGAGTAAGCGATCAACACATGGTACACATGCACTTATTATAATTACCACATCACGTCCCATGTAAGTAATATCTCGATTTATTTCCATATTTATGATTTCATTTGGTAAAACTTTATTTAATTGTCAATTAACAATTATTAGTTTTACCCGTTTTATCCTTAAACATATACAATGTCCCTTTTTATAACCATTTATACAATCACATTCGTTGATGTGATCTTTACTATTCTCAATTGGATCTTTATTGAGAATACTTACTTGGATGATTATTTTCGTCCAAGTTTATATTTAATTAAATTCAGTTATTATCTTATTACTCACGACTGTGAATAATACGTATCTCTACTGAATTTCTCTTGGAACGTCATCCTAAATAGGAATCCTATCCAGGTTTTCCAAGTTTTATCTTGTATATGCAACTGTCATTCACTATGTATTTGTTGCATATTTTTAGTTGTACTATAAGTTTAAGACGTGTACCTTATAGATAATTGCCCTGATAACTTTCCTTGTTGTTCGATCTCTCATTCGAGGTCGTTTCTTGATTCATATCTTTGGCGTGTATGACTTACTTGTCATACTTCAGACTATTTCTTTACCGCATCGATAATTCCTTAAACTCTCGTCATCTTTCAACGCGAGGTTCCTTCAACTTAAAACATTTACAAATATTAGTAACTTTGATCTTTATAAGCGCCCGTAGTATAGTACAAGGCTTTCTACGACACGTGTTAACACACGCAATTCGTTTAACTATATCGGTCTTTTATCGCTTTCTTTGGGGTAACGTGTTTTACACGATAACCCTATATGTTGTTTTCAACACTTTACATGCTAGACCGTTAACATACAGAATAACTTACCGGATTTTGCGATTAAGCTTCGAACCGAACACCAATCTTTATCAAGAGCTTAAGGTTTAAGTCCAAGCATAGTTTTTTTCCCCCACCATACTTGAATCTCTTAAACCAGGGCTCTGATACCAACTTGAAAGTACCTTAGTCCATTTCATACGATTATCATATAAATTTTGATTATAATAGTGTATTCAAGATTAAACATACACCTAAAAATGCGAGTTTGTTAAAACATTTTAATAACTAAAACATTTCAACATTTTGTAATTTCATTCGCCGTTTAAAAATGTGACGATGAAACTTTTCACGGAAGCTTGAATCTTGATCGTGTCGGTTCTTCATTGAGCTTGATCGTCATCCTAAATACTCCAATTATTACCTACATATCATAAATCATGATATACGTTAGTTATATGAAATCTATAACTAATCTAGCTAAGCCCGAAAGCTCAATACGATGACCAGGTAACTCGTATGGGTTATGGAAACTGATAACCCAGATGAGTAGATAACTTGTCTGGGTTATGGCAACTGATAACCCAGATGACCAAATAACTTGTCTGGGTTATGGCAACTGATAACCCATATATATATTTAACACGAAAACGGACATAACTTTCTCGTTTTTGATTCGTTTCGCGTCACGTTTCTTCCTACGTGACCGTAATTTAATTCTCCATCATATGGAGTTAACATCCGACATCCTAATTAACAAAATTTTAGACTTTTAAGCCTTCGGCTTAAAATGTAATTATGAACTTTTGACCCGTTCGTGTATTAATCAAACAAACATGTTTGTTTGATCTCAATTTCTCATAAACTTTATAAAGTCAATGATATCTATCGTACTAGATTCAAATCCCGGGTTTATATACATTCTTAAACCCGTTTTTATTTAAATGCTTATTTTGACCCTTTAAGGGATTTTAAGCATATTCTATACATGAATCGCTTTCATTCGTTTCTAGCATTTTATTACCACATTTCTTATCAAAAAATCTTCCTACACAACTATATTTGTGTCGGATTTAATGTGAAAATTTATAAATTTCGAGTTTTACCCCTCGGATCATTATTTTACGGCAAAGACTCTTATAGAGTCAATTGACCAAAGATTTACATCCTTCACTTTTGATACTTATTCTAAGTATTTATTTAATCATAAAACTCGTTTCCAAACAACCTTTAAAGGTCGCTTGCTCATTTTAGTTTACAAGGGCGTTTTGGTCCATTTTAGCCTTTCATTTACGATGAAGGACTTTTGAAAGCATGTTTGACCCAAAATCCCTCTTTTTAACTATGATTTTGTTTGAAAAGCCATTATGTTTCAAATCACAATGACCATCACTTGAATCATTCGGTTTACTCATTAAAGTAACCAAATGTCTATTTTTACTTTATTTAACTCTTAATGAACCTTTCGTTCTAAATGAGTAGTTAACCTATTACACATACCTGGCTCGGATCAATATATTGACCCGTTTCGATATATTGTCTTAGTAGCCGCTAAGTAATAGCGATGTATTTATCCATTCGATATTTATTCCTATAATCATACAACTCGACAAACCATTAGTCGATATTGTCAAAGGGTGATATTTTCACCGTTTGACCCGTTTGGTGTAAATGACCATGTATCTTTGCGAGATGGATTTATTATCATCTCATCTACATGACTCGCTCCGGTTCACACCATGCGGTCCTTTTTCTTATAATTCATTTCTTTATTCTTTTGACCCTTTTATGTCTTACGTCATAAAGTGTCCTTCAAAAACTAACGGTTATCATCAACGAGTGACAGAATTACCGTTTTACCCTTATTATTTGTATTGGTCTACCTTATAAGGTAATCATTCAAAACTCAATATTTATTAGTCATTACATGACTATATAATCATATTAGCTCTTTTTAACCATTCAACATGGTTTAATATCATTGTCTTTTGTTCCGAACCGCATATGTCGTGTCGGAACATTCTAATTCAAAGATGACTTTTATTATTCATATCCAATAAAATCAATAGGTATTTAATAAAAGGTGTAAGCTTTGACTTACCTAGCATCCAGATTATGCTTTTCCTTCATGCTTGGTTCGTTTGACCCACTTCCTTCCCAAGTTTTCACCTAGCTTGTCAAGCGTCAAACTATCATTGTAAGTTGTAAGATGGTTAGGCTAGTCATAGTCATTCATGACTATTCCATCCTACGATCTTTATGTCGAAATTATCATTCGATCATATAAAAGGTCATTTTGACTTTAAAAAGTCAAACCGCCTATTGACAAAAGTAATTACATGATGTAGCTTAATTACTTGTTTTATTACTTTGCTACTATACGGTAAGCATCCTTCTTATGCTACCGTTTTAACTACTTATGAAATCAAGTTTATTATATTATAATCAACTTCATTTGATTAACACATGATGACATCAAACATCATTTTGATCATAATATATCATCATTTTCATCTTATCATACAAACCTATTTCCTAGCAAGTATGATCATGTACTTAAACACTCAATTTGTTCAAGTATTTCCTGATTATTATCAGATATGATGATTCTAATCATAATTATATCCTCAATTTCATCATATGATTAATACCCACTTATCCTAGTGTGGTAAATCATCAAATCATTCCAATTATAGCATCATATGTATAATTTTCACTTAGGGTTTTCTTCCTAAGCTAAAATACATCACTAATTCAGTCATAGCTTCAATAATTCATTCATAATTCGCGATTATGATGATTATTCAATTTTCACAACTTCATAAATCATCAAAATTTGACATACCTTATGATCCCCTAGCTTGGGTGATCATTAATTCACATTCAATTGTGAATTTGAGCTTCGTTTAAGCCTTCAATATGATGATTTTTAATGAAATTAGGGTTTTGGCTCCTAGGGAACCTCCTGGGTTCGAACAGAACATTCTCAAACACACTCTATGCGTGTTTTAATTTTGTTTAGCCTATTTTATATTTCAACTTTCAAGTTATCCAAATGTGGCCCCTCATGTTTGGTTAGTTTATTAAGTAGGCTACAACCCACTTAATTCCAATATCATTCCCACTAATTAACTAGGTTAAATATTCCTAGTTAACTTAGTGGGTTCGGGGAAATTTATGACTTAGTTTATTTTAAGTCTCGTTTGCTCGGGCCTTCTATAAACTTAATTTCTTAAAAGCCTTTATACAACTTTTATTTAATATTAGGTTTATATATTTAAAATCCTAATATTCACCGGGTTACTTTTACCACTAACGGTACTTTACCCGTCTTTTAATATTAACATGGTTTGATTACCAAACCCGTTTTTGGGGTGCTACAGCAGAAGATCAAGCGTAAACTCATGCTCTCGGAGCTCTATTACACAGCCTCTAATTACTTTGTTTGCCTCTACTAGCTTTCCATTAGCTAGTTCTATCGAGTATGGAATATCTAGCTTACTGGCAACTAACCCAAGTATATTCTTGAATTCTAGGGGTACAAGGCTATAGTCGGCATCGGTATCAAACAGTACAGATGCAAAGTGTTGGTTGATAGGGAACGTACCCGTGACTACGTTAGGATCCTGGCGAGCTTCCCTAGCTCTAATGTTGAAAACTCTTCCTTGGGCTTGATTGTTCTTTGGGCAATCTCGCTTGAAATCCCCAACATCTCCGCAACTAAAGCATTCTTGCTTGTTTCTAGTACCACCCTGGTTGTTGTTTTGGTTGTGGTTTCCATTACCGGCTTGGTTTCCAGAACCACCACGATTACAATTACCTCCCTGGTTACGGTTCCTGGTCTGATTCCCATTACCGTTTCCACCACGGTTCCCATTGCCATTACCATTACCTCTCTGACCACCATTTCCACGACCAGTACCAGCCCAACACGTCTCCTTTGAACGACCATTCTTTCCACAGTTTTCACATTTCCTAAACCTACATTGGCCGGCATGATGGAACTGGCACACATCACACTTAGGCAAAGTGCCCATGTAACATTTCCCTTTGTTCTCCGAACTTGCAACACCAGTCCTGACCTCGGCTGGTGGGTTCGCATCTCTTTTCTTGTTACCACCGTTGTTTCCTTGGGTACCTTTCTTGAAATTCAAGAAATTCCTCTTGTTCTCTCCTGACGACTCGACATGAGTCTCCTTCTTCTTTCCCTCATAGATTGAAAACTTGTTCAATCTGATCGCTTCTTCAGTCAATGCCACGCTTAAATCAATGGATTCAGTCATGGTTGGAGACTTCAAAGTAGTCACCATGCTCATAATTTGGGGTGCCAATCCCCAGATGAAGCTTTCAACTCGCTTGAACTCCGGTTCTACCATGTAGGGGACAACGTGAGACAGGTCATGGAATCTATGCACATACTCAGCAATCTTCGGACCATCCATCTTTAGATTCTAGAACTCGGTTTCCAGCTTCTGAATCTCAGCTCTCGAACAGTACTTCTTGCGCATCAGTTCTTTCATCTCATCCCATGTCATAGCATATGTTGCTTCCTCTCCTAGAGTCTGAACCTGAAGGTTCCACCAGGATAGAGCTCCGTCTAGGAATAGTCCAGAAATGTAGGTGACCTGGTGCTCTGGCGCACACTTGCTCATCCGCAGCACAGAATCTGTTTTCCCAGCCCATCTAAAGAAAGCTACAGCACCTCCAGTGCCGTCAAAATTCAGAGGTTTACAGTCAAGGAACTGCTTGTAAGTACAACCTGTACAAGCAACATCATTCACAGTAAGCATTAGCAAACGCACACGGAATGTCCAAACGTATCGTAATGTGTCTTAAATGGCTTAAACATTACCGTGAGGTGGGTTATTTCCTGAGGTACCTCCGCTGTGTTCAGAGCGTAAGGCCTCATGTTGTGCGATTGCTTGTGAAATCCGTTCATGCAGTTCTGCCTCTTTTTTGGGCAACTAATTGTTCCTTCGTGGAGGCATCTTCTAAAAGAAGATTGTATAGGTCAGGTCTTATGTATATAATAAGTAGTATGTATATAATAGCGTTTGTTATAACAAGTAAGCATGTAGTCATAGCATAAACAAGTGAATTAACATCGTATTTAATGAGAACATTACGGTTGAGCTTTCATTAATCATCGACCACAAATACAGTTACATGTTTTACAAATGTATCATATCAAAAGGGAACATAGGGTCACACTACCCTTGTCCAAATGTCTACCAATCTATCATAAGTCATACAATCAAAGGGTGGTCTCCAAAAGGCTTCACTAGCTAGGCTCAATAGCGGTGCTCTCATCAAAAGCAAGCTACCTACATAAAACCAAAAACCGGCTATACTGATGGTGGTGGAGGAACAAAAAGCAAGCTACGCACATGCGCTAGCTCCTCCTCAAGATCATAAACATGACGCAACAGATAACAGATCTGCTGCTCAACGGTACGGAAGCCAGTGTCAAACTCAGGAAATGGAGTAAGCGGTGCAGGAGGATGCGAAAACGGGGACGGTGATGAACGTGGGGGAACAAAAGTGGGCTGACACGGACATAGCAAAGGTCACGGTGTCATCTCAAGCTCTAAAATCCTGCGACTCATGATCTCATACTGAAGCTGCAATGATAGAAGTAACTCATCCCGTGTATAACCAGTAAAATGTGAGGGATGGAAGGGATCAGAAATCGGCATGGTGTAAGGTGGGAACCATCTAAATGGCTCATCTAGTGGTAAAGAAGTAAAATGAGCAGTAGGTGTAGACTGAGACATGTGAGGGAAAGTTGCTGATACATGTGGGTCATGGCTAGGCTGCTGGCTAGAAGTGCCTTCCCCTGGACGGGGTGCGGGTATATCATGCAAGAAAACAATCGGCAGGTCGACACGGTGCACATATGACTCTACTGGGTGAAAAGGAGCAACATCAAAGGGTGCAGGTGCAAGTGGGGGAGTGACTGGCTCAATAACAGGAGGGTCAGCGGGTGCAGGAACTGGATCAGGTATAAGTGGTGCAATGTCAGGTAAGCCAAAAGGAATTGAATCATGTTCAGGCAAAGGCTCAGGTGCAGGTATCGACTCAAGATCAGCGGGTGCATCAATAGGCTGATCATCAGGAATAAAATCAGGCTCAAGTCTAGGCTCAATGTCATGTGGAGGAATCGGTGCAGCTAACATAGCTGTATCGTCGTCTGAATCAGTGGCATAATGTCGCAGTCCAACTGCCTGTAAAGCGAATGATGATACAGACTCAAAGGAATCGGGGACAGAATGTAAACTAGAATCAGCAGAAATCTCAATAACAGGAATCCCCAGAAATATAATAGCAACAACATCCTCATCAAGCTCTCCGTCACCATGAGCATCATCGGGAGGACAATCAACAAACAGGTCAACATCATCATCAAAAAGATCGTCAAAAGGCCAATCCTCAGGAGGAATGACCATGAGAGGAACAGAACGAGGATCGGTGCCATGACATGCTCACCATCGGGGTGACCGATGATAAGATGATCGTGCACAGGAATAGGAATAACAAAAGGATCCTTGTCTGGGATACCATCAGCAATCGGTAAATCATCTCCGAAATCGGGCAGCGCATGTCACACCCTGTCTTTTGCGGAAGCGTATGATGTGTGACTAGCTTGTTATCATTGCATTCAATCGTAATAAACAACTACATGATCAAAACGATGTTCATCCATTTATGAAAATTTAAGTATCACAAACACTTGTTATTTAAGTTTTCAAAACACGACCTTTGACAAGGTTACAATTCAACAAAAGTGGATGACATCTAAACTTATAGTCTACTTCTAGTTACGACACTTGCGCCCAAGATCCATCCTGTCACCTGAAATACATGTAATTTTGGAAAACATCAACATAAAGTTGAGCGAGTTCATGCGTTTTGTATTTCACGTTTTTATACTTTGTATGAAAACATAGTATGTGTCATGTATAATTCAAGTCTTTCTTGAGTACCCCACGTACTCAAGTATAATTCCCATTTTCTTGAGTACCCCACGTACTCAAGTATCATTCAATATTTTCTTGTGTTTCCCCACGTTTTAAATGATTGTTTATACAAGGACATTAAGGCATGTGAGGACATATGGAGCATTAGTGTTGGCTCCTTTAAGGCATGTGAGCATATGGAGCATTAGTGTTGGCTCCTTTACTGTGTCGATTACCCTCGACTGTGTCGATTAACCTCGACTGCGTCAATTAACCTCGACTGTGTCGATTTCCCTCGACTGTGTCGATTAACCTCGACTGTGTCGATTTCCCTCGACTGGGACACCGAAGCACTCAAGTGGTCACATAAGGACCATGAGTGGGGCTCGGCCGTACCCGTTAGATCTAACCCTCGTCCCTAATTAATGATTGTTTTTAATGGCTTGGTACTAGTATTCACCAAGACTTTATGGCATCTTTTGTATTAGTCTATGCTCACATGATCTAGTATTTTCTAGGCTTTTCTTAAAGCTCATCATATTGCACTCACCACGAGTGCTTCTCGTATTCTCAAATCATATTGCACTCGGTTCTCGTTCTCACCAAGAGTGCTTCTTGTATTTTTACCCTTTGTAAAAATTATAATATTTGTAACATGTATTTCACCCCCGAGAGTTATAAAACCAAAAACAGTTAAAGAAAAGGGGGAGCATGAACTCACAACTTTGTGTTCCTGTGCGTCGTAAACTTCACAGGATTTGCTTAATTAACGTCGTAACCTATACGCGTTTTCTTAACGTTAGTCACTAGACTTGCGTCGCACAAGTACAGTCACTCTCTTTTGTATATATACTTGTGTTAAAAATATTCTATATTTTTAACTACGTATCTTACTTATATTATTTTCTCTAAAATTAATATAAGTATCTCGTGTTTTGCACTTTGCACCCGAATTATGTATCTTGTATGTGTATTTTTATGTTTATACTCCTCATGAGTATTTAGTGTATTTTTAAGTCTTAATACACTAGCACGTATATCACATACTATATACACTTAGCACACAAGTTGGTGATCAAATAATATATATATTTTTCTCAAAATATACATACTTAATATCCATTTTTATTTTTGAAGAAATCCTTATTTCTTATCACCAAAAATTAGGGAAACCTTGGTAATACTTTTAAATACGTTTTTAGGGAATAAGTTTCTCAAAAACTTATATTTTTCTAAGTGTCAAAATTTATAAAAATTTTGACAGAGTTTCCCCTAAAAATGGAGGTTTCCCATGTTTTCAAAACATGTGTTTATTTTCTTTTAAATCGTCAACAATCATCAACAACAATTATCAACAATAATTATCAACAACAATCACTAATTTCTCCATTCCATGAACTTGAATATTTACAAAAATGTGTAGTAACTTACTAGCACATTTAGTAAGTCTTGTTATCTTTAAAAATAAGTTTAGTTTCTTAAAAACTTTATTTTTAAAGAATATGAAGTTTCACAACTTCTAGTCGGTTTTTACGAAAAATATTTCTTTGTTAAAACTTTTGTTACACAAGTGTCCACACACTTGTTTGTTCATAAAAACACCTCTACTTCATGAAAGATCTGGTTTTAAAACATGGTTTTGTCTTACAGTTGGTCTTTCGAAAATACCACTTGTAGATCTTTAGATCTACTAGTTTAGAACTCCATTTCATAAGATAAATTGTTTTTACACAAGTTCATGTTTAATAGTAGTAGTGTTCATCATCTAGTCTTTTTTATACTTTAACATACACTAGCTCATGTTCTAAGAACATAACCTAGCCGGGTTAGATGACGATCCGAACTACTACTAGCATTAAACAACACAAAATAATCATCACAAAACAAGTTTAACAAGTTTTACACAATTATCCATCTATTAACCAACATATTCATCACTTTGATAGACTTTTAGTTGGTGATTTAGTATGTTCATGATTTTCAACCGACAAATCTCTTATTAACCACTCTAGACAAGATTAAGAAGGTGTTTTAGAACACTTACTACTAGCTCAAGGCTAGGGAAGTTCAAGAGTGCAAATGTGGTGGATAAAAGCAAAAGGTGAAGGTCCTTCAAGTTCCGTTGCTTGCAACCTTCCTAATTAAGCTCGAGACACCTTAGAATCACCATAGATTGCTTGGAAAGGAGTTGAAAAGTGAAGGGTGAAAGAGGGGTGTTTGGGCCGTAGCCATGGAGGGAGGAAGGGAGAGAAGAGTGTTGTGATGAAATGGTGGTATTTATAGACCTTCCATATAGCATATTCCTAGCATATTCCTGGCATATTCCTGGTATATTCCTGGTATATTCCTGGCATATGCCTGGTATATTCCTGGTATATTCCTGGCATATTCCTGGCATATTCCTGCCATATTCCTAGTATATTCCTGGTATATTCCTGGCATATTCCTAGTATATTCCTGGTATATTCCTGGCATATTCCTGGCATATTCCTGGCATATTCCTGGTATATTCCTGGGTTTGCTGCGTTGTCTGCGTTTTGCAGTGTAAGCATTGTGTCGCGTAGGAACACACGGTACGCGCTTAAACTTGAAAAATAACGTTTTTAAGCGTTTTAATTTATTTTTCAACACGAACCTGATTAGAATAAAATTTTAATCATAACAGAATATTTGTGGGATTAAATATTGTAGGATCGTTTGCTGACCCGAACGAGTCGTTCAGAGGTTGTCTCTTGCGTTTCAGATGCGGAATAATAAGAAATGCAAGTAGAAGTAGCTTGTTCTTCTTCCTAACTGCTTGTTTTATTGATATGAAACGTTTTACAGCTCAATCTTCAGAAAACCTCCTCCCAAGCTCTGATACCACTTGTAGGATCGATTGCTGACCCGAACGAATCTTGTAGGATCGTTTGCTGACCCGAACGAGTCGTTCAGAGGTTGTCTCTTGCGTTTCAGATGCGGAATAATAAGAAATGCAAGTAGAAGTAGCTTGTTCTTCTTCCTAACTGCTTGTTTTATTGATATGAAACGTTTTACAGCTCAATCTTCACACCGGCAGAGCTTCGGCGTGGAATTTCACATACATATTCTGTGGTTCGTTCATGACACCTATATATAGACTTTCTGGTTCGCTTATGTGTCACATGACCATAAAAGCGGACTAGACATGTACATATAAGCGGACCAGACTGACAAATAAGCGAACCAGACTCCCTATGTCCCTATGAGCGGACCAGACATGTAACACCTATACATACTCCTGTTTTCTCGTAAAACGTGCCCTATGCTATACAATACGACGTAAGACCTGATCCTAGACACCTAGACGTAATCAACAGATGTAGTGCACCAACAGACTCCCCCTCAGATGTTGATGGAGTCGCCTATACACTCTGACTGCAAAACTGTGTCTTCACATCTTCAATCTAGATCAGTCTCTAGGCTTTTTCTTCTTTCAATCTTCAGACTCCCCTTCTCGATTTACTGGCATTCATTTGTTCTTCAGTAACATCTTCAGGATCGTTGTCTGATCTTCACAGGCTTTCAGAATTAATTTTCAGTATCGAAACTTGGCTCTCTTCCAACAGAGATTTTCAGAATATCGAAACCTGGCTACCTGCACAATCTTAACCCAGACATAAATTTTCTAATTTTATCACATATCAAATACCTGTGCACCAACACATAACTCTCATAATCACTAAAACAAACATATAATTGCAACATCTCAGGCTCTTTCTCAAATATCTATGATGAACCACTTGAAGAAGGTTAGATTTAACGAAAACAGTTAAATTTACACAAACACTCCCCCTCAAATGCTGCTCATCATGTTTAGCACTCGGAATTTTGAAAATCAGCTTTCCAACATCAGTTGTCGAAAATCTTTTTGACTTTTTCAAAAATTATGCTAAAACACACACAAAATCTTTTTGGATTTTCTGAGAGACTAAAATGCAGAAATAAAATATTTACAGACAATATTTTTGCGAGTTCGTGTAAGAGGATCA
This sequence comes from Helianthus tuberosus, assembly GCA_030545235.1. Taxonomy (NCBI): domain Eukaryota; kingdom Viridiplantae; phylum Streptophyta; class Magnoliopsida; order Asterales; family Asteraceae; genus Helianthus; species Helianthus tuberosus. The sequence continues at coordinate 28,806,076 of CM060432.1, forward strand.
TATCAGTTTTTGACAAGTCACAAGTACCGTTGAGCTTAATTACACATTAAGAATTAAACAATTCACTTAGATTGCCAATATACTGATCCACTTAAATTTTCACACAAATTTCAACTGATTCAGGATATGAGTTAGGTGTTTTAAGAACTTAAACTCATTCATGTGTCCCACCTCTTGAATATACTCCCGTATCCAGATCCCAATATTCAGTCTTACAGGTGAGTATACCACAGATGATATCTGTAAGGGGTTAATTTGCGAGGGCCGTGAGAGCTCAGGTCGATCTTTCGATACGCAGAGAGATGACGGCTTCGACTTTTGGTGGGTCCCCTTTAGAGGATCTTTTGAATTACAACAGCAATGACTATCAATTTTATTGTTTCATCAATTTGCTGAGGGCTGCGCTATATTTCAAGCATGCGGAAAGTATTCTCCGGGGACTAGGCCATTGCTTCCGCAAAATCAGAAGTCCCGGGATAATACCCCATATATCACTGAGCATAAAGACCTAGTATCTCAGAATAATGGACCTTTCAAACGAGATTTCAGGGGTTACCTATATATCCAAGTAGTGTTCCCCACAAAATAAGCAAGTTTGAAATTTAGTTTATATCCCGAAAAAGTTTACTAAATGTGTAAAAACCTATCGGCATATCATCAGTGAGACCGTTTAACACTATTTAAACATTACAATTCTTTAGCATACTGTGACCGTCTACTGATGTACTATCATTTCCTCTTCTAGACACAAAAACTCATTTTGAATTTTATCATGTTTTTGGCTTTTTCAAATTTTCAAATGTTTTTGGATTTTCTAAAAAATTCTTACTCCCCCTAAAATGCAAACACATTTCAAAGGAAATTTGAAAATTAAGACTCTTGACCTACTTGAAACATACAAACTGTACAGAAACTTAACAACTGACACTGAATCACATCAAATCGCCATTCACTCGGCATAAACAATCAGAACTCCCCCTATCACAAACCATTTTCTCATTTAGATTTCAAAACACTTAAGTTTGTTTTAATCAAAATGATATTTTCGGAAAATGAATTTGTGTTGATAAAAACCATTTGTAGGTTCGGGGTATGGTTCATCATTTTGTCGTCAACCACTTGTAGGAAAATGCAAGTACAACTTAATGTCCTTGATTTTACCACTTGTAGAATCACAAACAATACCACTTGTAAGTATAAACCTATACCAACTGTAGGAATGTTACGTCTACATCACCATTTTACCAATCAGGATGCCGATTCCTGCTTCGCACTTACCAACCTGGAAGCTCAAGCATAGTCCTTCAACCTGTAAACATTCAAACACTATCAAAATCTTTCAACCAAAATCTTCAAACATTAGAAAAATGCCGATTCCTGATCCACGATATAAACTTGGGATCTCCGGCAAGTCAGGTTTTTCATTTGAACAGATTCACCCAAGCCTGACTGTCCTTGGGTGATTTTGAATTCTTGTTCAACAATGGTGGAAAGTTTGCATCATCCATTGTTAAACCAGAATTCTCTACTTTTACCTCAACACATGGCTCCTCTGGCTTTACCACACCAGATTCATCGCCTGAATGTGGCTTGTCTGACTTTGATGAGCCAGATTCATCGCCGACATGTGGCTCCTTTGTTGCTCCTTTGTTTCCGGAGAAACAAATTCATCACCAGCCTGTCACACCCCTTTCTAAGGCGGAAGCACGAGGTGTGATCATGAAAGGTTCTCATTGCATACGAAGAGTAAACATGCTACATGCTTGTAAAAATGACATTCAAATACCATAGTTTGAAAACATTCGTTAGCGTTTACATCGCTAGACAGCATAAAGACATTGTCTCAAAAGTTTACAACTTTATTTAAAGTTAAACACAAGCGACATCCACGAGCATAAGCAAGACCACGCGCACATCCATCCTAGTTACCTGAAATACATGTGAGTTTTTGGAAAAACGTCAACATAAAGTTGGTGTGAATTCATGCAGTTTTGTGTTGAACACGTTTGTATACTTTGTATGAAAACATAACGAGTTTCTTGTGAAAATAAAGTATTCTTGTAGTGTAAACCGAATAAAGTATTCTTGTGGTATAAACCAAATAAGGTATTCTTGTGGTGTAAACCAAATAAGGTATTCTTGTGGTGTAAACCAAATAAAGTATTCTTGTGGTATAAACCAAATAATGTATTCTTGTGGTGTAAACCAAATAAAGTATTCTTGTGGTATAAACCAAATAATGTATTCTTGTGGTGTAAACCAAATAAAGTATTCTTGTGGTATAAACCAAATAATGTATTCTTGTGTACGAACTTCGTACAAATAAAGTATTCTTGTGTAGTTAATGGGTTGCAAGGCCATTAACATGTGACACGACATAGGAAGTCACCAAACCATAGGCATTTTTCTAGTTGTCGATTCACGACGGAGACACAAAAACACTCTTCGGTACTAGTGGTCACCAAGAGTGGGGCTGCCCGAGTACCCGTTAGATCTAACCTTTTGTTCTGCGGTCTAAGTATGTACACGATTAATGGTGCTTATGGTACCCTATTCGTGGCACTATTTCTCGTTTATGATACCAAGTATCAATTCTCGTTTATTACACCAAGTATCAATTCTCGTTTATTATATCAAGTATCAATTCTCGTTTATTATACCCAGTATCAATTCTCGTTTATTATACCACGTAACATGTATTTCACCCCCGAAGTTATAAAACTGAAAACAGTTAAGAGAAAAGGGGGAGCATGAACTCACAACTTTGCGTTCCTAGCGTCGTAAACTCCACCGGATTTGCTTAATTAACGTCGTAACCTATACGCGTTTTCTTAACGTTAGTCACTAGACTTGTGTCGCACAAGTACAGTCACTCTCTTTTGTGTATATATTCTTGTGTTAAAAATATTCCATATTTTTAACTACGTATCTTACTTATATTATTTTCTTCAAAAATAAATATAAGTCTTTTGTGTTTTGCACTTTGCACCCGAATCATGTATCTTGTGTTTTGTATGTGTATTTCTATATTTCTACTCCTCATGAGTATTTAGTGTATTTTTAAGTCTTAATACACTAGCACGTTTAACACATACTATATACACTTAGCACAAAATTTGGTGATAAAATAATATATATTTTTCTCTCAAAAAAAATATATACTTATTATCCATTTTTATTCTTCAAGAAATCACCATTTCTTATCATCAAAAGTTAGGGAAACCTTGTTAATGCTTTTAAACACATTTTTAGGGAATAAGTTTCTCAAAAACTTATACTTTTCTAAGTGTCAAAATTTATAAAAATTTTGACAGAGTTTCCCCTAAAAATTGAGGTTTCCCACGTTTTCAAAACGTGTGTTTATTTTCTTTTAAATCATCAATAATCATCAACAATCAGCAACAACATTTATCAACAATATTCACTCATTTCATGAACTTGGATATTTACAAAAATGTGTAGTAACTTACTAACACATTTAGTAAGTCTTGTTATCTTTAAAAATAAGTTTGACTTCTTAAAAACTTTATTTTTAAAGAGTATGAAGTTTTACAACTTCTAGTCGGTTTTTACGAAAATTATTTCTTTGTTAAAACCCTTGTTACACAAGTATCCATACATTTGTTTGTTCACAAAAACCACTTTTGTTTGTGTAAGACCCGGTTTAGAACATGTGATTTCTTTAAAGTGTGGTTCTTCAAAAATACCACTTGCAGATACGTAGATCTGCTAGTTTTAAACTCCATTGTACAAGTTAAATTACTTTTACACAAGTAAAATATTTCTACACAAGTTCATGTATCTTGTGTGGTAGAGTTTCGCCTTTTAACCCTTGTGGTTACCAAAAACGAGCTTATGTGAAGATCCATGATCTTACAAAGTCGGGTTAAACGGAGATCCGAGCTACCACATCATAGATCGGGTCTAGATAAACACAAATCTCAAATACTACAACTTTTACACATGTTATATGTCTTTAACCACCACTTTTATGGTTTTTACTAGACTTTTATGCATCGAAATGTATGTTAACGATATTTAACCGACGAAAATCCTTTTAACCACTTTAGACAAGTTCAAAAGTGAGTTTTAAACATTATACCTCTAGCTCAAGGCTAGGGAAGATCTTTGATGAAAAACGCGTGGATAAAAGCTAACGGTGGAGGTCCTTCGCGTTCCGAGTGCACAAGAGCTCCTAATACGCGACCCTTGAAGCTTGTAGATGGTTGGAAGTTGCAAGACCAACTCGAAAATGTGATGGATGGAATGGGGATGGCTGGCCGTAAGCTTTAAAGGGAGAGAGGAGAGTGATTTTGTGTGTTGTGTGTAATGAATGAACTCTCATGTGTTTAAGTGCTTACTTATAGGCAAAGTAGATGTTATTAACCAATGGTTAGTATGTCCCCTTGATATTATGCACACAAGATTAGCCAAATCAATCTTGTACCATGTTTGTCCCCTTGGTTAGGGCCGAGTACAAAAGGGGGGGGGGTCTTGGTTCGGTTTTAAGTAGATTAGTTAGGGCTTAGTTAGGTTAACTAAGTTGGTTTAGGTGTTTAACTTAGTTAGTTATATAAGGCGCGTTATGACGGGTGTTAGGGAAATCAAGGACCCTAACTGGCTCAGAAAAATATATTTAGTGAAAATACTAATATTTTCATGTTCCGGGTATAGTCCGGTTGTTCGGTTGCATACCGATTCGTTAAAGTGCTAAATTACACTTTTTAGGGTCTTTTAAGTACCCTTCTTGTACCCTTTCAATTCCCAACACTTAGGGAAATATTCTGGATGATAAAACGACATTTCTGCATAATATTTATATGCTTAAATGCTGATTATTGCTGAATTTTTATAAATTCTGCACTTAAAGTGCGTTTCGGGTGCTTTTTAGTGCTTATTTTTGCTTTCGTATTGCATATACATTAACCCTTGTATGTACTCTTGGGTTTTAATGCATTTTTGTCGTCGGACCTACACCTAGGCCTCAATTCTACGTCTGACTGTTTTCTGCAGTTCAGTCGACACAGTGTGTCTTACCGGTGAGTTTACTATTATTCTGACGCAACGCTCTCGTTTATGCATAAAGCAATATTTTGTAGTATACAACGTGCATGAATTCACTTGTTTGGTATGTAATCAGACATTGCTGACAATTAAGCACATAATTGCAGTCATTAAGCAATAATTATAGTGTACGGAAATTACCGGTTTGTGCCAGTTGTCACAAACTTTCTTTTTCATCTTTCTCTCTTTCTTTACTCTCTCCTCTGTCCTCAGATTTGTATCTGAAGAATTCGTTTTGCTTGATTTGTCAGTCTTTGGCGAGCAAGACGATTTATCAGAACTTTTATCTGCTTTACCAGTTGTATCCGAGGACAAAATCTTCTCTAGATACTCTCTAGCCTTCTTCCTCTTCTTCCTCAGTCTGTCTTTCTGCCCTTGTGAAAGCTTCACTTTCTTTTCTTGAACTTTCTGTTCTTGAATTTTAGATTCTTGAACTTTCTGTTCTTTGGGCTTGACATTGACTGGTTTCTTCATTGCCATTTTCTGAGATTCATCCCTCGATCTTCCCTTTGATCTCATTGGACATTCTCTAGCAATATGGCCAATGATGTTGCAGTTAAAGCATCTCCTTGATTCAAACCTCCAACTCTGGCAGTTAACAGCAATGTGTCCTTGATAGCCGCATCTGTAACACACTCTGTTATCGTACCAATCACCATTTTCACACCAAACGCTCAGATCATAGCATTGTCTGGCTTTGTGGTGATCATCATCCCTCCTGAAAACTGGATTTGGCTTTGAAGCACTGTGGTCAAACCTGCACCACTTATTGCCAACAATTTTTGAGTTTTCATTTTTCAATTTTTGTGGTTTTTGAATGCGATTGGATGATTGAACTGATGAGCTTTTATTCTTGTTATAAACATTTTCTGAATTTTTTACTTTTTGTTTCTGTTCCACTTTCTTCTTCAAAGGTTTTTGCATAGAGCATTCTCCCTTTTCAGTTGATTGCAGAACAGTTTTTTGAAACTTTTCTTTTAATTTCAAAAATATTTTCTTTTTCTCATTTTCAGCATCAGACTCTGACTCAGATTCGTCTGCTGAATAAAAATCCTCATTTTCATCATCAGTTTTCTCATCACAATCTTCAACTTTGACTTTGTCAAAGTTTGTGACATAGTCACTTATTGGAACGGAATTGATCGGTTTTGGACAGGGGAACTCAGATGAAGTCACAAAACCTTTCAATTTCTTTTCAAGCTCATCAATTTTGTTCCTTGAATTCTCAGCTTCATTTTCAAGCTAAGATATTCGTTCAAGATGAGACTTGATTGTTTTTTCGTTTTCAATTTTAATGTTTTCAAGAACAGATTTTTCATTTTCCAAAACTTTTAATTGTTCTTGAAATGTTGTTTCATTTGCTTTCAGATTTTTGTTCTCCAATTTTATCCAGAAATCTTCATCTTCTGAAGATTTCTTTTTGCTTTCAAAATCCTTTTCTTTCTCTTTCAAAATCTTGTTTTCTAATGTTAAACTGTTCAAATCATTTAACAGTTTGTCATTTTCAGATTTCAACCTCTCACAATTTTCTTGCAAATCAAAAATATGTTTCTTATCAGTTTTCTTCTCGTCTTTCAAAACTGAAACCTCTTCAGTCTGTTCTTCTCCCACTTGAACACCTTTACTCTTGCTCTTTTTTAATATTGATTTTCCACTTTGACTTTTCTTCTTCTCAGCATTGATCACCATCTGTTCTTCAATCTTTTTAATGAGTGGACAAATTGTCAGTTGGGAAAATTCTCCAGAAATCTTCAAGTTTAAGATATAATTTTTCCATTCTTCTTGAGGTAAAGCACTGACAAATTTTTCAACCCATTCTTTTGATTCCTTTTTAATACCCGTCTCAGACATTGAGCGAACAAGATGGCTATACCTCGCAATAATACTCTTTGTACTTTCTCCTGGATAACCTGAAAATGAATCAAATTCTTTATTTAATACATTTATTCTATTAATTGTTTCACTAGTCATTTTAAAGAAATTGATATCCATGATATGAAAACACGTTTATCAAGACAATCCCTTAAAATGAAATATCAAATTCAAACTCGATCCCCTTTCAAACGAAATGATTCACCTTGTGAAACACCTGAAACAGACAAACAAACAATCAGTTTAACTGGATTGAAAATGTGAATGTGTGTGTCGTTTAAATCGATATAGAACTCGTGTTGAAAACTTGGACGAGTTTCAATGTTGTTGAAATGATATCAATGACTGAATGATCTTGCCAAAAGGATCTGGAAGAATCCGATTAAGCTTAATATTGAACCAATTCTGCTTGGATCTTGATACACTAAGTATAACAAATGCTCGAAAAGATTATCTTTTAAAAATCTTTGATTGGGCCTCAACTATTCAGCACTTAAAACATTTTTGATTGGACCTCCATGAGCGATCTAGAGATGTCTTTGGAGCGGTCCAGCAACAATGTCCGTTCGAGCGGACCAGAAACTGTTCAAATGAGCGATCCAGAGATGTCTTTGGAGCGGTCCAGACATTGTTCGTTCGAGCGGACCAGATATTGCTAATTTGGAGCGAACCAGAACCAAATATGTACGAATAAGCGATCCAGAACGTAATCTAAGAGCGGTTCAGGATGACGTCACTACGAGCGATCCACATAGCGAACATGTTTTGACTTGTTAAAACTTCGAATTTTGGCTTCAAACTTTCCAGGATTTATCTCTATACTATTGCGCACAAGCTGTGAAAAGTTGAGCGAATTCCGACCGTGAAAACTTCCCGAATCAGTAAAAGAAGGTGTAGAAGTGTGAAGAAATGATGAAAAACAGCTACAATCTGCAGAAAACCTCCTCCCAGGCTCTGATACCACTTGTAGGATCGTTTGCTGACCCGAACGAGTCGTTCAGAGGTTGTCTCTTGCGTTTCAGATGCGGAATAATAAGAAATGCAAGTAGAAGTAGCTTGTTCTTCTTCCTAACTGCTTGTTTTATTGATATGAAACGTTTTACAGCTCAATCTTCACACCGGCAGAGCTTCGGCGTGGAATTTCACATACATATTCTGTGGTTCGTTCATGACACCTATATATAGAGTTTCTGGTTCGCTTATGTGTCACATGACCATAAAAGCGGACTAGACATGTACATATAAGCGGACCAGACTGACAAATAAGCGAACCAGACTCCCTATGTCCCTATGAGCGGACCAGACATGTAACACCTATACATACTCCTGTTTTCTCGTAAAACGTGCCCTATGCTATACAATACGACGTAAGACCTGATCCTAGACACCTAGACGTAATCAACAGATGTAGTGCACCAACAAATATTATCCGGGCGGTATATATGCAACCCTTGTATGTATCCTTGGGTTTTAATGTATTTTTGACGTTGGACCTACACCTAGGCCCTAATTCCAATGTCTGACTGCTTTCTGCAGTTCTGTTGACACGATGTGTCTTACCGGTGAGTTTACTAATTTTTGACGCAACGCTATCATAACGTAATTCTTGTAGCATATATCATGCATGAATTCACTTGCATGGAATTCAGGAATTTATTTGTCTGGTAAACTAGATCATGTACAGTCATTAAAGCACAAATTACTGTTCATCTAGTGTACGGAATGTACGGAAAAGTGACGGTTGTCACAGTCTCCCCCCGTTAAAAGAATTTCGTCCCGAAATTCAAGCGATGCCATCGGTCGTAGGGGAGTTGTGAAACCAATATGGTCACTTAGATTCATGATTGTCTTCATGTTCCCAAGAAATCTCTGGGTCATGTCGTGAGTTCTATCACACTCAAGTAGATCAATCATGTCTTTTCTGTATCTTGTGGACTCTTGGTCCATAACCTCAACAGGTTTCTATAGTATCACGGACTCTTGGTCCAAAACCTTAACAGGTTTCTATAGTATCACGGACTCTTGGTCCAAAACCTTAACAGGTTTCTATAGTAATTCTTGTTGTTTTTCGTTGACGTGAATTTTTATTTATGGGAACAATGACCGTTCCTTAAGTCAGACTCCTCTACAGACTAGACACATGAATGCGTCGCGATCACTACTGATCTTTTTCTGGGAGTTTCATCTTGTGAACAATGGTTCTGATCCCTACACCGGGGATTCAACCTTTTCGTTTTCCAACTCACACTATGCCTTCTCTAGGCGAGGCTCTCATTAAAGCCATACTTCTTGTCTCAAATTCTTTCGACTTCTGCCGCTCATCGGCATAATCTTTCTGTATTCTACGGGCTGTCCTGATATGATTACATATCTGAAGGATCTGGCCTCTAGTTTTCCTGGGCCATCTCGGGCCAGTTGGTTGTTTATTTCTCGTCTCCGTTCAACATGACGGGAATTTACTCAATGTGTTCCGTCTAAAGCTTTACACGAAGCGGTTTAGACAACGGTGTGATAGATACCGTTTTAGGAAAACTCCACTAAGGGCAAGTGAGTGTTCCGGCTTTTCATCAAAGTTTATCACACAAGAACGTATTGTGTTCATACAGTCTGCATTGTTCAGCAGCTCAGTTCATATTCGAGTTCTTACGATCATCGGTGTGTTGCAACCCTTGTGATCAATAAAGATCGTGCAACGTTTTCTTTCAGGTAATGACGTCCAGTTGCGGCGCGCAATCACTGTATCTATCTCAAGATCTCTTCTCGTGATTCCTTAATCAATGTGCCGCGTGTGCAATGTCGTGGTCTCGTTGCATCGACGTACAATCGAGACTTTGTCGAGAGACGTCACATAATTGCAACTCTAGCTCCTTAGCTCTTGGTTGCAGGGTTGGCATGAATTCCGTTCTTATCCACCATGTATCTTAAAGTTCTCCCTTCGCGAACTCGAAATCCGCTTTTCGTCATCATTGCACATAACTGTGCTTTCTCTAAGAGTTGCAAGGTAAATTGCGGCTGTTGCCCACGACCTTCCTTGGTCGTTGGCCATATAAGAATGTAGTCAATAAGTATATGACTTATCCAGGTATGGCTCACACGTTCGATTCATGAGGTCCATGAATATTGTCGATGCATGTGTTAAGCCAAATGATACGACAAGGATCTCGTAATGCTCGAAGCAAGTCCTAAAGGTCGTTTTAGGGATATTTCCTCTTGTATTCACAGTGGAGGACCTCTTGTCCTCAAGTTGATCCTTGGCAAAGGATTCTGATTCTCAATTTTCTGAAGTTTATGTAAAGTGGAGACTACCAACTTTCTCCTTGTCTTCTTAACTAAGGATGTTATGTCCTTAATTTCCCCTGTCTAGCAGCTCTTGCCGTTATATCAGAGGTTCATGCTTCGCTGGTGAAGCTAGTCGGTATGGCGTCATTCGTCACTGGTGCTGCTCTTGGCATGCGATTTATCCTGAACTCTTCTCGTCGCTACGGAGAGGCGTTCCTGGCAAGTCTTCCGAAAAGGCTACTGGGATATCTTCCATCACGGGGATGTTCTCAGGCTCTGCAGTCTACTCGGAGGCGTTTCTATGCCTCTTCGACCAATGAGGGATGTCGTAGATCTGCCGCCTTGTGGGGTCTAGCATCCTTGAACCTATTGCAGGAAAGTTGGGTTTCATCATCCGCATGAGGGATGTGTCTGATTTTCTCATATCGAACAACTTTAGCTGTATACTTGGATTTCTGATCCATGCTGACTATCATATTATGACATCGCGAGTCAATGGTAACAGAAGGTTCCGACCTTCTGAGTCCCTAGAATATAATTCCTTACTTGCTTCGACTGTTTAAACTAGCCTTCCTTATGCCCATTTCTAAGGAATACGGGACGTCTAATTTACTAGGCCAAGCGGTTTCCTAAGTTCTAAGCATGCAAGGTTAAAGTGGATGCCAGTATTAATTAAAAGTAGATGCATTAGGTTGGTTACTAGGGGACGTACCCGTAACCGCATCTGGATCCTGGCGTGCTTCACGAGTTTCGATCGTGAAAACCCTTCCTTGCTTGTTTCTTCTCAGGGCAATTCTTCCTAAAGTGCCCTGGTTCATCACATTTGTAACAGCCTGGTATTCTCGTATTTCTTCCACCTGGGTCCTTCGCCCAACAGGCATCCTTGCTGTGCCCTTCTTTTCCACACTTTCCGCACTTAGGCTTCAGACATCGACCTTCATGGTGAAAATTGCATTCTCCGCACTTCGGCTTAGTTCCCGAGTAGATTTTACCACCGGCCTTATAAGTGGCTCCATCAGTTTTCCTGTCATGCGGCGGTTTCACTTTCTTTCTTTTGTTTGTTTTAGAGCTTCTATAGCTAGCTTGGGTGCTTATCTTTAGGTTCGAAGACTTCCTCTTCTTATTGCTTGATGACTCCACATGAGTCTCTTTCTTGTTATCCTCAGATTCTGAAAATTTTCCCGCACGAAGAGCTTCTTCAGTAAGAGTGACACTCATATCGATAGCCTCTGCAATGGTTGAGGGCTTTGAGGTAGTAACCATGCTCCTGATCTGAGGTGCAAGTCCCCAAATGAATCGTTCAACCCTTTTAAATTCCGGTTTGATTAAGTAGGGGACGACCCTAGACAAGTCGTGAAATCGTTGGACGTATTCAGGAATCTTCGGTCCATCCATTTTCAAATTCCAGAACTCCACCTCAATCTTCTGGATTTCCGTCCTAGAACAGTACTTCTTTTCCATCATTTCCTTGAGCTCGTCCCAGCTTAGTGCATAAGCAGCATCCGCACCAAGGGTTTGAACCTGAAGGTTCCACCAGGAGAGTGCACCATCTACGAATAACCCTGAGATATAAGTAACACCCTGTCGGGGCGAACATTTACTCATTCTTAGAATGGAGTCAGTCTTTTCTGCCCAACGAACAAATGCAACGGTGCCTCCTGTTCCGTCAAAGGTTAATGGTTTGCAGTCTAGGAACTGCTTAAAGGTGCAGCTAGTTGGAGGGTTATTTTCGGTAGTGCCATCGCTGTGCTTAGAGCGGAGGGCTTCATGTCGCGCAATTGCCTGTGAGATGCATTCTTGCAGTTCGGCTTCTGTCCTTGGCAACGTACTGGTGTTTGTGTCTCGCCTGGGCGGCATTCTCTTCTGCCAAAGTGGCATGAAGTAGGTTAGACAACATTCCAATTGTCTATGAGATACATAGCACCATAAGCCATTATGTAATCACCCAATTTCACACGTATATATAATCAGTGTATAAGCGAGGAAGCAGTTATTGAGCCTTCACATAGGCTTGCCAACTTGGCTTATGGTTTGAAATGAACTCGAGGCTACATCGCCTTGGTCATTCAAGTTTTAGTTACTTCCTGCTACATTAGTTTCCTTAGGTCTTTAGCTTTACTGGTGCGTATATTTCCCCTTTGATGGGGTTGTTTGTGTAGAGGTGATAGGGAGTGTATCGTCGCTGATTCTTTCTGAACGTCATTCCACCTCTCTCGTTCAAATATCGTTTTCTCAAATGTCTCGTATGTAGGTAGAAGTGTCAGTCACGAAGTAGGCTAAGACAGGCTTCCTACTTTCTAACGTGCTAAAGCACTGATCTATGTGTTGTTCTACCAGATGAAGGTGAGGACACCTATAGATTAATTTGTATGGTTTTCATTAGCTCGACCCGCAGAGTCCACCAGGATTTCTGTGCACTACAAGTCATTATTACGTGGGCCCCCGTAATAATAAATTGTCTTGCACAGTTATCCCAATTTTCTCTCGTCCAAGCAGATGATCAATCAAGGAGGGGACACTATTGTCCTTATACCTCTTGTCATGGAAAGGACCCTTGCGATGGTCCACGCGCTAACGTTCGTTATCGTTACGCGCGTATAGGCACGATGATTAGATGGAATAGGAATAGAGAGAATTCCTAGTAGTTGGAGGGGCACCTTCGAGATGAATACTTCATCTTCCTTTTCTGGTCAAGTATGTCGTCAATCTTGCTTCACATAAGCCGCAGGGGTCTCGTCCCGTTGATCGAGAATTCGATCAAGGTTGCCGCCTCTGCCTCGTCATCATCACCGTAGTTAGGCACCTTCACGATCGAGAGGGAAGAGCAGCCATCTCCTACGGAAGCAAGCTCAGCATCTTGTTTGGTAATCACTCCCAGCCATAAGCTTTGCAAAGGATGCGAGGTCGGTAGCTTCATCGTGCGAGTCACGTATAGTAATAGGAGTCGGAGTCGAAAGTATCTTATTCACGTCAATAATCATTCCGTACACTTATTTGTATGTATGTATGTATATCAATAACATATATGCTACTTAGCATAATCAAGCAATTTAATGCATTATATCACGTATAACTCTCGTTTTTGGGGGGTCATTTTGTTTTTGGCAAGTCTAACTCGTGTAGACTACGCTTTGATTGGCACCTTATTTTAAAGGTATTCCTCACTAATGTCCTTGCCTTGTATTTTCTTTGTAAAGTGTCTGACTCGTGGATCTTGGCGCTTTTGTGAATGCAATGAAAACCTTTTTGTAAAATATTTTTGGAAGAGAACTCTAGTGATTGTAGTCTAGACTCGAGAAAGAATCCTAGTTCACTACAATCGAAGCTCTGATACCAAACTGTCACACCCTGTCTTTTGCAGAAGCGTATGATGTGTGACTAGCTTGTTATCATTGCATTCAATCGTAATAAACAACTACATGATCAAAACGATGTTCATCCATTTATGAAAATTTAAGTATCACAAACACTTGTTATTTAAGTTTTCAAAACACGACCTTTGACAAGGTTACAATTCAACAAAAGTGGATGACATCTAAACTTATAGTCTACTTCTAGTTACGACACTTGCGCCCAAGATCCATCCTGTCACCTGAAATACATGTAATTTTGGAAAACATCAACATAAAGTTGAGCGAGTTCATGCGTTTTGTATTTCACGTTTTTATACTTTGTATGAAAACATAGTATGTGTCATGTATAATTCAAGTCTTTCTTGAGTACCCCACGTACTCAAGTATAATTCCCATTTTCTTGAGTACCCCACGTACTCAAGTATCATTCAATATTTTCTTGTGTTTCCCCACGTTTTAAATGATTGTTTATACAAGGACATTAAGGCATGTGAGGACATATGGAGCATTAGTGTTGGCTCCTTTAAGGCATGTGAGCATATGGAGCATTAGTGTTGGCTCCTTTACTGCGTCGATTACCCTCGACTGTGTCGATTAACCTCGACTGCGTCAATTAACCTCGACTGTGTCGATTTCCCTCGACTGTGTCAATTAACCTCGATTGTGTCGATTTCCCTCGACTGGGACACCGAAGCACTCAAGTGGTCACATAAGGACCATGAGTGGGGCTCGGCCGTACCCGTTAGATCTAACCCTCGTCCCTAATTAATGATTGTTTTTAATGGCTTGGTACTAGTATTCACCAAGACTTTATGGCATCTTTTGTATTAGTCTATGCTCACATGATCTAGTATTTTCTAGGCTTTTCTTAAAGCTCATCATATTGCACTCACCATGAGTGCTTCTCGTATTCTCAAATCATATTGCACTCGGTTCTCGTTCTCACCAAGAGTGCTTCTTGTATTTTTACCCTTTGTAAAAATTATAATATTTGTAACATGTATTTCACCCCCGAGAGTTATAAAACCAAAAACAGTTAAAGAAAAGGGGGAGCATGAACTCACAACTTTGCGTTCCTGTGCGTCGTAAACTTCACCGGATTTGCTTAATTAACGTCGTAACCTATACGCGTTTTCTTAACGTTAGTCACTAGACTTGCGTCGCACAAGTACAGTCACTCTCTTTTGTATATATACTTGTGTTAAAAATATTCTATATTTTTAACTACGTATCTTACTTATATTATTTTCTCTAAAATTAATATAAGTATCTCGTGTTTTGCACTTTGCACCCGAATTATGTATCTTGTATGTGTATTTTTATGTTTATACTCCTCATGAATATTTAGTGTATTTTTAAGTCTTAATACACTAGCACGTATATCACATACTATATACACTTAGCACACAAGTTGGTGATCAAATAATATATATATTTTTCTCAAAATATACATACTTAATATCCATTTTTATTTTTGAAGAAATCCTTATTTCTTATCACCAAAAATTAGGGAAACCTTGGTAATACTTTTAAATACGTTTTTAGGGAATAAGTTTCTCAAAAACTTATATTTTTCTAAGTGTCAAAATTTATAAAAATTTTGACAGAGTTTCCCCTAAAAATGGAGGTTTCCCATGTTTTCAAAACATGTGTTTATTTTCTTTTAAATCGTCAACAATCATCAACAACAATTATCAACAATAATTATCAACAACAATCACTAATTTCTCCATTCCATGAACTTGAATATTTACAAAAATGTGTAGTAACTTACTAGCACATTTAGTAAGTCTTGTTATCTTTAAAAATAAGTTTAGTTTCTTAAAAACTTTATTTTTAAAGAATATGAAGTTTCACAACTTCTAGTCGGTTTTTACGAAAATTATTTCTTTGTTAAAACTTTTGTTACACAAGTGTCCACACACTTGTTTGTTCATAAAAACACCTCTACTTCATGAAAGATCCGGTTTTAAAACATGGTTTTGTCTTACAGTTGGTCTTTCGAAAATACCACTTGTAGATCTTTAGATCTACTAGTTTAGAACTCCATTTCATAAGATAAATTGTTTTTACACAAGTTCATGTTTAATAGTAGTAGTGTTCATCATCTAGTCCTTTTTATACTTTAACATACACTAGCTCATGTTCTAAGAACATAACCTAGCCGGGTTAGATGACGATCCGAACTACTACTAGCATTAAACAACACAAAATAATCATCACAAAACAAGTTTAACAAGTTTTACACAATTATCCATCTATTAACCAACATATTCATCACTTTGATAGACTTTTAGTTGGTGATTTAGTATGTTCATGATTTTCAACCGACAAATCTCTTATTAACCACTCTAGACAAGATTAAGAAGGTGTTTTAGAACACTTACTACTAGCTCAAGGCTAGGGAAGTTCAAGAGTGCAAATGAGGTGGATAAAAGCAAAAGGTGAAGGTCCTTCAAGTTCCGTTGCTTGCAACCTTCTTAATTAAGCTCGAGACACCTTAGAATCACCATAGATTGCTTGGAAAGGAGTTGAAAAGTGAAGGGTGAAAGAGGGGTGTTTGGGCCGTAGCCATGGAGGGAGGAAGGGAGAGAAGAGTGTTGTGATGAAATTGTGGTATTTATAGACCTTCCATATAGCATATTCCTAGCATATTCCTGGCATATTCCTGGTATATTCCTGGCATATTCCTGGCATATTCCTGTCATATTCCTGGCATATTCCTGGCATATTCCTGGTATATCCCTGGGTTTGCTGCGTTGTCTGCGTTTTGCAGTGTAAGCTTGTGTCGCGTAGGAACACACGGTACGCGCTTAAACTTGAAAAATAACGTTTTTAAGCGTTTTAATTTATTTTTCAACACGAACCTGATTAGAATAAAATTTTAATCATAACAGAATATTTGTGGGATTAAATATTATCCGGGCGGTATATATGCAACCCTTGTATGTATCCTTGGGTTTTAATGTATTTTTGACGTTGGACCTACACCTAGGCCCTAATTCCAATGTCTGACTGCTTTCTGCAGTTCTGTTGACACGATGTGTCTTACCGGTGAGTTTACTAATTTTTGACGCAACGCTATCATAACGTAATTCTTGTAGCATATATCATGCATGAATTCACTTGCATGGAATTCAGGAATTTATTTGTCTGGTAAAGTAGATCATGTACAGTCATTAAAGCACAAATTACTGTTCATCTAGTGTACGGAATGTACGGAAAAGTGACGGTTGTCACAGCGCAAAGGACAGAAAGTCGTCGTTATCGTCGGACATCATCTCCGGGTCTCTCTCGGTATCAGAAGTAAAAATCTCTGGCTCGGGTGCAATCTCATCATCTGAGACTACAGCCTTGGGGTCATCGGTATCGGACAATCCACTCTCGGATGATGACATAGTGTCTGTATCAAAGTAATCACAACATATGCACATATATTAACTTCTAATCATTAAACATGCAATCAATGACAATGTATTCACATATCCTTCCTAGTCTCCCAAACCAACCCACCTAGTCTCCCAGACTGAACTAACTAGTCTCCCAGACTAAACTTCCTAGTCTCCCAGACTAAACCACCCAGTCTCTCAGACTGAACCACCCAGTCTCTCAGACTGAACCATAAACATAAACCTTGAAAAGTGTTTTGTGTCTTTTGTTTGTAAAAATGTTTGTTTCCCTGGATCTGGGCGCTTCGTGTATGCAATGAAAACATGTTGTAAAAGTATTTTCGTGAGAGCCCTAATGATTGTAGTCTAGACTCGAGAAGGAATCCTAGTTCTCTACAATCGAAGCTCTGATACCAAGCTGTCACACCCTGACTTTTGCGGAAGCGTGATTATGGTGTGACTTTCTTAATACCATTGCATTCAATCATCACAACAACTATATGATATAAACCATAGATGGTCATCCATTAATTAAGTTTAAAAACATAACAACATTGTCTTAAAACATAGGAATTCAAATTCGAGTACAAACAATGCAACTTGTTTAAGAGTTCACAAAGACTCGACAAATGACATTAAATAAAACCAGGATTTGGAAGACGTGTCTCGTCCAGGAGTAAGACACCCTGACCAAACCCGAAGACCATGGATGACATCTTTTATTCTTAAACCACACTTGGAACTTCCGAACGCCCGCCAGATCCACAACTAATTCCCTGAAATACATGTATTTTGAAAACATCAACAAAAGTTGAGCGAGTTCGTGTGTTTGTTTGTGTGAATGATAAACCTTTGAAATCATTGTAAGTATGTATGTAAGTTTGTAAATCCTGGTATGAAAGCAACAAGGAAAAACATATCATTAATGGTTTGCAAGGCCATTAATATGTGTGACGTGATGTAGGAAAGCTCAAACCTAGCAGACTTTGCACCGGGCTTCCGGCTGTAAGACATAGTCAACCCATGGGCCAAACCCTGGTCCAACATGGGCGGGGCTCGCTACACCCAAATATATCTATCACTCATGTCCCTCGGTCCTACAAAGAGGATTGATGGCCTTAAGCGTCATACCCACCACTCACATGATCTAGAAGTACCCTTCCTTAGCTAACCATACCAAATAATAACGTTTGTAAACAGTTGTAACATGTACTTCAGCCCCGAAGTTATAAAACTGAAAACAGTAAAAAGAAAAGGGGGTCACGAACTCACAGTCTTGCGTCTTCAGTCACCGTAACTCAAGCTCCTTCGGGTAAACACGACTAATTACAACGTACTATGATCTATTAGATGAGCGAGTCATGCCTTGACTTAGTATTATTGTCTTTGAGTTACGATTCTCTTGTGTCTTTGATATTATTCCAAGTTAAATAATTATTTGTTAAAATAATTAATATTTTAACTTAAATTATATTTATAAATTTTAGAATAATTGTTAAACAATTATTTTAACTTAATACTCTTCAAGTATCTATACTTGTATATCCTTCCCAAGGATGGGGGTATTTGCATTCGTATTCCGGTGTGTATTTATACGTAATAGAATACGTATTTTTATTGTATTCATTAAGTATTCTTATACTTAATTTCGTATTAATTTTCCAGAATATTATCTTTAATAAAAAGTCCACTAATATATATTTCCAAAACATATATTGTAATGAATATTATTTAGAAAAATTATTTATAATTTTTCTTTTGGCAAAAATATTTGTATTTTCTCATAAGTTCCAAAAATTAATATATTTTCAAGTCCAACTTGGAAAATATATAAACTCATTTTTCTCCAACAATGACATACTTCATATTTATTTGAGAAAATATATCTTTCACTCCATAAGTGTTGTATTTCATGTTTGTGTAATAAAATAATATATTTTCTAAAATTTCCAAGAAAAATATATGTTCATTCTTGCCAAAAATAATATATTTTTCTTTTATCAAAATATGACATCTTCTTGTAGTAATTGTGAAAATCATATTCTTATTTCCTTGGTGTCCAAAATATTATTTACCAAAATATACTTTGTGAATAAATTCCGGAATATTTTTGTAAGTCTTATTCCATAGTTCGGTTTTCACCAATATTTTTGTGTAAAAGTGTACATTCATTCTTTGGAATTTTGGTAATATTTTGGATTGTAATTCTTGGTATTTTGATGTGTTATATTATTTCATGTCCTAAAATAATATAACTAATACACAAAATATACAAATAATCACACACATGGTGTCTTATAAATATATATTTCCTAAATACATATTTAGGCACTTTTATTTATGAAAACCAACCTCCGATATTTGTATTTTTGTAACAAAAAATTATGGCAAAGTTTTTGTAACAATTTATGGCTTACAATACACTTGTAAGTGTAGGTTAATAAATATTTTTCTAAGTGTTTAGATTTTTAGAAAATTTGCCATAGTTTCCCCTAAAAATGGAGGTTTCCATGCTTTCAAGCATATCATTTTATTTTGTAAAAATCATCACAATCACTTCACAAACAATAATAATCAACCTTTACTTACCAATTTTGCCAAAATCATTCATAATCTACTATTTCATGAACTTGAATATTTGTAAAAATTTGTAGGAACTTACTAGTGTTATTAGTAAGCCTTGTTATCCTTTAAAGTGTGATTAGTTCTTTAAAAACTTCATTTTTAAAGAATATAGATGTTTACAACTTCAAATCATGTTTTCTAAAAATATTTCTTTATGCATTTTTCTTGTTACACAAGTGTTTCTACACTTGTTTAACCACTAAAAATAAGATTTGTTTATGTAAGAACCAAGATTAAATGAAACTTATATTTTAACTTGGTTTCTTTAGAAATCACCCATGAAATCTTTAGATCTACATGGTTAACAACTTACTTGATCATTATTTTCCAAGAAAACATTATGTTCTTTCAAGTTCATGATCCTTGTGTGGATGGTCTATCATCCTACAATATTTCTTCTTTCTCATCTTGCTAGATTATGTTTTTAATCATGATCTAGCAAGATCATATGATGATCTACTTCATATATATGAACAAACAACAATCAACAAGCAAATCATCATATAAACAACTTAGTTTCATCATTAAACATGCTTATGTTCAAGTTTTATTCTTATGATCTTTAGTGTTCTTTAAGATCATGATTATGATTCTTCTTTAACCACTAAAAATGGAAGTAAACTAGCAAGATCAAGACTCTTACCACTAGCACAAGGCTAGGGATGATCAAGAGAAGTTATGAGATGGATAAAAGCAAATAAGAAAGGTCCTTCCACTTCCACAAGCTCCTAGCTTCTTTGTATGATCTCTAGCACCCTTGTATATACTTGGAATATATGAGAATGGATGAATGAAGGTTGTGATGGTGGTGCTTGGGGTCAGCCAAGAACAAGAGAGAAGAGGGGAGGAGATGTGTGTTTTCTAGTGTGTGTGAAAATGAGATCAAGTTCCTTTCATGTCTTACTTATAACCATTTTAACCTTCTAACTCTTGGTTTTTATGTCACAAAAAGCATCAACAAGATCTATTTAAAAATGAAAACAAATCCCCTTGTGGGACCCTTGTTGGAGCCGTGAATAGTGGGGGGCTAGTAAGATAGGCTTAAACTAGATTAGTTACATTCTAATTGAAATCCAAGTATTAGTTACGTGTTTTAGTTATTAGATATTTGTATGGGGTGTTATGATGTTCGGGGATCATAACTAGCTTGGTAATGTTAAAACATTGCTTCTAGTGAAATTTTGGTGTTTCGGGTAGTGTCCGGTTGTTCGGTTGGTTACCGGTTTGTTAAAGTGCTAAACTATGCAGTTTAGTGTGCTTTATGTACCCTTTTGTGACACCTTTGATTCCCGACACTTAGGAAAGCATTCAGAACCATTTAACTATGTTTCTGCATAATATTAGTGTGTTAATGTAACACCCCGAAAACAGATTTGGTAATTAAACTACGTTAGTACTAAAAGACGGGTAAATTACCGTTAGGGTAAAAGTAACCCGGTGAATATTAGGATTTTTAAATAAATAAGCCTAATATTAAATAAAAGCTGAACAAAAGCTTTTGAGAAAACAAAGTATGTGAAGAGGCCCGAGTTAACGGGAGTTAAAATAAAACGGGTTATGACTATCTTGAACTCACTAAGCTAACTAGGAAAGTTTAACCTAGTTAATAAAACAAAATATTGTTGAAGACAAGTAGGTTGTAGCCTACTTACTAATTAACGAAACATGAGGGGCTAATAATGTTAAGTGAGAAACTTGAGTTATTAAAAATCAAAAAAATAAAAACACAACACACAGTCTGTGTGCGTGATGGAGATCGAGCAGGAGACAAAAAAGGGGCTCAAACCCTAACTTCAGCAAAATCAACAAATTGAAGCTTGATTCAAGCCCCAAATCGATGCATGAATACATAGAAACGATCACCTAGTCATGAGGATCGTAAGGTATGTCGAATTTTTTATATTTACGAAGTTGAGAATTCTTGATGTACATAAGAAATTCGAAATTGATGTTGCATGATTGTGGTATGGATGATATTGAAATGAAATAGTGTTTAGGAGTAAAACCTAGACAAGAATATATTGAAATCATGCCTAACTCAAGTAAATTCAGATTTTGTTGATGCTAAATTCATGTATGAGATGTTTATAGGGTTTTGATTGCTAAAAATTAGTGTTATGATGTCAAGAACATGCTTAAATTGAAAGCTGAATTCAAACATCTCCTGATCAGAATTTACAGCCGACTTGTATTGGCTGTAACCTGAACAAAACGTGACAAAAACATGTGTTTCTTGAGTCTAAAATGTAATTCCAGGAATATCTTTCAAACCCCACTGGAATCGCATTTTTTCGACGAAAATTGAGCGTTTTATGAATTTTTCCATATCAAAGGTTAAAGCTGCGTTTTCTAGCAGAATTTGCAACCCATTACGAATGTCATAACTCAATTTAGGAATTTATTTATGATCTCAAATTTTTATTGTAGATAGTTTTAAGCGATTAAAAGAATCGCCAATTGGAATTTCGTCAATCGGATAAACGAGGAATTTTTAATTAATTTTTCCGTAAGCTGCAGTCAGAAGTGACGAATCTGATTGCAGCTTAGTAAATGAATTTTTACGAATTTTTGGTAAAGAGTTATATCTTGAAATTTTAATACAAGGCCTAACCCTCCGAGAGGTATGCCTCATAAAAAAAAATCATAGTTTTTAAAGACTTGTAATGCTTAAATGAAATCGCGGCCTACTAGTTAGTATGTAAAATTTGATTTCGTTAAGAGTTCGGATGAAATATGCCTAAGTGAGTTCATTGAACCAAATGTGCATTTGAATATGTTGATAAGTCAATTGACTTTTAAAAAGTCAAACCGACCAATGATTAGATCGAATGATAATTTTGATATGGGCGAATGATAAATTCGACATAAAACCCGTAGGATGGAATAGTCGTAAATGATTATGACTAATCTAACCATCTTACGAATTGTGATGATGATAGGTTGACTCTAGACAAGCTAGATGAAGACTTGGGAAAGAAGCGGGTCTAACAGATCGAGTACGCGGAAAAAGAGCATAACCGGATGTAAGGTAAGTGAAACTTACACTTTTTGTAGAATATGTGTTTGTTCTAAAAGTTTCTTATACGATTAAGATGACATTCAAGATATGGCTCCGACACGAAACGATACGGGTCGGAGCATATCTAATGATGAAAAACTATGTTTTATGATAAAGAGGCAAAATGGTCATAAAGTGACATGAATAAAAATGGGTTTTCGAACGGCTACTTTTTAAGTAAGCCTAAACGAGTAAAAAGGGGAAAAGGCGATTTAGTCACGAACAAATAGGTAAAAGTTGAAATATAGAACAACACTAAGCGACGTAAGTCATGTCGAGCTAAATGCGTAAGGAAAAAGGGTTTAAGAGACATAGCTAAAGAGGTGAGAAATCTGAATTTAGTTATTTAATGAAATGGTAAATAGATACCATTCCAATATAAGCGCAAAGTGTTTAAATCGTTTAGACCAAATGGGTCAAACGGTAATGTAGATACCATTAGACAAATAATGACTAATAAGTGCTTGTCGAGTCTTATGCGCACAGGATAAAATGGTTATGATTTAGCGGTGCTATGAATTAGCATATTATGGACGCAAGGTATTAAACGGGTCAATATGTTGATCCGAGCCAGGTACGCATATTTTGTATTGTAGTTAGAAGCGATATCGTGGTCAATTATTGGCGAAAGCCCTTCGTCACAAAATGAAGGATTAAAATTGACCAAAAAGTCATTGAGGGGTAAATAGGGAAAAACAACCTTTAAGAGTTGTTTAGAAATAAGCGTTTTGTTTAATTGAGTCCTTGGGATATGTCTAAAATGGAGATAGGGTGAAAGCTAAAAGAAGCGTGATTTAAGCTTAAAAGTGTTAAATACCCCGTAACGGGTCAAAATGAGTAGATATGCAAAACCTGTTAAGATTTGCATAAGAACCCGTCATTTGAACCTTGAATATTAGTAAACTGATATAATGTGATTTGCATGACATTTTGAAGGTAATTAACAAGTTTGTTTGATTAAATCGTAAACGGGTCAAAAGTGTTGAAAAGGGATTTCAAGCCGAGAGCTTGAAATCTGAATTTTTGAAGTAGTTTAATATTAGGTATTGACTCCATGAGATGGAGAATTAAATTACGAACGCGTAAGAAAAAGAATCATGCATAACGGACTTGTATAGCAAAAGTTATGCAGGTTTTAAGTTGTTAAATGTTAATTTTCGTAGCTGGGCAAGTGCAGCAACAATGAAACAAACCTGCTATGGAAAACAGGTCGTCGCGCTACGCGACGGCATATCAACATTACGGTCATGCGACGCGACCATCGTCGCGGGCCGCGTAGGATGACTAGAGAACGGTCGCGGGGCGCGACCGCCTATTATTTCAGAAATTTTGTTTCTTTTCTATTGTTGGCCCTTAAAACTTGATTATACGTGATTATACATGTCAAAACTAACAGTTTGTGTGGTTTTGGCAATAGGTGAATGCTCCCAAAATGTCCGGATGAAGATCAAGCAATTTACAAGAACCGAACACATCAGAATGAAGCTTCCGCACAGCGTTTTGATGTCGTTGTAAATGACGAACTTATATATATAAATTATGTTGTAAACTTTTAATTTGTAAAAGTTTAAAATTACTCAAATTTCTAAGAATCCTTAATCCTAAGTACATGTTAAATTTTTGTTTTATATACGAAAACCTGTTGGTGCATAAATGTCTGTTAACTTCGTCTTGTATCGAGTCTTGTACCTAGATAGGATAAACCAGTGCTCAATAGGATAAAAGTTAGAGCTTTATTGGTGGTTGACATGTTCACACGAAATGGACAAAGCCATTTCGTGCGAAATGGGTCAAGACCATTTCGTACGAAATGGGAAATGATCATTTCGTGCGAAATGCAATCACTATATATAGGTGAGCTGGTTTGTCATTTGTAACGATCCGGATTTCAGAGCCGAGGTGCTGCCAAATTGTCAACTGATCTATAAAGCTTTGAAATCAATAAACAAGTGATTATAAACATAAATCAAGCTGTAATCAAGTCCGAATCATCGAATTTCACCTTTGATTCTGATTAAAACTCTTCTGATCGACTCATTTAGGTCGTACAACCAAGTGATTATAAACGTGAATCAAGCTGTAATCAAGTCCAAATCATCGAATTCCGCCTTTGATTCTGATTAAAACTCTTCTGACCGACTCATTTAGGTTGTACAACGATCCTACAAGTGGTATCAGAGCTCAGGAAGAAGAGTTCATACCGATTCAGCTTGTTTTCTTTGAAATTTATGACTTCTACTCTTTCTTTTCAAAATTAATCAAGATTTAACGGTTAACATGGCCTAAATTTCACATATATCACGTAAAACACAGTTTTAACGAATCCTTGAAAGAATTGGACATAAAATCGACCTAAAACCAGATCAATTTGACAAAATTGTGGCCGATAGGATGATGTCATCATCATTTCGTACGGATTGATATAGTTCATTTCGCACGGAATCGACCTTGAGAACCTCATTTCGAATGGAATCAACTTTGTGGAATCTATTTCGCACGGAATCAACAGTTTGATCTTCATTTCGCACGGAATCAACCTTGTAGACTCCATTTCGTACGAAATAGTCATTCGTTTCGTACCAAAGTGCATTTCGTTTGAAGACCATTTCGTGTGAAGATCATTTCGCTTGAAACCGGCATTTCGTCTGAAGACTACATCCATTTCGTGTGAAAGTCCATTCCGCTTGAAAGTGTTACCATTTCGCTTCAAAGTGGTCATTTCGCTTGAAGTTCATTTCGCGTGAAGCTCGTTTCGTTTGAGGACCATTTCGCTTGAGATTCATTTCGCTTGAATATTGATCCATTTCGCTTGGAATCCATTTCGTTTGAGATTTTTTTTAAAATCACAAAATTTTTCTAAGTGTTTGTTGACTGTTTCAGCTACTTGAAGATGGATGACTTTCTTAATCCGTTCAGTGACGTTTTTGCTTATACTAGCGGCTCAGGAGAGAACACATCAAATAACACAAATGAAAATGCTCCAAATCCGAGTGCAAAGAAAACCATTGCTGAGTCTTTGAGTGTTGATAGTGCTTATGGCACCTACAACAAATCGCCCAAGCTAATGGCAATAGAGGAATACAATAGATGGGCTAGTAGGTTTGAAGAATGGCTGAAAGCTTTTGCATATCTAAGTTGGAAGAGCATGAAGAATGGTTTTGATATGGGAAGAACGGACTGAAAATATAAATGAGAATGAAGTAGAAAGATTCGTTGCAGAACAGAAATGCGTCGCTTTACTTCATCAATCTGTGAGGGATGACATTATATCATTAATCGATTACAAAGATTCCAGAGATCTATGGGAGAAACTAAAAATGAAATGTGTGGGTGGTGCCGAAATTGTTAAAAACAAAAAGAAGTTGTTAAGAAAAGAATTCGATTTGTTTGGGTGTATGAAAAACGAGTCTGTGTCAAAGATGATTGAAAGATTCGGGCATTTAAAGATGGAACTTGCAAGAAACGGAATTGTGTATACTCAGGAAGAATTGGTTGACAAACTGTTTGACTCACTGCCTGATGAGAAAGATTGGCAGTATTTTGCTTTGATGATAAAGAACACAGTGAAGTCGACTGATCTGACAGTTAATTTACTGATCAAAAGGTTGGAAAGTCATGAATTGGAGATCAGGAAAACAAACAAAGTCAACAACTCCTCGTATCAACAAAATGTTGAGTTGTATTATCGAGGAAGTATGATTCCGAAAACTGTGTCACCAAAGACAGCTTTCTCAGCAGAAAATCCAAACATGTCAAATCAAGAAAGTTCAAGCAGTGGTTATCACGGAGGATCATCTTCAACTACTCCAAGTCAATCAGTTCCGAAAAACCTGTTCCAGTGCAATATTGCTGTAGACCTCAAGAATGCACAAAACTTCAGCGAAGAATCCGCCAAGCAGCAAATGGTGTTTTTGGCATCTGTCTTAGAATCATACGAGAGCCTTGTTGCTGGAAAGATCGGAAACACCAATCTCACCAAGGAAGATTATGATCAAATCGACCCTGAAGAGATGGAGTTGATCGATATTAGGTGGTGTCGGTCAGGAGGGCACAAAGGTCCATGGAGATAACCGGTAGACATTCTATTGGTGGACCTTCAACAAAGCTAGGTTTTGATAAATCGAATGTTACGTGCTTTAAATGTAAACAAAAGGGACATTTTAAACGAGAATGTCAAAATGCACCTGCTGATGAGACAGCCAATCCATTCCGGGAAGATTATTACAAAAGAGCAATCTATCATCAAAACAAATCTGAATCTCCACGAATGAAACAGTTAGAAGATGCTCCCAAAGAAAAGTCCAGAGCATTAGTTGTTATCCATGATGACGAAGGATTTGATTGGAGTGAATTGTTGCCGGAAGAAGATGCAGTGGGGTATGCGTTTATGACAAAAATTGGTCCTTTCAAAGATACCAGAATAGAAGAAGTGAAATACATCAACAGGAAGATGACAGCCTAAGTCATGAAAAATAGAATCTATCAAACATGGAAAGAAGCAAAAAGGGCAAATAGACGGGATGCTGATTGAGAATGTTATCTAGATCCTAAAGGAAACATAGCTGTTGATCCAGAATCTGTCAGTGTTGAAACTCTCACCGAGCAAATAGCAGAAGAGGAAGAAGCAAGACAGAGAATGTGGTGGGGAGGAGAAGCTGAAGAAAAAGATAAGGAGAAGGAGTCGCAACCAAAGAAAGTCGATGATGGGATAATTGACACATAGAAAGAATTCACAGCAGAAAATATGAAGAAAATGGCTGACAAAGTGCTTGCAGCGAAAGACTTAGAGGTAGTTTCTGATTCTGGAACTGAGTCTAAAAGCAAGGTCAGTTCTAATGATTCATCCAATGAGTCAGGTAAGAAAGCCATAATTGAAAGCGACTGCAAAAATTGCATGAAAGACTGCAAGGTTTGTAGTACGCTTGCTTACCTCAGCGTTAAAAAGACTGAAGAGCTGACAGAAAGAGTCAGAGAAGTTGAAAACCAGATCTTGAGTCGTGACAAAATGTTAAAAGCTTCAAATGAACGATAAAAGAGTTAACTGGGAAAATTGAAAATGATAAAATTGACGTAGAACGAATCAGGAAAGAAAATGAAAAGTTAATTCATGAAAATCGTCAACTTTCAGAAAATCACGAGAAGCTAAAAAGAACGGTAAAAGATTCTGATGATAGAAATGCTAAAACAAGCAAAGAAAATTATCAACTGTCAGGTGTACTTCGGTCAAAAGAAGAGCAAATCAACCAACAGTTGGATGAGATTGTTAAATTGAAGCTTCATTTTCAGGAAGCTAAGATTGAAAATGAACGCATCAATCTGAAACTCAACAGTTACAACTCCGCAAGTTTTGTTCTTCAACATATCGTTCCTAAACCAATTGGGAAGAACAAAGCCGGCGAAGATGTATATTCGGACGGAACTGGGGTTGGGTATCATCAGGTTCCACCACCAGTGTTAAATAATTTTTCAAAGAAAAAGTCCGGTTTGATTAACGATAATGAAACAAATGAGGTTAATCTTCCAGAATCAATCGACGTCACATTCACTTCATCATCCGATGAAGATAGTGTTCAATCTGAAGTTGTTAAAATATGGTTGAAAATGTTTTGAAATCTGAAAGCGACACAACTGAGGATGAAGAATGCTTTTTGGACAAATACATTCCGAAATCAACATCCAAAAACAACTTAAATGAAGAATCTAATCTTGTAATGTACAAGATGTCAGGATCGGATAAGTTGTATTCGAATCTTGAATTTCTGTTGGAGAATGTGAATGTTGACAAACTGAAAAATGTGTTCAAGTTGGTTGAAATTAATGTGTCTGAGATCGAAGGTTTGAAACGTTCCACGAGGCAATTGAACTTTGAAAAAGATAAATCTTACTATAAAAAACTTGTTGTATCACCGCGTTTTTCTAACAACAATCAAAACAGATGGTCGGGTGGTTATCAGGGTGGTAAGAAAAATCAAAGAAGGAACTTTCAAAACAAGAAATTTGTTGAGAAAAAGGTGTTTGTGAAAAGCTCGAGTTCACACTCTGAGCAAGAATCTGAGATTTTTTCGAAAACCAATGAAGAATTCTTTGAGAAGAAGGCCTCACAGCCTCAGACTGAAGGCACAAGCCGGGAAGTTGATACCCATACATGCTTCAAGTGCAACAAAGTTGGACACATTACACGAAAGTGCACCAACTTAAAGCCTAAGTCTGAAGCTGTTGAGAGTCCAAAAAAGAAAGATGATGCTAAAGGCAAAGATCCAATGATTGTTGAGAAGTAAGTTTTGAAAAATGAAAACACCAAAATCAAAACTGAACCTGTAAAGAATGTGGTAACTAAAACTGATAAATTTTACAAACGGGTTGCTTCATCTCAACCAACTTGGAAGCCAAAATGTGTTGAAAAGAAAACAAGTTCTCCAAAACCAAAGGTGTCTGAGACTGCAAAATCATCATCTTCAACTAAGAAGACGTATGTACCTTTGGATCACTATGAGAAACTTGAAAAACAAAAGTCTACTTCTTCTGAAAAGAAGTATGAGGTAAAGAAAGACCAATCACCTGGTCAACCTCCGAAAAAGGATTTCTTTCTATATAAAAAGGTTGAGATTGGATCTGAAGAGAGCTTAAAGATGAATGACAAGAATTTTCCGCCACTTTACAATGCAAAAACTCACCTCAACGTTAAGCTACCTGAGTCAAAAGAGGCTTGGGTGGCATTAGAATCTAACCAAGTATTTGTGATATGTGCAGGAGCTTCCAAGATCCATTTCATGTTGGATTATGGATAGCGGAGCTTCTCGGCACATGACGGGGGAGAAAACCCTATTGTACGATGTTCGAGGATTTAATGGAGGATATGTGGGATTTGCAGGTAATCAAGGTGGTCGTATAGTTGGTGAAGGAACTCTATCTAATGGTATTGTCACGTTTGAAAGAGTAAACTACATCGTCGAGCTTGAAAACAATCTTCTGAGCATCTCTCAAATCTGTGATCGTATGTATACAACATGTAACACCTGTGCCTCCACGGCCATCAAACAAATACCAAACCAATGAAATATTATATTTCATACTTGGGATTTGTAAAAAAAATATGTGTATCATTTGCACATATCGACTCTTGTTCGATTTCAAGCTTTAAATCACTTTCTGGAGGGTTATACGCGCTCTGATGTGTAGATATAACCAGTTTAATCCAACGAACACTCTGGAAAAGTGAAATACGCTTAACATACCTTAAATAACCTTTACATAACTTAGTTATAAGTTTTGGAAGGTTTGGTGTGGTGAAATCAAAGTTTAATCGCTTACAGGGGCTAAAGTTGACAAACTGCGAAAGTATGCCAATTTGAACTGTAACAGACCTTCCGGAACATGAACATAAGTTAAACATACCATAAATATCCTTTACATAGCTTAGAAATAGGCTTTGAGGTGTTCGGTATGCTAAAATAAACTTTTGTGTCATTCAGGGACTAAAAGCGCCAAAAAGTGCACAAGTTTGCATTTTCGCGCATAACTTACGTTCTGAATACATCCGAACATCCAAAAATTTATGTAAGCACTAAAACATTTTATTTTAGTGTTCGGCATAAGAAAATCCATGCGTCGCGTCATTTGGATCAGTTTTGCACTTTCGGGACCAGATTCGATGTATTAGCCGTTGTTTAATTCACAACCACACATTCTAACAATGCTTAGTCAGCGGATAAGGATGGAATTTAGGCACCATGACATTTCAACACATGTATGGATGGAATTTAAACACCTAAACACCATGACATTTCAACACATGTACGGATGGGATTAAGGCACGTTTTCCATGAAACGATCTTAACGGTTCGGGTATTCCTATAAATACCCATCCACCCCCATTGCTAAAATCACTAGAACTTTGATTTGAGAAACTCTAAGTTGAAACTATTGTTTCATACCTGAGATTTTTTAATCGAGGTTAGCATTCGGGGACCCTTCGTAAGTCTTCTTTCGTTCTTTTCCTTATTTTATTGCTTTTCGAGTCAGAAAGTCAAACTTTGTTTGACTTTCAGCGTTGACCAGTAATGGTCAATGCGAA
Organism: Helianthus tuberosus; assembly: GCA_030545235.1. Taxonomy (NCBI): domain Eukaryota; kingdom Viridiplantae; phylum Streptophyta; class Magnoliopsida; order Asterales; family Asteraceae; genus Helianthus; species Helianthus tuberosus. Next base: position 28,836,790 of record CM060432.1, read on the forward strand.
GTTCGTTTGAACTTCGCAACGTGAGTGTAATCACGTTGGTTATAGTCCCTTGGGACTATGCCTACTGATTACCACGTTGTCTAGGGTCGTAGGGTAAGCGATCTGATAAATCGCTTATACCTTCGAACCCGACCCAGTTTGGTCGATCATTAGGATCCGACCAAATACATTAGGTGACCCTAGTATAGGGCATAACCTTCCGAGGTTATACCCTATGGTCACATCGTTTAAGTAGTTGTATGATAGGTAGTTTATATGCCTTAGGTAAATTACCAGAATACCCTTTTCATGTATAATTGGTAATTAAGCATATGTAACCTAAACTTTTGTCACATAACTGATTATGTAACATGTTTAGGCATATAACACTTGTCATAGGACTAGTTAGACGGTCCAAACGCGTTTCACGCGCACGACGCGTTAAAGTAGCATAAGTTACCTTAATGGGTCGCGATGGGTCGATAATACTTAGGTTAAGTTTCATTTAGTATGTAGGCTTTGTTAAACCATATCATATGAGTTCCTACACTCATTTGGTTTACAAACCCTCCTGCTACCCAGTCTTCCGATTTAGGTCCGGGTTAATTATGTAGTTACCTATATTAGGTACTGTTTGATTTCCGGGACTCCTCTAGCTTACTTGGTAGTTGTTCAAGACTCCTAAGCACTCCCAGGCGAGTACATTATTCCCCTCTTTTACTGTTTTCCAAACTGTTTTGGGGTGACTCATATGTGCTAAATGCTTTATCAATGATTTTCAATAACAATTACTATGTGGTTTCAAGAACAATTACAATATGGTTTCAAGAACAATAACAATTATTTCAAGAACGCTAACAATGATTTCAAGAATGAATACAATGATTTCAAAAACTAATAACAATTTCAAAAAGTGAACAAACTTGTTGGTTGTAGTTTACATGACCGATGACATTCATTAGCAATGATCAAGCCGACCAGTATTAGGATTGTGGTACCATAGGATCTGACAAATCCCGTTATTTACTGCACCCATTGTTATGTGTGGGGGTTGTGGGTAGCGACTGAATCTGAAATTATTAACTTATCCTTTGGTAAGGGTTTGTTAAGAACGAGAGCGAGAGCGAGATGGAACGAGGAACGCGTCAAGAAGGTTTGAATGTTATTAGAGAATCGACCATAAAGTAGTTTCACAGTTAAAACAAGAACGACTAGAACGATTTTACAAAATGGGTTAACGATTGGGTAAACATTTTAACATGATTGACATTTGATCATGCTTTTCCCACAAAACATAACTTTGATTTAAACCAAGTTTTACTTCAATACTTTGTTTTTGTGCATATGGTTTAGTTGAGACATTTCACTTGCCATACATGACATTTTGACGTAGACATTTGACATGGATATTTGACATAGACATTTTGATATGATTTACATCTTAACATAAACATTTTGGTATATTATTCAATACATTTGACAATTTGTTTAAACATGGACATCTTACATTGGTGGTTTGTTTGGGTAAGTGATTTGAGTAAACGGTGCGTGTGTAATATGATACAAGCATGGTGGATACGCCGCTGGTACTTCCTATATATAAGTGTTTGTATGGTATTACATATTGTAGCGTTATTTGAATCATTCCAGTTTGAGACATAGAACATTTTATACAAGTAACATACTTTTCACAAGACATTTATTTACAAACAACTTATCTTATACAAACTCATTTTACATGGTTATTCATTTAATCATGCATTATTCTCTTATTTATACTTATCATCCGAACTTATTATTTTTCAAATGATTTACAAAGACAAAGCAAATTACGAGGTTCATGACTAAACATTTTCTTAAACAGAAGTCATGAATCTTATTTTCACAAAACCTATGTACTCGCCAGCATTTCTTTGCTGACCTCGTTTTCACATATGTTTCAGGTATTGTTGGATGATATCGATTGATAAGATGCATGCTCACATAGGACTGGACAAGGCCTTAGTGACTCAATAACAATGATAGACTATGTTTAAATAGTGTATTTAGATTTCCAGACGATGTAATTACTCTATGTTTAATAAAACGAAACACTTTTGATATCCATGGTTATGAAACATTAATTCTGTTGCAACACGCCCCGATGTTTCCGCCGCGATTTGTTGTTTTACGCGGTCGGGGTGTGACAGAAAAGATGGTATCAGAGCCAATGGTTATAGGGAATTAGGTTATTAGTAATGCTTTGACCTAGTCTATAACCTTCTTAGGACCCTAACGCGAGTTTACTTGCGTTTAGTCATAAAACAATACCGTCACCTATCCTTAGGTGACGACCACAACAAGAACATAAATTTCAAAACCGCTTTGAAAACTAATCATCTGTTCTAGGATGATTGATTACTAGGTTTTGAACCCTCTATTGTAAGGTTTTGAACTCTCTATTATATGGTTTTGAACCCCTTTGAGTTTTCAAAACTTCGTCAAGGTTTTGGGTTTTAAATGATGTGAACACGTGCAAACTGGAAGGGTGAATGCCTGTATTCTGGGTTTTCTGGCTAGGCAAGCACTTCGTATACATCTCATCAGACGCGAGACCAGTTGTGCTTACCTGGGAATTCTTGGGATGAGTGTTCACTTATAGGCGAGCATGTCTTCGCGATACATTATTTTTGACCCATTTACTTTGATTAGTCACCGTCTCATTTGTTTGCCTTAGGTAACAAACAAATGATCGAAATCTTCATGCGTTATCATTCTGTTCTGATTGTCCAATAATCTTTCACCTGTTTCTCCCTATGCCTTTCTTTTCTTCAAGAATGTCTCTTCATCACGATGACGCCCAGATATCTGAGCAAGCAGCCAAAATTCGCTCAGCGAATAGGCGAAGTAGTCCTGAAGACTGTTGAATTAGCTACTGCCAAGTATCATCTCCAGGATGAAGCCACTCAAGAGTCACCAAGACAGGCAGGACCTAGTCAGGCGACAACACCATCAGCCAAGAAACCAATCGAGGAATCAAAGACCATGGATGAACGATCCCCTAAGAAGTCAAAGAAGCGAAAGGCTTCTCAGAACTTCGCCATGGTCGCTCACAATGGTAAAGCAGTCCCCAACCAACCAGCTCAACCTCCTGCTAGGTGTGTACGGCTTTTCCTATGATACCTACATCAAGGAACTATGTACCTTACAAACTACTCTTGTGATTTCTCTCTTTCAAATGATTGCTCATGATTCCCTCGAAAATTTTAAGTACTCGTTTCACTCTAAGAAACAAAGTACAGTAAATTAAGTGACATTATGAGTAATCGTGCTTTTCGCACATCTGTGCCTTTAAATCCTTGGTTAGATAACTAAGGGTGTTTTCAAATCTCATACCCATTACGTTCTGATTTTTTCAACATACACAGTACCAGTATTTCAAAACAATCTTCATGATCTCAAAACATTTCATATAGTTTGAAAACAATTTTTCTAGATGCATTGTCTATGTTATTTCAAAAACATTGGCCATGTTATCAAAACCAACCTTCCTAATTTCAAAATATTTCATATAGTCTGAAGACAATATTAACACAATACATTTTCTTATCAAGTGCATGATTTCGAAAAGCATCATTCATGTCTTTCAAAAACCTTATACATAATTTCAAACTTTCATCTCGCATGATTTTAAAACATTTTTGTAAATATATCTACTTAATACACCTACTTTATGATTTCAAAAAGTATTATATATAAGGTTTCAAAAAAATAACGTTAAACACATTTTTCTTAAAAGAACCCCATGCATAGTTTTCAAAAATATTTTCCTCATACATTGACTTAACCTTCAAAATTCTGCTTCATATGTCGCCTTGACATATCAAGCATCTCAACTTCATAAGCATTTTACATCATGTTTTGACCTAAGCACATCCAGTGCAAGGTTTCAAAACATCTTCAACTTCTAAAATTCATATGGGATCTTTTTATCTTTACAATTAGATCCTTGTGGATGATTATCGTTCAAATCAGAGTCCTTAATTGGATTCCTTATGTACCTTAATTCGAACACTTCGGTTCCTAGTAATCGAAATCGAATTTTCTTTTTGAATCTTTCTATCTTTATAGTTGGATTCTTGTTAACGTTTAAAGTACCAAATGAAATCCACGGAATGGATTCCAAGTGTGCTTTAAATGCAAGTACGCAATTTACAAGACAAATTAACAAACAATTTTGTGGTTTTGTGATATATGTTTATGTGTTCTCCTCTATGATTTTTGTGCTTTCGTATACTCTGGATATTCGTTATCCAAATCCTCGTAGAATCTTTCATATCTTCATATGATGGATTCGTAGTAGGATATTCAAAAAGGTACTACCTTAAATCCTTAATGGGCTTCTATGTAAGAGTTAAGACCCTTGGATTATATAGTACTACTCCATGATTCATAAGAGACCCTTTAGTGGTCTAGTCAAAAAGATTGATTCACAATTTGGTTAAAGAACGACATCTAGTGATGTAGCTGAACAGACTCCTTGATAGTCTATTTAGATCATTTAATGATTTAATTAAAAGGATTCTATGGCGGTCTAGTCACACTCATCACAGGATTGTTCATTTGGTTTCACACTACACATTATAAAATAGACTGTGTGAACTGGGCAAGGAATTGTCTAATTATGGACGCGTACATAATTATGAAATTTAGTGCACAGAAAACCAGTAAGATTTATTATGTGTAAGAACCGATAGCGACAACAATAACAAAATGACAACGATGTAATGGAGGTACGGTGGACGCACCAATGACACTTCATATACTTGTATATAAGTGTCCCTCTTACATTGCAAACATAATGTTATTAAGGTTCCTAGAAGTTCAAGAACCCTAACCAATGTTGTTCGATCTTTTCAATTTCATGTTTTCAAGAGTTTCCTCTAAATAAATTTCGGGACGAAATTTCCAAAAGTAGGGGAGACTGTAACACCTGTGCCTCCACGGCCATCAAACAAATACCAAACCAATGAAATATTATATTTCATACTTGGGATTTGTAAAAAAAAAATATGTGTATCATTTGCACATATCGACTCTTGTTCGATTTCAAGCTTTAAATCACTTTCTGGAGGGTTATACGCGCTCTGATGTGTAGATATAACCAGTTTAATCCAACGAACACTCTGGAAAAGTGAAATAGGCTTAACATACCTTAAATAACCTTTACATAACTTAGTTATAAGTTTTGGAAGGTTTGGTGTGGTGAAATCAAAGTTTAATCGCTTACAGGGGCTAAAGTTGACAAACTGCGAAAGTATGCCAATTTGAACTGTAACAGACCTTCCGGAACATGAACATAAGTTAAACATACCATAAATATCCTTTACATAGCTTAGAAATAGGCTTTGAGGTGTTCGGTATGCTAAAATAAACTTTTGTGTCATTCAGGGACTAAAAGCGCCAAAAAGTGCACAAGTTTGCATTTTCGCGCATAACTTACGTTCTGAATACATCCGGACATCCAAAAATTTATGTAAGCACTAAAACATTTTATTTTAGTGTTCGGCATAAGAAAATCCATGCGTCGCGTCATTTGGATCAGTTTTGCACTTTCGGGACCAGATTCGATGTATTAGCCGTTGTTTAATTCACAACCACACATTCTAACAATGCTTAGTCAGCGGATAAGGATGGAATTTAGGCACCATGACATTTCAACACATGTATGGATGGAATTTAAACACCTAAACACCATGACATTTCAACACATGTATGGATGGAATTTAAACACCTAAACACCATGACATTTCAACACATGTACGGATGGGATTAAGGCACGTTTTCCATGAAACGATCTTAACGGTTCGGGTATTCCTATAAATACCCATCCACCCCCATTGCTAAAATCACTAGAACTTTGATTTGAGAAACTCTAAGTTGAAACTATTGTTTCATACCTGAGATTTTTGAATCGAGGTTAGCATTCGGGGACCCTTCGTAAGTCTTCTTTCATTCTTTTCCTTATTTTATTGCTTTTCGAGTCAGAAAGTCAAACTTTGTTTGACTTTCAGCGTTGACCAGTAATGGTCAATGCGAAGTTCGTTTGAACTTCGCAACGTGAGTGTAATCACGTTGGTTATAGTCCCTTGGGACTATGCCTACTGATTACCACGTTGTCTAGGGTCGTAGGGTAAGCGATCTGATAAATCGCTTATACCTTCGAACCCGACCCAGTTTGGTCGATCATTAGGATCCGACCAAATACATTAGGTGACCCTAGTATAGGGCATAACCTTCCGAGGTTATACCCTATGGTCACATCGTTTAAGTAGTTGTATGATAGGTAGTTTATATGCCTTAGGTAAATTACCAGAATACCCTTTTCATGTATAATTGGTAATTAAGCATATGTAACCTAAACTTTTGTCACATAACTGATTATGTAACATGTTTAGGCATATAACACTTGTCATAGGACTAGTTAGACGGTCCAAACGCGTTTCACGCGCACGACGCGTTAAAGTAGCATAAGTTACCTTAATGGGTCGCGATGGGTCGATAATACTTAGGTTAAGTTTCATTTAGTATGTAGGCTTTGTTAAACCATATCATATGAGTTCCTACACTCATTTGGTTTACAAACCCTCCTGCTACCCAGTCTTCCGATTTAGGTTCGGGTTAATTATGTAGTTACCTATATTAGGTACTGTTTGATTTCCGGGACTCCTCTAGCTTACTTGGTAGTTGTTCAAGACTCCTAAGCACTCCCAGGCGAGTACATTATTCCCCTCTTTTACTGTTTTCCAAACTGTTTTGGGGTGACTCATATGTGCTAAATGCTTTATCAATGATTTTCAATAACAATTACTATGTGGTTTCAAGAACAATTACAATATGGTTTCAAGAACAATAACAATTATTTCAAGAACGCTAACAATGATTTCAAGAACGAATACAATGATTTCAAAAACTAATAACAATTTCAAAAAGTGAAAAAACTTGTTGGTTGTAGTTTACATGACCGATGACATTCATTAGCAATGATCAAGCCGACCAGTATTAGGTTATGGTACCATAGGATCTGACAAATCCCGTTATTTACTGCACCCATTGTTATGTGTGGGGGTTGTGGGTAGCGACTGAATCTGAAATTATTAACTTATCCTTTGGTAAGGGTTTGTTAAGAACGAGAGCGAGAGCGAGATGGAACGAGGAACGCGTCAAGAAGGTTTGAATGTTATTAGAGAATCGACCATAAAGTAGTTTCACAGTTAAAACAAGAACGACTAGAACGATTTTACAAAATGGGTTAACGATTGGGTAAACATTTTAACATGATTGACATTTGATCATGCTTTTCCCACAAAACATAACTTTGATTTAAACCAAGTTTTACTTCAATACTTTGTTTTTGTGCATATGGTTTAGTTGAGACATTTCACTTGCCATACATGACATTTTGACGTAGACATTTGACATGGATATTTGACATAGACATTTTGATATGATTTACATCTTAACATAAACATTTTGGTATATTATTCAATACATTTGACAATTTGTTTAAACATGGACATCTTACATTGGTGGTTTGTTTGGGTAAGTGATTTGAGTAAACGGTGCGTGTGTAATATGATACAAGCATGGTGGATACGCCGCTGGTACTTCCTATATATAAGTGTTTGTATGGTATTACATATTGTAGCGTTATTTGAATCATTCCAGTTTGAGACATAGAACATTTTATACAAGTAACATACTTTTCACAAGACATTTATTTACAAACAACTTATCTTATACAAACTCATTTTACATGGTTATTCATTTAATCATGCATTATTCTCTTATTTATACTTATCATCCGAACTTATTATTTTTCAAATGATTTACAAAGACAAAGCAAATTACGAGGTTCATGACTAAACATTTTCTTAAACAGAAGTCATGAATCTTATTTTCACAAAACCTATGTACTCGCCAGCATTTCTTTGCTGACCTCGTTTTCACATATGTTTCAGGTATTGTTGGATGATATCGATTGATAAGATGCATGCTCACATAGGACTGGACAAGGCCTTAGTGACTCAATAACAATGATAGACTATGTTTAAATAGTGTATTTAGATTTCCAGACGATGTAATTACTCTATGTTTAATAAAACGAAACACTTTTGATATCCATGGTTATGAAACATTAATTCTGTTGCAACACGCCCCGATGTTTCCGCCGCGATTTGTTGTTTTACGCGGTCGGGGTGTGACACAACACATTTCACGGATAAGGAATGTTTGATTCTGAAACCAGGGTTTGTTGTTCCCGAAGAGTGGATTATCATGAGAGCACCTAGAATCAATGATCTGTATGTGTTGGATATGAGCGTAGCCACTACTACCACGGGTCAGACTCACTGCTTCATGTCATGAGCCACTGAAAAGGAGTCACAATTATGGCATCGAAAGATGGGCCATATAAAACTGCGAAAAATGAACTACTTGGTACACAATGAATTAGTAAACGGTGTTCATTTGAAAGGTTTCCATCTGGAAGGGGAGTGTATTAGTTGCATCAAAGGCAAGCAAAAGAAGGAATCACACCCTCAAAAGAAGATTAACTCAGTCTCGAGACCGTTAGAGAGACTTCATATGGATCTTTTTGGTCCGGTGAATGTCAAAAGCATAACTGGTGATTTTTACTGTCTAGTAGTAACAGACGATTACTCGAGATTTTCGTGGGTATCATTTCTAAAGACAAAAGATGAGACATTTGAAAGTTTGATGACGTTGTTCAGAAAAATTGAAAATTTGTACCAAACCCGAATCAGAAGAATCAGGAGTGACAACGGTACAGAGTTTAAGAACAACAGAATGGAAGAGTATTGTGATTAGAGAGGTATATTGCAAGAATTTAGTGCTCCTTACACTCCACAACAAAATGGAGTAGCAGAAAGAAAGAACAGGACACTAATTGAAATGGCCAGGACGATGCTTGCTGATTCAAAATTACCAGTCAACTTTTGGGCAGAAGCAGTGTCAGCCGCTTGCTATACACTCAACCGGGTTCTTACAGTGAAGAAATTAAACAAGACATGTTTCGATCTGATAAACAACCGCAAACCGAACCTGAAGTATCTGGAACCGTTTGGGTCTCCCTGCACTGTTCTAGAGCCTTTTGGAAAATTTGGTCCAAAGAGCATCGAAGGAATATTCGTGGGTTATTCAAGTCCACTAAAACGAGTCTTTGTTCCAAGCTTGAAGCGGATCATTGAAGCACATAATGTTGAATGCCAAGGTTACACAATGCCACCACAGAATCCCGGCAACTCATGGCACTTCAACTATGATACTCTGTGGGACTCATTCGATATTGAGGAAGAACCAGAGTTTTTCGACGAGTTGGATATTCTAAGAGAGTACGAAGCATCACAAGAAAGATTTCCAATAGAATCTTCTAGACGTCAACGGCAAACTTCAAATGACGATGAAGCCGGTCCAAGTAATGCTGGAGAACATGATGATATTCAACAAACTTCATCATCTTCAGAACGTGAACATGCTCCTGACAATCAGACGACGGTCAACGATAATCTAGAATCTGATGATAGGCCAATATTCGATCGTGGTGATTCAGATTCTGAGGGGGAGCAAATCAAGATTTCAAGTCAAACAATTCCAGTCAGTGAACAAGGTGCAAATCAGAATGTCACAAATTTGGAAGGCGAGGTAGATGTTCTAGGCGAGGTGATGCCGAGAACTCTTTCGTACCATCCAGAGGAGCTGATTATTGGAGAATTGCAATCAGGCGTCCGCACAAGACGACAAATTGACCAAGGCCTTACTTGTTTTTATTCTACAGTTGCTCCTTTACAAACAGAGTTTTCACTTAGTTGTTTTATTTCGCAGATTGAGCCGCGAACATATAAGGAAGCTTTAACTGAAGATTCTTGGGTCAACGCGATGCAAGAGGAGCTGAGTCAGTTTGAGAAGTTGGGAGTGTGGAAATTGGTAGACTTGCCTGATGGTCACAGGAAGATAAACACCAAGTGGGTGTTCAAGTGTAAGAGGGATGATCGAGGGGTTATTATTCGCAACAAAGCTCGACTCGTAATCCAGGGTTTTAGTCAGCAGGAGGGTATAGATTTCACCGAAGTATATGCTCCCGTTGCTAGACTTAAAGCGATTAGAATCTTCCTAGCATTTGCATCTTGGAAAGGATTTAAAGTTTTTCAGCTAGATGTTAAATCGGCTTTTCTCCACGGGAAGGTAAAAGAGGAGGTATATGTCGGACAGCCACCGGGCTTCACCGATCCAATCCACAAAGACAAGTTCTATTTACTGGATAAAGCGCTGTATGGTTTACACCAGGCCCCGAGAGCCTGGTACGAGAAATTGTCTCAACATTTGCTTGCCAACAGCTTCATTCGTGGAAAAGTAGATGCCACTCTCTTCGCCAAAGAAGTCGACGGACATCTTCTGATAGTCCAGATATACGTGGACGACATCATATTTGGGTCAACAAATGAAGATCTGTGCAAAGATTTTGAGAGAGTTATGAAGCAAAAATTTGAAATGTCATCGATGGGTGAGATGAAATTCTTCTTGGGGCTTCAGGTTGATCAACTGCCTAAGGGAATATTAATATATCAGACGAAGTATGTTCATGATATCTTAGAGAAATTTGGGATGTCCGGGACTACTCCAGCTTCCACCCCGTTAGCAACGAACCATGGGATAAATCCTGATCTCACCGGAGAGAAGGTGGATGAAACGATGTATCGTTCCATGATCGGATCGCTAATGTACTTGACAGCTTCAAGACCCGATATTATGTATCCAACCTGCCTCGCAGCACGGTTTCAATCTAGCCCGAGAGCTTCGCATATGGTGATTGTGAAACGGATATTGCGCTACCTGAAAGGAACTCCATCATTGGGGTTGTGGTATCCAAAAGAAGGCGATTTCACGCTTGAAGGGTATTCTGACTCCGACTTCGGATGCTGCAAAGTTAACGCTAAGTCAACAACAGCCGGATGCCTTTTTTTCGGACCATGATTGGTCACTTGGCAATGCAAGAAGCAGACCTCTGGCGCTCTATCCACATGTGAAGCTGAATATGTATCTGCTAGCAGCTGCTGCTCTCGGATCTTGTGGATCCAGCAACAGATGCGAGACTACGGTTTGCAATTTCTTAACACCCCTATCTTTGTTGATAATGAGGCAGCTATAAACATCACAAAAAATCATGTTCATCACGCTAAAACGAAACACATTGAAATTCGTCATCACTTCATTCGAGATTGTTTCGAGAAGAAGTTGATACGAATTGAGAAGATCCACACTGACGAACAAAAAGCTGATTTACATACCAAAGCGTTTGATAAAACTCGTTTTCAATATCTTCTAAAACTGAACGGTATGAAGCTTTTATCGGTGTTGGAGGAGGTTCTTGGTGTAGATGAAGGTACCACTGTAGATGATGTTGAAAATCAATCTGCAATGGTTTGTCAATTTTTTACTTGTTTTGGTATTTAGGGGGAGGTAGGTTATATGTTCAGAAAATACAAAAACAATAAAAAAAATTCAAAAATACAAAAACATGAGATATTTCAAAATCCAAAAACAATAGAAACTGAAAAAGAGCTTGTGTAGAAAGGGAAAATGATAGTACATCAGCTAGACAGTTGCAATATGCTAAAGAAATGGAAAGTTTTAAAGCGTTAAGCAGTCTCACTGATGATATGCCGATAGGTTTTTACACATTTAGTAAGTTTGTTCGGGATATAAACCTAAATCATTACTTGCTTATTTCGTGGGGAACATCTCTCAGATATATAGGTAACCCCTGAAATCCTGTTTGAAAGGCTCTATTTCTGACATAATAGGTCTTTGTACGTGGTGATATCTGGGGTATTATACCAGGACTTCTGATTTTGTGGGAGCAATAGCCTAGTCCTCGTATAATACTTTGCATTGCTTTAATCTTAAAGCTCGCCCTCAGCATAAAAAAAATTATGAAACATTGAAAAATGCTAATCATGTGCTGTTGTAAAGAAGATCCCCAAGGGGGACCCATCTAAAGTCGAACCATTATCTCTCTGATTTTGCGGAAGCAATAGCCTGAGATCTCATGGTCTCGCATTTAAACCCCTTAGAGATATCATTAGTGTGCACTCACCTGTAAGACTGAATATAGTAGTCTGGATACGGGAGTATATTCTGAGGTGGTACACGCGTATAAGCTAAGTCTCTAAAACACTAAATCGTATCCTGAACATATTGAAATTTGTTTGAGAACTTAAGAGGATCAGTATATCGACAATCTAATCGAATTGTTTAATTCTGAATATGAAATCAAAGCTTAACGGTACTTGTGACTTGTCGATAGCTAATATGATTCCCTAACACGCTCACCAAAAATATGTTTGTAAATAGTTTACATTTACTGCATTTCATTTGTGTTTAGCATTCTAGTCTAGAAACTTTATTCAAAATCCAAAAAGATTTTACATTTCTGCTTTATTTTTCCGACAAACCAAAGTGGAAAGCTGATCTTCGGATTCGCAGTTTGAAGCAGATGCAGGAAGTTTCTGAACTGGAAGATGAGTTGGGATCATATCATGTTAAAACTTGTGAAAATGGAAAGTAAAAACAAGTTCATTAAGTTGAAACTTGTAATTTTCAGAATAATGTTTTGAAATATGTTGAACAAAAGTCAGTTTTGTTTTGTCTTGAGTCAATCAAGGTCATTAAGTTGAACTTGGTAGGAAAATTAAGTACCCAGGGTCATTAAATTGGATCTGGATACTTAAGTGGATTATTAAAACTGTTAAAAATCAACAAATAAATTTAAAAGTGAATAGATTATAATGACAGATTTCTGAGAAGCAGGTAACAGTTATGAACCTGTGAAAGCAGCAAAGCAAGATTCCCATGGCTAAGTCTGAACAAAGTTTGAACCAGAATACGAGTCAAGAACGAGAGCTATTCAAGACTGCGATCCCAGCTTGTTGAGAGGGGGAGTCTGAAGATGTAATCTCGATCAACATTCAAGGGGGAGTTTGAAGATTGTTAAGGTCAAAATTCAAATATTAGCTGCTGATGCTGTTAAAGTTAAAGAATCAGGAGATCTGATCAAGAGAATTAGAAAAAGAGATTGAGGATACTTACAGTGTCAAAAAGACTGATCAAGACTGAAGACTCGATCCCGAAGACTTCGTCAACATCCAAGGGGGAGTCTGTTGGTGCATAAATGTCTATTAACTTTGTCTTGTATCGAGTCTTGTACCTAGATAGGATAAACCAGTGCTCAATAGGATAAAAGTTAGAGTTTTATTGGTGGTTGACATGTTCACACGAAATGGACAAAGCCATTTCGTGCGAAATGGGTCAAGACCATTTCGTACGAAATGGGCAATGATCATTTCGTGCGAAATGCAATCACTATATATAGGCAGTGTTGCAGAAATCGGCCTAGGCGGCCGATTAATCGGCGCCTAGGCGCTAGGCGGCCACTTACTGCCTAATTTTGAGCTAGTCGGTCAATTAATCGGCCATGGTCAAAGTCGGTCAAAGTCGGTCAAAGGCGGTACCTAGGCGGTCCTAGGCGGTCAAAAATCGGATTAATCGGACTATATTAATCGGTCAAAATCGGTCCTAGGCGGTGCTAGGCGGTCAAAATTGGTCAAAATCGGTCAAAATCGAACCATACTATCTGAAACTTGAAGTATTTATGTGAATTTTGAAGTATTATTTTTATATTATTGGGTATATATATATAATTTTGAAAAAATACATATAAAAATCCCATTCCGATTAATCCCTAGGCGGTACCTCACCGCCCGACTTGCGCCTAGCGCCTTCTACAACATTGTATATAGGTGAGCTGGTTTGTCATTTGTAACGATCCGGATTTCAGAGCCGAGGTGCTGCCAAATTGTCAACTGATCTGTAAAGCTTTGAAATCAATAAACAAGTGATTATAAACGTGAATCAAGCTGTAATCAAGTCCGAATCATCGAATTCCGCCTTTACTTCTGATTAAAACTCTTCTGATCGACTCATTTAGGTCGTACAACGATCCTACAAAACCTTTAAAATATCGGATTTACAAGATGAGTGTTACAAGTTGGTAATCAGAGCTCATGGTTAAAGAATAAAGTGTGTTCGGTTCGAGGCTTGATCGCAAATCCGGTAAGTACATGTATATCAATGGTTTAGTATGATTAAAGTGTTGAGAACAACACATATGGTTATCGTGTAATACACGTTATACCAATAAAAACGATATGGAGTAGATATAGTCAACGAAATTACACGCGTTGATGCGCATAGTAGAAAAGCCTTGTATTATAATACGGGCATCCATTAATGTCGAAATTTCTAACTGTTGTAAATGTTTTAGTTGAAGGACACTCGCATATGAAGATAGCGAGAGTTTAACAAATCGCGGATTTGATAGAGGAACGGTCCAAAGAGTATGCTCGTCAAGGACCTAAATCGCGTGGTGGTTGCGAACAAGGCTAATAGCAAGAGAAGCCCGTTAGGGCAAGCATTACCAGGTGCCCATTTTAAATTTAATTGCACAAATAGTAATATGCAACAAATATGTAGAAATTGAAAGTTGCATATGTAGATTAAAAACTTGGAAAAACCCGAAGAGAAAATCTATTCGGGATATTGTTTCCAAGAGAAACAAATAGAGGCATTACTTACATGGGGTGTAATGTGAAAATTATAAAAAGGTCATGTATACCAGGTACTGATCGCTTACTCTGGCCAAGTAAGTGGTGAGCACGTGGTACCATGAACTTTTTATGATGGACATGCTTACATCCGATGTAGTAAGGACGGGGTGAGTGGGACAAATTAAAAAGTACCCAAATGAATCAATTGAGCAAAATATTAGATAATAATGTAAACGCACAGCCGGGTGACGGAAGCATATTACATTAGGATAATGAGCCCTCGTGAAGGGACAAAGATTAATGTAAAATGATTAAGATATGAATTGGGAGGGGGTGTACTTACACTCGAACCCGGAGAATGCAAACATGTAAAACCCGGAGAATGCAAACATGTAAAATGATTAAGATATGCATTGGGAGGGGGTGTACTTACACTCGAACCCGGAGAATGCAAACATGCAAAATGATTAAGATATGCATTGGGAGGGGGTGTACTTACACTCAAACCCGGAGAATGCAAATGTGTCTCTTAACGGGCCATTTTTGTAAAACGTCAAACTTGAGGACAAAGTCGGAATATAAAAGTGAAGCGAAGTCTTAATACATACCGGGAGGGTTGCAATAATAACGACTTCGGTAAAATACCCGGTTGATGGGTAAGGATTAAACACATGCGTAGACCGAGAAACGGGAAATCGGATGGAAAGTTAAAAGACTCGGGTTTTGAGTCATGACTAAAAGACGACAAGATAATGTAAATAGAAATTTTGATAAATTTTGTTCAACTATTTTAAAGTTGAACGGGTCGAACAAAGAATGAAGTTGACATCCGTAAATGATAAAATTTCACATGAATGAGTCAAACAGGTCGAATATAATATAATGCCGGATGGCATGAGTAAGCGCAAGCGGGATAACGGTAGCGTTAAAAGCAAAAGAATAATGAGCCCGGTAATGGGACATAATCAAATGTGGATATATGTAAACTGGATAATGGTGAGCATAAGATGAACCGACGCATAAATGACGTGAGAAGTCATAAAGTCGGAAAATTTGTCCGAAAGAAAACAAATGTAGCCTTAGACTACGGTCAAGGTCAAAGGAAATACCAAGGTGAAAATAAATGATTTTGAACAAAAAAAGGTGCCTTAACGCCATATACATATATAAATGTATATACCTTTGAATAAAGACTTGAATAAAAGATGATCTACGGGATTATCATAACCTACGAGATTATAAATGAGGCTAAGGTCTACGGGACCAAGAAGACCTTCGGGTCGCAAATGGAAAGAAACGAATTGTTGGGGTCTCACCTTAATAAGGTAAAAATGTGAAAATACAAAGAAATAGCTTACGAGGCTAAGCGAAAGAACCTACGGGTCAATAGTATAAAACAAGGAAACTGGTTGTAACTTCCCGCGTAAAATAATAACGGGAGATAAAGTTCGTATAAAAGCGATGGGTTTCGCTAAGTTAATTAAATGGGTTAAAAGCGAAGAGATTGTGAAAGGTCTAGTTGACAAAAGTGAAGAATCTTCACTAAAACATTTAAACGGGCAAAAATGACAAGAATTCACAATTATTTAAATTGTGTTACGTCACCAAAGTGGATGAAGTCATTACCGAAATGACAACGGAAGGGAATAAATCCTTGGACGTAAATTCCTTGGAATTGACATGAGCTCAAGAGAAAAGCGTTAAACTAAAATTCAGTATTAGTGAGAAACAACGCTTTAACATATACGAATATTATAAAACCAATTCGGAAAATGATTAACATGAAAGATATAAGTCTTGACACTGATAGGTGCAAGACGATATATTCGAAAAGTGATATTTTTGAAAATAAAAGTTGATATAAAATTTGGCATGGCGTGGCGTGATCACGGTCAAGAAGTGTAATGTGAAGTATAATCACATTAGAGCCGAGCGATAAATATTGCTAAGTTAATTAAACTAGTGGAAATAACAAGATTACGTTATTTCAAGTTGTATTATGTCGTATGAGATACGTAAATGATTAATAACCAAAAAGATATTACCACACTTTTCTGGTAACACTAACAATTGGTTAAAATATGAGCAATGCTCAATTGATTATCGAGAGCAAATGCATAAGTTAAACTCGATAAATTATGTAAGAAAAGGTTTTGAGGGCGAAACCTCTTTAAGGGGCGTAGACTTGTAACACCCCGAAAACAGATTTGGTAATTAAACTACGTTAGTACTAAAAGACGGGTAAATTACCGTTAGGGGTAAAAGTAACCCGGTGAATATTAGGATTTTTAAATAAATAAGCCTAATATTAAATAAAAGCTGAACGAAAGCTTTTGAGAAAACAAAGTATGTGAAGAGGCCCGAGTTAACGGGACTTAAAATAAAACGGGTTATGACTATCTCGAACTCACTAAGCTAACTAGGAAAGTTTAACCTAGTTAATAAAACAAAATATTTTTGAAGACAAGTAGGTTGTAGCCTACTTACTAATTAACGAAACATGAGGGGCTAATAATGTTAAGTGACAAACTTGAGTTATTAAAAATAAAAAAATAAAAACACAACACACAGTCTGTGTGCGTGATGGAGATCGACCAGGAGAACAAAAAGGGGGCTCAAACCCTAACTTCAGCAAAATCAACAAATTGAAGCTTGATTCAAGCCCCAAATGGATGCATGAATACATAGAAACGATCACCTATCGTAAGGTATGTCGAATTTTTGATATTTATGAAGTTGAGAATTCTTGATGTACATAAGAAATTCGAAATTGATGTTGCATGATTGTGGTATGGATGATATTGAAGTGAAATAGTGTTTAGGAGTAAACCCTAGACAAGAATATATTGAAATCATGCCTAGCTCAAGTAAATTCAGATTTTGTTGATGCTAAATTCATGTATGAGATGTTTTTAGGGTTTTGATTGCTAAAAATTAGTGTTATGATGTCAAGAACATGCTTAAATTGAAAGTTGAATTCAAACAGCTACTGATCAGAATTTACAGCCGACTTGTATTGGTTGTAACCTGAAAAAACGTGACAAAAACATATGTTTCTTGAGTCTAAAATGTAATTCCAGTAAATATCTTTGAAACCCCACTGGAATCGTATTTTTTCGCCAAAAATTGAGCGTTTTATGAATTTTTCCGTATCAAAGGTTCAAGCTGCGTTTTTTGGCAGAATTTGCAGCCCATTACGAATGTCATAACTCAGTTTAGGAATTTAGTTATGATTTCAATTTTCTACTGTAGATATTTTTAAGCGATTAAAAGAATCGCCAATTAGAATTTCGTCAATCGGATAAACGGTGAATTTTTAATGAATTTTTTCGTAAGCTGCAATCAGAAGTGATGAATCTGATTGCAGCTTAGTAAATGAATTTTTACGAATTTTTTTTTGTAAAGAGTTAGATCTTGAAATTTTAACACAAGGCCTAACCCTCCGAGAGGTACGCCTCATAAAAAATCATAATTTTTGAAGACTTGTAAACAGGTTAAACAAGTCACCAAAAACAGCCCATTTTCAGTGATATGAAATGCCTAAATGAAATCGCGGCCTACTAGTTAGTATGTAAAATTTGATTTCGTTAAGAGTTCGGATGAAATATGCCTAAGTGAGTTCATTGAACCAAATGTGCATTTGAATATGTTGATAAGTCAATTGACTTTTAAAAAAGTCAAACCGACCAATGATTAGATCGAATGATAATTTTGCTATGGGCGAATGATAAATTCGACATAAAACCCGTAGGATGGAATAGTCGTAAGTGATTATGACTAATCTAACCGTCTTACGAATTGTGATGATGATAGTTTGACTCTAGACAAGCTAGATTAAGACTTGAGAAAGAAGCGGGTCAAACGGATCGAGTACGCGGAAAAAGAGCATAACCGGATGCAAGGTAAGTGAAACTTACACTTTTTGTAGAATATGTGTTTGTTCTAAAAGTTTCTTATACGATTAAGATGATATTCAAGATATGGCTCCGACACGAAACGATACAGGTCGGAGCATATCTAATGATGAAAAACTATGTTTTATGATAAAGAGGCAAAATGGTCATGAAGTGACATGAATAAAAATGGGTTTTCGAACGGCTACTTTATAAGTAAGCCTAAACGAGTAAAAAGGGGAAACGACGATTTAGTCACGAACAAATAGGTAAAAGTTGAAATATAGAACAACACTAAGCGACATAAGTCATGTCGGGCTAAATGCGTAAAGAAAAAGGGTTTAAGAGACATAGCTAAAGAGGTGAGAAATCTAAATTTAGTTATTTAATGAAATGGTAAATAGATACCATTCCAATATAAGCGCAAAGTGTTTAAATCGTTTAGACCAAACGGGTCAAATGGTAATGTAGATACCATTTGACAAATAATGACTAATAAGTGCTTGTCGAGTCTTATGCGCACAGGATAAAATGGTTATGATTTAGCGGTGCTATGAATTAGCATATTATGGACGCAAGGTATTAAACGGGTCAATATGTTGATCCGAGCCGGGTACGCATATTTTGTATTGTAGTTAAAAGCGATATCGCGGTCAATTATTGGCGAAAGCCCTTCGTCACAAAATGAAGGATTAAAATTGACCAAAAAGTCATTGAGGGGTAAATAGGGAAAAACAACCTTTAAGAGTTGTTTAGAAATAAGCGTTTTGTTTAATTGAGTCCTTGGGATATGTCTAAAATGGAGATAGGGTGTAAGCTAAAAGAAGCGTGATTTAAGCTTAAAAGTGTTAAATACCCCGTAACGGGTCAAAATGAGTAGATATGCAAAGCGGGTTAAGATTTGCATAAGAACCCGTCATTTGAACCTTGAATATTAGTAAACTGATATAATGTGATTTGCATGACATTTTGAAGGTAATTAACAAGTTTGTTTGATTAAATCGTAAACGGGTCAAAAGTGTTGAAAAGGAATTTCAAGCCGAGAGCTTGAAATCTGAATTTTTGAAGTAGTTTAATATAAGGTATTGACTCCATGAGATGGAGAATTAAATTACGAACGCGTAAGAAAAAAGAATCATGCAAAACGGACTTGTATAGCAAAAGTTATGCAGGTTTTAAGTTGTTAAATGTTAATTTTCGTAGTTGGGCAAGTGCAGCAACAATGAAACAAACCTGCTGTGAAAAACAGGCCGTCGCGCTACGCGACGGCATATCAACATGACGGTCGCGCGACGCGACCATTGTCGCGGGCCGCGAAGGATGACTAGAGAACGGTCGCGGGGCGCGACCGCCTATTATTTCAGAAATTTTGTTTCTTTTCTATTGTTGGCCCTTAGAACTTGATTATACGTGATTATACATGTCAAAACTAACAGTTTGTGTGGTTTTGGCAATAGGTGAATGCTCCCAAAATGTCCGGATGAAGATAAAGCAATTTACAAGAACCGAACACATCAGAATGAAGCTTCCGCACGACGTTTTGATGTCGTTGTAAATGACGAACTTATATATATAAATTATGTTGTAAACTTTTAATTTGTAAAAGTTTTAAATTACTCGAATTTCTAAGAATCCTTAATCGTAAGTACATGTTAAATTTTCGTCTTATATACGAAAACCTTTAAAATATCGAATTTACAAGATGAGTGTTACAGTTAAGATGCTGATTTTTGCTGAATTTTGCTGAATTCAGCACTTTGGGTGAGTTTTAGGCACTTTCCGGCACTTAAACTATCACTAGAAAGGCAGTTTTGTGATCCTTACTTTCCTACACACTATACTAGTGTAGTACTTAGTTTCTGGCTCATTCTGTGTTTCAATGCACTGTGTGTCTATGTGCTGAGTTCTGTCAGCATTTTCTTGTTTTATCAGATAACTGTGCTAACTGTACTTAATGCATCAATTGAGGCAATATAGCTTTTATGCAATATTGGTATGACATTAAACAATGTATGATGCACATGTATGTATATGGCAATAATCAGCAAGTAGTTAATTGTAATTCAGCACGGTCATTAGGCACTAATCATGGTTAATTAATTATACGGATACCAGAATTTTTGACAGTTGTCACAGTATTTGTGTGTTTATTATTAATCTATCGCAACGCTCAACACGCGAATCGAAACAACGAAACTCAACACAACGGACACCAGGATCGAGTGGCCAACCGATCGAGTGGCCAACCGATCGAGTGGCCAACCGATCGAGTGGCCATCCGATAGGATTACCATCCGATCGGATTGCCATCTGATCGAGTTGCCATCCGATCGGTGACCAATCCGACCCGTGCACACTTTCCTCTTTTGGAAACCCTATAAATACCCTCCTGTCACATCATTTGTGATGTGACAGCTCTCTACTTGACCAGCCGCACTCAAGCTCATCTTTCTCTCGATTTCTCGTGATTCTTGTAAGTTTTCAACCTAAATCTTGTACTTCTATGATCTACACGCATTCCTTCATCTTTTTCACCTTTGAATCTTAACTTTTAACCGTGAAATCAGCGGATTTGAGGTGTTCTAGGATGATGTCATCATGGAGTTCTTATGAACTTCAAGCTTTGGCCTCATTCCACCAAGAACAACTCAGATCTGAAGGAGTTCCACAAGATTAAACAACGATTTCGCATAGATCTACACATATTCATGGTTAAAAGGATTGAAAGATGGTTTTCTAACTTTCTTTCAACTCTTTTACACTCAATGCACTCAAAACCGATATAATCGGAGCTCGTTCTGATCTTCTACTCTTTCTTAGTGATGTGTTGGTTCAAGATCTGGCTTCTATCAAAGAGACTACCGATTTCGGGTTAAACATGAACAACCATCTTGAACAGTTGACTGTACGGACTAGGGTGATTCCTGTTCAGTCAGGTCACTTAGGACAAGATGGGGCTTCCGTTGTTTAGCACGTTATCACACCGTCTCGATCAAAACTGCAAAACAATAAAGTGTCAAAGACGATCAGGTCGTTGGGACGAATTGTCGTCCGATCGGATTGCCATCTGATCGGATTGCCATCCGATCGAACAGTCGTCCGATCGGCTTACACTTGGTTCCACACTTAAACTTTTTATCCAACTTTTCAAGGATCTGAACGTCGAACGGATTACCATCCGATCGGATAGCCTTCCGATAGAATGACCATCCGACCATGTGACATTTGGAACTGCGACGCTTAATCATTTTCATAAGTTTCAAAGATCATCAGTAACTAACGGATTGCCACCCGATCAGATTGTTATCCGATCGAGTGACCATCCTGGTGTGAACTTGTTCTCACTAAGTGTCCTACCAATCGGATCGCTATCCGATCGAATGACCGTTCGATCGATCGACCTGAATAGTAGAGATACTTCTCTGTTTTCAAAATGCTACAACGAAAACTTCAAAGCCATCATACACAAACACATCCTTACCAAACAAGATGTCAATCCAATCGAATGGCCATCCGATCGGATGACCATCCGAAAGCATTGACATCAGATCGAGTGGCCATCCGATTGGATTTCCATCCGATCGGATTACCATCCGACACTTGGTACTTTGCACCATTTTACGCGCCGCTTATCGTCTATGTTATCGTTAACTGTTCAGGCTAATCTCTCTCAGCGCTCCCTTCAATCCAAGAGAGTGTTTACTTGTTAAACACAACCTGTGAGTATACTCAATTCCCTTTTTGCTTTACGCACTTTTGGGTGTTACATACGTTATCTATATTCAAATCACATAAATCACACAACGCAAACACTATTTATACGCTAACCGTTATTGCTGCTACGTGTTATTCGATGAATGCTTGTATGTTATGTTAACACAGTGATTGTTGCCTGACACCTTAGCAATGATAGTACTATAGTTTGGACTCAGCACCTGTCGTGGACAGGGGTTGTTAAGGGCTTTACATCACGTGTCCCAGTGGGGATATGTGTTGCGCATTCTATAACTCGCACTCACGTCTGTGCATATTTCTCTGTCGATAACCTACTTGCCTTCACTTTGTACATGTTACATGCTGGTTATGCGTAAACGATTTCGAACTCTATATACTATATCAAACTTGTATGCTCACCTTTACACTATGTGTATTGACTTTATTTTAACGTATGTGACAGGTGCATAGGATACTTGCTCGGTATGTGGAATCAAGTAGGAAGAGTCTAGAAACGAACAATTTAAATCTGAGTCGTCGGAACAGTTTTATTTGTTTTTGAGATAATATGTCTGTAATAACTATTTTGCTGGATATGTTTTGGTATGGGACTTAACGTTAAATATTCGGTAATATTAGCTGTTATGGATTTCTCTTGGACAATCTGTTTCGCTTAGTGCCATGCCCCGATGTTTCCGTCATCGGTTGGGGTGTGACAGATTGGTATCAGAGCCATAACTATAGGGAATTAGGCAAGACTCGACCTAGTCCGGGTCGATGTCTTAGAAACGACTTAGTCTATAGTCTAAGTACCAACAGACCACCTTGTACAAACCCGTTAGGGGTTCCATACGAGCTTATTGGTATTTCTCGATCGACTCGCACTCACGCTATACTATCACACTACCTTTCCAAAGGTAGTCGCACTGGACTATTTTCAAGATGAACCAAGTGATTGGATCGAGATTAGGTGTGAAAACCGCAAACTCTCGATTAAATTGCTTGTTCGACCCGCATTTTTACTATAAACACGAGAATTTGCGTTGAATCAGGAATGAAATCCGCACTTTGACGCGGATTCTTCTCTCAATCTCGTGATTTCATCACACAAACAGGAGTGTAGTTGCTAAGTCAGGGGTGAAACCCGAACCTTGGTGACTCGCTCCGTTCTCTATTTTGGTTTTATAAAATTCTCACCAAAGTCTCGACGAACTCCAACGACTTGAGGTCCCATAGTAACTGGAAGGATGCGTGCCGTTCGCCTAAATCGAGGCGAGAGCATAGTCCTGAAAGCCAAAGTGTGTACCAAAGGTCCTTGTGAATAGTCGAATCACTTTGGATAGTCGACGTCTATCTAGCCTTAGACAATCTATACTCGATTTCAAGCTCGCAATCGCTAATTTCACGTGTTTCGATTCTGAGCCCGCAACTGCTGACTCTGATATTTGTCGTTTTATGTGGGATTTTCTGTGTTTCATGTAGTTTTGTTTATTTGTTAGCGTATTGAGATACTAATGGTTTCGATTTAACGCTTCTTGCTCCGCCTATCGCACACAACACACTACACAATGCTAACAAATCGTTGCTACCTGTGGATGATCGCATGATATGTTACCCGCTTATGCTATACTACTCGCTGTGTGCACGCTAATCGCTATTCTCGAACGCGCAAACTTTGAATGATATGTTTCTGTGTTCTGATTACCTCATGTGTTTTTGTGTCTTACGTGCTTACGTGCCCCTACGTTATATATTTAAACTAGGTTATAACCCCGTGTATTACACGGGTTGAAAAAAAATGTAATTTTACATACTAAATAATAAAACAATATATCTTGAAAAAGCTCATTTATAATACGGGTTGAATAAATTTAATTTTATATATTAAATAATAAAAAAAATATTATATTTTTAAGAACCTCGTGTATTGTAATTTATATACCAAATAATAAAAAAGTTAAATCTTTAAAAACACTATATATTACACGAGTTGAATAAATGTAATTTTAGATTAATAGTATATTAAATAAATATAATTTTGGATTAATAGTGTATTAAATAAATATAATTTTGGATAAAGTCTTATATATAAATGTTAACTAATCAATATATTTGATAAATAATAAAAATACTAATAATAGTAAAAAATTTAATTTATATACTAAATAATAAATATAAAAGAAAGGCGGAAAACCCCAAAAATAGGTGTCTCTAATGAATGACACGTGTCACATATTGGTTTCTTTTATTAAATAGTATAGATAGATGTTCACATCATCGATTGTTTCAATCGATAACATAATTTGTTTTCATATCATGGATCGATAACCAACGTTACAAATATGACAAACAACACTACAAAAGGGGAGGTGGATATGAAATACCGAGTATAAAGTTAACCGAATAGACTATAAAGAAATTGAACTAAGAGTAGAGTATATGGTCTAAATATGGAAAAGTGAAATAAGTCGTTTTATATTTAAGATTTATGAATATATAAAATTCACTGAAATTAAACTAATAATATTTATTCATAAGATATTAAACTAATAATATTTTAATTAATTAGAAGAGATTAAATTAAAATAATAATTATCTATAAGAGGCCTAATATAATGACAATGTCTATAATGTGGTTTCTTTTATTATATAGTAGAGTTAATTACACAGTTAGTCCCTGTGGTTTACACTAAATAACAATCTAAGGTACTAAGAGTTTAAAATAACAATCTAGGGTACTAACTTTTAATTTTTTAACAATCTGGGGTATTAACACTAACTTTTGTTAATTTTTCAGTTAACTTAGAGTAAAATTACTGAAATACCCTTTCTCAACTACAAGGGCCATTTATGCAATTAACTTTATTTTAATTCATGGACTATTTGTGTAATTACTATACTTGACTAAAACCCAACCCATCCCATCCCTACCCACCCTATTCCTCTCACACAACCCAGACAACCACCAGCATCATCACTACCGTTCCCCATAACTGATATAGCCGATGATGATGATGGTCACCGGCGTTCGACCACCGTTGGCCACCACCCTAATTATACAAGTATAACACGTTATAGATGAACCAACTAATATAAATCTGTTAGCTATAACTTTTGGCATTGATTAAATCATGAATTACAATTAGATTATCATCTTCCTTTAACAAGATGAAACTTACACGATAAAACCTAATTTATGCTACTAATAACTGCGCCTTCACTGACATCCGTATAACCACCGATCCATTAAACTTCCCAAAAGTTCTTAACCTAAAACATTTTAGGCACAAATACCTTATTTCAACCTGCTAAACTGAAATTCACAGTTGACTCTACAGAATCAGTTCATCCATATCAACAATTTACTTCTACTCAAACTATACAAATTGAGTTTGAAATTTGACCATACCTAGCATGAGATTAAACAGATTGAAAAGAGCAACATGCTTACATATAATTCTAAGTTCTTGAGGTTGAATCTCCAACAGCTCCGTGGTCATCTCATCAAAATTCAAACAGAATTCGATCGATATGTTTTCGTTTCCTCAAACAAATTTGCAGTTGTTACCGAAACTTTACACAATATACTGAAACTGAGCCAAACATACCACCACCAGCAACATCCTATTTAACCACCACCTTACCACTGCCACCTATTCACCACTCCGCCAAACCACCACCTGTTCCCACCGGTCACAACCGTCGGACCACCCCATCATAGCCAGGAACTGAACCACCACAATGCTACAACACCATAAACCACCGCCACTGGTAATTTCAGATTTCAGCAAATAAAATGGTTCTTTTTGTTTAATTCTCAACCCAAATAACCACACATAAATTCATCAATCAATTAACACAACATAATACAAAATAACTCACTTATGATGTGTCGCCGTCGGATTCTTCCGATCTGATTACGGTTTCAGATTAGATGAAGTTTCAGATCTGATTAATATATGTTTGGATCAGTGGTGGACGGTGGTTGCAGGGGGAGGCGGTGGTGGATGATTGTTACAGGGGATGCGGTGGTGGACGGTGGTTGCGGGGGCCGGGGGGAGGCGGTGGAGTTTGGAGATGATGATGTTCATCTGGGTTTTATCTGGGTTTGCAGATGATGAATAACTGGGTTTTATGAGGAAGATATATCTATAAGATATAATTACATAAATGGTCCCTGAATTAAAATAAAGTTAATTGCATAAATGGCCCTTGTAGTTGAGAAAGGGTATTTCAGTAATTTTACTCTAAGTTAACTGAAAAATTAACAAAAGTTAGTGTTAATACCCCAGATTGTTAAAAAATTAAAAGTTAGTACCCTAGATTGTTATTTTAAACTCTTAGTACCTTAGATTGTTATTTAGTGTAAACCACAGGGACTAACTACGTAATTAACTCTATATAGTATAGATTCCTTAGGATAAAACTTGTAGTTTACTTTTTTATCAAACTTAAAGGATAAAACTTGTAGTTTACTTTTTTTTTACCCATGATTCCTTAGGATAACTAATTAATTATTATCTTTATTATCAAACGTTATATATTTAAATTCTCATAGAAGATAAAGATATAAGATGGTCTAAACTTAATGAACACTATTAAAAATCCAAGTGACAAGTCATTTGTGGGTTCCATATGTGACCAAACTGGATAAGGTGGTGGGTCTTTTCTTCTCAAAAGTCCATTTCCATGTAGTGTCCCTTATGCGATAAGTAACTTCCCCTACCATTGTTTCAAAAAGACATCAGTATGTCTTTTTTTTTTTTTTTTTTTCATTCTCTTTTTGCAAAAGCGATGACTACGTTTCTCTTATCTATATACTTTCTCAACCAACTCCCTTGTCTCTCTCTCTCTGCCCTAACTCTCTATTTAAAGACCGAAACCGGTTGTGAAAATCGGGTTATTTCAAATTGACATAATCCAAAAGTGGCGTATACACATATTGACATGAACACAACCGCTTATCAAAAAAAAGTTATTTGGTTTAGTTGAATAATATTATATCTATACTATATAATAAAAGAAACCACTTTTGGGACACTTGTCATCATATTAGGGCATCTCTTAAAGATAATTATTATTTTAATTTAATCTTTTCTAATTAATTATAGATAACCCTCATATTAAATATTATTTAGTTTAATATCTTATGGATAATTATTATTTAGTTTAACTTTCTTCTCATTTATAATATTATTTAGAGAAAATTATGATTTTGGCCCCTATAGTTATATCACTTTTACCCTTTTAGCCAAAAAAGATTTTTTTAACATCTAAGCCCCCAACATCTTCTTTTCTAACCCTTTTGGACCCTAACACTAACCCCATCCATTAAATGTTAAGGGCCAAAAGGGTTAAAAAAAGACGTTAGGGGCCAAAAAGGTTTAGAAAAAAGACGTTGGGGGCATAGATGTTAAAAATTCTTTAAAGAAAATTACGATTTTGGCCCCTGTAGTTATATCACTTTTACCCTTTTAGCCTAAAAAAGAATTTTTTAACATCTGAGCCTTCAACATCTTTTTTTCTAACCCTTTTGGCCCCTAACACAAACCTCATCCATTAAATGTTAGGGGCCAAAAGGGTTAAAAAAGACGTTATGGGCCAAAAATGTTAGAAAAAAGACGTTGGGGGTTTAGATGTTAAAAAAATTCTTTTTTGGGCTAAAAGGGTAAAAGTGATATAACCAATGGGCCAAAATCGTAATTTTATTATTTGATGTATAAAATTAGATTTATTCAATTCGTACAATACACGAGATCTTTTAAGGATATATATTTTTTATTATTTAGTACAGAAAATTACATTTATACAAACCGTGTAATACGCATATTTTTAAAGATGTAATTTTTTTATTATTTGGTATATAAAATTACATTTATTCAACCCGTGTAATAAATGAGGTTTTTTAAAGATGTATTATTTTATTATTTGGTAAGCAATATTACATTTATTCAACTCGTGTAATACACGTGGTTTTAAAGATATAACTTTTTTTTATTTTGTATATAAGATTACATTTATTCAACCTGTACAATATTGTTCTTATAGATATAATTTTTTATTATTTAATATATAAAATTATATTTATTCAACTTGTGCAATAAAAAAGGTTTTGAAAGATATATTGTTTTATTATTTAGTATATAAAATGTATGTATTCAACCCGTGTAATACACGGGGTTATAACCTAGTTATTATTATAAATTATAGAAAAAATTACAAGTATACATATATATAAAACAATTAGGTTAAAATATAAAACTTATGATAATTTCTCTTTTAACTTTTATGGTTTAACATAATGAGAATGATTATTATAGAAGAGATTCCTACAAAGTGTAGGAGACTTTCAAAAACAAGGGTATTATAAATAGATCCAATATTGTTAACTCATAAACCCACTTTCCTTACGATTTTTAAACAGCTATAATTTTTTCATACGATAATTTTTTTTAAATTATACCGTATTAACGAACATTTCATTCTTTTTAATTTGAGTAGGATATTGTTATAATTTTCTTAATTTTTATTTTTTTTACAGGATATGTGATTACACATTCAATATAAATTATTACCAATATGATTTATTATAATTGATGTTATTACAATTAAATTTATTGTGATTACACATTTAATAATGAGAACTCAATTGTTTATGCTTTATTACATGATCTGTTATACGACATTACATTGTTATTATAGGTTGATTGGTTAATATTTTATATTACATTAATACTTAATATATGATTAGACCTGAAATATTAGGCACTTCACGAAATATTATGCATTATATGTTTTGTTTTTATTATTAAAGTTATGGTTAGTAGGTAATTATGTAATCACTTAGTGGGTTTTAACATAATACTATAATAAAATCACGTGATGGATATTCAAAATCAGCTAATCACGTAAATATTACATAGTCAACTATTGTTACGTAATTACGTACTGATACACAATCACGTAACGTTACACTTGATTCATAAATTAAATGCATATTACGTAACTACGTACAACGTACAGATACATAATCACATAACGTTACAGTAATAGTCTAGTTAAATTAAAGAGAATGAAATGCACGTTAATATGGTATAATTTTTTTTAAATATTATCGTATAAAAAAGTTATAGTTGTTTGAAAATCGTGGAGGAAGTGAGTTATTAAGTAATAATAGATTTCCCTATTTTGCTATTTCCCTATATGCTTCCCTTGTTTTGTGTCACGTAAATTCTACATTTAAGGATCACTTAATCTCAACCAATGGATTGCTAGATCAAAGCTCAAAACTCCTCCTATACTTCGTACGCTAAGAAATTCGTATAAATGATAATTTCCCTTGACATAATATGGACAACTAGTTTAACTAAATTAGTTTAGAAAGTATAACAACTAGCCAATCCATGTCAAGAATACTTCCCATAAAAAAACAAATAGCATAATGATATCTTGGCCTAGTGGTCAATGGGGAGGTGGGAAGCTTTGCTTCTTCAGGAAAGGAGGATTTTAATACTAACTTGGTGATGCTAACTACTAACCCGGTTAGCGACAACTCAAGACCTAATGCGCGACTTAAACCCAAAATATGCTTGTGTTGTTTCATGAAGGCCAAAAAAGCTTGCACACATATGATGTGTATTTAAAGCAACAGAACTAGAAACCTTATTTTGGTTACAAGTCCATTTTTAATATAATTTATATCAAAATATAGACAAATATATCGAACACTAAAATGCATGTGTATTTAGATTTTTAATAAATATTACAATTTTTTAAAGAAAAACTAAATTACATGTTAAATAAAAATCAAAGGAAAGGGAAAAAAAATAAAAAATAAAAGAAGGTTTATGATACGGATTGAATTTGAATGAACTTGAGATTGATTAACAATGGTCAAGCTGATTAACACTCAGGGATGCTCGGACAAGAAGGAGCTTCCGAAAGACTGTTAATGGCAGTTGAGGAGATCAGTGGGTTGAGAAGAAGTTGTTATTATTTCCAATATGCCCTATTCTATTACAACATATCTCTTTTATACTCAAAACATTCAACTAACTAAACTAACATTCAACTAACACAACTAATCCAACTAACCGTTGACTTATTGACTATTACTAATACAACAACTAGCTCAACTCATTAGTACATATCAGTTTATATCTAAAATATCTCACCATCACAAACTTCATTGCTACCTTGAGAGTTTCAAGAAAATTATATTCTTAATGGGCATCTTTAATATTCAAGATCTTATATATGATTTGTTATATGCAAGCCACCCAAGTATAGGAGTTGTTGGGTGTGTAGGTATGCTATTACAATGTGACTATCACCACTTGATGAATCAAAATCACTGATAGAATCAAACAAATACACACAAAACAACATAAAATATGGGATGATCAAAAATAACTACCATATTTTGTTAATGGCAGAAAGTCAAAGGCAGTGGGAATAATATTCAGTGTGCAAACTCATATTCTCAATCTGTGTGATTTGACCATTTTCTATTAATGAATTATTTCCAAATTGGCAATATGTGGAAGGAGATGAGGCGCCAGGTCAGCGGTTTGTGTCATGTGCTTTCTATGGACTTCGGATATGATTGTTGATGAGCATAATCTGAACTTTAGTGTGGATTAAAAGGAACAAAGGCGTCACAAGTGAAGAAATCAAAAAAAGCAAAATGGGCTAAGAAAGCCAAAGCTGACTTTGACCAGAAAGTCAACTTAGTTAAAGTTGGCACCGTTGATCCCCCACTTGTGATCTAGTGGGTTTTCCAATGGAGACTCAAGTTCAATTCTCATTTGTGTTATATTGAGGTGAATATAGGCAATGAAGGATTTGGACAAGGCCATGTGTGAGGTTGTCAGTTCGATTCCTGAGCCCAACCGGGTTTTCGTCCCACCGTGTGTTACGCTAGAGAGTTCTGCTCTTGTGGTGACACAATGACTGTCAAGTGGCAGTCGGCGGTATAGTAGGGGAAATGTTTGAGCCTATCAAATCGATTGGGGTCGGGTTTAAATCGGTTTGAGATAAAAACCTCTTTTTGACATGTTTTCCAAATTAGGTCGGATCCAAACCCAACAAGACTACGGACTAGTATACGAATTGGCAGGTTGGGTCCGGTCCAAAGTGGTTTGGGCCAAACCGGTTTTTTATACACTTCTAGGTAAAATGTGGACTATTTTCTCAATTCTGTCAAGTTTGGGCCCAATTTGAGAGAATGTTTGGTTTCGTCATTTTTTGTGTCGGTTGTGCTTAAAAGAAATGTATAGCCGTTAGGTATACATTGAACTTTATAGCTCAAATTGTTAGGCCCAATGGTTATGGCTCTTTTAACTTTTAAGGGGCTAGTCTATCTTTGGGATATTATCATTATCAACACATACATTTCCCAGATGATGACATCAGCCGGTAATAGGACCGGCCCCCAATTGGGCTAAATGGGCGGCTGGCTCAACAGTGCCAGGCAGCTGCCTGACACTCCCTTATTGGCCAAACAAATTTACGATTTTATCCCGTCTTAAAATTACGACTTTGCCACCAGTATAAAATTATGTTTTTACCCTCACTTAAAAATAAATTTGCGCTTTTCCTCTTAGCTAAAAATTTCCATTTCGCCCTCGGTTAAAAATTACGAATTTGCCCCGTTTAAATTTACACTTTTGCCATTAGTTTTTTCCCCTTAAAATTACGATTTTGCCATCAGTTAAAAATTATGTTCTTGCCCCCACTTACAAATAAATTTTCCCTTTTACTCCCAGCTAAAAATTTTGATTTTGCCATCGGTAAAAAAATACGATTTTGCCCCATTTAAATTTACACTTTTACCGTTTGTTTTTTCCCTTAAAATTACGCTTTTACCCTCAGCCAAAATTACGTTTTCGCCCCAGCTCAAGATAAAATTTTGTTTTTCCCCCGCTCAAAATTACGATTTTACACCAGTTTATTATTTTCTACCCACTTTAAAATTACGTTTTTCCCCCAATTTAAAATTACGTCTTTGACCCCAGCTCAAAATAAAATTACGCTTTTGCCCCCAGCTAAAATTTACGAATTTCCCCTCGGTTCAAAATTACGATATCACCCTCAATTCTAAATTACGTTTTTTTGCCCCCAGTGCAAAATAAAAATATGGTTCCCCCCAGCTAAAATTAGGATTTTACCCTCGGAAAAATTTTTTGATTTTTCCCCTAACTAAAAATAAAAATTTGACTTTGCTCCAAGCTAAAAATCGTGTTAAGGAGCTGCCTAACACTCTTTTTACTTTTTCTTTCGAGCAAAACTATGGTACTGTTTTTTTAATTGGTTAAGAATTATTCGGCCATCGCCCCGCAACGCGGGCGGGGCAACACCTGGTGTACAAACAATTATTAATCATATGAACAGTTGAAAAAGTTTTTCAATTCACAAGAATAAAAATTGAGGGTATACAATGTGATAATCACTTTATTCACTAATGGTTATACTAATGATAAAGATTTTGAGTAAAGGCAATCTAATCATTTGTATTTTTTGTCACACTCTAAGCGATGACGGAAACATCGGAGTGAGACGAAAACGAAATTGCAAGAGACTTCATAACAACTAATAGTGACAATATTTAAATAATTTGATTTCAATGATATTAAAAAGACAAGTACATTGTTCGAAATGGAAAATACAACAAGTTTGGCAAATAATGTAACAACATGAAACAAAGTACATAAGTTCAAAATCTATATGTTTCTTCAATCATCCTCAACTAGTTTCCTACAACATGTAATAAAATAATGATCAACAAAAAGTTGACGAGTATACAAGTTTAAATACATAGCATATGGTGAATAAAATTACATGTAGAAATAGAAACTTAAACCAGTAGCTCAAAATTACTTCTTCGGATGGACCCTAATTAAAGGAGAGAAGTTTAACATGGTCACCTCGGTTTACACGAACAGTTTTAAAACATTAACTATTGACCGAACGATTAAACTCAGTTTTTCATATAGATGACCTGAACCAAAACCAGATCTGTTGAATATGTCACTTTGCTTAGATTTAGACTGTCTACTCGGTTTCAAGAGTTCATAAACACCTTTACGGAGATATCATCTCGAGCAAACCCCAACATGACTTAAGTTTCTCAATGTATTGGGTCCGCAAACCTATCTATATTATTGAGCCCACGGCCCACCTTATTGATTCGATAGCGATTACAAAATATATAGAGAATATAAGAAACCCAAAAAACTAAAAACCTAATGTGAGCCCGAGTGCTCACACTAAATAACAATAACAATAATAATATAGTCTGTAAGGTGAGCCCGTGGGCTCACGGTAATAATAATAATAATAATAATAATAATAATAATAATAATAATAATAATAATAATAATAATAATAATAATAATAATAATAATAATAATAATAATAATAATAATAATAATAATAATAATAATAATAATAATAATAATAATAATAATAATAATAATAATAATAATAATAATAATCTAGAGTTGAATACGGACCTCGAGGATAATCATGGTTAGATCATGTTATAAAAATACATTTAAAACACCCAACCACATAAATCAGTCTCTCTCTAAAATGGAACGGTAAAAAACTAACTACCATATTCTCAATTTGTATAGGCAGAAAGTTAAAAGGCACTGGGAGGAATCAGTGTGCACACTCATATTCTGAATCTGTGTGATTTGATCGTTTTTTATCAATAGAATTATATTTCAAGTGGGGGATAGCAATCTGTGGGAGGAGATGAGGTGCCAGGTCCGGGCGGACCTAGAGTGATAGAAGGGGTAACCTCCGTTGCCCCTTGACGCTCCG
Organism: Helianthus tuberosus; assembly: GCA_030545235.1. NCBI lineage: Eukaryota > Viridiplantae > Streptophyta > Magnoliopsida > Asterales > Asteraceae > Helianthus > Helianthus tuberosus. The sequence continues at coordinate 28,870,868 of CM060432.1, forward strand.
TCGTTAATGTAAATTTTGGAAAAAATTGACGTTTTTTCGATTTCGTTGTCCCTTTTATTGAAATGTTACTCCTATGCGGATTTTCTAGATCCGCCACTGGCCAGGTTAGCGGTTTGTGTTATGTGCTTTTTATGCACTTCGGATAATTTGAATTTTAGTGTGGATTAAAAGGAACAAAAGTGTCACAAGTGAAGCAATCAAAAAAGCAAAATGGGCCAAAAAAGGTGAAGCTGACTTTGACCAGAAAATCAACGCAGTTAAAATGTCGACTATTTTCTCAAATTTGCCAAAGTTTGGGCCCAATTTGAGAGATTGTTTGGTTTCGTCATTTTTCGGCTCTGCTGTTGGCTTGTAGTAGCTGTAGGTATACATTGGTCCGGGCTTTATAGCTCAAATTGTTAGGCCCAATGGTTAGGGTGTTGGGTTTTAGTGGTGTCGATTTTTACTTTTTATCAAAACGGGTTTCACATATTTTATTAACTAAATATATAATTAATAAAAACGCAGCGGAATATTATAATTAAACAACACCAAAGCGAACCGAACAGGATCATGGTTACAAACATGCAAACACGGTATACATATTATTAATTTACTGATGAGATTAAATATACCTTGTGGTTAATAATTAACCATATGACACACCGAGGTACAACGAACGAGTGCTAGATACGAACACAAACGATTCGGCTTAGACTTACGGTGATTGCAATTCACAAGGCATAAAAGGGGCGGCACCTTTTTCTTCAAAAAGTGGCGGCTGCCTTTTTGTTTTGGGATGGTCTCACAAAAACAAAAAGTAATTCCCTTTTTGTATGTCTTACGGAAGAATAGAGGTGTACAAGGAAAACGGTTTTAGAACCGAAACCGGTTTTTTATAACCGGTTTTAGAACCGAACCGAACTCCGGTTGTAGACTGGTTAGGGATATTTATCTTTGAAACCGGTTATAAAAAAACCGGTTTAAACCGGTAAAAAACCAGGTTTTTTTTAATAAACCAGTTAAAAACCGACCCTAACCGGTTATTGTTTTGAGTAAAAAACGGTTAGTAACCGAAATCAGTTATAAAAAAAACCGGTTTTTGTTTTTGATGAAAAAACCAGTTCGGTTAATAACTTTTTTTTTTTTTTTTTTTAAACAATCACTTTTTTTTTTTAATATAAAATGCATATTCTAAACTTTCATTCCACACGAGAAAAAGGCAATTACAAAGCAATGGCAGGTAGTCGGGCAACAAGTTGCGCCGCCACCCCCTTTTGAATAGAAAAACCAATTCTACTAAATACAAAGTTTGAAACCTTTAGCGACGAAGAATTACTATTAACGACTTTTTGAACCCGATTCAAAAGTCGCACAGCGTCAGGAGCGAGACCCCCAAAGGTATCAAACGCAAACGGGACAAACACATGTTGATTCTCCAGGCAGGCTTTCTCATGTTTTGCCACTTTGCTCGCCTCTGCCTTGAGCACCGCTTGCCCTACGACAAAGCCCTTGTCCTTGAGCCCAACAAGGGGGGAGACTCCAGTTAGATCTACACAAGCGTGTTTCCCCCCTTCCCATCCAAACACAAGGATGTCCACTGGGCGTAAAGTGGACCTCCCCTCTAAGGGGTCAGTCAGGAAATTTACTGGAGCCTCCTTTTTGGCTGATATCCCGGCCCGCTTAAGAACATCACATAGCACATCTCTCACCCAATCATGCCGATATTTAAACCCTGGTAGCTCTTTACAGTGGATCGCGTGCTCGCCGAAAGAATCCAAACACGCTTTGCGGCATACCGGACATGGCTCGTCAACTGGGAACCGATTTTTGAAAAAAACCGATTTGTACACCTCTATGGCAGAAGATATCTTCAATACAATATGATTGTAAAATATATATATTAATATATATGGGTTGAGTTATAATACAAAAGATTTAAAAATAAGAAGGGTAATAAGGCACCAGAGAGTGACAAGTGTCATATGAGTAATTAAATGGAAAGGGTAATTTTGTCTACAAGAGGAAAGAGAATATGCACATGCAAGTCACATGCTATTTCCCCCCTAACTTTTAAACGTCCGTAACTTTTTTATACATCATTTGTTTTAAAAAAAAATTATACCATAAAATCGAGCGTTTTTTTATCTTTAATATAAGTACCATATTGTTATATTTTTCAAAAAAATTCAAAAACCCAGTTGCATATTACACAATGGACGTGATGTAAAACACAATGTAAATTAGATTAAAAGCACAATCAATGACAACAGATAAAGACACAATGGACAACATACTAAAACACAATGAACATAACGTATAACACAATGACGATAACATATAACACAATAAGAATCAGACTAAATAAAAACACAATTGATGACAACAGATATAAGACACAATTAATGACAACAAATAAAAGACACAATGGAGAGCAGATGAAGACACAATGAAAAACAAACAAAAAACACAATACTTAACAAACTAAAACACAATGAACAAGATAATAAAAAATTGAACAAATTATTAAACCACAATGGACAACATATTAAAACACAATGAATAACATATTACACAATGGACATGATGTAAAACACAATGTAAATTAGATTAAAAACACAATCAATGACAACAGATAAAGACACAATGGACAACATACTAAAACACAATGAACATAACGTATAACACAATAAGAATCAGACTAAATAAAAACACAATTGATGACAACAGATAAAAGACACAATTAATGACAACAAATAAAAGACACAATGGAGAGCAGATGAAGACACAATGAAAAACAAACTAAAAACACAATACATAACAAACTAAAACACAATGAACAAGATAATAAAAAAATTGAACAAATTATTAAACCACAATGGACAACATATTAAAACACAATGAATAACATATTACACAATGGACATGATGTAAAACACAATGTAAATTAGAATAAAAACACAATCAATGACAACAGATAAAGACACAATGGACAACATACTAAAACACAATGACCATAACGTATAACACAATGGCGATAACATATAACACAATAAGAATCAGACTAAATAAAAACACAATTGATGACAACAGATAAAAGACACAATTAATGACAGCAAATAAAAGACACAATGGAGAGCAGATGAAGACACAATGAAAAACAAACTAAAAACACAATACATAACAAACTAAAACACAATGAACAAGATAATAAAAAAATTGAACAAACTATTAAAACACAATGGACAATATATTAAAACACAATGAATAACATATTAAACACAATGACCTGAACTAATAACACAATTTATAGAAAACCCAGATATAATAAAATCTTCATTGTGTCATATATTGTGTTATAGGTTTTTATAAAAACGCAATGGATAGAACTCAAATTAACATTGTGTTATAGGTTTTGATAATAACACAATGTATAGAAACTCTACTGACCAAAACCCAGTTAAAAGACACAATGACCTGAACCTTTAACACAATGCCAAAAAACCCAGTAAAAATGAAAATTTTTATTTTATTTTTATATGATAATATGGTACTCATATTAAAGATAAAAAAACGCTCGTTATTATGGTGAATTTTTTTTTGAAAAAAAATGTCGTATGAAAAAGTTATGGACGTTTTAAATCGATGGGGGAATTGGCATGTGCCTTGCATGTGGAGAGAGAAAATCCATAAATATTGGATTACTTTTATGCCCTTCTATTATCTTCTTTTCCCTACAACCAATCTCAACCCTTCAAATCTAAGATCAATGGACTAGAATCATTCTTACACTTCTTATTTATTTTATCCTTTGTATTTGATCCTAACCCTAATATATATTTAGGTTAATTATAATAACACTATCAATCATCTCTAATTATCTCTTAGGCCCCAAAGCCTAATATAATAAGTTCAAGCCCAGACGCGACACGAAACCCGAATAATATAGTTTAATTAAACAAATAATTGAACGATAAAATTATTTATATCCAGTATAAATAATTATATGTCTCGTCTCGTTAATTGTTCGTGATCACCAGTTAATCGAGTTATGTGGATTTAATGTTCATTGCCCAAGGTGTAACTCTTACGGGTCATAGCTTAGTCAGCAGCGTTGACCTATTGAACCCGTACATATAAATCCAACATAGGGTTCTTTCTAGAGCGAGTTTCTCTTTGCGGATAGCTCCGCTAGTGCCCTACAATACAATTTTATATACTTTCATCATTTTTTATCAACATAACAATAATAACAATAGTAATAGTAATAATCGGTTTATTCACTGTAGAAAAGTAAACACATGCCAACCCACTAATATGGTCAATTGAAGCCATAGTGATTGATTTGAGCTTCCTATCTTCTACATCATCAGTTGGTAATTCATGCCTACAAATTATGAAATGTGTTCCTTGAATTTAATTATGGAGTTATGCAGCAAATGCCATGATACATATATTGGTTCACAAGCTCATTGCTACACAATCTTTCTTCAATAAACAATCCATCTTTGCAAACAACACATAGTTCAGTAGCTGTTTAGTTTACCTCAACCGTTTCCAATGCTTCAGTAAAGATGCTCCTCTTGTCCTACGTCTTACACCCACACGATTATGTCAACTTTTAAATAAACATTACTATTTTATTGGAATCACACTTTTACAACAATATTTCCTAACTAAATTATATATTTCCATTGGTGGACACATGTCATTCATTCAACGCATTTACGTTTTGTTTTCCCGCATTTTTCTACTACTTAATTAGTTATGTATAGTTATCTTTTTAACTAAAGATTGCTATTATATAGGACATTTATTTATATTTGAATTTATTTGTTTATCTTAATAACATAATAATAAATCAGCATTTAAAGTATTTTGTTAAAAGTAAATTTTACTTTATTCATAACTATCCGTTGTTTATTATCTCAATCATTAATTGATGTTACAAATTATATATTTTGTTAAAAGTAAATTTTACTTTATTCATAACTATCCGTTGTTTATTATCTCAATCATTAATTGATGTTACAAATTATATATTTTAATTTTGGAAAATGAAACCAAATCAAAGTTGACGAACAATGTCTAATATCTTACCCCAAACATATAAAATAAATAAATAATACAATATTTAAATTAATGTCGCTATAAATCAATATTTCAATAACGAAAAGTATTTAATCTGTTGGTGCATTCATCTGTCGTCTTCGTCTTATGTCGAGTCTCGGGTTCGTTGCGTTGCTGAACAAGAGTGATGTCATCATATATGATGATGACATCATATATGTGACATCATCATTTACATCATGTTCACAAAAGGACAAAAGAAAATGTTATATATGTTGTAACCGTTTGAAAATGAGTTGACCGTTTGAGAGGTGTACGTTTGAATGTTGTACGGTTTGAAGGGTTCCGTTTGAAATAATTATATCATTTTCAAACGGAAGGGTCTAGCCTATATATACCCTTCAAACGATTTCATTTGTAAGATTCTAGTTTCCGACGCCGAGGTGCTGTCGAGGTGTCTCCAGTCCTGTAAAGTGTTCAAGATCAATAAACAAGACAGTTAATAGTGAATCCAAGCTAAACGAAGACCGAATCAATGAATTCCGCCTCTGATTCGGTCTGAGCACTCTTCTGATCGACTCGTTAGGTCGTTTCACGATCCTACAAGTGGTATCAGAGCTCAGGAGGAAGAGTTCTTACCGTTTAGCTCGTTTTCGCTAGCATATTCTGATTTCTACACCTTCTTTTCAAAACTGAATAAATTTTCATGGTTAAAATCGGATATAACTTTCACAAAATGTGCGTAATGGTGTTTTAACAAACCCTTGAGAATATCGGACCTAAACTCGAAGTAAAAGTGGTAAAAATGGACTGAAAATACCATTCCGTTTGAACGAAGCATAGGTGTTCCGTTTGAAAATTGCCATCCTGTTTGAAAATGCATACCCTTCTGTTTGAAATTTGATCCTATCGTTTGAAAACAGGACTGTTACGTTTGAAACTGGTGTTCTGTTTGAACTTATCGTTTGAAACTTATCGTATCGTTTGAAAACAGGACTGTTACGTTTGAAACTTGTGTTACGTTTGAACTTATCGTTTGAAACTGATCGTTTGAAGTATCGTTTGAAAGTAGTTCAGTTTTTCACGTGATTGAAAAGTAAATTGAATTGTGTGATACGTAAAACAAGTTGGTTGAAATATGTGAGCATGTGATTTTGGTTGAAATGTCAAAGTATTTCATGTGATTGAACATTGAATAGTGTGAACTGATTGAGTGCTTACATCGATGTGTGTATAAGAGTCTATGAAGTGTCATAGATGTCAGATTGCATGTGATTGCATATGATACGTGTATTAATCTGATAAATTGTTATCATTTGGTTTGAATTAAAATCGGTTTGCATGTTATCGATATGTGTTAATGTTGCATGTGATTTCGAAATTGTTGACATTAGCATGTGAATTAAAGTGACGTTAAATTGTTTTGTCAGTACATGTGAATGTGATCTTATCAAAGAATCATTAAACAATATCATGTGATAGTTCATTGATTTCAAGATGTCAGTTTGTTGATGCATGTGAACAATTATTTTTGTCGGTTTATTATATTCACGAAAATAACAAGTGGTTGTGATCTAATTGTTGCATGCGAGATATTCTAAGAGGATGTCAGGAAATTGATGTTTGGAATAAGAGATCATGTGGTTTGTCAGTTTGCATGTGATAACAATCATATTAGTGTGTCATGAGATCATGTGATTGTTTGGTTCAAGAAAGTTGTGTATGTATGGTATGTGAACGGGTCAGAAGACTTTAGTGTCGGAGCGGTGAAAAAGGTTCTGGTTAAAGGAAACGGTCCGGTGGCTCGCTCTAACTTTTCGTGGTGTAAGTGGCTTCCTGCTAAGTGCAATGTTTTCGCGTGGCGGGCGGATCTAGGCAGAATCCCCACGGTGGATGCTCTTCGTATCAGAAATATCTTTATTTCTGATTCAGTTTGTGGGTTTTGTAACGAAGGAGAAGACACGGTATCACACTTATTCACAGAATGTTATGCTGCAAATGTGATTTGGAACTCGATTAGCAGGTGGTGCAAGGTGCCGCAGATTTATGCGTTTTCGTTTCAAGACCTGTTGAAGGCTCATGAGTTCTGTGGCTTAAAGGATCCGGGAAAATCCATTTTCTATGGCGTAATTATCATCGCGTGTTGGTGCATTTGGAAGGCAAGGAATGAAGCTAGATTCAGAAACAGAAGGCTCCGAATCGAGAAGATTTTAAGTGATGTGAAGTCTTATGGGTATTTGTGGGCTAGGTATAGATCTAAGTGTAAAGATTTGACGTGGGAAAATTGGTGTAAATTTGTAATTATGTAAGCTTATGTCTGTTTTTGGCGCCTCCCGGTTGTCGGGTTGGTCGGTTTCTAATGAAGTTCACATTTCAAAAAAAATCACATGAATATGCTTTATTCAGTTTGAAATTGTGTGCCATAAGTAATCAGAATTGTATGTGAATTCAATAAAGTTGTCGGCTTAGTGGGTGTTTGTTATAAGCCCATCATACATCTTCGGCTCATTAAAGTCAAGGTTGGGAAGTTTATTAATTGTGTTGTCAGCCCAAGTCTTAGTTCACGGCCCAATCAACATATTACAACTGGTTCATTGTTTTGCAGCCCAATTTGTATTATAACAGTTTCATTATCATCGACCCAATCATTTGAAGTTCAATCAGATTTAAATAAAAGCTGATACGTGTTGGGATTGTTTGAAAAATGACAGAAATGTATGACGAACAGGAAAACAATAACCTTGAAAGGTTAAATAGTTGGTTTCGAGGGATATTGAGTAGAAGTTATCAAGATGTGAAAGAGAAGGCTTGGATTATAAGATTTGAAAATTTCCTGTGTTTGAAAAATGAAAAATTGGATGAGTTAGAAAGACGATTTGGAGTCTTAATAGAATATCTGAAAAACAACGAGATAAGATTGACAGAGTCTGAAAAGATATCAAAGTTTGCAGATGCCTTACCTGCAGAATGGGATGATTTTTTGAAAAACCTAAAAAAGGATTCTAGTTTTTCAAAATTATCTCTATATGGGTTCATCAGTAAACTTGAAACTTATAAATTTGAAAATGAAAAGAAAAGGAAAGTGTTGTTAAATGATATAGAAAATATTTTGGAGAAAATAAGTGTGGATGTATTAATTGAAATGAAAAGAAGGGTTAATGTGTGTCTTGGGGCAAAAGATGTTATGAAATACGATATGAAGAGGGGTTGTTATATTGATGAGAATATGAATCCTCTTGACTTTGTTAAAATCTTTTGTGCAGGAACTTATAAGATGAAGACAGAGCAAGTTCAAAAGAATGAAGAATCTGTGGAGATTGATTCCTCAAGTAACTCAGTGTGCTCCAAATGTGAAAACTTTAAGACTGACAATGACAAACTTTTGAAGGACATGGAAAGTTTGAAATCGGAAGTCGAGAAGTTGAAAGATGAGAAGCAAACTGATGTAAAAAAGATTCTGGATTTACAGGGAAATTGTGAAAAGCTGAAAATGTTAAACTGTTAAATGACTTGAACAGTTTGACATCAGAAAACAAAATTTTTGAAGAAAAAATTAAAAGTTTTGAAAATGAAAAATCAAAGATTGAAAAAGATTTTAAAAGTCAAATAAAGATTTTAGAAGATGAGAGAGACATGTTTGGTAAAAACAATCTTGAAAAACAAATTGAAATCAATTCTCATCTTGAAAAGATTATTCGACTTGAAAAGGAAGCTGAGTGTGTTCAAAAGAAAATCAATGAATGGGAAGAAAAGTTGAAGGTTTTTGTGAATACTTCAACTATTCCTTGCCCAAAACCTTTAAATTCTGTTCCAATAAGTGACAATGTCACAAACTTTGACAAAGTCAAAGTTGAAGATTGTGATGAGAAATCTGATGATGAAAATAAAAAATTCGAAAAACAAAAATTGTTTTTGAAATTAAAAGAAAAGTTTCAAGAAACTGTTCCACAATCAACTGAAAAGGGAGAATGCTCTAAGCAAAAACCTTTAAAGAAGAAAGTGGAACAGAAACAAAAAATTAAAAATGAAAAAAATGTTCAAAAAGATAATAAAAGTTCATCAGATCGATCATCCAATCGCAATCAAAAATTACAAAAATCGAAAAATGAAAACTCTAAAATTGTTGGTAATAAGTGGTGCAGGTTTGACCACAGTGCTCAAAAGTCAAATCCAGCAAACATAAGGAAGGAATATCACCAAGCCAAACAGTGCTTTGATGTGAGCATTTGAACTGAAAATGGTGATTGGTACGATAACAGAGTGTGTTACCGATGTGGTTATCAAGGACACATTGCTGTTAACTGCCAAGGTTGGAGTTATGAGACGAGAAGATGCTTTAACTGCAACATCAGAGGTCATATTGCTAGAGATTGCTCAATGAGATCAATGAGAAGATCGAGGGCTGAATCTCAGAAGCAGGTGAAGAAATCAGTCAATGTCAAGCCCAAAGAACAGAAGGTTCAAGAACCTAAAGTTCAAGAAAAGAAAGTGAAGCTTTCTCAGGGGCAGAAAGACAGACTGAGGAAGAAGAGAAAGAAGGCTAGAGAGTATCTAGAGAAGATCTTGTCCTCGGGTTCATCTGTTGGTAAAAATAAGAGTTCTGATGAATCGCTTTCCTCAACTGCAAAGTCAAGCAAGATGAGTTCATCAGATACAAATCTGAGGACAGAAGAGAGAAAGAAGAAGAAGAAGAAAGTTGTTGGCGATGAATCTGATTCTTCAAAGTCAGACAAGCCAAGTTCAGGCAATGATTCTGGTATGGTAAAGCCAGAAGAGCCGGTAGTTGAGGTAAAAACTGAGAATTCAGGTTTAACAATGGATGATGCAAACTTTCCACCATTGTTGAACAAGAATTCAAAATCACCCAAGGACCGTCAGGCTTGGGTGAATCTGTTTAAATGAAAAACCTGACTTGCCGGAGTTCCCAGGTTGGTAAGCGTGGAACATGAATCGGCACATTTCTTGAGAAATTCACAAATGTGATATTTCGACTTACAAGTGGTAAATCAGGGACATTAAGTTGTACTTGATTTTCTACATGTGATTGTGGTGTTAAAATCGATAAATGTTAAATCTTACAAGTGGTTAAAGAGAACAAGGTGATGAATGATCCCGAATTTGTGAAAAGACATACAAAACTTATTTTCCGGAAAAACCATTTTGATTAAAACAAACTTAAGTGTTTTGAAATCACTATGGGAAAATAGTTTGTTGTAAGGGGGAGTTCTGATTGTTCAAGCCAAGTGAATGGAGAATTGAAGTGATTCTCATCATGTTGTCACATTTCATGTATAGCTTGTTTTCAAATTTTCCCAGAAAATCAAAATTGAGACATATTTTGATTTTAGGGGGAGTAAAAATTTTAAAAAAACTAGAAAATTTGAAAAAGTCAAAAACATGATAAAATCAAAAATGAGTTTTGTTGCATAAAAGAGGAAATGATAGTAGATCAGTTGGACTGTCACAGCATGCTAAAGAAATGTAAAGTCAAAATGTGATAAACGATCTCACTAAAGATGTGACGATAGGCTCAGCTAGACTAGTAGATTTGCGATAACGATACAAACCTAAAATGAAAAAGCCTAGTTCTAGTGGGAAACATGATTGAAAGCATAGTACTTAGTTTTGTCCTTCTTGATTGTGTGCCTACTCAGTAATCGCTGATTGTCGAAAGACATAAAACTGGTTAAGGTTGTGAACTTTCACAACTTTGCTGAAAAGTCGCTGTGATTGTGCATTTTATTTTGCAAAGATTTAAACTTGTTTTATTTCTTTATTTTGTTTAAGCATCGGACATCCTCTGCGTATACGTGAGTATCGACCTGGATGTTGTTGCCTAAACGTTCTGCTTTATTTTCTTTGGTGTTTCGTTTAAGCTTTGGACCTCCTCTGCGTATACGGAAGTATCGACCTGGTGGTTAAAGCCTAAACAACTTCAACTTGTTTTATTTTTCTTATTTTGTTTAAACATTGGACTTTCTCTGCGTATACGGAAGTATCGACCTGATTGTTAATGTTTAAACATTCTGCTTTGTTTTCGCACAAATCACAGTTGATAAAAGTTTAAAGGCATTGCTTGAGTTAGTGTATTGCATGATGAGGGGATATGCTGAGATCGTGGGGTCTATAAGAACCTAGTGCTATCTTAATATACCTTAAAGTATCGGTAAGCAGATTGAAAGTTTTTAGATTGAGTTTAAATGGACAACAATATCGTCAATCAACGTGAATCGTTTAGAGCTTAAAATGTTTAAAGCTTAACGGTGCTAGTGATTGGTCACAAAAACTGATATGATCCTCTTACGCAAACTCACAAAAATATTGTTTGTAAATATTTCTTTATTGCATTTCATTATATTCAAAAATCCAAAAAGATTTTAGTGTGTTTTAGCATAAAATTTTGATAAAATACAAAAAGATTTTCGACAACTGATGTTGAAGAGCTGATTTTCAAAATTTCAAGTGCTGAACATGATGAACTGGTTTGGGAGTGTGCGTTTAAAAGAAGAAATTTGTTTTTGTAAAAAGAAAAGTTTGATTAGATAATCAGGGTCATTAATTTGAACTTGATATAACTATTACTAGTAAGTTTTTCTTATTGATTTAAGTAAAAACTTATGTTGTGATGAGAAAATGTGTGCAGGAAATGAGCTAATCAGAGATAAAGCCAGGGACTGATCTCAAGGTGATAGCTAATTCCAGACAGCGATCCCATCATGATGAGAGGGGGAGTCTGACGAGGTTAGAGCCAAAGAGAAGATCCTGGTATATGCTAAGAAAGAAAAGAGACTGAAAAAGACTGAAGATGCAAAGACTCGACACTTAAGACTCGTCAACATCTGAGGGGGAGTCTGTTGGTGCATTCATCTGTCGTCTTCGTCTTATGTCGAGTCTCGGGTTCGTTGCGTTGCTGAACAAGAGTGATGTCATCATATATGATGATGACATCATATATGTGACATCATCATTTACATCATGTTCACAAAAGGACAAAAGAAAATGTTATATATGTTGTAACCGTTTGAAAATGAGTTGACCGTTTGAGAGGTGTACGTTTGAATGTTGTACGGTTTGAAGGGTTCCGTTTGAAATAATTATATCATTTTCAAACGGAAGTAGGACTCCACCAGGGGTCTGCGTTGAGCCCTTTTCTTTTTGCGGTTGTCTTGGATGAGTTGTCCAAGTTGATTCAGGAGACAGTTCCGTGGTGCATGCTTTTTGCAGACGATATTGTGTTGATTGCAGAGACTAAACAGTGCCTGAACGCGAGGGTAGAGGAGTGGCGAGTAGCTTTAGAGGGCAAGGGCCTAAGGATTAGTCGATCTAAGACTGAGTATCTACATTGTGATTTCAGTGGTGTAGCCGACGACGATGACACCCAAATCACCATTGAGGATCAATTGGTCCCGCAGGTAACTAGATTTAAGTATCTGGGGTCGTTTGTACAAAGAGATGGTGACATAGATAGTGACGTAACTCATCGCATACAGGCTGGCTGGTGTAGATGGAGGGCAGCCAGTGGGGTATTGTGCGATAGAAGGTTCCCAACTAAACTTAAAGGAAAATTTTACAGGGTAGCAGTCAGGCCCGCTATGCTATATGGAACAGACTGTTGGGCTATCAAGAAGACACAAGCACGCAAGATGGAGGTAGCAGAGATGAGGATGCTGAGATGGATGTGTGGACACACGAGGTTAGATCGGATAAGAAATGAGGTTTTTAGAGAAAGATTAGGAGTGGCTAGTATATCGGAGAAGATTAAGGAGGGGAGATTGAGATGGTTTGGGCATGTGAAGCGTAGGGAAACGACGGCACCAGTTAGAGTAGTGGAAACTCTTACTGTGGAGGGGAGGAGAGGAAGAGGCAGGCCCAAACTGACATGGGATGAGCAGATTAGGCATGATTTACTAGAATTGCATCTTTCTGAGGACATGATCCAAGATAGGACTTCGTGGAGGCGTAGGATTAGGGTTAAGGACTTCTAGAAGATATTACAGCAAGGTCTTAGGTGTATTTTAGGGACGTCGGTTTTCCTTACTCTTTAAGGGACTTTTCCTGTGATCGCCTTCTTATGTTTATCCCCAATTGATGTTGTATGCTATTATACATGATTTACATTATATTGTGTCACTCTGACCACTTTCTTGGTATGGTTGACTTCTTATTTCTAGATTTCTTTGACTTTGTGTGTTGGTATGTTGTTCGTTTTCGAGCCGAGGGTCTCTCTGGAAGCAGCCTCTCTATCCCTATGGATAGAGGCAAGGTCTGTCTACATCCCACCCTCCCCAGACCCTATAAGTAGCTATGCTATTTGTGGGATTTACTGGGTATGGTTGTTGTTGTATTTTCAAACGGAAGGGTCTAGCCTATATATACCCTTCAAACGATTTCATTTGTAAGATTCTAGTTTCCGACGCCAAGGTGCTGTCGAGGTGTCTCCAGTCCTGTAAAGTGTTCAAGATCAATAAACAAGACAGTTAATAGTGAATCCAAGCTAAACGAAGACCGAATCAATGAATTCCGCCTCTGATTCGGTCTGAGCACTCTTCTGATCGACTCGTTAGGTCGTTTCACGATCCTACATAATCCAATATGAGTAATCGTCATCGAACGTCTTATAATAAATCAGCATTTAAAGTATTTTGTTAAAAGTAAATTTTACTTTATTCATAACCATCCGTTGTTTATTATCTCAATCATTAATTGATGTTACAAATTATATATTTTAATTTTGGAAAATGAAACCAAATCAAAGTTGACGAACAATGTCTAATATCTTACCCCAAACAAATAAAATAAATAAATAATACAATATTTAAATTAATGTCGCTATAAATCAATATTTCAATAACGAAAAGTATTTAATCCAATATGAGTAATCGTCATCGAACGTCTTAAATTAATTCGCAACAATCTTTGAAGTTTAAGTTTGAAACAAATTGGGTTCAGTTAGTTAGGGAGTGTTATCGGCCAACAAGTTGAAAATTGGGAGTGCTGGTGTACAAATCGAAAGTTGGGAGTGTTATCGACCAGTTGGTGAAAGTTGAGGTTATTTAAATCAAATATCCCTAAAAAAACACAAATTGACCATATTCATTATTACTAAGGGTGTTCACAACTTGATTCAAAACCGTGAACCCGATGGTCTTTAGTTTGATTTCACGGTCGGGTTTATTATTACCCTTCGGTTTATGTATTAAGTTTATTAATATTCTATTTTATATAAATTTATTTAACGCGTACAATACACGGGGTTCTTAAAAATAAAATTTTTATTAATATATAAAATTACATTTATTCAACCCGTGTAATAAACAAGATTTTTAAAGATATATTGTTTTATTATTTAGTATATAAAAGTTTTATTATACAAAATTACATTTATTCAACCCGTGTAATACAACGGGTTCTAACCTAGTATAATCTATATAGTTAATATAATTAGTTTTTTTTTAATTATAAATTTTTTTTCAGAGTAATTCTAACTTGTTTATTATTTAAAACAGATACGATCACAGACTAATGGCTGGTAGACGAGCAACAAGTTACGCCGCTACCCCCTTCTGAATAGCAAACCCTACCCTGCTAAACACAAAATTCTGACCCTTAACATACGCGGTGTTACTGCTTACCACCTGCTGAACCTGCTTGAGGAAACGCACCGCGTCAGGGGCGAAAGCGCCAAAGGTATCGAAAGCGAACGGGACGAACACGTGTTGATTCTCGATGCAAGCTTTTTCGTGCTTAGCTACTTTGCCCGCCTCTGCCTTGGTTATCGCCTGTCCCGCCACAAACCCGTGGTCCCTTAGCCCAACGAGGGGGGACACACCTGTCAAATCGACACACGCGTGTTTCCCTCCTTCCCATCCAAAAAACAAGAATGTCAGCGGGGCGTAAGGTAGATCTCCCTTCTAATAGATCGGTCAAGAAGTGCACCGGGGCTTCATTTTTTGCCGAGATCCCTGCCCGCTTAAGGACATCATAAAGCACATCTCAAACTAAATCATGTCGATATTTAAAGTCAACTAATTCTTTGTAATGTACTGCATGCTCCCCAAAAGAATCCAACACGAGTCATCAACCGGGAAAAGGGGTATCATCAGCCGGTAATCATCAGCAACTATAATAGAACATACAAAATTTATTCACTCATAAAATGTAAACACATGCACTACTAGGGAAATAAAATACAGGTTGGTAATGAGAACATTAACCAGTGTTTGTGCAATTTTGCGTGGCAATACCATCAATTTAGGTTGCAGGCGACAACTGGGGGTAGGCGCAACCACATGGCATTCGTTGATAAGTGGTAAGAGACACTAGGTGGCACAGGCGACACCTAGCGTGGATATGTAGAGCACAACAACTGGAGCTGTTTTAGTTTGAGTCAACAATTAGAAGCAAAATTGTAATTTTCCATCACTTGCATGGCTTGTAATTCATTAGGTTTTGTCTTCAGGTTTTGTCTTTACTGATCATGTCCTTAATCATGCTCATAATAAAGTATAACTACTTAACCATGTTGTTTACATGAGGCATCATATCTCGATCTAAAGTTACCACCAAATACAAACTCGTCCCGCAGATAATAATCCGTTATACATAATACTCACAAAATTTTATAGAATAAATTACATGTATAAATAGAAACTCAAATGAGTAGCTCAAAATTACTTCTTTGGATGTACCCTAATTGAAGGAGACAAGTTTAACTTAGTCAGCTCAGTTTACACGGCCAATTCCAAAACATAAACCATTGACCGAACAATTAAACTCAGTTTTTCCAACAGATGACCTGGACCAAACCAGAACTGTTGAACAAGCCGATTTGCTTTGATTTAGACTGTTTGGTAGGTTTCAAGAGTTCATAAACACCCTTACAGCTTCATTACGGGAACCTATCTAGAGTCGAATACAGACCCAGACTTGTTGTGGATAAACACGGTTAAGTCATGTTATAAAAATACATTTATAACACCCAACCGCATTTTATGCAATCTTTCTCTAAATTTCTTTGATATTATATATGATGAAGAAATTACAACTCTATGAGAACAAAGTTCTGAAAAAGGAAAATTAAGAAATAAATCACTGTAAAAACCTACTTTCTTTTCCCAATTAATCTCATGAATAAGATCACCTTTTGCCACCCCCCACACTCGAAGTTTTTTATTCGAATTCTACCAACTAAAAGTTAACCGCTCGCCTAATCTATAAAACTGTGTCTAATAATAATAGGAAACCCGATCAACATGAATGAAAAATAAACCTCTATTGCCATGGTGGTTGTTGATGCTTGTAATTCATCGGGAATAATTCCCAACCGCTGTCGGGTTCTTCACGTTTCCCTCCAGTAACCGAACTCGAAGAAGCTTGATTGTGATTGAAAAACTGTCTCAACCCCATGTTGTTGTTGACGTTATTGTTGTTGATCTCCCGATTTCCCATTTCGGTTATGAAGCCGGGGTTCAAATCAAGGCTGTTACGTGACGGGCCAGCACCGTTTGAACCAGGTGGCGCACCGGTTGCAGCCATGTTGAAGAAGAACGGTTGTGTTGGTTGAGGAAAAGTGGGTTGGATGGGTTGGACCATGTATGGGATTGGTCCACCGGGCGGTGCATACATGGGTCCCATCGTATAACCATTATGGCCATAACCGTAAGCAGGTAGATTAGAATAAGGCATAGAAGATCCAACCCCAAAACCCGACCCGGACCCAGGCCGACCCAAACTGAAATCCACTGAAGGTTCCGGAATCCTTCCGTTAGTAGGCGGGAAAGTAGGATGCGGAATATATTCGTTGTGGTTTACTTCAACTTGGGTACCAAAAATGGAAAAAACCGACTCGTCTCGTTTGTTGTTAAACGGCTTGCCAAAAAGCGTATTGTTAAACGACGCATTATTTTGAATAGTCAAGTGGTCACTTAAATTCAAATCCATTTTGTGGGCCCCATTTTGTCTCACTCGACCGTCATGTTTCCAATCTAAAGAAATAACTCCAGCGTCACCGTCACCGAAACTATTAAGATCCAACTGGAGTTTCGAAGACTCTTCGACTTTGTCTCGAGATAAGAAGTCTTGAGTTTTATCAATTTTATCGTCACTGTCTTCCGCCACGTTCAGATCAAAGTCAAGGTGGTTCAAACGTTGGTTCGAGTTGTTGTGGCTTGATGAGGACGAATACGTCTTTTCACTTTCAGGGATCCGTCTAAACGCACTCGTGGCAGCTGACCCTTTCCAACCGAGAGTACCCTCGAATTGCAAAGGGGCAACCGGTAGCCCATCAGCTGCTGCCGCCCTCGAAGCTGAAACAACCGAGATCGGCGTCACAATCTGGTCAACCAGACGTTCGTTTTCAGTTTCGATTTCATGAGAAGAAACTTCTTGATTAAGATCAAACCCAGAAAAACCCTTTTCGGGATTAAGTCTTGATTCTTGATCCGTCTCGTTAATTTGAGTAGCTGGGTGTTCAGGTTCGGCTGGGCTAGGTGAACCCTTTGAAGATGGCCCGGGTTCAGGTTCACTTGTAGTACTACTGCAACTTTGTTCTGGTGAATCAACTTCTAATTCCACTTCATTAGCGACTTGTCGAGCAAGCTCTAATGGGTCCACCATTCCATAGTCGAGTTCCATATCAGACGGTCTTTTGTTAATCAAATCATCACCGCGTTTTTCTAAACGTGAATGGCTTGCCGAATCATCCCCACTTTCGGTTCCAACATCTTTTTTATCATCTTCATCCGCCTCATCACTCTCTGTATCCGATGTCATTTTAGGATGATTATCGGCATCAGGTGAATCCTGCAAACCGCCACCACTAGCGGAATCACCAATTCTACTAGTGGTTTCGAGTTCTGTTACGGTGTCCCCATGGTCTAGATCCACCATCTCTTCATCTTTGTCAATAACGTCTTCCATTGTTTCGGTCTTAGTAGCGGACTCCAAACCGTGGTCAACGTCAATATCTGAAGTCAACGTTTTGTGTTCCGAAGGACTGGATGAAGTATTCAAACAGTTATTCTCCGGTTTCTCTTTCACATCTTCCAAAGTACTAGAAATTCCCGTTAAAAGCGTACTTTCCGATTTAGATTTATCGTTTTCAACCATAATTATTTCCTGTGTTGGCATCTCGTCTTTATCAGTTTCTTGTTGAACAGTATCAGAACATTGCGACTGTTCCACATTTTCTACATTATTATTATTCCCACCTGGAGAAATAGAAGCCGACATGACATCTGCCAGAGCTCCATCAACGTCCTGAACTGGGGCCCACCTATCACAAAGTTCTTTAGCTTTCTCCCGAACCACTAAACTACTATGACCAACAAGACCCTGCACGGTTAGCCCAATTCCCGAACCAACAGACAGATCATGGTCCACCTGCAGCCTCTCTAGCCCCCGTAACAACGCAACGATTAACTCATCAGAACCACCATTTCCACTATCATCCACAACATTTTGAGCATCTTTGAGCCATTTAGCAATGAACGAGAGTCCATCTAATTGGACAAATAGATCAAGGCACTCTTTATTTTCAGTGGCTGCAATAGCGGTTGCAACAGCAGACCACTGGCGCGTTCCATGACTTCCGTCAGTAACATTTTTTCCAATGTTTTCTTTCTCATTTTGCATGACGGTTAGGAGTTCATTAACTCGTGTTGGAGTTGTGAGCCCATGTTTTAACTCGATTGATGTAAAGAAATCCTCGAGTGTCATATTGATTTAACTAACGAGTTAATATTTCCAAGATTAAGCCAGATATGGAACATGCTATTACACTGCTTCTCATCGATGAATCAATTTTCCGAAGTACCCTGTGAACATAAAACAATAAAATCAATGTCACCCCAAAAACATAAAAAAAAAATTATACAATCTTGGAGCCCAAGAGAGGTTTTGTTACTATATCCTGTTTTGCGGTCTTTAACATGAGCATGTGGCCATTCACATTACACACATATAAACGCAGTCTATGAATAAGTGGACAAAAGAATAACTTAAACTATAGTTGTCCATTCATTAGATAAATCTATACAAAAAAATAACGTCAAGTAAAAAAGAAAACAAAAAGCATCAAGTACAAATGAAAATAACGGGTTGCAACTTTTAATAAACTGACTATATTTGTGTTCTTTTAGGGTACGGGCATTATAGTCTATACCATTATAGAATATAGATACATTAACCCCCCCCCCCCCCCCCCCCAACCCACACACACACACAACACATACACTGTCCCAATAGCCAGAACAAAAAGCACAAGCTGTAAGCAATCAAGTATAAAAAAAAAAAATAGATAAAAATGTGAGAATACTGATAAGTGATAATTACACACACGCATTCAACTATTTACAAGTGAAAATCCAGAAATCCTTTATGCAGTTAAAATCAGTCAAAATGCTTTTCTTTCCTTTTGGCTCCTAACCATACTTTTCAGATCTATATTTCAAATCTATCAAAGTAAAGCTGTAAAGCAATTACATTTATGCGATCTTAGAAACTTTCAAAATATGCACATGTCTTCAAACAATAATAAATAGTGCATGGCAGAACCACCTCGACGTAGAAGCTAAAAAAAAATTCAAAATAAATTCCAAATTCTCAGAGACCTCCTTTTTCCCTTAATCCCTGATGAGTCATGTAACCTTATAACTTTATCTTAGAATCAAAATATCAAACACCAAGAGTAAAATGGATTTTCACAATCCGTTAATATCTAAAGCTACAACTATGAGCAAATATTTAGCATGACTAAGTAAGCAAAAGTCACATAAATGACTTGTAAACATAAAAGGTGTATAAAAATCCATCCGAGCTTGAACAAGCACATCATCTGTTTTCTTTTTTATTTCTTGAACAGTGCCAATAAACTTAGTTACATGACTCTTTAAGGAATCATACCAGACTTTCTTCTTGCCTCATGGCACAGAAATTGTCAAACGTCACACGGTAAAATTACGTTTCTTTTATTTGTCTAACAAAACCATGAGGGTGTAAAATGTTTCCAAAAGCAAACTAATCACACATTGTAATTAGCTCCATACAAGAATAACCGACCACATAACATATTACTGTCAATCAAAAAGATAATAAAACAAAACCGTCCCAAGGTTACAGAATATAGAGAAGATACAGTACAGATTGTCATATAATCAACTACAAATATAAATTTTCGATTCTTTTACAATTGAAAATAAATCATATGTAAGGAGGGGCTTAGCTTAGTTGACACCCCAATATTTCGGTTAGAAGTGTAAAATTTCCGATTTTTCGTCGAAAAATTTTAAAATTATAAAGGATTACCCCCCCCAGTTATTTTGCTTACCTGTTAATCTGATATTATGATCACACTATGTCACACTTTAATCAATCCTGCAACCAAATCACCAAAAAAATCATAAAAAAAAACCCTAAATTGAAAAAAAAAAAAAAAAGTGTAAACAGTGGGAGCTCAAAATAAACTCATTGTCACACAAAACAAAACCCCAAAAAAACAATTACTTTCAAAAACATACGAAACCCTAATTACAAAAATTCAAATTCACCGTAACACAAAACAATCATGTGTAATTACAAAAACCGTTGAAAAATGTTAGTTCCATTAGATTTCATTTAACGCACATAATTAAACCACAAAACACGTAACAAAATTTAACTCCATAAATCTTTCAAAAATAGAAACATAAAAAAATATAAAAAAAAAATCATAAAAATTATAAAAAAATCATTAATTCGTAACGTAACAACACAGCAATTCTCTACACAAATTGAATTCATCATACAAATAAAAACATAAACAGTGAGTGAATTTCGAGTTTATGGTGCGTATAGTGAGTGATTTTTTATTTTTTTTGTAGAAATGATGAAAAAGTGTGTACCTGTGTGTTGGTGAAATTAACGGTGACCGGAAAACGGTATCGTTTTGGTGAAGAAATAGAGATCGATCGATCGATGGAACGTTGCTTTCTCGCTTTGCGTCTTCAGAAGCACCTGTTTTCTTCCGTTTTTTGTTATGTGTTTTGAGTTGCAGAAAGGCCCTACTGTTTTCGTTTGTTTATGTTTTGCCCCTAAATAGTGGCAAATTGAAGATAAAAACAACTTAGTTTTAAGGGAAAAATTACAAGTTTTGTTCTTTATCTTTATACCACTTTTCAGTCGGTGTCCTTTCCTAGGTATTTTGTTGCAAGTTTAGTCCTTTACACCCAACCCAGTTAAAAAACTCTGTTAATTGTTGACAGGCGGTGTCCTTTACTAGGTATTTTGTTGCAATTTAAGTGTTTTACCTAGGTGTTTTGTTGCAAGTTTAGTCATTTACACCCAACAATTAACAGGGTTTTTTAACTGGGTTTGGTGTAAAGGACTAAACTTGCAACAAAATACCTAGTAAAGGACACCGTCTGTCAACATTCGTTAAAAAGGACACCGCCTGAAAAGTGGTATAAGGATAAAGGACAAAACTTGTAATTTTTCCTAGTTTTAAGTTGAAATTAAATTATAGAAGACGTCATTTATGTTTATATCGGATTGCAAAGTATTTATGTTTTGTCCCTTCAATATTTTTATTTACCGTAAGCTAGACCTAAATAATGGCAAAAATGATGAAGGAAAGAAGTTATTGTTGAATCACAAGACGATCCCTATTTAGATTTGTTTACATATTACTGATGATTAGATTATAAAGGA
Source organism: Helianthus tuberosus (assembly GCA_030545235.1). Classification (NCBI taxonomy): domain Eukaryota; kingdom Viridiplantae; phylum Streptophyta; class Magnoliopsida; order Asterales; family Asteraceae; genus Helianthus; species Helianthus tuberosus. The sequence goes on from CM060432.1 coordinate 28,892,600, forward strand.
GTGTTTAAATGTATTTTGCTTGTTTAAAGTTTTAATGGTTAACTAATTAGTGTTGTTAATAAGAGGATTCCGACCCATGTTTTGTGAGTTTTCGAGGGAGGAAAGGGTGATTGACATAGAAGATAGGGGTGAAGTGAAGGAGGGAAGGATGGATAACCTTGGGAAAATCATCAAAAAATGAGTTATGTGAGAGGGGAGAGGGGGTGTTGTTGGGAAGTTTTTGAAGTCGTTTTTTGTTTGTGAGAGGAGCAAAGTCCGTGTACGGATTACATGGAGACGGTTTTATGGCATGGGGGTTGTGAATGCTCTAATGAGTAGCCTAGCTGAAAGTAAAATTCTTTGAAGCAAGGTTAAAAAAATAGCATCAAAAGTTGGACTTACATGAGTGGCGGTGATGGTGGTTGTGGCGTGAATCGTCGAGGGTTTGGGAATGGTTTCATATTGTTTTTTGTTTAAACTTTAATAAAAAAATGGTATGAGTCCCTCGTGCATTGTGGCGTAAATCTGATAGATACCGGTTCGGCTTATTATGTTTCGGTATCATATTGGCAATCGGTACAACAAGTGAAAGAAAGAACTTATAAATTAAAGACATGATATGTCCAAAGGATATTTACACGTGTTTTATATCAATAGAAAAATATAAAAACAAATATTGGTGACGGTTCCAATAGTATTGATACCGGTATCGATGTTGTTCGATCGGATTCGATCAGTTTGGTATTGTATCGTTACAGTACCGACACTCGATACAGCAACCAAAAGAGATAACCCAAAAGATAAAGTCGTGATATGCTCAACACGATACTAACACGTGCTTTACTAAGACCGGTGTCGATAATACCTAATAAAAAGTAACAATTAAGTCGATAAGAGATTAGTTGCAATACGGTGTATCAAATTAACCCAGAGTTGATACACTTTAAGAATATTCTGTGTGGATCAATGAAGTATGCTTGAATTAGGTTGTACTTTGACGCATCTAAAGGCTCTAAATTACTATATAAAGTTTGATAATTGTTATATAAGTCATGATAAATGGAAATTTCACATCACCTTAGGTCCATTTCTTTATTACAAGGACCATACACGTTATGACAAATAATGACAAAAAAAAGTTATAATTTAATCTTATGACAAGAATAATAACCTCATTATATAGTAATAAATATATGATAATATGGTGGCCAAAGCCATATAAATGAACCATCACATTCATAATTGGTTTGTACAAGTGGTAGGTATTTAATAAATTATCAATACCACTATATTAATATGCTTCGTAAATTCTTATCTAAATTGTAATAACAACATCGAGGGTGGACCATCATAGATGTAACTTATCATATTTAAAAAAAACATGAGTAACCAAACTTACATAAGTGTGTGTTTTGTATGAAAACACAATCTAAGTGTCGTTTTTATCCCATATTATAGTGCGAAAGAATAGAGGGGTTCCTAAAAATATATATAAACTTAATTAGAATATGTATGGTAAGACTGAAATTAGTGTTCTTACTCCTATAGATGATATTGATTTCTACCATGTGGAGATTGGACTCCACCACGGGTACACATTGAGTTCGTTTCTTTTTACAATTGTCTTGGATAAATTGTCAAAGTCCATACAAGAATTATCTCCATGGTGCATATTTTTGCAGATGATATTGTGTTAGTTGCAGAGACTAGACAAAGCTTAAATGTGAGATTAGAGGAATGATGAGCAGCTAGAGAGCAAAGGTCTAAGGATTAGTTGATCAAAAACTGAGTACCGGTACTATGATTTCAGTGGTACATGCGACGAGAAAACTCTTATCACCAATGAGGGACAAGAGGTCCCGTAGGTTACCAGATTCAAATATTTAGGATCATTTGTGCAAAATGATAGGAGATGTATAGTGATGTAGCTCACCGCATTCAGGTTGGTTGGTTGGTTGGTTGGTTGGTTGGTTGGTGTAGGTGGAGAGCAGCCACAAGGGTACTGTGTGCAAAGATGTTCCTAGCTAAATTAAAGGGAAAATTTTATAGCATTGCAGTTAGACATACTATGTTATATGGGGCATACGGTTGTGCTATCAAGAAGACATAAGCGCACAGACTTGAGGTAGCATAGATGAGGATGCTAAGGTGGATGTGTGAGCACACAAGGTTACCATGATAAAAAAAATGACGTTTTTTGGGAAAAAGTTACGCGTTATTAGTATATCATATGAGATAAAGGAAGGGAGATTGAGATGGTTTGGGCATGTGAAGAGGAGGCTAAGGATGGCACCAGTTAAAGTAGTGGAAACCCTCGTTGTCGAAGGAATTAGGAGTAGGGGCAAACCTAAACTAACTTGGAATGACCAAATTTGGCTAGAATTTTCATAATTATACATTTATAAGGACATGGTAAAAGGTAGGAGTTCGTGAAGACGTAGCATTAAGGTTAAGGACTTTTAGTGGATGTGTTTGAGCTTTGTCATCACATGGACTTTGCATGTGATTGGCTTCTATAATTATGTCTCTATGTTATCCTATGATGTTATATCTATTTTGTGTTATTATGTTACTTTATCACCACTTTTTTGTATTATTAGCTTTCTATCCATATATTTTTGGGGAACTAACCTTTTTATCATTAGGGATAGAGGTAAGGTTTGCCTACATCCTACCTCCTAGACCCTACAAATAGTTGTGTTATTTGTGGGATTTATTGAGTATATTTGTTGTTTATTATAGTGCAAAAGATACTATAAAACTTTCTAAAAATAAATAAATATATGGGTCAAACAGTAGTTGGGCTCACGGGTTCACGAAGGACCAGCCAAAGTACTGATAACACAACTAAAAATCTAGACCTAAGATGATCGAAATGAGTTCGCAAGCCTAATCCCAAGTGTACAGTCAATGTGGCCTTAACGGAGTTGAATGGACTGAACCATAAAGCTTTGGAGTGGCGTGTATGAGGAAAGTGTGGCTGAAAGCAATGCAAGCCGATATTGAAGCCATGCACAAAAATGAGACATTGGTGTTAGTGCCAAAACCAGAAAACGTAAAGCCAACAACATGCAAATGGGTGTACAAGGTGAAACGAAAATCTGATGGAGTGGTGGATACATTTAAAGCTCGTTTAGTGGCACACAGTTTTTCCCAACAGTTTGGCATTGATTATGAGGACGCGTTCAGTCTAGTGGCCTTAAGCATAGAGTGGTCCTTAAAACAAATGGATGTAAGAAATGCGTTTTTGTGCAGCGATTCAGACTACACGCTTCATATGGATCAACCAAGAGGTTTTGAAAGTAAAGAACATCTGGACCATGTGCGCAAGTTGGGGAAAGCAATTTACGGGTTAAAGCAATCTCCTAGGGCGTGGTAAGCTAAAATGAGAGAGTTTTTACAACACAACCGGTTTGTAGTGTGATGCCATCTGAATTAGGTGCATTAACTTACTAATATTGAGCACACTTAAATACGTTGACTTAACAACTTCAAAGCATGATTATCTAGTTTTGGATTTATAAAAATGATTTTTATTTAAACTAAACACACACAACGGGCAAAGAACCCATCGCGTATAGTATAGGTTTAAATAAATACCAAGTATGGTCCTAGGATACGCTTTCCCTACTCAACCGTATATTATTATTATGACCCTTCTTATTTGTAGTTAGTTTAGTAAACTAATATAGTAATATAGAACTCGTTGATAAGTCTTTCGTAACTAATGTAGTTTATTTTATAAAATGAGGAAAATGGTTAAGCCTTCACTTTTATCTTTTATATAAATCAGAAATGGCTTCCTTGGTCAGGTTGCAAACTTCCCTTAATCTTGCCACAACATATAATAGACCGGTCTGTAAATATTTCCATAATGAACCTTCCTTAGCCTTTCGACTAGTAAACGATGTGCCATAACAAGATTGGTGATATGCACCAAATGCAACATATAAATTATATCAAATAAGGTATAAAATCAACCCTTTTTAATACTAATGTTGGAAAAGTATGTTTCTTTGTATAATTTTGATTTTCATGATTAAAAGAGGTTAAATGCACAAAAGGAACAAATTAAAGGCAAAAACCAGCATAAATACAAAAGAAGAGAAGTTGATACATCATACCGACCCTCCGCGCTTCACCCTAAGACCAAAAACAACGAATCAGAAGACAAGCACGGGGTCGTGCCACCAAGGCATGGGGCCGTGCCCCACTCAGGATTCCAGAAAGAAAAAGACAAACAAAAGCAGACAAAAGACTTCATAACGACCAACTGTGAAAATATTTAAGAAATTAAATTTTATTCATACTAAAATGGAAAATACATTATTTTGGAAAGAAAAGTAGAACAAGTTGCAAATGATCATAACAACATGAAACAATACATAAGTTTAAAATCTAGGTGTGTTTCTAATCCACCCTAAGTACATTTCTTCATTCCTCATCAGCTAGTTTTCTGCAACATGTATTGAAATAAAGATCAACAGAAGTTGGCGAGTATACAAGTTTGAATATATATATATATATATATATATATATATATATATATATAGCATAATTGTGAAGGAAGTTATCTCATATCCAACATGGTAAATTGCATACATTGTTCGTTATCATACTAGCATGTGTTAATTATAAGTCAAACCAAAGTGTACTGCAATCGTGCATACCATTGTCGCCGAAACGACAAGGACGTAAAATAGTTTACTTAACAATGCCACAAGAATACGGGTGGTGCGTTAATCCTATAACGCTATAATTGTTAAGGTAGGCTTGCAAAGTTAATGAGCATATAGAACACAAAGTATGCATAACATGTGATAACAAGAATAATACAAGTACCATGTTATTAACGGATAGAGTATGTTTGTAAACAAGTTTAATCGTGATTTCGTGATTTGTATAAAGTGTACATGTTGCACCAAAAGTGTATAAAACGGAAAATGGGATCGAGTATACTCACGGTTTTGCATAAAAATCCCGTGTACGTGAGTTGAAGCGTAAGGGAGCGGAGAACACCGAAGTTACCCTACGTTGGGGAAACGAAGGTGTGTGAGTTTATGAAATTTGTGGAGAGTTCGGATTCGGAATTTAATAATAAAAGGATGTATGTAACGAAAATATATCTTGTCTAAATACTCGTTTGGACACTAAGTTTGTACGTGTTTTCATGGGTCCTAATTTGCCCATTAGAATCACAAACGAGGAGTTTAGAACGAAGATAATATAACTTAAGTTCATGACATCTAACCATAATCCGGTTAGTATCAAGAATCCGGTTAAATATATTTTTATATAGTATAGTATAGTATAGTCCATCATGTATAATCATATAAATCATGTAAGTCAAGTATGGAGGTAAGATTAACCTCTTTGTATGATTCACCAAAGAACAAGTTTATCAATGTAGTTGATAAACCGGTTGGTTATGAATGAAATATATTATATATATATAACTAGTTCGTCAAGTAGCCAAGTAAAGATAACCCGGGCGTGTCATACCCAACATGGCAAATGTTGGAGTGTTACTTTGATTCTTGGAAGCTACTTGATGTCATTAGTAAAAAGAGTGTGAACAAGTGAGATTTTGTGGAACTAACTCGAATAGCCAAAGCTTCCATGGTTCACACATAACTCATGCACAAGCCTTCAACATGGAATGTTGAAGCTTGGATGGTTTTCAATCACTTAGAACATATAAGGGCAGAATTTAAAGAAGGTTTTAAGCTTGTTTCTTGGTGGAAATCAACCATAACACAAACCCACAATTATGAGCTTAGTTGGGAGCAAGGTGGGTACAAGATTCCACTAAGTTTTAAGCATTATATATAAGAAACAAAAAGATAAATTAGAGCAGAATTTTATTCTACTTTGGACCTCAAATATGGTGAGGTTCTACCTTAGTTTGACATGGCAAACTTGTGGAAACCTTCCTAGAGGTTGCCCAAGTAGTTTGAAAGAAGATTAGAAGAAGAAAGATGAAGAAAAGTGAGTGAAAACTCACTTAGAACACTTGGAAGTGTTCTTCCTTGCTTGGAATTCTTGAGAGGATTAGAGAGTTTGGGAGTAGATTAGAGTGTGGAAAGTGTTTAGGAGGTGGTGGAGGCTTGTATTTATAAGTGGGGATTAGGGTTTGGGAGTTAATGAAGATGGAAGGTGATTGGAGGTGATTGGAGGAGAAAGGAGGTGAAGAATGGTGAAATCTAATTGGCTAAAGAAGGGGTGGAAAGTGATCGGAGGTGAAAGGAAGTGGAAAAGCTTTTGGTTTTGCTCACTTTTAGTCCCTACACTTTGTAACCAGGTTATTTTATGTTGTTTTCTTGTATTTTAACTTGTTTTTAGGTATCCAAAGTGTATTTTAAGTCTCATTGTGCGTATAAACACGTATTTAAAGATTGATTGCGTATATAACACAAATATGAAAGGTAATACGTATATGTATAAAATGAATTTCCATTATGATCAATGCCTCGGATTAAAAGATTGGAAATGAAGCACGAATATGACACGATTATAAGTTTCTAAAAATAGAAATGCGAATACAACTTTCTAAATATGGAAAGTTTGAAAATGCGAACTGTTACATAACACCTCTGATAACAAATTCAGAAATGAAAAAGAACAGTTACTTGATCAAAAAAAAGTTGCCAAAATCAAACCAAAAGTATTGAACAGTACCTCACCTTCCATTGACCTGGTTGGAATACGCCGCCTGACCCTCAAGATCGTGGCTACAGTCGTCGATGTAGCCGGTTTGGACTCTCAAAATCCCACCTCTCGATCTTGCACCATCGTTGGCCATGGGTATGAGAACCACTATCTCTTTAAAGTTGTATCAATGATCTGAACATGTGAGTCATAGGAGACCATATCTGACCATCAAAGAACCATCTTCATATCAATAATCTATGTAGAGAACCCTCAGTCACAGACCAGTTTGGCCGATTTGGTCACATAACAGTAATAATAAAAATGTCACTGCCGCTAGGAAATTGTTCTCTGCTTTAGCCTTGAAGTAGTCGACATCGATTACGGGCTCTCTCTCTCATTGTTATCGGAGAACACCAACATGAGAGAGTTTTTGTGATGGTGGTGCAGAGTACACATGTGACACCCGTGACAAAACCAGGTAAACCCTAATCGATAAGTATGACTTACACGACTAACATAACACTACTGATGGCGCCTCAGACAAATCTGAGGGCACGTTGTAGTTAAAATATGAACATTAGTAATTAACAAATTGATATTGGGGCCTTGGAATACAGAAAAACATTTAAACGAAAAGAATTTCGGCTAACAATGCATTAACAGTTAAACACGATCGGGCATGTCGTAAGCGAACCAAAGGAACATAATTACTTAAATATGATCCGTAGATCATAACATAGGTCATTGATGCCTTGTCAAGAAAAAAACCATGTTAATTATTATAGTGTACTGTGACAAAAATACTCCAAGGTATCGTGCGTTGTTTTCTTTAGCCATCTTTAAATAATCGTCTTTGATGTCTGTCGTGTTTCAGTACGCAAGCAAGCGTAGCACTGAAGTACACTTCTGAATAGCGATAAATCCAAACGTCCCTCTCGTATCCGGGTTTTGCTTAAAGTAATTGAACTTGTTTTCCAAGTCTCCGACAATGCGTAGAAATAAACGTTTACTTATTCGGAAACGATGCCTAAAAACATTTGGGTTTAGATAAGTCGGCGTTTCATCAAAATAATCGTTTATCAAACGAGCGTTTGCTGATAGTCGGTCTGGGTCCATATATCCTCTTGGGAAAATTTGGCGTGGAGGGCAACTAATGTGTTTCATATACCGCGTCGCTAGTTCACATACACTCGTAACCGCCTATTGCTCAACCTCCTCGTCGGTTAACTCACCGACGTCGGCTAAAAACTCTTTGTAATAATAATTGGCAACAAATGACGTAGACGTGGGGGAACACTACAATAAAACCGAGCAATACATGTGTAACACCCCGTGTTACGAAAGTCAAAGTACAAGTCAAAGTCAAAAGAATAAAAGATTGCTAATTGCGATATGCCACTCCTTGCTTAATTACTGATTTGTGCTTCTTGACTTGTAATCGAATTCTATTATTTGTTTGCTTAGTTGTATTATGTGGAGTATCTATAATAATCGAGGTTTAATCGCTTGTTTTATCGCTAATCTATTTATCCCTAATCTCGCAATCGCATTCGCAACTTGAATTATGCGTTCTGGATATTGTTTTACGTGTGTGTGCTATTTATGTGTTACTTGTGCATGTTTATTTATGTTTTGTGGTGATTATTCAAAAACGCAATCGCAACTCTATCGCAACTCTATAGCAACGCGATTTAATCGCAAACGCTAAACGCAAGTTATTTATGATGATTGTATGTTAGATATAGTATTTGTGTAACTATGTTAATCTATCGCATCGCTTAATCGACACACGCTCAAACGCATCACAACGCTCAACGCACGAAACGAAACATCGAAACGCTACTCGCCGGAGCCACTCGATCGAATGACCATTCGATTGAATGGGCATCTGAACGGATGACCATCCGATCGGATGGCCATCCAATCGATGTGCCATCCGATCCGTCACCTATGCGCACTTTCCTCTTTTGGCAACCTATAAATACCCCCTGTCACATCACCAACAGTGATGTGACAGCTCTCTCACGTTCGACCAGCGTTCCAGACCTTCTTTCTCTCGATTTCTCGCGATTCTTGTAAGTTTTCAACTCAAATCTTGTACTTCCGAGATCTAAACACACTTCTTCATCATTTTCACCTTTAAATCTTAACTTTTAACCATGAAATCAGCGGATTTGAGGTGTTCTAGGGTGATGTCATCATTGAGTTCTTATGAACTTCATGTTTTGGCCTCATTCCACCAAGAACAACTTAAATCTAAAGGATTTCCACATGATTTAACACAATTTTCATCTAGATATAAACATTTTCAAGGTTAAAAGGATTGAAATATGGTTTTGTAACTTTCTTTCAACACTTTTACACTCAATGCACTCAAACCTGATAGAATCGGAGCTCGTTCAGGCATTTCACTCTTCTCTAGCGATGTGTCGGTTTGAGATCTGATTCCTATCAACGGGACAATCGATTTCGGGTTGAACATGAACAACCGTCACAAACAGTTAACTGACCGGATTGGGGTGATTCCTGTTCGATCGGATAACCTGGGTCTGATGGAGTTCCCGTTGTTCAATACGTTGTCATACCATCTCGATCAAACCGCAAAACTTTCAAAACCTAACAAATTTTTCAAGTTCAAAACAATCAGATTGTGGGACGGATTGCCGTCCGATCGGATTACCATCTGATCGAACGACAATCCGAACGGATTGCACTTGACCTTCAATACTCAACATTTTTATTATTTTCAAAGATCATCAGTTTCTAACGGATTGCCATCCGATCGGAAGACCATCCGATCGAATGACAATCCTGCTGTGAACTTGTTCTCACTAAGTATCTTGACCGATCGGATCGCTATCCGATCGAATGACCGTTCGATCGATGACCTGAAAGGTAAAGATACTTCTCTATTTTCAAAATGCCACAATGAAAACTTCAAAGCCATCATACACAAACACATCCATCCCAAACGAATGTCAATCCGACCAAATGGCCATCCGAACGGATGACCAACCTAACGGATTGACATCCGATCGAATGACCATCCGTTCGGATTGTCATCCGATCGGATGACCATTCGTCACTTGGTTCGCTCCTTGCATCGTTTAACGCACCGTCCTTCGCTTATGCTATCGTTAACTGTTCAGGCTTACTTTATGCGCTCCCTTCAATCCAACACAGATCGTGTTTAGTAGCTACCATCATCTGTGAGTATACTCGATCCCTTTTTGCTTTACGCACTTTTGGGTGTTACATACGATACTTATATCAAATCACATCGATCACACAACGCAAACACTTTATACGCTAACCGTTCTGCATGTTATACGTGTTATTCAATGAATGCTTGTGTGTTATGTTTACACAGTGATTGTTGCCTGACACCTTAGCAATGATAGTACTATAGTTTGGACTCAGCACCTGTCGTGGACAGGGGTTGTTAAGGGATTTTCTTCACGTGTCACAATGGCGATATGTGTTACGCATTCTACAACTCGCAGTCACGTCTGTGCATATTTCATTGTCGATAACCTACTAGCTTCACTCTGCTACATGTTACATGTTGGTTATGCGTAAAACGATTTCGCTATCTATTATACTATTAGACTTGTATGCTCACCTTTACACTATGTGTATTGACCTCTATTTTAGCGTATGTGACAGGTGTTTAGGATGTTGTGCTTACCTGCTTTTGTGGAATCAAGTAGGAGTGAGAGTCTAGAAACAAACAATTTAAATCTGAGTTGTCGGAACAGTTTTATTTGTCTTTGAGAACTAATTGTGTGTAATAATTGTGTTACTTATTATGTCATGGTATGGGACGTGATGTTTAAATAATTGGTAATCGTAGTTGTTATGGAATCTCCTGGACAATCTGTTGCGCTCAGTGCGACACCCCGATGTTTCCGTTATCGGTTGGGGTGTGACAACCTGCGTCGCCAATAGCCGCGACGCCGTGCAATAGTGGCAATTGCTTTACCAGTTGTCACTATTGCATGGCGTCACAGCTATTGGCGTCGCCGGTAATAGCTTGATCAGTGTGCTGCAACAAACAAACATTCTTGGCCCTTGATTGAAACATGATCCAACGGGTGTTGTCTTTCCCCTCAAACAAACACAATTCAAATCCACATCCATCTTCTTTCTCCCCAAAACAAACACAAGTGTCATGGCCACATCTTCTTCACCGGAGTATCTTCTTCGGCCGCCAAGTTAACGACTAGCATTCGTCACCAGAGCACCTTGTTCTACATCGGAGCACCTTGTTCATCACCGGAGCACCTTCTCCGTAAACCACCACCGTAACTGACCACCTTCTCTGTTAACTACCACCATAAATGAGCATCTTCTTCGTCACCGGAGCATCTTCTCCGTCACCGGAGCATCTTCTCCGTCACCGGAGCATCTCCTCCATCAACCACCACCGTAACAGAGCACCTTCTTCGTCAAGCTCCGGCTTGTTTTTTAGTGTTATGTAGAAACCGTGTAATGTAATTTTATGTAAAAAGCTTTGTTCGAGTTTTGTTTGAGTTTATAGATTAAATATATGAGTTTTGAATGATGATATAATGCTCCTTTGTCTTCCATCTTTGTTTGGGTTTTGGATAACCAGTTTATTACTTCCATATCTTTCCATGGAAGGTAGATAGTCGAGCATCAGCGACCTGTCAAACTTATCTCCAGTGAAGTTTCAAGCAAAACTCCGGCTAAAGCATTAGCAGCGACATCTCTCGCCGCTATTGAGTCAACCCTTTAGCGGCGACATATGGGGCAATACCGGCCAACCTTTAGTGGCGACCCTTTAGCAACGACATGTCGCCGCTATTGGTAATAGCGGCGACATAAGGGGTCTTTAGCGACGACATATGTCGCCCCTATTGCCCCGTTTTCTTGTAGTGGAATCCATTTTTGTAGAGATGGTGTGGAATTGTGTTTATTTTTTGTGGTATTATTAGTTGTGAATATGTATATATATAGTTATTGGATTTGAAAAAATAAATAAATAAACAATGTAGCTGTTGCCCAACGGCTTGATTGGTCAAGAGTTCTTCATCCAGGCGTTTCAATTCATGGCCACGCCCAAGCCAAAAAGTTCAAAACAACGCCCTGGGGGTGGTTGGTGTGGCGTTTAGATGAAAAAAACGCCCAAACAACCCCCACTACGGATGGTCTAAGATGAAAGAGGCATGATCAAATTCTCCATTTATGTACTTGTCATAATTCTCTACTAATAAGGATTATCTTAATATACTCACACTTCATTCCAATTTTTATGACAATATCAAGAGTACAAAACTTTGAAGAGTATAAAAAGGAATACTGACAGCACGACTACGTACAACAAAAATAGGGTGACATGAAAACAATTTTGAAGATACTTAAACCATTGTAGTACAAACTACAATGTATTGTACGTGAATATCACGCACATTTGTATCAGGTAAAATTATTCAAAATTGTTCTGACATTAATAGGGTGTGGTCATGACCCTCATGACCACCACGACCCTTCACGTCAGTGCCATGTAACCCACCTCTGATCCACCATCCAAAACCACTACCCTAAGGGTGTGGTCATGACCCAAACCACAAGCCCCTTATTTATTTTATTTTATTTTTGTCTAAAGAAAAAGGAAATGATTTGTTGAAAAATGGAAAGAAGGACCATAGTTGCCATGGTTTAATCCATGCAAACCATGGTAGATCAAGCAAGGGGATGGTGTAGCATTTCATTCATGTTCCTGGTAGAGTGATGGTAACAAAAACTGGTGATCTATGTCAACCACGAAGAACACGATTGGAGACTCTCCAAAACGTAAATGCATTCAACCAAAGAAAAAAACTGAGAATTACAAGGAATTGTTTTTAAACCCAACCAAAAGATAAAAAGGAAACTAGATAACTTAAAATTTGAAAACAAATATAATATAAAAATAAAAGATAGAAGGCGCCGGCTCAATAGGAGAGATCTTGGACCGACCCTCGAACTCGCGGGAACCCGTCTAGCCACTTTCGGTTGGAATCGGTTTACGAACCCTGAAACCCGATGTCACCTGCTCGTCCCCCCCCCCCCCCCCGCCATCATCCTCCCCAGGTTGAAAAGAACTCGTCCCCGAGTCATCATCATCATCTAAATCCCCCTCATACGGAGACAAGTCAGCGACGTTAAAAGTTGCAGATACCTTGTAGTGGCTCGGAAAGTCAATCTTATATGCGTTGTCATTAATACGCTCGAGAACTCGAAACGGTCCGTCCGCCCGAGGATGTAACTTCCCAAATCGTCCCTGTGGAAAATGATCACGTCGCAAATGGACCCAAACTAAATCTCCCGGGTGGAAGATTATTGCACGGTGATGTTTGTTAGCGGCCTCCTGATATTGCAAATTATGCTTAGCAATCTGAGCACGAACCTGTTGGTGAATGTCTTGAATATGCGCCGCTCTAATTTCACCATCGGTACTAAGATGAGACATATCGGTAGGTGGCGCCAAATCAAGAGGAGTAAACGGATTGCGGCCGTAAACAATAAAAATGGGCTTTTCCCATTAGACTTATGACAGGAACGATTATATGCAAACTCCGCCTGAGGCAAGACCAAGTCCCACTATTTCGGCTTATCACCAACTAAAGTACGAAGTAAATTACCCAAACTTCGATTCGTTACCTCCGTTTGGCCGTCTGTCTGTGGGTGATGAGAACTAGAAAATTGCAACTTTGAGCCCAACCTTTTCCACAACGTACGCCAAAGATGTCCAACAAACTTAACGTCACGATCCGAGGTGATCGGCTTGGGGACCCCATGTAAACGAACTATTTCAGCAAAATATAAATGAGCCACCTGTGATGCGCGAACGTTTTGGCACAAGCCACAAAATGTGCCATTTTGGAGAAAGATCGACAACGACCATAATTGAATCTTTCTGTCGTTGCGTTCGTGGCAATCCAAGGACAAAGTCTAAAATGACATCCTCCCAAGGTGCACGAGGAACCGGTAAGGGGATATAGAGGCCTTGGTTGGTGTGTGTCTTCTTCGCGATATGGCACACATGGCATCGGCGAAGTAAACGGACCACATCAGCTTCTAGTCGTGGCCAAAAAATCATTCTCGAACATGCGCAATAGTCTTGTCACGTCCAAAGTGTCCGGCGAGACCCCCCTTATGACACTCCAAAATGACATATTCCCAGAACGACGATTGCGGAACACACAAGCGGCCACCCCGAAAAAGAAAACCGTCGTGTCTAGAAAAAAAAACCCATGCGGAACTCGCTGTGTGCATCCAAGGCTCCCCGAAGTCCGGGTCATCCTTGTAAAGTCGCTGCAAAGTAATAAACCTGGGAACCGAGAGAGCGAACATAGTAAGCAAGGACGGGCGACGACTTAAAGCATCCGCGACAGTATTAGAAGACCCCGCTTTGTGTCGAATAGTGAAAGAGTACTCTTGCAAATTTTCGACCCACTTTGCATGACGTGGATTTAATTTAACTTGCCCTTGGATATATTTTAACTCTTGATGATCCGAAAAAAGAATGAAGTCATTGGGGAGCAAATAGTGACGCCAATAGTCGAGACTACGAATGATGGCGTAAAACTCTTTGTCATACATGCTGTAGCGGCGACGAACGTCATTCAATTTCTCACTAAAAAATGCAACCGGTGTTGGATCGTCGTGTGACCCTAACGAGTTAATCAGAAGAGTTTATGATCCATATCAAAGGCGGAATCAATGATATAGACGTGAAACAGCTTAATTCCTCTTAATTATCCTTTTATTAATGATTTCAAAGCAATCCTGATCGTTTGACAAACTGGCAGCACTCGGCTCTGAAATTTCGAACCTTTCAAATGAACTAGTAGGTCCACTATATATAGGGGTTGTAATTTCGTGTGAAATAGCACTTGCTATTTCGTGCGAAATTACCCATTAACATTCAAAACCTGTTTTCCGACCTGCTGAACACTAGTTTATCCTATCTAGACACATGAATCGATACAAGATGAAGTTAACAAACATTTATACACCAATAGACTCCCCCTTGGATGTTGACGAAGTCTTCGGGATCGAGTCTTCAATCTTGATCAGTCTTGTCTCTCTTTCAAATTGAATTTGACACTGAAAACATCCTTCAATCTCTAATTCTCTTGATGAGATCTCTTGAGTCTTTTGACTTTAACAGCATCAGCAGCTAGCATTTGATCCTGACTTTGACAATCTTCAAACTCCCCCTTGAATGTTGATCTGAATTATGTCTTTAGACTCCCCCTCTCAACAATCTGGGATTTTAGTCTTCACAGGTTCAAAGCTGTTTCCTGCTTCTCAGAAATCTGATATTACAATCTATTCACTTTTTGACTTCTTTATTATTGTAATCAGTTTCAAGAAATCCACTTAAGTATCCAGATCCAATTTAATGACCTTGGTTGATCTGAGACAAAACAAAACTGACTTTTGTTCAATAAAAAACATTATTTTTTGAAAATTACAAGTTTCAACTTAATGAACTTGTTTTGAGTTTTTGTTTTCACAAGTTTAACATGATAAGTTCCCAACTCATATTACAGCTCAGAAACTTCCTGCATCTTCTTCAAACTACGAGTCTGAAGATCAACTTTCCACTTTGGTTTGTCGGAAAATAAAGCAGAAATGTAAAATCTTTTTAGATTTTGAAAAAAGTTTCTAGACTAGAAATGAATTACAAAAATAAAATGCAGTAAATGTAAACTATTTACAAACATATTCTTGGTGAGCGTGTTAGGGAATCATATCAGCTGTCGACAAATCACAAGTACCGTTAAGCTTTGATTTCATACTAAGTATTAAACAATTCGCTTAGATTATCGATATACTGATCCACTTAAGTTCTCACACAAGTTTCAATCTGTCCAGGATACGAATTAGGTGTATTAAGAACTTAAACTCATTCATGTGTCCCACCTCTTGAATATACGTATCCAGATCCCAATATTCAGTCTTACATGTGAGTATACCACAGATGATATCTGTAAGGGGTTAAATGCAAGGGTCGTGAGAGCTCAGGCTATTGCTTCCGCAAAATCAGAGAGATGACGGCTTCGACTTTAGGTGTGTCCCCTTTAGAGGATCTTTTCTTCAACAGCACATGATTAGCATTTTTCAATGTTTCATCATTTTTTATGCTGAGGGCGGTGCTATATTTCAAGCAAGCAGAAAGTATTATACGGGGACTAGGCCATTGCTTCTGCAAAATCAGAAGTCCCGGGATAATATGTCGCAGCCCCCGATCCCTTGTTCCCGGGAACGGGCGGCCGCAAGTCAGTTTTGGTGGTATCGTGGTATTAGTCTAATTTGGCAGCGGAATTTTTTTCATCGGGACCGTAGTTAGGAAATGTTTATCAGAGTAAAACCACCATAATTTATAATATTAAACAAATGGGATAAAACCCAAGTTCATAGTTCACACGTTTTCATAGGAATAAATCCTATTTTAATTAATAAAAACATCTATTTTATTTTAGGTAACTTTATTGCCACTTTTCCAAGCCTTCAGTGCTGTCCAGCTGGCTTCTATTTGGCTTTCACATTTTGTTACCTGAAACGCGTTTTAAAAACATTTGTCAGTGGGAAATACTGGTGAGTGAATCCCAATTTAATCAAGTTTAAATAAAAAGTCACAGTGTACAGTATTGAGGGCACATCCGCAAATACATTTGTTTCCAAGATATAACAATTAACATCAGTGGTACTGTCATACTCAACTTGTGGAAACGTTACTCCTTGACCAGGTGGTAACAAATTTTGTATACAAAACCCCAACATACCCACTATAATTGTATTCTTACAAATACTCAATACGGTTATTCGCATGGAAAGATATTTAAGGTTTTGTAAAACAGTTCACAAAAAGGTTTACAAAAAGTGGATCAACTCACATTGCTGTTTTAGGGTTTTCAGTAAGGATTTCCTGGGAATAATCTATAAATTACACAAAAGCACATGTGTTAGTATAATAACCCAATTTAACATTAGCAATACCCTCCCCGAGACGGCATTCCAACGACTACGTCGGGCAGAACCACGACAGCCGTTACGGAACCCTAGATCAATCGGGCAGAGTATCTAATACGTCTCCAGGGGTTATAATACTTACAACTGAGCAGAACTTCGCTATTAGGGGGATATAATACCCGACTATAATAAGCCTACTACAGAATTTTGAGATTGAGAATGAAATTGTGAGCGACGGAAAACGAAAACCCGTTGCTTTCTTATATAGTGCTGATATTGGACTCTCACGCGGCCCGCGTGAAAAACAAGGGTCGCTTACGCGGCCCGCGTCAACCCTGGTCAACAGGGTAGCTTGTCCCGGTCATCTATTAGGCTTGACACGATGACGACACGTGTCAGCTCAGGGTGTCTCCGCGTTGTTGATCTATCACGGCCCGCGTACACTTAAATGGGGTCTTACGCGGCCCGCTTTAACTAAAGGAATCAAAGGAATCCGGTATCCACCTTGATACCGCCCGCGTAAATGGTTGGGGTGGGTCTACGCGGCCCGCCTCAACTTAAATAAACTTGTTTTTAATTTATTTTTAATACTATATTGTATTTCGAGCTCGGTTTTCACATACGGGTATATTTTAGGACATATTGGGTGTTTTAAAATATATTAGAGTATCGGAAAAAATAATCAAGGGTGTCGGTTAATTAGGATTGTTACATCCTCCCCACCTTACTTTAGAGCTCGTCCTCGAGATCTACTGGAACGAGTGCGGATATTTCTTTTTCATTTCAGATTCAAGCTCCCATGTATACTCAGGTCCTCTTTTGGAGTCCCACTTCACTTTGACCAGAACTAATCTCTTATGCTTGAGATTTTTGACTTTTCTGTCTTCGATTTGTAGGGGCCTTTCTACAAATTTAAGTTGTTCATTTACCTCTATATCCTTGAGAGGTACTACTAGTGTTTCATCAGCTAAACACTTTTTAAGATTAGATACATGAAATACATCATGTATTCCTGCCATTTTCTCTGGCAGTTGTAGCTGATAGGCTACAGGTCCTATTTTTCTAATAATCTTAAAAGGTCCAATATACCTGGGACTTAGCTTTCCTCGTTTGATGAATCTTACTACTCCTTTCCAAGGAGAGACTGATGTGTGTAAAATGCAACATATAAATTACATCAAATGAGGCATAAAACTAACCCTTTTTAAGTACTAATATTGGAAAAAGAGTGTTTTTGTCTTCCTTTTGTATTTTCAGGATTAAATAAGCTCAAAAACACAAAAGAAGCAAAAAGACAGCTAAATCCAACATAAATACAAGGAAAGGAACATTAGTGGACTGCCCGACCCCTCAACGGCACCTTCCAAAGCAAAATAGAGAAATCAGAAGACTGAACACGCCCCGTGCTCAGCCAGCACGGGGCCGTGCCCAAGAAGCGGCAGAAAAGACAAACCTATAGAAGCTTCTATTGCCCACCACGGGTCGTTCCCAGCGGACACGGGGGCGTGTCGAAAGTACAGCAGGCGCATTTATCGTAATTGCGAATTACAATTAATGAGGAGAGAGAGTGTCAGACAGGCACGGGGTCGTGCCCAGCAGACACGGGGCCGTGCCCAGCTCTCTGTTCAGCCTATAAATAGGAGTGCTTGGATTCATTTCATCTCATCCCTTGGCACACCACCTCTCTCACACTTCATCCACCACCCACCACCATCACAACACCATCATCCACCACCATCATCCATTGTCCATCGTAGAGTGTGTGAGTCGTCTCGGGATCCAAGATTGATCGTAAGAGTTCTTGACAATCAAGGCCATGTTTGCCTAAGTCTCTTACATCACTTGGTGAAGACAAAGTGTCTAGTATAATACTTTTTATTTCTAATCTTTTGCACTTTTTATTTGGTTTTGTATTAATGACTTTAATAACTAGTTACTTATGTTGAAGGTGATCTTTCCTTATCGTTTGTCCGTGGTGTCTTGGCATTATTTTACTGTCTATATAAAATAAAGGATTTTCACCATTCATATCTCCACGGTCTATATGGAGGTATGTTGGCTACCTGGTCGGGGGTTAAGGGAACGGTTTGGTAAAGGTCTTGCCATTGTTCAGCTTTTAGAGGTCCTGCAATGGACCTGGGTCAAATTTAGTAGGACCTCCTTCAATACTTCACGGTATTGGATGGCGGGGGTCCAAACTCTTTGATCCCCTCATAAGTTAACTACTATTAATACTATAACCCGGCTATTTAGGACTGTATCCCTGCTGACTCAGACTACTTAGCCGAGGGTAACGTCACCGCCAAAAGCGGGGCCTACCACAATACTGCATTAATAACTTAATTCATTATCTTCCAATAATCCACCCTTTTAGGATTGTATCCTTGCTGACTCAAACTACTGGGGTGAGGGTAACGTCACCTTCAAAAGAGGGGCCTACTACAATAACTAAGATAATCTCTTAATTATGTGCAAAAGTGCGGAAATAATCAAAGGTTATACTAGATACGAGTCGGAACCAAGTGATTCATCTTGTCTATCTGTTTTTCTTTTTATTTTATTTTCAGCATTTTAGTTAGTTTTTATTTTTCTTAGCTTAAAACATTTTTCTAAACTTTTATTTTGATTAGACGTTGAGGATAAACCGGTACTAAAAGCTCTTGTGTCCTTGGACGACCTCGGTATCTTACCAACGCTATACTACACTCAACGATGGGTGCACTTGCTCATATGTGTGTTTAGTGTTAGTGAAATATCGTGTTTTATAAATTTAAAACTTGGCTAAAATAAGTGTTAAAAAGGGCTTAAAATATACACCTAATATATACGACACTTCACACGCATCAAGTTTTTGGCGCCGTTGCCGGGGACACAAGGATTTTAAGAAAGCTTAAAATCGACGGCCTAATCAGTTTTTCAAAACCTTTTTAAAAGCGCGCACTTTTTTCTGCATTGTAGTTTAGTTTTGCATTTACAGTAACCTGTACACGGGGCCGTGTTCACTGAACACGGGGTCGTGCTGCACATTTTCATAAAAACACCCAGTAACAGAAGCTTGACCACGGGCCGTGCTCACTGAACACGCCCCGTGCTCAACGAAATCAGTAAATTTAATTAAAACGCCCAGATACAGATCCTGAACACGGGGCCGTGTCCAGCTTCTGTTTCCGTTTTTATTTTTGTTTTCTGATCTCGAGACTCGGTTGTGGTCTGCTGAGTGATTCTTATGGATCAATACTCAGGAGGTTACAACTACACCTATGATGAGGATGATTATAGGGGTAATTATTGCACTAATTGTCGTAATGCACACTCGATTCAAAATAATCACTCATATCAACCATCCAATTCATACACCTACTATGAGGAGCCCAGGTACGAGCCATCAACTTCATACGCATCCTATGAAGACCAAAGGTATGAACCTCCTCCCTCATACTCGTATTTTGATGAACCAAGGTATGCGCCCTCATACTCATACTTTGAGGAACCAAGATATGAGCAACCACCTTCATATGCTTATTATGAGGAACCATGGCATGAACAACCCACCTCATATGAGTATTATGATGAACAAAATTACGAACCTTATCCATCATATGCTTACAATGAAGGACAATGGTGCGAACCATCGACTTCATATGGGTATTATGAGGAACAAAGGGTCGAACAACCGGATTCAAGCTTAGAAAATAATGATTCTTTTTCTATAACCGAAGTGACCGATAGGATATTAGAACACATTAGAGTTATCGATCGATGTATAAAAGAAGCTCGCGCAAGGGAAGAGGAGTCCCGCGCAAGAGAAGAATTAAAAAAGGAAGAGATAACTGAAAATGTAAAAATGGAAGAACAAATAAGTGAAAAACCGACACATGAGTTAAACAACGAAAAAGGTGAGTCCGACAACGTTAAAATCCAAGAAGAGTCTAATTTTGAAGAAATTAATCTCTTGACGCCTTCTTTCGAAAATCATTGTTTAGTACCCACTAATGCTAAGTTTTTAAAAGAGTTAAACACTAACACTAAAATTGACGAAATGGTAAGTGTTAAGTTAACTAATGATCAAACTTCACTAATAAAAGAAGACCCATTTGAAATGAACATTACACCGGTTCCATGTTTCTTTCAAAATTCGTTTATTAGTAATGTCACAATCGATAAAGATCTTTGTGTTAACATAATGCCTAACTACATTTTCGAAAAATTAAGTATTAGTGATTTTTCTCCACTTCAAATACCCATTTTTCTATCCAATCGGAAAGTAATAAAATCAATCGGTATAGTTGAAGATGTCTTGGTTCAAACAAATCAAATGGTAATCCCAACCGACTTCGTCATCCTCGATGACGCTCCTCTAGTGTTGGGACGACCATTCGTAAAAACTCATGAAGCTTTGAGAAACCGGAAGTTCAATAATCTACCTCTTCAATTAGGGGCATTTAAAAGAAGTGTCGATCTCGAACGATCAATGAAATATCCATTCGGCAATAATGACCCCCTAATTGAAGATGAAGATGAACCACCTGATACAAGTGAAGAGATTGACCACTTTGTTGAAGAAGAGGTCGCCATAGAACAAACTTTTAAGGTTCTTGATCGAAATGAGCAACCAAATAAGGAGTCTCCTAAAGACCCACCACTTGAGCTCAAAGAACTTCCAAAAGGTTTGGAATATGCTTTTCTAGACAAAGATGGTAAGTTACCTATAATTATTTCATCTAAATTAGATAACTTAGAAAAAGAAATATTAATTAATCTTTTGAAAAAACACAAAAATGCAATAGCTTGGAAACTCGTTGACATAAAAGGAATTAGTCCTTCTATGTGCACACACAAAATTTTAATGAATGATGACTACAAATCGGTCACAACGTCGAGTAAATCCAAATGTTCAAGAAGTGGTTAAAAACGAAGTCATCAAACTACTTGACGCCGGACTTATCTATCCTATCTCCGATAGTCCTTGGGTGAGTCCCGTCCAAGTAGTTCCAAAGAAAGGAGGTGTGACGGTAATAACTAACGAAAAGAATGAACTAATACCAACGAGAACCGTCACAGGATGGAGAGTATGTATAGATTATAGACGATTAAATGAAGCAACAAGAAAGGATCACTTTCCTTTACCCTTCATTGATCAAATGTTAGAAAGATTATCCGGTCATAAATTTTACTGTTTCTTGGATGGTTTTTCAGGTTACTTTCAAATCCCGATAGCACCCGAAGACCAAGAAAAGACAACTTTCACATGTCCCTATGGAACTTTTGCTTATCGACGCATGCCGTTTGGTCTATGTAATGCCCCAGCAACATTCCAACGCTGCATGGTAGCCATTTTCCATGACATGATAGAAAAGACAATGGAAGTCTTTATGGACGACTTTTCTATCTTTGGGGATTCATATGACCAATGCCTCGATAACCTTGAAAGAATGCTATCCCGATGTGAGGAAACTAACCTCGCCCTTAATTGGGAAAAATGCCATTTCATGGTAACGGAGGGAATAGTACTCGGTCACAAAATCTCAAGCGAAGGAATGGAGGTGGATCGAGCCAAAATAGATACCATTTCTAGATTACCACCTCCATCCTCCGTACGAGCTATCAGAAGTTTCCTAGGGCATGCCGGATTTTATAGGCGATTTATCAAAGACTTTTCAAAAATCTCAAGGCCTCTAACAAAATTACTTGAAAAAGATGCTCCTTTCATCTTTGACAAGGATTGCAATCAAGCATTTCTAACCCTAAAGGAAATGCTAGTCAATGCACCTATCATGATAGCGCCTGATTGGAAATTTCCTTTCGAAATCATGTGTGATGCCAGTGACTTTGCAGTTGGAGCTGTCTTGGGACAGAGAAAAGAAAAGCATTTCCACCCAATCTATTATGCTAGTAAAACACTTAACGATGCACAAGAAAATTACACAACAACTGAAAAAGAATTACTAGCTGTGGTATTTGCTTTTGATAAATTTCGTTCTTATCTTGTTCTTTCTAAAACTATAGTCTATACAGACCATGCAGCCATTCGATATCTCTTCAAGAAGCAAGACGCAAAACCACGTTTGATTAGGTGGATTCTACTCCTCCAAGAATTTGACATTGAAATCAAGGACAAAAGAGGAGCAGAAAATACCGCAGCAGATCATCTTTCACGCTTAGAAGACCCAGCTTTAGAGGCAACCAGGGACGAGCAAATCAACGAAAAATTTCCAACTGAGTCCCTGGAAATGGTGGAATATAAGGAAGAACCATGGTACGCCGACTATGCTAACTACCTCGCTAGCGGTATAGTCGCTAAAGGATGGCCACATCATCAAAGAAAAAAATTCTTTGCTAATGTGAAACACTACTTTTGGGAAGATCCATATCTTTTCAAAATGTGTGCTGACTAACTCGTCCGACGATGCGTACATGGTGGTGAAGCACGTAGAATTCTCCGCCATTGTCATGAAGGTCCATACGGAGGACATCATGGTGCTGCCAGTACCGCACGAAAGGTATTCGATTCAGGATTTTATTGCCCAACCATTTACAAAGACGCCCAAAGTCTTGTAAAGACATGTGATGCTTGCCAAAGAACAGGTAATATTTCTTCCAAAAATGAAATGCCACAAAATGGCATTCTTGTTTGTGAAATATTTGATGTGTGGGGACTCGACTTTATGGGACCTTTCCCACCATCGAAAGGAAACAAATATATACTTGTGGCAGTAGATTACTTGTCTAAATGGGCCGAGGCCGAGGCACTTCCAACAAATGATGGAAGAGTCGTGGTAAGATTTCTGAAAAAATTATTCTCTCGTTTTGGCACACCTAAAGCTTTAATAAGTGATAGAGGTACCCATTTTTGCAACCATCAACTTGAAAAAATTTTAACAAGATATGGGGTCTATCACCGGGTTTCAACAGCATATCACCCTCAAACAAACGGACAAGCCGAAGTGACTAACAGAGGTTTAAAACGAATACTCGAAAAAACCGTAGGGTTAAATAAAAAGGAATGGGCTGATAAATTAGACGATGCTTTATGGGCTTTTCGAACTGCTTATAAAACAACAATAGGTACAACCCCATATAAGCTAGTTTATGGAAAAAGTTGTCATTTGCCAGTAGAAATTGCACACAAAGCCTACTGGGCAATCAAAAACGTAAACTTAGATCTAGAATTTGCTGGTAAAAATCGATTTTGTCAAATTAATGAATTAGACGAGCTTAGGAATTATGCATACTCAAACTCTGAAATTTATAAGGAAAGAATGAAAAATTTGCATGACAAACATATTAAACCTAATGAATTTCGGGTAGGAGATTTAGTTCTTTTGTTTAATTCACGACTTCGATTGTTTCCTGGTAAATTAAAGTCTAGGTGGTCAGGACCTTTTTCCATCACCCACATTTTTCCACACGGTGCAGTAGAAATTAAATCTCGAATTGGGCCACCATTTAAAGTCAATGGCCAACGGCTGAAACTCTATCAAGGATTTATTGAGGATGAGGAAGAAGAGATCTCGCTTCAAACGGTGGAAGAATAAAAACATCATGCCTGGTAAGTTACGAACGATTAAGACGACAAAATAAAGCGGTAAGTTTTCTAACCATGGCTTATGGGAAAAAGGGGCACTCACACGAGCACAAAAAAAAAAAAAAAAAAAAAAAAAAAAAACGCTCGGCACGAGGCCGTGTCCGCTGGACACGGGGCCGTGTTCGCGCTGCAGACGGGATAAAACCCCTTTTTCAAAACAGTTTCTTCATTCCACACGCCCCGTTTCCCCACAAAAGCTCTGGTTCCAGGCGATTTTTTGCGAAATTTCGACGTCCCCTATCGATCTAACAAAGTCAAGGTATGATTCTATCACTCTTAGTAGTTAGATTAGTTACTTGCATATAGTTAAAACGCCACAAATTTGGGGAAAAATCTAGGGTTCTTGAAGTTCATCCGGATCGAACCTAAAATTTTTGCCTAAATCTGTTTGCATTTAGTTAGATTAGTGTTAAGGAAAGTAAATACACTTAGATTGTTCAAAGATTCACCCGATTTCTTACAAAAACCCCAAACCCTTGTTCTTGAACCGAAAAAGATAAAATTGATGGGGTAAACGGGATATTTTGGGAAAAACGGTGTTTAGGGTTTCATTTTCGGGGGAAACCGCACCTATTGGACCAAAAAATTTTGAAGTTTTCGAAACCGGGTCGAAAAATGAAATTTTTGAGTAACAGACCTCTGGACACGGGGCCGTGTCCGCTGGGCACGGGGTCGTGTCCAGCTCGCTGTTTGCAGTTTTGTCCGAAAATATTTCTGTGTCGTGCTAACTTTTGGTGTATTCTTGCAGATGGCCAGGAAGTTTACAAGATTCAACGCCAATGAGCTAGATGCAAGAGCTCGATACGAGCTTCTTCAAACAAGGCCGGAGGAACACCCGAGGCAGGCTTGCACAGAACTGCTAACCATGGTGAATCAAATTGACCGTTTCAACAACATTGTCACGGGACCACTCAGAGTCGCACTAACAACCCGACTCCGTTCCGTCCATGAATGCACCTTGGAATTCTACAGCACCTTTGCATTCACTTCAAGGTGTGACCCGTTCGATAACGACGGGGTGTCCTTCCGGTGTGGTGGGACGAGGTATTCGATCTCCATGGCACAATTCGGGTCAATTATTGGGTTGTATGCGGAAGAGGATGCGGGAAATGAAGAAAATACAGGGGGATTGAGAGAGATTGAAGACAACGAGCGCCAAGCCATGTGGGCTCAGATTGGGGAAGGGTTCTACAATCCGAGCAGCACTAAGAGTACCAAGCTAAAGGACCCGCTATACAGATACATTCATAGGCTCCTCGGCTACTCTCTTAGCCAAAGGCATGACAGTGGTGGCGTCGTTGGGTTAAGAGATTTGCTTGTCCTCCATTGCATTCACAACCACAGGCCGCTCGATGTTCCGTTCCTCATGCTCCGAAACATGCGTCACAACCGCCTTGCTAGTGCACCAACCCCTATTTTCTTCGGGGGATGGGTGTACCGTCTCTTCAAGCACTTCGCCCACATTCCAAGGTCATTTGAGAGGAGCCCATGGTCGGGTACGGTGGATATTCACATATGCCGCTCAATGAACCTAATTTATGAGGCAGAAGACGGGACGGTAACCTTTCAAAGGATGCAAGGTCATGCATGGAACCCGCAAGAAGCGCTTGTCCTCCCAGCTCCACAACATCATCAGTACCACTACCAACCCCACGGTGATCCGGGCCAATCATCCTCCTCGGGAGGTGGTTTTCCTAATTTTCAAAGTTTGCATGATTTATTGCAGGAAAACCTCATGTGTACTCGAAACACCTATAACATGGCGAGCAACACCTACCACCGGGTCGGAGCTATTGAGAGAAACCTATCCGAGATACAAGACGATGTCGGATACATACGAGACCACATTGCACGCCATGGAGGGGATGATGACGATGATGATGATGATGCTATGGAGTAGGCGGGAGGAGCATAGGAGGAAGCGGTTGATGGATGACTCCCCAGGTTAACCCTTTGCAATCTTGAACAATTGATGGCCTGCGTGCCAAGTGTTAGACAATTTACTTTTCCTAACTTTTTCCTGCATTTTATTTTTCTTTTTTCTTTTACTTTATGCGTGGAACAATTAACTATGGTAATTTAGGATGTTTGTGTTGCTTGGTGTGGTATTAAGTGATGAAACAGGTACAAACCGAGGCTTGGAATGCTAAGCCTCAGCCTTTATAGGGCCAGGATGGAAAAAACCGGAGGAAGAAACCTGTTTTTCAGGCTTTCAGACTGTCCACACGGGGACGTGTCCAGCCAACACGCCCCCGTGCTCACCTCCCAGACCTGCTGTTAGGCTTCTGTCCTGCAGATTTTTGTCAGACACGTGGCCGTGTCCAGTGGACACGGGGCCGTGTCCACCTTCTGTAAGTTCTCGTAACTGGCACCTGAACACGGGGTCGTGCTCACTCAACACGGGGTCGTGTCCAGGCTGCCAGTAACACAAATTTTTGCTTTTTAAACACTATTTTACACATCTAATCAACCTAAAAATTTATTTTTTGGACACATTGAGGACAATGTGTAAATTAAGTGTGGGGGGGATGCTAAAACCTTGAATTTTGCAAGTCCTAAATACAAGCCTTACACAAAACTCTATTGGAACCGCTAATCACCCCAAATTTTTTCAAAAATTTCATTTTTTTTACTTGTCTAGGTTTAACTCGGGAAATTCAAGTTCTCAAAAAGGTTATATTTTTACAAATTTACAACCGATAGCGTAGTGATAAAAAGAACCAACATAAGAAAATTATGAAAAGGCATGGCAAACTTAGTAAAAATTTGATTATATATACTTGATCACATAAAAACCCATTCCCACAAAAAGTGAGTTTTGAGCCTTTATTGAGCACAATTACATATCATTAGACTAAATGCTCATTTTTCGTTTCTTGTGTGAATAGCTGCTTGGTTCTTACGACTCTAGAACTTGCCATGACGATACATTCCCGGTCCTTATCAACTTAAACCCGAGTAAGTAAATGATGGAGGCATTAGGACTAACCCCTTTTTATTTCTACACCATTTATTTTTCTTTTTCTTTTACCACCTACCCAAAAATCCCCCTAGTTAGCCCCTTTGAGCCTAAACCTTTTCATTTCATCACCCAAACCAAAAACCCTTTTACCCACCAAAACCTTTTTTTATTTTTAACCCTTTGTTTTAGTAACAAGTTCGGTTTTTCTTAAAAAAACAAAAAAAAAATATGTTGATGATGAAGCAAAAAGAAAATAAACAAACAAGTTCATCAAAAATAACTTTGTTTGAATAAAAGCTTCATCAAAATAAAAATAGAAAGTCTTACGAAAACCGACACTTGTTACGCTTTTCGCCATTTTTCTACTAACCACTAACCACTATCCCAACCACCTACCTTTAACCCAAGCCTAACCCTTAACCTACAAAGTCCACTTGATATTTACAAAGGTATAAAAGTTAAAAAGGAGGAGGATTGATTGCTTGGCAAGCCTATGGTAGGAATAAGTTCCATGCTGCTCTCGAGTGATTCACTAAAAATACACCTTCGGCCGAGTGTGAGTGATTTCTCCCGTAAGGTATGTGAACTTGTATATAAATGGAATTTTAAAAAAGGCATGTTATGCCCAAATAAGTAATTTCTCCTATGAAACGTTCTAAATAAATCATTAAGAATAGGATTGTAAATAGATAAAAATAAAACCCAAAAAGATCTTGGATATCCCGACACTCTACGACAAAACCTTCTCTTCTACCTATTCCATTTGGGAGTGTAAGCCACATATTAAAGAGTTTTGCTTGAGGACAAGCAAAAGTTCAAGTGTGGGGGTATTTGATGTGTGTAAAATGCAACATATAAATTACATCAAATGAGGCATAAAACTAACCCTTTTTAAGTACTAATATTGGAAAAAGAGTGTTTTTGTCTTCATTTTGTATTTTCAGGATTAAATAAGCTCAAAAACACAAAAGAAGCAAAAAGACAGCTAAATCCAACATAAATACAAGGAAAGGAACATTAGTGGACTGCCCGATCCCTCAACGGCACCTTCCAAAGCAAAATAGAGAAATCAGAAGACTGAACACGCCCCGTGCTCAGCCAGCACGGGGCCGTGCCCAAGAAACAGCAGAAAAGACAAACCTATAGAAGCTTCTATTGCCCACCACAGGCCGTGCCCAGCGGACACGGGGGCGTGTCGAAAGTACAGCAGGCGCATTTATTGTAATTGCGAATTACAATTAATGAGGAGAGAGAGTGTCAGACAGGCACGGGGACGTGCCCAGCGGACACGGGGCCGTGCCCAGCTCTCTGTTCAGCCTATAAATAGGAGTGCTTGGATTCATTTCATCTCATCCCTTGGCACACCACCTCTCTCACACTTCATCCACCACCCACCACCATCACAACACCATCATCCACCACCATCATCCATTGTCCATCGTAGAGTGTGTGAGTCGTCTTGGGATCCAAGATTGATCGTAAGAGTTCTTGACAATCAAGGCCATGTTTGCCTAAGTCTCTTACATCACTTGGTGAAGACAAAGTGTCTAGTATAATACTTTTTATTTCTAATCTTTTGCACTTTTTATTTGGTTTTGTATTAATGACTTTAATAACTAGTTACTTATGTTGAAGGTGATCTTTCCTTATCGTTTGTCCGTGGTGTCTTGGCATTATTTTACTGTCTATATAAAATAAAGGATTTTCACCATTCATATCTCCACGGTCTATATGGAGGTATGCTGGCTACCTGGTCGGGGGTTAAGGGAACGGTTTGGTAAAGGTCTTGCCATTGTTCAGCGTTTAGAGGTCCTGCAATGGACCTGGGTCAAATTTAGTAGGACCTCCTTCAATACTTCACGGTATTGGATGGCGGGGGTCCAAACTCTTTGATCCCCTCATAAGTTAACTACTGTTAATACTATAACCCGGCTATTTAGGACTGTATCCCTGCTGACTCAGACTACTTAGCCGAGGGTAACGTCACCACCAAAAGCAGGGCCTACCACAATACTGCATTAATAACTTAATTCATTATCTTCCAATAATCAACCCTTTTAGTGATTATAGAAATCAAATACACTATAGAACCTTTTCTTATAGAACTTGCAGTTTTCATCACAGAGATGAATTTTGTGGATCTAGATGGCTTATTTCCTTTAATTGTGATCGTTTTACCTTTAGATGAATTTACTTGAATTGACTTTTGATCACATAAAATACTGGCTTTATTAGCTATTAACCAATCCATTCCTAAAACAACATCAAATCCTGCCAGATTCATTGGATAAAGGTTTGCCCTAAATGTTTGGTTTAAAATTTCTATTCTTGCTCCCTGCAAGATTTCAGAAATCCTAATAGTTTCTCCGTTAGCTGTCTCTACTAGACATTCTTGTGGTAGTTTAGTTAATGGCTGATTTAGAATTTTGCAAAACGAAGTATTAATAAAACTTTGGTTTGCACCAGAGTCAAATAATACTTTAGCAAATACATCATTAACTAAAAACGTACCAGCTATAATGTCTGGGATCTTCTTGGCTTCTTCTGCAGTTAGAACAAATGCTCTAGCATTTTTAGTGTTCTTATTGTTCGCAACTGGAGCCAGTTTTGGACAGTTTGGCTTGATATGACCTTTTTCTCCACAGTTGAAGCACAATCCATTACTGGATTTCCTCCTGCAGGTCTCTTCCTTATGTCCTGGTGCTTTGCAGAAATTGCAGTAAATGGAGCATTTTCCAGAATGCTTCTTTTTGCAGATCCTGCAGTACGGTGCAGAGGTAGAACCTACGTTTCTACGGTTGAAATTCCCAGAACGGAATTCTTGGGTAAGCCTTTGAGTCAAGTTTCTCCTCTGATCTTCTTCTCTAGTACGAACTAGTTCATCAGTCAAGGTATTGGCTAGTTCTACGGCTTCTTCTATGGTTTGGGGTCTAGCTGCCTTGACTACATGTCTAATTTCTCCAATTAATCCCCAGATGTAACGGGAGATTAATACCAGTTCGGGTGATGCAAGGGTTGGCACTATCCTAGCATATTCAAAGAATGTAGTAGTGTATCCCTTACTATCCACTCCATTCATCCTAAGATTTAGGAATTTGTTTGCTATTTGCTCTTTTTCATTAGGAGGGCAGAATTTCCTTTCCACTGTATTCCTAAATTCTTCCCATTCCATATTATAAACCTTATCACTTCCTCTAGACTGGAGGATAGTATTCAACCATTCTAAGGCTGAATTCTTGAATAGATTGGAAGCAAACATTATCTTATCCTCTTCCGCACATTTACTTATTTTTAGAACAGCCTCAGTCTTTTCTATCCAGCGTAGAGCTGCAATAGGTTCTTCATTGCCCGAGAATTCTATTGGTTTACAATACCAGAATTCCTTGTAAGAACAACCGTTAGGCACAGTTCTTCTTCTTTTGGGGATGGGCATCTGAAGTACAGGGCCATTGTTCACACTGTGTTCTGGTTCACTTGGTCGCTTACTGCTATGTTTACTTTTATTATTCGCTTCTTGAACCGTTTGAATAATAAATGGCATTGCATCTATAATTCCTTGTGCCACAATGTGTTGAACGGCACTATTATCAATTTGGTTTCCATGGTTATTGTCACTTGGATTCTCATTAACCACGTTAATGTTACTCTGGTTATCGTTATTCAGATTATCTTGATGTCCTTCGTCGGCCATCTGAATTTTAAACATTTGCCCCGTATTAATATTACAAAATAATGTTTAACAAAGTCAATCACATGACACGCAATTTAACCAAAAGCGTCGATCATTGCGACTTACTCTATTCATATACTATGCGTCTATTACACACTAGTACTGAAATAAAAATTACAACACCAACTGAAAGAAAATTACACTAATAATAGTAGGCATCCGTACACACATATTTTATTTTTATGGTATTATTATATTATTATTACTACTACCATTTCTTTCCTTCACATTCCCTGATATGGATTCATCCAAAAATCCATATTGCGTTCGTCATACTTCCAGACAAGACGCTCTCCCACCTGTCGCATTCTCTCACTGCTTTCTAAAATTTCCTCACCGAAAGTCCTAAGTTCTTGGACGTTTTCTGCACTCATTGGGGGTGCAGGTTCTAGGACTGGGTTTGGAATCTGAGGTGCGGGTTCCTGATATGTAGGTGTATGAGTTCGGAGATGGTAAGGATCTTCTAGAATCTCCCTAATGTATTCATCGTGGTAATAAGGGTCTAAAGGATCCATACCTGGGTAGTCTCCTAGGGTTGGCATAGGCATGTCTTCGTGCATTTGGTAACGTGGCACATAATCCCTATTATTGTCCCACCAGGGGTCATAATTTGGGTCTAGGGGGTTTGGTGCTGCTACCCTTGGTATTTCCTCCGGGTTGAAGTCATGCATCTCTACTTGGTTTTCAGGGATTTCTAGCTCCATGGGTTGGTCAGGTAATTGTGGTTGGGGTGCTATTATTTGTTCTAGGTTAGGGTCAGCTGCAGTGGTTGCTAATATGTGGATGTTGGCTATACCCCTATTGATCATATCTTGGGCATAGGCATCTGTCTCTCTCTTGGCTGCTGCTAATACCCTCTGTTCCTGTAACTTTTTCATACGTTTTCTACGCTCATGCGCCCCTCGACTGAACCATCCCCTTTTCTTTTGAGGAAATGGTTCCACGGATTGAGCCTTAAACGCAAAGATTCCTTCTTCCGTGTCAGCAGAGTACCCAGAGAGGGCAGGCTGAGAAGAGGAGGTGCCTTCGCTTCTAGGCGAACCAGACAATTGACGATACGCGTCAGATGGTCCTTGGTCGCTCATACTGTAAACTAACAGATAGTCAAATAACACATAACAAATAATTACAGTTATACACGTACTTCCATAATTTATTTCCTAACACTTTGCATTTTGATGTCAGCAGAACACCTATGTGGCTGAATCAGTGGCTTAGCTCTGATACCACCTTCTGTCGCAGCCCCCGATCCCTTGTTCCCGGGAACGGGCGGCCGCGAGTCAGTTTCGGTGGTATCGTGGTATTAGTCTAATTTGGCAGCGGAATTTTTTTCATCAGGACCGTAGTTAGGAAATGTTTATCAGAGTAAAACCACCATAATTTATAATATTAAACAAATGGGATAAAACCCAAGTTCATAGTACACACGTTTTCATAGGAATAAATCCTATTTTAATTAATAAAAACATCTATTTTATTTTAGGTAACTTTATTGCCACTTTTCCAAGCCTTCAGTGCTGTCCAGCTGGCTTCTATTTAGCTTTCACATTTTGTTACCTGAAACGCGTTTTAAAAACATTTGTCAGTGGGAAATACTGGTGAGTGAATCCCAATTTAATCAAGTTTAAATAAAAAGTCACAGTGTACAGTATTGAGGGCACATCCGCAAATACATTTGTTTCCAAGATATAACAATTAACATCAGTGGTACTGTCATACTCAACTTGTGGAAACGTTACTCCTTGACCAGGTGGTAACAAATTTTGTATACAAAACCCCAACATACCCACTATAATTGTATTCTTACAAATACTCAATACGGTTATTCGCATGGAAAGATATTTAAGGTTTTGTAAAACAGTTCACAAAAAGGTTTACAAAAAGTGGATCAACTCACATTGCTGTTTTAGGGTTTTCAGTAAGGATTTCCTGGGAATAATCTATAAATTACACAAAAGCACATGTGTTAGTATAATAACCCAATTTAACATTAGCAATACCCTCCCCGAGACGGCATTCCAACGACTACGTCGGGCAGAACCACGACAGCCGTTACGGAACCCTAGATCAATCGGGCAGAGTATCTAATACGTCTCCAGGGGTTATAATACTTACAACTGAGCAGAACTTCGCTATTAGGGGGATATAATACCCGACTATAATAAGCCTACTACAGAATTTTGAGATTGAGAATGAAATTGTGAGCGACGGAAAACGAAAACCCGTTGCTTTCTTATATAGTGCTGATATTGGACTCTCACGCGGCCCGCGTGAAAAACAAGGGTCGCTTACGCGGCCCGCGTCAACCCTGGTCAACAGGGTAGCTTGTCCCGGTCATCTATTAGGCTTGACACGATGACGACACGTGTCAGCTCAGGGTGTCTCCGCGCTGTTGATCTATCACGGCCCGCGTACACTTAAATGGGGTCTTACGCGGCCCGCTTTAACTAAAGGAATCAAAGGAATCCGGTATCCACCTTGATACCGCCCGCGTAAATGGTTGGGGTGGGTCTACGCGGCCTGCCTCAACTTAAATAAACTTGTTTTTAATTTATTTTTAATACTATATTGTATTTCGAGCTCGGTTTTCACATACGGGTATATTTTAGGACATATTGGGTGTTTTAAAATATATTAGAGTATCGGGAAAAATAATCAAGGGTGTCGGTTAATTAGGATTGTTACATAATACCCCAGATATCACTGAGTATAAAAACCTAGTATCTCAGAAAGAGGGATCTTTCAAACGAAATTTCAGGGGTTACCTATATATCCAAGTAGTGTTCCCCACGAAATAAGCAAGTAAAGATTTAGATTTATATCCCGAACAAACCTACTAAATGTGTAAAAAACTACCGGCATATCATCAGCGAGATTGTTTAAAACTTTTAAACTTTACATATCTTTAGCGTACTGTAACTGTCAAGCCGATGTACTATCATTTTCCCTTTTTACACAAGCTCTTTTTCCATTTTCTATTGTTTTTGGATTTTAAAATATCTCATGTTTTTGAATTTTTGAAAATTTTTACTGTTTTTGTATTTTCTGAAAATATTACCCTATACTCCCCCTAAATACCAAAACAAGTAAAAAAATCGACAAACCATTGCAGATTGCTTCTCAACATCATCTACAGTGGTACCTTCATCTACACCAAGAATCTCTTCCAACACCGATAAAAGCTTCATACCGTTCAATTTTAACAAATATTGAAAATGAGTTTTATCAAACGCGTTGGTATGTAAATCAGCTTTTTGTTCATCAGTGTGGATTTTCTCAATTCGTATCAACTTCTTCTCGAAACAATCTCGAATGAAGTGATGACGAATTTCTATGTGCTTTGTTTTAGCGTGATGAACAGGATTTTTCGTTATGTTTATCGCTGCCTCATTATCAACAAATATAGGGGTGTTAAGAAATTGCAAACCGTAGTCACGCATCTGTTGCTGGATCCACAAGATCTGAGAGCAGCAACTGCTAGCAGATACATACTCAGCTTCACATGTGGATAAAGCTACAGAGGTCTACTTCTTGCACTGCCAGGTGACCAATCGTGGTCCGAAAAACTGGCACCCCGCTGTTGTTGACTTAGCATTAACTTTGCAACATTCGAAATCAGAATCAGAATACCCTTCGAGCGTAAAGTCGCCTTCTTTTGGATACCACAACCCCAATGATGGAGTTCCTTTCAGGTAGCGTAATATCCGTTTCACAATTACCATATGCGAAGCTCTTGGGTTTGACTGAACTGCGCTGCGAGGCAGGTTGGATACATAATATCGGGTCTCGAAGCTGTCAAATGCATCAGCGATCCGATCATGGAACGATACATCGTTTCATCTACCTTCTCTCTGGTGAGATCAGGATTTATCCCATGGTTCGTCGCTAATGGGGTGGAAGCTTGAGTAGATTCTGACATCCCAAATTTCTCTAAGATATCATGAACATACTTCGTCTGATGTATGAAAATTCCCTTAGGCAGTTGATCAACCTGAAGTCCCAAGAAGAATTTCATCTCACCCATCGATGACATTTCAAATTTTTGCTTCATAACTCTTTCAAAATCTTTGCACAGATTTTCATTTGTTGGCCCAAATATGATGTCGTCCACGTATATCTGAACTATCAAAAGATGTCCGTCGACTTCTTTGGTGAAGAGAGTGGCATCCACTTTTCCTCGGATGAAGCTGTTGGCTAGCAAATGTTGAGACAATGTCTCGTACCAGGCTCTCGGGGCCTGGTGTAAACCATACAGCGCCTTATCCAGCAAATAAACCTTGTCTTTGTGGATTGGATCGGTAAAGCCCGGTGGCTGTCCGACATATACCTCCTCTTTTACCTTCCCATAGAGAAAAACCGATTTAACATCTAGCTGGTAAACTTTAAATCCTTTCCAAGATGCAAATGCTAGGAAGCTTCTGATCGCTTCAAGTCTAGCAACTGGAGCATATACTTCAGTGAAATCTATACCCTCCTGCTGACTAAAGCCCTGGACTACGAGTCAAGCTTTGTACGAATAATAACCCCTCTATCGTCTCTCTTACACTTGAACACCCACTTGGTGTTTATCTTCCTGTGACCATCAGGCAAGTCTACCAATTTCCACACTCCTAACTTCTCAAACTGACTTAGCTCCTCTTGCATCGCATTGACCCAAGAATCTTCAGTTAGCACCTCTTTGTATGTTCGTGGTTCGATCTGCGAAATAAAACAACTTAGTGAAAACTCAGTTTGTAAAGGAGTAACTATAGAATAAAAACAAGTAAGGCCTTGGTCAATTTGTCGTCTAGTGCGAACGCCTGATTGCAATTCTCCAATAATCAACTCCTCTGGATGGTATGAAAGAGTTCTCGGCATCACCTCGCCTGGAACATCTACCTCGCCTTCCAAATTTGTGACATTCTGATTTGCACCTTGTTCACTGACTGGAATTGTTTGGCTTGAAATCTGGATCTGCTCCCCCTCAGAATCTGAATCACCATGATCGAATATTGGTCTATCATCAGATTCTAGATTATCGTTGACTGTCGTCTGATTATCAGGAGCATGTTCTGAGGATTGTTGAATATCATCATGTTCTCCAGTATTACTTGGACCGGCTTCATCGTCATTTGAAGTTTGCCGTTGACGTCTAGAATACTCAGCTGGAAACCTTTCTTGTGATTCTTCATATTCTCTCAGAATATCCAACTCATCAAAGAAATTTGGTTCTTCTTCTATGTCAAACAAATCCCACAAAGTATCGTAGTTGAAACGCCATGAGTCGCCGGGATTCTGAGGTGGCATGGTATAACCTTGACACTCAACATTATGTGCTTCGATAATCCGCTTCAAGCTTGGAACAAAGACTCGCTTTAATGGACTTGAGTAACCCACAAATATTCCTTCAATGCTCTTTGCACCAAACTTTCCAAAAGGCTCTAGAACTGTGCAGGGAGACCCAAACGGTTCTAAATACTTTAGGTTCGATTTGCGGTTGTTGACCAGCTCAAAACACGTCTTGTTGAATTTCATCACTGTGAGAACCCGGTTGAGTGTATAGCAAGCGGCTGACACTGCTTCTGCCCAAAAATTGACTGGTAATTTCGAATCAGCAAGCATCGTCCTCGCCGTTTCAATTAGCGTCCTGTTCTTTCTTTCAGCTACTCCATTTTGTTGCGGAGTGTAAGGAGCACTAAATTCTTGCAATATACCTCTCTCATCACAATATTCTTCCATTCGGTTGTTTTTAAACTCAGTACCATTATCACTCCTGATTCTTCTGATTCGAGTTTGGTACAAGTTTTCAATTTTTCTGAACAACGTCATCAGACTTTCAAATGTCTCATCCTTTGTCTTCAGAAATGATACCCATGAAAATCTCGAATAGTCATCTGTTACTACGAGACAGTAGAGATCACCAGTTGTGCTTTTAACATTCACTGGACCAAAAAGATCCATATGAAGTCTCTCTAACGGTCTCGAAACTGAGTTAAATTTCTTTTGAGGGTGTGATTTCTTCTTTTGCTTGTCTTTGATGCAGCTAATGCACTCCCCTTCCAGATGAAAACCTTTCACATGAACACCAGTTACTAAGTCATTATGCACCAGGTGATTCATTTTTCGCAGGTGAATATGGCCCATCTTTCGATGCCATAACTGTGACTCTTTTTCCGTTGCTCTTCACATAAAACAGTGAGCCTGACCCATGGTAGTAGTAGCTACGCTCATATCCAACACGTACAGATCATTGACTCTAGGTGCTCTCATGATAACCCACTCTTCGGGAACAACAAATCCTGGTTTCAAGATCAAACATTCCTTATCTGTAAAGTGCGTTGTATACATACGATCACAGATTTGAGATATGCTTAGAAGATTGTTTTCAAGCTCGGCGATGTAGTTCACTCTTTCAAACGTTACAATGCCATTTGATAAAGTTCCTTCACCAACTATTCTTCCATCTTGATTGCCCGCAAATCCCACGTATCCTCCATTAAACCCTCGAACATCATACAATAGGGTTTTCTTCCCTGTCATGTGCCGAGAAGCTCCACTATCCATAATCCAACGTGAAACGGATCTTGGAAGCTCCTGCACATATCACAAATACTTAGTTGGATTTTGATGCTACC
Organism: Helianthus tuberosus; assembly: GCA_030545235.1. Taxonomy (NCBI): domain Eukaryota; kingdom Viridiplantae; phylum Streptophyta; class Magnoliopsida; order Asterales; family Asteraceae; genus Helianthus; species Helianthus tuberosus. Next base: position 28,930,108 of record CM060432.1, read on the forward strand.
CAAGTCTCTTTCGACTCAGGTAACTTGACATTGATGTGAGTTTTTGCAATGTAAAGTGGCGGAAAATTTTTGTCATTCATCTTTAAGCTCTCCTCAGATCCAATCTCAACCTCTTTGTATAGAAAGAAATCATTTTTAGAAGATTGACCAGATGATTGGTCTTTCTTTGGTACATACTTCTTTTCAGAAGGAGTAGACTTTTGTTCCTCAAGTTTCTCATAGTAATCCAAAGGAACATTCATCTTTACCGGAGTGGTAGAAGATGATGGTTTTTCCATCTCAGAAACCTTTGGTTTTGGAGAACTTGGTTTCTTTTCAACTGATTTTGGCTTCCATGCTTGTTGAGATGTAGCAACCTTTTTGTAAAATTTGTCATTTTTAGTTACCACATTCTTAACAGGTTCAGTTTTGATCTTGATGTTATCATTTTTCAAAACTTTCTTCTCAACAACCATTGGAGCTTTGCCTTTTGCATCAACTTTCTTTTTCGAACTCTCAACAACTTCAGACTTAGGCTTTAAGTTGGTGCACTTTCGTGCAATGTGTCCAACTTTGTTGCACTTGAAGCATGTACGGGTGTCAGCTACCCGACTTGTGCCTTCGGTCTGAGGCTGTGAGGCCTTTTCCTCAAAGAACTCTTCATTTGATTTTGAAAAAATCTCATATTCTTGCTTAGAATGAGAACTCGATCTTTTTACAAACACCTTTTTCTCAACAAACTTCTTGTTTTGAAAATTCCTTCTTTGATTTTTCTTACCACCCTGATAACCACCCGACCATCTGTTTTGATTGTTGTTAGAAAAACGCGGTGGTACAACAGGTTTTTTGTAGTAAGATTTATCTTTGTCAAAGTTCAATTGCCTCGTAGAACGTTTCAAACCTTCGATCTCAGACACATCGATTTCAACCAACTTGAACACATTTTTCAATTTATCCACATTCACATTCTCCAACGGAAATTCAAGATCCGAATACAACTTATCCGATCACGACATCTAGTACATCACAAGATTAGGTTCTTCATTTAACTTGTTTTGGATTTTGATTTCGGAATATATTTATCCAAAAAGCATTCATCATCCTCAGTAGTGTCACTTTCAGACTTTAAAACATTTTCAACCATGCTTTTCACAACTTCAGATTGGACACTATCTTCATCGGAAGATGAAGTGAATGTGACATCAATTGTGTCTGGAAGCTTAACTTCATTTTCTTCTTCATCATTAACCAACCCTGATTTTTTCTTTGAAAAATTATTTAAAACAGGCGGTGGAACCTGATGATATCCAACCCCGGTTCCATCGGAGTATACATCTTCGCCTGCTTTGTAATTCCCAATTGGTTTAGGAACGATATGTTGAAGAACAAAACTTGCAGATTGTAACTGTTCAGTTTCAACTGAATGCGTTCATTTTCAATTTTAGCTTCTTGAAACTGAAGCTTCAACTTAGCAATCTCATCCAGTTGTTGGTTGATTTGCTCTTCTTTTACTCTAAGAACTCCTGACAGTTGAAGATTCTCTTTGGTTGTTTTACCATTTCTTTCATCAGAATCTTTTACCGTTCGTTTTAGCTTCTCAAAATTTTCTGAGAGTTGACGATTTTCATGAATTAGTTTTTCGTTTTCTTTCCTAATTCTTTCTACGTCATTTTTATCATTTTCGATTTTCTCAGTTAATTCTTTTAATCGTTCATTTGAAGCTTTTAACATTTTGTCATGGTTTAAGATCTGATCTTCAACGTCTCTGATTCTTTTTGTCAGTTCTTCAGTCTTTTTACCGCTTAGGTAAAACCTTGCAGTCTTTCATGCAATTTTTGCAGTCGCTCTCAGTTTTAGCTTTCTTACCTGACTCATTGATTGCATCATTCTGCTGACCTTGCTTTTAGACTCAGTTCCAGAACCAGAAACTACCTCTAGCTCTTTCGCAGCAAGCACATTGTCAGCCATCTTCTTCAAATTTTCAGCAGTAAACTCTTTCGACGTATCAATATCCCATCATCAATTTTCTTTGTCTGCTGCTCTTTCTCTTTTTCTTTTTCCTTTTCTTTTTCCTCAGCTTCTCCTCCCGACCACATTCTCTGATTTGCTTCTTCTTGTACACAATTTGTTTGATGAGAGTTTCAACATCAACAGTATCTGGATTAACAGCAATGTTTCCTTTGGGATCTAGGTTACATTCTCTATCAGCATCCCATCTTTTCGCCTTTTTTGCTTCTTTGTATGTATTATAGATTCTACTCTTCATGTTTTGGGCTTTCATCTTCCTGTTGACATATTTCACTTCTTCTGTTCTGCTATCTTTGAAAGGAACAATTTTTGTCACAAAGGCATAGCCCACTGCATCCTCTTCTGGTAGCAGTTCACTCCAATCGAAACCTTCGTCATCATGAATAACAGCAAGAGCTCTTGATTTTTCTTTGGGGGTATCTTCAAGCTGCTTCATTCTGGGTGGTTCTGATTTGTTCTGATGATAGATTGCTCTTTTGTAATAATCCTCTCTGAAGGGATTTGCAGTATCATCAGCAGGTGCGTTTCGACATTCACGTTTAAAATGTCCCTTTTGTTTACATCTGAAGCACGTAAATTTTGATTTATCAAAACCCAGTTTGGTGGACGGTCCGCCAATTGAATATCTGCCTGTAATCTCCATGAACCTTTGTGCTCGTCTGACTGCACTAGCCATACACCACCTGATATCTATCAACTCCATTTCTTCTGGGTCGATCTGATCATAGTCCTCCTTGGTGAGGTTAGTGTTTCCAATCTTGCCCGCAACAAGGCTCTCGTATGATTCAAGGACAGATGCTAAAAACACCATTTGCTGCTTTACGGATTCCTCACTAAAGTTTTGTGCATTCTTCAGATCCACAGCAATATTACATTGGAACAAATTCTTTGGAACTGATTGACTTGAAGTAGTTGACGATGAACCACTATGAAAACCACTGCTTGAACTTTCTTGATTTGACGTGTTAGAACTTTCAGCTGAGAAAGCTGTCTTAGGAGACACATTCTTCGGGATCATACTTCCTCGGTAATACAGCTCAACATTCTGCTGATATGAAGAACGATTGACTTTGTTTGATTTCTTGATCTCCAGCTCATGACTCTCCAGTCTTTCAATTAACAGATCAACCGTCAGATCCTCCGGCTTTATTGTGTTCTTCAACATCAAAGCAAAGTATTGCCAGTCTTTCTCATCCGGCAGTGAGTTTGTCAACCAATTCTTCTTGAGTGTACACGATTCCGTGTCTTGCAAGTTCCAGCTTCAAATGCCCGAATCTTTCAATCATCTTAGATACAGATTCGTTTTTCAAACATCCAAACAAATCAAATTCTTTTCTTAACAACTTCTTTTTGTTTTTGACTATCTCAGCACTACCCACACATTTCACTCTCAATTTCTCCCATAGATCTTTCGTATTTGTGTACTCAATCAACGATATTATGCCGTCTCTCACCGACTGATGAAGCAATGCAATGCACTTTTGTTCAGCAACAAAACTATCTACATCATCAGTTTCCGTTATATTTTCATAATCCGATCTTCCCATATTGAAACCATTCTTCAAGCTTTTCCAGCTTGGATACGCAAACGCTTTTAGCCACTCTTCAAACCTTTTAGGCCAGCTATTGTATTCTTCAATTGCCATCAGTTTGGGAGGTTTGTTGTATGTGCCATATGCACTCTCCACACTTAAAGCATCAGAAAGAGTTTTCTTCGCACTCGGAGCATTTTCATTTGTGTTGTTTGATGTATCATCTCTGGTGTTTCCGTGAAAGCAAACATGTCACCGAAAAGATTTATAAAATCATCCATCTTCATGTATCTGAAACAATCAACAAACACTTAGAAAATTTTTTGATTTTAACAAAAACAGTTTCAAACGAAATCAGTTTAAACGAAATACTCCAAACGAAATGAATAGCCTTCAAACGAAAACAGATTTCACGCGAAAATAGCTTTCACACGAAATTAGTTTCACACAAAATACCCACCCAAACGAAATCAGAATTTTCACACGAAATAGTGTTTTCGAGCGAAATTACCAAGCGAAATATAATTTCGTGCGAAATCAGCTTAGATTCAAACGAAATCAAGCCAATTTGGTGCGAAATAGTGATTTCGTATGGAATCCTCAAACGAAATTTGATTTCGTGCGAAATCAAACTGCAATTTCAAACGAAATTAATCTCAAAATGTAATTTCGTGCGAAATAGGATTCTCAGGACTGATTTCGTGCGAAATACGAGCTGACAATTTCGTGCGGAATTATGATGACATCATCATTTCGGCCACCTTTTTGTCAAATTGATCCGGATTTTGTTCGAATTTTGGTCCAATTCTTTCAAGGATTCATTAAAACAGTGTTTTACGTGATATATGTGAAATTCAATCCATTTTGTCCGTTAAATCTCGTTTAATTTTGAAAAGAATGAGTAGAAGTGATGAAAACAAGCTGAATTGGTATAAACTCTTCTTCCTGAGCTCTAATACCACTTGTTGGGTCGTCGTGTGACCCTAACGAGTCAATCAGAAGAGTTTATGATCCATATCAAAGGCGGAATCAATGATATAGACGTGAAACTGCTTAATTCCTCTTAATTATCCTTTTATTAATGATTTCAAAGCAATCCTGATCGTTTGACAAACTGGCAGCACCTCGGCTCTGAAATCTCGAACCTTTCAAATGAACTAGCAGGTCCACTATATATAGGGGTTGTAATTTCGTGCGAAATACCTTGGTGTTATTTCATATGAAATAGCACTTGCTATTTCGTGCGAAATTACCCATTAACATTCAAAACCTGTTTTCCGACCTGTTGAACACTAGTTTATCCTATCTAGACACATGACTCGATACAAGATGAAGTTAACAGACATTTATGCACCAACAACCGGGCGGCCACTTTGACTCAAAACGCCGCCAATACCAACGCCCGAGGCGTCACATTCAACCTGAAAAACATTACCAAAATTGGGATTTGCCAGTATTGGAGCTTTGGTGACAAGGTCCTTCAAAACGTCAAAGGACTTATGTGCTCCGGGTGTCCACACAAACTTAGAACTCTTCAACAACTCGGTCATTGGAGCAACGATGGTGCTAAAATTCCGGATGAAACGGTGGTAAAAAGAGGCTAACCCGTGAAAACTGCGAACATCATGTAACGTTTTTGGAGTTAGCCACGACGTAATTACCGACACTTTGGTTTCATCCATACGAATACATGTGCCCGACACCAAATGTCCTAAAAATACGACCTCCCGTGTAAGAAAATGACATTTTTTTCCGTTAGCAAATAAACGTTGCTCCCGTAAAATAGTGAAAACGGCCCGCAGATGTTGCAAGTGTGCCTCCAATATTTTACTAAAAATAAGAATATCGTCGAAATAAATGACGACACAAAGACTAATAAGCCCACGGAAAACATGATTCATAAGGCGCATAAAAGTGCTCGGCGCGTTTGACAAACCGAATGGCATAACCATCCACTCGTATAACCCATCCCGCGTTTTAAAAGCGGTCTTCCACTCATCCCCTTTTCGCATTCGAATCTGATGATAACCGCTTCGAAGATCAATTTTTGAAAAAATGCTAGACCCGTGCAATTGATCCAATAAATCTTCAAAACGAGGGATCGGGAAGCGGTATTTGACCGTTGTTTTGTTGACGGCCCTACTATCAATGCACATGTGATAGGCGCCTCCGGGTTTAGGGACGAGTAAAGCTGGTACGGCGCACGGACTCTTGATTTCCCGTATAAAGCCTTTTTCCAACAACTCGGTAACTTGGCGTTGTAATTCGGTATACTCCTTTGGGTTCATTCGGTACGCTGGTTTGTTCGGAATGGAAGCACCCAGTTGGAAGTCGATACAATGCTGAATTTCCCGCTCTAACGGAAGGCCCGGTGGGATTTCCTCCAGAAAAAGATCCCGAAACTCATGTAGAAAGGGCTGTACGGCCGATGGTGGTGTTGGGGCGGGTTGGTTCTCTTCGACCACTAGAAGGGCGTAAATCCACGCTGGTTCCGGCTTTAACGCACAACCCAAAAATTCCGAACGGGAGAGAATATAGGCTTCTGTTTGTGAGGCTTTTGGGTTAAAAGGTGCCAAATTAATATTCAAGCCGTCCTTTCGAAAACGGTAAGTGTTGCGATAGACGTCATGTTTGACGCGACGGTCATACAACCACTGGCGGCCCAGAAGTATATGACAAGCGTCCATCGGGATTACCTCACACAAAAGTGCGTCCGTGTACTTGTTACCAATGGAAAAAGAAACCAAGCACTGTTGCGTGACTTTAATTGTATTCCCTTTTTTAACCAAGACAACTGATACGGGTCCGGGTGAGTTTGGACTGTTAAACCCAACTTTTCGACGGCCGTTGTCGCTATCATGTTATCGCAACTGCCACCATCTACAACAATATCACAAACCTTTCCCTTAATAGTGCATTTTGTGCAAAATATGTTATTACGCAGCCATGATGTATCGTCCCCATCTGAAGCAACGGACGCATTAAGAACACGTTGAGAAATTAAGGCTTCGCCCCGATTGGGGTAAATAACTTCCGCATCTTTAAAATCATCATCCTCAGTTGGTTCGTCATCAAAAATAGGTGCGGAATCATTAAGCAAATCTACTGTTTGAGTGTTGGGACAGTTACGTTGCCGATGACCCAACCCTTGACATTTAAAACACCGTATCGCCCTCGTAGCCGGGTTGGAGGCCGGTGGTTTTTGGGTTGGAGCAGAAGAGGTCGGTTGGGCCGAAGTGGTCGGCGGCGGTGTTGGAACAATAGGGCCTCGGCTTTGATTGGGCCGAGGAGTGGAATACCGAGATTGGGCCGCCGATTGTTTTTCCACCTTACTAGCAAGCCTGCAAACATCATCAAAACAATAATACGGGTGTAACTGTATTACCTCAGAAATATCAGTGCGTAAAGATCCCAAAAACCGGGCAATAACTTGTTCCTCATCCTCGTCCGCACCGCAATGCATTCGTAGGCGTTCAAATTCCAAAATAAAATCAGAAACAGACAAAGAACCTTGTTTGAGGCCATGATACTCCAAGAAAGCGTCTTGGCGATGATTTACCGGAAGGAACTTTTTGTGTAGTAACCGCTTCATTTTCTCCCACGTTTCCACCCGGCTTTTACCCTCCTGTAGACGTTTTATTTTCAGGTGCTCCCACCACAAAGAAGCGTGTTTCTTTAATTTCATGGCGACTAGCTTCACCTTCAAATGATCAGGAACCTCGCGGAGGTCAAAAACCCGCTCAACGGTATGGATCCAATCCAGAAAATCGTCCAGTGCCACACCTCCTTCAAAATCAGGTATATCAAAGCGAAACCCGAGGGATCGCAGTGGGTCTGCCAATGGCGGTGGAGGCTGTGGAGCCCTAGGTGGTCGGCCGAAAGGGTTGCCTTCAAAACCGTCTCCGAAATCATAAGCCTCGGATTCAGTTTGTTCCGAGTCAAGTTCCGGTGGGCGGCGATCAACGGCAGGCTGTAACCCGGCGGCCAAAAGTTGTTGTCGCAGCACTTCAATGTCGTTGTCTCTCGGATCACGGCCATACTCACCGTTGCCTCGGTCGGTGAATCGACGATGATGTCGGTAATGATCCGTCATGGCTCTGATGCCACTTGGTAGCGTGATGGTAACAAAAACTGGTGATCTATGTCAACCACGAAGAACACGATTGGAGACTCTCCAAAACGTAAGTGCATTCAACCAAAGAAAAAAACACAAATATGAGAATTACAAGGAATTGTTTTTAAACCCAACCAAAAGATAAAAAGGAAACCAGATAACTTAAAATTTGAAAACAAATATAATATAAAAATAAAAGATAGAAGGCGTCGGCTCAATAGGAGAGATCTTGGACCGACCCTCGAACTCGCAGGAACCCGTCTAGCCACTTTCGGTTGGAATCGGTTTACGAACCCCGAAACCCGATGTCACCTGCTCGTTCCCCTCGCCATCAGTTCCTAGGTGGCAAATCATGTCCCAATCATGACCCCACACCTTACGATACAAATATGACAAATCTAGAAATGTATCTAATATCCTAATTCATTCTTTAATTTATTTATTTATTTTTCATGTGACATCAATCTAATTAATTAATAGATCTGTTATAAATTTTTCTTTAAAATGTTTATTTTTGTGTTCTATTAAATATAATTTTGAGATATCGAGTAATTGTAATATGTATATTTTTTCTGATTTTCTCCATAACGCTAATTTAAAGAAATAAATGACAAAAATAAAGTTTACGTCATTAGATCCCCCACCCTAGCTCAGTTGGTCAGTTGGGCTGCTGTTCTCCTTGGAGACGTCGGCTCGACTCCCGGCTGTAGCAAAAGGTGCGGGACGTCCCAATGATGGATCGTTTCCTACCGAGGCATGGTTCGATCCGGAGGGCAACCCAGTTTTACCCAGCGAGATTCTCGTGTGGGGGCAGTATAGTTTCCGGGCGAATGTCAGTTTGCGCGGCGGCCGAGGCCCAATAGAACATCGCGTCCGGAGGCGGGGCTGACGGGGGATTGTTTTTTACAAAAAAAAACCGGTGACCACTAGGTCCTGTACATAGAAAGTTACCCTTCAAGAAAAAATTCTAAAGAAAACTGACATTTTTCACTATTATAGTTACGTGGTGTACTTATTATCTTCTAATTTTTTTATGACAAAAATAATATAAAATAATAAAGCAGAAATTGAAAACGTTTTAAAAAATCAGTTTTGAAACAAGTTGACTATTTAGATTTCCCAATGCTTTTTAGTTTGTTTATAGGTCTCTTGAGGTTTCCCTGACTTTACAGTTTCAAAATTTACAGAGACCTTCATATTCCTATCTAGGGCATGTTTGGCTAAGCTTTTTGAAACCTAATTGACTTATTGGCTTTTTGAAAAGTCATAAGCTCTAAAATGATGTTTGGCAATGAGGTTGGAGTTTTTTCCTATAATAGTGTTGGTGAAAAAACTATTTACCAAAATGGTGTTGTTAGAAAACTATTTACCAAAATAGTGTTTTTAAAGAGTTTTTTTTTTGTTTCTCACTCTTATTCTAATTGGGTAAATCCAATTCATTAAATAGCTATTGATATAATCATGTTTTTTTTAGAGGGTGGAGATACAATAGGAAGTTAATTTGGCTAGGAAGGCTAGGAAGTGATCTTGACCATCCATTAAGTTAATCAAGGACTAAGATTAAATCAGGGAAATTGAAAGTAAGAAAAGAGGCGCGTGACTTTTTTCAGGGGCATTCTAGTCAAGTAAGCCAATAGTTTCTCTCTCCTCCAATTCCCCCCCATTTTTTAAACGTTAATAACTCTTTCATACGACATTATTTTTTTATAAAAATTGCACCAAAAAAACGAGCGTTTTTTTATCTTTAAAACGAGTATACTATTGCTATATTTTGAAAAAAAAAATTTAAAACCCAGTTGCGTAAAACGCAATAGAAAAACCCCCAGTATTGTAAAACGCAATGAAAAAAAAAACCTTAAAAATGACATTTTTCTAAAACGCAATGCACCAAAAACACATAGAAATGACTTATTTGTAAAACGCAATGGCCAGAAAACACAAAGAAATGTTTTATTTCTAAAACGCAATAGCCTAAAAACTCAAAAGAAAATGTACTTTATAAAACGCAATGGACTAAAAACCCATAAAAATGTGTTTTACCTAAAACGCAATGCACCAAAAACACATAAAAATGTGTTTTACCTAAAACGCAATGCACAAAAAACACAAAGAAATGTCTTATTTGTAAAACGCAATGGCCAGAAAACACTTAAAAATTACTCATTCTAAAACGCAATGGACTGAAAACACCTAAAAATATGTTCTACCTAAAACGCAAAGACTAAAAACACTTCAAAAATGTGTTTTACCTAAAACGCAATAACTAAAAACACTTAAAAATGTGTTTTTTCTAAAACGCCATAGCTAGAAAACACATAAAACTCTCTTATTTCTAAAACGCAATGGACACATAAAACTGTCTGTGAATTGTCTGTGAACTGTCTGAATTGTCTACGAATTATTGACTTCGAAATGAGCCAATTTCTGGAAAACTCTCTTATTTCTAAAACGCAATGGACACATAAAGCTCAACCCCAGCCAGGGGCTCTGCCCCTTGGACCCCGCCAGGGGCTGCCGCCCCTGGGACCCCGCTACCGGGGGCTGCCGCCCCCGGACCCCCGCCAAGATCGTAAAACGCAATGACTAAATCAAAAACCCAGTTCGTAAAAATGAAATTAAAGAATTTGTTACCTGGATCGAAGTGATTTCTTCAACAATTGACGAATTTTGAATGATTGAAACACTTATCAGCTCTCGAATCGAACGAATCGAGTAATTATCTTCAAAATCACCGGAAAAATGAGATTTTGTATGAATTTAAACTGGGTTTTCTTCAAAAAAACTGAAGAACACGTTGATCGGGTGTTTGAATCATTGATTGGTGATGAAAATCGCACTATAATGTAGTGATTATTGAGATAGAAAGTGAAGAAATGGTTGAAGATTGTGGGTTTTGAAGTTACTGGGTTTTGAAAATGAAGAAGAAAGGGTTGGATTGACTAAAATACCCTTTTTCTTTATTTTAATTGTTGCCACATGTCATCCCCTTATTGCTTCCTATCCTTCCTAGCATAATTAATCTTCCTATTTGATCTTTTCCTTTTTTTAGAATCTAAAAAGAAAATCAGTTTTTGTCTTAAACCTACTTTCAAACAAAAACATATTTTATAGGTTGAAAAATCTGAATTTCGAAAAATCTAAAAAGAAAATCAGTTTTTTTTTTTCTTATAACTTTCCTCATATTCATGTTTAAGTTATACATTAAAGTTACCCCCTCATATTCAAGTTTAAGTTATTCAACGAAAAAAAGTGAAAATTCACTTAATTTTGTCATTGATATATTTCTGTTGACTAATATTTTATTTCCGTTGACTAATTATTTTATATATTGTTATATTGAATAAAACATAATATATTAATTAAACTTGTAAAACTGTTTAAGTTTAACCGGTAAATAAAAAAAGCTTTTCTTTATTATTTTTTTTTTTTACAAAAACAAAGTTTGTAGATTTAATTACAACTGATAAAAATTTAAAAGTCTAAATTTTGTATAAGTAAAGTATTCTCTAAGAAAAACCTACATAGAAATTATGTATTTCATGTTCGAACACACGAAAGAGATAGTAGGTTCGAACCTACTAACTCTTTATAACATGTATTAATTAACGAAGAAAGTAAGGACAGACCCAAACCTAGTTAATGGATTGAATAAAAATGGTCAAACTCAGAGCTTGAAAACTTGATTTTTGAAAAAAAATAAATAAGGTATCAACGGAATAGGTGACTAAAAATCTTTTTTTTTTATCAAATACAATTTTTTTTTAAAATATGTTTTTGTTTCAAAGTAGGTTTTATAAAAAAAAAGTTGTTTTTTATATTCTTTAAAATATGATTAGATCAATAGTTATTTAATGAATTGGATTTATCCAATTAGAATAGGACTGAGAAACAAAAAAAAATCTTCAAAAACACTATTTTGGTAAATATTTTTCGAACAATACTATTTTGGTAAATAGTTTCTCCACCAACACTATTATGGGAAAAAAGTCAATGAGGTTGTATGTGAGGGGAAAAGTGACTTTTCCAAAAAGTCACTCCATTAAGTCAATAAGTTGTTTTCAAAAAGCTTAGCCAAACATGCCCCTAGTTTTTCTGCAATAATCCATACTTTGTTTGTTCACTCTTACTAGTTTGAAGATGACCAGGCGAGTTGAAAGAACTGCGATCGGCATTGATCTTGGAACAACATATTCTTGTGTGGCAGCCTGGTTTGATAAGCACAACCGTGTTGAGATCATTCCTAATCAACAAGGTAACAAAATCACTCCTTCATGCGTTGCTTGGGATGGAATACAAATGTTAGTAGGCGAGGCCGCAAAAAATCAGATCACCAGGAACCCGAAAAACACTGTTATTGGTAACTTCATTTGATCAACAACTTTCATATATATATATATATATATATATATATATATATATATATATATTTGATGGGCTTTTCAAACTTTTTTTTTTTGGATGAATAAGTGCAGATGTTAAACGTTTAATGGGAGCCAGATTCAATGATGGTGTAGTGCAGAAAGACATAGAAACTAGACCTTTTAAGATGATTGAAGGCTCTGGGGAGAAGCCAATCATCATATTTGAACACGAGTCGAATGAAAAGAAGTTTTCACCAGAAGAATTATCATCAATGATTCTAACAAGTTTGAAGGAGGCTGCTGAATCATTTCTTGGAACAACTGTTACCGATGCAGTCATAACCGTGCCTGCATATTTTAGTGACAAGCAACGACAGGCAACCATGGATGCTGGTGCGTTAGCGGGCCTTAATGTTATGCGTTTGATTAACGAGCCCACATCAGCAGCGATTGCATATGGTCTAGACAAGAGTGCTGATGTAGTAAACTGCCCCGAAGAGAAAAACATGTTGATATTTGATATGGGTGGAGGAACCTTTGATGTGTCTCTTCTCAAGATCAACAAGGCTGGTACAATTACTGTTAAAGCAGTGGGTGGCGATACTCACTTGGGTGGTGAAAATTTTGACCAGTTGATGGTGAATCATTGTGTTGAAGTTTTTAAAAAGAAAGAAAAAAAGGATGTGAGTGAGAATGCAAGAGCAAAGATGAGGTTGAAAATTGCATGTGAGAAAGCAAAGAGGGATTTGGCTTCAACAACACAAATACCAATCGAAATCGATTGCTTGTACGAGGGAATTGATTTCTCAACTAAATTCAGCAGGGCAAAATTCGAGGAGATTAATGCTGGTTTCTTTAACATGTGCATTAAGCATGTGGAGAACTGTTTGAGAGACGGAAATATGCACAAGAGCGATGTTGATGACGTGGTTATTGTCGGTGGGTCGACACGAATTCCTAAAGTACAACGAATGCTGATTGAATTTTTTGATGGGAAGCCTCTCTGCAAGAGCATTAACGCTGATGAAGCTGTGGCTTATGGTGCTGCGGTGTTTGCTGCAAACTTAAGTGGTTATGGGAACAAGAAAGTGCGGGATTTGATGCTGTTAGATGTGACCCCTCTTTCTCTTGGTATGAGGGTTCATATAGATGTTATGAGTGTTGTGATACCTAGGAACACACCCATACCCACCATCATGGAGCGTGTTTATGGTACATTCTCCGAGAACGAATCATCTGTGTCATTTCATGTCTATCAAGGTGAGTGTACAAGTACTACAGAAAATATCTTTCTTGACACCTTCACTCTTCATGACATTCCAGCAGGTGAACAAAGGTACAGGGTTTGCTTTAACATAGATGCTAATGGTATTCTTAATGTTTCAGCTGAGGTGTTTTCGACTGGTAATAAAAGAAGTGTCACAATTGCTACGAGTGGAGGTTTGTCCAAGGATGGTGTTAAGAAGATTAGGCATTGATAAACTATAACAAGTTAATTCAGATTATGTTTCGTTGGGAATATAGCCGTTTAAGTTTCTGTTTTGAAAATTTCTAAATAAAAGGTCTCCCGGAGAAAGTCAAGTGGTCTATCGTAATAGTTTTAGTTTTCATTGTAATTGCAGTGGCTATTTAAAGACTTATCTTATGTTGAATTAAGAACCTTGTTCTAGCTAGTACTTTAACAAGTGTGTGTGTAACCACAATAGAATATTCAAAAGACCATACTGAGTAAAAAGATAAAATCTAGTCTAATACCAAGTTATCTTACTATATCAACTTACGGAGTCCTTGCAAGGACGTGAATCACGAATGAATCAAGGCATGGAAAGTGCACAAGAGGAGCATATTTTTCATGTCAAAGAGGATGACCAATCTGTTTTAATCAGAGGTTGTAGGACGACCTGCCTTTTGTAGCTGGGGAAGATGTCGTGGGCAGTTTTTAGAAAGAGGCAAAGGGAGCATGCAATGTTATAATTTAATCCGTTTGGCCGCTTAAAGTCAGAATGCTGGTCTGAACCACAAGTGAATGCTGCAGTTGGTCATGAAGAAGACGATCAAGAGTGATATTTATTTATGGCATTAGAAGTCGGCAGTAAGCAACAAAGTAGTGTTTGTTTCTTGATAGCGGATGCTCAATTTACACGAGTGTCTAAAGAGGTCTGTTTGAACAATTCGGTGAGGCTAAATTGTTAAATGTAAAGATGCAAAATGAAATACCATTAACCCAACATGGAAATCAAAATTCTTGATCCGCAATTGGGAGGTGGTATGCAGAATCTATTTTTTTCAACAGCATGTTATATGCAGAATCTTTAAGAACAATGATTTTCCACTGACCAGAAAACTTTTTGGTCACCTTTCTTGATCTAAAAGAACCGTGCCAGCAGCGGCTGAGGAACTAGCAGCTGGTGTGTGACTGACATGAGCAGCAGTGGTGACTTCTGTTAGGGCTCCAATTCAGATAAGCAACCTGCTGATCAAGTTGCGGGTTGATGGTAAAATAGAAGTAGACAAGAGGATCCTACTGATAAAGTCTCGGGTTTTTGATAAAACGGAAGTAGACACGCGGATTTACGTGGTTTAGTCTCGTTGTCAAACCGGCTTCCCTGCCTCCATCTCATCCTTGTTATAGCTACTTCTTAGTTCTTACAATTGGCGTCTTCGCCAACTAGACATCAATAACACCTTTCTTCAAGGAACCCTTCCCGAAGTTGTCTATATGTATGTCTTAGCCACCGGGCTCCTCCTTCCTAATCACGTTTGCAAACTCCATAAAGCTATTTATGGTCTTCAACAAGCGTCACGCGCTTGGTGTAATGAACTTAAAAACAATCTTCTTTCGGTTCATTTTAAGCTGACTATCTCCAATTCTTTACTATTTGTCAATCATTCTACTGCTTCAACCATATACATTCATTCTTGTATATGTTGATGATATCATCATCACCGGACTAAATATTTCTCTAGTAAATGCATTTATCACCTTTCTTGCTAATTGTTTTTCTTTTAAAGACATTGGCAATCTTTCATATCTAACGGTTTATTCCTTTCTCAAACTAAACATATTCTCGAGATTCTTAAATGTGCCAACATGAGTGATTGGAAACATGCTTCCACCCCAATGACACCCTCGGGTCCACTTGCTCATCTTGCACTAGACTTCCCTTTCGTACGTGAAAAGGTTCATGACGGGTCCATACGTATTACTCATGTTGCCGAGGGATGACGAACTAGCCGATGCACTAACTAAGCCACTACTCAAACACTGCTACCATTCTCTCCTTTCCAAGATTGGACTTCTTGTATTTTTTTTTTATTTTTTTGTAACTTTACATTATTGTAATTGTTTCGTTAGATAAGACCTAGTTTATAGCTATTGTTCCTATTTTGTAACTTTATATTTAATTATCTTCACATTGACTGAGAAATAAACAGATTCTATCACAATTCTTATAGTTTTATATATACAAGGTATCTAATTTTATTTTATTTTATTTTATTTATTTATTTTGAACAACAAAGCTTACTTCTACTACACACCAATTATCTAAATAACTCATCTCTACTAAGTGGGCTAGCCCCACATTGGCACAAAGATATCTATTCGATAGTCAAAGAGGGGGTGGATAACAGAGCTCTCGTACGCAGACTTGGCATTAACAAACTATTGTGGTTCCAAAAAGAAAATAATATAGCTACTTAATGTTCAAAACACCCTAACATACATTGTCTAACTCAGATAGTCAGATGTGTCATAGCCAAACATATCTTGTCAAAGTTTTCTTTTGTTAAGTAGATTCTGTCAACGCTTTTTTTTGCGTTACTATAGAGAATTCTGTTGATGAAAACAAAAGCGAAGAAAGATTATTGGTCTGAAAACTGGCACAAGAGAGTAAAATATGGGTGCATGTGAGAGATGGAAGAAAAGATTATACAAAGCAACATGTAAATTTGATGGCATAAGTTGAGATGCATATCAGTTCTACGTTAACCCGAGAAGAAGATATACATTTCACTACATTTTCTCTTCATTTGAATAACGGATATATTTTATTATTAGCCGGACAAACCACTGTTACCAGTTTGGCAATCTAACATTCAACTTATTTTATTATTAGCCGGACAAACCACTGTTACCAGTTTGGCAATCTAACATTCAACTTTAGCGGGTTTGAGGAGTTGAATTTTTTTCCTAAATCATTACTTTGTGTCACCGGTTTAAAATCTAGCTGTTCAACTACATATTTCAGAATATGAATAAATAAGTAATGTTAATTGACCAATTTGGTTTATACTGGCCGTTTCAAGTTCCAAACTGAACTGTTGAAAATCATCAAACTGCTAAAACAGAACAGGTTGGTTCTTCAAACGCTGAAATGCTTCAGACTGGTCAGCCTTAACACTTTATAAACATCTCTAATTAGTACCACCAATATACCAAGAAAAACTTTCCAAAAAATAGCGATATTATAAAACTATTAATTGTAGAAAGTCGGGTCAACAACCCAAATAATTCCCGCACAAAATACCATAGTAGAGATGATTTAGTGATGGAGATTTTGTTTAAGAATGCGTAAAAGAGCGTTGCTGCCTTGTGTTCTTTTTCTACCATCTTCATTTTCATCTCTTTTTCCATGACCATGCTGCTGCATGTACGCAACTAACAAACATTAGGTATCCATATGTATTATATCACGTTTATAAATTATATAAAAACATAATTACTCGTACACAGTACTAGAACTACTGATACGATTACATAACCATGCTTGCGTATTGTTATAATGAAACTATTACATAAATAGGAACTACGTTTTAATCAATGGGTCATATTTCAAACCAATGGTGAGTTCAAATAAGAACAACCAAAAATTAAGAATTATATTAAATAGGAACCACTTACACAACTGTCACGATTCACCAATATGGAAAAAGTAGAACTCAATCATCTGCTAAAATATGATCCAAGGACTAAAAAGCAGTTTTGTTGGTTCATGATCATTTAATAGATTTATTTCACACCACATATGTGTGGGTGTTGTCTCCTATTAGAAGTTGCATTATATACATATGTGTGTGTGTGTTGTCTGTTATTAGAAGTTAAACTATACGGTCAAATGCTAAGTCCTTTATCGTTGTGCTTGCATCATCAAAGTCAAATGTTTCTTTTCATTTCAATACACACACGTATATGTGTATACATATGTGTATTGCCTTCTATATTGTATAAAAGTATAAAACAATGAAATATATGTACCTTTGGCATTGTGGTTGCATCATCAAACTCTAAGATGTTAATATTCTTCAGCATCACAGATGAAGCAGGTCGAAGTCTCCTAATAATTAAGAAACAGCATTGAAAATCTTTAAAAATGGCATAACAGATAAATGCAACAAAATATGAAAAATCTTTTTAGTCTTAAAATAGATTTAATAATAAGAATTATAATTCTTGGCTTGATTTCAACCTAAAATAAACTTAATAATAAAAATTATAACTCTTGGCCCGATATAGACCCCGTTTGTTTATAAATGGATTGATTTAGGTTGTGTTGAATCTCAAATAGCTCGAGCTTTTTGTTTCAAAAAATGGATAAAAAGGGTGCGAGTCAAGCGTGTTGAAAGCCACCCAAAGTCTATCTTTGATACAAACAACCTTTTAAAATTTGACATGCGTGGGTCAAAAGCTTTGGTTAACTAAATAACCCTTACCTTTTTGGTTTCACGGCCGTTAATGGTTTGGAAGGGTGAACACTTGGCACTTCAAGCAACTTACTGTCAGTGCAACATCGAGAACTGATAACTTCTTCGGGCAGGACCGAGTGTGAATCCTGGGCCACCTAATATCAGTGACAGCATGTTATATATGCAATATTGATCTCTGTAATAATGAATCATGTAGTTCAAGGTGTGCTTCTAATAGTTAAATTAGAAAATAAGGGAATTGTTGCGCATAGGGCTGTCCTTTCTTATCCGAAACCCAACCCAAATAAAAAGCCACCCGAACCCGAATTAGAGAATACCAAAAAGAACCTGAACCCAAACCTTAAATGGGTCGGTTATCAAGTCACTTTTTCCAAACTAAAAACCCGAACCCAAACCGAATCTCGAAAACAGACCCGAACATTATTGTCTTTCTATAAATGCATTTTGGTTTGGAGTGTTTGGTATATGGAACATTATCATACCATATTGTTAACTGATATATGATAAAAAAAAAATTAGTAGCATGATGAGTTTTGTAAAAAAAAATAACATTTTTTTCTATTTTACATCTAAACCTGAAAATCGAACAACCGGACCCAAACTAACCGTTACCCGAATAGCCCGAACTTTAAATGGGTCGGTTATCGGGTCACTTTTTTCTAGCAAATGACCCAAAAAAAACCCCAAAGAATACCGCTAGTTGCGCAGAGGAATGGTAGGAAATGGACAGGTTGGGTTGGTCCACAAAGGGTGGGTCAGGTTGCACTGTCCCATTAGCACTTTCTTTATATAAAATAAAAAAATTAATGCGTTTAATAAGATTACAAAAATTCTATGGTTGAAATAATAATCTGATTTTTTAAAAAAGAAAACAGTTTAGGTAAAGAGTTTGAGAATACGTTGGACAACTTTCAACCCGAACTATAATTTAGTCATTTGACCCATTGAAGATGAATACAACCAGAATCGATCAATATGCAGGTAAATGAATCTAGAATGTCACATAATTCCAACAAACACATGCATGAACATTTTTCCTTACGGTGGAATCAATTAATTGCGTGTTACTGACGGACTTTGATCCTTCCAGGTCTGATGAAGAAATTGGGACATTTACCTGGTCATAAGAGCAAATCTTATCAATGACAAGAAATATGTAACATGCTTACACTTCTTTTAACCGCAAAAAAAAAAAAAAAAAAAAAAAACACTCATCCATCATGCTTCACAGGACGTATAAAAAAAACAGGAGTCTAACTGGTTATACTACACAAATAAAGTACTAAACGAAAAAGACCTAATGTCAAAATAATTAGAAGTCATCCAAACATATTCGAATGCATAATCATATGAATAAAAAAACTTTGAATTATTTTAGTGCTGATATCATAGCATAATAATGTTATACATATTAAGATATAAATTAGAAAAAGACTAGAGTGATTGTGGTATAATCCGAAGGTATGAAAGTATAGAACACGGCAGACAGAAGACGAAAACCGTCAACAGTATTACCCCGTGTTTGTTCATTCAGATTTCAGGTATTGAAGAAAATCTTGAAATTGTTTTCCATGCACGTATTGGTAAGCAGAAGCAAAACAACGTCTGTTACACAGTAAAATATTCACCACGTATTCATTTCAACGGCAAGTGTACATGAAACCGGTAAGGAACCAGGTTCTTAGGTTATGCTTTGAGTTAAAAAAAACATTTCCAACAAGAAAACATCGAAACAGAAAATTATACAATAATTAAAAAAAAAACTAACCTCTTTTTCATGCGATTCTTGTTGTACTTCCTCCGGAGAGGCGGAAACTTCTTCTGCAACTACCATAATAAAACCATATATCATGATAATTTAAATGTCAGATACTGAACTGATACTTTATTATTTGTTGCTGTAAATAAAAATAGAATATTTATTTAATCAAATGACATATAAGATCTGGTTGGATCTCTAACCTGTCACTTCTCCATTAGCATCTGTTTCTTTAACTTCCTTGAAATCTTGTTTATCACAAACAAGATTTGGACTGGAAACTTCAATTTTCTGATCAATAAAAAAAGATATCAGTTTTGGTTGTTATGCACAACACCTAAATAATTATGACTTCCACTAAACTTACTCCCTGATCAATAGTAAAATAACAAACAACATTAATATAGGATTTATCATTTATTTTTAAAATGTTATGAAACTACTAGTAGATTTATTTGCTTACAGTGTCATCCAAAATGTCCTGCTTCTCAACACACGGAGACTCGCTGGGATCTGAAGATGAAGATTGTGCATTTGACTGAAACCAAAGTGAAACAAACGAAAAAATGACAATATGAAAACAAACAGTAAAGTTCTACAATTCAGAGCATCAAAGATCAAACTAACGTCTTCCTCATGCTGCCCATGTACATGTAACTCTGAATCACAAACAGCTGACTCTGGATTATCGCAACCTACAAATTAAACAAATCAGAAAAACCTTAATCTAATAATCATAGACCACACCATATAACATTATAACCGAACACGGGAATACGAAATACCATGATTAAAAAAAATAAAAAAAAAACAATGTCCAACAACATTGTATGAACTATGTTAAGAAACAGCAATCACTGAACATTGTATATATTTTTTTCATGTCTTTATAAATTTGTTCAAATTCATAAAAAAATAAAAAGTGTTGAAAGCCATCCCAAATGTATAAATGAAGTCCAATGGCATGATTATACTACAACAACCACGTTAACTACAACACTTCGACTAGTTGTAGTCCAAATTAGCAAAATAAAATCAAAACTGCCGGATTTTACTGCGTCATAATATTATAACAATGTATATGTTTGTTGATTAAAGCATGGATAAATATTGATTTCAAGCAAACAACTTTTCTTTAAACATTTTGTGGCTTGCAAAGCGGGTCGTTTCAGTTAAGTATTAATAGAGGTGCAAACAAGCCAAGCTATTCACGAGATGCTCGAGCTTGGCTCGAAAAAATGCCCAAAACTAGTCCGAGCCTAAAAACAAGCTTGTTTAGTAAACGAGCCGAGCCCGAGCTTCAGTTATCAAGCTCGAGGTGGCTCACAAGCCTAAACGAGCCCACTGATATTAAATATATATTTAAATAGCAATAATAACTGTTTATTTAATTATGAAAAAATAGCTTAATTATATATAATATAATTAATATAATTAATATAATTTAATTAATAAATAATAAACGAGCCGAGCTCGAGCTTAAAAAGCTGCCTACGAACTGAGCTCGAGCTTTCATAAGTTAAATGAGCTAGGGCTCGTCTTGGCTCGTTTGCACCCCTGGGTATTTAACTATACCTGACTGTTTTAGCTAGGCTCAAAAACTTCAAATGTGGTTGAAGTTGGTTTTATTTTGGATCAGGATAAACTGAGAATTGGGTTTTTTTTATTTCCTTTAACTGGACTGACAACTTGTAGAGTAAAGCTGAATGATTACCACATAGATCGTATCCTCATGACCCCTTAATACTTTAAAGTTATTAAATCAGCAATCAGTTGATCTCTAACCTGTTATTTCTCCATCAGTCACCCTTTCTTCAGTTTCCTGGAATTCTTGTTTATCGAGCACAACAACTGGACTTGAGATATCAACATTCTGCTTCATATAACAAATTTATCAAATTTAGTTGTGATGAGTAACCCTTAAATAAGCATTTCAAGCTATAATGACTTTTTCCAGTAATGAAACCATAGGCTTTAAATATACCTCCTCTTTACTCCGTTCCTCAGAATGTTCAAGACGACTGCATTTCGATATTACTTGAACAGGAGTTAATTCATGATCAATAGTAACCTGGGCATTATCAGTGTATAACTTCACGGTAAGCATAGATACATCATAAAATAACACACAAAAAAAACTGAGTATTAATTATGTAAACAATATATTTAAAGGTAATATTTGCTTACATTGTCTTGCAATATGTCCTGCGTCTGAAAACCCTCTGACTCACCGAAATCAGAAGATGAATCTTCTGCAAGTAGCTGAAATCAAAGTGAGAAACAAATGAATAAAGTTAACATCTAAAAGAACAATAATATTCTGCAATTGAGAACAGCAAAAAGATCAAACTAACCTCTTCTTCCTCGTGCTTCCTTTGGTCTCCCTTCGGAAAACCCTCTGATTCAATGAGATTTGAAGATGAATCTTCTGCAACCAACTGAAATAAAAGTGAAAAACAAAAGGAATTTAAAAAAAAAAAAAAACAGTAATATTCTGCAATTGAGAACACTAAAAAGATCAAACTAGCCTCTTCTTCCTCATGCTTCCTTTGGTCTCCCTTGGTTATAAGAGAACCGCCAACTCCATGTAAAGGTAACTCTAAATCACTAACACCTGACTCTAAAGGAACGTAAACTGCAATTTAATAAAAAAGTAATAACTGTATAATATATGCGTAGACTTGGTTTTAAAAAGAGCGCGCTAGGCGCGCCTAGGCGCAGGGCCTGGGGCTTTTTTGCTTCTCGCCTTGTGTAATTACAGGAAGCGACCAAAAGGCGCAGTTTTTGATGTTTTTTTGTGGTCTTTTTGGCCTGAGGCGCGCGCCTCATGTAACTTAGGCGTTTTACTGCATAAAAATGTTGTACCTTGGGTTTTTTGACTTGTACGTGTAATTAAAATGGTATAAAAGCCTTACTTATAGCTATATTTTGGTTAAAGGAAGCTAAAAACCTATGGGATATGTATGGGACATATAAAAAAAATTATATAAACATCTTGCGCCTCGGGTACGAAAAGCCCACCGCTTTTGCGCTTCGCGCCTCAATTTTAGACCTCGTCGCTTTTTTGCGCCTCTTGCTTTTTAAAGCCAAGAACGTAGACATAATAAATAACCTGCTATGTCATTGCTGAACTCTGTGTCTCCAAGTTCTATCAAATCTTCTTTATCAAAGACAACATATTCACAGAGGACAATATTTTCCTATATAAAATGACGATAAACTTATCAGTTCAGAGTTGCTTTGTAAAGCATAAATTTAATGCCATTTCTATTTATATGCTTTATCTACTATGCAAACCACCACCATTATAATATACCTCATTGTTATGTTCTTTGAAACTATTCAACGATGTCGATGCTACTTCAACAGAGCTTGTATCCTGATTTTCTTCACGGTGAGTTGAACAAGACACTTGTGCATCAACCTGAAGCTAAATAAAAATAATAAGATGATTTATTGTATTTTTCAAACCTTGGAAGTCCAAACTTACATTACAAACCGTGTTTTCTAAGTTGACTATATTCGAACAATCAGAAAGTAGTGGAACAGACGCAGCGTCCTGAACATTAGTTTAAATTCAAATTAGCTAAGTTAAAAGAAGCCCACTACAAACATTTCGAAATAAAAAAGAGTGTGCAAGTGTGTCTGCTTACAGTATCAGTAGTTATCGGTTTATTCTTAATGCATTCCATTTTGATAGAATGTAAAGAAGATACTTGTGCATTTGACTGAAAAGAACAAATAAAAGCAAGAAAACATTGATAGTGTGTTTAAAAAAACACAGCTCAAAATTTTGTGGTTGCATGAACAGAAAACTCCTTAGTGGTCCCGACTAGAGGTGCACAAAATAACCGATTAAATAACCATAACCGAGACCGGGATCGGCTAAAAACCGATGGAGGAGTAACCGATTAGTGGTTATTTTTAACCGTAGATTAGTAATCCATTAGAGGTTCTTTTAGAAATAACTGGTTATTATTAATCGGTTTTTAACCGATGTACGAGAAAAACCAAAAAATGAAAAACTGATTAAAGTGAATAACATAACAAGTTAAAGTAATAATTGGTTAAAGCAAAAAAGAGAAAATAACCGGCGATTAGGAATGAGCACGGTACCGAACCGGTACCGAAAGTACCAATACCGAAAAACGGAGAAAATGGGTACCGGCATCGATACTGAATATACCGGTTCGGTACTGTACCGGTATTTACCGGTAAATAGACCAAAATACTGGTACCGGTACCGAAAAATAAAAAAATGGGTGCCGGCACCGGTACCGAATGTAACCGGTACGGTACCCAGTACCAAATGCTCATCCCTACCGGCGATTAGGTTAACTGAACAGGTTAGAGAAAATAACCGGTCTGGGCACCAAAAATACCATACATTAATTTCATCGTTTTCTTCAACTACGGGAACCTTTCCACATGAGCATGAAGCTTTCATGAGATTCAGCTCAACTTCTAGTGCAGTACACCGTTCTTTTTCAGCGGTAAGGCTGTGTCTTAAAACATCAGTTTCATTTTCACTAGCCTGTCATACATATATAAAAAATCACTAACATGTGAACGATATGGTTGTGTTGCAATGCAAATGCAAAGATCAAACATTAAACGTATTATTTCATTTAAGTAATTATAATTACCTCTAACTTGTTCTTGTATTCTTTCAAAACTTTCCACAAGGCTCTAGAGAAATTTGAAAGAATCTGATTCTCTCTAGCTTTCTTAGCTAGATCAGTAATAGTTCTGTTGATGGGTTTGTCCTTGTTTGTTTTGTTATTAACGATCGGAGGAAACTCAAATGATGAACTGTTGTTTTTAACTACTGTGTCTGGTTCTGGAATAAGCTCTGTCCAAACAAGCAAAACAACATTTCAAACGGTAAAAAAACGGTGCCTATATTAAACTATGAAGCCATAAGACATCATACCAACCACAAACATATATACACAGACATAACTTATATACATATATATAGGGATAGGGTAAAATGAGAACCACCTTAAGTTGAGAGAACCAGACCAAAAATTCCCACAAATCTTACAAAAATCAACCGTTTCAGAAAGAAAGAAAAAAAAGCCGGCTGCAAAAATTTATGTGTGACATTATGCGGTTGTGAAAAATATTTACACCACTGTAAGAAAAACTTACATGTTGAATAAATGCCGGCTCGGTAATTTTTTTATTTTTTTGACAGATGTGTTAGTTAGATGTTAATCTACGTTTGTGCAAAATTTGGTTGAAAATGTTGCACGGGAAGTAGAATTTCCACTGATAGTTTGTGAGTTCTCACAACTCGGGGGTGGTTCTCAGGTGAAACGGATCCTATATATACATAGGATGAAGATCATTTGGGAACCACCATTTATGGCGAGAACCACGAGAACCAGTGTGAACACAACCAAAACTATTTTAAAAAGCTTAAATAAAACACAAAAAAAAAATTATTTTCCCATTAGAATCGCAACTTTTTATTAATAAAAGTAATCACTTTTTAATAAAAAGTCGCGATTTAACTGTAATTTTTTTAGATAGCATTTAGCTTTGGGGTTTAGCTTTAAAGTTTAGTTTTTAGCATTTAGCTGGGGGGGGGGGGGGGGGGGGGGGGTAAGTTTTTGGGCGGTGTTGGGGGGTTCATTGTTTGTTTTGGGTTTATTTTGGTTGTGTTCACAAGTGGTTCTCGTGGTTCAAACGATAAATGGTGGTTCCCGCATGAACCCTATTGTGTGTGTGCTTTTTATCTAGCAAAACTGAAAAAGAACATGCATGACAAATTTAACCTTTATGTGTCTGATGAAGAATACTACTCTTCACTTCATCATCCTGAAAAAGGAAAGTTAACAATGCCAAAGTCAAACAGTTAATAGCATGCAATAATCATTTAGAAAGTAACTACAAGTTTAAATAGTTCAAAGATGTAAGCAATCAAAAACTTATATAAAGTTAAGGTAAAGAATAAAACCATGCAGACTTCATTACTATGGAGCTTCATTCTTTTAGCTTGTTCTGCTTTTGGCAATGCTTGGGTCCGTCTTTTATTGCCTAATGGCTGTTCTTCAATACTCTCAAACCTAAAATAGGAATTGTAAATTTGAGATCTTTGACTTCAATCATTCAAAAGCAAGCAAGATACACGCAAAGTTTTATACTTTATGTTCATAAACGGTGAAGCTTGTCTGAGTAAATAAGATGTATCTTGATAGTCCTCTTCACCTGGTTTCGCAGTTAAAATCTACAAAAAGTAATTATTAGCAAACAAATTATCGTGAAATATCAAAAGATTAGATCAATCATAAAGACATATAAAAATAACAACGCATACCAATGCCATCCTCTTCTTTCCTTCTAAGAAATCGCGCAAATATTTAGTTAACTAGCAAAAATAAAGAACGATAGTGTCACAAAAACTAAAGCGATAAGAACAAATGTTGAAGAAATAAATATGTTTAACTAGAGCTTACCATTGAATTTTGAAAATGCTTGTGTAAAGGTTTTTTGGGGTTCTTTTGGTGCTCTAATAAAGACTGATCAGAAAAAACAAAACAGTTGGTAAATCAAGGATAAAGATAAATATTTGTTTATCAACAAATGAAAATTATAACTAAAGGTCTTATGCATACCCTCAAACATAATCCAAAAACCATAGACGTGTTGTTGATAAAATTGCTTTCTAGCAATCTAGCTCCCTGTCAAAAAGATAAAAAGGCTCATCAAATAATTGATATGAGCATATGGCAATCACATTATATGCATCCCATATATTTCAACTAATATGTGAAATAACAGAAACTAAAAGCAGCAATAACCGACACCTGATTTCCAGTCCTCTTTTCTCTTTCAGCTCCCGCAAGATCAACTATGGTCAATATAGCAGTGCGGGACTGATCTTCACCAAGGTTATCAAGATCACAACGAATGTTTATGATGCATTGTGAACGGCTGGAAGAATATAAAAATACAAGTGAAAAATCATATTTATATATATTTAATATAGTAACTAGAAAACAAAAACAATATTACTTCCTAACAAACAAATGCGATACCTCGACTGAATATTGGAATTTGTCATAGCAGTAGAACGCTTTAACATTCCACTTGCAATCAAAGATTCAGCCTGTTGAACATCATTAATGACCTCCTGGGTATAGCATCATCAAACAGATTAAAAACTTCAATTGAAGATAGATTAGAGAAAGAGACATAAATTCATTCGATGAAAAGTTAGACAACCTCTTTGAGACCTTTTATATTTGATTGCTGCATATATAAATCACCTCCTTCTTGTGATAAATCCATAATCTTTTCTCCTTTTCCTCTCTCTGAATATATTTCAAACATTGATAGATAAAAAGCCCTGCACCAATATAACAAAATAACTTTTGTAATGATTTTGTTGATGGAGATTCTAAATTTACTGAACAGAAGATAACCATGCAATAATTTGAATCTGATTCAGCTGGTTTTGGCGAAAATTCTAGGTTGAGCCGCTAGCTAACTTTTTAAAAGCGACAGACCAGACAAAACAGTGCAAGTTTGGCAGTTTGAACAGGTTCTTTTTATCTTTTTTTCCAAATTGTTAGTTTAAAATAACCTTTCTAAATGGAAACAGAATACATATACATATTTGCATATTCTAAAATCAAAAAATAATATATGTTAAACAGTTGGTTCTGTTTACATTGGTGTTTCCAGGTTCTAACATCTGGTGAGTGTCAAGTCGATAATCAACAAAGCACTAACCATGATTTTAGTATCAAAATAACATATAAAAATATATACAAGTCATACAATTATCATTTAACTAATAACCTTGAAGATTTGGATCTGCCACTCTTCTTCTGTGAAAATATGTGGCGAAGAGCAAGAGAAACCATACCAGGCTGTCTCGTACTTCCAAAAACAGTATGAGTTTTACCAGATCCGCTAGGCCCCATAGCAGCAAGCATTCCACTCTTTCCCTTTAAAAAGTCCTCCACTAGTGGATTCATCATCCTCTCATAAACTTCACTCTGCCAAAACCAAAACCAAAACCAAAACCAAAACCATAACCAAAATCATAAATACAAAAAGGCTTATCCTCTAACTATTCCATATCCAAAACTGACCTAAATATCATAATTATCATATAACCACGACACTTATCGGTCCCAATAATGATGAAATATCCAAAATATCACAAAACAATCTAAAATCAAAACTGCAAAATCAATTTATCCTTTTCACTAATCCATGTCTAAAATTGACCTACCTATCATAGTTATCATATAACCACAACACTTATCATCCCCAAAAATGAATAAAAAAAAACCCCAAAACATCACACAGAACAAACTAA
The DNA here is from genome assembly GCA_030545235.1 of Helianthus tuberosus. Taxonomy (NCBI): domain Eukaryota; kingdom Viridiplantae; phylum Streptophyta; class Magnoliopsida; order Asterales; family Asteraceae; genus Helianthus; species Helianthus tuberosus. The sequence goes on from CM060432.1 coordinate 28,957,925, forward strand.
AATCAAAAGTATATAACAATTTATCTTTTCACTATTCCATATCTAAAATTGACTTAACTATCATAATTTTCATTGAACTACAACACTTATCATCCCCAAAAATGACCTAAATATCATAATTATCACAAAACCATGACACTTATCAGTCCCAAAAATAAAAATAAAAATTCAAATATCACAAAACAAAACAAAGTAAAATCAAAACTACAAAAACAATTTATCCTTTCACTATGTCATGTCTAAAATTGACATAACTATCATAATTATCATAAAACCACAACACTTATCATTACCAAAAATAAAAATATCACAAAACTTTCAACCTAATTTGAAACAACTGCATCTACTAACAAATTCACATCAAGATTAAGAAAAAATCAACGTTTAGAACCTAACCTGGGTCGATTCATCACAAAACACATGCGAAAACCCTTCGTAAACCTCAGATTTCGTCCTTCTAACATCCGTCAAGCTCTGTGGAGCACAAAGCGTGACAGAGTGTTCATCATTTACCTTCAAACACGTCTCAACAGTCTTCTTCCCCACAACCTTCGATACATCATTTTTTCTAGGGTTTTGAGGCCAAACATTCTTCTGACCTCCAGTTTTAACCGATCCTCCAACTTTGTGTGTTACGATAGGTCTAATCCGAAGAAAAACCTTGAGTTTCTCGGAACATTCGGCGGAAACCGAAGGCTCTAGAGCCTCCGGTTTATCGGAGATGTTGATCGAGAGGATGTCTTCGATGGGGAAAGAGCGTATAGCTGAAGAGGTTTTGGATGACGGAGGTTGGGATGGAGGTGCGGCGGAGTATGGTGTTGGTCTGGCTCGACGGGGAGGGTTACGACGGACGGTTACGGAGCTAGGGCACGGTGGTGGACTCTTCATCTCCATTTTGGTAGGGGTATGTGTTTCTTCAAGTGATAGTGGGCAGTGGAAAGCTTGGGTTTTAATAACCGGGAAACGTTTCGAGTTTGAAATTTGATTCAACGAGTTTGACGTTAGAAAATGAGTTATATTTTTTTTTCTGAATTTAAAAAGGGAAAATTACCAAAATATCGTTTGACCAAGTGCATTTGCGAATTTGTCACCTTCATGCGTCCTTAGAATGACTACTCAGTCTCGGAAGCGTCCCTATGTTTTGTTGAAACGTCCATGTCCTAGAAGCTGACACGTGTCCGACATGTTTATGCGTCCTTGAAAGGACCATTCCGTGTCCGACATGTTTATGCGTCCTTGAAAGGACCATTCCGGGATGCGTCCTTCAAGCACGGGATGCGTCCTTCAAGCACGGGATGCGTCCTTCAAGCACGCGATGCGTCCTTCAAACACGCGATGCGTCCTTCAAACACGCGATGCGTCCTTGGAGTACGATATGAGTCGGGCAAATTTCTAATGCGTCCTTTTCTCTCTCCTCTCTCTCTTCTCTTTCTCTCTCCTCTCTCTCTCTCTCCTCTCTTTTAGTAAGGCCAACCTAAGACTGCGGGGTATGGGGCGGGAGTTTGGGCGTGGGTAGGGGAAAACGCCCAAGCCACCACCCCGGGTGGGCATGGGTTTCGGCGTGGCCCTTGGGGCATGGGTTTCAAGCCGGGCGTGGGGCGGTTTGGCCATCCTAGTTGGCTGAATATCATTGGCTCACCCGCCACGTCATAGCGGGCCATCCCAAAAGTTTTGAATTTTTAAACTCAAATCGTTGGCTTGGCCAAGCGGTCACCCCAACCGGTCACCCAAACCCCAACATCCCCTATAAATACCCCCAAACCCCAACCGGGTGGTCCATCCCAACCCCCACCGTGGTCCCAAACATTCGATATCCCCACCCGCTGCCCCAGCCGGTCACCACAAACCCAACATCACACGAACCCGCTATGGCATCCTGGACCCACGACGAAGAACTTGCCCTAGTCACAAGCGTCGTTGACGCTATGAAGGGGCGGCCACCGGGCCAAACCAAATATTTGACGGAAGCTTTCGCGGCCTACCGACTAAACGTCGGTAACGACCGCCACAACATGAACGCGTGCCAACATAAATGGCGCGAGCTACGTCCCAAGCTCGAGCGTTTCAAGGCTTACTACGAAGCCGTTCCCAGGGGCGAGTTAAGCCACGAGGACCGGGTGGCGGTGGCGAACATAGAGTTTCGCGGCAAGGAAAAAAAGGCGTTCGACAAGATCGACCTTTTTGAAATTTATTTAACGCTTTAGGTTTCTTATTTTGTAATTTTTAGGTTTATGTAATTTTATAAATATTAATGAAGTTGTATGTTTTTTTTTTATAAATGTTTGTGTGATTTTTTTAAATTTTGTATATTTTTTTTTAAACTACCTTGCCACGCGGTGCACCCAACCCAAGCCCAACCCACGCCCCACCATACCCCGCGGACACGTACCAGGCAGTGGGGGGGGGGGGGGCTCCCATTCCACGTGTCAGCACCCACCCCAACCCACACCCAACCCAAGCCCCACCATACCCCGCAGTCTAATAATTGCATTGAAAGGTCATAAATCTAAGCAACTCTATGTTAACACACCTTCAGTAATAATTGTTAATTTCCTCAACCAAAATTTCTTTTATGTTCTTAATTACTATCTTTTCGAACGCTTTTAATTTGGTTGATAGGACAGCCCTACTGTACGAGGTAAGGAAAAGGTGTCATATTTCTACGTGGGTCGATTTTTTATATAGTCAACCAGCTAGATTATATGTGGGGGATGAGTATATTTGGTCTTCTATTGGCGTTCAGCAGGGGGACCCCTTGGGGCCCATCCTTTTTGCCCTTGTTCTACACCCCCTTATTCACCGAATAAAAGATCGCTGCAAACTTCTATTTCACGCCTGGTACCTAGATGACGGAACGCTTATTGGAGATGTCACTCAAGTGGCTAATGCTTTAGATATCATCAGAGCTGAGGGTCCTTCCTTAGGGCTTCAACTTAATATAAAGAAAACTGAAGTTTTCTGGCTAACCTGCAATGGTGTAAAGGTTTAGGAGGGCTTATTCCCTCGGAGGATTGGGAGGCCGGTGCTGGGTGTGAAACTCCTGGGGGTGCCGTTAGTCGTGATGCGGAGTTTATTAGTGGTATGGCTCTTAAAAAAGCGAAATGTGCAGTCGAGCTGATGAGGTGCCTTAAACGCCTACGGGACCCTCAAAGCGAGCTCCTCTTGCTTCGTTCTTGTATGAGTGTTGCTAAATTACTGTTTGGTCTTCGAACATGTCAACCTTCTTTGGTCGGGGGAGCTGTCTCTGTTTTTTATGAAGGCCTCCGAGGAGCATTAGAGGATATTGTTGTTTATGGTGGTGCCTTTTTTGGAGATCTCCAGTGGAGGTTGGCTTCTCTCCCGACCCAGTTCGGAGGCTTAGGGATTTGTACGGCCGAGGATGCCTCTTCATATGCTTTCGTGGCTTCAAGGGCCCAATCTTGGGGTTTACAAGACCACATACTCCGAGAATGTGGTGGGGCTGTTTTTGACTCCGATTACAGGAGTGCATTGGACCTTTTGCATAGTTCTCTTCCCGACCTTGATATTGGCGGTTTCTACATTAAAGACACTGCCCCTCCTAAATCCCAGAAAATTCTGGCGAATGCCTTATATGGCGAAATTGTCAAGAGGTTTGAAGAGAAGTTTGTTTTATCCCCTCGGCAAAGAGCTGTGTTTGAATGTCTACGCGCCCCACATGCTCAGGATTTTCTGTCTGTCGCACCTATTGAAGGCTTGGGGCAACACATGTCGGCTGTGGAATACTGTGCTATCCTTAGATACCGACTGATGATTCCCTTGTTCCCAGTTGATGAGCCATGTCCGGTATGCCGCAAAGCGTGTTTGGATTCTTTCGGCGAGCACGCGGTCCACTGTAAAGAGCTACCAGGGTTTAAATATCGGCATGATTGGGTGAGAGATGTGTTATGTGATGTTCTTAAGCGGGCCGGGATCTCTGCCAAAAAGGAGGCTCCAGTAAATTTCCTGACTGACCCCTTAGAGGGGAGGTCCACTTTACGCCCGGCGGACATCCTTGTGTTTGGATGGGAAGGGGGAAACACGCTTGTGTAGATCTAACTGGAGTCTCCCCCCTTGTCGGGCTCAAGGACAAGGGCTTTGTCGTAGGGCAAGCGGTGCTCAAGGCAGAGGCGAGCAAAGTGGCAAAACATGAGAAAGTCTGTCGGGAGAATCAACATGTGTTTGTCCCGTTTGCGTTTGATACCTTTGGTGGTCTCGCTCCTGACGCTGTGCGACTCTTGAATCGGGTTTAAAAAGTCGTTAATCGTAATTCTTCGTCGCTAAAGGTTTCAAACTTCGTATTTAGTAGAATTGGTTTTTCTATTCAAAAGGGGGTGGCGGCGTAACTTGTTGCCCAACTACCTGTCATTGCTCTGTAATTGCCCTTTTTCGTGTGGAATGAAACACAATTTCTCCTCAAAAAAAAAAATTATTATCATGTACAGCCTTGAACACTACCTTTTTCTTCTTAACACAGTTCCGGGTGGAAAAGTTTGCAACATACTTGAAGATTCCATTGAGTCATATTGAAGGGGTATGGTCCCAAAAAGCCGCGCAACCCCCTGCAAGGTCGCGCGAGACCATACTCCTTAATCAGCAATTTTCTTGATTGCCAACCTCGCGCGGGCTACAACAGACCGGTGTAGCGCGGCGCGAGGTCCACATAAGAGTAAAACTCCAGTTTGCAACACTTAGCATTCTAAAAGGAACATCTGAAAGCCCATGCCGCGCGCATGGTAACAACGTGCTCAGCAAGAATCGTGCGTGACTACGGCGCGAGGCTTCTCCAGATAGTACACAAGGTACAAGTGGCAGAATAAAAGAGCCAATCAGGGTCCTTCTGTTCCTGCGCAATCGTGCTCCACGATCGTCTGACATGCAGGAGACAAAAAGTACTGAAGGACGCCTATGTGGCACCAATCATCGGGCAGAGACAACTGCCCCACGATCTCCACTTACCTGCTGATGGCAGAGGGCGACCAGGCCGACAACAGTGACACGTGGCTCCAATCACGTTGCGCCAACTCCACAGAGCTTCTAGAAACCACTAACGGTCGACACCAGTGAGACAAGGAGCATATCCTCCATGTTGTCGCCTTCCGGCCCAAGGCCCATCAGCCCACACCCTCTTACACCTCTCCGGCTATAAATAGAGACCTTCACTTCACAGGTTATTCCATTCCATTCACTCTACTCTCTCACTTAACACTTAATTATCTCAAAAGCACAGTCGCTTATTCTCACGCCGGAGCCCGGTTAAGAGGGAAACCCCCACATTCCCCTCTTAACGAGTAACGGTGTTTTGTTTTGCAGTTATACACGGTCATTAAGGAGCTCAGGAATCCAAGAGAAGATTAACCACTATGCAAGGAACATAAACCAAACTGATTATCACCTAATCAGTTTTGTGTTTCTTTATTGGCGCCCACCGATTTTTTCTACAAACCACTTTCATCTTCTTATTTCCTGAGTTTTCATTGCTTTTCTTCCTTCGATCATGGCTGGTCAAGGAATCATTCCCGAATTTGTTGGTCTCGGAGCAGACCCTAACGCAGCGTTTGGGGTGGATAATCAAAACATCCAACCCCAAAACGTTGAAGAAATCGGCGAGATCGAGATGGCCAACACCGGGGGTCCTCGCGGGAGCTTCACCCGCATCAATCAAACTACCCCAGGAAACAACGGTGCTGGACCATCGAACCCAGCTCCACCTCAGAATATCTCAGCGCTATTGGGGCTACCAGAGGGCGAAACCCCAGCCTCATGGTACGCCAAGCAGCTCGCCACCATTAACGCGGCATATCAATCCTTGAGCGCGCAACAAGCAGTTCTAACGGCAGAACCTTCCTTGGTTACACCAACCGGCCCAAGTCACGGGCCGCGCCCGATGCCACCACCGCAACATATCCAAGGAAGAGCCAACAGACCTCCCCCTACCCGAAGACAAAGCGTGCAGGACACGCGCGATACGCGGGGGGAGACAGAAAGCTACTATGACGAACCGTCAAATTCCCGAAGAGGCCCAGTTCATAGCCGGCTCACGCCGCGCAACATGAACGATGAGTGGGAAGAAACTGACCCCAACGATCCAACCTGGGAAAACGATGACGAATCTTCGGTCTTCAATCGTTTGCAAAGAAATCATGAGTATTACAAACCAAGGCAACACGTTGGTTATACCGAGGAGGCGGAGCGCGACTTTCGCCTCGCCTATCGACCAGAAGAAGCTATAGAGCACTCGAAGTTCATTCCAAAGATAGCACTAGCGCCGCTCAAGAGAGAAAAGTTGCCTCCGACCGTCGGAAAGTTCAATGGATTGACTGATCCAGACGATCACGTCAGAGTGTTTACTAGCGTGGGCTGCATGGGAGGTTGGAACATGCCTATGTGGTGCCATTTGTTTATCCAAACATTAACCGGGGCTGCTCGCGCCTGGTTCGACAGCCTTCCTCCGGGCAAAATAAAATCATGGGTAGATTTCAGGACCCAGTTTCTGAGTCACTTCAGTCAGCAAAGGCGATACCAGCGCGACACAGCTGAAGTTGAAGATATCTGGCGAAGAGATAATGAGGGTCTGGAAGATTTCATTACGCGCTTTAACAAAGAATGTTTGGAGATTGGTGGCGTGAGTGAACAACTCATGCGCTGCCATTTCAAGAAAGCAATCCGTTGTGATAGCCTGATTAGAACCATCACTGGGAAAGATGGAATGCCAAAGGAGTGGGATAAACTCATGGAAGCCGCGAAGATAGTCGCGCAAACGGAAGAGTCTCTCGCTCGAAACAACAACTATCGTTCTGAAGATAGATTTTCCAAAGGGGGTCACTCGCGCGATGACAACAGGCGCAACAAAGGCAAAAACCCTGGGTGGAAGGCCAACCACTCCAGCGGTTATAGCGATCGCCCCCGATACGAAGAACGATCCCGCTATAAGGAAGACGCGCGTGACACCATTGACCGCATTGGTTATAAAAAGGCAGTCCGAGATGATAATCGGGAATGAAAAAAAACCTTAAAAATGACATTTTTCTAAAACGCAATGCACCAAAAACACATAGAAATGACTTATTTGTAAAACGCAATGGTCAGAAAACACAAAGAAATGTTTTATTTCTAAAACGCAATAGCCTAAAAACTCAAAAGAAAATGTACTTTATAAAACGCAATGGACTAAAAACCCATAAAAATGTGTTTTACCTAAAACGCAATGCACCAAAAACACATAAAAATGTGTTTTACCTAAAACGCAATGCACAAAAAACACAAAGAAATGTCTTATTTGTAAAACGCAATGGCCAGAAAACACTTAAAAATTACTCATTCTAAAACGCAATGGACTGAAAACACCTAAAAATATGTTCTACCTAAAACGCAAAGACTAAAAACACTTCAAAAATGTGTTTTACCTAAAACGCAATAACTAAAAACACTTAAAAATGTGTTTTTTCTAAAACGCCATAGCTAGAAAACACATAAAACTCTCTTATTTCTAAAACGCAATGGACACATAAAACTGTCTGTGAATTGTCTGTGAACTGTCTGAATTGTCTACGAATTATTGTCTTCGAAATGAGCCAATTTCTGGAAAACTCTCTTATTTCTAAAACGCAATGGACACATAAAGCTTAACCCCAGCCAGGGGCTCTGCCCCTTGGACCCCGCCAGGGGCTGCCGCCCCTGGGACCCCGCCAGGGGCTGCCGCCCCTGGGACCCCGCTACCGGGGGCTGCCGCCCCCGGACCCCCGCCAAGATCGTAAAACGCAATGACTAAATCAAAAACCCAGTTCGTAAAAATGAAATTAAAGAATTTGTTACCTGGATCGAAGTGATTTCTTCAACAATTGACGAATTTTGAATGATTGAAACACTTATCAGCTCTCGAATCGAACGAATCGAGTAATTATCTTCAAAATCACCGGAAAAATGAGATTTTGTATGAATTTAAACTGGGTTTTCTTCAAAAAAGCTGAAGAACACGTTGATCGGGTGTTTGAATCATTGATTGGTGATGAAAATCGCACTATAATGTAGTGATTATTGAGATAGAAAGTGAAGAAATGGTTGAAGATGGTGGGTTTTGAAGTTACTGGGTTTTGAAAATGAAGAAGAAAGGGTTGGATTGACTAAAATACCCTTTTTCTTTATTTTAATTGTTGCCACATGTCATCCCCTTATTGCTTCCTATCCTTCCTAGCATAATTAATCTTCCTATTTGATCTTTTCCTTTTTTTAGAATCTAAAAAGAAAATCAGTTTTTGTCTTAAACCTACTTTCAAACAAAAACATATTTTATAGGTTGAAAAATCTGAATTTCGAAAAATCTAAAAAGAAAATCAGTTTTTTTTTTTCTTATAACTTTCCTCATATTCATGTTTAAGTTATACATTAAAGTTACCCCCTCATATTCAAGTTTAAGTTATTCAACGAAAAAAAGTGAAAATTCACTTAATTTTGTCATTGATATATTTCTGTTGACTAATATTTTATTTCCGTTGACTAATTATTTTATATATTGTTATATTGAATAAAACATAATATATTAATTAAACTTGTAAAACTGTTTAAGTTTAACCGGTAAATAAAAAAAGCTTTTCTTTATTATTTTTTTTTTTTACAAAAACAAAGTTTGTAGATTTAATTACAACTGATAAAAATTTAAAAGTCTAAATTTTGTATAAGTAAAGTATTCTCTAAGAAAAACCTACATAGAAATTATGTATTTCATGTTCGAACACACGAAAGAGATAGTAGGTTCGAACCTACTAACTCTTTATAACATGTATTAATTAACGAAGAAAGTAAGGACAGACCCAAACCTAGTTAATGGATTGAATAAAAATGGTCAAACTCAGAGCTTGAAAACTTGATTTTTGAAAAAAAATAAATAAGGTATCAACGGAATAGGTGACTAAAAATCTTTTTTTTTTATCAAATACAATTTTTTTTTAAAATATGTTTTTGTTTCAAAGTAGGTTTTATAAAAAAAAAGTTGTTTTTTATATTCTTTAAAATATGATTAGATCAATAGTTATTTAATGAATTGGATTTATCCAATTAGAATAGGACTGAGAAACAAAAAAAAATCTTCAAAAACACTATTTTGGTAAATATTTTTCGAACAATACTATTTTGGTAAATAGTTTCTCCACCAACACTATTATGGGAAAAAAGTCAATGAGGTTGTATGTGAGGGGAAAAGTGACTTTTCCAAAAAGTCACTCCATTAAGTCAATAAGTTGTTTTCAAAAAGCTTAGCCAAACATGCCCCTAGTTTTTCTGCAATAATCCATACTTTGTTTGTTCACTCTTACTAGTTTGAAGATGACCAGGCGAGTTGAAAGAACTGCGATCGGCATTGATCTTGGAACAACATATTCTTGTGTGGCAGCCTGGTTTGATAAGCACAACCGTGTTGAGATCATTCCTAATCAACAAGGTAACAAAATCACTCCTTCATGCGTTGCTTGGGATGGAATACAAATGTTAGTAGGCGAGGCCGCAAAAAATCAGATCACCAGGAACCCGAAAAACACTGTTATTGGTAACTTCATTTGATCAACAACTTTCATATATATATATATATATATATATATATATATATATATATATATATTTGATGGGCTTTTCAAACTTTTTTTTTTTGGATGAATAAGTGCAGATGTTAAACGTTTAATGGGAGCCAGATTCAATGATGGTGTAGTGCAGAAAGACATAGAAACTAGACCTTTTAAGATGATTGAAGGCTCTGGGGAGAAGCCAATCATCATATTTGAACACGAGTCGAATGAAAAGAAGTTTTCACCAGAAGAATTATCATCAATGATTCTAACAAGTTTGAAGGAGGCTGCTGAATCATTTCTTGGAACAACTGTTACCGATGCAGTCATAACCGTGCCTGCATATTTTAGTGACAAGCAACGACAGGCAACCATGGATGCTGGTGCGTTAGCGGGCCTTAATGTTATGCGTTTGATTAACGAGCCCACATCAGCAGCGATTGCATATGGTCTAGACAAGAGTGCTGATGTAGTAAACTGCCCCGAAGAGAAAAACATGTTGATATTTGATATGGGTGGAGGAACCTTTGATGTGTCTCTTCTCAAGATCAACAAGGCTGGTACAATTACTGTTAAAGCAGTGGGTGGCGATACTCACTTGGGTGGTGAAAATTTTGACCAGTTGATGGTGAATCATTGTGTTGAAGTTTTTAAAAAGAAAGAAAAAAAGGATGTGAGTGAGAATGCAAGAGCAAAGATGAGGTTGAAAATTGCATGTGAGAAAGCAAAGAGGGATTTGGCTTCAACAACACAAATACCAATCGAAATCGATTGCTTGTACGAGGGAATTGATTTCTCAACTAAATTCAGCAGGGCAAAATTCGAGGAGATTAATGCTGGTTTCTTTAACATGTGCATTAAGCATGTGGAGAACTGTTTGAGAGACGGAAATATGCACAAGAGCGATGTTGATGACGTGGTTATTGTCGGTGGGTCGACACGAATTCCTAAAGTACAACGAATGCTGATTGAATTTTTTGATGGGAAGCCTCTCTGCAAGAGCATTAACGCTGATGAAGCTGTGGCTTATGGTGCTGCGGTGTTTGCTGCAAACTTAAGTGGTTATGGGAACAAGAAAGTGCGGGATTTGATGCTGTTAGATGTGACCCCTCTTTCTCTTGGTATGAGGGTTCATATAGATGTTATGAGTGTTGTGATACCTAGGAACACACCCATACCCACCATCATGGAGCGTGTTTATGGTACATTCTCCGAGAACGAATCATCTGTGTCATTTCATGTCTATCAAGGTGAGTGTACAAGTACTACAGAAAATATCTTTCTTGACACCTTCACTCTTCATGACATTCCAGCAGGTGAACAAAGGTACAGGGTTTGCTTTAACATAGATGCTAATGGTATTCTTAATGTTTCAGCTGAGGTGTTTTCGACTGGTAATAAAAGAAGTGTCACAATTGCTACGAGTGGAGGTTTGTCCAAGGATGGTGTTAAGAAGATTAGGCATTGATAAACTATAACAAGTTAATTCAGATTATGTTTCGTTGGGAATATAGCCGTTTAAGTTTCTGTTTTGAAAATTTCTAAATAAAAGGTCTCCCGGAGAAAGTCAAGTGGTCTATCGTAATAGTTTTAGTTTTCATTGTAATTGCAGTGGCTATTTAAAGACTTATCTTATGTTGAATTAAGAACCTTGTTCTAGCTAGTACTTTAACAAGTGTGTGTGTAACCACAATAGAATATTCAAAAGACCATACTGAGTAAAAAGATAAAATCTAGTCTAATACCAAGTTATCTTACTATATCAACTTACGGAGTCCTTGCAAGGACGTGAATCACGAATGAATCAAGGCATGGAAAGTGCACAAGAGGAGCATATTTTTCATGTCAAAGAGGATGACCAATCTGTTTTAATCAGAGGTTGTAGGACGACCTGCCTTTTGTAGCTGGGGAAGATGTCGTGGGCAGTTTTTAGAAAGAGGCAAAGGGAGCATGCAATGTTATAATTTAATCCGTTTGGCCGCTTAAAGTCAGAATGCTGGTCTGAACCACAAGTGAATGCTGCAGTTGGTCATGAAGAAGACGATCAAGAGTGATATTTATTTATGGCATTAGAAGTCGGCAGTAAGCAACAAAGTAGTGTTTGTTTCTTGATAGCGGATGCTCAATTTACACGAGTGTCTAAAGAGGTCTGTTTGAACAATTCGGTGAGGCTAAATTGTTAAATGTAAAGATGCAAAATGAAATACCATTAACCCAACATGGAAATCAAAATTCTTGATCCGCAATTGGGAGGTGGTATGCAGAATCTATTTTTTTCAACAGCATGTTATATGCAGAATCTTTAAGAACAATGATTTTCCACTGACCAGAAAACTTTTTGGTCACCTTTCTTGATCTAAAAGAACCGTGCCAGCAGCGGCTGAGGAACTAGCAGCTGGTGTGTGACTGACATGAGCAGCAGTGGTGACTTCTGTTAGGGCTCCAATTCAGATAAGCAACCTGCTGATCAAGTTGCGGGTTGATGGTAAAATAGAAGTAGACAAGAGGATCCTACTGATAAAGTCTCGGGTTTTTGATAAAACGGAAGTAGACACGCGGATTTACGTGGTTTAGTCTCGTTGTCAAACCGGCTTCCCTGCCTCCATCTCATCCTTGTTATAGCTACTTCTTAGTTCTTACAATTGGCGTCTTCGCCAACTAGACATCAATAACACCTTTCTTCAAGGAACCCTTCCCGAAGTTGTCTATATGTATGTCTTAGCCACCGGGCTCCTCCTTCCTAATCACGTTTGCAAACTCCATAAAGCTATTTATGGTCTTCAACAAGCGTCACGCGCTTGGTGTAATGAACTTAAAAACAATCTTCTTTCGGTTCATTTTAAGCTGACTATCTCCAATTCTTTACTATTTGTCAATCATTCTACTGCTTCAACCATATACATTCATTCTTGTATATGTTGATGATATCATCATCACCGGACTAAATATTTCTCTAGTAAATGCATTTATCACCTTTCTTGCTAATTGTTTTTCTTTTAAAGACATTGGCAATCTTTCATATCTAACGGTTTATTCCTTTCTCAAACTAAACATATTCTCGAGATTCTTAAATGTGCCAACATGAGTGATTGGAAACATGCTTCCACCCCAATGACACCCTCGGGTCCACTTGCTCATCTTGCACTAGACTTCCCTTTCGTACGTGAAAAGGTTCATGACGGGTCCATACGTATTACTCATGTTGCCGAGGGATGACGAACTAGCCGATGCACTAACTAAGCCACTACTCAAACACTGCTACCATTCTCTCCTTTCCAAGATTGGACTTCTTGTATTTTTTTTTTATTTTTTTGTAACTTTACATTATTGTAATTGTTTCGTTAGATAAGACCTAGTTTATAGCTATTGTTCCTATTTTGTAACTTTATATTTAATTATCTTCACATTGACTGAGAAATAAACAGATTCTATCACAATTCTTATAGTTTTATATATACAAGGTATCTAATTTTATTTTATTTTATTTTATTTATTTATTTTGAACAACAAAGCTTACTTCTACTACACACCAATTATCTAAATAACTCATCTCTACTAAGTGGGCTAGCCCCACATTGGCACAAAGATATCTATTCGATAGTCAAAGAGGGGGTGGATAACAGAGCTCTCGTACGCAGACTTGGCATTAACAAACTATTGTGGTTCCAAAAAGAAAATAATATAGCTACTTAATGTTCAAAACACCCTAACATACATTGTCTAACTCAGATAGTCAGATGTGTCATAGCCAAACATATCTTGTCAAAGTTTTCTTTTGTTAAGTAGATTCTGTCAACGCTTTTTTTTGCGTTACTATAGAGAATTCTGTTGATGAAAACAAAAGCGAAGAAAGATTATTGGTCTGAAAACTGGCACAAGAGAGTAAAATATGGGTGCATGTGAGAGATGGAAGAAAAGATTATACAAAGCAACATGTAAATTTGATGGCATAAGTTGAGATGCATATCAGTTCTACGTTAACCCGAGAAGAAGATATACATTTCACTACATTTTCTCTTCATTTGAATAACGGATATATTTTATTATTAGCCGGACAAACCACTGTTACCAGTTTGGCAATCTAACATTCAACTTATTTTATTATTAGCCGGACAAACCACTGTTACCAGTTTGGCAATCTAACATTCAACTTTAGCGGGTTTGAGGAGTTGAATTTTTTTCCTAAATCATTACTTTGTGTCACCGGTTTAAAATCTAGCTGTTCAACTACATATTTCAGAATATGAATAAATAAGTAATGTTAATTGACCAATTTGGTTTATACTGGCCGTTTCAAGTTCCAAACTGAACTGTTGAAAATCATCAAACTGCTAAAACAGAACAGGTTGGTTCTTCAAACGCTGAAATGCTTCAGACTGGTCAGCCTTAACACTTTATAAACATCTCTAATTAGTACCACCAATATACCAAGAAAAACTTTCCAAAAAATAGCGATATTATAAAACTATTAATTGTAGAAAGTCGGGTCAACAACCCAAATAATTCCCGCACAAAATACCATAGTAGAGATGATTTAGTGATGGAGATTTTGTTTAAGAATGCGTAAAAGAGCGTTGCTGCCTTGTGTTCTTTTTCTACCATCTTCATTTTCATCTCTTTTTCCATGACCATGCTGCTGCATGTACGCAACTAACAAACATTAGGTATCCATATGTATTATATCACGTTTATAAATTATATAAAAACATAATTACTCGTACACAGTACTAGAACTACTGATACGATTACATAACCATGCTTGCGTATTGTTATAATGAAACTATTACATAAATAGGAACTACGTTTTAATCAATGGGTCATATTTCAAACCAATGGTGAGTTCAAATAAGAACAACCAAAAATTAAGAATTATATTAAATAGGAACCACTTACACAACTGTCACGATTCACCAATATGGAAAAAGTAGAACTCAATCATCTGCTAAAATATGATCCAAGGACTAAAAAGCAGTTTTGTTGGTTCATGATCATTTAATAGATTTATTTCACACCACATATGTGTGGGTGTTGTCTCCTATTAGAAGTTGCATTATATACATATGTGTGTGTGTGTTGTCTGTTATTAGAAGTTAAACTATACGGTCAAATGCTAAGTCCTTTATCGTTGTGCTTGCATCATCAAAGTCAAATGTTTCTTTTCATTTCAATACACACACGTATATGTGTATACATATGTGTATTGCCTTCTATATTGTATAAAAGTATAAAACAATGAAATATATGTACCTTTGGCATTGTGGTTGCATCATCAAACTCTAAGATGTTAATATTCTTCAGCATCACAGATGAAGCAGGTCGAAGTCTCCTAATAATTAAGAAACAGCATTGAAAATCTTTAAAAATGGCATAACAGATAAATGCAACAAAATATGAAAAATCTTTTTAGTCTTAAAATAGATTTAATAATAAGAATTATAATTCTTGGCTTGATTTCAACCTAAAATAAACTTAATAATAAAAATTATAACTCTTGGCCCGATATAGACCCCGTTTGTTTATAAATGGATTGATTTAGGTTGTGTTGAATCTCAAATAGCTCGAGCTTTTTGTTTCAAAAAATGGATAAAAAGGGTGCGAGTCAAGCGTGTTGAAAGCCACCCAAAGTCTATCTTTGATACAAACAACCTTTTAAAATTTGACATGCGTGGGTCAAAAGCTTTGGTTAACTAAATAACCCTTACCTTTTTGGTTTCACGGCCGTTAATGGTTTGGAAGGGTGAACACTTGGCACTTCAAGCAACTTACTGTCAGTGCAACATCGAGAACTGATAACTTCTTCGGGCAGGACCGAGTGTGAATCCTGGGCCACCTAATATCAGTGACAGCATGTTATATATGCAATATTGATCTCTGTAATAATGAATCATGTAGTTCAAGGTGTGCTTCTAATAGTTAAATTAGAAAATAAGGGAATTGTTGCGCATAGGGCTGTCCTTTCTTATCCGAAACCCAACCCAAATAAAAAGCCACCCGAACCCGAATTAGAGAATACCAAAAAGAACCTGAACCCAAACCTTAAATGGGTCGGTTATCAAGTCACTTTTTCCAAACTAAAAACCCGAACCCAAACCGAATCTCGAAAACAGACCCGAACATTATTGTCTTTCTATAAATGCATTTTGGTTTGGAGTGTTTGGTATATGGAACATTATCATACCATATTGTTAACTGATATATGATAAAAAAAAAATTAGTAGCATGATGAGTTTTGTAAAAAAAAATAACATTTTTTTCTATTTTACATCTAAACCTGAAAATCGAACAACCGGACCCAAACTAACCGTTACCCGAATAGCCCGAACTTTAAATGGGTCGGTTATCGGGTCACTTTTTTCTAGCAAATGACCCAAAAAAAACCCCAAAGAATACCGCTAGTTGCGCAGAGGAATGGTAGGAAATGGACAGGTTGGGTTGGTCCACAAAGGGTGGGTCAGGTTGCACTGTCCCATTAGCACTTTCTTTATATAAAATAAAAAAATTAATGCGTTTAATAAGATTACAAAAATTCTATGGTTGAAATAATAATCTGATTTTTTAAAAAAGAAAACAGTTTAGGTAAAGAGTTTGAGAATACGTTGGACAACTTTCAACCCGAACTATAATTTAGTCATTTGACCCATTGAAGAAGAATACAACCAGAATCGATCAATATGCAGGTAAATGAATCTAGAATGTCACATAATTCCAACAAACACATGCATGAACATTTTTCCTTACGGTGGAATCAATTAATTGCGTGTTACTGACGGACTTTGATCCTTCCAGGTCTGATGAAGAAATTGGGACATTTACCTGGTCATAAGAGCAAATCTTATCAATGACAAGAAATATGTAACATGCTTACACTTCTTTTAACCGCAAAAAAAAAAAAAAAAAAAAAAAAACACTCATCCATCATGCTTCACAGGACGTATAAAAAAAACAGGAGTCTAACTGGTTATACTACACAAATAAAGTACTAAACGAAAAAGACCTAATGTCAAAATAATTAGAAGTCATCCAAACATATTCGAATGCATAATCATATGAATAAAAAAACTTTGAATTATTTTAGTGCTGATATCATAGCATAATAATGTTATACATATTAAGATATAAATTAGAAAAAGACTAGAGTGATTGTGGTATAATCCGAAGGTATGAAAGTATAGAACACGGCAGACAGAAGACGAAAACCGTCAACAGTATTACCCCGTGTTTGTTCATTCAGATTTCAGGTATTGAAGAAAATCTTGAAATTGTTTTCCATGCACGTATTGGTAAGCAGAAGCAAAACAACGTCTGTTACACAGTAAAATATTCACCACGTATTCATTTCAACGGCAAGTGTACATGAAACCGGTAAGGAACCAGGTTCTTAGGTTATGCTTTGAGTTAAAAAAAACATTTCCAACAAGAAAACATCGAAACAGAAAATTATACAATAATTAAAAAAAAAACTAACCTCTTTTTCATGCGATTCTTGTTGTACTTCCTCCGGAGAGGCGGAAACTTCTTCTGCAACTACCATAATAAAACCATATATCATGATAATTTAAATGTCAGATACTGAACTGATACTTTATTATTTGTTGCTGTAAATAAAAATAGAATATTTATTTAATCAAATGACATATAAGATCTGGTTGGATCTCTAACCTGTCACTTCTCCATTAGCATCTGTTTCTTTAACTTCCTTGAAATCTTGTTTATCACAAACAAGATTTGGACTGGAAACTTCAATTTTCTGATCAATAAAAAAAGATATCAGTTTTGGTTGTTATGCACAACACCTAAATAATTATGACTTCCACTAAACTTACTCCCTGATCAATAGTAAAATAACAAACAACATTAATATAGGATTTATCATTTATTTTTAAAATGTTATGAAACTACTAGTAGATTTATTTGCTTACAGTGTCATCCAAAATGTCCTGCTTCTCAACACACGGAGACTCGCTGGGATCTGAAGATGAAGATGACAATATGTATATGTTTGTGTGATTTTTTTAAATTTTGTATATTTTTTTTTTAAACTACCCTGCCACGCGGTGCACCCAACCCAAGCCCAACCCACGCCCCACCATACCCCGCGGACACGTACCAGGCAGTGGGGGGGGCTCCCATTCCACGTGTCAGCACCCACCCCAACCCACACCCAACCCAAGCCCCACCATACCCCGCAGTCTAATAATTGCATTGAAAGGTCATAAATCTAAGCAACTCTATGTTAACACACCTTCAGTAATAATTGTTAATTTCCTCAACCAAAATTTCTTTTATGTTCTTAATTACTATCTTTTCGAACGCTTTTAATTTGGTTGATAGGACAGCCCTACTGTACGAGGTAAGGAAAAGGTGTCATATTTCTACGTGGGTCGATTTTTTATATAGTCAACCAGCTAGATTATATGTGGGGGATGAGTATATTTGGTCTTCTATTGGCGTTCAGCAGGGGGACCCCTTGGGGCCCATCCTTTTTGCCCTTGTTCTACACCCCCTTATTCACCGAATAAAAGATCGCTGCAAACTTCTATTTCACGCCTGGTACCTAGATGACGGAACGCTTATTGGAGATGTCACTCAAGTGGCTAATGCTTTAGATATCATCAGAGCTGAGGGTCCTTCCTTAGGGCTTCAACTTAATATAAAGAAAACTGAAGTTTTCTGGCTAACCTGCAATGGTGTAAAGGTTTAGGAGGGCTTATTCCCTCGGAGGATTGGGAGGCCGGTGCTGGGTGTGAAACTCCTGGGGGTGCCGTTAGTCGTGATGCGGAGTTTATTAGTGGTATGGCTCTTAAAAAAGCGAAATGTGCAGTCGAGCTGATGAGGTGCCTTAAACGCCTACGGGACCCTCAAAGCGAGCTCCTCTTGCTTCGTTCTTGTATGAGTGTTGCTAAATTACTGTTTGGTCTTCGAACATGTCAACCTTCTTTGGTCGGGGGAGCTGTCTCTGTTTTTTATGAAGGCCTCCGAGGAGCATTAGAGGATATTGTTGTTTATGGTGGTGCCTTTTTTGGAGATCTCCAGTGGAGGTTGGCTTCTCTCCCGACCCAGTTCGGAGGCTTAGGGATTTGTACGGCCGAGGATGCCTCTTCATATGCTTTCGTGGCTTCAAGGGCCCAATCTTGGGGTTTACAAGACCACATACTCCGAGAATGTGGTGGGGCTGTTTTTGACTCCGATTACAGGAGTGCATTGGACCTTTTGCATAGTTCTCTTCCCGACCTTGATATTGGCGGTTTCTACATTAAAGACACTGCCCCTCCTAAATCCCAGAAAATTCTGGCGAATGCCTTATATGGCGAAATTGTCAAGAGGTTTGAAGAGAAGTTTGTTTTATCCCCTCGGCAAAGAGCTGTGTTTGAATGTCTACGCGCCCCATATGCTCAGGATTTTCTGTCTGTCGCACCTATTGAAGGCTTGGGGCAACACATGTCGGCTGTGGAATACTGTGCTATCCTTAGATACCGACTGATGATTCCCTTGTTCCCAGTTGATGAGCCATGTCCGGTATGCCGCAAAGCGTGTTTGGATTCTTTCGGCGAGCACGCGGTCCACTGTAAAGAGCTACCAGGGTTTAAATATCGGCATGATTGGGTGAGAGATGTGTTATGTGATGTTCTTAAGCGGGCCGGGATCTCTGCCAAAAAGGAGGCTCCAGTAAATTTCCTGACTGACCCCTTAGAGGGGAGGTCCACTTTACGCCCGGCGGACATCCTTGTGTTTGGATGGGAAGGGGGAAACACGCTTGTGTAGATCTAACTGGAGTCTCCCCCCTTGTCGGGCTCAAGGACAAGGGCTTTGTCGTAGGGCAAGCGGTGCTCAAGGCAGAGGCGAGCAAAGTGGCAAAACATGAGAAAGTCTGTCGGGAGAATCAACATGTGTTTGTCCCGTTTGCGTTTGATACCTTTGGTGGTCTCGCTCCTGACGCTGTGCGACTCTTGAATCGGGTTTAAAAAGTCGTTAATCGTAATTCTTCGTCGCTAAAGGTTTCAAACTTCGTATTTAGTAGAATTGGTTTTTCTATTCAAAAGGGGGTGGCGGCGTAACTTGTTGCTCAACTACCTGTCATTGCTCTGTAATTGCCCTTTTTCGTGTGGAATGAAACACAATTTCTCCTCAAAAAAAAAAAATTATTATCATGTACAGCCTTGAACACTACCTTTTTCTTCTTAACACAGTTCCGGGTGGAAAAGTTTGCAACATACTTGAAGATTCCATTGAGTCATATTGAAGGGGTATGGTCCCAAAAAGCCGCGCAACCCCCTGCAAGGTCGCGCGAGACCATACTCCTTAATCAGCAATTTTCTTGATTGCCAACCTCGCGCGGGCTACAACAGACCGGTGTAGCGCGGCGCGAGGTCCACATAAGAGTAAAACTCCAGTTTGCAACACTTAGCATTCTAAAAGGAACATCTGAAAGCCCATGCCGCGCGCATGGTAACAACGTGCTCAGCAAGAATCGTGCGTGACTACGGCGCGAGGCTTCTCCAGATAGTACACAAGGTACAAGTGGCAGAATAAAAGAGCCAATCAGGGTCCTTCTGTTCCTGCGCAATCGTGCTCCACGATCGTCTGACATGCAGGAGACAAAAAGTACTGAAGGACGCCTATGTGGCACCAATCATCGGGCAGAGACAACTGCCCCACGATCTCCACTTACCTGCTGATGGCAGAGGGCGACCAGGCCGACAACAGTGACACGTGGCTCCAATCACGTTGCGCCAACTCCACAGAGCTTCTAGAAACCACTAACGGTCGACACCAGTGAGACAAGGAGCATATCCTCCATGTTGTCGCCTTCCGGCCCAAGGCCCATCAGCCCACACCCTCTTACACCTCTCCGGCTATAAATAGAGACCTTCACTTCACAGGTTATTCCATTCCATTCACTCTACTCTCTCACTTAACACTTAATTATCTCAAAAGCACAGTCGCTTATTCTCACGCCGGAGCCCGGTTAAGAGGGAAACCCCCACATTCCCCTCTTAACGAGTAACGGTGTTTTGTTTTGCAGTTATACACGGTCATTAAGGAGCTCAGGAATCCAAGAGAAGATTAACCACTATGCAAGGAACATAAACCAAACTGATTATCACCTAATCAGTTTTGTGTTTCTTTATTGGCGCCCACCGATTTTTTCTACAAACCACTTTCATCTTCTTATTTCCTGAGTTTTCATTGCTTTTCTTCCTTCGATCATGGCTGGTCAAGGAATCATTCCCGAATTTGTTGGTCTCGGAGCAGACCCTAACGCAGCGTTTGGGGTGGATAATCAAAACATCCAACCCCAAAACGTTGAAGAAATCGGCGAGATCGAGATGGCCAACACCGGGGGTCCTCGCGGGAGCTTCACCCGCATCAATCAAACTACCCCAGGAAACAACGGTGCTGGACCATCGAACCCAGCTCCACCTCAGAATATCTCAGCGCTATTGGGGCTACCAGAGGGCGAAACCCCAGCCTCATGGTACGCCAAGCAGCTCGCCACCATTAACGCGGCATATCAATCCTTGAGCGCGCAACAAGCAGTTCTAACGGCAGAACCTTCCTTGGTTACACCAACCGGCCCAAGTCACGGGCCGCGCCCGATGCCACCACCGCAACATATCCAAGGAAGAGCCAACAGACCTCCCCCTACCCGAAGACAAAGCGTGCAGGACACGCGCGATACGCGGGGGGAGACAGAAAGCTACTATGACGAACCGTCAAATTCCCGAAGAGGCCCAGTTCATAGCCGGCTCACGCCGCGCAACATGAACGATGAGTGGGAAGAAACTGACCCCAACGATCCAACCTGGGAAAACGATGACGAATCTTCGGTCTTCAATCGTTTGCAAAGAAATCATGAGTATTACAAACCAAGGCAACACGTTGGTTATACCGAGGAGGCGGAGCGCGACTTTCGCCTCGCCTATCGACCAGAAGAAGCTATAGAGCACTCGAAGTTCATTCCAAAGATAGCACTAGCGCCGCTCAAGAGAGAAAAGTTGCCTCCGACCGTCGGAAAGTTCAATGGATTGACTGATCCAGACGATCACGTCAGAGTGTTTACTAGCGTGGGCTGCATGGGAGGTTGGAACATGCCTATGTGGTGCCATTTGTTTATCCAAACATTAACCGGGGCTGCTCGCGCCTGGTTCGACAGCCTTCCTCCGGGCAAAATAAAATCATGGGTAGATTTCAGGACCCAGTTTCTGAGTCACTTCAGTCAGCAAAGGCGATACCAGCGCGACACAGCTGAAGTTGAAGATATCTGGCGAAGAGATAATGAGGGTCTGGAAGATTTCATTACGCGCTTTAACAAAGAATGTTTGGAGATTGGTGGCGTGAGTGAACAACTCATGCGCTGCCATTTCAAGAAAGCAATCCGTTGTGATAGCCTGATTAGAACCATCACTGGGAAAGATGGAATGCCAAAGGAGTGGGATAAACTCATGGAAGCCGCGAAGATAGTCGCGCAAACGGAAGAGTCTCTCGCTCGAAACAACAACTATCGTTCTGAAGATAGATTTTCCAAAGGGGGTCACTCGCGCGATGACAACAGGCGCAACAAAGGCAAAAACCCTGGGTGGAAGGCCAACCACTCCAGCGGTTATAGCGATCGCCCCCGATACGAAGAACGATCCCGCTATAAGGAAGACGCGCGTGACACCATTGACCGCATTGGTTATAAAAAGGCAGTCCGAGATGATAATCGGGAAAAGCATTGGACTCCGCTCATAAAAACACCAAAAGAGGTGCTAATGACGGAGAACCATGACTTTAAGGCTCCCAGGCCTATGACGAACAAAAAGGGTCAAGACCCCAATCTGTATTGTGATTTCCACAAGGATACAGGCCACTTGACAGATGATTGTTACAGCTTGCGACAAGAGATCGAGAGAGCACTAAAAAGTGGAAAGCTGAGCCACTTGGTGAAGAATGTGCGCAAAGAGACGCGACAGCTCCGTCGCCACGATGAAGGAAATCACAAGAAGGTCCGACGCCTGGAGACACACATGGTCAATGGACCACTATACAGCGCACGAGAAAAAGGCAAGAGGCCTTATGAGCCTTCATGGCAAGAACAGCAAGTTATCTTCCCGGTGGTGCGCGGGGGTCCCCGAGCCACACGACCCATCATCATCACCGGTATCGTCGGCCATTATGAAACTGAATACGTCTTCATCGACCCGGGAAGTACAGCAGACATCATCTATGAACAATGCTTTAACCAGTTCGACGACGAAGACAAAGCGAGACTCGAACCAGTCGACTACCCACTGTCTGGGTTCTGCAACGAAATGGTCTTCCCGTTAGGCCAAATTAGCTTCCCCGTCACACTCTCTGACGGGAAGCATTCAAGGACGACGAACGTCAACTTCATGGTGATGCCCGTTAAGTCAAGACATGACGTACTGATCGGGAGAGAAACGCAAGGTGAGCTGAATATGATAACTTCCACCCCCCACTCAGCAATTGGCTTCCCAACCAAGACGGGGGTGGCAATAGTTTATGCGAAGAAAGAGGTTATGTCAACTGAATAGATGCGCCCAACAAAAGCGGCAAAGGTTTCAGCAACCGAGCCCGAAAAATGGGTCTTAAATCGCAAATATCCGGAGCAAACGGTGACGATAGGTCACGCTATCTCACCAGATATCAGAACTCGCCTCAAGCAGCTCCTATTCAAGAACATGGATATTTTCGCCTGGACCCCGGCCGACATGACCGGAGTCCCGCGCGACATCACAGAGCACTGTTTAAACACCTACCCCTCGGTTGAGCCGAAAGTTCAAAGAAGGCGCAGCCTAGGGGCAGTGTAACACCTGTGTCATTTCAACCATCAAACAAATGCCAAACCAATGAAATATTGTATTTCATACTTTGGACTTTTATAAATATGTGTATCTTTTGCACATATCAACTCTTGTTCGATTTCAAGCTCTAAATCGCTTTCTGGAAGGTTATACGCGCACTGATGCGTAAATATAACCAGTTTAATGCAATGAACACTCCGGAATAGTGAAATAGGCTTAACATACCTTAAATAACCTTTACATAACTTAGATATAAGTTTTGGAAGGTTTGGTGTGGTGAAATCAAAGTTTAATCGCTTACAGGGACTAAAGTTGACAAACTGCGAAAGTATGCCAATTTGAACTGTAACAGACCTTCCGGAACATGACCATAAGTTAAACATACCATAAATATCCTTTACATAGCTTAGAAATAGGCTTTGAGGTGTTCGGTATGCTAAAATAAACTTTTGTGTCATTCAGGGACTAAAAGTGTCAAAAAGTGCACAAGTTTGCATTTTCGCGCATAACTTACGTTCTGAATACATCCGGACATCCAAAAATTTATGAAAGCATGACTATATTATATTTTAGTGTTCGCCATAAGAAAAATCCATTCGTTTCGTCATTTGGATCGTTTTTCGCGCTTATGCGCATTCCGTCGTAATTAACCGAACATCGCAACTGTACGGCTAAACGAACCGACATCCGAGATATTTTTGAGCACATTTTAAGTTCCCTATACTTTAACTTCATTTTAGAGCTTTGAAATGGGGTTAACGGGCCTTAAACGTGTCGAAAATGGGCTGATTGCACTGCAGGGACCAAAACTGTAAATCTGCCAAAGTTTTACCTTACGGACCTCAACATTGGCAGCTTTGAGGTCCGTAAGCTTATGTCTGCACATCAGAAACTTCTAATCCAGCTGTTAACAGTTGTTACCCACTCCTAATCACTTTGCCACATGTTGATCTCTTATGGTGAGTGACCAAATGAGCCACCATAAGGTTCCGACAAGTGTACGCATGAGATTAAGGCACGATATTCGACAAACGATCCTAACGGTTACCCGAAAACTATAAATACCCCATCACCCCCAACCTCATTACTTACAAGAATCTGATCTATTTGACTCTAAGTTGGAACCATTGTTTCATACCTGAGTTATTGTGATCACGATTAGCATTCGGGGACCCTTCGTAAGTATTCTTTCGTTCTTTTCCTTATTTTATTGCTTTTCGAGTCAGAAAGTCAAACTTTGTTTGACAGTCAAACTTTGTTTGACTTTCAGCGTTGACCGGAAATGGTCAATGCGAAGTTCGTTTGAACTTCGCAACGTGAGTGTAATCACGTTGGTCATAGTCCCTTGGGACTATGCCCACTGATTACCACGTTGTCTAGGGTCGTAGGGTAGGCGATCTAATAAATCGCCTATACCTTCGAACCCGACCCAGTTTGGTCGATCATTAGGATCCGACCAAATACATTAGGTGACCATAGTAGGTAGGGAATAACCTTCCGAGGTTATACCCTATGGTCACATCGTTTAAGTAGTTGTATGATAGGTAGTTTATATGCCTTAAGTAAATTACCAGAATACCCTTTTCATGTATAATTGGTAATTAAGCATATGTAACCTAAACTTTTGTCACATAACTGATTATGTAACATGTTTAGGCATATAACACTTGTCGTAGAACTAGTTAGGCGGTCCGAACGCGTTTCACGCGAACGACGCGTTAAAGTAGCATAAGCTACCTAAACGGGTCGTAATGGGTCGTAAACACTTAGGTTAAGTTTCATTTAGTATGTAGGCTTTGTTAAACCAAATGACACGAGTCTCTACACTCGTTTGGTTTACAAACCCTAATGCTACCCAATCTTCCGATCTAGGTCCGGTTTATTAATGTAGTTACCTATATTAGGTGCCGTTTGATATCCGCGATCTCTAGCATTGTTTAGTTGTTACTCAAGGACTACTGAGCAATCTCAAGTGAGTACATAGACCCCTCTTTTACTGTTTTCCAAACTGTTTTGGGGTGGAACACATGTGCCTACTTGTTACTTTCCTGCTTTCCTGTTTTCACATCATATACTGCTATGTTCGTTAGTACATTATAGTACATGATTTCATTACATTTCATGCTATGTATTGCCATTGTGTGCATTACTTAGTACATCGTTTTACATGACATTTCGACATAGACATTTTAACATGATTGACATTAGATCATGCATTTCCCACAAAACATAACTTTGATTTAAACCAAGTTTTACTTCAATACTTTGTTTTTGTGCATATGGTTTAGTTGAGACATTTCACTTGCCATACATGGATATTTGACATAGACATTTGACATGGATATTTGACATAGACATTTGACATGGATATTTGACATAGACATTTGACATGGATATTTGACATAGACATTTTGACATGATTTACATCTTGACATGGATACTTTGACATAGACATTTTACATTGTTTGGTTTGGTTTGATTAAGTGATTAAGTAACGATGTGTGTGTAATATGATACAAGCATGGTGGATACGCCGCTGGTACTTCCTATATATAAGTGTTTGTATGGTATTACATATCGTAGCGTTATTTGAATCATTTCAGTTTGATACATATAACATTTTATACAAATAACTTATTTTTCACAAGACATTGTTTTATAACAACTTATCTTATACAAACTCAGTTACATGGTTATTCATTTAACCATACATTATTCACTTATTTATACATATCATCTGAACTCATTGTTTTTCAAATGATTTACAAAACAAAGCAAATAACAAGGTTCATGACTAAACATTTTCTCAAACATAAGTCATGAAACCTATTTTCACAAAACCTATGTATCTCACAGGCATTTTTATGCTGACGTACCTATTTTCACATGTGTTTTTCAGGAACTGTTGCATAAGATGATCAAGATACACATAGGCAGACTTGGGCTTTAGTGACAATAAAAGATGCAAGACTAGTTAATTATGTTGTATTTCTTTGTTTGTTTAGACATTGTAACACTTTTAATTAATAAAACGAAACTTCAATTGCCATGGATTTGAAACAATTAATTCTGTTACAACACTCCCCGACATTTCCGCCACGTTTTGTATGTTCTACGTGGTCGGGGTGTGACAGGCAGACAAGACGAAAGCAATGAACGAACAAGTTTGCGAGTTACTTAAAGCTGGCATCCTGCGAGAGGTACGTTATCAGAGTTGGGTTGCGAACCCCGTAATGGTAGAAAAGTCTAGCGGCGGATGGCGAATGTGCGTCGACTATACCGATCTCAACAAGGCATGCCCTAAGGATTGCTATTCTTTGCCTGAGATCGACAAAAAGATAGACTCTCTCGCGCCATACAGATGGAAGTGCTTCTTGGATTGCTACAAGGGGTACCATCAAGTTCAAATGAAGCTCGAGGATGAAGACAAGACAGCTTTTCGCACGGATCTGGGGATTTTTTGCTATACGAAGATGCCTTTCGGCCTGAAAAATGCTGGCGCCACATACCAGCGATTGATGGACAAGACCTTCGCAGGTGACATCGGAAAGCATATTGAAGTTTACATCGATGATCTAGTGGTCAAGAGTCCCGAAGAGGACCAAATGTTGAAGGACGTCGAGAAAACGTTCAATTCATTGCGCAGCGTAAACATGAAGTTGAATCCAGCCAAATGTTCTTTTGGCATGGAAGAGGGGAAGTTTCTAGGCTTCATAGTCACTAACGGCGGCTTCAAGGTGAATCCAGAAAAAGTTCAGGCAATAGAACGGATGCCATCGCCGCGAACAATCAAAGAAATGCAACGGTTGGCCGGCCGCCTAGCCGCGCTTAACCGCTTTTTGTCAAATCACGCCGCGAAGTCGTACCCTTTTATCAGCACACTGCGCAATTGTGTCAAGAAGCAAGAGTTCAAGTGGACACCCGACGCAGAAAAGGCTTTCCAGCAAATGAAAGCATGTCTGATCGAACTTCCTACCCTGACCGCGCCGTTTGAAAAAGAGCCACTCGTACTGTACTTATCCTCTTCCGATAAGGCAGTAGGGTCGGTGTTACTAGTGGAAAGAAATGGAGTTCAAACTCCGATTTATTATGTCAGCAGGGTACTCACTGACCCAGAAACGAGGTATTCCACAATGGAAAAATTGGTTCTTGCGCTGCTACATGCTTCCCGAAGACTGCGCAGATATTTTACAGGGCATGTGATCACCGTACTTACCAATTTCCATATCGGCACGATACTACAGAAACCAGAAACATCAGGAAGACTCGCCAAATGGGCAATCGAGTTGGGAGGCCACAACATTCTATACCGGCCGCGCCCAGCCATCAAGGGTCAAGTTCTAACGGACTTCATCACAGAAGTCCCAGCTGAGAAAATCAAGGATTGTGAGCTTGTTGAAACTCCAGTGAAAGACACGACTAACGAGACTTGGATGCTTTACACTGATGGGGCTTCAAACGAAGATGGCGCGGGAGCGGGATTGCGCCTCGTAAGCCCCGAAAACCATGAATTTACTTACGCCATCAAGTTGGACTTTAAAAACACCAACAACGAGGCGGAGTACGAAGCATTTCTGGCAGGCTTGCGCCTTGCCATCAAAATGGGAGCTAAAAATCTACAAGCGCATGTTGATTCACTCTTGATAGCCAGCCAAGTCAACGGTATATACGATGCAAGGGGCGAAGTCATGGCCCTATATCTGGAACAAGCAAAAGAGTTGCTTCAACAATTCAAGTCTCACAAGGTCATCCACATCAACCGCTCCGAAAACAAACCAGCCGACGCCTTGAGCAAGCTTGCCTCAACATCCTTCCAACATCTTGCCAAAGATGTAAGGATTGAGGTACTCAAGAACCCGTCAGTTTTGTTGCGACAAGTCAATGTGATCGAGATAGGGCAGCCATCCTGGATGACCCCTATCATTCAGTACTTGAAAGAAGGAATACTCCCAGAGAATAAGGCAGAGGCAAGAAAAATTCAGAACAAAGCTCTGCAGTACGAAATGAATGGCGGTATCTTATACCGAAAGTCCTTCTTGGGACCACTCCTGCGCTGTGTGGACCCTCTCAAGATGCGAAATATCTGATAAGGGAGATCCATGAAGGAATCTGCGGCATCCATGCGGGACCACGCATGGTTGTTGCGAAGATTATGAGCGCCGGGTATTACTGGCCAGGGATGCACGTTGATGCCCTGAAGGAGCTGCGCAAGTGCGACTCCTGTCAGCGGCATTCTCCAAAAACCCTGCGCCCCAAGAACGATCTAATCCCCGTATCAACTGCTTGGCCTTTTCAGCAGTGGGGAATTGACATGGTAGGACCCTTCCCAGACGCTCCCGGCGCCGTCAAGTTTATAATAGTAGCCGTCGATTACTTCACAAAGTGGGTGGAGGCCAAAGCCCTTGCTTCAACTACAGCCATGATGGTGCGCAAGTTCATTTGGGAACACATCATCTGTAGGTTTGGCCTCCCACTCAAGATAGTAACAGACAACGGCACTAACTTTGCATCCGACGACCTCAAGAACTGGATGAAGGAGATGAAAATCGAACACACTTTCTCCTCCGTTGCGCACCCTCAAGGCAACGGGCAGGTTGAAAGTGTGAACAAGTGTATCGTCGAAGGGATTAAGGCCCGACTGGGCACTAAACGAAGAGGCTGGGTAGATGAGCTCCCAAGTATCTTGTGGGCTCACCGAACCATGCCAAAAACGAGTACCGGCGAAACCCCTTTTAGCCTAGTCTATGGCTCAGAAGCGGTTATCCCGGCGGAAGTTGGCCTGCCCTCTCCGCGTTTGACAGCAGTCAACGCAATCGACAACGAGGCAGAGCGTCGCCTTGACTTGGACTTGCTAGAAGAAAGGCGCGAAATCGCGCGTATCAAAGAAGCCAAGTACAAAACACAACTGGAGAGGTACTACAACGCGCGAGTCCGCATCTGTACCTTCACTCCAGGGGAATATGTCTTTCGAGATAACGAAGCCTCAAACGCCGAACGCCCAGGAAAGTTAGCACCTAAATGGGAAGGCCCATACTTGGTGCACGAGGTGCTAGGCAAAGGGGCTTACAAATTGCGCACCCTGGATGGACACATCATCCCGCGCACGTGGAATGCGCAACAACTGCGCAAATGCTATATATGACTAGGTAGGCCCTGCGCCTTTGCCCACTAATGACGGCCACGCGCCCTTTACTTTTATGTTGGCTACACGCCTTTCTAAGTTACAAGCAATGTATCTCGGCCTAAGCGCCTACGTAATTAATGAAAAGCATACGACATGCTCTTTTATCACTATCCGACTTATTTCGTTACAAATGCATGTTAAACTTCTGATTAGCACGAAAACACTCCAGTTACGCTCGCACACGAGCCTCTCTTACATTTATTCGCGCTAACTTAACCAAAGTTTCTAGCAACAATGCAACAATTGTAACGGGAAAATAAGCAAACATACTATTTAAAAGGCGCAACCGCGCAACAGTTATGAAAACACAACGTCATTCATTAGATAAAAGCGCGCCAGCGCAACAAGTTACATCAGAAACCTACTAATTTTTTTTTTACAAGGCACAAAGCCTGTTGACACACCTATTCGAATTCATCATCTCCGCTGTCATCATGCTTATCGCCATCACCGCCAGGCTTAACGCCATCACCTTCACCATCACCTTTCCCGTCGCCACCTCCACCCGCAGGTGCCTCCTCATCCGACAGCTCAACAGTCTCTGGTGGATCAAGGATATTCTTCAGCCGCAGACACCAGTCATCATGTTTCAGTGCATCAGTAACCAAGTCCATCACTGGAATGGATAGATGATCATAACCATGCTCCGCGCGAGCTAGCTCAGCCTCAGCTTCTTCAGTCACCGAGCAGTGGCTAGTATCGAACTCCTATCCAAGCATAACTGACGCATGTTGCGCACATTCGACATAGCCCTTACGATGACCAACGGCAAGGGAAGCATCTATGACGGCCGCAACAGCCTTATCCAATTCACCAGCATTCAGAATGGAGTTGGCCATCTACAGGAAGCTCAAAACTTTAGCCAACAAGTCTAAATAAATTAAATTAAAGTTAAAAGAGGAATCATACCAGCACCATTCCACGACCGCGCAGCCACTCGGCATCAGAGACAAGAGTATCCACGATACCCTGAGCTTCGGCATAGTTAGTCTGCGCTACATTAAGAGTTGTAGTACTAACATCACGAGCTTCCTCGGCCCTAAGCTTCGCCTCCTCAGCTGAGGCAGCCTTAGACTTTTCAGCCTCCAAATCGATCTCCAAGGATTCGCTTTTGTCAACCTGCTCTCGCAGGCGGCGTTTTAGCTCAGCGATCTCCACATCCTTGGCCCTAAGATCCTTGTCCTTGCCAGACAGCTGCACCCTCGCATCAGCAAGCTCAACCTACACAGGACAGAACTTAGGATATGCAACAGACAAAAACATAGAAAGAAAAGGTATAAGTTGTACAAACCTCAAGCTGTGCCTTAGCAGCCTTAACAGCTTGCACACCCTCAACCTCCGCCGTCAACTCCACAACCTTAGCCTCAAGGTTGACAATCTTGTTACGATCTGCAGCCGCGCGCTCATTATCCTTCGCGCATATGCGCTTGAAGTCAGCCTTCTCCTTAGCAAGCTGTTGTTCAGCAGAATGAAGCTTGTTTTTCAGGCCCTCGCGCCCCCAATCTTCAGCCTTCTTATCAGCTTCAAACTTCGCCTTCTCTTCATCAAGGGCGGTTTTTGACTTCTCAAATTCGCTTATCCGCTTCAACATCCGCTCGCGGTACCTCTCCCAATCTGACCGTTCCCTAACCATTGTCCGCCACTCACGGACAATTTGGTGGTTAGCAGCGCGAGCGTTCGCCTCCCCAAGCATGTAAGTACGGTACAACATTTCATGAGTTTTCGCCTTCTGCCTATTAACTTCACCAGGAGTGAAGGAGTTTAAGAACCAATCGCGGCAAGGGCCAAACTCTTGGAAGGTGTCCTTCTGCTTCAAATTCCAGGGAGCCTGGTGGGGGGCATTACCGCGCTCCTCTTCGGTATAGCTTTTATAGTAGATATCTCCAAGAGTATCCTTAGCCCCGATAGCTTGCGGATTATAACCCCCAGCGCCACCAGAGCTCGCGCCACTAGAAACGTACACATGGCGGACAGGTCTCTCAACCTCAGGTTCTTTCCTCCTCTCTTGATGGGACCTTGTAGATCCCGCAGCACTCAAAACCTCCGGGCCCTGCGCCCTGCGCCTTATCCTGGATAGTGATGGCAGCAACACCGGTATTCCTCAAAGAATCACCACCAGGCTTTTCAACAGCCTTTTGCTTCTCCTTCTCCACTTCAGAAGCTTTCTTCCTATCCTCTTCAGCCTTCCTTTCCTCCTCAGCCTTCCGAGCCAACTCGGCTTTCCTCTGCTTCTCCTCCTCCGCCTTTTTCCTCCTCTCTTCATCAGCTTTCTTGCGCTCTTCATCAGCGTTCTTCTTCTCTTCAACAGCCTTCGCCTTATCACCCTCAGCAACATGTTTGTCTTTGACAGTCTCAGCACCAGCAGCCTTAGAAGATTTAACAGTAATCTTTGGCCTCTTATGCACCGGCTCTACCGGATCTATGAAGACCACACCCTTCTCTGGAGTCGTCTTCTTAACCTCTGCAAAATACAACATGTCAAAAATGGCGAAAGTAACAAAATAACGTAACTAAAGCACCTACCCGGAGAAACTTTGTAAAGTGAGCGCAAGTTGCTCCGCTTCCCAATCAGGGGAACCTCACCAGCTACGGGCGCAGCAGAGACGCCAGCTGTAGTTTCACTCCTAACTCTCTTTCTGCTGATCAACTTTGCAGCAGCCTCCTCTTCTTCTTCTTCTTCCTCCTCCTCATGCACACCAGAGGAAGGAGTAGCGCCAGCATCCGGATTGAGAGAACCCGCGCTCCCTGACCCAACGGTTCCAGTCTTCTTTCCGCCTGCGCGCGGAAAACCTTCAAGTGAGTCACTAACAATCACGAAATCTCTCAAGTCACTCTGATGGAGATGAAAAATACCTTTAGCACCAGTGGTTGCGCGACTACCCCCAGCACCTTTGCTGGTCACCTCAGAATCCTTCTTCTTCTTCACCGGTTTCTTCTTCTTCTTCTCTTCTGGGTCAATACCCAAGTCGCGCAACACACCTGCAAAGACGTTAGACCACGAACTTAACTCTCCGTTCGAAGACCCTACAGACTCCTCGCTGGAAAGATAGACAACCTCTTTCCCAGCAGAAGTCAAAGAGCGCAAAGGACGAGGGTTCGGTATGTGCGCACCTTCGTTTCCAGTAGGCGGCAAAGCAAACGCATCAGCAACAGGATACATAAAGTTATCCCTTATTTGGTAATACCAATATTGCTCCCCGTCTCGAAGCGGGCGCACGCCCATTCTACAGCCAAAAGCGGCGAAGGCAGCTTGATATAAGCGCACCTCTACAAGATAAATCATAAAAAAAAAAAAAAAAATAAGGGAAAATGCAAACCTCGGAAGATCAGTAAGAATGAGGAAATTACTAACCTTCATCGCCCATCATTAAGATAGGAACCTCCTTGCTATCAGCCGGCCACTGATCACTCATCCGCGCCGCAACCAAGACACTCTCCCCAAATACTCGGTTTAGGGTGGCGGTAAGCTCGCGATACCAAGCCGCAGTCTTGGGGATCTCCAAGTCTTCCTTCACGATTGGGTCAGTCCAAGCGCGAAACGTCATGGGTACCGGAACAACCTCCTCCCGAATATAGAAAAACTTTGGTTTCCAATCATGGAAACTCTTGGGGGGGTTCAACAGTATCTTCTTCGCCGCGCCTCGGCTGGCGAAGGAATAGAAACCCATGTTTCTCTGAAGTGTGTCGAACCCGAACCATCCCGGGTGGGCTCATTTGAGATATATGAAACCCATAATATTGAAGAACATGAGCCATGAAGTGAGTCGCCGACAGCCGGAAGTTTCCCTGATGAAAGAAGTCCTCAAACAACGTGATGTACCCCGGTGGTGCATCAGCGGCCGTTTGGTTCTGATCCGGGTACCGGGCATCCCACGCCGGTGGAAACCGGAAACTACGGGAAAGTTGTTCGAAAAGCCCTAAGTCCCACCGGAGAACAGGCACAGGACCTTCTTCTCCGGGGATATCCTCATGTTCTTCAGCCATCGATGAATAAAACAAAGGTTTGGAGTGTTCTGCTTGACGATCTGCTACAACCTTCTTCAAAAACTTGATGATCTGCTACAATGTTCTTCAAAAACTTGATGATTTGCTGCAACGTCTTGAAGATTCAGAGAATATTTGAGACGAAGTAGAAGAATAGTAGGAGAGAAAGTGATGAGCCTCACATCTCTTCAGATATATATACTGATCGCATTTAATGCAATCGATAACCGTGCCGAAACCGCCGCAAGCAAGGCCAACCAGAAAGCGCCACGTAAGGCGTGTTTCCCGGAGTGACGGTTACCACGCGCGCGTGGGCCCCACTCTCCTGACGAAAATCCGAATCGTCAGCAACAAGTTGATGACAACCGTCAGAGGTCAACTCAAACGTCACCAACCGCGGCTTTTTCACCAACCTGTCAGAGAATTCAAATTTCGAGGTTCCTCCCGCCCAAAGTCATTAGAAACTTCATGCAAAAGCCAACAACAAGCCTGGTAGCCGCGCCGTTATAACTAACAACTTACACGCGCCACGTCTACCAAAGCCAAAAGCATCATTCTACTTTATTTTCTTAAGTCCAGAGCTCCAACCACTTGCCTTGCGCATGGTGCAGCACTGGACTGGGGGGACTTGAAGGGGTATGGTCCCAAAAAGCCGCGCAACCCCCTGCAAGGTCGCGCGAGACCATACTCCTTAATCAGCAATTTTCTTGATTGCCAACCTCGCGCGGGCTACAACAGACCGGTGTAGCGCGGCGCGAGGTCCACATAAGAGTAAAACTCCAGTTTGCAACACTTAGCATTCTAAAAGGAACATCTGAAAGCCCATGCCGCGCGCATGGTAACAACGTGCTCAGCAAGAATCGTGCGTGACTACGGCGCGAGGCTTCTCCAGATAGTACACAAGGTACAAGTGGCAGAATAAAAGAGCCAATCAGGGTCCTTCTGTTCCTGCGCAATCGTGCTCCACGATCGTCTGACATGCAGGAGACAAAAAGTACTGAAGGACGCCTATGTGGCACCAATCATCGGGCAGAGACAACTGCCCCACGATCTCCACTTACCTGCTGATGGCAGAGGGCGACCAGGCCGACAACAGTGACACGTGGCTCCAATCACGTTGCGCCAACTCCACAGAGCTTCTAGAAACCACTAACGGTCGACACCAGTGAGACAAGGAGCATATCCTCCATGTTGTCGCCTTCCGGCCCAAGGCCCATCAGCCCACACCCTCTTACACCTCTCCGGCTATAAATAGAGACCTTCACTTCACAGGTTATTCCATTCCATTCACTCTACTCTCTCACTTAACACTTAATTATCTCAAAAGCACAGTCGCTTATTCTCACGCCGGAGCCCGGTTAAGAGGGAAACCCCCACATTCCCCTCTTAACGAGTAACGGTGTTTTGTTTTGCAGTTATACACGGTCATTAAGGAGCTCAGGAATCCAAGAGAAGATTAACCACTATGCAAGGAACATAAACCAAACTGATTATCACCTAATCAGTTTTGTGTTTCTTCACATATATAAAAGTTTGCATACTTTAACAGCATCTAATGTTGAAGAGAGGAGAGAGAAAGAGAAGAGAGAGAGATGTGTCGGCCAAAAGAAGAGGGAGAGAGAAAAAGAAGAGAGAGAAAAAGACGTATTGGGATGCGTCTGGGCCCACATGCAAAAAGTCACGTGTCAGCTTCTAGGACATGGACGCTTCAACAAAACATTGGGACGCTTCCGAGGCTGAGTATTCCTTCCAATGACGCATGAAGGTGACAAATTCGCAAATGCACTTGGTCAAACGACATTTTGGTAATTTTCCCATTTAAAAATGCCTACAACTTTTTAAAACGCACAACCTATAAAGATCAAAAAATGGTGTTAAGGTGGTATTTTTTTAATAATCAACAGGAATGTGCAATTTGCGTTTAAACTATTAAGTTGAAATTAACATTTTAAACTATCTTAATTATTTTCAATATTATAGATTAGATATTTAGTGACCCGGTTCAATTTGCGTTTGCGGTAGGACCCTTCTTTTGTTTGCCTTTCTTGACTCTTTGAGTTTATTTTTTATTGTTATTTTGTGGTTTTAAAATTTCATAATTTTAAATAAATATATGCCCATGTGTTTATGAAACAACTAGGTTTTGCCCGTTCACGTTGCGGGGCATTAAGCCGAATATTTCTTTCTCATAGCATGTACGTTTGTGTTTTAGTTACTTGTACATACTACTCATAACACGATCTCAAAAAAAAATTCCATTGAGTAAACCAAGTAAAACAAAATACTACCATACTTTTGCTAAAAAAACTAAAACGATGAAAAAACTACCGCTTGGCATGACGAATAAAAATTAAATCGAGCCAACCAATTAAAACAAAACACTACCATAGTCTTCTAAAAAAATATTAAAACGAATTTTATACTGGGGGCAAAATCGTAAATAAACAAAAAAAATCATGTCGAAATGTAAATCAACTTAAGTTTATATCGACACTTAAATAAAAATAAAGACGTAAAACTCGATTAAAAAGTATTTAGAAAGTTAAGGGTTTGTAAGAGTCAATGCTGAAAATTAAAGGGTAAAAGTAAAAAATAAAAAATAAAAAAAAACCACAAAAAGAAAAAAAGAAAGAAAAAAAAGGGAAAAAAATGACAACACCACTATGGCAAAGTGGTGTTGTCGTTTGATATATATAATAATGTTTGGACTTTGGACCGTTTGACCACCGGCAAACTTGCAGATTTTTATTTTAGTGTAAAACGCACGGATATTCTCTGTGATTTTGCAAAATAATACCTATAGTCCTCAACTTTTGAAAATTACATCGGTGCTTCTTGTGGTTTGACAGTTTGTTACTCGGATAGTGCTTGGAGTGGATGACAGTTAGTTTTCTCCATTAAATGGATGTGAAATGACAAATTTACACTTTATCTTCTCCACTCTATAAAAACAAAACAACCCCACCCCACCCATCCCCCACATTTCTCTCTGTTTCCCCCCCACCATTAACCACCAACCACCACCCACCTCCCTGTGGTTCCGGCGCCAATGGAAGCACACGGCATCAGTTTCCGCAGTGTTCTGGAGCTCGCATTTTGCGTCGCCGGTATCTTGTCCGCTTATATTATCAAGGCGTTCTTCAAGAAACTGTGTAAGCAGTTTTTGCTTTTTTGTGTTGATTTCATATTGTTTCGATTCGATTCGTATAGAAGTTTAATTTTAGTGATTGTTTATATGTTCACATTAATGATGGAAGACTTTTTAATTTGTGTCTTGATAACGTTTAATTCGAATCGGAGATGGAAAACTGGTTGTTTTGTGATGAATTTTGATGTTATTTTGCAATTCATGTGTTGTGTTGTGATTTACAGCATGTACTGGCATTATTTGTATATGTTTGGAGTTTAATTGGATTGGTGGTGGTTGGTGGTTAATAGTGGGGAAACAGAGAGAAGGGTGGGGGTGGGTGGGGTTGGGGTGGGGTGGGGTGGGGTGGGGTTGTTTTGTTTCTATATAGTAGAGAAGATGAAGGGTACATTTGTCATTTCACATCCACTTAACGGAAAAAATTAACCGTCATCCACTCCAGAGACTATCCAAGTAACAAACTGTTAAACCACATGAAGCACCGGTGTAATTTCCAAAAGTTGGGGACTATAGGTGTTATTTTGCAAAACCGCAGGGACTATATGTGCATTTTACTCTATTTTATTTTAACATAATTATTTTGTTTGAAATAAATAAATATTTCAAATTTATTTATTTCAAATAAAATAATTATGTTATTTTATATGTGGGCGGTATGCGCATATAATGTGTATATATGTGTGGGCGTTCGGGGGATAAAAGTGAAAATGCCCTAATTTTAACGTTATTTTACTAATTTCGTGTAAATAATGTTAAAAGAGGGGATATGCATCTCGTGGTGGCGTTGATAGCCGAAAGACAAGGGATACATGCACTAATTGGCCGTTGTCCTAATTGTCGAGTGTTATGTGCCTTATGTCAAAGGCTTGATACAAAACTACCATCGAGCCGGGGGTCTCACTGGAAATAGCCTCTCTATTCCTACGGGATTTACTGAGTATGATGATGATGATGATGATGATTTTATTTGAAATAAAAGTTTTGTTAAGGATATTTCTTGGATATTAAAAAAAAATATAGAGTGAATTGCAAATTTTGTCATTTATCTTTATACCTAATTTCAGGCGGTGTCATTTGTCTTTAAAATTGATGAGTTTTGTACTTAAAGTTTCAAAATCTAGCATGTTATGTCATTTAGCTCTAGCCCATATACATTTTTCTGTTAAATCCAATGTTTTAAAAACCGGTAAATACCGGCCGGTTACACCGGTATTACCACTTCCAGATGTAAATCCTGTACGAAACACCTCGATAAATAAGTGAAACGGCATAAGGTTTGTACCGGCGGTAAAATCCGGTATACTGGTTTAAAACATAATACCGGTATCGGCCAAGGGTTATTTTAGTTTGGCTTGTTACTTATTTTTATTATATATGTTACTTATCTTACGTAATTTTATATATTATGATAATTTGTAACTAAAACTTATTATTTAATATTGTATGAAACGAAAATAGTTATCCTCTAGTTGATGAGGATGGCTATAATAGTAAATTTCATCTTATTGCGATCGTGAACTTGATGTATTCAACACTCAAAAGGCTTAAACATATCATACACTTTCATTTGAAAGAGCTTGTTGGAAAATTGAATGATTTTCGATTATCTTTTGGATTATTTGTTATTATGATTTAACTTTTGGATTATCTTTTAATATGTAATCATGCATTTCTGGATTAACTTTTGAGTTGATGTTGTAATTTATGAAATTATATAGTTAACTTTTTAACCCAGTTGAACCGCTCGGTACAATCTAGTTCAACCGGTTGAACCATTTTTTAGCTTAATCCGATTTGATTTAAAAACCGGTTTTTAAAACATTGGTTAAATCTGGTCATGTGACTTGCATATGGGGGTATTTTTGTCATTTCATACTAATTGTGTAAATAAATTAAATACCCAACCAATTAAAAGAACATTATATATAAATAAAAATTGCTCTCCCTCGGCCATTTACCACCACATTTCACCATCACCACCACTATCATCCACTCCACACCATCGCCTACTATATCCCCTTTTATTCTCAGTCCATTTAACTTATAACGCAGGCCAAATTCAAAAAAATCAACTATCTAGCCCATCTGAAATGTTTATTCAACTACAAATATGTCTATCATACAAAACAAAAGAAATCCTAAATCTTTTCTAATCAACCGTTACCACACAACACCAAACACCACTTTTCTCATCTTCAAAACACCACAATCATCCTCAAAAGTCAAAACACACTAGGACAAAACCCCACACAACAAAACCCCAAATCACATCCATCTCTGATCCAAGAACACCACCACCTGTACTACGTGA
This sequence comes from Helianthus tuberosus, assembly GCA_030545235.1. NCBI lineage: Eukaryota > Viridiplantae > Streptophyta > Magnoliopsida > Asterales > Asteraceae > Helianthus > Helianthus tuberosus. Next base: position 28,996,911 of record CM060432.1, read on the forward strand.
TGGCAGAAGCAGCAGCTCCGATGGCTGTGGTGGAAGGGTTAGGGTTTTCAACGGCTACGGTGGTAGGGTTAGGGGTCGGCGACTGCGGTGGATTGTTTTCGGATGTGATGAAGGGTGGTGGCAGGTTGTTGGTGGTGGGTGAAGGTTCTGAGAGAAAGAGAGAGTGTGAGAGTGAGTGAGAGAGATGTGTATGAGAAGGGTGGTTGTTGGCGGTTCTTGGTTGTTGGTGGTGGTGGTGATGATGGACAGATGAGAGAAAGATGGAGATAGGTAAAGGGAGAGAAAGTAATGGGTTTTTGTTGTTAGTTATATTTATATATAATATATTATATCATATTAGGTTAATTAAAATATTAATATATATATATATATATATATATATATATATATATATAGCCGCTAAAATAGAAACCATCCCCAGTTGTAAGAACCGCAAGAACCACTCTCAACCAATTAGATAAAGGGGTAGTTTGGTCATTTCCCTTAAAAGTCCAATCTATCATCTATCCTCTCTCCTCTCTCATCTTTAAATGTTTTGCAGACCTTCATTTTTGTCAAATAAATCCTCAACTCTTCTTCTTCCATGGTCAGATAAACGAGAAATGTTTTGCAGACCTTCATTTCCCTTAAATGTTTTCACCCACAAATAGAAACCACCACGCCCCCCTCCGTCTCTGCAGTAACCCACCATCGTCTTCATCTCTTCCGATCTACCTCAAACACCCCCTCCCTCCGGTGAATACCTGCCAACAACCTGAAACAAATCCGACCACCACCACCGTCTTCATCTCTTCCGATCTACCTCAACCACCGCCCAATCCTGGATCTGAGAAAGCTGACGGCGGCGTTGGGATGCCGGCGACGAGGATGCCTTTTGAAGGGTGTTTCTCTCTCTAGTAAGATATGCTCTTTCTCCCTCTCTCTCTCTCTCTCTCTCATCTCTCTCTCTCACCGAGAAGAGATAAAGAGGACGGCGGTGGGGAGGTGTTGGTGGGGAAGACGTTGATGGGAGGTGGTGGGGACGCGGCGGAAGACGGTGATGGGGGTGGGGTGTTCGGAAGTCGGTGCTGGTGCAGGTGGTTGATGGGGGTCCAAAGGTTCGATCTTTGTTTCTGTTGTTTTTGCAATAACCCAATTTGTTTTTTGAATAAGTTTTGATTTGATTATGTTTGTTTGGTGGTGGATATGTACAGCTTGTTTGTTTGATTATGTTTGTTGGGTTTCCCTTTGATTTGGGTATTCTATATAAAATGGGTGTTGGATGATGATATTTTAGAGATGTTTGATGTGTCTGTACAGCATGTTTGGCAGTGATGATGCAAAAAAAAAACCTAGATTTTGATGACGATGGCGCGGCAATGATGGTGGAGGGTAGGTTTTTGAACCTGCAACCCCACTTTGCAGCCTTTTGATTATCGGAAAATCTGAGCCAAAGCCCGTTTTTTTTCGAGATACACTTTGTTTTGATGTTGTTGTTTTTTTTTTTTATTTTTCCCCCTAGTCGATGATGATAACGATATATCTGAGACACCTCCCGAGTTTGCGATTTCTGAGTGCGTTCATTTTTGTGTAAAAAAGTTTTTGTAAAAAAAAAGTTAAACAGTAAACTTTTTTTACGTAAACCGTAAACTTTTTTAACGTAAATCGTAAACTTTTTATTGTAAAAACGTAAAACGTAAAAAGTTTTACGTAAAACGTTTTACGTAAAACGGTAAACGTAAAAAGTTTTACGTAAAACGTAAAATGTAAAAATTTTAAGGTAAAACGTAAAAAGTTTTACGTAAAAAACGTAAAACGTAAAAAGTTTTACGTAAAACATAAAACGTAAAAATTTTAACGTAAAATGTAAGTTTTTTTTACGTAAAAAGTTAAATATAAAACTTAAAACGTAAAAAGTATTAAAAGTATAACGTAAAACGTAAAACGTATAAAGTTTAAAAAACGTCAAAAAAACGGCGCGTTAAAATGACGTGTAAAAAACGTGCAAACAAAAAAAGATGGCGTGTAAAAAAACTTATAAAAAACGACGCGTTAAAAAAGTGTAAAAAACAACGCTTTGAAAAACGGCGCGTAAAAATCGTCGCGTTCGAAAATGACCCCGTTAAAAAAACGATGCGTGCAAAAACGACCCGTTAAAAAACGATGCGTGAAAAAGCCGGGCGAAAAAACGAAAAACGTAATTTTTAACGTAAAACGGAAAACGTAATTTTTTTAACGCAAAACGTAAAGTTTTTTAATGTAAATGACGACGCGTAGTGCAAAACGTAAAGTTTTTTAACGTAAATGACGCCTGAAAAAGCCGGGCGTAAAAAAAACGGCTCTTCAAAACTTTTTTTTAAACAAATCTTAAAAAAAATATAATAAAAATTTGATTTCAAAAAATTGTTTAACAAAAAAATATGTTTATAAATAAAAAATAATTAAGTCAAAAAGGTAATTAATGAATAGGACAAAAAAGGTAATTTAAAATTAATATATATAAAAAGACAAAAAAGACAATTTTACTTATATACCCTTTAAGAATAAAATATTAAAAACATAATCAGACAAAAAGTTTTTAATATTAATTTTAACTACTTTTAATCTCATCCATCCATCATCTTGATCTAATGGCCAGAAAGTGGTTCTTGTGGTTTTTACAACTTGAGGTGGTTTTTGTCACACCCCAATCGATGGCGGAATCATCGGGGCGTGGCACTGAGCGAAACAGATTGTCCAGAAGTTTCCATAACAACTATCATTACCATTCAATTAAAGCAATACGTCCCATACCGTATCTCAAATAGTTAAATAATTATTACAGACAAACATCAAGACAAGTATTCTGTTCCGACAACTCAGATTTAAACATAGCTAAATTATTTGTTGGTTTCTAGGACTCCTTCCCTAGCCTCAATTTCATCACCAGCAAGTTAAGCACAGAAACAACCTAAGCACCTGTCACATACGTTAAAATATAGTCAATACATAAAATGTAAAGGTGAGCATACAAGTTTGATAGTAGCATATAGAGTTCGAATTTGTTTACGCATAACCAGCACGTACACATAGTGAAATGAAGCACGTTAGTTATCGACATAGATCCATCGATACCAATGACTGCGGATTGATTGCCCGAGGCAGTTCGCAATACATGACTACCACCGTAATCCATGCAAGTAAAAGATCCTTAACAACCCCCATGTGAACGGGTGCTGAGTCCAAACTATAGTACTATCGTTGCTAAGGCAGGTAGACAGCATTCCATGTGTAAACATAACAAACAGGCATTCATAAGCCACGTATAACATGCGTAACGGTTTAGCGTTAGAATAGCTTGAGTAGTGTGATAGCTGTAGTTTGAATATTCGTAACGTATGTAACACCCAAAAGTGCTAAAAGCAAAAAGGGTTCGAGTATACTCACAGCGATTATGGATTGAAGGGAGCGCTTTTCAGCGAGTACGGTTAGCCTGAATAGATTCGATAACGTAATGATAAGTGGCGCGTAAAATAGTATGAAGTGAGAGTGGGTAGGATAGCTGATCGTGCGGATCAACTATCCGTCTGAGTAAACTATCCGTGCGGATGGTGATCCGTGCGGATGGTGATCCATCCGGATAACTATCCGTGCGAGTGGTAATCCACCCGGATAAACTATCCGTGCGAGTAGCTATCCGTGCGGATGGTAATCCATCCGGATTAGTCACTCGTGCGGATTGTTTATTCGTGCGGACAAGTAGCCCGTGTGGATTACTATTCGAGTGGATTGTTTCTTCCTAAGGATGTGTTTGTGTATGATGACTTGTGCTTTGAAGTTTTCGTTGTAGCATTTAGAAAACATCTAAGTATCTCTATCCTTCAAGCCGATCGCGCGGACAACAATCCGTCCGGATGGTAGTCCGTGCGGACACAACCTTAAAGGTGAGTCACTTGGTGAAGTCCGTCCGGATGGTAATTCGTGCGGACAATGGCAATCCGTCCGGACAGTCTGTTCGCGCGGACAAAGACAATCCGTCCGTATAGTCTGTCCGTGCGGACAACTTGGCCGTGCGGATGAGCATTGTTTGAAATTGTTTAAGGTCTTAGTATATCATGATCCGAAGAGTAATCCATTCAGAGGTCGTCCGTCCGGATTGTTCATTCGTCGATACTCAAACCTCGTTTTGAATGTGGGTCCCAAGTGTAGCTCGCGCGGGTGACAACCCATCCGGATCGTCTGTCCGTGCGGACAGCTTGTCCGTGCGGACAGCTTGTCCGTGCGGACAGCTTGTCCGTGCGGACAACTTCCTCGTCCTGGTTGTTCCGCCCGGCTACCCTTGGTCGCCTTTGTCGTTCTATCGAGACGTTCTGACTTCGTGGCAACCATTTGGAATCGCGTTCTTACCCGAATGACTAAGCCGGCCAGGAATCACCCTAACTCGGCCTGTCAGCGGTTTAGAACGGCCATCCCGGTCTATCCCGAAATCAGGTGTCTTGCGGGTAGGATCCAGATCTAGGACTAGTGCATCACTAATATTGAGTGGAAGACTAGAACTGATCCGATTCGTACCGCTTTTGAGGGTAAAAGAAGGAGAAACCTTGAGTTCATTTCTTTCAACTCTTTTATCCTTAGAAAAGTTTAGATTTAGGTGAGGTTGTTCTGAAATCTTGTGGAATCGTTCAGATCTGAGTTATTCTTGGTGGAATGAGGTCACATTTGAAGTTCATGAGAACTTCATGATGACGTCACCCGAGAATACCTCAAATCTTGATGATTTCTCGGCTAAAAGTTGAGATTTGAAAGATAGAGCGGTGTAGATGTGTGTATAGATCAAGGATGTACAAGAATTAGGGCGAGATCTTACCTGGATTGAGAGAAATCAGAGAAAAGGTGAAGATTGCGTGTTGGTCGGACGTCACTTCCCAAAAGTGGAAAGTTGGGAGAGTGACCTGGGTATTTATAGGATGCTAAAAGGGGAAAGGGGTGGTCCGTGCGGATTGCAGGCCACCCGGATTGCTTATCCGTGCGGATTGGTCATCCGTGCGGACTGGCAATCCGTGCGGACTGGCCATCCGTGCGGATTGGCAATCCGTGCGGATGGGCCATCCGTCCGGATGTCGACTGAATGGTGCGTTCAGGTGCGATGACGATTCGGTATCGATTACGAGCGATTCGATAGGGTTTCCTAATCAAATTACTTTTAGTCCCAACTACTTCGTATATGATACGGTTCGATTCGGAATTCGGGTTTGGGTTTGATTACATTCGAGTTAGACTTCGAGTTCAATTGAGGTCGCTTGATTCCCACAACAAAACATAAATAAACATGCACAGGTAACACGTAAGGCACACACACACGTATAACGACAAGTAAAATACATAGCTCGAGTTATGATTTGATGTCGATTCGATTAGTATAGCTTGATTATTAGTTGATTAACTTTATCGCATTGTTACTTCCTATCATTCACAGTCGTAGGTCGATTGAAGTACGATTAACACGATTCGATTATTGCAAAGAACGACACTTACTCCACATAATATAAATAAAATAAAAACATTTCTACGAGTCAAGTCGCGCGAAATCGGTCGTTGACCTTGACCTTGACTTTGACTTTCACTTATGAAAACACGGCGCGTTACAGCCTCCCCTTGTTTAGGGAATTTCGTCCCGAAATTAAGCTGAAAGCCGTAACTAAGGTCGTGAATCACGTGTGAGAGTTCTGCGTTTGGACCGATTTTGACTCGTGTAACGTGCGGAATCCGTGCACGATCGTGACCAAACACAATCGCAACGGAGTTGAAACCGGGACCTACAAGTGGTATCTAAGCAGGTTCTCGATTGCACAGATCAAACGCACTAGATTCGTACAGGAATTGACCAGATTCAGAGCCAAATTCACACAGATTTGTCAAAATTCCTTCACTTTTCAACTATTTCACGTTTCTAACTGAAAATCGTCAAGTTAGACAAGATTTTACGGTTAAAATCGGCTAAAATTTGGATATGCTGTGTGAATATACGTGATCTAAAAGCCTACAAATTTTCAAAACTTAATCCCAAGCCGTTTGATAGAAATCTGAGTTTTTGTGGTTCGCTTTTCTAATTAAACAACTGGGGATACTTTGTCTTCGTGTCGCTTTCGAGTTCCCAAGTGAACTCTGCACCGCGTTTGCCTTCCCATCGGACTTTCACAATAGGAATGCGTGAGCGCCTGAGCTGCTTGGTTTGGCGATCCATGATTTCGACAGGCTTTTCCACGAAGTGTAATGTTTCGTTCACTTGCAGATCGTCTAGAGAGACATGTAAATCGTGGTCGGCGATGCACTTTCGGAGGTTTGACACGTGGAAAGTCGGGTGGACATTGCTAAGTTCCTCCGGTAATTCGAGTCTGTAGGCGACTTTTCCGATCCTTTCCAGAATCTTAAAAGGTCCAACATATCGAGGCGCGAGTTTTCCCTTCTTGCCGAATCGGACTACACCCTTCCAAGGTGATACCTTTAGGAGTACGTAGTCACCAACGCCAAATTCCCGGGGCTTGCGCTTTTTATCGGCGTAAACTTTCTGTCGATCCCGAGCTTTCGCTAGGTTGTCTCGAATCTGGAAAATTTTGTTTGTCGTTTCTTGTAGCAGCTCCGGACCGGTTAGTTGCGAATGACCGATCTCGTGCCACACAATAGGCGATCGACATCTTCTTCCGTATAAGGCCTCGAAAGGTGCCATCTGAATGCTGGCCTGGTAGCTATTGTTATATGAGAATTCGACTAACGGCAGGTGTTTATCCCAATTACCACCGAAGTCTAAAACACACGAACGGAGCATGTCTTCAAGAGTGCGAATCGTTCTTTCAGTCTGACCGTCGGTTTGTGGGTGGAAAGCGGTACTTAGATTAAGCGTTGTACCGAGTGCCATTTGAAACGTTTCCCACAATCGCAACGTAAACCGAGCATCACGGTCAGAGATGATATCATGAGGCGTCCCATGTCTACAAATGATCTCGTTGGTGTAGATTCGGGCTAATCGTTCCACCTTGTAGTCTTCTCGTATTGGCAGAAAGTGAGCTGATTTAGTCAAACGGTCAACAACAACCCAAATGCTGTCGTGACCTGATGACGTGGTTGGAAGCTTGGTTACGAAATCCATGGCTATGCTCTCCCATTTCCACATGGGAATTGGTGGTTGTTCGAGTAAACCAGAGGGTCTTTGATGTTCAGCCTTGATCCTAGCACAGGTTAGGCATTTTCCGACGTAGAGAGCGATATCCCGTTTCATACCCGGCCACCAGTACCTATAGCGAAGATCCTGGTACATTTTATCTGCACCGGGATGGATAGAGTATCGGGATTTGTGGGCTTCATCCATGATAATCTGTCGCAAATTGGTTCGTTTGGGAATCCAAATTCGGTCTAAGAAGTGGAATATCCCGTTCGATTTGCTCACAAGCTGGGCTCCATCGTGGTAGATTCGTTCTTTCTTCAAAGTGCGTTCGTTGAAACACGCATGCTGGGCGTCGTGGATGAGAGTTTTGAGGTTGTGCTGGGCTTGAACATTACGAGTGCTAAGCAGATAGCTCCGTCTGCTAAGGGCGTCGGCGGCAACATTTGCCTTGCCTGGGTGATAACGGATCTCACAGTCGTAATCATTGAGAAGTTCTACCCATCGGCGTTGACGCATATTTAGTTCCCTCTGATTAAAGATGTGTTGTAGGCTCCTATGATCGGTGAAGATCGTACACTTAGTACCATATAGGTAGTGTCGCCAAATCTTTAATGCAAAAACAACCGCGCCTAGCTCAAGATCATGGGTTGTATAGTTCTTCTCGTGGATTTTGAGCTGACGAGATGCGTAAGCTATGACCTTGTCCCGTTGCATGAGGACACAACCAAGACCAAGGTTGGAAGCATCACAGTAGACAATGAAATCATTGTTTCCGTCGGGTAGTGTGAGAACAGGAGCATTGCAAAGCATATGTTTGAGGGTTCGAAAGGCAGACTCTTGTTTGGTTCCCCAGACAAAAGGCTGGTCCTTATGCGTAAGAGAGGTAAGTGGTACGGCAATCTTCGAGAATCCTTGGATAAATCGTCGATAATAGCCCGCTAGTCCGAGAAAAGAACGGACTTCAGACGGATTCTTAGGCGTAACCCAGCTCTTGACAGCTTCAATCTTCGCAGGATCGACATGAATGCCCTGACTATTTACAATGTGACCCAGAAACTGAACCTCCCCCAACCAAAATTCGCACTTGGAGAACTTGGCGTAGAGTTGGTTCCCCTGGAGTAACTCGAGAACCAAACGTAGATGTTGCGCGTGTTCGGCTCTCGATTTGGAATAGATCAAGACATCGTCGATGATAACGATGACGAAACGGTCGAGATATGGTTTACACATGCGATTCATCAGATCCATAAAAATTGCTGGTGCGTTTGTTAGGCCAAAAGGCATGACAACGAATTCGTAATGGCCGTATCGAGTACGAAACGCGGTTTTGGGTATATCCTCCTCTTGTATACGCAGCTGATGATATCCTGAGCGTAGATCGATCTTCGAAAAACACGTAGCGCCTTGCAGCTGATCAAACAAATCGTCGATTCGAGGCAGAGGATAACGGTTCTTGATAGTCAACTTATTCAATTCCCGATAGTCGATGCACATCCTGAACGACCCATCCTTCTTTTTGACGAAAAGGACTGGTGCGCCCCAAGGAGAGGTGCTCGGGCGAATGAAGCCTTTTTCAAGCAATTCCTGGAGTTGGGTTGAGAGTTCGCGCATTTTGGACGGCGCGAGTCGATAAGGAGCTTTGGTGATAGGATTAGCTCCTGGAATGAGGTCAATACGAAAGTCGATATCACGACTTGGCGGTAGTCCGGGAAGATCCTCTGGAAAAACATTAGGAAATTCTCGAACCACATGTACGTCTTTAACTTCCTTCTTCTCTTTCTTTTCCTTCTCCGCTGCCACGACGTTAGCCAAGAAAGCCCTGTATTCCTTGCGGAGATACTTGCTAGCTTGGAGGCATGACATAAGTTTGAGACCCTTCGAAGTAGTATCACCATAAACGCGCAATGAATCACCGTTTGCGAGCGAAAAACGAATCATCTTATCGAAGCACACAACTTCGGCGTGGTTTTCCCGAAGAAAGTCCATGCCTACTATGACGTCAAAGCTTCCGAGTTGCATTGGAATGAGATCAATTGGGAAGATGTGATTGTTGAGTTCAAGAGTACAATCACGGATAACGGAATTGACAGCGATGGTTCTTCCGGTAGCGACTTCAACATCGAATGCAGAGGAGAGTTGGGAACGTTTACGACTAAGGAGTTTCTCAAATTCGAACGACACAAAGCAATTATCCGCTCCAGTATCAAACAAACATGAAGCATAAATACCATTCACAAGGAACGTACCATTGACCACGTTGTTGTCGGCCTGGGCTTGACGTACGTTGAGATTGAAAGTTCTGGCGCGTGCGGCTTGTTGCTGCTGCTGCTGTTGTTGCTGCTGTTGCGGTTCTTGTTTCACTACCCTGTTCGGGCACATGTTGGCGAAATGATTCGGGTCGCCACACGTGAAGCAGGCTCTGGCTTTGACTGCGGTTGCCGGAGGAGCTTGTTGACCCTGTGGGGCAGTGAGTAGAGCTTGATTGGCAGGAGCTTGACGAATACGGCAGTTGGCAGTGAAGTGGTCGTATACATTGCAGTGAGCACAGAAGCGGCATTGAATAGCTGTCGGGTGATGATAGGTGCAAGTTGGGCAGAGCGGGTGCGGCCCAGTATAGGCACGCTTCGCAGGCGGTGCATTGGCCACAGGCGCTGCCACTTGACGTTGTTGAGCGGGTACGGTTTGAATCGGTGCAGCAGTGATCGCACAGTTCTTGTTGGTGGAGTTGTTCTTTCTCTTGTTCTTTCTCTTGCTGCTTGATGAGGTAGGTTCAACAGCTGGTGCGGTAGCGGTAGCTTGATGCAGATGCTTGGAGGTTTTATCCCACACCCCAGCCTTAACCCTTTTGTCATTGATTTCAGCGGCTAGCAGATAGGTTTCCTCGATCGTGGTAGTCTTAGCCGCTTGCATGAAATCAGCGACGCAGTCGGGCAAAGCTCGGATGTACTTCTTGATGGTCATCTCAGGAGTCTTGACCTGGTCGGGACAGATAATGCTGAGCTGTTTGATGCGAGCAGTGAGACCAGCATTGTCTCCATCATTCTGATGTATGTGCCAGAATTCATCTTCGAGCTTTTGACGTTCGTGAGGAGGGCAGAATTCCTCTAGCATGACTTCCTTGAGCTCGTCCCACGACAGACCGTAGGCTGCATCATTCCCTCGCTTGTTCCTCTCGGCCGTCCACCAGTCTAGAGCACGGGACTGAAAGACGCCGGTAGCGTTCAGAGTTCGAAGGTCATCAGGGCAACCACTTTGTCGCAGAGTAACCTCGATAGAGTCAAACCAATGGAATAGTGCAGTAGGACCTCCTTCGCCGGTGAATTCTTTCGGCCCACATGACTTGAATTGTTTAAAACTGAAGGGCCTTGCGTTGGCTTTGGGAGCTTCGATTCTTGATTCCTCGGATGATTTGCTAGCATTCTCATACACATCACTCACGGCTTTAGCTACACTCTTCGCGATGATGGAAGCAAGGCGTCTGTCCCTCTTTTCTTGACGAGAGAGTGGATGACGAGATCCAGATGACATTGTCTGCAATAGACATCGCCACGGAACTCAACACATGTATTCGAATCTCACCTCACGTGTCTAATACTACTAAAGTTTAGTAACACGTACATTACAAACGCATATAGTCACAATAATCACAGAATTACACAAAATCACATAGAGCACATAGTCACAAAATTCCTAAACACGTAAGCACAATAGCAAGAAACACATACGCCTTAATCACTAGAGGCATTCAGAAAACAGAAACCTAGCATTCCAAGTTCACGAGTGTTCGAATGTAGTATAGTGTGAGCGATTTGTTGGCGATGTGTAGTGTGTTGTGTGGGTAGCGAAAGCAAAAGGCATTAGATTGAAACCAGTAGTACCTCAAAACGTTAACAAATAAGCATAAAACTCGTAATTCACATAAAAGCGACGAAAACTTGAACACATAAAATCGAGAATAGATTGTCTGCGGCTATTTAGACTTCGACTAACCAAGGTGGTTCGACTATTCACAAGGATCCTGTGTGCACAATTACCCTCAGGACTATGCCTTTGCCTCGATTCTTGGGCGTTGACGCAATTCCCATTGGTTATATTGTGTCTTCAGATCGTTGGAGTCCATCAAAACTTTGGTGGGAGTTTTGTATAAAGGCAGGACAAGTCGTCAAGGTTAGGGTTTCACCCCTATCTTACAACTTCGTCCTTGTTCTTAATAAAATTGAGGAGATTATTCATCAAAATATGGATTTCACTCCTAATTTGGTATGATTCTCCTCGTTTGTAGCTAAAACGCAAGATGATTAGGCAACTTTAGTCGAGAGTTTGCGGTTTTCACACCAATTCTCGGCCTCATTACCCATTCATAACTTGGAAATTCGAGTGCAGTGATAGTGTAGGTAAATGAAAATAGTGAGGAATAAGCTCGTATACTATCCAATAAGGATGTACTTGAGTCGGTCTGCTGGTTCCTGACTATAGACTAGGTCTCTAAGACTTCGACCCGGACTAGGTCAAGTCTTGCCTAATTCCCTATAGTTATGGCTCTGATACCAATCTGTCACACCCCAACCGATGGCGGAATCATCGGGGCGTGGCACTGAGCGAAACAGATTGTCCAGAAGTTTCCATAACAACTATCATTACCATTCAATTAAAGCAATACGTCCCATACCGTATCTCAAATAGTTAAATAATTATTACAGACAAACATCAAGACAAGTATTCTGTTCCGACAACTCAGATTTAAACATAGCTAAATTATTTGTTGGTTTCTAGGACTCCTTCCCTAGCCTCAATTTCATCACCAGCAAGTTAAGCACAGAAACAACCTAAGCACCTGTCACATACGTTAAAATAAAGTCAATACATAAAATGTAAAGGTGAGCATACAAGTTTGATAGTAGCACATAGAGTTCGAATTTGTTTACGCATAACCAGCATGTACACATAGTGAAATGAAGCACGTTAGTTATCGACATAGATCCATCGATACCAATGACTGCGGATTGACTGCCCGAGGCAGTTCGCAATACATGACTACCACCGTAATCCATGCAAGTAAAAGATCCTTAACAACCCCCGTGTGAACGGGTGCTGAGTCCAAACTATAGTACTATCGTTGCTAAGGCAGGTAGACAGCATTCCATGTGTAAACATAACAAACAGGCATTCATAAGCCACGTATAACATGCGTAACGGTTTAGCGTTAGAATAGCTTGAGTAGTGTGATAGCTGTAGTTTGAATATTCGTAACGTATGTAACACCCAAAAGTGCTAAAAGCAAAAAGGGTTCGAGTATACTCACAGCGATTATGGATTGAAGGGAGCGCTTTTCAGCGAGTACGGTTAGCCTGAATAGATTCGATAACGTAATGATAAGTGGCGCGTAAAACAGTATGAAGTGAGAGTGGGTAGGATAGCTGATCGTGCGGATCAACTATCTGTGCGAGTAAACTATCCGTGTGGATGGTAATCCGTGCGGATGGTGATCCGTACGGATGGTGATCCATCCGGATAACTATCCGTGCGAGTGGTAATCCACCCGGATAAACTATCCGTGCGAGTAGCTATCCGTGCGGATGGTAATCCATCCGGATTAGTCACTCGTGCGGATTGTTTATTCATGCGGACAAGTAGCCCGTGTGGATTACTATTCGAGTGGATTGTTTCTTCCTAAGGATGTGTTTGTGTATGATGACTTGTGCTTTGAAGTTTTCGTTGTAGCATTTAGAAAACATCTAAGTATCTCTATCCTTCAAGCCGGTCGCGCGGACAACAATCCGTCCGGATGGTAGTCCGTGCGGACACAACCTTAAAGGTGAGTCACTTGGTGAAGTCCGTCCGGATGGTAATCCGTGCGGACAATGGTAAACTGTCCGGACAGTCTGTTCGCGCGGACAAAGACAATCCACCCGTATAGTCTGTCCGTGCGGACAACTTGGCCGTGCGGATGAGCATTGTTTGAAATTGTTTAAGGTCTTAGTATCTCATGATCCGAAGAGTAATCCAATCAGAGGTCGTCCGTCCGGATTGTTCATTCGTCGATACTCAAACCTCGTTTTGAATGTGGGTCCCAAGTGTAGCTCGCGCGGGTGACAACCCATCCGGATCGTCTGTCCGTGCGGGCAGCTTGTCCGTGCGGACAACTCACTCGTGCGGACAACTTCCTCGTCCTGGTTGTTCCGCCCGGCTACCCTTGGTCGCCTTTGTCGTTCTATCGAGACGTTCTGACTTCGTGGCAACCATTTGGAATCGCGTTCTTACCCGAATGACTAAGCCGGCCAGGAATCACCCTAACTCGGCCTGTCAGCGGTTTAGAACGGTCATCCCGGTCTATCCTGAAATCAGGTGTCTTGCGGGTAGGATCCAGATCTAGGACTAGTGCATCACTAATATTGAGTGGAAGACTAGAACTGATCCGATTCGTACCGCTTTTGAGGGTAAAAGAAGGAGAAACCTTGAGTTCATTTCTTTCAACTCTTTTATCCTTAGAAAAGTTTAGATTTAGGTGAGGTTGTTGTGAAATCTTGTGGAATCGTTCAGATCTGAGTTATTCTTGGTGGAATGAGGTCACATTTGAAGTTCATGAGAACTTCATGATGACGTCACCCGAGAATACCTCAAATCATGATGATTTCTCGGCTAAAAGTTGAGATTTGAAAGATAGAGAGGTGTAGATGTGTGTATAGATCAAGGATGTACAAGAATTAGGGCAAGATCTTACCTGGATTGAGAGAAATCGGAGAAAATGTGAAGATTGCGTGCTGGTCGGACGTCACTTGCCAAAAGTGGAAAGTTGGGAGAGTGACCTGGGTATTTATAGGATGCTAAAAGGGGAAAGGGGTGGTCCGTGCGGATTGCAGGCCACCCAGATTGCTTATCCGTGCGGATTGGTCATCCGTGCGGACTAGCAATCCGTGCGGATTGGTCATCCGTGCGGACTGGTCATCCGTGCGGACTGGCCATCCGTGCGGATTGGCAATCCGTGCGGATGGGCCATCCGTCCGGATGTCGACTGAATGGTGCGTTCAAGTGCGATGACGATTCGGTCTGGATTGCGAGCGATTCGATAGGGTTTCCTAATCAAATTACTTTTAGTCCCAACTACTTCGTATATGATACGGTTCGATTCGGAATTCGGGTTTGGGTAGGTTCGATTACATTCGAGTTAGACTTCGAGTTAGACTTCGAGTTCAATTGAGTTCGCTTGATTCCCACAACAAAACATAAATAAACATGCACAGGTAACACGTAAGGCACACACACACGTATAACGACAAGTAAAATACATAGCTCGAGTTACGATTTGATGTCGATTCGATTAGTATAGCTTGATTATTAGTTGATTAACTTTATCGCATTGTTACTTCCTATCATTCACAGTCGTAGGTCGATAGAAGTACGATTAACACGATTCGATTATTGCAAAGAACGACACTTACTCCACATAATATAAATAAAATAAAAACATTTCTACGAGTCAAGTCGCGCGAAATCGGTCGTTGACCTTGACTTTGACTTTCACTTATGAAAACACGGGGTGTTACAGTTTTCATTTTAGCGGTCCTATATATATATATATGTATGTATGTATGTATGTATGTATGTATGTATGTATGTATGTATGTATGTATGGGTAAAAAGACTAAACTACCCTCGTATGATCTGGTTTACCAAAAAAAAAATCTAACTGGGTTAGGGCTAAAGGACATAACATGCTGGATTTTGAAACATTAAGTATAAAACTCGTCAATTTTAAAGACAAATGATACCGTCTGAAATTGGGTATAAAGATAAAGGACAAATCTTGCAATTCACTAAAAAATATAGACACACCTAGGGGTGTGCATAAAACCGAATTAACTGACAAAACCGAACCGAAAAACCGACCCAAATAAAAAACCGGTGGGTCGGTTAATGGTTTTTTTTAAAACCGAAAGTAGCGGGTCGGTTATGGTTATCATTTTTTCCATACCCACCATAACCGAACCGAACCGACATGCAATTAATTTTGTAGGATTTAAGACATTTCACCATATTTTTAATATTTGATGTTATTTATTGAAGATTTTTAGCATCTATATGTTTTTTATATCGTTTTGTGGCTTTGGTTGGATGCTTATTTAAATTTATGAAATATATCATATCACTTTATTTCAAAATTTGATAATAATTTGAACCTACTCTGTTTTTTTAATGAAACCTGGTTCAAAATGTTGATAAAATTATTCTCGTTCTGATGGCATATTTATTATTTTATAAAATGTCATATTTTAAAAGTTATAAACGCCAAAAGAGTGAAGCAATTAAATTAATTATAATATATATATATATATATATATTAAATAAAATAATAGAATAAAACTAATCAATAGAATTCACATTCATGTATGTAGTGTACGTGTCCTGCATGCAAATAAAAAATTCATGCATGCATTTATGAATACATGTCTACGTGTGTGTATAGTAACTTCTTTGTGTACGTGGCGCAGTAGGAAGCTTTGCTTGGATTCAAAACTAACCACTTTAGTATAAATAGCAATAACTATAACACTTTGAAAACTACTCAAACTTCCTTTTTCTTTTTCTACACTCTCTCGCCTTATCTTGTCTTTCTTCTGTAGACCATGTAATACTCCAAAGCCCCGCCCCATTTTAAGTGTTGTAACCCTTGATCACTGATACCATGTCCAAGTGACGTAGGGCCCCGTAATGTATGTCAAGGCTCTGCCTAAATTCGTTGGGGTTCTGTCTCGTGACGTAGGGATAAAGTAGAATTGAGTTACTATACTTAATGTGAGTGCACTATATATTTTATTAAATAACACAGGAGTTATACCCAAAATATAACAACCCTCCTAAAACACCCCTGACACCCCTACACTTCCTAAAATACACCCCATACGTGAAAAAGGGCCCGAATACCCTAAATATTATTAAAAATAAATAAAAATCTGATTTTGGGGTTTAGGTGGGCCGCGTAAGGTACCCCTTAACCCTTACGCGGGCCGCGACAAAGTAAAAGGTGGCGACACCCTAGGCAGCCACGTGGCCCAACACATGTCGAAGCTAGATAGTGACCCGGATCACCTACGCTGTTGACCAGCGTTGACGCGGGCCGCGTAGACCTTGGTCTACCTTTACGCGGGCCGCGAGAGGACCAGCAATCAACATATATATAGAAGGCTTCGGATCTTCAGTCGACTCGCTCAAATCTTTCTTTCTAAACGTGATTCTCTCATAGTAGGCATTATACTCGGGTCTAATACCCCCTAAATAGCGAAGTTCTGCTCCGTTGTAAGTATTATAACCCCTGGATACATATTAGATACGCTGCCCGATTGATCTAGGGTTCCGTAATGGCTGTCGTGGTTCTGCCCGACGTAGTCGTTGGAATGCCGTCTCGGGGAGGGTATTACTAATGTTAAAATGGGTTATTATACTAACACGTGTGCTTATGTGTAAATTATAGATTGTCACCAGGAAACCCTTACGGAAAATCTAAGACAGCAATGTGAGTTTATCCTATTTTTGTTAAACTTTTTGTAATATTTTACAAAACCTTAATGCTTTACAATGTGATTAAGCAGTGATTGAGTCTTTGTAGTTCTTCAATTACTGCCGGTATGTTGGGGTTTTGTATACAAAATTTACTACACTGTGAGTAGTAAGTCGGGACGACAATACGTTACCATTGGACAAAGAGTTAGCCAATGTGTAATATGACCCACAAGTCAGGATTGACAGTACTGAATGAGTAATTGTGTAGAAATAAACAATGTGATCGCTCTCAATACTGTGTTAATTGATAAAATTTTCTTGATTAAACTGGGATTCACTCAACAGTATTTCCTGCTGATAAAATGTTTTAAACAAGTGTTTCAGGTAACTTAGTGTGAAGCCAATAAAAGCCAGCTGGAGAGCACAGAAGGCTTGGAAAAGTGGCAATAAAGTTACCTAAAATGAAATAGATGTTTTTATTAAATAAAATAGGATTTATTCCTATGAAAATGTGTGTACTGCAAACTTGGGGTTTATCCCATGTGATTAATATTATGAAAATGCGGTATCTTACTCTGATCAAATATTTCCTAACTACAGTCCTGATGAAAATTCCGCTGCCAAATTAGACAATACGCGATACCACCGAAACTGGCTCGCGACCGCCCGTTCCTGGGAATTAGGGATCGGGGGTTGTGACAGAAGGTGGTATCAGAGCCATGCCACTGGTTCAAGCCAAAGAAGTGTTCTGCTGACACTTAAGTTTTAAATTCCGTGTTAGGAAATAACTTATGTAATTATGTGTTTTATGTTATTTGACTATTTGTTAGGCTACAGTATGGGTAAGCAAAGAATTTCGGACATCTATCGTCAATTAGATAGTTCACCAAAAGATAAGGGAACCTCATTTCAACCAAATCCCTCAGGATACTCAGCAGATATTGAGGAAGGAATATTTATTCGTTAGACACAGTCTAAGAAACCATTTACCACTAAGAAGAGAAGTAGGATTATTAGAAAAAGTCAAGAGAAAAGAAAGAAAATAAAAAAGTCACAACCAAAGGAAGTGATAATTAATAAGGAAATAAATACACAAACTCAGGAAGGCAATAACCTACAATGAGAAGATGAATTAGATGAACAATGGGTAAATCTCCATATGTTAGCCACTACAGCAGTAAATATTAACTTATATTAAATTGTTGAACCGCTAAACCAGTACCATCACCCATGCCACCTATGAGCTAGAAACTTTAAAGGAACTTCACCCATTAAATAACAACTTAGTAGAGACAGGAGATAGAATAAACCTTATATAAAAGCATGTTGAGCCTAATACTCCAATAACCTAGATAGACTAAAATAAGTTACGGATGCATAATCACTAGTATATTTTGAATTCCAGTTGTAGTTTGTAATATATATATATAAGTCGCAATGTTCACCATTTTTAATCAATCTATTTTATGATTGCACCCAAATGTTTGTACTAGAAATTTGTCTGTGATAATTAATACCACCTACTCAAATAATATCATAATATACATCAAACTAAGTTAGTTATTAACAAAGCAATCATGTTCATGACTTTCTTTTGGAACCAATCATTTACTTTGGTTTAAAATACATATTGAAATATAAGGTATAAAGCTTTAAACCTTCGTGGTTTTAAAAATATTGTTTCAAAATAATTTATATTTAAATAAATAAAACCGTAGCTATTGAATTAACCAAAATGATTTTAAAAATTAATAAAAATTTAAAAGATTGCTTTAGTGGATCTAGCCAAAGTAAGTTTTGAAACCCAGGTGTACCAATTTACCACTCCATTTTATCCCTTCTGATTTATAACCAGTTGGCCATAAGACTTCATACTTTCATAATTTTATGAAATAACTGATGTTGGGATTACTTGTAAAAGTTTCTATTAAAATACTTAATAATAAAATAGATGGTTAAATGAATATGATGAGTATTCGTGATTAAATAAAATCATTTAAAATTTTTAGAAATTTGGGTTGTGTAAATCGAAGAAAGAGAAAATATAATTATAATAATAATGATACTACTACTAATAATCGTCATTATTATTATAATATTAAAACGATAAAAATATTAAAAGAACGATATATATTATTATAATATTGTAATCACTATTCACTGGCTTTCATTATAAATATAAGATAATATATAATACAAGTCTATTATATTTGAAATGTATATACACTATAATACATTTAAAAAATATATACATGTATATAATGTATATATATATATATATATATATATTAGGATATATGTAAAATTTATACCTTTAAAAAGAGAGGGTATGATCAAAAAGGTCATTATATATATCATGATAACCATATATAAATAATCAGGTTTTCATTCTCTATTATTTAGAATATTATATTTAAAAAGAAGTAATAAAACTTTTATGATGTATAATAAAAGGAGAGAAATGATGGGTTTGATGGTTTGAACAATCGATATATATAAAAGAGATTGGATAATTTTTTTTTTAAAAAGTAAAGATATTGCAACAGTGAAAACATCTTTTCTTATCCTACTTAATTTAATAATTTAGTATCTATTTATTTATTTTACCTGGCACGTTAAAATATTCCAAAACATTCATTTTTCAAACTAGAATTAAAATGGATATCCCACATAAAAATAGTTGACTCAAATGTGTGTTTAGTACGTTTGTCCTTTATATAACTTTATTTAAAAAAAATCAAATTACAATTTTAATATTGTAAAATCTTTAAACAAATAACTATTGTTTAAAATACAAGTACATATTCTAATACATGTATATTATTTAATTATCTAATATATTTAGAATCAATTTTAGAAACATCAAACTTTGTATTACCTACTATAATACTTTTTTTGAGTAAGTAATATAATATATTATAAATTAAGAGTTAAGGTTTAAACCAATATGATTCAACCCACTAGTTAAAAATGAATTTATTCCCATGAGTCCAGAAAGTTTTGATTAATTCATTTCTTTAAACTTTTATTTATCCATCCTTAAATTCCAAAATATTATGTTCAATAAATTTAACAGAAGTTTATTTTAATATACTAGTTTTATAAAAGAATAAAATAAAGTCATGGAAATAAGCTTGATGATTGGTAACATCAGATGTATAGTTATTAAATTTTTTTATATTATAATTATATATATGTGTGTATGTATATATTATGTAAGTTTGATATTAACAAGAGATTTGAATTTTTATGTTTCTAATTAATAAATATACACATATATGCATATACATAATGGAATCTCTTAATGATATACACAATATGATAATCAAATATCTTCTGAAGATAAACATAAGAAAAAAATATCGCTGGTGATTCATATGAAAACATGAAGTCATTATAAGAATAAATATGAAACGTATTATATTTTAAAATGCCATCCGTCTCAATGAAATATTCCTTGTAACGAAATCTAAGATTATATATGCATAAATAGAATTAGCTGTGAGTATACTCATTACATCGAACCTAGCTATAGTGTCAATGGAGACAATTATATTTTTGTCAAAACTTCATTTTCCAAGCAAAAGAAAAACCACAACCATAATAATATCTATGCTTAAAAAAAAGATTAGGATATTGATAATTACTGGTAACATCTAGAATAGTATTTAGACTTGAACTTAAGAAAAATGCCTTAGTATAAAGCTTTGAGATAAGCCAATTACTTGCGTAGATAAAGTGTGATGGTTATTGGTATACCGTGAGGATAATGACTAGAAAAATGCAAGTATGATAAATAAGCAATAACACTTGGCCACTGTTATTTCTTGTTTATTAGTACTATTCGGTTCTAGAATATGATCCATCATGAGAATACTAATTTCCTTGTTTCTTGATATAAGTCATAATAAATGATACACTTTTAAAATCATGATTTGAGAAATTTTTTTTATGGGAAATACAGTGATAACTACCTCTCCGGCAAGACTGGGTATGGTGTGGTAGACTCTCCAGCTTGTCCGGGTAAGATGGGGGTACCTCTCCGGCGAGACCGGGTGAGATGGGGTATATGTTATGATAATGGAATTCCCTAAATAGTACAATGACCTGATGTCTGACATGTTTTTGGAAATATAAATCTGTTAAATACATTAACCTTATGAATGGTGTGTATATTACATATATGACTATATAGATATGTATATTTATAAGGAAATCCAAAGACCATAACAATTGACAATTAGGGATAAATCACGAACAGGATGTCAATGATAATTCTAGATTTAATTATCAGAAATCTCTCGTATACATCTATAATTCCAATATCAAACATTATTTCGTTTGATCATCCATCTCGAAATTCGTGCGACAAGATGAACGACAGGAACTCTTTAAGTTGGGACGCCATCAAAAGTATAAGAATTTCCTTTGCAATTATTAACGCATTAGGAAACCTGTAACTAAAAGCTGTGTTAAAATACAAAACATATTTCAGTCAAGAATAAGAATCTCATAGAAAATAGTTCTGGTCAAAGTAAAGTGAAATTAAAAATAAAGACCAGAATATACCTAAAAACTAAACTAACTAAATATTCATCCATATTTCAGGGAATCTCAAGGACGAGATTTAAAACAAGGTGGGGATGATGTAACATTCCCAAAATTTTTATTTATATAAAATATATAAAAACTTATGTTATTAAAAGGATGCATCATGAGTAAGTTGACCAATGGAAATATGAGGTATTTTGGGCAAGCGTAGGAACCATTTAATAATTAAATTATAAAAATACATTATATTTGAACCTACTTTGTTTTTAATGAAACCTGGTTCAAAATGTAGATAAAATTAATCTCGTTCTAATGGCATATTTATTATTTTATAAAACGTCATATTTTAAAAGTTATAAGCGCCGAAAGAGTGAAGCAGTTAAATTAATTATAATATATATATATATATATATATACATATATATATATATTAAATAAAATAATAAAATAAAACTAATCAATAGAATTCACATTCATGTATGTAGTTTACGTGTCCAGCATGCAAATAAAAAATTCATGCATGCATTTATGAATACATGTCTACGTGTGTGTATAGTAACTTCTTTGTGTACGTGGCACAGTAGGAAGCTTTGCTTGGATTCAAAACTAACCAATTTAGTATAAATAGCAATAACTCTAACACTTTGAAAACTACTCAAACTTCCTTTTTCTTTTTCTACACTCTCTCGCCTTATCTTGTCTTTCTTCTTTAGACCATGTAATACTCCAAAGCCCCGCCCCATTTTAAGTGTTGTAACCCCTGATCACTGATACCCTGTCCAAGTGACGTAGGGCCCCATAACGTATGTCAAGGCTCTGCCTAAATTCGTTGGGGTTCTGTCTCGTGACGTAGGGAAAAAGTAGAATTGGGTTACTATACTTAATGTGAGTGCACTATATATTTTATTAAATAACCCAGGAGTTATACCCAAAATATAACAACCCTCCTAAAACACCCCTGACACCCCTACACTTCCTAAAATACACCCCATACGTGAAAACGGGCCCCGAATACCCTAAATATTATTAAAAATAAATAAAAATCTGATTTTGGGGTTTAGGCGGGCCGCGACAAAGTAAAAGGTGGCGACACCCTGGGCAGCCACGTGGCCCAACACATGTCGAAGCTAGATAGTGACCCGGATCACCTACGCTGTTGACCAGCGTTGACGCGGGTCGCGAGAGGACCAGAAATCAGCACTATATATAGAAGGCTTCGGATCTTCAGTCGACTCGCTCAAATCTTTCTTTCTAAACGCGATTCTCTCATAGTAGGCATTATACTCGGTTCTAATACCCCATAAATAGCGAAGTTCTGCTCCGTTGTAAGTATTATAACCCCTGGATACGTATTAGATACGTTGCCCGATTGATCTAGTGTTCCGTAATGGCTGTTGTGGTTCTGCCCGACGTAGTCGTTGGAATGTCGTCTCGGGGAGGGTATTACTAATGTTAAAATGGGTTATTATACTAACACGTGTGCTTATGTGTAAATTATAGATTGTCACCAGGAAACCCTTACGGAAAATCTAAGACAACAATGTGAGTTTATCCTATTTTTGTTAAACTTTTTGTAATATTTTACAAAACCTTAATGCTTTACAATGTGATTATGCGGAGATTGAGTCTTTGTAGTTCTTCAATTACTGCCGGTATGTTGGGGTTTTGTATACAAAATTTACTACACTGTGAGTAGTAAGTCGGGACGACAATACGTTACCATTGGACAAAGAGTTAGCCAATGTGTAATATGACCCACAAGTCAGGATTGACAGTACTGAATGAGTAATTGTGTAGAAATAAACAATGTGATCGCTCTCAATACTGTGTTAATTAATAAAATGTTTCTTGATTAAACTGGGATTCACTCACCAGTATTTCCTGCTGATAAAATGTTTTAAACACGTGTTTCAGGTAACTTAGTGTGAAGCCAATAAAGCCAGCTGGAGAGCACAGAAGGCTTGGAAACGTGGCAATAAAGTTACCTAAAATGAAATAGATGTTTTTGTTAAATAAAATAGGATTTATTCCTATGAAAATATGTGTACTGCAAACTTGGGTTTTATCCCATGTGATTAATATTATGAAAATGTGGTATCTTACTCTGATCAAATATTTCCTAACTACGGTCCTGATGAAAATTCCGCTGCCAAATTAGACAATACGCGATACCACCGAAACTGGCTCGCGGCCACCCGTTCTCGGGAATTTGGGATCGGGGGTTGTGACAACCTCTGTCCAAGGGGATAGAGATGGTGCTTCCAGTAAGACCCCCGGCTCCAAAACCATAACCAAGACATAAGCTTCTAAAAAAACATATATAAGCACGCCACTACTACAAAAGATATAGATAAAAATAATAATAAACACATAAATAAGTAAGTGCTTGTTAGTAAAACTACGACACCAAGAATAGGAGAAAACCTATATATATATATATATAGGGTAAGGTTATTGTCAAAAAGGTTAAAAGTGTGAGAAAGGTGAGAAATATGGTGGAGATGACATGTGTCCTCCATCTAAATTAATTCAAAAGGGTAAACAAGTAATTTTATAATTAATTCAATTAATTCAAAACTTACCATAACTGCCACCTTAATTATAGGAACATGATTTTTTTAAAAGATCTCTAAAAAACAATACGAATAACACTGCAACCACCATTCAGCACATATATAACACCATTCAATAATTATATAACACCATTCAGCAAGTAAATGTATATAACACCATTCAGTAAAGAATATAACACCATTCAGTAAAGAATATAACACCATTCAGAAAAGAATATAACACCATTCAGTAAAAGAATATAACACCATTCAGTAAAGAATATAACACCATTCAGTAAAGAATATAACACCATTCAGTAAAGAAAATAACACCATTCAGTAAAGAATATAACACCTCTGTATCATCTTCTCCACTTCCGGCACCACCACTGCCGCTCCGTCGCCGTTGTCGTGTAGAGAGAGAGATCATCTGGTCGTTCGATGTAGAGAGAGATCGCACGACCACCACCAATGCCACTTCCGGCACCACCAGTTCCGCACCACCACTGCCGATCCGCACCACCACTGCCGCTGCCGCTCCAGTGCGATGTAGAGAGATAGATCGAAATTGTAGAGAGAGAGAGCATATGTTCGAGCGATTGGAGATAGAGATCAAAATTGTAGGGATTTTGATTTACAGTTTCCTATTTTGAATGGATATAAAGACTTTATTACCCCTATAATTTTCAATTCAGTCCAAAAAAATAAAACAAATTTTACAATTTGGTCCCTATTAATCTAAACCATTAGATCAAAGATCTAATGGTGTAGATTCTTTCTTATCCTTCTCACACTTTTGGTCTTTTTATAGGAACCTTTACCTATATATGTATATATATACACATACATACATAAAACTGTAACACACCTCATAGAAACTGAAAAAATAAACTCATAAGACAAGAACCTAAGCTAAAAACCAGGCCAAACTCCTAAAAATCTTTAACCTTAATCCTACGTCTCCACGAAGTTCTATCCTCGACCATGTCCCCAAAGAGGTGCAAATCTAGCAAATCTTGCATAATCTGCTCATCCCATGTCATTTTCGGTCCACCTCTACTCCTCCTTCCATCTACCGCGAGTGTTTCAACTATTCTAACCGGGTCTGTCGTCTGCCTCCCCCTGACATGCCCAAACCATCTCAGTCTCCCCTCCCTTAGTTTATCTGAAATACTAGCAACTCCTAATCTTTCCCTAAAAACCTCATTTCTTATCTTGTCCAACCTAGTGTGCCCACACATCCATCTTAGCATCCTCATCCCTGCTACCTCTAGCTTTCATGCATGAATTTTCTTGATGGCCCAACAAATTGCAACCCTATAAAATTTCCCTTTTAATTTATCAGGGAACCTCTTGTCGCACAACACCCATGTGGCTGCTCTCCACCTACACCATCCAGCCTGGATATGGTGAGCTACGTCGCTGTCTATCTCTCCATTGCTCTGAGCAAACGATCCTAGATACTTGAACTTAGTTGCATGTGGAACCACCTGGCCCTCAATGGTGATCTGGGTATCATGCTCATCGCCTGCTCCACTAAAATCACAGTAAAGGTATTCAGTCTTAGAGCGACTTATCCTCAAACCTTTGCATTCTAAGGCTACCCGACATTCTTCTAACCTCGCATTCAAGCTCTGTTTACTTTCTTCAATCAACACAATATCGTCTGCAAAAAGCAAGCACTACGGAACTGACTTCTGAATCGACTTTGACAACTCATCTAGGACAATCGCAAAAAGAAAAGGGCTCAATGCTGACCCTTGGTGGAGTCCTACTTCCACAGGAAAGAAATCAGTATCCCCTACCGGTGCACGAACACTAGTGTTAGTCTTAACATACATATCCTTAATTAAGTCTACATACTTACTAGGTATCCCTCTATCCTCTAAACTGTCCCATATCAATCTACGTGGCACACTGTTATACGCCTTTTCTAAATCAATGAACATCATATGTAGATCACGATTTTAATAAACTTTTTCAATATATATATGTAGATCACGATTTTAAAAATGTGGATTCGATCTTATTATCCTAAGGTATCTTCTAAATGCGAATCAAACACTTATAACTCTGCTAGCCTTGAAGGCAACCATTTCTTATCATAACACTCCCGTCTCAAATTATTGTCCACATTTTTAAAGGAAGTTAGTCACAAAATAGATTGTTCACTTGGATTAGTTATGATTCACTAATTTTCATCTTAAATCGCTTAAGGGTTAAACTGGCATTCGGCAGTAACTTCATGCATATTCATCTTCTTTTAGCAATTTAAACAACAAACTTTACATGCATGAAACAAATCCACTAATTAAAAAAAGAATCTAGGAAATCAAAACAAATCTTTATTAGCGTCGAAAGAGTTTCTGAAACTGCATTTTTTTTTTACTTTCGAACAATGACTTCATGCATATTTATCTTTTTTTTAGCAATTTAAAGCAACAAACTTTAACTCCATGAACAAATCAATTAGTAAAAAAATGTTGAAAATTCAAACAAAGATTTATCAGTGCAGAAAGAACTTCTAACCTGTTGGAGACTAACTCTGGTGAAGGCAATGCATATACAGGTGACATAGAAGGAACAACTTGAAGGAATTTTCATGGTATAATTTTACTTTTATTTTATGAACCCGGTTCATATATGTATATATTTATTTGTTACAAAGATTAGTCAAAACACTTTTGACAAGTAAGTGTACATGTATATATATGTTAGTTAAAATAAACTTTAACTAGTTGAAATATATATATACATTTTAAGCAACGGAAGCAAAGGTAACAATGTATAAATATATGAACACTTTTATACCAAGGAGCACCCGTAATGGAACAAGGTCGCCGACATGCAAACACGAAATAAAAACGCAAACCATAGGGGAGTCAGATATACCTTCGGTTAGTAATAAACCGGTTGAGACACCGAGGTTCAACGAACAAGTGCTAGTTACACGAACTAGCGAAACGCGAGTATAAGCCGGGTCTCGGCGGTGGTGGCCCGCGGTGCAGGTGGCGGCGACCGGTGGAGAGCGGCGGCAGCAGGGTGGGCCGACGGGGCGTCGGTGGCGGCAGCGAGCTAGCCGGCAGCGGTTGTGGCCAGTTAAGGTTTTGGGTGTTATGAGAGTTTTGTGTTCAAGTTCTTGCAACCTCAATTCTTGTCCATACACTTCCCTTATAAAGACAATGGAGCCTCATGCATGTTCAACACATGGTGGTCATGCACTTGGAAGTTGGCCAAGTGTTGAGAAGCTTATGCATATGCAACAAGTGGCCATGCAAGAGTGCATGCACGACAAGTGGCATAGCACGGGTGTGTCACACACTGACTTTTGCGGAAGCGTATGATGTGTGACTTGCTTAATATCATTGCATTCAATTATAACAAACAACTATATGATTAAAACCATGATGTTCATCCATTAATACGATTCAAAATAATACAAACCACATTGTTTAGTACCAACCAAAGACTTCAAGTTTAACATACAAACCAACCAAATGTTTTAAGTTCCATAAAGGAGTTAACAAAAAACATAAATAAAACAAGGCTTTGATTCGTGTATCTTATCAAAGATAAAATACACAATTCAAACCCTTCAAAATGGGATGACATCATTCCTTGTAACACATCTTGAAAACTTTGAAACGCCTGCTATATCCATATCAATTTCCTGAAATACATGTAATTTGAAAACATCAACAAAAGTTGAGCGAGTTCATGTATTTTGTATGAGAGCTCATAATGACTTGTAAACATTTGAGAGAATTCCTTTGATAACCGATATGAAAGTGTCTATGAACAGATCATTAATGTTTTGCAAGGACATTAATATGTGTGGTGCGTAGGAAGTGCTCAAACCTAGCCGATTTCCTCCGGTCCATCCAGCGGGAACGACGTAGTCACCACATGCGGCCACACAAGGACCCATGGGTGGGGCTCGCTACACCCAGATAGATCTACCACTCATGCCCCTCGGTCTTAAACTAGATTAATGGCACTTAATGTCACACCCCGACCACGTAAAACATCAAATCGTGGCGGAAACGTCGGGGAGTGTTGTAACAGAATTATTGTTCCACAACCATGGTAATTAAAATTACATTTTATTCAAAAACCAAAGGTGGAATACATTGTTTTAAAACAAGAACCAAAGAGTACACAACATAATTAAACTAAGTCTATCTTTATTTTAAGTCTCTAAGGCACAGGTCCGCCCTAGTGTGTCACGAACATCCTAAGCAGCAGCTCCTGAAAACACATGTGAAAATAGGTACGTCAGCATAAAAATGCCTGTGAGATACATAGGTTTTATGAAAATAGGATTCATGACTTGAGTTTAAGAAATGTTTATTAAAAATTCAGTCATTAACCTTGTTAATTGTTTTGTTTTATAAATCATTTGAAAAACGATAGCAAAATAGATGATATGTATATATAAAAGAATAGTGTATGGTTAAAAGAATAACCAAGTAAAAAGAGTTTGTATAAACCAAGTTATTTGTAAAACAATGTTTAAGTGAAAATATGTTGTAAATGTAATATGTCTAAATGAAGTGGTTTAAATGACGCTACGATATGTAATATCATACAAACACTTATATATAGGAAGTACTAGCGGCGTATCCACCATGCTTGTATCATATTACACACGCCTCGTTATTTAAATCACTCAAACCAACCATCATTGTAAAATATCCATGTTTAGTCAAATAGTCAAATGTCACAGTATAACCCTGGTTAAATCATGTAATGTGTAAACAAAAGTTATGTATGGTAAGTAAAATGAGACTACTTAAACCACAAGTAAAAATGTACAAAACAAAGTATTTTGAATAAATCAAAAGTTATGTTTTGTAAAATAAATACATAAATACATGCTTTACTGATACAAACATTTATGCGGTAAGTTAACGCATACATTCAAGCCTTGAGACAGACGGATAACCCTAAGTAAAGATTATCAAAGTGAAATGTTTTCGGATTCAACCATTCCTTACATCCAAACAAACCTAGGATGTCAGGAACGGGATTTGTCAAGTCCTATGGTACCATTACTTACTACCGAGCGGTGTAGCTAATGTTAATGAATGTAGTTTAGTCCCGTTGTACAAACCAAATGTCATACCAAAAACAAACATGTAATGAAAGTAATGTACTAAGTATGCTAAGTCAACATACAAAGCAGAAAAGTCATGTAAATCAATGTGCTAAATATGCTAAGTTAACATATAAAGCAGAAAAAGTCATGTAAATCAATGTGCTATCATGCCAAGTAAACATACATAGCAAAGAAGATGTAATGTAAATTAATATGCTAGCATGCTAAGTAAACATACATAGCAAGACAAAATGAAATTATGTACTAATAGTGTACAAATGAACATAGCAAGTATATAGTATGAAAACGTGGAAAGCATGAAAGTAACAAGTAGGCACATGTGTTTCACCCAAAAATTGTTTGGAAAACAGTAAAAGAGGGGTCTATGTACTCACTTGAGATTGCTTAGAAGTCCTAGGATAACCACCAAGCAATGCTAGAAGACTACGGATTCAAACGAAACCTAATATAGGTAACTACATTAATAAACGGACCTATTCAGAGGATCGGGTAGCATGAGGGTTTGTAAACCAAATGAGTGTAAGAACTAATGTAATATGGTTTAATAAAGCCTACATACTAAAACGAAACTTATCCTAAGTGCTTTTGACCCGTTACGACCCGTTTAGGTAGCTTATGCTACTTTAACGCGTCGTTCGCGTAAAATGCGTTCGGACCGCTTAACTAGTCCTATGACAAGTAAAATATGCCTTAACATGTCTAATATTGTTGTTAAATCAGTTTAGATGTCAAAAATTAGGTTACATAGGCTTAAAATGAATTTTGGTGCGAAAAGGGTATTTTGGTAATTTTCCTAAGGCATAAGAACTACTTATCATACAACTACTTAAACGACGTGACCATAAGGTATAACCTCGGAAGGTTATTCCCTATACAACTATGGTCACCTAAGGTGTTTGGTCGGATCCTAATGATCGACCAAATGGGTCGGGTTCGAAAGCATAAGCAATTGATTAGATCGCTTACCCTTACGACCCTAGACAAGCACAAATCTAAAAGTGACGAGCTAAGCATGTTAAAACATGCTTAACAACTTTAGAAAATAGGTTTGGTATCAAAACAAATGGTTTTGATACCTAAGAGTAGTCTGGTTACAAAATACGCAAGAATACGCATTTTGGCCGAAACTACGACTCGTCACTGAGCCTAGATAACGTGGTAATCAGTAGGTATAGTCGCTAGGGACTATAACCATCGTGATTACGCTCACGTTATGAAGTTCAAATGAACTTCGCATTGACCATAAACTGGTCAATGCAGAAAGTCAAACGCAGTTTGACTTTCAAGCTAAAAACGCATAAAAAGAACGAAGGAACACTTACAAAGGGTCCCCGCAAGATTTGATCCGATTTTCTCTCAGGTAGGAAGCATATACTTCCACTTAGAGAACATAAATCAGATTCAAATTGTGGGTTGCAAGTGAACTATGGAGGGGTATTTATAGTTTTCGTAGAACCGTTAGGATCGTTTCTTGAAAACCGAGATTCAATCCCAGCCGTACACATCAAGCCCATAGTTTTACAAAACCAGGGGAGCCTCTAAACCAGCCCATAGATACATCAAAACCATGTGCAAAGGTGGGTAGCAGCTGGAAATGGCTGGAATGCATTTTCTGGTATCTGACACTGGCTTACGGACCGTATGGATTATGTCTTACGGTCCGTATGCTATCTGCAGATCAACAAAGTTTGATATTTTGGCAGTTTTGGTCCCTGTGCGCGTATGGTCGTGTTTTGGCACTTCTAACACCCGTCAAACCCATTTTTAAGCTCCCTAAGGATGTTAAAGTATGGGGAACATGAAACATGCTCAAAAATATGTCGGATGTCGGTTCGTTTGGCTGTATGATTGCGTTGTTCGGTTAATTACGACGGAATGCGCACAAGTGAGAAAAACGATCCAAATTAAGCGACGAATGGATTTTTCTTATGCCAAACACTAAAATAAAATATTTTAATGATTACATAAATTTCTGGATGTCCGAATGTATTCAAAACGTAAGTTATGCGCGAAAATGCAAACTTATGCACTTTTTGACGCTTTTAGTCCCAGAGTGAGCATAAAGTTTATTTTAGCACACCGAACCCCTCAAAGCCTATTTCTAAGCTATGTAAAGGATATTTAAGGTGTGTTTAACTTATGATCAAGTTCCAGAATGTTCGTTACAGTTCAATTTGGCATACTTTCGCAGTTTGTCAATTTTAGTCCCTGTAAGCGAATAGACTTGATTTTGCCATACCAAAGCCTTCAAAACTTATTTCTAAGTTATGTAATGGTTATTTAAGGTATGTTAAGCATATGTTGATGTTCCGGAGTATTTGTCGCATTAAACTGATTACGTTAGGCACCAGTTTGCGTATAATTCTCCAGAAAGCGATATAGAGTTTGAAATTGAATAAAAGTCAAAACATGAAAAATGTCAAACATAAACAAACAAACATTGGGATCAAATAAATTTATTTCATTGATAACTGAACTGTTTACAATGATTACAAGCACAGATGTCACAGTCTCCCCTACTTGTGGAAATTTCGTCCCGAAATTTGTTTAGAGGAAACTCGTGAGAAAAGATGTGGATACTTCGCCTTCATTTGATCTTCATGTTCCCAAGTAAACTCAGGTCCACGCTTAGATTCCCAGCGAACTTTAACCAAAGGAATGCGCTTGCGTTTAAGCCATTTGACTTCACGATCCATAATTTCCACAGGTTTCTCAACAAAATGCAGCGTTTTATCAACACGAATTTCGTCAAGTGGTATGTGGAGGTTCTCATCAGCAAAACACTTCTTGAGATTGGATATGTGGAAGGTTGGATGAACATTTCCAAGTTCAGGAGGTAACTCAAGTCTGTAGGCTACCTTACCGATTCTTTTGACGATCTTGAATGGTCCAACATATCTAGGTGCAAGTTTTCCTCTCTTTCCAAATCTGATCACACCTTTCCAAGGTGAGACCTTAAGTAATACACGATCACCGATTTAAAATTCCAAGGGCTTGCGTCGTTGGTCCGCGTAACTCTTTTGACGGCTTCGAGCTGTCTGTAGGTTATCATGAACTTTCTTAACCTTATCAGTTGTCTCTAGAACGAGGTCAGGTCCAGTAAGTTGAGCCTCACCTATCTCATTCCAGCAGGCTGGTGAACGACATTTTCGACCATAGAGAGCCTCGAAAGGAGCCATGTTGATGCTGGAGTGATAACTGTTGTTGTAGGAGAATTCTAAATATATATTTCCCTAAATATATACTTAGTCACTTTTCTTTATCAAAAATCAATCCTCCAATATTTGTAATTTTTGTAACAAAAATTATGGCAAGTTTTTATATGAAAACCATGATCAAAATTTATTTTTAAACACTTGTTTAAAAATATTTTTCTAAGTGTTTAAATACTACAAAAATTTTGCCATAGTTTCCCCTTAAAAACAGAGGTTTTCATGCTTTAAAAGCATATCACTTTCTTTTAAAATCATCATCAATCATCAACAATTCAATCAAGACTTACCATGAGCCAAAATCATGCAATTTACACTACATCATGAACTTGAAATTTTGTAAAAATTTGTAGTAACTTAATATGTTGTTAAGTAAGTTTAGTTACCCCTAAGAATATGGTTATTTGTTTATAAATCCCATTCTTGTAAAATTTAGTCTTTTACAACTTACAAGGTGATTTTCTAAAAATGACTTTTCTTGTATTCTTATTGTTAACAACATGTTTCTAGCTTTGATTTAACACTTAAAACATGATTAGTTTCTTTAAAAATCATGTTTATGAAAATCTTGTAAATAACTTTGGTTTCTTGAGAAAATTATTTTTGTAATCATCCATTTACAAGACTTATAACATGTATCAATCATCATCATACACATAAACAACTTCATTTTCAAGTTCACGTTCCACATAAAGGATGATCATTTTGATTTTCACAAGATTCATCCTCTCACTTGCTAGATCATGTGTTTAATCACAATCTAGCAAGCTTCTTATGATGATCAACATCATAATCACAAGAAATCAACAAACAAGTATCATACATACACTAGATCAACATAGATTCTTATGTTATTAAGTTTTATATGAAAGATCATCTTCTTGTTTCTTCATGATTCTTATGATTAACCACTTACATAATCTTTTAACCATCAAAATGAGAAGTAAAATCAAGTTGTAGAGAGCTTACTACTAGCACAAGGGCCAGGGAAGAATCAAAGATGAAGAAGATGATGAACAAGGTAGATAAAAGCTCTATGTGAAGGTCCTTCAATCTCCAATGCTTCCTAGCTTCTTAACCTTGCTTCTTGCACCTTAGGACCTCATTAGATTGTATATAATGAAGTGGAAATGGTGGGGATGTGGTGGTGGGTGGCGGTCGTGAGCAAGGAAGGAGGAGAGGAGTGGTGAAGCTTTGTTGAGTGTTGAATGAAAGATGGTAAGTGTCTTATGGTTATTTAAAACTAGCTCCCAACATCACTTAGTCTAATGGTTTATGTGTTTCAAAAGCATCCAACAAATCTAATAAACAAATACAAGAAAATCATGGGGGTGGGTCCCATGGGGAACCGTCGAAATAGGGGGTATATGGTTGGGTTTCAAAGATAAGTTAAGTAAGTTAGTTGATTTCTAAGTATGATGTTTAGTGTTATAAATGTTTAGTGATTATATGATGCATTATGATGTCTGGTGACCATAACTAGCTCGGAAATGTTAAAACAATGCTTCTAGTGAAAATTTGGCGTTTCGGGTAGTGTCCGGTTGTTCGGTTGGTTACCGATTCGTTAAGGTGCTAAATTACGCAGTTTAGTGTGTTGTATGTTCCCTTTTATGACAGTTTTGATTCCCGACACCAAGGAAGGTATTCTGGACCATTAAACCATAATTCTGCATTATATATTGTTGTTAAAGTGCTGATTTTTGCTGAAATATACAGAATTCTGCATTTTTTGTGAGTTTTAGGCACTTTCCGGCACTTAAACTATCTCTAGGAAGGCAATTTTATGATCCCTACTTTCCTACACACTATACTAGTGTAACTCTTGGTTTCGGGCTCATTCTGTGTCTTAACATCATGTCTGTCTGAGTACTGAACTCTCGTCAGTACTTCTAGTTTGTCTGATAACTATGCTAACTTTGTTTCGTGCATCAATTGAATCATAATGTGTTGCATTGCAATAATGATAAATAATTATGCAACATGTAATGCACTTGTATGTATATGACAATAATCAGGAATGATTCATGTCATTAATTCAATCAAGCACAGTCATTAAGATATAAATTACTGTTTAATTATTGTACGGATACACGAAAAATTGACGGTTGTCACATTCTCCCCCTGTTAATAAAATTTTGTCCCGAAATTTTAAGCTGCGTTATCTGTTGCAGGGGAGTTTGGGAACAAGTGTGGATACTTTGATTTCATTCGATCTTCACGCTCCCAAGTAGACTCTTGGCTGTGACCTGAATTCCAACGAACCTTGACCAGTTTGATACGACTTCTCCGAGTCTTGTGGACTTTCCAGTCCGTAACTTCAACAGGTTCCTCAGTGAATTGGAGAGTGTCGTCGATGTGCACTTCAACCGAAGGGATGACAACTGTTTCCTGGGTTGGGCTTTTCTTTAGGTTTGATACATGAAACGTATCGTGAACACCGTTTAGTTCCTCTGGTAATTCTAGTTTGTATGCTACGGTACCAACCCTTTCCAATATCTTGAATGGCCCAATGTATCGTGGATTTAACTTACCACGTTTCCCGAATCGTGCTACACCTTTCTAAGGTGAGACCTTCAACAAAACCATGTCTCCTACCTTGAATTACAAAGGTTTCCCTCTTTGATCTGCGTAGCTTTTTTGTCGATCACAAGCCGCCTTGATGCGCTCTCGGATCTGCATGATCTTGTTAGTTGTTTCATGAACCAGTTCGGGGCCAACCAACTGTCTATCTCCAGCATCTGCCCAACACAACGGTGAGCGGCACTTACGACCATAAATAGCTTCGAACGATGCAGCTTGAATACTTGTATGGTAGCTGTTATTATAGGAAAACTCA
Organism: Helianthus tuberosus; assembly: GCA_030545235.1. Taxonomy (NCBI): domain Eukaryota; kingdom Viridiplantae; phylum Streptophyta; class Magnoliopsida; order Asterales; family Asteraceae; genus Helianthus; species Helianthus tuberosus. The sequence continues at coordinate 29,031,799 of CM060432.1, forward strand.
ACTAGAGGTAGATGAGTATCCCAACTGACACCTAAATCCATCACACATGCGCGGAGCATATCTTCCAGTGTTTGTATGGTTCGTTCGCTCTGACCGTCTGTTTGCGGGTGGAAGGACGTACTCAGATTAAACTGAGATCCAAAGGCCTCTTGAAAGGATTGCCAAATCTTTGATACGAATAGTCCATCCTTGTCTGAGATTATCGAGATAGGCACTCCATGTCGTGCCACTATCTCCTTGAGGTAAAGCTCAGCTAGCTTTCCAGTGCTGTCCCTCTTTCGAATCGGTAGGAAGTGTGCAGACTTTGTCAATCGATCCACTATTACCCATATCATATCATGTCCTCTAGGAGTCTTGGGTAATTTCGTTATGAAGTCCATCGAAATTTGTTCCCACTTCCACATGGGTATTTCTGGTTGTTGCAAAAGACTGGAAGGTTTCTGATACTCGGCCTTGACCTTAGCACAGGTTAGGCACTTCCCAACATAAATGGTAATGTCGCTCTTAAGTCTTGGCCACCAATAATAGTCTTTCAGATCTTGGTACATCTTGTCCGATCCTGGGTGGATCTAGTACCTCGACTTATGAGCTTCGTCAAAGATAACTTCTCGAAGACCGCCATAGAGCGGAACCCAAAGGCGTCCCATGAAGTATAAGGTTCCTTCCTCATTTGGCACTAACTTCTTCTCCATTCCTCGGAGATATTCAGCCTTAAGGTTCTCCTTCTTAAGAGCTTCTTGTTGTGCGTCACGTATGCGTGAAATGAGGTTCTTCTGAATAGTCATTTCCAAAGCTCGAACCCTTAGAGTCTTAACCCTTTCCTTTCGACTCAAAGCGTCTCCTACCACGTTTGCCTTTCCAGGATGATACTTGATCTCGCAGTCATAATCATTCAGCAACTCAACCCATCGTCGCTAACGCATATTAAGTTCCTTTTGATCAAATATGTGCTGAAGACTCTTGTGATTGGTGAAGATAGTACATCGAGTACCATACAAATAATGTCGCCAAATATTTAAAGCAAATACCACCGCGCCTAGCTCCAGGTCGTGAGTGGTATAATTCTTCTCATGTACTTTCAGTTGGCGTGAAGCATAAGCGATGACTTTTTGGTGTTGCATTAGCACGCAACCCAATCCCTGACGCGAAGCGTCGCAATATACCACGAAGTCTTCAGTGCCTTCGGGTAGGGATAGTATCGGTGCATCGCATAGCTTGTTCTTGAGTAGTTGAAAGGCTTCTTCTTGCTTGTCTACCCAGTCGTACTTCTTGTCCTTCTGAGTAAGGGAAGTTAGCGTTTGAGCTATTTTGAAGAAATTCTCGATAAACCTGTGGTAATAGCCCGCTAATCCCAAAAATTGTCGAATCTCAGTCGGTGTCTTGGGAGTTTCCTAGTTCTTTATCGCTTGAATCTTTGTGGGAACCACATGGATACCATTCTCGTTTACCACATGACCAAGGAACTATACCTCGCGAATCCAAAATTCTCATTTTGAGAACTTTGCGTAGAGCTTCTCTTTCTTCAGTAGTTCCAGAATGGCTCTGAGATGCTTCTCGTGCTCTTCCTTCGTCCGCGAATAAATCAGAATATCGTCGATAATTACAATCACAAATTTATCAAGATATGGCTTGAATACACGGTTCATCAAATCCATAAACAATGCTGGCGCGTTGGTCAATCTGAACGGCATCACGAGGAACTCGTAGTGTTCATAACGAGTCCTGAACGCGGTCTTTGGTATGCTCTCCTCTTGGATCCGCAACTGATGATAACCCGACCGAAGGTCAATCTTGGAGTAGTAGCTTGATCCTTGCAATTGATCGAATAAGTCATCAATCCTCGGTAATGGATATCGATTCTTGATAGTTAACTTGTTCAACTCCCGATAGTCGATACACATTCGAAAGCTTCCATCCTTCTTCTTAACGAACAACACTGGAGCTCCCCAAGGCGAGAAGCTCGGCCTTATAAATCCCTTGTCCAATAATTCCTGAAGCTGCGTGGATAACTCTTGCATCTCAGATGGCGCAAGTCGATAAGGTGCCTTGGCTACAGGCGCGGCGCCTGGCACCAAGTCAATGTGGAACTCGACCTGTCGTTGCGGAGGTAACCCTGGCAAGTCTTCGGGGAAGACCTCAGGATAATCCCTCACCACTGGGATATCTTCAAGCTTCGGCTCTTCGGCTTCCTTATCCACTACATGAGCTAAGAAGGCCATGCATCCTTTACGTAGACACTTCTGTGCTTTCATACAATTGATGATTCACAAAGGCGTATTATGCTTCTCTCCATGAATCATGATCGTCTCCTCATTCGCCAACAGAATGCGAATGATCTTCTCATGGAAAACTATCTCCGCACGGTTACTAGACAACCAATCCATCCCGACCACGACATCATAGCTTCCCAAATCAACTGGTAGTAGATCAATTGTAAACTCACACTCTCCAAGCTCCAAAGTACAACCTCTAATTACTTCATTCGCCTCTACTAACTTCCCATTAGCCAGTTCTATCGAATACGGGACGTCTAGCTTACTCGCAACTAAACCAAGTATATTCTTAAAGTCTAGGGACACAAAGCTAAAATCGGCACCAGTATCAAACAGTGCAGATGCATAATGTTGACTAATAGGGAACGTACCAGTAACCACATTTGGATCCTGACGTGCTTCCCTGGCGCCAATGGTAAACACCCTTCCACGAGCTTGATTGTTTTTAGGGCAGTCTTTCTTGAAGTGCCCCAAGTCACCGCAGCCATAACATCCCTGGCCGCGTCCGTTCCCATTACCGCCCTGGTTGTTGTTATTATTCCACCACGATTTCCATTACCCGCCTGATTTCCATTTCCATTCATGTTCCCATTACCTCCTTGATTGTAATCTCCTCCCTGATTTCTGTTCCCATATCCATTCCCACCACGGTTACCATTACACCCTGATTTCCATTTCCGCGCCCTGCGCCATACCAGCACGTATCCTTAGAGTGTCCAATCTTTCCACAATTCTCGCACTTATGGGTCCTGCACGGACCGGTATGATGGTACTGACATCTATCACACTTGGGTAAGAATCCTGCATACCCTCTTCCCCTATTTTCTGCATTTTCAGCGCCAGTCTGTACCTCAGCTGGCTGATTGGTGTCTCTACACTTGTTGGCATTGTTGTTGTTGTTGTTCGCTCGGGTGCTCATCTTGAAATTAGTGAACTTCCTTTCGTTATCATCCGATGACTCCACATGAGTCTCCTTCTTTTTCGTTTCAGAGATCGAAAACTTTCCCAACCGAACTGCCACCTCGGTAAGTGCCACACTTAAATCAATAGCCTCAACAATAGTCGGAGGCTTGGATGCTGTAACCATACTCAAGATCTGAGGTGCCAATCCCCAGATAAAACACTCAATCCTTTTGAATTCTGGCTCCACCATGTAAGGAACAACCCTGGACAAATCATGGAAGCGCTGGATGTACTCGGCTACCTTCCGACCATCCATCTTTAAGTTCCAGAATTCTGTCTCCAATTTCTGAATCTCAGCTCGAGAGCAGTACTTCTTGCGCATTAACTCTTTCAACTCATCCCATGTTAATGCATATGCAGCAGCTTCACCCAATGTTTGGACCTGGAGGTTCCACCATGAAAGTGCTTCTTCTAGAAATAATCCCAAAATATACGTAACTCTTTGTTCCGGAGCACACTTGCTCATCCTCAATATAGAGTCAGTTTTCTCTACCCAACGAACGAACGCGACAGAACCTCCAGTACCGTCAAAGTTAAGGGGCTTGCAATCCAAGAATTGCTTGTAGGTACAGCCTGTAACACAAGCAACACAATCCACAGTAAGCATTGGCAAAGCACAATAGGAAATATCCAAATGAATTGTAATGTGTCTTAGGTGACTTAACATTACCGGTTGGGGGGTTATTTCCAGACGTACCACCGCTATGTTCGGAGTGGATGGCCTCATGCTGGGCAATAGCTTGTGAGATGCGCTCTTGCAGCTCTGCTTCAGTCCTTGGCAGTGGGTTGTCGTTATTGATGTTTCTTCGAGGCGGCATCTTTCTTCTAGTAAGAAGATCGGATAGGTTAGGTCTTATTCATTAAATCATTATCTAGGAGGCGTACGTATATATATATATATATATATATATATATATATCACATAAGCAATCTTTACAATAAACAACCACACAATAACATAATCATCTCGAATGTAACCAATGTGATGAGAGGGATGATAAGGGTCAGAAATAGGCATGGTATATGGCAGGAACCATCGAAATGGCTCGTCAAGTGATGCCGATGTGAATGGTGCAAAAGGGGTGGTCTGTGGGATAGGTGGGAAGTCGGCTGAAGTGAACGGATCAAAACTCGGGGGCTGTCCCAAGGTGCCCTCCCCTGGCCGGGGAGCTGGGATCTCCTACAGGAATACGATAGGAAGATCAGTACGATGCTCATCAAACGTAAAAGGAGGTGGGGGAGCAATGTCAGCAGGTGGGGGCTGTGGTACATTTGGATCAACTGGTGGGAGATCAAGTGGCGCGGGAATCGGCTCAGGGATAAGTGGTGCAAAATAGGGTAAACCAAATGGAACAGGGTCTGGATCAGGAATATGCTCTGGGACGTGAGGAGGTGTGGGGACTCGAACGGGAGATGACGGTGCAGCAGACATCGCATCGTCGTCATCTAGATCGGTGGCGTAGAGCTGAAGTCCTGCAGCCTGCAGGGCCGATGAAGTCACAGACTCAAAGGAGTCTGCCACTGAGTGCAAGCTAGAGTCTGAAGATATCTCAATAACAGGTATGGCAGGAGGAGGTATATCTAGCACAACAACATCGTCAACCTCCCCATCACCCTGAGCATCTACTAGGGGATCACCCAAAAACAAATCAACGTCATCATCAAAAAGGTCGTCGAAGGGCCAATCCTCTGGGGGAATGACCACTAGAGGAACAACATCAAGGATGGGTGCAACAATGTGCTCACCATCGGGGTGACCGATGATGAGATGGTCGTGAATAGGAACAGGGAAATCAAAAATGTCATCAACAGGGATGCCATCAGCTATAGGTGCGTCATCTCCAAAGTCCGGTAAAGCAAAGGGCTTAAAATCGTCCTCGTCGTCGGACAACATCCCTGGATCACTCTCGGTATCTGACGTGAAGACCTCCGGCTCCGGCGCGATCTCATCGTCTGATACGATGGCCATAGGATCATGGGCGTCCGACAATCCGCTCTCGGAGGACGACATAAGTACTTGTAACATAACAATCATGACATATGCACGTATGTTAACCACTAACACTCGGTGTATGTAAACAAAGACAGTCATCACTTAATCATGTATTCACGTTATCCCTACGTGAGACTTTTTCTATCTTAACAAGTCTGCCCCATGCAAACTAAACCATTGGCTAGTGGTCCTTGCTCGTGTTTCCTTGTCTTTCCTTTGTGAAATGTTTGTTCCATGGATCTTGGCGTTTTGTAAATGCAATGAAAAATATTTTGTAAAAATATTTTCGTGAGAGAGCCCTAATGATTGTAGTCTAGACTCGAGAAGGAATCCTAGTTCGCTACAATCGAAGCTCTGATACCAAACTGTCACATCCTGAATTTTGCGGAAGCGTATGATGTGTGACTTGCTTAATATCATTGCATTCAATTATAACAAACAACTATATGATTAAAACCATGATGTTAATCCATTAATACGATTCAAAATAATACAAACCACATTGTTTAGTACCAACCAAAGACTTCAAGTTTAACATACAAACCAACCAAATGTTTTAAGTTCCGTAAAGGACTTTAACAAAAGACATAAATAAAACAAGGCTTTGATTCGTGTATCTTATCAAAGATAAAATATACAATTCAAACCCTTCAAAACGGGATGACATCATTCCTTGTAACACATCTTGAAAACTTTGAAAGGCCCGCCAGATCCATATCATTTTCCTGAAATACATGTAATTTGAAAACATCAACAAAAGTTGAGCGAGTTCATGTGTTTTGTATGAGAGCTCGTAATGACTTGTAAACGTTTGAGAGAATTCCTTTGATAACCGGTATGAAAGCGTCTATGAACAGATCATTAATGTTTTGCAAGGACATTAATATGTGTGGTGTGTAGGAAGTGCTCAAACCTAGCGGATTTCCTCCGGTCCATCCGGTGGGAACGACATAGTCACCACATGCGGCCACACAAGGACCCACGGGTGGGGCCCGCTACACCCAGATAGATCTACCACTCATGACCATCGGTCTTAAACTAGATTAATGGCACTTAAAAGAGATACTACATCATCCACGTGATCTAACAGTTTATTCCTTGGCTAAACCATACCATTGAAACATATGAACTTTTGAAACATTGAAACATGTATTTCACCCCCGAAGTTATAAACCGAAAACAGTTATAAGAAAAGGGGGACATGAACTCACAATCTTGCGTCTTGCTGTCCGGTGCAGCTCAAAGGTTTTGTCCTGATGTCGTGCAACTACCTACACACGTGCTATGTTTTATTAGACAACTAGTGTAAGACCCTTATAAGTTTTAATAATTTTTACAATATAATATGCATTTAAAATGCCGTTATTCCAAAACATCGATAAACCCGACATTTACATAGAGTGTTAATACCTTCCAACTACTTTTAACAAGATTTTGTACATCTTGTTAACTAGCACATACTTAACTTTCAAAACATGTTTACTAAACTGTTATAACACAACACTGAAAGGGTTATAACAAAAGTAATCATTTGTAATTGCAGAAGCTTCTTTGCGCGCGTGTTCGGTTTTCTAACATAGCTTGATCTTCATCCTCAAGTTGCCACTGTTACCTATGATCAAAATCATCCAAAACATTAGTTATATAAGTTTATAAGATGATTAAACAAGTCCCAAATGTCAAAACATGTTCAAAACAAAGTTTTCTAGCTCTGGGAGGTTATCGCGGGCCGCGACAGAGAACGCCCTCAGCCCTCGCGGGCCATGAGGGCAATCGAGTGTCGCGACGTCAGCTTGGGTAGCTGTGGCGTGGCGCGACGGATGCCTTTTTCCAGCGAGTTTGTTCTATTTCCTACATTTTTCCCAGCTCAAATGGTCTTTACGAAAAACCTCATAACTTATTTATTTTTGGTCCGAATCGGGTCACGTTTCTTCCTACGTGACCGTGATTTAACCCTCTATAACATGAATTCAAAACCCAATTTCTGAATTTACAAAATTCTTAAAAGTATGCTCTCGGTATTATAATAAATTTCAAATTATTCGACCTGTTCAAGTTTCAAACATCACTATTGTCTCAATATAGTTTTCATTTTTACACAAGCCTTACAAAATGAATATTTCCTATTCGTAAGGTGTTAATCATAGCTTTATGCATCTGTTATGAATTAATTTCATTAGTTGTTCGACCCATTCGACTACAACTAGTCGAACCTTCATTTAATAATTTCCTTTTTATGAAATATTGACATTTTAGTCATACTCAATCTGAGTTTTTGACTATAGACCTGCATTTCCTATTCTTGGATAATGCATTTTATGACTTTTCACCCATAGTCGGTTATAATTTTAGAGTCATTTAGTATGAAACCTTTCCGGTTTGCATCAAGACTCACCATTGACCCATTCGGTCTTTTTAACTATGTCCATCGCTTTCACACAACCAAAATATTATCACTTTAGTTGTTTTGACCCGGTTGGTCTTGCTAGCGAAATCCCTCGCTTTATTTCACCAAAGTTTATTACTTTGGTTGTTTTGACCCGTTTGGTTTCATCGGCGAATTCTATCGCTTTCACATAACCAAACATGTATGATTCAGATCACTTTGACCCGTTTAAACCTTAAAGTGAAATCCACCACTTTCATGTTTTTATTTAGCACTATACTCTAGTTATTTCAACCGGTTAATACAAACGGAATCCTCCGTTTCAGTAATAACCAAACTTCATAACGATTTAATCTTTATTCAAATAACTAAACATAAAATAATAATGATAATCTACGAAGCGCATAGCCATATACCTTTAACACTTTCCTTTGAAACGGGTATCCGATCTTTCTTGATTACTTGAGGTTCCACCCAAATTGCCTATAGAATTCAATTCGGACATAATGCTTATAATTCATATTTCCATCTTTGACCTATAACACGTCTATCTAAATTAATTAAGTGACTCTTCCATGTTTATCACTTATTTCAAGTTCATTTAGACATTTTGTCGAACATCTTAAGGGTGTAATCAATATACTACCTTTATCATGTTCATGATTAACTAGTTAACCATATTAAAGCATTGATTTCATATTCATATGATAAAAATACTATAACTGACACTTGAACTTGCATCATAACAATCAAATAACATCAATTATCATAATGATTCAAGTGTTTATCACAAAACCCATATATCCCACATGTGAATAATCATCAATTCCATAAGTTATGACACAAAATCACTAATTTATTATCTAGGACTCGTTCCTAGACTTGTAATCACCTTAATTTAGCCATAACATCAAACTTGCATACAAGAATTTCATTTATAAGAGTTCATGACAATTCAAAACATCACCAAATATCAAAATTGAACATACCTTGTGATCTACTATCTTATGTGATCACAATTCTAGCTTGAAGTTGATTTCTAACTTGAATTCTCCTTTGAATTTGAGTATTATTTGGTGAATTTAGGGTTTTGAAGGAAGAACCCTCTGGGCTCTGTGTTTTGATCGAACAGGGTAAAACACACACACAAGTGTGTGTTGAACTTTATCTAACGTGTAAAAAAAACAACTTTCAAACAAATCCAATTTAGTCCCTCAAGTTTTAGGATATGTAAAATGACTAACATCACTTGTTTCCCATCTTTTTATAATAGGATTTTTTTTAACTAGGTAAGTTAGTCCTAGTTTTCATCTCATTATTTTATTTTCGATATTTATATAATTATACATGTATACAAGCATATATAATTTAATATTTTAGGGGTGTTACAGCTAGGTCGTGTACGACTCTTAGTCTTAGTTGTTATAACTTAACATTCTTTGAGTTACATCTTGATGTACATTATATTATTCCAAAGCATATAATTATTAGTTAAAATAATAATATTTTAACTTAAATTATATTTATCAATTATGTGGAATATTAGTTAAAATAATATATTTTAACTTGGTATATTATGTATTTATACATATATATTCTCCCAAGTATGGGTGTACTTGTGCTTGTGTATTTTGCCAAGTATTGGTGGCGTATTACGGTGTGTATTTGTACGTACGAGAATACGTATTTTCTTGTATTCATTAAGTATTTTATACTTAATCTTGTATTAAACTTTCCGGAATATCATTTTTAATCAACTAAAAATCACCAATTTGTATTCTTAAAATAATATGTATTTTAAGAAAACTTTTATAGAAAATAACTATAACTTTGCTTGGCAAAATTAATATATTTTCATATAACCTCAAAATAATATATTTTCAAGATTAACTTAGAAAATATTTATAATTCAATTTTCACGCAAAATAATATCTTCTTAATTTGTTTAAGAAAATATATATTTTCTTCAAAAATAAAATGTCTTCTAATTGTTCAAGAAAATATATATATATATATTTTTCTCCACTAAAAAATAATATATTTTCTACTTGGTAAAATATGATATATTTTGTAATACTTGTAAAAATCATATTTTTCCTTTATTTGGTTTCCAAAATACCGTTTAACTCATTTGTCAAAATATATATGAATTTAATTCCAGAATATATATATATATATATATATATATATATATATATATATATATATAGTCCATAGTCCTTGTTCGGTTTGTCCAATATTCGGGTATAAATTATATATTCATTTTCTTGGAATTCTTGGTAATATTTTGTATTACACTTTTGGGTATTTTGGTAAATTATATTATTTTCAAGTTCCTAAAATAACATAAGTAATACACATAATATACAAGTAGAACACAAGTGTGACATCTAAATATATACTTAGTCACTTTTCTTTATCAAAAATCAATCCTCCAATATTTGTAATTTTTGTAACAAAAATTATGGCAAGTTTTTATATGAAAACCATGATCAAAATTTATTTGTAAACATCTGTTTAAAAATATTTTTCTAAGTGTTTAAATCCTGCAAAAAGTTTGTCATAGTTTCCCCTTAAAAATGGAGGTTTCCATGCTTTAAAAGCATATCATTTTCTTTTAAAATCATCATCAATCATCAAAAATTCAATCAAGACTTACCATGAGCCAAAATCATGCAATTTACACTACATCATATACTTGAAATTTTGTAAAAATTTGTAGTAACTTAATATGTTGTTAAGTAAGTTTAGTTACCCATAAGAATATGGTTATTTGTTTATAAATCCCATTCTTGTAAAATTTAGTCTTTTACAACTTACAAGGTGATTTTCTAAAAATGATTTTTCTTGTATTCTTATTGTTAACAACATGTTTCTAGCTTTGATTTAACACTTAAAACATGATTAGTTTCTTTAAAAATCATGATTATGTAAATCTTGTATATAACTTTGGTTTCTTGAGAAAATTATTTTTGTAATCATCCATTTACAAGACTTATAACATGTATCAATCATCATCATACACATAAACAACTTCATTTTCAAGTTAATGTTCCACATAAAGGATGATCATTTTGATTTTCACAAGATTCATCCTCTCACTTGCTAGATCATGTGTTTAATCACAATCTAGCAAGCTTCTTATGATGATCAACATCATAATCACAAGAAATCAACAATCAAGTATCATACATACACTAAATCAACATAGATTCTTATGTTATTAAGTTTTATGTGAAAGATCATCTTCTTGTTTCTTTATGATTCTTATGATTAACCACTTACATAATCTTTTAACCATCAAAATGAGAAGTAAATCAAGTTGTAGAGAGCTTACTACTAGCACAAGGGCTAGGGAAGAATCAAAGGTGAAGAAGATGATGAACAAGGTGGATAAAAGCTCTATGTGAAGGTCCTTCAATATCCAATGCTTCCTAGCTTCTTAACCTTGCTTCTTGCACCTTAGGACCTCCTTGGATTGTATGATAATGAAGTGGAAATGGTGGGGATGTGGTGGTGGGTGGCGGCCGTGAGCAAGGAATGAGGAGAAGAGAGGTGAAACTTTGTTGAGTGTTGAATGAAAGATGGTAAGTGTCTTATGGTTATTTAAAACAAGCTCCCAACATCACGTAGTCTAATGGTTTATGTGTTTCAAAAGCATCCAACAAATCTAATAAACAAATACAAGAAAATCATGGGGGTGGGTCCCATGGGGAACCGTCGAAATGGGGGAGGGGGATATATGGTTGGGTTTCAAAGATAAGTTAAGTAAGTTAGTTGATTTCTAAGTATGATGTTTAGTGTTATAAGTGTTTAGTGATTATAGGATGCATTATGAAGTTCGGTGACCATAACTAGCTTGGAAATATTAAAACAATGCTTCTAGTGAAAATTTGGTGTTTCGGGTAGTGTCCGGTTGTTCGGTTGGTTACCGGTTTGTTAAGGTTCCTAAATTACGCAGTTTAGTGTGCTTTATGTTCCCTTTTATGACAGTTTTGATTCCCGACACCTAGGAAGGTATTCTGGACCATTAAACCATAATTCTGCATTATATATTATTGTTAAAGTGCTGATTTTTGCTGAAATATGCAGAATTCTGAAGTTTTTGTGAGTTTTAGGCACTTTCCGGCACTTAAACTATCTCTAGAAAGGCAGTTTTTTGATCCCTACTTTCCTACACACTATACTAGTGTAACTCTTGGTTTCGGGCTCATTCTGTGTCTTAACATCGTGTCTGTCTGAGTACTGAACTCCCGTCAGTACTTCTAGTTTGTCTAATAACTGTGCTAACTTTGCTTCGTGCATCAATTGAATCATAATGTGTTGCATTGCTATAATGATAAATAATTATGCAACATGTAATGCACTTGTATGTATATGACAATAATCAGGAATCATTCATGTCATTAATTCAAATCAAGCACAGTCATTAAGATACAAATTACTGTTTAATTATTGTACGGATACACGGAAACTTGACGGTTGTCACAGGGTGTAAGTGCGACAAATGGCGAGATGAATATACCCGTCTCACCCAGTCCATGTACCCGTCTCTCAGTTAATACCCGAAAATATAATCCTGCTCATGATCATAAAAGTGATTATGATTCGTTTCGCATATCGTTCGCAATTACCAGTTAAATCATTTAAGTGGATTTTAGTTTATTGCCCACGGTGTAACTCTTACGGGTCAAGACCCGGTCGGTAGCATTGACTTATTGAACTGGACATAAATCTCCAACAGCTCCCACTTGGACGGTCTCTGATAAGATCTCAATGCAGACAGCCAGCGGTGCTCTAGCTACACATAGCTGCCCCCAACAGGTCATGACACTTTAAAGTCACTAACCAAGGTATCTTCCCTTTAGCAAACGACTTACTACTTGAAGACAATAGACTTATGGCAATCGTTGTCATCTATCCTTTCTTTATAAGACATCAATTGAACAATGAGACATGGATCAGATTCAATCTCACATGGTGTTCAATCATTATCGTTCTCGTCCAAGAATCAAAGTGGTCCAATCAAACACACAGTAAGTTTGGGTAAGGCTTTACACTTCACCAGTTTGAATCAACGAGGGTGGCCAGATGTATAACTGTTACATACAATGTAAGAGTACAGAATCCCATCTTGATTACATATAACTCCCACTGAACTTCAGAGCTATTCCCAACCAATGCCTTTATGACTGGCAGTTACGCGACAGCGGTGCACACTGATCAAATAACAGTCTTTTGTAAATGAAAGTTCTAGTATGTATCTCAGGTCAGAGGATACTAAATGAGTATACCTAAATCAAATACATCTTATGACTAAGATCCATGAAGATGATTTGATGCGAGTTACATCCAACGTCATTCGTAATGAGGTCTGTAAGTTTGGAAGTCAACTCTTTGAGTCCAAAGTCAGAATAATCTTAATTCAGAATCGTTCCCACAAGTCTGACCGACTACGGATAATTTAGAATACAAGATTCATGGATTAAGCGTATCAAGTTTGAACACAGTTGTAGGATTCAAGAATTTCGTTTAACCAGTAAATCAAAATGAATGCAAGAGTACAACTGTTTGATGTTCGTACATCCAAATACTAAATCAAAACATTTCACTATCTAATCTATGCCCAATAGCGTCCATGAGACGATCATGTTTTTCTTAAGTCATTGGCTTAGTAAACGGGTTAGCTAGGTTTTGATCTGTGTCGATTTTGCTTATAACAATGTCTCCACGTTCCACAATCTCACGTATGTAGTGGAACTTTCTCAAAATGTGCTTGGCTTTGTGATGAGATCTAGGCTCCTTGGCTTGAGCAATAGCACATGTGTTATCACAAAATATCTGGATGGGTTTCATGATACTTGGAACCACATCGAGATCGGTTATGAACTTCTTCATCCAAGCAGCTTCCTTTGCGGCATCCGATGCAGCAATGTACTCAGATTTCATGGTGGAATCAGCCACGACACTCTGCTTTGAGCTTTTCCATGAGACAGCTCCTCCGTTGAGAGTGAACACGAAACCCGTTTGTGAGCGAGAGGTATCTTGGTCAGTTTAAAAACTGGCATCAGTGTAACATTTTACAATGAGCTCCTCATTGACTCCTCCAAATATCAAGAACATATCTTTTGTCCTTCTCAAGTACTTAAGGATGTTCTTAACTACACTCCAGTGGGCAATCCCAGGGCTCTGCTGGTAACGGCTTGTCATGCTCAAAGCATACGAGACGTCCGGTCGAGTACATACCATAGCATACATGATAGAACCAATCGCGGAAGCATATGGACTGCTTCCATTTGCTTTATCTCACGGTCCTCAGAAGGAGCTTATGATTTGTTCAAGACGGTTCCTTTGGTCATTGGAACACCTCCTTCCTTGGAGTTTTCCATCTTAAAGCGTCTTATCACTTGATCTATGTATGTGCTCTGAGTTAGCCCAAGAAGTCGCTTAGATTCATTCCTATAGATCTTGATTCCCAGAATATAAGCGGCTTCTCCAAGATCCTTCATTGCGAAACAAGATCCCAACCAATGTTTAACTTCCTTAAGCATGGGGATGTTGTTTCCAATGATCAATATATCATCTACACACAAGATGAGAAATGATATAGCACTCCCACTATCCTTTCTATAAACACAAGGTTCATCTTCGTTCTTGACAAAACCAAACTCTTTGACTTTCTGGTCAAAACAAAGATTCCAGCTCCGAGACGCTTGCTGGAGTCCATAAATGGACTTGTTTAGCTTACATACCCTATTGGGATATTTTGGATCGATAAAACCGTCAGGTTGAGCCATATAAACATCTTCAGAAAGATGTCCATTAAGAAAGGCGGTTTTAACATCCATTTGCCAAATTTCATAATCATAGTACGCAGCTATGGCAAGTAATATCCTGATCGATTTGATCATAGCAACGGGCGAGAAGGTTTCATCATAGTCAACATCTTGAGTTTGAGTGAAACCTTTCGCTACTAGCCCTGCCTTATAGGTTTGTATATTTCTATACATGTCAGTGTTTCTCTTGAAAACCCATTTGCTCACTACTGTCCGAGATTCGGGGGGTAGCTCAATCAAGTCCCAGACTTGATTGTCACGCATGGATTGTATCTCGGCCTTCATGGCCTCTAGCAATTTCGCAGAATCTGGATTAGAAATTGCAGATTTGTAACTAGTAGGCTCGTCATCAGACTCAGCTACTGTTAGGACTTCAAAACCCTCAATATGCCAAAGGTATCTATCGGGTTCTTTACGAGTCCTGATGCTCATGCGAAGGCTTGTCTTCAAGTCTGAATCAGTGTCAACAATTTTTTGTGGTTTAGACGTTCCGACCTCTTCAACGGTTGTTTGTGGTCCTTGAACTTCTTCAAGATCCACTAAGTTACTTCCAGTTCCTCGACTAAGAAGTTCATCTTCAAGGAATCTTTTAGCCTTCCTTTTGATGGAAATCATATTTGCATCAGGATGGTAGAAGTAATAACTGCTTTGGTTATAATATCCGAAGAAAACAACCTTTTCGCCTCGAGGGTCGAGCTTGTCATCAAAATCACTTGTGATGCACGCATCGCACCCCATACTCTAAGGAAACTCAAACTTGGCTTACGCCCATGCCATATCTCATATGGAGTCCTTTTAACCCTTTTGGTCGGCGCTAGATTTACGAGTCGAGCAGCAGTCATAAGAGCAAAACCCCAAAAGGAATGAGGCAAATTTGTTCTACACATCATCGATCGAATCATATTCAGTAGTGTTCGATTTCTCCTTTCACACACGCCATTGAGTTGGGTGTGCCTGGTGGAGTGGGTTGTGAAACTATTCCACGTTCCTTTAGATGATCGAGAAATTCTAAGCTGAGGTATTCACCGCCTCGATCTGAGCAAAGCATTTTAATCTTTCTATTAAGTTGGTTTTCAACTTCGTTCTGAAAATATTTGAACCTTTCAAAGGTTTCATGCTTATGCTTCATGATATAGACATAAGACATCGACTATAGTCGTCGATGAACGTAACGAAGTATCTCTCGTGATTCCTAGTCATGGTTCTAAAAGGACCACATACATCTGAGTGTATGAGTCTTAATAGATCACTAGCTCGTTCACTAACATGGGTGAAGGGATCCTTGGTGAGTTTGCCAGCTAAACATGACTCGCAATCATCAAATGAGTCTGCTCCGTTGGATTCAAGAATCCCCTCAGATTGAAGCCATTTTATGCGTGTCTTGCTTATGTGGCCAAGTCTACAATGCCATAGGAATGAATCACTAGTACCATTATTCTGATGTTTAGAAAGGTGATATATGTTACTGCTAGGTTGAACATCAATTTCATAAATACCATTTCGAGGTCTAGCCTCAAAATAGTAAGTACCATTTAGATAAGCAGAAATAGCAACATCATTAAAAACATATCTAAATCTTTGTTCAAAAAGCAACGAAACTGAAATGATGTTCCTGGTCAAACCAGGTGCAAAAAGACAATTGTTCAAAACAACAACAAAACCAGAAGGATATGCAAGATTAAATGTGCCAGTCGCTAGAACTAGGACTTTCTTCCCATCTCCAACAATGATGTCCCCTTGTTTCAGTTTCCTCCACTTCTCAAGCTCCTGCAATACATTAACGATATGATAACCACATTCGGTATTAAATACCCATGTGTTGCTAGAAATAATGAAAAGCTCAATAACATATATTAGAATACCTGAAGAAGTGCCTTCTCCATTGGCCTTCTTCAATTTGAGCTTGGCAAGATACTCGGGGCAATTACGTTTCCAGTGTCCCATCTTGTTACACTTAAAGCATTGTCGCTCTTCTGGAAGAGGGACTCTCACAACTTATTTACTCTTGTTGGTGGCAGGTTTGGCAGCAACGAGAGTTTTTCCTTTGCCTTTGCTGTTAGAATACTTCTTCTTTGCTTTGGGCTTTTTAACACCACCAGATCGAACCATTAACACTTGGTTTATTTTGTTGGAAATGTTCATCTCTGCCATTTTGAGCATCCCATGTAGCTCTGGCACTGTATTTACCCAGTCATTCATGTTAAAGTTCATAACAAATTGATCATAGTGACTGGAAAGAGAGTTGAGAATGAAGTCAACAGCCATCTCATCTTGGAGAGGATAACCAAGTTTGTTTAATTGGTCGATGTAGCCTTTCATCTTGAGGACATGAGCACTAACTGAGGAACCCTCTTTCATTCTACAGCTTATGAATTGTTTCATGGTGTCATAGCTTTCCTGACGGGCTTGTTTCTGAAACATGCCATTGAGTTGCTCAATCATGTCAAAGGCATTCATGTCTTCCATTTTCTTTTGAAGATCTGGAGACATGGTGGCTTGCATGAGGCAAGCAACTTCTAGGGCATTTTCTCTATGTTTGTCGAAAGCCTTCTTCGCAACCACAGTAATGTTTTCGGGTGCGGTTGGGATCGGGGTTTACAAAACATAAAGCTTTTTTTTTTGCCATTTTGAGAACGATTCTCTAGTTGCGGTGCCATTCAAGAAAATTGGTGTTATTCAGTTTATCTTTCTCAAGTGCGGACTTGAGAGCAAAAGAGGAGATGTTTTCAGATGACATCTGTTAAGAAAAAATTATTTAATTAGTATTTTTAATGTATTTTCTTTATTTAGTGAGGTGAGACGATAAGGAATGAGAATCCAGTTAGAAGCTCTTTCTAAAGGCAGCTGTAGCACGCAACATTAGCAAGAAGTTCAAGCGGACTAACAACGATTGTCAATTGTGAGAAAAGCACAACTCCCGGGGTTTATGAGGCTGCGAGGACAACCTTTTGTCCTTACATTGATACGTTTGGCCTCATCTATGCCACTTTTATTCTCGAGACAACTGTAGCACGTAACACGAGAAGGAAAGTAATAGTCGTCCTAGAACGGTTACATGTGGAAGGGTCAGATGTGTCGACGAAGCCCTTGCACCTTGGAAGGATAAACTAGACACCAAGTGTCGTGCTGTGGCTCCAACACTGATGGTTCGCATTATGCTCCAAGTGTTACTAGTAGTAGGATGGCATAGACCATTGATTTTAATTTTACCAAATACGGTCGTTATAGTCGGGTTTAAATTAAATATTAGAGTAAAATTCTGTTTTGCTCCCTGTGGTTTGGTCACTTTAACGTTTTTGCCCCAAACCTTTAAAAATAGCCATTTTCCTCCAATTGTTTGCTATGGTTTTTCCATTTTGCTCCATGCGGGGAGCAAAATGGAAAAAACATACAATTTGAATGGAGTTAGAGGCGGGGAGCAAAATGGAAAAACCATAGTAAACCATTGGAGGAAAATGGCTATTTTTAAAGGTTTGGGGCAAAACCGTTAAAGTGACCAAACCACAGGGAGCAAAACGGAAGTTTACTCTAAATATTAAATTTGTGACTATACCAAAAGGACCCTTTCACCCCTCGGGACAACTAGTTTTAGATAACATATAAAACTAAGTTTGTCGCAACTTGAAATAACCAATTAAAGTTAATAGTGAAGACTATTAAGTTTATGAGTTTTAAATATGTGAGAAAAAACATGTTTTAAAACTCTAGTGGTTATAAAAATTTACAAGTCGCTAGAACTTGCTTTTCTCGATTTCATTTTTTAAAAAAACTTTTAAGAATGCGTTTTCATATTAGGTTGATGTGTAATAACATTTATTAAAGGCAACCATAATAGCAAAAATGAATACGTAAATCATATGGGCATGGTTATGATCTTGCTAGAGCCAAGTAGCAAGATCAAAGGGGTCACGGTCACAACACACAAAACAACTACAAGGATAGACTTGAGTGCATCTTGTTGTCTTGAGCGACTCCCACTAACTCCAAGACTCCTCTTGGCATTCGATTTTGCTACGGGTCTTCATATCAACAGTATTTAACAAGTAAACATAATAAAGATAATAACTCTATCTATTACAACTTTGAACCACAAAATTGGCCAAAAACATAAACTAGTCTATTACAACTTTGAGCCGCAAAATGGGCCAAAACCATAGACAAAACCAAACATAAAACACAACCACAAGGACGGGTCCGATTTACATACTCAACATAACCAAAAGTTTGTTGAGGCAAGTTTTGGTCAACCAAATATTAACAATTAAAATATGACCAAAATTTATATATTGCCTAAAATAAAATAAATCAAAAACTTTAGACTTTTAAAGTTTGTGACTTATTATTCCGGTGAAAAAGACCGGTTTTGATTTGCATGTGGTGAGCATAAGCCCTGATACCACTGAAGGAATTTTTATGGTATAATTTTATTTTTATTTTATGAACCCAGTTCATATATGTATATATTTATTTGTTACAAAGATTAGTTAAAACACTTTTGACAAGTAAGTGTACATGTATATATATGTTAGTTAAAATAAACTTTAACTAGTTGAAATATATATATACATTTTAAGAAACGGAAGCAAATGTAACAATGTATAAATAATATGAACACTTTTATACCAAGGAGCACCCGTAATGGAACAAGGTCACCGACATGCAAACACGAAATAAAAACGCAAACCATAGGGGGTTTAGATATACCTTCGGTTAGTAATAAACCGGTTGAGACACCGAGGTTCAACGAACAAGTGATAGTTACACGAACTAGAGAAATGCTAGTGTGAGCTGGGTCTCGGCGGTGGTGGTCGGCGGTGCAGGCGGCAGCGACCGGCAGAGAGCGGCGGCAGCAGGGTGGGCCGGCGGGGCGTCGGTGGCGGCGGCGAGCTAGCCGGCGACGGTTGTGGCCGGTTAAGGTTTTGGGTGTTATGAGAGTTTTGTGTTCAAGTTCTTGCAACCTCAATTCTTGTCTATACACTTCCCTTATAAAGACAATGGAGCCTCATGCATGTTCAACATATGGTGGTCATGCACTTGGAAGTTGGACAAGTGTTGAGAAGCTTATGCATATGCAACAAGTGGCCATGCAAGAGTGCATGTGCGACAAGTGGCATAGCACGAGTGTATGTGCGACAAATGGCGAGATGAATATACCCGTCTCACCCAGTCCATGTACCCGTCTCTCAGTTAATACCTGCAAATATAATCCTGCTCATGATCATAAAAATGATTATGATTCGTTTCGCATATCGTTCGTAATTACCAGTTAAATCATTTAAGTGGATTTTAGTTCGTTGCCCACGGTGTAACTCTTACGGGTCAAGACCCGGTCGGTAGCGTTGACTTATCGAACCGGACATAAATATCCAACACAACTTTCCCTTCATCTGAACTATCACTTTTCTTGCAAATAAGCTCGTTTGAATCTTGTATTGCTTTTTTAACCAAATCACTAAACTTTTCAGGAATTCCCGGAGGCTTAGCTTCATCATACGGCGTTAACTCACAATACATATTAGTGTCGGGATCCCAATTTTTACTGAGACACGTCATCTGTAAATGTAGTTTTGTTCCACCATGGTACCCAGGTTGGTAAAAACCACCAGCACCAATTCCAAGGTCCCTGCAAGGTTTTACAATACTAATCAGGAAATAAAATCAAGAAAATCAATCACATGACATTGAAAACGAATTGTTCGGATATAAGCTTTATAAACATGGTATACCTGATCATCAGAAGATATATAGCCCTTCAGGTGTACCATCCCAGGCCGTAAAATGTTGATTTTTTGACCTTCCATTGACTGTTTTTGATTCCTTTTTCCCAGTTCATCACATGTAATGGAGCTTTTAGTTTGATTACATAACTAACCCTCTTTGGACAGATATCAAATACATGACGCTTTATTCTTTCATCGTCATCATCATCTTTCTGAGATTTACCCCATATTGTTTCACCTTCTTTAAAGCACCACAATCATCTAACGCATTCGGCGTCATTCACAGCAAAAGCCGCATCAGCAAGAATAGACTCTCTAGGAACTGGTGATTTATCATTTTGGGAAAAAGAAGCACTATCCATAGATCCATCAATCAATCTGAAAGAATGTACATATAATTCACATTACAGGTGCTCGTTAATCATTATGCAGTGAAAATTGACATTACTTTCTATAAATTAATCGTTCCGTGATGATTCAAAATTAGAAATTTCTTCAAGTAACAAACCCTAATGAGAATAGAAATCTTGAAACATATCATACCTTCGCCTTGGGTTTCCAGTCCGTTCGAGGATCAACACCCGTATGTTTGATTTTACTATCGGATTTACTAGAAGCATTATCTAAAGATCCATCATCAATCTGAAAGAATTCATATACAATTTAAAAATCAAAATTGATATACAATATCAACAAATTTTTGTATTCCATGTGTAAATAGCATTAAAATGTTTTTAGAAAATCAAAATAATCCTTTAACAATAGTTTAAACTTGAACTTTTCAATAAATCTCAAAAGTCTGATCAAACCATTGTTTCTCTTAAACCTCTGATTGGCATGAAAATCTATCCACTGCTAAAGTGTATCCTCTGATACCCTATTCATATTCCTTGGTCAAACCTCTGTGTTGACCCAATCCACTGATCTCAATCCTCCGATAGTGTTATATTCACCACTATTCCCATCCACTGATGATACACATCAGTGGTTTCCCAAACAACTGTCTTCCATTACATATCAGAGGTTACACATGGACAGATGATGACCATCAGATCTTGAGAAACCACTGCCACATCAGCATTCACTTTTTCCCTTTATAAACCCTGTTCTATCCAAATAGAGTTTTACTCGCCGTATTGAATTCAAAATTCTAAAAAGTGGTTTCCATTACTCTCTTCTACTTCACAATTTCTTCCTTCTTGAACTCATTCGTCATGGATCTTATCATCAAAACACCTCACAATTACACTCCCGTTCTTGAAGAGACTGACAACAATCGGTCTTACCATGCCATGATCAGAATCCTAAAAGAGTCATGGAAATCAAAGGCCCAATGCATCTTGATACACTCTGCCAATTTTGGGCTAATGCTGAGGTTCAAACTCAGAAGAAGGTCGCTTATGCCATCACTTCAAAAGTTGGTGGTACACTCATGCGAGTTTCACCAACAACCATCTCCATTGTCTTTGGTTTAAATGACCTAAATTACCCAACTTCTTTTCCAATAAAGGATTTACAAGAATTCATTGAAAGAGGTTATGAAGGTCAACTACAGGTAAAACAATTTTCAAACCTAACTTTCATGCTGAAATGGAATTCTTTTCCACACCCTGTTAGTGTGTTTGTCAGCCAAAACCACTACTTTTAACGAGATACCATTGAACATACAGTACTTGGGCTACGCTATTTTAACAAACTCTAATTTTAATTTTTCCAAGTATTGTTCAATGATTTGGTGACAAACTATAATAACATGAAAAAGGGTAAAGCTTTTCTATTGCATCCAAGACTTTTGAGTGTTTACATTCAATCACAAGTCAGTAAAAAGGATGCCACACAAGGTGTGATTCGCTCGTTTGGCAGTCTCACCCATGAAACCTTTACAAGAATAACAAATCAATCAAAGGTTTTGAAAACAAAAATAGAGGGGGCTGAGCAAAATTTAAATGAACAAACATCACAAGCTCAACCCACTGCTACTGAGCCCACTGCTCCTAATGATCACCACACTACAACCAGTGTTGTGAAACCCACACTAGCCAAATCAAAAAAGAAACCTACTACATCCAAAAAGCCCACCAAAACAAAACCCAAAAAGGCTACTCTGGAAGATGAGATCCCAGAGATGCCTGTGACAACACAAATGTCACTTGAAACCACTACTGTTACTTCCTCACAACAGCTGGAAAGATCTCCACCTAAAAGCCTATCTCCTCTTGAATCCTCACAAAATGATCAAGTTGTAAGCACAGGGACACCACAATATGAAGCTCTAGATTCACTTGCATCCATCTTCCGCAGCCCCTCTCCCAGGGCAATGTCGTTTTCTACTCCACAAGCCTCACCCATCACGTTACCACCAACAATATTACCTCTGTTGAAGGCAATTGATATTGATCAGACATATATCAGTCCCTCTCACTCACCTATTCATGAGAGCTCATCTCTACATATGACTGAGTCTGATCCTATCTCTCTTGCTAACCCATCAACAGCTGAGGAGGCTACACCCCATGAGTTACATGTAACTCTTGGTGCTAGTTCAAGTGAAGCAGCCACTAAAAATGTTGAAACCTATGTTTCTCATTTGGACAGTGGTTACATACTTAAGACTTCCTTGAAGGCAACAACTGTTGAGGCTACTACTGTAACCTTTGTTCCATTTGGAAGTCCCCCGAACTAAGACAAAGAGGCATCTGGATTTAATGATATGGGATTTACTTCCATGGAGAATCTAGATACAACCACCACTGGTGGGAGCTCAGATGATCCTATTAAGTTAGGTGATAAGCTAAGATACAAGGAATTGACGGAGAGAATGACTCGCATGGAATCATCAGTGGATGATGTAAAATCCATGGTGCAACAACTGCTAAAACTTTATGAGTCTCATCCACCTACACCAACCACTGCTGATCAATTATGGAAGATGACTGAACCAGTCATATTAGCTCAAAGGCATTTGGCAGAAATCCAACATACAACTCAGATGAAACTTATTAGAGAAATGGTTGATGTAAGGTACAAAGATACCCAGGCTGAGATTAAAGCTATAAAGGATCATTTGCTGAAAACAACTAGCTCTTCCCCTACTCATGTCTTCCTAGAGGACCCTGTAGATGATGCAAAAAAGGGGGAGAAAGACTCAATAAGAAAGCTAAAGCCTGGTTCATCAGCAAATCCAAAAGAGCCTGAAACCACTGTCGCATCCACTGCTTCTAAAGAAAAAGATGATTCTCTAAATAAAGAAACAGATAAAATCATTGAAGACAAGCAGAAAAGGCTGAGGAACTTAAGGGCAGAGAGCAAAAGCTTGGTCAAGCAAAAATTGGACCAAAAAAAGGAAAAAGAAGACATTGGCTCTTCAAGAAAGAAGAGTTCAGCAAGAAAAGCTGCAAGGCCAATATCCACTCCTTCTAAAACCACTGCTGGTGCAATTCCAACTGTATCCTCTGCCCCATCTACTCAAAGTCCAAATCCTCAAATCACCACACCTAAAACTACTCCAGCAGATGTTGTTACACCTGTTGTATCAACAATTGTTGATACAGCAAAGGTTACAGTAGATCTTCCACAAACCACTGCCATGATTACATTTACCACAACAACTCAGCCAATTCCCACACCAACCAGAATTGCTGAACAACCACCCTCACCAAAACTCACCTTCAAACGCAAAAAGAAAACTTATGTCATTAAACATGATAACATCTTTCCATCACCAATTCCCTTATCATCACAACCAATAACCACATCATCCTCATCACCTCCACCCACATCATAACAACCCTCCTAGAACTCTTAGCGTGACCCTAGATGTCCTAAAATATACCCCGTATATGAGAAACGAGCCCGAAATACCCTTATACTTATAAAAAAACAAGAAAAACAAAGTTTAGGAGTCGCTCGCGGGGCGCGACCCCCTTAGCTTCATGAGTCGCGGGCCGCGACTGGCTTGGATTGCCAGTCAAGGCATACCGCCATGTGGCAGGTGACTCGGCAGACCTATATATTGACTCGACCAAGCTATAAATGACACGTGGTACCTCGCGGGCCACGAAAGAACAAGAGAAGGCCCTCGCGGGCCGCGAGCCGCCTTTGAACAGGCCTATAAATAGAGGTCGATCGGCTCATTTGTTCACGTTCAGATTTCAAATTCTCTCTCAAAATTTTGTAGGCAATTATTATACCCGGGCATAATACCCCTATAAAGCGAAGCTTTGCCTCGTTGTAAGTATTATAACCCTGATGTTACCCTACACGATCAATCTAGGGCTCTGTAACGCATGTCAAGGCTCTGCCTGACTCAGTCGTTGGGGTTCTGTCTCGTGTTACACCCGATTGATCTAGGATTCCGTAATGCATGTTAAGGCTCTGCCTGACTCAGTCATTGGAATTCTATCTCGAGTTGTACGGTTAATGTGATTTGGCTTATTTTACTAACACGTGTGCATTGTTTAATTTGAATAGATAATAACCAGGAGAATCACCAGGAAGCTATAATAGTATCACCTAAGTCAACAATGTAAGTACATTTTCTTTTATAAACAGTTTTTGTGAGTCAGATTGTTTTACCAAAACCTCAGATGTTTTCAAATACAATTACAGTGATTAAGTCTTTGTACTTCTACAATTGCTGCCAATATTATGGGGTTTGTATACAGTACTTGATAACCTTCACAATTGGGCACGGGTATCCAATGTCTGATATGACCATAGTCACAGATCCGTCGAGTGACACGTACTGAACGAGTAATTGTGTAGATATAAACATTGTAATCGCCCTTAATAGTGTAATGTGTAACAACTGTTGCTTTACAAAATGGAATGTACTTGCCAGTATTTCTTGCTGATAAAATGTTTTTAAAACGCGTTTCAGATAACACAATGTGAAAGCCAATAGAAGCCAGCTAGAGAGCACTAAAGGCTTGGAAAAGTGGCTATAAAAGTTACCTAAATAAAAAGGAGTTTTTTTTTTCAATAATTAGGGTCTATCCCTACAAATGTATTATCAAATTAACTTGGGTTTTATCCCAATGATTTGTTATAAAAATTTTGGTGTTTTACTCTGATAAAAATATTTCCTAACTACGGTCCTGATGAATTCTGCTGCCAAATTAATAAACACCGATACCATTTATCTGACGCGGCACTCGCTCCCCGGTGTAACGCCCCAAAAATCTGAATGTTAATATTTGTCATGTGTTCTTATGTGACACGTCATGAAATAAATAACTAGGCTATTTAACCTAGTTAAAGGTATAGTCAAAAGTATTAAATGATGAAGGTAGTGTTAGTTATGTTTTAAAAGCAAACCCGAGGGGCTAAAGTGGAACAAATGAAAGTTCATTTGTCTAATTAAAGGGGTCAACACACACACACACAAACACACATACGTGTGTGTTCGTGAAGCTTCAGGAGCTCTCAAGAGCTCCAAACCCTAGCTCACTTAAATCACCAAATTGAAGGGTGAATCGAGGCCCAAATTCAAGAAGAAACACGGATTAATGATCACCTTCGCGAGGGGATCATAAGGTATGTTGAATTTTTATGATTAATGAAGTTGAGAAATCTTGGTAATCATCACTAGTGGTGATTTAGGTATGAATCATGAAGGTTATGGCCAAATTAGTGATGTATGCATGTTTAGGAACAAACCCTATGCGAAGATTCTGAGTAAATTGCTAGAATTTAGGTGTTTGGATCAATTACCACAATTAGTTAAGTGGGTTTATGTTTAATCCATGAAATGGTATGAACTTGATTAGGAATATGTGTATATGTGATGTGTATTTGTATATAGAGTGATTATGGTATGTAATTTGTATGATGCTTACTTGAGATGATAAATGAAAGTGATAATTAGGAAGAAACACATGAAATACTTGTACATCATGCTTAGAAAGCAGTACGCACACCAAGTGTTTGATGAAATGTCTAAATGACAGTAATATGTGAAATTGTATGCAATTAATGGGTAAACATGTATAGAGTGTGGTAATAATGAAATTGATAGTAAACTAACATGAGGAATGCATTTTAAATATAGTTCATGAGAAGGTTATGTTAGGTCGATGTTGAGTGTGCTTCATGCTTGTTTGAATTGACTAATGAAAGTCATACATGAGATATGAATTTGTGGTGATCGTTCATACGTACTATCATGTATGCTAACAAGAATGTGAATGTAATGACATGTACGGATAGGAGTCATGTCAACGCGGACATAAGCATGGAAGGGCAACGGGTCAAGGATAAACACGGAAGCTATGCTTGAACTCGGACGCACAAGGTAAGTGATTTCTGCAATCACTTCTTATGTTTGATTAAGTTATAAGACGTTTTAATTAACTAAGCATGATGGTTGAAGTCAATAATGTGTCGTAGTCTTTCGTCGTAAAGGATGGGATTAAAGTTGACCAAAATGCCCTTGAGGGGTATTTTGGGCAAATGATCTTAATAAGTGGTTTAAGAACAAGTTATACGATTAGTTTAATGTTTTGGACAAGGATGGAAATGGGAAGTATGGTTTTGTTGTCATAAACCGTTTAATGCGCAAAATACCCATAACGGATCAAACATTTAGAAAATGATAATAAGCCGATAGGGCGTAAGATAAGAATTTCAGTAATCCGGATGTGAGATTTTAAGTTCATATGATAAATTGTGAATTTACAAGTAGGTGGGAAGAGACGGGAGGTTAAACGGGTATACGGGTTGAAAGTTATGCAAGTTTTAGCGCGTTCGGACGTTAAAACGGATCTGCAGGCAAGAATCCCACCTTAGGTTCCATTTAGGAACCTTAAAGCGGGATCCCATACCCCAGGCAAGAATCCCACCTTAGGTTCCATTTAGGAACCTTAAAGCGGGATCCCATACCCCAGGCAAGAATCCCACCTTAGGTTCCATTTAGGAACCTTAAAGCGGGATCCCATACCCCAGGCAAGAATTCCACCTTAGGTTCCATTTAGGAACCTTAAAGCGGGATCCCATACCCCAGGTAAGAATCCCACCTTAGGTTCCATTTAGGAATCTTAAAGCGGGATCCCGTACCCCAGGTAAGAATTATTAATTTAATTCTCATTGGCAATCGCCCCTATGTGAATAAGTACGTGAGTGTATGGAGGTATGTGTATGGAGAATAGGCATGTACGAGTTTGGTATACTGCAATCAGGCAAGTATGTATGTATGTATGTGAATGTGTGATGTCATGACTGTACGTAACAAGGTAGGTATGTGTGTATGTAGATACTTATAGAAGGATTTAAGTGTATATATATGTAAGGATGCATGTAGGTTAGTACTTGTGTGTGTACGTATGTATGTCGGGAGATAATGTGTATGAAGTTTAAATATGAACAGGAATAGCAAAGGAGTCTCACCCAGAATTATATGACAGGATGGAAAAGCTGGATATGTATGTATGTGTGTATGCATGCATGTATGTATGTATGTATGCGTGTAGGTATGCATGTAGGTATGTAAGTACAATGGTATAATTGTAGGGGTGTATGCAGGTTGTTAATATGATTGACTATTAATGTTATTAATGATGTACCTTGAGTATAAAAATATAATGCAGGCATAGGTCGATATATCACCAGAAATTGATGGTCAGATGGAATGTTTGAAAGTAAAGAGATAACGGAACGAAGAATGTATAAGGATAAATCTTGTCTTTATTTCTGATATGTACTAATGATACGACCATTTATGATGAGTGCAGGCTGTACAAGACATGGGGAATCATCGAAGAGCGGGGATCGAAGATCGAGTCACTTAACGGATTGTACGGAAGTTTATGAGGGTGTTGTTAATAAGTATAAATTATGTTTTCTTATTGAAGATGAGTGTAATAAACGTATTTAAATAAAAAGGTTTAACCTTAGAATTGATTTCAAGCGCGTCAAGGTGCTGTAATGCAAAGAAAATTTTATGGTACGAAT
The DNA here is from genome assembly GCA_030545235.1 of Helianthus tuberosus. Taxonomy (NCBI): domain Eukaryota; kingdom Viridiplantae; phylum Streptophyta; class Magnoliopsida; order Asterales; family Asteraceae; genus Helianthus; species Helianthus tuberosus. The sequence goes on from CM060432.1 coordinate 29,059,917, forward strand.
TTCCGCTGCGACTTTAGTCACATTTGAATTAGGGTCTTACAAGTTGGTATCAGAGCCCTGGTTTGAGGGAATCAAGTACGAAAAGGTAAGTACTTGAACTCAAACTTGTGTGCTCTTGAGATAAGAAACCCGTACAATCTAAGACTCGATCAAGATCCAAAGGTAAAAGCTAATGTAATTATGTACTTATGTATACGTATAAAGAAACTGACTGTTTTGTATGTGCAAGGTAGGCATAAGTGTTTGAAGTGGATGATATGTGAATGCAGTTTAGGATGAATACTAAGAAGGCAAAGAGGTAATAAGCCAAAGTTGAATCCAGGTACGTAAATTCGTTATGTGGGTATATGTAATAGTAAAATTCATTAAGAGAAGGAAAATGTTAAATGAAGGATAATGATAGTATAGTAAAGAAGTACTGAAAAGGATACACGCGCCGAAACCTAAGTCTACGGACATAAGGTGACAATTTCATGAAGGCACGAAACTACTATGTGGATTGTGTACCTGGCCAGTACACGAGAAACGTATGACTTTCGTGAGATCATGATAATTATTACAGGTATGTCCGGTAGAGTTGGGTAGCAGGCGGGCGTGTGGGTGAGATGGGAAGTAAGACTCTCGGGAAATTGAGAGTACGATGTAAGAATGAAAAACATGCCTGATAAAAATAAAGAATGTTGAATCTGTAATTAAGTACGGATCAACAAGATATGAATAATATGTTTGAATCCGGGAGACGGATTCAGGGAATGAAAAGTATGAATGCAATGTTTGAATCCGTGAGACGGATTCAAGGATGAAAGACATGGATGATATGTTTGAATCCGTGACTCACGGATTCATGAAAAGCATGAATGGAATGTTTGAATCCGTAAAACGGATTCGAGAAAATGAAATGTAGAAATGATATGTCTGAATCTGCGAAACAGATTCAACACATGTAAGGAATGAAAGATGTGAATGATATGATTGAAATCCGTTAGATGGATTCGATCATAGAAGGAAGAAAAGGTATAAATGGTATGTTTGGACCGCTAGACGGATTCGAAACCTAGAAGTAATGAAAGGTATGAACGTTACGTTTGAATCCGCAAAACGGATTTAAAATAATAAAAAAGGATGGAATTAGTCCACATCAGAACATGTTGATAGTTTGACCGTGGTTGTGTCAAACGAGTCATATGGGTAAATGTAAAGTAAATAAACAAAAGAATGATTGTAATAAGCATGCGAAACCTAAGTTGTGAGAGGAAAGAAAAGAGTTTTGAACCAGTTAGGTGTTAAATGTGCTAGTAATAGACCCTTAGAAGTCATAATAAATGACGGGCTACGACCCGGACAATAAATTAAGTACGAGCAGAAATGATAAGTTTTGCTAACAATACCGAAATGATGTAATGAACGTTTATGCATGTAAGCATGAATGGAAAGAAGTACGGACGTGTGCCTCAGTACTTATACAATGATTAAGAAATGTCAGTTAAGCCTTGAAGAGTCAAATGAAGGTTGGCGAAATGATGAATAGAATGAAAGGATTGCATGTAAGAAATAGAATGTGTGGTACGTTGTAGTAGGTACGTAGGAAATGTTAGAAGGATTATAAGTGGGCAATTCCCTAGTACAATGAATGTTTAAATGAAATATGCTAACCGCCAAATTTTTTTTATTTATGAAAATGTTAGAATAATTGATGTGATGGAACCAATCGTATTGGTAAGAGAATGTGCACGAGCGGAAGCTCATTATAAGGATAAATGAAACCTGGTCTGTTATGGCTAGTAATTGAGAAGAAGATGTTCGATCGGGGTTACGGATCGTCGCTTAGTGAAATGAAAAAGGTTAGTAAGATGTTTAACTTATGCTGGATAAAAATTGAGAGTACGATGTAAGAATGAAAAACATGCCTGATAAAAATAAAGAATGTTGAATCTGTAATTAAGTACGGATCAACAAGATATGAATAATATGTTTGAATCCGGGAGACGGATTCAGGGAATGAAAAGTATGAATGCAATGTTTGAATCCGTGAGACGGATTCAAGGATGAAAGACATGGATGATATGTTTGAATCCGTGACTCACGGATTCAAGGGATGAAAAGCATGAATGGAATGTTTGAATCCGTAAAACGGATTCGAGAAAATGAAATGTAGAAATGATATGTCTGAATCTGCGAAACAGATTCAACACATGTAAGGAATGAAAGATGTGAATGATATGATTGAAATCCGTCAGATGGATTCGATCATAGAAGGAAGAAAAGGTATAAATGGTATGTTTGGACCGCTAGACGGATTCGAAACCTAGAAGTAATGAAAGGTATGAACGTTACGTTTGAATCCGCAAGACGGATTTAAAATAATAAAAAAGGATGGAATTAGTCCACATCAGAACATGTTGATAGTTTGACCGTGGTTGTGTCAAACGAGTCATATGGGTAAATGTAAAGTAAATAAACAAAAGAATGATTGTAATAAGCATGCGAAACCTAAGTTGTGAGAGGAAAGAAAGGAGTTTTGAACCAGTTAGGTGTTAAATGTGCTAGTAATAGACCCTTAGAAGTCATAATAAATGACGGGCTACGACCCGGACAATAAATTAAGTACGAGCAGAAATGATAAGTTTTGCTAACAATACCGAAATGATGTAATGAACGTTTATGCATGTAAGCATGAATGGAAAGAAGTACGGACGTGTGCCTCAGTACTTATACAATGATTAAGAAATGTCAGTTAAGCCTTGAAGAGTCAAATGAAGGTTGGCGAAATGATGAATAGAATGAAAGGATTGCATGTAAGAAATAGAATGTGTGGTACGTTGTAGTAGGTACGTAGGAAATGTTAGAAGGATTATAAGTGGGCAATTCCCTAGTACAATGAATGTTTAAATGAAATATGCTAACCGCCAAATTTTTTTTATTTATGAAAATGTTAGCATAATTGATGTGATGGAACCAATCGTATTGGTAAGAGAATGTGCACGAGCAGAAGCTCATTATAAGGATAAATGAAACCTGGTCTGTTATGGCTAGTAATTGAGAAGAAGATGTTCGATCGGGGTTACGGATCGTCGCTTAGTGAAATGAAAAAGGTTAGTAAGATGTTTAACTTATGCTGGATAGATATAAACTAGTATGACGCACATGTATATATGTAAATCAAGAAATGTATGAAGTGAAAAATAATAGTGATGTAAAATGGACAAAATGATTTAAAGGTAACGTAAAGGTATGTAGGGTACAAGTAGCTGTAGAAAACGTAGAAGGATGTTCACATTAAAGTTAAAGTACATATATATGACTATGAAATGGTAGTTTTGTGTGGTAACAAAACAATAACTAAATGTTAAATAATATATGCATAGAATGAAATCTTAAGAGATAAGATGAATCTGGTAGATCCGTTATGAACAGATCATATGAATGGATGTATGATTACAGATTGAGGAAGTATGTGTATTGACCCGTTGTTGACATGTTAAGGAAATGAAAATGATATGCGAAGGTATGATAAGGAAAGAATGGAATGGTTATGAAGAAGTCAATTATATGAACAGTTATGAATTGAGAATGTATAGCTACTCATTACTATGATGTATTAGTTAAAGTTAAACATATCTGAGTATATACAAATTTCGATGCAAGATCGTATAGTTGATAAAAACATTATGAATGAGAAATAAACAAATGAGAATGTTAGTAATGGAATGTTGGAACGGTTGCAAGTAAGTAAGAAGGTATATGATGCATATGATATACGAGTGTTAGAATGATGAATGAACAATTAGCTATGAAGGCTGTTAGGAATTAGCGTATTAGTGAAAGCGACACTAATAAGAACTCCGGAGCGGGTTCTTTAAGAAAGAAGATAGTCGTTGTGATGGGCTAGCCATAGAGAAGAATTAATTAGTGTTAAATAAGAAGTAAGAAAGGTTTCGGGGACGAAACCTCATTTAAGGGTGGTAGACTTGTAACGCCCCAAAAATCTGAATGTTAATATTTGTCATGTGTTCTTATGTGACACGTCATGAAATAAATAACTAGGCTATTTAACCTAGTTAAAGGTATAGTCAAAAGTATTAAATGATGAAGGTAGTGTTAGTTATGTTTTAAAAGCAAACCCGAGGGGCTAAAGTGGAACAAATGAAAGTTCATTTGTCTAATTAAAGGGGTCAACACACACACAGAAACACACATACGTGTGTGTTCGTGAAGCTTCAGGAGCTCTCAAGAGCTCCAAACCCTAGCTCACTTAAATCACCAAATTGAAGGGTGAATCGAGGCCCAAATTCAAGAAGAAACACGGATTAATGATCACCTTCGCGAGGGGATCATAAGGTATGTTGAATTTTTATGATTAATGAAGTTGAGAAATCTTGGTAATCATCACTAGTGGTGATTTAGGTATGAATCATGAAGGTTATGGCCAAATTAGTGATGTATGCATGTTTAGGAACAAACCCTATGCGAAGATTCTGAGTAAATTGCTAGAATTTAGGTGTTTGGATCAATTACCACAATTAGTTAAGTGGGTTTATGTTTAATCCATGAAATGGTATGAACTTGATTAGGAATATGTGTATATGTGATGTGTATTTGTATATAGAGTGATTATGGTATGTAATTTGTATGATGCTTACTTGAGATGATAAATGAAAGTGATAATTAGGAAGAAACTCATGAAATACTTGTACATCATGCTTAGAAAGCAGTACGCACACCAAGTGTTTGATGAAATGTCTAAATGACAGTAATATGTGAAATTGTATGCAATTAATGGGTAAACATGTATAGAGTGTGGTAATAATGAAATTGATAGTAAACTAACATGAGGAATGCATTTTAAATATAGTTCATGAGAAGGTTATGTTAGGTCGATGTTGAGTGTGCTTCATGCTTGTTTGAATTGACTAATGAAAGTCATACATGAGATATGAATTTGTGGTGATCGTTCATACGTACTATCATGTATGCTAACAAGAATGTGAATGTAATGACATGTACGGATAGGAGTCATGTCAACGCGGACATAAGCATGGAAGGGCAACGGGTCAAGGATAAACACGGAAGCTATGCTTGAACTCGGACGCACAAGGTAAGTGATTTCTGCAATCACTTCTTATGTTTGATTAAGTTATAAGACGTTTTAATTAACTAAGCATGATGGTTGAAGTCAATAATGTGTCGTAGTCTTTCGTCGTAAAGGATGGGATTAAAGTTGACCAAAATGCCCTTGAGGGGTATTTTGGGCAAATGATCTTAATAAGTGGTTTAAGAACAAGTTATACGATTAGTTTAATGTTTTGGACAAGGATGGAAATGGGAAGTATGGTTTTGTTGTCATAAACCGTTTAATGCGCAAAATACCCATAACGGATCAAACATTTAGAAAATGATAATAAGCCGATAGGGCGTAAGATAAGAATTTCAGTAATCCGGATGTGGGATTTTAAGTTCATATGATAAATTGTGAATTTACAAGTAGGTGGGAAGAGACGGGAGGTTAAACGGGTATACGGGTTGAAAGTTATGCAAGTTTTAGCGCGTTCGGACGTTAAAACGGATCTGCAGGCAAGAATCCCACCTTAGGTTCCATTTAGGAACCTTAAAGCGGGATCCCATACCCCAGGCAAGAATCCCACCTTAGGTTCCATTTAGGAACCTTAAAGCGGGATCCCATACCCCAGGCAAGAATCCCACCTTAGGTTCCATTTAGGAACCTTAAAGCGGGATCCCATACCCCAGGTAAGAATCCCACCTTAGGTTACATTTAGGAATCTTAAAGCGGGATCCCGTACCCCAGGTAAGAATTATTAATTTAATTCTCATTGGCAATCGCCCCTATGTGAATAAGTACGTGAGTGTATGGAGGTATGTGTATGGAGAATAGGCATGTACGAGTTTGGTATACTGCAATCAGGCAAGTATGTATGTATGTATGTGAATGTGTGATGTCATGACTGTACGTAACAAGGTAGGTATGTGTGTATATAGATACTTATAGAAGGATTTAAGTGTATATATATGTAAGGATGCATGTAGGTTAGTACTTGTGTGTGTACGTATGTATGTCGGGAGATAATGTGTATGAAGTTTAAATATGAACAGGAATAGCAAAGGAGTCTCACCCAGAATTATATGACAGGATGGAAAAGCTGGATATGTATGTATGTGTGTATGCATGCATGTATGTATGTATGTATGTATGTATGTATGTATGTATGTATGTATGTATGCGTGTAGGTATGCATGTAGGTATGTAAGTACAATGGTATAATTGTAGGGGTGTATGCAGGTTGTTAATATGATTGACTATTAATGTTATTAATGATGTACCTTGAGTATAAAAATATAATGCAGGCATAGGTCGATATATCACCAGAAATTGATGGTCAGATGGAATGTTTGAAAGTAAAGAGATAACGGAACGAAGAATGTATAAGGATAAATCTTGTCTTTATTTCTGATATGTACTAATGATACGACCATTTATGATGAGTGCAGGTTGTACAAGACATGGGGAATCATCGAAGAGCGGGGATCGAAGATCGAGTCACTTAACGGATTGTACGGAAGTTTATGAGGGTGTTGTTAATAAGTATAAATTATGTTTTCTTATTGAAGATGAGTGTAATAAACGTATTTAAATAAAAAGGTTTAACCTTAGAATTGATTTCAAGCGCGTCAAGGTGCTGTAATGCAAAGAAAATTTTATGGTACGAATTTCCGCTGCGACTTTAGTCACATTTGAATTAGGGTCTTACACCGGGGTAGGGGTCAGGGGTTGCGACAGGAGGTGGTATCAGAGCTACATCCACTGGTTTAAGCCAAAGAAGTGTTCTGCTGACACTTTAATTCTGTGTTAGGAAATAATTTATGTGATTACATATTGTTTTGTGTTATTTGACTATTTGTTAGTTTACAGTATGAGTGAGCAAGGAACATCAGACACTTATCGTCATATAGCTAGTTCACCAAAAGATGAAGGAACATCATCTCAACCTAATCCCTCAGGATACTCAGCCGATACTGGGGAAGGGATATTTATTTTTAAGGCACAGTCTGAGGAACCCTTCACTACTAAAAAGAGAGGTTGGTTTAATAGAGGAGCACATGAGAGAAGAAAAAGAATGAAAAAAGTTACAACAACAGAGAGCGATAGTCAGGGCTAATAGGGAAGCGAATGCACAAACTCAGGAAACAGTCAATAGGCCACCTTGGGAAGAGGAACAAGATAGACAACTGATAGATTTCCATATGTTAGCCACTACAGCAATAGACGCTAACCTAAACCAAATAGCTGAACCGCCACTGTTACCCTTATTCCCAGACCAACAAATGCTAGAACCCGACCAGGAAGACCAGTTTCCAATTCCAGATGTAGATCCCTATGAGATTCCCAGAATTCCCCCACCAAACCCCATAGCTCAGTACACTGACCTTAACCCTTTAGATCTCTTTTGGAACAGCGAATGGTGGACGCAGAGTGTGATACACAATCCATACCCTTACGGACAACCTATCCCTCGACACCCTGATCCAGTACCAACACCCATGCCACCTATGGGCCAGGAAAATTTGGAAGAACTTCGCTCATATGGTGACGAATTAGTGGAGGAAGGATATAGACTTCGTCAAATAGGAGAGAAGCTTATGTGGAAGCATGTCGAGCATGATATACATGATTGGATACATGATACTTAGAAAATTCCTAGATATATGTGTAATTTTGTATTTTGATAAAAAAAAATCTATAGATAGAAAATAGATACGGATGCATAGCTACTAGTATATTTGATTTCCAGTTGTAGTATGTAACCGATGCATATATATATATATATATATATATATATATAGAAAGAGTAAAAGTCGTAATGATCGACGTTTTTGATCAAATTGTTTGTGTGATTGTGTATAAATATTTGTACTAAATTTATTCTGTGATAATTAATAATTGATAAATGTTCGCAATTCAGAGGGACAACTAAGTAAATAAGGAAAACCAGAATAATGAGAATAACGGAAACCAAATAGATAACAGTGCCATAGCACAAGAAATTATAGATGCTATGCCCTATATTATTAAGACTGTTAAGGAAGCAGAAAATAATAAATCTGCAAATGGAAGTAAACACCAACACACTGAACCAAGTCACAGTGTGAACGATAATAGCAGACCTATAATCCAAGCTCCAATTCCTAAAAGAAGAAGAACCACTTCTTACGGTTGCTCTTATAAAGAATTCTTGGCCTGCAAACCAAGAGAATTCCCAGGCAATGAAGGAGCTATTGCAACAATCTGTTGGATAGAAAAGACAGAAGCAATCATAAAAATAAGTAAATGTGCAGACGAAGATAAAATTATGTTTGCTTCTAATCTTTTCAAAAATGCAGCCTTAGAATGGTGGAATACTATTATCCAATTTAGGGGAAGTGACAGAGTTTATAATATGGAATGGACTAACTTTACGTAGATAGTCGAAAGAAAATTCTATACTCCTAATGAAAAGGAAAAAATCGCCAATAAGTTTCTAAATCTTAAAATGACTGGAATAGACTGCAAAGGTTACACTACCATATTCTTCGAATATGCTAGGATAGTGCCAACCTTAGCCTCACCTGAACCAGTGTTAATCTCCCGTTATATTTGGGGATTAATTAGTGAGATTAGACACGTAGTCAAGACAGCTAGACCACAAACCATAGAAGAAGCAGTAGAATTAGCAAATACCCTGACTGACGAATTGGTACGCACCTAAGAGGAAAACCAGAGAAAGAACCTAGCTCAAAAGCTTACCCAGGAATTTCGTTTTGGTAATTCCTATCGTGGAAAAGGAACAGGTTCTTCTGCACCGTACTGCAAGTTTTGTAAAAAGAAGCACTCAGGAAAGTGTGTTGTGTCCTGCAACTTTTGCAAGTACCTAGGACATAAGGAAGAAGATTGAAGGAGAAAGGCTAATGCCAGAATATGCTACCATTGTGGAGAGGCTAGTCACATCAAACCGAACTGTCTGAAACTAGCTCTAGCAACAACCAACAAGGCTAAGACAACTAATGCACCTAAGAAAAATGCCAGAGCGTTTGTTCTGACAGCTGAGGAAGCCAAGATGATTCCGGATGTGATTGCCGGTACGTTCTTAGTTAATAATATATTTGCTAAAGTACTATTTGACTCTGGTGCAAACCAAAGTTTTATCAATGCTTCTTTCTACAAAATTCTCGACCAACCCTTAGCCAAACTTCAACAAGATTGTTTGGTAGAGACAGCAAACGGAGAATCCATTAAGATAAGTGAAATCTTGCAGGGAGCAAGAATAGAAATCCTAAACTATCATTTCTTTGCTAACCTTTATCCAATGAATCTAGTCGGATTCGATGTTGTATTAGGAATGGATTGGTTGGTAGCCAATCGTGCTAGTATTTTATGTGATCAAAAGACAGTACAAGTAAGTACACCAACAGGTGAAAAGATCACAATTAAAGGAGATAAGCCAACTAGATTGACAAAGTTCATCTCTGTAATGAAAGCCGCAAGTTATGAAAGAAAAGGAGGAGTGGTATATATGATTTCCGTAATCATTAATACTAAAGGAAAAAAATTAAAAGACATTCTTGTCATATCCAAAGTTTCAGACGTCTTTCCAGAAGAGTTACCTGGATTACCGCCTGATAGAGAGGTTGAATTTAGAATTCACCTAATACCAAGGACGGCACCGATTGCCAAAGCACCATATCGATTAGCACCAACGGAGATGCAGGAACTGAAGAAACAATTGGACGAACTTCTTGACAAAGGTTTTATACAACCAAGTTCATCACCGTGGGGAGCACCGGTGTTGTTTGTTAAGAAGAAAGACGGATCGATGCGTATGTGCATTGATTACCGAGAATTGAACAAGGTTACGATTAATAATCGGTACCCACTACCGAGAATTAATGACCTGTTCGATCAACTTCAAGGAGCTCGATTCTTTTCTAAGATCGATTTACGCTCAGGATATCATCAACTGAAAGTTCATGAAGAGGACATTCCTAAAACCGCTTTCAGGACAAGGTTACCGTCATGCAATTTGGTCTAACCAATGCCCCAGCTGCATTTATGGACATGATGAACAGGATATGTAAGTCATACCTGGATAAATTCATAATTTTTTTTTATAGATGATATTCTAATTTACTCTAAGAGTAAAGAGGAACATGCAGCGCATCTGCATACACTTCTGGCATTGTTGAGAAAAGAGAAGCTTTATGCTAAATTCTCAAAATATGAATTTTGGTTGCAAGAAGTACAATTCCTTGGACATCTGGTTAATCATGAAGGAATTCATGTGGATCCCACAAAGATCGAGGTGATTACTAAGTGGAAAGTCCCTGAGTCTCCAACAGAAGTAAGAAGTTTTCTTGGACTGGCAGGATATTATAGACGGTTTATCCGAGATTTCTCTAGAATAGCCATTCCATTAACCAAACTGACCTGCAAATCAGTTAAGTTTGAATGGGGACCAAAACAGGAAGAAGCTTTTAAGATTCTTAAGCAAATGTTAACCAACGCACCCATACCCGCATTACCAGAAGGAACTGAAGACTTTATATCTATTGTGATGCATCTAAGTTAGGATTTAGATGTGTGTTGATGCAACGTCAAAAGGTTATAGCTTATGCCTCTAGACAACTTAAGAAACATGAAGAGAATTATACAACCCATGATCTAGAGTTAGGAGCCATAGTTTTTGCCCTTAAGATTTGGAGACACTATTTATATGGAAATAAATTCGTTGTCTTCACTGATCATAAGAGTTTAAGGTACATTTTTGGGCAAAAAGAATTAAATATGAGACAGAGACGCTGGATGGAAGTTCTTAGTGATTATGATTGTGATATCCAGTATAATGCTGGGAAAGCTAATGTAGTAGCTGATGTTTTAACTCGAAAGTATCATGAAAAGCCGAAACGAGTGTGTTCTCTCAGATTAAATCTATAAGTAGATTTAAATGAGCAAATTAGAGAGGTACAGGAAACAACATTCAAGGACGATGCTGAAGGTTTAAAAGGAATAATTAAAGAATTAGAACAAGGAACAAATGGAATTTGGAAGTTCCATAAGAAAAGGATGTGGATACCTAAACAAGGAAACCTACGCCACAAAATTTTAGAAGAAGCTCACAAGTCTAAGTATACGAAACATCCCGGAAGTGATAAGATGTATCAAGATCTAAGAAAGAATTTCTGGTGGATAGGAATGAAAAAGGATATAGCAAACTACGTTGCTAAATGTTTAACATGTTCACAAGTCAAAGCTGAGCATCAGAAACCCTCAGGATTATTGCAACAGTTAGAGATGCCAATATGGAAATGGGAATTGATAACAATGGACTTTGTTACCAAATTACCCAAGACAAGAAAAGGAAATGATACAATCTGGGTGATTATAGACAGATTGACAAAATCTGCTTATTTCTTACCAATGAAGGAAACTTTCAGTATGGAACAGTTAGCCAAGTTATATGTAAATGAAATAGTTTCATTACATGGAATTCCTTTCTCTATTATAACTGATAGAGATAGCCGTTTTACTTCTCATTTTTGGACAAGTTTCCAAAAAGCAATGGGAACCAGGTTAAATCTAAGCACAGCTTATCATCCACAAACGGACGGACAAAGCGAAAGAACAATACAAACAATGGAAGATATGCTTAGAGCCTGTGTAATTGATTTCAGAGGAAATTGGGACGATCATTTACCATTAATAGAATTTTCCTACAATAACAGCTATCATACTAGCATTAATGTTGCACCTTTTGAAGCACTTTATGGACAAAAGGGCCGAACTCCAGTCTGTTGGGCAGAGATTGGAGAAAAGAAACTATCTGGACCTGAGATAGTGCAAGAAGCGACAGATAAGATAATTCAAGTCAAGGAAAGACTAAAAGCAGCACGAGATCGTCAAAAGAGTTATGCAGATAACAGACGAAAACCTTTAGAATTTCAAGTAGGAGATCAAGTATTATTAAAAGTTTCTCCATGGAAAGGAGTAGTTAGATTCGTTAAAAGAGGAAAGCTAAGCCTCAGGTATGTTGGACCTTTTGAGATTATTAGAAGAATAGGACCCGTAGCTTATCAGCTACAACTGCCAGAGGAAATGGCAGGAATACATGATGTGTTTCATGTATGTAATCTCAAGAAAAGCGTAGCAGACGAATCATTAGTGATACCTCTTATGGACATAGAGGTAAATGAGAAACTTTTTTGGGTAAAGGGTAAATGAGAAACTTTTTTGGGTAAAGGGTTACCCCGGTGATTGTATTAAAACTATCAAAAACAAAACAAGTAGAGAGCTGAGTACTCTCTAGTTCTCAAGTTAGACATGCCCAACCTGAGTAAACAAAACTAAGCAAAGACCCTATTACTAGGTTACATCAAAATATAATTAATCATCATCAAACAATTCTGCATTCTCCACTTTCCACTGTTGAAGAAGCCTTTTGACTCGATCATTTGCTTTGAACATGAAGGAATGCAGCTTTAACCGCACAGTGTTGAGAATACATTCTATTAATAGCTCCGGTGGTCTTAAGAGGTTGTTGAAAAACCTTGCGTTCCGTTCCTGCCATATCATGTAGGCCGTTCTGTCCAGTAATAACCGACCAATCACCGACTCGCATGTTTTTGAAGCTGCGTCGCAAATCATACTCTACACAATGACATCCCATTTCTCAGGAACATCAGGCATATTCATCCGATCACGGACTAGAAACCAGACTTTTCTAGAGTAATTGCACTAAAAAAAACAAATGAGAGTGAGAATCGATCCCTCTATTGCATAACAAACAACAATTCAGTTCATAGATCCCACTACTGATTGGTTCCAGCTCAAAATTCTGTCTTGGGTCCATAATTTCTTCTTAAAAATCAACCAGCATGTAAACGCATGTTTGGGAATATTAAAAGGAGACCAAGCCAACTTCCACCAATTTACACGGTCACCACATCTTCTTATGTCTTCCCACACCACTTTTGACGAGTACTCATGCAATTTATTATCGCGGCTTTTGCACATAACAAAATCCTTTCGTTGCTGATATAAGCTGATCCTTGGAATATTAAACAAAACCGGATATAAATTCCTCCAAGCTTCCGGCCAATTCCATTCTCCATTATGAATCAGGTCTTTAATCTTAGTCATATTATTAAGGCCTTGTCGAATCATTCGTCGATGACTAACAAGATTCTCGAAAGGGCCTTCATCACACCATTTGTCGTACCATAAGAATGTAGATTCCCCATTTCCAATCTTGGACCACATGAATGGTCTAGCTAGACTTTGAGTTTGAAGGAGTTTTTTCCATCCCCAAGACGAATTGCTTTGTATCTGAATATCCCAGATGCTTGTCCCTTTCAACTTATAAGAATGGACCCAAGAGGTCCATATTGACTTCCTGTTTGAAAGAGTACCATAAATATGGTTAATAATAAGAGAACGATTCACCTCTGCAATAGGCCGAATGCCTAGCCCTCCTTCATTCTTAGGAAGACACGCCTCTTTCCATGCCACTTTTGCTTTACCAGTAGCTACCGTCCCCATGACCCCATAAGAACCACTTCATTTTAGCTTCCAAGCTCTTAATAACACTTTGAGGAAGGATAAACACTGATGCCCAGTAAATATGAATAGATGAAAGGACAGATAGGATATGTTGAAGTCTACCTGCAAACGACAACATTTTATTTCTCTAGTTTGTAATACGGCTCTCCATCCTTTCGATCAAAACTTTACAATATTTTATCATCAACCTGGACGCTAGTAAAGGCACACCCAAATACTTAATTGGGAGGGTACCTTCATCAAACGACATTAGCTGAACCTGGTTAATGATTCCATGATCAACTTTGCTGATTTTACCTCGTCTCTTGCAAAGAGAAATAAATCATCAGCGAAACAAAGATTAATTATCATTTGTTTCTCGCACTTATTATGGAATCTAAAAGAAGTCGACAAAGATGTCGCCGATTGCAAGATGGCTGTGAGTACCTCCATGACTATCGTAAAGAGATAAGGAGACATTGGATCTCCTTGTCTCAACCCCCTCTTCCCTTTAAAAAAAACCGTGAACATTACCATTAACCGTGATTGGGAATGATGCTGTGGTAACACGTATCATTATCCATTGCATCATTTTTTCATTAAATCCAAAGCCACACAAAGCAGCCCGAAGAAAGTTCCAGTCCACCGTATCATAAGCTTTCTGGATGTCCACCTTAAACGCACATCTAGGAGGGCCAGTTTGCCTATGGTATTGATGCATTAACTCTTGTGTTAGAAGAATATTATCAGAGATTCGTCGGCCAGGCACAAAAGCTGACTGGTGACTTTATATATAACATTGCAGCACGAAATAGGTCGGTAATCAGTGACCACAGCTGGAGTAGTTACCTTGGGAATCAAAGCCACAAACATGTGATTTATTTCTTGGAGGATCTTGACTTTATAAAAAAAATCCGAGATAGCCATAGAGACTTCATCTCCAATGATCGGCCACGACTTCTTGAAAAAGGCTAATGTGAAGCCGTCAGTCCCCGGGGCCTTATTCTCATTTATCGTAAAGAAAGCTTCCTTTATTTCCTCCCTAGTGATTTGTCTAACCATACTATTTGCCACTTCAGGACTGGGGGTTTTCTGAAACAAGGCTGACCATTTATGTTCCCTTTAACACCAAAAAAAGATTTAAAGTGTTCTACTAAAGCAATAGGCACGTCCTTTCCTTCATGTATCATACCAGCAGCATCCTTTATGACATGAATCTTAATAATATGATTCGTACACTTAAGAGTATTATGGAAGTAAGTTGTGTTCGCATCCCCCACCTCCAACCATTTTAGCTTCAACTTTTGCTTTAAGAATCTTTCTTCATCTAGCGCAGCTTGTTGGAACTCTTTCAAGCATTCAGCCTCCGTAGCTCGTAAGCTGGTATCACCCGGGTTACTGTCAAGTTTATCAAGAAACCCATTCAGATTGAAGATAGAAAGATCAAGAATCTCAAACACAAGAGACTAGTTCTGGTCAAAGTGAAATGGGATTCCAAAAGAGGACCAGAATACAATTGGGAACTCGAGTCAGAGATGCAAAGGAAATACCCACACCTGTTCCAGTAGACCTCAAGGACGAGATCTAAAACAAGGTGGGGAGGATATAACAACCCTCCCAGAACCCTTAACATGACCCTAGATGTCCTAAAATATACCCCGTATACGAGAAACGAGCCCGAAATACCCTTATACTTATAAAAAAACAAGAAAAACAAAGTTTAGGAGTCGCTCGCGGGGTGCGACCCCCTTAGCTTCGTGAGTCGCGGGCCATGACTGGCTTGGATTGCCGGTCAAGGCATACCGCCACGTGGCAGGTGACTCGGCAGACCTATATATTGACTCGAATAAGCTATAAATGACACGCAGTCCCTCGCGGGCCGCGAAAGAACAAGAGAAGGCCCTCGCGAGCCGCCTTTGATCAGGCCTATAAATAGAGGTCGATCGGCTCATTTGTTCAACTTTCAAATTTCAAATTCTCTCTCAAAATTCTGTAGGCAATTATTATACCCGGGCATAATACCTCTATAAAGCGAAGCTTTACCTCGTTGTAAGTATTATAACCCTGATGTTACCCTACACGGTCGATCTAGGGCTCCGTAACGCATGTCAAGGCTCTGCCTGACTCAGTCGTTGGAGTTCTGTCTCGTGTTACACCCGATTGATCTAGGATTCTGTAATGCATGTCAAGGCTCTGCCTGACTCAGTCATTGGAATTCTGTCTCGAGTTGTACGGTTAATGTGATTTGGGTTATTTTACTAACACGTGTGCATTGTTTAATTTGAATAGATAATAACCAGGAGAATCACCAGGAAGCTATAATAGTATCACCTAAGTCAACAATGTAAGTACATTTTCTTTTATAAACACTTTTTGTGAGTCAGATTGTTTTACCAAAACCTCAGATGTTTTCAAATATAATTACAGTGATTAAGTCTTTGTAATTCTATAATTGCTGCCAGTATTATGGGGTTTGTATACAGTACTTGATAACCTTCACAATTGGGCACGGGTATCCAATGTGTGATATGACCATAGTCACAGATCCGTCGAGTGACACATACTGAACGAGTAATTGTGTAGATATAAACATTGTAATCGCCCTTAATAATGTAATGTGTAACAACTGATGCTTTACAAAATGGAATGTACTTGCCAGTATTTCTTGCTGATAAAATGTTTTTAAAACGCGTTTCAGGTAACACAATGTGAAAGCCAATAGAAGCCAGCTGGAGAGCACTGAAGGCTTGGAAAAGTGGCTATAAAAGTTACTTAAATAAAAAGGAGTTTTTGTTTTCAATAATTAGGGTCTATCCCTACAAATGTATTGTCAAATGAACTTGGGTTTTATCCCAATGATTTGTTATAAAAGGTTTGGTGGTTTACTCTGATAAAAATATTTCCTAACTACGATCCTGATGTATTCTGCTGCCAAATTAATAAACACCGATACAATCTATCTGATCTCGCGGCACCCGCTTCCGGGGTAGGGTCGGGGGTTGTGACACAGAAAACCAATGAACATTGATGAATATCTGCAACTAAAGGCTACAACAGCAGAAGATATGACCAAAAGGGATACAAAGGGAAAGGGTGATAGGGAGGTACAAAATTTCTTGAAGTACCAATTGAGCAAAGTAAGAAGACTTGAAGATTTTGCAAGAAGTTTCTGAAAGAGATGATGAGAGCCTAAGGAAAGATTACATGGATCATATTATGCAACACAATCCATATAAAGCCACAAGAGCACAATTTAAAGATTGGTCTGTGAGTGATCTCAAAGCTCAAATAGAAAGGATGCAAGAAATGCTCAAGGATCCTTCTAAGAAGCCTACTCCTCCAGATTGGGCAAAATATAAGAAAATTTTGAGAATGAAAAGATTAAAAGAAGAATTGGTTGCTGCTAACTATGGTACAGGTAGATAAATAGCCAGATGGTCAGAGGCAAAGGTGATGGAAACCTACAAAAGATTGGATATTTTGAGAAAAACTGATCCAACCGTGACACAAAAGCCAACTTATCCAGCAGATGATACCCTTCAATAGACCCAAACTTCCAAAAGATCATCTTCAACCACTGCCCCATCCATCATTGCTTTAAATCAGAGAAAAAGGCAAAGGGAAATGGAAGAAGAAGAAGAAGAAGAACAAAGGTTGTTTGAAGAACAAAGAAAAGAAGGGATCAGGTGCCAAAGAGACTATCACACTGATGCTGCAAGTGACAAATTAATGGAAACACTGACCAAACTTGCAAGCCAAGCACAGTCACTAACCTCAACAATAAAACAGGTCTCAAGAAAACCATTTGATCCAAAAATTCTAAAATGGAAGTCAGATAAAGACACCCATGAATTGACTCGGATCAAAGCAGATGGTATAACTCCTAAGATTAGAATGGAGGATGCATAAGGTCTATTTACAGAAGACCTTCAAGACCTTCTAAATCTGGAGTTGGAAAGAGATGTTGATGATATGTTCTCTATGGACTTTGAATTACAATTCAAGGGACAAATAAGAGAATATATGTTGAGGAATAAAGATCAACAATAAAGCTAGTTTTGGGATCATATGTTCCAGGGGGAGTGATGTGTGTAAAATGCAACATATAAATTACATCAAATGAGGCATAAAACGAACCCTTTTTTAGTACTAATGTTGGAAAAAGTGTGTTTTTGTCTTCTTTTTGTATTTTCAGGACTAAATGAGCTTAAACGAACAAAAGGAACAAATATGCAGCAAAAACTAACATAAATACCAAGAAAAGGAATAAACGTGGCATGCCCGACCCCTCGACAACATCACCACAAGCAAAAACAAGAAACAGAAGGCTGACCACGACCCGTGCCCACTGGATACGGGGGCGTGGTCAGATGTCTACAGAAATGGACAAAGCTATAGAAGCCTTTATGCTCACCACCGGGGCGTGCCAAGCTCAGCACGGGGCGTGGTCAATGCTAAGATTTGCAGAATCTTGCAAATCTTGATAGTACAGATATGCTTCTGCACACGGGGCCGTTCCTAGCGAACACGGGGTCGTGTGGAGCCTAATGTAGACAATTGCAATTAATGAAGGAAGAGAAAGGAGATGGCCACGGGGGCGTGTCCAGCGAACATGGGGCCGTGGCCGGGCTTCTATTCAGGCTATAAATAGAGGTGCTTGGATCACTTCAAAGGCATCCCTTGGCAAACCACCTCTCTCCCACTTTGCCACCACTCCACCACCACTACAACACCCACATCCACCACCATCATCCATCATCCAGCTTAGAGTGTGCGTAGTAGTCTTGGGATCTAAGATTGATCGTAAGAGTTCGTGTCAATCAAAGGCCATGTTTGGCTAAGTCTCTTACATCACTTGGTGAAGACAAGCATTTAATGTATTACTTTTTATTTTTAATCTTTTCGCACTTTTTATTTGGTTTGGTATTAATGACTTTAATAACTAGTTTCTTATGTTGAAGGTGAAACTTCTTTATCATTTGTCCGTGGAGTCTTGGAATTACTTTACTGTCTATATAAAGTAAAAGATTTTCACCATTCATATCTCTACGGTCTATATAGAGATATGTTGGCTACCTGTTCGGGGGTTAAGGGAATGGTTTAGTAAGGTTCTTGCCTTGTTCAGTGTATAGATCTTGCAAGGACCTGGGTCAAGCTTACTAGGACCTCCTTCAATACCCACTGGTATTGGATGGCGGGGGTGCGAATGGCTTGATCCCCTCATATGTAAACTACTATTAATACATTAAACCAGCTACTTGGGATTGTATCCCTGCTGACTCAAATCACTTAGTCGAGGGTAACGTCACCTTCAAAAGAGGGGCCTACCACTTTTCGCATTAATAACTTAATTAATTATCTTCCAATATTCCGACCATTTGGGATTGTATCCTTGCTGAATCAAATCACTGGGTAGGTAACATTATCTTCAAAAGAGGGGCCTACTACTATAACTAAGATAATCTCTTAAAAAGTGCAAAAGTGCGGAAATCATCAAAGGATACATTAAAGGCGAGTCGGATCCAAGTGATTCATCTTGTCTATTTGTTTTTATTTTTATTTTTATTTCAGCATTTTTAGTTTTTATTTTTCATGTTTAAAAATCTTTTCTCAAAATTTTTAGTTTGATTAGACGTTGAGGATAAACCGGTACTAAAATCTCTTGTGTCCTTGGAAGACCTAGGTATCTTACCAACGCTATACTACGCTCACAATGGGTGCACTTGCCCATGTGTGTGTTTAGTGTTAGTAGAATATCGTGTTTTATAAATTTAAAACTTGACTAATGTGTAAAATGGGCTTAAAATCTCAATAAAAATATATTACACCTTACACACACCAAGTTTTTGGCGCCGCTGCCAGGGACACACGGATTTTAAGAAAGTTAGGAATCAATGGCCTAATCGTTTTTCTATTTTTTTAGGATTTTTCTAGATTTTTCAGCTTCTGAAGACTTCAGCACGGGGTCGTACCTGGTCAGGCACGGGCCATGCCCAGCATCCTTACTGGCAGTTTATGTTTTCTGAGTTACGGAAGTGTGACCACAGGGCCGTGGCGGTGCACCACGGGGCCGTGTTGAACCCTCCAATAATTGGGATCCAGAAAACAATCACTGTAACCACGACCACGGGTGTAACAACCCGCACGTTCGTGCGTTGTTACTACCCGATATACTCGTTACGCCTAGCACCAGAGATTCGGATCATAATGTAGCTATATCGTATACATCGCTATTTCACAGTATTTTCGCATATTACGCATACTTTATCGCTATCACTTCACATTGCACCTGCTGACAACCACGAAGATGTCAAGTGAGGACCAATTCTACCCTCCTTGTTAGCCGTGATGTGTCGCAGTGCAACTCAATACTCAAAACGCACATCACATCACACACATTAACGTTCACGATAATGTTGAATGAGGACCTATTCTACCCTCCTCCCTGACTGTGAAGCGTCGCAAAGTAACGCATATTCGAAATGAAACCCGGTTATTGTATCACAACTTTGAAATATGGATATGTATATACGGCCCAACGTAGCTAATTATAATAAATATATGGAAATGTGGATGAGAATGTGTAACCAAACTCCCGCAACGCTTAGCAATCGAAACGGAACGCCAAAACTCAGCTCGCCGGAGGCGTTTGATCGAATGGCACTTCGATCGAATGGCCATCAGATCGGACAGCCATCCGATAGGACAGCCATCCAACCGAACAACCATCCGACCGGACAGCCATCCGACCCGATGCACTGCACCGCCTCTCTCCTCCTTTGCCTATAAATACCCCACTTGTCACATCAACAACAGTTGATGTGACTGCTCTCGTTCGACCAGGCGCCTTCTCGCCATTTTCTCTCGATTTCCCGCGATCCCGGTAAGATCTCAACCTAAATCTTGTACTTCTAGGATCTACACGCAATTCTACACCTTTTTATCTTCTAAATCTCAACTTTTAACCATGGAATCTACTGATTTGCGGTGTTCTAAGATGATGTCATCAAGGGTTCACATGAACTTCAAAGGGTGACCTCATTTCACCATGAACAGCTCAGATCTAAGTGATTTTCACATGTTTTTATAAACAATCTCATCTAAATCTATGTTATCTAATTAAAGGGTGTGTGATTTCGGGTTAAACATGGAAAACCGTCAAGAACGGCCAGTCCTGATGGAACGGGGTGGTTCCCAGCCGTTAGAACGGGTCGGATTTGATGGAATTTCGGTTGTTTAGAACGATGTCACACTGTCTCGGTCAAACCACCTATATTCTTTCCAAAAACCATCAAGTACAGTATGATCAGGAGGATGGAACGGATTGCCGTTCGACCGGACAAGACCATCAATGTTGTCCGATCGGACTGACCATCAATTTCAATGCCATCCGACCGGACAGGATCATCCGACTCAGTATCATCCGACCGGACAGACCATCAATGCTGTCCGATCAGACTAACCATCAATTTCAATGTCATCCGAACGGACAGGACATGTCAACCGAACGGACAGGACATGTCATCCGATCGGACTACCATCCAATCGGATTACACCTTGGGTTCCACAACTTGACTTTGATTTCAATAATTTGGAGTTTAAACATTGAATGGACTACCAGCCGACCATGTGGTGTTTAGACTTCAACACTTAAACAATTTTCAACATATTCAATACAAACGGATTGTCACCCGACCGGGCTACACTCCGATCGAGTGACAACTGCTGTGAACTTAATCTCACTAAAGTGTCCACCAATCGGGTCATCGTCCGACCGAACAGCCACCCGATCGGGTTGCCACCCGATCGACCGACCGTTCGATCGACCGACCTGAAAGGTAGAGATACTTCACTGTTCTCAAATGCTACAACGAAAACTTCAAAAGGCAAACCAGCATACACAAACACCTCTTCACCAAACAAGGCGACAATCCAATCGAATGGTCATCCGATCGGATGACCATCCGAACGGATTGCCACCCGGTCGACTGGCCATCCGATCGGATTGCCATCCGATCGGATTACCATCCGACACTTGGTTCACTGCCAGTATTTATCGCACTATTCAGCACTTACACTATCAATATGAAATCAGGCTAATCTCAGACGCGCTCCCTTCAATCCAACCAAGTTGTGGTTGCTGCTTGCTGAGCACCGACTGTGAGTATACTTGAACCTTTTTTTTTTTGTTTTTGCGCTTTTGGGTGTAACATACGTTGCTATCAAATCAAATCACCTCAAATGCTTAAACCATTTATCACTTGCGAATGGCCAATGTGCATAGTTATACGTGATGCTAGTTACATATGTGCTAGGACTTATACTCGCGACGTCCCTCCATCACTAGTATAGTACTATTGCGCCCGACGGGGTCTAGTTTAGCAATCGCGATCGAAGCTCGAGGACTTAGCTGGTAGTATCAGTTTTGTGAGTATATACGTCGTGTATTACGTTTATGTATGTGGAAATTCGCACCTTTTATCGATTATATTATTACATATCAAACCTGTATGCTTGCCAATACTTTTGTATTGACATTATTTTAACGTATGTTGCAGGTTTAGTCGCAATCTACATCAAATCAAGCTAGGAAGTCTAGAAACTCACCTAAAATCTATGTTGACGGATTTTTATTGTTCGAGAGGACAAGAAATCTGTGATAACTTATGTGATTGTATTATTTGTTAGTATGGGATAACAAGTGTAATAAATACTGTCGCAATTTAGCTGTTATGGATTCTCTTGAGCAATCTGATTCGCCTAGTGCCGCGCCCCGATGATTCCGCCATCGGTTGGGGTGTGACAGATTGGTATCAGAGCCATAACTATAGGGAATTAGGCAAGACTCGACCTAGTCCGGGTCGACGTCTTAGAAATTGACCTAGTCTATGGTCTAAGTACCAACAGGCCGACTCGTACGGACCCAGTAGGGTTTGTATTTGGCCTACTTGATACTCTCGATCGAAATTGCTAAAAGCTACAACTTTGTGTGAACACCGCGTACTACAGCTTCACACGAAGAAGCCTTTCCTAAGGCTGAAATACTACTTAGCCTTTCCTAAGGTTGACACAATGCACACGTTTTCGAAAATACTCGCATAACGAAACCGAGTGATCCAGTCGAGACCAGGTGTGAAAACCAAGAACTCTCGATGAGATCGCTCACTCAGCGCATTTTTTTCTAGCACGAGAACTCTTCATCGAGCTAGGAGTGACATCCATATCTCGACAAAAGTCTCCATTTCATGATCTAGTGGGACTCCCGAATTTATTCGAAGAGCACAACCGCAGCTAGGAGCGAAGTTATTAAGTCAGGGGTGAAACCCGTATCTTAATAAACCGTTCCACTCTCAATAAAAAAAAAAGGTTTCCAAAAGCTCCCACCAAGGACTCGACCATAACGATGACTCGAGTCACGCGATGACTAGGAGGACGGATGCCATGAGCTGCATCCCAGTGGAAGCATAAGTCTTCTAGGTCAACGCGCGTGCACGAACTTGTTGGGAATAGTTGGGTTACCTTGGGTAGTCGACGCCTAAACACCCGAGGCACTCTACCCGTTTTACTAGCTTACGACTCGCTGGCTTTACGCTTAACCGACTTTAGTTACGCTTAATGCGATCATTTTACGCCTTATCGATTTCGCGATTAATCAATTTTCGCTCCCTGTTTTACAAAACGCACAACTTGCACAACCATCACAATCTAAAACGAAGAACGAATGTTCAAAACAAAACTAATGTCTAATTATTCGCTATCTCCCTCTCATCGCGTCCTCGCGTATTCTACAACGATATGCATGTATATAAGTGTAAACTACAACTATCTATATCTAAATACAAACAAATCATTATGTGAGAACCTAGGAATTTCGTGTCTCCTATGTGGCTCCTATGTGAATCTAATATACTATACGCTACAAGTTTTGATCGTGCTCAACTGCATTGCAAACTCAAAAATCATTATGATCGAATCTCACTCCAAATATCTCTCTGTCTAGATGCCTTCCAACGACTCTGCCTCGAGACGAACAGCCAGGAGAAGAGCCAAACGAAGCGCCGATAATAGGATTGCCTCGCTTGTGACCAAGAAAGTGGCCAAGGTCATTCCTCAAATTGTCGCTCAAGTGCACTCTCTCAGCAACTCTCGAGCCTCGGAAGACTCTAAGACGGAAGCGCCACAACCTGCTTTCCTCTACAAACACTTCAAAGCCTGTGACTCGATGGAGTTCACGGGTGAAGGAGGTGTGTCCCAGCTACTCTAGTGGTTCGAATCTATCGACGTTACCCTTCGTCAGAGTGGGTGTCCTGATGGTTTTCGTACTACTTGCGCTACCGGAGTATTTCAATCGCGAGCACTCGAGTGGTGGACCGCCGAACGCAACAAACGTGGGATCTCCGCAGCTTATGCTCTCTCTTGGGATGAGTTGAAGGAACTCATGAAGAAAGAGTACTACCCTCCCCACGAAGTCCAGAATCTAGAAGACGAATTTTGGAAAATCAAGCAAACCGAAGGTGACAATAGTGGCTACACCGCAAGGTTCAAACAGCTGAGCATAATTTGCCCAAGTCAAGTCAACACTTCAGAAAAAGCCATCACGAAGTACATTCGTGGCTTACCTGAATGTGTGGGCGACTTTGTCAAAGCTGCAAGACCTGCTACCATCGAAGAAACCTACCGCTTGGCCGCAGAAGTCAACGACAAACGAATCTTGGATGGGTTCTACTCCAAGAATCCTGTCAAACAAGCTCACCAAGCAATCGTCATCGATTCATCCGACGATTCTTCCAACGGTTCTTCTGAAGATTCCTCCGACAATATCTCCAGCGAATCATCAGGCGAATCCGCCGGCGACATTGCATCATCTCAGGAAGCTCAGCCCAGCCGTAAACGAAAGACCATGAGCCCAAACTCTTCAACAACTGGACTGTCGCAGCCAGAACCTCTCCAAGCAATTCCAATTCACTCGAAGCGCGACTACCACGGAACTCATCCCATGTGTCTCATATGTATGTGTCATCACCCGCCAGAAGCTAACTGTCGCTATTGCGCAAATTGCAACTGGTATGGTCATCTTACCCAGCACTGCCGCACGGGGCCGCATACTTGAAGAATCTCAGCAACGATCGCAGTCTCCGCAAAAGTCCTCCACAACAACATTTGTCATGCTTCCAATGTTGTAGTGATGCTACGATTTTCGCCGTTAGTCTCTTTTATGTGTTGAACTTGTTCTATTTCTTGACGCAATGTGGACTCTATTTATCTCTCGTCTTCGTACTTAATCTGGAATCACACACATGCTATATATTATATCACGATATAATGTGTTTTACCCTCACTACACTCTTAGAATATGGTACGATAAACGTGCAAGGAACGACTAATCACGGGTGCACACGGGATTATTTTGGTCAGTGCACGGAGATCGTAGTAAGTTCTAATGGTGCCATAACGTTAAAAGCATGGTCGAGCGTGGTGGATACGCCGCTGGTACTTCCTATATATAAGCGTCTTGACCATGTCAACAAAGTGCGACATCTATTCACGGGATGCAAGTCGTAGGGGTAAAAGCAAGGTGTGCTTTGCCATACTACCAAAGTCTCGTGAAGAAAGTGCCACGTGGAGTTGAACGTTATTTAGACCTATACTATTATGGTTATTTTTCGACACACTACACTCATTCGCAAGGCGTAACAATTACATCGCATCATCGCGAGACTTGTCGTAAGTCTGCAAACGCAATGCAAATGCCTCATCGATGGACTCTGGAGAGTCTACCCCTGCAGGGAAATTGCATCGCCGCAAGACTGGTCGTAAGTCTTTAATCGCAACTCAATCGCAAATTCGCTGGAATCTAACGCACATCACCCTCGCAACACTTTAACGCTTAACGCATCTATTGATCTCATCGCTTCGATACTCGCGTCGCTTATCACTTCTAACGCTTATCGCTACTTGTGTTATGTTAGCACACATGACATCGATTCACGAAACGGATCTAGTATGAATAAAACATGGTGGATAAGCCGCTGGTATTTCCTATATATAAGTGTTTTAGCCATATTAGCAAACTTTTGTGGAAAGATGCCATGTGGGGCTTAATGTGGGTTTAATGTGGAATCTAATCGAAATCGTGCTATTCGCTTAATCACACTATCGCATATCGCGGGTATCACTATATCGCTTGTGTACCGACCTATCGCTTGTGTATTGCTCCATCGCTCATTGTGTATCGCTTAACGTTATCGCTAACGCTATCGCTTACCATATCTGTGTTAAGTTAGCACACATGACCTTGCTTCACGAGACGAAACTCATATGGTTAAAGCATGGTGGATACGTCGCTGGTACTTCCTATATATAAGTGTTTTAGCCATATCGGCAGACTTTCGTGGAAGAAGGGCCATGTGGGGTCTAATGTTAGTTAAATTTTGTGGTGTTGATAAATTCAATCAAATCGCATTAATCGCGTATACTCCCATCGCTTGCAACGCATCGATCGCCGCCTATCGCTCGACGGTTGACACTATCACTCGTTGCTTATCGCTTTACGCTTGTCGCCGCCGTCTTCGCTTATTATGTTTGTGTTGTACTATCGAATTTTTCGCATCTCTCTTACCGCCTATCGCACTCGCTCGTGTCACTAAACTGAGTTGAAAACGACTCATCACTCGGTTCGCCTTTCAAGACTTGATCTAACCCTTTCTCGTTTGGATTGAGTCATCGCAAATCTGACCATAATATGTTGACACGTATGACACCGCCTCATGAGACGGAAGCCATATGGTTAAAACGTGGTGGATACACCGCTGGTACTTCCTATATATAAGCGTTTTAGCCATATTGTCAAACTTTCGTGGAAAAGTGCATGCGGGGCCAACCTTAAAATCTAAATTCTTGATATTACTAAAAAGCTTTGTTTACCAAAAGTTTAAACCGACCTTTTCTTACAAAACTTTTTCTAAAATTCTGATCAAAACCGTTGTACAAAACGAGATTATCTTGTAACGATGGGGTGACAATCGACTCAAGTTACTGCCACGTGACGAGAAAATCTCATAAAACGAGTTTTTACACCCTAAAATCTTTTAGTAACCTAATAAAACCCCACTCATAGCATCGAGACAGTTTAACGCCACACTATGGTAGGATTTTTCATAAACGAGTTTCTTCAAACCTTTTCGAGTTAATCAAATTTTCGAGAATTCAGGACGCTTTCGGATCGCTTTTTGTGTGTTGCCATCTTTTGTATACGAATCGATTTACTCGCTGCCATCGCAACACCCTCGCTTGTCGAATTTCAATCTATCGCTCGCTTATTTTGACGCTCTTGATCGCTACTCCCACTCGCATCGATCCTCGCAACCCTTCTCATGGATTAATTTCGGGACGAAATTTCCTAAAGCAGGGGAGACTATAACAACCTGCACGTTCGTGCGTTGTTACTACTCAATATACTCGTTACGCCTAGCACCAGAGATTCGGATCATAATGTAGCTATATCGCATACATCGCTATTTCGCAGTATTTTCGCATATTACGCATACTTTATCGCTATCACATCACATTGAACCTGCTGACAACCACGAAGATGTCAAGTGAGGACCAATTCTACTCTCTTTGATAGTCGTGATGTGTCGCAGTGCAACTCAATACTTAAAACGCACATCGCATCACACACATTAACGTTCACGATAACGTTGAGTGAGGACCTATTCTACCCTCCTCGCTGACCGTGAAGCGTCGCAAAGTAACGCATATTCGAAACGAAACCCGGTTATTGTATCACAACTTTGAAATATGGATATGTATTTACTGCCCAACGTAGCTAATTATAATAAATATATGGAAATGTGGATGAGAATGTGTAACCAAACTCCCGCAACGCTTAGCAATCGAAACGGAACGCCAAAACTCAGCTCACCGGAGGTGTTTGATCGAATGGCACTTCGATCGAATGGCCACCCGATCAGACAGCCATCCGATCTGACAGCCATCCGACCGGACAGCCATCCGACCCGATGCACTGCACCGCCTTTCTCCTCCTTTGCCTATAAATACCCCACTTGTCACATCAACAACAGTTGATGTGACTGCTCTCGTTCGACCAGGCGCCTTCTCGCCATTTTCTCTCGATTTCCCGCGATCCCGGTAAGATCTCAACCTAAATCTTGTACTTCTATGATCTACACGCTATTCTACACCTTTTTATCTTCTAAATCTCAACTTTTAACCATGGAATCTACTGATTTGCGGTGTTCTAAGATGATGTCATCAAGGGTTCACATGAACTTCAAAGGGTGACCTCATTTCACCATGAACATCTTAGATCTAAGTGATTTTCACATGTTTTTATAAATAATCTCATCTAAATCTATGTTATCTAATTAAAGGGTGTGTTATTTCGGGTTAAACATGGAAAAACCGTCAAGAACGGCCAGTCCTGATGGAACGGGGTGGTTCCCGGCCGTTAGAACGGGTCGGATTTGATGGAATTTCCGATGTTTAGCACGATGTCACACCGTCTCGGTCAAACCACCTGTATTCTTTCCAAAAACCATCAAGTACAGTATGATTAGGACGATGGAACGGATTGCCGTCCGACCGGACAAGACCATCAATGCTGTCCGATTGGACTGACCATCAATTTCAATGCCATCCGACCGGACAAGATCATCCAACTCAGTATCATCCGACCGGACATACCATCAATGCTGTCCAATCGGACTAACCATCAATTTCAATGTCATCCGAACGGACAGGACATGTCAACCGAACGGACAGGACATGTCATCCGATCGGATTACACCTTGGGTTCCACAACTTGACTTTGATTTCAATAATTTGGAGTTTAAACATTGAACGGACTACCACCCGACCATGTGGTGTTTAGACTTCAACACTTAAACAATTTTCAAATATTCAATACAAACGGATTGTCACCCGACCGGGCTACACTCTGATCGAGTGACAACTGCTGTGAACTTAATCTCACTAAAGTGTCCACCAATCGGGTCATCGTCCGACCGAACAGCCACCCGATCGACCGACCGTTCGATCGACCGACCGTTCGATCGACCGACCTGAAAGGTAGAGATACTTCACTGTTCTCAAATGCTACAACGAAAACTTCAAAAGGCAAACCAGCATACACAAACACCTCTTCACCAAACAAGGCGACAATCCAATCGAATGGTCATCCGATCGGATGACCATCCGAACGGATTGCCACCCGGTCGACTGGCCATCCGATAGGATTGCCATCCGATCGGATTGCCATCCTATCGGATTGCCATCCGATCGGATTACTATCCGACACTTGGTTCACTGCCACTATTTATCGCACTATTCAGCGCTTACACTATCAATCTGAAATCAGGCTAATCTCAGACGCGCTCCCTTCAATCCAACCAAGTTGTGGTTGCTGTTTGTTGAGCACCGACTGTGAGTATTCTTGAACCCTTTTTTTTTGCGCTTTTGGGTGTAACATACGTTGCTATCAAATCAAATCAAATCACCTCAAATGCTTAAACCATTTATCACTTGCGAATGGCCAATGTGCATAGTTATACGTGATGCTAGTTACATATGTGCTAGGACTTATACTAGCGACGTCCCACCATCACTAGTATAGTACTATTGCGCCCGCGGGGTCTAGTTTAGCAATCGCGTTCGAAGCTCGAGGACTTAGCTGGTAGTATCAGTTTTGTGAGTATATATGTCGTGTATTACGTTTATGTATGTGGAAATTCGCAGCTTTTATCTATTACATTATTACATATCAAACCTGTATGCTCGCCAATACTTTTGTATTGACATTATTTTAACGTATGTTGCAGGTTTAGTCGCAGTCTACATCAAATCAAGCTAGGAAGTCTAGAAACTCACCTAAAATCTATGTTGACAGATTTGTATTGTTCGAGAGGACAAGAAATCTGTGATAACTTATGTGATTGTATTATTTGTTAATATGGGATAACAAGTGTAATACATACTGTCTCAATTTAGCTGTTATGGATTCTCTTGAGCAATCTGATTCGCCTAGTGTCACGCCCCGATGATTCCGCCATCGGTTGGGGTGTGACAACGGGTAGTGGTCAGCGACCATGGGTCCGTGGTGAAACTTCTGACCAACAATCTTTTTGTTTTTATCGCAGGACTTGGGACCCAGGCGCAGCACCTGAACTTCCTACGCAGTGCATGAGCTCCAGTTCCAATAAAGACATAAAAGAACCTTTAGACGAACCCGAACGCTTTCTAAGAAAAAGACTTTAGGCTAAAATCCAAGAGAAAGTTTCAGGGGACCCACTTCCAATGGCAGATCAGCGTACCCTAATGGATTACCTACGGCCCACGGTACGTAATCTCGGCGCCGCTATCAATGCACCGAATGTCGATGCCAACAACTTCGAACTTCGGCCACATTTGATACAAATGCTCCAAAACTCCGCAACTTTCCATGGGCTTGCGGACGAAGATCCCCATTTACATATTACCAATTTTTTTGGAAATATGTGATACTTTTCGGATCAATGGGGCATCAAACGACGCCATCCGCCTCCGTATGTTCCCATTTTCACTAAAAGACCAAGCTAAGGCTTGGCTTAACACCCTCCCAAGTGGTTTGGTAAACACTTGGGATGAACTAGCCCAAAAGTTTCTATATAAGTATTTCCCTCCTTCTAAAACGGCTAAATTAATGACTGAAATTAATACATACTCACAAGAGGACGGGGAATCCTTATATGAAACTTGGGAAAGATTCAAGGAGTTATTAAGAAAATCCCCTCATCATGGTCATGCAGTATGGCAATAAGTATCCACTTTCTATAATGGGTTGTTGCCACACACAAGACAAACGCTCGACTCTAGCTCCGGGGGACTTCTAGGTAATCGTCGCCAAAATGAAATTTATAATCCAACTGAGGAAATTGCTCAAAACAATTTTCAATGGCACACTCCCCAAGGCACAAAATCTATTGCCCCGGGCGCCCATAAGGTAGATGAAAGCACTTCTTTACAAGCCCAAATCGAGGCCTCTCTTCAAAAATCAAAAAGTTAGAAACGGCAAAAACGGCCTCGGTTATGGCTTGCAAAGGGTGTGGTGGGCCACATGAAAATTAAAGTTGTATGAAGGAATTGGATAATCAAACGGAAATGGTAAACTACATTGATAATAGACCTAGGCCGTCGGGTCCCCCAACGGGTACCTACAACCAAGGATGGCGTAACCACCCTAACCTTGGTTGGAGAGAACCCGGCAATGGTAGTAATCAACAAAACCAAAACCAACGAACAAACTTTCAACAACCAAGAAATGAGCCACAAAATTTCTCTCAACGACAATAAGGGGGACGAGAGAGGCTTGAAGATACTATCTTACGCCTCATCTCCGACACCGAAAAGAAAAACTCATATCGATTCAAACAAATGGAGTCGAGCTTTGGAAATCAATAAGCTAGTATCAAAACATTGAAAAACAACTAAATCAACTAGCTCAAAATTTCTCCGAGATACCACAAGGCGCGTTACCCAGCAATACCGAGACCAACCTAAAGGCGCAAGTGCATCTCATAACATTGAGAAACCGTACCGTAGGTCCCGAGGAGGCTCCACTACCTCCGTCTGACAAAAATCAACCATTCAACCCACGACCTCACCAACACCCCAAAAAAGAAACAACTCCTCCGCCAAATCATGAACCTACCAAGAACCCCTCGGTGCCCTACCCCGGTCAGTTACTTCGCCAAAAGACCGATGAGCAATTCACAAAATTCATAAACATACTAAAATAATTGCACATCAATCTTCCATTTGTAGAAGTCCTCACTCAAATGTCTAAATATTCAAAATTTATGAGAGGCTTTCTCACTCACAAAAGGAAAACTGAAACATTGCAATTAGTTAATTTAAGTGAAGAATGCTCCGCCGTGCTACTCAACAAACTCCCACAAAAGAAAATCGACCCGGAAGCTTCACCGTCCCTTGTTCCATTGGGGGATCACATATCCGAAATGCACTAGCCGATCTTGGGGATAGCATCAACCTCATGCCCGCATCAATGTTTGACCGACTCGGACTAGGTAAAACAAGCCCCACAAAGATAAGCACACAACTCGCCGATAGGTCTATCAAATATCCACAAGGTGTCGCCGAAAATCTATTGGTAAAAGTCGGAGACTTTGTCTTCCCGGCCGAGTTTGTCATACTCGATATGGAGGAAGACACCGAAGTACCACTCATTCTAGGAAGACCATTCCTAGCCACCGCTCACGCAATGGTAGATATGAGTGGTGGGAAGTTAACATTGAGGGTCGGAGACAAAGTGATGGAGTTCGGGGTTGGGAAGAGAGTAGAAGACGACGACCCGGTCGACTACATGAATGTCATAGACTCAAGCTTGGATGATGCTCTCTGACGGTGCAGCATATGATGCAAGACATCCCGCATGGGAAACATATGACTGACTTTAGGTCTAGCCAAGGACACTTATAAACGTGGCGCACCACGGAGGCATTCCGTGGAACTATCCTTAGTTTTAGTTTAGATTAACTTTTATGTTTTCTAATTTAGCTTTACTTTTCAGGAATAAAACACACTCGAAAAGGTGGAGGTTACCAAGGGAAAGAATAACCTGTAACACCCCGAAAAATATAAAAGCTTTATATTAGAATTATAAAGTTTAAATAAACGAGAATTTATTAACTAGGAATTTTAACCTAGTTAGTTAATTTCTAGAAATAACTCAAACTAGGGTGAAAAGCAACTAAATTAAATGTTGATTAAAATGGAGGGACTTAATTTGTAAAAATTGAAACTTGAGTTTTAATTAGATAAATAAAACAAACCAAACACCCCCAAAAGGAGGTGTTGGTCGTACAGAACAAGAGCAGGGGCGACACCCCCACTTTCCAACCCTAGAATTTTACTTCAAATCTCAAATTGGAGGTGCAAATCTGGTCCAAACGAAAATCCGAGCTTAGAATCGTGATCCTCATCGCGAGAGGATTTCAAGGTATGTAAAATTTAATGAAAACTCTTAACTTGAAATTCTCATGAATTGGGAAAAATCTGAAACTCTAGTTGCATGTTTGCCTTATGATGATTTAGGAACAACTATGGTGTTTAGGGACAAACCCTAGACAAATAGAAGTTGAAATCATAGGAAATTTTGGTGAATCCATGAACACCATTATAGGTGATTAGTGGGTTATGTGTATTTGGATGAACACTAGGAAATAGATTGTTAATCTAGTGTAATTTGGCAATTTTGAAGTGATTTCAGAAATTAGAAGCTAGCAATCATGTAAAATGGTTGATTTATGTGAAATTAGGGCTGAATGATAAACTAAAGATATGATGTTTAATCATGTAAAAATCTGCTCATGAAGTGTTTGTTGAAATGCCTCTATGAAGGCTTAAAACTGAAATTTCAAGATTTAATGCATAATCGCGATGTTTCGGTGTATTATGCGATGTAAGGTTTAAAGAGAGTTCTAAACATGTCTTGAATTGAACTCTATAGGAAAGGATACCGGAACGTCGAGTGGACAAGCCGGTGGTGAATTGCGGTTGAAGGGCGTACACTAAGGTATGTAACTTGATCCGTTACATTAAGTAGATGTTGATGATTATATAATGCGTAATTAAATTTTAGAATAATGGTTGTATTGAATTAAAGCGGTGATGTTGCTATATTGAATAATATGTCAAATTTGGTTGGAACTCGTTGGTAGTCGTCACAAAGGAAGATTCCTTAGACGAGCCAAACGGGTCGAATAATCAAATAAAGCATGGATCTTGCTTGTAATATGATTGATTTGTTTATTATTATCGATTAAATATTGACATATTAAAACGCGAGTATTTAATATGTTGGTTTGTTAGAATAAGGATTTGAGAAAATGGTGTGGGCAAAACAAACAAAAAGGCCAAAACATATATGTGCAGGGACTACCGTAAGTTACGGTGTCACCGTAACTTACGGTAGTGTCAGGATGTTTACGGTGGAAGTTTACTGATTTACGGTTGACCATGTTTGTAATTTGTCTACCGTAACTTACGGTGGAACCGTAAGTTACGGTATAACCTGCATTTTTTTTTATAAATGTTGCAATTGTAGATATTTAACTTCACTTCGATCGTAGTTTTGGTCAAGTATTAATTCTAAGTATTCTAATACAAATGTTTTATGTAAACATTTCGGTTTTAGGTACTCATGGATTACGGATGACGGTCAAGCAAACTTTTGAAGAACCGAACACATACTTTGAAGCTTCCGTATAAATTTACTCGGTTAAAACAATGTTTATGATGTAATTGTTTGCTAAACAACTTTTGAAATCTTCTAACTTAGTCGTTAGTTGACTATGGTTTTTGTTACTTGTGAACTTCTGTAATGAATGTTTTAGGTTACTTAAACAATATCATATTTGAAATGGTAAAAACTATTATTAAATCAAGTAAAATTAGATGGGTGTTACAAGTTGGTAATCAGAGCCTAAGGTTGTCAACAAAGTGTTCGGTTCAAGCTTGATAGATCGTCCGGTAAGAATTAACTTATTTTGTTAATAAATTATGTATTATGTAAAGAATGAGTAACGAACAAATATGCATGAAAAGGGTGTGTCAGCTCACTCAAATGCAAGAAATGAATGAAAACAAGAACGATTAAATCAAGTTATGAGCTTGATTGAATCAAAACAAGAACGATTAAATCAAGTTATGAACTTGATTGAATCAAAACAAGAACGATTAAATCAAGTTATGAACTTGATTGAATCAAAACAAGAACGATTAAGTCAAGTTATGAACTTGATTAAATCAAAACAAGTAAAACATGTGTTATAAATGGAATGTTTAACAACCTATGTAAACATTTCAGAAATAGAGATGGCAGATGGAGGAAATGCTAATGTGGTGCCAAGAGTCACCCAACAAATGAGGGAAGTGATTGCCGAAGAGGTTGGAA
The DNA here is from genome assembly GCA_030545235.1 of Helianthus tuberosus. Lineage (NCBI taxonomy): Eukaryota > Viridiplantae > Streptophyta > Magnoliopsida > Asterales > Asteraceae > Helianthus > Helianthus tuberosus. The sequence goes on from CM060432.1 coordinate 29,094,470, forward strand.
AGGCGATCGAAAACAGTTTGTCGGGCTTTATTGATAAAATTCAAAACACAGTTTTATCAATAGTAGAAGAGAGAATCAAGAAATTGGAAGATGATTCAAATTTAGCAAAGGAAAAGCATGGAGGACGAAAGCCTTGTTCATACAAGGAATTCATGGCTTGTAAACCACCAATATATAATGGGGAGGTTGACCCAATAGTGTGCCAACGATGGCTAAGTGATATCGAAGGGGTATTCGAGAGGACCCATTGTGACGAAGATGACTACGTAGCCTATGGTACGGGTCAACTAAGGAGTCAAGCGAAAGATTGGTGGGATAACAAAAAGAGAGAGATCGGTATCAAAGCTGCTAAGGTCATGACTTGGGAAGAATTCAAGACGCCATTTCTTAAGCATCATAGCCCCAAGGCGGTTATGAATAAAATCAAGGAGGAGTTCATGCAACTTAGGCACAAGAGCGAGACCATAGACAAGATTACGGCAACGTTTATGGATAAGATGAAGTTTTGCAATGATCTAGTGACGAATGAAGAACAAAAGATATACTACTACCATAACATGTTGAGTGCTGAGTATAGGGAATTTATCACCCCTTCCAAATACGAGACCCTTACCGAGATCATAAATGCTGCTCGGGAAAGGGGGATCGAACTGAAAAAGAGCATTGAAAGGGGTGAACGGAAAGCACAAGATGTAAACCCAAGCCCTACTAAGAAGGCACGAACAAACGAAACCGCAAAGAAATTTGATACGAAAGGCGGGTCGCCAAGTTGCAGAATCTGCGGAAAGGGTCATAAAGGCGAATGTCGTTACAAGGATAAGCCTTGTCCCATATGCAAAAAACGGGACATATGGCTATATCGTGCCCGGAGAAAGTGACGGTTTGTTACAATTGTTATCGAACGGGTCACAAAAAGTCGGAATGCCCGGAACTGGTTGGAAAGAAGGATGGGCAGGACCCGAAAGGTGAAGCCCCAAAAGCAAAGGCAAGATCTTTTCAACTAACCGCCGCAGAAGCAAAGGTTGAACCTGACGTGGTCTCAGGTATATTTGCTGTAAATTCAATTCCTGCACGCGTGTTATTTGATACGGGTGCGAATAAATCCTTTGTTTCATATGGATTTATTCGACATCCTTCATTTGTTCTAACAAAATTACATGTGCCCTTAGAAGTAGAGATAGGTAATAACAAGAGCTTTATGGTTTGTGATGTATGTGAAAACTGTAAACTGAGCATTGATGACGAAGAATATTTGATAAACCTAATCCCGATGTCAATGGGAGAATTTCAAGTAGTCGTTGGGATGGATTGGCTAGCCCAGCACCATGCAAAAGTCGTGTGTTTTCGTAAAGAGATAAAACTAATATCTCCGAGCGGAAAACACGTCACCATTTATGGCGAAAAGGGAGGTAACCCCATAGTGTGTTCAATGTTGAAAGCTCACAAGCTTATGAAGCGAGGATGCAAGGCGTTCATGATATACGCAAATGAGCCCGAGAAGGAATCGTGAAATATTGAAGATGTACCGGTAGTACGGGATTATGAAGATGTGTTTCCGGAGGATTTACCGGGGATACCGCCTGAACGGGAAGTAGAGTTCGGGATCGAATTGATTCCGGGCGCCAAACCCGTAGCAAGGGCCCCGTACCGACTTGCACCGTCGGAATTACAAGAGTTGATGTCCCAAATCCAAGACCTCCTTGACAAGGGATTCATAAGGCCGAGTGTGTCTCCTTGGGGCGCACCGGTATTGTTCGTGAGAAAGAAAGACGGGAGCATGCGTATGTGTATCGATTACCGGGAGTTAAACAAACTCACGGTAAAGAACCGATACCCGCTCCCGAGGATAGATGATTTATTCGACCAACTACAAGGTGCGAGCTGGTTTTCAAAAATTGACCTTAGATCGGGGTATCACCAACTAAAGGTCAAAGAAGAAGATGTGCCAAAGACGGCTTTCCGCACGAGATACGGACATTACGAATTTCTCGTGATGTCATTTGGGCTAACAAACGCACCCGCGGCTTTCATGGACCTCATGAACCGGGTTTACAAGCCAATGTTGGATAAGTCGGTCATCGTGTTTATCGATGATATCTTGGTGTATTAAAAAAGTGAAGCTGAACACGCACACCACTTACAAGAAGTGTTAGAGACACTTAGACGAGAGAGGTTATATACAAAATTCTCTAAATGTGCCTTTTGGTTACGAGAGGTACAATTTCTTGGCCACGTCATAAGTGCCGACGGAGTTTTGGTGGATCCGTCAAAGATAGAGGCTGTGTCAAAATGGAATCCCCCGAAGAACCCTTCGGAAATTAGAAGCTTTTTGGGGCTTGCGGGATACTATAGGAGATTCATTCAAGATTTCTCCAAGATTGCGTCATCGCTAACAAATCTAACCCAAAAGAAAGAAAAGTTTATTTGGGGTGCCGATCAAGAAAAAGCGTTTCAAACGCTAAAAGAAAAGTTAACTCAAGCTCCGGTATTGACATTGCCGGACGGCGTCGAAGACATGGTGGTTTATTCGGATGCTTCACTATCGGGGCTCGGTTGTGTGTTGATGCAACGGGGCAAGGTAATAGCCTATGCCTCGAGACAATTGAAGATACACGAGAAGAAATATCCCACGCACGATCTCGAATTGGCCGCGGTGGTATTTGCATTAAAAATATGGAGGCACTACTTGTATGGAGTAAAGTGCACCATATTCACCGACCACAAGAGCTTGAAATACTTCTTCGATCAGAAGGATTTAAATATGCGACAAAGGCGATGGCTGGAAACGGTGAAAGACTACGATTGCGAAATACATTATCACCCCGGAAAGGCTAATGTGGTGGCGGATGCGCTGAGCAGAAAAGCGGACTATGTCCCAATACGAGTAAGATCGATGCAACTCGTGGTGACCTCGGGTATACTTAAACGTATCCGAGAGGCGCAATCAGAAGCAATGAAAGAAGAGAATTGGAAGAAAGAAAGAATAATCGGTCAATTGAAAGATTTGCCGGATGGGAATAACGGGTTGAAGACTCGATCCGGAAGGATATGGGTCCCACATACTTGTGGAGTGAAGGCGCTTCTACTTAATGAAGCTCATAAATCCCGTTATTCAATTCATTCGGGTGCGACCAAGATGTACAATGATTTGAAACAAAATTATTGGTGGCCCGGAATGAAGAGGGATGTGGCGAAATATGTGGAAAAATGCCTCACATGTTTACAAGTCAAAGCGGAGCACCAGAAACCATATGGCAAACTCCAACCTTTAGAAATTCCGGTTTGGAAATGGGAACATATTACAATGGACCTATTAACCAAGTTGCCTAAGACGAATCGTGGTTTCGATGCCATATGGGTAGTGGTGGATAGATTGACGAAAAGTGCTCACTTCATTCCGATTCGTGAGACTTATACGTCAGAAAAGATGTCAGAAGTTTACACTAATGAAATAATAGCACGTCATGGGGTGCCGGTATCCATCGTGTCTGATAGGGATACCCGGTTTACTTCAAATTTCTGGCGAGATTTTTCCAAGAGCAAATGGGAACCAAATTGTTCATTAGCACTGTGTACCATCCTCAAACAGATGGACAGAGTGAAAGAACAATACAAACATTGAGGGATATGCTACGGGCGTGTATAATCGACTTTGGAGGAAGTTGGGATGTTCACCTACCGTTAGTTGAGTTTTCGTATAATAACAGCTACCAATCTAGTATTAAAATGGCACCGTACGAAATGCTTTATGGTAGGAAGTGTCGAACCCCGGTATGTTGGGGTGAAGTGGGTCCACGTGAACTCGCCCACCAAGATATAGTACGAGCCACGGATGAGAAGATCGATATAGTTCGGGCACAATTGAAAGCGGCTCAAGACAGGAAAAAGGCGTATGCTGATAAGAGGAAGAGGCCAATCGAATTCCAAGTTGGTGACATGGTCATGCTAAAGGTTTCCCCATGGAAGGGCGTTATTAGATTCAGAAAAAGGGGGAAACTAAGCCCGAGGTTTATTGGGCCATTCAAAATTATCGGGAAAGTTGGCAAGGTAGCTTACCGTCTTGAGCTACCGGTGGAACTAAGTGGGATTCATGGCACGTTTCACGTGTCACAATTACGAAAGTGCCTAGCGGACGAAACAGCCTATATCCATTATGATGATATCGAAGTGGATAATAGTCTGAATTACGCTGTGAGACCGTTGGAGATTTTAGATCGAAAGGTCAAACACTTACGAAATAGACAAATCGACCAAGTCAAAATCAAATGGGAGCATAGGAAAGGCTCGGACACTACGTGGGAGTCCGAGGAAGAGATGCGACGACTCTACCCTACATTATTTGGTACGTACTTCGGTTTCGGGGACGAAACCCTTTTAAGGGGGGTGGACTTGTAACACCCCGGAAAATATAAAAGCTTTATATTAGAATTATAAAGTTTAAATAAACGAGAATTTATTAACTAGGAATTTTAACCTAGTTAGTTAATTTCTAGAAATAACTCAAACTAGGGTGAAAAGCAACTAAATTAAAAATGTTGATTAAAATGGAGGGACTTAATTTGTAAAAATTGAAACTTGAGTTTTAATTAGATAAATAAAACAAACCAAACACCCCCAAAAGGAGGTGTTGGTCGTACAGAACAAGAGCAGGGGCGACACCCCCACTTTCCAACCCTAGAATTTTACTTAAAATCTCAAATTGGAGGTGCAAATCTGGTCCAAACGAAAATCCGAGCTTAGAATCGTGATCCTCATCGCGAGAGGATTTCAAGGTATGTAAAATTTAATGAAAACTCTTAACTTGAAATTCTCATGAATTGGGAAAAATCTGAAACTCTAGTTGCATGTTTGCCTTATGATGATTTAGGAACAACTATGGTGTTTAGGGACAAACCCTAGACAAATAGAAGTTGAAATCATAGGAAATTTTGGTGAATCCATGAACACCATTATAGGTGATTAGTGGGTTATGTGTATTTGGATGAACACTAGGAAATAGATTGTTAATCTAGTGTAATTTGGCAATTTTGAAGTGATTTCAGAAATTAGAAGCTAGCAATCATGTAAAATGGTTGATTTATGTGAAATTAGGGCTGAATGATAAACTAAAGATATGATGTTTAATCATGTAAAAATCTGCTCATGAAGTGTTTGTTGAAATGCCTCTATGAAGGCTTAAAACTGAAATTTCAAGATTTAATGCATAATCGCGATGTTTCGGTGTATTATGCGATGTAAGGTTTAAAGAGAGTTCTAAACATGTCTTGAATTGAACTCTATAGGAAAGGATACCGGAACGTCGAGTGGACAAGCCGATGGTGAATTGCGGTTGAAGGGCGTACACTAAGGTATGTAACTTGATCCGTTACATTAAGTAGATGTTGATGATTATATAATGCGTAATTAAATTTTAGAATAATGGTTGTATTGAATTAAAGCGGTGATGTTGCTATATTGAATAATAGGTCAAATTTGGTTGGAACTCGTTGGTAGTCGTCACAAAGGAAGATTCCTTAGACGAGCCAAACGGGTCGAATAATCAAATAAAGCATGGATCTTGCTTGTAATATGATTGATTTGTTTATTATTATCGATTAAATATTGACATATTAAAACGCGAGTATTTAATATGTTGGTTTGTTAGAATAAGGATTTGAGAAAATGGTGTGGGCAAAACAAACAAAAAGGCCAAAACATATATGTGCAGGGACTACCGTAAGTTACGGTGTCACCGTAACTTACGGTAGTGTCAGGATGTTTACGGTGGAAGTTTACTGATTTACGGTGGACCATGTTTGTAATTTGTCTACCGTAACTTACGGTGGAACCGTAAGTTACGGTATAACCTGCATTTTTTTATAAATGTTGCAATTGTAGATATTTAACTTCACTTCGATCGTAGTTTTGGTCAAGTATTAATTCTAAGTATTCTAATACAAATGTTTTATGTAAACATTTCAGTTTTAGGTACTCATGGATTACGGATGACGGTCAAGCAAACTTTTGAAGAACCGAACACATACTTTGAAGCTTCCGCATAAATTTACTCGGTTAAAACAATGTTTATGATGTAATTGTTTGCTAAACAACTTTTGAAATCTTCTAACTTAGTCGTTAGTTGACTATGGTTTTTGTTACTTGTGAACTTCTGTAATGAATGTTTTAGGTTACTTAAACAATATCATATTTGAAATGGTAAAAACTATTATTAAATCAAGTAAAATTAGATGGGTGTTACCCACACCCCATGCACAAAAAGAGAGCCTCCCGACAATTTTCCATCATTACAGCAAGTTCAGCACAAGGCCGTGCTCAGCCAACACGCCCCCGTGCCCAAGGCTCTGCAGAAAATGCCCAGTTCAGGTAATTGGACATGGGGCCGTGCTCACTGAACACTCCCCCGTGCCCAACCTTCTGTTTAAATATGTTACTGGTAATCTGAGCACGGGGCCGTGCCCGGATCAACACGGGCCCGTGGCCAGACGACCAATAACACAAAACTTTGTTTTCAACACCTTTTTACACATTCAATCAACCTAAAAACATAGTTTTGGGACACATTGAGGACAATGTGTAAATTAAGTGTGGGGGGATGCTAAAACCTTGAATTTTGCAAGTCCTAATAACAATCCTTACACAAAACTCTATTGGAACTGCTAATCACCCCAATTTTTTTCAAAAATTTTTCATTTTTTTACTTGTCTTGGTTTAATTTGGGAATAATAAGTTCTAAAATGGTTATATTTTTACAAATTTACAACCGATAGCGTTGTGATAAAAAGAACCAACATAAGAAAATTATGAAATGGCATGACAAATCTAGTTAAAATTTGATTATATATACTTGATCACATTATAAACCCATTCCCACAATAAGTGAGTTTTGAGCCTTTATTGAGCATACAAGCATACATCTTTAAATTAAATGCTCATTTTTTGTTTCTTGTGTGAATAGCCGCTTGGTTCTTACGACTCTAGAACTTGCCATGACGATACATTCCCGGTCCTTACCAGCTTAAACCCAAGTAAGTAAATGATGGAGGCGTTAGGACTAACCCATTTTCCTTTCAACACCATTATTTTTCATTTTCTTTATCACCTACCCAAAATCCCCCTAGTTAACCCCTTTGAGCCTAAACCTTTTCATTTCTAAACCCACAAAACAAACACCCTTTACCCACCAATTTTTTTTCTTTTTAACCCTTTATTTTAGTAAAAAGCTCGGTTTTCTTGTGACGTTTCTTTATCAAAAAAAATTTTGAAAGTCTAGCAATAAACAAACAAGTTCCTCAAAGAAACTTTGTTTGAAAATGCTTAGTTTGAATAGAAGTCACAAAAACAAAAATTTTTACGACGACCGACGCTTTTTACGCTTTTAGCCCTTTTTACTAACCAATAACCCAAAACCACCTACCTTTAGCTCAAGCCTAACCCTTCCCCAAGTCCTCTTGATATTTACAAAGGTTTATAGTTAAAAAGGAGGAGGATTGATTGCTTGGCAAGCATATGGTAGAAGTGAGTTCCATGCCGGTCTCGAGTGTTTCACAAAAATACATCTTCAGCCGAATGTAGAGTGATCTCCCGTGAGGTATGTGAACTTGTATATAAATGGAATTCTAAAGAGATATGTTATGCCCAAATAAGTAATTTCTCTTATGAAACGTTCTAAATAAATTATAAGGAATAGGATTGTAAATAGTATAAAAATAAAACCCAATAAAGATCTTGGATTCCCGACACTCAAGACAAGCCCAAAAACTTCTCTTCTACCCATTCCATTTGGGAGTGTAAGCCACATAATTAAGAGTTTTGCTTGAGGACAAGCAAAGATTCAAGTGTGGGGGTATTTGATGTGTGTAAAATGCAATATATAAATTACATCAAATGAGGCATAAAACTAACCCTTTTTAGTACTAATGTTGGAAAAAGTGTGTTTTTGTCTTCCTTTTGTATTTTCAGGACCAAATGAGCTTAAACGAACAAAAGGAACAAATGTGCAGCAAAAACTAACATAAATACAAAGAAAAGGAATAAATGTGGCATGCCCGACCCCTCGATAGCATCTCCACAAGCAAAAACAAGAAACAGAATGAGGACCACGGCCCGTGCCCACTGGACACGGGGGCGTGGTCAGATGTCTGCAGATATGGACAAAGCTGTAGAAGCCTTTATTCTTACCACGGGGGCGTGCCCAGCTCAGCACGGGGCGTGGTCAACGCTAAAATTTGCATAATTTTGCAAATCTTGATAGTACAGATACGCTTCTGCACACGGGGCCGTTCCCAACGTACACGGGGCCATGTGGAGCCTAATGCAGACAATTGCAATTAATGAAGCAAGAGAAAGGAGATGGCCACAGGGGCATGTCCAGAGGACACGGGGCCGTGGCCGGGCTTCTGTTCAGGCTATAAATAGGGGCGCTTGGCTCACTTCAAAGGCATCCCTTGGCAAACCACTCTCTCCCACTTTGCCACCACTCCACCACCACTACAACACCCACATCCACCACCATCATACATCATCCACCTTAGAGTGTGTGTAATAGTCTCGGGATCCAAGATTGATCGTAAGAGTTCTTGTCAATCAAAGGCCATGTTTGGCTAAGTCTCTTACATCACTTGGTGAAGACAAGCATTTAATGTATTACTTTTGATTTTTAATCTTTTCGCACTTTTTATTTGGTTTTGTATTAATGACTTTAATAACTAGTTTCTTATGTTGAAGGTGAAACTTCTTTATCATTTATATGTGGTGTCTTTGTATTACTTTACTGTCTATATAAAGTAAAAGATTTTCACCATTCATATCTCTACGATCTATATAGAGATATGTTGGCTACCTGGTCTGGGGTTAAGGGAATGGTTTAGTAAGGTTCTTGCCTTGTTCAGTGTATAGATCCTGCAAGGACCTGGGTCAAGCTTACTAGGACCTCCTTCAATACCCACTGGTATTGGATGGCGGGGGTGCGAATGGCTTGATCCCCTCATATGTAAACTACTATTAATACATTAAACCAACTACTTTGGATTGTATCCCTGCTGACTCAAACCACTTAGCCGAAGGTAACGTCACCTTCAAAAAAGGGGTCTACCACTTTTCGCATTAATAACTTAATTAATTATCTTCCAATATTCTGACCCTTTGGGATTGTATCCTTGCTAACTCAAACCACTGGGTTGAGGGTAATGTCACCTTCAAAAGAGGGGCCTACTACTATAACTAAGATAATCTCTTAAAAAGTGCAAAAGTGCGGAAATCATCAAAGGATACATTAAAGGCGAGTCGGATCCAAGTGATTCATCTTGTCTATCTGTTTTTATTTTAATTTTTATTTAAATTTTTATTTCAGCATTTTTAGTTTTTATTTTTCATGTTTAAAAATCTTTTCTCAAAAATTTTAGTTTGATGAGAGGTTGAGGATAAACCGGTACTAAAAGCTCTTGTGTCCTTGGACGACCTCGGTATCTTACCAATGCTATACTACGTTTACGATGGGTGCACTTGCCCATGTGTGTGTTTAGTGTTAGTAGAATATCGTGTTTTATAAATTTAAAACTTGACTAATGTGTAAAATGGGCTTAAGATATCAATAAAAATATATTACACCTTACACACACCATGGAGATTGTTGGAATTGAACCCTTTTACAAAGATGTTTGATTAGATTTTACAAGCTTTCCTGCAAACCTCTGCTCAAGCCTAAGGTCTGATATACAAGCCTCTGATGAAGAACAAAGACAAAGACTAGCATTGGTCTGCTGAAGACCAACAGTGGATAGCCTTCATCAGTGTTTTATCATTATCAGTGTTTTCAATGTAATCGTGTCTTGTTGATAAGAGTTTAGGTTTAGCAGTGTTTAGAGTTAGTTATATTTTGTTAGCCGTCACTATCAACCCTGACATCAACAAAAGATGCTCAATGGTTTGTCATTGTACTATAAATAGACAGTGCCTTTGTACTGTTCTATCTATCAATATATCTATCAAAAAGATCATTCTCTACCAATTATCTTCTTACCTTCTGTACTAACAAACATTTGTGATATCAGGCTGAGGGGGAGTTGTGAATTACATGCAAACTTATAAGTTGATAGCATGATAAAGAAAACAATCTTCCATTAGTTGTGAATCAAAAGATTCTTTAATTTCCGCTGCAAATCACTCTATTTTATACTTCATTCATTGTTCATCATTAAACTTTTCACAACTAATTAAACTCAGATCCTAACAGACAGAAAAAAAAAACAAAAACGATGGTAAAACTGTAAATATGAGCTAAGGGCAAAATCGTAATTTGGAAAAGAGCAAAAAAACAAAACCAATGGCAAAACTGTAAATCTCAACGGAGCAAAATCGTAATTTGGCTGGACGAATGGGGAAGTGTCAGGCAGCTAGCTGCCTAGCACTATTCCCCTCCATGAGATATGTAGTTAACTGAGGGCAAAATCGTAATTTGGCAAAGAGGAAAAAAACAAAACCAATGGTAAAACTGTAAATTTAAACGGGACAAAATCGTAATTTGGCTGGTCGAATCGAGAATGGTAGGCGGCTGCTTGACACTGTTACCCTCCTTGAGATATGTAGTATTTATAAATGAGTGGTCCACATTGATGGTTAAAGTTGGGGCTGGCAATAAGTAACATGTAGGTAACCTGCTAAGACACGATAACAGAAAAGTACACCATGTGGTTTTTTACGTTTTTTAAAATAATCAAAATTTAAAAGTTAGGATCCATTATTTCTCCTTCTATGTGCATAAAATATACATCTGTCTTATAGACATTGGATATAAAGTGGTTAAACGAGTCGTATTCATGTTTAAAATTTTTGTTGTTCGCATTATCAGATACCTGTTAAATCTGTTAAGACACGATTAGCCAGCCCTAGTTAAAGTCTCATAAAAAATGGTGTTCTGATTATTCATTTTTTATCAAGAATATTGGATTTTAATATTCTCAACTATTAGTCGCTAGCCGCCAACAATTCTAACTTCAAAAATAATCACTGCAGTCCCAACTATTAACATATTGGCCTCCAATGGACCATGACTAACAAAACCCTAAAGTCGTTACTCTCCGGTAGTCGGAAAAACGTTTTTGACCGAAAAACTCCTTTTGGCCGGAAAACTCAACATTTTCGTCTAAAACCTCTTTGTAATCTTATTATAGACCTCTAGGAACCTTTTTTCTAGTAAAAACTCAATTATTGAGGTCGTCAGAAAACTCAACTTATTGATCGGAAAACTTAACATTTTCGTCCCAAACCTCTGTGTAACCTTAGATCAGGCCTTTAGAAACATTTTTCTGACCAAAATCGTTTTTCCGGAGACCGAAGACTAACGACATTAAGGTTCTGTTAATTAAGGTCTATTGAAGCCAACATGTTAATAGTTGAGACTGCTAGTGATTATTTTTGAAGTTGAGAGATACTGAGACTGTTGGCGGCCAACGACGAATAGTTTGGATTATTAAAATTCAGTATTCCTTTTTCATTAAAACAAACAAATCAGCACAAAGATGATGATACAACAGAAATATAAGAATAAACAAATACCCGATAAGATGATGATACAACAGAAATCTAACTTATAATAAAAGACTACAAATAATGCCACCTGACATTCTCTCCTTCAACCGTATAAATTTTATTCATATTTATTTAATAAATTTCTTTTCATATTAATATTATATTAATAACTAATATATAGATATCATTATTTTTATTCTTATCTTTATCTAAGATTAATAAATAACTTTAGTTTTGCAATTTAGACCCTTTGTTTTTTTTTTATTTTAACCCAAAGTTTTTTATCTTTTGCAATTTAATCCCAACTCTTTTTTATTTTCAATTTTGGTTCACCATACTTTTTATCTTTCCCAAATTTTTCGTTTCGTTCTAAATTTTGTGAGTTAACGCACCAAACATGCATGTAGGGTTCAACATTTTTTCATATATTTTTTCCCATTTGACTGGCCAGTCGCAGCACGTCTATTTTTCTCTGTTTGACAAGTTTGTCCAACGCACGGATCCTGGATTGGCTTATTTATTTTTTTTTCAATGTCTTACATTTCGGTTTATTTCTCTGCAACAAGCATTCGTGATTCAAAGATTTCGCGTCTGCTTTTCGCTCGACGTTATTTTTATCGTTTTTATTTATTTTGTTTTTACGAGCTTTTCCAGTGTTGGTGGTCGCTGACTTGACACAGTTTTACGACAACCGTTGCAACACAGAGGCTTATCCGTTGAATACCAATTCATTCGACCGAGATTGGATTGGAGCACCACAATGCAATAATCAAGGATTAACCAACCATTGGTTGTGGTTATCAGTTATGGTTAACCCTCCATTACCATTGCACCATTTTATCATTTATATATTTTAATTTCAAAAAATGAATACATTTCAAACCACCAAGCGCTGAAACTAACCAGTTTAACCAACCTGGGCAATTCGTTCATATCGCACCTCACAATTATAATCACCAAACCAAAAATGGAATAACTAAATCCATTATTTATGGAAATCTAACACCAATTATGACTTACCTTTTCACTCCTACATCTGATACTTGTCTCTCAAACGGTCCATAAACTCAGCTATTTGTAGCAGATTCGAGACAGAAAAAAGCCAACAATATTCGAGTATGAACACGACCCCTCACAATAGGATCTAGGGTCCTGCATCATCTGTTTCCATGAGCAGCAGGCATCAAATTATACACGGACATCGACAAGGAATTGATTGAGATTCTTTCTGAATTTTCTCATGTCTAATCTATCAGCAGACTGAGAAATATCGCCTGATTCTTGTTTTCAATACTGGATTTGGCTGTCTTTCGATCAACTCATTACATAATCTCTGCACAAATAATGACCAAATTAGACCTAAATCATGTTCCCAGTTGCTTTGTTTTTAGACAAGCAGAAAATAACAATTTGAAAAGAAAACAAAAAAGAACTATTTTTACTTTTGATTAAATGGCTTCTTGTATCTCATTAGAGGTAGCAAAGAAGAAGTAGATTGGTCGCATTTGTTAGTTATTCGGATCAGAATCCAAAAAAACAAAATGCGAATTGAACCGAATTACTTGAGTTTTGAAGTTTTGGATCGGGCTAAAATCTAAATTCCGAATTCGGTTTTCAATTTTAATTCAAATTTGTGATTTTCAAACCGGTTCGACTTCGACCTTAATATTTGATTTCAGTTAATTATATTTTATTTAATAAAAAAATACATACTATTCTTATTTATCAAATATATATGTTATGTATTACCTATGTTTTCCTCTAATTCGAATCAACCAGAATTCAAAATGTTGAACTTGAATCAGTTTTTTGAGTTCGCTTACCAAAAAAAAAAAAAACTAAAAACGAATTCGATGGACACCTCTAGGTCTGAGTAGACCCAATACAGTCCAAAAACTTCTTCAGTCTTACATATTATTATAAAAACCATACAAGACTGTATATGAATTTTTTCAATAAATTGATTTAATTACATATTATTATAAAAACCATACAAGTCCTGTATATGAATTTTTTCAATAAATTGATTTAAGACGTATGATGCGTTTAATATACATTTTGGGTGTTTTGACCTATTTGACCCGTTTTCTGAACTAAATCTGTTTTCTTTGGCCCATTTCACCGGCTAGCAATACAACAAAAGCCCAAATCAACCCGCTCAAAAATTATTTGTCCTCTTTGACCCGTTTTCTTCATAACAAATAAAAGGAAAACTAAAACAGAATGATACCTGGTAAAGACCATGATCACATAGGATTAACGGGAAAAGAGCATCAGCTGCACCTCCTACAAGATCCATGCTGCAACCACACAAATTTAAGATTTAAATCATATAATTATGAAAAGAAATCTAAAATCAAAAGATCGTATTTTGCAGTTTACACAATCCGTCAAAAAGGTCAACACTACAGAGTTGCATCTTACCTGTAATCCTCAAGGAGAATTAGTTATCGCAAAAATTTACTAAGAATGCCATCCTGAAAATTTCCATCAGGTCTGTATAGCTTGTACCATGTGGACCTAGCCCATCCCTACCGCCCTCTCTTTCATTATAGTGGTAAAATGCAAGTGCTCTCAGAGATCTTAGACACGTGCCAACGATCTCTTCATCCTAAGTCATCGCCAAAAAAAGTACCACAATATTAGAGATGGTGAAATGGGTGGTATCAACCCAGATTGACCATTATAAGTTATCTGTTTTTAAAATTTAAACAGAAACATATCTGGTCGAAAATGGCACCTCTATGTACCACGTGTAAATGAATAATGCACAGCTATCATAAGCTAATTATGGATTATCATTTACCTGGTGATGGAGACCACAATCAAGAGTTCCGGAAATATGACTGAAGGCTTCATGGTTTAGTTCCGGAATCATTTCAGGATAAACCTCCAGCATATGTGACAGCAGAGCAAAGTGCTACTCCCAAAATAAATATTAATTAGACCGTAAAATAAGAATCAAGATATTCATCCCTTATAAAAGTTGAAAGCTTACATCATAACAAAGCTTAGGATACTTCAACATTTCTATTGTTATCAGCAAGGTTTAAAAAGGCGGAAATGGGTATCGAGGCGTTTTCCCTTCAGGGGCGAAGCTTAATTGGGGGGGGGGGGGGGGGGGGGGGGACGTCCGCCCCCCGGGATTTTTCGCTCAGTAGTGTTATATATGTAGTTTTCGTATAGAAATTTGTGGGTATATACGTTTTCACCCCCCCGGTTCTATAGAAATTTTTTGGTATATATGTTTTCACCCCCCCGGCCGAAAAATCCAAGCTTCGCCACTGTTTCCCTTAGCCTCACGAGGCGTAAGCCTCGAGACAGGTCGAGGCGTAAGCCTCGAGACAGGTCGAGGCGTAAGCCTCGAGACAGGTCGAGGCGTAAGCCTCGAAACATTATTAAAAATATTAAAAAAATATATATATCTCTCATAAAAATCACAAAGCAACACAAAACAAACATCATAAATAGAAAATAGTTCAACAAACAAGGTTTAACATAAAACAAACATCATAAAATAGTTCGAACAACTTAAATTAGTAATGTTATGACATCTAAATATCATAGAACTCCTTTTCCTCCGCATCATCATCATCCTCAAAGTTTTCATCTGGCGTATTTCGATCGTAATCTTCATCAACCAAATTAATAACTCTTTTCCTTTTCCTCCTAGATGATGAACTCTCACCTTCTTCCTCATTTGACCCGCCAACTCCACCAATGCCATCTTCATCCCCACTCGGGTTGGCTATCCATTCGTCATCCGATTAGGTTTTTTAACCTAATAGATGTTTTTAAGTGAACTATTGGGTTGGCCCACCAATTAAGCCCAATAAACACTAAATGGGTCTAACATAAAGTCCAGAAAACCTAAAATTTTTCAATTTTCACAAGGTCTAGTGAGGCTTAAGCCTCACCGCCTCGCCTTGGCGCCTCGAAAAGCCTCGGAAAGCCTCGGATGATTGAGGCTTAGGTTTCAGTTGACCCCTATGAGGCTAAGCCTTTAAGGCGTTTTTTCATAGCCTCAGCCGAGGCGTAAGCCTTGAGGCGGGCCTCGGAAAGCCTTTTTAAACCATGGCAACAGGATGAATAATTAATTACCATTCCTAGTTTAGTTTATACATATCATATGGTAAAATTATCATGAACTTACCAACCCCTTTCCATCAATTGAGCTACAACAGATGAAATTTTTTATAGCACGTAGCCCTCTGGTGAACTTGCATGTTTCATTACGTAGGACAAGCAAAAACTGTAGAAAGTAAAACATTAGTTACTTAAGTAACACAAGGCTTACAGAGTTCCAAAATATACGTAATCAGTGCAGCTTACATATAGCAGGCTTCGTGAAAAGCATTTCAAATCATATTGACCCAAATATAAATCTTTAACACCTTTACCAGAAGCTATAATCAGCTAGATTGCTTAATAAATGTACTAATTTTTAACACAAATGGCGACACTCTATATATAAGCAACACTGATATTAGATAGTGACAATGAGTGCCAATTTGTTAAAAACTTAAAATACCTTATCAAGCTTTTTTTCTCGTCGAGTGAAAGAAATGACCATTCTCGTATAGCTGCATCTCGAATTGCTGTGGCTGCCTGAACTCTTACATTTGCCAGTTGAGAATTTTCTGAACACAATAAAGAGGCTGTTGATATAGAGAAACGAAATACTCTTACAATCATCACTCTTCCTTGCTAAATCAAAGCTGGCCATCCTTGCTAAACAGTGTTGATATATAAAATATTTTCCATCACTTTGGCCTAATAATATTTTCGAATGGGGCTTGGAATGTTATTCGCAATCGGAATCAATATACGTCTCACTCAACGGTGAGAGAAGTTGTCGCTGTCAATCTCACATTCGAAGAGCTAGCTAATTTAGCTAGACAAAACAGTGTGCACCATGGTACCGCCACACCGCTTCGATTGACATATCGGCAACGGGATGAAGACAGCCATTGGCAACCAATCACAATTCGCACAGTAGACCAGTTCAACTACTTCAGAAACATGGCAAGAACACAACTGCCAATAGAAATATGGGTCTATATGTCGAGGTTGAGGTTGCACATGGAGCAGCGAAGGGTCAAGCAGGGGGGTCAAGCAGGGCATGCTATAATCGCTATAGCATGCCCTGCTTGACCCTTCGCTGCTCCATGTGCAACCTCAACCTCGACATATAGACCCATATTTCTATTGGCAGTTGTGTTCTTGCCATGTTTCTGAAGTAGTTGAACTGGTCTACTGTGCGAATTGTGATTGGTTGCCAATGGCTGTCTTCATCCCGCTGCCGATATGTCAATCGAAGCGGTGTGGCGGTACCATGGTGCACACTGTTTTGTCTAGCTAAATTAGCTAGCTCTTCGAATGTGAAATTGACAGCGACAACTTCTCTCACCGTGGAGTGAGACGTATATTGATTCCGATTGCGAATAACATTCCAAGCCCCATTCGAAAATACTATTATGCCAAAGTGATGAAAAATATTTTCTATATCAACACTGTTTAGCAAGAATGGCCGGCTTTGATTTAAAAAGGAAGAGTGATGCTTGTAAGAGTATTTCGTTTCTCTATATCAACAGCCTCTTTATTATTGTGTTCAGAAAATTCTCAACTGGAAAATGCAAGATTTGTTTGTGTGAGGCTGAGGCCTTTTGTATGGGTTTTCTTTAAAACTGAAGTCTGAAAACGAGCCTTTCATGTTTGGGATGTTTTCTTTAAAACTGAGAATGGACCTACTATATAAAAAGCTAGAGGTGGCAAAATGGATAGGGTTAAGATGGGTAAAAGAAAGAAGAAGGTCAAGATGGGTTTAGGTATGGATGAGTTCGGATCAGGATGGGTTGAGAATAAATCAATAATAATAAAAACTGAAAAAAAATATAAAAAATGAAAAAAAACTATAAAAGAAATATTAAAAAATTTAAAAAAATAAAAAACGAAAAAAATAAAAAAAAGTAAAAAAAAATTAAAAAAAATGATCTGCACTTTTCCTGCATAGCTTGATCGGACACATGTAGCATTCCGAGCTATATTCCGAGTTAAAGATATAAGCAGATTAGAACAACTGTACTTATCAATTGCTGGGTTTGGACTACAAAAAAAGAGGTCAGTTGAATCTGAGTTAACAAAAATTAACTATGCTGAGTCTGACCGAGTTAACTATGCTGAATCTGAGTTAACAAATATACAAATAATTATCTAATCGACAAGAACAAACATTAACTATGCTGAATCTGAGTTAACTCACTGTGTGATGAATGGATTGATACTGAATCGACGAAGAAGAAGATGAATTGTAACAGGGAGATCAGTGCGTGACTGCGTGAATTGCAAAGACCTAGGGATTAGAAGATAACCCATCCTGACCCGTTCCTCTTTTTTGTTAAACCCAGTTTGACCTACTAGGTTTTTTTATTAACTTTAGGAGGGCCCATCCGACCGGAGAAGACGCGGGGTGTGGTGGGTGTCGCGTCGGAGAAGAAGGGGTACCGGAGTTCGGTCGGACCTCCGGCTCCGGTCATCGGAAAATGCAGAGAGCGAGGAGGGTCTGGTTTGGGTGCGGCTGAAGTGAAGTGAGAGAATGGGATTAGGGTTTAGGTCCTTTATTTTATATACATTCAATTATATTTTCAAAATTTACAACACAATCCTCAAAGTTTACAATACAGCTATTTTTAAAGAAACTAACTAGATTATTGTAAAAGTAAAAATGATAAAACTTTTTAATTGTAATATTAACTAGTATTAAGTTGCCCCGCGTTGCGGCGGGGGCGCGGTTAATTCATAGTAATTTTGTTGGCATTATAGATGTTATAAAACATAGTTTCAACATAGAAATCGTAGTAATTTTGTTGGCATTACAACGATTAAAAAATAGTTCCAACATAGAAATCATAGTTCCAACATTCATGTATTGATTAGGATTATGGTACTAAGCTTTATCACGCAACTACTATTACCTAATTATATGTATTGATTACTAACTAAAGTTATATTGTCTTGAATACTAATTATATTTTTATAAAATATTAGAAAATAACTTTTAATAATCAAGTCTTATTAATAAAAGTTGAACGTTATCTAATTATATTATTTATCAAGTGATTTTCCTTGATTTCTTTTAAAGTCAAACATCAACAACACACTAATCCCAAGTGCATATTTTAGTATCACCTTCCATTGTTATAAGATATTGAAGCAATAAACATCAAGGAAATGAAGAGAATCATTTTTTTTTTTAATTTAGACTTAAAATAAAAGGATAATCAACCATGTAAAGAATCATATTTTTGCCCAAGTTATACCGGATTTAAATTGTATCTTGGCTAAATATTCCAAGAAATGATCAAATGCATCACTCGAAGCCCGTTTAAGCATGCAAATTACTTCCGGTTACATCCTACCTCAATTTTCAAAAACCTTTTTACCATCAACCATAATAAATATCTGCAAATAGCCTCAAGTTAAGCTCAAAAAGACATAAGGATAAGACAATCAAAAATGGTATGTTACAGTAAACAAAATTTTGGGAAAACCCCACACCAGAATGGTTAAAATAAGATTCCAAAACTACAATTAACGATGGCGGATAAGCATAAACAAAAACTTAAAAAAACACATATCAAAACGGTTACATAAGAATCAACATCAAACTGATGGGAAAAACCTATTTTTTTGTCAAAATATATAAACAAACTACAATGAATATGGGTGAAATCATCCACATCAATAAACTAAATAAAAACAGTTGAAATAAGATCAAATTGATGAAGGAAAAACACTTTTTTTATCAAAAGACATCAACAAACTAAAATAAACAATGGTATACACAAAATCTTGGGAAAACCCCACATGATCAACATGGTTGTAATAAGATCAAACTAATGCAAATACCAAGAGACATGAAGAAGCAACAATCCACAATCAGTAATAGAACAATAAACAAAATCCTTAAAAAAACCACAGGATGATTAAAATGATAAAATATTGACGCAAACCACCCAAATTTGTGCCAACGAAAAATCAATAAAAGTGTTAACTCAGTGGCTCTCTTGCCCACCACCATAATCAACAAAATTATTTTACACTAAAGATAATAAAGAGGCTTAGATTTCCTACAACACACGTTGCCTTTACTGGGATCATGGCTCAGATCTGAGGTTACCTTTATTGCTATCATCACAGCCTTGAATGGCAACAATCAACCCTCTTCCATAGCTGCAACACATGTTGCCACGCCAGGTAGAGAAAGAAATAGAGAGACCGTAAGGAGAAATAGATTTGTGTCAGATTTTCCATCAACATAGGTTTATCATCATAGCCTAGAATACCAAATCGGAGATCTCCGGCGATCTCCGCCATGGCTATCCCCGGTCAACACTGACTTCGAAATTAAGAGAGTTTCTGATGAGAGAGAGATGCTGAGGGAGTAATTATTGGAGGTGGAGACTGGAAAGGGGATAAGTTAGAGCATTCACATCCAAGGCATCATATTGTGAGTGTGGGGTTTTTAAAATGTAAAGAGTATAAAAAGTGGTTGTGAGTGGAGGAGAGAGAAAATATTACTGTTCATCTGTATATTTGGGGGGACACTGTTCACCCACTATAATTTTTTAATATATATTGAAAGTGGTTGTGAGTGAAGGAGAGAGAAAAATGTAATATATATTGAAAATGAGAGAGAAAATATTTGTTTTTAGTGGAAATATATTGATATAGGAGTTGTTTTTTAGTGGAATGTATGTATATTTTTAGTGGATTGGATGTGAATGCTCTTACATGTAAAAGGTAAATGTAAACGTGGCTAAAAGATAAGGTTGATAAAAGGTAAATGTAAATGTAAATGTGGCTAAGATAAGGTTGATAAATGACTTGCTTTGTTTACTTGTAAATGATGCTTTTATACAAGTACAACCATTACATGCACAAAACATCAACAAAGCATGGTGTACAACCTCTAATGCACCAAAATGATGCAAATTAGAGTATATATAAATTAATTTAGTTAGTTAAACAATTAAATAAATAAATAACTTAATCAATAAATGAGTTAAATTGAAGAATAAATCCCTTCTACGGTTATTTATTTCGTGAAAGAAAAAAAAAAGAATTTACAAGGTTCAAAGGTTAGTATTCGGATTTTGGGAACCCATTTTGACAGATGTTACATTATCTTGGTCGCAAGATTTGGTCGCAATTTCTTAGTTCACCTCATCAGATAGCTAGACGAAACTACAAACAAAGCATAATTATCAATGTATAAATCGTAAGAGTTTTGCCTTTGCTTGATGAACTTCCAATGGTTTGATCTTGAAGCTTGATCATTTTAGTTCCTAACATCAACTTCAATTATCAAGGTTCATCCATATATAAATATAACAATCACAGCATAAGCTCCTTATTTAGAAACATTAAAAATTTAACATGTTTGCCACAAATTGACTCAAATAATATCCAACTTGAATATCAAACTTATTCTTCATACGTTTCAAGTCCCCTCCCCCCACCCCATTTTAATTCAGTGTAATTAACATAATTATTTATGATTCAAAGAGTATTTCAAGTTGATTTTATCTTTAAAAACAAAAAAAAATCCCTATAGATCAAAACCCCCAAGTTTACTACTTGTTGAGTCAATTTCATTTTCTTTTGGGCCTTTCATCGAACAACATATGTGCATCACCTCTTCTAATTCCCTGAAATAAAAAATCCTAACATGAACTCCTTTCTCTTCACCCGTGAAAGAGATATTAGATTGTGTATAAGATTTATAACAAAATAAATTTACTTTTAAGTTTTAATACTGCATTTAACAAAAAAATTTGTGACATGTGAACAGTTTATCATAACTCTTGGAAACTTATAATACGAGATGAACTTGGTCAAAGAATCATACCTTAATCATTCCTTCTATCAGCAAAAATGACCATAGATTCCTACTTACAACAGTTCATTTGGAGATTTGTAACGTTCCGAAAATCCGAGCTGTATATCCATATAAATATGAGGAATTATATATGTATATCCATACGTTTGTATGATCTTTATACACATTAGATATCCTACCTTAGTAACTCAACCAGTTGATCGACTCGAACTCCTACATAGATAGTATTGGAAGTTATACGGATTATTTATGATCGTTTCTACAACTATAGGGGACGTGTTTGTCAAAGATAGGAGGTTAATCATTGATCATCAAGTAAGAAGCAGCAATGTGTCACACCCTGACTTTTGCGGAAGCGTGATTATGGTGTGATTTTCTTAATACCATTGCATTCAATCATAACAACAACTATATGATAAAACCATAAATTTGTCATCCATTAAATATGTTTAAACATAACGACATTGTCTTAAAACGTAAACTTCAAATTCAAGTTTTACAAACCATACGAATTGTTTTAAGAGTTCACTAAGGACTCATCAAAAGACATTAAATAAAACCAAGGTTTGGAAGACGTGTCTCGTCCAGGAATAAGACACCCAACCCAAACCTCAAAACCATGGATGACATCTTTATTCACAACGCAGCATGAAACTTCCAACGCCTGCCAGATCCACTTACTAATTCCCTGAAATACATGTATTTTGAAAACATCAACAAAAGTTGAGCGAGTTTATGTGTTTGTTTGTGTGTATGAGTAAACCTTTGAATGTATGTTTGTATGTATGTAAGTCCTGGTATGAAAGCAACAAGGAAAACAGATCACCAATGGTTTGCAAGGTCATTGATATATGTGAAGTGATGCAGGAAAACTCAAACCTAGCAGATTTGTCTCCGGGAATAAGACATAGTCACCACATAGGCCACCCTGGTCCGCATGGGTGTGGGCTCGCTACACCCAAATAGATCTATCACTCATGTCCCTCGGTCCTACAACGAGGATTAATGGCCTTAAGTGTTGTACCCACCACTCACATGATCACGTAGTACCCTTCCTTAGCTAACCATACCATGTATAAAACGTTTGTAAACCATTGTAAGATGTATTTCACCCCCGAAGTTATAAAACTGAAAACAATTAAAAGAGAAGGGGGACATGAACTCATAGTCTTGCGTCTTCGGGTCACAGTAACTCAAAGCTCCTTCGGTGTACACGACTACCTACAACGTACTAATGTCTATTAGACGAACGGGCTGTGCCTTGACTTAGTGTTAACGTTTCTGAGTTACGTTCCTTATACGCTTCTGATATTATTCCAAGTTATATAATTTTTGTCAAATAATTAATATTTCAACTTAAATTATATTTATTAAATTTTGGAATATTTGTTGAATAATATATATTAACTTAATACTTCCCAAGTATTGATTCTTGTATTTCCTTCCCAAGGATGGGGGTATCTTATACATGTGTATTCGTATTCTTGTATTTGTTTATTTTGCCATGTTTTGGTGTCGTATTCCGGTGAGTATTTATACGTGTGAGAATACATATTTTATTGTATTCATTAAGTATTCATATACTTAGATTTATTTTATACTTTTCGGAATATTATTTCTAATAGAAGTCCACCAATATATATATTTCCAAAATATATATTTTTAAGAAATATTACTTAGAAAAATTATTTGTGATTTTTCTTTTGGCAAAAATATTTGTAGTTCCAAAATAATATATTTTCAAGTCTAACTTAGAAAATATATATAAACTTATTTTTATCAAAAAATAATGTATTTCAAGTGTACTCAAGAAAATATATATCTTTCCCAAAAATTATGTATCTTCTAGAATTTCCAAGAAAATATATTTTTACTTCCCAAAAACAATATGTTTTCTCTTGGTCAAAAATATGATATAACTTTGTAATAATTGCAAAAATCATATTTTCATTTCCTTGTGTCCAAAATATTATTCACCAAAATATGCTTGCGAATTAAGTTCCGAATATTTTGTAAGTTACATTTCTTGTTTGGTTTCGCCAATATTTTGTGTGTAACTTGTATATTTATTCCTTGAGATTTTGGTAATATTTTGGATTGTAATCCTTGGTATTTTGATGTGTTAAATTATTACATGCCCTAAAATAATATAACTAATAGACCAAGTATACAAATAATCACACATGTGTGTCTTCAATGTATATATATATTCTAAATATATATTTAGCCATTTTTATATGTAAAAACCAACCTCCAATATTTGTATTTTGTAACCAAAATTTATGGCAAAGTTTATGTAACAATTTATGGTTTAAAATACACTTTGTTAATATTTGTTTGAAAATATTTTTCTAAGTGTTTGTATTTTTAGGAAAATTTTGCCATAGTTTCCCCTAAAAATGGAGGTTTCCATGCTTTCAAGCATATCATTTTCTTTTGTAAATCATCACAAGCAATCCACAATCAACACTAAACAACTTACACTTACCAATTTTGTCAAAGTCATGCTTATTCCACTACTTCATGAACTTGAAAGTTTATGAAAAGTTGTAATAACTTGGTAGTGTGTTTAGTGAGTTTAGTTACCCTTTAAAGTGGGGTTGTTTATTTAAAAACATCATTCTTGAAAGACTTAGATGTTTACAACTTAAAATCATATTTTACAAAAATGTTTCTTTGTGAAATTTTCTTATTACACAAGTGTTTCTACACTTGTTTAACCACCAAAAATAGTGTTTGTTCATGTAAGAACCAAGTTTTAACAAAACTTATATTTTTAACCCGGTTTCTTTAGAAGTCATCCATAAAATTTCTAGATCTACAAGTATCACAACTTACTTTGATCATCATTTTACAAGAAAACAATTTGTATTTCAAGTTCATGACTACATAAGGATAATCTATTGATTTCTTAACACAAGCATCCTCTCATCTCACCGTATCATGTTTTTAATCATGATCTAGCAAGATCATATGATGATCTACATCATTTACAGAAGCTAACAACAATCATCAAGTATATCAACACATAATAACATGATTTCTTCATGATTTCTTATAGTTTAAGTTTATGCTCATGTTTCTTCCTTGTGATTCTTAGTGTTCTTCATAATAATCAACATGTAACATCTTTTAACCACTAAAAATAGATGTAAAATAGAGTGTACAAAGATCTTACCACTAGCTCAAGGCTAGGGATGAATCAAGTGAAGAAAATGAGTGGGTAAAAGCAAATGGAGAAGGTCCTTCAAGATCCAAAGCCACCAAGCTTCCTTGTATGGACTCTAACACCTTTGTGAATGCTTGGATTGGATGAGGATGAATGATTGAAGGTGAGTGTGTGTGGGGTGATGTTCGGCCGAGAGCTCCCAAGGAAGAAGAAGAATGAGTGTTGAAGTGTTGTGTAGATTATGAGATGTTATGATCTTCAAGGTTTACTTATAAACCATTCTAACCAATTAACTCTTGTATAATGTGTAGTAAAAAGGGGAACAAGGTCCATTAAACAAATGAAATAAAATCAACAAGGTATGGGCCAAGTATGGCCGTCCCATAGGTGGGGGGGGGGTCTAGGTGTAGGCTTTAACCCTTTAGTTACTTAATAGTTCAATTCCAAGTATCGGTTACGTGTTTCAGTTATTAGATATTTTTAGGAGGTGTTATGATGTTCGGGGATCATAACTAGCTTGGAAATATTAAAACAGTGCTTCTGGTGTAAATTTGGTGTTTCGGGTAGTGTCCGGTTGTTTGGTTAGATACTGATTCGTTAAAGTGCTAAACCTTGCAGTTTAGTGTGCTTTTTGTACCCTTTTGTGACACTTTTAATTCCCGACACTTAGGAAAGCATTCAGAACCATTTAACCATGTTTCTGCATAAAATTAATGTGTTTAAATGCTGATTTATGCTGAATTTTGCTTAATTCAGCACTTTGGGTGAGTTTTAGGCACTTTCCGACACTTAAACTATCACCTAGAAAATCAGTTTTGTGATCCTTACTTCCCTACACTCTATACTAGTGTAGTACTTAATTTCTTACTCATACTGGGTCTCAAAACACTGTCTGTCTATGTACTGAACTCCGTCAGCATTTTCCCGGTTTGTCTGTTAACCGTGCTAACTGTGTTTCGCGCATCATTTGAGTCAATAAAGTTCTCATGCAATCAATGATATGTCATTTGCAATATGTGATGCACATGTGTGTATAAAGCAATAATCAGAAAGCAGTTAATTGTAATTCAGCACAGTCATTAAGCACTTAATCAAGATTAATTAATTGTACGGATACCTGGATTTTTTACAGTTGTCACATTCTCCCCCTGTTAAGAAAATTTCATCATCGGAATTTATACTACCTTAACTCCTTAGGGTTACATTATGCGTGTATGTATATGAAGAATACTGAGGTAGATAACCACAAAACCAAATCAAATCTTATTCACATCAGGTGAATCTAAGGATTTATTACAACAACAAGAACCCAATGGTTAAAAGGTATGTGTTCTAGAAGTTGATGTCAAGGGACACGAGATGTATAGATGTATAATCTAGTGTAACTTAGTTAACAGGGGTGCAACAAAGGAGTTTTGACCAATGGATTTTCAAACAATCGGTCACAATATGCAAATGAGTTTTCAAAAACCATAGCATCCGTTATATGAACTCAAAATCAACAACTCGAATATGATAGTAACATGAAAACGATCTGTCGACTTTCGAATAAATAAATGGTAAGGGTTAGTGTGTTGACATTCTTGAATTGCGAAAATACACCGAATGAAATACAAGCGAATCTGCTGTATCATTGTCTTAATTCGTAGTTGCATTAGGAATGTTTAAATGACAAGTCAAACAAAAGTATGTGTAGTTTTGTGTGAAACGGTTGACCATGATTTGCACAAGCTACAATTTGTAATGACACCACAAGGTGTCATAATTGACATCTTTCAATAGCAGCGGTGACCGAACAAGTTCACCGTGCTTGAGATCAAATGAAAGTGTAATGAAACAATCCTGAGGTTTTTATTCAAACAGCATAGTAGGACCTTTCAATTGAACATAGAATATCAAAGAGTTGTTGTTTCCGATCGAAGATGAAAAGGTAGTAAGTATCGTAAGGTATTCGATCGATAAGGAAAGAATCGTTAGGGGGTACACTGGTATATAAAATGAATTTATGTACCATTGTCCTAACACACAACTGTGTTAAGACTACTTTAATCGTGATAAAGCAAAACGGATTTAGAGTAAATCAATAAATACACAATTAAATCCGAGTATGAGATGTGTAAACGAGATTAGCGCAAGCTTCATCCTAGTGAAAAATCACCATAAGGTGTCGAAATTAATGAACGATTTAATGGAGCCGTAGACCAAACAAGTCTACTACGACTCGAAACAAAGGAACATTTGTAAGAATAAACTTGAATATGATGCCCCCAATACATCATATGGTATTTTGAATTGAATATGCGAAATGAACAAGTTCAAGCAATTGAACTTGGTTTCAGCGCAATCTGACAATAATCGTATGTATCGACAAAGGAATTTCGGCATAGTTACAATAATAACTATGTATGAAGTGAAACTTCAAGAAAGTGTGTTGACTTGATAGCAAAGGAGCCAACAATTATAATAAGGTAGGTCATTAGAATCACAATTCAATAATTAGATTTAACGAAACGATATCTGGAACTTTGATTAAGTGCTCCTTCGAAACGAAACCACATGCATAACAAACGGTGCACGCGTAACATATGAATTTCCAAGAAATGAAACAATGAGTATTCGCTAAAACGAAGAAATGATCAAGTACCGAGATAATGAAGTGTTTGCTTTAATAAAGAAAATCGTTGTAATGCAACTACCATTAAGAGGAGTAGAGATGTAAAAATCTACTTGTTAGAAGCAAAAGTGGAAATTTCAATGAAAGTAATTTGAGTACTTTACCGGTTTGGGTAACCAAAATAGCTTGCACGACGCGGTGATAGGGTTTTCCTGAGTTAATGGGTGTGGTTTCCCAAGCGACACCCTTTAACGAGTTCCGACCTACGCTTCTGGTAGTCGATGCACATACGAAAGCTATCGTCCTTCTTCTTGATGAGCAAAATTGAAGTTTCCCAAAACTAGAAACTTGGTCTGTTATCTTCCTTCTCTATCAACTCCTGAAGCTACACTGATAGTCCTTGCATCTCCGAAGGTGTAAGTCGATAAGGTGCCTTAGCTACAGGTGCGGCGCCTGGAACCAAGACAATGTGAAATTCGACTTGTTGCTGGGGGGGGGGGTAATTCTTGGCAAGTCTTCGGGGAAAACTTCAGGATATTCCCTTACCACAGGGACATCTTCGAGCTTCAATTCATCGGTTTCTTTGCCCACATCATGGGCTATGAAGGCGACGCATTCTTTACGCAAAAACTTCCGTGGCTTCAAATAGCCAGTGACTCGTAGTAGCATACCCTGCTTCTCTTCCAGGAATCATGATCATCTCTTCACTCGCCATTGGGATACAGATAATCTTCTCATGGCGAACAACCTCCGCTCGATCACTCGACAATCAAACCATCCTAATTACTACGTCAAAGCTTCCTAAATCAACTGGCAGGAGATCCAACGAAAACTCACGCTCTCCAAGTTCTATAGCACAACCTCTATTCACTTCGTTGGCTTCTACTAACTTCCCACTAGATGGTTCCATCGAGTACGAGGTATCTAACTTACCCTTTACTAAACCAAGTATTTTCTTATACTCTAAGAATATGAAGCTATAGCCAGTACTAGTATTGAACAACACCGATGCAACGTGTAGGTGGATGGGGAACGTACCAGGAATCATGTCTGGATTTTGGCGTGCTCCACGAACTCCGATGTTGGATGTTCATTCACGGTCTTGGTTAATCCCCCTTGGGCAATCTTTCCTAAAGTGCCCCACGTTCCCACATCTGTAGCAGCCAGGAATTTTATCATTATTATTTCCGTCTTGGTTGTCGTCATCATATTCTCCTTGTCTGGGACTCTTCGCCCAACAGGCATCCTTGTTGTGTCCTTTCTTTCCACACCTACCGCACTTAGGCCTCATACATCGACATTCGTGGTGATACTTGCACTCATCACCTCTCGGCTTAGCTCCCAAGTAAATCTTAACATCGGCCTGATTGTTGTGCGGGCAATATTTCTTGAACTGCCTTTTGTCTCCACAGTTAAAACAACCTTGAGCACGTTTTTTATCGTCACTCGTTCTGCCTTGATAGTCATTGTTGTCGTTGTTTCCTTCGAGATTCTTGCTACCATCTTGGCCTCCATTTCCATGTTCAGTACCTTGCCTGCAAGTCTCCTTGACATGCCCCACTTTGCCACAGTTATCACATTTTCCATATCTGCATCGCTCGATATGATAACGTCGACAATTGTCGCACTTAGGTAGGATACCCATGTACTCTTTTCCCTTTTTGGACCTGTTCTTGCTATTCACCCGAGTACCCCTCTTGAAGTTTGCGAACTTTCTCTTGTTGTCTCCAGATGGCTCTACAGGAGTCTCCTTTTTCTCGTCGGGGGTTGAAAGTTTTTCCAATCTAAGTGCTTCCTTAGAGAGCGCCAAACTCATGTTACTTGCATGAATAGTTATTGGTGTCGTTGATGCCGTCATTAAACTCAGGGCTTGAGGCACCAGTCCCCAAATGAATTGCCCCATTCTCTTCAATTCTGGTTCCACCAGGCACGGAACAACTCGCGACAAATCATGAAGTCTCTGCACGTACTCCACCACCTTTGGACCTTCCATCATCAGGCTCCGGAATTCACCTTCCAGCTTCTGGGTCTCCATCTGAGAACAATACTCCCTATGCATCATTCCTTTCAGCTCACCCCACGTCAAAGCATACGCTGCAGTTTCACCCATTATTCGGACCCGAATGTTCCACCATAACATAGCTTCATCTTGAAACAACCCAAAAACGTATGGGACTTGTTGCTCTGGCGTACAACCGCTCATTCGTACAGCAGAATCCACATTTCCGACCCATTTCACAAAAGCTATGGCACCTCCAGTGCCGTCAAAGTTCAGAGGTTTGCAGTCTAAAAACTGCTTGTAGGTACAACCTGTACTCAAGCAATCATCATCACAGAAAACATTAGCAAAGCAAACTTGGAATTGTCCAAACATATTGTAATGTGTCTTAGGTGACTTAAACATTATCGTTAGGTGGGTTATTCCCTGAGGTACTTTCGTTGTGTTTGTAGCGAAGGACCTCGTGCCGAGCTATGGCCTGTGAGACATGCGCTTGCCATTCTGCCTTGGTCAGCCGAATGATTTCTTGATGAGACATCTTCTACGAAGAACTTGGATTAGTCAGGTCTCATTTGCTCAGGGGGGTGTGAATAGTGTTTAGAGGTCATATGTACATACACATAATGAGTTATCATATTACCCAATCAAACAATCAGCATAATCATAGCATGAACAAGTAGATGAGAGTATAACATACAAACATGTAGATGGGAACATATTTAATGAGATCATAACAAGCAAACACGTAGCATCATAATTATAGCACACACAAGCAGATCAACAACGTGCTTAGCGAAGACATAGCGACTGAGCCCCCATTATTTACCGACCACAATCACATTGTCTACAAAGTGTATTACATCAAAAGGGACACAGGGCCACCCTACCCTTGTCCAACAAATCTATCAGTGCATCAAAATCGCGAGGTCAAAAGTAGTCTTTAAAAGTCTCCACATCTCGGCTCATCAGTAGTGTCTTTACCCCAAAGTAATGCAATCCGCATAGAACCAGAAGCCAATTATACTGCTGACTGAGGCGGAGAAGGGAAGAAAAGCAGACTATCTACGTGTTCGTGCTCCTCCGCGAGCTTGTACACACGTCGAGGTAATTAACTGATCTGCTGCTCAATAGTAAAGAAACGAGTATCGAAGCCTGGGAAAAGTGTAAGAGCAGCAGGTGCGAGTGCAAAAGGAGACAGTGATGAATGTCGGGGGAGCAAAGTATATTGGCAATAGACAGAGTGGAGGACGTGGTGTCAGCTCATGCTCCAAAACTCTGCGACTCATAACCTCAAACTGTAGCTGATGTGACAGGATTAACTCTTTCCGTGTGTAGCCTCCATAATGTGAGGGATGGTAGGGGTCTGAAATCAGCATAGTGTATGGTAGGAACCATCGGAATGGCTCGTCCATTGGTGAAATCAGCATAGTGTATGGTACAATCGAAGCTCTGATACCAAGCTGTCACACCCTGACTTTTGCGGAAGCGTGATTATGGTGTGACTTTCTTAATACCATTGCATTCAATCATAACTATAACTATATGATAAAACCATAAATTTGTCATCCATTAAATATGTTTAAACATAACGACATTGTCTTAAAACGTAGACTTTAAATTCAAGTTTTACAAACCAGAGTTCACTAAGGACTCATCAAAAGACATTAAATAAAACCAAGGTTTGGAAGACGTGTCTCGTCCAGGAATAAGACACCCAACCCAAACCTCAAAACCATGGATGACATCTTTATTCACAACGCAGCATGAAACTTCCAACGCCCGCCAGATCCACTTACTAATTCCCTGAAATACATGTATTTTGAAAACATCAACAAAAGTTGAGCGAGTTCATGTGTTTGTTTGTGTGTATGAGTAAACCTTTGAATGTATGTCTGTATGTATGTAAGTCCTGGTATGAAAGCAACAAGGAAAACAGATCACTAATGGTTTGCAAGGCCATTGATACGTGTGAAGTGATGCAGGAAAACTCAAACCTAGCAGATTTGTCTCCGGGAATAAGACATAGTCACCACATGGGCCACCCTGGTCCGCATGGGTGTGGGCTCGCTACACCCAAATAGATCTATCACTCATGTCCCTCGGTCCTACAACGAGGATTAATGGCCTTAAGTGTTGTACCCACCACTTACATGATCAAGTGGTACCCTTCCTTAGCTAACCATACCATGTATAAAACGTTTGTAAACCATTGTAACATGTATTTCACCTCCGAAGTTATAAAACTGAAAACAATTAAAAGAGAAGGGGGACATTAACTCACAGTCTTGCGTCTTCGGGTCACAGTAACTCAAATCTCCTTCGGTGTACACGACTACCTACAACGTACTAATGTCTATTAGACGAACGGGCCGTGCCTTGACTTACTGTTAACGTTTCTGAGTTACGTTCCTTTTACGCTTCTGATATTATTCCAAGTTATATAATTTTTGTCAAATAATTAATATTTCAACTTAAATTATATTTATTAAATTTTGGAATATTTGTTGAATAATATATATTAACTTAATACTTCCCAAGTATTGATTCTTGTATTTCCTTCCCAAGGATGGGGGTATCTTATACATGTGTATTCGTATTCCTGTATTTGTATATTTTGCCATGTTTTGGTGTCGTATTCCGGTGAGTATTTATACATGTGAGAATACGTATTTTATTGTATTCATTAATGTGACAACCGTCACTTTTCCGTACATTCCGTACACTAGATGAACAGTAATTTGTGCTTTAATGACTGTACATGATCTAGTTTACCAGACAAATAAATTTCTGAATTCCATACAAGTGAATTCATGAACCTTTTATACTACAAGAATTACTTCATGATAGCGTTGCGTCAAAAATATTAGTAAACTCACCGGTAAGACACACTGTGTCAACAGAACTGCAGAAAGCACTCAGACATTAAAATTGGAGCCTAGGTGTAGGTCCAACGACAAGAAAACATTAAAACTCAAGAATACATACAAGGGTTAACATATAAGCTTTCCGGAAGCTAAAATACGTACTTAAAAGCACCCGAAATACACTTTAAAAGCTGAAATTATTAAAATTCAGCAAAATTCAACAATATGACAAAATTGTAGATGCAAAAATATGGCAAATTGATCCAGAATACTTCCCTAAATGTCGGGAATTGAAAGTATTACAAAAGGATACTTGAAAGACACTGAACGGTGCACTTTAGCACTTTAACGGAACAGTATCGAACCGAACAACCGGACACTACCCGAAACATAAAAATACTGCCAAACACATTATTTCTATTTTTCTGAGTTAGTTAGGGTCCCCGAACACCCTAACACACTGTATATTACACCACACACATAAACACCAACTAAACTCTTGGTTTCCAACCAAGATCACTAACTATCTAGTTTCATCCTAACTAAACCAACCCCCCCCCCAACCGGTTATGAGGTGTCCTCCACCCCCATGATTTTCTTTAAATTGTTTAAATGATATGTAAGTACTATAGGGGGCACAAGGTCTAGTGGGTAAAAAGATGTTGGAAGGACCTTCTATAAAACCACAAGGCTTTCCATCCATTCATCCACTTCCATACTCAACATCACCCATCTCACCCCTCCTCCCTCTTGATCGGTAGCCAACAACCATCACCATACCACCACCATCAACCCACTTTTCATCCATTCTATTACTATACAAGGGTGTAAGGAGGCACATAAGGAGGCTTGGTGTTCTCGGAAGTGGAAGGACCTTCTCTATTCGCTATTAACCACCACATTTCTTCACTTGAACTTCCCTATTGAACTAGTGGTAAGAACTTAGATCCATTCTTTATTCATGTTATTTAAGTGGTTAATGACGTTTAAAGATAAAAAACATAAGAACATTAAAGAACGTGAACAAGTCTTGAACATAAACTAGTCTAGTGATAAAGTAGTGTTAAAATGATGATGAAATATAATAATACATGTTGAATCTGAAATATATGAACTATAATCTGCTGTAAATAACTTATGACCCGTTGTCAATCGTTATTAGAAAGTATGGTGGTCGTATGGGTGCGTTTTAGTAACCTTTAAACTAAAAACAACATGCTGAGTTGTATTTTCAGCCAACTTCAACAGGCTGTAACCACATCGTAACTTAACAAAAACATGATTTTCTTAAGTCTATAACGTGTTATTATGAAATACGGTTCTAATGGCACTGGAATCGTAATTTTTGGACTTCGTTTACTATTTTTAAAGTGTCGTTTTGTAACAGCAGCTAGAGCTGCATTTTTACTGCTGAAAATATGCGTTCTGTTTTCTGTCGTAACTTGAATTCTGTGTAGAGTTAAATCATGAAATTTGTACTGTAGATGACCACCGATGTATTTGTAATTCTCTCATTGGAATTTCATAAATCGGAACCTCGATGAATTTTAAATAAATTATTTCGTGGACTGCAGTCAGAAAAAGATAAATCTGAGTTCAGTCCGGAAAATGAATTTTTATAAAATACTGGTGATGAATTGGATCCCGAAATTTTTACACAATAGTATTTGGATCGTTTAAGATATTCTGTAAAAATTTGGGAATTTTTGGAATAAGTTAACTATTTTATTAAAATACCCGAAAACAGCCCAGTTTTGGATATTTAAGTTGAAATGACATAAGTAGTAATTTGCGTGTCTAAGTGTCGAGTATGTTATCTGATGAAAATATATATTATTTAATCACCAAAAGTTTTGTTCTAAGCGTGTGTAGTATGTATTATGCATGATAGTGTATTAGGACTTGATAATACACTAAGTACTCTTAAGAAGTGAAAATACACATACAACATACTCAGACAAGATACATAATTCGGGTGCAAAGTCCAAAACACAATATACTTATATTAATTTTTGGGAAAATAATATAAGTAAGATATTTAGTTAAAAATATAAAATATTTTTAACACAATAATACAAATACAAAAGATAGTGACTTGTACTTGTGCGATACAAGTCTAGTGACTAACGTTAATAACACGCGTTTAGCTCGCGACGCTAGATAAGCAAATCCGGTGGAGTTTACGACGCAGGAACGCAAAGTTGTGAGTTCATGCTCCCTCTTTTCTTTAACTGTTTTTGGTTTTATAACTCTCGGGGGTGAAATACATGTTACACATATTACAATTTTTACAAATGGTAAAAATACAAGAAGCACTCTTGGTGAGAACGAGTACCGAGTGCAATATGATTTGAGAATACGAGAAGCACTCTTGGTGAGTGCAATATGATGAACTTTAAGAAATTCCTAGAAAATACTAGATCATGTGAGCTTAAACTAGATATTGAGATGCCATTAATACTTAATTAGGGACGAGGGTTAGATCTAACGGGTACGGCCGAGCCTCACTCATGGTCCTTATGTGACCTCTTGAGTGCTTCGGTGTCCCAGTCGAGGGAAATCGACACAGTCGAGGTTAATCGACACAGTCGAGGGTAATCGACACAGTCAAGGGAAATTGACACAGTCGAGGTTAATCGACACAGTCGAGGGTAATCGACATAGTTAAAGGAGCCAATACTAATGCTTCCTATGTCCTTACATGCCTTGAGGGAGAAAACACTAAAGCTCCCTATGTCCTCACATGCCTTGAAGGAGAAAATACTAATGCTCCCTATGTCATCACATGCCTTAATGTCCTTGTATAAACAATCATTTAGTACGTGGGGTACACAAGAAAACTTGATTTATACAAGAATACTTGATTTGTACAAAATACAAACTATGTTTTCATACAAGATATACAGAACACATGAACTCGCTCAACTTTATGTTGATGTTTTCCAAAACTACATGTATTTCAGGTGACATGATGGATCTTGGGCGCAAGTGTCGTAACTAGAAGTAGACTACAAGCTTAGATGTCATCCACTTTTGTTGAATTGTAACCTAGATGAAGGTTGTGTTTTAAAACTTAAGTAATTAAGTGTTTGTAATACTCAAAATTTTCTAAATGGATGAACATCGTTTTAATCATGTAGTTGTTTATTATGATTGAATGCAATGATAACAAACTAGTCACACATCGTACGCTTTCGCAAAAGACAGGGTGTGACAGTTGGTATCAGAGCTTCGATTGTAGTGAACTAGGATTCTTTCTCGAGTCTAGACTACAATCACTAGAGTTCTCTCACGAAAACATTTTACAAAAAGGTTTTCATTGCATTCACGAAAGCGCCAAGATCCACAAGTCAGACACTTTTCAAAAAGTGACAAGGCAAGGACATTAGTGAGGAATATCCTTAAAATAAGGTGCCAACCAAAGCATAGTCTACACGAGTTAGACTTGCCAAAAACAAAATGACCCCCCAAAAACGAGAGTTATACGTGATATAATGCATTAAATTGCTTGATTATGCTAAGTAGCATCTATGTTATTGATATACATACATACATACAAATAAGTGTACGGAATGATTATTGACGTGAATAAGATACTTTCGACTCCGACTCCTATTACTATACGTAACTCGCACGATGAAGCTACCGACCTCGCATCCTTTGCAAAGCTCATGGCTGGGAGTGATTACCAAACAAGAGTCGGAGCTTACTTCCGTAGGAGATGGCTGCTCTTCCCTCTCGAACGTGAAGATGCCAGACTACGGCGATGATGACGAGGCAGAGGCGGCAACCTTGGATGAATTCTCAATCAACGGGACGAGATCCCTGCGGCATATGTGAAGCAAGATTCATGACATATTTGACCAGAAAAGGAAGATGAAGTATTCATCTCGAAGGTGCCCCTTCAACTACTAGGAATTCTCTCTATTCCTATTCCATCTAATCATCGTGCCTATACGCGTGTAACGATAACGAATGTTAGCGCGTGGACCATCGCAAAGGTCCTTTCCATGACAAGAGGTATAAGGACAGTAGTGTCCCCTCCTTGATTGATCATCTGCTTGGATGAGAGAAAATTAGGGTAACTGTGCAAGACAATTTATTATTACGGGGGCCCACGTAATAACGACTTGTAGTGCACAGAAATCCTGGTGGACTCTGCGGGTCAAGCTAATGAAAACCATACAAAATTAATCTATAGGTGTCCTCACCTTCATCTGGTAGAACAACACATCGATCAGTGCTTTAGCACGTTGGATAGTAGGAAGCCTGTCTTAGCCTACTTCGTGACTGACACATCTACCTGCATGCGAGACGTTTGAGAAAACGATATTTAAGCAAGAAAGGTGGAACAACATTCAGAAAGAATCAGCGACGATACACTCCCTATCACCTCTACACAAACAACCCCATCAAAGGGGAAATATACGCACCAGTAAAGCTAAAGACCTAAGAAAACCAATGTAGCAGGAAATAACTGAAACTTGAATGACCAAGGCTATGTAGCCTCGAGTTCATTTCAAATAATAAGCCAAGTTGGCAAGCCTATGTGAAGGCTCAATAACTGTTTCCTCGCTTATACACTGATTATATATACGTGTGAAATTGGGTGATTACATAATGGCTTATGGTGTTATGTATCTCATAGACAATGGGAATGTTGTCTAACCTACTTCATACCATTTTGGTAGAAGAGAATGCCGCCCAGGCGAGACACAAACACCAGTACGTTACCAAGGACGGAAGCCGAGCTGCGAGAACGCATCTCACAGGTAATTGCACGACATGAAGCCCTCCGCTCTAAGCACAGCGATGGCACTACCGGAAATAACCCTCCGACTGGCTGCACCTATAAACAATTCCTGGACTGCAAGCCATTAAATTTTGATGGCACATGAGGTGCCGTTGCATTTGTTCGTTGGGCAGAAAAGACTGACTCCATTCTAAGAATGAGTAACTGTTCGCCCCAACAGAGTGTTACATATATCTCAGGGTTATTCATAGATGGCGCACTCTCCTGGTGGAACCTTCAGGTTCAGACCCTTGGTGCAGATGCTGCTTACGCACTAAGCTGGGACGAGCTCAAGGAAATGATGGAAAAGAAATACTGTTCTAGGGCTGAAATCCAGAAGATTGAGGTGGAGTTCTGGAATTTGAAAATGGACGGACCGAAGATTCCTGAATATGTCCAGCGATTTCACAACTTGTCTAGGGTCGTCCGCTACTTAGTCAAGCCAGAATTCAAGAGAATTGAACGATTCATTTGGGGACTTGCACCTCAGATCAGGAGCTTGGTTACTACCTCAAGGCCTCCAACCATTGCAGAGGCTATCGATATGAGTGTCACTCTTACTGAAGAAGCTCTACGTGCGGGAAAATTTTCGGAATCTGAGGATAACAAGAAAGAGACTCATGTGGAGTCATCAGGTAATAAGAAAAGGAAGTCTTCGAACCTAAAGGTGGGCACACAAGTCGGCTATGGAAGCTCTAAAGCAAACAAAAGAAAGAAAGTGAATCCGCCACATGGCAGGAAAACTGTTGGAGCCACTAATAAGGCCGGAGGTAAAGTTTACTCGGGGACTAAGCCAAGGTGTGGGAAATGCAACTTTCACCATGAAGGTCGATGTCTGAGGCCTAAGTGCGGAAAATGTGGAAAAGAAGGACACAGCAAGGACGCCTGTTGGGCGACGGACCCAAATGGAAGAAATAAGAGAATACCAGGTTGCTACAAATGTGGTGAAGCAGGGCACTTTAGGAAAGATTGCCCTGGGAAGAAACAAGCAAGGAAGGGTTTTCACGAACGAAACTCGTGAAGCACGCCAGGATCCAGATGCGGTTATGGGTACGTTCCCTATTAACCAACCTAATGCATCTACTTTTAATTAATACTGGCACCAACTTTAACCTTGCATGCTTAGAACATAAGAAACTGCTTGGCCGAGTTTCGAGTAAAATAGACGCCCCGTATTCCTTAGAAATGGGCATATAGGAGGCTAGTTTAAACAGTCGAAGCGATTAAGGATTGTATTTAGGGACTCAGAAGGCCGGAACCTTCTGTTACCATTGACTCGCGAAGTCATAATATGATAGTCAGCATGGATCAGAAATCCAAGTATACAGCTGAAGTCGTTCGATATGAGAAAATCAGACGCATCCCTCTTGCGGATGATGAAACTTAACTTTCGTGCAATAGGTGCAAGGATGCTAGACCCCACAAGGCGGCAGATCTACGACATCCCTCATTGGTCGAAGAGCAAAGAAACGCCTTCGAGTAGACTGCAGAGCCTGAGAACATCCCCGTGATGGAAGAAGTCCCAGTAGCCTTTTCGGAAGACTTTCCAGGAACGCCTCTCCGTAGCAACGAGAGGAGTTTAGGATAAATCGCGTGCCAGGAGCAGCACCAGTGACGAATGACGCCATACCGACTAGCTTCACCAGCGAAGCATGAACCTCTTATATAACTGCAAGAGCTGCTAGATAGAGGAAATTAAGGACATAACATCCTTAGTTAAGGGCACAAGGAGAAAGTTGAAAGACTCCACTTTACATAAACTTCAGAAAATTGAGAATCAGAATCCTTTGCCAAGGACTGATGACACAAATGAGCCAATCAAAAGGTTCCAGTTACCACTCAAAGATCAACTTGAGGACAAGATGTCCTCCACTGTGAATACAAGAGGAAATATCCCTAAAACGACCTTTAGGACTCGCTTCGAGCATTACGAGTTCCTTTTCGTACCATTTGGTTTAACACATGCATCGACAATATTCATGGACCTCATGAATCGAACGTGTAAGCCATGCCCGGATGGATTACGATCATACTTATTGGCTACATGCTTATATGGCCAACGACCAAGGAAGGTCGTAAACAACAGCTGCAATTTAACTTGCAACCCCTAGAGAAAGAACAATTATGTGCTAAGATGACGAAAAGCGGATTTCGAATTAGCGAGGTGAGAACCTTAAGATACATGGTGGATAAGAACGAAATCCATGCCACCCCTGCAACCAAGAGCTAAGGAACTAGAGTTGCAATTATGTGACTCTCGACAAAGTCTCGATTGTACGTCGATGCAACGAGACCGCAACATTGCATACGCGGCACATTGATTAAGGAATCATGAGAAAAGACCTTGAGATAGATACAGTAATTGCGCGCCGCAAACTGGACGTCATTACCTGAGAGGAAACGCTGCATGATCTTTAATGATCACAAGGGTTGCAGCACACCGATGATCGTAAGAACTCAAATATGAACTGAGCTGTTGAACGATGCAGACTGTATGAACACGATATGTGCTTGTGTGATAAACTTTGATAAAAAGTTGGAACACTCACTCGCCCTTAGTGGAGTCTTCCTACAACAGTATTTATCACACTGCCGTTTAAACCGCTTCGTGTGAAGCTTTAGAAGGAACATAACAAGTTAATCCCCGTCATGTTGAACGGAGACCGGAAATAAACAATCAACTGGCCCGCGTTGGTTCAGGAAAACAAGAGGCAAACCGTTTAGATATGTGAACATATCAAGGTAGCCCACAGAATACTGAAAGATTGCGTCGATGAGCGGCGGAAATCGTAAGAATTTGAAACAAGAAGTATGGCTTTATTGGGAGCCTCGCCTAGAGAAGGCGTAGTGTGATTTGGAAAACGAAAAGGTTGAATCCCCAGTGTAGGGATCAGAACCATTGTTCAAATGATGAAACTCCCAGAAAAAGACCAGTAGTGATCGCGACACATTCATGTGTCTAATCGTTAGAGGAGTCTGACTCAAGGAACAGTCATTGTTCCCACAAATAAGATTCACGTCAATGAAAAACGACAAGAATTACTATAGAAACCTGTTAAGGTTACGGACCAAGAGTCCATGAGATACAGAAAAGGCATGATTGATTTTCTTGAATACGATAAAATGCATGACATGAGAACACGAAGACGTGTTTCGAATATAAGTGACCATATTCGTTTCACAACTCCCCTGCGACCAATGGCATCGCTTGAATTTCGGGACGAAATTCTTTAAACGGGGGGAGACTGTGACAACCGTCACTTTTTCGTACATTCCGTACACTAGATGAACAGTAATTTGTGCTTTAATGACTGTACATGATCTAGTTTACCAGACAAATAAATTTCTGAATTCCATACAAGTGAATTCATGAACTTGTTATACTACAAGAATTACTTCATGATAGCGTTGCGTCAAAAATATTAGTAAACTCACCGGTAAGACACACTGTGTCAACAGAACTGCAGAAAGCAGTCAGACATTAAAATTGGAGCCTAGGTGCAGGTCCAACGACAAGAAAACATTAAAACCCAAGAATACATACAAGGGTTAACATATAAGCTTTCCGGAAGCTAAAATACGCACTTAAAAGCACCCGAAATACACTTTAAAAGCTGAAATTATTAAAATTCAGCAAAATTCAACAATATGACAAAATTATAGTATGCAAAAATATGGCAAATTGATCCAGAATACTTCCCTAAGTGTCGGGAATTGAAAGTATTACAAAAGGATACTTGAAAGACACTGAACGGTGCAATTTAGCACTTTAACGGAACAGTATCGAACCGAACAACCGGACACTACCCGAAACATAAAAATACTGCCAAACACATTATTTCTATTTTTCTGAGTTAGTTAGGGTCCCCGAACACCCTAACACACTGTATATTACACCACACACATAAACACCAACTAAACTCTTGGTTTCCAACCAAGATCACTAACTATCTAGTTTCATCCTAACTAAACTAACCCCCCCCCCCCAACCGGTTATGAGGTGTCCTCCACCCCCATGATTTTCTTTAAATTGTTTAAATGATATGTAAGTACTATAGGGGGCACAAGGTCTAGTGGGTAAAAAGATGTTGGAAGGACCTTCTATAAAACCACAAGGCTTTCCATCCATTCATCCACTTCCATACTCAACATCACCCATCTCTCCCCTCCTCCCTCTTGATCGGCAGCCAACAACCATCACCATACCACCACCATCAACCCACTTTTCATCCATTCTATTACTATACAAGGGTGTAAGGAGGCACACAAGGAGGCTTGGTGTTCTCGGAAGTGGAAGGACCTTCTCTATTCGCTATTAACCACCACATTTCTTCACTTGAACTTCCCTAGTCTTGAACTAGTGGTAAGAACTTAGATCCATTCTTTATTCATGTTATTTAAGTGGTTAATGATGTTTAAAGATAAAAAACATAAGAACATTAAAGAACATGAACAAGTCTTGAACATAAACTAGTCTAGTGATAAAGTAGTGTTAAAATGATGATGAAATATGATAATACATGTTGAATCTGAAATATATGAACTATAATATGCTGTAAATAACTTATGACCCGTTGTCAATCGTTATTAGAAAGTATGGTGGTCGTATGGGTGCGTTTTAGTAACCTTTAAACTAAAAACAGCATGCTGAGTTGTATTTTCAGCCAACTTCAACAGGCTGTAACCACATCGTAACTTAACAAAAACATGATTTTCTTAAGTCTATAACGTGTTATTATGAAATACGGTTCTAATGGCACTAGAATCGTAATTTTTGGACTTCGTTTATTATTTTTAAATTGTCGTTTTGTAACAGCAGCTAGAGCTGCATTTTTACTGCTGAAAATATGCGTTCTGTTTTCTGTCGTAACTTGAATTCTGTGTAGAGTTAAATCATGAAATTTGTACTGTAGATGACCACCGATGTATTTGTAATTATCTCACTGGAATTTCGTAAATCGGACCCTCGATGAATTTTAAATAAATTATTCCGTGGACTGCAGTCTGAAAAAGATAAATCTGAGTTCAGTCCGGAAAATGAATTTTTATAAAATACTGGTGATGAATTGGATCCCAAAATTTTTACACAATAATATTTGGATCTTTTAAGATATTTTGTAAAAATTTGGGAATTTTTGGAATAAGTTAACTATTTTATTAAAATGCCCGAAAACAGCCCAGTTTTGGATATTTAAGTTGAAATGACATAAGTAGTAATTTGCGTGTCTAAGTGTCGAGTATGTTATCTGAGGAAAATATATATTATTTAATCACCAAAAATTTTGTGCTAAGCGTGTGTAGTATGTATTATGCATGATAGTGTATTAGGACTTGATAATACACTAAGTACTCTTAAGAAGTGAAAATACACATACAACATACTCAGACAAGATACATAATTCGGGTGCAAAGTGCAAAATACAATATACTTATATTAATTTTTGGGAAAATAATATAAGTAAGATATTTAGTTAAAAATATAAAATATTTTTAACACAATAATACAAATACAAAAGATAGTGACTTGTACTTGTGCGATACAAGTCTAGTGACTAACGTTAAAAACACGCGTTTAGGTCGCGACGCTAGATAAGCAAATCCGGTGGAGTTTACGACGCAGTAACGCAAAGTTGTGAGTTCATGCTCCCCCTTTTCTTTAACTGTTTTTGGTTTTATAACTCTCGGGGGTGAAATACATGTTACACATATTACAACTTTTACAAATGGTAAAAATACGAGAAGCACTCTTGGTGAGAACGAGTACCGAGTGCAATTTGATTTGAGAATACGAGAAGCACTCTTGGTGAGTGCAATATGATGAACTTTAAGAAATTCCTAGAAAATACTAGATCATGTGAGCTTAAACTAGATATTGAGATGCCATTAATACTTAATTAGGGACGAGGGTTAGACCTAACGGGTACGGCCGAGCCCCACTCATGGTCCTTATGTGACCTCTTGAGTGCTTCGGTGTCCCAGTCGAGGGAAATCGACACAGTCGAGGGTAATCGACACAGTCAAGGGAAATTGACACAGTTGAGGTTAATCGACACAGTCGAGGGTAATCGACACAGTTAAAGGAGCCAATACTAATGCTTCCTATGTCCTCACATGCCTTGAGGGAGAAAACACTAAAGCTCCCTATGTCCTCACATGCCTTGGAGGAGAAAATACTAATGCTCCCTATGTCATCACATGCCTTAATGTCCTTGTATAAACAATCATTTAGTACGTGGGGTACACAAGAAAACTTGATTTATACAAGAATACTTGATTTGTACAAAATACAAACTATGTTTTCATACAAGATATACAGAACACATGAACTCGCTCAACTTTATGTTGATGTTTTCCAAAACTACATGTATTTCAGGTGACAGGATGGATCTTGGGTGCAAGTGTCGTAACTAGAAGTAGACTACAAGCTTAGATGTCATCCACTTTTGTTGAATTGTAACCTAGATGAAGGTTGTGTTTTAAAACGTAAGTAATTAAGTGTTTGTAATACTCAAAATTTTCTAAATGGATGAACATCGTTTTAATCATGTAGTTGTTTATTATGATTGAATGCAATGATAACAAACTAGTCACACATCGTACGCTTCCGCAAAAGACAGGGTGTGACAATTAAGTATTCATATACTTAGATTTATTTTATACTTTCCGGAATATTATTTCTAATAGAAGTCCGCCAATATATATATTTCCAAAATATATATTTTTAAGAAATATTACTTAGAAAAATTATTTGTGATTTTTCTTTTGGCAAAAATATTTGTAGTTCCAAAATAATATATTTTCAAGTCTAACTTAGAAAATATATATAAACTTATTTTTATCCAAAAATAATGTATTTCAAGTGTACTCAAGAAAATATATATCTTTCCCAAAAGTTATGTATCTTCTAGAAATTCACTACAAGAAAAATGACCATTTGGGACTAACTTATGAGGGACTGATCTATCAGTCCCGGATACATAGTATCTGAGACTAATTTATTAGTTACTAATTGTATTAGAGACTGGTTTTTTTTGTGACTGATGTCCGTGACTAATAATCAGTCCTTAATACTTGGACAACTT